>BSYO01000019.1:11813379-14583103 GCA_033239525.1 Nepenthes gracilis | reverse complement strand
ACAAATTTGATGGCATAGCTTTGTAAGATTTCTCTTGTCTTGCCATTCATCATCGGTCAGATTTTCAGGCTTTTCGTCCTTCTTTAACGCCTTTACTGTCCCTTCTCTCGTTGGAATGTTCTTCACCCTCTTTTGCCAAAGAATGAAGTTGCCCTGCCCGTTGAACTGCTCAATACTGAACAGCAGATTCTTTGACGACGAGGATGCCATTAAAATAAAGTATGGAACCTGTCTCTGATACCACTTGTTGGGAAACAGGGCGCCTGACTTTCCCGTTCGAATAACACAGTAAGGAATATGAATGAAGAAGAACAATGAACACAAGAATTTTTACGTGGAAAATCCTTATCAATTAAGGGAAAAACCACGGGACTATCCGTCTCTGTACGTATTTCACTATGTGAGAGATTTGGGAACGAATTTTCCCGTTACACAGTTGAGAATAAAGAAAAATTGAAGAATAGAGCAACAGCAATAGCAACACACGCACGGTTGCTTATAGTTTCTCCTCCCTTCACCGTTTTTCTTCTCTCTCACTCTCTAGCACTTCGCCTCTCTAGAAAAAATATCTCCCACACATATATCAAGTCACAATACTTGGTTTTTAATATCAAAAAACTACACACTGAAAGATCTGGGGCAATATTCTGTCTAGAAAAGGACAGGATCTGTCCTTTCCAACAATATAAATATACCCTGTCCAAAAACGGCTCTTGCATAACCGTCTGAAATCACGTATCTCTAGAAGATTTGCTGAATTAGCGTCGTTCTGGATTTGCCTGGCGGGCGGCCAACCGTTGGCCGTCCGCGTTCTCCACGAGACCGGTCAATACCATTGTTAAACGTCTGAACTTTGCCCGTCTAGAATCTCTCAGTGAATCTGGTCAACTTAACTTCCATACCGGTCAACATTGTTTGTCGGTAATGTTGACCGTCAATCTGGGTAGTTGACCGGAGTTTCTTTCCCGAATGAAACAGCACATTCGTACTCCACTCAAGTTCTCCAATCACAAGAACTTCTTCACAGGAGTAATCCCTAACACTTTAGGTGTACATTAGCTACCGTGCTATTGAATAAAATATCATTTAAAATTTTACCACATAAACATTTCAAAAATATCCAATTAACCCAAAAATTACAACTAATTTCAGAACTATCCAGATAGAAGTCCGCAGTATTACAATTTAGTTGATAATTGTTCAGATTCAGGGAACCAAATTTGTCTATTGGCTTGTGGTTTGGTGATTTTCTCGTGTGTGAACCGCATGTTTACATCCAGTTAGCGACGTCTTTCAGTCATTTACTCGAGTTAATAAACATAGATGATGTATTCGTGATTTTGTGGACCCATTGCCAATAATTTTTGCCAAGATTACAATGAAAAAACTTTGTTTACTGTAATTTTTTTCAGATAAAGATTATAATGAAGAATCTTTGCTTATTTCCATGTGTAGCATGTAATGAGCCATGGGCCATGGATATGTCTGTCCTGATTCCAAAATTTCTCAATCCTGCAACAAAATCGTGATATGTTGTATTGACAATATATTGCAATATACGGCCGATATACCTAATGCTTTTTGATATATCGGTTTTTATTTTCCTCCCAAGTTCCGATTGATGAAAATAATTAGGTTATGTCTAATACTAATACTCATCACATTGGTGAAAATATTGGTATCGGCAACGGTCGCATCTATATCGGTATCACGCGTATCATCAATATATTGGCTGGTATACTTATATTTATATATTATCTTATACGACCGATATCAATATAGCTACCGGTACCCATTTTGCAAACTTGGAGATTGCACAGTATACCTTGGCAAGCTAACAAGAAGCTATCTTCAGTTTGGGCAGGATTTTCCGAGAGAGCTCGCGAGGGGAGCAAATATATTGTGGCTGAGAGGCCTTCAAGACAAGCGAGGCCAAATTACTGCAGAGAATCAGAAGAGGCCGTTGTTGAGGAGAGAAGAGCAAAGAGGGAAAATGCTTGTAAAGGGTTCTTTGAGCAAAATGGAAATGGTGATTCAAATGACAACCTTCTTGAAGCATTTTTTGATGATTAGAAGCATTCAGAGAGCCCTTCGATTGAACCGTCTGTCCAAGATGTCTAATGCTTTAAATTTAGATATTTGTTACAGTAATATCGATATGTTGGTCTGTCTATATTAACCATTCCATACCCGTTGAATAATATATTTTTACAGACCATCTGTTGATAGTCATACATTGAAATTGTTACTTTACGTTGAAAGGGAAAAACATAGTGTATCGATGTATTGTTATTGAAATTCTAGTAATAATAATAGAGGCTCCATTTATAATCCAAATCAACATAACATGGTAAAGTACCTTTAAAAATTCTAAAAATGTGAAACAGGTGGTGGCAGCTGCGGTGGCGGTGGGAGGAGATCAAACTTATATGGTTTTTAGGTCTGCGGTGGTGGCAGGAGGAGATCGAACTTATATGGGTTTTAGGTCTGCGGTGGTGGCGGGAGGAGATCGAACTTATATGGTTTTTAGGTATTATGGAGATGAGAATGTTAAAATAAATTGGTAAATACTTATTAAAAAAATAATAAATTGGTAAAATAATGTTAAAAGATAAGATAATAAATAATGATATTTGTTAATAGTTAATTTGTAGATTTATTGAAGATAAAATAAGGAATAATATTTAAGGAAGAAATTGATTAGTTCTAAGAAAATTTAGAGTTGAGTGATACAAAATGATCTATAATTATATTGTTTTATAAATATTTTAGTTAGTTTATATTTTAAATGTTTAAAATACATCAAATATTATATTATTTTATTTTTATAGGTATAGTTTTTAAATATTTATAAATATTATTATTTTTTATCTTATTTTTCATGTAACTCGATTAATTATCTTTATTTTCACATATCAACATTACTTTTCATGAATATTATTATTTGATTGTCCAACAATTTAATCTATTAAATATATTTATCTTATGCAATTTTAATTTTAGTTTTAGAATTATATTTAAATTAAAAAACACACCCTACAAAATTCTCTATCTTGGCAAACCTATATTAATCTTATACTGCAACTTCTTTATATTTAATTAATGCCGAATCGTGAAACAATCTTTACATCCTAATTTTTGAAAAAATATAGAATCTTTAACATATTAAAATTTATTATTTTTAAAAATATTTTAATTATTAAATTTATTTATTAATTATTACATCTATACTACTAAAATTTAAGAAATTAATATATTATTTTTAAAAAATATAGATCTAACATATTAAAATTTATTATTTTTAAAAATATTTTAATCATTAATTTTATTTATTAATTATTACGTCTATACCACTAAAATTTAAAGAATTGATATATTATTTTTTTAAAAAAAGAATACAGGCATGTATACTAAATTAGTAATAACTCATATTAATTTATAAAATTATAAGTTTACCTAACATACTTAATACATCAAAGTCAAAAAAGATAAAAAGATCGACAGGTGTTGAACATCGACGCATGATACTAACAAGCACGACATTGACACATTGTTACATTATTTTTTTTAAATAATGACGCAATATATTAAAGATATATAAACTAAAATTTATAAATTACTTATAAAATGAGAAGATGATTGATGATTAATAATACTTTATGCTAATTTAATAATAAATTACATATTTTTTATTTTTATCATGCCCAAAAAATTATAAAAAAATAGGATACAAATTAATAGCTAAATAATATAAATAAGTTATATTATAATATATTTAAAATTGTTTAAATTTTATTACATTTATACTACAAAGCTTAATCTTTTAAACTTAAAAAATATAACATAATGCCTAGACTAAATAGGATAATGGGTTGAATTATGTAAAGCATTGTAGCCGCTTCAACTTTCTTAAAGGTTGTTGGATTAATGATCCATGACCTAGATTTTAAAATTTTTTTTTAATTAAAACTTTATATAATTAATTTTATTTTATTTTTTAATATTATGAATTTTTTATATTTTAATATTATAAAAACATGAAAAATAAATAAATAAATAGATTTTTATATTTTCTATTTTTTTTAATATATTTGTTATACTGTAACATTCTTTCCGTGTTGCGTCATCATGACGTCACCTGGATTTTCACTAATAATTCATAACTCTGACTCCATCCATCACACTTCTATGTACCTGCCTTTTTGACTTAGGAAAAGAAGTAAGTCATATTTTAATTGTCTTCTAATTATAAACCAATCAAATAATATTAATTTCTTTATAAATTTATTAATATTAATAAATAAATAAAACATTATATTTTTAAATGTCTCCGGTACTATTAAAAATATCACTGTAACAATATACTTATTTTAAGAAATATTGAGTCATTATATTGACTTCCATCCATTATCGATTTGTTTCTTATTATATTGGAATTGTCAGAGCATTGTCTTGATTCATTTATGAGAATCAGATTAATGCATATTTCATTTCAGTCTCGTAAGAGTTATATTATTTATGAAAATTTTTGATATTAGCCAAATGGATAAGTTCATTGCTCAATTGACATTATATTAGGGTTAAGTTATACTTAATTTCTTCATTTTCAAATAGTGGTAGCTTCTCTTATTTCTATTACGTCTTTATAGCAATACATTTGTCTTGTTATAAGTTTTTTTTTTTGTTAAATGTCGTGATATAATGTGGTGAAAAAGCTTTAAGCCTTGTGCTTGGCTTTGTTGTTTTAGGCCTTGGGGCAACATTTGTGGCTCATATTTATACATTTATTTTTAATTATTTTTACTAATATTAATAACTTATAAAAATGACACCACTTTTTAAAACTTAATTTACATGCATGAATGGGACTCAAAGCCTACAAGCATGAAGGAAAGATAGCAGAGAAGAAACACATACAGCTCAAGTCTTGGAATCCACATACAATTTACAAGTTCAATTAAGCTATTGAACAGATGATTGTGGGTTTAAATTATATATAATATACTCAAAAATGATATAACTTTTTTCAGATCTCAATTTTATATATAAATTGAGAAATAATATCTCTTATATTATATTTATAGACTCTTTTACTTATAAACTAATACTTGTATCTTTTTAATGTGAAAAGACATACCATTTCATGAAGATTAGTGCACTTTCATTCCCCTAATTAGAAAAAATAAATAAAATAATTTTACTATTTTTAGCCATTTTAATTAAACTTCAAATTATAAGTAATTAATATATAATTAAAATTTTTAAATAACATTATCAATATGATTTATATGTAATATTCAATTAAATAATTAGCCCAATAGGGTTATGTCACCATAGGTGGGCCAACACCTTCGGGCGGCTAGGGTGTGCCATCGCATCGGTGGGGGAGCTAGTAGTCTATATTTTCTTTTATTTGATAATAAATAAAACGACCATTCTTACAAGGAATTAGTTATCCATAATTCTATGTGATAAATATTTAATTGTAATATTTATTTATGATTGTTATTAGGGATAACAATTTTGACCCGATCTATGATGCACCAAACCACCTCGATCCAGTAAACGCAAAAAAAACCAATTTGACTGGCTTTGGGGTGGTTTTCAGGGAAGACTAAAATTAAAATTTTTGGGTATTGACAATTTCGATATCTACTCCCTCCATCCCGAAAATTGCCCTGCATAAGAAATCTTGAAACTACTTCGAAACACGCCCTAAAGATATCTTGATATTAATTGTTTTTAGTATGTTAAATTACCATAAAATCTAAAAAAGATCTTAAACTCAACCGAATATTTAAGGTTATATTTAGTATTTCAAATCCTAACTCTAAATTTAAGTGTTTGCACTTCCAATATCAGATTTTTTTGCCCCTCCATTTCAAAGCTTCGAGTGTCGAGGTGGGAGAGTGATCCCGGATCGTAGTGGGGATGGGGACGGGGACTGAAATTCCTACCCGATAGGGATCGAAGCGAGGATTGGACAAAAATTAGCAATTCAGGGTCGTAGTTAGAGTTGTCTAAGATCGATTTCGACCCGTCCCATTGCCACCCTATCCATTAATTTGCAATCAAATAAGGTCATGGGAATAATTTTTTTTTTTTCCAAAAAAAAATTATGGGATATTTATTTCTACCTAATTTCTCTGTTCATTTAAATTGGTGATGCAAGGAGTTGGTACAGTTTTGGTTTACTTGCCAAAAGACCTCAATGACATTGCAGCACAATTGTCAACCTCTAACACAACCCTGTGGAGCAGTTGAAACCTTTGTTTATCTTGATAATTACATCAGCACATTTAAATAGGAGCTTACGCTCTTCGTCTTCATTACTCAGCTTTTGATTATCAATTGCAGGTAGAAAGTGCTGGAGCGCTGAAACAAATGACATCCCTAAATTTTCAAGACAAACAATTCAACAGAGAAATACTACGCCTGTTGATTTCCCTAACTAAGAAACTCGGGAACCTCTGCTCGAGGATAAAGTGTATGATTTGGAGGCGACCGAGGAACAGACTCGTCGTCAAGAGGCTTGGAAAGTTGAGATCAAAGTTAAAATTCAAAGGAGAATCTCACAGCAGTAAATCTAAAACCCATCTGAATGGACTGTTATGTGGTTCAACATCTAGAAAACCTATTCGAATTGCGACATTTAATGCTGCTTTGTTTGCAGTAGCGCCAGTTGTTCCAAAGTTGGAGATGTGTTCTGGATCTGGTCATGAAGAACAGGATAATCGACCAGACACCGTGAATAATTATCCGAGAAGTATACTAAAGCAATCGATTTCACACTCAACCTTGGATAATCCTCAGCAGAAGTTCACGAAATCGAAATTAAGAGTTTCAATTAATCTTCCTGAGAATGAGATCTCCTTAGCGCGCGGTAGATTGCTTACCTCAATGGGAGATGAAGAGGAAGCTTCATCATCTGGAAGCCATAGGAGCAACGCACCAGTGAGGTCTCCGCTGTGCTTTCCTTTGGCTGCACATAACGATGATAGCTTGTGCGGTTGCAAAACCACCATTCTCGAGGTCCTCAGAGAGGTCGATGCTGACATCTTGGCTCTGCAAGATGTGAAGGCGGAAGAAGCAAAAGGCATGCGGCCGTTATCTGATTTAGCAGGTGCCCTAGATATGAAATACGTGTTTGCTGAAAGCTGGGCTCCGGAGTACGGAAACGCCGTCCTGTCCAAATGGCCAATCCGGAGGTGGAGGGTTCAGAAAATCCTTAACGACGAAGATATTAGGTGACCTTCCTTCTCCACTTATGCACTGTTTCATAATAATACGATAAAATGGCTATATGCTATTTTATCAATATATATTAACTCATATTTTCTTTATATATTTTAAATATCAAAATTATTTTTTCGAATCTGATATATATGCATATCAATCTATATGATTATGATTGATATCGATATTTTTGTTCTTCTTGTTATTTATTTTATTCATCCTTAAACATAAAACTCCATCAATAAAAATTACAGTCTGATATATATGCATATCAATCGATATGACTATAACTGATATCGATATTTTTGTTCTTATTGTTATTTATTTTATTTATCCTTAAGTATAAAACTCTATCAATAAAAATGACAGTCGATATATCGATTAATATTTTTCACTACTTTTTTTCATCATCTCTAATAAATGAGCCGTTCAGATTTTGCCCTTATTCTCAAAATTTCAACCTTAACTTCTATTATGCATAATTATATTTCTTCAGTAATATTCAATCACTGTTGTAGAGTTATTACTAAAATTATATTTATTTATTATTATTTTATTACTAATTAACGCAGTACTTATTGTTAAGAGTTTAATCTTCTACATTAAATTAATTAAAACCTTTTGAATATGATTTAACAGTATCAAATATGATATGACCATCCTATATATCTGATATCAATACTTATTATTTGATATAATTGATAGTAACTTAGTATTATTGACAGATAAATGACTTTTTCTTTATGTAATGTGGGTTATAGGAATGTGCTTAAGGCCACAATTGACATTCCATGGATGGGAGAAGTAAACATTTATTGTACTCAACTCGATTATTTAGATGAGGATTGGAGGATGGAACAGATGAAGGAAATTATTCAGTCAAGTGAAGGCCCACACATACTAGCAGGAGGTCTTAATTCTCTTGATAGATCGGATTACTCGTCGGAGAGATGGACAGGATATTCTCAAGGTAAATTTTGTGTCAGATATATATAATTTTATTGCTAAAAAAAATAATTTGTGTATAAAGATTTTATGATACAAAGGATCAAGAGAACTGTCAAATCATAAATTCAGATCTCATCATTAATATTGAACCAATTATTATTACTTAACTATTTAATCATCTAATTAATTCTTAGATGTGAACTTCATGTTGATACCCTAATGAACAACAAATAAATGGAATAGATCATACACAGAATTCAATTTTGTGTCAGATATATATACAATTTTATTGGTAAAAAAAAAGACTTGTGTATAAAGTGTTTATGATATGAAGGATCAAGAGAACTGTCGGGTCACAAATTTTGATCCCATAATTACTACTTAATCAAATATTATTAATTAATTATTTAATTATCTAGTTAACTTTTGAATATAAATTTTATATCAATATATTGACAGTCAACAAATAAATGGAATAAACCATCTATAATATCCAAATATGTGCCACGTCACTATATGGCTTTGATACTGACCCAAAATGTAACGTTGAATTTTATATAATGAGTTATACCTATTCAATACAAATATCAGAGTATACAAACTGTAAAAATATAAATCATACACAAATTCTGATGACCAACAACTAATCGTCGAATAACGGACAATCTTGCATAGTCATAACTGCAACAACATACTAACTGAATTTAAATCTGCTGCTAGACAGCCCATATTCGTGTCTACAAACTATAAATCTGAAACCAAAATTGAGATCCATGACTCCATATTCTATTGTCTGACACTACGATAAATTAATAAAATATTCTAAAGCTATTCAAAAATATGATACAACATTTTAAACATATTAAAACTGTTTGAAACATAATATGACTACATTAACGATTAACCTGAATGAAAATACATCAATAAAAATTTCATAATTTTAGATTTTAGACTCTTTGGAAAATAATCATCTTTTATTTCTATTCATCCGATAAGAATCTGCACACCTCATCTGAAGGAATCAATAAAATAGTAATGAGTGAGCCAAAAATTCAGTAAGATATATAATATATCAAATGGTCATATACAATTTATATTTAAAATATATTGAAAGGACAATGGATCATGAACTAATACAATGGCATGAATTTTTCATGATACTTGGGTAGGAAATTGAGATTATGCATTTCCAAAATTCTTATCATATTCTTACTTAATTTCTTATTATCAAAACATGCAAAAATATGATTTTCTTTGGACAAAGGGCCACTACGCCTTACTGACTAAAGGAGCGGAACAATCAAAGTATTGGTTATATTTGTTTTCATATAACTAAAAGTTGTAC
Source organism: Nepenthes gracilis (assembly GCA_033239525.1). Lineage (NCBI taxonomy): Eukaryota > Viridiplantae > Streptophyta > Magnoliopsida > Caryophyllales > Nepenthaceae > Nepenthes > Nepenthes gracilis. The sequence continues at coordinate 14,573,574 of BSYO01000019.1, read as the reverse complement.
ATTATTATTCAAAACACCTGGTGAGTCATCATACATATAATTCTATAAATGGGACCGAACACCAATTATTACCACGGATAATAGGCTCAAACTTTGATATACACTATAATATATAAAGGCATACCATAATATACCATCCGTTAAATTTAACCATGGTTCAATACATTTTCTTAAAAAAAAACTCTATACTTTTCTTTATTCTTTTTAATTTTTGTAATTCTAAAGAAAATGATCATAATATTTGACATAATTGTAAAATTTTCTATTCAAATTATGAAATTTCTTAATATAAAATACTGAATTATAGTCCTTAATTATGCAGACTAAATAATTAACAAAATACAAGAAAATCAGCAATAGTACATAAACTAGCAATATGCAAGAAATTTTACTAGATTTTTTGGGACATATAGGATACAAAGTTTATACAAGAACTTAAACATGCTAATTATTTGGCCATATAAAAGCTATATTCTAAAATATATAACAATTAGAACAACTTGTTGTAGAAAAATCAGTATAACTTTAGAAAAATTAGTATAAATTTTAGAAATAAAATTACAGTAATTTATAACTCAGCTAACATATATGTAGAACCATTTAGATAGAATTTTAGTATATGGAAGAACTTATAGATGAAATTCAAACTTTCAAGTCCAGAACATGCTTGTAAAGTCATTGCAGAATTATTCAGTTTACATACATTTAAACTTAAATTTCATGCATTTTTACAATAAAATAAAAATAAATATATGTGCATGTTAAATAATATCACTATAGTTTTAAAAATCAAGACATGCATGAGTATTGAAACAAAAAATATTCAAAAATTTAGCATAAAATAGCAACAAGATGGGAAAAGGTCGGAATGCATTTGCCTTAGTTTGATTCTCACCAAATTGTAGCTTTGATCAATTTAATTTGGAATTCCTTAGCTTCTTTCTCATCTTCTTGTCTCCTTCTCTCCCTTTCTCAAAACTGCTTAGCAAAATGACAAAATTTAGTTGAATAGTCACTTACATACAGAATGGCGCTTGAGTATCAGCTGGAGTGTACCTCAAGCGCTGAGGTTCTGGACTATAGCACTTGAGCACTATTCAGGCACTTCTCAAGCACTGACCACGCAGCATTTGATGCTCTAGCACCGGTCAAGCCTCCATCGAGCACAGGCTAATTTGCTTTCCATGCATATGCATGCATTGAGTGCTGATCGAGCTTCCCTCAATTTAATGTAATTTGATTTAATTTTGACTCTTTAATCTAATTTTTTACATCTTTTAATATTAATTTTAATTATATTAATTTAATTAATTAGTATTACCATAAGAACTTAGGCCTTACAAAAAGGCAAGATTATTTTATATCTACTGTACATAGTATTATTTTACATTATATAAGATATCATTTCATATTATTAGAACTTGTGACCACCAACTCATGCACGTAATGACAATTCTACAATTGTATCAGTGCTTCCCTTTGCGACTTTAAATTGTTTTGCAATTGAAAAAATTTACTGTTGTTTGAAGGCTTATCCTCTTAAAAGAAGTACTAAATTATAAATTGTCAGTAAAATGATACAATCATTGGAATGTGTGGTACTAAAAAGGGTTAGATCACTTTATATCTATTGTATCTAATATTATTTTATATTATATAAGATGTTATTTTATATGATTATAGCTTGCAACCACCAAGTCATGCATGTAGTGACAGTTTTACCATTTTATCAAGGCTTCCCTTCGCAACCTCACCCTTATCATGCAATTGAACAAATTTTTTATCGTGTGAAGGCTTACCCTCTTAAAAGTAGCACTAAATTACGACTTGTTACTAAAATGATATAGTCATTGGCATGTGCTGGACTCGAGAAATTTTGGTCAGACTGTCATTTGGTTTATTATACAGATTTCTTGTGTTATGTCATCTAAAAGCCATTTTTACAATTTGAATCCGTGATAAATAGGTTACACAAAGGCTCTTCACACAACCTTACTCTGGCTATGCAGAAAAACTGTTTTTATTGTTTAAATTGTGGCCTTTACTGCATAATAAAACAACATTACATTTACAGTAAAACTCGTTCCATCAGAAATTGTGTTGGATTTCAAATTGTTACTGAAATGATACCATGATTGGCTGTTTTGTCTGAAAGTATTTTGAGGAGATTGGGAAGCCTAAGCCGAGAGATGAAGTGACACAGTTCTTGAAGGGAAGAGGCTACCGAGACACGAAGGACTTCGCAGGGGACTGTGAGCCAGTGGTTATCATTGCCAAAGGCCAGAGTACTCGACCTTTCCTTCACTAAACTCACTTGATTATATTGTATAGTAGGTTGACGTTTAAGTCATAACATATGTGTTAAATTATCAAATTATTTTATAACTAATAATATAAAATAATACATAAATAATATAATTGAATCTATGATTGTATTAACCATCACTTAATAAAGTCAGATGAAACAACCCCAACAGTGGTTTAAGTGATAGGTCAAAAATATCATTATAGAATAGGAATGATATTGATTTTTTAATTACTTAAATGTCATTTTTTTTATCAAAGAAGAGACCTATGAATGAAATAACTCAATCAGTAACAATTATGACTAAATTAAACCTAATTGTAAAATTTTTAATCATTTTTATAAATAACTTAATATGTACCACGATATTTGGGATAATTCTGAGTTATCTTATATAAAAAATTGTTTATATTTGTGTCGGCTAATACTGAAGTTTTGCATGTACTCAGATGTGCAGGGGACATGCAAATACGGGACCCGGGTTGATTATATTTTGTCGTCTAAAGACTTGACATACAAATTCGTTCCTGGATCATACGCCGTCGTTTCATCCAAAGGTACTTCCGATCACCATATCGTTAAGGTTGATATCACAAAAGGAGACGATGAAGATGACAAAAATTCGATGAGATATCAAAGAAAGCCAAGGCAGAAGATTGTAAGAATAGTTGATCCCTGTTCTTCCAGAGGTATATGGCAGATGGATCGATAATGCCCTTTCTTCTTAACAAGTTTATATTATTTGTTGATTTAAGAATTCAGAATGGAGTATATTACATTTATCATCTTTTAGTTTAAGTGCTTTGAAAAGGAAGAAGTTCAGAGTTAGAATGGGGGATGGATGGATGGATGTGTCTATGTTGAAATCAGATGAAAATGGCCTAATTTTTAAGGGCAGATGAAAATGGGTGTACCTAATCTTGTAATCAAATGAAAATGTTCATGTTTTTGGTGCAAATGACTCATTGGACTTTGTCCATGTTTGTGCCAGTGATGCATATTTCGAGTCCTTGGCCAGCTCTGATAATGCAGTCAAATTTGAACCTTATCAATATGGTTGAAAGTTCTTTTTGTGTGATTTTGAATGGCAATTATCAATAGATGTATATTATTTCTAATAAAATATTTATTTCACTATTTGATTATTTTTTGACAAGAAATAAATATTTCTAGATGAATATTTATTCCTTAGAAAATAAAAAATACCATATAATATTTTTTATTCATTACATATAAGGAATAATTATTCTCATAACTTATAAATTTTATTTTTATTTTACCCTTATTGTTGTTGTTATTGTTATTATTGTTGAGGATATCGTTGCCGCCGAGGATATTATTATAGAGGCATGTAGGCGTTGTTTATATCCTCTAATCTTCAAAATCTTTTTTCTTAAAAAAAGATTAAACAAAATCATTAAAATATTTTGAGTTAGCAGTTTTCAAACTAGCATTCACCCAAATAGACTATGCAAGTATATATAATCTAACAAGCACAAAAAAAAAAGGTAGGAAGCTTTGGATTTATTATAAATGCCTTATTTTTCTATTTGTGAAAACATTTTGTATAACAAATGAGTATAATCTTATTGTTATTGATAATTAATTAAGTAAATGAAGATTTACAAGGTATTAAAATGAAGAAAGATGAGTATTTATAATTGCATGAAATTTATATTGTTGACACTTTGTTGCTATATTATTACTAAAGTTACAACAGATACATTAAAATATTATATGAATATTTTAAAACTATAAATTTTATACATTGTATTACTATAATTTCAACAGAAATGTTATAATCTTCAAAAACCAGTTAACAAGTATAATCAAATTGGTTAATAGGGTAACCATTTGATGGTTAACTAGTCAAATTAGTTCGATTATGTTCCAGCCATTGTAGAATCAATTAGAGTGATTAGGATTAACAACATATTATGGTTTGATTATCTAAACTATAAACATCGCTAATTATCAATTCCAAAATGTTTGTATTTGGGACATAGGTTTTATTAAGCGGGCCATGCTGTAATTTTATCGACTGTATTACTGTACCATTTTTCAGTAATAAACCTGATTTCTATGATTATTTGACTTTTGTAAATCTGCATCTCAAAAAAATCCTAATAGTGACAATACATGTTTCATTTAGTCGATTGAGCGACAGCTTAGTCAATTAAAGCCCTACTAAAGACCACATTGGCTCTAAGTCTAAAACTCCTTGTTGTGCAAGTTTGAATTTTAATTTCAATTTTGAAATCCTTGTGCTTGAGACTTGCACCCTGTGGTGGTGTTATAGTCAACATACTCACAATTTTCAAAAGACTAAAATTATTCCAACAATAACAAATATATACTTCTAGGGTTTTAGTATTGAGAGTGTTTAATTGCACCATATTATTCGATGCCTTCCTATATTTAGATTTAGTTCAGAGAGTTCTAAATTAAACTATTAAATCTTTTAAATTAAATTTTACCTATCATAAATTAAATCAAGAGGCTCAATTGAATTTGCTCTAAAGATTATCTACCGATATTCAGGTTAATATAAGCTCGTATGAAGTTAATTAAGAGAGAGAGAGAAATAGAGATTGATGGGAGATGGGAGGATTAGAGAACTAGTCTCTGGAATTTATTTAAAGATTAAAATGTTTGGAGGACAGGCTCAAGATCTGTAGGTTGTATGTTGTGGGGATTAAATCTTTTCGGGTCAAGCAGATCAGCAAGTGATTATGACTTTCTCCTCTTCTTCCTTATTCAGGAGTCTTCATCTCTTTTATACAGTGAGCAAATTGCTATTTATAACTGTGCTTACCCTGACAATAGTTTTTTCCTTAAGTAGTTATCCGCCATGACCTACGGTGTGGGTCGATTGTTTGACATTTTGTCAATAGCCGTGTGGCACGTTCTAGATTATGAAGGGAGGTTGACTGCACTAGTTAGTGTCGATCGTGTGCATTAGAGTTTTTGTCACGTTGAACGCAAATTGTTAGCAGAGTGGTACCTGACCTTTGATTGGTAGATCGAATCCATTCTGTTCCGTTCGATGTCTTTTATTTCTTTTTGATTAGCTTGGACCCGAAAACATCACCATCTAGTTGTTTGATTGCGGATCGGTTAGGGTTTTGTCTGTAATGTATCATCACGGGCTTCTGCCCCACTAGGCCTTGCCATGTAAAGCTTTTGGATCAATGAATTCACACTTAATATATGTCTGAGTATAGTTTTCTTTAATTTGCTAATTATTATCCCACTAAAATCCAAAAAAAATGAGATAATACTTTATTTCAACACCATATTTTGATTTCCTTTTAAATTTTAAAGAAGTATAATAATTATTTAAAGAAGTTTAAAACCCTTCTCTCAAAAAAGCTATAAATATATATTTTTGATCTTACTCATTCATAATACTTATATAACCTAATCATATCCTATAAATTTCTGTCTGGTCAAAGCAGACGGGTCAACCTTTTTGATTATGATCAAATCTAAAAATAATATATCAATATTACATTGATAAAACTATGTATAGTTGACCATTTCAAGAATTTTAATGTGAAAAGCCTACTGGGCCATCCCATTTCATCTGTTTATAAGAGGTGGCTTGGCCTAAAGATGGCAATTTGCATTGATTGGTTGTAAGGCCATTTTGTCTATTTAAACTGCTCAGAGCACATAGGTAGGAGTTCTTCAAATAGCTATGAGTCTAACATTGGCCACCTAGGGATCAATGTGTTTGAATTATTTCCCTGTAGATCGATTTTGATTCTCACATTAAAATTTTCAATTTATGACTGATAGTTTAGAGGATTTTTTTTCAAAATAATTACTCTTAAATATTTTTATTAGTCAATAAGATTACGCGTCATTTATATTTATATAAGCATTTATTATCTAACTGGGCATATGGCATGCATGGGCCTAAATCCTAGTTTTTCATACTATTTACTTCCAACATTATCAACAAAATAGATAATAAAAATAGTATGAAAAAATAAATATTTTCTGACAAGAATCAGTAGTCCTACCCAATTCAGTAGAACTAAACAGGCCATAAGTCAAGAAAAGTGGATCAATTATTTCAATCAATTGGTGGAAATGCCTAGTTTAATCCACATAACACAAGTGGGTATGAGAAGATTGATGGTCCAATTTAACTTCAAGCTTGATAAACCAACAACAACAGCTTAAGAATGGTGAAGTATGATTCTCTCAAGATGATCTTATTATTCTAACGTGTAAATTGGTAAGATGATATTCAGTAAGTTTAATGAAAGAAAGAAAAAACAGAACAAAGAGATATGTAAATGAAATTCATGTTATTAAACCCTCAAAAAAAAAAAAAAAAAAAAAAACTGCAAACTGTGAGTGAATTCTTTCTAAGCTTCTTGAGTGGAGAGATCATACTTCATTTTAGTGTCTTCTGAAGTCGTTTGCTGTCTCGAACTCCAAAGACTGGTTGCTCAAGTAGAGAGCTTGTGTGGGATATTTTGCACTTCTAAAAATTCCTTCAGCTGTAGAACAAGTTCAGATCTCCGCCTGGATATTTCTTCATAATCCTGAAAGTTAACGTTGTGCTTGAAGTGGAGAACCAATTTGATGCTTTCCATGTCCTCAAACTTCACCACCACACTATGGGCAGGATTCCAATACTCTTTGTTTTGCTCCAGACAACTGATAGAACAGAACACAAATAAGAATAATCTGAGAAACCCAGAAAATCTGGTCATGTTTGATCAATCTGGGTAAGTTTTATCAATCATAAAAAGTCAATAAAAAGACAGCTTGGTGAATAAGGGTTGCACGCCACGGGGTCTAGAGTACATAGTCTTACCCCATGGTTTGAAACAGTGACATTCAAATCATAGTGGAGTAACTTCATGGCAAGACTCACCCCTGTGAATATCAATCTTAAAAGTAAATCTCACCCAAAAAATTAAAAAAATAAAAAAAAACAGAAAAGAAACTGATAGAGTGATAAATATGAGAAATCCCACAGCAGCTGAAATGAAAATCATGTTTCCTTCACCCAACAGGAAGTGCAAGAAAAGTGAAGAATATTTTATTATATTTAGTTTTGTAGATCAATTGGACAAGTGGGTATTTATAGAGTAGTTAAACTAGTAAACTAAACATACAAGAAACGAAGTATATGAGAAACAAAATATTCAAGAAAATGGGTAGTTAAGGAAATACAATATTATGCAGTATTTAGTTTTGGAAACAGAGTAGTGCACATTATTGTTATTATATTCACAGGAAGGACTCAAATCCAAGTCAATGCAGAAATAGTTTTTTTTTTTTTTTTAAACCATAAATCTATTGGTAGTTTTCAGAGTAGATCTCATTCTCATATGTATCAGAAAGTTTTGCAATGAACGCACCATTTTATCAAGCTTCAAAAGGCAATATATTTAAGTAAATATCGATACTTGAATACTTGAAAGAGCTATATACAAGTTATTAAATCTTATTCGGAGCCTACCAATCGAGTTGCATGGCATCCATCTGATTCAATGCCGTACATCATTAAAGGCCATAGAAGCAGCATAAAGGACCAAATGTTATTGATAAGGCAGAATGAACTCCGAACTTACTTTCTGAATTTGTCTTTGATAGCTGCAATAGTGTTGGCTGGGGTCATAAAGTTGATGGAGAACTCCAAACAATCAGCTTGAGGTGGGCTTCTATACAGGTTGCTGATCGCTTTAGTAGCCAAAACAGAATTCGGATAGTACACTTTCTCGTTGTTAGATTTTAAGAAGACGGTCGTTAAGATGTTCATCTCATCAACCACCATCTGTTGAATATAAGTGCATGTTAGCACAGAGGGATCAAAATATTCATCAGCCATCAACGGCTGAATTGTGTTGGGGAGTGTGTGCCATTTGGGTTGGGGAGAAAACTCACACAAAGAAGGGCGAAGAGTGTTTTACCTGAGTATCATCGATGATGCATCGATCACCAACATCAAAGGGATGTGTCAGAAATACAAATATGATCGAAGCAAATATTGTTTTTGCCGTCTCTTGAAATATGAAACTCAAAGCTAATACATACGTCGCGAATGCTACAAGTAAATTCTTCTTCAAGATGTTCGTCCAAAGAAGCCAGCATACAACACAACAAATAACAACGATTGCTCGTAATAGTTTGCCCAACTGCTTCACGGCCGTCTTATTGTCATTCAAAATACGTGCCAATGACTTATGGTCGTTATAAACCCCCACCTAATCGATGGAATAAAATGAAAGAATCCTGAGTTAAAGGAATACAGAGGCTCTCAAATGAACAAGTACTGGTTCAGAGAATAAATTTTCAGCAAATCGTCTAATTCATAGTTTTAACTTTTCGATTAAAACTGAGCAGTATAATTAATCGATTAACTTGTACGATAAGAAAAAACTGCAGTATAGCATTTGATTCCATACATATGAACAAATGCTCATGAATCCACAGTTCGGGTTTTCACCAAGTCGCTCATCATAAAAGAGAAATCTGAAAACCTAAAAATGTCTATGATAATCTTCGTCGAGAAGAATACATACGAATGAAATGGAGATTGTCTTACCACCCAACTAGTGAAGACCTCTCGCTCAATTTCTCGTCTTTCCTTTCCTCCAATCAATTGAAGAACATGCTCTCCCTCGATCTCTTCTTTAATTAGGAATCTTCCGAGGTCGTCCTCGGTGATGGAGCTGATATGACAAGCGGCGAATATTAATATAAAAATTAAAAAATTTAAAAAAAAAAAAAACCTATGATTATATTTAATAATTTTAATATAAATAAATATATAATCAAATATAAATATTAAATATTTTTTAAAATATTTAATATTTATTTATTTGATTTTTTTTTACCTCATTTAAACTTCTAAAGACATCAATAAATTGGAGTACCATTTAATAATTATAATTTTAAAATAATAAAAATAAATATTTTTCAAATTTATTTATCATTAATATTTACTAAATATAAAATCAAAATATAAAAAATAAAAAAAATTTAATCAAATAATTATTTTTAAAATTTGAACATCAACCTTAGATTCTGTCCACCGAAACTACCATCACATCAGAATACTTAAAATTAATACAGACCATATTAAAAATATAATATTTTATTTAATTATATTTTATAATAATAAAATTAAATAAGAAGTTATAACAAAATTAAAAATATCAACAACGAAAAATTATTTTTTGAATAAAAATATTTTTTCAGATAAAAAATATAATATGTTATTTTATTTAAATAGATAATAATAAAAATAAATATATAATTATAATTTAATTATTTTTAAATAATTAAAAAAATTTTAAAATAATTAAATAATATTATTATATATTAAAATGTGATGCGTTTCTGGATCCGAACTTCAATGTGATGGCCTCTTGTTTTATTTAGTGGCGTCTGCAAAGATCCAACTAGGGAATCTGAAATAGGATCAATGCCAGACTCACTGCAGCTTACTATCTTCCCCACCTTCCGGATTCAAGAAGATCACGTCTCTTTACATCCTGATTAAACACCTAAACTCTCTCTCACTCTATTTTCTTTTTTTGAAAATCCCATTTCTTGAAATTAGCTGTCGGAGTGTTTTGGTGGGATAATTTTTCATAAACACGCGCGACTCTTGCTACATTTAGTGGTGTGCAAGATCCAACCTCGGGAAACGGAGGCGGAGTCGCATGAGGATCATAACCAGATCTGCTCAAATTCGGATCCAAAGACGCATCAAAATGAATTGTTAATATTTAGATATAGAGAGCATCTAAATATGTTCAAAAGCTATGTTAGTGGAAAAATAAAAAAAATTATTGAAAATAATTTTTCAATGTCATGTAACCCTATATATATATATATATTTTAATTTGCTAGGTAAAATATAATATTAAAAAATATTTTAAAATATAAAAATAATATATTTTTATATTATTTTTTATTATATTAGTATTTATATTTTTTAATATTTTATAAAAAAATTTAATAAAAATATTTACATATTATATTATTTTAATATATTAAATATTAATAGTTGAATTATAAATATCCAATGATTGGGAGGCTACAGTGTACAGTTATATGTCGCAGCCTCCCGAGCATTTGAAATCGGAGGCGTAAAATAAGCATCTTAGAGTTCTGACATTTGTGCTTCACGATCTTATCGTGAAATTCTCCGATGTCCTAATGTAGAAAATTGGGGATACCTGCTTGTTACGATAGTGATGAAGATGACCAGTGGTGGTGGTGATGGTGTGTGGCGGTGAAGAAGGCGGCGGCGGCATTTAGTAAGGCTTACTTACCATCTATTGCCAGAGACGTGGTTGAATATTGTGGAGGCGACATTCTTAGCTTCATCTTCATTGCTAATCTCTTCAATGCTAATCTCTTCAATGCTGTCCGTTATTGACAATCCAAAATTTTGTACCACATCAATGAGCGTGTTCAAAGTCAAGAAAGTCATATTCTCACTCTCAATCTTACGGATCTTATCCACATCGATCACCCGCTGCCCTTTACGACTCGAAATTTCGCCGTTGCTGATTTTTAACAGGCGCTTCCTTTCGTCGTTCTGCTTCCCCGGAAGCCGGGAGAGAGTCTGGAGCAAGTAATGGCAATAGATAGCGTCTCCACAGTTCTCTAAGTACCTGTTGTGATGGCACTTGACTCCCAGTAGCTTTATTCCTACAGTTACGAGAACCCACAGTAACGCCCCGATAACAAGGGTAGCGAGAGACTGAGTCGTGAAATCCAAAATCGTCGTGGATTTCGACGATGATTGTTTGATTTTGCTTTCCAACAGCAGCAGCCAAGTCAGAAAAATCCAGAGCCACCAAATCAGTACCTCAATACTTTTCCTCAATCCGCTGAGAAAATAGAAAACGTTCTTTTCAAGCGAAAACTTCATCTGAATCATCTTGACGACCACATAAATCAAACAGCGAATGAGAATCGAGCCGCTGACGACCGCCACAAAAAACAGAGCCCATTTCCACAGCTGCAGTCCGGTGAGCAAACCACGCTTCAATTTGGGGACAGTGAAGGTGGCTACCAAGAATCCTAGGGTCCATACCAACATGACCGATGGAATCGAGAGCCAGATCATTCGCTCCCGTTTCTTTCTGATTTTGGATGCAGCTTGAATTCTCTCGCAAAAACCTGCTTCGTTAGGACCTTCCTCACGATCTTCACAGCCAAAGTAGCGCAGTGATGATTTTCTTTGACCTGGCGAAGAGATTTTGCTATCACGTGATGGTTCAGGCGAGGAAGCAACAACCGAGGGCGTGGAATAAGCAGGCAAGTTGTCATTAATACCATAGGGGACCGTCATTGTGGAATAGCTGGTAATGCCCGGGCTGACGGCGGTGGTGGTGTCGGCTGCGGCGGACATTGTCGAATAGCTAGTAATGCCCGGCAACGGTGTACCACTTTGAACATATGTCTCCTAAGATAGAGGAGAGAGAGGGTGTGTGAGAGACAGGGAGACAGAAGAAAGAAGAGAGGAGAAATTTCTCTTCTACTATGGCAGGTATGGTCTAATGTTTACTATTAATGCCATGCATTATGCCAAATATTTGATTATGCCCATCAGTATAGTAAGAAGATCGCAATCTAATCTAGGCCTAGAACATTAGACAACATTACTTAAACAAAACCAAACAATTCTACTAAATGCATACAAGAATGTGGACTTATTTAGTCTATAAAATTTTACATCATTATAAATCAAAATTACAGTAAAGTAGCAATTTACTCACCTCTTGCAGTGTTGTTCTTGACTGTAATCCTAGATCGATAGAGTAATCCTCATTATGATCCATCAAAATCCTACCCACGTGATTATATAGACTCTAGCTGTATACATAGATCAAGTGTATGAATAATCGATTTTTATATAAGACACATAATGAGTAGGAATATGGCAATATGGGAAAAAAAAAAACCCAATATTGATGAAAAGAAGAAATTTGTATGGATTGATCTACGATATAAGGCACCCACGTCAAGAGATTGGAGAAATGTTAGTTATAACAGTTTTATTTGTATGTTTATTAGAGATGGTATATATAATTTAAATAAGTGATCTTTAGATTATAATAGAATATCATTAATAATATGTTAAGACTTATCATCTGAAAGAAAAAAAGATAGTATAGCATGAAAATTGGTACAAAGAAATTGTCAACAAGAAAGAAAACAATTTATGAATCTTTCACATTATAGGGTGGGGATGGGATAGATGTAACAATCTTATCTACACATTATTGAGACACTCTTTAGATAAGTTAAATTCATAATGTTTGAATCATTATAAATCATTTTTAACAATACATTAAGAGTCATCGTCTAAAAAAAAATTGATACAAAGAAAAAAAAAAATCATAAGACACCCACATTGTGAGTTAAAAAAATTATCAAATGTGGCAAATTATCCCTACACTATTAATAGACTGTCTGTGTGAGTTAAATCCATAACATATAAATCATAATAAAGATTCTTAATGTTATGTTAAGACTTATAAGTTAAAAGGAAAAATTAATGCAATTAATTTAAAAAATTCATTGGTCACCCATGTCATGAGGTAGGAAAACAATCAAATGTAGCAATCTTATCAGAACACTATTAAAAGACTATTGATGTGAGTTAAATCCATAACATCTAGATTATGATAAAAAATTATTAACATTATGCTAAGACTTATTGCCTGAAAGAAAAAAATTGATACATTAAATAAAAAAATAATTTACAAGGCTCTAATGTCATGGGATAAAAAAATAGTTAAATGTATTAATTTTATCTTTATATTATGAAGAGATTGTCTATATATTAGTTAAATTCATAAAGTCTAAAAAGAAAAAAATTGCTATAATGAATAAACAAATAGTTTATAAGATGCTTTTGCTGTGAGATAAAAAAATATATATATAGTAGTTATATCGCTACACTACAAAGAAATTATTTACATGAGTTAAATTCATAAACTTTATATCACAATGGAAGATTTTTAATGTCAAGTTAAAACTTATCATCCAAAAAAAAGCAATTAATACAATAAATAAAAAAATAGTTTATAAGATTTTTATATCACAGGGTATGTAAATAGTTAAATATAACATCTTATTCTTTACTATAAATAGACAGCCTGTATAAATTAAGTCTATATTATATTAAAAAAGATTCTTAATACTATATTAAGACCTGTCATCTAAAAAAAAAAGAAATCACTGTAATGAATAAAAAATAGTATATGAAGTCTCCACACTGTCAGGTAAGAAAACAGTTAGATATAATAATTTTATCTGTATATAACTAAGTAACTGCCTATATAAATCAAATTCGTAACTTACAAATTACAATAAAACATTATTATTATTGAGTTAAGACTGTCGTATGAAAGACATAAAGCATTGTAGCATTCAAATTGTTATAAAGAGGAGAATAGGAAGATAATACCAAGTAGACTATGGAATTGACCTATTTGAATATAGCAAGGCAGCCTCTCCTTGAATAAATTGTATTGCATTCAATGGAAGCATACTATCATTAAATAGAGCTGACAAAGACCATTATTCTAAGAGTTTCACAAGGAAGGAATATTTTCCTTTTTTTTTTTTTTTTTTGGTCTTTTGGGTGGAAGAGAAGCAAGGTATTATGCTTCTGGATTTGATATATTTCTTTTAATGTATAAAATTAAGTTAAATTTGTATAAAATTATGAGAAATTAAAAACACAATATATTTTGTTGCAGAGAAAAAAAATTGAGAAAATTAAAATTTTAAAAAATTATGAAATATTTCAATAAATCCACAAATTTTGATCAAAATTTTGGAAAAAAAAAAACTGTGAAAAATTGTTGAAATACTTAATAGATATTGAGGATTCTATAGATAACAGATATTAAATTTGCACAATTTTATATTATTTAAACCAAATAAATTATATTTTATGTTTATAATTTTTCTATTTAAAATTTTGGACTTTTTTTTATCATTCAAGGCTACACCACATAAGAGTTGACTTCATACATGAGTGTCTGTTAAATGATGATTTAAAGCAAGGTATCCTTCAGCTAGTCTGGGCTTCCTACTCTGTGAAGTAAGTAACTTTGCATATATTAAAAGCATTTAATTTATTTTTATTGAAAAAAAAAAACATGTCAACAATTCTATAAAAAGGTAATTGTCCCTTAGAATAATGGATAAAAACCTTCGAGGGTGGAATAGTACCAACACCAATGGAATTTACTTGATTGAAATGATAACGATCTGCTAAATAACTTAATAGAAAAATATCAATTTTACCATTTAAAATAATTCAGTCGACTCTATGATAGATTTAATATCTCTATAAATATCAAATCCTTAACACGAACGGCATGTTTGCCACTAGATATCATGAGCTTTCAACTTAATGCTATCTATTACAAATCTCTTAATATTGAAAAAGTATCTCAAACAGATGTTAAAACACAAATTTAAACAATATTTAAGCATATATTCTAATCTGGTTAGAGTTTTACTAACTTGAATATTAGAAAGTAAATCAACGAGTCAGTTCTAAATATTTAAAATTTTATTTTGGTTTATAGTTTATCAGATATATGTTAAAAGGCACAAAAGCCTGTTTTAGAATCTTTCGGGCAAATTCACGATATATTTATCTTTATTTGATATGTGGACCCTACACATCTCATTACATAGGATAAAGGGCCAGAGAGAATTGCTTTTTTATTTTTATTTTCTTTTTTATTTCAAAAATAAAAAATTAGATAATTTTAGTTCTCTTATGAGTTTTGTAGGTCAATGATAGTAATAAAAAATAAAATTTTTTCTATATAGTAAATGTATATTTAAATTGATTTAATGATAAATTATGATTTATTATAAATCAATAGGTCTTATAAAAAATATTAAATTAAAATTTTTGATATTAATTGTATTATAGAAAAAAAATCATAAATAAAAAATAAATGCTTTAATGGGCTTTAATAGGTGAGCTGCATGGCGCTATGCAGTCGTAACGACTCCTATTTTAATATTTAAATAAATAAATAAATAAATAAAATATATATATATAATATGTATTTTTAATTTTTTTAAATGACAAATATTATAATCTTTAAATAATAATATTATTATTATTTTATTTTTCATAATATAACAGCCGGGCGCGCAATGAGAGAGATTTAAAGTTATATGGCCATCTGATGGGCTTTATCTGTGGACCTAAAATGGGCCCAAAACGCAAGCCCATTATGTTGTTGGGCCTGCTTTTTCCCAATATGGTATTTAGAAATTTCTTGAGCTTTCTGTCCCTCTCTCCCTCCTCTGGGTACGGTACTGGTAGGGTACAGTTAGGGTTTTTCTCCTATGCACTCCCAATTTCCAAATCTCGAGCTCAGCAGTGGAGGGTTTTTATTCATTTTTGTTGTCATCGTTCGAGAGATAAGTTCTGTGAGAATTCAGAAAATTCTCGATAGATTGGTTCCAAAGAAAACCCAGCATTTCCGGCATTGTAATCGATCAACGCCATGCCTAGGTAGGTTGATCCTAGATCTTCGGATTTTAAAATTGAAATTGATTATTCTCTCTTTTTATTTTCTATAAATTCTTTGGTGACATTGATCTGCTGATTTCTATGATGCTTTGTTGATGCGATTGTTTTGGCAGGTATTATTGTGACTACTGTGACACTTATTTGACCCATGATTCTGTGAGTATTTAAGCTATAATTCTATCTCTTGTCTCTTTCTCTTTTTATTTGGTTATATGTCATCTCTCGCAGTTGCTATCGAAATAAATTGGTTGCTTTTTCGTCTTGTTCCTTGTTTGTTATCTTTGCTGGGTAATGTTGGTGATTGAATCGGAGACCTGTTTGAACTCGTTCTTAAACGAGTCGTCGAAGAACTTTTTTTGCAAGCATATAATTGGTTTTTTGTTTGATTTCCTTCTGGGGTTTGGAAATATGGATTGTTGCTACAGTGCTTAAGCTGATTTGGTGGACGGAAGGTCTCTGGAAAGCCTCGATGATGGGCATCCGATGGAAAGAAATAGCACTTAGGCCTTGTTTTCTATGAAGTAATATGCAATATTTGGGACTTTTACTAGGAAATGAATACAAGAGTATTATATGGTTAGAAATCACCATTTGAATGTTACTAGTTCAAGAGCCATCACCTTATATCTACTGACATTATTTATATATGTTTTCCTTCCCAAACACTTGCTTTGATTTAGAAGGTGAGAAGGAACTGAATTGAACAGGATATAATGGTAAACAAAGTAAAATTGCATTATTTTACTTTCATTTGTTTGTTTGTAAAGGGTTTTTTTCTTGTTTCATCCTTACTTTCCAAAATCCACCTTATTGAGAGGATACAAAATGTTAGTTGGTAAAGCCTTTGTTTTGCTTCCTTATTATGTTGTTATCCAAGTCAAATATACAAAGGGCCTCCTTTCCTTTTTTCACATACACTTCTTCTTATTTCCTTTAAACCAAACTATGTAACTGAGTCAATAATTTTTTCATGTAACATTGACGTGTACTGACTTTCTGTTGCATATTTAGCCATCAGTCAGAAAGCAACACAATGCTGGATACAAACACAAGGTATGCAAGGGCTTTTCTCATCCATTCTTTAAAAACATGAAGTACACAGATCATTTGTTGCTATGCAACTCAATAGAAGTGACCTTCATGGGGTGTGATACATTCAGTTTTCTTTCTAATAGTCTTAGCCTTAATGTTAATCAGGCAAATGTGAGGTCTTACTATCAACAGTTCGAGGAGCAGCAAACTCAAAGTTTGATTGATCAGAGGATCAAGGAGCATCTTGGACAAGCTGCTGCATTCCAACAAGTTGGTGCAGCTTATGCTGCTTGGCAGCGAGCCCGCCCTCCTGTTCTACCAACACCACCTATTTTGCCTATCCCAGGTTCCGTTCCCTCAGGTGCAGCACTAGTACCTGGCGTTAGGCCTCCTGTTTTGCCAAGGCCTATTCCAGGTGCTCCAGGTAGCTAATTGTATCGTGTCTAAAACAATATGCTTCATTACTGCCCTATTTATTAAAGTAATGGGTTCAATTGTACTGTGTGTTGTGTGATTGTGTAGCTAAATTTGTTGCTAACTATTGAATTTGTCCACTATATAATCTTATGGAATTAAGGGTGTACTTTTCAATGCAATATGTTACTTATTTCAATGTGCACAGACTTCATCACATCTATTGGTAAATTTTGTCAGTATTGTGTTTTTGAGCATGTGCTTTGCATTCCCAAGTTGCAATCAGACAGGCAGCTATTCCTTCTATGCTTATAACTTTGTCAGGTTTAGGATTCAGCATTGGTGCTTCTAGTTGTTATATGTGTCATCATGCTGGTCAATTCCTCTGGCACTATAATTCTACTAATGCTTGCTCCTGATACGTAGGTGTTTGAATTTGTATGATCTTTTTCTGAGGCACATTTTATGACATGGTAAGGTAGTCAAGGTGCAAGAAGTTTGCTATGCCTGGGTCTAGGGAAGAGTTGGGCCACTTTTGAGTGTATTGTATGCAATTTTACCTTGCATTCTACTAGAAATTGTTTCCATGACTTGAGCCGGTGTTCATCAAATCACACAGGGACAACTTTATTGTTGCACCAACATTACCCCTCATAAGAGATGACATCATAGAGGAAGAAAATGTTTCTCCATGATTTTATGACATTAGCATAACTAAAGCTCTAAAGGATCTATCTGATAATTCTACGTGATCTTGGCAGTTTATGGCACAGCTCCAGTTCTGGCACCAATGCCATCACCGGCTGGGCATCCTGGTGCACCCATGCAAGCAAATGGTCCCCCAGGGCCTCCTTCTATGAATGCCCCAACCTCAGTTACAGGGGTAACAATGACCGCCGGTTCTAATGGTACCCCAGCTACTGGTGGACAGCCAATGTATCAAGCGATTCCATCAAGTGGAAGCTTTGGTGCCCCTATTGTCCCTGCAGCATCTAGTTTTCAGAATACAAGCATAAGTACTGCTCATCCACCTCCCACTAATGCTGATAGCTTTGGTTATGCTCAAGCACCTCACAATGCTCACTAGCTATTCTGGTGTGGTATGTTTTACGACTATACGAGTTGAATATGTTCTGGGTAGAAAGTTATTTGTCTTTGGTTTTCCCCCAAGTCTTTGCTTTGGCTGTTTCACTGATGAAAATGTGGATCAAATCAAAGTTAAGGGAAAGGTTGTTGAGAAGAACTGATGTGTTTGGCATATTTTTCAATTTTGTGATTTCTCCTTTCCCAGAAACATTGCTTTTTGCCTTTGGTGGACCTTTGTTTTGTTCTATATGTTTGAGTGTTGATGAGCATGTGCATCTCTGGCTTTCTCGTCACTTGAGTAATTCAATTTCTTGACTAAACTGTGAGTGTTTTTTTGTTCTTTCCTTTTTCCCCATGAAGAACTTGGTAGAAGAAGGTATGCAGCAAATGACTCAATTGTTTGGTCTTTCCATTTATATATCATATGCATTTTCCATATTGTTTACGATGTGGGGTGATGCAGGGTTGGAGTCATGGAGTTCCAATAACAAATCAAATCAAATTCAATTTTGGAGCCGCCGTGTTCAGACTCCAAAGGGCTACCAAATCTGGTGTATCGAGTTATGTGTGATCTAAGTGTTTGATGAATTGCTGTGAATTGTGGAGTCAATACATGAGAAATTGTTCCTTGAGCAACAAACTGATCCATGTTTAATGAGATGATAAACACTTTTCTTGAAGTCTTAAGGTCAGTATAGCTTCAAATTTTAGTCAAGAATGCAGGTGCCAGCCATTTTCTGGGTCCAATCATATCTGCTGTCTATATTCTGTCTTTTATAGTGCATGAAAGATGGTTGTTGGGATCTGCACATCGTCTGATTTTTTAGACCTTTTTCCCTTTTTTTATTAAAAAAAAAAATCTAAATATAGAGTTCAACTTTGATTTATTGCAAAAATGTTGATTCAAAGTATTAATGCCTATCTCAAGTCGGCTTTTGTTTATTACCTCTCCCTGCCGGCGGGGTATTTTTTACGCCTATATTGGTATTAAGATTTTTGTTATGATCCAAAGGTTGGCAGTTTAGATTATGTAATACATTTTGAATCTTTCTATGTAACGAAGGCATAATGTAATATATTGGACTGCAGTTTTAAAGACAAATGGAGCTTATAGAACCTTTTGGCTTTGACAATCATATAGGCTGGTGTTGGAAGTGCATTTTTTATAGTATGACGTTTTACCTATTTATTTATATTAATGAGTTTAAATAAAAATAAATAGATAAATGAAATTTCATTTGAACGTATTTCAGAGATGATTAAAGGAGGACCATCAAGCACTTTCTAGAAGTTTCTTCCATTAAGCTATATTCATCTTGTAGTTAAGCAAGGCTTGTGTGAGTATCTTAATTTGAATGTGTAAATTATATGTTAAATGTTACTTTTCATTTTTAAGGTAAAAAATATTTTTTCTTTATATTTTATAAAATATTATTTCAAATTTAATTAATTAGACAAATTTATTTTCTGAAGATAGTTCTAATGATCATTAAAAAAAATCAACAATAAGAATTTGGCCAACGATTTTTTTAAAATAAAAATATGCTTTTTCTCAGCTGGTCAATAATTTTACAATTTTACTGCTTTTTTAACATATTAAATGTAACATAATCTTATTACTTTTGATAAAAAAAATTACCAAAATTCAACTTATTTTATAAAGATAAATCAATTGCAGTGATTAATAAATATATTTTATAAAATCTATTGTGTTCTCAAATCCTGGTCTCTGTACGGACAGGAATCCAAATGCAGAGCAATACAAAGAGAGTTTTGTGAATATAAAGAAATGAGAGAGAAATACACGGTATTTTCACATAAAACTCTCTTCTAGATGAGATGAAAAAACTACGAGATTTTCAGTCCAATAACGATTTTACTATTCAAACTTGTGAGTACAATGGTGAAAAACGAAAGGTAATTGGTGATTCAAAAAGATCACTTTCACTGTTACAGGAGTTCTTTCAGTTGCGCAGCTTGTGCGCCTTTCTTTTCTCTCTATGTGAGCGTAAATGCCAGTGTAAGGGTCCAAGGTCCTGTGTTAGGTATACAGTAAATGTATATATAGTGATTTGAATTCTCCTATGTTGAGAACCCACATAGAGCTGACATGTCCAGAAAATCCTGCTACCAACTCTGTAAATCCATCTTACCATGTCAAAGACGTTGCGTGCATGCAAACTTGCTCCATAAGACGTCATCTCTACAGTAATCGCACGTGCTCTGCAAGTCATCATTCCTTGTGAAGATTGTGTGTTGCAGAGATTACGCGTGCCTTTGCAAAAGTCAACCCTCTGAGCTTGTGTCATCGGTAGTCCTAAGCTTCCTTTTCTGCGCTCATGCCATCAGAAATTTCTCAGAATTCTCATCATTGATAAAGGCCTTTGACCTTTATCAAGTCTACAGGCATTTGATACCAAATGTCTTTAGGGATTTATTGGAGACTTTGGCATCTTACAGAGTCCTCAAGCCCCTCAAACTAAGTTAGCCTCTCTAGCCAATTCAGCTCTTTGGACCTCTTAGGACGATGGCCTAAATCCTTAGACCTCAAAGGCCAATTTAATCACTTGAACCAAATCAGCTCATTGGGCCTCTCAAGACATGGACCTAAATCTTCGAGCCTCTTGAACTAATTTAACCTCTTAGATCAAATTAGCCTTGTGAGCCTCTTAAAATATAGGTTCAAATTCTCAGGCCTCTAAAATCAATTTAGTCCCTTAGATCAAATCAATCTCGTAGACCTCTTAAGACGTGAGCTTAGTTTTTGAAACTTTTATCTGAGCCCTAAGTATTACTACCCATCAAAATCAATTAAAAATATTAAGTGAGACTAATAAAAAAACTTCAGTTTCATTATTAACATATTTATAACCATATTTTCTTTTATTTATTTATTTATTTATTGTGTTTGGTCATTTGTCCTCATATTCTTTTATTTATATTCCCTCGTACGGCTAATGCTACCTCCAATGTACAGAAGAGAACATCATCTTAAGATAAATAATACATTAAAAAAGCATAAAAAGACCTGTTTAATATCTCACATTTTTCAGTGATAACTCCACCTTCACGATAAAACTGACGGCACATCTTCACAAATTCACTTTCGTTTTGTGATACGCAGGAACTGCATGCCGTCTTTCTTCAGCCATACCGTCGACCTTGTTCTCTTGACACAATCCGCAAAGAGACGGTGCCTGCAATTAAGTGAAAATACCATGAATCTAGCACTCGAATTTCACACAGGATTAACACGAAAATGACATGAAGTAACCTATTTATGAAGTAGATTCATTAACACAGGGAGTCATATTACTTGAACAAAGCATTTCGAACTTAAAAATCAGTCTTAGGCACTCATCCATTGCTTTTAATAAAAGACCGTCAAATAAAAAGGACGGCCCAATTCACCATGTCTAAGATGTAAGCCACTTACTATTATAGAGCAAAGAAGTTATTTTTTGTGGTTTGAGCCTGTGATCTTTATATTAGATTGAAATAATCTCACCGTTACATCAAAGCTAACCCTCGAAAATACTGTGATCAGTTGCTTAATTTGTTTTTGGGTACTTATGATCTAAGAAGCACGGACACTGACACAGGACACGGACACGACATCAACACGCCGACACAGTATTATTTATAAATTAAGGGCACAACACGTTGGAAATATGTAAATTAAAATAATAATTTATATTTTTTAATTGATGAATACTTCTATTTTATAATAAATGTGAAATAAAAATATATATTTTTCAAATCTTATACAAAATAATCATAAGTTATAATAAATTGAGTAGAATGACAAAAGAGACACCAAGACAAGCTGAGTCAATCATAATGTGCAGATGTTAAGAGCAGTTCTCTATGGGAAAAGGAACCAACCTTTCATATTGCAGCTTCTGAGTAACTATCCCATTAAGTAGCAGCTCTGAACTGTAAATGGCAGCACCTGTAAGCATGAAGCAATTCAAAAACGTCAGTTATTGTACTCTTCACAATCAGCTTCAGACAGAATGCATTATAGTTGTCCCAAGTCATAGTTGAAATATATCGGTATTACGCCTTTGATAACAATATTTGTCGATACCACAATAATATTATGATATTTTGCCTTATTAATAATATACCATCACATATGCTCAAAATATCGACTGATACACTAAATATTTGGCAGATAAATCAGCCGATAGGACCCTATTAGTTTATAATTTTTAAAAAATTTTTACACCGATATAATCGATACTAATACGTATTATCCAATATGTCTAATATCTATATGACCATGACCAATATCAATACTAATATTTTCATCTATGTTCCAAACCTTTCTCTAACAGCGGCATGCAGACTTCATAATCTTCTTCACAGGATAGAACCAATAGGTCATCTGGAAGCTTATCATCTTTGAACAGAGATCTGCAAATTTTCTGGATTGCCTAAGAAGCATCATAAACAGAACTCAATAAATTACCAAGATGACCTTGTTACCCAAAAATAAAGATACAAACAAAACAAAAATGTAAAAGAATCCACAAATTTGATGTTTAGGCACTAGAAAAGCATACTTATAATATGGAAAGACCATATTGAATGTGGAACTTCTAAAATGCTGGATGATGGAAACAGATGGTAGAGTAGCAGCAGCAGAGTGGTGAGGTGGTTCCACCATGCCTCTTTTCATGATGGAATCATGTTTAGCCGAGTTTAGTTTATGATTCTACTCAAATAGGCTATTGCATCTAAGTCAATCCCTCGTATCATCCGTCTAACAACAGGAGACACAATCTCAAACTTCACAAACAAGCTTACTAATAGCATAATAAAAACCGTCCAAATAGTACCATTTCATGCCAGATAGACTTGCCCTATTTCATGTTTGTGTTGTTATGATATTCCCAATTCATTAATTGATAGCATCAAGCACGAATCTCTTACATGACCCAGGAATCAGAAAATTTCATACTACATAGACAAACAAGAATGTTTCTAGCTGACCTTGATTCACAATCCTAGCAGAGAGAGTTTACTAATAGATCGAGTGATAAGTAATTCTACTCATTCACATCCAAATTATGAATATTTAGAATCCATATTATGCAAGGAGACATTACTTTTGCTAATATGCATTGAAGGGTGATATAAAACAGGTCTGCTTGTCACAAAACGCAAGAAGCATATCAATTCGTTGAGTCAACTAGTCTTGATAAGGTTTACTTGAATGAGAAAGGCCCAATGGTAGATAGAGCATTTATATGACCATTTTAAGGCCTTTTAATTACGATATGTTTGCTGGCTAAATGTACTAATAAGTTAAAAAGTGCTTATTTTTAGTTCTAATTCCCCAAACCATTTTAAGGTCTTTTAATTAAGGCATGTTTGCCAGCTAAAGGTGCTAATTGGTTAAAAGAGCTTATTTTTAGGTCTAATTTTCCCAAATTCTATAAATTTCTTGGTTTACTACTTTGTTTTAATTTCTGAGTATTCTTTCATACTCGGCATTTGAAATACTGTCTCATGGGGATGATGTGACCTTATCATGGGCCCAATTACCCGACCAAGATCCGCATGAGAAGTTGGTGGGACCGTCTAGCTTCAAGATCCCTGCACTGCAATCAGACAGGTGCAGCATGGATCACCAGACACAATCAGGAAAATAAAGTTTCTGTAATATAACTGAAAGGAGCAACAATCATTAAGTTAGGAGTGTGATCACCAGTCGAACAATAGCAGATTTTTGTAGATGTTAAGGGTAACCGACTATATTAGCTAAGATTGAACCACCAATCACATATAATTATCCCCAGTTTCAGATTCCAAAATTGGATCCTTTCCAGGATCTGTTGCATGAATTCCTGACTAAACATAAATTTTGCGTTTGCTATTCGTGTATTTTCCAGATTATTGATTTGGTAATCATGATTTACAAAGATGCCAAATTGCAAGACCTAAATCAGTTAAGGAAAGAAAGAACTGAAAAAGAAGAAACCAAAAGGAATGGAGCAGCATGGGAGTTGCATAAATTCATAAATTGCAACTCTGTCAACACGTAACTATAGATCAAAATATCAGTCCTTATTTTGCTTTTTCAGAAGGCTAAATCTACATGCTTCATGGAAATTTGTATATTTTTTTCAATAACCATGAAAACTACCAAGTATAATTTTGATAAAATTAACTGAACCTCAAATAAGTATAAAATAAAGATAGTCATATTTTAATATATAACTCACATTTATTGCATTCACAGTGTCCAATATCAATACGACAGATACATATGCTGATATTTTAATCCAGCATGTAACTATAGCTCTAAAAGAAAAACCTTGAAGAGTAGCATACCTGACCATGAACGGCCCTGACAAGGCTTGAAATTACTTCAACACCTGGTTTTGTACTCGTAGTAATTAATACTCTTCTATCCTGCACAGGTTGTAACAGCTTTTGTAAACCAGAAAACAGAAACTACAGGCCAGTGGCCAGCTATCAATGCATCTGTTATTCTTATTCACCAACAAACAAACATTACCTTCAAAAGAGGATACTGACTAGCATGTGCCAATGTAACTGGCAAACTAAATCCTAACTCTGCTTCCTTTTTGGTATCTCTCAGTATGAAACTCTTCTCATCAATAAAACAGCTCGTCTGTCCACAGCTCTTGAGCCATAAATGAGTCACCACTGGCTTGCCACAAGCAATAGCCTCCAACATATTCCTTGTGCGCACAAACTTATCTGCCACAAAATGTGTTGCATCTGAGATTGAAGATGCTAAGGAAGCACCTAGCCGGCCCAAAATCTGAGATGTGATTGACAGAGGACACATGGGTTAGACCTGCTAGTACAGATCAATCTTTAGCAGAACCATCTAAAACAGAAAGATCACAAAAAGAAGAAAAGAAACTTCAGCATAGTTGACCAATACTTTTTCCTCATTGAACTTTTTGAGAGCATTGAAAAAGAGAGCTCGGAAATAAAGCCTAATCAACACGGTCAAATAGAAAGATCATGTAACTTGACAGGTGCATAAAAGGGCTCAGTTCTGCCCTCTTATCCCATCCTGAGTCGCAGGCAACACATTGGAAAGCAGACTTGTCCTTGACAACCTGGTGGTTGTTCGGCGTACAGATTTTGTGTTTGGGGCAAGAGTACTTGGTTGTTTCCGAGCTAAGGGAGGGCGGGATAAGTCTCAAAAAGCATTGTTTACCTTTTTCTGCTGCCTGGTGATATCTTCATCCAAGTGATGACTGAACAAAACTCGAACACTACTCATGTCTCTCCTCTTCCTTAAATATTTATGATCGAAAGTGCATTCAAGTCCAGTGGAAGTTAAGCTACGAATTTCTTTTATGAGGGATGACCTTGACAGGTTCTTCTTGCATGACTGTTTATAATACTCACTGCCAATGCAAAGAGGTGATGCTGCATTTATAGGTGTTCTGCAGATATCAGGGGTCGTACATGTAGCATTAGATGATTTACACACATCTCCTGGTGATACATCTGATGTGAGGCATGGCACTGCCTCTTCAGCAGATGGTGAGACACATGGATCACTCTTCCTGGAAGGCAAAATTGGCAGAGCATGCTCTTGTAGTAGTGTTGTCCCTCTGGCAGGTAAACCATTATCACCACGGATTGGATTTTGAACACTGTGCTCTGACATCTTCTGTCTTGCCACTGATTTTCCTAAGAGTTTGGGCCCAATAGATCCGTCAGAGAGCCCCTCTATTTTACCATTTCCATTAACCTGATTAGATATATTCGGGTTTTGTCCTCCAGAGCTCAACCCATAAACATTGATACCATATGTTACTCTCGTTACCTTTGAGGTCTTATCTTTAGAGTTAAAAACATCAGAAGCATCACATCCCATTGTATTGTTCTTTCTTTTTTCTCTGGCCCCACGACACACACTCGAGCTGTGCACTTCTTCCCTAGAATTATTGGATGAGTCACAGACACCATTCAAATGATTTATCATAGTGCGTTTCCTAGTTCTGCAAGCAATTGGTTCAAAAATACCAAGATTCTCTTGTAGACATTTCGTCTTTAATGACACACGACTGTTCTCATTAATCTTCAAATCAATTTTTTCTGCTGCTCTCCACTCATTCACATTGGAGGCACTGTCCATATTAAGTTTGCTTCTATTTGCTTTTGTTTTTGCTTTAGAGATATCAATGTCAACCTCCTTTCCAACCTTTAAAGAATGGGTCCTTGATGTGACAGAAGATGTCAACTCTTCACCTGATTTGACGTCAATCGCATTAGTGCGTTTGGATCTAGTAATAACTCTTGAGCCTGATGGGCATACTCTCTTCTGAGTACCTTGCTTTAAAACACCTCTTTTTGTCGCTTGTTTTTTCGGAGTACCCTTCGTATAATGGTCATTCCTACAAACACTACTGTGACCATTTGCAGCAAGGTCCTCACTACTTTCAAGCACCTCCATAGCTTCAGAGGCGATCTGAGTATCAACTCCTACAAACATGTCTGGCATTTCAGCATATACTTGTCCCCCAGAGAAATCTACATGTATTTGCTCATCCAAGTCATTGTTGAGATTCCTTTTTATATGCAATCCTTCATGTTGATCTACCCTTTTATTATCATGTAGCACCAATTTTGAATCAGAATGAAGTAAACCATTTATTTTCCCATGAAGGTTTAGCAGTTGTTCCCTATTTCCTGATTTCTCAAGTGACTTGTCTCCTTTCCGATCAAGATGTCGGTGCTTCTGAGGTACAGTGTAAGACTTCCGGACATGAAAACCGGCACCAAAAAGCACATCCTTCTTTTTACTGAAAAATTCTCCACCTCCTTCATCCTCAAGGCTATCATCCCAGTTGAATATTCCCATTTCAGCAAGTGTATTTCTTCTATCAGCTTTCTTAGCTAAGATTTGAGTCCCTTTTGTCCCTGGTGCAGGATTTGGTTTATCACCAGCAGCATTTCTATGATTCATGTCTTGATCAAAGTCAAAGGCATTAAGTTTCAGAAATCTCTCAACAAAATCCAGCACTTTTTCTTGTGACGACTCTCCAAGCTCTTGAGAATTTACATAGCTTAGTCCTGTCAATCCATTGCCACATCCAAGAAGCTGAGGCAACTCTGCTGCTCCATCAACATCACTAGTGTCAGCAGTCACCTCCTCCATAAACAGTTTTCTTGCTGTTTTACTGCCATTCCTGCTTTTATTTTCATCTCTTAATCCATTTGGTTTCTCTTTGTTTTTTCCCACATCATGTTCTTGACCAGATACCTCAGCAGTAGACAAGGGATCATCCTCAAAAACACAGGTTTCAGAAGAAAGATTGCTTGTCACTTTAGAACAAGACCCATTCTCAGCACCCTTTGAAACCTTATTACGAGCTTCCAGACCAAGAGTGCGAAATGAAGCTGTACGAATGTAAGCATATCCCCTATTTTCAAACCCTGAATCAAGGAAAGGAAAGGACAAATTAGAGAATTCCAGATGGGTATCACTAAATGCAAAAGACACAAATATGGACTTCTTTTGGGGCGCCATAAAAAATAGGAACATATTAGTTATTACAAAAAGGACTCGGTATCATTCAGGTTGAGGGTTGCCATCATTTAGTGGAGTATCAGTAAAAACAAGGTGCCGTGAGAAAAAGAGAGGGTGCACCAAACAGAGATTAGGAAAACTAAACTAAACTATAAATCAAGAAAACACTTGATATTCAGAATACAAATGCATCGACCTTGGCCTCCATGAAGAGAGAGAAAAAGAAACATTATAGTCATTATAAATAATGAGATGCTCACATCAGTGTGTGGACATTTGTCTATGCATATGTATTTTGAGTTTCATGATGAACTTGATAGTGTTTTGTAGACCACCAACATCTTGGGCAAAATTATCAATCTTAGAGTGACAGAAAATTGCTTAAATACCGATTATAAAAGCCAAATCTGTGTAATACGTAGAATAACCTGAACAGCATGGCACATTAGCTGAAGACACTTCTTTTGCAGTCGATTCCTTCTCACCTTGATGAGAAACAACGGTAGTTTGCATCTCCTCATTGCCCAGTATTTGATCACCAGATGACTTTGTATCAGTTGAATGCTCTGTTTCACTCAAAACTTCAGTACTATCCTTATCCTCCCCATCTCTACAGTCAAATTCTTCATTACCAGAGTCATCTAATAATTGGGTATCCATATGCTCAATGCCATCATAATCATCACATTCTTGGGTTTCACAAGCAATATCCATTACTTGTAGCTCATCATCAAGATTCATCAATTGGGTCTCACCATCATAATCCACAAGTTGGGTCTCAGAGGCATCATTTACTGGAATTGAAAACATTCACCTAGTAGTTATTACATTAAAATAAAATGACAAATAAAAAATTAAAATTTGTAAAATGAGAATACGGGAATAAGTTCCTAAAGCTTAAGAAAAATGAATTTCATGACTAGAAGTAGTTAAGATTTCATAAAAAAACCAATTCAGTATTTCATCACAAAAATTAGGCAAGCTCTCTATATAAAAATTTGCGATTATACCCTTCAAATATCGTCTTAACCAGTTCCCTTGTGGAACTAGTCCAAAGAACAGTTTCACAACTACCCCAAGCACACAACAATAAAAGAAACAACCTCAAAATACAACAAATTTGCAATCGCAACAGAGCGGATCATCCTAAAGCATAAAATTCACAAAGCGTAAAATTCACAGTACGGATACAAAAGTAATATCTCAATAGCATGACATAGCAACCAAAATCACTACGTTTCATCATAACGAATTAGTAGAATCTACTCAAGTTACTAATTTACTAGAGATGAAACCCCAAATCAAGTACCAGGCAAAGGATGAGAACATTGAGTATCAAAACCCTGAGATTCAGTATCTGCAATGCTGCTAGTCAAATTTGTGGTGACTGGCTTAATTTCGTCTTCATTCCTTCCATGAAACGCCATTGAGTTTACGTACAATACTAGAAAAAGAAAATCCAGACCCTTAACCGATGTAATTCTCGAGAGAAGTTTTCAGTTTCTTAATGTGGGAGTAGAACGGAAAACGTGGAGAGGTATCGGTTAGTTGCTGTCAGAGAGAGAGAGAGAGAGAGAGTAGGGTTGATCAGGAAGGGAAGGGAAGCGGGAAGGGAAGCGGGAAAGAGCGCGAAGGGGGAGGCGTTTCGTAGTATTTGTAATCCCGGTTTAATTTTAATCTGAACCGGAGAAACCGGTTGGATTTTAGTCTGAACCGGTAAATTGATTAAATAGTTAATGACCAAATGTTAAGTCAAACATATAAAAAAAACATAATATATATAAAATTTACGATTTTAAAATTCTCATATAATATATTAAAATATAAATATTAAATTTAAAAAATAATTTAATAACCAACTTTTAATGCTATAAATTTTATATAATAAAAAATACTCATTTTTATGCATTTTAAATAGCTTTTAAATCTTAATCTATTTAATTAATTATAATATTAATAAAATTATATATTTCTTAAAGTAAAGAACCTTACAAATAATAAAAATAAAATATTAGCCTAGGATGGCCCACCACAGCGATGGTGCAATTCACTCTTTTAAAGAGGGTATTAAATTAAAATATATTTATTTATCTTATTCATCTATAATATATTTATATATTATTTTTTTTATATGTGGAGTTTATTTTAATATTAGATAATGTAAACAAATTATAGGTTTATAAAATATTTAAAAAATATATTAATAAATTCTACTTAAAAAGGTAGAAATATCAGCTTAATAATTAATTCGGGCAAAATTATTTTTTTTTAAATTAATCATATTTAATTATTACTTTAAATATAAACTCAGTATTTATAATCTTAGGATTGATAAATATAATAAGTACCTAATTAAGAAAAATAAATAAAAACTATAATAATAATAATAAATTTATATTTAATAATAATTCCTTAACAGAAAATTTTATACCTAAAATTATTTAAATAAATAAAACTATACATTATATTAAATTAAAAAATAACATTAATCTTGAACAATAAATATCTCTATAACAAACTCATTAGAACTTATAAATAATAAATATTCTAATTTAAAATAGACAAAAAAAAATATCATTTAAACATATGCCCCAAGAAGATTAACTTTCAATTCATAATGGCAATAAATATAATTGGTTACTATGAATATCTTAATGATAATATTTTAGTTTATTAATAAATTTTATTATTCTTACAAATTTATTATAAATTATCCTTAATAATTTTTACCTGTTTGTTATTAATTAAATTATAAATTTATTACTATTTTTAAATTTTTTTTTCTAATTTTATTATTCTTACAAATTTATTATAAGTTGTTCTTATTAATTTTTACCTGTTTGTTATTAATTAAATTATAAATTTATTTTTTTTATTTTTTTTCTAATTTTATTGTTAGCATTAACAATTCAAAATCATTATAAGATCATATATATATACATAATTCATAAATGAGGGCCTTACTTTCATCAGACATAAGCTCTGTGCCTCGCGCCTAGACCTCATGGACCTATTGAGTCTTGATTCTGTCTAACGTCTTTGATAACCCTGTTTCAACGATTGTCATTGCAAGAACCCTATCCGACGTGAGATAATTTTATCACGACAATTTGGCAGTCATTTAGATCAAACATTGCTAGCAACAAAAGTAACCAAATATATACTTGAGTTGCTCTTAGATGTGTGGGTTGAGGAACAAATCTGTACCCTTCAAAATAAACATGGCTCCAAGGTTATGATAATCTTACCAACAAACAGACGATCGAACGGCTTCAAAATGATTGAGAATTCTGTTCGTCTTATCAGGGATTACAGAAGAGCCAAAGCAATCTGAACCCAGGCTAACGATATCTCTACCCCGTGAGGATGCACCGGCAAGCTAAGCATCGACGGCTTCATAGCAACTGCAAGAGACAACATGAAGATGAGCACAAGATCTTTCTTTGCCTAATCGCCAGGTTGAATGAAACTATCATCACATTTTTGAATATCAGGAAATAGGATGAGCTGTAATTTAATGAAGCAAAGCACTGGAGATCTGTACAGAAATGACATGCTTGGTTCTTATGAAAATAATATCTCTGTAATTACTTCAACTGGGTATTTTTAACCCTCTTTAGCTCATTCGATGCGGGAGCTTCATAAATTAGGCAAAGATAAAAACAGCTTTATCCTGATCATATGGTCTTATGAGGGGTCATTACAATGTTTTTTTCTTTCAACCCAAATCACTTGATCTCATAATATTTGTCTAATTCCTGATCATATGGTCTCACCTAATCCTCACTACTTGAAATAGATACAGCTTTATCCTTGTGATCATCACTTTGAGAGAAGGTTGAATTTTGATCATTCTACTTAATGAAACAGGACACTCAGCACCGACGTCGACCAAGACTTACAAATACTCTTGTTATACTCGACGATTGAAGTAGATGGGGCAATCAAGTTGCAGGGTTGGATCAGCTAAAAATTTTAACTACACAGTATTTATAAGGATAATGTCAATCCATTGTGATAAAAAAGATCGTGTATTCAACCTGCAAAAATAATCATTGCAATACAAGAGTAAAGTTGTGCATATCAGATACTCTAAAGCTTACAAGATTAAAAATGTGCAGTAAATATTCTTTTTCTTTTGTCTAACTACGTTGACTATTACACCAGTAATACATTAGAATGAAAAAGAATGGAAAAATAATACCTGCTTGGCAAATTTAACAATGGCATAGAACAGGGGTTTCAGAAAGGCTAATACTGAAATGAACTCATCTTTTTAATGCATAAAAATCTTTACATAACAGGAGTCAATGATGGTTGAGATAAATTGAGATAATAATCAAAGGCAATAAAGGGATGGTTGTATATTAATAATGCTCTGTCAGAGATAAATTTGAGACAGCACTGTTACTATCCTTAACCGACCATATGCTGTACCACCATCACCACACCGCCAACTATAAAGCTAACCTCAATTAAACATTACTAGCATTGGCCAATCACCTCAACAAGCACTCCCCAGTTATCTTCACAGCTACCAACTCTGCTATCCAACTGCCACCATCTCCGTCCAATTAATAGTTCAGCACTAGTATTACGTAACAACACTGTCATCAAATCTTTAAGTTTTACTAATTAGAGTCAACTATATAAACCACAGGAACTATGCTCCCATCAATGAAAACAGTACTATCCAACAGCTCCCCTGCATTGTCACTGGCAAACCACCACCCTCACCTTTTACCAAAGGGCTGCCACTAGCTCCACCATCCATGGATGATAGAACTGCCACCATAAGAATGCTTTTCTAGAATATTATTCTTAGAGTAAATTATACTTTGCTCTAAGGGTGAGCTTTGGAGTAAGGGTAAAATTGCTTCATTATGACTGAGACATTACAGGTTAGAATAACAAAAGCAGTCTTTCTATATATAAGGATAAGCCTGCGTATATCCAATAATCCTCAAAACCTATGATGCAAACTGGATCGCCCTCTATAAAATTTATACAAAATGTGCAAGTCAAACCATTGCAGTTCCATTTCAAGAGAAATACTCACAGAACTTTTCTAATGAAGTGTTGTTATGACACCCACCCAATGGCTTAATCTCAATGTACTTCTACCTGAATGTTCACCGAGTAACACAACTCAAGCTTGGCTAGTTAGTCAACAAAGTAGAAAAATTAGACTAAACATAGCTAAACAATATCAACAAGCAGGAATAGAGAAGACAAGTTTAAGAAATTGTTGTATATAAAACAGTACGATGGATTAATTCCTTATAAAACCTGGTTGAATAATAAAACCAATCAAAAATTGAACTTTGGACTTGGCTTCTTGTATATAATATGTAACTCAAACTACACCTCAAGGTCTGAAACTGGACAAGCATCATGCTAATTTTTTGTGAGCAAACCCACCAAAACTAAACCAACACACAAACATCATCATACTGATTTTCTTTTTGGGATGAATGGGCGGGCTTCAGACAAGAGAGGCAAGTAGAATGATTTACAAATTGTTCATGGTATAACTGGCAAGTGTAATTGCAACAATTTATGGCCAGAAGTGACATTCAATGTTTTACAGATAGAGAGGCACAGGCACAAGATGAAAAACATGCAGGGAGAAAGGATTTTCTCGACTTTAGTTTCAACAATAACAAAAGGTTAAATATTTAACTATCAGTACCTCAATCAAGCCAGAGGAGAACCAGATTGATTCTTAGCAGCCTCAATAGGTGCAGCAGCACCGATATCATCAGCCTCAATCAGAGCAGTATCTTTAGGTTCATCAGAGACAGAGAAAGAGGAATCAACTTGAGTATCAGATGCCTCAGCATAGTCGGTGGCAGAAGTAACATTTGCATCATGCAGTTCGCTCTGAGCCCTTCCCTTTTGATCTTGACTAGGAGCAGCAGCTCCAGCACCATGAACCTCAGGTTGATCATCACCCTTCAGACCGTCAGTTTCAGAGACAGAACGATCAGCTTGAATACCAGAAGCTCCGGCATAGGAAGTAGAAGCAGCACCATTGGCAACATGAAGTTCCTCAGACTGAGCCCCCTTCTTTTGTTCTTCACTGGGAGTAACAGCACCAGTACCATTGACATCAGACTGAGCTTTGTCCTTGAGACCTTGAGTGATAGAGACAGAGCAATTAGACCTAGTGTCAGAAGCTGCGGAACAAGAATCGGCAGTACCAATGGCATCATAAAACTCTTCACAATGAACATCTTCTCGAACTTCAGAAGTATTAGCACCAGCAACATCAGCCTCAGGCTTAGCTTCATCCTTTGGGGTGTTCGATATAGAGATGGAGCAATTTAACCTAGTATCATAATCTCTGGAATGAGAAGTGGAAGGAGTGCCATCGGCATCATGCAGCTCTTCACATTGAATCCCTTCCTTTTGATCTTCAGGATGAACAGAAGAACCAGTACTATCAGCCTCAAGTTGAGCTTCATCCTTTGGACCATCAGCTACAGAAACAGAGCAATCAGCCAGAGTATGGGAAGCTCCAGCACAAGAAGCGGCAACAGTGTCATCAGCATCTTGCAGTTGTTCACACTCAGCCGACTCCTTTTGATCTTCCCTATGAGCAGCACAGCCAATGCAATCAACCTCAGGCTGAGCTTCACCCTTGGGGCCATCAGAGACAAAGAAAGAGCAATTAAGCTGAGCAACAGAGACCTCAGCACAAGAAGCAACAGGAGTGTCATCAGCATCATGTGGTTGTACACACCGGACCCCTTCCCTTTGATCCTCAATGGAGAAAGAATAGGATGCCTCCAACTCAATGGAATCGGTTGAATTTTCTGCCGACGGCTGCTTAGTTAACTCGTTATCCCCAGTTGAAATGACCGTCAGCGTGTCTTCCTGTACAGATGCCTCGATGACTGGGATCTTGGCAACACCAATGGCAGCAGCAGCAGCAGCAGCAGCAGCAGTACCATCAGCATCATGCGGTTGTACACAATGGACCATCTCCCTTTGATTATCAAAAGCATGAGATGCCTCAAACTCAATGGGATCTGAGGAGTTTTCTGTTGATGGTTGCTTAGATAACTCGGCATCCTCTTCCGAAAATACAGTAAGTGTATCTTCCTGTCCACATTTCTCGTTGACTGGGATCATGGCAACATCAATGCCAGAACAAGAAGCAGCAGGATTACCATAGGCATCATGCGGTTGTACACACTGGACCATCTCCCTTTGATCCTCAAAAGAGAAACCATGGGATACCTCCAACTCAATGGGATCAGCCGAATTTTTTGCAGACGGATGCATAGTTAACTTGGTATCTTCGGCAGAAATGACAGTACGTGTGTCTTCCTTTCCACATGTATCTGTGACAGAGATCATGGCAACATCAACGCCAGAACAAGCAGCAGCAGGAGTACCATTGGCAATATGCAATTGTACACACTGGACCCCCTCCCTTTGATCTTCAATAGAGAAAGTATGGGAAGCCTCCAAGTTGATGGGATCGGCCGAGTTTTCTGCCAAAGGCTGCATAGTTAACATGGTATCCTCTGCTGAAATTACTGTATGGGCATCTTCCCTTCCACATTTCTCAGTGATTGAGACCATGGCAACATCAAAGACAGAACAAGAAGCAGCGGGAGTACCATGGGCATCATCCGGTTGTACAAGCTGGACCCCCTCCCTTTGGTCTTCAATTGAGAAAGCATGGGATGCCTCCAACTTAACAATATCGG
Source organism: Nepenthes gracilis (assembly GCA_033239525.1). Lineage (NCBI taxonomy): Eukaryota > Viridiplantae > Streptophyta > Magnoliopsida > Caryophyllales > Nepenthaceae > Nepenthes > Nepenthes gracilis. Next base: position 14,537,920 of record BSYO01000019.1, on the reverse strand, counting down.
TCGAGATTTCAGCTGCCGGCTGCATAGTTAACCCAGTATCCTCTTCCGAAACAACAGTAAATGCATCTCCCTCTCCACATGCATCAGTGACAGAGAACGTGACAGCATCAGAACCAGAACAAGAAGCAGCAGGACTACCATTGGCATCATGTGGTTGCACACACTGGACCCCCTCCTTTTGATCTTCAAAAGAGAAACAACGGGATGCCCCCAACTCAACAGGGTAGGAGTTGTCTGCAGACGGCTGCATTGTTAACTCAGTATCCTCCGCCAAACTGGCTGTAAGAATCTTTTCTGTTCCACATGCCTCTGTCACTGAGATCATGGCAACGTCAACAGCAGAACAAGCAGCAGCTGGAGAACCATCGGCATCATGAGGTAGCACACATTGGACCCCTTCCCTTTGATCTTCAAAAGAGAAACCATGGGATGCCTCCAACTCAACTGGATCGGTTGAGTTTTCTGCTGACAGTTGCATTGTTAACTCAATATCCCCTGCTGAATTGACTGTAAGCATGTCTTCCTTTCCACATGCTTCTGTCACTGAGATCACGGCAACATCAACGGCAGAACAAGAAGCAGGAGGAGAACCATGGGCATCATGCGGTTGCACGCACTTGACCCCCTTACTTTGATCTTCAGTAAAGAAACCACGGGATGCCTCCAAGTCAGCAGGATCAGTTGAGTTTTCTGATGCAGGCCGCATAGTTAACTCGGTATCCTCCACCGAAATGATATTAAGTGCGTCTTCCTTTCCACATGCCTCTATGACAGAAAGCATGGCAACATCAGAGCCAGAACAAGCAGCAGGATTACCATCAGCATGGTCCGGTTGTACACACTGGACCCCCTCTCTTTGTTGTTCAATAGAGGAAGCATGGGATGCCACCAACTCAATGGGATCGATTGAGTTTTCTGCCGCCAGCTGCATAGTTGACTCAGTATCCTCTGCTGAAATGACCGTAAGTGCATCTTCCTCTCTACATGTCTCTGTAACAGCTGGCATGGCAACATCAGATCCAGAACAAGAAGCAGCAGGATTACCATCAGCATCATGCATTTGCACACACTGGACCCCCTCCTTTTGATCTTCAAAAGAGAAACCATGGGATGCCTCCAACTCAACAGGATCTGTCGAGTTTTCTGCTGACAGTTGCATTGTTAACTTGTTATTCTCTGCTGAACTGAAAGTAAGCATGTTTTCTGTTCCACATGCTTCTGTCACCGAGATCATGGCAACATCAACGGCAGAACAAGAAGAAGCGGGAGTATCATCATGCGGTAACACACACTGGACCCCTGCCCTTTGATCTTTAATGGAGAAACCAAGGGATGCCCCCAACTCAACTGGATCGGTCAAGTTTTCTTCCAACTGTTGCGTCGTTAACTTGGTATCCCCTGCTGAAATGACTGTAAGCATGTCTTCCTTTCCACATGCTTCTGTCACTGAGACCATGGCAACATCAACAGCAGAACAAGAAGCAGCAGGAGTACCATCAGCATCATGCAGTTGCACACACTTGACCCCCTCCCTTCGATCTTCAATAGAGAAACCACAGGATGCGTCCAAGTCAGTGGGATCAGTCAAGTTTTCTGCCGCAGCCTGCATAGTTAACTCGGTATCCTCTGCCGAAATGACATTAAGAGCTTCTTCCTTTCCACATACCTCCGTGACAGAGAGCGTGGCAACATCAGAGACGGAACAAGCAGCAAGATTACCATTGGCATCATCCGGTTGTACACACTGAACCCCCTCCCTTTGGCTTTCAATAGAGAAAGCATGGGATGCCTCCAACTCAACAGGATTGGTCAAATTTTCCACTGACGGTTGCATTATTAACTCAGTATTCTCTGCTGAACTGACTGTAAGCATGTTTTCCTTTCCACATGCTTCTGTCACTAAGATCATGGCAACATCAATGGCAGGACAAGAAGCAGCAGGAGTACCATCAGCATCATCCGGTTGCACACGCTGGATCCCATCCATTTGATCTTCAATAGAGAAACCATGGGATGCCTCCTTGTCAGCGGGAGCAGTCGAGTTTTTTGCAGCCGGCTGTATAGTTAACTCAGTATCCTCTGCTGAAACGTCTTCCCTTTCACATTCCTTGACGACTGAGATCAAGGAAACATCAAACCCAGCATTTTGTTCAGTCTCTGTAGCAGAAGCTGGGATACTGTCTATCGGTTTCTCAGTTGAGAGCTCTTTGTCAATGGGGTTCAGCATTGATTTCATCAAATTTTCCACAGAGCTCGCAGTAATTGTGCTTTCCTCTTCACAAGCATGGGGATTTGAGGTGTAATCAACTTCATACTTGAGGTTTTCTTCTATTGGCTGAAATGATGCAGCCACATTACCCACTGATCTTGTAGTATGAATGCTCTCCTGAACTTCCACATCCTCCTCATCAAATTCCATTATAGCTGGGCTTTCTCCAGGAAGCTGGACAGAGGGAGTGTGGTCACTTCTGCCTTTACCAAAATCATAATCTGAAAAAGCCCCAAATAAACAGTTGTAAAATAGTCAAGCTGAAATAATAAGTAGAACATACTGAGTCAAATCATGCATAATATAGTGGTTTGCTTTCTAATTTCCTGTATGGACGGTTTGGATTGCCGAAGTAAAATTGAAATTAAAAATGTAAGTCTAATTTAAATTCTATCGGAATTGAAATTGAATAGAATTCAAATTCTATTATTTGAATTATGTAATGAATTACAATTTCTGAGTGAAAAAATAGAATTGACATATGATTAAAATTTTAATCCATATAAAAAAATAAAAAAGTAGCCCAATATAAATTATAATTTTTTAAATATATAGAATTTAAGATAATATAATTATATAAAATCTTACTTTTAAATAAAGCTAATATTTTAAGATACATATATTTTAGATAACACTTAACAAAATATTGATATTTAAGTTTTTTAAATAATACCTCTATATAATTTTTTTAAAATAAATTAAAAAATAAAACTATGGTTGCCTTACCTTCACCCAACCCAAACAACAGAAAATATTTTATCCAATGGGTGTTACAATGTTCAATTCTATCAATCTAAATCTAATTGACAGATAATTTCCAATCTTAAAATTACTATTCTTTGCTCTATTCCTAAAAATTACAAATAACTATCATATACAATTTTTAATTCTAAGGAATTGGAACATGAAATTAAAATCCCAGTTCCACCTAATGCCAAACAATAAAACTGAAATTAGGCCTAGAATTTGAATTCCAATTCCAAATTCAAAGGCCAAATTCTTACAACCAAACAGCCCCTTGCATGTTTTGGAAAACATGGTGGAATATCCATCGATATAGCTGTATGAAAACATTACAAAATGAAGCATAGATGTAGAAAGGGGGGAAAAAATTTCACTGAATGTCATTAAATTTGAAGCCACAATAACAAAGGTGATGAGCTATCTACAACCTTGTATAGATATAAATAGATAAACCAGTCTGTCTGTCAGTAAAGTATATTGCATTCTTGCAACTGAACATAACTAAAATTTTCAGACTAGCGAAGACAATATATGGTCAGGGGTTGGCTAATACTGACACAAACTTCTCTCCATAATGCACAACCTGGAAAAGTTCTGTGAGCTGTACAAAATTACGTTTAATCAGTTAGGTTGCATTCAAATACATAAGGAAATAACCTCTACATGTATAAAACAGTGGAACTGGATAAGAAAGCCTCCAATTGAGACAGACAAGTCCAGGCTTGGAACTTAAAATCCAATACACAAAGTAAACGAGCCCCAGTGGCTCCTGATACAAGCTTTGAAGTTTAAAACTCAATAACAGGGTTCCTTATGAGGAAATAAATAGGAATCAAAAGGATATAATTGGCAGCACTCTCTTTTTTCGGGTAAGTGAGCAGTGGTACCTAGTTGGAAGCATACGGTACATATCATGTATCATACTATATTTTATGGACTTGGAATGAATGTATACACACATTGCAAAGACTATTCCATCATTTGATTTTTCAAAAGCCATAGATACACTTTTATATCAGGGGAAAATGCCAAAATTATACTCAATTTTTCTCTTTTTCCTAATTTTATTGTCAACTTTTTTTCCCCCCAGTTTTGTTCTCAGCCTTTATTCTAATACAAACTTTATACTGTACATAAAAAACTTTGCCAAATTCCTTTTATTTCGGTATCATAAGACATGCACTTGATGTAAAATGTTCTTTTTCTGTATTACATGTGTATTACCATATGACTTGATTGTGGTAAAATTAGCCTAAAATTTTACCTAGTATAAAAGTGGTATTAAAATAAAGGTTGAGGACAAAACCAGGGTAAATAAAAGTCAAGGATAAAATTTGGGGAAAAAAAGGAAAAGCAAAGAATGCACCGGTGCACCCCAGATTTAACACCAATTCTTCATACCCAGCTCATTGCAATCAATTTGCAGTGTAGATGCTTAAGACACCCCCCCCCCCCATGCCTTGTGGTAATAATTTTTTTGGCATTATGACCTTAATTTTGGGAAAAGATAAAGAGAATGGGTATATTGTGTCAGATATATCATTTTACTGATTTTTATCAACATCCTCAAACATTATATTATATATTAGAATCTTGTATCATAATCCCTTGACAACTATTAGCATAATAGCAAAGCACAAGAATACAATTTCTACTTCATACAAACAATAAGTGATGCAAGATGATAAATATGTGGGAATAAATTTGCTTAAACTTCAGCTTTTATCACAACAAAAACTAAAATTTTGTGAAATACCATAAGACTCATTTTCACCTTTGGATGCCAAAGCTGGATCAGCTGAAGTGTCAACAGCTTCAGTAGGCAAACTGCTTAACGTGCCATCAGAATTGGAAGCTTCGTTGAAAGAAGCTTTACACTTTTGGACATCAGAAATAGACGCACTAGCACTTCCCTCCAATTTGACTCCACTGGTTGAGATTCCTCCAAAAGGCTCAGTCTGTTCTACTGTAGTCTTCACTAAACTCACGCTATGGGTCGCTTTCTGTTCACAAACCTCAGGCACTGAAACCATGGCAGTGTTCACACCACCAGTTGAATCAAGTGACACTTTAAAGGAACAATCATTCTTTTTCCCAACATCCACAACACCAGCATTTTCCTCACAGTATGGTCTGAGGTCTTCATTATTGCTGACAGATGCAAAACCAAAATTGCACTTGCACTTGCTACCTTCAGGCACCGACACAAAATCCTTGGCCAGAACCAGATCTGTCTCTTTGTGAACATTTGAACCTGCATATCCCATTAGTTGTTTTCCACATTTGTCCAGTGGAACTTCAAGAGTTAAGGTTGTCTGCGTGGTCAGAAATATTTCACTTGCTTCCGCTTTCAAATTCTGGTTCTTATTACTCTCTGCGGGCCCCTTGCTGGGTATTGTTCCAGCTGAGACCTCCCCAGATTCACTTTTTAACAGCTCAGCACTTTTATCCTCTGATATGCAAGTTTGAGGAACACCAATTCCAGCAGAGACCGAGTCCTTGTCATCAAGATGATCCAAATCTGTCATGTTTTCATTAGAACCACCTGTGAGTACATGCTCAGCTTTACTAATTACAGACTGAAGAGAGGAACCATCAGGGCCAACCCTATATTCACTACGCAAGGGCTTGCTACTTTTGGTCTTGGGTGAGCGTATATGGGAGATACCAAATCCGGGAGGCACAGAGTCATCTTCAATAAGCCGGCTAGTATCCATTAAATCAATGTTGGACCCCATTGGAAGCTTGTTTTCAGATACACTGGTTTTTTTACGCACAGCAGAGGCACTTTCTAGAGACTTGCCATCATCACCTCCCAAGGACTTCTCAACTGCAGCATCTGATATGCAACCTGTAGGGGTGTCAAAGCCAGGAGGTGCAGACATTTCTTCATCAAGCTGACTAATAGCAGTCATGTTAACTATAGGTCCGGAAACTAGCGGGACTTTAGGATGAGCATGTTCTGGTGTAGAATCTTTACTCTTCTGCCCATCGATACACTCTTTATTGGATATAGTTACTGATTTGATGTTAAGGGGATCAATAGATGAAGCTGATTTCAAAGCCAACACAATGGTGGTAGTTTTACGATCAGAACTTCTAGATGCCTCAACATTAACATTGCTTGATGTGGGGAGATCTGATGCATGGCGGCTCACTGCAAGTGCTCCAGCCAGGCTATCATTCATTGGTTCAGTTGGCTTATCAACTTCATTAGACATTACTGAAGGATGATCCTTGTCTACAGAACATGCAGAAAAATTGTGCTCCTTTGGCTGCTCAATCTGGGGAGACAAACTAGGCTGGACCATTGACTTAGGATCCTGGCTAGGTGAAGCAACAGAATCTTGAATTTTGTGCGCTTCTTCCTTTGAGTCGTCCTCTGATACTTTATAATCATTCTCTTGCCTAGCCAATGTATGTGCAACTTTACCCTCCAATGAGTCCACAGAATTACCCTCGATCAGCCTTGAAGTTGAATTCTGAACAGCTAAATCAATAGGACCAGTATGAGTAACTGGATCTGTTTTCCTTCCCCTCCAGTGAGTCGTCGTTTCTCTAGTTGAGCTTTTGCGTTTTTGCCCTTTGGTTTTCATGGCAGTACCAGGTTGAGAGCTGGGGGTTAAAGAAGGCAGAGGAACTGGTTGTGGGGTAGGAGGAACATTATGAGCAGGCCCCATGCTTGTATGAAGCATTGAGACACTAGAATCTTTCCCAGAAATAGAACCCGACATGAGCCCAGCAACAGTAACTACAGGAATCATAGGAACAGCAAGAAGCTGTGACCCCGTTGCTAGATTGCCAGTCCCAGGAGGTGCACAAAGCACTGCTACAGATGGACCAACATTTGACTCAGCATATTTCAGTGGCTCATTCAATTTTGGACTCTGAACTATTGAGGGATCAGGACCAGCATTTGCTGATGGACCTGGTTTCCTACCCCTTCTACGGACTGGTTCTGCTCCACTTTGAGAATTTCGGGTTTGCCTTTTACCCGGTATGTCCTCAGGAGCACGAGGAGTAGATTGAGAGCCAGAAGCAGAAGGAAGGAGTGTGACTATTGGGCTAGGATCAGTTGCTACTCCCACATGAGACATGCTTCTGCTGACTACTACAGCCGCAGAAATGGCAGAAGATTCAGAAGTAGAGGCACCTGGACTCAGTGACAGCGGATAAGGTTTGCTAGCATCAGAAGGTACTGGAGGAACCATTGGAACAGAAGAGATATCCGAAGGAGCTTCTTTAACTTGTTTCACACCAGAATGTGGTTCTTGAACAGCTAAATCAGCAGTAACAGAAGGTAAAGCATGTTTAATTGGCTGCTCAGTCGACTGTGCAGCTTGAACATTTAAGGCAGCTGGAACTAAAGGTAAGGCTTGTTTAGCTGTTTGCTCAGTAGATTGTGTCCCTTGGACAGCTAAACCAGCAGGGAATGAAGATGATTCTGGTTTTACTGGTTGCTCAGTAGATTGTGGACCTTGAACAGATGAAACAGCAGGAATTGCGGGTGATGCTTGCTCTTTTGGTTGCTGACAAGATTTTGGACCTTGAATAGTTAAGCCTGCAGGCACAGAAGGTGACGCTGGTTTAACTGCTTGCTCACTGGATTGCAGATTTTGAACAGCTAAACCAGCAAGAGCGGATGTTGATGCTTGTTTAACTGGTTGCTCATTAGATTTTGCATCTAGAACAGCTAAACCAGCAGGAATAGAAAGTGAAACGTTATTGGGCTTCCTTCCCCTACGCCGAACCATTTCTGCTACTCCTTTTCCTTTTTGACTTTGACTCAAAGGTTGAATAGGCATAGAAGTGAATGTCTGGGTAGATGGAATTCCTGGATCGACAGTCACAGGAGGGGTCACCTGAAAGCTGGAAACCATTGCAGCACCAATTTGGTGAATGACTCCACTGATCTCTTTTGAAACAACAGGACGAGGAAAAGAATCTGGACCACTGGCCGCTGGATTGCTTGAAAATGTTGCTATCTGTGGATTCACTCCAGTAGCTGTTGGATGTACCAGAGTAGGAGCGGGAGTCAATGGTTTTTTCCTTGGCCTTCCCCGACCCCGTTTAACTGGAGGAGTAAATTCCTGTTTGAGGGGTGATGGTTCTGATGAGAGAGGAGGTTGTGGATGGCAAAGTAGTTCCGTTTTACCAGTATTTGCACCAGCAATTAATGGCTTAGCATCCATCAGTTCTTCTTTTGCTTTCAGTGTTTCTGGAGAATCAGCCTGACACATCTTCTCAAATTCCTCTTCCGTCCATTGTTCTTCATAGGAGCGCACCTATCAAAGGTACAAATAAAACGAGTGGCAGGAAATTACTGGAACAATGAAGTGGATAGTAAAAGATGTAGCATCATGAAGAATAACATCAATTAAAAGACAAATATAGAGTCCTATGAAAAAACTAAAGCTGATGATTCATGGAGTTGGAAGACACTGGTGTCCTTGGGGGATAAGGTGCTAGGTAGATGGGGTCACATGGATGCCATTATAGCTAAACTGTAGCAGCATTTATCAAAGGGCACATTTAGCATTAAAGAGAAATACTATATGCTTTTAGATCACAAAGCTATCGTTCAATGGCATGCGATGGTGTGGAGCCCACTTGCAATTCCTAAACATAAAGCTACATCTTGGGTTGCTCTCCATCAGAGGTCAATGACGAGATAAAATAATCCAGTTCCAATCCTTGAATCAGAATAAATATATGGTCTGCCGCATGTGAAGGAATATTCATGAACATTTACTATTTCAGTGTGAGTTCTTGAGAGAATTTTGACTCTATCCCTGTTTTAATTTCAGTGGTACAGTTATTCTTTATTTCAGGAGGTTTAACTGTTGGGTAGAAAGAAGGGGGGCATAGTACCAGAAGCTAGGGAGATGCCACTTTCTTGCTACAATCTATTATCACGGATAAATAGAAACAGTAAAATCTTGCAAACAGACTTCAGATGTTGCTGCCATTGCTAAACATATAAAACCTGAAGTCATTTTTAAGATCATTAACACAAAGCTTCTTGGTTTTAGGATAAAGTGGGGAAAGCAAGTAGTCTTCATTGAGTTTCTTTAGCTCGATAAGCTAGAGTAATCTGAATCGGAATGCCTAAGGTTATGTACAGATTTGGTTGACCATTTATAAAAGCATCGCTCTCTCACCAAAAAGGCATGGAGACACTAAGGGTGGGCCAAATCGGATGTTCGGCTAGGAGAACCAAATAAAACAAACCAACCTCACGTGCTCGTTTGCCTCTTCCATACTGTTGAGTATCAAAGTAACCAGGGTAACCACTCTTCCTCTTTACCCCAGAATCAGACACAGTGCCTGCGCTTGATGCTTCATATATCTTGATAGCTTCATATAATTGTTTCAGGTCTTTATCTGTCACAAGCCGAGAAGGTAACGGGGGTATAGCATCAGAAATATCTATTCCCTGCTCCACTAACAGACTCTTCCATGCTGCCTGTAAAATAAGATAATGAACTAGAAAAGGTCAATAAACTTGGAAAGTCTGCACCAAAAAAAGCAACATTCATGGAAAGCATTGGCAAAACTTTTGCAGAGTCCCATTACCATCTCTTCTTCCTGCCTTTTGCGGTCAACTAATTCAAAAACATCAATCTCAGGCTCACTGGAACAGAAAGGGCAAGTCAGATGAATCCAGGAATGAAACAACAAAAAAAGAGCAAGGAATTTAAGGAAATAATTTTCTCTTTTTTTGGGCGGGGGGTGTGGTGGAGGGGGAGGAAAGAGGGAGGCATTAATGAAGATGTTAAATAAACCTCAAAACATCATAGTGATAGTCAGGAGTCAGAGCAAAATGAAATTTTCACTACATGAAACTGCAATATTTTCTCTGTTTACCTGCCCCTCCCCCTAAACTCCTGAAAACTGAAATACTATGAGGTGGCAATTATGCCAGTCATATGTTGTATGGGAGTGTAGTGTTGGACGGTTAATTATAAACATGCTCAAATAGAATATTTCAAGATTTCTATACCGCCCAGCATGTTGGTAATGATATCACTCAGCAAAAAGTTGTGATGAGACAATGTGAGAGATATATCTGAGATGATGTCTGAGATGGTCAGGTAATTTTATGTAAAGATCATCTAGGGTACGATGGGAGCGGATGAAAATTCGTTTTAAAAGGGGTATAGGAGAACTGAAAAACAGTTTGAAGGAAACCACCTTCCATATTTGGAGCTCGCATGACAAATGGCCTAAAACAAAGTCAAGCGGAAAAAAAGAATTCTCCGATTCGCATTAAAAGGCTTAGTTTGGTTGAAAAGGATCAGAATTAAAGCATCTTGACTAACAGAAAATGAGAAGCAATATCATGAACTAATAGCAGCAAAAAAGATCGCTTAGATACATATATCTATCCTGTCAATTAAGAGTGCCCTAAAGATGTCCCAGATATTATCTTTTGCAGGAACACCACAATAACCTTAACAAATAGCTACAGTACAAAGGACCTGAAGTGCTATTACTTAAAAGGAGAAAGAGAGTTGTTGCAAGCAATTCTTATAGTAGGTCAAATTTAAAGAAAATGATCCCTATACATCGGAAGAATATTCCTGTTTAAGGATCTCATATTGTCATCCTCAACTGGGATACAGAACATACATTCAGCCCAGATAAAACCTACGACTTCTGCTAATTACAAATGTATATAAAGTAATTAATGAAAGGTAAGTGAAAATAGATCATCTAAACAATTATACCTGCGAGCTAAAAGATCATTTAAACCATCGTCATTAAAGACGGGAACAGCTACTTCTTTTTTACACTCCCGCAAAAGGGACTCTAAGTACTCTCTACGATCCTCAGCACTGTAGCAGGATAGGAGACATATCTTAAGCTGTATTCCTTTTCAGGTAGGTAAAGGATATGTTGAATTAAATTATGACATAGATCTTATTCTAGCTTACCTTGTATTATTGTCAAAAAATCCAGCAGTGATACTTTGGTTTGCCACGCCCAGCTTGTGCTCAGCTGAAGCTCTGACTTGCTCCTCCACCGAATTGACCTAATGAGAGAAAAAGATATACAAAAATCAATAAATAGCACAATTACACCACACCTTATGATAAAGGGGGGGGGGGAGAGGAAATCTTCCATAGAACATAACCGCATGTGAAGAATGACTTGCTCCTTATTCAATGAATTCATATTCATCGTCAAATTGTCTAAACAATTCAATGACATACCAGATATCATCAAAATAGAAATAATGTGATACTATCCAGAATCAATGAGACATAGTGATTAATGGAAACTTCATTAACATATCCAGCATCCAGAATGAAAAGGAGGTTGAGAATAGAGTACAATATCTATTACTAAATGCTATGGATTTTGTCATCAAATCCTCAATGTGGAAATTTATGAATCCATTAGAGCCAGAAAAAAAAAATGCATGCTACATGAACGCAGAATTCACTTGTGACAACAAAATATAACAAGTTCCAAATTCTATAGAATGCTCTAATCAAGTTCCCGTTTATCACAATTTAGAAATGAATCTGGTAACAGTAAGTTTATCCACGAGAAAATTTTCACAAGAACCAGGAATATATAGCAATCCGAAACTTCAATGACTACAGGGGTTTCAATAACCACAATATATAATTAAAGCAATTTCCGGTAAATAATTATGTGGCAGAACATGTCAAGCTGCTCAGGAGTTGGGAACCCACTAGGAAGGGAAAAGTAAATCGACAAAAATAGCAAACCTATTGTTTTCTTAACTCTATTGCGGAAAAAAATCAACTGTTGACCAAGTTGCTAGTAAGTGGTACACAGGAGGTAGTACCATCGGAACACATTCATTCACTTTTGATCCAAATTAAAGGTAATAAAACAACAAAAGTTGGATCTGAAAAAGGGTTGAACCCTAGCTGCTTGATCATAAAATATTTCACCGCTTTCTTGACTTTTCATTGGCAAGACAGGGTTACCAATAACTAAAAGCCAAATTCATCACATTCTAACACAATGTCAGGAGGGCAGATGCCAAAAGGCCAAAGGCTCTTTATTTCACCATTATACAAATCCTACAAGTCCATGAAGCATTTGGACAATGAAAAAAAAAAAAACAATACTAATACGGAAAGCAGTCTGAACTCTGAACATATTAATATTGTACAGAAGCAAGAAAAATCTTCCATTCTAATCCCAAAAAATGTCCAATTAATTTAAGCCTTTTACCATCTAACACGTGACAGAAACCATGGTTTATACATATATTTAGGAGGACTTTTCTGAGAAAAGCGAGACTTGAGCTAGTAATACATGAAAAACTTTCTGGAGCTCCTAATAAGTTCCGAAGCTAAATCCAATTCCTGCTAGGAATGTGAATGCATAATGAGGTTAAAAGTATAAAATCTCATATAATTTACAATTAAACTTAAGTAAAACCATATGAAAACAATAACCCAGAAAAAGAGAGAACCGTTTCCAGTCGAAGCACAAGCACATCTTTCTTCTGTCCAATCCTATGTGCCCTTGCTTGTGCTTGCAAATCAACCTTACCAACAAAAGATCAAACAAATCAAAGATTCTATAAAGTGCATTCAACAGTAAAAGTAAACTCTGAAGGAAAAGAGAGCTATTGAGTTGCCTGAGGATTCCAGTCTGTGTCAAATATGATCACAGTATCCGCAGCTTGAAGATTCACTCCAACACCACCAGCACGGATGCTAGCACAGCACAGTCAAATGTAGGTACGATAGTATATCCAGATTGTAGAGAAAAAAAACAAAAAACAAAGAACCAGCAAAATATCACCACAGGCCAAGTTCTAATAAAGATTTTCATGTCAATAAACAACTGACGCACAAACATCTATGCGATCGCTTTGGACCACATCAACCACATCCCAGAAGAAAATTACTGTTACAAAGTATCCATTATTACCTGAGCAAGAAAATAAAAAATGGAGAGTCTGGTTGGTTAAATTGCTCAATAAGAGCTCCTCGGTCATTGCCTGATGTATGGCCATCCAACCTAAGGTAACGATATTGTTTCCACACAAGATATTCCTCCATAACATCAAGCAGCCTTGTCATTGTAGAGAAGAAGAGTACCTGAAGATCAAGAAGTTTTGAGATGCGAATGCAACTCCCTAAAAGAACATTATCCTCTGCTTTACTGTAACACAGTTATCTTTATATAAAGATAGACACTAGCAAGGGAATATGACATTTGGAAAAATTTCAGAGCACTTGGGAAATAAAACTGACTAAAAGGACTACAATAAAGCTATCTTACTAAAAGGAATACAATAGCCAGCAGAAAGCATTTGTCCATGACATCAAAAGGCCAAAACAGTAAAGCACCGGAAACCCTTGGTTTTCAACACACTAAATTACCAAATATGAATAGAACCACAAAAAACTAGCCATAAAACTGATTGATGACACTAAAATTCGAAATTAACAATTCTACCATAACTTTTAATCTGTTCTCTAATTTTTGTTTATGGAGATGGAGAATAAAGTTTGCAAAGAGCAAAAGCAACATATACAAATGACATCATAATTGTAAATCAAAATATAGTCACCAGTAGCAAAGTAGAAAGGAAACAAAGTCTGGTGACTTTGCACCCTTATATATAAGAACTGGGAAACACGTGATTTGTGTGTTCAGTCTAGTCTACTGTCCATGGGGAAAAAAAAGGGAGAAAATCTACATGCTAAATCAGTAGATCTGGGTGTCTCCAAATCTTAATAAGGCAGCCATAGTGTCCAACTCGGCTCTAGATCTATAATGAAAAATATCCAAAATCATAAAATCCATGCTCAGTCAACGAAATTTATCAATACCCGATGATTTGTTGCTTTGAGTTTGGGTAGCAACCGATCTAGCATCTCAAGCTTTCCACAAAGTCTAATAATGGGCGGCAAGAAATGTTTAGGGATTAAAGTATCCACCTACAAAGAGAAGAAGTTCCAAGATATACATTAGATGACTTTTTTTTTTAAGAAAGGGAAAATAACATAGTTGGTAAAAGTAAAGGTTCTATAACGTTTCTTTTAATCTTATTGCCCTTGTTCTGTTTTATTATTATTTTTTTTTTTTGGTTGGGGACGGGAGGATCAGCATTTGATGATACTCTTTTTTTCAACTTTTCATCTAGCTTTGCCTCGAAGCAACACATTTAAGGATAAGAAAGAGCATGCCTCCTCTGCATGAAGCTGGCTGAGGTAGGGATGGTTGCAAATGTTCCGCAGTTCTATAACAGAATTGTGAACTGAGCGAACCTGGCAAAAGTAAAAAGACAGCTAAACACATCAGAAAGAAGCATGACAAATCTGCATGTTTGGTGACAAAATAGTGTGCAACGGTTGCACACATGCCCTCAAACAGGTACACGTGCTTGATGATATGTATAGTAAATTATGGGAACTGCACGAAAAGAGCAAATTGAACACAGATAAAGCCACCTTTGAACTTCCAAGTGCACCAAGATTCTCTTCAACCCGCTTCATAAGAAGTTTTTGATATGCAGAAGCCTCACATCGTACAAGTCTTTCAATCTTTTCAGGCAATTCATTCTCGACCTATCAAGACAAGGAAATTTTAACAAGAACCACCCATTTTCAATAAGCAGTAATGAGGTTGCCAAACACATTCCTTCAATAAATAATATAAATTCTGAGCACACATAGAAAAACAAACGCATGAAACACTAGATTTGTCCTAAAAAATCAGCATGAGAGGTTATGTATGATGGAGGGACATAGGAGAGGGAAATATCATGAAAACAAAGTCAAATGAGCCTCCTTTAACACTTGCTTCTTCGTCTTTTTTTAATTTTATATCTATCTCATGTATTCTAATCATTGTTTTGCCCTCCAGGGGGTTTATTAGTAATATATCAATGCATATGATGCCATATTAGCAGCATGAAGTGCATCACTGTATCCAGTGCATGTTCAATGATAACTATCTACTTAATGAACACGTAAGTCAATAATAGTTTCTTATGTCATTTGTATGGAAATGCTGATAATGTAGAAAAGAAAATTTTACCACACCAATGTACAGATATGCTTTAAAACTTCCTAAACATCCAAGAAAACAGTGGCAGAACTTGGAGAGAACAGCTGGAGGAGGCCAACAAGAAAGCATCAGTGTTTGGAAAAAAAGGTTTATGATCAGGATATCCCCCCCCCCCTCTTTTCCCTTAAACAAAGGTATCCAAGATCTCAAAAATTAGGTTTTCTTTCTTATGTAAGAAATATATAGAAAACAGAATTGTTAAATTTAGAAATAAATTAGGTTTTCCTTCAAGACTACAAAGGGATTTTCTTCAGTAATATAGACCAACATTTTATTTCTTGAAAAAATGTATAACAGAAAAATAATAGTTTGCAATAAAAAATTAAGGGAAAATACATTTTCACTAAAAAAGACACCAGAAAATTAAAAAAAAAGGTTTAGATTCAGAAAATTACATTTCGTTTCTTATCTTATAAACACAACAAAGGCATTTCTTTCCAATGCAGAACAATTAAGTTTTGTTTATAAAGCATAGTGGTTGCACATCATTTTCTTCTTTGTGAGGGAAAAGTGTGGCAATTTTGGTATATTTAAGCATATTTTTGAAACAAAAGTAGAAAAGGAAATTTAAGTATAAATAAAAAAAAAATTTAAGTGATAAAGGAATATGCATTTAAGTAAAAAGAAGTAAAAAATATGGGGAAAAAAAACACACAAAATTGCAGCAGAGCAAAATTAAGTCTGCCATCACCAATGCCTAGGTTTCTACTCTTACCAGTATACCAGGATCCACGGACATGTCTCTACTACAGCAATAATGGCATAAAGGAATATTCCAATATATATAAAGTCCGATACAGCAATAATGGTATAAAGGAATATTCCAATATATATAAAGTCTGCACGATTCACTTTTTTTCTGCGCCAGTGACAAGTGCTTGCCTCATTGTCTTTTTCTGTGATCTTCAAGGAAACTTGGCCTGAGAACCCACCCAAGTTGGCAACCCTGACCTTTCACCTACATATTGACCTACAATTTATCCTTCCTCTTCTACGAAGACAATTACATAAGGAATTTTTCAAAAACGTTCTTTAGGAAAGGGGGAGTGGTCCCATCATTCCCCTACTGAGATCCACCCTATAAAGCACATACCAACAAAGAAGACCAAATAGGTAACACATGGTTTGCTAAATTAATGGATTCACTTCTTTCTCTAGTGACATTGACTTAAATTGAACTTGAACGACTGGATATGAGTTGAGCTCAAATAGTGTGATAGGTTATGTACTTATATGCAATAAACCAGGTCAAGAAGAGTAGTATGTGGCTCAAGCTTTGCTTTTTAACCAAGAAGCCAAAACTAGGATTAAGCATTGGCTTATAAGTTTCACGTGCAGAAGACTACCAAATTGAGCAAGTGGTCCATAGTCCAATTTGAGTAGTGCAGCTCATTTGACAACCTATTATTCTACCTATATCTACAACACTTCAAGCACAAGTTTCTTAAGACACGAATCACCAAATAATTGTTCAGTCACTTCATAATGCCTGAGCTAGTGAGTCATAACTTAAGTTTCATATGCAACCATCTATGCTTACTTCACAATTTATTGATACTAAAAACTCTATCCAATGGGCTACAAGAGAATAGAGACACCCCAGTACAAATGATGGGCTTGTAACAAGTGCAAGAAGAAGTTTCCGAGCACCAAGTCCCAACAATTTCACGGAGAGAAACACTCCCCAACCTCCCAACTTATCTTAGTTTCTAAACATATATTATCAGCCATTGTCCCTCTTCCACCAAGAACACAGACTCATGGAACAAATTATTGATTATAACACTAACCTAGCATGTCAGATATCGTATTTTGAGAAATAAATATGCTATATAAGCAAGACGATACTCAAACTTTGACAATTGTCCTAGCATATCGGATATCACATTTTGAGAAATCAATATGCTATATAAGCAAGATGATATTCAAACTTTGACAATTTTCCTTGTCAGCCAATATGTTTGTTACATAATGGTATCATCAGTTAATACAACCATAACATAACAGTTTTACAAGTTGTACTTAGCCTGCAGAATGTATTTGACAATATCGCTAATGATGTTAGCAGGGTTCTTCTCAAAAATATGAACCCTCGTTGAGGTCTTCTTTGAAAAAAAATTGTGCATATTTTTTTAGTGTAGAAATCAGTAAGATCCTTTTGAATTAGTACTATGTGGCTTTTGAACTAAACCATTCCATATCTAAGCAATAGAATCATTTTAAGTCTTAATAAAACCGATTCACAATGTCCAGGATATGTCAAGTAGCAAACACAGCAGCCTGCTTCTGTAGCACCTCAACCAAGATCAAAATCATAACCACAACAGCTCTTTCATTCCAGGTACACACTTATCCATTAGATGCAATGCCACATCATATACAGTGTCCAAGAATTTGTTTTCTCCTCATCCCATTATGATATTTCCACACCATCACAGCATATGATGCACGCCGAGGTTCGAAAGATGATGCATTCATGAACAGGTGTGAGGGTAGAAACATAAACAGCTCATAAATTCAAAAGCCAAGATAGCAAATTGTAGTAATTATAATTCACCGTATGTACCTTGTGTTTCAGCCTCCTGAGTACAAATGGTCGAAGTACTTGATGAAGGCGATTTATGATCAACAGATTCTCCTCTTCAGAAAGTAAGGCCTGGTCATGACAAGCAACCATATTGATAAAACATGAGGGACAACAATGAAAAAAAGCACCAGTTATGAAAAGCAAAAGAGAATTGTGACTAAACCTTTGAGATCTGTGAATGCGAATGCGATTAATGATTGTAAGATGGTGGAATATACCTCATCAAGGGAATTATCACCATTACTTTCAAATGGTTTGTTGAACCACTGGGAGAAGTCTTCAGAGGCGTTGAAAATATTTGGCAAGAGAAAATTAAGTAGAGCCCACAATTCTTCTAGGTTGTTCTGCATAGAAGAGAAGACCAAAATGTCGCTTACAAGTACAATGGAAAAATGACCAAATAAATCAACAAACCTAGTTGGAAAGAGAGAACAAGATTATTTTTTTAAAAACCAATGAGGAAAACATCATCACAATAAGCATCTGGTTCACAACAAATTGATGATCAGTAACCTGCAGAGGTGTTCCAGTCAATAGTAAACGGTGGGAGCTCTGGTAATGCTTCAACTCTGCGTTCAACTTGCAAGAAGCATTCTTTATCCGGTGACCTTCATCAATTATAATATAATGCCAATGTATTTTGCTAAGCTTTGGTCTGTCATGCTTGTTCATCAAATATTCATATGTCGTCAAGAGAACATTGAATTTCTGAGGGGCAATGCATTCCCTATGAAACAGACAGCCACACTGTCATTAAAGACATGAAGGCAGTAACTAGAAATAAGTTCTCAGGTGCAAATCACATTACTTGAACAGCCTGCGGCGCTCCTCAGGAGGCCCAGAATAAACAATTTTGTTGACACCTGGTGCCCAGAAGTTAATTTCAGACTCCCATCCAGGTAGCACTGAAGATGGTACCACCACCAGAAAAGGTCCTCTATCATTCTTTGCCTCCATAAGGTAACAAATCAGAGCAATAACCTAAAAGAGTCATAAAATTTTTCATGAGCTTATAAAACAGAAGCATACAAGTGAAATAGCCACAGCAATAGGCATATTCTAAGACAAATTATACCTGAACAGTTTTACCAAGACCCATTTCATCAGCAAGAATTCCATTCAAATGGTTATTGTATAGTGAAACCAGCCATCGCAAGCCATTCATTTGGTACCTACACACAAGTGTTGACAGCTTCTGGAATATGTGAGATTACCTAAGAAAAGCATCTCCCCCTCAGCGCCAACCTCCCCAGGGAGAATATGGATATCAAACAAGAAAGGAGATGCAAATGAAATTTCATAGCATACTCACTCTCTAAGTTTTCCACCGCGAAGACTAGTTGGCTGCTCTGTGATATTCTCCTTTATACTGCACAAAACAATGTTGATAGTGAAACAGCCAGAAATAAGGGATAATACAACTACAAGGCTCCTAAAATTATTTGCAAATTGCAATCCATTGGCATTGTGAGAATCCAACACAAAAGGATAAATTTTAATTCGCTTTATCTATAATTGACTCAACGTGAAACCAGGGCCGTTTGATAGGATGCAAAAAACATATCCATGCTTGGTTGGCCATAAAACATTCTTGGGAAAATTATTTATCACAATACGACAAGAGACTTCCTCAAATCTACCAGCAATCATGTCCATCTGTAAGTCTACATCCCTATCCATAGGAGATATGATCCCAAACACTAGCATGGTGGTAGAGCAAACCTTTTGCAAGCTCTTGAGTGTGAGTTCAAGACACACACAGCAACATAATAGCTAAGTTTCTGTAGATCCAAACAGGGATAATAAAGTTCATGATCCATGAATGAAGATGATATGCATGCACGTGCAACTCTTTTAATTTCCTTAAAAGATCATTTTCTGAGATGTAAATATTTCTCCCATTCGACATGATTGGATTGCATAATCAAAGGAAATTATCTTTCAAAGGAAAATTTAACCAAGGACAATAATGACTCCAGACATTCCATCAAACCAAATCGTAAGCCTAAGATTTGAAGGAGAAAGAAAAATAGGAGGATTCAAAATAAAACATTTTTAAGAAGAGATCACGATACAGCAGTTAGCATACCTGTGAGCGATCATATAGTACTTCTCATTGCTTTCCTTATAATGCTGCAATAAAAATTCCCCACAGCATTGATAAAGACACACAACCAAAAAGAAAAATCAGGAATAGATGAATAGCTTAACAATAACTTGCCTTTGCCTGGTCACTTTCCTCTTCAGTCTCAGTAGCAATGTCACTGCTCTCATCGACACTTGCAGTCCTATCCCCATCTGTATCAACCTCAAAGCATCCTGCCGTGGTCTTGGCCTCCTTCATCTTGGATCCAAGCTTTTGAAGATATTTCTCAGTCTCTTTGAGCAATTGCTTAACTCGATCAGATCTTGCATCCTGTACCACTAGAAAATATCAGAAAGGAAGACAAAAATAAGGTAAAGATTAAGTCAGTAAATCAGAAAAAAGACCATACCTGAACCATGCGCAAGTACCCCTCCACATCATTGATTTTTAATAAAGTTATTTTCTCACGCTGAATTCGATCAGTCTTTTCCCTGTGTATTCGTTCCTTCTTCTTGTGGAACTCCTTTACATATCTATTAAGACCCCTCCAGCGTTCTCTCTTAAATTTAAACACATCATCCAGTCGCTCCCTGAATAAAGCTAATAAGTAAGCTTATACTATCGAATAAAAATATTATCTCCATATTAGACAAATCTAAAACATACTTATGAAGTTCTATCTCACTAAAGAACTCCTTCTGCTTCTCACGGTTTCTCTTTTGCCGCTCTTCCTTCATCCTTTGCTCGTATCTTTCAACTTGTTTCAGCCTCCTACCAACTCTATGCTTCTTAACCCCTCTCAAGTGATCCATTTCAGGTGTAATTACCTTAAAGAAATCATTCAGAATCTCCCTGCAGAATGAGAAAATTTCAGGGAAAATAACAAAATGAGGAGAATTAGAAATCTTAGGGGAAGTATATACAACTAGTTGAACCAAAAATAATACATAAAATATTCAAAATAGAAGCTTCACACAGGACTGAAGATCATGTCACCTCCGAAGACAACGTTGAAGATCTAACAACTGAAGCTTTTTCAGTTCAATGACACTCCTTGTTTTGGCAGAGATGTCTTCAGATGAGCTAACAGCTTCCTATGCAACAGAAATGCAGGAGTGAGGTAGAAAGAAACCACCATATTATCATCTTCTTTATCTTTTAGAGTAAAATAATGTTAGTTGTCTCAACATAATCATCTCTTTAATGAATGCTTCTCATCTTCTCCTACCTTGACATAATCTTATCTTTAAATAGGGGAAATCAGCATCTTTTGATCAGTTTCATAGAGTGATTGGCAATATGTAAGGCATCATGATCTATAGGACACTATAACTACATAACTAGCCCGCTAGACTCAATAATTTCCACATTATAATGTTGGTTAAATCGACGGAATTCAATAAAAATGCACAAAATATAGTGACCAGAAACAAACCAAAATATCATTGAAAACAAATTGAACATCCGATATGATAGAGCTTTTGTGGAGACTGAAATTCAACTGCAGAAAAGGTAATAGAGTCTCCAGAAGCAGATAAAACCCAATCATGTACAGTGCCTGCACTCTGCGAACACACAATGATAATGTATAGGGGGTTGCTGAAAGACAGAAAGGGGAGAAGCAAAAGGTAGAGAGAGATAGAAAGGGAGAGGAAAAAGGGAAAGATAGAGATAGCAGAGGAAGGAGAGAGCAAGAGAGAGTTGCTATTCAATTGCTCATTCACCTCCTAAAGATGATTTCTAATCAACTTGCATTCCAGCAAGCAATCAACACTTACAAGCAACATCCTTCGCGCACTTCAATTTTTATCCTACCATAGCTTCCAATCACACTAGTCCAAAAACTCACACACACACACACACAGGAGGAGAGAAAGTACAAGATTCTCCAAAAAAGGTAAAGAATAAGTACGAAATCAAGGAGTGAAACTTACTGATGCATAGTATTGAAGGGCAGAGTGGCAACTGAAATTTTCTAGGGTCTTAAGCAGTTAATTTAAGTTTGTTTTCATTTTCTCAAGTTTGTGAACCAGGGCTATTTTGTTCATTTCTAGTCTAATTTAAGAATACAAATTATGTTTATGAGCTCTACTAGTCTGTAGCCGATATTTTATCCAAAGAGTTAGCTTACTAATTAGGAGTCCTTGGAAACAACTAAAAGCCTAAATAAACAGTTGCACCCCCTACTTATTTTACATGAAGAGAATTTTAGAAAACGTTTTGCAGCAGTTAAACTTCTCTTTGGAGTTGCATGATGAAATTCTATCCTATTGGTGAGATGCCCTAGGATTATAAGTATGATGCCTAGAAGCCCTAGTGTGATTCCAGGGATTCTCTTTTTTCTTCACTTTCCTCTGTTTACAGCAGCCATTGAATTCAGATCTCTGTCACCTATGAGCCCTCAAAAACCTCATATACTGACTTTTTGTCAACCTCAAGCTGTCTTACATCAGTTTTGGTATCTGAGCAAGGTTATAAATGATGCTTTTCCTACTTGGAGGATCCAACAAGCAAGGAGACATGAGGTATAAATTCTTGAAGCTTAGGGGGAGAAAACTTTTGGATGCGAAGTGCATCTTAGAACAAGTAAAGGTGTTGATTCTTGACTATCTTTTCAAATTTTTGGATCCTAGTAAAAGATGTGGATAGAATGAAGAAAAAAGAATGAAGATGGTTCGACTCAAGAATAAATCAAAGAGTGAAAAAACAATAGAAAATGGCCGGAATTTATTTTCATGACGTCCAAGAAATTGTTGAAGCAACTTTTTTTGGGAGACATACTTTTAAGTTCAATGAGGCCGACTCAGCAGGTGTCAAAAGAGCAGCCAGCTCCAGTCAAAATACACCAGAAAAACACAAAAAACCAACTAAACAAATTGAAACAGGTCAAAAGGTGTTGGTTCTTGACTATCTTTTCAAATTTTTGGATCCTAGTACAAGATGTGGACATAATGAAGGTAAAAGGATGAAGATGGTTTGACTCAAGAATAAATTAACAAGTGAAAAACAAAAGAAAATGGCTGGCATTTATTTTTATGATCTCCAAGAAAAATGTTGAGACAGCTATTTTTGAGAGCAATGCTTTTTAAGTTTAATGAGGCTGACTAAGCAAGTCAAAAGAGCAGCCAGCTCCAGTCTAATACACCAGAAAAACACGTAAAGCTAACTAACAAATCAAAACAATGAGCTGTTGCACAGAAATAACATGCTTTTCATACGCAATCCATTAAAATAGTTGCTTCAGTTGAATCTGAAAGTGGGATAACAATGACAAGAATGGGAAACCTTGATGCTATTATTATGGAATATAAGTGTGGAGATAGAGGTCCATAAAGTGGAAGAATGCATTGCCGATTATGATGTTAACCCAACAACATTGAAAAAAGATCATTATTCCTTCCTCAATTCAAAGGATTACTTGGAAGAAAGCAGAGAATTAAACCCGGAGGAAGGCGAACAAATTAGTGAAGAACAAATCAAGCACTCTGTGGGGATTTAAATAACATTCATTTCAGATTAAAGGAGCTTCTAATTGGCAGCTGCCAATTACAGCCAAGGTTCCATTATGATCCAGTGAATTGTTGCCTTATAACAACTCTGCTGAGTTCAATATTCCATATGAATTCAACAGTTCTGTCAAAGGGAGAATCCATCATATGATGTCACTACTACCCCTAGAGGAGAAGATAGATTTCACTTTAGTGCATTCAGTCCCATGAAGATTATTAAGCATAAATGCATCTTATTTCTAGCTGTTTGCAACTATAAAACTCGGTGACGAGTTTTCTACAACATGGAGAGAGTGTTGAAGAAACTTGAGGCATCAAAGAAAAGCAAGTAAAAACAAATGGAGACTATTTTCAGCAGGGGCAGAATAGTAATTTTCAATTTTCTAAGGTCTTAAGCAGCGAGAATGACTTTGTTTTAGCTTTTCTCAGGTTTGATAGCCATGTATTTTGGTAATTTTCAGTTCTCAGGTCACAAACCATTACGGGTCTTGTTTTGTATCTTATGGAATTTAATCCAAGAATATGAATTTTGTTTGCAAATCCTAATAGTCTAAAACTAGATATTTGATTGAAGAGTTTCCTTAGTCTCCTAAATAGGAGTCTTTCGAGAACAAAGGAACTAAAAACCTACATAAACAGCTGTATGCCTCTTTATTTTCAATGAAGTGAATTTCAAAAATTTCTACCCGGTTAGTGTGATGCTTTCGGATTCTAGGCGATGCCTAGAAAGCCCTGGTTTGATTTTAAGGATTCTCGTTTTTTTATTCTTAACATTCCCTCTTTGCTTACAGCAGCCAAAAATCAATTTTAATATGCTTCTCACCTATAAACCGTTAAAAAGAAGAGTTCACAATGCATAAGGCTCCACATCTTGGGATCTAAGGACAATTAGATGCCACCTAGTGATCAGCAGCTGTTTTATGAGCCAGTCTTTTGTTGCCATCTAGCTCAATCTTTATGTACACTAGTGACAGTCACGTGTCTTACAGCCATTTAACTATCCATGGCTCATCACCAAGATATATATAGAGAGAGTCAGTCTTACAAAAAAAGCAATAATTTCTGTGGAATTTCTTTAGAATTTTTTTACTTAATAAAAATTAGAATTTCACATTAAAAAGAACAAGGTTTCCCCCAGCAACACTAAACTGAAGCTAAATTTGCAGTTTATGGTTAACAAGCCTGGAAAGAATCCTTTAATCAAACCTTCAACTTGTTGAAGCAAGCTAAGATTCTTTGATCTGCTTTCTGCTGTTTCTTCGCCCAGTTCTGCGCACTGACACGTCTCTTTTTCTGTTGAACCATAATCCAATATTCTGAAGTGGTATATTCTGGAGGTGGTTGCAAAATGAAAGGCGTAGACTGGTCTTCCTCTTCAACTTCTGTAGTCCTTTTGTCCAATGGGGCAAAAGGATTGCTACTTTTGACTACAAGATGTCTGTCAGAAACAGGAATTTCACTTGGTCCATCAGACAATGTTTGATTTTCTGAAATGTTTCGATCATCTGGAACATGAGATATAGTCAGCATGAGCATCGCCTTAAGCTGTATTGACAGATATTTAATTCAGAGCATGGTTGAAAAAATCTGTACTTTTATGTGTCATGGCTGTATCCATATCGCATATCACGTGATACACATCAGTATCAGACATATTAGATGGAAATTTTTTTTTTTTTGGGGCAAATTATAGCCTAGCATGGAAATATTGACCGATTTTTTAATATTCCGATATATCACGATATATAGAGAATGAGATATATCAATGTAATGTGAATGTATCACAATTTTGTTACAATATCAAGAAATATTGATATCGGGGACGATACCGATAAATATCGGCCACTATTTTGCATATTGGCCAAGTTCTCAATCCATGTTGCACACCAGAGATACAAATCCCAGCAACTCATTAGCATCATTAGGGTACATGACTCTTTGATACTCACTAATTAGTCCTTGAATTGGCTTTGAATGTGCAGAAAAGAGACTATCAGCACGCATATGTCCACGAACACTACTGCCGCCAATATCTTGAGACTGTCTAGGAGAACTATCTTTTCTGGGCATTAAATCATGCTGGACAACAGAGGCAGGAAGTGGTCCCCTTGAAATCTCGTTATGACCCCCAATCCCAATCCAACCAGTAATCTCATGCCTCAGCTGCTTTCCATTGTCAACACTGTTCTCATGGTTACTATGAGCCGAACTCCTGATAATTGAACCATCTGGCTGCGAAGAGATGGTCAAGAATGCAGAAGAGCCAGATGTTTCCTGACTCTGCAATTCAGCCTCGAAAAGTCTTCTTCCAGGTGTGATATATTTTCTTTCATCATCTATTGCTGGAGACTTTGTCCCAGGGCCAGATTTTGGGTCCATCAATCTTGTATTCTTAGTTTCTTTTGGAAACCGAACATTCTCTGGGGTGGCAAAAGAACCTGGAGGAGCTCTGTCAATTTTACTTGCATGAACCAGGTTCCCTTGTGGAATGTTATTTGGCTCACCCACAGTATGCTCTTTTCCCTTGCCATCAATTGGCTCCTTATAAGCCCCATCTAAGCTGCTACCTGTAACACATAGAATAAATGTGTACATTTTTTTCCTTTCAACAAAATTAAAACTGTTTTTATATGAACCACTAGAAGATAAGCAAAGAAAAAAGTTATGAAAGGTCAAAAAAAAATATTTACCTTCTTTTGGCGAGATGTTGCCAAGTGCAATTTCAAGATGCAGTTTTTTTGGCATTAAACCATTTCTGTGCAGAGAGCAACATTTATCAAAATAAGGTACAGAAAGGAAAACACACCTTAGAAACAAGCATCAATGATCTGTAGCACACACCTGAATGCCAAAAAGACAAGGCACTGAGCTCTCAGCTGCTTCAAATGATATTCCTTGAAGGGCATGCTTGAAACAGAAGGAGCTGACAGCAATGGAGATTTTTCTGTATCTCTAGGAGCTGCACTTCTTAGCATACTCACCTCAGCAAGACTATTTGGGGTGGCACTCTAAGAAAAGAAATTTCATCAAATAATAATAAGTATAGACTCAACAACACCAACGAAAAAGATAAAAAAAACATTTGCCAGATATAAGGAGAAATGAAAACAAAAGAGAGAGAGACTAAATATTTTCCAGAACAAAAAAAAAATGGATATTCTCTAATGGAAAGAAAAAAGGTACAGATGTCACCATTGAACAAATGCAACATAATAATTGATTAATACAGGCAACGTGAATGCTAACTGAAAAATAAATCATCAGGGGGGGCCAACAGTCTTATGCATCATTGCAAGACACCTCTTTCCTAACTCTAGGAAAGAGGTGACGAATTTTGAGAAAGAGAAAACCAGCCAAAGATAAATGACAACACTTAAAACATTCAAGCTCATGCATTCGAGACACAAAGCTCATGTTTACTAAAAATCCTTTCTCAAAACTCATCCATTCTTTTAATCACATTTTGTCTCCCTGGGTGGAGGAGCACCAGACAGGAAAGAGGCACTAACCGAAGCTACTCCACCTCCCCTGCTCCTCTGCAGGTTGCAAAGAAAAGGGAGAGACAGGAGAGGGAGATAATGAAACCAAACTAAAGTAAAAGAGTGGGCTGGGGTGCAAGACTGAGACCAAAATCTCTAGCACCGCCTTAGGAGAACCAAGTTGCTTGCAACTTTAGAGCCTTCCTTATCCAGGCTGGAATCTCTCTCTCTCTAAGGGAACTAACATAATCTGATGCACATAAAAAATTACAGTGACTTACTGAAAAGCTGAATGAGAATATTTCAGAAATGATAGTAAACCACTAATTAGCACCACAAAGTACAGAAGTCTATTTTTTTTTTTTTTTCATAAAAGAGCAAAAGGTCACAGTTTGATACTGCATCAACACAAAAAGCTTCCTGATAAAATAGATCAAGATTTAGCATTACTGGAGCACCTCAGATAACCTGAACGCCATCTATGAAAGAACCTGAACAGATTGTCCAGAATTACTTCGGATATGATGGCAACAGCTTGAATAATACTACTGAGGCATTTCTAAGTGAGTTCCTTCATGATCAGCAGTTTATCGCATCATTAAAATCGTTCAGATATCAACCACTAAAAGGATTGATGGAACTTTCTTTCACAAGATGGACCAAAACGTTACCATTTAAAGCTGAAGGCTGAGTTAGTAAGCCTTGCCTTCAAATACAAGTTATTGCTTGTAAGAACAAACAACCAACCTTGAAAATCCTTCAAATACAAGGTATTGCTTGTAAGAGGAACATAAAATCCAAACTTGATATCTGCTCTTATGTTTACTGCTAACTGCAATATATTTTACTATCCTAGAGAGGGGGGTCGCAAGGCTATATGACTTCTTCCAATTTCAATTGCATTCATATTTGTAGGACAATGGGTTAAGGGTAAGAGAGAAGAATGAGGAAAGCATATAAGAAGAAAAAAAGAGATTTCAAAACACTAGGACTTGATCGGTTAATTTTATAGAATTTTATATTTTCTTACTATTTTTAAGTTTCATATCACATGTTCAAATCACAGGTACAGTCTCTTGGCAATACAGTGTTAAAATTGTGTACATTTGACTTTCCCTAGACAAGACAGTGTGGGAGCCTAGTACACTGAACCTTCCATTTTCAAATTTTGTCTTGGTCTTCTATTGAAAGCAAGTATTTAGTTTCCTAATTAAGGATTCAGGAGATCCAAATTTAAAACGTTGATAAACAGAGACAATTCAAAGCAGCAGAAGTTGCTGGCTGAAACAGAAAAACTGAAGAGAACGAGAAGAAAATGAAATTGGAAGGAAGAAAATAAGTACGACAGAAAATAGGGAGAAGCTTCTAACCATGATATTTTAAGGTAATTTGTTTGATTTAGTGATAAATATAAATATATATATATATACACACACATACCTGAATTCCTTGGAGAGAAACTTAACTTCGAGTGTTTGGTTTTAATTTCATATTTCTTGTGATTAAGAGAATCTTAAGTGGTATTATGATTCAAAATTGGAGGAATTGATTTGTTGGAGTTATTTTAGAGGGTTTGGAATGGGAGTTGGGTATTGTGGAATTGAGATATTGTTGGGTTATTTAGTGGTATAACTTAAACAAAATATATTAAGCATGCTAAATTGAAGATGATTGGATTAAAATGCTGTGCAAGTTAAATTGGAGAGGGAAGATAGCAAAGTAGAAATATGATTCTCAAAGTTTTAACTCTTAAAACAAAAAGAATATCACATACCTAAGTATTCTTGCATTATTGCCTAATTTAGATTAGTAACTGAAGTATATCATGATATATTTGAATACATATGAGGATTTGGAGCAAGATTCCACCTTGAAAATTGCCGAGTAGGCTAAGTATTGCATTGAACAGTCCAAGTGAGTGTATTATAAGATTTACATGAACATTTTTCCTTTAATTAATCACATTTGCAAATGGGTTTTAAAACCTGGAGATGATTAATATGTTATTATGTTAAAGAAAATTTCTATGTAATTTATAATTATTAGTGCTTTTAAACATATTTTTATCTTAAGCAAGTATGATTTATGTTTATGGACAAGGGCCTTGCATATTCATTCATACATTTCAAATATCAGTTCTCTGGGACAGGATTTAATACACATGATGCATTTGGGGTGTATGCTACATGTCTTTACTTTTTGATAGCCGCTCTGCACATGCGTATGACCATGACACCAAATATGAGATGATTATATGATTCCAAATATTCTTACTTGTTGTGATATTTTCATACTTAACTCAATATTTATGCTAAAAGATAATCTAAACAAATGTTTTATGAACTATGAATAGATTCATTAATATTCATGATTATTTCAATTTTTGTTATATGTTAGTTGATTATAATAAAACTTATAAGTTTATTATCTAGTCACTAAACTTGTCTCATAATATTTTATTCATTTTCTAAATCACCAAGATTTTAAGGCCATGTACACTTCTTAGTGGTTACACATGTCAAGGTCGAGTCTTTTTGGAGAACTTCTAAATTTTAGAGGCATACGTATTGTTAGCTTTATTATATTTACCTATTCATTACTGAATGAGCTTTAGATTTCATTTATATATATCAAATAAGGTGTCAAAGCCTCCTAATGTTTATTTCGATTTAATGATGTTTATATGACATTTAATTCAAAATAAGACACGAGACTTTGCTGGCAATAGTGGTTCCCAAACTCATCTTGGACATTGGACAGGTCATGGCCTAGATATGGGTCATAACAACAAGATTCGTTTTGATGAGGGTATGAATGACGGGGATGAAAACCACATAGGAGAAGAATGAGATATGAAGAGGGGATAGAAAATGCAAGACAATGAAGAGCAAAACAAGAAAAAATGAAGGCTTGTATCAGTAGAGGGAAAAAGTGAAGCCCAACTGAAATCAGCAGCGACTCCTATGCAGTCCTGCTGAAAGCAATGATAGATGTTACATTAAAATTCCTTCGGCTTGGGAACCCACAGCAGTAAATCATATCAAATGCATTATTAGGAGAAAAATTCCAAACTTTTTTTTTTATCAAAAACTAAAATGCAAAAGATGGATTTTAACCGCATCAAACCAAGTTTAGACTTGAATTGAGTTCGAAATTTTACTGAACTTTTTGTTTTCCTAAATGCAGAATCAGACCTATCAGAGAAAGAGACATCAAGAGAGAGACTGCTGGACAGACCATGCATAAGAAACAAAACAAAGTGGGGCCTGTGAGAGTCAGACATGTCACTAAACCATGCCTAACAAGTGTCTGCAATTCTCTTTTATTTTAAATATGTAAACGGTTGAAATTGCCAGATGCGTGCCAGATCATGTCAAATATACATCCGGCAAATGTGTTCAACATTGTCAGGACACCAAATGGACATGTTGGTGCTTCATGGGTAAATGCATTCATGGATAAATCCAGCTTCAACGGAACCATAATTAGTGACAAAAAGTGAAAGATAAAATTATTGAACGGCCTAATCACCTAAACAAAATCACTGAACAGCCTAACCATCTAGACTTGTGACTTCCATTTCAGAAAGCAGAAGAAATGTAAAGCAGTAGGTCAACAATGGCACCATACACAACTGGTTCAAGCAAGTAAATGAAATAACACAGACAACAAGCAAGGAGCACAAATGAACATCAAAGGCAGAAAATAATCAGCATTATGGTAAACATACCAACTTTGACCAACAAATATGATAAGCAACCAAGATGCAAACTATTCAGAAACAAATTTTCTTTAAAAAAAGCTTGTCCTCAAAGAACACCCCAAATCCCCGGTGAGTTCACACATATACAAAGAAAGAGCACCTGAACAACCCTATCAGCATTCATCGATAAGTTTGAAATTCCTCCAGAATGCTCTAACACCAAACCGGAAGATTGATTTAAATTTGCCGGTGCTTCTTCACCCTGCTGAGTTGAGAACAAATGACCTTGCACAGCTCTTTCTGGAAAATTAGTAGCTGCACCTTTCAGAAATTCTTGCTTCCAGTATTCAGAATCAACTGCACTCTTACCAACAGAAGGCTCAAATGATTGAGATCCTGAAGAATAAAAAACTTTCATACTTCATTTTTAATTTCCAAAGAGAAACTGTTATCAAATGGAAAACTACTGGAGGAACTAGGACCTGAGAATCCCCCCATCACTGGATATGGACCAGATGATCCAGGACTTCCGGCATGAAATCTACCAGCAACACCTACAATTGCAGAATGGTTTAAGAGTCATCACATACTAACTCAGCAAACTCACAACTTCAGCAACCCAACAATCTGCTTTGAGATAACCTCTCACTCCTTTTTTTCTAAGGCCACTATCTTTCACAATTAGAAGTCGCAGTATCTCAATGATGCCACCAGTGTCAAACAGCCTCGCATTTTCTTCTTTTTTATTCACATGATACCTCAGAGTTTTTGAGAAATTATTATGAAACTCGTCATCAACTTGAGGTGTCAAAACATCCTTTTTAGAAACAAGAGAATAAAAAGGTGAAGCTAACATTCTTCCCAAGCAGTCATTAATAATGTCTCCAGCACAACTAACCAATTCAATAATCCATCTCTTTCACTCCCCAGCTCTCACCTCTTTCCCTCATCAAGGTCCTTCAGGATAATATGGATCCAATTTCAGGAGAATATAAAAGGTGCCAAGTGTAAAAAGAACAGTAGAACAGGAGAAGTGCAGAAAATACAAATTCCTTTGTGTCAACAATCAATATTGAAGCACTGCAAGCATGCTTAAACTATTATCCCTTCAATGTATCTTTTCTTTTTTTTTCTGGAGGGGAATAAGTTCAGCGTGTTAGAAGCTTGCCACATTGTCGTAGTAATTGTTCAAGGAAATAGCACTTAGTATCGGGTATTATTATTCCTTTGTGTCAACATTGAAGCACTGTAAGCATGCTTAAACTATTATTCCTTCAAAGTATCATATTTTTTTAGGGAGTAAGTTCAGAAAATTAGAAGCTTGCAGTATTGTCATGGTAATTGCTCAAGGAAATACAACTCAAGTGTCATCTTCAGCCTGTCTAGCAGGTGGCAAGGGATTGGACTCAAACTCCCTTAAGATAGTGAGTCACCAAATGATATTTTGCAGAATTTAGACACCAGATTGTACCTGGAAAACTCCCCGAAAATTCACCCTTATTAATCAGCTTTCCATGCCGCACATCAGCTTCAATACCATGAGCATCAGGTTGCTGGGAGTTACTCATATGTGACTCCATGGCTGGTGATGAATCTGCTCTCTTTCTCTTAATGACAGTCCTCTTGGCCTCTTTTTGATTCGCTTGCTGCTCCCAACTTGCTGTCTCACGCCTTTCATGAGAATTTGAGTTTGCAGATCTTGTGTCCAAACTAGAAGGACTTTCGTGGTCAAATGACCTAGTATTCCTGTGGGACACAGACCCTTGGTATAGGTCATGTCCCACGTTGCTAGGACCAGCGGGGGGTCTGCTACAAGAAAAGGCATCGGTTCTGGCCCCATCATTTTCCATCAAGCCTAATTTAGTCTCCTTTGGAATTCCAACTGCCTGTGAAAACCCTGTGCACACATTTCACCTCTTACCAATTGACAATACAAATGAAAAAATATCCCTGAAAAATGTTCAAGAAAAATATAATGACAACTAGCAAATAAATACCTGATGATTGTCCTTTACTGGAACCAGCCATTTGAGATCCACCACTCACTGGAAGGCGAGATGACTTCAAAGCCTCAATATCAAGGCCATTTTCATTGATGACAGTCTCCATGGCCCTATAGAGTACAGACAGTAATTTTAAACATATCAACTGGAACAAAAAGATGTCAACAGACTGAGTCTTAATCTGTTGACAGCAGTGCTTCTCTTAGTAACTGTAATCTGAGCTTTGGAAGTAAATATCTCAGCATGCAGAGCACATCTCCCTATTTCAAGGTATAAGCAAAAAGGTACACAATTCTGATTTTATAAATTGGTCATGGTGACAACTTACACAGAGGAGGGACAGATATGCCACACATCTCTTGTTCAAAACTTATACAACAGAAAAAGGGGAAGAGTCTGTGCACTCACACGCACCCACTTGTGTGCCCACCCAGCAAGAGAAATAGGTATTCAATTCAAACAAATCAAGTATGAGATTATCTGCAATATCCAAAACAGACCCAGACCAGCATCCACATGCCAAATATGCCATACACAGCTTGTTTCAAACTTTTACAAACAGGATAAGGGAGAGAGACACTCTCTCTCTTCCACGCACACCCAGAGAGAGAGAGATATTGAATTCAAACAATCAACTAGCAGTTGTCCGTGTTATCCAAAACAATGACCCAAACCAACATCTGCATCTCCCAGAGGATAACATAATTCTGCCTTTTGAACCTCTCTTTCTATTTTCCCATTCAGGAGGGGTACATAGATACACCTCCAAACTCAAACTCATATTAGCTGTTGAGGTGGGAAGGGCAAACCATTCCACTAAGAGATCAGCAACAAGGATCCTGCCCACTGTACTTTTCATATATATGATACAAGTTAAGCCAGCTTTAACAGCCTATCACATGTGGAGACTCAATAATTAACGACTATTTATTGATTACATTTGAGACCTATTGAACTACTGGCAAGACACACATGATCAGCGATATTAAGAATAAACTTCAAAGTAGCAGCCAAATCATGAGAATACAGATTGCCCTAGACTAAACAAACCATCAAAAACGTGATCATTCAAAGCCCAAGTCAACCATTAAGACCTTCATCTGTCTTATAGCAGTTCTGCACCGTGATGAGACACCAGTTACATGCTGACAGATGGCAACCAAAAATAAATCAACTGCCAAAGACAATATCATCCAAGCCTCAAATGGTTGTTGAGACAGCAAGTACACCTTCAGTAAACAAGGCTAACATAATGCATCCATCATGACAGAACTAATTTAGACAGCCTTATTAAGCATGACACAGCAAGTATAGAAAACGAGACAATCTTAAGAAAAGAACAGTGACCTCAGAGAATCATACAAATAATTTTCCAACCAAATAACTCCATGAAAAATTTGTCCGATGTAAGTTGTAAATACAACCATACCACATAAAAGATACAAAAGATTCAAAACATCATAAGAGTAATTTTACAAGCTTGATCTGCCAAAAATAAGCAATGAAAATTCTACTTCAGAAACTTAATCACCTTGATATCACTTGATAAGGCATTGAATTCTCCTTCCCGCTTGCTTTCATGTGCTGCAGTATCTGGACAGTTGATGAATGGATGGAAATATATGCTTAACCAGCACAAATAACATTCATATGATCATGGTAGTATTTACTAATGAAATACTGCTACTCACAACATAAAGCTTTGTAGCCAATTTTGCTGGTTCATCTTTAGACTCCAGAATAAGTTTTTGCAGAAATTTTGCTGCCTCAGCCTCAACATTGTGCGTCGCTGCCATCTCATATGACTAAATCGAGGTGAAAAAACATCAAACTCACATAATGATTAATTAAAATAGCTAATATGGCAGAATCAAAACAAAGTGATTTTCATGATAATTTAAAGCAAGTAATGCCATTATTGGGGACCTAAAAGTTATATTGACCTGGTGACATGTTTTCACTTAAGACCATGTCTTATTGTACTAGAGAATAGTAGCTGAAGCAGTCTAGTTTGACCACCTACAAAATTCATAAACTTATGAGTAGTACAGTGCTTTCTCATACAAACTAGCCCTTACAGCCTCAGAACCCAATTTAGCTAAACCATCATAGGAAGTAATCTACATGGAAAGAAAACCACCGGTCTAGGAAACCAAATGATGATACAGAATTTTTTAAAATATATATATATATGACAACTACTAATACTATGCAAATTTGATGAGCTACAATTAGGCTAATGTTCATCCCAGTTCCATAAGATTCTAACAACTTACACATATCATCCTTAGAAAAAAAACACTAGAAAAATAACCAGAAGTACTATTTAACAACTATATGACTTTTGAGTTTCCCTTTACATCACTCTCACCATAAGACCACCAATTAAAGCCTCATAGTCAATGCTGGTGTTCCTTCAACAATAAGATGATGATGACGATGACGACGACGACGACAGTACTGGAAAAAAGTCTTCTTACATGGGTGACAAGTTCTGGTCTGTTTTGTCCAGGTTTGACCCATTGCAATGCTTGTTAACACCCTTGAGGACAAGGGTGTCTTAAAGGGATGGGGAATGTCACCAAGCTAATGATCATATAGAAGATAACAGCTCTATTCAGCTCAAATAAAGCAGATGAATACTTGGCAGGAAATTGTTTCCCCTGCATAATAGGTGGGAGAATTAATTTATCATAGAATACTCTCCAAACAGTAATCATGGCCTTCATTTTTTAGAATAGTATCTTTTCGTTCTTACCCCTCTCCCTCTACAAAAAAATGAAGTTATGAAGTCAATATAATCAATTATTGATGTAACAATTACTGTCTCACTCACTACACCCTCCTATCTCTTATTTTTCTCTTTCCTAACCGACTTAGGGACCATTTGGCCTAGCTTCTCCCATAAGCTTTTGTCAATTGTATTCTAAGGTCAGAAACTCTCACAAAATTTTTGATTGACCTAGTTTGTGATTCTGCAACATGAAAAGCTAATCCAAAGAGGCATTTACACCTTTGCATTCCCTCTTCTTCATCTCCTATTCACTCTCTTTCCACCAAGACATACTCCATCTTCCCCTCCATTCCTTTCTCCCTCTTATCATCAATTCCATCACAATTTCATTGAAAAGTCTACCCAACCTTATCATGTAACTGACTTACAACAGGACATGACAGGATCTTGCATATCAATTGGCCACGCTTAGAATCCCACCGGCTCTTCCACCATTTACCGCACCAGACTGCCAAAGATAGACCACCACTGCCATCACACGACCATAACAAAACAAAACACTGAAATCCAAATTCCAGGGTAATATAAGTTGACATCATATGACCATCAAAATATCAAATATGCAGTTTCTAATACTCATTATCTACAATATGATTGGCAGTGAGTTGGACAACGATAAACTAAGTCCCCACCCAGCCCACCCTTCTGGGTTCAATTACCATATCCAACTCCCACGCATTATAAAAATTTCAATTAACTAAATTAATAAAAGTTGTTGAGCATAATTTGCTACAAGAATAAACCAGGGGATATTTTGATTTGCAACTATGTATGCCATCAAAGTTAACTAGCAAAGCTACTTTCATCCACAACCCAATCAATTCCATTGCAATTTGAGCATCATCAGCCGTAATCCCCAAATCACTGAAATAATCAGAACCCAATCAAAATTCGTAAATCTTCAAAGTAAGAGCTCGACCTGTAATTTTCGATACCAAACCCAACAAAAATATTCAATCTATCGATTCCGTACAATTCAACCTAATGTTAACACTATCTATACTGTTAAGCCCTAAATTAGTTCTCTCAAAAAAATAATAATAATAATAATATCCCGGGTTTTTGTACATCTAAAGCTAAATCTACCAAGATTAGCGTTCAATATCATCAACAGCTACAATTGCAGCAAATACCTGACATGATAGAGACACTTATCAGCAGGGGAGGCGTCGGGCTCAGGGGCGACTTGCCGATGCTACGATATAGCGATTTGCAGATAATATGCTACTTCCGATCGGAAGAGTATAAGGGAGGAAGAAATCAGAGAGAATTGAAGAAAATACTTAGCGGAGGAGGGGATGGGTAGGTTTGTGTGTCGCTCTGTAGAGACTACGGACGAGGAAACGCAGGGGCCAAGAAGAGGGAGGAAAATGCGCATGCTACAAAACGATACGATGCGTTTAAGGTTGATTGGGGCTCAACGCACGTAGCTTCATTGGAAACAAGCCTAAGCTCATTTGTACGAAGAACATACAGCTGTGTGGAGAAAAAAATTAAGTATACTTTTTAGATATTCTTTAAATATTTTTAAATAATATAATATTTTATTTATTTATATATTAGCATATTTAAGGATAAATGGGTTGATCAAATGTAAGTTATGTTAGCTAAACATGTGCTAAAAAGTGGTCATATATCATTACTTAAAAGATAATTAATTAGAATTAAATTAAAAAATAATAAAAATATATATATATATGACAACTACTAATACTATGCAAATTTGATGAGCTACAATTAGGCTAATGTTCATCCCAGTTCCATAAGATTCTAACAACTTACACATATCATCCTTAGAAAAAAACACTAGAAAAATAACCAGAAGTACTATTTAACAACTATATGACTTTTGAGTTTCCCTTTACATCACTCTCACCATAAGACCACCAATTAAAGCCTCATAGTCAATGCTGGTGTTCCTTCAACAATAAGATGATGATGACGATGACGACGATTTACGACAAGATCGAAAAAAGTCTTCTTACATGGGTGACAAGTTCTGGTCTGTTTTGTCCAGGTTTGACCCATTGCAATGCTTGTTAACACCCTTGAGGACAAGGGTGTCTTAAAGGGATGGGGAATGTCACCAAGCTAATGATCATATAGAAGATAACAGCTCTATTCAGCTCAAATAAAGCAGATGAATACTTGGCAGGAAATTGTTTCCCCTGCATAATAGGTGGGAGAATTAATTTATCATAGAATACTCTCCAAACAGTAATCATGGCCTTCATTTTTTAGAATAGTATCTTTTCGTTCTTACCCCTCTCCCTCTACAAAAAAATGAAGTTATGAAGTCAATATAATCAATTATTGATGTAACAATTACTGTCTCACTCACTACACCCTCCTATCTCTTATTTTTCTCTTTCCTAACCGACTTAGGGACCATTTGGCCTAGCTTCTCCCATAAGCTTTTGTCAATTGTATTCTAAGGTCAGAAACTCTCACAAAAATTTTTGATTGACCTAGTTTGTGATTCTGCAACATGAAAAGCTAATCCAAAGAGGCATTTACACCTTTGCATTCCCTCTTCTTCATCTCCTATTCACTCTCTTTCCACCAAGACATACTCCATCTTCCCCATTCCTTTCTCCCTCTTATCATCAATTCCATCACAATTTCATTGAAAAGTCTACCCAACCTTATCATGTAACTGACTTACAACAGGACATGACAGGATCTTGCATATCAATTGGCCACGCTTAGAATCCCACCGGCTCTTCCACCATTTACCGCACCAGACTGCCAAAGATAGACCACCACTGCCATCACACGACCATAACAAAACAAAACACTGAAATCCAAATTCCAGGGTAATATAAGTTGACATCATATGACCATCAAAATATCAAATATGCAGTTTCTAATACTCATTATCTACAATATGATTGGCAGTGAGTTGGACAACGATAAACTAAGTCCCCACCCAGCCCACCCTTCTGGGTTCAATTACCATATCCAACTCCCACGCATTATAAAATTTCAATTAACTAAATTAATAAAAGTTGTTGAGCATAATTTGCTACAAGAATAAACCAGGGGATATTTTGATTTGCAACTATGTATGCCATCAAAGTTAACTAGCAAAGCTACTTTCATCCACAACCCAATCAATTCCATTGCAATTTGAGCATCATCAGCCGTAATCCCCAAATCACTGAAATAATCAGAACCCAATCAAAATTCGTAAATCTTCAAAGTAAGAGCTCGACCTGTAATTTTCGATACCAAACCCAACAAAAATATTCAATCTATCGATTCCGTACAATTCAACCTAATGTTAACACTATCTATACTGTTAAGCCCTAAATTAGTTCTCTCAAAAAATAATAATAATAATAATATCCCGGGTTTTTGTACATCTAAAGCTAAATCTACCAAGATTAGCGTTCAATATCATCAACAGCTACAATTGCAGCAAATACCTGACATGATAGAGACACTTATCAGCAGGGGAGGCGTCGGGCTCAGGGGCGACTTGCCGATGCTACGATATAGCGATTTGCAGATAATATGCTACTTCCGATCGGAAGAGTATAAGGGAGGAAGAAATCAGAGAGAATTGAAGAAAATACTTAGCGGAGGAGGGGATGGGTAGGTTTGTGTGTCGCTCTGTAGAGACTACGGACGAGGAAACGCAGGGGCCAAGAAGAGGGAGGAAAATGCGCATGCTACAAAACGATACGATGCGTTTAAGGTTGATTGGGGCTCAACGCACGTAGCTTCATTGGAAACAAGCCTAAGCTCATTTGTACGAAGAACATACAGCTGTGTGGAGAAAAAATTAAGTATACTTTTTAGATATTCTTTAAATATTTTTAAATAATATAATATTTTATTTATTTATATATTAGCATATTTAAGGATAAATGGGTTGATCAAATGTAAGTTATGTTAGCTAAACATGTGCTAAAAAGTGGTCATATATCATTACTTAAAAGATAATTAATTAGAATTAAATTAAAAAATAATAAAAAATATATATATTAGGTACCATAAATTTATATTCTAACTTAAATTTTTTAAAGCGAGTTTTTAGATCTTCTAATATATATCTTACATACAACAATCCAAAATAATGACATAAAGTATGGGAGTAACTTCAAGATTTATTATTTGAAACTCAAGTCAGTAAAATATTAGCCAAAATAAAATGCTTAAAGTTGAGAAAAAAAAAGAATAAATAATTTGAACTGTTTACAGATAAGAGTAAATACTCCTAAAAGTACAATGTGAGAAAGAAGCAGATAATCTTCTAGGTAGTAAGAGATGCTCAAGCCAAATGTCCTTTTTTTGTGTGTTAAAGGGCTTATATTAGTAATGTCATAACACTTATTTTAAGATCGATTGAGTGACATTTTAGAGAGTTATTATCTATTTTTCTTTTAATTTTATATAGAAGAATTATAATGGACTTAATGGGTAGTTATTAAAACGAAATCTTTAGATCGTGGCTAGTGCAAACTACAACTGATTGGAGCTCTTGGTGGTTGTAGGTCAATTGTGACCATTTGGCCAAAATGTTAGATCTACACATATTGTACTTGTTGAATGGTTGCTTGGAATCGAACAGCCTTTCAATAACTTTTTCCTTATAGTACATTTAGTTGTTAAAATGGAATAATGTGATAATAAAATAATTATTCCCAGATAATATAATAGAATGAAAATAGAGTTAGAATTATTATTCTCATATTTAATTATTGGAATAGAATAATATAAAAATTAGTATTTTATTATTTAGTTTGTAGAATAGTATGAGAAATATGATGAAAATAATAATAATAGTAGTGATAATAGTAATAATAATAGTAGTGATAATAGTAATAATAATAATGATAATAATAATATGAGGAAATAACTATTCCCATATATATGGGAATAGATATTCTTAACTTTCATGTAAAAATAAATATTACCCAGGAATATTTATTCCCAACTAATTTGTAAACCAAATAAGAAAATTATTATTCCTGAATGAATTAGTCCAAAATAAAATTTCTATTTCGATAGACCAAACACCACCTTAAAAAATTTATCTCTCAAAGTGTCTCTTGGCATATTGATCTCCATAAAAAAATTCACATTAAGACGGTCTTTGTAGGGCTTCTCTTTGTTGGACATCTTCCACGTTGTATAATTTTCCACAGATCTCTAAGTAACTCGTCAATTTGACAGCTTAGCAACACGGTCGATCAACCACTTGACAGTTTGGCAACTCATCCCTAACAAATTTAAATTTTTCAAATACGTTTGAGCCCAAATCTTACCGTTTGTTTCCTAAACTCATTAGATAATGAATTGAACATTTTGATTCTAATTTTGGGATATTGCATTTTGGGGATTTCTATTGAATTTCAGTTTGATTTTTGAATTTTATCGTTACTAGCTCAGCCGATATATTTTAAATTCTTCATTATTTAAATATGATAATATGTATTAGACATATATGTGTTTCAATGTGATTTAATTATTGGGTTATATCAAAGTCACTTTTTTTCTATTTTAGATTCAGATGTTATTTTTTTTTTAATTTTATTTTATATTTAAATGGTTAATTTTTTTATTTGCAAATGTGCAATACTTTCATATAAAATTACAATTTTAGTGTTATAATTGATGTACCTATCATATTAATGTGGGGCATAATGAATGTAAAATTTCAAGCTTGTGATAACTATAGGTCATTATTTTAGAGTTTTAGTAAAAAAAGTTTTTTCAAAAGAAAAAAAATATTATAATCATGAGATCTTATTATAATTTATATAATAATATCAAATTAAGATAAATTGATAAATTATTAAGATTATTCATGGGTCTAATTAGAAAGTAATGATCGGTTCGTGATAAAAAAAAATGAGCGTACCTGATAAATACAAAAGTCACATATAAGTGTATATTAGGTAAAATTATTGCATTTGATGTGGGCATGAAAAACCACTTGTCTATATTTATCCCAATATTGCAGTGTTCAATGGATACTTATACACAAGTTGAAATTAGTTTTCACGTTTGATCTGTATATGATTGGTGTGTGAGTACTGGTTTATTATATAAGATATTTTTATTACTTTACAGCTTATTTTAAAAAAAATTAAATAAAAAAAAGGATAGATGAAGAAAATAAAATAAATTTTAAACTTAAACCTTAAGGATTAATTGAATTTAAGTAAAAATAATTGAATTTCAAACCTATTTTTTCTATACTTTGTTGAAACTTTCAAGGTTCTTCATCATATTTTGCCTAAAGTTTAATATTTTATACTTCTTAATTACATACAACTACTCATTAATATTTTCTTTGATATTTGACCTGCATGCATCTCTTTTTTTTATAAATATTTGCATAATTTAAAATATATTAACTATGTTCAAGAAACATACTGAAATTTATTAATAAACTTGAAGAATTTTAAATTTTATTAATAAATATTGTAGCAACCCAAATTTATATGATAACGTATTTTTTATTTTGAACAATCAATGTGGGCCTGATCCTCACGATTCTTATTCTCTTTAAACCTTTTAAAGAAAAAATATATTATTATGAATATATTTAAATTTTACTATAAAACTCATCTTCATTCATTCCTCAGGCAATATAAGTTCCCACATACTAGCTCCTATACTCCACTCTACTTAAAGATTAGCATTGTTATTATATGTAGTATAGCTTAGGATTGACCCAACTTATATATGTATACTTTTATTTGGGATTGACTCTAAATATTATTAGTAATCCAAATCAATATGATAAGATATTGTCCGCTTTGAACTACAAGTATGAGCCTGCATCCATCAGTTTTGTTTTTCGTGTACTTTACAAAAAAAATATTTATTATTATAGAAATATCTAAATCTTATCATGAAGCATATTCTGTTTCCTTTTTTCCAGTAACGTGGGATCGTAAATACCAATTCTCACAATATATTTATTGTTCTTATATTTTGACATACTAAGCTTAATATTACAGTTACGAAACGTGATTTTAACTGATCAAAGATGTAGCAATTAAGTGTCGAGTATATAATGATGAACATGAAAACTAGCTTGGCTAAAGCCATGGCCGAGCTTGCTCATCACTACCGATTTGCATCAAGAGTGGATGTTTGTTTTTGTAAGATTTGGACACGATATCAATTCAAGGCAAAATACATTGGCCGATGCTTTGTTATTCGATGTAATGGTACGTCTCTTGGTTTTCTTAAACTGATAAAGGAAAGCTTAAGTCTCACTGAGTCAATATCAATTAAAATAAACAATCTATAAGTTTAGTCTAAATGATAAGTAAACATACTCTTATATATTTAAAATGAGATTAATAAATCGATAAGTTCGATAATTATTAAATAAACTACTACAAACCAGTATGGACTTGGCATCTAATTTTTGACTTAATGTTTAGGAGGTATTTTGTTTGAATTGTATGGCTTATTGGACTGTGGTGGGCTTAGTAAAATGAAAAAAATCAAATACTTAGTTTATTTATAGGTTTTTCTTATCTCCTTAATGTTCTTTTCTTAGTATTATTATAGATTGTATATATAATTTTCTTGTTATATATAATTAAAGTAAATAAAATTATATAAAAATACATTAATTTCAATAAATATAAAACCTTCGGAATAATAAAGTGATCTGTAATGCTTGATACTTATTTATATATCTCCATAGATTGATGCAGCTCATGGAATCATACAAAAATGTTATAGAATATGACATTTTACAAAATATAAAATATGTATACAAAAGATAAATCACATAAAAATATGGTAAAATGAGTATCCTTTATATAAAATAATTATTAGTCATACAAATATAAGATTTATAGAGGAGATTTTCTAAAAACTTAATATTTATAAAATATATTATATTTTCAAAAAATAAAAAAAGAAAAGAAATCTAAGTCGATCATTTTTACCTATGTGCCCATGCCAGCTCACATAAATAATAACAAGGCCAATTTTTTAAATATGATCATTCATAATATTAATTTACGT
The DNA here is from genome assembly GCA_033239525.1 of Nepenthes gracilis. Lineage (NCBI taxonomy): Eukaryota > Viridiplantae > Streptophyta > Magnoliopsida > Caryophyllales > Nepenthaceae > Nepenthes > Nepenthes gracilis. Next base: position 14,494,670 of record BSYO01000019.1, on the reverse strand, counting down.
ATAAGATTTCAGATTAACCGGTCAGCCCAATTTGATCATACATACCCAAGAATCACATTTTATACTAATTAATCGTATTATAATACTAGTTTGTCAAGAGGTACGAGGGAATTGTTTGTTTTTTCCGCTCAACTTGAGATATATAATATCAGTTCTGCTGATTTTCATAAAGTTTTTGGGCAATCTGCTAATTCCATTCTGATTAAAGATCTAGCAAATTTTTACGGTCGAGATCAAAGCATACATAAATCGACGTCTCGGAACCTGATCATCAAGCAGCTTTCTTCTGAATGAGCTCCTCGATCAGATTCGCTGCGTCGTGAATGGTCACAATGCTCTGGGCACTCTCTTCCTCGACGCTGATCCCGAACTCCTCTTCAAGACCCATCACGATCTCAACCTGTGCAAACGCACGGGACAGGAGTCTTGTCAGAAAGTGTTAGTTCTGAGGTCGAGCCTATTCCCGATCGAGGCATTGTCCCGAAGGAAGACATGGGGCACATCAAGCATTTTTATCATCCGTAAGTATAAATTTTACAGCCTAAGGAAAAGAATCAGAAAATAAGGCGATATTTTGTTGTGTGAAATATCGGCATGGCCTAAATTTCTTGCACGACGTGAAAGAGCGATTGAACTGCATGACACAATGTCAAGCATGAAAGTAGGAATTTCGTACCTTTATGGTCATCGACCCTACCACCTCTCTGCAATATCGATCGTAAAGCTACGTATATTTGACCCTACCAACCCATAAAATGAGACAGTGCACCTTAATAGTAACCGGGATATATAATTGTGCCATAGCTATGCCGCATTAAAACAGAAAATTAATTAAAATGATCTAGTTCCTTCAATAGATTATTCAAAACCACGCACGTTGGATGATCAATAGAACTGTCGCTCCATGATCCGGTGTCCGTAGTTTCGAGTCGTAGAAATGACTTCTTAGGTAACAATACAAAACCATAAACCTCTGGCACGGTGAAAGTTTTGTGCATCGAACTACCATTTCACATTTGATGTCATAATGAAATAGAATTTATGATGCATTATGCATGTCATGAGCTCTTTAGTTGGAAAAACAGATGTAAACATTATATGCATTGTTATCAAGCCCGTAATCTTAATATTTTCCGAAACCACAACAATGTCGAAATATATTGTCATATGTATATCGCAATATATAGGCCGATATGGCCTTGTCAAATTACGATATTTAGAAATTTTTGTCTTCAATATATGTGATACTGATATGTATTATTCGATATATCCGATACTGATATGACTGTAATTTGAACCAATATTTTTATCTATGGCAAGGATTAAATACCGTATCAAGAGAATCAGCTCCGAGTGATGCAAACTGAGACTCTGCGGTCACAGCTGTTTCGTCAGGTAGAGCTAGCTGTTTCTTCACTATCTCGCACACTTTCCTCACTGTCTCTGGGCTGGCCTGCGCGACAACATTAGCAGGATGAATACTAGCATGAGCTCGTATGTCATTTAGGCTTTTAACAATGGTGACAGTGGAAAACCATGGACACTAATATGAACACATTATTAAAAAGAGAGGGAGAGAGAGAACACGAGATAATGGAAATATGTTAATTCAAAATTTTTATTTATTTATAGATATGAAAATATAATTGATTAATCATATTACTTTATATTGAATTAGAAATTAAAAAATCATTTTTTTTATTTCATCATCCAAAATAAATCAGAGAAAAAAACAGTATACATGTGAGTCAAGATAAAGGAGTTGTGCTATAACATACTTCACATAATGAAATATAAAAGAGATAATGGGAACACAGATTTTTTTTTTTATTGTTTAATTACAAAATAATTCAAATTTTCTCTAGTTTAAGACCCATTTCTTTAAAGAAAATTATAAAAATAGTCCAGTGTGCTAAAAATTGCCAAAACATGTCGGAGTAAAACAGAAGTATGACAAATATTCTGGCACTTGTTGGAAGAAGAATCAGTGCTTCTTAGGAGACAACAATAAGCAAAGGAGATGATTTTGAAATCAAAATCACCATGTGAGTGGTTGTGTCAATGCACGTCCGACGTTCAAAATTCTGCGATTCCCAGCCCTAAGAGTGACTGATTTTTGGATTGCATATGTTATTAGAGGGGTAGAAGTGGAAATTGAAATTAAAGCCACTCTCCCAATACTAAAATTTCTATGTCTGACACGTAACGGATATCGACATTCTCCCGGCACGCCCCAAAACGTGTTAGTCACTCTTTGGCATGTGTTTTAATTTTGATACACTCCAAGATGTTCAAACACGTTTGTGATACACTTGGGACACATTCGAACACGTTGTTGTTTGAAATTTTTATTTGGTATTTTATATCTTTTGACAAATATAAAATAAAAATACAAAAAATTAAAATACAGATGTTGATTGATAAATTAAATTTTGTATTAATTTGTTAAGTTATATCTTCATTATTGTTCAATTATAATAGCTTGTTAAAGATGTTACGGCATATCTTATTTATCTTAGTTCAATTATGTACCTTCGTATGAAATTTTTTATATTAAAAATTAAAAAATATACATATTTATTACTAATTTAAAATAAAATATTACTACTCACCAATTAGAAAAACAATGAACTATGATTAATTAATGTGTTTCCAACGTATCATGTCATCATTTCTAAAAAATAGTGTACTAGCATGTCAGTGTCTGATCCGTGTCCCATGTCGGTCTTCATATTTCTTAGCCTACAAGGTTGAGACAAGCATTCCAAATTGGTGAAATCATAATGGTGCATGGCAGTGTCCCATATCTATGAAATCATAACGGTATGTTAGGTTCTAGGAAAATGCGTAAGAAATGAAAAGAAAACAAGAGTTGTAGGAAAGTATTATTATGCGTTTGAATACCCGAAAAATTAAAAGAAAAAGATTCTATGAAAAAAATAAGTAAAATTATTCATTTTGTGGAATTTCAACTTCCACTTGAAACTATTTTTCTTTATTTTTTTATTTTTTAATTTCCTTAAAATTTTATAAAAGCATCTTGCTGATGAATGCCAAGAAAAACATCACAGAAACAACCAAGTGCTCGAGTTACCTATCTAATAGAAAAAGAACAGCATATCTAACATCAATATCAAGCTGACTGTTAAGATCAACAATCAGAGGATATAACTAAGACATTTCATTAAATCACACTTACTTGTAGAAGCATCAAAATGAACGGATCACAATATATATGATACTAAATTATTTCATATTATATTGTGCAACTCACGTGTGTCCGACTATAAGAGAAACATACCACACAAGAAACCTGGAAGCGGTGCAGAAATGGCCTCGACCTCAGGAAGGGGAAACATTTCCCACTAAGAGGATGGGAAATTGATTTCAGACTCGACATTCTCGTGGATGCCTGCTCAACCAGACCATTAGAACTAATTAATAAAAAAGGAAAACATTACTCTTCTATAAGTTTACTATAATTTTAAAATAATAATAAAATAATGTGACACTTATTGAGTCATCTCTTCTTCTATATTGTTTTTTTTTTTTTTTTTGGGGGTTGAATTGGCCTCAATAATAGGTGTTATATTGTTAGTAAAGTTATAATATGAGTAGTGTTAATCCTATAAAAAAGGAAATAGTAATAGTTGCAATGAATTATCACAAGCAATCAGCACAATAAGCGGACAGATCTCTGTATTAGAAATTCTCTACGATGATACCACAACTGAAAAGATTAGATAGAAAATTCCTTCTTGAACATTGACATAAAAGTGATTGATCAAAATGTTAAAAATGAAAGGGTAGTGATTATAAATTTCTTGTGAAAATGAAAAATATGGTTAATGAACACATGCCTTGACGTCAGAGTACATTTAAGGTTTGACACAGTTAAAGGCTCGTAAAATGAAATGGTATGATTGCTTAATTGATGCTAAAAAGTCTGCAGGTACAGCAGAATATGTGCCCAATCGGTGTTGGATACTTTTTATTCGGGGACGGGTGGTTCAAGGAGATGCAACGTTGAATATCTTATCCAATTGTAAAAAAACAAATTAAAAATAATTAATTAGATTTGTTTAAAATTTTAAATATCATCCGTTGAATTTTTTAATCGAACGAATGAGATAGAAATGTACTTGATACATCTTCCTAAAAAGAAGTACCATCCCCAAATCTACGGTTCAAGGGAATTCGGGGTTGGTGCATCTCTTTAGGGATCCATTGGATGAGAAAAATGGAATGGATAAGATTCAAAATTAAAAAAAAAAAAATCATCTAAATAGTTATTTTCTTAAATTTCTTTTACTATTAGTTTAAATATTTAATGGATGTGAATATCAATTCTATATAGAATTTTTTTATATATTTTTTAAAATCTCTAGAATGAATTTTCATTCAATGATGGAGATCTCCCTAAGGAGATGCATGCCCCCAAATCCAGGTTCAAGGAAGTGTGAACGTTCATAAACTGAAAAGGCTGAAACCAAACTGGATGGGGTGGTTTTGGAGAAGGAAGTGAAGGGGAAAGTCTTTCTTTATTGTGATATAGAGAGAGAAACCAAGTGGCTGAGGGCAAAACTAAATTAAAGGGCGATTATTTCTTTTTCCATTTTTGGCTAATTGAATTTGAGGGGAGGGTTGGTTGACCTCTCTTCCTAGTTTTGAAATATTTGCACTTACTGGCTAATCCATACATAACACAGCAAAAGCCTTAGGCACCATTAAGTGGTCTCTTGACTATATGAATTTCGTTCCGCTATCTAATTTGATTTGGTGCAACATCCATTGAGAAGCAAATCAATTTTATTTCACTCTTTAAGTTTTCTAAGAGCTTCATCTTACTTTCTTCTTACCTTTAACCTCAATGAAATCATTTTTTTCTCACCTACGCATCATTTGACTTATATTTAAATATTTAAACCCTCTTAATTGCTATTCCTTTGGCTTTTCTTCTATGCATATGCTCCTTATCTTTTTCCCAAAGTTTAGCTATTTTAATTGCTTCAAACGATTAAGAGTAATCTGCATTTATCTATTTTAGTATTATAATCTTGTAACACTTGTTTTAGTACATGTTTTTCATAGCCTAGCACTATAATTCATAAAGCATAGAAGGTTTAATAACTGTCCGATAAAACTTTCTTTCAATTTTATAAATAACTTTGGATCACAAAGCATCCATGATATATTTTACATTTTAACTGGTCCGTATTAATTCTATGCATTATGTCGTCTTCAATTTCTCCATTTTGTTAAATGATATAGCAAAATCTATTGTTTTAGCCTCTTGATTGATCATCAAAATTACAATCTTAAGTCCTTTAGATTCTAGGGACTCTATCTATAATTCTAAGTTTGCTTATACTCCAAGTTCATCTATTAAAAGAATATCATCCTCAAACAACATACAATAAATCATATTGAACTTGTTTCCAAAGTTTAATTATAAATAAGGCGAATGGGCAAGTACACCAAGTTGATCCTTGATGCATTCCTGTAAAAAATAGGAAAAATCCTCAGTGTCTTCCACAAATCAAACACTACTCATTACCCAATACCCAGGTAACCCAGCCATAATGACAACTACAAATTTCCAACCAACTTCTATCTTTTCAGCACCCACCATAAGATGTGTCCTTGGATAATCTATCATACACCATTCTAAATCAATGAAGACATTTGAAGATCTCTTTTCTTTTCCCTAAATTATCCATTAAACTTCCTAACGGATGCATACCATGCCATGGAAAAGCACTAGACCTTTGATTATCTAACCATAGCCAAAAAGGAGATTGTATGGCAAACACTAGGTGCTGCTTTTGGTATTGCTTCAGTAGTTAGGCTCCATAGCCTGAAACCATATTGATTTTCAAACACATTCAATTCTTGTCTAAATCATTGTTCAAACACCCACTCATAGTTCTATAGCATGATATATTAATTAAGTAACACAATAATTAGTACAATTTTAAAACATCTCTTATTTTTGTATACAGGTGTTAAAGTGCTTCTCCTACAATCCTTTTGACATTCTTTTAGTACTTAAAATCATATGAAATATACCAGTCAATCAAATCACCCAATAATCATACAAGTATTCCCAAACTTCAATAAGTAAATCATTTGGTCCTCTAAGTTTACCATGTCAGATCCATTTAAGTACATTTGACTTCTTAAACCATGCCATTGTCTTTTTAGCCTAACTAGCTTCTGGATTTTGGTTTTCTATTCTATTTTTGTTGGATTGATTATTGAAATAGTTCTTCCATCTTATTTATGTCATCTTGTTTTACTAAACACAATTGCCTTAACCTTTTGAGCATCTAGTATTACAAATATCCTTACTCCTATTTTATCTTGCCCTAACCATTTTGCTTGTGCATTTCTCTCCTTTTTCTGTTTCTAACTTAAAGTTCAACTTATTATAAGGTCCAAAATTAGTTTCACTTAATGATGCCATTCATAGTCCTTGCCTCTTTTATTTTTCAAGTTTTTGTGAATCTTACAATGTTTTTGAGCTTTATAACATATGTTCAGTTTCGCTACCTTTTAGACATGCTGACCTCCATCCCCGACTTCCCTTAGCATTGATATTTCTATCGTTTAGATTCTCCTGAGTCTACTTTTACTACCTCTTTAATATAACAAACAGTGAGTCAGATATTGCAGCACTGACCACTAAGGCGAAAGAAAAGAGCAAAATACAGCCAAAAATCTGAGAATGTTAGAAATCAAATCATCCACTGTCCAACAAAACAGCGGTTTATAATAGAGCAACCAGGACGTCGAGCAAAGAGCTCTATTGCGCATATTTGGAGCTACGCGGATCCGTAATCACAGACACCCTTTGTATCATACAATATTTACATTTTCTGTGTCGTTCCCTGTCCAAAGGTATTCTTTCAACATCTTATCTCTATATTTAGTTACATTTTCTCTCTTTATGTTTCCCACTAGTTCTTTTACACTGAAATGTTGGATCTCAAATATTACCTCGCTGAAAAACATAGATAGCAAGTACTTAGGGTAAATTGGATTTTTAAAATCCATTTCTTTTTTTATATTTTTCCAATTAAGTCCCTACGGTTTTATTTGTTGCGATGAGTATTGTAACTTCTATAATTCAGTCCGATATTCTAACTCTCTTCGAAAGGATTATATTGAAATACATCATGTTAAAATCATTTTTCGTAACTTGGAATGACCAAATCCTTAAAAGAATTGCCAGATTAGGATTCAACTAAACTTGGAGTTACCAAAACAGGAGTAAAATTTTCTCCAAGAACTTAACTGTGAGTAGACGATTGGACTCAATTACAAATTTCAAATCTCAACGGATTTGATCACAAGGACGAGACGATAGGCACTCATCATTAGGAAAAAGCACAAATCACAAAGTTATGGACTAAAAGGCTCAATTTAACTCAAGCACTTGTAAATAAGCTTCCAAAATTTTCGGTCACCAACATTTAAACCGAGCTCATCGTCCTCAAACATTATGTAATCTCAGCAGGAAGCTAAAAAACAGCAACCTCTAATCTCAGACATAAGAGAGAGAGAGAGAGCAACAATAACAGTTGGATCCATGCAGCAAGTACAAAAAATCAATTATCTCAAACATGTCAAAACACAAAGATATACAAATGAATGATCAAACCGTAAGAACCAATATCAGAGATCGTCAATTATACCTGATTCGGCTTGAGACGGTAAGACAGAGCCAGCGATGATCCCGTGAGAGACGCCATTTGAGAGATCGAAGCAAGAGATCTGAGGTCTCCACAATGAAATACAAGAGGCTACAGAATGACAGAGTAGCTAGAAAAGCGTGAGGTGAAAATGATATAAATGCCAGCGTATTTATAGGCGTACGTTCCTATCGTTTGTATCGAAATAGCTGTCGTGTGTTTGGTTTGGTAGCTCGAGTTGTGGCCAGTTGTTTATAGAATGTCTATTTTACCCCTACTGCTTTTGCTTCTCTCTTATTTGGGCCCACACCAGCCCGAAATAGATACTACGTAGGGGCCCATTTAACATTAATTGCCCAGCTCTACCACCGCATAATGACGCAACAGAATCAGCCTAATTTTCTTAAAAAAAATAATAAAATTATTGTTTCTTTTTTACATCTATATCACCGAAAATAAGATTAAAAAATTAATTTTTTTTCTAAAAATATATATTTTTTAATTTTTTCTCTTAGCTTGGCTTAGCCTTAATAAATATGTTATTTTTTATTTAAATAATAATAATATAGAATGATATTATTTATATATCAAATTATATACTAATTTGTTTCAAAATTATTATTTTTAGTGTGAAAAAAGAATAAAGAGAGTAAAAATTAAAATAAGGTAAAATCTATATCTATTTTTAATAATTTTGATATAACTAATTTTATAAAACTAAAATCAAAGCAATTAAAACGGATTCAGAAAGCCTATTCTTCTGAAAAGATAATTTGGCCCTTTCTAATTGTAATTATTTAATATTAATTAAACAGTTATATGATCTATTATTAAAATATATATATTTAATTTTTTTATTATAAAAAATGTTAATATCATCTATTTAATATTAATTAAATGGTTATAATTATAAGAAATTAAATCAAATTTTCTTTTAGGGAGATAGACTCTCATAATTCGGTTAGAACTGCCGCTGTACCATGCAACAATTGCCATAGCCATAGTCTCTTTTCCATTTTTCATTCTAATTTTTTTAAAAATTTTTTAAATATTATTTTGTTCTCCTTTCTCAGAGTAAAAATACTATTTCTTTCACTATGTATAGTACACTTATAATTTTTTTCCTTTGTGAGATCTAAAATAATAAATAAATAAAATGGGCCTCATATGTAGAAATAGAGTTATAAATGAGTTGTAGGGAAAATATATAGCAATGTTCTTCTCTAAGTGTTTTTGATTAACAAACTTCTAATTTCCTCGATGCATTACATGTTCTAAGTAACCTAATAAAGTGACGGAATCCATGTTTGGCCAAGGTACAATATTCTATCTGGCGTGCTTTTAGTCAAGATCAACTTGAATACAGAGAAATTTAGGAGTCTGACTAGAATTACTTTTATTTTAGATCCTATGCATCATGAGTAAAATACTAAAGAGGCCTGAGTTTTTTTGCAAGTAAACATAACTGATATTTGATACAGTACTAGCTCAAGTAGAAAGAAGAGGAAGAAAGACTACCAAAATCTTATATTCTAGGCTATTTAGATCAGTAGATGATGTATGTGAGATGTTTATGTAGCTCGATAGGAAGGTTAAGTAAGATGTTTAATTACTATAGTACCGAGGTAGGCTCGGTATGGCCTATGGAAGATCAATATTGATTGATTGGCAGTGAGTTTTATCGGAACATATTATATTCTTGATCCCAAAATTAAATTTATTAATTTCTTAATTATATGTAATTTAAATCAAAATTTTTTTATCCTTAATATTCAAAAATTTAATTATTTATTCTATCAAAATCTAAAATAAGCATCGGGACGTGAATTTAAGAATTAAATGATATTAAATGGCCAGAAATCATATAAAAATTAAACCACAAGATCCAAATTTTATAAGTAAAAATGATTCTGAATATCGATAGTTATTTGATCGAATATAAATACTGTTAAACTATTATAATTTTATTCTCATCGTCATCAACCCAATACAATATAAATTAAAATATACAACAATTTTAAGATAAACAAAATTATAATTAAACAAAATCTTTAGAACTCTTTTGTCCAATCCTGCAACTAAATATAAGCTCGCCAATCTGAAGATTCAGCAAAATAAATATAAGAGCGGATCAATTGTTCAATAAGACATATATATATAATTTTATATATGGATATATACCAACAAAACATACTGATAATCTACTATAATAGAAAATTTGGAATGCTAATAACATTATTTTCATATAATTCATACAAAAAGTTGTATACTAATAACAAATTTGTGTCTAAAAATGTACAATATTATTAATCATATTTAAAAGTGCAAATGTATCAGACATACCAAAATCATACTGACATACAAAAATAACTCAGGATTAGTGATAATCTCGTCAATAAAAAGTAAATTTTAAAACTTGAACAAATATTAAAACTCGAGCTATGATTATTTTCGTATAACTAAAAGTTATATACTATTATTTAAGATTTTTATCTTAGTCGCTTACAAATAACTCTATAGATAGGATTGAACGTCAATTTTTAACTCGTAAATAATAATTTTGATCTTTAATTTACTAATAATATATTAAATAATAATCAAATATATTTTTTTAATTTTTTGGTTTATACTTAATCAAACTGTAAACTATACTTAAATAAGATTATTTCTTAATTTTTTTCTTATCGAAGAAAAATACTTTATTTATTAAAATTTTTGTAGAATTTTTTTCATATTTTTTTAGATGTGTGTCATGAAGTAAAATTATGGATATGCTAAACAATAAGGTAAAAATTAAAAACATGCAGTAGTTTAATTGTATAATTTATAAAAATTATAGAAACTATTTTGTAGAGAATATAATAATTTTGCTTAGTTTAATTAATTTTCTTTAATTATTAGAGATAATTGTGTAAAAACTCAAAATATGTAATAAAATATAATTAAAAATTGAAGACATGTAATAAAATTAAACAAAAAATTAAAGGCAAGTAAAATGTTATAGAAAATCAGTACTCATAACTTATATAAATTTAAGACATGTATTCATAAAATTTTATAAAAATAAAAATAAATTCAAATACATACAAAATATAATCATTTTCTATACAAAATTATAAATATATAAATATTTAAAATAATAAAAATTTAATAATTATAGAAAAGATCAATAATAATTGAACAAAGAGCTTGGAGGCAGTTACATTTACTTGATTTTATCTAAAATTTTTTTAATTTTTCTTTAATTTAGCATTCTTTCTCTCTCTTGCTGTCACTCTTTTTATCTTTTGTTTCTCTAGCTTCTCTCAAAAATCATTTTAGAACGATCCAAAATTGACAAATAAATCTATTTATAAAAAATTAACATATTGCCTTCATTTAATTTTATATAAAAATTTCTCAATTTTTTTTTTATTTATCATTCTTTCTCTTTCTTATTCTTTCTTTCCTCTTCTCTTTTACTCTTTTCTATCAAAACTCAACTTAGAATGATCTAAAATAGGCCAAGAGGCCTATTTATGAAAAATTAGTATATGTACACTAGTTATGTATGGATCAGATACTGTGTCACAATCTATACTATATACAAACAAATGTGCATTAAATATCAATATTTTGTCCAAAATATATGTGTGCGCAACTCAAGCAAATATCAGACGCGAATATTTTATCTAAAATACACATAAATGCCACAGAAATATCCATCAAGTGTGTTCTTATTGCCTAAAATATGCATAACTGTGGGCTAGACATTGATTAAGCATCTATTAGCTTAACTTATACTGATTCAAAACTTAATTTTTGAGTCAAAATATAAAATGATCTCAAAATTTCATCAATTTCAATTAACTGAGTCATTATTCAAAATAATCTTACGGGGATCTATATTTTATAAAATAGTTAGACTATTCAAAAAGGACATAATGCAATTTTCATACGAGGAACTCACTAGTTAAGGCTTGCATAGAATTGCCTACTTGTAAGGGATTCATGTCAGCTTTTATTTGTTAGTATGTAACACAATTTTTAAAATATATATCATGATATTAGAAAGAAATTATATCAAATAAATTTTTTAGAATAATTTTATATTTGGATAAAAAATTAACTATTTGAAAAAAGTTGATTATCACCTGACTTGCACATTTGTAGTTCTCAAGCAATGGGGTAACATTTGTGTGTGGTTCAACAGAATAGAAGAACCAGATATTCGAGAACCCATGTTTATATATATATATATATTATTTAGTATTAGGCTCACTTTTATCGATTTTTATAATATTTCATATTTGCGGGTATAGATCTCCTACAGAGTTTAAATAGAAAAAAGACTCAAAGAATTGTATTTTAGTTGTCAAATTATTGAAATGTAATATGCTAAAATTAAATACATTTGTGGCTTGACATTTTGGGATTATGTATTTGTTACTTTGGGCAAATTAGTCCCATCTATAGATATATGCTATTTTTCAGCATTGATGTTATGAAAGGTTATTGGTATGCATTTTTCTCACATGTTTATTGGTTATTGAGTAGATATTTGACAATTGGTTCAAACAATCAAAGCTTAGCGAAAACTTATGATTTAGTAAATTATTTTCATAATCATTTAATGATTTTTATTGTAGGATCATATCCTAATGTTTGGTTAAGTTTTTGATATTATTATATTTATATTTTGTATCAAAATCTTGACAAACTTATGAGAATTTTATAATTTAAATCCTTTAGTGTGTATAAATACCTTGTATTTATAGGAAAGTCAAATTCTTCATGTCGTATTGGCACCGCCAAATCACCATGGGATCTAGAACCCATAAGGCAGGTGTAATCATCCCAGCAATTTTTGCTGTATAAATAAAATGTCTCATCTGCTATTGTTCACAAATTTTTCTTTTAAGTAATTGTAATGACTGCTCTTATATGACAAGTAAGTTAGTTAGAGTTTGGGTGAATGACTCTAACTATGACTTTTGGTTGATGCTAATATGTTATATTCAATAGAACGGGTGACACAAATTTTGACAATGATGCTACTATGGGCCTATGTTGGTCCATAAGAATTTATTTCCTTATCAAATGATTGTTAAATATTTTTCATATTATTTAGTGCATGATCGAAATTCACTTTTGTTAGGTTTGGGGATGGCTTCTTGAAAATTTTGAATCCTAAGCATATAAGGGGGCAAATAGAATGTTGGATTATTCTTGAGTCAGTATTTAGTTAATGAAACTTGATTATGGCAACATTATCATTGGATCTTGGTAACGTGGGACAGCACTTAGGAAGTAACTTATGAGTTTGTGGATGAGAAAACACTTCAATGATGTACAATAAGAATTTGAGAATGAGAAATAAATTCCATGAGAACTTTTCCAGGAGAATTTGTAAACATGCAAGAAATTACATTCGGATGTAACTACCAAGAAATAGAGTTAACCCAAAATTGTGAATTTATTTTCTGAACATTATTGATGTATCATGGATCTGGGTTATTGTATAAATTACGAAGCCTCTCGATTTTTCTCAATTGGGTCGAACTCAGGTGGGTCTGATATCCATTTTGACAACCTGAATTTTACATAATACAATAAACGAATAAGAGGTCAGAGGATTGGTAGGACTCAATCCATAATTTATCATTCAACATTCAAAATAGTGATCTTCCTTAAAGAGATAGAAAGATATAAGGATGAGGGATATATGTGATAATGCACGAGAGTGGGATTTGAGTTTGACTCGGAGATTGCGCTCAGCGTGGAGCGGCTTTGACATGAAAATTATAATTATATTGTGATTTTTCATATAATATTTAGCCAGTTTGTATTTTAATCTATTAAATTATAATCATATCTGTGATATTTTTTGTTGTACTTATTGTTGAATTCAAACTGTTGTGAAAATTTTGGTTAATTTTAAATTGTTTGATTAAGTAACGATCATGTGAAAAAGGATTTGATATTAAATACATATATGTTCTTATCAAATTCTTAAGGTCAAATTACAAGCCTCAAAATCAACCAATCTAGGTATCAAGTGCCCTCTCACCATCTTTTTTATTATAAAATTTAATATTTTTATACCAAATCGGATAGAAATTATATTATTTTATCGATTCAATTTGATCAATATGAAATTTTATAGGCATCAGTCAAGTATTAGTATTATGGATGGCCTAATTTAATTTTTGGCTCAGTCATAATTATCGACAAAAATGACCGATTTGGTTATATCGGATGCAGATTGTAATTTTTTTATAAATATATTTTTTATTTAAATAAATACAAAGTTCAAGAATTATTTTAATTAATTATATTTAATAACTTTTTTATGTAAATACTTCTCATTTGATATAAATACAAATATAAATATTTAAATAAAAATATTTATAATTGAAAAGTTTATGGACCGACCCACTTTGAATTACTGGCTGCCATAGCTATGATTTTTTGCCAAGTTAGCCAGCCCTCGTCTAGGAATAGTAGTTAGGAGCCTTAAATGCCAGCCTTTTCTAAGAGCTCACTTTGTGTAAGACTTCAATTGTGTAGGTTTAATATTTCTTTAATATTTTTTTATGAAAATAAATATATTTGTCACAATTGTATTTCTAATAGACCTATGTTTGAATTTAAAACTTATAAAATTTAATAAAAAAATCATTTTGTATGAATTTGCATTGACATCTTGAAGTTGAAATTTGTACATATTATTAATTAAATTTAAACTTATAATATTTTTATCAAGTTATGTATTATATTTTTTAAACTTATAAGCTATTTAATATAATTTTTTAAAATATTAAATAAGTTCTGTCGTAATAATAAATATTAGATTATCATAGGTCTAAGATTTGAATTTAATCTTTTAAATAATAGCTTATTTAAAGCTAATTTTTTCGGTGACCAATTAGATATAATGGTGATACTTTATAATATTTTATATTTTTTTAAATATTAATGACTTTTAAGATTTTTAAAATATTTTTATTGTAAGGTTTGATTTTCGTTCAGGAAAAAAATCAACTTTATAAATTTAAACTCCCTAGGAGGGGTCGAATATTATATGTAAGTGCTGTTTGAATCAGTATAAATACGGTATTAAAACACTCTTCTCTACTATTTTTTATTTATTATTTTATTTGACTTTACATATCCAATATTATTAAAATTAATAATAATCTAATCATATATCTATAAATTATATTTTTGTATAAATAATAACTTATACATATTATTTTTAAATATTGTAGATATTTTTTAATTTTAATGTTATATTTTGTGAAATAATTAATATTTTGAGAGACTCGGGTAGGCATTGTAGTCGGTGCAACTCTTTTATATCCGTTAGATTGAGATCCAATGGATAATTTTTAATATTAAAAGAATATAAAAATAACATATTTTTATATTATTTTTTATCATACTCATATTTAAACATTTTAACATTTTATTAAAAAAATTAATAAAAATACTTATATATTATATTATTTTACTATATTAAATAATAGTCATTGGATCTATAATGATCCAACGACTCAAAGGGAAGCATTGCACTATTACGCATTGCAGTCCCACAGAGTATATAAAAAACGAAGGAAAGAAAAAATTTAAAGACTAAAAAGTAGTTATAGTGACGTATAAATGTAGGCTCAGGGGGTTGAGCTGTGTCACAATCGTGGTTGTTTATTCATAAATTCAACGATTGGATGATTTTTTTATTTTTTTCAAATAAAAATAAAAAAAGAAACTTTGTGAATCATGGCCGTCCAATTTTAACCAAACGATCACGATTCATGGCACAGACCCCTCGGGTTATATAAATGTAGGTCGACTCATGCTTGAATAGCCTAGAGTCTATTTAATAAGTGAAAAATGTGGGCTTCAGCATTGGATTGGCCCAAGCCGTCGGCCCAAGCCGTCGGCCCAAGCCATCGAGCCAGCAGCTCGAGAGCCGAACGGGCGCGCTTGAAGCCGGATTCGAGCCGGTGTTGCAGTGAAAGCATTCTCGCGTTCGTTTCATCTTCTCCTCCGGTTTTGTAACGATTTGGCTTTAATCTCGCTTAATTCTTGAAGAATGTAGTCATTAAGTGGTGATAACTCTCCCATTAAGTTAATTCATCAATTTCGACCGGTTCGAGCTCCAAACGCTCGGTTGAGGCGGGTGATGGTTTCGCCATAAATTGAGACTTTCGGCTTTGTCCCAGCGTCCAACTCAAGAATACACCATCTAAACGAGTAAAGGAGTGTCTGGAAGACGAACGCCGTCCGAATCTTCAATCCGAAAACAGAGCATCAATGGCCGGAGGTATTTTCTAACCGATTTGAAATTCCGCATTTGTGGTTGTTTTACCCACATCAAGATCTAACATTTGTATCGTGAGCAAAGGTTCCACCTCTCGCCTTCATTGTTTCTCAGATATTTTCCGTTTATTTTCCGAATTCAAAAACTAAAGTCTTCGTTTTTTTAAGATTCGGATCAAACGAAAGACTGACATCGATGGGAAATTAAATTTACAAATTTTCATATATTTTTCAACTTTTATGGTGTTCGTATGGTGTTTGTTTGAATCGGTCCGAATTCGGGTCGGGTCGCTTCGTTGTCGGGTTCGGGCGAAAACGACGAAGGAAGACGACGACTTGAACGGGCGCTGCGTTTTAAGCTTCGCAATTTAAAACGCCGTCGTTTTTTCTTCTCGCTTTTGGCGGTTCGAACGACGCTGTTTCGCTCAATTTATTCGTAATCGAACGACGTCGTTTCTTCTGCTTTAATAAAAAAAAAAAAGAAAATCAAAATCTGCTGCCGACGGGTTTCGAACCCGACGCAAAGGTTGTAACGGCTTTTGCCGTTTGCGCTGCTTAGCGCCATGCAACCATTTCCGCGTTTTAATTGTATTTGTACTTGGTTACAGTGTATATATATATTATATATACGTATATATTTGTTTATATATATATATAATTATAATATTATATATAAAGTATAAAATATAATATCCGGAATATAATTATATATATGTATAAATAATGTCTTGTGATTAAAATAATTTAATTAATTGGGGATTAGCCACAGCACTTTAATTAATAAAATTATTTATTTATTATCACGTGAGGTATAAAGACATAAATTGTGATATTTATTTTGATATAATAAAATTTATCCTAAGAAATTTTATTATATTAAATTAATTAATCAGGATAAAATATCAAATTATTTTTCTTAATTTACCCACGGGATTAAGAATGGAATATAATTTGATAGTTTTATCATAAAATTGAACACGTGAATCTACCTAATTAAAAAAAATTAGCCCACGGTAATTTTTTTGTCTATTGATTCATGATGTATGTTTTACATTGGTAAAAACATAATTTTAAAATTTGTTAGCCTTAATTTTGGATGTTAAGTATGTATTTATTTTTATGCAATTATTCAATCAGAAATCTTTCCGATATACGTTGTGAGATTCCCGAACTTAAAGGTGATAACTACAAAGTGTGGAAGGAGAGAATTCTTCTTCACTTAGGGTGGCTTGATATTGATTATGCTATCCGAAAAGACGAACCACCGCCTCTTACATTAACCAAAGACGGATGAGGTAACACTTTATGAACGCCTAACGATCTAATCGCCTCGGTTTAATGTTCATAAAGACTAAAATTCTCTTTGGTATTCGTGGTTGATCGATCAAAGATAACAAAGTGCAAGATTTATCAAGGCAATTGATGAACAATTTGTGACTTGAGATAAGGCACTTAATGAGCACCCTAATAATGAAGTTTTCATCTATTAGGCTCACCGATGTTAAGGGTGTGCGTGAGCACATAATGCAAAATGAGGGATGTTGCGACTCAATTAAAAAATCTAGAGGTGGAAATGTCTCAACCTTTCATTGTGCATTATATTTTGAATTCGCTTCCACCGAATATGGACCTTTTAAAATCTCTTATAACACACATAAAGATAAGTGGTCTATAAACGAACTCATGACCATGTGTGTACAAGAGGAAGGAAGGCTCATGATGGAGCAAAGTGAAAGCGTTTTCATGCAAAAAAAGAAGGAAGGTTCAAGACGCAGCAAATCAAAGGGAAAGGTAAAATACCTTCCCAACTGATATCAAGAAGGAGTCCAAGTGCTTCTTCCGTAAAAAGAAGGGACACGTGAAGAAGGATTTGTTTCAAGTATCAAAATTGGCTTGAAAAGAAAGGTAATCCATTCTCTTTTGTATGTTATGAATCTAATATGGTTAATGTTGCACATAACACATGGTGGATTGATTCTTGTTCTACAATTCACATTTCTAATTCCTTACAGGCTTGCAAAACCTAAGGAAACCGGTGGGCGATGAACAATGCATCTTCTCCTAAACAAGATGCGTTCACATGTGGGAGGCCATTGGAACATGCAATTTAATTTTGAGTAGTGGTTTTGTTTTGTTTCTTGAAAAGACCTTTTATATTCCAAATTTCTCTAGAAATTTGATTTCAGTTTCGAGACTTGTGCCTTTTGGATATTCCTTTACATTTTCAGACTCATTATTTAGTTTATCTTATAAGTCTGATATTGTTGGGAATGGTACACTGTCTGATGGTCTTTACTGTTTAAATTTGCAAAACAATACCAATTTCAATACTGTGCATGTTAATAATGGAATTAAAAGATGTGTTATGAATGAATGTTCCTCTATGTTATGGCATAGGAGATTGGGACATATCTCCATTGAAAGAATTAAAAGATTGGTAAAAGATGGAGTACTTAGTACTTTAGATTTTACTGATTTTGAGACTTGTGTGGGGATCGGCATTAAAGGAAAGCACCAACAAGACTAAGAAAATGCCAAGAGGAGTTCTACATATTAGAGATCATACATACCGATATTTGTAGTCCCGATATAGACTCAAATGGTCCCAAATATTTCATTACTTTTATCATGATTTCTCACGATATATGTATCTCTATATGCTTCATAATAAATATGAAGCATTAGATGCTTTTAAATTGTTTAAAGCGTAAGTAGAGAAACAACTGGAAAAAATATCAAAATTGTGAGATCGAGATAGAGGGGAATATTATGGTAGATATATCAAAATGGACAAATGTCTGGTCCATTTGCAAAGTTTCTTCAAGAACATGGGATCGTTGCCCAATACACTATGCCTCGGTTCTCCTGACCAAAATGGTGTAGCGAAAGAAGAAACCGAACATTATCGGACATGGTGAGGAGTATGTTAAGTAACTCCGAACTTCCAAAATCTTTGTGGAGTGAAGCTCTTAAAACGGCTGTGTACATATTAAACCGGGTCCCAACAAAAGCTGTTCCAAAAACTCCTTTTGAGTTATGGAAAGGTTGGAAACCGAGTTTGCAACATGTGCGCGTATGGGGATGCCCATCCGAAGTAAGAGTCTATAACCCACATGAAAAGAAATTGGACCCAAGGACCATAAGTGGGCATTTTATTGGATATGCTGAACGGTCTAAGGGGTACAGATTTTACTGTCCATCACATACCACTAGGATTGTGGAATCAAGAAATGCAAAATTTCTTGAGAATGACTTAATGAGTGGGAGAAAACGATCAAGAATTGATCATTTGGATTCTCAACCCTCCACTTCATATGATAGGTTGATTGATGAACACAACACTCCTCAAGATCAATCTAGTGTTGAACAACCAATCATAGTCATTCCACAAAATACTGATTCTATTCTAGTAGACCATGAAATTCAAGATTTATCTGAAATAGTTGTACAACATACTCCTGTTAAGGATGATGATACAACATTAAGAAGGTCTTCTAGAATGAGAAAGTCAGCAATCCCTAGTGATTATGTTGTATATCTTGAAGAGTCTGACTACAATGTGGGAGCTGAAAATGATCCTGAAACGTTTTCACAAGCCATGAGTTGTAATAAATCACAATTATGGTACAATGCTATGGAGGAAGAGATGAGTTCCATGAGTAGCAATAGAGTCTGGGATCTTGTTGAATTGCCTAAAGGGGCGAAAGCCATAGGGTGTAAATGGGTTTTTAAAACAAAGAAAGACTCATTAGGCAATATCGAAAGATATAAGGCAAGACTCGTTGCTAAAGGTTATACTCAAAAAGAAGGAATTGATTACAAGGAGACCTTTTCTCCTGTATCTAAAAAGGACTCTCTTCGCATAATTTTAGCATTGGTTGCACATTTTGATATGGAATTGCAACAAATGGATGTGAAAACAAAGATTTTTAAATGGTGATCTAGAGGAAGAGGTTTACATGAAACAACCAAGGATTCTCCTCTAGTGATGGTGAGCAATTGGTATGCAAATCAAGAAGTCTATATATGGATTGAAACAAGCATCCCGACAATGGTATTTGAAATTTGATGAAATTATCTCTTCATTCGGTTTTGAAGAGAATATTTTAGATCAATGTATATACCAGGAAGGTTAGTGGGAGTAAGACTTGTTTCCTTGTCTTATATGTGGATGATATTTTACTTGCATCCAATGATAAAGGGTTGTTGTATGAGGTGAAACAATTTCTCTCTAAAAATTTTGAAACGAAAGATATAGGTGATGCATCTTATGTCATTGGCATAAAGATACATCGAGATAGACCGCGTTATGTTTGGGTTTATCTCAAGAGACCTATATCAATAAGGTTTTAGAGAGATTTCGGATGAAAGATTGTTCACCGAGTGTAGCACCAATTGTGAAGGGTGATAAGCTCAATTTGAGCCAATGCCCGAAAAATGATTTGAACGGGAACAAATCAAGAACATTCCATATGCTTCCGTTGTTGGAAGTTTGATGTATGCTCGTGTATGCACAAGACCCGACATAGCATTTGCGGGTTGGAATGTTGGGAAGATTTCGAGTAATCCAGAATCGAACACTGGAAAGCCACCAAGAAAGTCATGAGGTATCTTCAAGGTACCAAAGACTTCATGCTTACATATAGACGGACCGGCTAACTGAAGTTTTAGGGTACTCCGATTCAGACTTACTGTTGTGTTGATTCACGTAAATCAACATCCGGTTACATATTTTGTTCACGGTGGAGTGTATCCCGGAGGAGTGCAAAGCAAACTTTGATTGCAACTTCCACTATGGAGGCCGAGTTCGTTGCTTTTTCGAGGCTACAAAGCATGGTGTATGGATGAGGAATTTCATGTCTAAGCTAAGAGTGGTTGATTCCATCTCAAGGCCGTTGAAGATATTTTGCGATAATTCAACAAGCTTGCTTTTCTCGCTAAAAATAACAAAAGTAGCAAATGGCGAAACACATCGACATTCGGTTTTTAGCCATAAAGGAGCGCATTAAAGGAAAGAAAATTGCTATTGAGCATATCAGCACTGAATTAATGATCGCGGATCCTCGACTAAAGGCATGCCACCATTAAGGTTCAAGGATCTTGTATCCGAAATGGGATTGAGTTCCATTTTGTAATTTTCATTGTATGGACAATGATGTTGTAAATTCCTAATTTATTGTTATGATATTTTTCAAAATTGTGTACACATTAATTAATTTGAGAAAATCATTAAGTTGGACAAAAGAATAAACATAGGGTTTATTCATAAAGTAAAGTTACTAGGATGACTTGAGAAATTAATATATTGTAATACATGGAAGATATTACTCATTATTAGAGGACTTATCACCATGATTCATATATTTATTTCTTAAAGTTTAAAAAATTGATGATTTTTAGTTATCACATCAAGTTAAATATGGACCAAGTGGGAGAATGTGGGCTTCAGCATTGGATTGGCCCAAGCCGTCGGCCCAAGCCGTCGGCCCAAGCCACTGAGCCGCAGCCGAGTCGAGCCGAACGGCGCTTGAAGCCGGATCTGAGCCGGTGTTGCAGCAGAGCATTCTGCGTTCGTTTCATCTTCTCCTCTGGTTTTGTAACGATTTGGCTTTAATCTCAGTTAATTGCTGAAGCAAATGTGGTCCATTAAGTGGTGATAACTCTCCCATTAAGTTAATTCATCAATTTCGACCGGTTCGAGCTCCAAACGCTCGGTTGAGGCGGGTGATGGTTTCGCCTATAAATTGAGACTTTCGGCTTTGTCCCCGTGATCCAACTCAAGCAATACACCATCTAAACGAGTAAAGGAGTGTCCAAGATTGAACGCCGTCCGAATCTTCAATCCAAAACAGAGCATCAATGGCCGGAGGTATTTTCTAACCGATTTGAAATTCCGCATTTGTGGTTGTTTTACCCACATCAAGATCTAACAAAAAATTGATAAAACTTTAATCTTATTCATAACAAGATTTATTTATATTTTCTTAATTTTTTTGAGATAATAATTTTTTTATAAGAATTATCAAATTCATATAAATCATATTTATATATTTAAAAATATAGTTATTAATATAAAAAATTAAAAATATAACTTTTAATTAATGTTTAGATTGTTTGATGGTAATAATATTTAAGTTACCTTTGGTTTTATACAAATTGACAAAATATTATATATCATTAAATTAATAAAAAATTAAACTACTTATATGATAATAATTTACAAAGTCATAATTATTAAAATAATATATCATTAATATATATTTGTGACTTGCTGACGATTAAGTACATAGGATAAGTCATAAAAAGTTATATGTTAGTAATTTAAACCATAATAATTAATTTAATGATGATAAAATTAAATTTGAGTTTAACTTAATAATTTATTAAGTTTGACTCAAACGAGTTGAGCCCAAATTTTTAACAAATCAATAGTTAATAAATATACATATTACATATATAATAAATTTATTTAAAAATAATATTTGGTATATAATTTGTTATTATATAGTATATATATTTCTTGCAACTTTCAAAAATTTTGCAATAAATTATCATTAAATAAGTTCGATACGTCTCTAAATCCGAACTTCGAACAGATTTGGGTGATCCTCTTGATGCTGGGTTCCGGTTTCGTTCCCTGAGTTGGATCCTGCACACCACTAAACAGAACAAGAGGTCAGTGTGTCGGCGGGAAGTTGACCCACCAAAAACACTCCGATACTCAAGTCAGTAAAGCAGCCTTCGAAAGGATGAAACTGAAAATTGAGAGCAAGAAAGAGAGACAGAAAGAGTATTTTTTTTCAGATGTAAGAGAGACGTGGGGTCTTCTTAAATCTGGAAGGTGAGAAGGCAGTAAATGGCTGTGAGGGGCTCGTTTGTTTGTTTTAGGGTTGTTGGTGAATGTGTTTGCGTAGCAGAAAGCTTGGGCAATTTTTGAGAATATTGATGGCAGAGAAAGCAGATCTCTGAGAGCACTTATTCGTATTACAGAAA
This sequence comes from Nepenthes gracilis, assembly GCA_033239525.1. Taxonomy (NCBI): domain Eukaryota; kingdom Viridiplantae; phylum Streptophyta; class Magnoliopsida; order Caryophyllales; family Nepenthaceae; genus Nepenthes; species Nepenthes gracilis. The sequence continues at coordinate 14,471,682 of BSYO01000019.1, read as the reverse complement.
GTGTATGCAATTGAGAGGATAATTGAAAGTATCAATGAAAGCGTGCCCTCAATGGTCACTCAATGGTGCCTTAAGGGTTTCTTTTATGGTTGAGAGGATGATCCTTCTTCTTTAGAAGGAGTGATTGCCTCCATGATCTGCTGGCTGGCTTGCCTTTGGGAGCAGGCGCCAGTTGCTAAATTGTGAGAGATAACTTTCTTCTGAGGCAGCCAACAGCTTTCCAAACTAGGCGCTTTTCTTCCGTGGATGTTACCGTTGGAGATCCCTAGTTGGTAAGGATTTGGGTAAATCTGGCGCCTTCCTTATGTGAAGGGCGCCAATATTGTCAAAATTTCCTTTGGTGCCAGTTGGGACATTGAAAAATCCCTGGAAAATCGTTATTGGCCTTTTAATGATTCGTGGGCTTAAACGGACCATACCTGTTACTGTAGAAAAGTCTCATTTGGGCCCAAAATGCAGCACGCGGACGGTCAACGCCAGCGTTGACCGTCCTGGGCCTTTCAATTCTGGGCTCATTCTGGGCCACAACAAACGTTGACCGTCCCTCTTGGGCATTTGTTGACTTTTTGGGACTAACCCATTTCTGGTATACCCATCAAAATTTAATTAATTAATTTATTATAAATATATTTTTTTAATAATTTATTTATTAACCCGTCAATTAATTATATATATATATATATATATTTCACAAAATATTTACTATTATAACATATTTAAATAAGCATATTTTTTAAAATAAAAAGTAAAAAAAAAAAAGGTAAAACATATAAAATATAAAACTGTTTTTCAAACCAAAGAGACCCTTAGCCTTTGTGGGTCTAGAGGCTCTAACACCTATCTATGAGTACCTTGCTTCCGTGTGATAGTGAATTTGAAAGTCATGAATTTGAAGAAGTTAAAATGTGGCAACCAAATAAAATACTTAGGCAAATAGTATTGCAAAAAATATTTAAAAGAATAATATTTATATAAAAATTATTAATTTGGTAAAAATATGATTTATTAATAACTTTTTAAAAAAATTTGCTATTTAACTAAAGTAAAAAATTATTATTAAAAAAGCTATAAATTTGGCTTGGGCAGGTCCGCTCATTTACAGAAGTGAACCTATACGGCCCAAAGTAGTAGTTGAGACTGAATATTTTAACTATGTCAAATATATATATATATATTGATCACATCTTATAAATTTTTGATTCAATCATAAAAACTCAAAGGTATTAAATGGATATTTTTATTCACATTTGAAAAATTTTAAATAATATGATATTTTATCTATTCATATTAATGCATATCTGAATAGATGTTCAACTCAAAATAAAGATGATTGAAATAGAATTTAATTTGATAGACAATTATTGGTCCTATGCACTGCAAAAATGAGTGAAGCCCAGGTTATGTTTCTAAAAAAAAACCACCTAATACCTAATTCGATACAAGATTTAAGTCGGAGAAATAGAAAAATAAAAGTTATATAATCTTTAGATCTGAACTGTGAAATTGGTGGTGAATGATTACTGATAGGGCTGAACCGTTCAAAGAGCTTAATATTAAGAAGTGGAGCCGTCAAGATGTTGGTTCCTTTGAACTTGTCCTCAATGGAGATTTGGCATCAAACATAGTGACAAAGTCCCCAACTATAAGAGAACTCGAGTAGAAGGATAAATTCAAGGAGGTTACAATTTACTTTCCAAAATCTACTGTTTGAGTCCAAGGATGCTTGCAATTTGAGATGTGTGTTGCATGAGTGGGTATTTGTCACGTCCCCGATATGAATATGTATTTATTATTAATAGATAAATCTAAATAATAATAATAATTTATAAATAATTAAAATATAAATAACCCAAAGTCAGGTAGGATAAGCTATACCGAAAGACAAAAACAATATAAAGATCTAATGCAGACGGTAAAAATGGGCTGACCCAATACAAAGACCAACGGATTCGGTGGTAGGCTCAAGAGGCATCCGGCCTATGAGCTCATGGGATAGTCAACGCTCCCATTGGCCCAGACGTTGCTCAGCCAATTGGACAGCCCAAGCCAGCCACGACCCAATCCGGACGGCTCATGATACTATTTTCGCGCGCTTAAGATCATCTGCCTTAACTAACCGACATCTTGAATATTATCCCAAATCATGATCTCTCAAGGAATGACAACTCCTAACCCAATAAATTCTACATAATGGCAATCCCAATAATTGCCGCGTATAGCATCTCCTCAAGGAAGGAAAGAATCATCATTAATTGATCACAATTGTCTTAATCGATACTCATTTGTGAGAGCTGCTTATTTGAAGTAACCAAGTAAATGTCCTCGGGAATTCGTTGCATACAATATGTTCTATTAAGATTGGGACTAATAAATCATTCGAGATCATGCCATCCACACGGGAAACATTTGTGCTGTTCTGATTCATCGATGTTCCTGCTGAAGATGGTTTGTTGAGTTTGGCAAGCAGTTACCATCAAGAAGCCAGGTACAAGGTTTTCAAAATGGAAATTCTTGGTTGTTATTAACTTGATCTTGTAACTCCTCTTTGGTACACGGTACCTAAATTTGCTTTTGATGCCTAGCCACTACTGTCGCTGCCGCCACCAGCTGAATACCACTGGGAGCACAGGCACCTCAATTTGCCACTGAAGAATGTTTTCATTGTGGAAAATGCATCTACAGGGATGGGTCCATTGATGGAATGAAAATCTTTATCTGGGGTAGTGATTCTCTCATTGCTCAAGCAGCTATTGGACAAAACAACCCTAGCCACTGCTGTTGCCGTCGCGGCCGCCGCCAGCTGACTACTATTGGGAGCACAGGCACCTCAATTTGCCACTGAAGAATGTTTTCATTGTGGAAAATGCATCTACAGGGATGGGTCCATTGATAGAATTAAAATCATTATCTGGGCTAGTGATTCTCTCATTGCCCAAGCCGCCATTGGACAAAACAACCCTAGCCACTGCTGTTGCCGTCGCGGCCGCCGCCAGCTGATTACTACTAGGAGCACAGGCACCTCAATTTGCCACTGAAGAATGTTTTCATTGTGGAAAATGCATCTACAGGGATGGGTCCATTGATGGAATGAAAATCTTATCTGGGCTAGTGATTCTCTCATTGCTCAAGCAGCTATTGGACAAAACAACCCTAGCGATCTCCTATGGAACAAGAAAGTTTCTATTCTGCATCAATGAACTTGACATGCTGGTATCATCGCACAACCCATGATGGTACCGATTCGGTCTTTTCTATCTGTTTGAATTGTTTGAAATATCAATTTGGCTCGTGGAACCGATGACCAGTTGGATCGGCTAGACTTTGTTTCAGCATTAGCTACCTGTACATGCCAGAGCGAACTGGCTGCTCTTCGTCTTAACATACCAAAGAAAACTGCATTAATCCCCTTTAAAATTTGTTTTCACCCACAAAACGGATGAACGGTTTATTTATTTTTTAAAGAGGCAGATGAGATTATTTTTTAGATTTGAACTTGATGGGTTCTGATACGATCGCGGAGTGATCGTTAGCCAAGTGAGTCGAATTCGACTCTGATGTGGGGAAATCGAACGGGAGTGAGGTCTGACAGAGGGGAAGAGAAGGGAGATAAGCAGACGAAATCGAGGGAGAAGGGAGAGACTTAGAGAAGAGAAGGGAAGGAATGAGAAGTGAGATAATTTTCTATATTCCTCTGTTCTTTGTGTAAACAGATATAAACCGCAATTCAGCAATTACAACCAACACGAGCTTGCGAGAACCAGCCAAATCAAGAAAAAAATGATGCAAACAGAAAATTAAAAGCAGAAAAACAGAAAAGAGCACGGCAAGTTTGTTGGCCAGAATAATCCAGAACAAAGGGCTGCACGTGGACAGCTTTTGCACAGCAGACTTCAGCCATCTAACAGAATCGGCTAGTCCCGAACATAATCCCGTAATCGCACCGGCGTTTGGGTGGTCCGAGTACTCTTCCGTACCATCGAAGTATCCCCGTTAATCAAACCGGTAACAGGTTCCAATACCCCGGGGTCCATAAAGCACGGCCCAAAAGGACTGACGCAAGGTCCAAGAGGCCTGGAGAGCTAATTTGACCGAGACCTTATTTTGGCACAAAAAGCCCGAGGACATCAGACGCTCCTATGAGCCTGGATTGACCCGAGAGGTCGATGCTTGACGTGATTGCCCGAGGATATTCCACGAGGAACCAGAAATCCTTTACTGATCAAGAGTGCAGTTTACGCCCGGAAACTATCTCATGACGGAGTGTATCTCAGGACGTCCGAGAACTATGTCTCTAAGTGAGTCCGCGGACTTAGAAGAGGGCCAGATACGCAGCTTAAGGATGAGGGCTAAATACGTAGCTTAAGGATGAGGGCTATTTTAGGACGGTCGAGAGCGCCAGCTCAGAGACTTCACTGTTACCAAGGAGCACGCAACTTCTGCGACGCGCCGCCTCCATAGTAAATAATGACGCTCGGGGCATGCCTTGTCATTTTAAGACTGACGTCACGAATCAGCACGCCTGACATAATAAGGCCCAATCAGCGGAGCCTGCGGCTGGCCTCCCTGCACATGCCAGTGTGCTTGACACAGCATGGCCCGGTCAGCAGGATAGGTGGACAGCCTCTCAGCACACACCAGCAGCCACATGGACTCCTCTTAAGGATAAATTTTTCACTATAAATACCCAACTAGAACACTGAAAAAGGGACCGAAAAAATTATCGGAGAAGACTCAGAAAGAAAGAGAGAATAATCCAACGACTTGTACTTGTAATTCTTCCATCCATAGTAGAATACTTTTCAGGCCTTGAGCCTCGTAGTTTTTCCTCGTCATTCAAGGGGAGGCTTTTCACGTAAATTTCGGTGTGCTTTTCTCTCCCTCTCTTCACCTTTCCATACTCATATATTTGTATTGCACGAGTTCTGTTCGCCGGGGCACTCCGAAAGGTGCATGACGTCATCACACATCGTCACCGTACGAAGGCCGGAACCTGGAATGCAACTGACACGCCAGATCCGTAGAGTTGGTGGCAAACGTCCCTGACACGCCGGATCTGCAGAGTTAGTGGCAGGCGTCCCTGACACACCAAATCAGCAGAGTTGGTAGCAAGCGTCCCTGCTCATGCAAATGTCACGTGTCCCCATGCCAATGACATGATCCCCCTCTATAAATACCACATTCAAGCAATAAGAGAAATGATTCCAACAATTGTCATTCGTATATATATTGTAAACAGCTACCAAGAGAAAGAAAAGGAGAAAAGAGAAGAGAGAACAATGCCTCTCGCCTTGTAACTTTGTGTGGCAATAAATAGTGCCACTATGAACAAGTTGTACCACATTCTCACGATAGTGAAATCTTTTGGACCGAGCGTTCACAACTGTGGTTTTTCCCATTTTATTCAAGGGGTTTTCCACATAAAGTTCTCGTAGCTTGTACTCTCGTCCCATTTGTCCTCCCGAAACGATGTTCTCGTCAAACTTGACGATTCCTTCTTGTGTTGCACGATTCCGTCCGTCCAAGAGCGCAAAAGGCGAACTCGGACTCTTGTTGTACGGCAGTCGGAACACGCGGACGCAACAGAATTGTTCATTTTTAAATAGATAATATTATTTAATTTAATTTTTTAAAAATTTGAAAATTAATTATTAAATTATAATTATTTATTTAAAATTAAATAATTTAAATTTATAAAATAATTTTTATATTTTTAAGAGACGAAGGTCTCCTCGTCCCAATAAAAACATCACGCAGCAGTGCTGTCCGGGACTTGCGAAACCGTTGATAATGCGGTGTCCGCCAAAATAACCGCACGAAGTGGGCTAAATGCTCACCAATATCCGTACACCGGTGACCGGGTCCCACAGTCTTCTTGAGCGTTGCTTTAGCATTTTCGGATGCATGCTGTGATCATTGATCCGCAGACCGCGAGCGTGCAAGCCACCGCTGTCGCTTTCATCAGGCCGGGCCGTTACAGTTGGGCCCCACGCGTTAAGGTTGCCCCCTTTCGATTTCTCCGTTCCTCATCATAATCTACAATTTATATATATATATATAATTTATATTTTTTAATTATATATTTATTTATAATAAGATTATAAAAATAAGTATACATTTTATATTATTTTTCTCTCTCTCTATATTAAATAAATTTTGATAAAAATAATATATAAACAGTAATATTTTTTTATAGATACGGCATTATACTTAGTCTAATATTATTACTACCTATATTATAAATTAAAATTTAATTTGAGAGATTTTAAAATAAAATTTTACATATTTAAATTTAAAATTTATAGATTATAAAATAAAATAAAAAGTTAATGATATTGTCACCAAAGCGGTCAAATCCTATGCAAATAAGCTTTACCCAAGAAAAGACATTTAGGACTTAACCAAATAATATATTTAATAAACAAAACCCGATGAATAATTCCTTCACTGGAATAGCAGCTCTTCTTTCCCGATTGCTGAGCCAGCTTTCTTTCCTTTTATACGTAGAATTTGTTTCCATTTTAGAAGGACGGAAAAGAGAGGAAAAAAGTGTAAGGTTATGAGTTTGGACTTTTTTTGAGTATGATGGTTCTTTTATTGGTGAGCGAATTGAGATAGTTAGGTGAATGAGTCCCTAAATAGGCTTTTTAGAGCAGATGATCCCCTACTGGCAAATGTATCTCAATAATTTGATGAGTGATTCTCTAATAGATTATCTAAATGATCAGTGATTTTCTTTATTTTTTAAATATTTCTGATTGGTATAGTAGTCTATGGGCAGACCCAAAAATTTAACCTGTCAAATAAAGAGGCACCCAAGAAATAGAAGCCCAGTAGGACGCTTTCTTAACCCAAAATCCAACAAACGCAGTGGTTAACTTGAGAAGTGTGATCTGATACCATCCGACAATAACGGGCAATTATGGCTAATCAATGGCATACTTCAATAGTCGTAGCACCGAAATCGGTGATGTTACGACTTCTCAATACATATATTCAGGGAATATTATCTCATGATTACAAATCGTCCAAAAAGGACAGTGACAGCCCAACAAATATTATCAGATGACGGTTACCATATATCGCTTGCAATGATCACTCAAACAAGGGGGTGAATATACGCAAACAACTATCACTACCTGCAAGGCCCGAAGAAGGCTAAACTATCGCTCAATCTATTATAACCCCTCCTCCGCCACGAAAAGGAGGAATCAATCAGACCACACCACCAGAGAACCAATCATCGGATACAAAGTATACTTCTTACACTCAAGCATTCATATACATTGAGATCACACAAATACAACTTAACTTGTTTCAACTCAATAGATGAATCCAAATGGCCACTATTATCTTGTGGTCCGAGACGTCTTTAAGAGTAGGAATCGTTGGTGACAACCAATAACCTGTCACCCTGATGATTTCAACAGTGCAGATTGTCAGTGGAGGAAACATGATGGCAGCTCCTCCGGAGACACAGAGCCGCAACAACTGCAACCCATAATCGTAGGCGTATGGTGTCAATCACTCATTGTTGCAAACCCATGAAGTCCAAGGATAGATATGTCATATCCCAATCAATCCCAATATTAACACTTAATTAGTATTACTTAACCAAATAACTATTTATTAATATTCAAATGAGAATTGCACGTCAATGACCATAATAGAAAGAAATTAAGACATGCATGGGATCCAAATCATGCCACATCAATATGTGACTCCGACACCGATTCAAAACGTGACGTCGGACCTTATATAAAAAATAAAACCTATCCAAAAGCTTAATTGGAGTACACAAATTCACGGATATAAATCATAATTCTATAATCTGATAATCGACAACTGCACATCGGACAACCCAAAACAATCATAAGACCAAGCTTACACTAATCCATAACCTGTTGTCTAAAAATCTGCTCATGATTCAAATACATTATTAATCATATTTTAAAGTTGTCTAGAATATTAAACGACAGATTAAGCTGACCGAAATTCAATACAATACTCCAACAACTATCCGAAAGCCATAACAAAACATTTAGACATAATAATTGCTATCCGAAAATATAAAATAATATTAAACATTATTCGAAATAATATTATAATCCATAAACATAACAATTAAAGCTATTCATATTAACTCGATTTTTCAATCTTGTTCGTCTAGTAAGAACTTTTACATCTCATCTGATGGGATTAGTAAAATAGTAAGGAGTGAGCCAATAGTTTACCAATGCACTAACAACAATGATCATATACATATCTTTGCCTTAAAATATAACGGAAAGACTATAGAATATAATCAGATATAATGACATGATATTTTCATAATACTTATGCAGAAAATTTAATTTATGTATTTTCAGATTTCTTATCATATTCTTACTCTATTTAAATCATCAAAACATACTTAATTCTTATTATTCTTAGAGAATAAGGCCAATAGGCCTTACCGACTGAAGATGCAAATAATTGAATCCTGGGTTGTATATATTACCATACAATTAAAGGCTATACACTTCTCTTTAAGATTCGAATGTGGGTCATTTACATATAACCTTATAAATGGGGCTGGACGTCGCTTCTTAATTTACGATTACATAGTTTCGGATATTGATATACCATTATAATATATTAAGGTATATCATAATATACTATCCGTTGAATTATAACCCTGATCGAATATTTAATTTAGGAAAAACTCTATAGTTTACTTCATAATTTTTAATTTTTCTCATCGAGAAAATGATTACATTTTTTAATTTAATTATAGAGTTCTCCATTCATAATTTCATAAATTCATGTCATATAAAACTTATTCTTTAAGTGGGATGTTAAATTAACATGTAATATAGAAAATTCAACATGTAACTCATAATTCAGCAATTATCCTAAAATTCAGACCATGCAAGCTGCATTATCCGCATTTTTCTGCTCATACAAGATATAAATTTGGTAGTTTAAAACAAGTATAAATTATTGTACAACTTTAAGACATGTAAAAATTAAAAATTTATAAAAAATCAGCAAGTGATGTAAAAATCAGCAAGTGCAGAATTTACTACTAAATTTCAAAAAATACGGAAAAAATTTATTATATTTTTAACACATATAAGGCTTACACTGAACAATTTAAAATATAGAAAAACCTATGTACGGATTTGGACATGCAAACTAAATAATGTAGGAAATTTAGGGAAAGTACAGAAAATTAGCAATCTCAACCTATTCCATGGATTTCCATAACATATATAACATATCTTTAACAATTCTCAAACATACAAGAGAGTTAATAATGAATTTAAGCATACATGAGTATTAAACTAGATTGCAAAACATGCATGAAACTAAAATATAATATTCAGCATACATATATACTACACTTAACTTAAGTAGGAGTTTTTATAAAATTGCTCTATAAAATCATAAAAAATTAACAATAATGCTCAATACAAACATACTAGTTTCAAGATTATAATATAATTAAGTTAAGAAATAAGAATTGCTCATGAAAATTGAAAAGAAATAGCAACATTAGAAGGAAAGTATAGAGTGCACTAACCTTAATTCTAAATTTGTCAAATTCTAGCCTTGATTCACTTGAATTGAACTTTCTAAGCTTTCTCTTTCTTCCTTTCTCTTTTCCTTGGCTCTCTCGCTTCTCTGAAAATTTTTTTTAAAAAATGACTGAAATCAACTCGGGGGGTCCTTTTATATAGCTATGTGCTTGAGCACAGATTCAAGCACGCGTCAGGTGCAGAGTTTTGGGTTTTGATGCTCAACGACAGATTCAGGCATACGTGAGGCCTTCTCAGGCTCAAGCACAGATTTAATATGTCCAATTTTAATTATTTAATCTAATTTTTTACGTATTTTGATATCAATTTTAATTATATTAATTTTATTAATTATGATTATCATAAATTAAAGATTTGGACCTTACAGGCTAACCTAGCATCTTCTATAAATGCAACCCTTCCTCCACACAAAGAAGGAGGGAGGGGGAATCTGAATTTTCTCTTTTGATCTGGATCCAATTCAACAATCCAGTACTCACAAAAGTCATTCTTCGGCTAGTGCACATCTTCCTTAAAGCAACTCCTTTGCAAGTACACCTACCCACCAAGAACCCACTTTGCTTATGAGTAAACCCTATCAAAGCCACTCTCCAATTGGTGCACTCCTCTTTCCAAGCTACTCTTTGACGAATGCACCTCTTTCTTAAAGTCACTCACCCCCGAGTGCACCATCATAAAAGCTACTATCTGACAAGTGCACCCCTCTCAAAAGCCGCTTCATAGTCGAGTGCACCCTACAGTGCACTATCCTCCGATTCTAAAGTTGTTCCCTAGTTGAATGCACCATACGGAGCATTGTCCTATAACTCCAAAGCCACTCCATAGTTGAGCATACCTTTCGAAGCATTGCCCCCAATTTCAAAGCTGCCCCTTAATTGATCGTATCAAACGGAGTTTAATCGTCTGCAAATACTCAATCCCATCATCCATACATCTACATATATTTCTCCTCCCATTTTTATATTTAACTAAGAAAGATTATTAATTTAAGCGTTGGAGAACATACCGGGGAGCAAGTCCCACTATCATCTAATTTCTCGTTTATTAGTTGTGCTATGTAAGATGGAAATTTAAAGTAATAAAGACCGAGCCCACTATCAATCAGACTCTCGAATTCGGCTGCTTCCTAATTCGTAAAATAATTTGGATCCACAGACGTATTATTGTTAGGTTTCGGATTTAAAATATAATAACTATGAAGTAATTAAAATAATAATAATCAAAATTAGGTTTAACATGTGGAGAAATTGAGTATCGAAAGCATGTGTGGGATAGTAGTGCTCGGCGCCTGACCAGCGTCCGAGGCGCCACTCGGGCACAAATAGAAGAACCTCTGCGCCCGAGGGATGCCTGAGGCGAGGCTGAAGTAGTAATAACAAAACCACCGTGCTCAATAACCGCTCAAGTGTGGGCCCAGGCACGTTTTCCAGTAGTCTACCACTCGACTACTGCCCGACTAGCGCTTGAGGTGCCAGTTGGATTATTTAAACACGCTAGGGTTTGTTTCGCATCATTTTTGGCAATTTTTTGAGATAGAGAGAGAGGGAGAGAGAATGAACAACTAGAGAGAGAAGGAGGAAAATCAAGGCCTTTGAGTCCGAATAAGTTCGAGAGCTAGTTATAAAAGTGGTAGATCGAATTCATGCAAGTACTTTCATACCTTTTTTGTCCTCTCTTTTTGATTTTTATTAATTTTTGTTTGGATATTATTATTTTGATACCCACCCAAATCATAAAAAATATAGCTCATCATTATTGTCTAAAGTATTTATGATTTATTGTCCGATTTTCCCTCCGATTCGCTCAATTTAGCTTCGCCAAACCCTAACATGCGCCCAGCCCGGGTTCTTCCCCCTTCCCTTCGAATTTATGCTTAATTGTTCCCAAATTATAAATCACCATATCCTAATTATGCACGTATATCGGTCGGGCGTCCGACCTCACAAGTATCAACCAGTTCATGATGTCTTGAAACTCTAAAACGGCCCTGCACTGTTCACACGAGACAAATGAGAATTTTATATGCTTCCACCCTATTGAATTGTTATGAAATTTATATCTAATTATATATGTCTAATTGTAAGCTCCAAATTATATGTTTGTGCTCCATTTGTAAAGAAAATATGTCTCGGTGGCCCCCAAAGTGATAATTGTCAAATGGTGGTAAGGAATCCTAATCTTTCCTATGCATTATGATATTCATGCATCAAACTAACTCATGAAAAGATTTAAGTTCGAAGGAAAGATAATAATTATATTTGTATTCAGAGGAAAATCCACAATTGGAGATTCGATCGAATTGTTCTCCCGATTGGAGATATTGTGAATGAATTATGGTAGACTTTCTTTCAAATGAATAAGAAATCATGAAATTAGGATCACAGATTATAATATAGAGCTAATACTCCTTAGCCTGCCACTAGCATTACATTAGAGGCTCAAGAAGTTTTTCGATTGCGTAGTATACCGGGTAATACTCTTTGAAAGCCTTAGGATATTATTGTGGAAGGACGATGACTACTTTTGGACCGCGGGAGGTTTGGGTAGCGTTTTATTGGCCTTGTATAATCCAGTGATAGATATACTGCTATACCACGTGGTGCATTGGCCTGTCTATAAGCATGATATGCAGATGCCCTTCCTCTGGGTCGATAATAAAAGCTCACGACCTTAAATTATGTGGGGTATCAAGATCCTTCATCATTCTCCCGTATTTTTAGTTAGTAAGGCTTACTGACCCTAGTATACAAAGATGAATAATTATGCATAAATTATGTCTCAAAGAGAAATAAATTGTATTTCAAAGTATATTTGATCATGTTCTTATTTATATATCTCTTTCATAATTATGTGTCCTTCATCTGATTAACATTACTTATATTGTCTACTACTTTTGAATATGATACACTTGTTGAGTTGTTAACTCACTCTTACTTTTTCTTCCCTTTTAGATGAGCACGTTTTTATGTTTGACGAGTTCGAGTAGGCCATAGACGTTGGGTAGGCAACTAGACTTGGTGTGATGAGCTTTTGGAACTTAGCTTACAGTTTTTGTCTGGGATAAGGAACTTGTATAATTTATTTTGATACTTATGGATATTTATGTATGTGATAACGATGATGGATGTATAGTTTAGTTTTTGATGTATTTTTTTATGGTTGTAGTAGCTTCTGCAGGACTTCTTTTATGGTTGTAATTTGTTACCTAGTTGGCATCTTTCTTGAACTAGCGTCATACCTAGAGTTATGACGCCAACGCCACACATTATGAAGTTGTTGCAAGTTGGGATTTTATGATGTGATGTATGTGTGTTGTATTGTTATATAAGATTTTATACAGGGTTTATATTTGACGAACATTCGTTTTATAAATGAAATTCTGCTAAATTTTTAGCAGAATTTACGGTCCATCACTGTTGGTATCAAAGAAAAAAATACCTTATATTTCATTTAGATCTTATACGAAAATTTAGAATAGTATAGATTAAGACTGAATAGGTGAATGTAGGCATAGAATGGCTAAGTTAGGATGGATAGCTCTAGTCACCCTAGCTCGCGTAGCTTAGGCTAGAACTAAGTTGGAGCGATAGCCTTATTTAATCGCGTAGAGTATAATGTCTTAATTAGGGTCCAATCTTTTGGCACATTCGCAATTGTTCTTGTTTTAGGAAGTGTCTTCAAAGCTGAATATGCTGCCTAGGTGTAGAAGTTCACATGGTGAGGGTCAATCGCGCGACCGAGAAGTGGTATATTTGAATCTATTGGGCAAAATAGTGGACATTATTGAGAATTTGGGGCAAAGGAGTCTCACTCCAGTGCTTCTTCAAGCCTCAGCATAAGCCCCAGTCAATCCTGGACCTACGGCTTATCATCGGTTTGTCTAGGAGAGAATTCCAGGGTTTATGAGTGAGATAGACCCAATTAAAGCCGATACATGGATTCGGCGGTTGAACGAGGTGTTCGCCGTCATTCATTGTCCTGAGGAGGATAGGGTACTTTTTGCTATGTATTGCTTGGAGGGGGAGGCACACCGTTGGTGGGATGTACAGAAAAGGGTCATGGGTGTGCTAAAAGGTGAAATTACTTGGGCCATGTTTGAAGAGATATTTATAAAAAAGTATTATCCATCCAGCCTTTGTGAACAGAAAGAAAAATATTTTGACCAGTTGAGGTAAGAAAATCAGATGATTGCTGAATACGTTGCTAAGTTTGCGAAGCTATCTTGGTATGCTCCATGTATGGTAGAAGATAAGGAGAGGAAAATGAGGAAGTTCTTTCAAGGTCTAAGGAATAACACTTGGAAAAAGTTTGCGACATCAAAATTTTTTACTTATGCTGAAACATTAGGACGTGCCTTAATCCACGAGAAGGAACTCGAGAAGGAGTTCCCAAAAGGAAGATGTCCGAACAGGATAGTATTGGAACTAGTGTTGGAACTGGTATAAGTGCAAGTCCAAGGAGACTGTTGAAGAAGCGAAGTGGTCTATTTCGGGGAAGAGGACTGGTCAGCCCGTACTGTTCCCGCAAGCCCTTATTGGCTTGTGCCAGCATTGTAAGAAGTTTTATGGAGACAAGCCTTGCTTCAAGCTTTTGGGCATGTGCTTTAAATGTGGTGAAGTAGGGCACTTGATTAGGGACTGTCTCTGTGCGAAGAAGGCCCATGTGTTCAAGCCCACTGTACAGGATAGCGTAGTGGAAGGTGAGCCTCTCAATTTCAATACTTTGGTATAGGTACCATTTTGGACTCTAAATCTATATTTTTAGTTGTGTTTCTGAGTTTGTTTGTTTATTCAAGGATCGCGGACCTTGTATTAGCCGTAATCAAAGTTTACAACTATTACTCTGGTTTGTATATGATTGGTTGAAATTATTTGATTATAATTGCGGTGCTAAACATTGATACGATGTTTGGAGTGATCGGCCGATGGGTCGCTAGGTGAGTGTAAATTATGTTGAGTAGAACATTATACCCTACAATTTGGTAGTAAAATTTTGGATACGGATCCTTGTTGATTGGGTGGCGATGGCATTGGTATCATCTGCCCGCAAGTTGTTTAATGGGATACCGTATCAAGTTTATTTAGTGTGAGACCGTAATTGGAAGTCATCTTGTGGTCACTTAGGGGTTGGGCTGTGGTTGTAATTGAGAATGTTTCTTGAGGAACATCATTAGGCTGATTCATCATTTGGCCAAAATTCAAGGTTATATAAGAATCAATATCGATGTTTAAGGACTCGCCCAGAGTCCGGGGAAGTATCAATTTGGTGATGCTATAGGACACCCTAGAGCTCTTAAGATGAGCGGATGGATAAGCTAAATTGATGAGGTCTTATGGGGACAATTGAAGGATAGATTGCTAGGAAGCAAATGGGTTGATACGTAGGCATTGTAAATTAATAAGTGATTTATTTGATCTATTATTGAGGGCTTGATATTTCTTAAGGGTGATTTGTATCTGTAGTGTTATCATTCAAGCAGAATCAAGAATTGTGCCATCATAGCTTTAGGATTAAAATATAACCATTACGAGTCCCGATAACGCCATTTGGTTCTTTATGTTCGTTGGCATTTTGTGGATTTTGTGAGTGGGTCCTTCTAGCCATATCTAGGCCTATTTGTAATGGCCTCATTGATAAATTTGAGGAATCATGGGCTGATTGGATTTCATTTGGGGACGGCAGTACAATTGTGGGAAAACGTCAGCCGTATACTCAATTGAGGAGGGAATGCGAGTTTGGCAAATAGAAATACCATGTTAGGTCTGTGATTCCTTCGATAATATAATTGTTGGTCTGTAAACCATTAAAGTAGTGGCTCATTGGGAAGACAGAATAATGTCACTAGCATGTATGGGCTTCTTGGGTTTAGTTGAACTCGGAAAGGGTAATTCGATAAGTATTCTTCGAGGATTGCAACGTTGTAAGGTGTTTGGCTTGGAAGTAGTCGGTAGTTATCAAAGGTCAGTGTGCGATGTTAGTCTTCAAGGAATGAAGGGTAATTGCTGGCCATGTCATTTAGGTTGGTCCATGATGGGCCTAGTAAGTTTCAGTAGGATGTGATCCTTTCGAGGAAGCCCTAAGATTGTATTTCTTGTGGCTTGTATGAATGATTGGCCTTGATTATGAGGGTGGAAAAGTCTCTAATCGGAATTACCCACCCATAGTTTGGGATTTCCCATTGAGGTCCTTGCTCTGAGGGTTCATAAGGCTACCTATAGAGACAGTCATTGTCTAATGACCTAAGGGATTGGGAGGTTATCTTGCAAAAAGAGATGACCATGCGACTATGCAAACGAGTTAATTTGCTTAAGGATTTGGAGGTATCTTTTGATTTCCTTGAAGAAAGGTAAACACTATTGCTAGTAATTGGACGCCATAAATTTTTGGATGGGATATGTCTAGATACTCCATTGGAAATGTTTTAGGATGAAACTCGAGTGGCTCCTAATATTCAAGTGAATGGAATGCTTTGCTTTTGGTTTAGGGGAGAGGGTTGTATGCGTGGATTTGGGACATTGAAAATTTGGGAAGAGAAGCCCTCACCGCTTCGGTTTCGAGAATGTTAGGACTGCCCTTTTATTATGAATCTGGGGTGATACGATCGGAATATATAGGTTGGCTTGTTGGTATGCCAACAAAACGATAAGTTTGGTAGGTATTCAAGTTCAAGATTTTGGGTGATTGCTCAGTTGCACTACCTAGGTTAATTGTAATCCAAGGGTTTTGGGCTTTACCTTAATCATATCGATATCCTTATGTTTATAGCTGCAAGGTAACCTAGGTGTCTAATGTAAATCAATTGCCATGAGTTGCAATAGGATTCTTAGTATCCTAATAAACGGTTAATCAGAGTAGCGCAGCGGAAGTATGTGAGCCCTTGTCTCAGGAATTTCAAAACGAGATTATGGTTTCAAGTGGATGATCATTCTCGAGGCTTGGGAGGTATCAAGGAGAGAGCCTGTTGGTCCGTTTGATATTTTGTATTAAATTTGAGAGGTAGTCAAGGATTAGGCTTACCTCTTTATTTGAGTGAAATATCGTGAAATCTCCCACGTACCGATGATTAAGGAAGTGGGTTCGTGACCGGGTTAAACCATTATAAGAGGTTAGGAATTTGTCTTACGTGAGGCTTCAACCTTGAATTAGATAAGAAGCAGTAGGCCTTAAGAATCAAGACAATTCGATTGGTTAGAGAATATCACATATTCAAGAATGTAACGTGGGAACGTTAGGAAGAATTTGGACGGATTACCCCCGATTGTTGAATTTTGAGGTTCGTTAAATTTCGAGGACGAAATTTTTATAAGTGGGGGAGAGTTGTGAGGTTTCGAATCTAAAACATAATAATCGTGAGGTAATTAAAATAAGAACAATCAAAATTAGGCTTAACATGTGGAAAAATTAAGTATCGGAAGCACATGTGGGATAGTAGTGCTCGGCGCCTGATTAGCGCCCAAGATGCCACTTGGGCGCAAATAGCAAAACCTCGGTGCTAGAGGGACGCCTGAGGCGAAGCCGAGGTGGGAATAACAGAACAGCCACCCTCGATGACCGCTCAAGCGCGGGCCTAGGTGCGATTTCCAGTAGTCCACTGCTCGACTACTGCCTGAGGCGCTAGTTTGAGTATTTAAACTCGCTAGGGTTTGTTCCACGTAATTTTTGGCCATTTTTTGAGATAAAGAGAGAAAACGAAAAACTAGAGAGAGAAGGAGGAAAATCAAGGCCTTTGAGTCTGAATCCGTCCGAGAGCTAGTTATAAAAGTGGTAGATTGGATCGAGACAATTACTCCCATACTTTTTTTTATCATCTCTTTTGTTTTTTATTCGTTTTTCTTTGAATATTATTGTTCCGATACCCACCCAAATAATGAAAAATATGTAACTCATGATTATTGTCTAAAGTATTTATGATTTATTATTTGATTTTCCCTCCGATTCACATGATTTGGTTTCGCCAAACCCTAACCTGCGCCCAGCCTGGGTTCTCCCCCTTCTCTTCAAATTTTATACTTAATTGTCCCCAAATTATGAATCACCATATCCTAATTATATATATATATCGGTCGGGCATCCAACTTCACAAGTATTGACCCATTCGTGACATCTGAAAGCTCTAAAATTGCTCTGACACTGCTCACATGAGACAAATGAGAATTTTGCATGTTTTCGCCCTATCTAGTTGTTATAAAATTTATATCAAATTGTATATGTCTAATTGTAAGTTCTGAAATTATATGTTTGTGCTCCATTTATAAAGAAAATACATCCCAGTGACGCCCAAAGTGATAATTGTCAAATGGTGGTAAGAAATTCTAATCTTTCCTATACATTATAATGTCCTTGCATCCAAACTAACTAGTGAAAATATTTAAGTCTGAAGGAAAGATGACAATTGTATTTGTATTCGGAGAGAAATCCACAATTGGAGATTTGATCGAATTTTTCTCTATATTGGAGATATTATGAATGAATTATGGTAGACCTTCCCTCAAATGAATAACAAACCATAAAATTAGGACCATAAATTTATAATACAGAGGTAATACTCATTGACCTGTCACTGGTATTATAGTAGAGACTCGAGGATTTTTCTGACCGCGTATTGTAACGGGTAATACTCTTGGCCAACCTTAGGATATTACTATAGAAGGACGATGACTACCTCTGGATTGCAAGAGGTTGGGGTATCGTTTTATTGGCCCTGTATAACCGAGTGATAGGTATATCGCTATACCACGTGGTGCATTGGCCCGTCTGTAGGTATGATATGTAGTTGGCACATCCTCTTGGTCGATAATAAGAACTCACGGCCTTAAATCATGTGGGGTATCATGATCCTTCATCATTCTCTCACACCTTTAGTTAATAAGGTATACTGATTCTAATCCGCAAAGATGAATAATTATGTTTAAATTATGTCTCAATGAGAAATAAATTATATTTCAAAGTATATTTGATCATATTATTGTTTATGCATCTTTTTCATGATTATGTATCATTTATCTGCTTAACCTTACTTATATTGTCTATTGCTTTTAAATATGATACACTTATTGAGTTGTTAGCTCACTATTACTTCTTCTTTCCTTTCAAATGAGCATGTTTTTACGCTTGACAAGTCTGAGTAGGCCATAGACGCTGCGTAGGCAGCTGGACCTAGTGTGATGAGCTTTTGGGATTTAACTTACAGTTTTTGTGTGGGATAAGGAACTTATATAATTTATTTTGATATTTATGGATATTTATATATGTGATAACAATAATGGATGTATAGTTTAGTTTTCGTTTTATTCTTTTATGGTCGTAGTAGCTTCCGCAGGTATTCTTTTATGGTTATAATTTGTTACCTAGTTGGTATCTTTCCTGAACCGGCGTCATATTCAGAATTACGACGCCGACATCGCACATTATGAAATTGTGGTAAGTTGGGATCCTGTGATGTGATGTATGTGTATTGTATTGTTATATAGAATTTTGTATAGATTTTATATTTGGTTACAGACGAAATTTTACTGAATTTTCTGCAAAATTTACGGTCCGTCAGAATTAATTTCTAATATAATTAGTCTTATACAGTCTATCACATCTATTTTCTCATTTCTTAATTTATTATTTTTAAATTTCCATTAGTGCCTTCTATATTTTGCCTTAAATCATCAAATATATGGAAATAACTTTCTCTGGTTTATTGTTTGACACTCACCAAATTAGAATGCAAAATTCTTTGATCTTGACAACTTATGGTTTATTATTTACTCTCCGGTTTATTGTTTGACACTCACCAAATTAGAATGCAAAATTCCTTGATCTTGACAACTTATGGTTTATTCGTCATTGGAGATTTATTTGGGAATGAAGATGTCACATATATTAAGTTAAAAGGTGGTATATAAATTATAAGGTATTAATCCTAAAAAATTCTTTAATAATAATTAATAAAATTAAACTAATAAAATTATTAATGTCAATTGAGGTTTTGAGTCAATTAAATTTTATTGATTAAAATAAGTTAGCCAAAGTGTCCCTTGATCGGCACTTGACTTATGCATATACGTATTTTGGTCAATGAGGTCATACCTAAAGAGTGCTTATAGGGCTTTCATAAATATTTTAGGCAAATTAATCGTGACCAATGTATTACCCAATCAACACACTTACATATTTGAAATAGAATGTTGGTACCTTATACACATTTAAAGAACGCTTGTGTATAGTACAGGCTGTGCCTTCATACCTAACCAACGCATATATACCAATTTTCTATAAATAAGTTTCTTGATCAATTTCAATCATTTTTTACTATAATCTTAGAAGAGAGAGAGAAAGATTAGATAGACCGGAGAAAATGAGAGAGATAGAATGAGAAATCAAGAGAAATTTAAAAAAATCCTTGCTAGATTCAAAATTAAAGTAAGTGCATTTAAACTCTCTTTGGCTTTTTATTAAATTCTTCTGATATCCTTGAATATTTATTAACCTAAATGTTCATATATGTATTATTTTTGTATATAAACTATTATTACCTTGCATACATATAATTTCATTATAATTTTATAAAATAAATGTCTTAAATTCATATACTTCATATTTTAAGTATTAAATTTTTATAGTATTGTTCTTACATATCTTTAATTTTTAAATATAAATTTTTGCATGCTCAGAGTTTTCACTAACCATTCATGCATATTTCATATCAGAAAGGAACCGGTGAAATTATACAAATTATACTAAACCTCTATAATAATAACTCTATATGTTTATAATATTACATAATCTTATTCTTGCATGTTTCCAAAACATAAGTTGAAGTTCTTGCTTGCAAATGATTTTACTATATGTTGCGTATTTGAAGAAATAAGGATGAAAATTCTACATAAATTTAATAATAAATATATTTTCTTCTATATGAAAAATTTTAATAATATGTTTGTATTTGAATAGTTTTTCATTTCAATTATATATGGGACACTGAAAAAAATTAATAAAATATATTTAGATGTATCATAATATATTATTAAAAAATCGAATATAGCACATATCATTCGCAGGTCAAAAGATGTGTTCAACCTTGTTTGTAAGTTATATATACATGGCATAATTACGAGTCTTCAAATAGCGTATGACTTTCGATTATATAAAAATAATTATAAACTAATCTTTGATATCTGCCATTCATTAATGAAATCATCTCTGATTACTAATCTCCAATATTTTTACATGATTAAAGTATAATTATATATACATAGTTTATATAATTGAGAATCAAGTTCAGAATACGTATGATAAATTTGTGAAATGGTCATATTGATTTTCAAGTTTTAATTATATCATATTTCGGCATCCTTTTGATATATATGTATGTTCACATGTAAAACTTATGTATGTCTTATTGATTAATTGACTCAATTTTTACTTTGCTTCACTAATATTTAAGATTAGATGACTCAATACTTGTAGGTGATTAGATTAAAAAACAACTATATAAGACTTAGATTTAGGAATTTGCTCAATTTGATGTAATAATATTGGAAAAGAACAACAATTTTTATATTGTTAGTTTTGGTTTATTTGGATTTATTTTGTAATCCAAGTGTTGATAGTATTTGATGATGACTTTAAGTTTGATTTTGGTTTTCTTCCAAAATTCAATTTGATGCGTCATTGGGTCCGAGTTTTCGTGCGGATTAGGGAGCCTTTGAATTTTACGTGTCAAGTTAAACTTGAACGAGTTCGATCTTCGCGTCTTTTAATATGGGTCCAGTGCACTACAAATTATAAACAAGATGTTAGAGAACAATGAAAAGTATTCCCACCATAAATTCTGTAATGCTCAAATTAAAAGTCTTTTCTAGAGAATGAAAAAATACGAGTGTGAAAGTAAATGTGATGTGGAATGCAGGGATATTTATGTGCAAGTAGTGGGAGAGAGAGTTAGAAGAAGCTTTGGCTCCTTTTGTGCAATTCAGAGAGTGGCTCACTAAGGTCGCTGGATTAGAGTGGCACTTTTAGAGGGAAAGGAGTTGGTCCTTTCTCCTCGTGTTTGGGTTCGAATCTTATCTTGAGCTGACTTTGGGATGCCTCAAATACTCTTAGATGATTGAACTCTCTCTTGGTTGAATGAACTCCCCTTCTCCAGTGTAGGAAAATGTATTTGTAAGCTTCATTGAGGAGGTTTTGGGCGCGGGAACCTGTGATAGATGTCCTACCTGGGTTTGTCGGCTGCTGAGAGTTGGCGGTGGCTAACGGTGTCAGTTTTCGCCTTGTAATGGCTAGGGTAACGTCGTCGAGCATGGCCAGCATGGGCTTGGACGCCTTTCGTTAGGATTGGCTGAGTCGCTGTAGAACGTCAGGCACCACGGTTTGTCAGAGTTGACCTCACCCGCCGTTGGCTGACATTTTCTGCGCTTTCAATCTACAGTCACCTTGTGGGGAGGTCAGACAAATTGTGATTGGGAGTGTGTCAGGTGATATCTAGTGGGGCTCGACGTCGCTTCTCCGACCCAAGTTCTATCTTGCAGTGTTCCGCCTCGCGCAAAGCCTCTAGGGCCCCCATCGCCTGGCTGGGCCTTTCTACTAGCTGGGCCTCGTTTCAACTGGTTGGGCCTTATTCTTACTGGCCCATATTTATATTGGATCCATCACGGTTGAATTATGATTTTTGATTACTCTAATTTTAGTATGGATATTTTTTTCTTATATATACTTTGAAGTCTTATATTTATCGACATTTGAAAGCATTTTTCAATATGGCATTTGAGTCTTATCATTTGAATCATTATTTTATTTTAGGTCTTGAAATCATGTTCATGATTTGGGCTTCCTTGCCGTTTGCTTCAAGAAATAAGAACTTTTAATCATGTGGTCGGGCTGACCACAATCAAAGCATGCACCCAAGATCTTATAACATGGCCTCCCTCCATGAGATTTGCCGCGATGTGGGCATACAGGTATTGTTGATTGAGTGTCCGGTACACGCTAATTTCAGCACTCTTCTTTCCTTTTGTCGTCAAATTTGATATTTTGTAAGATCCTCCTGACCCAAAATTTTGACCAAAACCTTGACCTCAACGGCTTGCAGTCTTCTTCTTGAAGAACTTTTCTCTTTCTAACTCCTATTTAAATAAGATAGTTTGATCCGGGATGTTTTCATATGTCCTCAATTTCAATATCACCAGTTGTTTTCGGATAGCGTCATTAAGACATGGCAAAAACTTCCTCACCTTTCTCACCTCATTATGGACCATCTGGGGGTATAACGGGATAGTTTCGTGAACTTGGCATCGTATTCTCCACAGTTAGGTTTCCTTGTCTCAAATGGACGAATTCATCTTCCATCTATTTCCTTAAAGTTGTAGGAAAATATTTATCCATGAAAGTCTCTATAAATATATCCTATGAGATCTCTTCATTCTCCAAACCCATGACTCTTTTCTTTATAGACCACCAATGACCTGCCTCGTCCTCTAACTTCTAGGAGGTGAACATCACCTTATCCTCCTTTGAATATCAGATTATAGCGAAAATCTTCTCAATTTATTAGATCTAATTTTCAACCTTTCTGGGATCCGAATTGCCCAAAAATTCAGCAACCCTTTCAACGGTGAAACGATCATATGCCATCGTCTCTAGGTTTGCTAGGATAGGCTTTGGATTATATTGTCCCCAAGTCATAGATTTCATTACGCTCGCCATTCTCGCCATTATGGCTAAGTGCTCCTCCCAGTCAAGGTGTGAGTTAGGCCCAACATTTCCACCATATTCGGATGACATTTTCAATCCAATCACAAAATAATCAATCAGATTAGAACTTCAAACTAAAATTAATCAAATTCAATCTTTAAACCAGTTAAGACATCTCCTTATGACTTCTCTAATACCACTTTATTACTGTCACAACCAAAATTTTGATCCGGTTATTAATGCTTAACCAATTATTATTAATTAACTAAATAGTCATCTAGTTAATATTGGACGTGAATTTTACGTCTATACCTTGACTGATTGAAATAAAATAATATTTTTATACACGGAATCTAAATATGTGCCACATCATTTTGTGGCTCCAAAACCAACTCAAACCGTAATGTCAGATCTTATGTAAGGAGTTGTCTTTGTCATCAATAGTTAGAGTATACAATCTAAGTAAAATTCATAACCACTATTGAAAACTAAAACTTATAGCCATAACTGATAACTGATAATTGACAACTAATCATCGAACAACTGACATATCTAAATATTCATAAAACTACAATAATATAGACTGTTGGACAACCATCATTTCATGTTTACAAACCACAAATACAATATTGATATGACTAACGTTCACTAAAAATTTAAAATTCATTGTCTGAATAATATAAATATCAAATGCTACCATCCAAACTTGAATTTAAAACTAAAAATATGACACTAGAATAACATAAATTCTAATTCTAAACTTTTCAAACGGTTTCATCTATCAATCCTACTCGTCCTTCATATACCCAAACCTCTTATCTAATGGGGCTAGTACAATAGTGTAAATAGTAAGTTAAAAATCCAATAGGATATGTTTAATTTAACAAATGATCATATATAATTTACATTTGAAACGTATTGAAAGGATAATGAATTATAATATGATACAATGGCATGAGATTTTCATAGTACTTATGCAAGAATTTCATATTAATCTTTTTCAAAAATTTTATTATATTCTTATTCAATTTAGATCGTCAAATCATGCAAAAATTTGATTTTCTTATAGACCAAAGGCTAGTAAGCCTTTCCGACTAAAGGGACGGACAATCAAAACTAAAATTATATTTATTTTCACACAATCAAATGTTGTAAGTTATTATTTAAAACCCGTAGATAAGTCGTTATACATATAACCCTATAAATGAGGCTGAACGGCGCTTCTTACCCACAGATAATAAGTTTAAACCTCAATATACCACTATATTTACTAAAATAGACCATAATATACTATCCGTTGAAATATAATTATTGTCAAATACATATTCCTAAGAAAACTCTATACTTTTCTTCATTCTTCTTAATTTTTTCAAAATATATATAATTCTTAATTTAATTGTAGAGTTTTTTTTTTTTTTAATTCTGCCCATTCATACTTAAACTTTTGTAAAAATTTAGCCATGATAAATTTAATAGTATAGAATGCAAAATTAGCAGCTAAGTGCAGAAAATTTTCTAAGAAATGTACAAAATTAGCATCTGAAAATTTCTACAACAGCTTCATCTTAACATGTAGTGCTATTTGCTGAAATTCAGGACATGCAATTATATATATTTAAAGTCCAAAACATACTATAACAAGAGAGATGAAATTCATCATATATAAGGTCATTAAATCAAGAATCTAACACATACATTTAGAGAACTTTTAGGAATCAGCTAAATGAAACAATGCTCGTGAGTTTAAACATGTATTTCATACATTTTTATAATAAAGTGAAAATAATTACACATACATGTTAAACAATGTCATCATAGCTTCGAAGTCATGACAAATATGAGTATTGAAATAAGAAATTCTTAAACAATTCAGCAAAGAATAGTAATAATAGAAGAAAAGCTCAAAATAAAATTTTCTTATCCTAATTCTCACCAAATTCAAACTTGAATCCACTTAATTTGAACTTCTAAGGTCTCCTCACTCTCATTCTTTCTCTTCTCTTCATCTTATTCTCTCTCCTCTTTCAAAATTTATTAGAAAAAATGATAGAATTCATTCGGGCTTCACTAGATACACTGAGTGGCAATCGATCATAGATTCAGGTGTACATTAGGCATTAAAGCCATGTACTGTGGCGCACAAGCGCTGCATAGACTCACTTTAGGTGCTGACCTACTGCCACAACATGTTCAAACATTCTTTGGGTGTGCATCAAGCACAAACATTCTACCAGCGTGCGTTCAAGCATTCCTTAGGCGTTGAGTACTCTGCTTTCTACGCACGGGTGCACATTGAGCACTAATCGAGCATGTGATCCGTTCTAAATTTGACTTTTGACCGAATTTTTTACATTTTATGATTTTAATTTTAATTTTATCAATTTAATTAATTAAAATTATAATAATATATAGACTCGGACCTCACATTTTTAATAACCTAAGGCCAATATACTATTATTATTGACAAATAGACAAGCCTTCTATATTTAGGCCCTATAAATGGGATTTAATGTCATTTTTTACACATGAATAATAGGTTTAATATTTTAATTCCACATAATATACTATAATTTATTTGAATATAATTTGTCAATTTTCTTGTAATAATTCTTATTCAATTAAAATAAAAAATGCCACACCACATAACAGATATTCGAATATTTTTCAAATTAAGAAAAATAATTTCTTTTTTCCATTTACGAAGTAGAGTTCCCTTCAAATATTTATTTATGAATGACATATAAAATCAAATAATCAAAGATTTTATAGTTTTTTTAACAATATCTTAAATATAAAAATAAACATTCAAAATGTTCAAATCTTGGTAAAAATAAATATACA
The DNA here is from genome assembly GCA_033239525.1 of Nepenthes gracilis. NCBI lineage: Eukaryota > Viridiplantae > Streptophyta > Magnoliopsida > Caryophyllales > Nepenthaceae > Nepenthes > Nepenthes gracilis. Next base: position 14,445,583 of record BSYO01000019.1, on the reverse strand, counting down.
TGAAATAAGTATTCAAAAAGGGTTAAAAAGTGTGACATTCATATACATTTAAATAATAATCAATAGAAAGATCGAAAAATTAACAATAAATAAAAGAATTGGTTTAGGTGCATTTATTTTAAATCAAATAACTTCGAGATTAACTTTCTTCACTTCTTCTCTCTTCTTTCTATCTCTTATATTTTTTCCTCTACCTCAAAAATGCTAAAAATTCAAAAAAGATTAGCGACATATGGCAATCAAACATGCATTAAGCATAAGGCCAAATGCACACATATATGGACAAGGCGCGTCTCAACATATGAACGAGCACAGCCCATACTGTCAAACCCACACATGAGCACCTCTTCTGCGCACGAGCACGACCCACAATGCCAGACCCACACACATGCGCTCATTTTGCGTATATCAAATGCCGTAATTCTATCTTAAATAGGTTCATGCCAAATCCACGCACAAGCACCTCTACAACTATCGAACGCACGCACAGCACTACTTTGGCACACGAGCATGACCCACAATGCCAAACCCACACACATGCGCACTTTTTGTGTATATCGAATGCCGTAATTCGACCTTAAACATGTTCATGCTTGTTACTTAAAGCCCATTAGGTGTCCCTCGTAACTTTAATTCTTATTTTTATAAATTTTTATTATGTAATTATTTTTTAATATTTATTAAATACATAATAATTATATTGTCACAGCTATGAATCGATGAATTGGGTGTTATATGCAAGATAAAATCTCACGGTCTCTATCCATAAAATAAAATTGAAAATCAGTTAGAAGATTTCTGTTAATTTACCAACGTATTTTCGGCTTAAATCATAAACAATACTTAAAAATATGATTAAAAATGTTCAATAGGTTTTTTAGTGATTATATTATGCATATATTTAGTTATGTTGTTAGTATTTCTAACAAGGAAAATGTCAATTTATTTAGTTATGTATATACTTTTAATATAAAAAAGTGTAAATAAATCATAAAAAATAAAATACGCAGAATACTCTTCACACAATAGACCTCAAGCTCGATGAATGGGGGGCTGCGGCGGCCTGCATAGAGATGTGTATTCTACGCATTTTATTTTTTTATAATTTATTTATATTTTTTATGCTAGAAATTATTTTATTGAGAATTAACAAGTGATTATTAATTTAAAAAAACATATTATAAAAATATAAAAGTAATGCGTCCCTAAATTCGAATTATTGTACGGATTAGAAAATCACTTGATCTTTTCCCACAGGTCGAACTATAGTGCGACTGATCTCCATTACTGATAATCTAGATCTTATACACCACAACAGATAAATAAGAGGTCAGAAAATGACATGAGTCACTTCCTGATATATTTTTCGATACCCAAATCAATAATCTTTCTTAATAAAGTAGAAAGATATGATGATGCAAAGAATGTGTAAACGCACGATAGAAAGGGGGGTTGAGTTTGGATTGGAGGATTAAATTCCGAGGGATGCGTTCAACGATGAGTGGCTTTTGAGAGAGTTAGTGCACTCGCAAGCTGAGTGGCATGAGAAGTGATGTATCTGAAAGATATGATGATGTAAAGAATGTGTAAATGCACGATAGAAAGGGGGGTTGAGTTTGGATTGGAGGATTAAATTCCGAGGGATGCGTTCAACGATGAGTGGCTTTTGAGAGAGTTAGTGCACTCGCAAGCTGAGTGGCATGAGAAGTGATGTATCTGAAAGATATGATGATGTAAAGAATGTGTAAATGCACGATAGAAAGGGGGGTTGAGTTTGGATTGGAGGATTAAATTCCGAGGGATGCGTTCAACGATGAGTGGCTTTTGAGAGAGTTAGTGCACTCGCAAGCTGAGTGGCATGAGAAGTGATGTATTTGAAGGTAGAGTGGCTTGAAAGAAAGAAATTTGAAACTTCAAAGATGTTTGAGTGAAGGAATTCTTCGTCCCCTTTTCCCACAAAGGAGAAAAGGCATTTATAGGGTTGAAACCGATGTAGTCTTCCTTGGGCCTCACGGCTGACATTCGTGACCCTGGAGGTTTGAATGAGCTATCTTCTTCAATGTGCCCCGCGGTAAGCAGGGTAATTATAGTTTTTCTTGGAAACATTGGAGGATTGCGCCTGCCGTTCCGAAGCAATATGCTGTACAAGTAAATATTTTACAAATATTTACTAAGCTGTTAGAATAATTGATGTAAGGTTTTGGGTTCAAAATATCAAAATTATGGAGTAATTAAAATGATGACAATCTAAATTAGGCTTAAATATGGGGCAAAAATCAAAACTGGAAGAAAAAAGGGGGATCCAAGCCCAGCACCTGATGGGCACCCAAGGCGCGGGTCAGGCGTGGGTTGGCAGAACCACCGAGCTTGAGCGTGGGGCTGAGCGAGGCGGTGGCAAAATGCCACGGGCCGAGTGCCACCCGACTGGTGCCCGAGCGCCAGTTAGAGTATAAATACCCACGTGTGTTTTATTTTGGGGCATTTTCTAGATTCTCCGAGAGTGAGGGAGAGCAACAAGAGGAGAGGAGAAGGAGGAGATTGAGGCCCGAGGAGTCCAATTTCAAAAGCGAGTTAGTTGAAAAAGTTAGAGTACGCGTCGAGGCAAGTATTCTCATACTCACTTTTTGCTCTCTCTTAATTTTTATTCATTTTTTATCCGGTATTTTCATCACAATACCCGCCTAAATTATGAAAAATATGTACCCCGTGATATATGCTCAAGGAATATGTAATTTAATGTCTAAATCGCGCTCCGATTCGTTCGTTTGGATATATCCAAACCCTAACCCCACGTTCACTTTGGGATACACATTTTCCCGTCTGTATGTTGCTAAAGGGACCTTAAAATACGAATCACCACATCCTAATTATGTATATATATCGACCGAATGTCCGATTTCACAAGATATGACCCGTTCGCGGCATCTGAAAGCGTTAATTGGGCACTGTTACTATTCATATGGGATTAAAGGAGAAATTTCCATGTTTATACTCCATTTAATTGTTATGAGATCCATGTTTAATTGATTATGTATAATGTAAGTTTTTGGGATATGTGAATGAGCCCATTTGCAATGGTAATGGGTCCGGTGAACCCCAAATCGAATTTTGGCTTAAATGAGGCAAGGAATTTCATTCTTCTTTTTGCATTTTGAAATTTATGTATGCAATCTGAATTGTTAAAAGTCGAAAGTCCACAAGAAAATGAGAATAATTGGAGGGAATTCCACATTTGGAAAATTGATGGACTGGATCTCCTTGACGGAGATATTTGTGATTTGAATTTGGTGAATTCTCTCTCGATTTGGATATTGAATCTTGAAACTAGGGCCATGGATTATGTTCATTGGGTAGTATTCTTTGGCCGGCCATTAGCATCACAGTAGAAACCCAAAGGCTACTTTGGCCGCGTATCTCGCCGCTCATGTAAGTGGGTAACGCTCGTGGCACGCCTTAGGATACTACTGTGAAATGACGGAGAATTGCCTCTGGACCGCGGGAGGTTAGGGTAGAGGGTGACTGGCATACCACTATGCCACGTGGTGTTTAGCCTATTATAGGTGGTTTGTTTTGGACGTCGTTTGGCCTTAGATCATGTGGGGTATCATGATCATTTCTTCGTCCTCTCGCATAGTTATTCAGTACGACCTATTGACCCTGATCCGCAAAGATTAAAATAAATGATAAATGCACTAAAGTATGATCAATAACAATAAAATGTTCTATATCAGGTTAAGTGACAAATTGGAACCCCCTAATCATCCTCTTCCCCTCATGTCCCATTGTATTTTAAAATGTATGGCTTTCCCATTCCCTTTGTTATTTCCATTACTGATTATCTTTTGCCAGTGACGTGTGATTTCACTTGTTAAGCTTTTTTGCTCACCATTACTATTTTCTTTTTCAGATGAGAATGTCTTGATACCCGATGAGTCTCAATAGGCTGTTAGGAGTGTGATAGACGGCTAAGTTCCAATGCAGTGCTCGAGGACTTATTTTGATTATGTATGAACAGGGACTTATATTTATTTTGAAAAGTTTGAATGTATAATAAGTCATGTATGTATATGCAGATTAATGGTTTATCTTTATTCTGTATTATGGTTGTTACGCTTCCGCAGGGCTTTAATTGTGGTTGTCTTGAGGATTTTTAGTTGGCATCTTTTCTGAACTGGCATTATACCTGAGTTATGACGCCGGTGCCAGTTGTGGAGTTATGTGGCTTTGTGATCTTGTCGTTTTGTGCTGTTGTGTATATGGATTGTTGTCCAGGGTTTAAACAGGTATTTGTATTTTAGCAAATGTCTAATTTACAAGCAGAACTTTACCCAATTTTTTATAAAAATTTATAATTTTGATATCGATGGGCATTAGTTTATATTATTTGACGGAGGGTATTTAAAGGAGAATAACCCGATTCATTACAGTTGTTGCAGTAGTATATGATGAGCTCTCCTCGCCCGTGCATGTTGTGCTGTCAAGACTGTCGACAGTCATGCGAGGGGGGCAATCACAGGCACCGCACTACACGTGACTCTAATCGCCCTCTCCCCGTTGGACAATTTCGGGTCAACTCACTTGGATCACCAATACCGCTGCCTGGGTATTTGTATTTTGGCAAATGTCTAATTTACAAACGAAACTTTGCCCAATTTTCTTCTGAAATTTATAATTTTGATATCGATGGGCATTAGTTTATATTATTTGACAGAGGGTATTTGAAGGAAAATAATTCGATCCGTCACAATTGGTATAAGAAAAAGGGATGCCATAGGTTTTGATCGAAATCTTAAGCGGAAGCATAGGATAGAGAATTTAGTCATTGTAGTCCTCGTAACTTAGTAGGAAATAAGGTTAGGGTGGTAGCATAAACAATAATATATGAAGATTAGAGATCGATCATTGACTAATCTTTAACCGTTCCTATTTCAGAGTCTTTTTTTGAAGTCAAGATGCCACCAAGACGTAGAAGCACCCAAGGTGGCGGACAGCCTCAAGATCGGGAGGCTAAATATATGAATCTGTCGAGCCGCATGGCAGACGTTATTGAGACCTTGGGGCAGCGAAATCTTGCTCCAGTTCCTGCTCTAGTGCTTGTTCAGGTCCTTGCAAATCCAGGACCCTTTGCATATGACCGTTTTGTACAAGAGCGGGTTCCGAAGTTTCTGGGAGACCCCAACCCCATCAAAGCAGACACATGGTTGGAAAGAATAAAGAAGGTGTTCGCTGTGATTTGATGTCCTGAGGAAGATCGGGTCCTTTTGCCTCCTACCGGCTCGAGGACGAGGCCCATCACTGGTCGCAGATGAAGAAGAGAGCCTTGGGCGTGCCGGAGGAAGAGATTACTTGGCAAATATTTGAGGATGTGTTCTTGGAGAAATATTTTCCTTCCAACCTCCATATCTAGAAAGAAGAAGAATTTATACGGCTGAGACAAGGTGGTCAGACCATGGCGGAGTATGATATCAAGTTTACCAAGTCGTCACGGTTCGCCCCTTATATGGTGGATGAGGAAGAGAAAAAGACAATGAAGCTTCTTCTGGGCTTATGGGATGATATCCACAAGCAATTGGCGACTCTCAAACTGACAACTTATGCTAATGTGTTAGATTGGGCTTTGATTTATGAGTAGGAGTAGGTAAAGGGAGAATTTTTCAAGAAGAGGTCGTCAGGTAAGAGTGGGATCCATATGGGTTCTGGGGCAAGCATGGGGAGAATGTTCAAAAAGTCTAAACCGTCAGTTTCCAAGCAAAAGAGTGGCTAGATCTTATTATCTTCCCATACTTCAGTGGGTTCATGCAAACATTGTGGAAAGATGCATGGAAGTAAACCTTGTTTCAATATGTCGGGCGCCTGCTTCAATTGTGGCCAAGAGGGGCATAATGACTGTGGTGGAAGGACCCGTGCACCGAAGCCTACCATCCAGGGAAAAGCTTTTGCAGTATCAGTTAGTAATGTCAAACCATCAGATGATGTGGTGGAAGGTATCCTCTTTATTTGTGACATTTCTTGCTCTGTATTATTTAATTCCAAATCTACACACTCTTTTGTCTCTCCCTAAATTGCTCGTCAAATTACAATCTCGCCCGTAACCCTCGACTACTCTTTGGCCATGTCCACACCCACGGGGTCCTCTATTATCACTTATGTCTCTTACCCGGGATGCGTTGTTGAGGTAAACGGATCTCCTCTGAATGTTGATTTGATCCTCCTTGATATGCATGGTTTCGATATTCTTTTGGGTATGGATTGGTTATCCCGAAATGATGCAACCGTTGACTATTTCCATAAGAAAGTTGATTTTGCAATTTCGGGATGTGAGCCCTTCCACATCCAAGGAATCCAACGGGTAGAATCATCTAGCTTCATTTTAGCTTTGCAAGCCCGTCACCTGTTAAAAGGAGGATGAGAAGCCTACTTGGCTTATGTTAGTATGAAGGTAGGCCATGAAATATCAGTCAAAGAAATCCTAGTAGTGCATGAGTTTGAGGATGTGTTTTCTGGTAAACTAACTACTCTTCCTCCTTATCGAGAGATTGAATTTGGGATTAATCTTGTGCCTGCATCAGCGCCTATCTCAAAGGCTCCATATCGCATGGCTCCTACCGAGCTAAAAGAACTGAAGCAGCAACTGCAGGATCTTCTGGACTTGGGTTTTATCAGACCCAATGTTTTTCCATGGGATGCTCCAGTCTTATTCGTGAAAAAGAAGGATGAGACTTTGAGACTATATATTGATTATCGTGAGCTGAACAAATCACAATAAAGAACAAATTTCCCTTGCCACGGATCGATGATCTTTTCGATCAATTACAGGAAGCCCGTGTGTTCTCTAAAATTGACCTCCAGTCTGGATATCACCAGCTCTGTATCAAGGAGGAGGACGTGGCAAAGATGGCTTTCCGAATGAGGTATGAACATTATGAATTTCTTGTGACGCCGTTTGGATTGACAAATGGACTGGTTGTATTTATGGACTTAATGAATCGGGTCTTCCAGCTATATTTAGACAAATTTGTTGTAGTCTTCATCAATGACATTTTAATTTATTCCAAGGGACGAGTCGAGCATGAGAAGCATTTGAGAATTGTACTTCAGACTCTTTGGGAGCATCAATTGTTTGCGAAGTTAAAGAAATGTGAGTTTTGGCTCGATAAAGTAGTATTTTTGGGTCACGTTATTTCTAATGGAGGTGTCTCAGTAGACCCAAAGAAGATTGAAGCAGTGGTGAGTTGGAGTTGACCCATGACTGTGTTAGAGGTTCGTAGCTTTTTGAGGATGGCCAGGTATTACCATCATTTTCTGGAAAATTTCTCCCGAATTGCTCTACCCTTCACTCGTTTAACGAGGAAAGAAACCAGTTTTGAATGGACTAAGTAGTGTGACCGAAGTTTCCAGAAGTTGAAGGATTGCTTAACTTCGGCACCGGTTTTGACCATTACTGACGGCTCGGGAGGTTACGAGGTGTATTGTGACGCCTCTATATATGGCCTCAGTTGTGTTTTGATGTAAAGGGGGATGGTGGTAGCTTATGGATCTCGGCAGTTGAAGGAACATGAAAAGAACTACTCGACCCACGATTTGGAGTTGGCAGTTGTGGTGTTTGCACTAAAAATCTGGATGCACTACTTGTATGGTAAGAAGTTTCTGGTGTATTCTGACCACCAGAGCCTCAAATATTTATTTTCACAAAAAGAACTGAATATGCGGCAGCGGAGGTGGATTGAGTTTCTTAAAGACTATGATTGTAAGATCCACTACCAACCCGGGAAAGGAAATGTGGTTGCGGATTCCTTGAGTCGTCAGACCAGTTTCGTAGCAAGATTACAGGTCAAACAAATGGAAATGCTAGACTGCTTGAAAATCTGTGACATCCAATACTATGTAAAGGGAGATAGGATGATGCTATCCTTTTTACAGGTGCAGCCCAAGATCCTCCAAAGGATCAAGGATGGGCAAATTAGAGATCTGTTTCTGGCAGACATTGCTAGTGACCTCAATAGAGACTCCTGTGTTGATTTTAATGTACGTGCTGATGGCATTCTGGGATTTTAGGAGCAACTATGTGTACCATATGACAAAGAGCTGAAAGAAGAAATCATGAAGGAGGCTCACAGAACTAGGTATACGATCCACCTCAGAGTAAACAAAATGTACCAAGACTTGAAGAAAATATTTTGGTGGAGGAACATGCGGAGGGAAATTGTTGCCTTCGTCGGCCGATATCTTGTTTGATAGCAGTTGAAGGTTGAGAGAAAGAAACCTTCTGGATTATTGCTGCCATTGCCCATTCCCAGTTAGAAGTGGGAAGATATCTCGATGGATTTTGTGTCTGGGTTACCAAGGACACCAAAGAACCATGATGCAATCTGGGTTATCGTGGATTGACTGACAAAGTCTTCTCATTTCATTTCCATCCGGACCACGTACTCCCGTGATCGCCTAGCACAGCTTTACATGAATGAAATTGTTAGACTTCACGGCGTACCAGCATCGATTGTGTCAGATCTTGACCCACGGTTCGTCTCTAAATTTTAGAAAAGTTTGCATCGTGAATTAGGGACGAATCTGAAGTTCATCACAATTTACCATCCTCAAATCGATGGCCACTCTGAGCAGACAATTCATATACTAGAAGACATGCTTTGGTCCTCAGTGCTAGAATTCAAAGGAAATTGGGATGATCACTTCGCGCTAGCCGAGCTTGCTTATAATAACAACTTTCGAGCGAATATCGAAATGGCTCCCTTCGATGCACTTTATGGCAGGAAGTGTCGGTCACCCATCCACTGAGAGAAAATGGGAGATAGATGTTTGCTAGGTCTTGATGTAGTTCGTGAAATGTCGAAAAAGATCACGGTTGTCTTTGAAAAATTGAAGACTGCTCAGAGACGGCAGAAAAGTTATGCCGATCGAAGGAGATTCAAGCTCAAATTTGGGATCGGAGATTTTGTTTCCTCAAGGTATCGCCATGGAAGGGAATTTTCAGATTTTGAGTTAAGGGGAAGCTGAAACCGCGATTTATAGGACCTTTCGAGATCCTTGAGCGAGTTAGTGAGGTGGCATACCACTTAACTTTGCCGCTGAACTTAGCCGAGGTACATAACGTTTTCCATGTGTCAATACTGAGGAAATAAGTCTACGAACCGGCGCATGTGATTGATAATGGCCCCTTGGATATCAGCGAAGATCTAACATACGTGGAAGAGCCGGTGGAAATCTTAAATCGTAAGGATTAAGTTTTACGCTCAAAGGTGATCCCTTTTGTGAAAGTTTTATGGAAAAATCATTCCCGCGTGGAAGTAACATGAGAAAAAGAGGACAAAATTCGAAAAAAGTATCCCCACTTGTTTGAGATACGTTGGTTTAATTAAATTGTTAGATTCCTTAAATTTCGAAAACAAAATTTTTATAAGCAGGGGAGAGCTGTAAGGTTCCGGGTTCAAAATGTCAAAATTAGGGAGTAATTAAAATGATGGCAATCGAAATTAGGCTTAAATATGGGACAAAAATCAAAACCGAAAGAAAAAAGAGGGATCCAGGGTCGACGCCTGATGGGCGCCCGAGGTGCAGGTTAGGCGTGAGTTGGCAAAACCACTGCTCGAGCGCGGGGCTGGGCGAGGCAATGGCAGAATGCCACCGCTCGAGTGTTGCCCGATTAGCGCTCGAGTGCTAGTTAGGGTATAAATACCCGCATGCATTTTATTTTGGGGCATTTTGCAGATTCTTCGAGAGTGAGGGAGAGCGAGAGGAGGAGAGGAGATTGAGGCTCGAGGAGTCTGATTTCATTCGAGAGTTAGTTGAAAAAGTTGGAGTACATGTTAACGCAAGTGTTCTCATACTCACTTTTTGCTCTCTCTCAATTTTTATTCATTTTTCATTAGATATTTTCGTTACGATATCCGCCTAAATTATGAAAAATATGTACCCTATGATATCTGCTCAAGGAATATGTAATTTAATGTCCAAATCGTGCTCCGATTCGTTCGTTTGGGTATCTCCAAACCCTAACCCCACGTCCACTTTGGGATACCTATTTTCCCGTCTATATGTTGCTAAAGGGACCTCAAAATATGAATTACCACGTCCTAATTATATATATATAGATCAGCCGGATGTCCGATTTCACAAGATATGACCCGTTTGCGGCGTTCGGAAGCGTTAATCAGGCACTGTAACTGTTCATACGAGATTAAAGGGGAAATTTCCAAGTTTATACTCAATTTAATTGTTATGAGATCCATGTTTAATTGATTATGCGTATTGTAAGTTTTCGGGATATGTGAATGAGCATCTTAAGGCGTGCCACGAGCGTCACCCACTTACATGAGCATCCGGGATACGCGGCCAAAGTAGCCCTTGGGTTTCTATCGTGATGCTAATGGCCGGCCAAAGAATACTATCTAATGAATATAATCCATGGTCCTAGTTTCAAGATTCAATATCCAAATTGAGAGAGAATCCACCAAATTCAAATCACAAATATCTCCGTTAAGGAGATCCAGTCCATCAATTTCCCAAATGTGGAATTCCCTCCAATTATTCTCATTTTCTTATCTGCTTGCGGATTTTCATCTTTTAACAATTCAGATTGCATACATAAATTTCAAAATTCAAAAAGAAGAATGAAATTCCTTACCTCATTTTAGCTGGAATTCGATTTGGGGTTCACCGGACCCATTACCATTGCAAATGAATGACGGAGAATTGCCTCTGAACCCGGGAGGTTAGGGTAGCAGGTGACTGGCATGCTGCTTACCATGTGGTGTTTGGCCTATTATAGGCGGTTTGTTTTGGATGTCGAGGATGTCGTTTGGCCTTAGATCATGTAGGGTATTATAATTCTTTTCTCGTTCCCTCAAATCGTTAGTTAGTACGACCTACTGGCCCTGATTCGCAAAGATTAAAATAAATGATAAATACACTAGAGCATAATCAATAACAATAAAATGTTCTATATCAGGTTAAGTGACAAATTGGAACCCCCTAATCATCCTCTTCCCCTCATGTCCCATTGTATTTTAAAATGCATGCCTTTTTCTTTCCCTTTGTCATTTCCATTACTATTATCTTTTGCCAATGATGTGTGATTTCACTTGTTAGAGCTTTTTAGCTCATCATTGCTATTTTCTTTTTCAGATGAGAATGTCTTGATACCCGACGAGTCTCAGTAGACTGTTAGGAGTGTCATAGACGACTAAGTTCCAGTGCAGTGCTCGAGGACTCATTTTAATTGTGTATGAACAGGGACTTGTATTTATTTTGAAAAGTTTTAATGTATAATACGTCATGTATGTATATGTGGATTAATGGTTTATCTTTATTCTGTATTATGGTTGTTACGTTTCCGCATGGCTTTAATTGTGGTCGTCTTGAGGATTTTTAGTTAGCAACTTTTCTGAGTTGGCATTATAGTTGAGTTATGACGCCGGTGCCACTTGTGGAGCTATGTGGTTTTGTGATCCTGTCGTTTTGTGCTGTTGTGTATATGGATTGTTGTTTAAGGTTTAAACATGTATTTGTATTTTGGCAAATGTCTAATTTACAAATAGAATTTTACCCAATTTTCTATAAAAATTTATAATTTTGATATCGATGGGCATTAGTTTATATTATTTGACGGAGGGTATTTGAAGAAAAATAACCCGATTTGTCACAATTGTTGTAGTCGTATATGATGAGCTCTCATTGCCCGTGCATGTTGTGTTGTGAAGACTATTGACAGTCATGCGACGAGGGCAATCACTGGCACCGCACTATACGTGACTCTAATCACCCACTTCCCGTTGGACAATTTCGGGTCAACTCGCTTGGATCACTAATACCGCTGCCTGGGCCTTCGTCTTGACAAATCCCGCATTGAGCCGCTGCTATTTGGGCTTTCCTCCTATGGATGCCGCACTCTGAGTTAGCCTAGGGTCTATTGAACCTATTAAAAAATTATATATTTTATTATTAGTTTTTATAATAATAATAATTAGATATTTATTTATAATATAAAAGCTAATTAAAATATTTATATATTATATTATTTATAAATATTAAATATTATAATTGAATGGTTTAGGGATGAGGCTGTGCATCCCAACCGAATTAAGGAAGCCCTATCTTTTAAAGAGATAAAAATTATTTTTAAAAAATTTGGATCACTTATTTTTAAATAAGCTAATATAATTTAATTATTTTTAAAAATTTTAAAATTAATTTAAATTAACTATTAAATTATAAATATTTATTTAAAAATAGTAATAATTAAAAAAAAAAAAAAGACAAAAGAGACGCATCTCTTTTAACAAATGGATCTCCCCGAGTTCCCGTCCAAACCTCCTCAACTGCAAGCTCAAATTAGATGGTTAGGCACAAGGAATCCTAGGGCTACGTGTAATGGCCATGGCTTCCACGCGCAATCAACTCGGCATCGTGTGCTGAATGCTGACTACACTTGAAGATGCTAGTCGCTACAGTGCAAGATTGCCATCAATCGAACGAAATTTCCCTCTTTTGGACTACAATGCTGAAACAAGGCAAAAGCGGGAGAGCAAAAGACGCAGAAAGCGAGAAATTTATGAGATGCTCGCACTCAAAGACACAATCATTCCACCCGGTCTTCGTTGCCGTTCCCTTCACCATCTCTCTCCCCTCCTTTTCCAGAATTCCAGACCTCCGGCGGCCCCACGCCTCACCAGCGTATAGTATTTATTGCTTTTGGCGTTCTCTTTCATTCTCGGCCTCTTTCTTTCTGTCGCTCTCGCTCATTGTCTTTGCTGCAAGATCAGAGTTTCTCTCCCTCCCGCGCGCGGGGTCAGTTCAAATCTGTCTGAAGTTTGGCTCCAGCAGCGTATCTAGTTGCTTACCGGCGGTAACGAAACGGTTCGGCAAGTTTTAAGTTGGTGAGCTTCTTGCGTTCTTGATCGATCTGTTACTTACTATCCAGAGTTCCATTTCGTGTTACTTTTCTGAGGGAATGACTGCTTCTTAGATTGAAGATTTTTTTTTTTTAGAATAAAAAGTGCACAGAAAGCAGGGAATTCTGCATTGAAGCTTCGAATTGGTGTGGCGTGGAGAACGGGCGTCAACTGAGCTGTTTTGGTAGTAGAAATGACTTTTGAGCTGATTTCTATGTTGTCGAACTATCTGGAAACGTTGAGGACAACGTCGCATCACACGCCGGTGGCCTCGATGAACTTGTTTGTGGCGCTTTTGTGCGCGTGTATAGTGATTGGACATTTGTTGGAAGAGAATCGTTGGATGAACGAGTCAATTACGTCCCTTTTCATTGTAAGGAACTTGAATTTTGTTTGTGTTTTCCGTTAATTTTAATAATGGAAGTTCTATCGATTTTTGTGCTTTTGTGTGATGATGACAGGGCTTGGGTACTGGAGTTTTTATACTGCTGACGACAGGAGGGAAGAGCTCACATATTTTAGTTTTCAGTGAAGATCTTTTCTTCATATATCTTCTACCTCCTATCATTTTCAATGCTGGGTGAGTTCCCTTTTTTTTGTTCCCTTCTGATCTATAGCATTTTTTCTCCATCCAATTTTCTTGATTAAATTAGGGGAGGGGAATTGAACCTTACAACTTTTCGTCGCAGTTCTCGATTCTTTAACCAATTCATCCAATACCTTCTTGACTGCACGAGTTCAAAATTGGCGCCATCATCAAAAATAAATAAACGATGTCTTGCTGCTCCCTATAATCTTTATGTTATTTAGCCTTAAGCACGATTATTTTCTGCGGTTCAAAATGTCACGTACTATCAACCACACAAATTGACACTTCTGTGAAGTCACAAGATTTTAAAATTTGTAATTTGTTGTCAGATTGTGGTGGAAACTAGGCTCCGACTACTCGCCTCTTAGTTGAAATTTAATATAAAAAAAAAGCTATATCACCATCAACATGACATTGCTAAATAATTTTCGATCACAAGAAAATGCAATGAGAGGTAAGCACAATATATACAGCCTTTGTAAGTCGACGCAGATGCAGTTTTATATTGGAAGAGTTTACTTGTAGTCACCCAAGGTATGTTCTGTCTCTAAGTATTTAAACTTCTGTTGAGTTATTTAGGAAAATTCTCAATGACTGAGAAATAAAGCCGAATGAAACTTATATTCTTGAATAATATTGTACTAAATCAAGTAAAATGATAAAAAATGAATTTATATAAGTGACTTCATCTAAAAGGATATAAGGCTTTGTTGTACTAATTCAAGTAAAAATGATAACAAAATGAATTTATATAAGCAACTCCATCTAACAGGATATAAGGCTTTGTTGCTGCTGTTGTTTCAATACACCTAGAAATTCTTGTACTCAAAAGAAATCAGAGTATGTCCTGCTGTTAAATTGGAACCAATCCCTTGTTTCTTTGTTGCACTCTCTATAAATAAATGTTCTCCCTACATATAGCAAAACTTCATGGTATGACTTAGTTATTTATGAAGTAGTGGTTGTTATTTCCTAGTTGGCTAGAAGCACGAACATATTGCAGGGATAGCACTGATACACCTAATTCTTGTTATCTGTGAGGCTTAAGTGGTAACATTCATGAATTTCGTTCATGTCTAATAATATCTTCATATTGATAAATCAGGTTTCAAGTGAAAAAGAAGCACTTTTTTAGGAACTTCATGACTATCATGCTATTTGGTGCAGTTGGTACTCTAATATCATTTGGCATCATATCATTAGGTAAAGTTACAAATTTCATCCATTTTGGCTTCTTTTGGGATGGACTAGACTTGATTTACTTCTATTGAAGGTGGTTTGAGTTGCTATCGCTTCAAAGGCAGTCTATTTTTTATTTTGCTTCGTTCATTTTAGTTTCATTTTTGTATATTTCTTGAGTGAAAAAAATCATCTAGGATTTGATCTATGTTTTCTCTCCTTCATAGACCCTGCAACAGTGGAAGTTTTATGGATCGGGATGTCCTTTTCTTTATAGTGTGAAAAAATGTAGAAAAGAAGACAGAAGATCTTACAACAGCTCCCTAGAATTTCAAAACAACTTAGATATAGTTTGCTATATTGATATTATTTCCAAAGCTGGTTTCAGCATTAAATTTATTTATGGATAGTTCTCTTTGGATTTCAACTCAGGTGCTACACACTTTTTCAACAGGATGAATATTGGTTCTCTTGAATTATCAGACTATCTTGGTACTTCATCTTATCTTTTATACTCTTCGCTGGTTAAATCTTTAACTAAATTCCATCTCTGCTTTCTAATGCTATCAATGGTTGTTTGCTCATACAACTAATTTATCTGCAGCAATAGGAGCAATCTTTTCTGCAACAGATTCTGTTTGCACGTTGCAGGTACTTTGAGCATTGGAAGAGTACTCTTGTAACAAATGTTAAAGACAACACTTAGCACAGCTTATCTTGAAAAATACCAGGAAAATAAAATTCTGATTATACTATGACTTCACCCCTGCTACTCATTTTTCTTATTTCCATCTTAAGTTACATTTCTGTCATTTTTCTTATAAAATTCTGAAAAATAAAAAGGCAGCAAGTTAAGTGAGTTTTCTTATTTCTATCTTGAGTTACATTTCTGTCATTTTCAAGTCCAGCCATGAAGAAACGAAAGGAGATGAATAAATTGTTATTCGAATTGTGCAGGTGCTCAATCAAGATGAGACACCCTTGCTGTACAGTTTGGTTTTTGGGGAAGGTGTGGTAAATGATGCAACATCAGTGGTGCTTTTCAATGCGATCCAGAAATTTGACCTCTCTCACATTAATTCAAGCATTTGCTTGCAGTTTGTTGGAAACTTTTTGTATTTGTTTATCACAAGCACTGCCCTTGGAGTTCTGGTAAGAATCTATCCTTCCCTGCTATGATTCATCCTTCTCGGCGTGTATGTTTCTGTAATGTGGGAGAATGGAAGGACTCCCTCTTCATTAGATAGAGAAGATCACCAAGATTTCGTGATCCGCTGCCGAACTTATTCGGGGTTCTCTTACTCTTTTAACAAAGAAATTATCTACTCCATCCGACTAGTTTTGGGTTTGAGTCCTGGGCACAAGAAATCTTTAGCCAACCTTTTTGTGAGAGCTTTCATTGATGACTAAGATTTTGGTACTAGATAGAAATCGTAACTTAACAATTTTTTTGTCCACAAAGATTCCTAATTTTTAGGAATTAGTCACTTTAACGATCTTTGATGATTGTATGGGTATCCAAAGTACAAACGAGATTGATGTTTGTTGTTCCAACTGTTATTGTTAGTCCCAATCCCTTAATAAAAGGGATAGTTTAATACTTATATATCTTATTATTCTATTTTGTAAATTCATTTATTCAGAAAAAATCAAATGGATCTAGATTGACAATAGTTAACACGGGCATATAAGTCATGTTATAGTGTTGTTATTTTATTATTGATTCTCATATTTCCTTCTACTAGTGAGGTGGCAGGTAGTTTTGGTACATTGGGAGATATCATTATTGCCGAATCCATTGCTTACATGGCGTTTCTGTGTTAAAATATCAATTTGACAAATATTGAATTAGGCAGTGCTTGAAAGTTCACAACCAGCCAATTATTAACTGCATAATGGTTTATTTGATCCGATTATGCCATCTAATCTTTTCAAGAGCCGTTCTAAGTGGTTGTTCACTCTATTTCAACTGTACGCTTTCTTTCCTCTGGATAGTCATCGTTTTGACAGTTTAATTCCATGTCCTGCAGGCTGGGCTACTCAGTGCTTACATCATCAAGACGTTCTATTTTGGCAGGTTCATGAAATTGTCCATTCTGTATTGAGTACTGTTTTACTTGGATCAAGTTGGATGCTAAGTACAAACAGAGCCAATTGTCCCTCCTGTACACAGATTACGTTGACAAGTGATTGAAGCACGAATGATTTTATCGACGCAAATTTTTTTTCTGAATTGGGACCGTGGAAAATACAGGCCGAAATGTCATGATATATTATCAATATAATAACATATTATAATTTTATTACAATATTTATATAAGTCTACCTCAACGGCTTACATAAGGAAATCACCAGCTATTTACCATCACTCTTTAATTTTTCAGGCACTCTACAGATCGTGAAGTTGCTCTTATGATCCTCATGGCTTATTTTTCATATATGTTGGCTGAAGTAAGTTTCTGAAAAAGTTGTTTCCCTCCTGTAAATTTGTCAGAAACGTGACTATCAGTTTGTGATGTAACTTGTCCTGCAGCTATTCAATCTAAGTGCGATCCTTACTGTTTTCTTTTGCGGAATAGTCATGTCCCACTACGCATGGCACAATGTGACTGAAAGTTCAAGAGTGACTACAAAGTATGTGATCTTAGCCATCATTATAGACTACCATATCTATTTATCTTTCCATAATAGTTTTAATAAGGGGGATCATCGATTGCACAAGGTTTTTTATATTGTGGGTTTTGATGAAAATTAAATTTTATACTACCTTATCTTTATATTATAAAGAGATTATTTTTGTGGTTTGAACATGTATTTAAATCACAATAAAGTAAACCTAGTATTGCTTGTGTCCAAAAGTTTAAGAGAGACTATAATTTGTGTGATCTTGACAAGTGGTAGACAGGCAGTTCTAGCAATTATTATGCACTACTTTAATCATTTATCTTTCCATATAGTCTTAAAAAAAGTAATGACCCATTGTATAATTTTATTCCTGAATTGTTATTTTATGGTTTAAATTTATAATCTCTAAGTCATAATATAATAGCCTTATTGTTGCATCAAGGCCAACTCTCTACCATTGTAGTGCTACATCTGTCTTATTTTTGTGTTTCCACTATATTTATTTATTTATCTCCCCACAATAGTGATAAAATGAGGATGATTCATTGCATAAGATTATCATATTGTGATTTTTTATGAGGCTTAACTTTACACAGACTTATCGTTGTACTATAAAGAAGTTATTTTCGTGATTTAAACCCACAATATTTGCATTATAATAGATCAAATTTACCATTGTAGGCCAACCCTCTTCTCATAGTGGTGTTGCATCTGTCTTATTCTTGAGTTTTAATTTCTTTTTTGTCATTTGCAGGCATGCTTTTGCCACCTTGTCATTTGTCTCTGAGATTTTTATCTTCCTTTATGTTGGTATGGATGCCTTGGACATTGAGAAGTGGCAGGTTGTGAGAGATAGGTATATATATATATATATTTTAACTCTTGTTTTATATTTAAAAAAGAAAAAAAATTTGCATGTTTTCCTTCATGGGATTTCTATTTTAATTTGCTATCAACTTTTTCTAATTCTTATTATCCCTTCAGTCCTGGAACATCAGTTGGGGTGAGTTCAGTACTTCTGGCATTGATTCTGATTGGAAGAGCTGCATTTGTCTTCCCCTTGTCCTCCTTATCCAACTTGACCAAGAAATCCTTGGATGAGAAAATCGACCTAAATCAGCAAGTAAGCAATTTCTTTCACCCACCCACCGATTGATTTCAACTAAGAAGCATAGACACTCTCAGGTTAAAGTGTCAGTATCCAACAATTATCAAATTTAATTTAATTTAATTTATTTTATTTTTTATTATAATACGATCCGTTATGTTTTGAACACGTTGGATAATTTTATAATCATGAAAAATTTAAATTCGTCATATAATTTTTTTAAAAAAATAAAGGAATATCTAAAGATGTTATAACACAACTCATTTATATTGATTCATTGTTAAACTTGTATTTTTATTTTAAATTTTTTGGGTGATGAAAAAATAAAAATATATATATATTTATTGCTAAATTGATCTTCTATTTTTAAAATATCATGTTTTTATTTTTATAAAATTAATGTATTTTATATCTGCTTGTTACTAATTGAACTGCATGAACAACCAATGCCAGAGCAACTTATGTGACCAATGTTTCATCTTTCAGATTACTATTTGGTGGGCTGGCCTCATGCGTGGTGCTGTTTCTATGGCACTTGCATATAATCAGGTCGGTCAGGATCGGACATTTTCATTTTATTTTATTTTTTATTTTTTGGTGTGGTTGGTATTGGTATTTCTTTTGGAAAATACTTTTTTTCCCATTTTTATCAATTTCTTTTAAAAAAAATCAAACTTATACTGATCAAATTTATAAAATTTGGATCTACATTTAAAGTTATAAATTTATGCTAAAATGTAAAAAATATATATATTTTAAAAAGTTATCTGTTATGAATGTTGTTTTTAAATTTAATGAATTTAATGAAAATAACTTTGATTTTGAAAAATTAATTTGGCAAAATCTTTCAATTCTGTGCTTTTTGATGTGTAGTTTACCAGATCGGGGCATACTCAGTTGCATGGGAATGCAATGATGATCACCAGTACAATTACCGTCGTTCTTTTCAGCACTGTGGTAAGATGACAACCCTCTGGAATTTATCACTCTAAAAGAGGAGCAAATCAATTAATTTTTTTTAATTATAATTATTTAATATTAATTAAATAGGTATATTATTTATTATTAAAAAATATTATTTAATTTTTATTTATTATTAATAGAATTAGTCCCACCAAACGTTTATGATTGAAAGAAATTGAATTAACTCTTCTTTTAGTAGGATGAAAACCTCAAATTCCTTTGGACCATATAGCAGGCTTAAATTTTCTAATTTTCAATACTTAATTATATAGACTATAATATCTAATAGTTACAAGTCTTTTAGCAAGATAGAAACCCCAAATCCCTTTAGACCATATAGCAGGCTTAAATTTTCTAATTTTCAATATTTAATTATATGAACTATAATATCTAATATCTATAAGAATAATTCTATCTGTCCAGCTTTATTATTTGACTTTTTTTTTTTTTGAAATTAAACTTGCATTTGTATCATTTAATAAAAATGGAATAAATTTTGCATAAGGCAAAGTAAGAATATGTATTTTCCAACCTTAATTTTAGAAAATTAGATTTAATATAAAATTTATACCTTAAATTAAGGTAGATTAAATTACCATAATGCTCTAGCGTACCTTAATTAATACCGTATTGTCCCACGGATTAGAGAGTTATGAATTGCTTATGAATCAATTCTATGATATGCAAAATCTATGACAATTTGAAAAAATAAAATACATAGAATATGTTCTTGTCTCAAATAAGGGGGAACCAAATTGCTCCCCCATTCTCATTATATTGAATTTTATGTTAATGGCTTTTTTCTCTCTAAGAAAAAAGGTCCATTTTTTAAGCTGCAACACAAATAATGATTTACTAAAAGTCTTTTATATGGTAGGAAAATGACCGATTTCTCAATAATATAATACCCTTCTTTCCATTATACTCATTAAAAAAATATTTCCGATAATACTTAATATAATTATAATCTTTAACCAATCTCAGTAATTCAATAATTAAATAATAGACATGAGGTTTGCGACTATATTCTTACAATAATCTTTCACCTCTCTAATTTGTGCAGGTGTTTGGCTTGATGACAAAACCTCTAGTTAGGCTGATGCTCCTTTCACCAAAACAATGCACCACAGTGACATGTTCAGATCCACCATCTCCTAAGTCCCATACTTTTCCCCTGCTGATCAACAGCCACGATTCCGAAGCTGCAACAGGTGGCCGTGACCTAGCCAGCCCAACCAGCTTCCAGATGTTTCTAGCCACCCCAACTAACACGGTCCACCATTACTGGCGAAAATTCGATGACTCCTTCATGCGGCCCGTCTTTGGCGGGAGGGGCTTCGTGCCCTTCGTTCTGCGATCTCCAACTGACGACAACAATCATCAATGGAAATGACCCAGAAAAACACACGCACGCACACGCACACGCACACGCACACATACAACTGTTCGGGTGCCAATTTTGTCGTCTCATTGGACCAGTTCTATGACAAAGTTGGAGGGGGTGGCAATCGACTGTCTTTTTCGGCTTGGTTTCCTAGGAGATTCGGTGCATTGGTTTTGAGTAGTGTAGATGCCTAAATGGAAGGTTA
The DNA here is from genome assembly GCA_033239525.1 of Nepenthes gracilis. Lineage (NCBI taxonomy): Eukaryota > Viridiplantae > Streptophyta > Magnoliopsida > Caryophyllales > Nepenthaceae > Nepenthes > Nepenthes gracilis. Next base: position 14,424,625 of record BSYO01000019.1, on the reverse strand, counting down.
GTGTTGAAGTTTGTGAAGCTGCATGGGAGATGGCTGCTTGCGTATTATGCTTTGTTTTCTGAGTTTTCGGCTCACTTTTCTCATAACTGTGCTTTTGACACTCTCGAGCAGGGAGAATTGGCGATCAGATACAGCCCGCGGAGTGCTTTTTTGCGGCTTGCAAAATTTTAAGCTGCCTTTGTGAATTATATTGGAGTTTTTGACATGCTTGGTGTATATGTGTGTTAAGAAGGAGAATTGTAAGCAAGCTCTTTTGGAATGTTAAATGAAGCACATTATGAAATGCTAGACACATCTTGTTAATATTATTTTTCATTTATATTAATTTTTTTGGGATTTTTTTTTTTTTTTGGGGGGGGTTGTTGGTTTAAATTTATGTCTTTTTCGTCAATATAGAAGAAAAAAATGTTTTTTTAATTTTATTTTTTTATTTTTTTTAAAAAAATTCTAAAGTCAAATATGCAGTTAGGGTATATTTGTTGTGAAAAAAATATAGATATTTGTCCAATCAAATTATATGTGTTTTATGTGATTTAATAAATTTAAAGCAATATTTTAAAAATATAAAGTACAAAAATTAATTTTTTCCTTAATTTTAAGAAATAATTTTTCTGTTGAATTTCATTTTTTGAAATTTGTTCTTAAGGAATAATACTATTCTAAATTTATTAAATAAGATCATTATAAGAAAAGCAATTTAAGAAAAAAAAAACTAAGCTGACTGATTATAATAAACCCTTGTTATTTTTATTTTTATTTTTATTATTTATAAATAATTATTTTAAGATATTTTTTATTAACCTTTATTTTAAATTAAATTTGATCAAAATTAAATTTAAATTTGATGGACACCAAGAATGTCTTTGGCCAAATAAATGCCAACTGAGGCGAAGGTCAAGGTGACATTTTTGATCACCCAGTGAAAGAAGACGCCTGGAATCTGAAAGTCCAAGACGGTCAACGTTGGCGTTGACCGTCTTGGCGGCCAACTTGCTTGCTTTGCACAGCTCGATTGGGCCTTTAGAGCAAGGCTTCTGATGATAGCTTATTCCATTCTACCCACGTTCCCCATCGCCGATCGTTAGCTACTCTCCTTCGCGCACCACGGCGGCGGCCAACACGCCGACGGCCAACTCAAACGCTGACTGCCTGCCTCTACACATTGGGCCCAAATGGCGCTTTTCTACAAGAATGGGCTCCGCCCGTTTGGGCCAACACTCATCGACACCAACCACAGCTTTCCAAGCGTCTTCCACGATCTCAATTTACACCAGAAAGGATATTAACAAGATTGTCGTCTTTCAAAGAAGGAAAGCGCCAGATCTTCCCACCCTCCTCAAAATGGAAAAGCACTCCAACCGGAATATCTTTGAGGAGGAAAGAAACCCACTTGGAAGGTTGTTGGCCGCCTCATAATGAAACAATCACGATCAGCATGGCAATCAGCATCTACTCCAAAGGCAAGCCAGCCAGCAAATCAAGAAGGCAATCACTCCTTCCAAAGAAGGAGGATCGTCCTCTCAGCTACAAAAGAGACCATTGAATCATCATTCAAGGCACGCCTGCATTGATGCTCTCATTGATGCTTTCTTTGACGCTCTGATTGAGGCTTTCATCAACGCTTTCATTGACTCACGCTTTTTGGATCACTTCCAACTGCCTGCGCTTTCTGAAAGATGATTGTGTGCTCAAAGAAATCTGCCTTCTCTGCCGCCCACATTCTCCAAAGACCCTAAGGCAACAAGCGAGCCCTCACAGCCATTTACTGCCTTCCCACCTTCCAGATTCAAGAAGACCTTACGTCTCTCTTACATCTGGGTCAAACACTCAAACTCTCTCTCTCTCTATTTTCAGTTTCTTTCTTTCTGAAGACTGCTTTCTCGACTGAGTGTCGGAAAGTATTTTCGGTTGAACTTCTTCGCCGATAACACCGACCTCTTGTTCGTTTTAGTGGTGTCAGATTCGTGACGGTGAACGGAGCCCCGTTGAAACCATCCGTAAGAATCCAAATCATGTGTAAGTTTCGATCCGTACGTATCAAAATTAAATACGGACTAAATTTAGATAATTTGTGATCACTAAATTGTACTGGGTCAAATACAGCCCCACTACTCTATTCAAAAAGCTACAACCATGTTCAATCATAATCCAAATTGGATTGTTTGGGCCAAGAAATAAACATTTTTTTAATATTTTTTTTAATTTGTAGTTAAATAAAAAATCTAATGAATTAAAATTTTTTAAAAATTATATTAAAATATTATCAATGGTTATATATATATATTTTTAAACTTTATATTTATTTTAAAATATATATTTATAAAAAATTCATCCATGATCATAACCGGATTTAAAAATTAGTTAGATCTGTTTTTTGTTATATTTGTCAATAATACTGATATACCATAACTAAATTAAGTAAAATTTTATGTGAATAGAATCAGGTCAATTAAATGATTCAATTTTGATTGGATCTATCTCAAATCTTCCAATATACATTAAAATATTATTTTTTATAATGCTAAAAATTTATTTATGTGAATTTTTTGATCATTATGTTATTTATTATAATTTACCAAATAATAAAAAATATTATTATTTTATTTAATTTTCTCTATTTTATGTGATTAATAAAATTAAAAAATATAAATCTTAATTTTATTCATCTTATTTTATTCGCTTAGAATAATTATTTTATTCTTATTTTATTCTATTTTAATAATAAAATATGACATAAAAATATACCTTATGTTGCGTCCCGGGTCCACGGTTGTCGTACGGATTAGAGAGCCTTCGAATTCCTAAGCGTGCGGCTGCTTCGGAAGAAGGGTCCGGTCTCCGTCCCTATGAACCTGGACCTGCACAACACAAACAGCAAACAAGAGGTCAAGGGTTCGGCAGGATTTCTCCCACCGAGGCCGCTCCGACGCTCAAGTCAGCAAATTTTCGCAATAAACGGAAATGGCGCACGCTAAGGGGGTACGTGGAGGAATGCTGTGTAAGCGTAAGGAATGCTTGTGCGGTGATGTGGGGAATGCAATGAGCAGGTGGTGGAAGGCCTGGCTTCCTTGATGCACCGCGATGGGTGGCTGAGTTTCCCGTGATCTCAAGAGATGCTGGGAAGGTGAGCGAGTTAGCTACTGCCGATGGGAATGAGGCAGTGCTCAGTTCCGACTCGTCGCTCTTGCTTTCTTAGTTAGAGAAGAGGGGAGCTATTGAGTCTGACTAGCCGTTTGAATTCTTGATTCAAAGGGAAGTAAAGAATACAAGATGCTCGAAGAGAATTCAGAGGTCGAGAGATCCCTTTCTCTGTGGGGTGTGAGGGCTCTTATACGTCTATCTCCGTTAGATTTTTGGATGCCAAAACGCCCGTTGCTTGGGCCATTGCGCCGCTGGTCGCTGTCGTGGACCGCCGGTCACGCCGGTCGCCCTGTTGCCGTGACTGGCACGTTGCTGGGCATTGTTGACCACGCCCGATTTTTCCCTGAGCGGGGATTGGTTAGCCACCTGCAGGCGACGCGGGGCCAGGTGCCACCGCACCAGCCACGCCTATCTGCTAGCCTTTTCCGCCTTTTTCCGCTTTGTTCTCTGGCGACGATTTAATGCGCCTGCAGTTACGCTTTCTTCCGTCGTGGGTTCGCGCCTTTTAATCATTGGACGCGACCGACTTTCACGTGGGTTTCTGATTCTCGTGAGCCGCCGCTTTCAAGTGCTGGACATATCTCATGGGCCAGGACATGGGACCCAACACCTTATATATATATAATTTATATAGAAATCATAAATTAACTCAAAAGTCATATTTTATTACAAAATTAAATAATGTATAAATGTAAATAGTGATTTTTAAAAAATTGATGGATCTGGGGATAAATAAAATTAAGAATCAATATTCTGAATTCTCATGTCTCGTTTATCATTTTAAATAATACTTTTTTTTTATTAGGTACGTAGTGATTTCAAGATAAATAATATGAAATTAATATAAATTTATATTTTATTCACTCCATTAAAAAAATACAAATTAATAAATCACTCACATATTTTTCACACCAAAATAATAAGCCATCATATTTAATTATAAAAAAAATAAAAATTTACCTTTCATTATAGCAAAATTGAGGAAATTCAATCTATCTTGCAAATAAATTAATAAAATTAATTTAAATAATTAAAAATAAAAATGACTAAAATTCACATATTAAAACATAAGAAGTTGAAATTAGCAGATTTCGACAATCTGCATGTCTCTAATGATTATCCTCTATATTTATTATTTAAAATAAAATGATTCTTAATTTTTAATATTAAAATATTTAAAAATATTTATATCATAAAGACCATGTTACGGTATTTTTTAAATTTTTTTCAAAAATTAAATAAATATTATTATATGAAAATTCAGAAAATATCTAATAATTCTGTACAGTAAGGAGGCTGCGACTCCATATTTTTTTTTATTTTTTAGATTGAGTTTTAGCCGATAAAAATTAATTTTAAAAATTATTTTAAAAAAATATAAATTGATGGGTATCATTATCCAAGTAACTGATAACCACCCATGGGATAGATTATAAAAACCTCCTGATAATTTCTACGGTTCGTTTTGAAAGAAACGTACCATAACTGACCAAAAGTTAAAACAAATGAGTATGCTTATTCGAAGCAGTTATGAAAATCGGAGAAGGAATGCTTATCCGAAGCAGTTATGAAAATCGGAGAAGTTACGCTTATCCAGAGAAGTTATATAAAGAGAAGGTAATCCTCCAAAAATGATGACTTCAATTCTCTTTCTCTGAAAAAAAAGACTCCTACTCGAAAGAAAAATTAAATCAAGTTCCTTCCTTTTTATTCATAAAAAAGGCCATGACTGACTTGAGTATCGAAGAGCCTGTGGGGATCTAACCCCTTTAGCCTTTGCCTATCTTGTTTTCTTTGGTGTTGTACAGGTCTTGGGTTAGAAAAGCAGAGAACCAAACTATCTCCATTTAAATCCGGACCAAAGCCGCAACATATATATATATAGTATATTTTTTTTTTTTATAATATGAGAATTAAAATATTATAATATTTTTAAAAAATTAAATAAAAATATTTATATATTATATTATTTTAAAATATTAAATATAATTAATGTACGGCGCATCTCCCATACAAACCCCGGGAGGCCTTAAATATACTTTCGTTTTCGCTATCACGAGATTGGAATCACAGAGTCAGTGATGTCATGGGCCGGGCAAGCCCCAAGGAGGCCCTTCGGGGCCTGGGCCACCAGGAGGACCAGGCGGAACACCAAAAGGCGGCGGCGGCGGCCCAGGTGGTGGAGCGGGTGGAAAGGGCGGTCCTGGTGGCGGAGCGGGAGGACCTGGCGGAGGAGCAAAAACAGCCGGCGGTCCTGGTGGTGGAATGGGTGGACCGGGTGGTCCTGGTGGCGGAGCAGGCGGACCTGGCGGAGGGGCGGGAGCAGGCTCTGCTGGAGGGGGCGGCGCAGCCGGTCCTGGAGGAGGTCCACCAAAACAGTCTTGCAGCAACCAGCAACAGCATAAGGTGTAGAAGCTGCAAAAACGCAGAGATAATATTTAGTAATAATAACAATAAAGCATATTTTAAAGCAAATCATAATAAATAAGTTGGGACTCGAACCCATTTATTTGAATAGTAAAAAAAATTTTAACAACTTATTATGAGCAAACAGCAATCATAAATAATGAGACAGTATATAATTTTTATGTGAAAAATTTTATTTAAAAATGAGGAGAAAAATTATAAGACGATTTATCTGAAAATAACTTGACTATATAATATTTCAATTGCACAAATCTCAATAATATAAAGGCTCAATACATTGTATCAACTAAATAGAGTAACAATGAATATAAAACAAATGAGTAAAAAAATAACTGGTAAAACATTTTTTTTAACTGTAAAAATAACGTATTCAAAATTGACGAAAATTAAAACTCAATTCGAAACTCAACCAAATACTTAAATCTTCTTTTTCTTTATTTTCTACCTATTTCTCTTATTTTTTTCTCATCGACAACACTTTTTGGTTTGAATAATACAAGTGGTTCACTCTAAAAATATATCGACATATTTTAACGCTGCGAGCTGCGCTCAAGTGCCTTTAGGCATGCCTCGAGCACAAGTGCCCCCAAAAACAGTGCATCAAGTGCGCCTATTTGTGAATTAGCGTCTCAAGCACATCTTGAGCACGCCCCTATAAGCTTCAGGCCCAAATTCAGCCCAATTAACTGAGTCTGGCCCACGAGCCGATCGAGCCAAGCCGAGCCAGAGCCAAACGGCTTCATCGAGTCGGATCTGAGCCGATTTCGAGCCGTTTGCTGGTTTCGTTCTCTTCGTCTTCCTCGATCAATTTGTAACCATTTGGCGTTTAACTCAATTAATTCTTCAAGATTTGTGGCCTATTAATGGCGATAACTCTCCCATTAAGACAATTAATCAATTTTGACCTAGGTTTAAATACCAAACGCCATTGAAAGTGGTGATAGTTTTGCCTATAAATTGAAAGATTCTCTTTGTCCTGCAGACTAACTCAAGATACACCATCTAAACGAGTGAAAGAGTGTCCATAAGCACGGAGCCGGTTCGAATCGAACGTCCGAAAACAGAACACCAAATGGCCGGTGGTATATTAATCGATTTTAAATTCCGTTTTTGTGGTTGTTTTAGCCACATAAATTTCTAACATTTGGTATCAGAGCAAGGCTTCAACTCTGCCTTTGTTGTTCTGTGTTTTTCTGATTTTTCTCAAAATCGAAAAAACCTAAAGTCTTCGTTTTTTTAAAGATTCGATTCAAACGAGCACTGGAAATCGATGGGAAATTAATTTCCAAAATTTTCATATATTTTTCATCATTTATGGTGTTCATATGGCCGCTTAATCGTCCTGGAATTCGGTCGAGTCGCTCATTGTCGAAGTTCGGCAAACCACGGGTGGTAGACGACGACGGAACGGCGTCGTTTTCAGCTCGGCGCAGTAAACGCTGCCATTTTTGGCTTCGCTTTTTTTGTTTGACGCCGCTTTTTGTGCAAACGTATTCGGTAATTCAACGACGTCGTTTTGCTACAGTGCTTATATAAAAATAATAATAATAAAATTATTCGGTTTTGTTGGGCCGATTAAGTGCGCGGCCCAACAGTATCGACGCGGCCCATTACTGTTCTGGCCCATACTGTAGCAGATGAGGAATTAAAATGCGGCCAGTGGGCTTCGAACGCGGGACGCGTCGGGAAGAAGGGGCGGCTTCTACCGCTGCGCTGCTGAGCGCCATTCTTCGCATTTGAATTGCTTATATATGTTTACATTGTATATATATATATATTATATATATACGTATATATTTATATTATTATATATATATAATTATATCATTATATATAATGAATAAAATATAATATCCAGAATATAATTATATATATGTATAAATAATGTCTTGTGATTAAAATAATTTAATTAATTGAGGATTAGCCACAGCACCCTTAATTAATAAAATTATTTTTTATAATCACGTGAGGTATAAAAATATAAATTGTGGTAATTATTTTTGATATAATAAAATTTATCCAACAGGAAATTTTATTATATTAAATTAATTAATCAGGATAAAATGTCAAATTATTTTCTTAATTTGCCCACAGTGACTAAGAAAGGAATATAATTTGATAGTTTTATCACTTTTTGAACATGAATCTACTGGAATTAAAATTTAGCCCACAGGTAATTTTTTTGTTTATTGATTCATGATGTATGTTTTATATTGGTAAAATATAATTTTGTAATTTGTTAGCATCAATTTTGGATGTTAAGTATGTATTTATTTTTATGCAACTATTCAATCTGTAAATCTTTTCGATATTAGATGTGAAATTTCCGAACTTAAGGGTGATAACTATAAAGTGTGGAAAGATAGAATTCTTTTTCACTTAGGGTGACTAGATATTGATTATACTATCCGAAAAGACGAACCACCTATTTTACCCTTACCAAAGACTCAGATGAGGTAACTCTTTATTAACGCTTAACGATCTAATCGCCTGGCTTTAATATTCATAAAGACAAAAATTTTCTTTGGTATTCGTCACACACCAAAGATACTAAAGTGCATGTAGATTCTATCAAAATAATTAACGAACAATTTGTGAATTCGATAAGGCACTTGCAAGCACCCTAATAACGAAAGCTTTTATCTATTAGCCACCAAAATATAAGGTGTACGTGAAGACATAACGAAAATGAGGGATATCATACCAACTAAAAAAATCTAGAGGTGAAAATGTCTGAACCTTTCATTGTGCACTACATTTTGAATTCACTTCCACCGCAATATGGGCCTTTTAAGATTTTTTATAACACATATAAGAATAAATGGTCAATCAATGAACTGATGACCATGTGTGTTCAAGAGGAAGGAAGGCTCATGATGGAGCAAAGTAAAAATGTCTACATGTTAAAGGAAGGAATGTTCAAGACGCAGGCCAAATCAAAGGAAAAAGGTAAAGTACCTCCCCAATCTGATATCAAGAAGAAGTTCAAGTACTTTTTCTGTAAAAAGAAGGGACACGTAAAGAAGGACTGTATCAAGTATTAGAATTGGCTTGAAAAGAAAGGTAATTCATTCTCTTTTGTATGTTATGAATCTAATATGGTTAATGTTGCACATAACACACGGTGGATTGACTCGTTCTACAATCCATATTTCTAATTCCTTACAGGCTTGCAAAACCTAAGGAAACCAAAGGGACAGCCGAACAATGCATCTTCTCCGAAAATAAGATACGTTCACACATGTGGAGGCCATTGACCATGCAATTTAATTTTGAGTAGTAGTTTTGTTTTTGTTCTTGAAAAGATCTTTTATATTCCAAATTTCTAGAAATTTGATTTAAATTCAAGACTTGTGCCTTATGGATATTCCTTTATATTTTCGCACTCATTATTCAGTTTATATTATAAGTCTGATATTGTTGGGTATGCAGACACCGTCTGATGTTTCTTATTGTTTGAATTTATAAAATAATACCTCTTTAATATCGTGCATGCTAATAATGAAATTAAAAGATGTATTATGAATGAATGTTTCTCGATATTATGGCATATAAGATTGGGACATATCTCCATTGATAGAATCAAAATATTGGTAAATGATGAAATACTTAAGACTCTAGATTTTATCGATTTTGAGACTTCACTGGATCCATTAAAGGAAAAGCGGACCAACAAGACTAAGAAAATGCCAAGAGGAGTTCTGGACATATTGTAGATCATACATACCGACGTTTGAGCCTCGATATGGGACTATACTGGTCCCAAATATTTTATTATCTTTATTGATAATTTCTCACGATATACGATATTTACTTGCTTAATAATAAATATGAAGTCTTGGATGCTTTTAAATTATTTAAAGAAGAAGTAGAGAAACAATCAAAAAAATATCAAAATCAGAGATTAGATAGAGGTAGAGAAAGATATGGTAGATATCTTTGAAGATGGACAAATACCCTCGGTCCATTTGTAAAGTTTTTTCAAGAATATGGGATTGTTTACCAATATACTACGCCTGCTTCTCCACCAAAATGGGGTAGGAGAAAGAAGAAATCGAATATCATGTCGACATGGCGAGGAATATGCTTAGTAACTTCGAACTTCCAAAATCTTTTGCGAGAGAAGCTCTTAAAACAATGTACAGACATATTAAACCGGTCCCAACAAAAGCTGCTTCAAAACTCTTTCGAAAGTTATGAAAAGGTTGAAAACCGAGTTTACAACACGACGCTGGCGGATGCCCATCGAAGTAAGAGTTTATAACCTACAAGAAAAGAAATTGGACCTAGGGACTATAAGTAGGCATTTCATCGATATGTCAATAGCTTAAGGGATACGTATTTTACCCATCTCATACCACTGTGATTGTAATCAAAAACACAAAATTTCTTAGAATGACTTAACGAGTGGAGAAAACGATTTAGAATTGATCATTTGATTCACAACCCTCCACTTCATATAATAGGTTGATTAATGTGACACAACACCACTAAGATTTATTTCACAATCCATTTCTAATTCTTACAGTACTTGGTAAAACCTAAGGAAATATATTAAATAACAATGCATCTTCTCCGAAAATAAGATACGTTCACATGTGGAGGCCATTGGACCATGCAATTTAATTTTGAGTAGTAGTTTTGTTTTGTCTCTTGAAAAGATCTTTTATATTCCAAATTTCTCTAGAAATTTGATTTCTGTTTCAAGACTTGTGCCCTATGGATATTCCTTTATATTTTCAGACTCATTATTCAGTTTATATTATAAGTCTGATATTGTTGGGTATGGTACACTGTCTGATGTTCTTTATTGTTTGAATTTATAAAATAATACCTCTTTTAATATTGTGCATGCTAATAATGAAATTAAAAGATGTATTATGAATGAATGTTTCTCGATATTATGGCATAGAAGATTGGGACATATCTCCATTGATAGAATCAAAATATTGGTAAATGATGAAATACTTAGTACTCTAGATTTTACTGATTTTGAGACTTGTGTGGACTGCATTAAAGGAAAGCAGACCAACAAGACTAAGAAAAATGCCAAGAGGAGTTCGGACATATTAGAGATCATACATACTGACATTTGTAGTCTCGATATAGACTCATATGGTCCCAAATATTTTATTATCTTTATTGATAATTTCTCACGATATATGTATATTTACTTGCTTAATAATAAATATGAAGTCTTGGATGCTTTTAAATTATTTAAAGAAGAAGTAGAGAAACAATCTGAAAAAAATATCAAAATTGTGAGATTAGATAGAGGTAGAGAGTATTATGGTAGATATGCTGAAGATGGACAAATACCTGGTCCATTTGTAAAGTTTTTTCAAGAATATGGGATTGTTGCCCAATATACTATGCCTGGTTCTCCAGACCAAAATGGGGTAGGAGAAAGAAGAAATCGAACATTGTTGGACATGGTGAGGAATATGCTTAGTAACTTCGAACTTCCAAAATCTTTGTGGAGTGAAGCTCTTAAAACAGCGGTGTACATATTAAACCGGGTCCCAACAAAAGCTGTTTCAAAAACTCCTTTTGAGGTTATGAAAGGTTGAAAACTGAGTTTACAACACGTACGCGTATGAGGATGCCCATCAGAAGTAAGAGTTTATAACCTACAAGAAAAGAAATTGGACCTAGGGACTATAAGTAGGCATTTCATTGGATATGTTGAACAGTCTAAGGGATACAGATTTTACTGTCCATCTCATACCACTAGGATTGTAGAATCAAGAAACACAAAATTTCTTGAGAATGACTTAACGAGTGGGAGAAAACGATTTAGAATTGATCATTTGGATTCACAACCCTCCACTTCATATAATAGGTTGATTAATGTACACAACACCACTCAAGATCAATCTGGTGTTGAACAACCAATCATTGTCATTCCATAAAATATTGATTCTATTCAATTGACCATAAAATTCAGGATTTGTCTGAAATAGTTGTACAACATACTCCTATTGAGGATGATGATACAATATTAAGGTCTTCTAGAATGAAAAAGTTAGCAATCCCTAGTGATTATGTTGTATATCTTGAAGAGTCTGACTACAATGTGGGAGCTGAAAATGATCCTGAAACTTTTTTACAAGCCATGAGTTGTACGGAATCATAATTATGGTACAATGCTATGAAAGAAGAGATGAGTTCCATGAGTAGTAATAGAGTCTGGCATCTTATTGAATTGCATAAAGGGGTGAAAGTCATAGGGTGTAAATGGGTCTTTAAAACTAAGAAAGACTCATTAGGCAATATTAAAAGATATAAGGCAAGACTCGTTACTAAATGTTATACTCAAAAAGAAGAAATTGATTACAATGAGACTTTTTCTTCTGTATCTAAAAAGGACTCTCTTCGCATAATTTTGGCATTGGTTGCTCATTTTGATATGAAATTGCAACAAATAGATGTGAAAACAGCATTTTTAAATGGTGATCTAGAGGAAGAGATTTACATGAAACAACCAGAAGGATTCTCCTCTAATGATGGTGAGCAATTGGTATGCAAATTAAAGAAGTCCATATATGGATTGAAACAAGTATCCCGTCAATGGTATTTAAAATTTGATGAAATTATCTCTTCATTCGATTTTGAAGAGAATATTTTGGATCAATGTATATACCAGAAGGTAAGACTTGTTTCATTGTCTTATATATGGATGATATTTTACTTGCATCCAATGATAAAGGGTTGTTGTATGAGGTGAAACAATTTCTCTATAAAAATTTTGAAATGAAGGATATGGGTGATGCATCTTATGTCATTGGCATAAAGATACATCGGCATTGACTTTGTTGTGTTACCGGGTTTGTCTCAAGAGACCTATATCAATAAGGTTTTAGAGAGATTTGGATGAAAGATTGTTCACCGAATGTAGCACCCATTGTGAAGGGTGATAAGCTCAATTTGAGCCAATGCCTGAAAAACGATTTGGAACGGGAACAGATCAAGAACATTCCATATGCTTCTATTATTAGAAGTTTGATGTATCTTCGGTATGTACAAGACCGACATAGCATTTGCAATTGAAATGTTGGGAAGATTTGAGTAATCCAGAATCGAACACCTGGAAAGTCACCAAGAAAGTCGCTTAGGTATTTTCAATGTACCAAAGACTACATGCTTACATATAGGCAGTAAACAATCCTGAAGTTTTGGGTTACTCCGATTCGACTTATTTGGATGCGTTGATTCACGTAAATCAACATTCGGTTCACATATTTTGTTTGGTGGTGGAGCAGTATCCTGACGGAGTGCAAAGCAAACTTTGATTGCTACTTCCACTATGGAGGCCGAATTCGTTGCTTGTTTCGAGGCTACAAAGCATAGTGTATGGATGAGGAATTTCATGTCTAGGCTTAGAGTGGTTGATTCCATCTCAAGGCCATTAAAGATATTTTATGATAATTTAGCTGCTATTTTTTTTGCTAAAAATAACAAAAGTAGCAGTCGAAGTAAATATATCGACATTCAGTTTTTACCCATAAATGAGCGCATTAAAGGAAAGAAAATTGCTATTGAGCATATCAGCACTGAATTGATGATCGCTGATCCTTTGACTAAAGGCATGCCACCATTAAGGTTCAAGGATCTTGTAACTGAAATGGGATTGAGTTTCATTTCGTAATTTTCATTGTATAGACAATGATATTATAAATTCCTATTTTATTGTTGTGATATTTCTCAAAATAGAGTGTACACATTAATTGAATTGAGAATATTATTAAGTTGGACAAAGAATAAACATAGGATTTATTCATAAAGTAAAGTTACTGGATGACTTGAGAAATTAATATATTATAATACATAGAAGATATTACTCATTATTAGAGGACTTATCGCCATGATTCATATATTTATTTATTAAAGTTTGAAAAATTGATGATTTTAGTTATCACATCAAGTTAAATATGGACCAAGTGGGAGAATATAAGCTTCAGGCCCAAATTCTGGCCCAATTAACTGAGTCTGGCCCACGAGCCGATCGAGCCAAGCCGAGCCAGAGCCAAATGGCTTCATCGAATCGGATCTGAGCCAATTTCGAGCCGTTTGCTGGTTTCGTTCTATTCGTCTTCCTCGATCGATTTGTAACCATTTGGCGTTTAACTCAATTAATTGTTGAAGCATTTGTGGTCCATTAAGTGGTGATAACTCTCCCATTAAGACAATTAATCAATTTTGGCCGGTTTAAGTACCAAACACTCGGTTGAGGCGAGCGATAGTTTCGCCTATAAATTGAACATTCTGACTTTGTCCCTGGTACCCAACTCAAGTATTACACCATCTAAACGAGTGAAAGAGTGTCCAGAAGCACGGAGCCGGTTCGAATCGAACATCCGAAAACAGAACACCAAATGGCCGGAGGTATATTAATCGATTTTAAATTCCATTTTTGTGGTTGTTTTAGCCACATGAATTTCTAACATTCCCTTCATGAATCAATGCCTCAGGCGCTCGTCGATCGTGTCCTTTCATAAATCGGTGCCTCAGTCGCCCCTCAGGCCTTGGTCACATGTGCGAGAAAACTCCTCATCCATACTATCAATCAGCATATCAAATAGGTATGGATCAACAAGAAAGTGAACCAGAAACTAATAAAATAGTCATAGTAGTGGAAAAAAAAATATAATTAATATATTTAGCTTTATACCCATTATATAAAAGTCTTTAAAATTGATATGAATCTCATGTTATTTTAATTTTTGTTCTCTTCATCCTCTTTTACTTTACACTAAAAATAGTAATTTTGATACAGTTAGATATATAAATAATATTACTCGTGAAAAGATATCTTAATATTATAGTTGATATCCACTTTTTTCTTGGATGTATCATATTTTTCAGACTTTATTAATTATATTTATGATTATATTATGAGATAGTTGTTACTTTAAGATTTATAGTTACCATGCAATCAAATCCTAATAATAGTCGTGGGCCGAATCCAGATCGTCACATACACACTGTTGGGTCCCAATATAAGGGCCCACAAAATACGGCCCGAAGAAAATACCCAAGTGAAAAGCCCAAAAATATGTCTACGGACCAAGAGGACTGGACGGCCCAAGAAGCCAAAAACCCAGGCTAGCTCCTTACGTCAAACTGGCCTAATAAGCCCGAGAATACAGGCTAGTGTCCCAAAAGCTAAAGCTACGACAAAGGTCCGAGAGGTCTCTTTAACCGAAAGGAGCTCGAGGACACCGCAAATAGCAGACGACACCCAGGCACGAGGACCAGAAGAAGAAGTCGAGAATCTCAGAAGTTCCATCAGGCCTCAGATTAGTCCGAGAAATCATAGAAAGACCCAAGGACCCTCCAGAAGGACCGAAGATCCTCCGAGAGACAGTTAAACACCCGAGAGCTACCTTATTCAACGAGTCCGCGAACTCACAAAGAGACAAGGCACGCCACACATGGACGAGGACTATCTCATGCACGGCCAAGAGCGCCAACTAAGTAACTTCGCCTATTTCCAAGGAACCTGCAACCACTACGAGACGTCGCGTCCACAGAACACGCCTAGTCAAATCAAAACTGACGCCTAGAGTTTACGTGCCTGACATGCTCAGGCCCTACCAGCGGCTCCAGCGGCACCAACAGCGTGCTTCCCTACACACGCCATCATTCCTGACATAGACAGCAAGCCAGGTGGACGGCTCCCTTATGCGCTTGGCATGACCAACAGGACAGTGGATAGCCTCTCGGCCAAACGTCAGCTGCCACGTATCTTCTTCCCCACGGCACAATTTCTCCTATAAATACCCAACGATATCTCTTTTCAAAGGATCCTTTTTCGGCTCTTTCTAGGCAAAAGGAAAAAGGACTCTTGACCTTTTTTCCTCCTCTTTCCTAGAAGAACAAACAAGGAGGAAGAGTTCACAAGCTTCCCAACGAAAAAGCCTTTCAGAAGGAGAGAACTAAGGAAAGAAAAAGGGAAGATATTCCCAAAGCTTGTATTTTGTAATACTTCCACTCATAGTGAAGCATTTCTAAAGGTTCAAAGTCTCGTGATTTTTCTTCCTCATTTAAGAGTAAGCTTTCCACGTAAAACCCGGTTTTAATATCTCCTTCTCCACATCTTACAATCTCAAACACTTTGTTGCATGTGACCCCGCAGTCCAAAACGCAACAAACGGTTTTGCCTTGAATACAGATGGATTAACTATGCAATAGTAGGAAATATGTGATAAATCTTGTGTGACCCATTGATAAATTTTTGCATTTTTAAAAAATTAGGCTATGTAGATTAAATGAAAATATAATTACTAAGTGTTGTTTAGATATGAGAAGTATTTAGAAGTTACCAGTAAAGTTAAATTTTTTAAAAGATATTCTTATTTAATATACATTTTTTAATAAAAACAATAATATTTTAATACCTTAAAAATTATTCTTCTCTGTACTCTGTTAAACTGGATTAAAACAATCATTTTTAGGTATCTTTAAAATGTGGATAAAAACAACCATTTTTAAGAGAATAAAGGGAGAAATTAATTTTGATTTTTGAGATAATAATAAATCGATATATTAATTATATCAGTTATTTTTATAAATTAAATGCATTTATATTTATGTATTAATGTATGTTAATTATTTTTTATTGTATAATAATTTAATAAAAAATATGATAATAAAAATTCTAAAAATTAAAATTTAATGCTATATTCCAACACGGGAAAACCATAGAAAGCAATAAGCAATGGAACTTAGCAATATACTTACCAAGAAGATATGGCATTACACAAGCTCCCGAAAAAACCAGCCGGCGGCGGAAGTGGGCGGCCGAGCACGGGAACCCATGCCGGTCCAGGCCTCAGGCCTGGATCTAGACCGGGAGCGGGACCACCGGAGCCGGGTCGGCCGGGAGGTCTCATCAACCCCTCTGCAACTCAAATACAGCACAGCCAAGGCAAACCAAAGTGCAGATACAGAGAGTGGTTAGGAGAAGTTGAAATTGGTGCAGAGCTTTGGGCGTGTTTGAGTTGCGGTGTCATTTTATAGTAATAATTTAAAAATATTTTTTTTTCACCAGAAAAAAAAAAAAAAAGAAAAATTGTAATTTTGGATTTTCTTTAAAAGGATTTTTCTAATTTTTTTTTATCACAAAAAAGGAAAGTTAATGAAATGAATATTTTTTTAGCCATTAAATATATAAAAAACAGATTATTAAATAAAAATTATATTTCTAAAAATATCGAAAAATAATAAAAAAATATATAATTATCTGAAATTTAGCCATTTCTGTATTTTTAAAAAGCTTGGACACGTGTACTGTGCTTCTAGAGAGTTCTTGCGAAACTAGCAGTGCCTATTTAAAATCTGCCTTTCAAAAGATTCGAAGAATTCAGCTGCCCGTCTCTCCTGCCTACCATTCTTCTTCTTCTTCATCCTCTCTTTCTCTCTCTTGAATTTTCTCTCTCTAATTCTCTGTTTGAGAAGAATGGCGTGGAGTGGAATGACTGTTGATCGCAACTAACTCGTCTGCTCCAGAAACATCCATAGCCAAAAGCAGAGGTAAGAGAACAGTGGCAGACGCTGTTTACGCTCGGACGGCATGGGAGAAGTGTCATTTTTTTTATTTTTAATTATTCTTAAAATATTTTAAATAATATAATATGTGTATATATTATTTTTATATAGATCCACTAGTAGCATTTATAAATAAATAAAATCCTTCTTTATTAAAAATACTTAAAATAATTAAAAGATTTTCCATAAATAGGCCTAATCAAAGCAAGATTTACGAATTTAGATAAAAAAAATTATTATTAATATGAGAAATCAGACAAAAAAAGCTTTGGTAATTCGCGTCAAAATTATATTATATTCGTTTATAATTTAAACTATATCAATTCAAATCGGCCTATTAATATTTCTTAAAATTTTTAAATATTTTTATTTAAAAATTTATATTTATTTAAAAATATCTAAAAATATAAAATATTTTTTAAAAAAATAATATTAAAATTAAAATATTATATAAATATATATTAAAATAAAAAATATTTATCTATAAAATTATCAATTACACAAAATATAATCAATAGAAATTATTTTAAAATTAATATTTATTTAAATATATATATTTATATAATTTGAGTTAGGTTTAACCGTAACAGCCACTTTAAAACGCCCGCACTAGACTTATATGGTGGTTAGGTCATCAACTGAGGTGGGGCCGACCAAGGAACGAGAGGCCCTACGCCTGCCGTGGGGAGGGGGCCGTTGGATTTTCATCCGATAGCCCCCATATTAATATAATTTTTTTTTAAAATGTATTAAAAAAAAAGCATACTATGATAGACGCCATCGAATGAAAATCCAACAGCTCTCGTCACGCGGCACAGGCCCTGTGGCGCGTCTCTGCGATGCAACCAATTGTTCTCTTTTTTTCTTTTTTTGGTTTTTGCTTTTATTAGGGACTTACATGTATTATTATTTGTAGTTTAAAATTAATATAATTAAAATTTTCTAAAAATGATAATAAATTACAAAAAAAAAAAAGAGAGAATTTTGTTTTATCTGTTTGGTGAATAATTATTAATGTCAACAATAAGAGGGAAAATATGATTTTATTTCTCCCTCATAATTTTTTCAATTAAATTTATTATTATCTTTTCAAATATCAAATTCTATGTTATGAATAGTTAAAATATATCATAATAATATAAATGCTAAAACTAACACAACACATTAAAATATTATTTTAATTTTTATATTTAAATATTTTTAAAATAATATTAATACTAAAAGATTAAAATAACACGCCGCAGGTCATCACGGACTTTTTGGGGCGGCGAAGGGGAGGCGGCCTCGGTGGCTAAAGCCATACTGGTGATATCCCTTAGAGGGAGGGACGCTTCATTGGCCGTTAGATTAAAAAATTCAATGGTCATATTTTATATATAAAAATATATATATATTTAGTTATTTTTTTTATTTTTATATCTTTTTTGCATTTGATTAAAAAAAAAGGTTTAATATAGGGAGAACTGCAACGCTTCAGTGACAGCTGGATTAAAAAATCCAACGGCCATATTTTATATATAAAAAAAACATTTTTATTTTTTTTTGTTTTTATATTTTTTTTTGCATTTGATTTTAAAAAAAAGGTTTAATGCTTTTTTTTATGATTTTTTTTTAAAAAAAATTAGAGCCATTAGATGATGAATCTCATGGCTCCCGTTAGCGTCGAAGGGACAACAGCGCTGAGCGCTGAGCAGCTCTCGTGCACCGCCAGCAGCATGAGACTGGTAAGGGGCGGGTGAATTTGACAAAAACATTAGATTCTTCCTACTTAAAATCTACTTATACTTTTAATAATACTAAAAATTTTATTACCGACAAATCCAAAATATTTAATATTGCAAATACAAAGTAGACGAAAAAATTGACACTGAAATAATTTTATGGGCTTTTCCTAAACCTTTTATCTGTGTCGACAAACAATTCGAACTATCTGTGAAACGGCTAGGAGAATTGGTGATAATAAAAATAGATACGAGGTTCTGCTTCAAGGGGGCGACATTCACTCTGTAAATTGTCGCGTTTATGGGGTCAGATCGAGAAAAATGCAGCAGAAAGTAGTTAATCCGATCTCGATGTTACCTGATGCGGGCAAGATGCTGGCTCGGTGTCCATTCCGAGCTCCAGTGACCCGTGAAATTCAACTTAAAATCGGTTCAGTTCTGGTTGGATTTTCTGGGTTCACACTAACGGCCATGCCCATGTTCGAGAGACAGCTGATCATTGTGGAGATACCAGCTTTTAAAGCTGCATCCGATGCCTGATCAATCGAAAACAAGAACACCGAGCATGAGTGAAGATAATACCAAACAGCTATATTTTAAAAAAAACCCAGAAATGGAAGAACTTCAGATCAACATGTTAGGAAACAAAAGATTGATATTCAATCAAGTAGCCAACTTAGGAAAAGGCATTAGGGCATAAACGCATATTCAATTACGAAGGGAAAAAAATAAAATTAAATTCAAGTATAGTTCCTAAATAGGTCTTTCTTCTACCAAGCCCCAAACCATTATAAGTGAAGGTTTATAGGCTTTTCTAGCTTGTTTTTTCTTTCCCCCTCTTTTGCCCATTAATCTACTTCTGTGGCACCCGATATTCTCAAATCAAAGGGAAAAATTGAGGTAGATAGTTATTAAACGGCGAGGCGATCTCACAACTAACCACCGAGCAGATTAAGGAGCAACGATATGGGTGGACTTGAGGGTAATCAGTAGGTAATGGTATGGATTTTTAAGCTTCAGAAGGCAGATCACATCGGTTCATTTAGTTGTGTTGGGAGATATCCTTTAGCCGGTCTTTGGACACTTTTAATAATGTGGTTTCTCATCTATTTATATATACTAATAGGTTCATACAAGAATGGATTAATGGGTGAGTGCAGCCTCGTCCGAGGCGTCCCCAAAACATCTCTATTTGGAGCATAAATTATGAAGATTAGTATTCTCTGTCTTTTCTGATCCCTCTCGTACTGCTATTTCTCTTGATTTCAGTAGATGAACCAGGAATTTATCTACTCCCCCATAAGGAAAATTTGATTCTACATCAAGTCTATAATATGATGTAACATTGCTTTTACTCTTAGAGGCATCTCATCCGTCTATAAATACAAATGTCAGCCGATAACGATATTTTTCAATGCCGTGACAAATATTTTGATATATTTTTGTATCGGCCGATACAACCGATATGTTGGCCGGGCCTTGTTAGTTTACGATTTTCAGAAAAATTTTTTATATTCGATAAATCCGATACTAATACGTACTATCTAATATATTTGATATGAATATGACCGCGATCAATACTGATATATGTATTTTTATCTATATATCCATCCATATGTACTAACAAATCCACACAATAACAGATAGATGGATGAGCACACCATCGTCCAATGATATCCCAAAAACATTTCTCTGTTCTTTCTAGAGAATCAATTCACATATCCAACCATTAGTGATTGATACAAAAATTTTCTAGCACAAAGCAATTCTTCTAATCAAATTGACCACTAGAGGTTCTAAACCTCGGAGACAAAGTCAATCCAAACAAATTTGTTTTAGAGAGTCAAATAAAAACTATTAAAAAATCAACACTTTTATAGAATTACTATTTTTTAGCATAATAAATTAAAAAAATTAGAGTATTGATGGGTAGACCCATAGCTGGCAGGCCTAATAAGAAGAACGGCCCAAAGTCCAGACTCGCGTTAGACGGTCAACGCTAGTGTTGACCGCCTGGCGCGCCAACCAGACCGTCAACGCGCTCCCTCAAGATGGTCAACATTTCTGTTGACCGGAATTACTGTAGCAACAGGTCGCGAAAAGACATAAAACTTAATACGGGTCAGGCCCAGTTTGGCAGGCATTCCCATACACGACAAGCAACGATCCTATCCCTAATTTCACGCCTTCCTTGAAATCAATCTCCTCTAAAGAAGGTATCAACAGATTCAGCGCCCTCCCCATGAGGAAGGCGCCAGATTCTCTCTCATTGCCAACAATGGAGTCTAACGGTCACAAAAATACAAAAGGAAGGCAGATAATCTGAAAATCCGTTACCCACTCAGAAAGGAAACGATCGCATCAGATCACGCCAGTTAAGCCTTCCTACTCAAGGAAGGCCGCCCAACACCAGGCAAGGGATCACGCATTCCTATCCAAAGAAGGTCGCACTCCCCACCGTCTATATAACCTCAGAGTCTGATGCGAGCATAAGTCAGGGAGAGAGTCCATCCCAAAAGACCGGTCTAGTAGGAGGGAGAGCCCCCTAACTTATAAGCTAGAGGTTTTGCCTCAAACTTTTCAATGTAGGACTCGCATCATTCCTCCCTCCTTCAACAGTTGTGACCTCGGCGGCTGCACTCTGCGACACTTCACTTAACGGCTTTCACTCTGCGACGCTTTACTCCGCACCGGCAGCAGATCAGCCCCTCCGCAGGTAGGCCTTTTCGGTTAGAACCCTCCGCAGGTAGCCCTCTCTGGGCCGAGGCTGGTCTCAATGAAAGCACCATTTAATGCGAGCATAAGTCAGGGGGAGAGTCCATCCCAAAAGACCAGTCTAGTAGGAGGGAGAGCCCCCTAACTTATAAGCTAGAGGTTTTGCCTCAAACTTTTCAATGTGGGACTCGCATCATAGTCTCCACTCTGGAGGGACACGATCTGAATCACGAATACAGACGAAAAATACAACGCGGTGTTTGAGCATACTTTCTCTCAAACGCTTACTTTGCCAATCCCACTCCAAGCCTCCGGATTACAGAGATTTCGCCCGCTCCCTGATAACGGTCCTTCTAAGCTATCACGCTTTCAGGACATAACTCCCACTCGTTCCTTGCGAACATCGAGTCGGAAAACCATACTCTCAACGAATCACGGGAACGTCTCCACATCTACAGGTCAATACTCCCACCAATCTCATTCTCGCTCTCTCTCTTTTTACTTATCAGTTCACCTTCTTAAAGTTTGAAGGCTTGTTACTAACTTGAGCGTCGGAGTGGGACAACATCTCGCTGGCACCTGACCTCTTGTTTTCTGTAGTGGTGTGCAGGATTCAGACTCAGTGAACGGAGCCGGATCCAAACAATTTGGCGAATCCGAATCTGCTCGAAATCGGATCCAGGTACGCATCAAGTATCATTTTTGGTAAAAAGATAGTGAAAAATTCATCGGATAGATAAATGGGTCATGGTAGTCAGGAAATTAATTTATTGGGTCAATAAAAAATTTTCAATGGGGCCAATAAAAAATTACAACTCAATAGTTAATGCATTTGTATCTAATTCCTTTTTATATATAAAGATTTTTTGAAGAGGATCCACTTTTGAAAGGTAAGAATAATTGAGAGAAGTTTCCAGAAAGCAATAAGGTGCCAATGACATTTCTTCTTTAAAATGCCATAAAACAAGTCGGGCAAAAGCTGAGGAGAAAAAAAAGGTATCACAGCAGTAGAGAAGGAGAAGGAATAGAAATGGACACCACCAGTAAATAGCTAAATGCTCAGCTGTAAAAATTGGTCCCATATTTACAACTGCCCCTGTAGAAAATTACGGAAGGATGTTTAAGGTAATTTAGACGCTTAAAATAGAGGTCAAATGAAGCACGTGTGAAAAAAGGTGCTGTTGTTATGGTTAGAGCAAAGAAAAACATAAGAATATCTGGAGTAGAGAGATAAGAAATGATTTGGAGTCATTTCTATTTTTGGAGAACATTACACAAAATCTAGTAGAACGGCCAAGATAAATTCATATAATTGATCTAATTGATTGGGGTTAAGGCTTTGCTGTTATATACTTACAACAGCCCCGAGAGCGAGAAATGAAACTTGTATACCATAGCAGATAGTTGAAATGCACGGCCTACAGATTTTGACCCGAGGATCTGCAAACAGCTTTAACAGCTAAAATTTCACAAGAAATTCCAAACACAAAATATAAAAGTACCTTCTGGTCCTCCTCCTGAAACTTCAAAACCCCTGATGGCCACTCATGGACAAGCTTTTGAAGTTCAACCATTATTTCTGGCCGTTTAGAATCAGTTAAGGTCTGGCAAAACACAAATCAATATTCATTACAAACTTAGAACAATGCAACAGTTAAAGCATGGAATACCAAAGTTGTGTATGTTTTTAATCTTTTACGAGCATCTTCTATGAAGCATCGCCACAGTTAAAGGTAGCTACTACCTAAGACATCATCTAAATTTAAAAGCAGGGAACATAATTCCATAGCTCGTTGAAATGAATGACAATATGCTTCAATTGATGAATGAAATTGTTCGTGTATATAACAATGTCCTAAATTTATTAAAGAAAATATCTAATTATTCCTATCTTGGGTTCACTATTTAAGGGATAACATCAGCAGCGAGTTACCATATAATACAGGGGTTGTTTGTCAGTAATTTTCAAAATGTGTTTTAGGGAAAATTAAAATTTGAAGCTTCTCCAAAATCACTCATGAAGTGTTATTAAAAAAGCTCTAAATTGAAATTTGATTAACAAAAAAAAAAAAAAAAAAAAGTGCAAAGAGAAACTTACAGAAAAACTTGATGAACTTTCTGGAAAAAATCAAAATTTGCCGTTTATCTTTTAAAAGTTGTTTCAAAATCTGTATTAAACAGGCCATTAGACCACAATTACATTATTTCAAGGACAGAATTTTAGTTATTAGTAAAGTGAATGTCCAATATACTTTTTTCCCCTTCAGTTGTTTCCCTTTTTGATTTACATCATCGTTCTTTTGCCTTTTATCCTTTCAACAATTCAGCCAAGGGCCAGAGAGGACAGATGAAATTGGTGATTAATCCACATTGTGTTCCATAAATCAAGAAAATACGACGTAAAAGTAGCATGCACCTGATCAAGAAGTTGAATAGCCACAGCAGCATTTTCAGGTTTTTGCTCAAGCAGAAAACCCTGAATGAAGAGACCAAACAGTAAATTTACATCCAACACCTCCGATTACAAGACCATGAATTTGTGTTTTATGGTTGTACATAGTAATATAATAATGGTAGGTGGTACTCGTGAAGCTGTAAAAGCTTTAATGGGGGAAGCCAATTTCAGAAATCCTGTCAATCAATGCAGGCAACTGTATGCGGTCAGAGTACCATTACTGAAAAATAGCATCACATAAAGCACAGGCTGAGGCACAAATATTGATAGAGATGGTTATCCTCAAACTTCTTATATCACAATAATCACATATAAGCGCAAGGAGATTTTCACATCCTAAGGAGATTTTAGCTCCGACTTTGAAAGAAGAAAACCAAATTAATATTCCACCAAAATATGCATGTCATTAACATTTATTTTCTTATTTTTAATTATTCATTTCCAGAAAGCACTTTATTGCTTGGTGTCAAGACTGGATACATGGTGTAAAAGGGAGTGTTGTTAAGGCCCTCCCATTGTGAAGACTCCCATATCCACCTAACAGCCAGAATTAAAAGTTGAATAGATAATGGTGGAAATTGCATCTAATAATTTAAATAGATATTCAATTCTCACTATTCATCAAACTTCTAATCCTGGGCATTAGGTAGATATAAGAGCCTCCACAATAGGAAGACCTCAACAGCTCTAGTGTGAAAAAAAAGGAGAATCTTGTCAGCCTAGGATGTTCAGTTATGCAAATCAGGGTACCTTTGCGCATAAAAATCCACTTTTAAGAGAGGGCTGTTTGTACAATTCTGATCTCAGCTTTTCAATTTCCCACAGAGATTCAGTGTCTCCTGCCACAGAGCCATTTATCATCCAGAAAAGAAAACAAGGCACAGCAGCAACATATTTTGGTACGGCTCATAAGATTGCAATTTCACTGAAATAATCATACACCAAAGACGCAAAAAGGAAGGCCAGGAGCTACTTCTAGCACAGCTGACTAAAACATTTCAATGAAATAGCAAGATCTTGCAGTAAAGCAAGAATGGCAGGTTGGCAGCAGTGGATTGTCTTATGAAACCAAGACTCCCAGATATTTTCACAGATATTCCACTAGCCATGGACAGTCATGTAGAGTTTGCCATAATTTTTCATGAAATCTAAATGGACTTCCTTTGTATAGAAGACACACGGCAACACACTGCACCGAGTTTACATTACAGTACAAGTGAAAAATATAAAACAATGTATAAAATTTGGTTTTTATACTTTATATGGTAGGGCATACCAAATACAACATATATACAATTTATAGCACAAATTGTGTTTAGCAACTCTCATCGCATTACATGGCTTCAAGCGTATGTAACATCATGGGGGGCATGTACATTCGCTTGATTAATCAACCTCTCTTCCAGACTAAGACAACAAATTATTTCCTTTTTACTGCATAGCCTACTGACAAGTGCTTGAAATTACCGAGCGTACTACTTGGAAATATAACAGTATCTCCAGTGGACATTTGTGCCATACTCTCCACAACTTAAAGAACTAGCCACGGGGAGTTGCCTTTTCTGGAAAAGCAAATTTTTAATAGAAGAGGAAAAAAACACAATAATATTGCAAGGAGATTATTTTTGTTTCACAAACAATTTAAGTTCAGAAATAAAACAAAATGAAGCTTTCCAGGCTTCCAGCCAAATATCAACATAAGTTAGTTGAAGAAACATGCAGTTATATTAAATAAACTAAGCCTTGGTTCGGCTAATCTAACCACAAATTTCTAACAATCTTTTCGTATTTGGCTTGGCTGAATTTTGATGTATGGTAATTGTTGTTAGTTGTTACCCATGGTATTTCATGTTTGACAAAAGCATTTTTGTGCAATTAGATACCATATAGTACAGGGGCTCACAATGTTAAATTCATGCATGTTGCTGAATTAATTGTACTTAAAAAAATTAATATTGATTATATTATGATGCATATGTGCATAAGGTATTTGATATGCTAACTTTAACTTCATATACTCAATTTTAGCAATTGACAAACAAGCTTATGTATTAGATATCCAGCTTCATCTACAATATTATCCTTCAAATTAAAAAAGGGTAACACATTTTACTTGATGACACTGAGTTTAGTTAATCCGAGAAATTAAGAATGCATGGAGACCTCTCTTTACAGCAAACTCCATCCAAATGTCGAATGTAGTTTTCCGTAGTTTGACTCCAGCTTTCAGAAACCTTTTGGAGTACTTAGAGATCAGCTCCCACTTATCAGTATCATAACAAATGCTGCAGCATAACAGGTTTAATAATCAGCATCAGTTTTCCTACTTCATGACTGAGTTCACACAAGTTTACTATAGCTTCAAAAATTGAATGCACTAAATGAATAGGGCAACAAATAGAGACAGGTAGAATGACAAGAGAGAGGGGAGAGGACTATATGCTTAAATCAGCAAATGTGAAAAGCCCATGGGTGCCACCCAAAGCATAGATTTTTAATTAAGAGAATATTTGCATCCTGTTTACAGTAATATAAAAAGACTATGGTCAAACTATTCCAGAATTCAAAAACCATGACATGTGGTCAGCTGTAGATTCAAGAATGAACAAAGAAATTCAAAAACTAATGGTGTATATTCCATGCAGTACAAAATTTGACTCGATTTCAGAATCTGGGACATGGTAAACAAATAAAAAAATGAGTGGGATTTGGCACAATGCCCAATTTTAGTCCTAATAGAATAAATGTTTGTCTGCTTTGACATACTGAAATTAATTGGAATTGTTAATAAAATTGCCTACTTTTGGTCAAAAGTGGGATTCTTTGGTTAAATTGCACAAAAAATAATACTACCCTCATCCACACTTTCGATCGTCAATTGTATCACTCTCAGAACAAAGCATTGGTTGTAAGCATTGGTCATCAATATTGACTGATTGTGTTGTGAGGCTCTGGTGCGAAGGTCTCCAAAATTCCAACCATCAGTTCCAGGTGTTAGCCATCGTTTAGGTCCATCAATTGGCAGGTCACCTGTTTGCCAAGGATCACAGTAGCTGCCAACATTGGTCAACCATCTTCAATCACCTCTTGTTGGCTGAATCAGTTGCCAACATGGCCATCGGTCACAAAGTAAAAGGCATGGACATGAACACGACACAATGACGACAACACTCTGACCTGCTACTTTTCTATAAATAATGACAAAACACATCAAGTTATTATTTTTCTAATTGATGAGCAACACTATTTTATACTAAATTGGCAATAAATGTGTATATTTATTGTTTTTTCACCCAAAAGAATTAATATGAAAGTATGCAATTGAACCAACATAAATAAGTTCTAGTATGACATCTTCAACAAGCTATTATAATAGCATAATAATATTGATATAACTCAACATTTTAATTTTACCATTTTATACTCTATAATTGTCAAATGATACAAAATATAAGTGAAAAACAAAGAAAACGTGTCCAAAACGTGTCCAAACATATCGGAGGGTGTCTGAATATTTAAAAATAAAAAAATTGAAGAGGTGTCGGAGCATGTCCGACAGGTATAGGACGTGTCAAGGGAGTGCTTTAGTGCCAGGTGAGCATCCATGTTTCTTCCACAGCAAGTGTTGACCGTAAGTCATCAACTATTGATTGCTAGTCACCTGTGAACTGTTGCTAGTCTCAAGCATCAGTTTGCATTTCCAGTTGTTTGTCACGGAGGTTGTCACATAGGTTCAGGATGCTATCCTTCAGTTGCAGATGTTGGCATCTCAGGTCCATCAATTAGGAGGATACACATTAGCCAAGGATCACAGCAGCTGTCAACATTGTTCAACAGTTTTCAGTCCCCTCTTTTTGGTTGGATCAGTTGCCAACATTTATCATCGGTCACAAATGCTGTCCGGCAGTCATCAGCTGCTATAGTTAGTCACGACCTGTTGCTAAGAGTGTTTTTAAGGTCCTTTATTGTGAAAGTTCTCGCATTCATTCAACGGCTAATATTAGAAATTAGGTAAATAAATAGTAAAGATTACATCTAATAATTTAAATTGATATTCAATTTCCATCATTCGTTGATCAGACTTCTAATCTTAGTTGTTGGGTATATGTGGAAGCTTTCCCAGTGGGAGGACCATAACAGCTCTCTATTTCTGATCTCCAACATCAGTTTGCATTGTCAGATGCTCGTCAGGGAGGTTGTAACGTCACTTAAGGATGGAATACAAAACAGTTGAGGTCCCAGTGAGCTCAGAAAGAAACAATCAGAACTTAGAGTTGGAAATTTAATTCTTCGGAGTTCCCTTGGGACAGTTGAGTTGCTTTTTTAGCAGTGTCTAATTTGACAATGTTGATTTTGGAGCTAGAATTCTAATTCTAACTGAAATAACAAACAACCAAATCAGATTCAGCTACCTAATTTCAATTCCATGCACCAAATGCTACCTAAAGCTGTAGAATGAGCATGCTCATAAACACATGGAAAACCTAATTTGTATAAAGCCTACTTAGAATCCATGTAATACCACTTGGCTTCAGAGGACCAAGAACATGCACAGATACGTGAAACCCAAATCAGTAAAAAGTCAAGGCATGCATTTTGAGTTCGGAGGACCAAGAATAATCTAACAGTTAAATTTCACATGTTCAACAAAATACATTAGCCATTGGCAAGTTGTTCAAGTACAACCTCGAAACATCTGTATAACCAAGACATAAAGCCTCTCTCTTCACTCATCCTTCTCTGTCCCTCTACAGCCTCTCTTTCTCTCACTCCCCCCCCCAAAGTCTCCCTCTCTCACATACACATACACATACACACTCACAAACAACTTTAGAAAGCATATAGCAGCGGACAAAAGTTTGGCATTCTGAGATAGAAAATAAGCTGTCCTGGAATTTGTAAAAACTGCAATATGGATTAAACCAAAAGGCTCATTTGAACAACATTATCAAGATAAAATTCCAACATGTGACAAAGTTCAATGGTTGGCAGCACAAGCCAGTAAAAACCAACCCACCTCATCTAAGAATTATGCAAATACCATGAAATGCTTAGCTTAAGTGAATCCCTATAACCATTGAAAAGCATTATCAAGGCCAGCAAAGTGCAAGTGGCTCTCATTATACCTGAACACAATATCGGCAGTAGAAGGTTGCAATGGTAAGTCATTCCTTTTGAGGAGTCTCATTATTTCTACCACGAGTTTAGGATCTTGGTGCCTCTTTGCATAGGACTGCCACAGCATTGGAATAAGATTTTAGCCTATGCCCACATTGATTGCAATAATTATAACATAAATACTGAGAGAAAACTCAAAGGAATCAGTACCAGTAGATGGTTGACAGATCCAATAGTTGGAGACAATCCATATATGTTATGCTTCCATAAAGCTTTCTTCCCTGCAAATTCATAGGTTTAAGATTTGTTCTGTAGAAAGCAATATAAGGATTTTTTTCATTCTGTGAATAAATATAACTCTTCATTATTGTCAGCAGGATGTGTAAAATCCAGACAGCTTACTCAACAGGAAACTGAACACAACCAAAGAATAATGTCAAGTCCCCCAGTCCACATGTATATAGTTTCAATTGAATTTTAGCAATAAATTCCTTTGTTTTTGTTGTCATATATACAAGGGTGGCTCAGTGTATGAGGTTTTCCAAAAGGATGACTCAGTGTATGAGGTTTTCTTCATTACAAGCTCTTAAATGGGTTAGTTATATACAATCTTACTTCTATATTGCATAAACGTTTTTTACACGGTTAAACCTGTTACTTCAAAATGACAATAGTACTGTTGTACCAATGCCATTTGTCAGAGGTTAAATCGCACAAAACTTATTACCAAAAAGAGATCAAAGATTTCCATATATGTGAAACGCAATGGTGCTAGCAATGCAACAACATTCTACAGGAAATTATACAAATTTTGTTAAAAAATGCAGAAGCGTCCTCTTATGGGAGGAGGGGAAGGATGAATGTGATGAGGAATATAAACCGAAGGCCTAAAGGATTGAGGATTTGAGCACACACTCACTATGTAACAAGAGGACATTAAAATCAGTAAACGAACAAATTTCTGCCACAACCTGATACTGGGGGTACAAGTTGCAAGAAAAAGACAAACATGACTAGAAGTTCTTCCATGGCTTATTTAAAGAAGATGAAAAGCCGCAATAGGTCCTAACTTAGCTGGAAAACTAAAGAAGAGGATGAAAATTTAGGGACAAAAATGCATCCATATCTAGAGTTTGGGGAATGGAATATAGTATTGATTGTCAGATAAAGTGTACAGATACTGACCAGATTCAATGTCGCCAACACGAGCACATGCCTTTGTAACTTCTTGGCAGAGATTGCAGTTGAAGTTATCGTGAATACGAAGATTCGACAATCGCTACAAAACACATTACAAACTGTCAAGTAGGAGCCTGACATAAGAATTGTGGATGCTAAGGTGTAATTTGAATAACGTTAAGTAGAGTTACTAACAAAAACCCGAAGCCGCTGCAGAATGTCGAATAGAAGCTTAATGTCATCTTTATTTTCGCATTTCTCAATCAGTGACCACAGCCATGCATTGGGAGGAGCAGACTGCTTGACTGTTACTGAGTCAAGCATTTTACCGTACAACTCCTTCGCATCCACTGCGGATTACAAAATTAATAATAAATTATCTCCCTTTTCCCTTCCCAAATAACAACCACAGGAAATAAAGGTCATGACAAGCCCAATATTATGGCCTAAAGGTTTACTTATTTATGATATTGATATTATACTATCATAGCGTCAAATTTGGTGCAATGACAAGCCCATCCCATGATCATGTAAAGGTCATGTATTGAAGCTACCAAGCCACCTCTCCACCATTTAAGGCGAAGAGTACAGTTGTATGACTCCCAAAAATCCCATAATTCTTGCCATCTTCTGTATAATAAATTATGATCCATTAAAATTCAACTTTAACAGTAAACAAATCAAAATGGGTGAAGCAAACCTGTCGGATTGCCTTTGACGGATTTCAGACCTGAGCAGAAGTGTTCTGTAAATGTCATTAAGCAATTGGGATGCTTCCATTCCCCTTGCTGATAAGATGGCACCGGGATGAGGCCGTTGCCGCAGCTAATTCCTGATTAGTCGCATTGACTTCAAACTGATCAGTAATCCATGCACAAACCCTTAGTCTGCATAGACACCGAGATATATACGTTTGGAAATGATAATAAAACCATCGCCTTCATGTTTACTATCGACGCAGTGAGTGCTTGACAAACAAAATCAACAATCAGGACTAGCTAACCTAATTCAACAAGTCCCTTCAATTACAGTCCATTTAAGATTTCATCTCCGTGATCTGATTTTCACTATGCAAAATCTCTTGGCAACCAAACATGAAATTAAACATCAAATATACGGCTGTCTACCTGAGAAATAACGATTTCGGAGAGACAAGGTGCCGAGGCTTCGGCATTTAGAGGGAGGAGCATGACCACAAGATGAACCAGCTTCGCACCCGATCAGGTGTTGAGGGGAAGGAAGACAGCGAATGCTGAGAGATAAATGAGCGGCGAAAACCCTAGATGCGCGGCGCGCCACGCCAGCAACTCGCATGCCTCTATGGAGAAAGACTGTCTGCGGACGTATTCTTCGTCGGAAGTGCAGTAACCGGACCTTGGAGTCGTCCCACGCAGTCGAGAATGGTGACGGTGGGGAGAGGGGGGAAACGAGGGCTCGCGAGCCCATTTGATCGGATGGTTTTAATGATCCAAATTTATTTAAAAAAAATGATCCAACGGCCCACATTTTTTAAATTTAAAAAATAAAAAATATGTGAAATTTTTTTATTTTTTAATTTAAATATTTTGATATTTCAACCTTAAAAATCTTCAATTCAACAACGGAGTGCTCTTTCATCCTAAACAGCTCCATCACTAAATGATTGCTTAATACGTTGGTTCATATCTGATTCGTTTTAGATTCGGGTTATTGGCAAATTAGAATATCACCTGGTTTTCAGAGAATTAATGAGACTTATTTTTTAATTTATCCTCCGACACTCAAATCAATAATTTTTCTTATGAGATGAAAAACGCAGAGATAAAAAAATATGAGTAATGATACAAGAGAGTGGATTTTTAAATCTAACTCGAAAGTTACGCTCGGCGTGGAGCGACTTTATAATAGTGTGCTCGTGGAGAGTGGTTTTGATGTTGAAAGGGGCAAGAATTGTGAAGGAATTCTCGAGAGGCTCTGTGGATAGCATGTGGCCTCTTAAGAGCTCTTAGAAGTAACATTTTGTAGGCTTATTTGAGTGGGAACGTAAACGTCTAATAGCTAAAATTAACATAAATGTGAGTATGCCCTTGAAGTCTACCTCGAAGGTCTTTTATAGGCTCTAGCCCACTTAAGCCTTACTTGGTGGTCAAGACTAGCCGCCAGTTGGCTTGCGCAGATTTTGCGGATTGGTAAGGAAATTGCGGGTGCTGATTAAGGTAATCGTGAACAATCAAGGGATTCCCTCCCTCTTTTGGAAGATGATATACTCGGCGGATATTGGAGCTGTCATTATAAGATATTTGTTGAGTTAGAAGTTGTCATTCCTAAAGGGATCGTGATTTGGGATAATATTCGAGGTACTCGCCAGTTAAGGCGAGTAGTCTTCAGTGTGTAGGGAGAATACTGTGAGCCGCCTGAATTGGACCATGACAGACTTGGACTAACCAGTAGATTGGAGCACTATTTGGGTCAACAGAGCGTTGAACGGCCCATGAGCCTATGGGTCAAATACTTTCTGAGCTTCCCACTAAGTTTATGGATTTTTGCATTGAGCCAATCTATTTCTCCCATAGCAATATTATTGAAGAGTTGATATTTTTTATTTGTTATTTTAAATAAATAAAAATTTTATTTAATGTCATTATTTTTATTATTAAAATAGTATAATATTAAAATAATAATTTTCTTAAAATAAAAAATTTATTTTTATTCCATTCTCTCTATTTAATTCTAATAATTTTATTTTTTAAATTTTATATTCTGATGGGTACACCACGCATGAACCGACCCAATATACAAGCAGATAAAAAGCCCAAGTATTGGTGGCCCAATAAAAGACATTACAGAGCCTATTAGGCTAACGGTGTAATGCTTGAACGAAAAGACACGACTTGAATAACTAGATATTAAATAATCATAATGGATTGCTTAAATAAATTATTTTAGACTGCAACTGCACTGATCAAATAACCAAAAGCCAGGTGACCCTACTATTGAATGAAAGTGGCCGTTATATGGGCAAATAACACTTCTCACCACCGAAAAGGTATTAACCCTAAAATTTAGTAGGTTTAATTAATTATTATACATTAAATTAAAAATATCAAAAGTTCGGATGTAACCAATCCCAAAAAATAGGACATGACAAAACTAAACCCTTATAGGATTCCATCGGATAGCTGTCCAGATAATATAAATATGATCTACTCTGAAATATCGTAAGAAATATATCCAAATACGATGATCACTTATTTACATTATATATATATATATATGCATATCTGGATTCGAGTTGTTATACGAATTAAGGAATCGTTAGGTCTTTTGAGTCGGGTCAAACTCAAGTGGGTCCGGAGTACTAGCTCCGTAATTTAGTAAGTCTAATTAATTATTATACATGAAACTAAAAATTTTAAAAATTTGGGTGTAACCAGTTTGAAAAAAATAGGACCCGACGATATCAAATCCCCATAGGACATCATCGGATAACTGTCCGGATAGTATAGACACGGCCCATTTCAAAGTATCACAAGGAAAATATCTAAATATGACAACAACTCATCTACATTATATATATATATTGATATGTCATTAGATTTGAATTGTTGTACGGATTAAGAATTTATTGAGTCTTTTGAGCTTAGTCAAACTCAACTAGGTCCGATCTCTATCTCTATTAATTTGAATCTTACGCACTACAAATAATGGATAACAGGTCAAAGGATTAATGGAACTCACTTCTCGATTTATCCTCCGATACCCAAATCAGAAATCTTCCTCAACGGATAAAAATATATAATAAAAATGTAAGAAAATACGTTAATGTACTTGCGTGAAGGAAGTGAGGTTTGTGGATGATTGAGTTTCGATAATACGCTCAATGGAGAGCGGCTTTAAGAACCGAAGAATTATAGAGGAAGAGTTATAAGAGATCGAAAGAGAATTTGGTTCTTTCACAATTCTTGTATGCCAATTTCGGGTCCTCCGTTCCCCTATGATGGCAAAGAGCATTTGTAATACTTCGTAACGGTGGTATTGGCACAAAAGCTCGCAACAAGTGTCTTGTCAGGATTTGTAAGCCTATTCCAGAGATGGTCATAGATAATGTGTCAATTGTCACTTTGCGGTGGTGGTGCAACTATGAGTGGTCATTGCCGACACTTTCCAAGCAATTCCGACAGGTGATTCGTTAAATCACCTAGCAGTTGCAATGACCTGATAGTGACTGCATCCTTTTTGTTGTAGGCAGACAAGTATGGCTGTTCTCTTTGAGCCTTAACCATGGCTACCAATGGTTAGTGTCTATCGCGTTGGTGCCTTCTGTGCTGTCTAGGCTATCGCTGCTGAGTTAAAGGACTTTATGCATTGTGATTGGATGACTCGCAGGGGACTGCCTTGTGGCCTGGCCGACCTCTATCTTTACCAGTCCATTATATGCTGGCTTTGATTGGGGCTATTGCAAGGCTTTCTCGGCTTAAGTCTTCATTGATAACAGATGGGCTCGTTCTTGAATCGACCCATAGGGTTGTCAAACCTATTAATATTAAATTCAACGGTCATTATTATACAATCTAAAAGTCAACTCTTGGCTAATTTCCATTATCCAAATATAACAAAATATATAATAAACTCAATCCACAATTCCCAATTCGTAAGCACAATTCATCATTAAGCACAAAATGTTGGTCATTTTCTCATAGAGCCGTGGCTCTACATCCAGGTTCCCAATTCGTAACTTTAAAGGTTTTACCGGTTTCCTACCAAATCAAGGCATAAGCTCAAAGATTCGACATTAACAAGAATGAATGAAGAGTTTATTTTGCAAGGTCTAAATTTTACCCATCTTAATTTCTCTTTTTATTGTTCGTCGACGACGACAACAGCAACGGCAGCGTGTCCTTCGATTCATGTATTTACATTCCCCTAAACCTACTACCTCTTTAAATAATGAAGAGGGCCAGTTAGGGTTTTGTTCAAGTTTCCATGTAAGCCAATTCCCTTTCCTTCTTCGTCGCTCCCGTCCACACCTTCCCCTCTTTCCCCCTTTCCTTCATTTCCTCCTTCATTTTCTTTTTTTTTATTTCCTTTTCCTCTTTTCTTTTCTTTATTTATTTTCCTCCCTTCCCTCCCTCCAACATTTTCTTTATTTGATAGTGATGATGATTATTATTATTATTAATGTTAAGATATATATATATTTATTTACATATTTATTTTTAATTAATTATCTAATTACCTTTATAATAATATTTAAAATTTACTCTAATTTTTATTTTATTTATTTATAAACATATTTTAACTCTATTCAAATTAATTAACTCACTAATTAATCTAAATTTAAATTAATGGTCTAAATATTTAAAACCAATTCCATTGATCCAAATATTCTAAACTTATTAGGTGTATGTATCAGTCCAACTATAAAATTTTAAACCCAACGGTGATTAAGAATATTAAATAATTATTAAAATTAATTTGACAATATATTCTCATAAAATAATAAATAAAAATATTCAGGGTGTTACATCATTGGCTTTTAGACAATTATCGAGATTACAATTCTGAAAACTTGACATTATAGACATTTATACTATTTATATTTTAAATAATTTATTATTAGTATTATTGATGTGTATTTAATTATAAAATTATGATAATCATTTATAGTGTCATAAATTTAGGGATTCGATAATTTTGAGTTTATTTGTGTTAATTGATATTATAATTTATAACGTGTAATTGATGAGTTTGGATAATTCGAGATTTTTGCTTGGACAGTTCGGGCAAGATTTGAGAACTTGGGCTCGGGTTGTTATAGAGAAACTCACCGAGTATAGCACATTAGAGTTCAATCCTCCAACTTTTTAAGCCGCTCCCTGCCGAGCCTATATAGGTACTCAATTATCTTCTCACATCCGCTATATACGTACAATTCTATATTCTTTACATTCTCTCATTTTTATATTTCTTAAAAAAGATTTCTAATTTGAGTGTCGAAAAATAAATTGAAAAGTAAGTCTCGTAAATTTTCTAATATCTTGTAGATTATTTGTGGTGTACAAGTTTTAGATTAATAGAGATAGATATTTGACCCTTTCAAGTTAAACTCGTAGTGGAAGATCGAATGGTTCCCTAATTCGTATCATAATTCAAATTTTTGGAAGCATTATATTATAATTTAACAATTTATTTTAATTAATTTTTATTTATTTTTTAAATAATTAAATTAAAAGTATATATTTAAAAATAAAAAAAATGACTTCTATTTTTTTAAAAGGGTGAGCCCCTTATTTGGCCCCGGACCCATTTTCCCCTGCGCGAGGGTCCGTGTCTCATGAGATGATCCAGTGAAGGCGGGAATGTGATCGTAATTTGGGGGACAAAAGGCGGGAATTCATTGTATTGCTCTGCCATCGTACTCGCATCACAGCAGAATGGTTGTATATTTATCATGGCTTATTGTTCCTTCCACACGATCGCTCTTCCTGGGTGCTGTGATTTAGGTCGGCATCTTTATCACGCTTGCTCGCTCTCTTTCTATTTCTCTCTCCAACTCTCGATCCCGAGGGGGAGATATCCATGGCGAAACCCTTGAAGGACAGGTTGTCGTCATGCGAGGACGCCTCCAATTCGTCGGAGGAAGAACAGTTGAATGAGCAGTTAAACGAGGAAGATGACGAAGAGCTGGAAGCAGTCGGTAGGACTGCTGATTCCGACGACGATGAAGCTGACAACGATGCCGCTGGCGATGAAGGCGGCAAGGATGATGATGTGGTGAGATGTTTTTTGCATTTTGGATGTTGTTTAGATACGAGGTGCTTGATCGACTATTTCTATATTAGCAGGGTTTCTGTACGGATTGGATAGGATTTGTTTAACGAACTGGCCCTTCGTGGGTTTTTCTTTACTGCACTGAAAGAAATCGTTTCCTGAACTATGATTTCGCATCATTTCCTGTGGATTTTGAGGAGCGATGGGATTTTCTATTCCAAGGTCTACATGCAAGAGAATGTGGCCAGGGAATGTTCTGTCATATCAATACTTCTCTATACAGACTCTATAGTTTGTGTAAAATAACGAGACGACGTAGAATCTTAATGAATTGTCTTTTTTTTTTTTTCAATAATGCGACAACTGACATTTACTTTTTATATTGTGAACTGCGAGTACAGTAGAAGTGGTTGGTGCTTGATATTTAGTTTGTGAAAGAACAGCTTTTGTGAGTAGAATGGTTCTCTTTGCTACTGTAAAGAGTGAATTTGGATAAGTCTGTATTATCTAATTGCTGCATTGGTGCCTTTTTGATATTACAAATGGGAGCTTAGGTTAAAGAAAATGAGACGTGCCGTTAAAAAGGGCAATGAGAAGCGTATAGGAATGTAGAACGTTAGGTTAGAAGAAGTAGATATGTCGACTTTTGTGAATACTGTGAATTAATAAATACTGTGCTATTTAATAATGTCTAATTTGCTACACTGATGTTGCCTTAATAGGGCTGCCTAATAAGTTGTATGACCAAGTTCCTCCACTATCTTAAAATTATATATTCATGTTGTTTCTCATGTTGTTTCTTTGCCCTTTTGCTGTAATTATTGCAGGAGGGAAACACTGTTTCTAACAATGAGCATGCGAAGCGTGAAAGAGCCAGACTAAATGAAATGAAGAAGCTGAAGAAACAAAAGATTCAGGAAATATTGGAAAAACAGAATGCTGTAATTGATGCTGACATGGTGTGTATACAGACTTGCTAATTCTTCTTCCCTCCTCCCCTTCGCTCTTGTATTTGCAGTTTTTGCAATTACCTAGTATCCCTTGAATTGGGTAACCAATTATTTCCCTTTTTTATGTCAATTTTAGAACAATAAGGGCAGGGGACGCATGAATTATCTCTTACAGCAGACAGAAATATTTGCTCATTTTGCTAAGAGTGATCAATCTGCATCCCAGAAGAAGGCAAAGGGAAGGTATGCTACTATGCTTACTGGCTTCTTTTGAAGTATCTTTACCTTGTGGGAATAGAAGTGGCATTGGTTTATTTTGAATCATCCTTTATATTTCTGGACAATATTGAAAAGGAAATATTTTAAACTTGCAAAAAGGTTCCTAAGTTTAATTGCTTTACGTTGCATTTCCATATTTTGTTCATCCAAAGAATTCTCCAAATCACCGCATGAAAGAGTGATTGTAGTGAGAGGACCTAACTGTATATTTTCAGTGGCGAGGAGCATGGTCTAAAAGTTGTTTGGGCGTGAATTTATGTGCATCACTGCATTGAGCTTTCTAATAAGGAATGCTGCATGTGATAGCCCATATATTGAAGCTTTCTACACTTTTGTTCGGATCCCACCAGTGGTAAGAACTTGAGAAAATCATGGGGAATCATTTCTGTTCAAGATTGATAGTGGTTTCTATGGTTGATTTTGCGAATTCATTGCATGTTGTACTAACATCAGAATAATGTTTTTGCTGAGTAACTTCAGTCTATTATTTGTTCATCAAGTCTATAAGTATTAGGGCTAATAAACTTGTGTGTGTTGCAAGGCCTGCTGATGCTGTCTTTCTAGTGTTTAATAATTAAAATCTGCTGAAAGCTGCAGTTTTTTTTTTTTTTTAAATTTTAAAACAAGCACTTATTATATGGAAGGCAAGTAAGTGTTCTCCTTGTGGCAACAGTAAGCATGTATTGGTCCTTACTAGCAGGTGGCATTCAAATAGTGCGTCAGTTGCTGTAGTTAGTTGCTTAAGGCATCAATACATTTTTTATTTATGAAAATACCATATTGACAACTTATTGATAGGTTTTCATTGTCTATGTTGATGAAAAAATTTGCACATGGTTGTGTGCTTGATTTAAGGAGTTTTGTTTGCATTTTCATAACCTGGATGGTTGCACTTGTCTGTATCAAATTATACCTGCTACTTGCATACCTGTTTAGGGGTCGCCATGCTTCAAAAGTTACTGAAGCGGAGGAAGATGAGGAGTATCTAAAGGAGGAAGAAGCTGGGACGGGAAATACGAGGCTTGTTACACAGCCTTCTTGTGAGATCTCTCTCTTCTCTCATGCACATTTGTGCATATGGACACACACTTCAAATTTTTGTGCCACTGTGTGATGAATATGCTGCATTTATAGTGGTTGACATATTCACATGTTGGACATGAGTCTTGATGTTGGTGAGGAAAGTTGAGTGGCATGGCTAGTCATAGAGTGACCAGAACAGATGCGGCCATCACTGTTCAATTAATATATTGATTGTTCTTATGAAGTGAATATGTTGGACGCTCTTCTAATGCCTCCAATTTCTTCTACAGGCATTCAAGGAAAGATGAGGGATTATCAGCTTGCTGGGCTAAACTGGCTTATACGGTTGTATGAACATGGAATAAATGGAATCCTTGCCGATGAAATGGTGAGCGTTCAGTCTGTCTAAATTTAGTTTTGATTCTTCATGGGAAAACTTATTAATTCTTACAGTGATCTTTATTTGGTTAATTACTGAGA
Source organism: Nepenthes gracilis (assembly GCA_033239525.1). Lineage (NCBI taxonomy): Eukaryota > Viridiplantae > Streptophyta > Magnoliopsida > Caryophyllales > Nepenthaceae > Nepenthes > Nepenthes gracilis. The sequence continues at coordinate 14,384,837 of BSYO01000019.1, read as the reverse complement.
TAATGGACTTTGGACTTTCTTCTTTTGAATGTAACAGGGTCTTGGTAAAACTCTGCAAACTATTTCGTTGTTGGGATATCTTCATGAGTTTAGAGGAATTACTGGCCCTCATGTGGTTGTTGCTCCAAAATCCACTCTGGGAAATTGGATGAATGAAATAAGGCGCTTTTGTCCAGTTTTGCGTGCTGTAAAATTTCTTGGAAATCCCGAAGAGAGGGTAATTCCTCAACATTTTGTTCAGTTGTTCTGGATTTCTTAATCTAGTCCAAGAGAATACAAGTTACTTGACCTAGTACAATCAATATGCAGAGACATGTACGTGAGGTTTTATTAGTTGCTGGAAAGTTTGATGTCTGTGTCACTAGCTTTGAAATGGCCATCAAAGAGAGATCTTTTTTACGCCGTTTTAGCTGGCGATATATTATCATTGATGAAGCTCATCGAATCAAGAATGAAAATTCACTCCTCTCAAGAACTATGAGGCTTTACAGCACTAACTACCGTCTTCTTATTACGGGAACTCCACTTCAGGTATTTGCTCTTCTCTAAACCTGTTGTTTCAGGTGTATCTATGTGGTGATTACCTTTAAAAGGTGGTGTGTTCTCCCCAACAAAAGCACCAAACAATAAGGTTGAATGTGTTAATGGCATTCAAACTTGTGATTCATCTATTTGATGCTTGTGCTGTAAATCTTGAGTATGCTTCGCTGTTGTTGCACACCTTGTCTTACAAGAGTATCTGACTGAGATACATTTCAGATTACCGCAGATGAGATTTAATACGCAAGAATCTTTTTACCCTGTAATCTGACTGATGACACCTCGCTTTCCCAAATGCCATTTTTGGAATATTGGTATAACACCTTTGTGACTTTCTTGCCTGCAGAATAATCTTCATGAACTGTGGTCTCTTCTCAACTTCTTACTACCTGAGATATTTAGTTCAGCTGAAACGTTTGATGAATGGTTCCAAATTTCTGATGTGAATGATCAGCAGGAGGTTGTTCATCAACTTCACAAAGTAAGCTCGAGGTTTTAAAAGTTTTGAAGTGCTAGTCTGTTGCATATTTTCTGCTTCTTCTGCTGATATGTTTGTGTTGCATTTTAAGGTTCTCCGACCTTTTCTTCTTCGAAGGTTGAAGTCTGATGTTGAAAAAGGGTTGCCTCCGAAAAAGGAAACAATTCTTAAAGTGGGGATGTCTCAAATGCAGAAGCACTATTACAGGGCTTTACTGCAGAAGGACCTTGAAGTTGTTAATGCTGGTGGTGAGCGGAAACGTCTTCTGAATATAGCAATGCAACTGCGCAAATGCTGTAATCATCCATATCTGTTCCAAGGTGCTGAACCCGGCCCTCCCTATACCACAGGAGATCATCTTATTACTAATGCTGGTAATTTCTTTATTTTTTATTGGGTAAATGGCATCATTGTTCATTGAATGTTTCTGATAGTAGTTAATTCTTACTTCTATTATGCTGTAGGGAAAATGGTTCTGTTGGATAAGTTGCTACCAAAGCTAAAGGAACGAGGTTCTAGGGTTCTAATATTTTCACAGGTTGGTCCTACACTGACATTATCTTCAAGTTTCAACGGACTGATCTCTGTTCTTTCTTTTTGTGTGTGTGTGTGTGTTTCCTAAAAGTCATTTACCATAACATTGTTCTTCTGTGTTGATATTCAGATGACAAGGCTGCTCGATATTCTTGAAGACTATCTTATGTTCCGCAGATACCAGTATTGCCGCATTGATGGTGATACCAGTGGAGACGATCGTGATGCTTCAATTGAAGCCTTTAACAGGCCAGGAAGTGAGAAATTTGTCTTCCTACTATCAACTAGAGCTGGAGGTCTTGGTATTAATCTAGCCACAGCAGATATTGTTATTCTCTATGATAGTGATTGGTGAGCCTTTCTTTTTCTGGAAGCTAAGATGTTATTTGTTAATTGCTTTTCTTGGCGATCTGAAGGCTTTGTTTTTGACTGGAATCCTTGCATGAAATTTCAGGAATCCTCAAGTTGATTTACAAGCACAGGATCGAGCTCATCGCATTGGTCAAAAGAAAGAAGTCCAAGTATTCCGTTTCTGCACAGAGGTTTGTCTTGTTTGAGTTGCTAATTTGGAAGCTTAATGATTCCAGTTGTTATATAATGTAAATTAATATGCATGTCTCCTAATTGATTATTGATCAGTATACCATTGAGGAAAAGGTGATTGAGAGAGCTTATAAAAAACTTGCGCTTGATGCTTTGGTTATTCAACAAGGACGATTAGCTGAACAGAAAAGTAAGTAGAAGCAACCATATAAGCTACCCTTATCGAAACACAACATGCGTCTGAGATGTATGCTGATATTATTTTGGGCCTTTTTTCAGCTGTCAACAAAGATGAACTGCTGCAAATGGTAAGATTTGGTGCCGAAATGGTTTTCAGTTCTGGGGACAGTACAATTACTGATGAAGATATTGATAGAATCATTGCCAAAGGAGAAGAGGCAACTGCAGAACTTGATGCCAAGATGAAGAAATTTACAGAAGATGCCATCAAATTTAAGATGGATGATAGTATGTGGTTCACTGATTCAACTTTTTTACATAAAAGAAATGCTTGTACAGATGTATATGCCCTTTGTGCTGTTATTCTTGGGACTAGTATAACTTATTCTGTATTTTTGGTTCCGTGCAGCTACTGATCTGTACGATTTTGATGATGATAAGGTATTTGCTGTAGTGACATGTTTTCATTCTAACTTCTATAGTATGGATGAAAATACCAGGATCGGTAGTAGTAATATTGATATCGGACATATTGGACAATATGTATTGGTATTTGATATATCAAATGAAAAAATATGAAAATCGTAAATTGAAAGGGACATATCTGTTGATATATTGCCAGTACAGAAACATATTGTGATATTGTCATGGTATTGGGAGGCTCTGATACCGATATGTATTGGCTTATATTCACACATTAGCCAATATTTGCATCAATACCTATTGCCTACTATTGGTTATGCTTTTGCTTTTTGATGATGAAGGATGATAACAAGGTTGATTTCAAGAAAATTGCCAACGAAAAATGGATTGAACCACCAAAAAGAGAGCGGAAGCGCAAGTAAGAATATCCTTTCACTTCAATGCTCTCCTTTCTAGTTCCTATCCCGACCTAATCTTTTGGATCCTCCAACTAGTTACTCGGAATCTGAGTACTTTAAGCAGACAATGCGCCAAAATGGTCCTGCAAGACCTAAGGAGCCTCGAATTCCTCGCATGCCTCAGCTGTAAGCACTACTTAAATCTGGTTGCTTCTTTTATTCAATTAGGGCTTCAAATGCTTTCCTTTTAATGGCAGAAAGCTGATGTTTTCAGCTGTTTCTTGTGTTTTGTTATTTCTGCTAGGCATGATTTCCAATTTTTTAACACACACAGATTGAGTGAGCTGTATGAAAAAGAAGTCCGCTATCTCATGGTTGGTAAAATTCTCTGTTCCTGTTGCTCTCCCCCTTTTCGAGAAGTTCTAATTTGGCTACTTTCTGCCGTTCCAGCACACAAATCAGAAGAATCAGTTGAAAGACTCGATTGACGTGGATGAATCTGATGGTACTTTTAAACCTGTTGTCTCTTATTTGTCTTGCTCTCTTTAGTAGATCTCTTTTCTTCGTGTATCTGCTGCTTATTGATCTTCAAATGAAGAAATGACAGATGCTCCCTTGACTGCTGAAGAGCAAGAAGAAAAAGAACGACTACTAGAGGAGGTAAGTTATTTTTATGTTAATGTACTAGATTTTGTTTGTATTATGTATTTCTTATTTAAACTTGGGCTTTTGGTGATCCATAGGGGTTTTCAACTTGGACTAGACGAGATTTCAACACTTTTATTCGGTCTTGTGAAAAGTATGGAAGGAATGATGTGAAAAGTATTGCTTCCGACTTGGAGGGGAAAACTGAGGAAGAAGTTGAAAGATATGCTGAGGTCTTCAAGGAGCGATTCAAAGAATTAAATGGTAAGTGATGTTGAATTCTTTGTGTAAGTTTAGTTCGTGATATGAGCTCATCTAGCAGGTGTATTGAAACTCCCTCCCCTTTGAAGGTGGGCCTTTTCTTTATTAGGGCATTAATTTTCAAGTCTTGTTAGGGTTCTTACATTTTTTATCCTCTCTTATGCTATCAATGGTAAGGATTCATGAAAATCTGAACAGCTTGATTATAATAACACATTTAAATATGCTAGACCTATTTTATAATTTTTGCCATCCTATGTCGTTAGTATGAAATTATTACCGTTGGAAGTATAAGAGGACTATAAAATAGAAAAACTCTAACATCTTCCCTCATTTCTGTGTTATATTTGGATAGAATCCTCATATATATATATATATATATATATATGTATTTCCCTTGTACTCTAATCATTGAGGATTTTATTATGGTAACTTGGGCGATTACGATTTTGATAATATATTAAAATATGTTTGATCTATTTAATAATCCTAACCATTTAAATTGTTAGGATGAAATTGTCACTGTTGGAAATGTTGGAGACTCTAAAATGGGAAAACTCCAAAGTTCTTTTCATTTCTGTTTTATGTTAGGATAGAATCATTTCTTGTCTCAGACTAATTGGGGATTCTATCTTTTAGATCATGATAGGATCATCAAGAATATTGAACGTGGGGAGGCCAGAATTTCACGGAAAGATGAGATTATGAAAGCAATTGGAAAGAAATTGGATCGATACAAAGATCCTTTGTTAGAGCTGAAGATTCAATATGGTCAGAACAAAGGAAAGTTATACAACGAAGATTGCGATCGTTTCATGGTATAATTTTCAAGTTCTTCGGCTTCTTGAAGAATTGTTTTCTCCTTTCTCATGTTTCAGTAGCTTGAGCATCAAGTATTTCATGTGTCAACCTCTGCAGGTGTGCATGGTTCACAGACTTGGCTACGGGAACTGGGATGAGCTGAAGGCTGCCTTTAGAACATCACCTTTGTTTCGATTTGATTGGTTTGTGAAGTCCCGTACGACCCAGGAACTTGCGAGACGATGCGACACCCTTATTCGGCTAGTTGAGAGGGAAAACCAGGAATATGATGAAAGGGAGAGACAGGCCCGCAAGGATAAGAAGCTCACCAAGGTTCGATGCTTGCCCTCTTTTAAACTTTCGAATTTGTTTAGGTTGTATAGTTGAAGGCTTAGAAGGAGCAGCTTGATGTATGAAGTTTCCGTCATACGTAGGTCTATGGATGGGTCAGATCACTTTTGGGTCTATTTTATGTGTCTTTATTTTATATTATGTAAAAGATTGTTACCACAAATTGAACCAGTGACTACCAGATTTCATAGGTGCAACTTTGCTATAGTGCAAAGTCTCCCCCTGGATAGTTGAAGAGTACCCCAACATATTGTTGGGGTCACTCTCTTGTGGTGTTTATGTCCGGGGACCAGTGGACACAAATGTCCGAGGACCCCTTAGAGGTTCATGTCCGAGAGGTTGACATGGACGAGGACGTTTGGAGAAATCCGGAAACGTGTCCTCGGGGGCAGCTGGATGAATTGGATGAGGACTACTCAAAGGCATCATGTCCGAGAGGTGGACATGGACGAGGATGCTGGAGCCTAGGCGTCGACTTTCTCTCTCTCGTAGGCCTGCTGCAGCGGCGTGTTGCAGGTGGACAGTTGACCCACTCCGATTGGACATTTGGGCGGCTTCAACTTCCAAGGTGGCATGCTTGCCATTCTGACACGCAGGAGGCGTGTGGACGGCCATGGCAGGCCTAAGGGGACATAGCCCTGCCACCCTACTGGCAGTAGGGTGGTTGGCCACGTGGTCCTCCCCTGGTATTATAAATAGGCTACGTGAGATTGAGAAGTGGGAGAGTGAGAGCTTGTGAAAGCAAGTGTGAGTGCATGTAAAGGCAAAAGGACTTTGTGAAAGAAAAAGAGGAGTGCACCACCTGTGAGAGAAGGGAGAAAGAGAAAAATAGAGTGAAGAGAAAAGAGAGTGTTTTTTTCGGTTAGCTCAGGAGTGTTTCCCTCTTTAACTTCTTGGGTGTGTAGCGGATACTCCCTCTTGGAGGTTTGTAACCTATTTCACATAGTGGATTTGCTGTTACCTTTGCTCCCGTGGTTTTTCCCTTCGGTTCCAGAAGGGTTTCCACGTTAAATTTCGTGTGTTTCTCTTTTCTTGTTGATCGTCCGTCCGAGTGCTGTCCCTCTTTGTCCGAGCGTTTTGTCCCCTCGGTCATTGCGCTTTGGGGAGCATTTTGTCTGAGCGCCCGGTTGCCCCAACACATCCCACCGTTCTATCCCCATTCATCCAACCCCCTTTTTTTTTTCTTTTATAAGAATTGAACCAACATTTATCAAATTCATAAATTTGAACATTTGTAGAAGAGAACTAATATTTACACGCCTATTTATACGTCCATTCATACTGAAATTGTCAAAATTGGTATAGGGAGAGATGGGAAAGAGAATTAAAACAAGGTGGGGTCCAGAGAAAAACTAAAATAAAGTGAAATTTATATGAAAAATTTCTCTTTGTAAAATGTATACTTTAGAACATTTTATTTTATTTTTCACATTAATTTTACAAAATTAAATCCAGACATATTTCCTTGCCATCACTGTAATGTTGCATTCTAAATGTGTGTTTTCCCTTAATTTCCAGCAGAGCATGACACCCAAGAGTGCTGCAGCACGACAGCAAGCCGAAGGTCCATTATCTTCTTTAAAGAAGAGGAAGCTGCTTGCAGTGGATGATTATGTTGGCTCTGTATCTTTCTTTTCCCTCTCGATTTTCCTCAATTTCCCCCTTAAAAGCACCCATATAATTCCTCAATAAGAGATGTTTTGGGGACGTTTTAGATAATGTGATACCCATTCATCTATCTATTTTTACGTGTCTATTAGTATAGATAAATAAATAAGATATCACGTTATCTGATAATATCCCACCTAACACCGCTCTTTAATATTTCTGACCAAGCGATATCTCTTTTTGCAGGGGAAGAGAAGAAAATGATGTTGGAACTACTGGCATCCCGTCTTGAATTATAGCCAATACCAGGTATATAATTAGCAATTTCTAGGGAGGGTGCCGAAGAATGAGGCACGAAATATCTCCAAATTACGCGATCGGAACCGGATCAAATCGCAGGGGTATTATTGTCCGGTGTATTTTTTGTAAGACGTCCCATTGGTGTAAAGGGTCGATGATTTTTGTTGCGGTCTTGCCAATGGTGGGTTTGAGTAATGGAACAAAAAATATTTTACATAATACAAAAGTAAGATTGTGTATAATGTACTAAAAAATAGTTTAGTCTTTTCTTATATCTTATTTTGTGAACTGAAATATTATTTTTTTATTGCCTAAAAAGTATTTTTTCAAGGCTACTATGAGCCATTGTCTTTTTTTGACCATGACTCATGGTATAATTTATTTTATAATTTTAAAATTAAAAATTTTAATGATATAATAACCGAGGAGGGAATGAGCTCTATTCAAGGGTATTTAAAAGAACCATAATTTGAATTAAAATTATTGAAATCAAATTGAAAATTAGGTTTATCGAGTATAATGATTTGATTTTGGCTTGAAATCAGTATTTTTTATTTGGGTGTCGGTTTGAATTTAGATTGTTCATATGAAGTTAGAGTTATTTGAATGGATTATATATATATATATATATTGTATAGGCATTTTATTTTATTATGGAGATAATTTGTTTAATGAGGGATCATATTTTTATTGATAATCACAATTAATCAAGTGGATCATGATTTAAAAGGATATGGAAGTGTTTGAGATCGTATGAAATTTACGTTGTCGGCAATTGATTATTGAATTATTATTTATAATTTTAATCAAAATATTGTATTATTTAAAAATAAGTTAATGTTCTATTCAACCAATTAAACGGTTAACCGACCGATTGATTAATGATCAAATTGATTTGGTTATGTCACTAATTTTTTTTTTAATCTGTTAAAAAAATTTACGATCCAATCAATCGAATTATAAATACCCTTAGCTTTATTATTATTATTATTATTATTTACACAGGTATAGAAAATAACATTACTGGAGATTTTTTTTTTTAATTTTTCTGACTTCAAAGAACTTGCTCGAGTCGGCAGTATGTTGTCCTCTGTGGCCGACCTGTTCTTATCTTATTAATATTTTGCATTTCTATGAGATGATTAATATATGTAAATTAAATAATATATAATATTATTTAATTTTTTTTTCTGGATAATAATCCTTCTAGTCCTATTTTACATCAACTGATAAAGAGAAATCTAGGAGGGCCAATGTTAAGTGATTCAGAATTGGCTTTTTATACAGTAAAAATAAGATTGCATATAATAAAAATAAAATGATCTGATCTGTATTTAAATTTTATCCATAGGGCAAAATCTGTGCACAATCTACCCGAATCATTTGAAATGGGCATAATAAATCCAAATCCAACGGTTTCGGGTTCTGCCCAAATCTCAATACGATCAAAGTAGCAAGTCCCGATCAGTTCATACCGGGTTATATTAAGTCCACATTTTTCTGCTAACCTTATTCAGTTGTTTAAACGGCCAAACTTCAACCAGAAGAATACGTATGGGCAATATTGAAACTGCCGTTTCTGTTGGTATTGTTATTGCCTTTTTTTTATATTTTACCGGAGCAATGTTTTAGAGAATGAACTGGAATAATACACATATGGTTTAAAAAAGGTACATGTAGCCTGCATAAATATCAAAGTAAACCCAACAGAAAAAAGGAAAAAGATAAGGATACATCAAATAAAAGCCGAAAACATGATGGACTCATGAATTCATAACAAAGGAAAATACAAAATGATGAAAAAAAATGAAACAACTAGATCAAACCCACAAAAGATTCACCATACAAACGATGAACACGAGGAAAAAAGATTCGATATCTCTCTGTGTCTCGATACCCTTATGCTTCGAGGATCCAAAACTCTAAATACACAAAACATATTTCCGTTACTAAACCCTTCTTTTAACCGTTTTGGCCCTTCCATTTCAACACATAAAACAGCAACGACATCGAACAATCGACAATATTAAGAGTTGGATACAAGAACCCCTAATCCCCTGCTCTAGAAACGGAAATTCTCGGTCTCCCAAAACCAGACGGTTTACTTTTCTCACATGAGCGCTCGAGCTTTGAGGCTTCTGGGCCGAATTCACTCACTCATACATGCCATCAAAACTTCCCATGGCATTGGCTCGCTTCTTTTCCCTCCAATTCTCGCCCCACACTTTGGCTTCTGCCACTGCCCGTTCTCTATCTAGGTCTCGATTCCTCGGAGTTCTTCCAGCACTAAGGGGGCTATCTCTCTGAGATTCCTGCCTATCCAACTCGTCCAAACCCCATTTTCTGCCAGACCCGCCGCCGGCATCACTCCGGCCTGACTCAGCGCCAGTGCTCAATTCCCTTAAATGTCCTCTCTTTCTGGCATCCGGAGAGTTCTTCTGCAAGGATGGAGAACCGAGCCACGCACCTCGTCTATCTGGACTATCAAGACTATCAGCTTGGCTCCTCCGCTCATCCCGGCTCCTCGGTGTGGATGAACCACCTCGAATGGTTGGGTTGTTAGGTGCATTTGGATCGTATGATTGAGAGGCTAAGTATGTGAGAGCAGTCACTACATCGCCTATAAGAGGCCTTGTTGCTGCTTGCTCCTGTAAACACATTGCTGCAACCGCAAGAGCTTGGTAAAGTCCTCGCATTGGGTACCGGCCCTGCAGAAGTGGATCTGCCATTTTTGGAAACTTCCGACGGTCTTTAAAAAGAGGGCGTGCCTGCATCCCCACATTGCGTATAACAAAAAAAGAAGACATGATTTAGGATGAATGCTAATAGTGAAATTATGTTGTAAATGCACAAATATATCAGGATTGGAAAATAAGTAGCACATCTCAATGCATAAAACTCCCGCTATGTGAGAGATTAAGGGATAGTTGGACCAATTTTGGGATCTATTGTACGAATGCATATATTACTAGTTTTGGTATCACTAGTAGGCTATATCATATGTAATTTATTTTACAAATCGAAACTTGAAGGTAAATATCGGCCAGTATATTAAAAAATATCGGGTTTATTGGCAAACATTTTGACTATCAAGTGACTTATCGTGATTTTGTCGTCGTATCATAGGCCTGATATTATTACATATTGGTTGATATTTTATTCCATGATTGTATGTCGTGACTACCAGCTTATAAGGTAACAACTCTACAGTTATACCAATGCAATCAAATATCACTTTTTTTTTTTTTTTTTTTTTTGTGAATGCTGAAAATGTTAGTGAAGAGGTACTTACCCAAGCAACAAGATTGTGCTCTCCGGGAGCCCGAGTGTTATCAATAGCCTTTCGTCCTGTGATAAGTTCAAGAAAAACAACCCCAAAACTATAGACATCGGACTTCAAAGTGAGCTGTCCTGTCATAGCATACTCAGGAGCACAATAGCCGTATGTGCCCATAACCCGGGTTGAAACATGAGTTTTGTCGCCAACGGGACCCAATTTCGCAAGTCCAAAATCAGATAACTTGGGATGATATCGCTCATCCAGAAGTATGTTGGACGATTTCAAATCCCTGTATATGACTGGAGGATTTGCCTTGTCATGCAAATATTCGAGTCCCTTAGCCGCACCAGCAGCAATTTTCATCCTCATATTCCAGTCGAGAGGCTCCTTGCCTGGGGGAAGATCTGGAAACACCAATAAAGAATATCGATTTAATTGTAGATACTGAAATGAAATACCTAAAATCTTAATTTCTAAATACTTTTTTCTTATTGATGTTACTTAGGTGCCTAATTTCCATCATTTATTAACAACATAGCTCTATATATACTACAATATTCCAAGGCGTTTTTAACTAAATAAAAAATCATCCCAATGTTCAAGGCTCCTATATCTTGGAATTGGTCAAGGGCTATCACTGCATTGCAGATAACTGTTTTCGTGGTTTCAATATATAGTGTCAAGGTTACAATGGAGTAATATTACTGTTACACAAAGGCACAGTGGCAACGTCTTCCACTGAAAGAAAAAGACAGATAATTGGGATTGTGAAGTCCCACATTAAATTATCACCACTAGGAACTATTTTCGTTGTCTGAATCTATGATCTCAATATCATAGTGCACCAACCTTACCATTGCATTAAGATACACCCAACATTTTCGATTGACAATAAAAGGAAAAATAACTAGGAATTATGAAGGACCATATCATATTATTGCCATTGGTTTATCATAATTTGACACCCAAGGGCCCTCCACCCCTAAAAAAAAGGAATAAAAAAATCAAAATATTTTAATTTGTATTTGTTTTTTGGACAGCAAATTATGTCAGGCATTGGAGCATAAACTTTTAGTAATTACTGCTTGAAAACTGAATCCTGAAGTAGATTTAAGTATCAGAAGGATGACAAATAATCTATAAAACAAACTCACTGTGAAAAGAAAACACAATCTTATAAGTATAAAAGGGCGGCCCAGTGCACGAAACTTTTGCCATAACAGAAATTTCGGAAAGGGTTGGACCACTTTAGATATATTATATAAAGTTTAAGTAATATCGGGCTAGGTATGTGATATGGACTATAGATGGACATTTTATGATTGCATCCTCATTATGTTTTGAGGAAGTTTACTATTTTAAACTTGATGGTTATTGCGTGTGACGTGATTGATATTATTTTGGGAGTCGATGTCACAGTCTGAAAGGCTTGACGTTTTTATATGGTAAATTGGTTTGGGTTGTGACAGAACCCATGACTATTAGGTCGCACAACGCAATCTCGTAAGTAATACTATTATTCATCATGAACTTTATATAGATTTAGTGAAGAAAATATTAGCTGATATGTATTTGTATTAGGCTCTCGATACCGATATTTTTCAATACTATAATAATATCACAATATGTTGCCATATCGGCTTTATATTGCGATATCTCAACCGATATTTAAAATATTGGCCGGCATACTTGATATTTGGCGATACATCAGTTGATACGACCTTATCAGCTTACAAATCCAACTGTTTTTTCTTCCAATGTATTCAAAACCAATACGTATTATCTAATATGTCCAATATTAATATGGTCGTGATCGATACTTATACCAATACCAATATTTTCTTTCATCCTTAGACAACGAGTTTGATTCAACATTTGAGTATGCAAGCCTTAGCCGTAAGTAATAAAGACTGTATATAGCATATAGTGCAATATCCTTATAATCAGGTGATTATGTAGACAGTAACATAGAGTTGAGAAAAAGAGATCCGCATTTTGTGAAGCAGCTATTAATTCACATTGAATTTCACCTCGAGCTGGGATAAACAAAATGGCAATCCTAAAGGTTCCAATACAATTTCAGCAAATGAACTATTTCCCTTATTAAGAGTGTAAGCTTGATCTTCCTTCTGTTGCTCCAACTGTACTTTATCCTATGAGTTTGATATAATTTCCTTTCTACCCAACTTCATTTCTTTGCATAGGTTTTATGTTATACAACATAGGAATAAAATCTCCAAGCCCTTGGAGACAGTCTTAATAGGTCGATTAGCTGGTCCTTAAATTTTGTGCTGAGTTTAAATAAGAACTAATCATGGTCACTGGCTCTTTGATAATCCTTGCAATTGCAATATAGTCTACGACCAAATATTCTTGAGCTGGCTGATGGGTGCATTACAACTCAAAAGAAAGCCTATCTGGGGTTTGAATCAATCAATCCACCAAAAGAAATGTAAAATGAGCAGATATGGGAAACTATAAAAAGAAGCATATGCAAATGAGTCATATTATCTAGTGGAAGGAAACCTAATTCCTTGTTCTACCACCTAGAACAGATAAGGAAATTCGAGTTTAGGACGTATACAATATTTGAGTAAATTTCTCTACGTTTGAAGGATTTTTTAAGAAGAAAAGAAATAGAAAAACCAGGAAGAGAGTAAATGATATATTGAAGTTCCAAGTAGTGGTCTCAGCATTACAAGGGGCAGAAAAGTAAAATCAAGACCCATAAAAAACCCACTATAGAGTTCAGACTCTAGTTGCATCTTTTCTCATATTGGAGTTTATTAAAAGATCCTTATTGAAGGTTGAGAAAGAGCCAAAAACAGTGTCCTTTGAATGCGTCTGAACATGTAGGTATCACATAAATGTCCAATACCAAAATGCTACCCCCAGAGGAAGAGTTGGTACTTCCTAGTCATAGACCATATGATCTCTTTCCCTCTATATTTTTATTAATTAGCAGATACAGCCTCTGAAAAGACTTCTATTCTTTCTAGCTCTCTAATTTCTGGTCAGAAAAATTTTGGACCATCACAACCACAAGCTCTAACTCCCTAAGAAATGTGTTCAAATAGCTAGTTATCTCCAGCAAGAGACCATGCTTTGGATAGTTTTACTAATTAACAAAAAATACTTATTTTCTTTTGAAAAATGAAAAAAGCCAAAAAAAGTGTACAAGCGTGTTCCGAATTGTCCAAATGGGTCCCAAGATATCTGAATATGTCCCCACCATTGCTGCACCAGAACTGCACACAGACAGAATCACTATTTCTTTAGAGTAACTTCATGTCCAATTACAACCTGCAGTAATACTCCATGCCTAAAGCAGTCTATTTAAGCTGACATATGGATATCTTCCTGATGATATTGGGTGCAAGCTTTTTCTTGACAAGGTTAATATGAGGATTCATAGCATCTCTTAATGTTGTAAAATATGCATCACACAATCAGCAAACTATCATGTCATCATCTCTAACCCCTATTATACCGGTAGCCATAAATTGAGAACTAAATCATCAAGCTTGCTTAAGTTGTGATCAACTAATAGTGGATAAAAAATAAAACAAAAATTGGCAAGCCCTGCAAAAATTCATCTATTTGTATAGTAGCTTGCCGCTAAAACTAACTAGAAACTTGGTACATGCTATAGGCTAAGAAACACAGACATTCACCCAGTGCTAAAGTGTCAGTGTCCAATACGTATAAAATACCGACACTTTCTTGAGACACCCCGACACATATCGAAAACGTTTTGACACGTATAATTTTGTTCAATTTTTAAAATTCCGACAAACTCTAACACATTCAAATATATTTTGGACATGCTTGGGACACGTTTGGACATGTTTTGAACACACTTTTGTTAGAAGTTTCTAAAAATATTTTGTATTTTTTGACAATTATAAAGTACAGGGTAATAAAGTTAAAATGTAGATATTAATTAATATAAAAAAATTTACTAGATTTGTCTTAGCTTTATTATTATTGTTTTATTATAATAACTCGTTGAAGATATAGAATAACTCATTTATTTCGGTTTAATTGCATACTTTTTTAATGAAAGCTTCGTGTAAATGAATAAAAAAATAACATATTTGTTGCTAATTTAGTTAAGATAATATTGTTCACCAGTTAGAAAAATAACAAACTATTATTTTAGTTAATATGTCCCCAATATGTCGTATCCTCATTTCTATAAAAATAGTGTCAGAGTTGTGTTGGTGTCCCGGGTTAAAATCCATGCATCACAGGTTGCAGCTACTCTTTCCACCCCTTGTTCTTACATGGAGAACTACAATACAGAGGAAAAGGGAACTAAGAACCTATGCTCTTTCCAAATGACGGATGCCTATGCTTCAGCCCTTTCAGCTGGAAAGCATCTAGTATCACCTTTTCAGCAGACATAAAAACCAGAGAAGAAATCTAAATAAGCAGCTCTAATATATGGCAAGCTTGGCTATAAAATCCGTGTCAGCCTATGTAGTCCAAATGCTTTTAGCTTCAACCCATATCGTGCACAGTCTTATCCACATATCTCAATAAAAAGTATTTTAACTCAATTAGAAGATATGGGTTGACATTTTAGTGTCAGTCACGGTCTTTTCGGGTACACCGGCCACAATTTTTTTTTGTTAAAGAGAATAAATTGAATTAGGAGGGTATTGGTTGTGTTAGCTGATATATCACTTACACGGCGACATATAGTGATTTCGTCGCGGTATCGGGAAAGATTCCCTGCTAGAACATGTCCATAACTTATCGTGTTAATTTGCTAAAGCTTGAGTACCTCTATTTGTTGCCCAACAAAGATCACATGCGAAATGCACACAGCAGACCATCTCAGAATTCAGGCAAGCAGTTGTTGGTATGGTCTGCCAACATCTCATACTCAGTCCACACTTCACCAGACTCTTACACGGTTTTGCATGGAAATAAGGCAACAGGTTGAAGCCAGTGATATTGCAGTGTATTTTTGCTCATTCCCCTATCTTTCAAAATTGAAACTTAGGTAAGTGCCAGCCTTACCTGCCATTTTTACAGGTAGCCAAAACAAAAGGGAGAAGAAAAGGACAGAGAAAATGAGGAACATACATCACTGGAATCCCAGGAACAGGAAAATAGAAAGGTTAAGATAAATCAAAGAGGAAAAGAAAGAAAGAAAACCTCCCATAACCCTAAGTTGGACATGGAAAACAGTAATAGTTATTGTAATATCTGTATTTTTGGATTTTGGTATTACAGCTAAAGGTACGATTAAGGTTTTAATACCAATTCTCAGGTTGCAGATTAATATTTAAATCAGAATATATCTTGGGACATGCTTATGTTATTTGGTTGAGACCTGGGTTCATGAAGTGTCCTAAAGGGATATCACAAAAACAAAACATAAAAAAAAAAAAAAAAAATGTCTAGCTCATGCAGGGGTGGCAGGATGCTATTTGGGATTACATTAAGTGGATAGAAGCTTCTGGCATTATTTTCCACTGCTTAGCTGAGGTCAGCTAGTGAAAGAGAATAAAAGAAGAAAAGAGGAGGAGGAGAAAGGAGAAGGAAGTAGTAAAGAGGCTTTGGTAACTTGGTGATATCATTCTAATTTTTGTAAGAAATTCTATATCTACACTTCCTTGATTCTAACCCTTGGATATTTTGATCATGTCTCCAATTTATGATAAATTTTGGGTATTATGTGGTATTATTGTTGGAGATGGGCTTGCATATGGTTGTAGTAAGAAAATTATAATTAGCTTGTGTTACATATAATGCAAGTAAATTGATGAGTTAATGGTGTTGTATATGATGAAACCATAATTGCTTGTAGTATGCTGGGGTATGGGTGAAAAGGAGCATTGGCTCAAGCGAAGCAGTGAGGAGCAGCAGCTGTATCGTGTGACAGCCACTCGAATGAAAAAATGGTGTAGGCACCACGTGAGTTTCGTGTGTGATTTGGGTGAGCGGGCAAGCAGGTTGCTTGTGTTACACATGAATTCTTGCATGCTTCCTCGTCTTTGTTGAGATTATAAATTTTGCTAAATGTTATTTCATTATACGTTGTAGCATTAAACATTTGTCTTTCTTCATCCATTTGTTTTGATTAGATTATTCTCTTCATATCTCATTATTTGTTCATAGCTTGACTTCCAAATTTGCTTCCTATATTATTTCCTTAGAATTTGTCATTGATGTTTTCAATTGAATCCAAGAACTTCTAATTTCACATATTTTAGGAAACTTTTGAAGAGAATAACTCAACTGTGTCTTGAATCCAAAGCCATATTGTTTATGTTTGCTCATATATTGCTTAGCCATGATATATTGGAGTTTGCTTCCAAATTTGCTTCCCATATTGTTTCCATGGAATTTGCCATAGGTGCTTTCAACTGATTTCAAGAACTTCTAATTTCATGTATTTTAGGAAGCTTTTGAATAGAACAAGTCAGTTCTATCTTGAACCCAAAGTCATACTGTATATATTTGCTTATATATTCCTGAGCCATGACTTTGGATGTCATCTTTGGAGCTTGGCCTAAGATCTTTTCCCAAACTTGTCCTCAGCAGTCTAAAATCAATATCTTGCCACTTTGTTAGATTCCTATAGCAAAAATCTAGCTCTTGATGTTATGCAAATAGTCTTGTAGAGTTTCCTCTGTCTCTTGTCCTGATAGAACCCAGGAAAATGCAAACCGGTGGTCGTTAGTGTAGTTTTTGTTTCGTTGTTTCCTTCGGTTTATGGAATTTCAAACTACATTTGAAATTTCGTTCGGTCATGCTACTCGGGGTCCTCACTTTGTTGCATTCTAAGTTTTGTCGTCTTTCAGTGCCTTTGTTATTCGTTACATTGTTCATGGATTCAAATTTGCTAAACTTTCAGCTCACCCTTGCTCTTTGCTCATTTCAGATTTAGTGGCATTGGCACCACAAGATATCAGAGGTTGTTGCTAGACTATTAGAAGCCTTTTGCTAGTCTTTTGTGAGGAGCTTTGTACATTTGCTTTATTGAAAATCTTTTGAGCTTGATAGCTTGTGATGTCCTATGTTATTGGTTATATCATGGTAATGCAGTGAAGGTGCTATGGTTAATCATTTGATTATTGATTAAATATTTATTGGCGTAGCGTCATTATCTTGCAGATCGTGCTTATGTTCTATGTTTTTCCAGGTCATGAAAGTTATGAATATAGTGTTTGTGTTAAAGGTACATATGAAATGCTATCCAAACAAAGAATTAAAGGAATTGCAAAGCTACTATATCAATACCAATGGAAAACTTGATGGTCATATCCTTAAAATCAGTGCAACTGAGCAAGTGAATGGACAATTATACCAACTAATCTTCCTATAGCAGTGAATCTTTCCTATTAGTCCATGTATGGCTTTAAAATCATGAAGTACTCAAATTTAGGGATGGCATGGCATAGATCAGGCTTGGATCAGGGGAGTCAAACCTATAAATCAATCCCAATACTTTAAACCCATGACCCAAACTCAACCCTCAATATTTCTGATTAGCCCGATTAGGAAAAACCCTCTAATTTGGATAATACATAAACACAAATCTAACATAATCTAAACCCAACCCAAACCTTCTCTTAAAATAAAACATGAAAAATTTGATAATATTAGTATAGTTTCTTGTCAATTAACTCATAATCAAATCTATTAACTAATATTAAATCTTGAAATCCACTAAACCAAATTTAACTCCTAAAAAAGCTTTAAAAATTATATTTCCAATTAACAAATGAGGACACAAATATTAAAACTCTCACATTCAAAAGACAACTAAAATCTGCACAGCTGAAGCATTAATTATGTGTAACTCTAAAACCAAATCTTATATAAAACAAAATAAAGCATAAAGGTTAAGTTTGCATTTATATATCAACATATATATAATATAATATTTGTATTACTTTGGTCAGGTTTGGGAACAGTAAATGCAAACACAACCTAAACTTTTACCGAAACCCAAACACTGTCAAAGTGGACAAGCCCAACCTAAACTTTTACTGAAACCCAAACACTATCAAAGCAGATAAAACCTGGCCAATACATGTTGGGTTATATGAAGTTTGGCTTTATTTTTGCCATCTCTAGTCAAATTTTTAAATCTGTTTGCACCCAAATGGAAATTGACATAAAATGAGAAAGATAAATCACTGGCAATTAAGTGCTAACTCCTGATTCTGAAGCAACAAATCATATTCCAATATCACAATGCTGAAAACCCTTCTGATGCAAGGACAGGAAAGAGGGAAGGGAAAGAGAAGAGAAAGAAGAAGCAAGAACGATAAGTGAAATGGTGAAGAGACAAACAAGAGGGGAGGGGAAGAAGAAGCTAGGGGAAAGAGAGACACAATTAGACATCAACCATACTTATTATATCATCCATCCATCACTACTAAAACAATAAAATTAGGATCTTCATATGGATATTTTCTACTCTAAGTTAAATAGAAAACAAATATTTTCCTAATTTAGGATAACTTAAAATAAGGAAATAATGGTAAGAAAACAGTCTTTCATAGCTATCTTGGAAGCTATCAAAATGTAGAATTCGAGCATCTCTAAGATATGATAAAATATGAGAGCAATTTCAATAAAATAAACGAATAAATCAAATCCTGGATGCCCTCATCACCTTCCCTCACATGGGACTACGAAAGACACTAAAGATTCAAGTGCATTACTTGGCACATGGAAAGAATGCACTAGTTTACAAGCAAACAACCGCTTTCAACTCTGCAATTATAATCAGCAGCATGCCAGAGCACAATGAATCCCCTCTCAATGCAGATAGAAAGTATCACATTATGCCAGTGTCATCTTAAATTCTCAAATGGTTCCTATTGTCATCCTTGATGAAAATGTTTTCCGGAGTTATATGACCATTCTGCCTTCGAATGAAATTGAGAAATTTCCAACAGATAACACGTGCAGTCAAGTCTATGTCTGTGCTGCATGTTGTTACTTTCTTTGAGGATAAAAATGACAGCCCAATGTATGAAGCTTCTGCTATGTCCGAGATTCAAAAAAGGATTAGACTATTTTTGGATCTATTATATATGATCTTCCCATGCATAATACAATAGGGTATTTCTACAACTTGAACTCGTAACCACTAGATTCTTTGTGGACAAGGAGCCAGTAAAATAGAGGGCTCAGGTTGATAATGGGAAGGAAGAGAAATAGACAATGGCTTAATAAAACCTAAAATTTACTTTACAGTGATTTATGATTGATCATGCACCTCTAAGAATCGTCAGATCAAAATTAAGCAATGTTTTCCATAGAACAAGAAATCCGGACACTTAGCAAAAAGAAGCTTCTGGACATATTATTAGACATGATGGTGGATAAATTCATCAGATTAGAAGAAAAAAAAAAAAGGGATATATAATTAAATTAAATTAATCAGGATCAAATTATGATAAAACAAACTAACCATGTAAATGATCTTCCAGTGATCCCAGTGGCATATATTCATAAACAAGGAGGCGTTGGTCTCCATCGGCACAATAACCAATCAAATTTACTAGATTTGGATGGTGCAAGAGACTAAGCATCAGGACCTCTACGAGAAATTCTCTATTTCCCTGAAGACCATTCCTATCAAGCTGTTTCACAGCAACAACCTGCCAACAAATAAAAAGAAAGAATTATAGAAGATGAAATAGCAGTGATAATGTCACATGAGGGTCAAATGGAGATGTCTCTTACTATTATGCAAATGTGATTTCATGAGGATATATTATTTTGTGCCTAATTCATGTCAGGAAGACCTTGTTGTGAGAATTTTAAATTCATGAGGGAGGGACTTATGTCACCACAAACTGAGACTAAAGTAAGTGTTGGATTTAAAACTAATGTTAAAGATTATAGAGTGACTAATTATACTCCTGACTATGAACCAAATACATTAGTATCTTGGCAGCATTCTGAGTCACTTCTCATCCTGGAGTTCATGGAAGAAGCAGGGGAAAAGGTAGCTGCTGAATCCTCTGCTAGTACATGAACAACTATGTGGAAAAATGGACTTACCAGCCTTGATTTTTCCAAAGGATATGATGCTAACGTGTCGAGCCAATTGCTTGCCAAGGAAATATGTTGCACTAATCAGATAAAGAACTTATCTATTAATCTAGCTTACCTGTCCTGTGCTCTCCAAGCGACCCTTGTAAACACGTCCAAACCCTCCTTCGCCTAACAAACACTCAGGTCTAAAGTTCTTAGTGGCTGCTGCAAGCTCTCGAAATGTAAACGTCTGTGCAGCAATATGTGCAGTTGATCCATCTTTTACAATTGATGGTTCCTTCTTGGGATCAGAGGCATTGCGAGACTTTGATTTGTCTAATATAAACAACTCCGATATATTGTGTCAAGATGTATACAAGACAAGCAAACATATAGCGTGAGAACAAAGCCAAATGACTACACCAAGAACAGCAATAATGTTTTGAAACCTACAAACTAACAAAAGGTTAATGGCCTACAAAAATTATAGTACTTCCACACAACTGAATTCTTTATCATTTTGGTTGAGGATAGCCATTTTAAAGGGGTGGCCCAGCTCATGAAACTTCACCTGTGTGCGAGATTCATGGAAGGATTGGACCACTGAGGAAGCCCATTTCTTTTACACAATAGCAATTATAGTAGCTAAGATGGCAAGAAGTTGAGAAAGAAGTCCTCTCCTAATGTTTTTTAATCTAGGCTATCCTCAACAATTTTGAAGATCAAATTCTCTCTCTTCTATACAAGTCCCTCGATGAACAAAAAAGCAATGCAATTATGCTGATTTTGGCTGTGTTGCATTGACAATTTTCAAAATCATAATAAGATCTCACTTAATATAATAGCATTAACTTGTACAAAACTCCTTCCCTAAAAAGGGGAAAACAAAATCAAAGATTGAACTTGTTCTGCTGAAGAACAGAGATATTGTCCAAAAAAATAGAGCAAATTTTCAGTTCCACGTTGAAAAGAGATATCAAAACAACACAAAAGAAATTTAACAATTGGTAGGAACTTCGAAATTAGGAATAGATCTTCGGATTAGTGTGGCACTGCCACGCTGGAGATAGCCACACCGACAGAGTCAAATCCATCTGAAAGGCTTATTCAATTGAGAAGGCACCAAAACATTAAGTTAGAAATCATTTCATAGAATTAATCAAATCAAGCAAAAAAGAAAGACGCATGGGTAAATCAGATCATAGCAACAGTATATTTCGACAATTTACAACCTCAACCTTGAACTCATAGGAAATCAAACGAAGTCCGAGCTTCAAAACACGAAAGCATCTCTAGTTCTTGAAGCACTAACAGAGGGAAATTTCACATACCCAGAAAAAAAAAATCACCAACAAAAGTTCTTCCTGTTATTCCAAACATGAAAGATATATTTTTTACCTGAATTAACTTTGCCCACGTTGTGAGATTGAGCAATTGAGCCATCCTTCACGGATTCCTTCTTCGGAACTTCCTTTACATCATTTCCTTCTTTGTTGTGTGATCCCAGACATGGAAAACACCCACCCATATCAAATCAAATCGAATTTCAAAAAACCCCCACAAAGGAAACAACCTACAAATGCCTTCTTTCACTCACTCACTTCAATAATTAACCTTCATTTTCACATACCCAGCTAAAAAAAAATCCCAACAATCACTCAAACATTTCTCTCTCCACTCTCTCTCTCTCTCTTCCTCCTTCTCTATCTCTCTCTTTCTCTCTCTGTGCGGTCAATTGACTAGTGAAGATAGAGAAAAGGAGATCAGAGCAAGTATTGCAGCGAAGCAGATCAACAAATCGGAGAAACTGATGGTTAGAGTTGGAGAGGAAGAAAGAGAGGAAAAGTAAAGAAATCAAAGAAGGAATTAATAAATATATAAACGTGTTAAATAAATGGGACGTTTTTTGAGGGGGTGAAGAAGATAAATGCGGATTAAATTCCTTCATAAGAACAAATGCTTAGGGCAGCCGTATTGTCTGAAAAAAAATAAAAAAAAAACCCCCAAAGTCTACCGTCTACGCCATATCCTCCACAAACCTCTGCATATAAAATCTGATAGATGCAGCAGGCCATATATTTAAATGTGAAATTGTCAGAGAAATACCTCCATTGATTTTTAAAATAAATACTAATAAATTCATAAAAAAAATAAATTAATTAATAAATACGTTGAAGAACATCTACAAATATTTTTATTTTTAAAATATACAAATAAATTTTAAAATTACTGCCCTTTTTTTATGTGAAAGTTTCGTATAATTGGCCATATAATATAATAAAAATTCAGAAAATAACATCAAATAACAAATTTTTTCAACATATATGAATACATTTTAATTAAATATATTTTAAGGTTTAAATATTATATGATGGATCAATATTTCACGATGGAGATATTCAGAAAGCAGTGTACTATGTAAACTTCAACTCAGTGATTGATTGGCCGAGTGCTAACTCGTTCGTGGGCTCTTTTCCCTCTCCCCAAGAAATGGATCGGGTGATATGGTCCGGCCCACCATTTTTGGATGCTTCTCATCCCATTAAGCAAGACTTCTCATCATTAGTAAATATCAGCGGTTAAAATTTTGAACCAAAAAAAAAAAATTTAAAATTAAACAAATCAAAAAAAAAAAAAAAAAAAACAAACCGAACAAATCAAAGTATAATAGCTTATTTGGTAAGATGGCATAAAAATTTTATTTTTAATAAAATTATTATTTTATTATTTAATTATTCTAATAATAAGAATAATAATTTTAAATGAAATTATTCCTTCAAAATAACAAATTAAAAATATCACATCTCCCTTGCTATTTTTTTTTATTATTTATGGTTATCAATGAATAACTATTTTAAAATAATTTTTATTTATAGTTATCTCAAATTAAACTAAATTAAAATCGGATTCAAGTCAATTACAGTTGGGCTTTGATAAAAATTTGTGATCATTAAATCGGATTAGGCCAAATATATTTTTAACCTAAATTTGATCGATTTGGGCTAAGATATAGATTTTTTATTTTTAAATATTTTTTTTAAAAAAATTATAAATATATGAATATAACTAAAAATATAAAATAATTTAAATTTAGATTAAAATGTTATCTAATTATATATTTAAACAAAAACAAATTATATAAAAATTATTAATTACATAAAATTTTAATCAATTGAAATAAATTTTTTAATTTGGTATTTGTTTGAAATAAAAAAAATATTTATAGATAAAATAATATTTTAGTCAAAATTAACCCAAATCGATTACTTTTACTGGTAATCATATAATGCCCCAAAAATAATCAGGTCTTCTTGATTATATTCATTTATAATATCAATATATATTAATCAAATCCTATAAAATTTAAAATTGATAAGATCAAGCAAATCAGGTGACTCGATTTTAATTAGGCATATCTGAACTTTTTAGTATATGTTACAATATTATTTTCTTAAATAATGGTAAAATAATTATTTTATATAAATTTATTGATTATTACTCCTATTATTATTGTATATCAAAATTAAAAATTTAATTTATTATTTAATTTTAGCTATTTTAAATTATTAATCAAATAATAAAATATTAATTCTAAACTCTATTCTTACATTATTTTACTATTTAAAAATAATTATCTAATTTCTATTTTATTCTATTTTAATAATTCAATATTAAATAAATATACACAATCTGATTAAAATTTTAATTTTTTGATTAAAATTTTTTTGGCTTGATTATAATTTAATAAATTCATTTGAAATAAATTAAACTCAACTACATGCATTCATGTATGTTTATAATAATCACAACTTTTTATTATAATTAAATATTTTTGTCTTTTGTATTTTCAACTTTTTTAATCAAATTTTAGTATAATATAAAAGAATTTTTGAATAATATTAAATTTTTTTAAAAAAATTATATCATATGATATTTATTTTTCTTTTACTTACGAAAATATTTATTTATTTTTTAATATTATATGTTTTTTTAATTTTAATAATATTCAATATTTTGTTCCTCATCTAAGGTAATTCTAAATTCAATATAAAGCCTTTCTTAATCAATAATTAATTCTTAGCTAGAATGTTATTTTATGTTTAAATAATTTATTTTTTTTATTTGTTGCACTATTTCAATCACGTATAAGATTTATTATTAACTTAATATTATTACTTATTTTTTATTTTTATATTAAATAATTAATTTTAAACTAATAAATTCAATACTATAAATCATATAAACTTGAGGGGGCGTTCTTCTCCTCTGTGGAGAAGAACCGTCATTCTCTTAATCTGGACCGTTGGATGTAAAATCCGACGGTTACGTGTTTTGGATAATTAAATTTAACATCGAACGGCTTACGTTATATTATCCATTCAAAATGTGTGGGCCGTCGGATTTTACATCTGACGGTTCAGATGAGGAGAATGACGGTCCTTCTCCACAATGGAGACTATTAAAGTCAAACCGACATACCCATTAACGATTTAGACAGTCATCTCATCTGATAGCAGAGTTTGGATTAATAACAAACCAAATAAATACATGACTTTATTATGGATTAATTATCAATATCATCAAGAGGATTCATAGTTAGAAAATTAAAGATAACATACAAAAATTTTAAAAAAATATTAAAAATAAAAATATACATATTCATTTTTTGTACCTGATTTTTACCAAGTATTTTATTTTTAATTTTATTTTATTTTTATATTTTTTATATTCTCATTTTTCTCTTTTTTAAACCTCTTTTTTTTTTTCATTTTATAATTCATCATTTCTTTAATTTTTGTTATTATTTTAAATCACACTTATTCATAATTTATTGTTTAATTTTAAATTTTTTATTGGTTATTTTTTTAAATATCTAATACTTTAATTTTATTCATATTTTTGTGATTTTTTATTTTGTACTTATATTTTTATGTTTTATTTTTATTTCTATTATTTCATATTTTTATTGTCTATTTTTTATTTTTTAAAAATTTAAATCTTATTCTATCATGTAATATTTTGAATCTCTATTGGATTTATTTTATGGACAATAAATTAAAAAAAGAGAATAATAATAATAATAATAATAATAATAATAATAATAATAATAATAATAGGGCTATTGGGCGGCATAGCAGGAAGAGAAAGAAAAGAACTGAAAGGAAAGAAAGAGAGGAAGAAGGAAGGGGAAGGCAGCGTGGGAGGCATAGCGACTGATTGTCAACGAAGGAGGAAGGCGGTGCTAGAGTGTAGTGGCGAGGAGACGCCAATGCCGGCCACCATTTGAAAAATGCAAGGGCATGGATGGAGGAAGGAGACATGCGCAAACTAAACAGAGCGTCGCTGCCATTGTCAAAAGAAATGGGCGAAATTGAGGTAAGCAAATTCTTTATTTTTCTTTGTTGATGTCGAATCCTTGTTTATATGTGCCAATTTTGAGGAGGATCAATCGGATTTGATTGAGATGTAATGAAGTTGAAATAGAGCTTTGACTCTTGGTCACGGGAGGAGAAGAAGGAGAAGAGAGGAGAAGAGATGGTGGCAGTGAAAAGAAGAAGAAGGAGAAAAAGAAGATGAGGAGAAAAGGGTCGAAGCCGAGTGAAGGCGAGGCAGTGCTTGCATGTATTGTTGGTTCACTATTGTCACCAGAGTCACCACTGTCAACTGCTATCGGAAGAGTTGTTGTTACTGTGGTTGGCACCGCCGTGCCGAGCTGTATTGCCGTTCATCGAAGGAGAACATGGTGCTCGACAAAAAGGAGAAAGGGAAGAAAGAGACGGGCGTGCGTGACTGAAGAGAGAGAAATGCGCGGTTCAGGTGCCTTGGAGCATCATTTTGAAAATTCTGTTTGGAATAAAGTCGAGACAAGTATTATCTCATCGTATCTCTGATTTATTTCAGCATTTGATATGTTCTACATGTATATTTTATATCAGTATGTTATATGAATAATGGGCAGGTTTGAGATTCGGTGAGTCGGTGCATGTGCGAGTTCATGGCGGTTCGAGACCCTAGTGGGTTGATATATAATGGTCGAGAGTTATAAACTTAAAATACAACCAATATTAGAAATATGATGGCTAAGAGTTACATGTCTAAAGTTTAGTTGATATTAATAATAGGATGGCTGAGTACCGCAGGTCTAAATTGAAGTCGGGATAATAAAGCCAATGATATGAGATAATCGAGAGTTACAGGCCTAAAATATAGGCTGACTGATAGCTAATGATATAAAATAACTAAGAGCTGTAGGTCTAAAATATAATCAGACTAATAGAGCCAATTATATAAAATGTCGAGAGTTACATGACTAAAATGTAGCCAAATTGATAGCCAATGATATGAGATGATCGAGAACCATAAGCCTAAAATATAGTTGGGTCAATAAAGTCAATGAAATGAGATCGTCAAGAGTTATAGGCCTAAAATATAGTCGGATTAATGGAGCCAATGATATGAGATGGCCGATAGTCATAAGCCTAAAATATAGTTAGATTAATAGGGCCAATGATATGAGATGGTCGAGAGTTGCTAGCCTAAAATATAATCAGATTGATAATAATGATATGAGATTGTCGAGTGCTGTATGACTAAAATATAGTTGGGTTAATGAAGTCAATGATATGAGATGGTCGAGAGTTACAAGTCTAAAATATAGTTGAGCTAATGGAACCAATAATGTGAGATGATGGAGAATTATAAGCTTAAAATGTAGTCGGATTAATAGCCAATGATATGATAACCAAAAGTTACAGGCCTAAAATAAAGTTGGACTAATAGAGCAAATAATATGAAATGACTAAAAGTTACTGGTCTAAAATATAATCGGGCTGATAACCAATGATACGAGATGGTCAAGAGTTGCAATCCTAAAATATAATTGGACTAATGGAGCCAATAATATAAGATAGTCGAGAACTGTAGGCCTAAAATATAATCGCGCTAATGGAGCTAATGATATGTGATGGTTAAGAGTTAT
This sequence comes from Nepenthes gracilis, assembly GCA_033239525.1. Lineage (NCBI taxonomy): Eukaryota > Viridiplantae > Streptophyta > Magnoliopsida > Caryophyllales > Nepenthaceae > Nepenthes > Nepenthes gracilis. The sequence goes on along the minus strand of BSYO01000019.1, from coordinate 14,357,502 downwards.
AGGTTTAAAATATAATTTGGTTGATAGCTAATGAAATAAGATTGTCAAGAATTATAGGTCTAAAATATAATTGGGCTAATGGAGTCAATGATATAAGATGATTGAGAGTTGCATGTCTAAAATGTAGTAGGGTTAATGGAACTAATAATATGAGATGGTCGAGAGTTACATATCTAAAATATAGTCGGGTAATAGCTAATATTATAGGATAATTTAGACCTGTTGACTTAAAATGTAGTCGTAATGATATGTGGATTCGGATTCAACTCTTTGTTATTTCGGTGTGCAGTAGTTTTCATCATGTGAGTGTGATGAGGCTTTTGATTTGTTTCTATTTCGGGTATGATGAGGTATTTTGATATGTGTTTCTACTTTGGATGTGATAAAGAATATTTGGATTTGTATTTATTATCTGCTTTTGACATTTGATATTGAACTCTCCCTCTGATTTGCATATACTATTTTGTATATATTATGTCGGTACTTGCTGAACTTTTAACTCTCATTTTTATATTTTTATCTCTTTAAATTTGTAGAAAGTTGGAATTCTTTGCTGGAGCTAGACGAGATTGATTGTGGCGTCACGTGATCAAATAAGTTAAACGTTTGTATAATTCAATTAGCATCGGTTTTATTTTCTTACTATTTGGATGGGTTTGTTACGGGTTTTATTTCGGATATTGGTAATTAGCGAAGAGTAGGCATTTAAATTATGTAATAAGGATAGCTGGATTTATATATGTTATGTACATGAGTTGATATTTTATTTGGATGTCTCACTTACGATATGTTTGAATGGGCTATATATATTATTCGGATAATTATCCGATGAGATCCTATATGAGTTTTATTTTGTTAGGTCTTGTATTATTTTAGGTTTATCATACCTGGATATGTTTAAAATTTTTTATTTCATGTATAATAATTTATTAGACATGTTAAATTTTGGGACGTGACATATTATTTTTTTATTCTTTTTTATTTATAAAATTTATTTACTTATTATTTTTTATATTTTCTCATTTTTTATATTATAGTATTCTTTAAATTATTTATTTTTTTATCTTTATTTTAATGTTTTATTTTTCATTCATATATTATATTTTCCTTTTTCTAATTTTTCTTTATCTATTTTTTAGCTTTTATTTTTTCTTTTTTTGGTTTATTTACTCTTCACTTTGTATTTTTTATTTTAAAAAGTTTTATTTATTAATCTTATTTTATATATTCTAAATTTTGATTTAATTTTTATTTTTAATAATATAAATTATTTTTTATTTATTTACTTTTCATGTTAATTCATTTTTTAATTTATTCATTACTATTTAATTTCCTTTTGATGGATCTAGTATTGTGGACCGGCCCAGAATCCACATTGTAGGAGATAGATAGCTCACCAGAGATGCAACCAAGCCCAATACAAGGCCTCTAAAGACCCACTGAGCGGGTCCGCAATGTAGCCCAACAAATCTAGCCTAGCCCATCTTCTCAAGATATCTTATTTAAAGTTTCACATTATTCAGGTAACTAGGTACTACTCTATAGATTATACTATAAAACAATTGTCATAATAGGCTCTCACAAATAGGAGAAGGCTTAGGATGCTCCAAATGGCTCAACAAAATTTGCAACTGCTGCCAGCTACTTTTCTATGAGTGCAGGCCTACTACTCTCATTTTAGGAGCCATCCTTAATGTACAAGCAGCCTTCCATCTAAGAAGCCTATCCTCTATATAAGAGTTAGGAGTCACCCTTTGTTTAGGAACTGCCTTTCATTTAGGAGTCACCCTCTATTCAAGAGTCGCCCTCCATCCAAGAAGCCCACCCTCTTTTTAGGAGCCGCCTCCATTCAGGAGTCGTCTTCCATCCGGGAAGCCTATCCTCCATCAAAGAGCCGTCCTTCATCCAAGAGCCGTGACCCTCATCCATGAGCTCTACTTTTCGTCCAAGAGGTCCGTTCTTCACCCAAAAGCCCTGCTCTTCGTCCAAGAGCCCTGCAGCCCGTCCAAGAGTCCTTCGCCCAATTTTATAAGTTGTCCCCTAATCGAGCGCACCCCAAAGTTTAATCCTTCATAAGTCTAAGATGCCCCTCAGTCAGGTATACTTTCAAACCACCTCTTATTCTGATACATCTGTAAGTCATCACTCAAACAAGCGCTTCTCTAAGCCACCCTTAGCAGGGTGCACATTTAAATCGTTCTTTAGTTGGGTGTATCTCTAGGTCATCTTTTAACTGGACCCATTTCTTAAATGCCCCTCAATCATGTGCACTTTGAAGTCATTTGCTATTGAGCACACCTACCAGAGCCAAGCCTTCCAATATCACTTACTTTTTTTCATTTATGTGCATCCACGTATTTCTCTATATTCTTATATCTTTCAAATTAGAAGGGTTTTAATTTTTTTATAGAGGTAAATATTTTTATAGTATTATTATTATTTAATAAATTAAATTTATCAGAAAAGAACATTAGAGAGAAAAATCAAGTTATATAATACTCCATTTGTGCTATTATTTCTGATAAAAATGATTAAAAGTTAATTAATATCGGCCGGAGAAATGAGCAATAATGATTACAAATAAGTTTAGTAAATTTAATAAAAAAATTTTAATGTATTTATTAATACATTTATATAAGTAGGTCATAATATCCATCGCTTGTGGATTGTGACAATACCTTAGGAATTTGAATTATATTTTTTATTAAAGAAAAATATATATTTATATATTTAATTATATACTCATATATATCAAAATTATTAATTTTAATATGAAGAAAGAGGGATTAAAAACAATAAAAACTAAAATATAGTAGCAACTATACTTATTATTAATAATTTTAATATAAATAAGTATACGAATAATTTTTTTTCTTTTATAAAAGATCGGAAGAAAGAATTTAAAAATAAAAAATTGGTTGGAAATACATCGGCGTAGGAATCTCATAGGGATTGCAGAGATGATAAAAATTTACTATTGATGTGTTCTTAGTATCCGGTTTATTCATAGATTAGATAACCACTCGATCTTTCACTGTGGGTCTAATTGGATCGGATTCGATCTCCATCTTTGCTAATCCGAAACTTATGTACCAAAAATTATAAATAAAAGGTCAGAAGATTTGCGGGACTCACTCATCGATTTCTCATTCGACATTTAAATTAAAAATATTTCTCAAGAGATAGAAAGATATAAGGAGGATGTGAAAAAAAGTAGAGTTGCATGTATATAGGGGATGTGAAAGGAAGATTGGGCTCTTGTAGTGTGCTCGGCAGGGATTGGCTTGGAGAGATAGATGTCTAGGCTCCTATTTGGATGTACGCGGTCAGTGGCTCACTAAGATCACACTTAATGAGTTGTTCACTAGAGGTGCACTCATTGAGTGACTCACTAGGGATGTATTTATGGAGTGGCTCATTAGGGACGTACTTGGTAAGTAGCTTACTGAGGGTATACTTGTGGAGTGACTCATTAGGAACGCACTTGATAAGTAGCTCATCGATGGTGCACTCGTGGAATGGCTCACTAGAGATACACTCGTAGAGTGGCTCATTATGGATAGAGATGGAAGATGTTGTATATGAGGAGGAGAGTTTGGTTCTCCCTTTACACCAATGTGGGTCGAAGGCTTTTTCTTATAATGAAGAGAAGGGCTCGAGTAGTGCTCTTTTTTTTGGTTGCTCGAGCCGGAATTCCCCCTTATAGTGGTGATGGGCATTTGTAATACTTCGTGAAAAAAGATTTGGCATTAAGATCTGCGACAAATGTCGCTTCAGGATTTGCTGGCCACTAGAGCGTTGATGAAAGCTGCCTTTGTCAAACGTCGCCTTACTTCTGTGTGAAGGCTGTATGTGGTCGCTCCATCCTAGTCATCAGAAGGCTTCAAGCGGCACAGAATATATGTGTGCTTTGATTGTCGTGGGTGCATATTCTGATTACTCTGCTAGCTACTTGGTCTAGAGTTTTTCGAATTTATTCGTCTAATTATATTGCCGTTTGGGCCGTTGACGCATATCCTTTTAGCCATTTGCCTCCTGCGCCTTATATTGGTTGCTATTATGGCATTTGGGTTAGATTAGATCGATTTCCATCATAAAGCTTTATTCATTGTATGCTAGGCCCATTGTCACAATGATGATTAGGTTTGGGGTTGGGCCGGCCCATAATATTATTAGACCCATCAATATTATTATAATTTAATTAATAATTTAATAAATACACATTTTATAGATTGATTTAATTTATAATTAGTTTTAGAAATATTATATATTTAATAATTGATGATAAAGGCGAGTGAAATATAACAGTTGGTATTTATTATATTCCAGGATTTTTCAGCTTCATTATACTCTGACACGTCATCTCCTCCGTACACATTCCAACGTCATCATTACGGTCGTGGTTCGGTGAGAGCGCCAGGAAGTCGGTGACGTTTTCGGCAGTTACCGCCGAAGGCGGGCAACACTCCGCACGTGTGCGTCAAGCATGCCTTAACCAAAATAAATAATATTTATATATTTAATAATATTAAAATTATTAAAAAATTAATATAAATTTTATTTTGTTTTAATTTTAATTTTATGTCTTTTTACAGTCAAAATAATAATATTAATATAATTAAATATATAAATAATTATATTATAATTAATTATTTAAAAATATACATTTAAGATTAAAAAAAATAAATACCTCTACTTTTTTAATATTATTTTGCTTTTTCATTTTATTTTAAAGTTATATTTTAATATTAATTTTGTACCATGTAAATAATTTCATTAAAAAAAATTATTCTATTTAATTTTCCATGATATAAATTTAGAATTTAGTTTAATTAATTTTTATAATTTTGATTTTTATTTTAAATTATAATTAATAATAATTTTAAAAAATAAAAAAAATTAATATTTATTTTTCCCTAAAATGAACAAAAGAAGAGGTTTTTGGCCATCGAAAAAAAAAAGTAAAAAAATATTATATGGTGATAGAATTCTAAGTATTTAGTTTTAATTATTTTTTAAAAATAAAATATGATAATTTAATTATTTAAAATAAAAAATATGATAATATATAAAATAAAATTTATATTTATTTTTAATAAATTTATTATGAATAAATATGTAAATAAATATATAAATAATATTCTGTTTAAAAAAGAATGGTAAAAATTGAGAGAAATCCGCGGAGATTGGTGGCCTGTGCTTTCCGAAGCAACCGAAAAATATGTTTCCGTGGAGCAAGTCATGGAATAAAGGAGAAAACTGAACCGAACAAGCCAGCGCTCGGTCTTCTCTCTCCAGCGTACGAACATGCATAATGACTCCCAAAAGCGAAAGAATAGGACGAATTTGGGCGCTAGTTCCAGACTTTATGATTTTGTTTTGTTGTTGTTGTTATTTTCGTTTTTGTTTTTTTTTTAAATGAATGAGGGTCTTACGGTTGGATCAAGTCTGTTCTAGAGATTTTTGCTGCTTTATTATAGTGGTTTTTGGGAATAATTTAGTGGGTATGAGAGTTTTGCTCTTGTAATTTGGTTTGCTGGATTATAGGAAGATGGTTCTGAAGAGAAAGCGGAACGTTCCCCGCTTTTGGGTTCATTCTCTCTGCACAGAGTGGAAATGAGATAGGAGGATTTTTAGGGTTATTTTGAGGGGCGATGGAAGAGACCGAACTTGAAGAAGGTGAGGCTTGTTTTAGACGCAAGAATGGTGATGATAGTGCGAACATTGACCCTGACATTGCTCTCTCTTACATTGTAAGATTGCCGTTTCTTTTCAATTTCGTTGGTTACTGAATTGTAATGGAATTAGTAGCAAATCAGGAGAGGCTTGCTCTAGACACAACAATGATGATGATAATGCAAACATTGACCCTCATGTTGCTCTCTTTTACATTGTAAGATTATCCTTTCTTTTCAATTTTGTTAATCATCGAATTGTAATGGAATTAGTAGCAAATCTTACTGCAGAGTTTCTAAAAGAGTTGTTTTTCAATTCTTGAGTATTAATCAGTATTGGGCTGACCCCATCACAGGCCTAACAAACTTGAGATTTGTAGCTGTGCCACACTATGCATGGCAGTCTGAGGGTAGTTATCATGGATATTGGATTGGTAAATTATAGGTCTCAGGTTATTTGTGTGTTAGTTGGATGCAAAGCTAAGAGTATCATTACTAGGAGGGCTGGAGTGTATCTTTTGAAAGACAAAATGAATGTGGTCCAATACTATTGGGATTCAGTGAGAACAAAAACACACTCACGACTGGTGCAGCAAAAATGAACTTGGAATCATTTGTCAATTATCAACTACCAGACTCCGGGATAGCACAAGGTATAAAACTATGCAAGCTTCACATCAATGTTTAATGTGGGAAATCCTTCTGGACCAAGAAAAAAACCATGGTATAATTGTTGAAGAATTCCACTATAAAAGTATCCAATCATAAATATAACCTGCTCGAGATCTCTCTACAACAATCTTTGTGAATGACTGGTTAAAAACAACCCCAACACACATAATAACCCGTAAGAGAAGAATATACCCAGAACACAAGCAACTAAATGAAAATACGGTATAGATACAATATTAGAGTAACATACTCGACCTTAGCGAAGAATGAAATTCGAATCGAACCCTAAACGGATGTCGATAATGTTCCTCCTCCTCTTTTTCTTATCTCTTCTCTCTTCGTGCGGCATCCTTGTGTTAAAAATAATCTCAGATATTTGCCTAGAGATCGCATAGAGCTTTTTATAACAGTGTCGGGGCACATGCATCCATGGGGCACGCAAAGGTTACTCATGGTCGTGCACAAGCGGTGCTTATCAACCTTTTAGGTGACGCGTTTATTAGGTATGTGACTCTTGAGAGAGTGATCCAAGATCGAACAAATATAGTCCTATGGGTAGTTCATAGAGCTCTAAAGATGTACACATTTGAAGTTATTATAAATGTTTTGTATTGACATATTACGTGATTGGATAAACAAGTATTCTGAATAATTCTCAAGTTTAATGAAGACAAATGCCATATGCACACCTACGAATTGCAAATGCGCCATCTCCCAATATCTACACTTGATTTGTGCCTAATTCGTGCATGAATGCAATTTATCCAGAATATTTGTGCCCAATATACACCTGAGCCGCACATAAGCTCCAGTTATCCTGAATGCCCGCTTCTGATGTGCATTTGATACACGTATGAGTGCATTTTACCTAGTATGCACGCACCTGTTGTGTGCCCGAGTGGTGCAGGTGCGCTAGGGCGCAGTTTTCTTGCTAAAACCTTCTGCACCTGATGCGTGCCTATTTTGCGTATGTACGTTGGGGGGATATTTTCTTAATGATCGTATGTTTTTAACCTAATTTTTAACTTTCTTTATAAATATCTCACTTTTACATATTTATTTAGATAGAGAAAAAAAAGTACAGAGTGCAAAAAGGCTACAATTTCAAAGCTTTTCTTTATAGAAGTGAATAGCTACTATTGTTTGAGAAAACCAAACCCTTTCTTTTATGATAAATTGCTAAGGCTTTCTCACCCAACACATTTTCCATTATTTTGCACACTAGCTCCAGCATGTAAACCTTCATCAGGACATTGGTAGCATGGACATTGAGATCTAGTAGTATATGGACATTCTATTCCAAGTGAAGTAAGACTGATAAGAAGACCGATAGGTATTCGTTTCGTTGTTACAAGTAAATTTAATGAGTTTCTTGATAGGGATCACAAGTCGGAATTAAATTAGTTAATGTTTAATGCTTCTGTACTACGCAGGCCGTATGTTAACTTTCTTAGTACATTGCGTTCACTGGCTATAAAAATTTGGAGGGTTTTACTTGATAACAGTTAGTTATTGAGGTTTTCTTTTAATTGTTTTATTGTTCATATTTGTTTTAGTGTTGAATTTTACTGTTAATATTTATTTCGATTTATATATAGTCGTAAATTTATTTTACGTGTATTGTATATTTCAAAATATTTTGTTTCAACGAGTTTACAGGGTTGAAACTAATTGAGATTAGGGTCCCCACTAATCTTTTCAGTAGTGTCTATCAGGTTGGAGATGTTTCTTAAATCTTAAGTGATAATGTGTTGGCTTTGTTTAGAGTGTTTGCTTGGGTGAGTTATTGTTTGGTTTCTTTTTCATGATCAGTCTGCCATTGCGAAACAACTCAAAAGCCAGAGAAAGAGAGAATTAAGGGAGCTCTGTTATATAAAAGTCAATATGGAAGATGCATTGATTTTCTCAAAAATCTTTTCAACATAGGTTGTACTTTGTGAGTTCAGAAGTGGGCCAGTTTGACATTGCTTCTAAAACTACTTTTTGGAAAAAACTATAAATGGAACATTTCCTGAAAGGTTGATTGGGTTATTTCATAAGTTGCTATGGGCTAGTTTAACCAGTTTCAATATAGATTTTTTCCAAAAATACCCAAAAGTGTTTTGGTAGAAGCTAGAAAAAGCATTTTCCCGAATCAATCCCAAACGGCCCCACAGTGAATGTGCTGTTTTCTGATTATGGTAAATGCCCAATAAGTATTTGTTAGATTACAACTAAAAACGTCTGAGGTACTACTTCGAGTGGCCACCGGAGAAAAGAGTTTAGATTCTTACTCATATTGATGTTTTTTACTTTGATTTGTATTTATATATACTCCTGTTTTCCTCAATGGATTGATGCTAGGTAAGTGTGTTTTCTTTTTGCTTTGAAGGATGAGAAAATTCAACATGTCCTGGGCCATTTTCAAAAAGATTTTGAAGGTGGTGTTTCTGTTGAGAACCTTGGTAAGCAACTTGTTTTGGAGCTTATGAAACAGAAGAGAGCTTTTAGTAGCTCATTAATCTCAGTGCACTGAAATGACAGAACAAACAAATATTTGTTGGCAGGGGCAAAATTTGGCGGCTATGGTTCATTTCTGCCTTCTCATCAGCAGTCCTCTTCAATTTGGTCTCAGCCAGAGGGTCCAGAAGGAGTTCATGTTAACGGATCTTGTAATAATCATAGGATTGAGGTTTGGTTATTTATCATTCTTTGTTCACAATTGGTAGGATGATCTTTTATCAGGTTTATAATCCCAGTGTAGTTGAGCAATCTGGGTTGTGTTTCTATACAGGGTGCCACGAAGAGTTCTTCAATGCCTTCAGATGCCCCCTTACTTGGTAGGCATGCAACTGCTTCAGACAGTGTTAAATGTTTGCATGGTGAAAGATTGGTATCTATTGATGCTCCATCCAAGAGAGAGCCATGTTTAAATTCTACTCGAGCTTTGGGAAAGTTGCACATAAAGCATGAGGCTTCAAACAAGATGGGTAATTTCATCCACCAGAAAAAGTTCAAGATCCGAATCAAACTGGGCTCTAATGACTTAATGTGTAAGACTGCTACAAGTTGCAGTGGCCTTGGGCTTGATATTTCCCCATCAACGAGCAATGATGCTGATGAAACTGCTAGTCTGCCGCTTGAATCTCGAGTGATATCTGATGAATCTCCCACCAGAATTTTGCAGGTACGTGATATTGTGGTATCTTTTTTTTAATTTATTGAATAATATGAGAAATATTTCGACGGAAAAGAAAGATGGTCACATTTGAGTATTAATACATTTTTTTAAAAAAATAAATTGGGAAACAGATTATTACTACATTCCCAGTCCCAGGGAGTGTATTGCTGTCACCTCTTGGTGACAAGTATGTACATATGAGAAAGCCAGGTGCTCACCCAGAGAAGCAAAGTTTTGGAATTGTGAAGGGCAAGAAGAAGAGTGATGGTGACTACCCTGGTAAAGGTGTTAAAAAGTCTAAGAAACATATTGGTATATGTAGAGACAATGATCGGTCATTTGTGGACAATAATCTAGAGCATTTACATAAGCAGAGGCGTGAAATTTTGGGGCTTTCTGATGATGACTCAAATGATTTTAACATGGAGGATTCTGAGAAAGATCTCTGCTCACCGTTGCATAAATCACAAGTGAAAACATCTGAAGAAGTTGATGGCACATCAGCATCTATTGCATCATTAACAAAGACATCAACTGATGGTCTTCCTATCACTGAAAATGGGCTTCCTTCTGAGGTGGTACCATCGCCCACAATGGTTATAAATGAAAATTGGGTTTGTTGTGATAGCTGTGGAAAGTGGCGGCTTCTACCATTCGGCACAATGCCTGAGCAGCTTCCTGAAACTTGGTTGTGCAGCATGCTTAACTGGCTGTAAGTTTCATGATAAATGCACCCTTCCCTGCATGTTTTATTCTTTCTCTATCTCATTTATTGCTGAATAAACTGGCCAATAGCAGTTGAACTTTGTTGTATTTATATAACGGATTGAAATGTCAATTGATAAGCAAAATGTATATTGGTATCGGCTCCTTCTGTTACTATGATAAAATGATTATATTTCACCATATTAGTGATATATCAAGATATATTCACTTGTACTGTATTTTCGATTGATAGTGATACACTCGATCTTGGCTGATGTTCCTCTGTGGTTCCTATTTGCAAAAAAAAAAAAAAAAAAAATCATCCCTATGTTTGATACCGATACAGACATGAGGTCCGTGATCAGTATTTTTGTCCGTGATTGCTGTACTTGTGCAGATGTTATTGACCAATGCAGCATCTTTAATATTATGTCTTTGTTGGAAATATTCACAGGCCTGGAATGAACAGATGTGATGTCAGTGAAAATGAAACTACAAAATCCGTGAGAGCACTTTGGCAGCTTCCTCTTGCTGAGAGTCTAAATAATGTGAATGGTCACGGAGCTGCAGCCAGAGTTAATCCTCCAGTGAATGTTCAATGTCTTGACCATGATTTAAATTCTAATACCTTGTCTAATCGAGTAAAGAAAAATGATGGGTCAAGAGAACTATTAACTTCAGGGAAAGGTCAGGCTTCAGTTCAGATCTTACCCTGTAAGAAAAACCCACAGGACTTGAGAGATAGTACTGTGAATGATATGGAAGGGCCTTCTCTAGAGTCACCTTTAGTGGGCAGCCCACGAACTTGGAACTCAAGGAAGTCTTACAATTCAAAAGTGCATAAGCACGAAACAGACAAGCATATGAATGATGGTATTCAAAATTTTTCTCATTGATATGTAAAATGTATATATCTGGATATACCAAGGCTTGTAACAATTTTTCTTTGTTTTTCTTGGATTGTGTAAAATGATTCTTTTTCAGGTGATGCCAAGCAAGTAAAAATGAAAGCAAATAAGCAGATTGAGCAATATCGAAATGAAGCTTCCAAGAGAGTCAGGACTGAATGCAAGTCTTACACTCGGAATTCCAATCTTGGCTTGGGCCATGAGAAGGCGGATGCATGTTTTAATAAAGGTTTGTCGGCTAAGGCATGGAAGAGGCAGATGCAAAAATATGACAATAATTGTCCTATGGGGAATTTTAAGTTTAATAAGAAAGAGAAATTACTAGTTTCTATGAATAAAGTATGTGAACAAGGCCACTTCTCATCCAATTCTAGGTCATTGGAGACAGAAGTATCTCCTATAAGGGAAGTTTCTTTGAAAAAGAGAAAACAGAATGAATGGAAGGAGAGCCAAAATGATCTACAGTTATCTCAAGCTGGCACGCAGAATTTCCTTAATAGTAGGGTTCCTGGCATGGAGGAATGCAGAAGCACCGGCGAGGACCAGAAACGACGGAAACATGGGGGAAAGGTTGCAGGACAACAGAACTTGGGCGGGCTTAATTCTTTGAAAAGAGCACGAGGACAGATTTCAACAGCTGCCACTTCAAGTTCATCAAAGGTTTTTGATTCTCAAAAAACAAAGGGAAGTTTTGAAGAAGTAAAAGGTTCACCTGTAGTGTCTGTTTCATCTTCTCCTTTGAGGAATGCCAATGCATGCAAGCTTGCACCTGTTGAATGTTCCAGTCTTAGGAAGTATCGTGCTACAGATGGTGAAGGTAATGGTGAAGCCATGAAGTCTGGATTGAGAAGAAAACCAAAATTATCTGCTGTCTCTCACTTAAAATCTCTTAAATCTCCAGGGCTAAATTTGGGGGATGAAAATCCTGGTTGCAAATTAATGGAAAATGATAAATCAAGCATTGAGGTTTCATCTGCATTTGGAAACAGTGGAAGGATTAAGGATGGTGTCTGCACAATAGAAGGAAGACAGCGACAGCCTAAAAATCTTGATGCCTTAGAGTATTGCAATTTGAATGATGGTTTAGACACTAAATGCTCTACTGATGACGTTCTTTCTCAACAGAATAATGGTCAGAAATCTAGCTTGCAATGCAAAGAGCAGGATAAGAGTTCTGATCATCATGTTTATAAAGATGAAGCGAAGAGATCTCTGCCTTTGAATGAGCATGAATATGCTAGGAAGAGACTGAGATATGAAGCAGAAGGTAAACCACAACTTTCACGAAGTCTTGTGAAATGCATTTTGCCAAATCGAGATAGCATCAGGCCTTGTACGAAGGAGAAAAATCATGTAAGCGACAAAGACCACACTGGAATGTGGGTCGATGATAAGAGACTAGAGGGCCAGTCAATGGTTGGAGGGCATTTGAATGGAAAGGATAACCAGCAGTTGGACCCAAATCAAAACAATGGGGGAGAACGAATTTTGAATTTAATTGATGCACAGGGAATGAATATACAAGCAGATTCCATCAATGGGAAGTCTCAATCTCTTCTAAATCATGAGGGCAAACAGGAAAGAGTAACCAGGGACTGTGAATTGCCAGCTGAGGTTCAGAAAGGCATGTGTGACGTGCCAAAGGTTCCCAAGCAGGCTGACAATGCTGCTACCCAGAATTCTACACCTAATCAACTTTTACTTGGGGAAATCAATGATGTAGCTCATATGAATAAAGAGTCTGTAAGTCAGACAACTAATTGTGCTCTAAAAGAAGCTGAGAGTCTCCGGGATTATGCTGATCGTTTAAAGGTTCATCAAGCTTCTCTTTTCTACTATACGTATTTTAATCTACGGTTGTATTCTATTTTGTCTATATTTGTCTGATGACTTCATCTCTTTGTAGTGTTCTGGCTTTGGTTTTGAGAGTAATGAGATGTACTTCCAAGCTGCTTTGAAGTTTCTTGATGGTGCTTCTCTATTAGACACCAGCAATGGCAATGGTAAGAGACACGGGGAAATGAGTCAGATGCAAATGTACAAAACTGCTGCTAAACTTTGTGAGTAAGTGATCTGTAGCTTTGGCATCTGGAATAGCCTTAATCTATAATATTTCTATTGCTTCTTTTGCTTGCATCAAATTCGATGTTCCCAAACGTGCTTGCCTTTATGAATTGCAGCCTTGCAATCTCACTGACCAAAAAGGAAAAAGTGTTGGCAGTATCATTTTTCATGCATAAAGGGTGTCTTAGGGCACGAGGTGTCTCATATTGTAGGCAATAGGAATGTCAGATGTAAGCATTCTTACCATTGCTAAGAAGTTATTTCTGTGGTTTAAACCCAAACTTCTTATTCAAAATGGAGCAACTTTGCCATTACACTAGGTGTCAATTATGCATATAGATTATTTAGTAAAAAGTTAGCTGTTTGATAACAAACGATATATATAAAAGGATCTGAGCAAATTTGGAAGACATGATGACCAATACTTACATGTCACAAAAAAAAAAGGGTCTAACTGCAAAACTTTATTAACAGATCAGATCTGATTACCATGACCAAAAGTAAAAAAATAAAAAAAAAAAGAAAGCAAAATTTATTTTTCAATTCCTGATAGGGACAGGAAAATTGCCCTTGAAGAAGGTTTTACAAAGGGCAAAAAAATAACTTCCCTTTTCTCTCCTTCAATAGGTTTTCATGATATTTAATTTGAAGAAAGGAAGCAATATTCTGTTTCTTTTCAAGCTTAAAATATTTGATGGGAAAATATTTACTCTTCTAAATATTTTTCAGTGTCTACTTATAGCTGAAGCTGTTTACCTTTTTATATTCTTCGCTCAGAAGTTTGAAATTGATGTACTGAAAATTTAAAATTCTTTAGTTATGGGTAAAACATCCTTTAGCTATTGTCTTCAAATATAGTTTTGCCTCTGATCGTTGAGCAGTATCAAGTACTTAATTTCTTCATATTGAAAAATACGTTTTAGAGTTAATGCTGTGTCTTATACAACTAACCATCACAAAAAACTTTTGACTGTGTTACTTCCTGTTGTTGCCGTGCATAGTTTTACTTACATGCTGTCTCAATGAAAATATCTAGCCAAAATTGTTAGTTATAAAATCACAAGCACTGCATCTATAGACCACACACTGGTTCTCCTATCCTGAATAGCCTATGACTTGTGGACACAGACATGTGTGTGTGCCATAAGGTGATCGATGTGGAACTTTCCAGAATTAGACTGGTGGTCGTCTCAAAATTTATTGGCTATCATAAAGTTAGTACCAAGAGTGTGCAAGTTGGCTTTGTTAACAGTAGTGGTAAACTGCAATTACGAAAAGGGTATATAAAACATTCCTAACTTTCCCAATTTTCGTAAATATGGCCTGAACTTTTTTGTCTTACAATTATATTCTTGTTGAAAATCTAAAAGATCTGTTTGCAAAGCTGATTACCGATTTGCCATCAAAACTAACCTTTTTCAACTAAAACTGAGGTTTAGCCTTAAACCTTTAGTTAAATGAGACCCACACATGATAAATAAAAGACATCTTAGTTCTTGAGGTTCCCACATTGAATGGTAGTGAATACAGCATTACACTTGCAGCACAATAACTAAGAATTTATAAAAGGGCCTATACATTAGTGGAAAACTGAGATTAATTTATGGAATATTTTTATAGAAAACAGAAAATTTAGAAAATGTGTTAAAAATCTATCTTTTTTCCATTTGAAAACCTAAAAAACAGAGTGTTTTAGTTTTCTAATTTTGAACCGAAATTTGAAAGATGCAGACTCAACTTTTTGCTAGATATGAAGTTTTCTATAGTTTTTAAAATCCTATTGCTGATATACTAATACTTTATGAATTCACAATTATGAAGATATTATTTTATAAGTTTATAAATATGAATATGTGCAAAATTTATAAAGAATTAATAAATATTAAAATTATAATTATAAAGAAGCAACCTTACTATTATGCCAAAGTTTATCCTTAAAGTCATTGTTCTTAAACAAAACCAGCAAACTTGGTGAAGCCAATACCTTCCGCTGAGCAATAAATTGGTGCTCGATTCCCGTCCAATACAATGCTTATAACTCAATTTTCTTGAAAAAGACAATCTAGAAATTGTGTTTGCTACCTGAGTTTGATTGCCTGTGACATTCTTGTCTCTTGATTCCTAGTCTTTAACTCCTTGTTCTTCTATATTGTTCTGTACTCTGAGATGAACTATTGAAAGTAACTTGCTGAAAATGAAACAAATTTGTTGAAATTTCTATTTTCATTGCTGAAGAGTCTGGAGGCATCACATTGTTTTTTTGAGCTTTTAATTAAATTGCCTTACCTATACTGCATTTACGCTGAAACTTTTCATTCACAGATCCTGTGCCCATGAGTATGAAAAGCGTCAAGAAATGGCTGCTGCTGCTTTAGCCTATAAATGCATGGAGGTGGCATACATGAGGATAGTTTATTGCAGACATTTCTTTACTAACACTAGCAGACTCCAAAATGGGTTACAAGCAACTTTATCAATGGTTCCACATGGTATCGGATTATTTTCTTTGCTCTCCATTTTATTTTGGTTGCATGGAGTTCCATGTTTATGATTCCATTATCTTCCTACATCTTACTCTAGGAGCAGCAAATGTGTTTGCATAGGAGCTAATACAATTTTCGTTTTCTAGTTTGCATAAATGTGGTCAATATGAAGTGCATCTCCTCTTCAAAACACACAAGACATAGATAAACAGATAGAATGGATGAAAGAAATGTAGGTGGGAGGTGCATTTAGTTTCGTCATTTTTTTTTTTTTTGATTGATGCAGGGCTAAGTACTTTGAAGTGTCCTTGTGGCATGTGGTAGATGAGACAATATTTGTATTTTCAGTAGTTGAGAATACATTGGATTTTGAAGGGATACTGCCTTCTATTGGACTTTGAAGGTTAAAGTTGCAATTCATATTTTTGCACAAATAAAAACTCTTGAACAGGCTCCCTGTTTCCTTCACATCTGATCTGACTTGATCTGAAAATTAGTAAATACTGAAATCAAGTGCTAGTTGAAAGTGAGTGATGACTAACAACTAGGAGTGGTGAGTTGTACTGATATGATGTGCAAAAGATAAGTGATGTTTATTTGTGCCGATGTGATTATCAGTGCTAAAAGTTGGAAGTGCTGGATAAGAGGCTCTTAGAACTTATTTTGCAAGAAAGGTAGAAAGAAAGGAGGCCCTATATAAAACTTAGGGCCTATTTGGCATTGCTATTAAAACAGTTTTTTGAAAAAAATTATAATTTGGATCTTTCCCAAAAAGCTTCCTAGAAAGCTATTCAAGGTTTTCCATAAGTTGCTCTAGGCTTTTTTGACCAGTTCTGGTTCCTTGTAGTTTCAAAAACACCCCAGAAGCACTTTCAATGAAATATGGAAAGTCAAATAGTAGAGGCAGCAGCAGCAGCAACTCTGTCCCCCCCCCCCAGAAAGCTAGTTATGCTCGTCATCTCCTTATATCTTCCTTTTGTTAAATAGTGTTTGCGCTTTCAAATCGGATGATTGGTAGTAACTAGAGCAATATTACTGGTGATTTGAATAGAACCATGTGACAGCCTTTTCTTTGGCTTTGGTAGGTGAATCGCCATTATCTTGTGCATCTGATGTTGATAATTTGAACCACCAAGGATATTTCAAGAAAGCTGCTTCATCCAAGCATGTTGGTCCTTATGTTGCTGGCACTCGATGTATCACTGAAAATCTTGATTTTGTACGGCTGCTTGATTTTGTAAGTTACTTCTATTCCACATCCCCTTACTTGGGGGGTGTCGTTCATTTTGGACGTCCTTATAGAGGCAAGAGGGGAATGTAAGGGAGCCTTGGGGTGGTTCCTGTGAATTTGTGATTAAAAATCATGTAGGGATGAACGAGGCGTTTACTCATCTGAACTCAAGGTTTTGGGCAGAAGGGCATAAGATTTTTTTTTTTGAGGAGAGGGGGGCGAAGGCGGTACAGATTGAGGGCCATGGTGACTCTTCCTTAGATGAGGGGAATCCAATAGATGATATTTAAAATTCAAAAATAGCCATCTATTTTTTTTTTCTCATATTTGGGTTTTATATTTAATGGATGTTAATATTTCAAAAATTTTAGAAAACAACCGTCTATACAATATTTTTGTTCTAAAATATTGACCCTTCTATTTATATCCAAGGGTAGGGAGAAGTGCAGGAGGCGCTACAGCGCTTTAGGCCGCACAGAGCCCCTTGTTATGAGGCGGTATGGATTGAGGGGCGCTGCAACGCCTCCTTAAACTTTAAAAATAGCCATCTAAATGATTTTTTTTGTATTTCTTTTTTATATTTGGATTTTACAATCAATAGATGTTGATATTTTTTTTTTTAAAAAAAACCCATCTTTAAAATATTTTTGTTTTAAAATATCCACCGTTGGATTTATACTCAAGGGTGAGGAGAAGTGCCAAAGGCACTGCTGTGCTTTGGGCTGCGCACCACCTGCCAATTATGTGGCGGTACATCTCATGTCCACTAATATGTTTTCAGTTTATCATCAGGAATCTACATCATTTACATGCATGAGGTAAACACTCGGTAGGTAAGCTATGCTTTACAAGTCATAAATCTTGATTTTGTGGTCAAAGTTTATAACACTCAGGTAGGTTTGATCATCAAATCTTAACTGGGATTCTTTTTCTGCACTCTAAATGATTTTAGCATACCATCACACTACTAGGCATATTTCATAATTATTGTTGATTCATAAAGCATCATCCAAAGACCAGCTTGTCCTTTGGGGGCTGACTCACCGTATTCAGTCATCAATTTGGTTCAAGGATACATGCTATCATTTACATGATGTGCATGCCACATCTATAAATTGATGCAAATATCGGGGCTCCTAGATACCAATATTTTTCGATACCATGATAATATGTTTCTGTATCAGAGATATATTATGGTATATCGACTGATATATCCTTATCAGCTTATGATTTTTGAAAATATTTTTCCTTCTGATATATTTTATACTTATATGGTTGTGACCGATACCGATATTTAAATCCATCATACAAGAAGGTAAGTCTTCCAATTTGGCAATCTTGCAGGTACAGGATGTAAATTTTGCGATGGAGGCCTCAATCAAATCGCAGAATGCTTTTGTAGCTGCAAATGTTTGTCCAAAGGAGATGCATAAGAAGGAGTTTATGGCTCCTGTTGGGAAAGTTATTGATTTCAGCTTCCAAGATGTCAGGAAACTTGTGCAGTTTGTTCGTCTTGCCTTGGAGTCTATAAGTCATTAGGTGTTTTGGCCCATTGAGCAAACAAAAGGGAAACAAACTTGCATTTGGGAATCCTGCAAAGAGACAGATCATCCAGCAGCACACTGCCTCTCTGTAAATGTGTACAAAATGTTAGCATTTTTGACAAGTGCGTTCAGGATCTGCTTGTTTCCAATGTGATAAAGGCACACGTTGATGGCCCTTATTTTCACAGGCCTCAAAAAGGAGATTGAATGTGTGCTTGTTTTGTGATTTAACTGGAAATTTGGTAGGATTGTAGATGAAGTATTTCAGCTTCATTTTTTCAAAATAAAGCTA
The DNA here is from genome assembly GCA_033239525.1 of Nepenthes gracilis. Lineage (NCBI taxonomy): Eukaryota > Viridiplantae > Streptophyta > Magnoliopsida > Caryophyllales > Nepenthaceae > Nepenthes > Nepenthes gracilis. The sequence continues at coordinate 14,338,768 of BSYO01000019.1, read as the reverse complement.
TAGAATCATGGCTTTTAGAGCAATTGTAAGTCTTTAGCTAACTAATTTTTTTTTTATCAAGGACCTTTTGCTTTTGCCATATATTATCAAATTTTTTGTTAGGAAAGATTTCCTAATGAAGTTCTATGCACAAATACAGAAGTTCTTATCTTCTTGACATTTTATTATCCAGTTCATTGAATGTATTTCGAATTTTTTTAATTTTTCTGCAGTTGAGAAACAATGTCACTAGGCACATGAGAGTGTACTCCTGGAATATGATGTTGCTTTTTTCCTTTTAATTTGCTGAGTTTTTTGTTTGTGATCATTTACCTGACACTATTACAAGAAATTTGAATATTTATCAGGGATCAAAACAATGAGTATATTGTTTCTCAAATTTGCCCAGACTTTTAATGTTATATGCTTTCAGATGGAAGTTTCAGAGCTCCTCGGTTTGGCATTTTCGGGTACTGAACTTACCTTTGCTGTTTATGATTCTCATTCAATCTTCTACTTTTTAACTCTTGATTTTGTTCTTCATTGGAGGAAGCAGGGATCATGAAGGTTATCTGTTTTTCCACCTTTCCAGAGACAAGCAGCCTCATTTGCATTCACATTTAAGGGGAATTTGTGCTGCATTTATACAGACTTGAGTAAGTACATTCCCTCTGGAAAAGTTTTTTTTTTTTTAAAAAAACAAATCTCTTTTGGCCATCAAGACCCCAAAACTTTCTACAGCATCAGAGGAGGATGAAATGTATTGCTATTTTATGACTTTCTAATTTAAACCTGATCAAAAACTGTGTTCTAGTCGGATGTAGGATGGGTTTAGGTGAAATTTGTGTCTGCAAGTTGGGCTAGGCAAGACATTGCCCATCATCCGGGCAAAAAATTGTAACCATATATATCTATGAACATTTTTATTTTTAACAATTTTTAAAAATACGTATGCACATACTTTAAAAATATAAAATATTTCAAATTTTATAATATTAGATTAAAATGTTATCTACTTATATATTCAAATAAAAAATATTTACATAAAATTTATTAATTATATAAAAATATAATCTACTGAAATAATTTTTTTAAATCTGGTATTTGTTTCAAACTGAAAATATATTTTAAAAAAAGTTCATAATTCAGGCATGGTCAAGCTGAACCGGTCATATAAACTTGAGATATGCCTTGCCCAATAAATTATTTTGGTCCAATTGTTTGAACTGCCTGTATATAATACTCGTATTCTTTGACCAAATCATATAAAAATTGGATCAATCGAACCGGCCGATTGGGCAACCTAGTTTTAATCAGATCTAGAACTTTTTATCTGGCATTTTTTTTTTAAATCTAGTTTTGCCTGTCCTGGATTTGGTGTTCAAGTCCCATCTTCTCTTACTTGAAAGAGATGAATCTTTCTGTTTTGATTAGTGTTAGGGTCAGAGCACAGGGGGAGATTTCCCTGATTATATATTGTTGGTTGGGTTTCCTTTTTTCTGATATTTTTTAATCTCCAGAACTCAAATTCTTGCTACATACATAAGCACAAAAGGGTATGTTTGATCTTATGGATATTAGAACTTTAAGATTTCTCTGCATTCTCCTGTTGGCACAGTAGGAGAATTTTCATGCTTCATGCTAGATCTCTCAAGGGAGTCTTCATCTAATGATAGGGTTATTGCCATCTAACTTGATGGTCACGGATTTAAATTATAGAAATAGCTCATTATATAATAAAATGTAAAATCTCATATAGTGGACATAAAGGTGGTCTAACCCTTCCATAGATCCTGCATGTAGAGGAAACTTCATCCACCAGGTTGTCTTTTTTTGTTTTCTCTATTTTTCTTACGAGTAATAAAAATGCCGTAATGACATAATTTGCATAAAACATTTATTCTATGGTGATGGATAGCTTAATTTGAAAGTTCTAACTCAAATGTGATGGAAATATTTTCAAGATATCTACTTATTGCTGACTAATTATGCGATGACTTATGATTTGTTTGAATCTAGAAAAATTTTAGGGAAATATAAAAAATTAGGAAAAATAGTTTCAAGTGAAAAGGGAAATTTCTCAAAATGAATAACTTTACTTGAATTTATTTATTCTTTCTTTCCTTTTATTTTTTTTTCAAGTATCCAAACACATGACAATGCTTTATTTTTTTTTAACTTTTTTTTCATTTCTTACATATTATTTTAGAACCAAACAGATCATTAAAACCTGCCTGTGGATTTGCCATTTTCTTGGGCAGACTAAATTCATATGCTACTTCTGCTGCTTCATACTCCTTTACCTGTTTATCTTTTCCTTTGCTTCCTGCAGGGAGGCAGCATCATCTTATTCATTGTTCTTGCAGAAAAGTGCTCATATGCCAAGTTGAATTTATAACTATTCTGTGAGTTACTGAAAGAAATTTGGTAATTGACGGTCACGATCATGTTCTTTCTTGGTAGTCATGGATACCCACAAAGATCGGAGGCTTTCTGATGTGAGCAATCGCTTAGCAAGTAAATTTTAAATATTTTGCAAGATGATGGATTTGCTTACAATCCATTAGATTACTATAGATGGGATTTGCACTTGATGATAATTTTGTTATGAGCGTACAAGTAAATATCAGTCGATATGGATCGATATAGCGCTCCCAATATCAATATTTTTTTTTACCACAAAAATATCGTGATATTTTTAAATATTGGCCAATACATTCGATATTTGGCCAAGATATCAGCCGATACACATTGTATGTTAACCAATACGACTCTATCAATTTATGACTTTTAAATTTTTTTTTTTAATATATCTAATATTAATATATATTATCTGATATATTTAATGTAATATGATTGATGGATACCAATATTTTATTATTCTAAGTTGAGCAGCTAGCTAAAACAAGAGAATCATCTACTGTTTGAGTGTGGTTTTTTCTCAGTGGAAGTGGCTGAAGTAGTTTGTTTGAAGCAATGGAAATTTGAGGGGCAAACCAGAAGTATGGGATGGTTGAAAGAAATTATTCATTGCGATAACTGGAATAAAATATCAATATCGAGCTCTTTGATATCGTTATTTTCATTTGTCCCTAATTTTTAATTTGTCAAAAAAATTAGCATCTAATATATTTGATACTGATATATATTATTTAATATAACTAATATTGATATTGGCATTTCTGATATTGATATTGATGCTTCTATTTATTAGAAGGGAAGAGCAAAGTTGCTGTTCATGGAAGAGCAGCTTATGCAGAATTGAAGTATCACATCTGCCTGAAGAGGGATAGAAGAAAGTTCTAGATGATGACTCTGGATCCTTGGTGCCGTAGCTAATGTAAGTGTATTTAATCTTATGGGAGTTTGATTCTTGTTTTGATGTATTTGCTCACTCCATTTGGTGGGGTTTGATGTAACCAAAGAAAATTTTTTGGTTATTGATGTATTCTTAGATTTGGGTTATTGTATGGATTAAAGAGTCACATTATTTTTCACGACGGGTCAAACTGAGGCGAGTTCAATTTTTGTCTCTGATAATCTGGGTCCTATACATTAGTCATATTTTTAATGTTCATGATGATATAGTATTTCTATCATTTAATATATTAATAAATTTATATAAAAATAGATACACCAATAAATATCATATCGTTGGAAGTTTTAGTTGAAGAGTATTATCAAAATATTTGATAGGTCCAACACAGATTTGTACCAGAATCAACAAGGTTCAACTGAGAAGACACTGGTCCAACCAGCAAGGTGCCCTAGGCACATAGCCAATCAATGCCGCTTGCGCCCTTGCAAAAGGCGACCGTAGGTTGCCGGCGTGGGAGGCGTCGGCTCAGAAGATGCCAGCCAATGGGAGATGAGGTTAATGCTGACGAACTGCAACGCATGCCGCCCGGACAGCCGTTCAGCTAATCTAAGCAAGGTTAGCAAGCTTACGTTGACCACCCTTGACAATGGTCAGCTCACCTTTGCAAGGCGACAACTAACACCGCTAGCCACTGCTAGCGGGCAGCGTTCGACAAATCTCGGCAAGCCACTTGTCAGGAATTCTAACTCCTAAAAGCCTTCCAGAGGGAACTTACGAATATCCTCTCTACTAGCTGAGAGAGGGATCCTAGAATCCATTCCAAACCTCATTGAGAGAGCTCAAGCGGTGACCAGAGACCAAACATTCAATCCCTCACCCAGCGCTCAAGGCTTCGAAGAGGAAGAACTAACTCTCTTTCCTCGAACCATCACTTTACGGCGGCGATAGTGAGCCACTCATAGCGGTGCAACCAACGGAGCCCAGATCTCATCAAATATCTCACACACTCCCCTCATTCATGCATATTTGCATTTTCGTTACATTTACTTTCACGTATGTATCTTTCCGTTATTGGAAAATATTTCTGATTTGAGCGTCGGAGTATTTACAATGGGACAATCTCCCGTCATTCTCTGACCTTTTGTTTGTAGTTTGTGGTGTGCAGGATTCAGGTTGAGACACGCGGAGACCGGACTTGTTCGCGATTCGATATAGTTGAGAAATCCGAAGGCTCTCTAATTTGTACGAGAACTGGGATCTAGGGACGCATCATTGGCGCCGTTTGTAAGTCTAACTACCAGTCTCAACGTTCACTCTTTCACTCTGAAGATGATCAACATTAAAGTGCAAGCTAATGCACCGACGAGGGACACTGCTGCCCGCGGTGATGACCTCTCAGTGGTTAGCCGTGCTGATAAGCAGTTCGAACCTAACGTGCATAAGCTAGCTGTAGACATGGACAATATGAAGCAGATGCTTCAGGCGTTGTGCGCTTGAGCTGGAGCACAATGGATGGGAGCCACTCCCCTAGGGCCCCAAGCGTTGACTTCTAGACAAAGGAAGCCTGAGGCGAGGGCCCCAGTAGCAAAGACAGCCAGGTTTGATGACGTTGAGGCCTAGGCGGTCTCCGGCAGTAGGGCTTAAACGACAGCTCGAAGCCTCACGAGCTGGGATGCACGGGAAGAAAGCCTGAAGCGGCGGAACCCTTACAACTCTCGCAACGAGAGGAGGCAAACAACTAGAGGAGAGGGATCATACAATACGCGACCACCTCGCATGGGCGGTCACCATGACCTGCGTAGCTCCCAAGAGAACTCTGAATTTTAAGACTTTATCAACGTGAAGAGGAGCGGATCCACCCCTCCGATAAAGGAGAAATTGAAAAAAATATGACAGCACATGTTTAAGGGGGAACCCAGACGACAGACACTCAATCTGTGGAGGTCGCCATTCGCCATGGACATCTGGACGCAACCCCTCCCCCTCAAGTTGAAAATGCCTATGCTGGATCCGTACGATGGGAATACAGAGCTAATGGACCACTTGGACTACTTCCGTACGTTGCTGTCCTTTCATGAGGTGAGCGAAGCCATCATGTGCTAATGCTTCCTCCTAACACTCAAGGGGGACGCTAGGCCTTGGTTTTATGGCCTTCGGCCCAATTCGATTCGCCAATTCGATGAGCTCGCAGACTGCTTCCTCTGCCAGTTTGCTTCCAGATGATAAGAAGAGGAGCAGCCCTAGCACCTTGTCTGCTTTTGCCAGAAGCCAGAGGAGAGCCTGAAGCGGTTCCTCAACCATTCCACGGTCGAAGCTTGCCGAATCCCCCAACTCTCCGACGAGATGAAGTTGAGCGCCTTCATTGCCACGTTGGCAGCTAGGGAGTTCTTTAAGCACCTGGTGCACTGGTGCTCCCAATCCTTCCGAAAAGTTGAAGCCAAGGTTCGGGCCTACATTGTGGCCGAGGAGGCTAACGAGACTAAACATCCCAAACGTGTTGACATATAGTTGGAAGGACCCACCACTGGGAAGAGAAATGGAGATGGCGGCCACTCTTGGGAACCTCGCAAGCAATCGAGATTTGAGCCAAGTGTTCGAAGGGAGTACAGGCCCATGACCCCGACTCCTCCGAACGATACTGTTCAAACATTTTGACGCAGATTTGAGACGAGAAGTTTCCGAAGTGGCCCAAAGTGCCGAAAAACCCAGAGGGCGGAGACCAAATGAAGTATTGCCACTACTACCGATCTCTGAGGCATACCACTATGATGGGAAATTGAAGACCTGGTCTGCCACGGGCACCTCACTCAGCTCTTGAAAAGCTCGGGGCAAGCTTTCGAGTCCGCCGTCGACAAAGCCAGAGATCTGCCAAGGAATCAAGTAGTCATTGGCATCATTAGTATGATCTCAAGCAGGCCGGCCAGAACAACGACCGAGGCCGGCCAGAGGTCGCGCCCAGCAGTAATAGAGCGAGAGTGGGGGTTAGGACTGATGTTATTAGTTTTAGCGATGGCGATATGACACGTATAACTTTTTCTCATTCGAATCCTCTTGTTGTATTAGCTCTCATCTCAAACGATATGCTTGACTATCAATTGAGACGAGCTTTTATTGATAATGGAAGTTTTGAGATTTGTTGTACCTTGATGCATTTTTTAAGCTTTGTCTAAAAAAGAATCAGATGAGAGCAGCCGAATGACCTCCCTACGGCCTTGACAATGAACCAATACCCGTGCAGGGAGAGATTCATCTGGTAGTCACAATGGGGATACACTCGAATATAGCTACGCGAACACTCACGTTCCTCGTTGTTGACCTGCCATCGTGTAACGACCCGTGTTCTAAAACATGATAATTAAGAAGAAGTTGGGCTCTGTAAGGGTATCGATTCCTAAAATATAATAAAAGATGAGTAATTAAGCTAAAATAGGTAAATTAAGGTCAAAGGGTACGGGAGAAATTGGATTAAAAAGCCCAAATATCCGGAATCGGTGAAATCAGGAACTGAAGTTGAAAATCGTGAAATGTTAATCCGTAAATAAGATTTCGAGTTTTAAATTATGATAATCATGACTTATTAAGGTTATATAATCAAAATTAGGGTTCAAGGATGTGAAAAATTGAGTTAGAATGGTCAAAACGAGTGCCAGATGACGAAAAAATGAAGTAGGCTTAATGCAGGCTTGACGTGGGTTTTATCCGTGCCCGACCAGTGCCTGAGGCACCACCCAGGTGCGAAAAATAGAACCTCCGCACCCGAGGTTCCACTCGGGAGCAAAAAACAGAATTGTTTGCCCGAAGAGGGCCTGATGGGCGCTCGAGCGCGGCCCGTTGGGTATCTTGGTGTTTGATGAGTGCTTGAGCGCCAATACGCATATAAAAGCGCGCGAGGGTTTTCTCCTGTCATTTTTTCGGCCATTTTGGGTTTAGAGAGAGAGAGAGCACGAGGAGCTAGAGAGAGAAGGAGGCCCACATGTCCGAATTTGTCCAAGAACTAATTAGAAAGGTGATAAATCAGGTCGAGACAAGTGCACTCATATCCTCCTCTTTCGTTTTCTTGCACTTTTGTCTTATTTTCTTTAGTTATTATTGTTTCGATACCCGATTAAATTTATATTTTATAGTTCTCAAGATTTAAGCATGTATATGTGTAAATTTGGTACCCAAATTTGTAAATTTGTTAAGTTTTTAGACAAGGCAAACCATAACCCCCGTGTCCGGACATGTTACCCACGAATTTTTGAGGGTTTTGTTTGATTTGGAATTAGAACATGATTACCTATGACTTGGGCTTATTAATTTATCGATTGGGTATCCGAATTTGTGGTTTTATGTGAAAATTTGTTCGTGGAAACCCAAACCCTCTCTCGGACCCCTTTTAAACTTCGATTTGAAGTTTGATGCATAAGATGACTTAGAATTATGATTATCCATGCTTTAGATTTGATAATTTATCCATTGGATATTCAAAATTTTGAGAATTAACTGATATGTGTATTCGGACACTGTTCATGCGTGTACTGTTCATTGATGGACCTTGAACGATATTTTGCATAATTTTTCATGTTTAATTGCTAATTAAATGATATGTATGTTTGTATAAGTCCAATTGTATAATCCGGAAGCTTCAAAATGTGCAATTGCGAAGGAGATTTGTATCCGAAAACCTTTTAAGTCAATATGCTTTTCGATGGTAAGAATTCTGAATCCTAGTTATGCATACAAGATTTGAATATAAGTTAAGTTATGAAAAAATTTAAATTCGCAAGTAAGATAATAAGTATATGAATAATTGAAGAAAAAATCCACATTTGGGAATTTGATGGATTTGATTTCTGAAATGGAGATATTTGTAAATAAGTTTGGAAGATCCTTCCTCAAAAGAATAAGAAATCATGAAATTAGGACTACGATCATATTATGAAGGGTAACATCTCTAGGCATATTACTAGTATGATAATAGAGACTCAAGGATTTATCCTGACCGTATATTATAACGGGTGATACTCTTGATATGCCATAGGACGTTTCAGTGGTAATCGAAGATAAAAGAACCAAGAACTAAGAATTTAGAACATCCTGTCCTCGGTATGTAAAATAATGAGAACTTTTAAACTTTTGGCTTTTGATTGTGTGATTGAATACAATTTATCATCGATTATTCGCTCATTTAGTTGGTAGGGTCTATTAGTCCAAGTCTGCAAAGAGGAATAATTATACTTAATTTGTATTGTGTGATTGAATACAATCTATCATCGATTATTCGCTCATTTAGTTGGTAGGGTCTACTAGCCCGAGTCTGCAAAGAGGAATAATTATACTTAATTTGTATCTTAAAGAAAAGAATAACATACGAAAGAAATAAATTATATTCCAAGCATATCTGATGAAGTTCATATTCATGCATTTCCTTCATGCTCATATATTCTTCTTTTGTATAACTTTGCTTATATTATTTATTACTTTTGAATATGATTGTATTTGTTGGGCTGTTAGTTTACTATTACTTCTTCTTTCTTCCAGATGAGAGTTACGAGCTGACGCCCGATTGAATAGAGTAAGGAGAGGGGATTTTGGCTAGAGAAGATTTATCAGATTTTGAAGACTTAGAACCGAGAATCTGATGGATACAATATTGTGCAAATAGTTGATTTAGTTTAACGTTATGTTTTAAATTTTGATATGGCTTATTGTTTAATTATTATGGATCATTATTATACTTCCGCAATTTATTTATGGATATAGAATGCTTCCACAGGTATAATGTTGAGTTTTGTATAAATTCTTAGAAGGTATCTCTCATAGATCCAATATAGTAGTAGAGATACTGTGTTAGAATCATAAATGATATGGTATTTATGAATCCTGTGTGTATGTTGTGGCTGAATATTGAAGTTTGGTCATTTATATGCTTTGTACAAGGTTATTTATACAGGTTGTATATATATTTTTTGTCCATTTTTAAGAGAAAATTTTACCCATTTTTTTGTAAAAATTTATGTTATTTAAATTATGGGTATTAGTTTTATATGATTATTGATGGAGGTTATTAGGAAAAAATAACTCGTTTTGTCACACATCGACTTACAATGCTATTCTAGGCCGACTGTTCTTGGCCACCTTCGGGGCAGTGACATTAATACCTCACTCGAAGGTCAAGTTTCCAACACTGTATGGAATTGGAGAAGCATTGGGTGACCAGATGATGAGACGAACATGTTACCTATCCCAGGTTACACCCGCCACTCCAAGTCGCCCTACTGAAGACCTAGACTTCCGCGATGAGGCATCATTGCAACAGGCTCAGTCGGGTGAGGCAACGGAGCTGGTCTCCTTGGACCCTGGTGAACTGAAAAAGTGTGTACATATCAACAAATCCCTCTCTGAGGCAAGTTGAAGCCACCTCGTGGACTTCCTCAGGCGGAACTCCAATGTCTTCGTGTGGATTCCTGCCGACATGCTTGAAAAATCGGTTGAAGTAATGATCCACAAGTTGGACCTCAATTCGGGTCATAAACCAGTCTTACAGAAGTGTAGAAACCACTTCGTTGAAAAGCTGGTGGATATAAGGAAAGAGGTTAAGAAGCTGCTAGACGCTAGGTTCATAAGGAAAGTCCAATGCCCAGATTAGCTGTCAAATGTTGTATTTACGAAGAAGAGTAGCGGCAAATGGTGGATGTGTGTCGACTTCGCAGACATGAACAAAGCCTGCTCGAAAGACAGCTTCCCGCTTTCTCAGATCGATTAGCTGGTGGACTCCACATCCGGGTATGAACTCTTGAGTTTCATAGACGTTTATTTAAGTTACTACCAGATAAGGATGAGCTCGAACGATGAGGAGCACACCTTCATGACCGACCAAGGGACATACTGTTATAAGGTTATACCCTTTGGTATGAAGTACGCTGGCGCGACTTACCAGCGGCTGGTGAATAGGATGTTCGAAGCCCAGATCAGTAGGAACGTGGAGGTATACGTAGATGATATACTCATCAAAAGCAAAGTAGCGACGACCACGTTCGTGTTCTAGTAAAAACCTTCGAATTACTTCGAGCCCATAGGATGGAGCTCAACCTAGCTAATTGTGTGTTCGGGGTGACTTCCGAAAAATTCTTGGGTTTTATAGTGTCCCAGCACAGCATCGAAGTGAACCTGGAGAAAATCGGAGCCATCCTCGATATAAACCATCCACGGACCGTGAAGGAAGTCCAGAAGCTTGCGGGGCGACTCACCGCTCTCTTGCGATTCATGGCTAAGTTCGCAGAGAAGTATCTACCATTCCTCAAGGCCCTCAGCGGGATGAAGACGTTCGGGATCCGATGGACGGACGAGTGTGAGGCTGCGTTCCAGGAGCTGAAAGCGTACCTCACCAGTCCTCCACTCCTAACCTCCCCTTTGGAAGGTGAGGACCTATATCTCTACCTGACAGTGTCAGACAAGGCTCTAAGTTCGGTGCTTATTCGGCAGCAGGGGAATGTGCAGCGACCCATGTATTACGTGAGTAAAGTGCTGACGGACACGGAGTCCTGATATCCTCACGCCGAGAGATTACCATGGCTCTCATCTATTCTGCCCGAAAGTTAAGGCTATACTTTCAAGTGCACCAAATCGTCGTGTTGACCGACCAGCCTCTAAAGGGGATCCTCTTGAAGCCCGAGACGTCCAGACGACTGCTCAAGTAAGCCATAGAGTTGGGCGAGTTCGACATGGAGTTCCGACTGAGGCCAGCACTTAAGGGCCAAGCTCTTGCGGACTTCGTAGTCGAGACGACGACCCCTGTCCTTGACGACCCAAACCAGACCAAAGACATTAGCACCACAGATGCTCCGGTATGGACCCTCGATGTTGACGGGTCATCCACATAGACAGGCCGGTGGGGTGGAGTCGTACTCGAAACCCCAGACGCCTTGAAGATTAAGTACTCTCTGGCGCTAATGTTCCCAGCCACCAACAACGTCGCAGAATACGAAGCCCTTCTCATAAGGCTCTGGCAAGCTAGGGAATTCTTTGTAAGAGCATTGGTCGTGCGCAGCGACTCAAAGTTAGTGGTCAATCAAATTCAAGGAGTCATTGAAGTAACAAATCCGTAGCTCGCTAAATACTTAGCGAAGGCGAAGGCCTAAGCCCAAGTGTTCGAAAGGTTTGAGATTGAACACATCCAGAGAGCAGAGAACTGGAAGGCCGACTAACTAGCCAAGGATGCAGCGATGGGATCTCAGGAGCAGTATGCCAAGAGCATGTGGGAAGTTCTGGCCATGCCCAACATCAACGGCCCAGAACATGAGGTGGTATAGATAGCCGAAGACAACAACTGAATGACCATATACTGGAAGTACCTGACGGACAGAACATTGCTAGAAAATCCTAAAGAGGCCAAGCGGATAAGAAGATGCCTGGCTGGTACACGATTATCGACGGGAGGCTATTCCGACGGCGATATTCGACTCCCTACCTAAAATACCTCATGCTGCAGGAAGCCGAATATGCACTAGGCGAAGTCCACCTTGGTGTGTGTGGGGCTCGCACGTTGGAGGAAAAAACCTCACATTCAAGATCATGTGGTAATGTTTATTTTGGCCCACGATAAAGCGAGATGCCATGAACTTTGTCAAAAAGTACAAGAATTTCCAAGTCCACGGGTCCCTAACCCATTAGCCGCATACAAAGTTGCAGAGCCTGCAGGCCTCATGGCCATTCGTGCAATTGGGGCTCGACATCCTCGGTCCCATACCCTTGGCCTTCGGACAGAGAAAGTTTCTCATCATCAACCTCTGTAACGAGGTTTAAGTGGTCGTCCCCGTTAAAGTGGGTCTCCCCAACCTTTGGATCGAATGTTTCAACCTAGCCAGCAACTCTCAGAGGCTCAGAGAGTGCCTAGACCTGCTCTCGGAAACTTAAAATGCAGCACGCCTAAGGATGACAGTTTACTAGCAGCACATCTCTTAGTACTACAATAAGCGGGTGAAGGCTCACTCGCTCGAGGTTGGGAATCTGGTCCTCTAGAGTGTAGAGGCGATGGGCAAGACTGTCCATAAGAATAAGCTCTCCTCGAATTGGGAGGGCTCGCTCCTTATCTCGGCGATCCTCCAAAACGGAGCGTATAAGTTGCGCACCCAGGATGGCAAATTGGTCCTTCGGACCTGGAATGCCATTCACATCAAGAAATACCACTAATGAGGCATAGGCATGCCCAGGTAAGTTGTGCATACATGAATTGGAATGTTTGTACATGTAACACGTTTTCATTAATAAAATTGTTATTATTGTCTGTTTGCTTGATTGTTCATGTGAATGTATGCTTGCTTGCCATTTCCACAAAGTATAAACGGTCTAAACTGCCCATAAGTTAGAACGACGTTTGTCTGCCTGTAAAAAAAACCTTGGCTCCGTGCCAAGCGGCCCACATGCAGTCAAATTCTGAACTTAGGCTCTGCGTCGAAGGGCCCGTAGCGGTCATGAAACCTTGGCTCCACGTCAAGTGGCCCACGTGCGGTCAAATTTTGAACCTCAACTCTGTGCTGAAAGGCCCTTAGCAGCCATGAAACCTTTGCTCCGCATCAAGTGGCCTACATGCGGTCGAATTGCGAATCTCGATGCCGTGCCGAAAGGCCCCTAGCGGCTATGAAACCTCGGCCTCATGCTGAGCGACCCACCTGCCATTGAACCTCAAACTTCTGCTCTGTGCCGGATGGCTCTAAGTAGCCACAGAAGCTTGGCTCCATGCTGAGCGGCCTGGATACGATCGAACAAGTAGGTTAGGGGCTCTAGAAGCTCTCAGCAAAACGACCATCAAAACCTTAGGGGGCCTAAATGGCAGGTGTGCGGCGACCTTCTTAGAAGAAGAGAGCACCCTTAGTTAACGACGGTCAGTGGGCTAGGACCATGCTCATGAAAGCGACGATGCCCTAAGTAGGGTTGAGCACCGAGACGGTGTCGTGCGCTCAATGGCCTAAGACCTGAAATCTGACTGCTGTGTCCTCAAAACCCAGCTAGCCCTCGAGAGACTCCATTGGGCGTGTGACGATGTCTAGTTTGTTGGACAGAGTATCCCACAAAGCGCGAGATACAACGACATCCTCAATCGAAGGACGAGCACAGCGCAAGAGGCTCTTGAAGCAAGCCTCGGCGACGATAGCAAGACATCTTAGCCAACGCTGTGGTAAGACCTTATCATGAAAAAAAAAAAAAGAGAGAGAGGAAGAGAGGGGAAGAAAGCAAAGTGAAAAGAAAAATATTCTTTATTCAAGCTGGAGATTACAAGACTCCTCTCAGAAAGCTATATATAGAAAAAGTGAACAAATTGCAGTTGCCCTACGAACCTGAAGGTCCTATCCCCACCGGGAAGTTAATTAGGCGCGAGCGATCATCGATCCCATCGTTATGAGGATCAAGGATCCCCGCGGAGACACCCGGAGCTGCAACGGAGACTATGTGATGACACAAGCGTATGCCGTCCCAAAACCTCGCGTCTAGAATTCGAGTAACTTCCTCCGGGGAGAGTTCGACTCACGAGCCAACCTCAACTTAGGCGCACTGGTCCTACAAGATGACGATGAAATCCCCAGCCGCTTGCAGCTCACCTCTCAGCCGCTCGATGTCCTGCTTCAGGACAGCTACTTCACTCTTCTTGCGCAGCTCGGCTGCCTGTTTGCCCTCCTCTTGAGCCTGGCGGGCGCGCTTGTCATGCTGAGAAAGAACAGTTTGAATGAAGAAGACCGCATCTAGGGTCCTCAAAAGAGAAAAAAGGACGAAATGCGTGTGAGTCCTGGCTAGGCAAAAGACATCACATAAAGGGAGTTGGTAGACAAATCCCCAACTTGATGAGTAAAGATATTATACCTCAACGAAGGGCACCTCCGTAGCGCCAGGGGGCTCTTGCGCAGCTCGAGGATCGAAAATGCCTGGGGGCTCTAGTCGCTTGATAACGCCCCTCGCCTTGCTCACCAGAGCCCCATCAACCGCAGCTCCATCAGCGGGCTCCTCAGGCAGAGCAGCCTCAACGGCCGCCTCAGGGACAGGCGGCTAAGGTGACGCACTGAGTGGTGCCACAATCGCTTTCGGAATATCAAAAGGTGCATTAGTAAGCTCTAGATCAACCACCTCAACATGCTCCACCGAGCCAATCACTACCTCCTCGGTGCCAGTTGCGGCCACCCCTCCAAAGGACTCGACTGGCCACTTGCTGGTAGAAGGTCTTGCCTCAACATCAAGCAGGGAGCCCAGTGTGGACCCTTCACCCAAAGGAAGCTCAGCCAGGGGAACTCCGTACTCCACTAAAGCAACAACTGAAATCGGAGATTGCTCGGGGGCTCCAGTGTGTAACTCCAGCCCAGGATCCTGCGCCGCGACAGTGGCTATGGTAGGCATCGTCGGGGAAGACCCAGCGGATTGACCCGATGCGGCTGGCAATATCAGAGCCCTCCTCCTTGAAGTGCCTCCGGTTCGTCTTAGCCTCTTCAAGGCCCCCACGTCCTCATCAGAGGAAAATTCCTGCAACAGTGACGAGCCGCTCCACTCGGGTGACTCCCTCGATGGTTCTCTTATGACCAAGGCTCTGTCCTTCCTCTTCTGGGTGGTAGCCGCCGTCTCGTCATTAGGGCGCTCCCACCTGACAGCTGCGAAGAGCTTAGAAGTTAAGTAGAACCCCTGAGTAGAGAACGTCTTAATCTTCGCCGGGATATGGTCAATCAGATTCTTCTCTTGCTGCACTTCCTCTTCGCTAACGCTTATTGAGAAGAACTCGCTCATGGTACCCCACACGGATGGAATTTCCCACTCTCAAGGATTCACTAGGAAAAAAAAGCGATTCTTTCAGTTATTCACCGAATCAGGGTTTGTACCCTGGAAACTAAAACCCGGACGAGGAGACATTGAAAGCCAATCCTCCGATTGGACAAAGTGAAAGATCACCTTCATCGAGCGCGAGCTAAGCTCGCATGCATGAAGGCGAGCAAAGACGCACACAATCACTAGATAGCGTATGGCATTAGGGTGAAGCCGCGCCACGGGAACACCTAGCATCTCAAAGATCCCATACAGATCCAACTCCATGGGAAGCGAAATCCACCCCTCAGATGGTGTACGTACATAGTAATGAATCCCTCGAGGGGCACATTCACCCTGCCCCCCTCGTCAGGAAGGAGATGGGCCCAGTCGCTTGGGATGTGGTACTCAACCCTTAGAGTGACGACAACACTTGCCAAGAGGATCAACTTAATGTCACTCACTTTCTGACGAATGAAGTAAGAATGAGAGCTTTTCTTCTTTGCCATGAGAACTTGAAGCAAACAAGTGCCAAAGTGTGAAGAATGGGAGGAAGCGTCATTTAAATAGGCAATACTTGGGAAGGCCAAGCGGCGTCGCGCGGGAAAACGCAGAAGTCGTCTCAAATGATGACCATGACATGCGTTCCCTTAGTAGAGCGTGATACGTCTATCCAAGGCAGCCCATCATAGAGCCTAACAGACTGCCACCCTCACTCATGCCACAACCGTCTTCCAAATCCCAACTGTCACACCACGTAATTAGTGCCAAGATATCAACCATTGGAAATGACGGCGATAGTCCTTCAAAAATTCAAGAAGTGATCTGAACACAACAAATCATGGCAGATAAATTGTTCTGTCAATAAAGAAATTATATTAAGAAGTTTCACTAATAAAGTTTCTTTATAGGGAAAGGCGACCATTGGTCACAAAATACAACTATCTATCCCCTTCAGGATCGACAGGATTGGGAGTTGTAAACTTGGTCAACTTTGAGCGCGTCTGGGCACCTGCATTCCAGGAATCCAGGAGGCCCACATGAAATCCAGGCGCCGCCAGCGATGCTATCCTCCGGCTGAGTCGAATGCCCTCCTAGAACCTTCCTTCCAGCATGGGAGCCAGCTCCTCCGACCGAATCCTCAACCTGAGCTTGGCTTCTAGCCTCGCATGGACGACGTCTTCCTCCCTGAACCGCACCGGGCAACGCTCAAGTTCCTCCTGAAGAGCGGCGATCCCACTCTTGGCCTACAAATTGACATCGGCTAACCACAACACTCTTACCTCCGCCTCTGACCATGCTAGTTCGAAGTGAGCCACTCGTGTCCGAGTTGCTCAATTTCAGCAACGACGACCTACACCCGGGCCTCAATATCCTCAACTGCCCGATGAACACGACTAAATGGTTGACTGGCTCCCTCAGGTCTATGACGTCGAGAGGAGTTGGACGCCCCTTTGGATTCAAAGCTCGGTGGAGCCCCTAGGAGCCTCACCGGCCCAACGATTGAAGGATCCGAGTAGCAACCCTCCGTTGCCGCCGCGGCAATCCAGCCTCGTCGTGGCCTCTTGATTGCTCTCTCCATCGTGACTCCTCGGTAGAGGGATCAGACCCTAAAGAGGAGGATGATCTTGCCAACAGTCCTAAAACAACATTACGCACCCTGTTTGCCATTAGCGTGGACACAATAAAAGAAGGAAAGGAACAACCACAGATTCAGATTTCACGCCTCACAGTAGCAAATGGATGCTTGAATTAGAGAAGTTCCTGGCGCTTAAATAGCCAAAACTTTCCAAAGGAGACGGCATCGTTTAACTTGAAAAGGGCATTCAATCCCCCAACGAGATCCCTCCACGTGGTGACGCCCTGAAGCATCGCGCCTTTTCAAAAAAAGGCAATTATGCGCGACGGCCCTACAATTTCCAACGCATTAAATGAATATGATACCTGATTGATGCGCCCTTCGTTAGAATCAATTAGCCAGTCAAGGCAAGATATAGACAACACAAGCTCGCAAGTGGTTCCCGCCTGGCCATCCCGTCGATGGTACAAGCACAGACTCGAGGGATAGGCACTGGTAAAAGCAACCGAAAGCCACTGAACACTTAGAGCAAGCAACCAATCAAGCATGTATGGCAATGAAAAGGCCTTATTGCCCTTGAGTCATACCATGCAAATTATCAAAAAGAAAATCCAACGGCACAAGTGATAAAAGGCAAACTAATGCTTTTTTTCCCATTATTAAAAGTTGTTTTTTACAAAGTACAAGGCTTGCCTCAACAAAAGTACAAAAGAATAAGAAATAAAGCGAAGTACAAGAAGTAGCAGAATAATGACACCTCCGCGAGAGATCGGCCTGGCGTATAGATGCACATCTCCTCATTCTTGTTGCATCAACTCTAGCACCAATTCCCTTTCCGGAGGAACAAAGTGGATGCTGATCCCGCACCTCCAGCAAGACAGGGTCTGCCATAGGCGAAGGAAAGGCATCCATCAGGAGTCCCATCGGGACCGCGGCACACCCGCGTGCATCCCAATGGAACTATGGGACTCGCCCCTCTTCAAGCAGCATATATGAACAGCCAGCCGTGGAAAAAGATGGTGATGACATGCTTTTGAGAGCACAGAAATCCCCGAATCAACATGCCGTCCTCGCTGTGCTCCCCCTACCATTGAGAGTCCTAGTTAGTCGGAGAGGAGGCACATGACAATTGTAGAGTAGCCGAGCCACCCTCATTACAACATCCACGAGAAAGATATGATGATAGGCTTCAACAGTGGCTGCAAGTCTCCCGCAGATCCATCCGATTCCTTTGTGAAACTCCACAGGGTGTAAGATAAGCCAAAGATTCCGCATTGCTTTACCAACGAAGGGAAAAGTGTGAGTCACCCAAGCTGGAAATGCCTCAATTTATAGCTGCACAAAGGCCTGATGAGCTCCCAGAGAGGCATGCCACCCGACAGCCATCAATCGGAACACAAGAAAGCCATCAATGCGGAGCCGATTCCCACATGGAGAATCTTTTCCAACAAAGTATCAAATCCCTGCCACGCCTCTGCAAGGCTCAATATTTGCATGGGAAAGGAATGACGCCCCTGAGAGATGAAGACCAGCGCATCTTGAGGAAGCTCGCGCTAACAGATAGCAGGACCCACCTTTGACATGTTAGGCCCCGGCAATGAGTTGTCCCCAGGCATGGGGTGCTAGTGATGGGTTCAGCACATATTTGGGCCGGAATCAGCAAGGTTCAATTAAGAAGACATGGGTCTAACTAGTAGAAGGGCCCAAGCCCAATAACAACGCCCTAGGAAATCCAGAAGCATGGCCTACAAGGCACCCCAGGCACGCAACCAATCAACGTCGTTCGTGCCCTTGCGAGAGGTGATTGCAGATTGCTGGCGCGAGAGGTGTTGGCTCAGAAGATGCCAGCTAATGGGAGATGAAGTCAAGCTGACGAGTTACAACGCACGTCGGCCGAGCAGCCATTTAGCTAATCCAAGCAAAATCAGCAGACCTACGTTGGCCACTCCTAACAATGGTCTCCTTACTTCTGTAAGGCAACAACTGACACCACTGGCTATCGCCAACAGACAGCAGTCGATGAATCTTGGTAAACCACTTGTCCGAAATTTCGGCTCCCAAAAGCCTCCCAAATGGAACTTACAAATATCCTCTCCACCAGCTGAGAGAGGGATCCTAAAATCCATTCTAAACCTCCTTGAGAGAGCCCAAGCGGTGACTAGAGATCAAGCATTCGATCTCTAACCCAACGCTCAAGACTTTGAGGAGAAAGAACCAACTCTTTTCCTTCGAGCCACCGCCACTTCACGGCGGCGATAGTGAGCCACCCATAGCGGTGCAGCCCATGAAGCCCAGATCTTCTCAAACATCCCACACACTCCTGTATATTTGCATTTTCGTCACGTTTATTTTCACGCGTGCATCTTTTCATTTATCGGGAAATATTTCTGACTTGAGCGTTAAAGTATTTACGGTTGGTTAACCTCTCGCCGTCCTCTAATATCTTATTTATAATTTGTGGTGCACAGGGTCTAAATTGGGATACACGGAGACCGAATCTATTCGTGATTCGATCTAACTAATGAATTCGAAAGCTCCCTAATTTGCACGAAAATTGAGACCCCAATGATGCATCACTGTCATTAATGTATTAATGCAATTTGCTTTGTTTAGGGCCGGTTTGGGAGATAGAACTGAAATTGAAATTATATATACGAAACTTTGATTTTGTTGGAATTAAAATTGCTTAAAATTTAAAATTTGTTTAAATTACTTTAAAAAGTATAGTTTTGGGGGAAAAAAAAACTTTAGGCTCGATTAAAATTTAGATTCATATGTAAAAAATTAAAAATGCAGTCTAACACAAATTTTTAATGAATAATTTAATATAAATAATTTTTTTAAAAAAAATTCAATACAAATAAGATTTATATATGCTCTTAGAAAATACTTGCAGAAATATATATTTTTAGTTATTAGGCAATATTTTTATGCAAATGTTATTTTAAATTTTTAAATAGAAATGACTGCTAATTGATAAGCACTGCTCTGTCTAACTTGTATAATAGATGAGTATTAGGTAATATTTTTTTCATACATATTATTTTAAAATATTTTAAAATAATAATCTTTATTTAAATATTGGCTTTCATAACTTGTAGTTACTTTAAAAAAAGCTTTTAGATGACTCTTTCATGTGATTTTTTTTAATAAATAAATAAAATTATAAAATTATTGTCAATCCAATGCCATCATCCCAACTAATTAAACATAATTTATCCATTTAATCTGATCTTATAATATCTAATTAATAGATATTTAAAAAGAAAAAAAATTATCTTATATTAATTTTCCTTTCTAAAAAAATCAGACTTAAAATCCCAATCAATTTTACATATAAATTATAGAAATATAAAAAGAGAGAGAATGAATAATTTTTATATTTTAATTACATACAACTTAAAGATATGAATCTTATTATATATCTTAACATATATAAATAATTTAAATTAAAAGATATCGATTATTTAATTAAAAAATAATATTATATAATATATCCTAATGTTGGTATCAATTATCTAATTTAAGAATGAAAAGTCTAACAAAGATCTCCATATTTAAACGGTGATACTGTAGAAGACCTTAGTCGTTCCCTTCTTGGTTCGGATTTGTGATACCTGGACAATGAGATAAATAAAGATAGTTCAGAGGCAAAATTCCAATCACTTGGCAGAAAGACATTGCTTAAAAGCTTTGGGAGGGGGGATCCCTTCACTATGAGGAAGATTTAGATTTTTTTTTTTTTTTAATATGGTCAATAATTTTATAATTTTTTTATTTTTTAACTTAACAAGTTTAAAATAGGATTCTAACCCTAATCCAATAGGTCACTATGAATGAATGAATTGAGAATTTCTTGGAAAAAATACTCCCTTTGTGTGTCTTTTTAGCATACTTTCTTCATCGAACTTCGTCATATACATGATAGATAAAAATATAAATATTAATATTGGATAATATTTAATAATATTGAATTTATATACGATACGTTTGGTTTGAAGGAATAAGGTGAGAATAGAATTTCTATTCTCTAAAAATAAATATTCCTCCATTTGGTTACAAATTTAATTAAAAATAAATATTCATTAAAAATTATTATTCCCACCATTCATATGAAAATTATTATTCTCACAAATATGAAAATAACAATTTCCACATATTATTATTATTACATATTATTATTATTATTAATCATTCGGTATTATTATTACATATTATTATTATTATTATTATTATCACTATTCTTATCTTATTCCTCATACTATTCTATAAACTAAATAATTAAATATTAATTCCCACCTTATTCTATTCCAACAACCAAATATGAGAATAACAATTCCAACTCTATTATCATCCTATTCTATTTCATAAAATAACTATTTTATTTTTACCTTATTCAATTCCAATAATCAAACATACCGTTTAGATAAAAGAAATTTCTCAGAATTGATAGCTATCAAACAAATATCAACTGCTATATCACTGATATAACGTATCACAATTTTATTATAGTATCAAAAAATATCAATATCAGGAACCTAATGCCTATATGCCAATATGTACTTTTGACAAATATTTTCTTCCATTGCATACACGTGGAAAGAAGAAAGAAAGAGTAGGGTCCACATTTAAGTTGGGCTTCTTCCTTCCTTGTAGATCACAGTAGATTATTTCTTTGAACACATATTTTTTTTCTTTTTCTTTCCTTTATAACGATATATATCGATTGATATTTTCATCAATTATGGACATACAAAAAGAAGGAAAAAAGAGCAGGGTCCACATTTAAGGCGGGGACTATCTTCTTCCTTCTGATTGTTCTGAGAACATATATGTTACTTCTTTTTTTCCATTTTTGCTTCAGAGATGGAAAGGAGAACCTTATGATACAGATGAAGGAAGCGATATTCCCCTCAAGTTAAACAAGCTAAGACTGCATTATGTTATTAGGTTTTTGGAAGAGATGTCATTACCTTAATGCCTTTAATATCTGAAATATCAAGAACATGGGTACCGCCACAAGGGCATCCGGGATATTCACCGATCTTCACAATTCGAGGAGTACTACCCTTCAATAATTAAGAATATATTGATTAGGAAAGTGTAAAAATCAGGATTAAACAAAATTCCTCAAGTCACTGTCAACTTGAGAAGATTCAACTTCATTAAGGCGCATTTACACTCAAAAAAAGAAGCCTGGTAGGAGATCAGAAGTTACGTTACATAGCACAGATGAAAATATTGGCTTTGGCATCGGTTGGGCCATATCTATATTAGACAATATGTATCGGTACTGGAAATATATCAAAATAAAAATATTTTTTGATAATTGTAAACTGACAGGTAAATATCGACCGATATATCAGCCAAATATCAAGTATATCGGCAGGTATATTGCCAATATGGCAACATTAGGTGCAATTTTACAATAGGATCGGAAAATATTGGTAGCGGGGAAAATCGACACCGAAATGTACAGGCATTTTTTTTCATCCATGCCTCTGCAGCTGTGAGAATTGGTCTCTTAGCTTGTTTTTGATGAATTAAAACTCAGCAATCATCTGTAGATTTGATGGCATCAAATGTTCACAACAGCCCAAAATTCAGTCATATCTGGGAAAATTTTCTTCAAAAAACATACTAGCCGCTTGTGTGTATTTCTCATATGAGGACTGTTAGCTTGGAATGAGGAGAAAACCTAAAATTTTCTTGACTCTAGATTATAGTACATCACTAAACCATAGTTTCTGGCTCCCCTGTGGCAAGAAGCCATTATATTTTATCCAATGCTCTATACCGAAGGTCTTTCTCAGGGCTTCAAATAGAATGGATTATTACTCATTCAAAAGTGATTCAAAAGGGAAAAGTTAGAAAACCAAAAAAAAAAAAAAAAAAAAAAGAGAGAAAAGCACCACCACAATAACAGAAGCCAAAGAGTACACGTTGGATGCAGGTCAATGAATCTGCTAATGTCACACAGGTTTATTTATGATCCAATTGATCCTTCTAACTACATTTCAGTCAAGTAAACATAGGTCAAGTAATAAAAGATGGGCTCAAATTCTCAGTTGTAATCACCAAATCATTAAGTTCATATCCTTTCCATGACAGAAACTAGGAAACAGGGGACATATTGTTTCCAATGAGGCCATGGATATCTGAATACCAGCCAATATGTATTAATATCAGCGGTTTTTATATTAATATTTCTAGATACCGAAAAATTATTGTGATGTTTCTATATATAGGTGATACTGTAACATATCAGATACAACCAATGCATTTCGGCCATTTTTTTCTATGCTTTGCTTTTAAAATCCTAAATCCACAAGTTTTAAAATATACCCAAGTCTTTTAATAAGTTTAAATTTATGTATTTTATACAGTTATATAACATGTATATAGTTAAATTTTGGAATTTTTTAATAACCTAGAAGAATAACGAGCTTTTTTTTTTTTACAAAATTGACTAAAACTATTCAAATTTATAATTATATGATAAAAGATGGTTAAATTTCAGTATACAATTCACTTTTACCATGGTCATGAAGGAAAAAAAAAATGATTGCATGTCCGAAACCGAAAAGGGCCCCATACAGTTGATACCAATGGAGCCACGACTAATACTGACACCATTCCACGGGTATATCACGATGGAAACGCATGTCAATATAGATTATTAGTTATACTCTTGCCTTGGGAATGTAATCAGGAAGCTGACCACCACACAGCTTAGCAGCTTCTTCATACGGCAATACAACAGCAGAAACCTAGAAGAAGCAGGGAATATGATTCAGAAAATATACAAATAAAGCACGAAAAAAGGAAAATTTAGCTGGAGATACCTTTCCTCCTCTAGAAATCAATGCATTAGCATTGCTCTCTAATTCTTCTCGCTTACTTTGCAGTTCGTTCTGCTGTATAGAGCCTATATATTCAACAAATGGCCTGCAGAATGGCAACTAATTTAAATATGAGTTATCATGTCTAGTGAGAAAGCATATTGCTTTCCAGATACGCTGACAGTATATTGGCATTTTAAAAGATGAGAGTTCTCTCTCTGTAAGGCATGATTAGAAGTAAAGGCATGAATAGAAGTAAATGAATAATTATAAGCAGAAGCCAGAGAAAACCATAAATATCTCCTCAATTACTTGAAGAGCTTGAACATTCAAGTTATATAGGAAATGAAAAGGTCAGTCACATTCCTACTTAAAGAACGCCAACACCAAAGATAGGACCAATTTTGGATTACTTAAGGTAAATTTTTTGTACATCAATGATTCTTGGGACTAGAGACCTTAAGCTCCTCCAATTACCTAGCCTCGATGTCTTCAAAAATTTCGGTCTTTTCTTTATCATTGGCAAAAGATGAGATTCATAGTTACTAAATCTCATCATTTCCTGCAACACAACCTCCAAGATGTTATTTTTGTACTACAAACTGATTGACTTCCTTGTCATCCATCATCAACAGCACCCAAATTGGTACCCATCCCAGCCTCTCCACTGCGCAGAACTTGAAACTTCCCTAGAATGCCCTAAGATTTCTTGTGGCACAGCAGGCCCCATCAAGTACACAAAACCAAATTAGAACAAATTAGCAACTGTGTTGGACTAAACCCATACCCATATATAAAGTTCAAGATGGCATATAAATACTCTTAGTATTTAATTGATACAGATATCGGCTAATATAATATCAAGGGCTTTGATACCGATATTTTCCAATATCACAACAATATTGCGATATATTTCTATATCAAAAATATATAGTGATATGTTAGGTAATACAACTCTGTCAGCTTACGATTTTTTTTAAAAAAAATTTTTCGATATATCCAATACTGATACATATTATCTAATATGTTCAATACCAATATGGTCACGATTTAAATCGATCCTGATATTGATATTTTCATCCATGTATTAATATAATACATCAAGCAACAGTTACACACATGCTAGTAAATATGATAAAGTTAATATTGACCATACCCATTGGGAAAGTGATAGGCTTTTCCAGGCTGAAAATGTCCCAATCCAACATTTTGAATGCATATATCCAGCAAATGCCCAGCTGAGTGCAGCCTGTACCAATCAAGATATGGAAAAGTATGCACAGCCACATATAGGAAAGAAGATAAGAAAAAATAAAATGCAAACTATTGCTAATAATCAGAAAAGTGGAATGGCACTTCAAATATTACAACTTTGTCGGTTTACACCATGATTACAAACATCTTACGTGAATAATTTGGTCATTTTAAGTAAGCAAGAATGTATTTAGGTAAATTCCCTTGCAAGATTTATAGCTGATGTTAAAGCAGATTTGCCATATTCATGTGCATAGAGTGTGAACCAATGGGGTTTGACAGGGATAATATAAAATGATGGTTTGACAAGAATAATATCCATACTAAGGTTCTTTCTCCTTTCTTTCTTGATTTCTGGACATGTATAACAACAAGCCAGTGTGAAGAAGGCTTTTGAAAAGAGGTCTAAATGGTCAAAACACATCCACGAGTTTTTGTGATTGTTCATACCAATGTATGGGGTATGAGTTTGATTATTTCTTATACAAATTACAAGTATTTTGTGATGTTCATTGATGATCATAATCGCTTCACTCGGGTATATTTTCTTCACTCTAAATATAAAATATTTTCTATATGTATAACGTTTGTTACGTATATCGAAATTAAATTTTTGACACGTATTAAAGTCTTACATTCGGACTTTGAGGGGAATATATGTCCAAAACCTTTTCAGATTATCTAAACACCTTTTGAGATTATCTAAGAACAAAAGGTATTCTATCTCAATATTTTTACTCCCTAACAAAACAGAAACGACAAATGTAAAAATCCTCATATTCTGAATGTTATTTGTACTTTGTTAATCAAATCATTTGTACCTCCTAAATTCTAAGCGAAAGTGTTATCAACAATAGTGTATCTATGCAATCATTTACCCTCACAAATCTTTCATTACGATTTCCCTTACAATCATCTGTTTGGAATTTTCCCCAATTATCATTCTCTAGATACGCTTGATTGTGTCTATTTTGTCCACTTACCTCCAACTGAACATCACAACCTTGCACCTTATGCTGCTAAGTGCACATTTCTTGGATATAGCAATAAACACAAAGGATTTGTCTGTTTTAATACTAATGCCAACAAATTTCTTATTTTCTATCATATTATCTTCATTAAAAGTTCGTATTTTCTGTCATGTCATCTTCATTAAAAACCAATCTTAATTTCAGTCTCATAACATACATGAATCTACTTCCGCCATCTTTCCGACTTTCGATGGCCACCCTTATTTGAATCATCGATTTAAATTCAATCTTGTGTATCAAAGACGTCATCCATATTCTCTTCTTGATCAGAAAAAAACGTTTGACTCTGCTACACTTCAACCTCTGGTCCACTGGAACTACTCGTTCTCCCAATAGGCATGGTTTCTCTCATGAAATTCACTAGGCAATTTTGGATACTACTTCTATACCTTCATCTTACTCTTAGACCTCTACTCAAAAGTGTTAGTAAGAAGATATACATAATGAACTTTAAGCTCTTTGAAACAAGCATATTTGGAATATTATACAGTCTTTCTTTGGAAACAAATCTATTTGATGCAAATGGATATATATAATTAAACTACGGCCTCGATCAACAAATATAAAGCTTGATTAGTGACATTTGGTAATCGCTATGAATACAATCTTAATTATGAAAAACCTTTGTGCCAATGGCCAAAATGACTTTTGCGTGTACTATTGTGCCCATTGCTATTTTAAAAAGACAGTCACTTTAACAAATGGATATAAAGAATATATTCTCACACAAAGATCTAAAGGAAGAAGTTTACATAACTCCACTTCTTGGCATGTTTACTTATTACTCTTCTAAAATGTGTAAGTTAAATTGTTCTTGATATGGTTTAAAGTAGGCAAAGGTTGGATTGAAAATTTTTGTACTTGTCTTCTTGAGTTTGACTTCAATCAAAGTCAATAAGATTCTTCTCTTTTTCTTCATAAGGCCTCTACTAGAATTGTTATAATTATCGTCTATATGGATAATATTGTTATAGCTTGATTTGACCCTTAGTTGATCGAGTAGTTGCAATATCACCTCTAGACTTCGTTTCGAATGGAAGATTTTAGTTTACTATAATATTTTCTAGATCTTGAGTTACAACATTCTCCTACTTGCAATCTTTTACACCAACAGAAGTATACACAAGAGCTTATCACGTTAGCGGATCTTCAAGTTAGAAACTCCGTTCTTATACCTATGGAGGTTAATTTGAAACACTGACGGGAGGAATGAGACTTACTACTTGATTCATTTATGTATTGACAATTGGTAGAAAATTTGAATTATTTAACGATTACTTGACCTAATATCACTTTTGTAGTCCAGTGGAGGAGTCAATTTATATAGGTGCCTTGATACTCACACTTTGCAATAGTAAAATGGATAATTTGTTACCTAAAAGATACTTCAAGTTGAGGATCTTTTCAATTGAGAATTTTTTCCATTTACAAGGGTTCAGTGACGCTAATTGGATAGGTTGTACCAACACTCATTGTTCCATTACTGGATAATCGATGTTTATTTGTAATACTTTTATTTCTTGGAAGAGTAAAAAGCAACATCAGATATCGAAATCCTCAACCATGTTAGAGTATAGCGCTATGTCTTCAACTTGCTTGAAAATTGTTTGGTTACTAGGCTTATTAGGAGAACTTGGTATTTCACAGCTTAATCCAACCGCTTTTTATACTAATAATACTAGTACGATTCAGACTGCCACTAATCCAATCTTTCATGAACAAACAAAGTATATTGAGGTCGATTATTACTATATCCATACAGCACTTGATTACCATGTGATTACTTTTTCTCACATCTCTACCGATCTAATGAGTGTGGGTGGAAGTGAGAGAGAAGTAACACTTCAACTAGATGGTGGATCAAATAAAAGACCAGTATGGAGATACCATTGGGGCATTTCATGCCCCAGAATGGTAAGGTTCTTCAGGCTACTTTTTTAGGGTAGGAGAAGTTGTTTTCTAGTGGTCAAGATGAGGTTTTACAATAGAGAACTAGAGATATTGGTCATAAATTAATTGTTAAAATTAGTCACCTACAATCTTCCTTGGATACAACAATTTCCTTAAGCAAAAGTAAATGCATTGACGCTTTCCATTAGCATGTAAACACCAAGGCAGAATCACTTTGCTAACACGAAGGTTAATTAGAAGGCCTCACTGGTCAGTGCTATTAGCAAGTTCAATTCTTACTAGCAAGGTCAAGCACAATAGCAATGTTAGCATGTTCCCAATCTGCTTGCGTTGCTAGTTGCTTCCAGCTTTACATGCATATTTCCCCATGGTCAGATTTTCATGTCTCTTTCAGGTATTAGCACTAGGAATTAGAGGCCTAAGAATGGAAATACCTCTAATAAACCTATGCTTATTGCACCAGAGATAGGGCCATGACATTCCACTGGCCTAGCACACAATTGGACCTAGCTATTCGTTGTTATATTGCGCCTGTAAGCCATTCCTCAATACCCATACTTCGGTGTAAGGAGGATCTGCATTCAACTTTACGGCGTCTATTGCTCCTGAATTAATCTAGCAACATCTGCTTGATGAATGCAGAATTGAACAAATCCAACAACATCACCTAATCTGATAGATACCAGCAAAGTATGAAAAGATAATGCAATGACAAATATTGCTTAATATGAGAATAGTTATGGTGGTGGTAGTAGTAATAAGTATCTAAATGGCCACGTTGGTTTGACAGAATAACCATGGAGGGTTCACTACACATGAACCATAGTTTGTGCCTGTCTGTGACATTTGACTTAATTGGATTGAGTATAAGAATTTGATGGTGAGAGGAAATCAACATCAAATTCAGATAAATTATCATAACAGCCTACATTACAAATTTGAACGACTGGATGGTAATAGCCTACATTATCAATGCTTGTCAGCCTATGAAATAATCCCCCAGATGACAATATTCAGCATTCCCCCGAATTTAGGCCCTGTTTATTATGTCTACCTAGCTTCTAAACTAAATAAGCTGTAAAGTTGAAATAAACTGCTGAACCAGTAATAAACATGCTAGAAGTTTGATTTTCATTTTCTTCACAACATTGGATTGGCATGATTCTTGTTCCATTTGCAAAGCATCCAAAATTTAGCTTTTGAATTAAAGACATATGTAATCGTTCTGAATAACATACTTCAAGACCATTTGTTGGGAGTAGAGAAAGCGTGAAGTGTCCAAAAACAAGCATGTCAAATAAGTAGAACTAAACAAGGTATTATT
Organism: Nepenthes gracilis; assembly: GCA_033239525.1. NCBI lineage: Eukaryota > Viridiplantae > Streptophyta > Magnoliopsida > Caryophyllales > Nepenthaceae > Nepenthes > Nepenthes gracilis. The sequence continues at coordinate 14,309,766 of BSYO01000019.1, read as the reverse complement.
CATCAGATCACTGGTGGTAAAAAGAAAAGTTATTTGCTGATACAGAAGTAAAGATATCAAAATCCCAACAAGACAATTGGAAATAAGCTGCTAAACTTGAACTGCTGAGAAAGCAGACATAGTAAACATCGAATAAATTATTAATTCCATCAAATCCCACATATTGCACAGTTTAACTTCCAGCAAAGACTTTCCACAATAAACTAATACAGGCACTAAGACTGTACTTTCAACAAAGACTGTCTATTGATAACAAACTTTGATTTTATAAGTTAACCAAACCTATAATATACCGAGAATGGAGACAGCGTCGCAGCTCATCTACATGCAAATGAATCTCTTTTCCATTGTCGAGTTTTTGGTCCAATTCACAGCCCTCCGCATCCTCCAAAAGCCCATAGTGAAAAACCTAGTCATAAATGCAATCCCAGAGTTAGAAATCATAAAGGGAAAATATCAACTTCATTATGCACTTCAAATTGGATCAAATTTTAAAGTAATAATTAAGGGTCAATTTTTACCCAGTGACATGTAGCTTTCACAGCAAATTAGAATCTGTTCACTGTAAGATTGGCCCTAAAAACCTAATCATAAATTCATTCCCTGAATTAGAAATTATTGAGGGAAAATATCAACTTCATTACGCACTTCAAACTGAGTCAAAATTAAAAGTAATAATTTAGGTCAATTTTCACCCAGCGACGTGTAGCTTTCATAGCAAATTTGACACTAGAGAATCAGTTCAGTATAAGGTTGGCCCTAAAAATCAGATCGCCTGCTTGCCATGCCGCATGACGTTCCATTTAACAGCGGAATACATCAAGTAAAGATTGCGCAAAAAATATAATTCGATGTATAATTGGCCGAATTAAAATTTAAAAATAAAAAGTGATACTATTTTTTTCGATAAGTGGAATAATAAAAAGAGAAAAACGAAATCAGATTTGACTCACAATATCATCTCTGGAACGAACGTCCTGGACAACGAACTTGAAGCGAGGATCATCAGGAATGGTAATGAAGCCAGTGTCTGAAGGCTGGCCTCCACCTTGAGGATGAAATATAGTTGAATCTAATATCAATGCGCGTCTACCATCCTCACCCTTCCAGTTTTGCGAGTGTTTTCAGTTGAGAATTATCGAAACACTTTCGGAAAGTGAAATTTGGAACTCGAATCAAGTACAAGACAAATGTTAGGAATAGTAAGAAAAGATAACCTGAAAGACGGAGCGGACAGTCGCTCTTGAATGGAGCTTCCACATGTTGTCGTGGTATTCGAGTTTTGTAGGAGTTTGATCCATTTTTCTTCTTCGAATTCTTGGCGAAGAGGAGGCTGCCGGAATTCAAACTGCAAAAGAGAGAGGGAGATGGATGCAGTCCTGGTCGTCCTGTAAGTTTGCTGTGGAGTTTAATCAATAAAAAATGGAGCTCAAAATTCAATATTGGAAATTTCCATTTCTTGAATCGTCAAACTTTCAGTTGGCCGCCTTCATCGATCCTTCGTCCTATTCCTATTCGGCCTTCCGGGGATTATGAGAACGATGAAGGGTCAATGAGACCCAAAGCCCAATCGAGAGGACGGGTAACGTATCAACTTACACAAGCGTTTGAGCTCAACTGATCAATATGTTGAGGGGGGCGGTTGTCGAGAGTTGAACCAAGAGGGAAGAATATCACGGTGATAATAATAAACAATAATTATTAAAAAAAAAAAGAAATACATGAGACAAATTTAATTTTACATGAAAATTTTCGTGTGAATATGAAAAAAAAATTTATGGGACACTTAAATTATAAATTTTATTATGTAAAAATTTTTGTTACAAAATCCTAAAGAATATAATACAATAGCAAAACACAACTCATTGTATTATTCTATTCCATTCCCAGTGTAGCAGCAATATCAATGTATATATATATATATATATATACAGATGAGTCTCCTTACCAGCAGTGCCTACTGTGTAAGTTTGTTACCTACTTTGCAAGTCGATTACTTATTCTAGACTTTGCAGGTAAGTTACTATACCTACTTACCTGCTCATTCATTTTTTCGCTCATTATATTTGTGCACTTTTTCATTTTGTATTTTTGAAATTGGCATCCTTCAGTATAAGCAGTTCGTTGCCTTTGAACTAACATCTGTTCGGCCACCCTCGGTCAACAGTTAGTTCGGCCGGCCTCAGCCAATATCTGTCCGGTCAATCTCGGCTAGGAGTCAGGCAGACTTCGTCTTGGCCACCTATGGCTAGAATCTATCCATTAACCAGATATGGACTAATATAGGAGTGATCCATATCTCAACAAATTTTTTCTTACAACCGTGTGGGGACGACATCCGTCATACCAGCAATACTGCGACAGATTTCAAACTTCTGCTTTGTCAGTACCTTAGTCATTATATTCGACCCATTCTCTTCGGTTCTGTCTTGTTGAGTGCCAACAATGCGTAGTTAACATCTCGTACCTAATGACATCGAATATTAATATATTTCGATTTGGAGTGGAATGAGAAGTTTTTACAGAGATGGATTACACTTTGACTTGTAAGAAAACTTTAATGAGATAATAATTTAATTTACAGGATCTTGATTATCATATTTTCTTCATCAATCATTAAAGTATAAAGAATAAATGTACGAATATGGATCCATAATCGATAAACTTTTATGCACAATTATAATTATTTTTATCTCAAAAAATCAGGAGATAATTTCTCTCTCTTCTTTTTATAATTTGTAAAATTTAAAACAAATCTTGTGTGCGTGTTCCTAAAATAATGGCCAACGACGTCCTTTCATAGAGGGATAGAAGACAATTTCTAAATTACTAAAATGTCCATCCTTTCGCTCAAGAGATACATCATGAATAGATATAATCGTTAAGAAGTGATATTTATTCACTCAACGGGTATGTCTCAAAGAGACATATTCATTCACTAAAGGACATATCTATTAAAAAAATAATATATCATTTTCATCAAATGATACGCTTTGAACGAGCATGTCTTTTAGAAATTTTTTCTTTATTATTATATATATAAACCAATAAGATTATTTAATTAATTCAATAAATCAATAATTCATATGTCTCGTTATGTGGGATATATTTCTAACATGACTGTCACAAAATAGCACGTGTCTCTCCTATTTGAAGCCAATCTTCCGAACTAACTTTTTCATTCATAGTATTTTCTTACTGGTCTCTATCACAATAATAAATTCTGCCTCGATGGTAGAAAGAGTAATACACTTCTATAACTTCAATTGCCAAGAAACTGCTCTTCCAATAAACTTAAACACATACCACAAGGTAAACTTTCGGGAATCAACATCCCTAACCATGCTGGCATCAGTGAATCTGACCAAGTGTGGTTTGTCATCTCTAAAATACAAGCACAGTTTAGACGTTCATTAAAGATATCTTAGTATCCATTTATTGTAGACTAATATTCCATTCCAGGATTTGATAGAAAGCAGCTGACTGTGCCGACAGTATGAGAAATATCCGATCTCGTGCACATCATAGCATACATTAGGCTACCTACGATTAAGGAGTACGATATGCCTTTTATACTTACCTTTTCGGCAAAGGATATTGTCAATTGCTTAGCTTAAAGTGCCCGGTCAAAGGAGTGCTCACCGCCTTCGACTTCTCCATACTAAAATATTGGAGCACCTTTTCAATATAGCTCTCCTAAGACAGCCATAACTTTCTTACCTTTCGGTCACAAAATATCCTGATACCCATGATATGTTTCACTGGCCCCAAGTCTTTCATGGCAAATACCTTCCCAAGCTACTGTTTTAACTCCCTGATCCTAGAGGTATCCCGGCTTTTAATCAGCATGTCATCGACATACAGTAGAAGAATAATGAAGTTATATTCGGAGAACATTTGTACAAAAACACAATGATTCGAAATAATCTTTAAGTAATCTTGATCGATCATGACAGACTCGAATATTTTATACCACTATCTAGGGGCATATTTCAACCCATACAGACTCTTCCTTAGATGACACATTAATTGTTCCTTCCCCTTAACTCCGAATCACTCCGATTGTACCATGTAAATTTCTTCTTCAAGGTCACCATGGAGAAATGACATCCGGACATCCAACTCTTCCACTTTCAGATCAGGAATAGTAGCTAATCCGAGCACCACTTAGATTGAAGGTATTTTTACAACACGGGCAAATATTTCATCAAAATTAACACCCCTTTTCTAATTGAAGCATTTCATAACTAGTCTTTCCATGTACCTTGGTTGTGAACTGAGCTCGTCAGTTTTCAGTTGGAAGATCCACTTGTTTTTCAGTGCTTGCTTTCCCTTCGGCAACTCTGTCAGCTCGAATGTATGATTTTCATGCAGTGAATTCATTTCGTCCTACATGACCCCCATCCACTCAATTTTGTGCTCGTCTTCCATTGCCTCTTTAGAGTTTTCCGGTTCCCCTTCATCAGTGAGTAATACATACTTGTCAGCTAACAAATGAACAGAGGGTCTTTGGTCTCTTGAGAATCGTCAAACTAGAATGTTCTTAGCCGACTCGACAATATCATGAGGTGTGGCATCATCCTCATCCTCATCGGGCATCAAAGTCCCTCGGACTCCTTACTCGTCGACAATATTGTGGCCGCTGGCCTCCTGACGAATCAGCATCGATTGGATGGGCTCCAAACTTATCTCAGTAGTCATGTTGCTGTCATTGTTGAAAAGAACCTTCATTTTCTTTCCAATATCTTCAATTGATTTATCCTCAACGAATATTACATTCCTTGACCGAGCAAACTTTTTCTTAATTGGGTCATATAGCCGATATCCAGGCTCGTCTTCCCCATAACCAAGGAAGATGCATTTCTTCGTCTTCGAATCCAACTTCATTGTTTTGCCCTTCGAGATGTGCACAATGCCCTACATCCGAACACTCGCAAGTAGTCATAAAACACTTTCCAACTATACCACTCCTTTTCTAAAACTTCCCATTTTAGTGGCTTACTCGGTAACATATTAATGACATAAACTACAGTTCTCAAAACTCCCCCCCAAAATGAACCCGGGAGCTTTGCTTCTGAGAGTACATCGCGGACTCTCTTCATTAATGTTTGGTTCATTTGCCCGACCAACCCATTTATTTGCAGTATCTTTGGTGGAATCTTTTGGTGCCAAATACCATGTGACTGACAGTATGCATCAAAAGTTTTGATGTACTTGCTTCCGTTATTGCTCAAGATATACTTCAATTTTCTCCCCGTCTATCTCTCCATTAGAGTATAAAAATACTCAAAGACATAGAATGCTTGATCCTTCGTCTTAAATGGATAAACCCATAGCTTCATTGAACAATCGTCAATAAACGAGATGAAATATTATGCTCCTCCGAACGACTTCACCTTGAATGGGCCGCATACATCGGTGTGAATCAAATCAAGAAATTCGGCCTTCTTAGTGGATGGGTTTTTGAGAAATGAAACTCGTCTCTGCTTCCCCGCCATGCAACGAGGACACATCCTCAGTTTGGCTTTTTTTATACCTCGGAGAAATTTTTCCTTAGCAAGACTATTCAGTCCCTTCTCGCTTATGTGGCCCAATTAACGGTGCCACAAGTTCGGGGACTCCTCACTCTTCGTGACGTGCACCTCTTCAGCCATGGAAAAGTCTTACAACACATACAAGTTGGAGACTTTTCTTTCACCGGCAATGACTAAAGACCCTCTGAACAACTTCTATGCCCATTCACCGAAAGTGTTATAATATCCTTCATTGTCCAATTTGTCGGCTGAAATTATATTTAATTGTATATCTGTCACATGTCACACGTCTTTTAGTAACAGTCTCGTCCCATTATTGGTGACAAGGGATACGTCACCTCTATCAATGACATGAGACTTCCCTTTATTTTCCATTCTTAGTGTTCCAAAATCTCCGAGAGTATAAGGTATGAACAGTCCCTTTCTCGGCATGGCATGGAGTGATGCGCTGGTATCCACCACCCAATCGAACTCATCTTCGGTCATATTTACCACATCAACCATCTCATATATCAATAGGAGGTCACCGTCAATGACAATCGAGATCGAAACCTTCTTCTCATCTTGTCCCTTCTTAGCCTTGTTCTCATTGTTTGCGTTCTCACGTTTTCACTTGTAATATTACTTTTTAATGTGACCATTCTTTTTGCAATAGTGGCACTGGAGGTTCTAATATTTCGACTGTGACTTATTTCGGTTCTTCTTTCCGGATTTAGGTCTGCGGTCTATGCTCCTTCTCTATGACTCTATGACAAGTAGTTCGAGTGCCAGAGAGGAAGAGGAGCCTTCCGATCGACATTTCATTTCTTCATTCAGTACGACTCCTTTTGCCATTTCTAGAGTCACCACATCGTTTGACGCTGTATTAGTGATGGTGATTCTTATCACATCCTAGGAGTCTAGTAGGATTGTCAGGGGCCACATGCTTAGCACTTTATCTTCAAATTTAATATCCATACTACTCAACTGGTCCACGCATCATCGAAATTCATTTAAGTGGTTGGCAATGGATGATCCTTCCTTATACCACACTTAAATCAGTTTCATTAGGTGAAATAATTTATTGTTGCCAATTTTGAAAGCGTAGAGCATCTCCAATTTCTCCCATAGCGTCTTTGTATCCATTTCATTCTAGTTGTGATTATACATATTGTCGTTCACAAATTGCCGAATAAAGTCACAGACCCGCTTGCGCTCAAAACCCCATTCCTTTTCTGACTTGGCATCAGATTTTTGAGCGGCAAACACCAGAAGGTGCATGATCTTGACAAATAGCAGGTTCTTCATCTTACTTTGTCAAATTTCGTAATTTGTACTGTTCAGACAAATCATTTTATTTTCAACTTCTATCAATTTCAATAAAACTCAACAGCTGACACAAACAACCTCTCTCTAATACCACTTATTGAGGGGGTCGTTCGGTAAGAGTTGGACCAAGAGAAAAAAACATTGTGATAATATTGATGAACAATAATCACAAAAGGAAAAAAGAAGGAGAAATGAGATACACATAATTATACGTAGAAGCCCTTTTGTGAATATGAGAAAAAGATTATGGGGCACTTAATCCATAAATTTTACTATCTAAAAATTTTGGTTATAGAAAGTCAGAGAACAGAATATAAAAGCAAAGCACAACTCATTGTATTATTCTATTCTACCCCTAGTGTAGCACTGATATTAATATATATATATATATATATATATACACACACAAATGAGTCTCCTTACCGGTAGCATCTACTTTGTAAGTCGGTTACCTACTCTGAATTCTGTAGGTAAGTTGTTACACTTACCCATTTTTCCACTCATTGTATTCGTGCGCTTTTTTATTTTGTATTTCTAAGACCGGCAACCTTTAACATAAGCATTTCATTGCCTTTGAACCAACATATTGTCACGACCCAGGAACACAACGTACGCAGGTCAAAAATAAAATCAATAATAATATTTCCATCAAACATAATAACCCAACCCGGGTGTGACAAATCAAACACATGCAGGACCCAATATAAATAAAACCCGCACAAGATCTCATCGGATATGAATCCGGACAAATAATACATGACCTGCTATCCATAATCGCAAGGGAGGTATCCAAATTTACAACAACTCATCCACATAATGCAATAACTCCAATATTTTACAAACAATGATCAAGGTCATCATCCGACCATAAATAATAACCATACACATCCTCGAGACCAGAAATATACCAATTATAACATCTTCACTTGCCAAAAGGAATATCTGAGCCCGATCACGTCCGAGCTCCTGCAAGCGCATCCATGCCACTAGTCTGAAGGGATAAAACATGAAAACGTGAGCCTAGAGCTCAGCAAGTATCATCGTATAAAAACAGTACTCATAAATCAGGAACAGGGATATCGCAAAGTAATCACGTAAAATAAAACACCATGTCCGTGAAATCCCTGAAAATTGAGGAGATGTCTCGTACTAAATCGTCGTCCGTAATAACTCGTCCCTCCGGACAAAATCATATAAATCACGATCCGGTAAAATCTCGTAGACGATATCATATCATATGATGCGAGGTCACATACGCCATAACCGTCACCACATCCACGTGAGGACACATACCGTCGTCCCCGGATCTAAAACTCATAATGCGTAAATCAAGAAAAACCGCCGGAACTAAAAACGTAAATCAAAACACGTTAGGGTTTATCACATCGGCACGTCTGAGACATTCCTATCGCCCACCCGTGGGCCAAACCACGTATCTCAAATCACAGTACACCCAAATACGTGCAGAAATACAAAGCATGCACGAAATCGGAGAACCAAAGATCAATGATACCAACTTGAGGAAGGGTTACCCTCATCCGGTAACCACGGCTATATATCGGCTACGAATTAGGCCAGTAGCTCAAGGCCATCCATGTACTCTGTCTCCCATAGATTAGGAACTTGCTCACTATGTTTTACCACCTGCGGCTTTGGGTGCAACCTCAAGTTTTAGTTATATATTAGGACGTCCGAATACATTAGTTTTTCGTCAATTCCTTACGATGGTTCTCAATTAAATACACAGTGGGGCAGGTCAGCTACAAATATCTTCATTACGGCGGAAGTAGCCTCAACCTCAATCTTCCTTACGGCGGAAGTAGCCTCAATCTTCCTTACGGCGGAAGTAGCCAATACCTCATTTTCCTTACGGCGGAAGTAGCCAATGCCTCAAATCACAAATCGACCCCTAGGGTCTCGGACCACCATGGTCCCGTAGTGATCCCACCCTCGGCAGCATGCATGGTTAGTGCAAGGCCTGGTTCATGGTTCCACAATATACGGATACACAAATGTACATATATATCGTCCGGGTGTCCAAAATCCCTCAAAATCATAAATACCAAGTACAAACCACCGCACAACCGATAAAACATACATGCATGTATACAATTGATAAATTGAGGGTATTTAAAAATACATGCATGTTAGTAAAATCTCACATAGTCAAAATGCATCGAAATTAAATCGGACCAATAATAGGGTTAGAGGATACTTGCCTTAACATCATACTGCAGATCAAGAAAAGATGTCCCAAGCACTCCAATCGGCATTTCTCTCTCTCCTCACGCACCCCGTGCGCACAACCTCCCTTTCTCCTCTCTGCGCCTGGCGCCTCTGCCCGGCAGCTGCTGCTGCCCGGTCATCTGCCCGCCACGAACGGCCGTCGCCCGACCTTCCCGGCGACCCCGTCACCGTCAGCCCGTCCCCTGACGTTCCCCTTTCTCTCCGCAGCAACCCTTTCTCTCCCGCGCCCTTCCTTTCTCCACCGTGCACGGCCTTTGCCGCCCGCTCCGCTCACGCGCCGATCGACCACCTCACCACCTCACGAGGCCGTCGCCGGCCTCCTCCGCCTCACCCAGCCACCGTCGACGCCGTTAAACGGCCGTCTCTCTCCTCGCGCGACTTCTCGCCGTCGATCTCCTCCGTGCACCCACACCTCGCACCACCGTCGCGCCGCCTCAACCACCGACCGTCGCGGCTTCACTCAACCCTCGTCGCGCTGTCGCCGCCGCCTCCTATTCTTCCCTTCTCCTCCATCTTTATCACACGGCAAACCCTAATTTCCCTTCTCCCCCTCACTTTCTCTCTCCCCGACTCCCTCTCCATTCTTTCCCATTTTTCTTTTTCATTTTTCTTTCTTTTCTTTTTACTTATTATTATTATTATTATTACTATTATTATTACTTTTATTATTATTATTATATATATATAACTTTCCTTTATTATTTTAAATTTTAACTCGGCCTCCGAACAACATTATGGGCGCACTCCGAGCCCCACTCCACACCTTCAATCATTTTCAAAAATTTTATAATATTTTGATTTATTTTCACAACGTTCGAAATATCCAAAAATCACAATTAATATTAAAATAATCCAAATGAGATCCGGAATATCACACATATGCTCGACCGCCCTCGGTCAGTATTCTAGCCACCCTCAGCCAGCATCTGTCTGGCCGCCTTCAATCAGCATTTGTCTGGCCACCCTCAGTCAGCAGTTAGACTGACCTCGGCCAACAATTAGTCCGGCCGATCTTGGCCAACATCTGTCCGTTCATGCTCGACTAGCAGTCAGGCCGACTTTCTCTTGGCTGCCCATGGCCATAATCTGTTTGTTAATCAGATATGGATCCATAAGGAAGTGACCCATATCCCAATACAATATAGCGAATAAAAATTTGAAATTTGATGAGCACTTTGATTGAGATTTTATTTAATGTCATAATCACTTGAAGTGGGATTTGAATCTTAACGACCCAATTATAATCTTACAGACCATTAAGAGCCGATAAAACTCATGGTAAAACTGGTTAATATCTCAATATTAAAGATCTACCGAACCTTAAATCTCAACAAAGCCCTTGTGTTAGGTGATCCAATGTGAATGTGTTGAACTCTTTATAGGACTTAATAAGAGATGATTGGCTTATGAAAAGTATTTCCCTTATGCTGTGAGAACCGAAAAACACCCAGTCCTTGGTAGTGGAGTAATTTGGCCTCCTATGCCTAGCCACATGCAACTTTAATTTATTTATTTTTATAATAAATTGTTTAATATTAATAGATAGATATAATATTATATTATTAAGCATATGCTAATAAAAAAATAAACTCAATCAAAAGACCAGAAAAACTCGAATTAAAAATATAAAAATAATTTTATTCAATTAAATTATTCAACACTCATGTAATTTTATTAAAAAAAAATTAAGCTTACATCAATCTAATTCAATATATTTGACATATTTTTGTAAAGTTGAATGATAAAAAGTATATATATTTACCTTATTTTTAAGTGTAAAATTCATGTAAAATTTAATTTTCTACCTTATACTTTATCTTTTATAAATGTTATTTAAAATATATTTGATTAGATGGATGTTAGTATAATTTTTAAAAAATAAAATAAAAATTGAAAATTTTAATTAAATATACATATTCACAAGACCCGGTCCTTAGTAATAAATCTTTTTTTTAATAGTAAATATTTAATTTTACATTTTGATGCGTACCTGGATCCGACTTCGAACAGATTCGGATTCTTCTGGATGGTTTGAACCGGCTCCGTTCACTAAGTACGAATCCTGCACACCACTAAAACGAACAAGAAATCAGTGTTATCGGCGAGAAGCTATCCCACCGAAAACGCTCCGACGCTCAAGTCAGTAAAACAGTCTTCAAAAGGAAGAAACTGAAAAATAGAGAGAGAGAGAGAGTTTGAGTGTTTTATCCAAATGTAAGAGAGACGTGAGGTCCTCTTGAATCTGGATGGTGGGAAGGCAGTAAACGGCCGTGAGGGCACGCTTGTTGCCTTAGGGTTTTTTTGGGTGAACGAAGGTGGCAGAGAAGGCAGGCTTCTGTGAGCACTCAATTGTCCCAGAAAACGTATGCACTTGACTGTCTCAAAATGTGTAAGCTGTTGAAAGTATGGAAGAAATCATGCACTTGATGGTGGGTCAAGGGTTTCTTTTGTAGCTAAGAAGCCAATCCTCCTTCTTTGGAAGGAGCGATTGCCTTCCTAATTTGCTGGCGGGCTTTCCTTCTGGAGCAGATGTCAGTTGCCATGTGATCGTGATTATTTCCTTGTGAGGCTGTCAACAACTTTCCAAATGGGCTTCTTTCCTCAGCATATTGCCGTTGGTGTACCTTGGTTGGCAAGGAATAGAGAAGATTTGGCGCTTTCCTTATTTGAAGGGCGCCAATCTTGTCAATATCCTTTCTGGTGTAAATTGAGATCGTGGAAGATGCTTGAAAAGCTGTGGTTAGCTGTCTGATGAGTGGTGGGCCCAAACGGAGCAGGCCCATTACTGTAGAAAGGCGTCATTTGGGCCCAATGTATAGGGCGCAGACGGTCAACGTCTGAGTTGACCGTCAGCGTGTTGGCCGCCTTCGTGGAGAACGAAGGGAGAGTAGCTAGCGATCAACTGATGGGCTGTGGGCCAGAATGGAATAGGCCCATCACTGTAGCAAAGCCTCTAAAGGCCCAATCAAGCTGCGCAAGGGCGGTTAACATTGCGTTAACTGACTGACTGGCCTTCTCGGGCTCCCGTTGACCTTTCTTTGGGCCAGCCCATTATTGGTGTACCCATCACTAGCCCCCCATGCTGGTGGCCAGAAGTCTGGCCTCCAGTATGTTCATGATGGGATGCCTTTTCTTGCTTTGAGGATCTCGTGAGAATACATAAAAAGCGTGAAGGAAAGTTTGACCGGAATTGTTGACCGTTTTTGTTAATTTCGGAGTACCAGAATTGTTGACCGTTTTAGTCAATTCCGGAGCACCAGAATTGTTGAACGTTTTGGTCAATTTCGGAGTACCAGAATTGTTGACCGTTTTTGGCCAATTCTGGGAATGCTTTCTGTCATCTTTTGACCGGCTTGCAAGGCAGAAATCGACACGTGTCTTCCTTTGGTTGGGCGGAGATCCTGGTCATTAATGTGCCAGAGATCCGTCCTTTGGCAGGGCCAAGTAGGGAGGTGACACGTGGCTTGACTGACGGCGTCATTAATGAGGGGTTTCGTGCTAGAGACCCGTCCTTTTGTGAGGTCAAGCGAGAAAGTGACGCATGGCAGAACTGACGGCTTCCTTTGAATGCTTGGCGCTTAAGTTTCCCCTCCGTATTTTGAAATCGTTTGCGCTTCCAATCCGTCGTCTTCTTCCTTCTATTCCTTCGAAAGTATTTTCTGGAAACCCTAGCCTTCGCTTGATTTATGGCTTCCGTGGCAGATTTCTCGTCCGATCTGAGAGAGAATGATATCAAGGCTCTGTGCGTCAAGTTCAACATCCCCAAAGAGATGGCCTGGAAGGTCCCAGGCAAGGACGACAAAGCATTTTCTCCACCGGAGGGCTACATTATTGTTTATGAGGCTCATCTGAGGAGCGGCCTCTGCCTGCCATTGCCAGAGGAGTTAGAGTCGATAATGGCGGCTCTACGAGTACCCATTGCCCAGCTCCATGCCAATGTGGTGAGGTACATTTGCACTTTATGTATTTTTGCCCGGAAGCTTGATCAGAAATTTAGGATGTCTGGCGTTAAAGTTATATTGAAAGTGACCCAGGGGGCGGAGTGGATTTCACTCAGCCCCCGTGCGGGAATAAAAATTAATACTGCCATTCATGATTCATTGAAGAACTGAAAAAACCGGTTCTTCTTTGTGAAAGTGGGAGAGAAATGGCCCATTCGAGGAACTGGGGCAAGGTTCCAGAGGCGTACCTTGGTACGCCTTCTACGACGGAGAGCTCCTCCTACGCCTGGTTTACCAAGGCCATACGGCTTAACCCTGACGAGTTCAAAAGGGACTTCTTGGTTTTCCAGGCGGAGACCAAGAAGGCTAAATGGGGACCGCCATCACCGGCTTAGAAGCCGCACCCTCTGATTAAGATGATGAGGCCTGAAGACTCAAAGAGGGTGATCATCTGCCCAAGGCCCTCGGAGGAAGCTACTGAGAGGGTAACTGGCACGCCCTCATCGTCTTCGTCGCAGATTGACCTTGTGGCTGCCGGGATCTGCGGCGGATCCGGCAGCACTTCTGGAGTGGATAGGCTGGCGGAGGCCGGAGGAGTCATCTTGGCCCAGCTTGCGGCGAAGGTGGTTCCAGGTGCCGCCTGGATGGAATCTACGGAGGAGCCGGCTCGCGACGTGCCTAAGGATTTATGCGTTTATATTGTGGAGCCGTCGACGAGAGCCGATTCACCAGCAGCCGTTCCAAGGGCAGCCAGGAGAAGGAAGCCTGTTGCGGCTACTCCAGAGGCTGCAAGAGAGGAGCCCGCCGCTGCTGTTGATGATGATGAGCTTTTGGATTGTATTTTGGATGAGGCAGCACGTGTTCGGCGCGAGAGGGTGCTCCTGGCTCATCATCTCATATTCCACCGCCAGCTGGACCTGGCCTGGAGTCCAGGCCCGTGAGGTACTTCCGGAAGACTTATGAGGTATGACTTCTGCAATGGCTCCCTTGTATTTCTTTCTTCCTTGTGTTTATAAACTCACACTTTGCTTTTGTTCTGTGCAGCCAAGAAGGTTGGCCTCAGCTGTCTCCCGGGAAATGGAGCAGCGCGATCGCATTATTGTGGATCGGGAGACTAAGATTGCCTGGCTAGAGGCCAAGCTAGCCGCCTCAGGAGGGGAGCTCCGTGAGCAGACTGCCGCTCTTGAGGCTGTCATGGCGGGCGTGGAGGCAGAGAACGCTGAGCTGAAGGCCGAGGTTGCTCGCTTGAAGGAGGAGGATGATCGACTTAGGGCGAGCAACAAACGCCTTGCAAATCGAGCCTCCGCCGCAGAGAATGAGCTGGCCACTCGGATGAGTCCCCATGAGGTCAGGGGCGCACTGCACGCCCGGCTGTCGGAGGGGCTCAACATTGGACGACACATTACACGGTTGATCGTTCCAGACTTCCCAGTGGAGTTTATCAACCAGAGAAACTGCGCAGCGCAACGTAAGGAAGATCTGGAGGGAGAGCCCCGAGACAGCCAGGGTGGTCCGCCGCCCCTGTAGCCTTTTGTATTTCTTTTGCTTTTTGGACCTTATGTAAATTGTAATACATTTTGTGAGCAATAAAATATAAATCCTTCTCAGTTTGGTGTCCGCCGTCTTTTATTGCTTTTCGTGTTTGCGTGAGTCGTTGCATTGGGCAGCCAACCTGGTTGGCCGGTGACCGTTGCTTAGTTGCCTAAGGAGCTGAGTCCCTGGGCTTGGCAGGTGGTTGCGTTAACCAGCCTTGCGGTGCTGTCCAAGTGGAAATTTAGGAAGTCAGCGTTAGAGAAGGAACGCTTCTCGTTATTGTTTAATCACGCCATCCTTTCGTCGAGAAGGTTAGTGCGTGGGGTAGCCAACCTGGTTGGCCGACTGCCTAAAGAGTAAGATCCTTAAGTTGAGCAGGCGGTTGTTATAACCAGCCTGGTGGTGCCGTGCAAGTGACGACTTGGGCTGCCAATGTTGGAGAAGAAGTGCTTCTCCCTTCGACCGTCGTTGACTGACGTTGCTGCTCCCCGAGAGGAAGTCGTCGCGTGTGCCATACTTGCCCCCTAAGGTTTTAGACCGCTATGGGCCACTTGGATAACCAAGATTTCAGACCGCTCATGGGCCACCTGGATGACCAGGGTTTCAGACCGCTCATGGGCCACTTGGATGACTAGGATTTTAGACCGCTCATGGGCCACCTGGATGACCAGGGTTTCAGACCGCTCATGGGCTACCTAGATGACTAGGGTTTAAGACCGCTTATGGGCCACCTGGATGACCAGGGTTTCAGACCACTTTTTGGGCCACCTAGATGACTAGGGTTTAACGAGAGGGTGAAGACCCTCCCGACTTAAGGGCCGTCTAGGTTGGATAAACCTGCAAGGCAAACACAGTTCATACACAAAGCCTAGGATTCTATATGCTAAGTAAACTCCCTATTTTATCAAATTAAAACAAGTATACGAATGAATGTACACAAGTGAGTGAGTGCGTACCTGGGTTTCCTATTGGAAATAGCGCTTTAGGTGGGTTGCGTTCCACGTTTGTGGGACCAACTTTCCGTCTTGGTTTCCGAGTTTGTATGCTCCGTTGCGCAGGACGGCGAAGATAAGGAAAAGTCCCTCCCAGTTGGGAGAGAGCTTGTTTCGGCCGGCCAGCTTGCCTGTGTCCCCGATGCCTCATAGGACCAAGTCCCCAACGTCGAATTGCCGGGCTTTCACCTTTTTATTATAGTACCGGGCAACTCAGTGTTGGTACACTGATGTCCGTATTCTGACGGCGTCGCGGGCTTCCTCTAGCAAGTCTAAGTGCTCCTTGATTTTCTGGGAATTGGTCTGTGGGTCGAAGGACTCCATCCTGAGACTTGGAAGCCCGATTTCAACATGAATCACTACTTCAGTCCCGTAATAGAGGCTGAAGGGTGTCTCGCGTGTTGGTTCTTTTGGGGTTGTACGATAAGACCAGAGGATGGATGGGAGCTCGTCAGGCCAGGAGCCCCCGGCGTTCTCCAGCTTAGTCCTTAACCCGTGGAGTAGCGTACGGTTCGTGACCTCCACCTGCCCATTGGCCTGGGGGTATGCCACCGAAGTGTGGACCAGCTTGATCCCAAGGCTGGTGTAATACTTGGTGAAGCATTTTTCCAAAAATTGGGTCCCGTTGTCGGTCACTACGACTTCTGGGATGCCGAACTGCAGAACAATGCCACGCGAAGAAATTCCAGCGCATTGTGTTAAAGTGATTTTTGCCAGTACGGATCGCCCGACCCACTTGGTGAAGTAATCGATGCCGACGATGATGAACTTCCTTTGCCCCGTGGCAATGGGAAATGGGCCGAGAATGTTGAGCCCCCATTGCGCGAAGGGCCACGGAGCCTGAAGTGACTTCAGGTCAGCGGACGGCGGGTGATGAAGGTTGCTGTGAAGCTGGCAGCTTTCACACTTCTTCACAAACTCAAGCGTGTCCTT
This sequence comes from Nepenthes gracilis, assembly GCA_033239525.1. Classification (NCBI taxonomy): domain Eukaryota; kingdom Viridiplantae; phylum Streptophyta; class Magnoliopsida; order Caryophyllales; family Nepenthaceae; genus Nepenthes; species Nepenthes gracilis. The sequence goes on along the minus strand of BSYO01000019.1, from coordinate 14,293,278 downwards.
CTTCATTGTGGGCCAATAGTAGCCCTGCCTCATGATCTTAAAGGCTAGGTTTTTCCCGCCTACATGTGATCCACAGATCCCGAGGTGAACTTCGCCCAGCGCGTATTCGGCCTCCTCGGGAGATAGACAGCGGAGATACGGAGTCGACTATCCGTGGTGATACAGCCGCCCATCAACTACCGTGTACCAGCCTGCTGTCTTTTTAATCCGCCTGGCCTTTTCGGCGTCCACTGGGAGTGATCCGTTGGCCAAGTATCTAAGGTAAGGCATCATCCAGTTTTTCGTCTCGAAAATCTGCATTGCCTCCTGTTTCTCTATGCTGGGAGCATTCAGGATCTCCCGCATGTCCCTCGAATCTTTGCTCGATTTTCGGCGGCTCTAGCCAACCGGTTTGCCTTCCAATTTCGATTCGAGGAACGTGAATCGGGGTTAGTTTGTTGAAACCTGGATGGCTTCCTTGCCTTTGCAGTGCACAGTCAATGAAGGGTTGTTAAGCCTCGAAGCCCCCATTGACCTGGTTGACGATCAATTCGGAGTCGCTGTAAGCCATCAATCCCTTGGCAGAGCACTGCCTCGCTAATCATAAACCAGCTAGCAGGGCTTCGTACTCGGCAACGTTGTTGGTTGCCGGGAAATCAAGTTTCAGGGAATACTTAATCTCGAATCCATCAGGGGTTGTTAAGATCACCCCTGCTCCGCTGCCACTGTCCGTGGACGATCCGTCCACGTGGAGTGCCCATTCTGAGACCTCGTCTGGCTGTTCTGCACTCTCTGCGGGCTGTCCCTCTTGAATTGGGGTTGTGGTCTCGACGATGAAGTCAGCCAGAGCCTGCGCCTTTATGGCCGGTCTGGGCCTGAATTCGATGTCAAACTCTCCCAATTCAATAGCCCACTTCACCAGCCGTCCAGAAACGTTTGGTTTCTGGAGTATGCCCTTCAGCGGCTGGTTAGTAAGGACCACTTTGCGGTGTGCCTGAAAGTACGGCCTCAATTTTTGCGCTGCGAAGATAAGTGCCAAGGCCATTTTTTCAGCTCGTGGATAACGAGTTTCTGGGCCAGTCAATGTTTTGCTCACATAGTAGACCGGCTGCTGGATATCGGATTCCTGGCGCACGAGGACGGAGCTGAGGGACACTTCCGATACCGCCAGGTAAAGGTACAGCTCCTCTCCGTCTTTGGGTGATGCTAGCAACGGTGGGCTAGCCAGATACTGCTTCAATTCATTAAAAGCGGACTGACAGTCAGCCGTCTACTGGAATCCGTTGGATTTTGTTCCTCTTAATGCTTTAAAGAAGGGCTGGTACTTGTCACTGAACTTCGCGAGGAAACGGGACAAAGCGGCCCGGCCTCCATCAATCGGGCCGGACGTCTTTACGTTTCGTGGGAGCCATATCGGCAAGGGCCTTAATCTTTTCTGGTTTGCCTCGATCCCCATTGAGACGATGAAACCCAAGAACTTCCCAGAGGCTACCCCGAAGACGCACTTGGCTGGATTTAGCTTCATTTGATGCTGGCGAAGCACTTCAAAGGATTCCTCCAGGTCACGTATGTGGTCGCCAGTGACTCTGCTCTTGACGAGCATGTCGTCGACGTAGACCTCCATGTTGCAACCAATGCCTTTTTGAACATCTTGTTGACCAGCCGTTGGTAAGTTACTCCTGCGTTTTTCAATCCGAAGGGCATCACTTTGTAGCAGTAGGTGCCCGGGTCCGTCATGAACAAGGTATGCTCTTCGTCTTCCGGATTCATTCGAATCTGGTTGTAACCCGAATAGGCGTCCATGAAGATGAGCAGCTCATGCCCAGTCGTGGAGTCAACCAGTAAGTCGATCCTTGGCAAGGGAAAACTGTCTTTCAGCCAAGCCTTGTTGACGTCGGTGAAATCGACGCACATTCGCCATTTTTCGATGCTCTTTTTAACCAGGACGACTTTTGAGAGCCAATTCGGGTACTGAACTTCTCTAATAAACCCAGCGTCAGTAGCTTTTTCACCTCCTCGCGGATGGCGATCAGCTTTTTGACGGAGTGATTCCTCCGCTTCTGCCGGACCGGCTTTCGGTCAGGATCAAGGCCTAGCTTGTGGACCATCACCTCAGCCGAAATCCCGGGCATGTCTGCTGGAGTCCATGTGAACAAGTCAGCGTTCCGTTGCAGGAACGCAATCAGTTCAGTGCGTAGCGTGCCATTGAGTGAGCTGCCAATCTGCACACACTTCTCCGGTTCCTCTGGATTTAGTGGGACTAGATCTGTGGCCTCACCGGGCTGCGCCTGTTGCAGGGTGGTCTCGTCTCGGTGATCGAGTTCTCCCACCGTGCTAGTGCTGCCGCTAGGGGCAATCTGGGACATGTAGCATGTCCGCCCAATTATTTGGTCACCTAACACCTCCCCAAAACCGTAGGGTGTTGGAAATTTTATTTCGGGGTGTGGAATCGAGGTAACCGCCCCGAATGCCGCCAGGCAAGGTCTGCCCAGTATAGCGTTGCATATTGAGGGCAGGTCAACTACCAGAAAAGTTAGCATGCGACTTGCTGTTTTTAGATAGGTGCCCAGGGTGACCTCCAGTTGGATTGTCCCTTGAACGGGCACCGGTTCATTGTCAAGGCGGTATAAAGGTCCTTCAGCAGGTTTTAATTGGTTCCTTTTTAAGCCTAATTTAAAGAATGCATCCAAGTAAAGCAAGTCTTTAGAGTTACCATTATCAATAAAGACTCATTTCAGCTGGTAGTCTGAAGTACCATCTGAAACGAGTGCTGAGATTACAAGGGGCTCAGCATGGGGGGACATTACATGGTTTGAGTCACAATCACTGAAGCTAATAGTATTATCTACTGTGCGCTGCTTCTTCCTCCCAGTCTGTTGCTCCTTGGCTGTCCGCCGGGCTCCCTGGCAGGTCAGGTGGTGATCATATTAACCACTCCTGCTGCAATCCTGTTTCGGGGAGGAGTCTGCTCCTGCCCCTCTTCATCAACCATTCCTGAGTTCTGTCCTGGGCCTCTAACAAACTTTGTGAGGTGTCCTCAGCGAATCAGGTCCTCAATTTCCCTCTGCAATGTCTTGCAGTCCTCGGTTGAATGGCCAACAGAGCGATGAAAGTCACAGTACTTCGACTGATTTTCAGAATCTTTCTTCAGCGATTTGGGCCACTTTAGGAATTTTTCTCCACGGATCTGCATGAGAACGTTGTCACGCGTGTCTGTCAGGGGTGTGAAACTGGTGGGCCCATAATCTCTGTGTTCTGGGGGCCCAATCTGGCGCTGCTTCTGGCGGGAGTGTTCAATGGCCGAGACTGATCCGTCCGTTCTGGACGTTTTGCCTCGTTAGCCTCTTCTACAGCAGTGTAGGCCCTGGTAATGGATTCCGCCTCGCGGAATGTTTGATGATTTTTGTGGGCTAGGTGCTTGAAGAAGTCACCGAAAGTAAGCGCTGAGATGAAACTGAGTTTCATCTCCTCTGTGATCCTGGGGATCCTTCTGGCCTCAGCCACGAAGCGATCCAAGAAACGCCGTGGGTTCTCTCCCGATTTCTGCTTTATGTGGGAGAGGTGCAATGACTATTTCTCTTCCCGTCTGCTTCGAGCGTACTAAGCCAGGAAGAGGTCCGTGAGTTCACGGAAGCTGCTGACAGTGCCTGAAGGGAGGTGATAGAACCAGATTCGAGCGTCTCCCTTCAGCGTGAGGGGGAAGCAGCGGCACATCGCTGAGTCTTCTAGCCCTTGTAGACTTAAATGGGTGCGGAAGTGATCCAGGTGGTCAACCGGATCACTTACCCCATCGTATAAGTCAAGGGACGGCATCTTGAACTTTGTGGGCAGTGGACAATTTAGGATCTCCCCGGTAAAAGGAGATCGGTCTAAGTCGACTGCGCGCTCCTCCTCTTGGAACACACGGTTCCATATCTTATCCACCCGCGAATCGGTGCGAGCGACGTTTGCTGATCGCTTGGAGTTGAGGTAGTCCCTCAACTCTGTTTCGTTCCCAGCGTGTTTAGCAGCCGGCCGGCTGCTGCTTCCAGTGGATCGAGCAGTCCTGGAGGCTCGCTCCTAGACTGCATTGTTGTCTTCTGCCCGAGGGTATCGGGGATTTCTTCTTTCTGGGCTCTCCGTCGGAGACGTACTCCCGGAGCGTTCCACAGGCCTGTTTTGGCCAGGAACGCGGGAGGACGCTGGAGCCAGATTGTTTCCAGTCTTTTCGGTCCTCTTGGCCGCCTTCTTCTTCCTCTGGCCACCCCTTTTGGTGGCAGGAGCAGGAATGGCCTCTGGTGGAGCCGCTTATGCGTTGTTGCTGGTTGCATGCGCAAAGCGAGTGGAGCAAGTGATTGTTGGCCTGCATCTGCTCCACCAGTTGCTGAAAGTAAGGCGGTGGAACTCCGTCCGTGGCCCCGTTGACCATGGCACCAGTAGCGTGGTCCTGGTCGGGGTTAGCAGCATCTCTAGCGGGGTCGCTAGCTTGCGCTCTCGTGTTCACCATTGCAGAATCAGAAGGTGACAGAGAGAGTTTGTGCAGATTTTTGTGGTAGGCTTTTTTGTAAGCGTTTTCCACAGACGGCGCCAATGATGCGTACCTGGATCCGACTTTGAACAGATTCGGATTCTTCTGGATGGTTTGAACCGGCTCCGTTCACTGAGTACGAATCCTGCACACCACTAAACGAACAAGCGGTCAGCATTATCGGCGAAAAGTTGTCCCACCGAAAACACTCCGACGCTCAAGTCAGTAAAACAGTTTTCAAATGGAAGAAACTGAAAAATAGAGAGAGAGAGTGAGAGTTTGAGTATTTTATCTAAATGTAAGAGAGACGTGAGGTCCTCTTGAATCTGGATGGTGGGAAGGCAGTAAACGGCCGTGAGGGCACGCTTGTTGCCTTAGGGTTTTTTAGGTGAACGAAGGTGGCGGGAGAGGCGGGGCTTACGTGAGCACTCAATCGTCCCGGCGTATGCACTTGACTGTCTCAAAATGTGTAAGCTGTTGAAAGTATGGAAGAAAGCATGCACTTGATGGTGGGTCAAGGGTTTCTTTTGTAGCTGAGAAGCCAATCCTCCTTCTTTGGAAGGAGCGACTGCCTTTCTGATTTGCTGGCGGGCTTGCCTTCTGGAGCAGATGTCGGTTGCCATGTGATCATGATTGTTTCCTTGTGAGGCTGTCAACAACTTTCCAAATGGGCTTCTTTCCTCCTCGGCATATTACCGTTGGAATACCTTGGTTGGCAAGGAATAGAGAAGATTTGGCGCTTTTCTTCTTTGAAGGGCGCCAATCTTGTCAATATCCTTTCTGGTGTAAATTGAGATCGTGAAAAGACGCTTAGAAAGTTCATGGTTTGGTCCCGATGAGTGGTGGGCCCAACGGAGCGAGGCCATTCATTGTAGAAAGGCGTCATTTGGGCCCCAATGTATAGGGCGCAGACGGTCAACGCCTCGAGTTGGCCGTCGGCGTGTTGGCCGCCGTGGAGAACGAATGGAAGTAAATAGCGATCAATGATGGGTATGGTAGAATGGAATAGGCCCATCATCAGAAGAAAGCCTCTAAAAGCCCAATCAATACTTGTAGGCGGTCAACATTGCGTTGGCCGTCTGCCATGAAGAGTTGGCCGCCAAGATAGCTTAACGCGAACGTTGACCGTCTTGGGCTTCCACTCCTCCCCGGCTCTTCTCACCGGGCCGTCAAAAATCTTTGAATGGGTGACCTACCGACCTTTCCTCGAACAAGATTGGCCTTCTCTTTAGTGGCCCCCCATTATTGGTATACCCATCAAATTTAATTCTACAATAAATCTTTTTTTATTTATAAAAAATATTTACCATATATTAATAATTTTATTCCAAAAAAAAAAAAAAAAACACACTCAATTTTCATGGAAATTATTTTTGGAAAAAAAATACTTAAGCTCATAATATCTTCCAATAAAAATCTATAAACAAGAATAAAAATCAAACACATAATCATAAATTTAAATATAATATTTCAAACCTCCTTCACCAACTATTATAACTTGTTCGGGTTGTATGCTACGAGAAATACTATTAATACACCTAATTGTATAATTAATTATATTAAAATTATTAAAAGTAGATATAAATTTTATTATATTTTAATTTTTATTCTTTTTTGTACTAAAAATAATAATTTTGATATAATTAAATATAAATAAATTTATAAGTAATATTATGTTATTATTATAATTATATATAAAAAAAGCCTTCGCTATTTTCTTAAAAAAAAAAAAACAGAAAAATCAAAGAAAATTAAGTTTGAAAGTAACAAAAGAGAGCTACAGAGCCCAAGCCAAACAAGGCTTAACAAGGTCACCGGCGACGGAATTCACCTTCCCAAAATTCACGTAGCACGACACCAGCGTCCCCAGATTCACCAGGCAATACGCCACCCCAAGGTGGGCGGCGCCGATCCTCAAAACCAGCGGATGCCACGTGAACCCCAGAGAAATCTGGGCCACGTAGACCGGCAGAGCTTCCGAGTAGTATCCGCCGCGGCGGAAGCTGCCGTCGGCCCAGACGAGCCAGCCGGAGAGGCCCATGAGGAAGGAGGAGGCCAATGTGGCTGAGTGGATCAGCCAGAAGGGCGGGAACCAGACCGGCTTGTTCTGCAACGCCCGGTACCTGCGACCTGACCCGAATAGGACAACAATGGAGAGTGTTAGGGAGAGATTGGAAAGGAGGTAGAGGATTAGCGACCTGACTGCGTTCTTGGCCGTCGCCATTTTCTTCTGGCGTTTGGTGGTTATGGTTCTGATGGAGACGACGTCGTTATGGGCTCGGTCTTGGATCGTTCGGCGATGGGAGGAAGCCAGGGGAGAATAATCAAAGGAGACGGAAAGACGGTAAAGAGAGAAAGGGGATGATTACAGACGGGGTGAAGGAGGGAAATTAAGGGTTTCCTAATTGAGGAAGAAGATCTAGAACTTCCATTAATTGTACGATCAATCATGTTCATGAATTCAATACATGGGAGACGTCATTGGTAATCGTGGCGATGTCCGCATAGTTTTTTTTTTTTTCTATGTTAAATAAAATGTAATTTTTAATAAAACATTAATATATATATATATATATGTTATTTTTTTCTTAAACTTTTCTATTCAATCTAAATAATAAAAAAGTAATTTTTTTTATTTTTTCTCTTTTTTATTTGATTTAAATACAATATTACGATTATATCTAATTATTATAATAAAATAAAATAAAAATAAAATAATTATTTTTAATAAATAAAATAATATATAAATACAGTTTATAATTAATATTTTATTATTTAGTTAATTATTTATAATATAAAAAATTAAATTAAAAATTAATTTTTAAGTATTTAGCATACAAAATAGTATAAAAATAATTAAAAATTTAGTACAAGATAATTTTTTTATCCTTACATAAAAAAATAATATTCAAACATCTACTAAAAAGCTTAGATAGATATGATCAAAATCATGTCATTTAATTTACTTAATATTATTAATTTAAAATTTTATAGAATTTTATTAAAATATGTTATTATTATAGATAGATATGATAATGAATGTCCAATTATTCTTTAAATAGGATACGATCATAAATAAAGTAACTGATTCGGATTGATTTAGCCTAGATTATAAATTTTTTTATAAATATATTTTTTATTTTAAATAAATGATAAATTTAAAAATTATTTTAATAGATTATATCTTTATATAATTAATAATTTTTATTAAAAATTATTTGTTTAAATATACTGAAATATATCTTTGTATAATTAATAATTTTTATATAAATATTATTTATTTAAATATATAATTATATAATATTTTAATCAATATATTATAATTTTTAAAAATATATAATTAGGTAATATTTTAATTTATATATTATAAATTTTTAAATATTTTATATTTTTAATTATTTTTTATATAATTATAAAATTTTAAAGATAGAATCCTAAAAATAAAAAAAATCTATGTCCCAGTACAAAATGACCAGTTTGGATTATAAATATAAATGATTCAATCTAATTTAGCAGTCAAAAATTTTTATTTAAATTCAATTTATAACTGACTTAAATTCGATTCTAATAAAATCCAGTTTGAAATAATATTAAATAAAAAAATTATCTTAAAATAATTATTTTTTAATAACCAAAAATAAAAAAAATATCAATAGAGAGTTGGCATTTTTTTCTATTATTTTAAATAAATAACTACCATTAGAGCAATTAAATAATAAAATAATAATTTATTAAAAATATAGTATAAATTAATTTTTTATTTTATCCTACCAAATGTGTTATAAAATTACACGACTTTTGTCTGTTGGGTCTAATATAAAAACAAATGTGAAAAATAAAAATTAATTTAATTATTAAATATTCTTTATAAGTTTAAATTTAATTTTATCAATTTATAAATCTCATCATATTTATTTCACAAATCAAATATTTGTATATGTGTCAAATAATATATTATTACGTACAATAATTAAAAAAATAAATCGGTATGAAATGTTAAGTGATAATCGCCCATCAATTTAAAGTTTAGACTAGTTTTTTTTTAAATAAATAGGTCATTATTATATTGTCATTATTACTATTTTTTATTATTAAATAGTCTAATAATTTATATATAATGTTATATATTAAATAAAAAATTTTGAATTAATAAATTAATTAATCATGCTAATTGTATAATAAAGTTGATGGGTACAGTATAATCGGCCCAGAAAAAAACTACTCAAACCGCTTCGTCTTATCCAGGTGGTTGTCACAGGTAGTTTTTGACTGGTAGTTATTATAAAGAAAAATAACCACCTCCACATTGATAAAAATGATCATCATCCAAACGAAGGGGGAATGGAAAAAAATCGCAAGAAAAGGGAGGCCAGCCCTTGATGATGGCATGAGGCCAACCCTCCATCATCCCTAGTGGTCAAAACAACGGGCAGAAAGCCCATAGAAAATATCTTTCCTCTTCCTCTAAGAGCTCTCCTTTCTAGTGATTAATAATAATTTACAAACTCCCTCCTGAGGCATACCTTTAAGCCGTTCACCGGTTAAACGTCACAAAATACTTCACCCATCAAATATGCATCATCCATTTATCTTTCTATATCATTGAAAAGATTTCTGATTTGAGCATCGAAGGGTTTACGGTGGGAATAATTTTCGCTGACCTCTGACGTCTCGTTTTTAGTTGTATTGCGCAGGATTCAAGTTTAAAACTATGGAAAATGGATCTGCGTCAGATCGACCAACAAGAAGATCCGATTTGCGGTCCCTGATCCGTATGATAACCCGAATTTTTGGTACGCAATAAAAGTTATATAATTTACCATTTAATTATATAATTGATTTAAATATAATGTCTTATATCTTTATAAAAATGATTTTATTATACTAATTATTAATATTATTTGAATCTGTTGAATAATATTAATTAAGAACAAAAATACGCTTTTACTATCACTAATTCCAATTGTGTCGTAAACAAAAATTGATTGAGGCAAAAATCAAAATCGATAATTAAAAAATTATATATATTTTATTTAAAATAATAAATTATTTTTATAGTTTTTCATAATTACCCTATCATTCATAGTTAAACTATAGAAAACATTTTAGATAAAATATAACTGAAAGTTTTCATAGTTTTTTATTATTTTTGATTTACTTAATTTTTAAATAAATAACTATAATCAAATTATTTTTACAATAAATAAATTTTAAAATTTTTAAATAGTTAAATTATAATTAATTTATTTAAATTTAAACTATTAAAATATAAAAAAAATAAATTTTTTTATCTTTAAAATTACAGCTGCTAAAATAATAAGAGAGGTAAAGTCAATGATTGAGTGAATGGACCTTAACTTTGAATTTTTTTAATAAAAAATTGAGTAAAACATTAATTTATAAAAAAAAATTACAATTTGTTAGTTCTTTAAATAAAAAAATCTTAACATTAAAAAAATTATTTATGTACTCAACGGTAACCACTTATATTAAAATTATTAAAGTAGTTGTAAATCCTACTACAGTTTAATTTTTTATATATTTTTTCTCTTTATATTAAAAATAATAATTTTTAATATAAATAAATATATAAATATTATTACTCTTGTTAAATATTTTGTGTACAGTTCAATTGAAAAAAAAAAAAAGTGAAATTAATAACCAATCAGAAAAAAGGATTTGAAAAGAGGGAAAAAAAAAGGATATTAGAATTGGGAAAATACAAGTTGAACGGCGCAGATACTTGATGACTCCTCGACATCGAAGATAGAGACTTGTGCCTCTCGTTTCAAAATTCGAAGTTCGAACGGCAGTCTGCGAAAATTCACTTTCATAGAGATCTATAAGATGGTAAAGTTTAGGGTTTGTTTGATTTTCAATCCTATCGATTCTCTCTCGTGTTCGTGGCATTTCGTAGATGATTTAGCAGTATGTGTTAATAAATTGCATTGATTTCAGAATTCCTACCAGAAATCTTCGGTGATTGTTTGGGTTTGAAAATTAATCGTTTGCGGAGAGGTAACAACAAATTGAGAGGTAGTTTTAGAAGAGGTGTGATGATAAGAAAATTACCTCTACTGTTCAGTGGATGTTGTCCTAGGCGAGCCATTGGCGGAAAATGATTCATACATACACCCAGATCTAAGGGGACCTAAGGGTTTGTTGTTGTTCTGCTGCTTATGGAGAAGGTTGCCATTTGACCCGATTGTATAGCAGATTACAATTATTGAGAGAAAACTTGGAGGAATTGAAGCATTTTCCATTGTTGGACTGCATTTTTTAAATGTCACACACTTTCAAATTCCAGTATAAGAAAATTGAAGTGTGCTAATAATTGTTTGGGATAATACCTCTGAAATTGCTTTGGTTCTTTTGATTTTCTGGCTTGTCTTTTTCTGAACAGATTATATTTGAGTTGAAATATTGATTCCAAGCATGCTGGAAAATTCCTTTTTATTTTTTTTAATATATTGTCTAATTAGACTCTTTTATCTGTCCAAATAAGTAGTGTTTGAAAGAGGGGCAATGAGATAAACAGTAGATTGTTCAGTGTCAGAGTCGTTCCATCACTTTCTCCTCAACTTCTTCCTTCAAATTCATGCATCAGAAGCATCAAATAGAGATTTGGAGGTTGGGGAAAAGGCAATAAATAAATCTTCTTGTTTTTGTATTACAACACTGAGAGTTTTCGGAATTGATTATTATTGCTTTTGAAGCATGTTGAAGGTAAGATATACTGCAGAGAGCGTTTATTCAAATCCTATCTGAATGTAAAAGTAATGAATGTTTGATGATGAACAAGGTTCGGTTGTTTGGCATTCTGTCCACAGGTCTCTTTTGCTATGATAGAAGCTTAATGTAGAAAATATTTGGCCTTTGTTTCTGTTTTGTTGAGAATATTCTTCCCTAGTGGCTGTCTAATGAGATGCTGCTTTCCAAGTAACCACATAATCTACACTGTGTTGATTGGATCGGGTGTTCAATGCTTGACAATTTATATAGGGCATTTAGTACCCAAGATAATATTAAGGAGGTATTGCAGGATGAACATATCAGTGACAGTTTTCTAAGGTCTTTTATGTCATAAAAAATAATGCATTGGCTTCTGGTACTACTGCCTGCTGGAGTTTTGGTGTGTGTGTTTGTGGGCAAAGATGTCAACAAGGCATGAATTGAAACCAAAGTGAGACTGCCCAATTCTCATTTTCAACACTTTATTGACGCCCATCAATAAGTCCTTCAAATGTTGGATAAAAATAGTTCATGTAAGTTGCATTAACATGTTCAGTGTTTTGACCATAAAGTTTGTTTAGCGATAACTTTTGATCAAATACGGGAGTGGTAAGGGTAAAATTCTCATCATAGATAGAGATTCAAATGATGGAATGCCATTTGATTTTAAAATAAGTTAGATGACACACTCGAGAGGCTGTGCCTCCATGTTCTGTAGATTTGAATCGTTTCCTTCTTTTGTCAGCACTTTGTTAACTTACTATCACTTTAGAAAACCAGTATTTGTAATTCTTATATTTGTTTATATGTTGCCAGGATGGGCAAGATGGTGATGATCCAAAACAGAGCACAGCTGACATGACAGTATTTGTGAGTCGACCATTTTTTAAATTTATTTTCTTGGGTGTTCTTCACGTGACAGTATCTTATGAGTAGTCTAGATTGGTCTTAAAATTTGTATGCGTTATGGGTGTGAGTGGGTCAAAATTTTCTGTCTATACTATCCTTAAAAAGGATTCAAGTTTCATGGAAGGATGTTTTGTGGGTGTCTTGTGGTCAATTCAAATAACATCTGGAATTCCTTGGGTGATATTGTCATGGCTGCCAATGCCCTGGTGCTTATTTGTTATAAATAATGGGAATATATAATTAGAGTGTTAATACGTGGATGTAATTGCATCGGATAAATAAAATATGTCATCTCTATGGAGCAGATTCCTGGACCCACTTTCTGCATCTTATTGATTGATCATTGATGTATAACCATCCTTTTCTTTTAGGTACAAAATCTTCTTCAGCAAATGGTAATTTTTCATATACTTTGGAGCGCTCTCTGTAGATGTGTTTAATCTGTGCCTTATGTCCACATAAATCATGTTGAGTGCCCTGTTTTGCAGCAATCCAGGTTCCAAGCAATGTCCGAGTCCATCATCACTAAGAATATCCTTTCCTCTCATAGTTAATTTCAGCTCAATCACTTTGCATTGGATGGTCATACTACAAATAAGTCAGATGATTCGTTAGTCAAAGCATGTCGTATTTACCTGGAGAGTTTTGCAAATTGCAACCATTCAATAATCATATTTTTGCACACTCCTAGATAAAATTATGAATTTAACAGTTCAACACATTTTTCAATGCTTTGGTCCACATTTCCTTAATTTTCTTGCACTTGATGAGATGGGCAGCCGGATCGGAGAATTGGAGGAGAGCATCAATGAGCTTAAAACCGAAATGGGAGCAGAGGGTTCTCCATCCTCATCGACAACTTCCGGCCCGAAGCCAGAAGAAGCAAAGACTGAAAATGACTCTGCATGACAAGGGCTTCAACAGTCTAAGACTCCATTCCTAGTTTTTTTCTTGCCTTTCAATAGATTTCAAGGTTAGAATGTGCACTGTTACTGCTATCATTCTTTGAGAGCTTGTGATTTGACGATCCATGTGGATCACCACAAATTGAGATTTTTTGTGTTCTTCTTGTGCCCTTAAAACATAAAGGAAAGATTTGATGATCCATGTGAATCGCCACAAATTGAGATTGTTTGTGTTCTTCTTGTGCCCTTAAAACATACAAGAAAAGCCATTTGTGATTGCTCATTGTGAATGCTAACATCCTATCATATTGCCCATGAATGCTTTATGTTTGCCTTGAGGTAATAGAGAATACTTGTGCTTGATGCCATGATTATCCTTGATGCATCCATGGACTCAGAGTTATGGTATTGATTAGGGAGTTGCTAGTTTTTTAATTGTAAATTGAATCGGAGCGGGTCCGATTTTTATATTTGTTAACTTGAAATCTGTACATCACAAATTATAAATAAAAGGTTAGGAGATTGATAGAATTTACTCGCCAGTTTATCTTCCGAAGTTCAAGTCCGAAATCTTTCCAAGAAAATAAAGAGATACAAGAAGGATGTGAAGGAATGCAGAGTTGCATGTATGTGGGGATGTGAGGGGAGGATTGGGTTCCTATTGTGCGCCCGACAAAGAGGTGTCTTAGAGGTGGAGGTCTGGGCTCTATTTGGTTGCACGTAGTTGATGGTTTACTAGGATTATACTTGATCAATGGCTTATTAAGGATGCAATCGTGGAGTGGCTCACTGGGGGTACACTCAGGAAGTGGCTCAATAAGGATCATATTCGATGAATGGCTCACTAAGGATAGAGATGGAGAGAGTTTAGTTCTCCTTTTTGTGTTTTAGGAAGTCGGAGGTCTTTTTTATTCCGAAAGAGACTCGGAGGCTTGACTTGTGCTCTTTGACCATGTGCTCGGAGGGCTCCCTTTTTGCCTCGCCCGGGCGTGGAGTATTTATAATACTTTGTGGAAAAAGATTTGGCGCCAAGATTTGTGATAGGCGTCGCATCTGGGTTCGTTGGATGTTAGGGCGTTAACAAGAGCCGGCGTTGTCAGGCCTCTCTTTGCTACAGTGAGGAGACTGTGAATGGTCCCCTCGACCTAGTCATTAGATGGTTTCAGGCGGCATCTGCATGCCCGTGCGTTGACCGTTATAAACGCATGCTCTAATCGTTTTGTTGGCTGCCTGATTGGGAACCTTTCAAATTGGTCCATCTAGTGTGTTGCCGGTTGGATCGATGAGACTTATCCCCCTGGCCCATTGTTCCCTGGGCTTTGTCTTAGTTGCTGAAGTGGCGTCTGTGCTGAGCCGGATTGGTTCCGTTCTGAGGCTTCTTTCATTACATGCTAAACCCTTCGTCATATTGATAGTTGGGCCTGGGGTTGGGTCGGCCGAAGGTATTTCTAGATCCATCAATCCCAATTTGATTTATTTTTTCCCCCACACATTCTTTATAAATAGAATGCAAAAATTAGGACTTAGAGACAGTGGCATAGTACTGCTAAAAGAAATTTATATAATAAAATGCACATTCTCTTTTTTGGTAATTAAAATGCACATTCTTTTTTTGGTAATTAAAATGCACATTCATATATAACAATCCATTAGAGTTATAAGAATGAGTGATATTACTTGTCCCCATTCTATAATACCCCTATAATTTTACTATTATTTTTGTGTGCCTTTTTATGGTTAGAAAAATTAGAATGAGCAATATATATACAGATTATGCTGTTTAGCATTTTTTGTAGGAATTTTTTAATTTTTTAATGTAAATCCTATACACTACGTATATCAACGTATAATATATAATAAACATAACTTTGTAAAATAGCTATTAAAATTAGAAAATAAAAATAAAAATGAAAATACTTGTAGATGGGTATACTCAATTCTATCTAATTTTTAATGGAGTGGGAGTAATAATTGAAATAATCACCCTGCCTCAGCTTTGTTGTT
Source organism: Nepenthes gracilis (assembly GCA_033239525.1). Taxonomy (NCBI): domain Eukaryota; kingdom Viridiplantae; phylum Streptophyta; class Magnoliopsida; order Caryophyllales; family Nepenthaceae; genus Nepenthes; species Nepenthes gracilis. Next base: position 14,278,242 of record BSYO01000019.1, on the reverse strand, counting down.
TAATTTTATTCTACGGCCTCTTTACATATATATGGAGAAAAGGATTTTTTAAAAAAAAAAATTATAAAAGACACATTTACATAGAAAAATAATTATAAAAAATTATTTATTAAAAGACACATTTATATGAGTATTTATATTAATCATATAAATATTTCACTAGCTCCAATAAATAGTACAATTGGATATGAATTGTCCACCTTATGGCTAAAGCATAGACGAAAGCCAGAACAACCATTAGCCCTTATGAATTTGATGGCACAGCATAAGTTATGAAGCCAGTGTCGACACCCAACACCGCCTTAACGGCCACCTCAGACGAGGAAACCCACCACCATCGTGGCGGCAAGGAAGAATATCTCTGGAACCCGATATACCTCCATCTCATGTGTCTCAGCTGACTGCCGCCAGCGAAGGTAGTGGCTCGGCAGCAACGACATTGTAGCAGCGGCTGCACAGTGTCGGGTGCTCAGAGAACGAGCCGACTTGAGTTGAATAATTCCAGCATCTTTCACATTTTAATCCTTCTGCTCTTGACACACCAATCCAAACCTTATTCTTCTCTTGAATCTGATATTCTCCGGTGTGTGTCACATTTTCCGGCTTGCCGTTCGAAGTTGAGATAACCTCTGCCTGTATAAATCCAACAAAATAATGGAAGAAAGACTACAAAAGTCCAAAATAACACATATTTTTTGATATCAATACTGGGCACAGAATCAACACAACACCGATGTGTTGATGAGAATCGACACAACACCGACATGGTGATGACATCCTAATGAATTTCTTAATGAGGATACGATAGGACTAGAATACATCAACAGAAATTGATAGTTTACTTATAGATATAGAAATATAATTGATCAATAAAATTATTTCATGCATGCTAAATTATCAATAAAAATATATTTTACTTATTTTATCATCAAAATAAATTTACAAGAAAAACGGTATGCACGTGAACAAATATAAAGGGGTTTTGATATAACATATTTCACACAATGAAAAACAAAAACGGCAACGGAGGTTTAGGTTTTTTAATTACTTCTGAATAATTAAACGGTTTCAATATTCTTTCAGTTTATATTAAGAATCTCATTTTCCTGAAAATTATGAAATAAAACGGCGTGTTGAAATCATATCGGACTCAAAAAAGAAAAATAATATAAAAAACTGTGACGTGCTAGTCTGGAAGAAGGGTCGGTATTTATTAGACTTGAACAAGCAAATTATGAGCATAAAACTCGGTATCAAATACAGAGATGAAACAAACCTGAGATGTTATAAATATGCGATGCAGAGAATCGGCTTCATTGTTTGATGTGCACATTTGATGTAATCTAGCAGACATCCCGGGATCAGAGGCTTGAAGGTAAACCTTTGCTTCTAAACTTGAGCCGATCAACTTTTCTGATCGTGCCACCTCCATCACCTTATTTACCTCGGTTCTCAGCTGGAAAAGGTTGAATCCAAATTAGAACATGAAAGTTTTGTAGCTGAGCTGTGTTTTCAATAGATGAAAATATCATTCAATATTATAGGAATTGGGCCTCCAATAAGAACATTTCCCAATATTGCAACAATATTAGGATATATCGACTAATATATTCGATATTTGGCTAATATATTTGCTGATATGAGTTTGTCAATTTACGATTTTTGTAATTTTTTCTTTCAATATATCTAATACAGATATGTATTATTCGATAAATCTGATACTGATATAGCCGAGACCGAGGCAGAACAGATATTTTCATCCATTATTTTATGATAATCAAATATAAGTTGCAAGTTATAATATTACAACAATGAATGAAAATACCAATATCAACATAGGTATTGGTCTTATCAGGTTGCTGTAAATAAAAATTTTTACTAATTAGAACTTGATGGAAATATCAGCCAAATATCGAGAAATATTAGGCATATTGGCGACATGTTGCAGTTTTGACACAGTGTAAGGAACAATCGGTTTTGGGGGGTTGATATTGATGTATATCGGTCAATATCTTATATATTAGCTAATATTTTATTTCATCATGACAACAAATAGATAGCAACTTCCAAAGTAATATATTTGATATGTTGGAATATAAGAGTGGACTAGAGAAGTAATTACCAAGCACACCCAATTTCTATATGTTGGAATATATTTGATATGATGGAAATATTTCCCCTTTTTATTTTGCACCCCCTTTCAAAAATAACAGAAAAATTAGATGGTGGAGTAGGGCAATCGGGTTTGATGAATTCTGAACATATTGTAAATGGGTTGCTAGTCTATTTGACTTAATATAATAGATGAAAATATTATCCGATATCCGATATATTGGTATTGGTCCCTCCAGTACTAATCTTTTTAAATATCACAAACAAAATCACAATATAATATACCAAATATTTGGTTGATATACCTACCGATATGAGCAATATTTGCCTATCAGCTATGGATTCTCGATCAAAATTTCTTCATATATATCTGATATCAACACGTATTATTGGATGTGTCTAATACCAATATTTTCATTCATGTATAAGAAAAACTGCTATCAAAAGGTCAATACTGGTGAAAATATACAAATTAGGGCAGCCCAATGCATGAGCCTTTCACATCATGTGTCTTTGAAGGGTCAGAAGTGCACAACCTTACCCCTGGTATTACATAGAAGCCGTTTTCGTTGTTTGAACCCATAACCTTTATTTAATATAGTATTGTAATGTTGATTGGTCATGACTTTGAACCACGTAAACAGCCCTTTTGCATTGTAGAGGTAAGGCTATATGTATCTGACTCTCCCTAGATTTCACGATATGGTCTTGTGTATTGAGCTGCTTCAATTGTTAATCTTTTATGATTTCTTTCCCTTCTTAATAATTAAGGAATTAACATATCCTAGCTTATGCTTCACTAGGTAAACCAGATTATTAGATTGTATGACCAGCCTTCAACTAAAGTTGAATGGAATGCCATCTCCCATTCAACTATTTGTGAGTGCATGCTCCATGTAATTGCATCTACATAAAAGAGAGACTATTTTCTTAAAATTTTCTTATTAATTTTTTTTTGGGCTCATGGGGGTATGAAAACACCCTTGCTGCCTGGTCAAGGTAAGGCTAGGCACGGGCACTTGGCCCCATGTCTAGGCGAGGCAAAATGGCAATGCGATAGCCTGAAAAAAGGCAATTGGATGCTCAGGTGTCCACTTTTCTTTTTTAGTTTTCCTAAAATATCTACCTCCCTTTAAAAAAATTACTCTTTGGTAAAGAAACACATTTGTTGTTTCATCACCACAATCCACACATATAACCCCCCTTTCTATCTCTTTGTAGTTGAATTCACATTGCACAAAATAACCATCTCTATTATCTTTGCTGCTGGTTAAAATTGCGAACAACACATTTGAAATGTAAAGGCTTTGAGTTCTATAGAGTAGGTGCAAAACCTTTAAGTTTTAGAGTAATAAGAGTAAAGGAAAATGCTGATTCAAAGAAAATAGAAAAAGTAATTGATGGCTACAAATATTAAGATGGATTTGATGATGGCTTATTTGATGATAATAATAGTGATAAGAATGATGTGGTGGATTTTAATGATGATTGGAATTAGAGTATCTTAGGAATATACAAATACTAGAAGATACATAGTGCAAACTAGTATTTTTGTTGATCGAGTTGTATGTAATGATGTAAAACTCATTCTATATATGTATATTTATTATTACTTTTAATTATTTTGGCATTGATTAATAATTTTCTCTACATTGCTTATAGACATATATCTTATTTAGTGACTCACTTGTCTTGGGTGACCGCTTTGTATAGTGCCTAGCGCCTCGGGAAATATGAAGTATTAGCACCTTAACTCGCTTAGTGCCTTTGACATTAACGGTTTCCATATGAATGCAATTGACTAGAACTAAATGCCATTTAAATTAGTCTTATAATCTGGGCTAGCAAATGATAATATTTACCTCAAGAATTTTCTCCCAGAACTCGGTTTCTTCATTTGAAAAGGCAAGCCATCTTTCGTTTAGCTCTGGCCATCGTGATTCAAAAACAAATCTCGCAACCGAACCATCTTTGATGGTGTACTCAAAGGGAAGATTCTGCCACACATCTTCAGCTAAATGAGGCAATATAGGAGCAATTATCCTCACAATGGAGAGGAGCTGTGCTGCAAGAATTGTCTGGCAACTTCTCCTTGTAAAGCTCGAAGTACCCCTAAAAAAATTGAGATAGCTAAGAGTCCCCGATCCATGTAACATATTTGTTAAATTGGAGGTAAGGAAATACATTAAAGAATCAAAAGGCAGAGATTTTGGCATTAAAAGTGTAATTTTCAATGATCGAAATGGGAAAAATAAGCGTCAATAAAATAATAAGAATCAAGTTTCTATCAATGCTATATTTTGGGGTAAAACTGCTAAAGGTAGGCCAAACAACAAAGTAGACTCAAGCAATAATGGCAGTCTCTCGGAATCAAAGAAACACGAGAGATGAAGAATTAAAAATTCTTTCTTCCCCCGTCGGTATCTTGCTTCTAACATTAATGTAAATTTTGGCCAATATTTATTAGCATTGGTCCCTGATACCGCTGTAATATCACAATATTTATTAGTAATATATCACGATATATTGGCTGACATAACTCTAATAGCTTATAATTTAAAAAAAAAAAATTCATTCTGTTATACGAGAGACCGATATATATTGTTTGATATATCTGATATAGATATGGCAATGACTGACACAAATACCAATATTTTTATCTATGATTGCTGAGAAAATTGATAGGAAGTAGTTGATTCTCAAATTGTCTTACAAAACAAAAACAAGTAATCTTGGAAAAAAAACCAATAGGCTCTTTGGTAGATGGTGCAGAACAAAAGGACCCAAAGTATCATTTAAGCATTAGAGTTCTCATCGAGTCCCCAAGTGATATTCAATCATCATTCAGAAAGAGAGTGAGGTCACACCTTGACATTAATGCCCAAAAAAGGCGAAGATAAACAATACATTTGAGGAGAAAAACTGTGTATCTAGGCATAATCTTTTAGTCTCATGTATGTATAAAAATATTAGTATCAGTATTAGTTGTGATCGTATGAAATAATAAGTATAAATATTGGATATATCAAAAGGAAAAAAAATTCTAAAAATAGTAAACTATCAGGAAAAATATTAGCTACTATATCATCGGTATGACATCATGTCACAATATTGGGGGGCTTAATACTAATACATATTGCCGGATATTTTCATCCACCTCGTATCACAATGACTCTTAGGGCTAAATTGCATGCATTCCTAGAAGCCAAATAAAGTGATGTCTAGTAACAATGTGCAGATGACGGATCCCCTACCTTCAAAATTTGTGTTGAACTATCATTACACTTTCATTTAAATTTTTTCGTTTGCAGCATCACATAGTTTAAGAAATGATAAGGGTGATTATCACAAAGAAGTTCGAAAAAACATTGTCAAATGATAGAAATGACAATAGTGAATAAACACAGAATCTGTGAGAAAGAATGGCCTATGCCACCAAAATGAACAAGGGTTTAGAAAAATATACAACTATTAAATCACAAATATTTAGATCCAATAATGATGCAGAAAGAGTGTCCGTGCACTGAAGGGCAAAACCTTTTATGGTAATGAAATAGGAAGCAGCAAATGGAAACTGAAAACAAAGAGGCCAACATATTTGATTTAAAGTTTTTTTTTTATAATGAAGTGCGTAACAGCTCATATAGACTTACCCAACATAAAGACGATCCTTGGCAACATCAAAATAGAAATTTGACAAATCAACAATCACGAACCGTTGAATAATCTGACAAACAAATATTACAATACATAAAGATCCCATAAAATGGTAATAATTTGTAATATCAAAACACATTATGGTTGTGGGGAGGATTAGTTGTGAGCAAGCTTACCCAGGCAATGCACAGTGACTATTTCCATAGTTTGAAACCATAACATTCAAGTTATAATTTAATCAATCTTACTGTTGCGCTAAAGCTCACTATCTACCACGTAAATAATAAATAAAGAGAATAATTACCATTTAAAGGATGGGAATGGAATTGCTAATCCTAAATATATATATATATACAATAAATTCAAGAATAAGCAAAAACAAAATTGCACATGTCAAACAAAAAGTGAAATGTATGCTATGGCGGCTGACCATGCACATCATTTGCCAAGACAAGGCAAACAAGAAACTAGAATCAGCTGCTCGACAAGTATTAGGTCGGACGAATAGCCAGCAAGTATGTTTGATAGAAGGAACTAATAGAAAAAAAAGAGGGAGTAAACTAGGAACCAGTGTACAAGGCTGTCGCATTACAGGTTTTGACTTGAAGATGTAAACTTTCTCATCCTTCACTGCAATTTGGCCATTTTACTGACTTCTTACCTTCATGTCTTAGTGGAGTAAGCTTAACGTAATATAAAGGGTCACCCACAGAAAAAAAAAATACAACATTACAAAAGTGTGTGTTCTATGTCTATGCATTCAATCATTAGTGATAAGCATTTAAGATCAAATGTTCTGCACCACGTGGAAGCAAAGCATTCAAGGTGGAAGAAGATACTCAGGAGAGACAGAGAGCAGAAAGCAAATTTAAATTTAAGATGATGAAAGCTTGGGAAGAGTATTCGGTATTACCAAAAAAGAATAAAATATAGGTAAGCAAAAAATGTTATTAAGATACTATAATGTCATGTTTAGCTTGCCATTGATGATGTTGCCACAACTTCATTCTATACCCTAAAATCTAGAACAAGAACTGTCGCCCAATTCTACTGTGTTCTCATTTTTCCTTGCTTGAAGTAAATGATCCATTGATGCCCTCTAAGGGATGAGTTTTTTTTTTCTTATCAACAGTTACTCTAGGAGAAATGTTTTTTATACAGTGCAAAAGCATCTTCCTTCCTTTCAAATGATTTCTCCTAGATAAAAGCTAGAGAAATTGAAATATGAAATTGATGCCCACGTAGGCTACCCTTCAGAAAATTTAACAGTTGACACTGCTATAAAGCAAACTATAAATTAGCATGGATAAAATCATATAGAAATTAGAAGATTGAAAACATAATCACCTGAAATATTTTGAAAAATTGATATTTTTCGTAGCTTTCAGTGATGCTCTTTACAACATTTTGAACCTGAAAAAGGGCATGCTGATCAATCCTAGGAAGATCGTTGTATGGAATTGCATCTTTTACCTGCAAGCAGAAAAATTTTATCAATTCTAGCAAAAAGCATAAAAATTTGGATTGAAACAGAATAAAACTACTGAGGATCTGATGACCCATCAATGAATGAACATAACTAGAGAAGATATGAAAAAGAAAAGGAAAAAAAAGGATGCAATCAAACAAAATGATAAGTTCCATTTGCAGAGGGTTGGGGCAACAGTAGTAGAAAAAGACTGCTTGACATTTATGTGATATTCTATATGAATGAAAATATCAATATCAATATCGATATTAATGGTCATATCGATATCGAATATATTAGACAATACATATCGGTATAAGATATATTGAAAGGGAAAAAATTTTTTGAAAATCTTAAAATGACAAAGTTGCATTAAGCTGACAAAGTTGCATTAGTCATTAGATCGTGACAATATTGTCGACACAAAATCATATTGCAATATTATAGTAATATTAGGAACATCGGTATCTGAGACTTGCATCAAGTATATTTAGGAAGTTTTCAAAAACTAACAGATCAGATTGGTTAAATGTTTAGCGTACTTTCCAATCATGCAAATTAGCCAACAGATAACGCAGTGTTCCTCGCAGCTTCCTATATATGTCAGACATTTGACGAAGGATCTGAGGTCCAACCATTACATCACTGGTGTAGTCAACGCTAGAAACCCAAAGTCTAAGGACATCTGCTCCATAGACTGGTGCATCCTACAAAGACAAGACTATATAATTGGAATTCGACAGAGTAGCAAATTGTTTAAACAGTCAGTAGTATAAACAATAAGTGCTTTACCCTTTGGTCTTTCCCTCCTTGTGCTCCCTCAATCACAGTTCGTGGGTCAACAACATTACCCAATGATTTACTCATCTTTAGACCCTTCTCATCAAGAACAAATCCATGAGTTATGACGCTAGAATATGGCGCCTTTCCTGCAAGAGAAAGCAAGTGGATGAACTATGATGAGAAGGATGCAGCGAGCTGTGGAGGTTTAAAGATGTTGAAAGTATTACTAATATGGATACAACAACATAATAATTAGGTTTAAACTCCCATGAGGAGTATGTGATACACATCAGCACATTTCTTGGTCTAAAATTCCCGAGAAATTCATCAAATGTTCATGGGAAGTTATTTAAGAGATACCTTAACCTTCGTTTTCCTTCCATGCTATACCTTTAGAATTTCATTTCAAAAGAACACATGTCCTCTCAATTTTAATTTCCTCCTCTTTTCAGTTAAAAATGGATGGCTCAGTGTATTATGCTCTCTCACATCATGGGATTCGGGAAAAAAATCAGGTGTACGCAACTTTAACCTTATATTGTAAAAAGGTGGTTTTCATTGTTCAGACCAATGGCCTATAGGTCATAACAGAGTAACTTTATAATTGCACTAGGGCTCACCCTCTCCATCCTCTCCTAAGTTCTCAATAATAAATACAAGCACTATCAATGAAAACACAAAAAAGCAAGTTTTCTAATCAACAAAGAAAAGCAGGCATAGTATACATTAATGATTTTTTAGCAACAGCACATCTCAACCCCCCCACCCCCAAAAGAGAGAAGCATCAGCTGATAGGTAATTTATTATATTCTTTAAGGCTAAATCAGAATTGCTGTTAAATTATATACCCACTGTCCCATGCTACATATTCCCTCCCCCCAACAAAAAACAGGAAGACAGTCACAAAGAATATAAGAAGCACAATGATTACAGCTAAAAGGTTTACTGTGCAGGTAATGGAAAATTTGCTGCATTATTTCCCACAACAATCAAGAGGCATGTTTTAGACATCCTGGCCAATCTACAACATTTGGTACTTTAGGTGAGTCAAGTTACTGACAAAGTCATGATATCAACAGAAATAACTATTCTAAACTACAACATCCATGCAATCTCTGAAAGAATGTTATTTTAAGAGAGGGAATGCGAAAAAAGCAGCATACACACCAAATCAGTTGATAAATAGAAGACTGGAGATGCTCAGTACCATTTGTAGCAATGCTGGTTAACAAAGAACTTTGGAACCACCCACGATGTTGATCTGTGCCTTCAAGATATAAATCTGCAGGACAGCTAAGGTAATTTCTTTTCTCCAACACAGCTGCCCAAGAAGACCCTGAAGCATAAACCAACAAATTGCTGTAACAGCTTTCATATAGCAGCATATCATAAACATAAAAAGATAAAAATAGTATGAACACAACCTCCATGCGGATGACACAGCAGATTCAGTTTGAGATCATATGTTGGCAATTTCAGGTGGTTCAAATTTTGTTAGGAAGATTAGTGGAATAGAGAAGAGGACTACCCTGCTATGCAGCCAATGCCTTGTGTACACTTAAGTAAGTACACATCTTTGATGAAATATTGGCTGATACGATATTTTCTGATATTGCAACAATATTGTCATGAGTTTATATATCAGCTGATATGGCCCAATCAAGCTTACGAACCTTAGAAATTTTTTCCAATCTGATATTATCCAATACTGATACACATTGTTTAATATATTTGATACTGATATGACTGCAATTAATACCAATATCGATATTTTCATCTATGGTACACATACAAGAAGTCAAGCATAGGCAGGGCATCAATGTATGAGTTGGTCTGCAAGAAAATCGAAGCCCTCAATCCTGCTATGTGGGTCAGCTCATGAACCTTCTTCCATGACAGTCCAAGGCAAATCTCCATGAACCCAAATCCTTCTTTCCTACCTCACCCAAGTTCTTCTAGGCTTACTTCCCTTCCAATTGCCTCTAACCTCAACCAATTCAAGGTTCCTCCGCAAATTGCTTGGTTTAACTAATTAAGGCTCCTGCGTGAACGCTTACACCTAAAAGCAAGTGCAATAACTGCTTTAGATTTCAGACCTCAATCAGGTTTTGCCTTTCAAATTCTGAACCCTACGGGAAGCAAAATATACTAAACAGCTGAAATAGTACGTCACAGTGTCGATCATTTGCTAGAATCATGCATGTCACCAGTAAATAATGTCCATGATGACAGATATTCTAATAAACTGATACCTGAGTCAAACCAGACATCCATTGTATCGGTGCCCTTAACAAATTCTGAAGCCTTATCACGGTATTTATCAGGCAGTAATTCTTCCACTGTCAGATACCACCAGGCATCACTACCCTTTTGGCCTATAATAGCTGCCAAGATCAACAACAGTGTCTCAATAATCACATCAAATTAAACATCCCACACACCAACAAAAAGATTTTAACACAAAAGAAGCAGAATTCTGAATTTCCAGGATAAATTTACCACTGAGATAGAAGATAAGCAGTAAAAATTCATACCAAAAGTAAACATATTAATACTCGATGAATGAAGTGGGAAACAGACAGAATATTCACTAATGTGGAGAACATGACTGAACCAAACAAGAATACAGCAGAATAGTAGCCAGTTCCAGGAGGTTCTTACACTTGATATGCTCAATAGTCTCTTCATTCATCAAAGGCTCCTTTGATTCTTTGTGATAAAAAACGGGGATTGGGACTCCCCATGTCCTTTGTCGTGATATGCACCAATCAGAACGGCACGAAGTCATAGCAGATATCCTGTTTTCAGCCTGAATAAGAATGCATGTGCAAGATCACCATCCAAACAAATAAGTTGATTTATTCATCAATAGAAAGATGACACAAACTGGCAATAATATGCACACACATAGGGTTTTAGCTTATTCATCTCACCATTATCTGCCTTTCTAAGATCCTATATATGAAGTACCATGGCTTAAAAGTTCCTATTGAGTATACTACCTACAGACTCTCATCTCACACTATATATATATTAAAAATGTTAAAATATTGAGATACTACCATTCATTTTCAACCTAACATTTACACTTCATTCTATAGTTTCTTCTCACATCCACTATTTCCACAAAGATTGTTGCATGCATCCTACAACTTCACTAACATAATAGTTTAAAAATCAAACTATCCCAATTCCCAACTCATGAAAGCCAACAGAAGAAAGTTCCTTCAATTTTCAAGGTCCGAATATCCCATCTAATGTGAGCAGTGAACTGAAAAGGAAAAAATAAGCAGCATGATGGATAATTTAGCAAATGAAGCTCAAAAGGAAATAGAAAGACTGCCAGTCCATGATGACAGTTTCAAGGCAATGGGTCAGCTAGAGTAGTTCCCTTCAGTAGCTTTTATTAATACAGATAAATAATAAAGTTATTCATATTACAAATTAACTAGAATTGTTCATTTTTTTTATCAACCACAATTAGTATGGAAAATGAATAAGAAGTGTGCAAATGGGAAGGCAGCATTTGGCCAACTTTTCCAAGACATTGTAGCTATAAAGAAAATATCGGTCACAGAATATCGTTTCAGCAGATAGGTATCGGGATTCAAGGAGGCACGATCATTTCAATACGATTGGGACACCATTATGGTTAGGTGAACAAGCTCACAGCACCACTACTGTGACACCATGATTTAAAACTATAACTGTATGTCATGGATGACCAAGAAGCATAAAGGTTGTGTCATGCAAACTTGATACACAGACAGATTACGTCTGCATATACAATTTATGTATACAAAAATGTATGTGTAGGTAGATAATTGTTTAGGAGATTCTTAAAAAATTCTATAGTAGCTCAAATAATAATAGAAAAGGGAAGAAACATATACTTATTCTAGAATGTTCTTGAGTAGAGAGTATGGAAAAATTTTAAAGTATTCTAAATAGGGAATATTAATGAAAAATGTTCTAGAAGGTGAATTCTAACCATCCATAATGGCGGATGGAAAGATAATCTTAGCCACTGATTGAAGAGATAGCATTCCTATATAAAGGGATGAACTCCACCCATTTGAAACAAGCTCAAGAAGCTAGAGAAGCTCAATGAGCTAAAGTGCAGGCAACTCAAGCAAAGCAAGGTGAAGGCAGGGAGTAATGTGTAATCAAAGGGGTGGCTAGCCTTGAAGAGTTTGATGGATAACTTCTGGGATGAGCTTGCGGGAATGAGTGCCGAAAATGTGATCCATACAGTGGCTTTTACCAAATGTTGGAAGATTTTTTGGGACATCCTTTTCTGCTTTCCTGCAATTGTTTTTTTTGTTGTAAGAAACAAATTATATAAAAGCTCACAAAAATTTGCCTTCCTGAACCACACCATAGCCAGGACACTGCTTTCTATTTGCTAGAGTCACAACACAGTTTTACCAAACACTTCCTAACTTCTCGACAAAGCAACAGCATAGCTAGTTTCTAAATGCAATCTAAGTCTATTACCAACTAGCTGTGTGACAAAGCAGTGTAACAAGAGCAGACAGCAACAAAAGACAGAGGAGATGATCAAGGAAAGGCTTTGTCTAATGATCCTTGTTGCACATTATTGAAGGCAGAACATTCAGAAACAAAAAAAAAGGTGGCTGTAGGTCTTTGACGCAGCACTAGCATACAATAGAAGGACACTAGAGATCAGCAAGCAAAAGGTCACAATTGTTTCAGATTTGTCAATGGCAAGCTAAGCTCTCCTAGGTCAGATTAATGCTAATGTTGATTTAGAATGATTCGCTCTCATATGTATATGGGATGACATTTTGAGCAAGGTTGGCAAATCCTGACCCCATAATCTAACATGACTTAAGTCCATTCCTTTAATTTAGAGAGAGAAAACCGAATACATCAATCCATCTAATCCAAGAATAACATGATATAAACCCCAAATTGATCAACAATATGTCTCAAGTCAGGTCATACTGAAAGTGGGAGTAAAATCATGGCAGTTTCTCAATCATGAAAGTCTAGTAAGTGAATTGATCTTTTTGGGGGAAGAGAAGGTGAAATTATAGATATATTGCCAAAAAATGGGATAATGAGTCTGATAACGGGATTATTTGATAGTGTTTTGTGTGTGCAGGGGGACTTTGTTAGATGACTTTGATTCATATTGGATGCATGAAAAGCATTCATCTTCAGATGGGGGTTCTAATGTTACTTGATGGATTTGGGGTGGGACTACAATTCCTTTCATATGATGAAGGAATTTCACGCAAGGAGATGGGCCAAGTGAGGGAAGGAAATCACAGGAGAAGAATATTCACTTGATTGTTTGTCTTCTGTTCCCTATATCCTACAATCTGGTTCTCCATCTGCTTGGCACAAGTTAAGATGGGGACTTTTCAGACAACAAAGGTGCAGGTTGTGATGGATGAAATGGGTGGGGTAGAACCTAGTTGCTCTATGAGGCCAGGAAATTGAATACATGACTCCAAGAAAACCTACTTTGGGAAAAAAAGGCAAGGGAAGTTCAATAATTTTAAAGAGTTCTATTCTACAATATAGGAGTTTTAATAGAGTCAGCGCAAAAAGTGAAGTTGAGATCTCCTTATTTTAGCCTTTCTTTTGTAGAGAAGCTACGGTCCTCAACAAACATCTAATTTTCTCTTTCTAATGAAATAGATTTCTTTTGACATCCAAAAGATGAATTCATTTACTAGACAATTTGAAAACAAGAGATCATGGGCACCAGTTACATGGCAAAATTCAAATCCTTTTGATGCATGTTCCTAGCTAAATAATACATCTTATTTTTATTTTTTATTTTAAAAAAGCTTACAATTAGATAAATTTTCAAATATTTAGCAGAAATTACATTTTTCAACTTTAAAAGATTAAAGATATATCAGATTCAGATTCATGATTTTATTATTTCAGCCAAAGAACAAAGAAATATTGCTACCAATATCAGGCATCTCATTAAAATAACTGGATCTGCAGGCAGATACTGAAACTATTTGAACACCTCCTTGTCTACGAAAATAGAGAGCTTAAAAATATGATGGAGGTGTTTTCTCAGCTTGCTTATCATGGTTGCATGAGATCTGGCATTGACATTCAACCACAGCCATGCACACGTATGGTGATATGCATAAATTATTGAACTGAAAAGTATCAATCTGGTGGAATTAGGTACTATAGTATGTGTTGAATGCATCTCAAACAACATTGCCCACACATGCTCTATGCATTTGATATTTGATAATATTGTCTCAAATATCAATAAATTCAAGACTACTAGTAAACAAGGAGGGAGCAAGTGAATAAGATCAGAATAAGGAAAGAGTGAGACAAAGAAGGCAAGTATTACTAGCAACTAATCAACATTCCTTATGCACATAACTAAAAACAGTCAACATTAAATTTACAATTTGGTGATGTATAACAGGTAAATGAGATATATAATACCAGGTCTATACATTATAGAAGTCTTCCTGGACTATGCTTCTTACCAACCCTGCTAGCATAAAAACAAGAGCTTTTTGAACAGCGAGTCACATGATGGAATGTCAGGATGTGGAATTTAGTTATTGAGATTAGATCAATGCTCTATCTAATAAACACCCAACAAGTTACAGAAAATTTGTCAATATCTCTCCACTGTCATCACGATAATACTTCAGATTTAATGCAATTTCTTAACATGGTAACCACATCTAGAGATCTGGACACATTAATCTAATACAAAATAATTATAGTTATGTCATCTAATAGAAGTGAACTCAGAAGGTATGATGAATGCTTAATGATCAAATTAAAATATCTTTCCCATCACACTGGCATCCATGAATATTAATTAGATCCTTTAGTTGTTTATACACTAATCAAACAATTACCAAACTGAGATTGCATGATTATGTTGTATTTGACAAACAGTAAACAGATACAGATTGATAGATTTTCTGATGATTCCACATAGGATAAAATTCCAATGCGCATGAAAATGTGATCATTTACTTGCACATAATACAAGATTAAATTTTCTATATTGCCTATGATTGCTGATGTTACACCTCACAATTAGGCAGTTATATGCAAGTTGAGCCAAAATTGCATCAATAGTGCCACGGATAAGAGGACAGCTGAAATTTATTTATCACACAAGCACAATTAATCAAAATGGTCAGACATTTCAATGTCAACCTACATTTTCCCCCTTTTGACAGTGATAATCAACTCTATATATTCAAATTGATAAATAAAAACAGTTGTAGTCACAACAGGAGGATAAAGTGCTGCTGCAAAAGACAAAAAAATGTTAAAGTGTGGTCAAATGAAAGACTGGGTTGCAGGTTTGTAAGCTGATCCGGTGGAATGGATGATACCTGAGCTGGAATCCATGTCACTTTGCCAATTGCATTCATTGCAGCCTGTCGGAATCCTTCCACTGAAGCAAACCACTGTTCAGTTGCCCTGAAAATTGTAGGCCTTTTTGTTCGCCAATCATATGGATATTTGTGTTCTGCATAAAAAAAGAGAAACATATCTAAACCAATAAATTTGTAAATTGGGAGGTAAGACAGAAAATTTCCTTAATATTCCCTGTGAAAAGGAAAAATAGAGCTTACTGTATGGCTCTTCCATTATAAGTGACAAGCAGTCATCCAAGTAATTCACAACGGCTACATTGCCGTCTCCAAGTACATCTAAACCACAGAATTGTCCAGCTTCAGCTGTAAATGTCCCATCATCATCTACAGGGGATAAAATAGGGAGCCCATACTTCAGGCCAGTAATATAATCCTCCTGACCATGGCCTGGGGCGGTATGGACAAGCCCAGTCCCCGAATCTGTTGTAATATAATCATCTCCTAGGACAACAGGGCATTCCCTGTTATCAATTGGATGAATGTATCTGAAGCAATGACAGCACATTAGAAGTTAGATACACAGGAGCTAGTTATATGCATGGAATGAAATAATATATCGGCATCGGCCCCCCATACAACAATATTGGCTCATACACCCTATATTTTCTAATATATTGGCTGATATTTCCCCCAAATCTGATTCATGAAAATTTCTTGTGTCCGATACCAAGACCGATATTTCCAATCATGATTATAAGTAAACAATTTTAAATGAATGTCTAAAAACAGAACCACATGCATAATTGCACATAAAGATGTCATATGCTAAGGAATATGATGCTCATGCAGTTTC
The DNA here is from genome assembly GCA_033239525.1 of Nepenthes gracilis. NCBI lineage: Eukaryota > Viridiplantae > Streptophyta > Magnoliopsida > Caryophyllales > Nepenthaceae > Nepenthes > Nepenthes gracilis. Next base: position 14,262,011 of record BSYO01000019.1, on the reverse strand, counting down.
ATGACACACCTAAAGATATCATAAGCTAAGGAATATGATTCTCTTGCAGTTTCATGACACAAACATGAAATAATTACAGCTGTTTCCATATCCATCCTTACCTGCAGTTCTCAAGATCTAAACCAGATACTATTTGTTTGACAACAAGCTTCATTCCCCATTTTGCTTCTAGTGTTGGCACCAGATCTGATGCTACAATAAGGAAAGACTTCTTTTCCTCTTTCAAAACAGTACCTAGCCTCCCTTTTCGATTTCCAGGTGATGAAGAAAAATCTTCTGCATGTGGATGTAATTCAACTACAGCATATTGAAGTTTTGCATTCACCGCAACCGCTGAGTTTATGGGGGAAAAGGAAGAAAATTATTACTGCTTTTCCAAGCATAAATCAGAAATTATAGCAAGTTTGTGAGTGTCTGTGTGAACAGAGAGAGGAACAGGCACACAAGACTTTTAACTTGCTAAAACTGGCTCTTGTCATCTAAATCAGGTCACAGAAAATCTATACAGCAGGGTAGAAAGAAATCAAAGAACTTATAGGTTTTATTTGGTCCAAAACGCCGAATTATGAATCCTTCAGTTTCAATCCTACAAAAACCTTGCATCTTCCACTGTCTTTTTTGCTAGGCACCTCTCCCAGAGGCTTTTCTGCTGTCAATCATGTAAATTCAAATAGACCAGGGAGAGAATAACCTGGATGCAGAAACAAGTCCAACAACATGCATTTGGAGAAGGTTGGATAGAAAAAAAATTGGTCAAGGAATGTCATGAGATATAACGAAAACCTTAGATCATTGCCCGCATAAATCAGATAGCTGTTAGGCAATAAAGGTGATAATTCGATAATTGTGACAGCTAGAATGCAATTTGAAAAACACTGCACAGTGTTGGTAAATTTCACAGTTATAAGAAGCATATCAACCTATTGAAACACTTACCTGCATTGGCTGGAATTGTCCAGGGGGTTGTAGTCCATATTGCCAAGTGCAAGTATGGCAGAAAATCCTCTAACAAGCCACTCAAAGGTGGAGGTGCTTTGACCACCCTAAAAATAACATAGATGCTCTTTGAAACATGAACCTCAGGATACTGCAATGAAACCCAGAAATACATCAAATAAGATTTTTTTTATTTTTGTAATATGATTAATAATAAAAGCTGAGGAACTTCTGCTTCTTACATTTTAATTTGTATGGGTTTTGGGCATAAACTATTTTAAATATTGGCTCTCACGTACACCTCCATCATTAATTTTATCAATATTATTAAGATGAATTTATTGGAGGGAAAGAATGAAAAATCTCATTCAAACTGTAACAGATCCAGATGTTCAAAAGCACCAAGAACCTTAAAAAGGACAACACCTTCCATCACCATGCTTCTGTCTTGGCAAGAACAAATTAAATTCACCAGAATCAGTCAACACATTTAATTCCTTTCCTTGATATGTGGAACTTTTCGATACAAAATACTTGACACATTTATTTGAAAAGTGTGCACAGATCTTTGGGAGGGTAATTCAAAAGGTAAAAAATGCATTGATATGTATTTTGCAATTTCTTTTATCATGACAATATCATGTTTTGTGATGCAAATGTTGGTAATATGTTCCCTCAAAGACATATGCTGCTATTTTACCATAAAAGAAATAGGATGCATCATGTTAGGTTTGAAGCTTTCTTGGGTCAAAGGCGAACTTGAGTAAATTGAAGCTGTTGGTGGTTGGTGATTGTGACCTTGGGGATCGGATGGCTGATACTTCAGAATGCAAATTAAGTACATTTTCTTAGCTACTTGTGTTTTCTTTTGGATGTGAAATACAAAGTTCTAATGGTTAGGAGATGGAAAAGTTTAAAAGAATGCTTGAAGCTTTCCTAGTGGCAAAAGCTGCACCTCTCTAATGGTGATGAATTGCTATTAATTAAACCATGTTACCTACCAACTACCCATCTTTGTTCCATATCTCAAATCAATTGAATCTTCACCACGTAGATTTGTGTGCAAGTTTCTCCAAAAAGTTTTGTATGCATTAGAAATTCATTTTGCAAAGTGGAAGGGGGCGGGGAGGGGTGGTACTCACTCTGTCACTCTTGTAATTAAAAGTGACGGTGCAAGCTCTGGCCTAGATATCCATTCTCCAAAGTTGGTTTGGTGCATTTAACAGACATCAGAAGTTATAGAATGTCAATCCTTTGAACTCAATTTTGTGGGTGAAAACTTACACAAAAAAATGCCTTGGGTAAAAAACACTATGCTGCTTAAGTTAGAAATAGCATTCCTGAGTTTTGCCAACATAAAAATCTGCAAAAGAAAAATGCAACTCTATCAAAAGAAATTTAAATAAAATCATCTACAACCTTGTTGACAAGTTCTCAGTCATTCCTAAGAGAATAAAATAAGTTTTCTGCATATATTATAAGAATGTGGTCTATCTAAATCAACTTTAAGAAATCAAACTTAGCTCAGAGCTTGAGTAATCAAACCCTGGCATCTCATATTCAAGCTTAGCTCAAAGCTTGAGTGCAAGGTTTCAAACAACGTGAGAGCGAAGTTGGGTCTTGTAATGTTCACCGTGGACTTAAACAATTATAGTTTTTAACAACATACCACAAAATCCATGTTGGTTAATTTCTAAGTAAACTACATCGAAAATAGAGCACCAACATACCAGAAAAGCCATGTCGTTAAATTCATAAGTAAACTATATTGAAAATAGAGCAGTTACTAATTTACCTCCAATTCAGCCTCTGCAAGTGCTGTACGCGAAGAGGGACTCCAGTAAACTGGTTTTCTGCCTCTGTAAATATACCCTTTAAGTGCCATTTGGCCAAACACTTCAATCTAGCAGAGTACAAGCAGACACAAGAAATCAATTCTCAGCATGACAAAGTGTCGGATGAAATAATGATCAATAATGAAATCTGACAACCTATTGAGAAAATAACTTGATGTGACTGAAACCCAACAACAAATAGACAAAATACATTTCATCAGTTGTAATCAGATCGGAAAATTGATAACAAATCCTAAATGTATAACTGCTTATTTTTAATTAGCAATCACCTACAATAACCACTTTATGAGTGGCTTTTAGAACCATTTGTTCCTTCGAAGATTGCAAGCGTTGAGCAGCAGTAAGTGGTGAAGAGGAACGCAACATTGCAATGTCAGAAGAAAGATATAGACTCATTATCAAGATAGTGCAAACTTAAGTGTCCTAATCCTACACAAGGAAAAGAAGGCAGCGAACATTCAGATCTAGTGCAAAAACAACTTGCTAAAGCACCAGCTATGATCCATTGTCTACAGCCTCTCACAAATTCATATTAAGTTAATGAAGAATGGCATCAATTAAGCAGGTACACACTGCTTATTGTCCCTCAAACATCTTAAAAGTAACAGAAAAAGAGGAAAAAGAAATCACAGTAGAGCTACCTGTGCTGCTTCATATTCAGGATTAAGAGTAAGATAAGGATTGTCCCAGTAGCCCCAGACTCCATACCGCTGCAAGTATTGCACAAATATGCTTATTATTTGATTAAGAAGCATCAGCATCAGTTACGGGAATTATATATCAAGACATATCACACATCAGAATTTTGTAACAATAATATCAGTACAGACGACCATGTCAAAAGGCTAACCAAAAGTTTTTATTTGCACAAAATTTCAGAGAAGAAAATATTCTAAGAACAGATGAATTTCATTATACCTTAAATGATGCCATTTGAGTTTTAACAGTATCTTTTGCAAATTTGGCAGCCTTTGCTCTCAGTTTTAATGGCGTGAGATCCTTCCTAGCTTCTTGATCCAATGACTGCAGAACTGTATTGGCAAGCAGAAGTTGACAAAATAAAAAGGATGCAGTGGTAGTTTGCTTCATATCACTAAAAGTAATAGCTTCATTCTTCGGAAAACACAATCCATGTAAGCTGCAATCAATTTATTTTAGAAGTGAACCACTTAAATAGACTATCCTAGTCTTGGTGCAGCATGGTTGTTCCACTATAATCTTAAGGTCACATATTTTGACCCTCTCCAAACCCCACAATGTGGGAGTCTCATGTACTAGAACATCCTTTTTTTTACAACTCAAGCTAACTATCCAAACAAACTCACATGATGCAATCAAAAAACAGAGGGAATACTTTTTTAGGTAAGCACAGACAAAAATACACTGACTGTGGTCCTTATCTCGGTTTAACAGTAGCAAGCAAAAAAATGGTCTCCACTGTCTACAAAAGGAAAAACTACCTAACTCAACATGACAAGCTAATACTCCCCAGTTTAACAGCTGAGACATTCACATAGCAGGAAATCAAAATTGAATTGGAATAGACTGGGAACCTACTAAAATTGAATAGAGAATACCAAAGGGTGGTGTCATGTTACCCATCTAGACAAAAAAGAGCAGCCAATCCAGAAAAGTGAATAGGTGCTCGCTCCCAGAAGCATAGGCAATAAACATGGCACAACTTTCCTTCAACGTAATAGTGATTCTATATAAACAGGAAGCTTACAACATAAAAAAAGTATAGCATAATAAAAGAGTAGAGGATTTGATTTTCAGTTAAGCCAAATGGATAGACTTTCACATTGACATTTTGAGTGAACAGCAAGCCAAAAGGCCCAGTTCTGACTTGTTGATTTGATGCTCTGAGTCTGATATGTTACTAAGCATGTATTTATACAAAAAATGAGTTTTAATTGACTGAATTAAAGACTATTTCCTTTTCAAAATCTTCCTGATTATTTCCTTACACATGCACGCCATAAAATCAATAGAAGCATCCACCATAGGTGTTCTAATTATTTATCCTTCAGCTAGAGCTTTCAAGCAAAAAAGCATATGTTTGGTTGAAACTGCATGAATACATCTCAAATCCACCAAGAGAGGAAGCACACTGCTACAGCTCCATGTCTAAGGAAGACAAGAGTAAGGATCAGCAGTTTCCTCATGTTTCTTACACAGATCACACCTCCTAAAAGTCCACCATAGGTATATTTTTTGCACAATGCTACCGGTGCAAAAAGAGTTTGCCTTTTAAGGGGCTTTTGACCCTCAAGTCTCTTTCTACAGCGGGAAGGCCTCCACTCTAGCATTTTTATCTAAAGCTTCTTAATACACCTCATGGTATCCCTCCCCCAAACTGTAGCCTCTTTGAGCAGCTCCAATGATGTATATTCCTCATTCACCATCCTTCAATACTCAAACACAAAGAACACCAACCCTCTTGTCAAATGCACCACCTCTGCCACTTTAGCTTAACTATTCATAGAAGGTCTAATGAAAGAAGGAAACAAAACCTTTAAAGTTTATCATCACACTATTTATCATGTCAAAAGAATACCATGTCCCTACTACCAGCTTCAATTTATGTGCAATGAAATTGTAACACCAGATCCCTAATGTTATGTACTGGGGTCGTGACATGAACATCTTTGCAAAAGGGCTTTCATGGAGTGCCAGTTTGTGAAAGAACTGTAAATTCTTGTCTTGTCCCTTGCATTTGTCCATACCCTGCAGTTCAGATCTCTCCCCACCTCAACACCTGTTGCAACCGTCAACATGATGTCATTTGTGACCTCACCATTGTAATAGCATATATTATAAATATATATTTCCCTAATGAAAGGATTTTGATTAATTGTAATTAAAACTAATTATAATAAAGTTTATAGTTAGGAGATCCTGCTTGATTGAAAATATAGTTCCCTAATTAAGAAATATTGATTGATTGTAATTATGATAATTATAATTAGGGTTATAATTAGGGAATTCTTATTAATTGTAATTACGGAAATAAATTTCTATTTAATGAAGTGAACTTTCAATTGAGAGCCATTCAGACCAATAAACACATTTTATCATGGTATCAAAACCATACCTTTAAACTGTGCTCCATTTTGTGCTTTTGAACCTTCTAATGTTCTAGTTTTGGTGTTCTTTTGGCTTGTGGACTTAACTTGAGTTTTGGATTCTTACATCTCAGTCATGGCTCCTTGATTGGTTGCAGTAATTGTGTGGCTCTTGAATTCTTTGCATGCCGACTACTCAGTGTTCTCCATGATTGGAGTTTTGCATATTGCTCTGGAGAATCAGATCTGGAATCTCATATCTGCCAGGTTACAATTTTTTTCTGCCCTTCTTCTACTCTCATTTTGTTTAAAATGTCAAAAGAAATTTCATTTTAATGGAAATAAGTATTCCACATGGGAGTTTTAATTTAAGATCATTGCAAAAGAAGAACTGTGGAGTCACTTGGGTGAATCATCAAAGGCTCCCATTGAATCAAAGGAACTTGAACAAAGGGAAAGCAAAGATACTCGCATTGTGTCTTTTTATTAGGTTGAATTGAACCACACATTGTGAATAATTTTCAATCATTCACTACTGCTATGAAAATGTGAGATTATATCAGGCGAATGTATAATCAAGATAATAATGCACAAAAATTTTAATAGGAATAGGAAATTGTTAACTACAAATAAGGTAATTACTCCATTGAATAATTTTATATAGGATTTCTTAATTTATGGAGAAAATATATTAGGATAGTTCATTATGAGGTTCCTAAGAAAGCTCTTGCAACTTTGCAAGTAGTTTATGCTGAAACTTTAAAGATCAATTTATAATGAAGAACTGAATCTGAAGTTACACAAGCGAGTTTGCTAAATCACAATAATGTTCCGTCCCTGGATGTACATCTAGGGGAATTTCCATGTGAAGAACAGCAGCTTGACACAGCTTGGCATGACACAAGAAACAATAACTTATGAGATAGTAGATGTGACTTACGCTACTCCGAGGAAGGAAAAATTCAAGTTATGGATATAGTGCTACAATTGTAAAGAATTTGGACATTACAAATTGTAGCAAAAAAATTCTAAAATTACTGCAAAAAGGAGGGATACATCATTAGAGACTGTCACACGTGGCCAGGAATTCAATAATTTCCAGTTTACCATATTATTGCCTAGCCTAACTTGGATAATGTCCAAACTGTTTCTACTAATGACCAGCCATTTATAAGTAATCCTTCAAACCTTCTCACAACTGATATGCTATAATAGATAATTGTATTCGCCTTTTTTGCCTTCGGCATGCAAGGTAAGTCAAAACTCTTCACTTCTCATTCGTTGATTGATTCTGCTAGTTCAAAAGAAATACAAATGGCTTACATGATGTTCAAGGGTATAACAGTGAGCAACACAATCAAATAGCCAACGATAGTTCTCTTTCAATCATGAAGTGGCAAATCTGGGGCCTTTCTTTAGCAATGTACTTGTGTCACCAGAATTATCTATGAATTTGATTCCTATTAGACAATTAGCAAATAAATATAATTTTGAAATTAGCAAATAGATATAATTGGTCATGATGGATATCTTCTAACATTGGAGCATTGATTGAATTTATTAGCTTGCACCTCGACGAGTAGCCAGGGTCACCTAACACTCAATAGGTAATGTTTCTCTCATACAACATTTCAGCAACTCTAGATACTACTCTTATGGCTATGTCTTACTCTCAAGCTTCTACTCAGATATGTTGGCAAAAAGCTATGTAAGAAGGGCTTCAAGCTCTTTAGGACAACCACACTTGGTATATAGTCCGGAATCTAGATGGGGTCAAGCATATTGAATGCACATGGGTTTATACCGACAAGTTGTGCCCTAATGACTCAATAGCCAAGTATAAGGCACATCTAGTGGCACTTGAAAATCTTCAGGACTATGGTCCTGATTATGAGAAGATGTTCGCACCCCTAACTAAAATCACTATTTTCAAATTATTGTGGCTATTGTTGTCTTAAAAGTATAGTCTCTTTCATAGATGGATGTGAAGAATGTATTTCTCCATGGGAATTTGAGGAAAGAAATCTACACTACTCATCCTTCTAGCGTGTCCACTCACTCCTTTGAAATCTGTCGTTAAAACGGACTCTATAAGGACAAAAGCCTACAACACTTGCATGGTTTGAGAAATTCCGTATCACTCGATTTTAATTTTACTTAGAGTTCGCTTGATTTCTCTTCCTTAGAAAGACTACTATTAGGATCATTATAACTGGGGCAAATACTCAGTTGATTGGGCAACTACAATGACATCTCAAGTCTTCAATTCGGATGAAAAATCTTGGCCTACTGCAATATTTTCTTAGGCTTGAGGTACACTGTACTCCTAATAGTACACTTTTGCATCAACGTAAATATACTCAAGAGATCATTACTTTGGCCAGTCTTCAATCCAGAAATTTGGTACTTAAATATATGGTATTTATATCTATGGAAGTCAATTTGAAGCTATGAAAAGAGGAAGGAGAATTATTCTCTAATCAACATGTATCGACGGCTAATAAGGAGTTTGAACTATTTGACAATTACCAAATAGTCTCTCATTTGCAGTACAGCAAGTCAAGAAATTTATGTAGGTACCTCGACAACCATACTTGGATGCACTAAAATGTATTATTCGTTTTCTAAAAGGTACTTTTGGTCAAGGTTTATTTTTTCTCAAATGAATCTATTATGTAGTTGGAGGGCTTCAAAAAGGTTGATTGGGCTGGTTGTGTGGACTCATTGTTCAATTATAAATTGGTTCATGTTTCATGATAATACTTTTATTTCATAGAAGAATAAGAAACAAGATCAAGTATTGAAGTGCTCGAATGAGCTTGAGTATCTTGCTATGCTACCCACCTACTCCTACATTATGTCGTTTAGGGGTCAATTGGGCAAACTTGGTACTCCTCAACTTAACTCTACTCCACTTCATATTGACAACATCAATGCTATTCATATTGTTTCCAATCGGGTCTTTCAAGAGCATACCAATCATATTGAAATACACTGTCATTCCATTCATGAAACACTTTGACCATCATGTGATTAAACTTCTTCGCATTCTCCCCAACCTTCAAACAATTGATGTATCCACAAAAGCTCTTCCAAAACAACTGCATTAGTTCATGATTGACAATTTGATAGTTATTAGTTAGCCAACATCAATTTAAGGGGCATGTCAACATTGTCATTTGTGACCTTAGCATTATGATAGCATATATTATAAATATATAATTTCCCTAATTATAGGATCTAGATTAATTGTGATTAGGACTAATTGTAAGCAAGGCTATAATTAGGGTTTCTCATTGATTGTAAATATAATCTCCATAATTAAGGGATATTGATTAATTATAATTACAGCCATAATTAGGGTATCATGATTGATTGTAATTATGAAAAGAAATGTCTATTTAATAAAGGAAACTCTTAATTGAAAGGCCTTCAAACCAATAAAGACGTTTTGTCAACAACACCCTCTTAATATTAATCTTTCTGATCCTTTATCCAACAAGAAGCAAGGACGTGTTCTTTGTGGTCTAATTTCTCAATTTATACAACTGCACTTTCTCAATGTTAGGTATCCAAAAGATTGGGTATCCACTCATCAATTTTCTGCTTCAAATGGAACAGCTTCTGAGTCAGCTTAAAAGTTGTGCCAAAGATCTAAAAAATTCTAGCACCCGGGGCTAACCATTTAGATCACACCAACAACTTTGAGCAAAGTGTTCTCAAGCAAAAAGGCAATAAAATAAAATTAAAGAAAAATGGAAAACCAAGTCCCATACTCCACCAACAAAGGAGAATGATCTGACACAAACCTAGACCCAATATCTACAACACCATAGAAAGTGCTCCTCCCAATCACAGTTAATTAGGAACCAAGCAATGCCGGAAAAACTCGAAGTTCCCTCTCGGAGGTGAAGTACAAGTCTCTATCTCAAGAGAAAGGTCTACTAAATCATTTTCTCCAACAAAATTATAAACTTTCCTCATGGTTGTGGCCAACAATGCTCTGGCCAAAAAAAATCACCATCAAAACATGAAGGTGCCACCAATGCTAATAAATCACCCTTTTCTTTCCACTACTCATCTGGTTATTAGGCTTGCATAGAAACCAAACAACCTCTACACTCCATTTCTTTTTTTTTCCCCAGTGACAATGACAGCCAGCGTGTACTTCGTGTTGAAGTTTTTGTAGCCCAAACCCCAAACCATTCAAATCCCTCAAGTCTAAAGGACAATAAATAACTCAGGCATCTGGGATCTGTGAATTGTTACTTCCTTGAGTTCCTTCACAATAATCTGCTCAAACCTTCTCTGTTATTCAGCTTTCTCCACCTTACCATTAATTCAGAGGCCATTGACTCTACCTTAATACCATCAAATGAACAATTAAATATCTTTCTAGCCTCATCTATTTTGGATAGTCTATTCTTAACCGAAAGGCTATCCAATTGAGTGATTTGCATTGAGTCACTACAGAAATTCACCCTACTCATTATCATTCACACTAGTGCTGCTCAATTCATTCACACTGCTCATTACCATTGCCAAAGAAACTTCTAGGTTTTTCAAACCAGTCCTTTTTCAATAGACTTGCACCCTACGACCTTACTATTCATTGATTCTCTCCTTCATCAGCGGCATAAATGAATTGAAAGCATTTTCACTTTGAAGATTGCGACTTATATTGCTTCACACTAGATTGAAGGCCCAGATTTGACCATGGGCTGCACTGGGAAGGGAAAATGCCAAAAACGGTGTGCAATTGAAATCTAACCTATTAGCCTTTTAAGATACCTATGATGACACTCCGAGTGGACCTTCGCAAGGAGAGAAATGCAGAATTCTTTCTGAGGCATAGATTACTCCAAGTTGGCCCCAGCAGATGAGGTACTAAGTTTAGAACCTGAAGCTGTTCACAATCATATCCATTGGCATCAACTCCATAATCACTCAAAAGATTTCAGAACAACCTCCATCTGGCGGACAGCCCAGAATTTCTTTCTTTTTAAAGGAGTTATTTTGTAACCCAGCTCTAGCAAGTTCAGTGTAACACCTGATTTTCTATTTATGTTTACAATGTCATGATTATTATACATTGGGTTAAAATGAAAAATAACTATATAATGAACAATTTGAGAAAAATTAGACTTGAGGAAATCAGGTCTAGTGTCTACTGGGTGCCTATTCCCACACCGGATATGTTTTTAGCATAAACTTCGCACCTAATGGACATCTATGGAATGCTCATGCATGGATTGAGCAAAATGTGTGACACCTGAGGTGCGCCTAATACAACGCTCGTGCACGAATATGGATGTGAGTAGCGTTTGATGTGCATCTGTTTAGCACTCATGTGTCAATTAAGTATAAGAGGGTCCTCCCGCCCGATTCTCTAGTCATTTACGTGGGAAAAAGAGATAGAGGAGAGAGAAAGAGAAGGGAGGAAAAGGAAGAAGAAGAGAGAGAAGGAGAATGAAAGAGATTTTAGAGCCATTTTACATAAAATTTGCCAAATCTAAGGTTATTTAAATAATATCTAAGCGTACTCTTTGGTCTATTGTGTAAATCCTTCAATTTTACTTACGATTCAGGTTTTAGTATACATACACATCACCTTTTTCACCATTTTTTTGAATATTGTTGCATGCATGCGTATTTCACTGAATATTTTGAGGTTTTATTAAGTTTTATAAAACATTTGAAGATTTTATTTGTTTTTCATAAAAAAAAAAAAAAGTGGACATTTTGAAGGATTATATTTGTATATCAAAATATTTTAAAGAAAAATTATGAAATATTTGTATATTTGACCTTGCATATGACTTCCATGCAAGTGTTTGTCAGTGACTCTATTTTGTTATCATATCCGAGTTTGTACTTTTCCCAGAGGGTAAGAAAGTTCTTTATATTTGTAGCATAGTCCACCGTTCAATAAATGGGAACCATTGCAAGAGATTAATGGCATATATTTGAACATATCTTAATATATTAGGTGCACTTGAAGAATACACATATCATTCACAAGTGAAAAAAAAAAGTGGCGTTTGACCCATGTATAGGGAATAATTTATAAACGGCTTGCTTACAAGTATTGAATAGTAGTATATCGTTCTAAGATTATAAGGAATGTAAATAACTTGTTCTTGAAAGCTGGCCTTTTGATTAGTCAATATGTAAGCCACTGATCATTGATTCTCAGAATTTAACCTATACTGGATTTTATATTTTGGGATGTTTTGGCCTTCTGAGTTTTATAGATTTTGATATGATGATTTAAATTGCATGATTTTATGGATGCATGATACACTTTGGAATTCTAATATTTTCATATGGTTAAGACTTGAATGTTAGTATATATATTGAATTGATTGTACAAAATCATGATTTGAAACACATTTAATGAAAACTTTGACAGTGCGAATTTTCATGAGTTTTATTGTTTTTCCGTCTTTCCATCTATTTTACTAATAGGCATTTGTATATTGTACGTATAAATGTTTGCTGAGTGTTAAACTCATGATTTGCAATTGTTTTCTAACATTACCAAATTAGCAGGCAATACTTGCAGGATATGTAAAAAACATTATTAGAGACTCTTGTTTAATTGTATTTGTAAATTTTGAAAAAGATTTGGGATTTTATGTTTTGACAAGATTTTGTACATTTTGAGTTCCATAGTTTGTCATTTGGGCCAGTGAGCCAAAACAAATATTATGAATGGTTTTTTGATGTTGTATATTTGATATTTTTTCTTACCGGATTAATAATTTAAGCAAGAACTTAAATGGCTTCAAGGCCAGACGGGATTAGTTTGGCCAATTCTATCACTGCTGCGAGGTTATGGTTAATTACATTGTTTATGGTTTAGTGTAAAATGTCCAGCTCGGTTTTGGTTATTGGATTCTAATGTTTTATGGATAACTATTATATTTGATATTTTTATCATTACCTGTTCATGCCAGGGCCATGGCATTCAAAAAAAGGAAATGGCATTCCTACTAAACTGAAGTACCACATGTGGTCCTAGAAAGAAACAACCCAACAAGAGAGCAAGTTGTTAGCTTGGTACTGTCCCCTTCCATTTAGAAATATGACAAGTTAGCTTACATGAAGCATAGGCAAAAAGATTGGAAATCTGGATTTTTTTAAAGGATTCATTTCAGTGGCAGTTTCATTGCTTTCAGGCTCCACTAAAGAATATGATGCAGGGTCATCGCTAAAATGAGCCAAAATGGAAGTTTCACTCATTATGCAATGGCGATTCAGATGACAAGGTCTGTGACGCCCCATATTTTTGTTTATGAATTATGACGTCATTAAAATAATTTTGAGTAAATTTAGAAAATAATTATACTGTGAAATTTGAGAAAAATTAAAATTTGAGGAATTAGGCCCAATGCCTGAAAGGCACTTGACACATGTATGAACTTATTTTAGGTAGAATGTCTACGCTTAGGATGCGCTCGAGTAGCACACGTACGTGTTTGGAATAGAATATTGGCCCCTAATGCGTATCTAAAGGGCGCTCATGTACGGAATAGATTTTGCTTCTATGCACGATTCATGCATGATAAGTGCATGTGTGTCAATTTTTTATAAATAGACATTTTTGGCCAATTTTGGGTCATTTTGAACTGATTCTTGGGGGAAAAGAGAGAAAGAAATGAGGAGAAAAGAGAGAAGAAGAGAGAGAAGGAGAAGGAGAAATCAAAGAAAAATTAAGAGATCTTTGGAAAAAATCAAATTAAGACAAATGCATCCAAACCCCTTTTTCTTTTGTTGCTATTCCTTTCTGATTTCTATGAGTATTTATTATTTCGAATACTCATGAATGTAATATTTTCGTAACTAAAGAATTTATATATTATGACATATCCTAATATATTATAGTGATAATTGAGATTCAAACTTATCAGTCATGGGTTGAAAGTAACGTTTCGTCTCGTTTACATGGTTATATGTATGATAGTCCATCTACGGATATTGAATAGTAACATATAGTCATTGATTGTGTAAAAATATACATAATTCGAGCTTCAATATTCGTCTCTTTATCAATGAGGCCTCCACTGATCCTTAGTCCATAAGTTTTTGGCATGATTAAAACATTTTTCAGGTATTGCATAGTTTAAAGAAAAGAAATTGATCATCAACTTCAAATTATGCATGACATATTTATGAGTTTATGTTATTGTTTTCTAGTTTTTAATTATATCATATTCCAACATATTTTTAATATATATATAAATGTATGTATATATATATATATATATGTGTGTATGTATATATATGTATGTAGGTATGTTTAATTATGAAACTTATATACCTTGTTGGGCAATTGGCTTATCCTTACTTTTGTATTGCTAACCCTGCTAGCTTGGGTTACTAGCAGGAGTTTGGATCAAAAGATTTGCAGTTCGGAGAGCTAGATTAAGATTTTAGATCAATTTATGTGTTATTATTCATAAAAAAATAATGATTTCTATTGTTAGTTTTGGTTATTTGAATTTGTTGTAATTTAGGAAATTATAATATATTATGTCGGTACTCAAGTTGATTTTGATTTCTTTTTCAATAATTCGGTCAAGTTGTGATTTTCAAGTACTCTAGTTTTCCGTGAATACTTTTCCTAACGTATGTTTGAGGTCATATATTGTTAGGTTTCGAGCCACTTTCAAGTGGAGCATTTCAAGTCCTGTGATTTGATATATTTTTATTTCATGTCTTTCGTTGGTATTTGGTTTTTCAGGTTCATGATCCATGTCTTATTTTGAGGTTTTATTTTATCGGTAGGATCTTTGAATCTTAAGGCTTAAATCTTATTTAAATTAATTTTGGAAATAAAATAAGAAACTTAGTTTTGGGACGTAATAGGGTCAAATATATAATGCTAAATAATATAATTTATCATCAGCATTATCTTCAATTCTAAATGATAGTTCCTTCAACATAAGGAAAGTTGATCCAATCAAATATAAGACAGTAAAAATAAACAGCAGATCATCACTAACCTAAAACTTGCCTTTCAACTCGATTGGAAGGCCGTGACAATCCCAACCAGGAACATAATGAACCTTAAAGTTTTGAAGAAGCTGCAAATATGAAAAGCAAGTTACTATTATCTTTGTCAGATGAGAGGAAAGTAGAAACTCAAACGTCCTTTCTTATAAGCAGGATAACTAAATGGAAGGAGAATTCTGATGTCTGAATTTCATGTTAGAAGATCCACCTGATTCTACAGGTTGCTGCCTCTTAGAGATTAGTGCGCATGAACAAGTGAATTTCCAACACCCACAAAAGAGAAAGATACCTTATAACGATTGATTATATCCTTCAAAATCTTATTTAAAGCATGACCCATGTGTAAATCACCATTGGCATATGGAGGACCATCATGGAGAATAAAAGTTCCCTGCCAAATCAAACTAGATCGATTACAATATCAAATTAACTGCAGAAGAAATCCACAACATTCCACACAGAACTCACCCCATCATTTCTGTCCACAACTCTATTGAACACCTTATTGTCTTCCCATAACTTCTGAATTTCAGGCTCTTTTACTGAAGCATTTGCCCTCATTCCAAATGTTGTCTTGGGCAAATTGACTGTGTCTTTGTACTTCCCATCTTCTTGCTTTGCTCCTAAACATAGACGAGGATGCCAACAAAAAAACCCAGAGGGTTAAATACACAAGGGAATATACAGATCATTTGCTTATTTTTTTCTTTGTAAACTCTTCAATATCCAAGTTTCCTGGAAAAGCTGGCAACCACTTAATAATTCCTCTGACTCTGAGTTATAAGATAGATTGTGTGACCCGATGTATGAGGCTCCTCACATGACAGGCTTTTGGAAGGTCTGATTTATACAGCCTTATCACCGAGCTATTCAATAGACAATAGTTTCTAAAACAGTATCTTTCCATGTAAATTTTCCACAAGGATGCATGTTTCATGATTTTTCTATAAATTACACTCTATATATGTATGCAATTGGACCAGTAAGGCTCCCATTGAACATGAAAATGATGCCTATATAAATCACATCATATGCCTTGCATGTCATAGCAACTTGTAGAAAACTCTAACTAATTAAATAATAAATTTCAGCAATACAGCCAACTCCATTTGGTGACAGAGTTTTGTCATTGCCAATAATAACATCTAACTCCGTATGTTGCATACCTTCAGCAGTTTTTTTAGCAGCCATGACAGGTCCACGGGACCGCCGTTTTGAAGGATGGAAACTGTCACCACTTGAGCAAGCTTGATAGCTCAACGTATTTGCAAGAGGGAATAATTTAATGGAGGAGCTTCTTCTGAAATTAAATAAACTCACACAAGTAGCTCCTCTAAAATTCCAGCAATTCCCTTGAGACAAAACCTGTTGATTAACATCACAAATTTGGCGAGGGGACCGAAAAATAATCCAGTGTCATGAATTCAATAGAAACCCAAACGACATTGATCAGGCTAGACAAAAAATACATCTTACACAACAATTGAAGGACAAATTTTGAACAACTGCAGAAATTAATTGAGCAGCTTCTACATTCCCATTCTTGGTTCATGCAAAGAAGATGAAGTGCCTCAAACAGCAGTCAGGTTTTTCACAGCTGTAAAAAGAGATGCAGCTATTTTAACTCTCAAGGTGAGAGGCTACATTAAGGGGTGGTGAGGCCGAGTATAAAATCTTAAAAAAAAAAAAAACAATCAAGACAGTCAAGCAACTCCTAAACATAAATTCATAAGGATTTCTAATAACCAATACCGCTTCTAATATAATTAGTGCATCTTTATGACTTTAATCTCAATTGTATATAGATGAATAAGCCAACCATAGAACACTTTTCCTAACTGCAGTAATTAGATCATTAATTAATCAACTATGCCTTCTTAAAAACCAAAATCCTACTACAAGAAGAATTAGAACAAAAAGAAGAAAGCAATGAAGATTATATCTAAGCATAGCCAATGCTTCATTAGAAAGAAATAACCCTTAAATTCCATATTTATCTGATAATTGATCCTAATAACATATCTGACAGGATGTGATATGTCCTTGGATCCGAATTACCGAAAAAGTTATGGTGCCACTTGATCTTTTCTGGGGGTCGAGTTAAAGTAAGTCCGATCCTCGTTACTTCAAATCTGGATTTTGCGCAACATAATTAACGGATAAGATGTCAGAGAATGGTAGGACTCATCCCCAATATGTCCTCCGACGCTCAAATCAAAAATCTTTCTCAAGCAAATAGAGAGATAGAAAGAAATAATAATGCGTAGATGCATGAAGCAAAGGATTGAGTGTTGGCGGAGGACTGGACTCCGACGTGTGTGCTTGGCTGGAGAGCAATTTTGAGATGAAGGATTGGGCTCCGGCAGTGTGCTCGGCTGGGGAGCGGCTTAGAGGTGGAGGACTGGGTTTCAGTGGTGTGCTCGGCTAGGGAGAAACTTAAAGATGGAGGATTGAACTCCGACGGTACGCTCGATTAAGGAACGGCTTAGAGGTGGAGGATTGAGTTTCGACAGTGCACTCGGCAAGGAAGTGACTTAGAGATAAATAATTGGGCTCTGGTAATGCGCTTGACTGATGAGCGACTTAGAGATTGAAGATTGGGTTCCAATGAATGTGCTTGATTAGAGAGCGGCTTTGATGTGGAGGGTTGAGCTCCAACAGTGCACTTGACTGAGAAGTGGCTTAGATATGGAGGATTGGGTTTCGCTGAGTGCTCTCGATTTGGGAGCGACTTTGCTGTGGAGGACTGGACTCCGATGAGTGCACTTGACTGAAGAGCCGCTTTGAGGTATGCCCTGGCGAGAAGGTGGCATAGAGGAATGAATGCCTTCTTCGAGAAGTAGCTTTGAGGCGGAGAATCACGCTCTTCTATCATCTCTCCCTTCTTCGAATTTTTTTCCTCTCCCAGCCCCCCTTTTCCTGCGGAGGAAGGGAAGTATTTATAGAGTGAGCAGATTGCAGCTACTGGAGTGCTATTGGCCTTGTGGGGAGTGGCCGACAACACGACTCTACAGTCCTGGTCCACTAAGATTGCCTAAGTCATGCTCCCCTGACGGATTGCATTGCGCTTGATGATCAGGGATGCGGCTGCATGGGATTGTCTGATGAGCTAGAGCCGCTAAGGTGTGTGCCACTAAGTTGCGTTCGACGAGCAATTCTAAGGGCCCACATCTCATTAGGTGGATCTGGGTCACGCAACCTGGGCATTGGGCCATGAGGGACTTCTCCTAGACTGCGGCTTTCTATGTACTCCTCCTCTACAAGCCTCATTCCGGATCGGCCCACGAGTTACCGGACTTATCAGGATGAAATAGAAATTCCATTCCTACAATATTCTCAATGAAATTACTATTCTATTGTTTGGTTACTCTGGTGATAGGAACAACAATTCCCATTCTTTCAGAACAAGGAATGAAAAACAATACTGGATTTTTTTTTTTTATTCTTAATTATCCAATAATAACCATTCCAAGATGGATTTCCCATTTACCCTTATCCCAAACCTTAATTTCTCTCCATCCCCTCATTTTAATAATCCCCACATGTCAGCCATAACTTCCTCTCCTCCTCTCTCTCTCTTTGGTTCCATTTCCCTCCAATTTGTCATTTGAGAAAATTCATTTGAGATTCAAAGAGTGGATATTCTACGATTCTCCATCAAACATCCATTTTGTCTAAGGCTTCCTTTTCACCCATATCCTAAGGTATCTCATTCATTTACTTTTTCCTGTATTTTTTTGTTTTTTTGTTAATAACTTATTTGGTCTTATTTATTTATAAATCTGAGATTATCATACATTATTGTTCATATGCCAGATTTGATGTTCTCTCCACCCCTCATGATTTACAGATTTTCCTCTTTTTTCTTATATTTTTTCATTCTTATCTTTATTTATTTATTTATTTATAGATCTTAGATTTATGCAAGATTTGAGATATTTCCTGCCGTGATCTACTACTTTTTTTTTTTTTTTGCTTTTTCTTGATTTTTTTTTTGGTTATTTTTATTTATCTCATTCAAGACCTGAGATTTATAATAAATATAGTATTGTTTATGTGTCAAATCTGAGGTATATGTTCATCATTCCCGATTTACTTGTTTACCTTTTCTTGTAATTTTTATTTATTTTATTTATTTTTATATTTTATATTTTTCAATTGTTCCTTGTTTATATTATTTTTTTCTTATTAAATTTAACTGTACCAAATTTGAGTTTTTTCCTGGTTTTGTGTAGAAATATTTGAACTTGATCACTTATATGATACAAATTGCATATGTTGTGACCTGCGCTTCTAATTAATTGATCAATTAAGCCAGAGCTTGTCCTGTGAGAGGAAAAAGAAGATAGCAGCCACGCTAATTGCATAGACTAACATTTGTCATAATGTTTGTTGATTTTTATGTGTGTTAATTGCAAGATTAAGTATTCATCACCATAGGCCTAGAATTAGGAGGTCTTACAAACTTAAATTTTATAAAAGAGAATAGATTAATAGAATTATATGTAAAGTGATGTCACCTGCATAAAGCAAGTGTTTTTTAAGTTGTGTGATATGTTAAAAGTGTTGGGGGACTGCTACCATCGACACACATGCTTGTTGATGAGCAATTGGCAATGCTCGTACATATTCTTGCACATCATGTTGAAAATACGGTGATTGCACATAAATTTGGGAATTGGGTGAGACGGTGAGCAAAACATTCAAAACTATGTTAGCTATAACAATACATCTATGAACGCACTTGTTCAGACAACAAAAGCTCATCCCTGAGGACTCTACAAATGAGCAATGGAAGTGATTTCCCGTAGTTAATTATGTTATATATTCATTATTAGATCAATATAATAAATATTCTTGAATACTTACTAAGTTTTATATGTAATTGTAGAATTATCTAAGCACTTTAAATAGAGTAGACATAAAAATTAATATACCTACTCTAGATAAACCTAGATATGGAACTTGTAAGGGTGATATTGCCACAACCGTGTTAGGATAATATACCCATGACATAATTTGCATTTGTGGTTCCTGGTTGGGAGGATCTGATGTAGAATCTTGAATTCTTCAAGATGCTCTAAGTAGGAAGCATGGATTGAGAGTTCCTAATGGGACAAGTTGTCATCACAAAGAGAAGTACAATATTTTGTTATAAAATAATATAGAGCTTTTTTTACATCAATGCTTACTACTTAGTTGATGCGGGATACACAAATCGTAATAGATTTCTTAAACCATTTAGGAGCCAAAGGTACCACTTAAATAAATGGCATCAAGACCACCAATTAAGAATGGCCATGGAATTCTTCAATATGAAATATGCAACTGCTTGCAATGTTATTGAGAGGTGTTTTCAGATTGCTTAAATTGCATTGGGGCATCCTTAAAAGTCCATCATTTTACACTGCGAAAACATAATTGAGTAATTATTACTCGATGTTTGAGCCACAATTATAATAAAAATGAAAATCTTATGATCCTATTTAAGATGAATAGGATGACAAGGAGCACGATGGTGTTGATGAAGATAAGGTCATGATAACACAAACTGATCCCACCAATGCTTGGATTGAAGTGAGGGCCAACTTAGTCAACACAATGTTCAATGAATGAGGGGCGTTGAATACTATTTTTGAATGCTATTTATTATGTTATTGGATGATTTGAAATATTTCACATATAAATTACTTATCATTTAGCTAGTCACTTGTTTGCATTGCAAACATGACACAAGTTGACAAGGAACCTAAAAGGAGATGGGAGCTTCAAGAGGATGATGCTCTTATAGCTAGCATGCTGAAATTATACAATATTGGCACACACAATGCTGATAACGGATTTAAATTCAGTTATCTACATGAACAAGAGAGGATGCTAAAATTGCCTACATTGGATTTAAGGCCACTTGACACATTGTATCAAGAATAAAAATGTCAAATAAAAATTGAAGTGTCGTATATGACATAATCAAGTGCACCAACACTTCTCGATATGTTCATTTTTTGTAATACGTAATTGATTGCATTTTAATTTTCTTATGTTTGGAAAACTCCTTTATAATTTCTTTTTCTTTTTTTTTCTTTTTTTTTTTTTTTTGACATAGAGCCACAAGGGAGCTATTGTTTGGCAAAAGAAAGCTTTTTCATGTTTTGAATATTTATCTATGATTTAAGCCAAAGATCGTATAACTAGAGTGGATGCACAAACTATTGAAGACATCATTATAGAGCTTGAGCAAAATGAACCAGAAAGTGAGCAGGTTAGCATGAATAATTTTCCGAAATCGGGCAATGATGACACGTGGCAGTGATGAATCACGTACTCATAATGAACCACTTACTATCATTCCAATTATGAAGAGCTCATCCAAGGGGAAGAAACAAAAGGCAAGTGAATATGAGAGAAAGTTGTCCGAGTATATTCTATAAGTTGACGATATGTTGAACACCAACATGAATAAGCTCGGGAACAAGATGAGTAAGAGCTTAGGAGCTGAGACCGAGACTGAGTTTATGGTTCAGCAAAAGTCAAAACAACTTTATACTTAATTGGCCGATAATCATGGGTTATCCGCAAATGAAAGGAATGTTGCTTATGCAAAATGCATACTTGATCCAAGACTTATGATGGGCGTGTTCAATCTTTCATCCCACCAACGATTAGATTGGATCAAGAAATATTTGTAATAGAATGTGTTGTACATAACGATTGATATTTTGGACAGAAAAACAACATTTACAAAATATTGTTGTCAACGGAATTTGTTTCTGGAAACTATATTTGTTGTTTCTTGATCAAGACTAAAACTGGAAGTAACTTTTGTTATTTATGAATTGTTCAAGAAGCAGGAAACTCATCCATGACCTAGCTAGCATTAAACAGATGAAATAAACACAGGTTACTGAAATCATTTCCGGTAGTGATGTTTGGTGGTAGCAGCCTAGCGGCAGACCACCGGAAGGAGTTATGCTGGATAACTATATATTTTTGTATAAATATTATTTTTAATCTAATTATCATGTTTTTAAAATAATTTCTGCTTTTGGCCCGAAAACCAGCCCAAATCTGGTTTTGATCAAGTCTCTTGTAACCTAGTGGCAGTCAGCGAAGAGCAGTAGAATACTATAAATTGTTCTAGTGTATGTTTGAATTTTTTTGTTTTTAGGGTAAGTTAAAAGGACATTTTATATAAATTTCTTGGTTAATTTTTCTAAATTCTAATTCAATTTTACCATTCCAAGTGAATAAGGAAATAATAATTTTCAACTGTATTGTCAGAATATGCAATTATCTAATAATAGTTATTCTACTTCTATCTTATTCTATTCAGTAATGAAACATAGCATAAGAGTATACAAAATGATCTTCTTAGGTATTGAAGATGAGTGCAGTGGTTGGCAAACAGCTTCCATCTCCAAGTGCTTTCATTATGGATCGATCAACTTGTCACGACCAATTGCTCACAAAGAATTAGGTTAGGAAAACTTGAGGAGATGATCTAAACTGCAATTGATATGATGCAAGGCTGATTTTGCTGACCATAACGGACTTCACTCTTCCCTTAAAAAAAAAAGGAGACCTTTGACCTAGGCTTGGGAGAGATTGGGATCGCTTTGATGTGGGCTACTTTAGTCTCTAAAATGTTGCCACTTCTTAGATACTGTGTTGGTGTTTGAGAACCTCAAAAGTAGTGTTGCAATTCCCATACAAAAGTTAGAGGTGCTTTGTAATATGCTTTAGGCAAGTGTTAAAACAATTTAAACTTGAATGCAGGTTGCTCAAATGCTAAAAAATCGATGTTTCAACTCTTAGAGATGAGAATAAAATTTCTCCTATTTAATATTGGTATATGATCTTTTTTTGTTCTTCCATGTTGTTCTATAGTTGGACAGCAGCAGCAACACCAGAAAGTTTAACCAAAAACATTTATTTTTGTCAACACCAGCTAGATGCTCCAACCAACCAGGCTAGCACGAGCCGAACCAAAAACCCCCATAGAATAGGGAGACCTTTGATCTGGCTGTGTAGAGACTGGGATTGCTTTGATGTGGGCCACTTTGCTCAAAAATGTCTGACACTTCTCAGATAAGGGCGCTTGTCTTGGTACTTAAGAACCTCAAAATTAGTGCTGCAACGCCCATACAAAAGTTAGAGGTGTTTGGTAATATGGTTTAGGCAACATTAAAACTTGAAATGTAGGTTGCCCAAGTGCTAAAAATTGATGCTTTAATAGTTTTACATGATCTTTTGTTCTTCCATGTCGTTCTATAGATGGACAGCAGTAGCAACACCAGAAAGTTTAACCAAAAACATTTATTTTGTCAACACCAGCTAGATGCACCAACCAACTAGGCCAGCACGAGCCCAACCAAACACCCCCATAGAACAGGGAGACCTTTGATCTGGCTGTGTAGAGACTGGGATTGCTTTGATGTGGGCCACTTTGCTCACTAAAATGTCTGACACTTCTTAGATAAGGGCGCTTTTCTTGGTATTTAAGAACCTCAAAATTAGTGCTGCAACGCCCATACAAAAGTTAGAGGTGTTTGGTAATATGGTTTAGGCAACATTAAAACTTGAAATGTAGGTTGCCCAAGTGCTAAAAATCGATGCTTTAATATTTTTACATGATCTTTTGTTCTTCCATATCGTTCTATAGATGGACAGCAGCAGCAACACCAGAAAGTTTAACCAAAAACATTTATTTTGTCAACACCAGCTAGATGCACTAACCAACCAGGCCAGCACGAGCCCAACCAAACACCCCCATAGAACAGGGAGACCTTTGATCTGGCTGTGTAGAGACTGGGATTGCTTTGATGTGGGCCACTTTGCTCTCTAAAATGTCTGACACTTCTTAGATAAGGGTGCATGTCTTTGTATTTATGAACCTCAAAAGTAGTGTTGCAATGCCCATTCAAAAGTTAGAGGTGTTTGGCAATATACTTTAGGCAAGTGTTAGAAGTTCTTTTAAACATAAAACGTAAGCTGCTCAAATGGTAAAAATTGATGCTTTAACGCTTGGAGATGGGAATAAAATTTCCCCTCCTATTTAATATTGGTACATGATCTTTTCTTTGTTCTTCTATGCCATTGTATAGATTGACAGCAGCAGCAGCATCAGAAAATTTAACCAAAAAAACATTTCTTTCTGTCAACACCAGCTAGATGCACCAGCCAACAAGAACAGCACGAGCCCAACCAAACCCCCCATTGTATACATCTCCACCAACATCCGAACAACTCCAGCATAGTGAATCATTAGGGAATCACATGGGGCACTAGCACTGTAACTGAAGAAACAATGCGAAAACCTTTAATTGAAATTAGACGCCCGCATTGGACAACCGTGCAAATTGCACAATTTGCTACGTCCTAGGATTAGTGTTCCAACAGTTGAACGAAATTGTTTGAAATAAGAAGCATCC
This sequence comes from Nepenthes gracilis, assembly GCA_033239525.1. NCBI lineage: Eukaryota > Viridiplantae > Streptophyta > Magnoliopsida > Caryophyllales > Nepenthaceae > Nepenthes > Nepenthes gracilis. The sequence continues at coordinate 14,237,705 of BSYO01000019.1, read as the reverse complement.
ATAAAAGAAAATTTTGTCTTTTGCCCGCGGCAATCCTCAACATGGGGATTTCGACAAAGGCCAGCGATTACGGATAACATACCCATATATCGCTCAATTATAATTACTATGCGGTAGCGCATTAGAGAAAAGGGAAAAGGGAATTCAAGGCGTTATATATGGTGATGACTTCAATAAAGAGAACGAAAGTTACCTTGTAAGAAGAGTTGTGTAGAGCCATTGGAACTTCTATGGTTGTCAGAAATGAAGAGTTCACAGCGAAGGATTCCAAACGGGGCATGTACTATACAGAACAGTTGACTGCCATGGGTGGCGGTGTAGGAGTTAAGCTATGGATAAGTTGGGCTCGATGCCTCATCCTTTCGGGGCGGCCTCCTCCGCCTCAAATCGCACAGTTCTGGTTTTCTTACTTTCTTTCTTCTTCTTCTTCTTCTTCTTTTTTTCCCTTTAACGATAAAAATGTTTTACTTCAAATATTGAGTTGGTTTTGCTTCCTCTTGCTGGACCAAATTTTTGGCATTATTGAAATTGTAGCAAGGGATTTCGATGAGAGAATAAATCTGTTTCCAAAGAGCAAACAGATCTCAATTAGAATAGGAGCTGAGAAGTAACAAAATAACAAATGCCCAATAAATTTTCGTTCATGAAGGGAATTAGGTGATAAGTCATGATTAGGGTTTAGGCAGCTGTATAATTCTATGTTGTACTAAGCGATAAAGATCTTCAAAAATAGAATAATACGTAAATTATCTTGGACGATTTTGAAAGCATGAGAATTATAATGATATTATTTCTGCATATTAATTTATTTGCTATGAGATTGATTGAGCCATTTAAAATTCACTTATAGGATTCATTTTTTGATGCTTGATTAGTATCATTATTCATTAGTATATTTATATCATCTATTGGTATTATATTTTTAGTTTTTTTCAAATTTACGTATATTTCGTTAAATTTTGTTTTACTTTTATTGGAAGACAATAAACAACTTCGTGAAAATAAGCAAAATATTAAACACCAAGTGTTGCAAGTCCCACATTGAGGAAACAGCTTTACAATGGTTGTTTTATAAGTTAGAGGGATTCTTCTCCTTCATTGTGCACATTTTGGAGGAGATTCGAGTCCCATCAGCTTATACTCGCAACCGTAACATTTTCATTGAGACCGACTCAAATCCGAAGAGGGCTACCGATGGAGGGTTCGACCGAAAAAAATTACATACGGAGGGGTTAACCTACTGTTAGTGCGTTCGGGCGAAGTGAAGCATTGTAAATTGAAAGCCGCCGAGTGAAATGTGGCAAAATGTAGCCGTCAATACTTGCAATTGTCGAATGAATGAGGAATTTTGCGAGTCCCACGTTGGGGAGACAACTCTACAAAGGCTGCCTTATAAATTTGGGAGGATTCTCCTCCCTTATGGTGGACTTTTTGAAAAAGATTCGAACTACAGCAACTTGTGTTTATAACACCGAAACTAAGTCCATATTGGTTCCTTATCATGTTGGCTTCTATTTATTTTTGTTTTTTACAAGGCCAGTCTCTAACAAGAAATAGGTAAGACTTAATACAGCTCAAATGCAAATATGTACTACTCAAGTATCAACTACAATATATTTTGTATTATATTTGATTCATTTTAACACTATACAAGGGTAATGGATGTGTGGGTAAGCAGGGAAAATTTATTTAATACTTTAAAAATGTTATACTATTGTATGGTATGATTACTATCAAAAGATATTTAGTTATTTTAATGTTAAGTGATAGCTTTAATTGATTGTTGGAATATGCTTAATATTTGATAGTAGTATATGGTTATTGTATGGTGATTCATTGAGCCATAGATAACAATAAAATTACTTTAGTTATGACTTAATATTACAAATTCAAAGCATAAAAAGAGCCTATTTTTTAAATAAATAAGGCATGTTTGTTAAACCCCAGTGAATTATGCTCATAGACAAGTAAGAATATAAAACAACTAAACATACAAAAAATATTAAAATTATTGTGAAAATAGATATGTCGTACATTAGTTGAGTAAAAAAGATTATATATTACTTATAAGTATAAAGTTTTTTTTCTTCCTTTGAGGTGTTTTTTCAAGAACGAAATCGTACAGGCTAAGACTAGCGATCAAATATGTCACACCCATTCTCCCAAAATGAATAATTTCTTGAATTGGAACAATATTAACCTCAAAACTCAACAAAAAATATTCGTTCTATTTTAGCCTAAAAATTAGATTTTTTTTTTTTTTAATCAATTCATGCATGTTATCCTTGATCATAAGCTATGCTAATACTCTCTATATCTCAATGCCTTTCTTGCATATTACAGATGAGAATAGCTCCGCCTTTTCATTATTCGGGTTTTGGGTGTCTCTTTCAAGTATGGCATCAAATTTTATGTTCCTTTTAGGTACATTATTTTGGTTTCTGTCATCCTATTTTTCTTTTCTTTTGGGGTTTATGGTTATCTTCATGCTGGAATAGCCACATTGATAATAGACTCTAATTGTATATATATTTTTATGTACATGTTAGAATTTTTTTATATGACATCTAATCATCAAATAAGACTATATATCATTAATAAATTGAGCTTGAAATGATAGGACAAGATAGCCCCTAAGCCCATTTGCTAAGCTTTAAAAAAAGCGTGCATATGTATGTAATATACTATGCCAAAAGTAACACATCAGAATAGTATTGTTGAAGAGTGTAACGTATTTTAATAAATATAGTTATAAGTATTTTAAGTAATTTTACATTACCTAAATATATGTAAATAGAAGCCCTTAAATGTTTATTTATATTTCAAGTCTATTTTTTAGTAATATAGTTCTAACGATTCCTTTTAAGTTATGAATTTATAGAAAATTGAGCATTAGACACCTACATATTTGGGATTATCTAGCAAATATTAAAATGTATAATCTATATTGAATTTAGATAAATTGAATTTCAAAACAGCTAGTGATACTTTATAATTTATTTAGATAAATTCAAATGGTTTAGATTTTATTATTCTAATCATAGCACTAGGATCATAGAATCTAAAATTAAATTTATTAAGGAAGGTTTTAACAATGGGAATATTGTTTCACAAAATATAAAAATTCAAGAAGTACGGGTACGATGCCATTTGCCTATACCTTCTACAGGTATTGCTGTTCTTAATGTTATTGAACAACAAATTAATGATTAAACACCCATAATAAAGTTGTTGCTATCAATCCGATTGTAGAACAACTATAAGAAAAAGTATTAAGAAGATCTTATAGGAAAAGAATATCAATTATTTCATATGATTATGTGGTATACTTAAAAGAAGGATAATTTGATACAGAAAGTGTTAATGATCTAGTTTCATATAAGTAAGCCATGGAATATATATATTCTTCTAAATGAATTGACTTTTTTTTTTTGGTAAGTAAGTATTCTAAATGAATTGACGATATGAAAGACGAGTTAAAATTGATAGAGCTAAATGAAGTCTGAGATCTATTTGAAATGTTCAACAAATTTGGAATTACTAGATGTAAATAGATATTTAAGATTAATATGACTCCAATAGTAATGTTAAACAATATAAAATTAGATTTGTGGTCAAAAATTTCACTAAAAGAGGAGACATTGACTACAAAAAAAACCCTTCTCTCTAGTCTCTAAGAAGGACTCATTGAAAATAATTATGGCTATAATTACACATTATAATTTTGAGTTGCATCGACTGTATGTTAAAATAATTTTTTTGAATAAAAGTTTAGATGTTGAAGTTTTTATAGAACAATCTAAAGGTTTTTAAGTTGAAGAAAATGATCACTTAGTATGCAAATGAAATAAGTCAATATATGAATTTAAATAAGTCTCCTGATAATAGTAATTTAAATTTTATGATACCATTTCTTCCTTGAATTCAAGAAAAATACTGTTGATTGATGTATATATTTGAAAGTTAGTGGAATAAGTTTATATTATCAATTCTATATGTTAACTATATTTTTCTAGAATTTTGAAATGAAAGATATAAATGAGGTATCTTGCATAATAAAAATAAAAATATTCTATGATAGGTCATATGAAATATTAGGATTGTCTCAAAAAGTTTACATTAAAAAGGTTGCAGAAAGATTTGGCATAGAGATCTATGTAGTAAGTATTGCTCAAATTTAAAAATGTGGTAAATTTAATCATAATCAATGCCCACAAAATGGAATGGGATATAAACAGACGAAAGATATTCCTATGCATCTATTATAAAAAGCTTAATTTATGTGCAGACTTGTATTGGACTAAATATTAGTTTCTCTATTTGTATGCTTAGGAAATATCAAAGCAAATTTGATATGGATCATTAAAAAGTTGTAAAGAAAGTGATAAAATACTTAAAAGAGATTAAAATTTATATGATTATTTATAGAGTATCAAATCTATAGAGGTGATTGGGCCTTTAGATTTAAATTATATTGGATGTCTAAATGACAGAAAATCAACCCCTGGTTTTGTTTTTCTTTTGCCTAGGGGAGTTATCTCATGTTTAATTGTAAACAATATATGATTTTATATTCATTATAGAAACAGAACTTGTAGGGCATTTTAAAACTACAATTCACACATTATAGTTATGAAATTTTATTTTCAAATTTTGAATTATTGACAGTATAATTTATATGCTAAAAATTTATTATGATAATTTTATAATAGCCTTTTTATCTAATAACGATAAGTATTCAAATGGGACTAAATATATAAAAATTGAATATCTCATCATCAAAGGAAAAATTCTAAAATAAAATGTGTCAATAAAATATATTAGCACCGACTTATTATTGTTGATCTACTAACAAAAGGATTATCGTGAAACACTTTTAGAAATCATGTTGAAAGTATAGATCAATGTTATAAACTTTGATTATGTTTTGATTGTATTATGTTGTTTCTATTGACACTTAATATTTCAATATATAAGTTTATGATATTTCCTATTTCTCATTATTTTTGAACCTTATGTTTTAGATGAATAATAATAGGACCAGTATAAGTAAAGACATTATTGTTGGATTATATGTATACTCCTCATTTTAGATTATAATTAAATTTGTTTTCTAGGATTGTGATACATGAAAGGAATTATGTCAATTATAATATAGATTTTGTCACGATTCAATCCCGATCCCATCATTAGTATTTAATTAAATTATTATTAATTAATCAAATTACTATTTAATTAGCATTCGGACATAATCTTCACATCGATGCTCTAATTGATTACAAAATTATAATATAGACTGTACATAGGATCCAAATATGTGCTCATTCATTAGGTGGCTCCGACATCGACCCTAATTCTGACGTCAGACCTTATGTAATGAGTCTTGCCTGTCCAATACACATAATTAAAGTATATAAATCAATCTAAAATCTAAGACTCGCTGCTGTCCCGATTAGACAACATCCATGATTCATCAATCCAATCATAATTTAAACCATGTCATTGCATACAACTACTATAAATACACTAGTTATTGTCTGAATTACATAAATAACGACTATTATTGTCCAAAACTGAATTTAAAGCTGAAAATATAACATTAAACATATTAATATTGTTCAAAACTGCAAATAAACAACAAAAATCCATAATTTCTAAGTCCAAATTCTTTAAACAACTTCAACCATTACTCCTAATGATCTTGCATGTCTCCAAACCTCTCAATTGAAGGGGTTAGTAAAATAATAGTAAGAAATAAACCAAAAATTAGTAAGATATATAATTTAACAAATGATCATATATAATTTTTATTTAAAATATAGCGGAAAGATAATGAATCATAATATGATGTAATGATATAAAATTTTTATCATATTTATGTAGGATTTTTAGATTGATCTTTTTCAAAAATTTTATCATATTCTTATTCAATTTATATTATTAAATCATGTAGAAATCTGATTTTTTTAGAGATCAATGGTTATTAGACCTTACTAACTAAAGAAGCGGATAATCAAAACCCGGGTTATGTTTATTTTTTCATAATTAAAATCCGTACGCTAATATTCAAAATTCAATAGTGAGCCGTCATATGTATATTCATATAAATAGAGTTGAATATCGCTTTTCTTCGCAAATAATAAGTTTGAATATTGATATACTATTATAATATATTTAAACAGACTATAATATATTACCCGCTGAAATATAATCATAGTTTAATATATATTCTTATAAAAAACTCTAAACTTTTTCTCTTCTTTCATAATTTCTTTAATTCTTGAGAAAAGAATTATCATTCTTAATATAATTATAAAATTTTTCTTTTAAAATTTTATCCATTCATTCTTAAACTTTTATAGAAATATAGTCATGATAAATTTTAAATTATAAATGCTAAGTTAGCAATTAAGTGCAAAAAATTTCAGCAAAAATGCAAGAAATTTTGTGACAATGCATAATTTAATAAATGTAGAGGATTTTACTAAATTCCTAACCACACAGAGTATTTTACTAAATTTACAAGAACATGTAGAGTATATTTTTATAAATTTGACATGCAAAATTATTCTTAGCAAAATATTGTACAGGAATTTAGCAAACAATGTAGGAAAAGCCAGCAACATCCTAAATTTACAACAATTCATTTTATGGACAAACATATAGAACATTTATGTAAAATTCTAACACATGCGGGAAACTTTAATTTAGCTTTTAGACATGTAAGAACTTATAAGCTAAATTCAAACATTAGAGAATAATATATCATAAAATCAGGACATACATGAAGATGTATTGTAGAATTTAACAAAAATACACAATATACATGAGTTTAGACATGAGTTTCATACATTTTCATAATAATATGAGAAAGATTTTTATATGCATATTAAATCTTAGCATCTTAACTTCAAAATCATATCATACATGAGTATTTAAACAAATATACTCAGTGAATTGTGAAGAAAATAACAATAATAAAAAGAGAGGTTTATAATGCACTTATCTTGATTTAAATTTTACCAAATTCGAGCATGAATGCCCGGAATTTGAGCTTATAAGATTTCATCTTTCTATTCTCCCCGTCTCCTTATCTCAAAATTTATGAAAAAATAATAAAAATTAGTCAGATTTTATTATTTATAGAGTGGTATTCGAACATAAATCAAACGTGCATTGAGCATGAACCTACTGCTATAGTATGCTCGAGCATTCTTTAGGTGTGCATTAAGCACGCACATCTTTTCAGCGGGTGCTCAAACATCCCTTGGGCACTAAACACTTTAGTTCAAATTTGACTTTTGATATAATTTTTATCATTTTTTACCTTAATTTTAATTATATTAATTTAACTAATTAAGATTATAATAATATACGGATTCGAACATCACATTCCTTCCCTCCTTATAAAAATTTAGTCTTCAAAATTTTGCATACCTCAATGAAGAAATAAATCCAGATATTTCTCCCAAATCTCATCTTCTCTTTCCTATATGGCTTCTTTAAATGAATAGTTTTTTCATAAGGCCTTTACCAACGGAATTACCTTTGTCTGAAATATTTGATCTCTTCCGCCCAAAATTTGAATAAGTTTCTCAATATATGACAAGTCTTCATTTATCCTCAATGGGTTGTATTCAATGATGTGTGTTGGTTCATATGCTTATTTTTGTAATATCGACTCATGGAACATGTTATGCACATCTTCTAAATTCTGATGTATAGCCAATTGATAGGTGTAAGGATCGAGTTTTTTAGGATTTAGTCTCTCAATCTTAATAAAAAAAATTAGCCTACATAGCATGTTGACTGGATTGATTTGTTGACCGGCCTTAACGAAAAAATGGCCGAGGATGATATATGATAATGATCAAGGAAGTTAATAATCGCCCGAGGTAGCTAATAGAGATCAAAATAGTTGTTAGTGACCAAGGTAGCTTATTATTTGTAATATCCCAAAATATTTTTATCTAATGAAATTATGATTATTTATTATTTTCAGTAATTTTGGATAATTCGGGCGCAATAAAAATTAATTAAAGGTCATGAAATTTTGGAGAATGATTGGATCCGATAGGCCGGCGTTCGAAGTGCGCCGTTTGGTCGCCCAAATATCATGATTTAAAGAATATATATAATAATAATAATAATAATAATAATAATAATAATAATAATAAACAATGAAAACGTAGAGGTAGAAGGAAGAAAGCACGGGAAAGGAGGGGTGCTGGGCACACCCCCCTCCTCACGTGACCTCCCTCCCCTCTCTTGTAAATTGGGGAAAGTTAGTGTTTTAGGGAAAGAAAGAAGAGCAGCAGCTAAAGTGAAGAAGGAAAAAAGCAACGTGTGCGGCGGTTTTGCGAAGGAGAAGAGGAGAAAATGGAGGCTTTTGGGTCTGATTTCGAGCTTGAGATAATTGGAGAAAATATAGAGTAGGTCAAGGCAAATGTTCTCATACTCACTTCTCGTTCTCTTTCGAATTTTTCTTGATTTTTATCGGATATTTTTGTATCGATACCCACCCTAACTATAGAAATGAGTAACCCCATGATTAATGATTGACAAATATGTAGTTATTTGTCCGATTCACTTGTTTCAGTACCACCAAACCCTAATCCCATAGCTTATTTGGGTCCCCCTGTTTCCTCCTCGAATAAACGTCAAAATGACTCCAAAATATGAATTATCAAGTCCTAAGTATGCATATATCGACCGGACGTCCGATCGGACAAGAATTAACCCGTTCGCGGTGTCCGAATACTTTAAAACGCCACTAACATTGTTCATCCGAGAATAAAAATAATTTTTGCATGTGCCCATTGTTATAAATTGTTATGTGAGTTATAACTAATTGTTTATGTATAATTGTAAGCCCCGAAAAAATATATTTGTACTCCGTTTGTAAAGAAATGTGTTTCAAAGGACCCTAAGGTGAAAATTTGCCGGATGTGGTAAGAAATTCTAATCCTTTCTATGTATTATGATATCTGTACATTTGAACCAACTCAGGAAGAGACTTAAGTCAAAAGAAAGAATGAAATCGCATATGTGATTGGAGGAAAGTCCACAATGTGATATGTGATGTGTGAACGATTTATATGGGAACGTTTGATTCTCCCGGATGGAGGTAATGTGAATTGAATTGGATAGGGTGGATTTTTCCTCAAATGAATATGAATATTAAAACTAGGACCACGGACTTATATTCATTGGGTAGTATTCTCTAGCTTGCCACGTCCATCTTGGTGGAAATCTAAAGAATACTTTGACCGTGTATTCTGGTCACTTGTGTGAGCGGGTAATGTCGGTGGCACGCTTTAGGATACTATTGTGAAAGAACGGGGACTGCCTCTGGACCGCCGGAGGTTAGAGTAGTGGGTGACTGGCACGCCGCTATGCCACGTGGCGTGTGGCCTGTTGTAAGTAATTTCTGTGGACGTAGAGTACGTCATGTGGACCTTAGATCATGTGGGATATCATGATCCTTTCTTCGTCCTCTTGTATCGTTCACTAGTACGACCTATTGGTCCTAATCCTCAAAAATTAATGAGAATGTTAAAAAAGAAAACAAAAAATGTATTTAATGGTTACATGCAACCTGTATGATCTCAAATGTTTCCCTCCCTCTTATCCTTTCTTTTCATACTTAGACTGTCTACTTTTCCCATTCTGTTATCGTTTGATTATTTATCAGCCTTTTGATAAGTGATGTATGTTTACATTTGTCGGGCTTTGTAGCTCGCACTTGCTGTCTCTCTTTTCAGATAACAATGCTTTGATACCCGACGAGTCTGAGTAAGCTGTAGGGGCGATTTAGGCAATCTAATTTTGTGCAGAGCTTGAGGACTTAGTCTGATTTTGTATGGCACAGGAATTTGTATTTTATTTTTAAAATCTTAAACATATATCATGTAATGTATGTATATTTGGATGGATGGATGATTTAGTTTATTGTGTATTATGGTTGTCATGCTTCCACAGATTAAAATTTATGGTCATTTTTGGATTCTTTTAGTTGGTATTTTTTCTGAGCCGGCGTCATACCTGAATTATGACGTCGGTGCCACTGTAGGAGTTGTATGGGTATGGTATCCTATGGATTGATTATAAATATTTATGTGGATTATTGTGCAGGGCTGTTTACAGATGTTTGTATTTTGGCAACACTCAATTTACAAACGAAAATCTGTCCCATTTTTTACAGAAATTTAAAGACGGAGGGTTATTTAAGAAAAATAACCCGATTCGTCACATAATCGGTCAAAGTAAGAAGTTGACCGGAATTTAAAATCGTTTATCGGAATTAGCATAGTTGACCGAAAATAATGAATTGACCGGTTAAAAAAAGTTGACTAGGTTTGGCATATAATTGACTAACTTTAATGGCAAAATTTTTGAAGAGGATTGAGTAAATTTTCGAAGAGAATTGGGTGAAATTTCAGAGATAATTTTCGGAGAAGATAGACGACAAGAATAAAATATTGTCCTGATAAGAGAATTGGCCGAACTAAAATAGTTGATTAGAACTAAAGTAATTAGGGAGATAACTAATAACCACAAAAACGCGGCCTGAAAATAAATAGTAACACCTGGGGATTTGGAAAAAAAGATCAATGTTGTTTAAGAAGAATCTGAGGACATCATAAAGAGTTCGAGGACTCATAATAAGACTGAGGACTTTGAGTATAAATGGGAGTTAATAAGACAATCATCAGAATCAGTGTAAGCCATACCCTATTTCCACCTACTCCATTATCCTTCTAAAAAGGAAGATTTAGTGGGAAAAGAAGTACCAAATTGGTTACCTGCTCTCACCTACTTACACCTACCCCGTTGCCTATAAATATCGGAGTTAGGGGTCAAGGAGAAATGTTAGAAAACCTAAAAGAAGCACGAAGGAGAAGAAGGAGGGGAAGAATTCCATGCCAGACTTGGGTAAGGGAGTTCATAGATCAAGCAAATGTACCCCATGTTTTGTCCTTAACTGTTTTCTCGTCTATCTGATGTTATTCTAATGCTCTTTTTCATGATTTTACATAATACATATCTTGGTAATTACTTGTCATGTTTATAAAGAAATTTCATGATCAGTACATGTGTTATGTTTTACATGTATAATTTAGTTCCATGACTCATGCTTGAAAATTGTGCATAGAAAAGTTATATTGCATGTTAATTACTATTAACGAATCAGTTTGCATGATTAATATCTCACCCGTTTGCATGATGTTCGCCGCTCGTAAAAGTAGAAATTGCATGCTTTAATGAATCGATCATTTGAAGCTCATGATTTGTAAGGAAACCTGGTTTTGAGATATGATAGATGAGAGTTGTAGGCCTAAAATGTAGCCGTATTTGAGATATGATGGCCGAGAATTACAAGCCTAAAATGTAACCGTATTTGATATATGATGGCCGAGAATTGTAGGCTTAAAATGTAGTCGATTTTCAGCATTTAGTTTTGGATTTGCATTCATTTTGGAATCTAGTTTCGGATGAAAATGTCTTATTCCCATGCATGATACTTCTGTATGTAAGATGCCTTCATTTGATTTAATGCTACAATTATGCATGTTTTTTGTATTGGTACCTTGTTGAGTTGTTGCTCACTCCTTACTATTTTCTTACCTTCAGATGACCAAAAACTTATGCCAGACGAGATAGAGTGAAGTCAGACGGTCTCACTAGGCAGGAAGGCCAATTGAAATTTAAGTAGCAATGCATGACCGACCTTGGTATATTTTGGAATATTCTGAAAATTTTTATATAATGATTCTGCTATATAAATAAAAAGGATATTTAGATGCTTTCACTAAATTGTTATAAGTTGAGTAATTTTGGTTCCTAATGGTATCTCGTACGTCTTTGATTTTGTTCGCTAACAACCGACTTTGAACCTCGGACGGTCACATTGTGACTGACCTTAATGAGGTTGACTTGATGACTCGCCGTTTGAGATCCTGTACACGCGAACAAAAATTTTAAGTCCACCTAATTATATGCCACTTGTGCCGAGTTGATTATCCCAACTATAGGTATGTTTATTTGACGAAAGTTATATGGTGGATTATGACCCGTTCCATCACAATAGGTCACTTCACCAATTTTCTCCAAAATCTCGAATGGTCTGATAAATCTCGAATCTAATTTTCCTTTAATCCCAAACTCTGAGATTCTCTTCGATGGAGATATCTTTAAAAATACATAATCCCCAATATCAAAACTCAACTCTGATCACCTCGGATCAGCATAGTTATTTTGTCGATTTTATACGACTTTTAACCGATCATGAATCAAACGGATCTTATCAGATGTCTCTTGAATGACCTCTGGTCTTAAAAGTCTCTTATCTTCGGTCTATTCCTAATAAATCAAGGAATAATATTTTCTTCCATATAAAACCTCAAACAAAACTATAGCAATGCTTACTTAATAGTTGTTATTATATACAAATTCAACCAGTGCCAAATCATTATCCCAATTACTTTTCATCTTCAAAATCAAAACTCTTAGTGTCTTCCGAAATCTGAATTATATGTTCCGATTACCTATCCGTTTAAGGATGATAAGTTGCATTGAATTTCAAATTAGTTTCCAATTCTAGATATAAATTTAGAGATAAATGTTAGGTCTCAATCTGATACAATTAAAATTAGCATACCGTGCAATCTGACCATCTCATTAATGTATAATTTTGCCAACTGGTCTCTAGAAAATATCATCCATACGATTATAAAATGAACTGACTTAGTGAGCCGATCAACCATTATCCAAACAAGCATGATTATTATATTATTTTGAAATTTTATTTTTATAGATTATAATAATTATTAATTATTATATTACTTGTTTCTGATTTGGGTCCATCACAAAGTTTCAACTTCCTTTCTAATATAAAATGAAAGAAGGAAAAAGGAAGAAAAAATTGACTTTAAATTCTCCGAGACAAGAATAATTAGTATCAATTTACATATATCTAAGATTTAATTATATACTTTTGTATTATAAGAAAATTTAATAGTTCTATGACCCTTGATACGTTTTATTCTCATAGAGTCATACAATCAATACATTTAATTACTCAATACAAAAATATCTTAACCATGAAAGATTTAAGAATCCAAAAATTTAGGCTAGTAGGACAAAACCCCTTGATTTTGATTCACATATGAGTTGGAATTTCTATCTAAATTGATCCATATAGATTAGTATTACATCCATGTATTCGAATTGCTGTATAGATTAGGAAGCTTCCTTGTCTTCTACGACGGGTTGAGTTAGACAAGTCCAGTCTCCATCTCTGATAGTTTGGGTCGTGCGCAATACAATGAACAAATAAGAGGTCAGAAAATTAGTGAGACTCACTCCTTAATTTATCCTCAAATACTTAAATCAGATATCTTTTTAAGTAGAAAGAAAGATAGATGATGTAAGGTGCAATGATGCACATGTGAAGAGAATGAGAATGATGATAGAGGTTTTGGCTTCTGTGCTTGCGCTTGACGGGAAGCGACTTGTGAGTAGTGTCAAAGGACTTGGCTCCAGTGGGTGCGCTCAGTGGGAAGCAATGTTTTAGAGAGAGTGAGAGCTTTTTATTTTCGTCTAGTGAATCGAGAGCGAGGATCGTTCTGTCTAAGTAAGTAGTGGCTAGAATCGTCATCCTTCCCTTTCGTTGGTAAGGGTGAAGGGTATTTGTAATACTAGTATTGATGTAGTTTTGGCGCCAAGGTTGGCGATAGCTGTTCCACCAGGATTTGTCATACTATCCTAGTGACCATAGAGGCCACCAATGTCAATTGTCATTTTGGGACAGTTGTGTGATAATTAGTGATCATCGTCGAACATTTACCAGACTGTCCTACCGGTGGCTACAGGTGCCGCCGAATACATGCTGCTGCGATTAGACCGTCAGTCGCCAGGCTGGAGGGCTTCCTGTACTGTGATTGGTTGGTCCTCTTGAGCTATCTACTGGGCCTATTGGGCGCTTGTCTTTGTCTACTCATCACGAGTTGAGTCGCGATTGGGTTAGACTTGGTGCCTCCTCGGCCTTGCACTTTGCTGGATCTCGCTGGACCTCAGTTTCTCTAGCACACTGATGAGTGAGCCTGGTGCTGAGTCAACCCACGGTGGTACAGAACCCATCAATTAACATGATTCATAAAATGATACTTGATGGATATTTGAAACTTATTTTTAGATTTGAGATGTTTTAAAGTGGATTTTTATATCTTTAAATTCTAATCCTATAACAAAATTCCAAACGAGAGTTTAGATGTTTGGGATTAATTTTTTGATTCACCCTATAATACTTAAATAAATAATTTAATATTGAACTAAAAAGGTTGCAATAGTGAGTTGTGGGAGGTAGAAATGTTTGAGAGAATAGGCTCATGAGAGAATTTTTTGAGAGGAGGGGTTTTGAATGACAAACTCCTAACATCTTCAATGCATATTTAGGTATTGTTGGATTTGTATTTTTACCAAGTGTGGGAAATAAGAGATGGGAGAGTTCTCAAATATCATAAGATGATAAGGATTTTTCAATTTGCAAAGATGCTAAGATTGTTCAATTAGAAAATCTTAAAATAGATAAAAGAGAATGTCGTTTTGTATTAAGAAATTTTGTATTTATAGGGCACATAGCCCATTATTCAAAGAGTATGGTGGTTATTTTTATGAGTTATTGGTCATTCTCCTAAAAATGGGTTGTTTTGATTGCTTGTCATACTAAACTGTTGAAATGAATATTTATAATTATGGACATTAATAAACCACTTCTAATCATGAAAACATAGAGACCGTGATTGCATAAATTTCTAATGAGTCAATATCAATGAATTCAAAATTTAACTAAAAGTAAAAAGTTCGCTATCTATCTTAATAATCGAGCTCTACTTTGTTATCTATTTTTAATTTATCTTCACCAATTTGCTCCTAATATAACCTTAATTTAATTATTTCAGTTCTTTAATCACTCGATAATCTAATATTATGATCACCGCTCTTATTGCCAAAGTCTTGCCCAATTGATGGCTATATGGTCACCAGATCAAATGGTTGATAGCCCAGTCTATAACAAATAGGATCTCTCAATTCAATATCAACCTAGGCCAGTTGTTTTGAGTCACTTTGAAATTCGACAAGACCCGTTAACACTAATTGAAATATTGAGGACGATTGATCTTAGCATCTTAGTAATCGAGCTAGGCCATGCGTCTGAGCCATTGTGCCATGTTGCCCATACAATGTAAGGCAAGAAAATCCTTGGGTTAGTTCAACTTGACTAGGGAAGTTTGGCTTTTAGGAACATTGAACAATTTGGCTCTAGAAGTTTGGATTTGTGTTCAAAGTACACAGAAATAGTGGACTGAAACAATGTACAAAAATTACATTGACTTAATTAAAAATTGCACATTGACTTAATTAAAAACCCAACCTCAAAATCATATAGATTCTATAATAATAATAATAATAATAACAATAATAATAATAATAATAATAATAATATTTAGATAGAGTCGACTTTCTTGAGCCTGTGATTTTCTCCATTAAATGAAATCAAGCCCAATTTAATTCAGAATAAAAAAGAGATGTGTCATAAGAGTTGAGTTAATTTCAATTAGAAAAAATAGATCCCATCATATAAATAAAAAAAATAATATAATTAAATATGAAAATAAAATTAAGTCATATATAAAAAAATAAAAACATCTTAAATTATGGTTTTTTTTTTAAAAAAAATGAAATTAGCCAAACCCCACACTCAGAGCATAGTATTATAAGACCCGATCTAAAAACAAGGTTAGTTGGAATACAAGCTGAACTTAGATGAAAATTTGTGGTTATTGAGCCAAGCCAGATCAAGTTATGCTGAACTAATTGAGCCATAAACAGTAATAATAAATTTGTATCATTAAAATTGAGCCGATTTGAACTAGTCTATTAATATTTTTATTTTGAGTGTTTTTATTTAAAAGTTGACATTTATATAAAAGCATTTGAAATATAAAATATTTTTAAAAATATAATATTCTTGATGAGTTTCTAAATTTAAATTATTGTACGGATTAGAGAGCCATTTGATTTTCTGCGTAATGTCGAATTCAAGCGGGTTCGGTTTTCGTCTCTACGAACCTGGGTCATTGCACCACAAACAATGAATAAAATGTCAAAAAATTGGTGGAACTCACTCCCTAATTTATTTTTCGACGTTCAAATTAGAAATATTTTCTAACAATAGAAAGATATAAGAAAATACGTTAATGCACTTGTGTGGGGGAAAGTGAGGTTTGTGGAGGATTGGGCTCCATGAATGCGTTCGACGGGGAACAACTTTGACAGCTGAGGGAAGGTTAGGTTCCAGGAGTGTACTCAACGTGAAGCGGCTTTGAAACCTGACAGAGAGTTAGGCTTTGGTGGTGTACTCGACGAGAAGCGGCTTTAAAAATTGGAGAGGAAGAAAGAGTTGTGTGATCGAAAGTGAGTTTGATTCTTTCTGAACTATTATATGCTGATTTGGGGTCCTCCCCTTCCCCTGCGATGGCAAAGGGCATTTATAGTGTTTTGAAAGGATGGTGTTGGCGCCAAGGTTCGCGATAAGTGTCTTGCCAGAATTCACCGATCTATCCCCACGATGGTCGCGGTTGACGTGTCAATTGTCGCCTCGGGATGGCGGTGCGACCATGAGTGGATCTTACCGATACTTGCTAGGCAATTCTGGCAAGTGATTTGTTGAATCACCTGGCAGTTGCAATGGCAGCGGCCTTTCCACTGCAAGTAGGTGATCATGGCTATTTTCTCTAAGCGTTGACCATGGTTATCAATGGTTGGTGTTTGCCGTGTCGGCGCATTCTGTGTTGCCCTAGTTGTCGCCACTGAATTGGAGGGCTCACTGTGCCGTGATTTTCCGAGCCGCAGGGGACTACCCGGTAGCCTTGCCGGCCTCTATCTCCACCAACCCATTATATGTCGGTTGTGGACGGGCCTATCGCAAGATCATATGAGTTTTTGTTTTCCTTGTTAACGGATGAGCTTGTTCCTAGATTGGCCCATAGGGTTGCCGAACCCATCAATTCTAAATAAAAATAATACATCAAAATATCTTAAATGAACAATCTTACTATAAGCCCTAAGATTTCACAATCATGCGAATTATAATTAATTAAGCAAATATAAGTGAAATCAAGGTCAATGGATATGGAAAAATTTAGATTGAAGGGTCCAAAATCTCAAAACCACAAACCATTGAAACTAAAATATGTAAACTCAGAAACTTCTATCAGTCTAAGGGTTGTTGAATCCGAAGATTAGTACATCTGTATGAGGTGCTGAATCACGAACTGAAATATGCAAAATTGAGCTGAATGGTAATTATCCAAAGCTTGCTAAATATTTTCCAAATCTGTAATATGAAATTCCTCCAAATTTCATAACTGTTAATCTTGAAACTGAGATCCATATCTGCACTCTAAAATCTGCAGAATTTTGAATTATACTCTGTAAATTGGAGTCCATCACCTGCAATCTATCATCTGAAAACTGTGATTATACACACTGAAATTCCGAATCTGGTTTGAGGTCTGCAAATTACTACAGTTAATCTGCAATTTACACACTGCCGTGTTGAATGTAATCCATTACGTTAGGATAGCAAATTCAATTACGTTAGGAGCAGACTTCAGTTTAATTGAAACTTAAGAGCAGGCTTCAATTTCAGCAGCACGTTAGGGAGTTATAACAGCAACACGTTAAATATGCAAATTATAAGAGGAGGCCACGTTATTCGGTAAAGGAGTAGGTCAGCAACACGTTAGGAAATTACAATAAGCTGAAGGCTATAAATTACAAGAGAGAGGAGAGAAGACTGAAAATTCAGCAGCTTCAGATGCGTTCCACACATGATAAACCGTGGAGGGGAGAGAAAGATGAAAATCCGGCAGCTTCGGATGAGTTCAGCACATGTGATTGGTGGTGAGAAACTCCAGGAACTCATCTGATTTCCTTTCAGCCGGTTGACAGAAGCTTTGATTTTCAGCTTTCAACATCCAGTAAACGGTGGAGAGAAGAGAGGAAAAACCGACCAGCAAAAGAAACAGAGAAGAGAAAGCAGAGAGGGGAAAATTGAAGAGCAGAGAAGAAACAACAAAGGGACGCGAAACGAAGAGAGTTATAACAATTAGAATAGGGCCGATTCAAGTGAGGACATAAATAAATCAGAGTAACGTAAGTGCACCTCAGGCTTTTCCTTCACTTGTTGCTGATTCTTGCTGGTATGCTCGAGTAATGTTGGTCCAATACTCACTTCCCTTGCTGTATCAACATTGCTGCATCACGTTGCTGCATCATACTGAAGTATCGCGTTGCTGATTTTCTGTTTTGCTAATTTCTCCAAGCTGAAGCATGTGTTGCTGATTTTCTGTTTTGCGGAAGCATCACATTTGCTGAAATTTAATTGCTGCAACATGTTCATGTTGCTGATCACATTTGCTGATCACGTTTCCTGATGTTCATGTTGCTGATTTTGCCGTGCTGTGAGAGTCCTATTAGTTCCACTTTAAATTGCTGATTTAGCTGATTTCAGAATCCATTTGATAAAATTGCTACTGAAATCTGGTAGTTGCTTCTTCCATGTATCTGAAATTTGAAGTATTAAAATACTGCATCTGAAGCTGTTCAAAACCCCATAAATTTCTGTATGCTGCAATGGTATGCTGAAATTCATTTTAGCTTGCTGATTTTGAACTTTCTGAATTTTATTTTAGATTGTGATTTTGCTGGCTGATTTTGCTAAAATTGATCTGAAATTAAGGGGTGCTGATTTTGCTGAATTTGATCTGAAATTGGGGGTGCTGATTTGCTGAATTTCTATTGCTGTAAATCTGAATTTATTGTGATTTTAGTTTCTATATTCATAAAAGTATAAGTAGAAGTTTTACAAAATATTAAGAATTATGATTATTTGCTCCTGAAATTGAAAAAATTAAGAAGAAGAAATAAGAAAAAGTGTAGAGTTTTCATAAGAAATTTAAAAAAAGAATTTAAAAATCAGACCAATGATTTATTCGGAGGGTAATATTTTCTAACATATATTAGGGTATTATAGTGGTAATCAAGGAATTACCTCGAGTGCCGCAGGGGGAATAAAATGTGGCTTTTGGCCCCATATACTGGGTATAAATGTATGTACCACCCATCTGTAGGTGGGAATAGTAGGGAAGGCCTTAGATTGTGTGGATTGAATATAATCTTTTTTTCGATTGTTCGCTTCATTAGCCGATAAACCCTATTGGTCCTGGTCCCTCAAGTTAAGTAACTTTTCAATGTGTTGACTGTTAAAACAGTAAAAGAACAAGATAAAAAAAAATTAAATGTATCATGAAAATATTTTCTGTTCATATTTTACGCTTAGATATACATTATGACTCTGCTTAAATGTACATTATGACTCCTATTCATTCCGATGATATATTTTAAGTATAAATGTGCATGCCATTATATATATTGTGCATTATTGAATATTTGGTTCACTCTCTTACTATTTTACTACTATTCAAATATCTCGTACGAGCTGATACCTGACAAATAGGAGTGAAAATGAAAGTATTAATTATGCTTTATATTTGGATGATATATTCGAAATACTTAGGATTTTGATGTACTTGTTTAACTGAAATCGAGATATGTATATAATAACATTATAAAACTTTAAAAATATGACATGATGTATTCTATTTTGGTAATGTTAGTTCAATATTGTTTTTACAAATTATGGTGGGTATTATATATATTTTCGTAAGTTATTATGGAATTAATTTTGATTTTTAGTAGACATTATTTTTTAACAAGATCCGACATCATATTTCTATGGTACAATGTTAGTGCCACTGATGATGTGATAACTATTTAGATGCTGTATATGTATATATATATATATATATATATATATATATATGTATCACATTTAATAATTATAATAATGGCTAATGACAAAAATGAGGAAGTAAAATGTCACACTTACTGTTAAAAAATTACTAACAATATAAAAATATAGTTTTAGATAATTTTTAAAAATTAATATTTATTCAAAAATATTTAAAAATAAATTATGATTCGGACCCGTTTCTTTTCTTTTTTCTTTTTACTATTTTTATATTTTTACTGTAATATATAAATTTTTTCATTGATCCGACTGGATCGGCGTATCATCGTCCACCTCTACTCCCGCCCTCTGCTTCCCGAACAGCTTCAGATAGAGCCGACAATGGAGAAGCGATTTCCTCTATCACCGTAGCAGCTACATGCTAAAATGGCAGGCGTCCGTTATTCTTTCACCAACTTATTTCCCCCCATAGCTAATTCCACTCCAAATCGAACTAATTCCTCTTTAAAATCCTCCGTTTCCACTCAATCACCTTCAAAACTAACAAAGAGAAAAAACCATCTACGCCCTAAGATCCGTAAAACCCTAACTAAACCCCATCCTAACCCTCTTCCTCCTCATCAACTTCCCAATAATCCGGTAATCCCTATTGAGCCTATTGAACCATTGAGCGAGCCAAGTATCCAGATTTCTTCGGACCCGGTACTGGATAATCATAATTCTAACTCTGTTGAAGAGTTCAGTGCATCTTCTGGCGCGATTGAATCTAACTCCGGTGTTGTGGAGGCTTCTAATGTTGGTCCAGGTAGCTTTCCAGCTCGTACATTTATTAGGTTTGGTTTATGTTTAGTTGGCTTGTTTGTATTTCAGACAATTTGTGCTGTTTGGATACTGGGTTCTGCTGATTCTGAGGATAAGGATGGGAATTTGAAGGTGGGGTCGAGAGATGGGAAGATGGGGTTGAACGGGAACGCTTCTGCTGGGAAATTTGAAATTAGAAATGGGGGTTTTGTTTACGTCGATAAGGCAGAGATGGAAAGAAAGATCGGTGAAATTAGAAAGATGGCGAGGGAGGCGAGAGATAGGGAAGAAGAGAAGTTGAGGGCGAATGATGCAGATTCAAATTCTATGGGTGATGGTGATAATGGCGATGGCGATGTTGAGGGTGAGAGTTCTAATATTAGGAGTGTGCTTGTAAAAGAAGTTGATGGCAGGCTGAAAACTCTGAGAAAGAGTTTGAATTCAATAAGGGAGAAATCAACCTTGCTTAAAGTGAATTCTTTAAAGAAATCCAGCGAGGCTGCTGAGAAGGAGAAAAAGGAGGCTTTTGATGCTATGGAGGAAGGTGAGATGTTAATGATTAAGAAGAAATACAAGTTTAGAAGTCTTACAACTTCCCCAAGAGATAGACCAAAAGGTTTTCAAGGTTCTGATAATGGCAGTGATTTAAGAAGAAAAAACAGCGACATGGATGCTATACATCAAACAGTGAGAAAAGGAGGTGCTGCTGAGGATTCTGGATTGTTGGATCAAATTCAGAAACTCGACAAGCAAAATAGAAGTTCGGGTGGGAGTGATTCCATGCTCTTCGATAAGGGTAACGAGACGAAATCAGCAACTGAAAATTCAAGTCACTTGCAAACCTCTTCTGGCAGATCAAGAAACAAACAACATACAAGCAAACAATCTATTAGCAGAGCGAAGGATAAGCGATCAAATAGTGATCCTAATTTATGGTGGTTGAATCTTCCATATGTTCTAGTAAGTAAATTAAACTATCAGATTTTTGTTTACTACTATTTCAAAGCTTATCTTGGAGATAAGCTGCTTTCTTGGAAAGAAATTTTTTACTTATTGGAGAGTTTGTGAATTGAAAAGATATACTACATTTGCTTATTGGGCAAATAAAGTACTTATAGTCATATCAAAGCAAGCAGATAATATTTACTTGTTAGTTCTTGGATTTTAAATCGCATGTTTATTAAGTAAGATATCAAAATTTTCTATGTGACGGTCACATTTCAATGCAACTGTTGATCTCACCTTGGTCCATAGCCTTTTATCGACACCCTTGTCCAAAATTTTCACTTGTACCATGGTACGTGGTTGATATTCATAAGAAGTATACATAGATAAAAATGTCAAAGGATATATATTGTTATCGTGCTTTTTTGATATAGATATCTCACGGTTCTGAGAAAAAATCTCAATATTTTGTCGTATTATGATACATTGTACCCATATACCCACTTTTAAACCTGTCTACCCATACTCCTTGAGCCACTTCTCTCTTCATCTCTTCTCTTTGTTCTTCTCTTTGAAAGGCCAAATTCACTTATTTTTCTTTCTTTCGTCAAATAAAAAACAAATTAGTCATACAGAGACCTTTTAGGTAGTGATTGACGTTTCATTCTCTTTATTTGGTATTATTTCTGCACATTTCATTATTTGCTGGTGTAATATTTGATATTAAAGTGTTAGTTTAAACGAATAAAACTATCTAAAATACTCCAAATATGCAAAAATATGATTAATTATGGTTAACTTTTAGTATAAAACTCAGTTTTGATATGGTTATAAAAAAATTGTCCAATATTGCTGATATTAATATGATCACGATCAATATTGATACCGATATTTTTACTCATGGAAGTATACGATGTGTTATGAGTTCAATGCATACAATTGCTCTTCAATTGTGAACTGAATTGTTTTTGTGGCACTAGATTGACCATTAAGGTAGCTGTTGTTATTTTAGGGAGACAGTGCATTGGACCTTCAGCCATTGTTTCTTCCCTCTTATCCATTTCATTCATTATTTTTACTGGAAGACATCCTGTTTATAGCAGTTATTTACTTCTCCACCATGGAGAACTTTTGATAATTGTATAGGGCCAGACTCTTTATGTATTGGGTAGATTTGTTTTTGACATATTTTCTTATCTATGTATGACTCTACCACAAAAACTGTATGACTATTACCCAAATATATGTTGATGATATTGTATTTGGTGCTACAGTAGACTCCATGCTCATAAATTTGCAAAGTGCATGACTTCTAAATTTGAAATGAGTATGGTGGGAGAACTTATGTATTTCCTTGGCTTGCATATTAGACAACTAAATCATGGTATTTTTATCTTCCAATCTAAGTATGTTAAGGACCTTGTTATATGTTTGGGGTTAGATAAGAAAAAACATACCTGAACACCCATGAGTACTTCATCCATATTGGATCGTGATCCCACAGGGAAGAGCATTGATCAAACGCTCTATAGAAGTATGATAGAAAGTCTCCTGTACTTAACTGTGAGTAGACCTAACATTGCATTTTCTGTTGGCATATATGCTCGATATCAATCCAATCCCAAAGAATCTCACTTAAGTGCTGTCAAACAAATTATTCGTTATATTAATGGCACATTCGACTATAGGATCTTCTACTCTCGAGACTCAAACTTTGATTTGGTTGACTATTCCGATGCCAACTGGGCTGAAAATGCCGATGATCGCAAAAGTACATTTGGTAGATATTTATACGTCGGCTCTAATCTTGTATCTTGGATGAGTAAGAAACAAAATTTCATTTCCTTGTCCATTGTTGAAGTATAATACATTGCTGCTGGTAGCTGTTGCATACAACAGTTGTGGATGAAGTAAATGCTGCACGATTACGACATTTCGCAAGGTAGAATGACAATTTATTGTGACAGTACAAGTGTTATCAATATTTCAAAAAACCCTATTCAGCACTCACGAACCAAACATGTCGACATTCATCATCATTTTATTCAGGAACTTGTTGAAACTCAAATCATAACTATTAAATGCATTCCAACTGAAAATCAATTGGCCGATAACTTTACTAAACCATTGGATAGCATTCGATTTGAATCTCTCAGAAGGCCATTGGTATTTGCTCTCCTCCTTCAAAATGATGTGAGTCCTGTGCTTGTCTATCTGTTGATCTCGAACAAAAAGATAATTCATTAATTCAATAAAAAAAAATAAAAATAAAATAAAAAATAACGAAAAGGAAAAAGGGATGCGTGTTCGGAAACCCTCACCCTCGACTCTCTCTCTCCCTAGTCATCTATCTTCTCCCTCCCTCGGCTCTCTGCCAACCCTCACTCGGCTTTCTCTATCTCGGCTGCCTCTCGTCTCTCTTAAAATTTCAGCCCCCACATTCCTCAACATTCCTCAGATCAGCACTTCCTCCTTCACTCGGTGGGTGCTCCCCAAGGTAATTTCTCTTCTTTCCTCCTTTTTGAGTTTCCTGTTGCCATTCATGGCGGTTGCCGGTCACCACTGTGAACGGTGGTGTTTTTCACCTTGGGTGCTAGATATCTTCACCTTATTTACAATTTTAGGGCCAATTAGCTGTAGATCAGACTGATTGTAGTGTTTTTGAACATGTCTTTCTGGCGCTGTTCACTCTGTTTCTGGTTCGTTCCTGCACCAGTGTATAGTGCCGTTGTCGTCTTGATCATCCTGACTGCTTGCAGGTGGTTGAGTGATGCCGCTGTGGTGGTGGTTTCTGGTGGCAGAACCTCTGTTGCCTTGTAGTTCCTGTGGCATGGTGGCTCGCAGTATTGTGCACATTGAGGTGTGCTACAGTGCATCGGCGGTAGCGCTTAGCCACCTCTTTGCAGGCAACTCACCGCGGTCAGCGGCTTTGTACGCCGGTACCATTCCTTGTGCGTCATTTTGGGCTGTCTCAAAATTGGGTTATCTCACTGTTCTATAGTCTTTGTGGCTGTACAAATATCGACTCCTCGCAAATCTTCCTCTAGAAAATCAATCAGCATGCATCCCCGGGCAAGCAGGCGCTCCGAACCTAACCGTTTTGTTAGTCTCGAAGTTGAGGAGTTGTTTAAATCTCATATGTTCCATAGGCACCTTACCCTTGAACAGGAAGTCGACCTTGCTTCTCTCGATTCGTCGATTTCTTCTCTGTTTACAAACCGTCATTGGGGGACAGCCCTGATAAGTCTCATTGCCCCCTCTGAATTCTTAATTCAAGAATTTTTCGCTAATATTTATGATTATCAAGCACGTTCTTTTTTCACCTTTTTGCGGGGGAGTTGCCTCCAGATTACCCTAGACATGATATCCCGTACTTTAGGTATTCCTCGGGTAAAAAATCCCACCTATCCTTACTAGTAGAATACTAGGCCATCTCACGATGAGCTAGCCTCTTTTTTTTATGGCTCTTCCATGGAGTGACATGGAAGATCGTTTAAAACCAATCTCCTCTCCCCTCGCATGATGGCTTTGTGCCAGATCATACTGTTCAATCTCTTTCCTGTCATACACACCTCCTTTATCCCAGAAGATAAAGTCCTCTTCCTTTGTATTATCCTACGTGGATAGCCCATTGATCTTCCATCCCACATTTGTTCTCATATGCTTAATTATTTCATTCTCAGGAAGGATGGCAATCTTCCGTATGGTTGTCTTATCCAACGCCTACTCATGGGTTTAGGCGTTTAGTTCCTGGAACTTTCCCGGGTACAACTTGGCAAGCACATTAATCGCACCACATTTGCACAATGCCAAGCCCACTATCGTCGTTGCTCCCCATCTCCTGATGCTCCCCTTGATGATCCGCTTCTAGCGGACCTTTTCGATGCGGGCGAGGCTGAGACATCAGAACCCAGCCCCTTGCATCCTTCTCCATCTTCTTCCTCTTCCCGGATTCTGGGTCAACTATCATGCATTTCCCTGCAGCTTGCTTGTTTGTCCACGTCTAATGAACAGCTAGAGTCTTGCATTCAGTGCATTTCTACTTCTCAAGCACAGTTTCGGTTTGAGGTGCTTGATGGCTTTCAACGCCTTAACTCTCGTCTTGCTACGCAGGAGGAGCAGCCTCTTCATTAGTGTGCAGCCTTCTCATCTCTCTTCTGCACGGCAGTCCCTCCAGCAGGCTCTCCAGGACTCCGAGTCTAATTGATGCCCTTTGGTCATTCGTGACAAAAAGGGAGAGTAGCTCTAGTTATTTTTCTTAGGAGGAGAGTTTGGTTATTTTGATAGGGGGAGGCCTTTTTTTTTTTCATTGGTTTCATCTGTTAGGGAGAGTTTCCTTGCGCTTCGCTATCATGTTTACATTTGATTCCTGTTACAATTGCAATTAGATATTATCTCTTTACTGCTGCTATTCTCCCATTTTTATCTACTTCTGTACCAATCATGATTGAACAGAAAAGGACCATTGAAAGGAACTAAATGTTCCAAACCACAAATAGTTTTAACCCATTTATGAAGTGCGGAATACAATAGTATATAGATATCCAATACACTAAAGAATATTTGATAGAGTTTAAACCCCATAGTACAAGTAATGGACAATAAAATGCTTATAGACTCAAGACGAGTAACATGAGCAAATGTCTCATCAAAATCAATTCTCTCTATTTGCGTGCATCCTTGAGCAACAAGATGGGCCTTATTACGGGTAATACTGCCATTTTCATCAGTTTTATTTTTGAAAATCTACTTGATCCCAATGATATTGGTATGTTTGGGTCAGGTAACCAAGGACCGTGCGACATTTATAAGGAATTGGTTTAATTCCTCATGCATAACGTTGACCCAACATTCATTTCTTCAATTTTTTTCGGTTCTAGGTAAGAGACATAGCATGTATAGGTGAGCAGATTTAGAACTCGATGCCGCAGTCTCATACCCTCACTTAGATCACCAAATATGAAGTCTTTTAGATGATTCAGTTTAACTCTGGCTAAAGGTTCCTTTACTGGAACGACATTTGGGGTCTCATTGGGAATGTCATCAGAAGCTGATTCATGTGAGGGTTCAGTTTGATCACCCTCTTTGTCTGAATCACTATCCTTAGAATGCTCACAGGGAATATCATCTACAACAATATTGATAGACTCCGTAACAGATTGAGTGCGAAGATTGTACCATCGGTAGGCTCTACTTGTAAGAAAATATCTTAAGAACATCCCTTTATCGCTTTTAGAGTTGAACTTATCTAGATTTTCCCTATCTCTTAGAATGAAATACTTACTTCCAAAGATGTGAAAATATTTTACGTTGGATTTCTTACCTCTCCAAAGTTTATAAAGAGCCTTATCCATCCCGAGTCTTAAGTAGACCCTGTTAATTATATAGCACACCATGTTCATGGCTTCACCGCAAATGTGCATGGTAATATTTTTACTTTATAGTATAGTTCTTG
This sequence comes from Nepenthes gracilis, assembly GCA_033239525.1. Lineage (NCBI taxonomy): Eukaryota > Viridiplantae > Streptophyta > Magnoliopsida > Caryophyllales > Nepenthaceae > Nepenthes > Nepenthes gracilis. The sequence goes on along the minus strand of BSYO01000019.1, from coordinate 14,210,625 downwards.
CCATTTCTTGAATGACTCGATTTTTTAGTTCTGCAATCCCATTCTGTTGGGGAGGTGATAAGAGTAAAAACTTATGTTGAATTCCTTCTTCATTACAACAGTTGTCAAAGCTCAAGTTTTCAAATTCCTTTCCATGATCACTCCAAATTCTCACAATTAGAGTTTCCTTTTCATTTATGAGTTTTTCATATAAAATTTTCACGTGATCCAAGGTATCTGACTTTTCATGGATGAGGATTATCCAAGAATATCTAAAAAGGTTGTCTACTATAACAAAGATATATTTTTTACTCCCTAGACTCTTGGTCTTGGAGGGTCTCATAAGATCCATGTAAATCAGCTCAAGGGGATGCAAGGTGTAGCTGTCACAAAGAGAATGATGGCTAGACCAAGTTTGTTTTCCAAGTTGACAGAGACCACACATATAGTGTTTGACATTATTTAAATTTGGAAGTCCATCAACATAATATTTTTGAAATTTTGGACAAATTTTTAAAATTTAGATGACTAAAGTGTTGATGCCACAGTTCAGTAGAATCAATTTTGGCGGGATGACATCCCAGAATAGGCCCGAGTTCATTCCCGTAGAGATTATCAGGAGTTCTCTTATCTTCTAACACAATAGTGCCATGTGTATCATATACATAGCATTGGTCCTGTAAGAATCTCATCTCACAATTTTCTTTACAGAATTGGTTAATACTTTGGCATTTTGTGCCAAGGGCACGCCCTAGAGCAAGACATAAACAAAAGATTCGTAAAAATGCACCAATGGTGCAGTTGGGCACGCCTTGAGCAAGGCAACACGAAATCTCTTGGGCACGCCAAGAGCGAGGCTACTTGGGAAGATACATAGGGTCTGGATCGAATACGAGGTGGGCATGGATACTAGAAGAGTTGCTTCGGCAACCTCAGGATGAGGAACCGCTGCAGATCTTCAGAGCAATAAAAATGCTTCGCCAACGAATAACCTGACATGGTTACGGAATATGCTAACGTAAAATACGCCTAACAATATAGGGCAAACTCTTTATGTATTGCGCAGATTTGTTTTTGATCTTTTCATAACTTTCTTTCTTCTCTCCCTTTTTTGGTGCTAGTGGCTATTGTGGACTTGTTTTAGATGCTGTATTTTTATTTGATTCTATAACATCAATTGCTAATCATTGTTGTTCATGCTGGGGACAAAATATGACAACACATTTTCCATAAAGAATGATGAGCCCAATAAAGATATGGATTAAATGATTTAAGTATTAGAAAAGGCGTACTGTTAGAGTGACTTGGCAGTCATGTAAGTGGATAATCTAGCGCACGAGGCTCCCCTGTATAGTGGCCTTGAGAAGGGTCAGAAGTACGTAGTCTTACACCTTCAATTCATTGCAGGGAATTTGTTTCTATTTGTGACCTTGGGGTGGCAAATGAAGAAGAATCAAGATCAAATTAAGTCACTCGCTCTAATACATCAATAGTCTCAAATTAAGTCATTTTCACAGAATCTTGTAAAGTTCCATAACCCTTGGCTGCGTTCCTGATAAATCAGAATCCAAATAATTGAACCCAAATCTCGATTTCTCTTCATTTGTATATTCAGATGTCTTACTTTTTTATGGCATATTCTGATGAGCGTGCTTATTTACAGGCTATTCTAATGCAAAATGGTTCCAATAATGAAGGAATGTGGGGACTTTATACCTTGAAGATTACATCTGATGCAGTAAATCAGAAGCAGACATCTTATACTGTTGCTTTTGAGGACCGCATCGATGCCACAAATTTCTCTTTTCTCTTGGAATCCTTTTTCGAAGATCTACAAGAAACGACAATTGATATTGTTCCGTTGTCAATAAAGGTGAGGCCTTCATCCCTTTGGTTTTTAGTGATCACCAAGGCACATCATTTTAATTTGAATTTGAATATTGGTACAATGGTAAGATTGTTTTATTATGACTTAAAGATGGACAAATAGCATTTTGTAATGCGGGGAATAAGATCACCATTATGTGGAAGGTTAGGTTTGCGTACTGGGCTGTTATTTTATGTTTTGGGGAGTCTCTAGCAGTACTTTCATTTAGACCTTCATGGATTGTTTTTGCTGAAAAGTGTAAGGTGGATATTGGGATAAATATGAGTAGGAATAAGTATTAGGACAAATCAAGTAGAAATATATCTTCCATTGTTTGGTTCATGTTGAAAGAAATATTACCTTCAGGAATAAGAAGGAATAAAAAGGTGATAGGCTTATAGATTCACTCTCATGGTTCGATCATTCCTGGTAAAACACGTGTTCAAATTCTGATCGTTTTTGCAAGTGAAAGGGGGACCACACTATAAGTCTGCATAGTCCTTGATGACTGCAAGTAGTGTGAGGAAAATGCAAAAAGACTCCCTATTTAGGGAGTGTAATAGAGAACCTGAGATCCGTTGCAAATAGTTACTCGGAGGAGCTGCCCTTAATGCCTTGACTTTTGATTCTATTAGTCGGAGGGATGTCTGCAGAGGACTGGCTCCGGTGGGGGGTTGTTGGAGGTGGGCAGTTGGGGGCAGGTGGGACTGGTATTTAATATTTCCACCTATCTGTCAACAAATAAACCCACCCTCTAGATGGAGATAATTATTCTAACCCTCTCAGACGATAAATAAGTTCAGAAGTATTGAGACTGAAAATGCGTAACGTGCAGGAGCTTAGTGAGGCAGTGAGATCGCAAAGCATGAAGCTGATTGTGGTGAAGAAGGGGCAGCTTCAGCTCTACGCTGGCCAGCCGCTTGCTGACGTTGAGGCTGCTTTGCGTGCTCTCGTTTAATCTGCCGTCCAGTGCTCTGCCCAAAAATCAAGCATGGTATTTATTTCTTTCTTTTTTAATAATTCTCATTTGATTGGTTATGATTTTCTGTAGTCCCAGAAATTAGAAGCTATAAAGCAAGAGAATGGCACAATTTGCGAATAGAATGAAATAAGATTCTAATAGAATAAGGTAAAATTTAATAAATATTAATAAATATTTGCTCACTAACAGTATGGCCAGGCTCATTGCTGGTGGAGACCCACAATGTGGTAGGGTGCGAATGCCAAAGGCCAGTCACCAGCTGTGGTAGCCCGAGCCATTGCAAACTGGTAACCTGCAGCAGGCTCAAGGGACCTGTGACGGTATTACTTTTAAATTTAGTTACTTTAACAGGTAAACAGAATATACAATCAAGAAATTGGGAAATGTATTCCTAATTTATCGGTGCACGGGCAAGAACTGAGGCAAAAGGGGATATTCGTCAAAACGTAGTGTGTGACTAACTACACGTAAACATGTCAATTGGCTGTCGTTTAAACTCAATCATCTCAAATAATATGCAGACAGTTTTTTACATGATAACAACAATTTCTACCTCGTAACAATAATTTTTACTAGGGACTGAGCGTGCAGAGATGGTAAATTTAATTTGGCAGAAGCTTTGCCATGATTGTAGCTTTTGATCTTCGTGATCACCAACGAATGATTCATGGAGCAACATCACAATGCTCCGAGCAGCTTGCCTTGCTTCTGGTAGTTTATCGTTTAATGACTCGGCTGCCATTTGAACCAATGAAACCAGACCGTATTTGTTCAATTCTTCAGGTTTCTGCAATTGGATAACAGGGAAACGAACATGTCATTCTCTGTTAGTATGCACACCAGGAATAGGAGTTTGACATTGCAATAAAATCAATATATGTCACAATGTTAGCAATATAACAATAAATACACTCCATGTTTTCTAATATATTAACTAACATTTGCCATTTAGGTTCAGCTTCACCAAAACAACCATACCTCTAATAGCAATACAAATATGGATGTCCACTTCTTAATCCATGATTAGAGTCCTTTCATTTCACTATTACCCTATACTCCAAATGATGGTGTACTATTGTGATCCTCCAACGGCAATGATTAGAAGTTAAATAGATGATGGTAAAATTAAATAGTTATTTAAATTATTTGATATAATATTTATAATTTATTAACCAAATTTTTAATCCTAACCATTAGGTCAATATAAAAGCATTCTCATTAGGAAGACTATAATAGTCCTCCAAACAATGAGAAATTCAACCTCTCAACTTGGATGGCTAAGATTATAGAACAGATTTAATATATTTTAATATATTAATATAATACCAGTCATCCAAGTTCTCAGGGTGAATTCCTTATTGTTTGGATAATGAGGGAAGATAAGATTGAATGATTAAAGCAAATAATGATTAATGCAGCGTGATGGTTAGGTGATTACCATCTTAGTGAGACAGTTGGAGATGGATGAAGCAGCTTTGGCCCTAACCCTAAGGTTAGAGTGACTAACACATGCCAGCAGCTTACGCAGCAAAGGAATAGGAGAAACATGCTGAACCATTGAATTCAATGCCTTATCTGCTTCTTCACACACAAAACGCTTGTCTTGAGAAGACTTCAGCAGTAGCTGCAACAGCTGTAAAGCAACCACAAAATCTTAATCATAAATATATACGCTACGGAAAAATTAAACTATGATTCTTTACCTTCCTTCAAAGTATGAATATGTATACTTCTATAAACCAGACCACTCTTCAAATCTTAATCTTCAAATAATGGATGTGAGAAAGATACAGATCTTCAAATAAATATAGAAAAATATTGGGAGAAGTTTTTGCTACTTCCAGCGGAATTCTTAATGGGAGAGTGATCTTCCTTTCCCCACGTCAAAAATCTAGAGACTTTAACAGCAAGTTGATCAGTTCTGCTATGTTTCTAAAAGAATTGAAAGTATAGCTAGATACTATCTATTTCAAAACAAACAAACAATGACCCAAATCTTTTCTTTTTTATATGAAAAAATAGAAGAATTTGTTGTGAATCAATTCCAAGGTAATGAAAGAATCGAACATTCATTTATCAAAGCAAGTTAGCAAGAACTGAACTGGCTTACTTTACCTCCAATAGAAGCCACCACACGCATGTGTGCGCACGCGCACACATACTGTGAGCCCAAGATACTTGCACAATCAAAGGTTTCAAGCCCGAAGAGAGAAAAGAGGACAAATCGCCATTGAATTCATATCTCGCCATCTATCTCTACGTAAGTCTTTTTTATCATATCATCTTGAAGTCAGATGCCATGATGATGAAAACTGAAAACAGTATAATTACAGAAATTGCTAATTTTCCCAACAGGAACTGCCCAAAGAAGAGGAGGGTGTAGCTTTAAAAGTGAAAGAGTTGTCCCTCAGAGATAGAGGAAAGAGTTCTTGTCTTTCTGAAAAGTAATTAGGACCAAATGTCACGCTATCTTCTACTCTTATTTGATTTGTGTTTGTTTGTACTTCACAGTTTGCAGTTGTTGAATCAAAACTTTCGTTATTTTGGCCCACTCACTCTCTTTTAAATAACTAGCCTTCCTTGTTGGGTTCATACCTTCTAGTTTGCATACAAGTGGGGATACTGCCTTCCAAGACCATGTCTTTTATTGGCATTGCACCGTTCCAGGAGTAATTCTTAAACAATATACTACTATTCTCAATTCAACAACAACAAAAAAAAAAAAAAAAAATCAAATGAAACATTTCAAACCAGGCAGATTGGCCCGGAAAAAAAGCCTTCTCATTGCAAGGGACAACTACAGACCTATATGCTAATACAAGAGTTTGTATTCTTACCATTAATACAAATATATGTTAATATTATAAATATCAGATAATATGTATTATTATTTGGACTTCTAATATTGATATTTTTTGATACCTTAATAATATTATAATATGTTCCATATCGGCGATTGATTGCAATATATCGGCCAATAAAGCCAACATATGACCGATACAGCTCTGTCAGTTCATGATTATCAAAAACTTTTTCCTACAAATATATCCGATATTAATACGTACTATTTGATACTGATATAGTTGCAACCGATATATATCACGATATATCGGTCCGCTGACATAACTACTACTACTTTACTGATATATCAGTTTATACATTCTTGTCAACTTACGATATTTAAAATTTTTTTTTCTTTTCAATATATCTAATACAAATATATATTATTATTGTCTAATACAAATATTGATATCGACATTTTTATTTATGGTCGCAGCTAACCGTCTCACTATTCCGGTATATCCCCCACCCACCCAAAGGAAAAAATTTAAGAAACTAGACAGAAATAGGAAAACTTAAAAAAAAGATACACTGTTGGTAGCTTTTCAATTTCTCTCTGTTTCCTTATACCTTTTGTAGTTCCTATGACTGGTATTCCTAGATTCCTGTGGCTTCCCACCTTCAATGCCCTCAAAGAGTTTCATCGCCTTTCCTTGGCAAAAGAATGACGAAACACTCGCCAAAATCCCTCATTTGTTGCAGCCAAGCGCAAGAAATTTTCCTTTTGACTTTGGACGAGTCGGCTTCATATCCACCCAAATGACATGTAATTTGTCCGAAGCATCATTTACTTTACAGAAAGCCTTCAGTGTCACTGCTGTTCTTGTCTCCTAGAATTGCGGACACCACATGAGCAACAATTACAAACAGCAAACCACTGTCACATTTGAAATCCAAATGGAATCTTCCAACAAGAAACTTGTTACTCAGGGGCGGGACCACCTTAGTGGGTGCGGGGTCAATCGACCCAGCTCAAAATAAATTATCTAAAAAAAAGAAAAATTAGATATAGACATATAAAGAATTGAACTAAAAAGTTTTTGTTGATCCACTGAATATCTTTAATTGATCCCATAAAATTTATTAATCATTGTGATTTACTTATCTTATTTGAATTTTGGCCAATATTTTATAAAATAATAATATAACTATTTTAAATCTATTGCACTAAAATAGTTTAAATTATAAAATTCTTGAACCCACTAAAAAAGATCCTGCGGACTAGCTGTCACTGCATTAGAAAGTGTAGTCACCATCCAACCTAAAACTTTCATCATCAGAACCAGTATTCTCTCACTCCAATCCATCAACCCATGAGAGACACCGAAACCCAGTCCCACAAAAGGAGGCGGAAAAGACAAAGGAACAAATTCTCGAATCCTTTAGTAGATGAAATATCTCCTTTACCCAAAATAGTCACAGCTGCAACACCATCTTCAGGCAAAATATCTAGGCGAGGCAAAGATTGACAGTAAGAACCCACTTTTCATAAGGCCCTTGTTACTCAGCAAAATGGTCTTAGATGAGTTATTTCCTGGGAAACGTATTATCCAGCTCCATCTGACTTCACTGAACTATTGCTACCCCAAGAATAATAGCCCCATAAAAGAAGTTGCCCACCTTTGAGCTAACCATTTCTTATAAAGAAGTGAGTTAAAAGCAATAACATGCACTGAACCGAGCCTTCTTAATGAATTAGCCCGCCTCATTCGACCAAATAACCAACAAACCGTGAAACCCAATTAATAAAGCCTCATTAATCTGCTTTCCACAATAGGAAAGCTCTTTCAGAGCCTGGTACTAGGCAAGCCCCCTCGATTTGGCAACAAAAGTATATTATAGAATAGTCTTTTGGTCGGCTTTCCCATTCTTGAGGACTTCCCAGCCGGGCAGGTAAAGAAAGGGGATTCTTCTTGCTTCTTACTTTTGGCAGCAGATGTCCACCTTTTGAGGCATCATTTTTGACTCTGGGACAAATGAAAACTCACTTTTCTATTCCTAACCTAACCATAAATGCAGGAGATCTCTAACTAGGAACTTCACAACAGTGGAACATGAATTGGGGTGCAGACAAGTGGTGTGCCAACTACTGGATCATTTAAGCATACGCATTGATTGTAGTCTAAGTTCACCATCTTCAGAGAATGTCTCAACTGCAGGATCATTCAAACATATGAATGGACTGAAGGATAAACTCATCATCTTCAGAGAAGATGCGGCCTGTTTGTAATTGATGTCATGAATATCTAACTGATGCTGTAAGTATATTGAAGAATTTTAATGTTTACCATGGACCTGCTGTGAAGATCTGGTAAATTTGATTGGCAGAAGTATTGATTGAGTCTTGTTTTTGATACTCACGAGTCACAACTAATGACTTACATCCACGGTGGCGCACACTGACATCCATAAGGTGTTTTATTGCATAATCTAAACAAGACAATTATAATTCAAATCCAACCCAAAATAATGAAATCAAATTGTGGTTTTGAGCTTCAATTTCAATCATGCGGATTATATGCATATTTCCCCTATATCATCTCCATAAACCAACACTAGAGTTTCAAATATGGGAAGCAAGAGAACTGAGTGATAGAGGGCAAATCGCCTTACATTATTCAACGATCCACAAATCTTAGTCCAATCCTTTGATTCCAACCCCTGAACTAAGCTCAGTAATTCAACAGTTTAAATTAAACGCATCAGAACACAACCAACCGCCCAAATAACAAACTATCTGCTCTACTTAACCTAATTTCAGTGCCCGAAAGAACAAATCCACATGTTGAAAAGGAAAGAAAAGAAAATAAAAGAAAACATCACTTCGACCAAAACAACTTGTGATTGAGAAATGGAGAAGATAGAAAGAGAAACCTGAATCTTGACTTCAGGATCTGTAATTGCCTTCAGATCGCCGGAGAAAACGTAGTCGATGACCGTGTCTGTCCTAGGAGGCAAACGATCGGAATTTTCGTCATTCACAGCACAATCAAATTGTTTTCTATGGATATCAATTGCAACTTTCGCTTGCTTCAAAGGTCGATCCCTGACGACTGGTACTGGAATGGCGTCGCCGTCAATCGGCCTCAACGCCATTAGCTATCTCCCTTCTCGCAAAGAGAGAGAAAGAAGGAGAAACAAAGATCGCGAAAGAGATTCTTCGTGTTGATTGGGTAAGCTGATGAAGATTTGATGATGGAGAGGTTGCAGTAGCAGTGAGTAAACGTCCATTTTTGTCCCAAGTAAACTGCAAATGTAACGTCCACATCAAGTCCTTTATGTTTAGTTGTTGAAATTTGAATTAGTGATTTAACAAAATAAATCTTTTTTTTTTAACTGCTAAAATTAAATTAATAAAAAGTATTTATGTAGTTTTTAAATTTGAATTAAAAATTGAAATATTAGAAAATCCCAAAGTTAATTTTTTAAATATTTTTGAAATTCATACGCATTATAACTTCATAAATCTAACATATAAACAAATCTTTTGATAATTTAGAATCATAGAAGTAATGTATTACAAATTATAAATATCAATATACATCAAATTTAAATTAATAAGTATAGTCTAAAAAAAGAATTTGATTAATTTTATAATTTAATTGTTTATATTTTGTCCATTTTATTAAAGTTATCTTATATATATTTTTTAAATTGTTAATTTTATATTTGATATATATTTCACATTTAAAAAATATAATTACTGATAGATACAGTAATACATATACCTACTTGAACCCAGTACATGAAAGGATGAAAAGCCTAAGCAACAGTGGCCCTACGGAAAATACTCTGAGTCCATTAAGTAAATGGTATGACAATTAGTTCAGTAGACGCAACTCGAACTACCTAATATTGAAAGAGTAATAATGGATAATTAATGAATCGTTACAGGTGATTATCGCACCGATTCAACGGTTAAAAATCATACAATCCAACTATTAATTGTAGGTGGCGGTTACATGTATAAATAATGCTCCTCATAACTAAAGAGTATTGATTCAAGAGTTTGCAAACTAAACGACATTAATAACTATAAATATAGTCTCTGCCTCAAAAATAGTAAGAGAAAGGAGACGAGAAAACGAGAGGAAAAAGGTTTAAACCAGACAAATTGTAAAGTCTGACACTCTCTTAAACAAGTGTATCACTTCCATAATTGTTCTCTTAATTGAGCTCATTCTAATAAACACAGCCCTCCAAATAAAAATAATCAATCCCCCATCTACTTATGTTCTCACTCTCATCTTTTCGCATTTTTTTCATCAGAATAAAAAAATTACTGATTTGAGCGTTATAAGATATACATGGAGTAAATCTCATATACCTCTTACCTCCTATTTGTTTTATTATGGTATACAGAATTTAAATTTTAAATAACAAGAATCCGACCCATAACTGATCAGATACCTGTACAAAGCAGTTCTTTAATTGATTCAATTATTTGGATATTAGAGACACATCAATTATATTACTTAATATGATTGTCACAAATGTGATACTACAATCATGATCCAAATAAATTAAGTATTATTATATTAAACAGATTTCATTAATTTCTAAGCTTGAAATTACATTTGATCTCAACTCACCAATGTACCGAGTTAATTTGGGATTTGATTTGATTTGGATGATCTGATCAATTTTTTCTTAAAAAAAATTGTACACCCCTAATTACAACGATAATGGGATGGTGACTGTGGATTTAGCAAGGACGAGGGGCTCAACCCCGCAAGAACATGAAAATCTGGACTGTTCAATAATGACGATCCTACGGTCTCTATTTTATGTTGTTAAAATAATATTTTATAGTTTTTTTAAATAATAAAAAACTAAAATACTTATATTATTTTTAAAAAAATATAATATTTAGTTTTAATTTATTTTAAGAAATTCATATTTTTATACATCCCGAGTTTGTCGTGGTATTGCTCTTAACTTGGCACATTGGTGATGAGCATAATAATTATTCATAAATAAATTTATTGTTTTTATGCAAATCCATTAATATTATATTTATTTTCATTTAAATTAATTATGTTATATTTAATTTAATTTTTTGATACAGAGAGCCGGACGTCGCTATACACAGTGCTACTGCAGACAAGAAATGAAGGGTAGGGAAGAAAAGAAAGAGTCTGACAGAAGAGAGATCGAGAGAGATAGAAGAGGAGAGTGAGAGAGAGTATGATAAAGAAAAAGATATTTTATTTCTTAACTGCATTATGCTTCCCAAGCAACACTTATATAGAGTGGTGTGTACAAGGCTTCAGATTTCATTTAATAGAAAGTAATATCATAATAGAAATAAGTAGGTATATTGTTGTAACAGTAAGTAATTAAAATATCCTAACAGTATAATAAGTATCCTGATAGTAAATAATAATAATAATGCATAATACACAGTATAAAAAGCTTAATAATAATCCCGAAATTTGAACCATTGCTGGGTCAACTTTGTACTCCTTCGGTAGCGCAGCGCATCTGTTGCCGTGATGGTATCTGAATTTACAAAACCCGTAACAATGCCGCAATCATCGAAAAGAACCTTATCATCAAGGTTGAATGCGGGATAATCTTGAATAAATTCTACCGTCGATTCCCACGTGGCTTCAGTAGGGGAATGGGATTCCCGTCGGACCAGCAGTTGAGGAAGAAATTTACCCTATTGCAGCACCTTCCGGATGCCCAGGATTTGGTGAGGGTACAGGAGAGGCTAGGAACCACGTGCGTCTAGAGATAAGGCAATGCGCTATTCAGTCGGATTGCCATAACACTTCTTCAACAGAAAAACATGAAAGACATTATAGGTAAGCCGGGAGGTCCAACTTATAAGCAACAGGTCCAATTCGCTCAATGATGATGAAGGATCTGTAGTAACGTTTGGCTAGCTTATTGGACTGTCGACGTGCAACGGTGGATCACCGATAAGGATGGAGTTTGACGAATACCCAGTTACCTATTTGGAATTCACGATCCGTTCGGTGAGTATCAATAGTTGGGATTGTTGAAGGTTATTCTTGAGAGCTGTGAGAATGTGGGAACGCTCAGTGAGTAGTTCATCAACAGCGGCGACCGAAGAGGACCCTTGCGCGTAGTCAATTAGCGCCGGGGGCTGCCTACCATAAATAGCTTCAAAGGGTCATTCGGATGGAAGAATGCCACGCCGTATTGTAGCTTCACTCCGTCCATGACAAATATTTACCCCATGTCAAGAGATTATCCGTGGCAAAACAGCGTAAATAGTCTTCCAGGCAACGATTTAGGACCTCAGTTTGTCTATCGGTTTGGGGATGATAGAAGCTACTCATGGATAGTGTGGTGCACTGCAATTTAAACAATTCTCGCCAAAACATACTCATAAAAACGGGGTCATCGTCAGAAACAATATCGGTGGGAACCCCATGCAAATGGCAGATTTCAGCTACAACCACTTCTGCCACTTTCGCAGTAGTGAAGTGAGTGTCCAATAAGAGGAAGTGAGTATATTTGGACAACCGGTCCACAACCACAAAGATTACAGTCTTTTCATTTGAAGGAGGCAAGTGCGTAATAAAATCTATGGAAATAGACTCCCAAATATTTTTCGAGAATAGGGAGAGGTTGTAGAAGTCCAACAGGGGTAGCATTGATAGATTTTATCGGCTGGCAGGTCGAGCAGCGGCTCATGAATGCCCATACATCGTGATGCATATTAGGCCAATAGAAGGACGTAGCAACTCTGGCTAAAGTGCGTTGGAACCAAGCATGACCTCTCACAGGCAAATTATGATATTCCTGTAAAATTAGCTTAGGCAAAGTAGACTCGAGTGGAACCAGGATTCGATTTTTGTTCAATATGAGTCTATCTTGCAGAGTGTAGTGTTCATGATCTCCTGGTTGCTCCTGCAGGATCATAATCAACTCCCTAGAAGCTAGGTGACGATCATAGAATTGTCGAAGCGCTGTCAGGAGGGCACCACAGGCTTAGAAACAGCCTGTAGGACATGATAAACTGCCTTAGGTAGTCTAGACAAGGCATCTGCTAGGGTGTTCTCCTTCCCCAGCCAGTAGACGATGTCAAATTCATAGCCCATCAATTTGGTGACGCATTGTTGTTGCTCAGGAGTGTGGATGGCTTGATTGAAGAGCTCTTTAAGTGGTTGATAATCTGTTCGAATTATGAATTTTACACCCAACAAATATTATCGCCATTTTTTAACTACTTCCACGATGGCATATAGTTCCCGAAGGTAGGTTGAGGCCGCTTGTAACCGAGGTTGAGTTGTTGGCTAAAGAATGCGATAGGCTATCCTGATTGCATGAGCACCGCGCCGACCCTATGGCCTGATGCATCAACTTTGATGGCGAATGGTCTAGAAAAATCTGGCAATGGTAGGACCAGTGTGGAAGAGAGGATAGTTTTGAGGCCATTGAAGGCCGACTCAACTTCTTTGCTCCAGATAAAAGCATTTTTCTGTAACAATTGCATTAGTGGCGTTGCGATCTGTGCATAATGTGACACAAATCGCCTATAATATCCAGCGAGTCCAAGAAAGCCTCATAACTGTTTGATATTAGTGGGCGTTGGCCAATCTTGCACTGCAGCCACTTTATTTGGTTCAATTGTCACTCCCATTCTAGAGACAATGTGGCCCAAGTAGGATAAAGAGGTCTGGCCAAATTCACACTTGGACAATTTGGCAAATAATTGATTCTCCTGCAGGATGTGAAGGACCGGTGAGAGATGCTCCAGATGCAATTCCTATGAAAGGTTGTATACTAAAATGTCGTCAAAGAATACCAACACAAATTTCCGCAACACCGGCCGGAAAATGGCATTCATCTCAAACTGGAAGGACGAATGTGCATTGAATAATCCGAAGGGTATAACAAGGAATTCATAATGCCCTTCGTGTGTCCAGAAGGTTGTCTTGTGTACATCATCTGCATGCACTCTTTTAATTGATGATAACCTGCACGCAAATCCAGCTTAGAGAATACTTGAGCACCATGTAGCTCATCTAATAATTCATCAACGATTGGAATAGAGAAGGTGTCTTTAATTATTAACGCATTGAGAGCACGATAGTCCACACAGAAGCGCCAGCTACCATCCATTTTCTTAACCAGAAGGACTGGAGAAGAAAATGGGCTAGTACTAGGCCGAATAATGCCTTTTGTCGGCATCTCTTGTATCATTTTTTTCATTTTTGCCTTCTGAAAATGTGGATAATGATATGGTTTAACCTTAACAAGCGGAGCATGAGCCTTCAAGGGAATCCGGTGGTCTGTGGTGCGGTGAGGGAGTAACCCATGAGGAATAGAGAAGACATCCGCAAAGGAGTTAAGAATGCTGTGCAGTTTGGCCAAAACTACAAAATTAATATCCCGAGGCAATTGTGAAGGAGACAGGACCATCTCCGAACTGCTGTCTGGAGAAGCTTCCATGACCGGGGTGAATGTTAATCGAAAATATGTAGAGGCCGAGTGCATAAGCTCACCTCGTCTCACTTGTCCCAAGGACATAGCGGAGATTGTCACATGCTAAAGCCCATGTAGAGTGAGCTATTTTCCATCGTGATAAAATCGCATCCAAAGGGCCTTATAATCAAATAATACTGGTCCAATTGTAGCTAGCCATTGGACCCCCAAGACAAGGTTTGCTCCATAAATTGGTAGTAGATATAGGTTCATCAGAAATCCAGTGGAACTCAGGGTGATGGGAACATTAATGCATCGGCCTTCACATTGGAGGGAATCACCATTTCCCACTGTGACATTGAGATATTGTGAAGGTTCGATGGAGATGCCCAGGTGTTTGGCCAATCGAGTCTGCAGGAAATTGTGGGTAAAGCTGCTATCCACTAACACTACCACCGAATGGCCAAACAACACTCCTTGGAGTCGTAAGGTAGAGGGAACAGAATGGCCCTCCTAGGCATGGAGGGATATAGTTGGTGTAATGTCCGTGATTGGTGGTAAGGGAATTGTGTCTTGCGGAAAGCAAGCGGTGTTTCCATCTCTTGTGGTCTCAATTTCTTCAAGTGGTGATGAGCATAATAATTATTCATAAATAGATTTATTGTTTTTATGCAAATCAATTAATATTATATTTATCTTCATTTAAATTAAATATGTTATATTTAATTTAATATTTTGATGCAAAGAGCTGAACACCACTCTGCACAGTGCTGCTGCAAACAAGGAATGAAGGGTAGGGAAGAAAAGGAAGAGTCTGACAGAAGAGAAAAAGAGAAAGATAGAAGAGGAGAGTGAGAGAGAGTATGATAGAGAAAAAGATATTTTATTCCTTAACTGCATTATGCTTCCCAAGCAACGCCTATATAGAGTGGCATGTACAAGGCTTCGGATTTCATTTAATAGAAAGCAATATCCTAACAGAAATCAGTAGGTATATAGTTATAATAGTAAGTAATTAAAATATCCTAACAGTATAATATGTATCCTAATAGTAAATAATAATAAAGTATAATATGCAGTATAAAAAACTTAATAATAATTCTGGAATTTGGATGGTTATCGGGTCAACCTTGTACTCCTCCATAGCACGGCGCATCAGTTGCCGTGATGGTGTCCAAATTTACAAAACCCGTAACATATTTATACAAAGAAAATTATTTTGAACTTATCCTACTCTCATAACTTATCAAAGAAACCTTTTCATCTCTACCAGATAGGTGTCAAACATCAAGAGACATAGAATTGGACCTCTTATATCAAAATAATATATATAGTAATGACGGGTATGACAGTACTTAAGTCAGCCCAAAATTTAGTATGTAGAAGAAAAAAAGTTCAAATAACAACGGCCAAACAGAAAACCCTCTAAATCCATAAAACAAAAGGCGTAGTGATTGACCAAAAAGGTGCAACTCAAGCTGCCCAATTATGAATGGGTAATAATGAATAATCAATGAACTATTTAAGGTGTTACCACACCGATCCAACGGCCAATGTGGTCCTACTATTAAGTGAAGGCGGCAGTTGCATGCACAAGTAACTCCCCTCACAATTGTAGAGATGTTACACCCTCACATTGAATTAGGGGTTTGCAAACCAAACGGCACTCCTCGCTATTGATATAACCCCTCCCCCCAAAAAAGGTAGGATAGACATCTGGACAAACAAAATTATACAGAATACAAAGTCAGCCACTCTCCTAAACGATTGCATTTCTCCCAAAACTACTCACTCATTTGAGTGCATTCCAAGGAGTATAGCCCTCCAAATAAAAACCGTTGATCCTCATCTACTTTCATTGTAACAGAACTGGTCCTATCCTTTAAGACCTTCCGTTAAATAACATACTTAATCAATTAAAACTCATATGTTATTAACTTAATATATTGATTTTTATAAAAATTTTGGCAGAGTCTTCCCTAAAAGTGAAAGAAACCCATACATAAAATCTGTAAATAAGGTCCTATACATAATATACAAATATTTAAAACTCAAAATTTATCCCCTTCACATTCGCAACATAGTAAAAAACATCCACAGGATCACAATATTAATGTCATTTCATTTATGGCTCAAATATAATATTCTCAACTATTATTTTGGGTCAAAAGAGAGATACCTTCTAGAAATCTGTACAAACCCAACAATTATACCTGTGGAAGCGTAACTATGTCCACAATAGTACATATATCATGATATATCATAGTTTTACAATATTCATTCAAAAACATAAACATTTTCTTATATTTACATACATTAACACAACTACAATATCATTAGTCTTCAAAATTCAGCAACTCTTCCTGTAACTGAGCCCTATCTTCAAATTTTTCATCTGGCATCAATTCATCAGGGTTATCTAGAAGGGAAGAATAAAAACAACAGGGGGGATGAGCAATAAGCTCAGTAAGGTACCATAACGATGATAACGTGTAAATATTATGCAAAATATATTATAATAAAGAGATGCAAATGTTGAGAGACCGGAATAAATTTTTATACAAACGAAAACTGTAGTCAAGTCTTGACTTCGTTCATTTTACCTTATCTTTTACTTATTTATCCTATTTATTATTTTATCTTAAGGGACCAATACTAGTAGATCCTACTAGCGGAGGAAACGAATAATCGAGGATAAATTATATTACTCTACACAATCAAAGGCCTTAGTTCTTTATTTTTGCATGTCCAGACATCATCTCACATTCTTGCATAATCTTATGATCCCTCCTTATTTACATCCCGAGGAGTAGGATAATCTTAGATTCATGATTCTTGTCCTTCATAGTAACACCCCGAGGAAGGCAGACCACGTATCACTCCGCCAACAGAGTTATTCTCGATTACCACTGTAACTTCCCAAGACTTGCAAAAATATCGCCCTCTTCATTAAGCGGCCAAGATACGGGGTCAGGGTACCCTCGAGTTTCCACCGCAATATTCGTGGCAGGCTAAAGAATATAATATGCCGAACAATCCTTGGTCCAATTTCTTATTAGTTTTACTTAACTTTGAAAATTCTTACTTCTTAGTCTTGGTCCTCTTTCATTAGTGGTCATTACAAATTTACGTAACAAAATTTTCATCTTTATTCCTCAAGGACACTTTCTTTTACATACTTTAATCCTCCATACACATTTTAAAATTTTCAATAATGTTTAACAGTATAACTTTTAACAATTTTATGAATAATACATTTATTAGTTTAAATACTTCACAATGTTATATCTTCATGTCAAAATTTATTTTTCTCCATATTTATTTCCAATTTTTGTGCTTAGGGTTTGATAATACACTCCAGACGCGTAACACCAAATATACACCGAAAATAAACCCACCATTCATAATACTCATGTTTAATCATAACTTATTGATAATATTATAAGAAAAATGAAAAATATGCAATATTATATATAAATCTTAAAAGATGAGAATTTTAGAGTGGGCTAGAAACGGTAATAACGAAAAATAAGGTTAAGGTACACTTGCTACTGTCTGATTTATTATTTTTCTTATTCTGATCAGATCGGAAGCTGCTAAAGTTTTCTCATCCTTCTCTTTTTCTCCTTCTCCTTCATTTCCCTCTTCTCCCTGTTGTCGCTTGTGTTCTCTCTCTTTTTCTCATTCATTTTCCTATTTATATATAAAAATAAGTAGGTGGGAAACTTCTAAAGTGTGCTCGAGTCCAAACATGTTTTATATATTTTATGAAACTTTTCAACAACTGCTATTTTTTATATATTTTTATTTTTTATAAAGAAATATTTTTTATTTTAATAAAAAAATAACAACTATTAAATTTTGATCTAACGGCTACCATCAGGTGCTACATATGCTGCAACTCTCCTCACGTCGCAGCCCCACAAAAACCTAACACCATCACCACATGCTATACCACTACCCTTGTCGTCCTATCACATTATTGTCCTTACTAGCACACGATGCACTGACAATTTTATGAAAATAAAATGACAAATTGGTCCAAAATTATTATTTCTCATGAACCAGAAATAATAAATTCTATCAGAATATGATTTTCTAAAGCTTATTATTTGAAGGTAATTAATTTGTAATATATACGACAATTAAACAGTAAAATTATTATTTTATTAAAAATTAATATAAAATAAAATAAAAATTATAATTTTCCTCCACCAATTATGCCACTGAGACAAGAATTTAAGAAACTTTTGCTTTGATATTGTTACACATGGTTGATCTATTATTTATATGAGAAAGTAAAATGCAAAGGTTGTTAGTACTTATACGAGTTAACAGTCTAACTCCTCATTGCTTTACATGGGCGCAGGGGCGCTGTGACATCAATGAATGCCTTTTTTGATATATGAAAAAATTTATTAAATATAAAAAAGAAAATTGATAGCTGTTTCATAGCCATTGGATAAAAAAATATCCAACGACTACGGAGTAGCTAGATTTCTCCCTCCATCATCTTGCTGAGCGGTCACTGCCACTGTCAACTCTTCCAACAAAATGAAGGACAGAAGAAGAAGAGAAAAAGAGATATCAGTCTAAGGCCTAAAATTGAGACGAAATTGCCACCATTGTATGACGTTTTCATCATCGCCTTCCGTCCTCCAGCAAAATGAAGGACAAAAGAAGAAGAGAGAAAGAGAAAGAGAGAACAGTTAGGGGCCGAAATGGAGACACAGTCGTTAGATCTGTTTTATTTTTTTTCATAATTTTTTATATAATAAAAATGACAACCGTTTGATTAAATCTAAAAGCTTTGCTGAAACTCTATACACGCTACAATGCCCCTAGTTTGTGTTATTATACTCCCATAATGCAATCTTAACAAATGACATTAATTTAATCTATAATTAGAACATGATCCATTATTTCTGTATAATATTATATAATAAATCTAAAGAAAAAGTAGCTTATTATTATTATTATTATTGTTGTTGTTGTTGTTATTGTTATTATTATTATTGTATTAAAATAAAATATTACTATTATTAAATAGGTTATATCATACTGACGCAATCCATTTTATCAAAATGTCAATACATAAATGTGTTGTGCCAGACAAGGTATGAGACAAAAAATATCTCAATTTAGTACAGCACATTGGCCATCTATGTGGGGCCAAATGTGCCTCCAGACCGTGTTAGTCTAGGTACGGCTATAATAAAAATAATAATGAATATATAAAAAATAAATTATATAAAATATTATAAAAAAATATATCATATTTATTTTATTTTGTCAAATATTTTTAATTTTATATTTTATAAAAATAAAAAAAATAATTTAATAATAACTTACTTATTTTTAAATTTTATTATTTTTCTACTATCGCTGCTTTTAGAATCATACTCTTTACTAAAATTTAAAATAATTAAATTTTTAACATGATTTTTTATATTTGTCAATCATTAAAAATAATATAATTTTTAATATATTTAATGTTATCTTCCTTTGTCTCTCTTTGTCTGCATACTAATCCGGATTTGGGAATCCTGAGCAGGATCTTACTTCTTTTTATAGGATTATTGGATCAAAATTCAATGATCAAAATTTAAAAAATAAAAAATATTAAATATAGTTATATTTTTAATTTATTTTTTTAAAATATTAGTATTTATTAAATATTAAGTCAAATATTAAAAATACTTTTAATAAAAATAATTATTTATATATTATTATATATTATTTAAATTTTAACTATTAAATTTTTTAAAGTTATTTTATTACCCTATCTAAAATATAATTTTAGATATATTTCTTATACAAAAATAAATCAATTTTAATTTAAAGATAAAATAATTGTAATGTTAATTATTTTTTTAAAAAATAAAATTAACTATGTTAAAATAATTAAATTATAATTTTTTCTTTTTAAATCTACAGCTAATTTTTAAAGGTAGATTACCTCCATTTTACAAAAGAAATAGCATAGCCGCCCGAACTGTGTATTGCGGTGATTTCGTTAGGGATTTCGGATCACCATTGATGAAATGCAACATTGAAACTTCGCAATTTCTTTGCGCTCCTCTCGCTCTCTCTCAAGTTGTTAACAACTGAGTTACTGTTGATTAGCTGTTTGTCATGATTTCACTGCGACGACGATGAAAATGGTGACTACACTGATTTATCCACGACATTTTTCCCAATAATTTTCGCTGTATTGTTACAATGTTTCTTACCTTTTCTTTACGCTCCCAATTACAGTTAAATTCTAAAAGCAATATTGCCTGAGATTTTAGTACGATGAGTAGTGTAAATGGCATATCATCGGTTTATTGTTCAAAACGCGGGGTGTAATTTGTTAGGGATTTGAGAACACAATTTCGGGAAGGATTTAGCTGTTCTATGGAGAACCAGTTACAAATACGCATGGGCACTGCATTGTTGGTCACCGAAATCTGGACGGCGATTTTCATGCAATTATGCTTGAGTTTATTGTTTTGTGCTACATTGTTTGATTCAGTTTCCTTGCTTATGAATGAGGGATGTTAATTGACTTCGATTTGATATCGGAAAAAACCTAGGGACCGCATGTTTGGTCAAAATTACAAACGCTTTAAATGAAAATGATACACAGAAATTGAGATGTCGTTTGGTTGTCATCCTGAGAACTCAAAACAAAAGTGGAAGCCGTGATAGAGTGTGCACCAAATTCGGTCTGTCTGAGGATTAGAACGAAAAAGTGAGCGGTGCAAAATTTTTCTGACTTTTGACTGCAAGATAGTTTGGCTCAATGTTCGCGTGACATTTCACTCTAGCAGAGCCCTTTGAGCGAAATTCTGGGAGATATTTTGCTTATGCCATTTTTCTAGTAGCGAACCGTAAGTAGACCACATGATGGCTGCTCAAGCAGCCTCGCAGGGTATAAATATAATGTGTTGTTTTAGGGTTGCAGTGAGAGGCCTCCTTTTCAATTCCTTTTCAAATTAGAGAAACATCTTATCATTTGCCTGTGGTTTTTTTCCTTTGTGGTTTTTTCACATCAATCCAGTGTTCTTTTGTGTGATTGTTTGTTGTTATACTTTTGCTCATTTCCCAAATCCTAACAAATGGTTGCTGATTTGGATTCGCAAATCAAACCATCGAACCACAAATGGAAAAAGGTAATTAGGCAGACTAACAACAATGTCGGCAGTTCAAAGTGATTTGTTCAAATTAGAACAAAAACTTTATCCATAAAAAGCCAATGTAAAACTCTATACATGCGACAGGAAGACAATCTAGCAATTACATATACAGAAATGCCACACTCTGATGGTGAAAAATTGGCAATAATCCCTTTAGAATATTAACCAGACAGTAGTATTAATTTTTATGAGTACGGTTAATGTTTTGTGAGACTACTTGAGCCATCACTTTCCTTTTTCGGAAAAATGTTTCTTTTAAATAGCCTTGGTTCCACATTGAATACTCTTGAGTCTTGTAGGTAGTATCTCAAGGTGACTTTATGCATAGTGCTTCTTCTTTATTGTTCATGCAGCATTTCCAGATTTTTAGGGGGTTCAGCTAGCAGAGTTATTGTAATGAGTAAAAAATCTCGAAGCAATTACTCAGAAAAACGTCACCTCAAAGATGAAGGGAGGTATTAATGCCTTGCTTCTGATTCAATAAAGCATAAGCAGCAAGAGGGGAAGCAAGTAAGATTTAGTCTTCCATAAAGGGAGTGACTGAAACAAAGGTAAAAGCTATGAATATAGAGGCGTCATGGAAAGAAGGAAAAAGCGCATCTTTCACCCACTGTCCAATTTGTGGAAAAAGCTTCTCTCAAATAGCAGTCTTTCCATTCCGAATACTCGAGTTTTCAAGGGTATACTCAAGGTGACTTTTTGCATCCTGTCTGTTTTTCATTGCTTATGTGCATCCTCAGTCATACTTGGGGTTCAACAAGCTGACTTTTCCTAATGTGTAAAAATCATCAAGACACTACTTGATAAAACATCCCCTTTTTCGTATAGAAAGAGATGAACACAATTTGGCTAGACAGAGATCTGAAATATGGTTGAAAGATAGACGAAGTATTAAGAAGATATATTGATGAAAATATCAGTAATGGACATATCAGACAATATGTACCAGTATTAGAAGGAAAGGATTTTCCAAAAATTATAAGTTTGCAAGGCTGTATATTAAGAAATATTGACTGATATATCACAATATTGTCAAGGTATTAAAAAATATTAATATCGAAAAACTCGAGACTAATATATATTTGCTGGTATAGTAAAATATTGTCCTATTGTTTGTAATATCGGCCTATATTTACATCCATGAGCAGATAGGCTTAGGGAGATTGGGTATCAGGTTGAAGATGAAAGACTATTGAAAAAGGTTGAAAATGATGTTTTTTTGTACGGAAAAATTAAGAAATGCCAACATGATGACTTGAGATGTCGGAATAACCGTTGCATGTTTATATAAGAAATAAAATGAGAAATTATATGAACCGTATTCTATTACCATGTTTTCGCTTGTTTGATATTGAAAATGAGAAATTAGAAGTAGTAATGATACCAAGCAGGCTCTACATGTTATTGACTGATATTTCTATGATTAGGTATTCCAAGTCTGTGCTTTTACTTGGTTTTCCATTTGATGGTCACATTCAATATGCAAAATGATGTTGTGCACAAACATTGAGCCTGTGTCTTTAGCATCAACTTCTCTCATGTAGTTTTGTTCATTGGAAATGAGTGTGGTCTGATGATGCTTTGTCTAGATTTATCATATTACAACTCGACTTTCTTCTTTTTCCCATCTCTTATTTTTGTCTATCTTTGATTGGACTAGTTTTACTCTGCCTATCATATTGCAGTTATGTGTTGAATGGACAAATCGAAATTCATAATATCAGCTGGCTGGTTTTAATGTTTTAGCAGCTTGTTCTAATGTTATCTTTCCAACAATTTATTGTTATACATGAGGCAAAACCAGAAATGTTCTTGAGTTTTGAGAATTTAATGTAGTCTTTGTTAGGAATTTGGGATGTTAGTAATAGTTAATTAATAAATTATCACATAACAAGATACCAAAATTACGTGGAAAAACTTTGAAAGAAAAAAACTACAAGCAAACGAAGAGATATTTTACTATTTTCGAATTGGGTTACAAAATGAGAGATTAAGTACAAATTGTGTTTTTGAAATCTCAACCAAAATCTTAGTGCAAACAACATATATATAAATATAAATATAAATAAATGAATAAATAAGTATATGTATATGTATATGTATATGTATATGTATATGTATATAACCAGAGATGTTCTCGAATTTTGGGAATTTAATGTAGTTTTTGTTAGGAATTTGGGATGTTGGTAATAGTTAAATAATAAAGAATTGTACAACAAAACATCAAAATTACATGGAAAAACTTCGAAGGAAGAAGACTATAGGCAAACGAAGAGATATTTTACTATTTTCGAATAGGGTTACAAGATGAGAGATAAGTACAAATTGTGTTGTTGAAATCTCAACCAAAGTCCTAGTGCAAACAACATGTGTATATATATATATATATATAGTTTAACTTATGGGTTCAAAAATATAATAGATCTATATCACCACTAATCTCTATTTAAAATTTACATCAAATCGTACCACAAACTTTTCAAGTCAAGTTTTTAAATAGATCGGTTATACAAAATGAATTGAGGTCACATTGAAGAATCTCTTTTTGACACTTGACCATTTGAGACAGTTCAATAAGCTTCCTTTTCATCATTCTGTATATTTCTTTTGTAACTATTGGAGAAACAAAAACTTGTTTACCTTAAAGACCCTTGTGGTTTGTGGAATGGAAGGAATGGGAATGAGGAGCAAAACTAGGTATAAAATCGATAATTGCAAATGCAATTGTCATTGGTGATGGTTTAATATTTTTTGTTGTTTTCTATCCCTATTCCTCCCTTTTTATACTAACCTCCTCATTTGATGTGAAAGTGAAGAATTATTGGAGGTTGATCAGTAAGTATTGTGAGCATGGAAGAAAAAATTGATATTGATATCAGTATTAAATATATCAGATAATACATATTGTATTTGATGTATCAAAAAAAAGTGAGAATTATAACCTAATAAATAAATATTTGACGATATATCGACCAATTATTAAATATTTCGACTAATATTTTAAATATCATTCAAAATATTATGTTATATCATTGATACAACAACGTACTGTAATATTGTTACGATATAAAAAAATATTAGTATTGTTTTATCAATACACAATATTTTCATCGGAAACTGGGAGTCTCCTCAAGTACGGTAAATGTGGATGAAGTGATCGTACATTCTCACTCCCTCACATCAAACAGGCTGTAGCTTTGTTGTTATGGGGTTATTATGTAAATAATTGCGTATTAGCCTGTGTGTAGATAATGATGTTTATTTCTTTTAGACAAGAATGAAAAATTTTGCCACTGAATTATTCATCTGGTTTGGTTTCAAAATTTTAGCAGATAAAATACACATCTTGTCAGATGTAGACACTGTTGGATTTCAAGTCATTTTCTTGTGAGTTTTAGACCCATTGCACATAATATTTTTCAGTTTTTGTGCTGACAGGACTCTTTGCTTGATGTTCACGCGAGGTTTAGCTCAAGTGAAACCCTATTTATACGATATAGCTGCAAGATAGGATATGAGTTGCGATTATAGGAAGGATTCTAGTGGCCTGCTGTAGGCGAGCCATGTGATGGCCACTCAGGGGGCTTAGGGAATATAAATACATTTATTCTGATTTTTAGGGTATTTGAGCTGTTTCAAACACAAAAGAGACCGTTGACTTGGAGAAAAAAAAAGGAGAGAAAAGAAAAAGATGAAACTGTGAGCATCCGTTTGAGACCCTGTTCGTGTTCCATCCTTCACTAATCTCACATATATTGTTCTAGTTTTTATTGAACGTAATACTAATTGATTTTCTTCTTGAGTTACTTTCTCCTGTTCGGTTTTAAAATTCGTACACTTGTAGTGTTGATAATCATGGTATGCTCGGGGTTATAGTAACCAGTTTTTTACTCATGTGGTTGTTGTGAAAGAGTTGGCTATGTGGGGGTTAGTTTAACCGGATCCCTAGTATAATGAAAATATTTTCAGATGTAAAATTTTTTGATTTTTCTCTAAATTAAGAATAAATTTTTTTCACATAAAATCAATTGTAAATTTGTATACTTGATTATGCGTATTTTTTGTTCCTCATGGTTTAATAGGAAGAAAATATTGGCTGACAATGTCAAGGAATCCCGACTATCATGTCCTCTCATTAAGTAAATATATTTGGAATTTCAATGCGTGTCCCAAATGGTGAATGTGCTTGCTGGATTCACTCATGACAATGGTGAATCCCAACTAACAAAAACTGACCTAGGAACTAAACTTCTTACTGGCATATATATAGGATGCTGAGATCTCTCCCACCTTTTCCCTCCTCTATCAACTGTAAGCTTAAAGGAACACCTTAAAATCTGGTGGATTAATTTAACCTTAGTCCACGTTTTGTGTAAAATTCCCTCGAGGATCAACATATGCACTATTGCCTTCAGATGTTTTGGTTCCATAAGAATACGAACATAGCCACCATTAGTAAACTAAATTTTGTTCAATTGTCAAAATCCTATTTTTTAGGGATTTGGAATATTAATAGCTCTAAAATAAAAAACAATCATACAATAAAATATTAGATTTAAGTGAAAAAATTATGAAGAAAAAAAAAACATCGGCAAATGATGATGGATTTCACTACTTTTTAATAAGGTTATAAGAGGGGTTTTACTGCTACCAATTATATTTTTGTAATCTTACAAAGCCCTAGTACAAACGCCATGTATATATTATAACTGATTTTGCCCGATCCATTTGCTACCACTACTAACTCTATTTGAAATTTACATCAAGTCACATGGCGAACATTTTGGGTTGGATCTTCAAATAGTCTGATCATGCATAACAAACTGTTGGGATTTTGGGTTACTCTCGCGTGGGAAGCAAGTGCATGCGGTGATGTGGCCGAAGTAGAATGAAAGTCGGAGTGATTGCACTTAGCCGAAGTAGAATAAAGGTTGGAATGGTCACACTTGGCCAAAGTAGTATAAAAGCTGGAATGAAAACTTTCGGAGTGAAATTTTCTTCTCAAAGCCGAGGACTATAACTGAAAGGCCAAGGAATCGATTAAAGGTCGAGGACTTTGATTGAAGGACGAGGATTCTAAGTGATGGCTAAAGATATCAGTTGTTGACCGAGGACATTGGCCAAAAACCGAGGATCTTAGCTAAAGGCCGAGGACGTTTGAATAACGGCCGAGGACAACTTGTCTGCAAAAACAGACTTGCAAAGTCTACGTAGGCAGCAGATTTTGTAGAAAAGGAAGTTGACTTTTAAAGTTGGTAGCTGATTTGCAGAGTAGGTCAGTTGCTCTCAGCAAAAAGGCATTTTGCAGAGTTGGTGGTAGGTTTTGTTGTGTACGCAACCAACCTACAGAATAGGTGGTCGCCCGGTGCCTATATATATGTGTGCATGCTGAGCGAGCGGAGAGTGTGAGAGTGAGAGTGCAAAAGAGTGAAAACAAGGAGTCGTCATTTCGCTCGTGTTCTATTCTCTGTTCTCTGCTCTCCAAGGAGTTTGTATAACTAGGGTTTTGTAGCCAAAATTTATATAGTGAAATTTTTGTGGACTAAGTGTCCCGTGATTTTTTTTCTTTTATTCAAAAGAGGATTTTCACGTAAAATTGTGTGTTTTCAGCTATCTTTTATCTCTCTGTTGTGTATTTGTCATCTTTCTCCTCACGGATTCATTGTCCGACCGGCACTAAATTCTCCAATAAGTGGTATTAGAGACATGTTGTCGATACCGGCTGTTAAATCTCGTCGGAATCCATTGAGGTAGGCAACAAGATGATTTGCTTGAATGGCTCAAACGATGACATTTGGCAAAGTAAGATGTCGGACCTATTATTTGTTAAATCGATACACCTTCTAATGTTCACCACTCAAAAACCTGAGGCAAAATTGGAAGAAGACTGGATTTTTTAGCACAGGCAGGTGTGTCGCTATATTTGACAGTTTGTGGACAACAATATGTATAATCACATCACGGGTGAGGCTAATGCAAGGGCACTATGGGGGAAGCTGGAGACGCTCTACACTCCCAAGACAGGCAATAATAAATTATTTCATCTGATGAAATTAATGCAGGTGCGATATAAGGGTGGCTCGTCCATTTCTAACCACCTAAATGAGTTTCAATGGTGTGTTGACCGGCTAAATGGGATGGGCATTAAATTTGAAGATGAGATGTTGGGCTTGTGGCTCCTAACAACTCTACCGAACTCATGGGGATGATAAGAATCATCATTGCCAACACTGTACCAAACGGCGTGGTAACACTTGAAATGGTAAAATGAGTTGTACTGAACGAGGAGATGAGACTTCGATCACAAGGGACCTCCACCTCTTAACATTCCGAAATACTGGTGATTGAGTCACGGGGGAGTAAGGGACATAGTCCTAAGTCCGGAGAAAAGGGCGATTGTAAGTCCCGGTCGAGGTATTAAAACCTAGAGTGTTATTACTATGGAAAGAAATGCCCTATTAAAAAACATTATTATAAATGGAAGCGTGAAAGCGCGGGAAAAGAAAGTGGAGTCGAGAAGGGACGAGATGAAGAGAAGGCCTCGATCTCGACCGTAACTGAGGGTGACCTTCTGCTTACTTGTGAGACGGATGATGTGGTAAACTTAACCGATCACGAGTCCAACTGGGTGGTGGATGCAGATGCTTCGCTCCACATCACGTCCAGAAGGAGATTGTTCATATCTTACACTCCAGGAAATTTTGGAGTGTTAGGAATAGAAAATGAATGAACATCCCGGGTCGTTGGTAGAGGTGATGTATTGTTTGTCACCAACAATGGGATGAGGTTGTTACTGAAAGATGTCTGACATGTGCCTGATATCTAGTTGAATATAATCTCAACTAGCAGACTGGACAATGAAGGGTATTGCAATATCTTCTATAAAGGAGTATGGAGATTGACTAGAAGGTCTCTAGTCGTTGCACATAGAAAGAAAGTCTCCGACCTGTATCTGAAGAAAGCATCTGCCGTGGTCGGAGAGGTGAACGATGCAAGCAGTGAGGATTCTCGGATCTGTGGCACCGTCGGTTAGGCCACATGAGTGAAAAATGGTTGAGCAACTTGGTCAAAAAGGGCCTCATTTCTGGTGTAAAGGAAAGCGGTCTGAGGACCTGTACTCACTGCATGATGGGAAAGTAGCGACAAGTCTCATTTCAAGGAGACAAGTCTCATTTCAAGGAGACTCGTCTACCAAGAAGATCGAGCCGCTTGAACTGGTACACACCAATGTGTGTGAGCCATTTAAAGAGAAGTATTCGGAGGCGCACAATATTTTGTTTCGTTCATTGATAATGACTCAAGGAAGTTGTAGGTGGACCCACTTAAGACAAATGATCAAGTCCTTGAAGTATATGTATATGAGTATTTTTATTCTCTGGTTGAACTACAGACAAGAAGAAAATTGAAATGCATCCGAAGTGACAACGGCAGTGAATACATGGAGCTTTTGATGGCTATTGTCAGTTGCATGGTATTCGACATTAGAAGACACCGCTGAAAACACCACAGTTGAACGGAATGGTTGAGCGCATGAATCGTACAATGATGGAAAGAGTTAGATGCATACTCCTTGAAGCAAAACTCTCCGGATCATTTTGGGCGAAGGCATTGAAAACCGTTGCTTACGTCATCAATAGATTGTCGAGTGGCCTACTGAATGGAGAAGTCCCAGAGAAGATGTGGCTCGGGAAAGAACAGTCCTATGACCACCTCCGGGTATTTAGGTATAAGGCTTTTGTCCATATCCCAAATGATGAAAGGGCAAAGTTGGAGCCAAAGACAATACAGTGTGTCTTTCTGGGCTATATGGAAGACGAGTTGGGATTTAGACTCTACGATCCAATTGAGAAAAAGCTTGTCAGATTAAGGGATGTGGTGTTTGTTAAGGACGAGACCATTGATGATATCGGGAAAGAGAAGAAGGCAGTATCTGATACCGGTCGGACTAGTGTTGAAATCGTCCGACTGGCACCTCTTTGTCAAGAGGTTGATGGGCAAGGTATGGCGAGGGAAGGCAATGAAGAGATACCGTGCCTTGATGAAGATGTGGATGGTGACAACATTACTAAGTCAGCCGAGGTCGTTCCTGTCCGACGATCTTCAAGAAACCGACGACCATCAGTTCACTTGTCGGCCAGTGAGTATATTTTGCTCACTGATGGAGGAGAGCCAGAAAACTTTAAAGAAGCTATGGAAGGTGATCATAACGCGGAGTGGTTGGAGGCCATGCAGGACGAAATGAGTTCACTGTATGAGAACCATACGTTCGAGTTGGCCGAGTTGTCAAAAGGGAAGAGAGCTCTGAAGAACAAATGAGTTTTCCGCCTGAAGACCGACGATGGCACCTCGCAGCCGAGGTACAAAACACGACTGGTGTTGAAAGGCTTCAACTAGCAAAAAGTTGTCGATTTTGATAAAATTTTTGCACCGGTCGTGAAGATGTCATCGATACGGGTCGTGCTCAGACTAGCAACTGTCCTAAATTTGAAAGTAGAGCAATTGGATGTATGGACAGTATTTTTGCATGGTGACCTGGAGGAGGAAATCTATATGAAGCAACCGGAATGATTCCGAGTTAAGGGGAATTAACATTTAATATATCGTTTGAAGAAAAGCTTGTAAGAGTTAAAACAAGTTCCAAGGCAATGTTATAAGAAGTTTGAGTCTGTTATGGTAAGTCAAAGCTATTGAAAGACTGCTTCAGATCATTGCATCTTTGTTCAGAGGTTTTCGAAAAACGATTTTGTTATTCTCTTATTCTACGTGGACTATATGCTAATTGTTGGACGTAACTCCTCCTGGATCTCCGAATTGAAACAACAACTTGGGAAATCCTTTGCTATGAAAGATTTGGGCTCAGCGAAACAGATTCTAAGTATCAGAATATTTCGCGACCGCAAGGCAATGAGATTGTGGATGTCTTAGGAAAGTTATGGCGACCGCAAGGCAATGAGATTGTGGATGTCTTAGGAAAGTTATGTGAAGAAAGTGCTCCAACGTTTCAATATGGACAAGTCCAAGCTGATAAGCACTCCACTGGTGAGCTATTTCAGATTAAGCACTTGGCAATGTCTGTCCTCAGATGTTGAAAAAGTCAGCATGAGGAGCGTACCCTACTCATCAACCGTGGGAAGCCTATTGTACACTATGGTTTGTACCGGGTCGGATATCACACACGCTGTTGACATAGTTAGTTGATCTTTGTCAAATCCCGGTAAAGAGTATTGGTCAGCTGTGAAGTGGATGCTGGGATATCTTTGGGGGACTTCCAAGATAAGCCTGCGCTTTGGAAGTGACAAGCCTCTATTTGTAGTATACACTGATACTAATATGGCTAGTGATGTTGACTCCCGAAAGTCTATTTTGGGATACCCGATCAAGTTCGCCGGAGGGACTGTTTCTTGGCAGTCAAAATTACAGAAATGTATTGCTCTTTCAACCATTTAGACGGAGTTTACTACTGTGATTGAGGCCAGCAAGGAGATGCTGTGGATGAAGAAGTTCATCCGAAAACTTGGTTTTAAACAAGAA
This sequence comes from Nepenthes gracilis, assembly GCA_033239525.1. Taxonomy (NCBI): domain Eukaryota; kingdom Viridiplantae; phylum Streptophyta; class Magnoliopsida; order Caryophyllales; family Nepenthaceae; genus Nepenthes; species Nepenthes gracilis. The sequence goes on along the minus strand of BSYO01000019.1, from coordinate 14,179,841 downwards.
AAGTATGTGGTATTTTGTGACAGCCAAAGTGCTACACATCTTTGTAGGAATTCCTCATTTCACTTGAAATCGAAGCATATTGATGTTCAATATCATTGGGTGATAAATATCATTAACACGAAATTACTGTTAGTTGAAAATTTTCAAACTGAGGAAAATGGATCAGACATGATGACCAAGATACTGCCAAAGGGAAGCTCGAAACTTGTTGCAGTGCGGCTAGACTGATAGATTTCATTCCCCCATGGCTGTGAGGAAAAGTTTATTGGAATTTTAGGTCACTCCTGTGAGGAGAAGTTTGTTATAGTGTGGCAAGCGCGCACAGCGATGTAGCCAAAGTGGAATAAAGATCGGAGTGGTTGCACTTGGCCAAAGTGACGTAAAGGCCGAAATGGAAATTTCCGAAGTAAAATTTCCTTCTCAAAGCCGAGGACTATAACTGAAGGTCGAGGACTCTGATTAAAGGCCGAAAATTTTAATTGAAGGACGAGAACTTTAAGTAATAGTCAAAGACATTAGCTATTGATTGAGGATATTGGCCAATGACCGAGAACCTTAGCTAAAGGTTGAGGACATTTAAACAACGGTCGAGGACAACTTGTCTGCAACCTACAAAGTCTGCATAAATAGTAGATTTTGAAAAAAAAAAAAGTTGACTTTCAAAGCTGGTAGCTGAGTAAAGTTGGTGGTAGGTTTTATTGTGCATGCAACTGGCCTACAGAATAGGTGGTCGCTTGGTGCTTATATATATGTGTGTATGCTGACCGAGCGGAGAGTGTGAGAGTGAGAGTGCGAAAGGGTGAAAAACAGAGTGGAAATAAGAAGCCGTCATTTTGCTCTTGTGCACCGTTCTTTGTTCTCTACTCTCCGATAGGTTTTGTAATCAGGATTTTTGTAACCAAAATTTATATAGTAAAATTTTTGTAAACTAATTATCCCGTAATTTTTTTCCTCTTATTTAGAATAGAGTTTCCACATAAAATTGTGTATTTTCAACTCGCTCCTATCTCACTGTTGTGTATTAGTCATCTTTCTCCTCACGAATTCATTGTCCGACCAGTACTAAATTCTCCATCACAAACTTGGGTCACAAAAATCCCTCGATTTTCCGCAATCTTAATGGTTGTGATTGTATATGTTCTTGATTGATGTGTTATTCCCCTGTCATGCCCCCTTTTTCAAGAATTGCCATGTCCCTGGCTGTGTCATATGATGTTCACATTTCTATTTAGGTGGCCGGTATCTGTCTCAATTATATCGACATTGGATGCGTTCGACAATATATATTAGAAGAAAAAAAATTTTAAAACTTATAAACTGACAGGGAAATGTCAGTTAATATATTATAATATATCATCAATACGACAACATATTATGATATTGTCATGGTATTGATAAATATCGGTATTCAGGAGTTAATACTGATATATATTGATTAAGGATTTCATATATTCGTCCCACATTGGTGCTTCATCAAGTTCTTCTTTAGAAATATGTTATAAGGTTGACTGTTGAATATTTGATTAGTGTGACTGCTATTTTTCATGTCCTAATCGGGATTACATAAGTTACATTATGGTCCAATTGACACACAACTTGACAATATATGCCGGCTTTGCATGTACATGTTGTCATAGAAATGTCTTCTTTGCAGTCTGAGATACTAATGTAGATACTGACTGAGCACGCTGATGATGAAATCGAGCCATCACCCAATGAAACTGGTGTGGGGAACCATTTTTCCAAACCTGTCCCACAAACCAAACCATTATTACAGTTCCTCACAAATCGAAGAGGAACATCAATTTAGACGGTCAATTTTTTTTGATTTCTCAAGGGACTCACTCGCCTACGATAATTGAAACTCACTCACCAATTTAGACGGTCAGTAACTCCTCTAGAGAATTTAAACTCTAAACAAAAATGAATTCAATTCATTGTCTTGGACTTGTAGTGATAGTGCCGATTTATAAAGGATTGGCCAATTTGGGTGCATGAATAGAGCCTTCGGGTAATGTGTTGTCAAGGCATTTATACATAGAAACCTACTTTTGGGAATCAATTCTCTCTTCGTAGATGTCTTCTCTTAAAATCCTAGAGTAAAAAAAGATATATAGAGAGAGAGTGAGTGGCCAAAAACAGGCCTACAGCCCAATTCCTCTACTGTTACTACTAGTATTTATTCAAAATTCACATCAAGGTGTACTTATCATTGATTGCGGAGCTTGACTCACCCTTGAAACTTTATCTTGCGCAGGTGGGTCGGGTGATGGCTCAGTTTCATCATCACGGTATGTACATCGGATGCCTCTGCTTTTCAAATCTATAGTAAGTTCTTACTTTGGGTATGCGTGCTTGTGCAGTATATCGGCCAATATGTTTTTTGAAGATTGTAAGCTAACATGGCCTTATCGGCCGATATGTTAACTAAATCTCAAATATATTAACTGATATTTTGACACGATAATATATCTGATTTTGTCGTGGCCTCGTAAGTTATCGGAAACAGGAGCTTAATATATATCAATAGATATTTACATCTGGGTTGACATCTAAATAGGTTGGTTTAATCTCTATCTAGTAGACTGCCCCAACAATTCATATTGGTAATATATTTTGACAGTTCAAATTAACGGAAAAATCCATAGAAAGTTTGAAATGCAGCTGACCCGCGTACCTTGGCATGTATACCCGTATCATTTCAGCACCCGGACGCATACCCAAGCCCGGGTAACATAGCCCATACCCTGATGGAATTGCAGGATCAAACTATTGGGGTTCGGCCATTCGAGGCTGATCATAGAAAATAATTTGTTCACTTTGAGTCAGCTATAATGTCCAACTAAGGTCAATGCATGAATGAAGATGTCGGCTTATATGTTTTAGAATAAAGAGACTTTGATACTGATATTTTTTTATTTCTAAGAGAATATCATGACAGGTCATAATATTTGTTGATATATATCATTTTTTTTATTGTTTCTTTTTTATTGAAACTTACATTATTATATTTTAAATATGCCTAATATTTTTAAGATTACTAAATATACTTATTTTGTAGAGGGGTATATATATATATATATATATAATTTTGAATATTTTTTTAATGACCTAGAAAGGTATTAAGATTAACTTTATAGAATTAACTTAAACTCTTTAAATAAGTAAGTAAATTTTAAATACATCTAAATCTTCTAAGTAGCCTGAATTTATTTGTTCTGTAACTGTAAAAATTGTGTAGATTAAAATTTTTAAAATATTTTCTATGACCTATACTGATATCAAGATTGATTCTAGTAAAATTAAATAAAATTCATCTAATATGTAAGAAAAAGGTTATAAATTTGTCAATTGTCAAATTTCAGTATATAACTTACTTTTGATATTATTGCTAGAATTTTTTTTTGTGCCCTCTATATTTGATACTAATACTAATAGTTTCATCCATTGATATTAGATAGCACTGTGACACTTTCCTTTTACGTTCTTCTTAAGTAGGTTTTTTATTAATGTTATATTGTCCTATCCATAAATAAAAATATTGAAAGATATTTATAAATATTAAGCCAATAATACTGCGATAATATCATAATCTGTTATCGTTTCAATAATATGTCGTAATATATCAGTTGATACTACTAATATTTTCTTTTCAATTTACAATTCTTTAAAATTTTTTCTTTTATTATATCATAAAATAATACATATTATTTAATATATTTAATATTAATATAATATATCAAATATTAATATCAATATTCTTACCTATGTCCTCTCCTATGGAATTCAATTATTGGATAATCCTTTTTTACTCTACTTCTAGCCTGCTGAACTTTCAGTTGTGTAGGTACACTACTCATATAGCCTGTCTAAGACAGCTGTGTTGGACTGCGGTACTGTTAAAGCATAACAATGTATGGCCATGAGCACTGAGACGTGATTTCTTTCTCTTGTTCTTCTTGCCCTTGTCCAGTGTACGGTACTTGTCTTTATCCATACTGGTCATCGTGTTGGTTGGATCTCTCTGTCTATACCTACAGAAGATCTAGTTTAAATTTCACCCGTCAGATTTCTTTAATCTAACGGATGATAGGGAGAAGTAGGGGTGCTGGACTGTCTTTAATATGATAGGAAGAAAGAAAAATAGAGTTGTTTAGTTTCTGTCTGGTTTTCCTTTTGTTCTCCATTATGATTTGGGAATTAAATTATTTGTATTGATTTGCCATTTAGGGTTTGGAATCAAATGAGTACTTTTTCAAGTGTATTGATTTATATATAAAATATCAAATTTGAATCTCTTTTACACATTTCCTCTGAGATGGTGAGCTTTATCTCAACAATAAGATTACTTTATCCTAATATGAAGGTTATAAGTTCAGATCACAAAAAAATAACCTCTCTATAAGGTCACCTTATTTTATACAGACCCCTTTGGTCTAGGGTCTGCGAGAGGCAATTTAAGATTATTTTATTGAAATCAAAAGGTCAAAGTTTCAGATCACGAAAAAACTATTTCTCTATAATATTGGGATATAATTGTGTATACACTATCCTTTCTAGACTTGATAGTGTAAATTCGTGCGCGTTGGGCCGCCTAATTTGTACAACTCCATTACAGTATTGAGGTTACAGGTTCAGATTACGAAGAAACCATTTTTATAATGTGGGGTATTGTTATGTCTACCGCAATTTTTTTTAGGCATAATGATTTGAAAACCTTATGGGCATGGCGTCTTTTTTACATAGCTTTATTGTTGTGTGACGGTCACAGGCTCTAACCACGAAGAAATAACTTCTCTCAATATAGGATGTGATTGTATACACACAGTCCTTTTCAAATTTGACGATGTGAAAACCTGGTGTGCTGTGTTGCCTACTGTATCAGTAAGTAATGTGTAAGAATAGTAGCATTTGAGTGGCACTGTCGAACGGTTTGATATTTCATCTATTTTTTATTGTTAAGGAATTTACATTAAAATAGATAGGTATCATCCCTGAAATAATTAAAGTTAGATAAGCATTACTTTTATAGATTCGTGCATTTTCTCAGATATATTAGTGAGCTGGCAATGAGATAAGCCTTTTCATTTACTTGTATTTGGATCAGAAATATGAAATATTTTGATTGATATCACGTCGGAAGCAGTGGTTGTGGTAGCGGTGACACTAGTCTAAGATCTAATGTTAGGAGAGTTGCTATGGTTCTATGTGTTATGAAGTTTTTACATTTATTCAGTGATTAAAATTAAAAGTTAGATAAATAAATATTAAATATTTATTTAAATTATTTAATATAATTTTTATCATTCATTAATCTTAACTTTTATCCTAATTATTAGGTAAATATAAAAATTTTTATAAGATGGCCTTAATAATACTCTAAAAACTTTTTCTGTTGACATTACAGTGGCGGCAGCCGCGGCACAAGGCTGCCATCTCTTGTATGTATCTAGTAGAGGTTTGAAATCTTGGTTAACGTATAAGCTTTTCCCGTTTACATTACTATGACAACGGCAGCAACAATGGTGGGCGGCAAGAGGCGGCCGCCATCTTTGGCGGTGGCTACCTCTTGTATTTCTCTCTCTCTCTCTCTATATATATATTTATTTATTTATTTATTTATATTTATATTTATTTATTTATTTTTGTGAAAATAGGGCATCAATATATTTTGTTTTTAAATTTGATTTTTGGGTCCCCCCTTTTAAATGCATTTTTAAGGGACAAAAAATATATTTGTTTCCATTCCTGTCTAATAAAAAAATCAAGAAGTAAACATTTAAATTGTAAATTCGTTGTATAAATATTATCAATATAGACTAATAATATTGTAAGATAAATATTATTAATTATTATTTTATAATAGTTTGTATTCAAAATTTATTCTCAGTTGGGTCAATAATTATTTTATTTTTTCAACAAAACAAATACAAAATAAATATCTAATTATTATTTTATAAAAATAGCTAAATTTTAACTAATTTTAAATAGATATATGAGTTATAATTACCAATAAATAAAATTTTATTGAATTAATTAAAAATATTTAGTGAGATAAATAAAATTTTTTATTTCAATTTTTATAAATCTAAATCTAACTTTTATTTTACCTATATCTATATTTTTCAAATAATATTGTGTCCCTTATTAAAACCATTACTTATTAAATAAAATATAAATATAAATATTAGGGTCCACTCCTTTTTCTAGGGTTCCCCAAACTTTAAGGGCACATTGGAAGTGAAAACCATTAGATTTTTGTGGGCGATGGACCCTTTTGGTCCCCATGGCCTTTTGCTTTTGGTAATTTTCTCCTTTAATGAGTTTTATTGGCATTTTGCTTCATAATCTCATCTACCAAATGAATGGTCCCATGTGTCTACCGACAACTTGTCTCAAACAGAGTACCACATTCCCTTCAAAGTATACAATACCTCGATAGGTAACATTAGTAACGTAATACTCAATAGAAGAAATCGTACAATTCTCATAAATATCTTTCATTTTTCAGTTTAGCTAACAGATCATTCTTGACAGTAATACCTATAAAAAAATCTAGTGATATAAAATTTTAAATTACAGGTTCTTCATTATCACAGTTCTTCACTAATTAATTAAGTATAAAAAATAAATTTACGTATTTGGATCTATTAGTGTTAAATTTTTCTATACAGTCGTAATAGTTTTTGTTACGAAGAATTTGGTGATAATTTCTCTCTCTTCTCCTTATAATTTGTAGAAATATTATACAAATTTTATATGTTCTAAAATAACGGCCAATGATGTCCTTTTATAGATGAAGAGAGGATAATTTTTAAATTACTAAAATATCCTTCATTTTTGTATAGTTAATTCATAGACTGATTTAAATATCAGTATAACATCTTTTTGTAATAATCTCATATATTTTAAAACTTAACGAATACTGGTGTGATATTACTACTGATGAATATCTGATATCAATTGTTGAAACCAGCATAGTGTTATGATATGTTAAAATAAACTTGATAAAAAAACAGATACTTAAAAAATGGAGAAAATTTGATGACGGAGAAATCCGAAGTTAAGTTTTGGAAAATTGAAAGGAGATTTGATGGTACTTAACACAAGTTAATAATTTATCATATTGATGAATGTGGGATAAATTTTATCAAAAAAATTAAAATTTTGAAATAAAAAAATACAATTTTAATGATAATTTTTAGTAAAAAAAAAAATTAGTATTTTATTGTATATTTGGAATTTAAAATTCGAATTTTGTTAAGAAATAGATGAGATTTAAAGTTACTGTTTAAAATAAAAAAATTGAGATTCAAAATCACAATAAAATAATAAAAAATAAATTAAATAAATTAGGATATAAAATTCTGATTTTGTAAAGAGTAATTTTTAATATAAAATAAAAATTTTAAAATGATATTTATAGTAACTCCACACATCGCTCGACTAAAACGATCGCGGCAAAAAGAATCAAGGTTGTGAGTTATATGTCTCACCACCAACCAGCAGAAGCCAAATGCTGTCTGCTAATTGGTCGGCATTCTCGACCCTCGTAATCAACGGACACGTGTCATCTGATTCCATCATTAACGTCACCCGTACCGCCTCTGTTTCACAAGGACATCGCACTGTTCTGTTCCTTATCAAGGGCACAGTTATTCAACCCTTTCATAATAATATTTTATACGTATTGAATTAAATTAATTAATAATTAATTATCTTTTTATGATAAATAAATCATTCTGTTAAATTAACTATTAATGTAAAATTTTATGCGATTTAAATAAATTTATAAAATTTTAAATTATTATTTATTTTATAATTCAATAATAATAATAATATATAATTTATATAGATTTTATAATTTCACATGTCCGTATATTAGGGGAGTGTTGGACTTCCACTGCAAGGGCAGCTACCCTTAGCAGAGTCCCCAATCATTAATTGTCTAATTCAGCCTTAATTAAAGCATTGCTCCGTACATCTCAAATATGCCAAAAAGTCAAAAAAAATTACAAATTAAAATTTACGCATCTTCTAAACAATAATTATTTATTTTAAAATAATTAAATTATGATTATTTATTTTAAAATAAGCTTAAATAGAGGAAAAAGAAGTCGCTCTGTCACTGTACACTACCTAAATGACAAAAACACCCTCAACCAAGGCAACATTTCATAACCTTCAGCAATCATAGCATACCAGCAGTGTCAAGCGAAAAAGACGAGAGGATACGATATGAGTTTCGAAAGCAGACAAGGGCAAAAGTGTAAAAAGGGGGCCAGTCTTGGAACGCAGCCCACCCACCACAACACGACACAAGCAGCTTCAGCATGATTACTCAACGATACGACGACGTATACCGGGAAGATGACGACGACGCCGTAGTGGTAGCGGGCTTGGGCTTCTTGATTGAGGCCCATAAAGATTTGGGCCTTCTCTCAGACGATGATCCCCTCGTCATCAAACTCTCCTCCTCATCCATGAATATTTGTCGGCATCTGCACTCTTCGCTGCAAAATGCCCGATCTCCCCTGCATTTATTTCCATTTTACTATTTTGCCATTAATAATAACGTAGTATCGCAGATAATAATTCAACTATAATTCACCAGAATAATTAATTTTTTTCCATATCCATTTATTTAATAATACGATAAATGTGACCATAAATCATCTCATTATAACATAAAGTAATTTAATAATTTCATTTTAATTAAGTTAATAATTTTTTAGTTTAATTATAGAAAAAAAAACCCAAAGAAAAAATTAAAAAAAAATGTGATTTACAAGAAAAATACAAATAAAAATATAATAATAATTTTATTAATTTTCAACCTTATTTATATTTTTACCTAATTTTCATAAAAATAATATTTCTAGAAAAAAACTTTTATTAAATTTCATTTTTTTTTCCTATGCAATTTTCAATCAACCCCCAATTTTCAACCTTATTTTTTTAATTTTTTTTCTGAATAAAAAAATAAAAAAATAAAAAAAATCACAGTCGTGAAGAGGGCACAGTTGCTACATGTAGAATGCTGTTTTAGCTGTCTTCTTTGCTTCAATTTTCCTTATAAATGTCCAGCATAATATATTAAAGTTAAATTTATAATTTTTAAATTATAAATATTATAAAATAGCATGGAAAATTATGAGAAAATAAGTAAAAATAAAATAAAAATAATAAAGAAAATAAGTAGGGTTAGAACAAGCAATATATTTAGTATCTTGTAAGAAAGCTTACTTGTACATGTAGATGTCTTTGCAAGGCAGGAGTTTAGTTCTGCAGAGAAAACAAGCATCAAGAAAGCTCGCCGCCGGGAAGGCGCTGGGCTGAAAATCACGGCCGTCAGTAGGTGGTGGAAGAGGCCGACAGGACGGCGGAGAGGGTTTAATCATGGCGGTTTTGTTGATGACCTGTGTCTTCTTGTTACTACAAGCACCACTATTACCCACCTTTTGGGGTTCCAACACTATGCTAAGTCCTACCATCTTTCATCCCACCACCTCCTCCTCCCTCCTCGGCCGTTCTCCTCTCTGGCGGTGGCGGAAGCGACGGAAGTTTCTTCTGACCGTGGAATGGAGCGGCATTAATAGGGAGGAGTAGAGACAAAGAGAGAGAAAGACAGATGGTGGTGGGCCCAATGGGGAGTCATACACAGAGAGAGAGAGAGAGGGAGAGAGTGGAGGGGAGAACGTTAGACTAAGGGGCTCTATCTCGTAAAAAAATAAATTTTTTTTAATTTTAATTATTTAATTTTAAATAAATAATTATAATTTAATAATTTTTTAAAATAAAAATTATATAAAATTAATTATTAAATTATAATTATTTATTTAAAATTAAATAATTAAGATGCGAAGAAAAAAAGATTTTACCGCAGGGGGAGGAGGACGATTTAGCGTAGTGGAGGATCCAAACTGAAGCCCTTTACTGAGAGCCACGTACCCCTTTGTATATTTATTTTACCTTTAATGATTTTTTTAATTTCTCGATCGTCGACAGGTGTACACCGTACACGATTCTTTGTTTTAACGGTCTGGATGAATTTGCCTTTTTTAATGTTTTTTTTGGGGTAGATAAATCATAAAAATGACAATGCATTAGATAGCTAGTCACTATCTAGTTACATAGTTAAAAAATTATTATTATTATTATTATTATTGTTATTGTTATTATTATTTTAGGTGTTTTGAGAATCCAAATTGTTACACTGATAGATTTGTCAGTTATGAATCGACACGGATACCAAAACTCACAATAAAGAGGCTGTCAGGAAGTTTCAATTCAAGAAGAGGGCTCGCATACAAAATGGGCAGGTTCAAGATCCGAACGGTGTCCTAATTAACCCAATCGATTCAATTAAAACGGCTTACGATTCTCTTCCCGTACATTGAAACAGCTTATTATAATCGGCTGGAACTACCTGGCAAATATTCCAAGAATATTCGCCGACGTATGCACGATCATTCTGAGAATGACAACCGCCACAATTGCGCCTAGAGAATCACTTAGAAGAAGGAAGGGATATCCACCGATATTCCGGGTTTCCTTGTCAAGTACTCGTGAGCCTTGGTGTCCAAGCAACATTCATCATTTATATATCTACTTTCTTCTTGTGAAAGGAGGAAAAAAACACACACTTGATTGCCTGAGTGCATAAGAAAGAAACCTAAAGAAAATAATAGAGATGAGAGGCTAAAAGGATAACTATTCTGGCCCTTGATTACAGAGAAAGGCTAAGAGTTTTCTATCCCCCTCGAGGCTACTAACTCTTAGTGCGATCTTTCTTCCTCTCTTTGTTAAGTCGCTTCCCGTTATGCACATCTGCTAGAACCAAATCTTTCGCTAACCCTCAGTGACCAATGCCATTGACAGTCTAGATGACGGTCAGCAAAATTCAAAAATCAAAAGAGAGAAGAGAAATGCCTTACTGTGAGCAAACCAAGGTGAAGACTAAGAAGGCACACCGACTCTCACATTCTTGAGATGTCCCCTTCTCTTACTCTTATTCCAATCGGTGTCTGTGAGGGCTTCACTCCCATATCGAATTCTCCACTGCATGGCCAGTGGAGTCGACTCAAGAAGCGGGAATCAAAAGATCACTCCACCCGGAGATGAAAGGGAGACTCTACAAGGTCCTTGCCTCCATTGTCATTGCCAAGAGATTGTTTCCGCCTCTAGCCAATCACTCCCTTCATGGGTCCTCTATACCCTTCATTGCAGTAGTTGATTTCAAGTGGAAGTACTCCAAGTCGTCCTCATCCTAGCTCACTTCATGAGCTACCCTTGCCCGGCATGACTCCAAGCTGCCTTGTCGGGTGCATCTTTAAACTACTCCTTAACTGGGTGCACCTCGTAACCACCCCTCAACTAAGCTCATTCACACTCAATCCCGCATCATATGTATTTACGCATTTTCTTACATTCTCATATCTTTCTAATCTCTTAAAAAGATATTAAACTTAAACGTCGAAAAATATATTAATGATTAAGTACCACCGATCCTCCAATTTTTTATTTTTAATTGTGTTGCGTAAGATCCAAATTCGAAGAGATAGGATTTGGATTGACTCCAATTCGATTTGATGTAAAATATCGAGTAACTTCCTAAACTGTACAAAAACCCAAATCTAGGGATGCATCACATACAAATTAAGGAGTTGACTATTTTACTTGGATATCCGAATATAAACAGATCCGATTTTTAAAATTATGAATCAAAACACTGTGTTTCACAACAAAATAAATTGAAGGTAAATGGTATACGAGATTCATTTTTCAATATATTATCTGATACTCAAATTAGTAATATTTCTAATAGATTTAGAAAGAAATTGAGGAAGAAAATGTAAAAAATAAAAGAGAATGGGGATAAATGTATAATTAGAGGGTTATACTCCTTTTTTTGTACACGACTAATTGAGTAATCTTTTTTTTCTCTTTTTCATTATGGAAAGACTATATTTATAACCAAAGGTACCGTTTGACTAATCGACACTTAAATCAATGCATGTACATGATACCTGTAATACTCTGAATATTTTTAGATTTTTTTATTATAAATTATATAGAAATTATTGGGTTACATTTAAAAACAATAAGTAAAAATATATATTTAATTAGGTAATATTTTATATTGGGCTTAATGGGCCCAAACTTTAATACTTGAACTTGATCTAAGCATTATTTTAAAGGATTTGAATATTTGTGGTTGTGCTATGTTAGCAAAATAATAGCAGAATAAAAATAATATAATATAATATATATATAATAGAATAAATAATAATAATAATTAATTAATTAATTAATTAATTTATTATTATTATTATTATTATTATTATTATTATTATTATTATTATTATTATTACGGGAATAAAAGAAAGAAGGAAAGAAGAAGAAAAGGATGAGGGAAAGAAGAAGAAAAGAAGGAGGGAAAGAAGAAAGGAAAAGATGAAAAGAGAAGAGAGGCGAACGACGATTCAGGAGCTGCCTGGAGAAGGAAAGAGATTAACGTCCCAAATAGAAACTAGATAAATTCTAATCAGATCTTTATTTATTTAAGGAGCCAATGGTAAAGAAAGGAGGGATCATGAAGCGAAGAGGGAAGCTACACACGAATTGAAGAGAGAAGTCATCGTTGTCACCGATTCCGGTAGAAAAACAAGAAATTGAGGCAAGTGAAATTACAATATCTTACAAGTAAATCATTCTCTTCTCATTATTAATATTGATTTCTTTTTGCATGCCTTAACTTTGTGTAAATCAGTTGTTTTTCCTTAAAAATTAAAAATTTGTGACAAATAGAGGCAAGAAGGAAATGAGTGAAAATCTTAATGGTTTCATAATTATTTAGCATTTGATTATTAATTGGCATATACCACAAAATACTTATTTACTCAATTGAACGTGAAAGTTAGGATTTTTGAAATTCGGTTAGCACCAAGGCAGATGGTGGAATAGAGTATTATGTTGTGGGCAAACGGGGCGTTCGAACAGAATGCACCAAAAGCGCAGTGATCGAGAGGACAAAACACTCGGACAGAGGGACAGCGCTCGAACGAACAGCCAAAAGAAGAGACAGAAAAATTGAGAGAAACACGATATTTTAACGTGGAAACCCTTCTGTAACCGAAGAGAAAAACCATTGGAACAGAGTCACAGCAAATCCACTATGTGAAAAAGGTTACAAACCTCCAAAATAGAGTATCCGCTACACACCCAAAAAATCAAAGAAAAAAACTCTCCAGAACAAACCAAGAAAACACTCTTTTCTTTTCACTCTCTATTCTTCTCTTTTTCTTTCTCTCACCGGTGGTGCACTCCTCTTTTTCTTTCTCTCACCGGTGGTGCACTCCTCTTTTTCTTTCACAATAGTCCTTTTGCTCTTCTCCAAGATTGCTCTCTCGTCCAGCTCTCTTGCACTGCTTAGCTCAACCGACAGCAGTCCATATATATAGACATAAGGGGCCTAGGCCCGACCAGGACCATGCCCCTTAGGCCTACTATGGCAGGCGCACGCCCGGTGTGCTAGGGTAGCAGGCCTAATACCTTGGAAGTTGTAACAGCCTGCCCACCTACAAAACGCGGGTGCAGCAGGCCTACAGAGGAAGTCAACGTCTAGGCTTCAAAGTCTTCGTCCATATCCTCAGCAACCTTTCGAATATGGCGCCTCTGATGAGTCTTCGTCCACTATTTTTGTCATTTCTCAGACAATAGTTCCCGGACAGATCCTTCAGTCACTATTCCTCCCCAGTAGTCCTCGTCCAATTCTTTCAACTACCCCGAGGACGGACGTTCCCGGACTTCTCCAAACGTCCGCGTCCATTTGTCTCCACGCGTCTGTGGACACAAATACCATAAGAGAGTGACCCCAACACATTATGCTCTGTCTGTATATCGATCTGCACAGTGAATTGAAAATGGTGAGGATGGCTGCTTCCTGATTATTGCGTTAATATACTTATAATTTTAGCATATGATTGGTAGCAATTGTGTTGATGATTTGCAAGCGAAATCCCTATTTTATTTTGCAAGTTTTACTTCTATTTTTGCAAGAAATATTCCAGCATCTCGTAAACGTCGTCTTCCTCCTTCCTTAAAAATCTTATTATTGATGCTCGCATGCCTCAATTGCGTGGGATTCAGCAGAAATTATTTGATTATGTTAAAAGTAGAGAAAACGGATCCTTCAGCTCTAGACTACGCAAATATGGGAACCGGTTCTGTTGAGGAAAAATAGAGCACGAAGCTCTGTTCGTGGCAGTGAAAGGGGGTTTAGGTTTTGTAATGGTGATAAAATGAGGAGAGGAATTTATTGCGGTGTGTAAATACAAATGTAAACGATATGTATATGTGCATAGTAACGTATATGGGATGGGAGTTCCTGCTTCTCCCCATCCCCTGCTTCTTTTTGTTTTTCTCCTTTTATCTATTGGATTAAAATTCAATGGATAAAATTTTAACATGTTAAAAATATTATATATAGTTAATTTTTAACGTTTTTTTGTTATAATATTAATATTTAGTAAATATTAAGTTAAATATTAAAAAAAATTTAATAAAAATAAGTATTTATATATTTTTATTTAGTATTTAAATTATCACCATTTGATTAAAAATAATCTAATGGTAATTAATAAAAAAGCAAAATCTTGTTTCTTCCAAGGAGAAGCAGGATCCTCTGACCCTAACGTATACACCAATGAGTATAAAACAAATAAAGAAGTAAGCAAAAATAAAATGAATATAACTTTATACATATATGTTAGTATAGTATGTATATGATTATATATATATACACGCATGTAGAGGAATACCATGCACATGTTTTGATTTATATGAATATGAATGTTAATATTGTTGGATATCGAAAGTTATAAATATGGACATGAAAGTATTATATTAAGGTATAAGTTAGTTTAAAGAGAAAATGTGGATAAATTAATATTATGATTGTACTCACACAAAATTAGCTGAATAGTTGAAATAGCTTTGATGATCATTGGGACGTCAGAACGGAAGATATTTTATAGTTTTAGAGATAAGATTTGGGTCATTGAGTAAATTATAAAGGATTTAGTTAAAAAGTATAGCATTTAATCGAATATTCGAGCTTTCTTTAAACTTTCTCTCAATCCTGTGATAAATAACCTTTCGTATTGGATTTGATTACGTGCGTATTTTTTATTGGTACTTTATAAATAAATAAATGAGAGTGTACAAAGATTCTACGATATCCGAACGAATGAAAGCTTGTGAGATTGTAGAGTAATCTATATTTTTTTAATACCTATTCTATTCTAAAAATCGATGTCATTGATATTGAGAATGGATAATTATAACCTAGTGACCATTATAGAGAATGATATCAGGGATAACATTAACGAAGGGTATCATAGATAGTATGAGTATACTACGGGTATAGCCTCTGGGGGACCATAGGGGTAATGGAGATATTATGAATTTTAGGTAACCTTGTGATACTTACCAAATCGTTGGGGGTATAAATACGTGGTATTTGATTCACTATAATATAATAAGATTTATGGTGATTATTGTTATCTTGTACAGTGAAGATTATTATTATCTCGTATAATTACGACATTATATTAAGTTAATAATTAGATTCGATAGAATCCATATTGTATTCCCGATATTAAGTTGTTTAAGTGGATTTTGGATCATAAACATGATATGTTATTGAATCTCAATAGCAAATTATATGCCGGATATTATTATTGATTATATATATATGTTATTATAATCTGAGATATTTATTTGTATTCATGTGTTGTTACTTATAATTACTTATTTGGTATTCGATTCATTCTTATATTTTTTTGGTTTCAGAGTAGACAAGTTGATATCAGATTAGCGGAGATCATATATCACTATGGTGATTTCAAGTAGAGACGACCCTTAACGCCTTATGACGGGAGATTGAAATTATTTATTAGCTTATTAGTATTTAGATATTTATCAGAATTATGTTCCTAAAAATTTAATATTGTGAATATTTATATTTTCTTTTTATTTCAAAAATTTTTTCATTATGGACATTATATTTCTTAATGCATTTATGAGGATTGTCAAT
The DNA here is from genome assembly GCA_033239525.1 of Nepenthes gracilis. Classification (NCBI taxonomy): domain Eukaryota; kingdom Viridiplantae; phylum Streptophyta; class Magnoliopsida; order Caryophyllales; family Nepenthaceae; genus Nepenthes; species Nepenthes gracilis. Next base: position 14,163,742 of record BSYO01000019.1, on the reverse strand, counting down.
GATCATTAATTTTTGGTGATTAATTATTTTAAGCTCATTTATATTGATAGACGTTAAAATTTTATGATAGATAATTGATGATTTCGATAAGTTAGATGATCTTTTGTAAAATCAGTCCGGGTTGGGTCCAAGGACTCGTGTTGTTACAATACCGTTTCGGATAAGTGGTAACAACCGTCCTATTTAGTGATCAGACCACCTAGTTTTAAAGTATATCGTCATTTCAGTCGCTCTTCTGTATCAGTTTATTAAGTGGCTTATTATGGTCATTTAATATTTAACTGTTTAGACTTTACTCTTTGATTTATACGTTCAAACGTTTTTACTCGATTGACTTTATGACATCTTCTATTGGGTCATTGATATTTGCATTTTTTATCCAATCGAGTATTGGAGTGGCCTATTTTTAATTGTATCTATTATTATTATTGTTGTTGTTGATTATTTATTAATATTAAATATAAAAATAATATTTAATCAAAGTAATGGTGAATATTTTTTATTTAGTATATTTATTTATTTATTTTAAAATATGAAATAAATGTGGAAAAAAATTCAAACAAATATATTAGTTTATTTTTTACATAGTAAAATAAAAAATAATTTAAACATAAAAAAAAATTAAGAGCGATAAATTGGATTGCTTGCGCGTTCAGTTCTGAAATTTGCTTCCGATATTTCTTGGAATCAGAAGGTTTCAGTGTGACTGAGGAAATTGATCGTAGAGAGAAAATGGCAGCGGCGGCATCATCTCGCCAGAAACTGATCCAAATGGGAACGAAGATCGTCGCCGTCGGCCGTAACTACGCAGCCCACGCCAAAGAGCTCGGCAACGTCGTCCCCAAGGTCCTCTATGCCTCTCAACTCTTGAAAATATTAGATTCGAGTCAAATTTTATTTATTTGTTTTTTGTTGAAATCTTACTTCTGCCTTGCAAATGAACAGGAGCCGGTGTTGTTTTTGAAGCCGACATCATCGTACTTGGCAAATGGAGGAACTATTGAAATTCCGCATCCATTGGAGTCCCTCGATCACGAGGTCGAGCTTGCTGTTGTGATTGGGCAGAGAGCTCGCGATGTTCCCGAATCCGTTGCCATGGATTATGTTGGAGGTCCGAATCTTCAACTCATTTTAGATTTCGATTTTAAGATTATCCGCTATCCTTTTGAGTACTAAAATTTTAGTGATTTTATTTGTTCAGGTTGGAACTCTTTTTTCTAGAATTTGACCTTTACGATTAGCAACATGCTTAAATGAGCTTCAGTAGACTGACTGCATTTAGCGCTTCCTGTAGATATTTGCCTGAGTAATCTTTGTGGATTTCGTTGGGATGGCGCATATTGAACATTCAAATTTGTGGTCATTATCCGCAGCCTTACATTATCTGTTCAATTGATCAATATATTTATTTCTTTCTTGAAACAAGCGAGGAGGAAATGTAAGATAAAAATAAATCATAAATAAACTAATTTCTCTCGTAAGACTTCTTGCTTAAGAATAAAATAGAAGAATCTCATGTAAATACTATGGATTTTAAGGTTTGATAAAATACCAATGGAGAATCTGTAAATACTCCGTCCATTTAGGAGCAGTTGCAACATAACAGCAGTGTCTGGTTTAGTGGGCGAAAAAGAAGTGGGTGGAGTTGTTTTAATCAGTCAATTTTGCACCTGAGGTGGTGTTATTAACAGCTTTATTGAAACAAATTAAGCATCTTTGAATTGAGTGGGTTGACTAAATGGATTAGTTGCCGCTATTCAGATATGCTACGAGCTGGAGCCTTTGCTAGATCCAAATCTGCAAGCTACGTTATTTCCTTCAAAATTGTCTTTGGTCTTACCCTACCTCTTTTGGCCATGCTCTTGTGAATAAAGTAGAATGGAGGAGACCGGTGGTTAATGAAAAACCAAATTTCTGCCTGTACAATGATTGAGAGGAGGGGGATAGGAAGGCGAGGAATCTCGCAGCATCCTCATCTGTAATTTTGAATATCTCTTTTTTTGTGGTATGTTGTAACAACCTTTTGTTATTACTGTTGGCTTTTGTGTCACTCATTTATGAGACCTACGTCAATTGAACACTGCTATTCGGTGGTTCGCCTAGAGGATTTGTTGAGCCAAGGTTTTCAGTGGTGTAGGAGATTGGTGAATGAATGTCATATGAGTGCAGGATTGACAAAATCTCTGTCTGAGGGATGGTTGAAGGGCACATATGCTCAGTTTGGATAGTAGTGGCGATTGATACTTGCATGATGGGCACACTTGCATGGAAAGCAGTGCCATTTGCTTCTGATGTGCGTATGAATGCCGGATGTGTGCCGGGGCAATTTTGCCCATGGCATTTGAACGCCAACTGCGGCATAAATACCTATGTTCTAATTTTTAAGACAATCTGAGAGCATTTTTAACACAAGGACACCGCAAGGAAGAGAAAGAAATGAGAAACGTGAAGAAGGGGAAGATTTGGGCACTCGTTTGATGTCCAATTTGTTTTTTTTTTTTTTTGTCAAGCTTGGTATTTTGAATGGGCGCACTTCAATTGTTGAATGTATTCTGGTTGATTGTTTGTTTTCTCATTGTATTTCAGCTTGTTCGATTGTTAACTGTATTGGGCGCTAGTTTTAACTAGTTCTTCATATAAGTTGTTGTGAAGGGGCTAGTTCGAAGGGCATTATTTATATCCTAATCTCATTATAGTGGAGATTGTTTCGGAAAAAATGTCCTATAATTTTTTCCTTAGTTGATATATGTTAAATTTATTGTATAACTTGTGTACTTGGTTATTTATTGTTTTTTGTTCCTTTGGTTCAATCGGGAGAGAATGATGGCTGACGTTGATAGGAAATTTGGTTATTCACAATGCCATGGTTGAATCTCAATAATAGTTGTGGGAAATGTTGTTTACATTTATATGGGAAATCTTGTTTGGTCATTTTAAGCTTCCAAGACCATTGACTGGTCGTAGAGCAATCAGTTGAGAACATGATAATTCCCTTTCCCTTCTCTCCTCTCTTCTCCCTATGTTTTCTAAATGAGAGAAGTGCACCAAGAAAATTTAAACAGACTTTGAATGCATGAAGTGAACATAGACAAGATAGCTCAACTAACATGCAGTAGTTAAGCTGCTTTATGAAGTTGGGATCCTCTCTGTTGCTGGACTATACTGAATTTTTTGGCTCACGAGTTCCATGACTGGGTATATGTTAATTTGTGACCTTGCGTCGGTTAGCTGATAATCGAGTTCCAAGCAAGCAAGCAGGCTACCTTGTGAGGCAGGTTTTCCTAGACTGCCTCAAAATTCATTTGGGTTTTCTGGGTAGTGCTCATGGGAAGGGTTATACATCTGAAAGTCGTAACCTAAAGGAGGGAGAGCTGTCATAATCATTATAGTGGGGAGACTCCTATGTGTATCTGACAGCCAGGATTAGAGGTGAGTGGATAATTATTTAAATTACTTGATACAATCTTCACTGCTGGTAACTTTTAATCCTAACCGTTAAGTGATTATGGGAGCCTCTCATTTGGGAGGACCATTATAGCATTGTGGGAGCAGAAGTCATGAGCTCATGAGGTCTTCCTAAATAAATCCCATTCAAGAAGAGAAAAAAAGGAAATGATGTGATGCAGAATTCAGCGATTTATTGATTTTACTGCAAAATGTCTCCCATCTTATGAGTGGGATTTCAGGGTTTCAGACCCTACTTACGTTAATCAATCAAAGTAGGAAGAGAAATCTGAGAGGGAAATTGTTTCTGTTATACAGAGGCAATTTTATCTTATTCTTGAATCTTTCAGGTTATGCATTGGCACTAGATATGACTGCAAGGGAAATCCAATCTTCTGCAAAGGTACTCTTTCTACTTTCTCTTTCTTCCTATGTTTATATCATTCTAAAGATTGAATGCAAATCATATTTTTTTCTTGTCTAGTTATGAAACGAGAAATACCTTCTATTCTGTTTCCTCTCATTCCTTATTTTCCTTCTTTGAGTTCTCAAGAACAGAATGCCTGGCATGGTTCCTAAAGGATGTTCAATCATATTCTAAAGGAACTATAGGAGAAGAAGCATATGACACTCCATCGGAACGTAGTGTTCTCCCCTGATGATATTATAAATGTTGCAATCTGAAAATTGGCGTGCAATATTCTCAAAGATGTGATTGAATTTGTCTGCAAAATTTGCAATAAAATGTTATGGTTCTGAATTGCACAGTAAATTTATCCCGGTGTTTTTTTTGGAATGTTTAAAGAATCAAGATAAGTGTATACCGAGTGTGAGTGATGCTTTGCTGCTTCACAGTTGCTCTTTTTTGATTTCTCAGGCCGCAGGGCTTCCGTGGACAGTAGCTAAAGGGCAGGACACTTTTACCCCTATCAGTTCCATGGTAAGAAATTTGGTGAAATCTAAGTGTTTTCCGTTTGCCCTTGGTTTTCATATTCAGTTTTCCCTTGACATTTAGAAATTAATCAACCATATGGCTCACTGCCATGCCTTTGATGAGTCCTGTGATGGTCCTATAATTTATTATCCTTCCTCATATTTTTTATAATAAGGATTTTATCATAACAATTTGGATGATTAGTATTATGACAATCCATTAAAATTATTTGATTGTTCTTATAATTTTAGTCATCTAAATTGTCAGAAATAAAATCCTTATTATTGAAGTATGAGAGGATTGTTAGGTTATGGGTCACTCCCGTGTGGGCCCATGCCCACTTGATGTGGTGGGTGGAGGTGCATATCCTCACCGTATGGAGAAAGATCAAGTTGAGCTCGCTAGACGCTCGAGCGGATTTTCCAGTATGGCCGCCGCTTGCTGTGCATCCGCTAGGGCTCGAGCAGATTTTCTAGAATGTGCCCCGCTCGCTGTGCGCCCGCTAGGGCTCGAGCGGATTTTCCAGCAAGGGCGCCGCTCGCTGTGCGCTCGCTATGCGCTCGAGCGCGCCCTGTTTATATAAAACGCGCGCTTTGTGTTTTTAGGTTAATTCCAATAATTTTGAGCGCCGTTTCAGAGAAGAAAAAGAGAGAAAAGAGAGAGAAGAAGAAGAAGATGAAGAATTGAGCCTCCGTTTGGGTTTTCAATCAATTTTCAGTCTTCGGTAATCACACGTACGAGATTCTTGCTGCTGTGAAGAACCTCTGCCGGGTTTTATCTCTACTCTTATTCTTTATACTTCTTGTACGGGCTGTCCAAAGTTAGTTGATATTGATTCTTGTGATTTGGGATTTGTGTAACCGATCAATTGCTGCTAGTGGAAATTTCGGACTCTGTGTCTCGTGGTTTTTCTCACTCGTTTCATAGGGAGTTTTTCACATAAAAATTGTGCATTTATCGTTCCTGGTTGTTTATTGTGTGCTTGATATCATCTACCACGTATTTTCTCGCGGTTCAAACAAGCTTTTAATTCTAACAAGTGGTATCAGAGATATTGGTTCGTGTTGGGTATTGTGACTTGTTTGAATCGATGGCATCTTCGTCGTCAAAGAATCTGCCGTTCGGCATTGAGCAGTTCAACGGGTAGGACAACTTCATTCTCTGGCAAGAGAGGGTGAAGAACATTCTGACGAGAGAATGGACAGTGATGACGTTGAAGAAGAAGGACGAAAAGCCTGAAAAAATGACCGATGATGAATGGCAAGATAAGAGAGATCTTGCAAACTGTACTATTAAGCTGTGTCTGGCGGACAACACTCTCCAAAAAGTTCTTGGTCTAACTGATCTGGCGGAGGTCTGGGAGAAGTTGGAGTGCCGTTACAAGTCCAAATCTCTGACAACGAGATTACACGTAAAGAAGCAGTTTTATGGCTTGCGGTTATCTGAAGAAGGGAGTTTTGATAAACACCTAGACGAATTTAACCGGATATTGACGCAGATGTCTGCTCTTGATGAGAAAATCAAGGAGGAGGACAAGGCGTTGGTTCTACTGGCCTCTCTGCCGGCCACCTATGACCATATCGTCACAACCTTGCTGTTCGGCAAGGATACCTTAAAGTTGGACGAGGTTATTGCCTCTTTGCTCATGAACGAGTCTAGACGGTCACAAGGGACCTCATCATCCTCTCATTTTAAGGTGCTGGTGACTAAATCCAGGGAAAGAAGTAAATGTCGCCACCAGAAATCAGGAGAAAAAGGACGCAGCAAGTCACGGTCCAGATACAAAAACCTGGAGTGCCATCACTGTGGCAAAAAGGGCCACATCAAGAAACACTGTTACAAATGGAAGCGTGAGAATGCTGAAGGTAATAAGAAAAAGGTTGACTAGACTCGAGAGGAAGAAAGAGCTACTGTTGTTACCGGGAGTGATCTTTGGCTGGTGTGCCAGGAGGATGAGGTGGTAAATCTGGCTAATCTTGAGACAAGCTGGGTGGTGGACAGTGGTGCTTCACTTCATGTCACGTCACGGAAAGAGTTCTTCACATCATACACTCCTGGTGATTTTGGAGTGTTGAAAATGGGTAATGAAGCTATGTCCCGTATTGCTGGCTATGGTGATGTGTGTCTCACCATAAATAATGGAACCAAGTTGCTGTTGAGGGATGTTAGACATGTCCCGGATATTCGACTGAATTTGATCTCGGCTGGTAAGCTTGATGATGAGGGCTTTTGTAGCACGTTCTGCGCAGGAGCATGGAAGCTGACTAGAGGGTTTCTAGTTGTGGCTCGGGGTAGAAAAGTTTCCAATTTGTATGTGATGCAAGCCTCGATTCAAGTGGGAGATGTGCATGTTGCTAGAGATGAGAAGCTTTCAGATTTGTGGCACCGTCGGTTGAGTCACATGGGTGAGAAGGGCCTGAACTGTTTAGCAAAGAAAAATTGTCTTCGGGGTGTAAAAACAGCTCAACTGAAGACTTGTTCTCATTGCATTGCTGGAAAGCAACGACGGATCTCATTCAATGGCAATTCATCTACAAGGAAGATTGATCTTCTTGAATTGATCCACACCGACATATGTGGCCCATTCAAGGTGAAGACTCTTGGATGAGCACTTTATTTCATCACATTCATTGATGATTGTTCTCGAAAATTGTGGGTGTATCCGTTGAAGTCAAAGGATCAAGCTTTTATATTCTTCAAGCACGTTCACGCCTTGGTTGAGAGGCAAATGGGGAAGAAACTGAAATGTATCCGAAGTGATAATGGCGGGGAGTACATCGGAGCATTTGATGAGTATTGTTGTTCTCATGGAATTCGCCATCAGAAGACTCCACCGAAGACACCGCAACTGAATGAGGTAGCCGAACGGATGAACGAGACTTTGATGGAGAGGGTCCGATGTGTGCTTTCGGAGGTAAAGCTCCTTGGCTCATTTTGGGGGGAAGCCTTGAGGGCCATGGCTCATGTCGTCAACTTGTCACCACATGGTACCTTGAATGGTGAAGTGCTTGAAAAGATATGGACCAGAAAAGATATATCCTACGATTACTTGCGCGTATTCGGATGTAAGGTCTTTGTTCACGTTCCCAAAGATGAAAGGACCAAGCTGGAGTCAAAGACCAGACAGTGTATATTTCTCGGTTATGGGGAAGATGAGTTTGGGTATCGATTATATGATCCAATGAGAAGAAGGCTGGTTCGATCTAGGGATGTCGTGTTTGTTGAGAACGAGACTATAGAGGATATCGGCAAAGGTTCAGAGTTTGTATCTAAGACTGATGATAGTAGGGCATGTGATTCAGATATTCTGCCGACACCTGTTCGTCAGTAGAATGAAAGTCAAGGCTATTCCTCCTGATACTGCAGAGCCTATCGAGACTGTTCCACTCCGATGATCCTCGAGAGATCGAAGACCCCCTACTCGTCTGTCAGCCGAGGAGTATGTGTTACTCACAGACGGAGGAGAGCCCAAATGCTTCGAGGAAGCAATGAAGGATGAACACAAGGCGGAGTGGATGGAAGTTATGCAAGAAGAGATGGCATCGCTGCATGAAAGTCACACATTTGAGTTGACAAGGCTGCCAAAGGGAAGAAGAGCATTGAAAAACAAGTGGGTCTTCAGATTGAAGGCAGATGAAAACAACTCACAACCGAGGTACAAAGCGAGGCTGGTTGTGAAAGGCTTCAATCAACGAAAGGATATTAACTTCGACGAGATCTTTGCACCAGTGGTAAAGATGTCTTCCATTCGAGTGGTGCTCGGGTTGGTTGCTATTCTTGACCTGAAGGTAGAACAGATGGATGTGCGAACAGCATTTCTTCACGGTAACCTTGAAGAAGAAATCTACATGGAGCAACCGGAGGGATTCCTTGTCAAGGGGAAGGAGAACTTAGTGTGTTATCTCAAGAAGAGTCTGTATGGCTTGAAACAAGCACCAAGGCAATGGTACAGGAAGTTTGAATCTGTCATGGTAAATCAGGGTTATCAGAAAACGACCTCGGATCATTGTGTTTTTGTTCAGACTTTCTCAGAGGATGATTTTGTTGTTCTTTTGCTCTATGTGGATGATATGTTGATTGTTGGGCGTAATACTTCTCGGATCACGGAGTTAAAGCAACAGCTTGGGAAGTCTTTTGCTATGAAGGATTTGGGACTGGCGAAGCAAATTCTGGGAATTAGAATTTTTCGCGACCGCAAATCAAGGAAGCTATGGATGTCACAAGAGAGTTACGTGGAGAAAGTGCTTCAACGTTTCAATATGGAAAAGGCAAAATCAGTGAGCACACCGTTGGCCAATCACTTCAAGCTAAGTACTTGTCAATGTCCTTCTACCGAAGATGAAAAGGCATATATGAAAGGCATACCCTATTCTTCAGCTGTGGGTAGCCTAATGTATGCCATGGTGTGTACAAGACCGGATATAGCTTATGCTGTTGGAGTTGTCAGTCGATTCTTATCAAATCTCGGTAAGGAGCATTGGTCCGCGGTAAAATAGATTCTGATGTATCTTCGAGGAACTTTTAAGTAGTGTTTGTGCTTTGGAAGCAACGTGCCCCTTCTGGTTGGATATACTGATGCAGATATGGCGGGTGATGTCGACTCACGGAAGTCTACTTCGGGATATTTAGTCATGTTTGCAGGAGGAGCTCTTTCCTGGCAATTGAGATTGCAGAGGTGTGTTGCCCTTTCCACTATTGAAGCGGAATTCATTGCTATTACAGAGGCAAGCAAGGAGATGCTATGGATGAAGAAATTTATTCGGGAACTTGGTTTCAAGTAGAAACGCCGTGTGTTGTTTTGCGACAGTCAAAGTGTGATTCATCTTAACAAGAACTCGGCTTTTCACGCCAAATCAAAGCATATTGATGTGAGGTATCAATGGGTGCGGAATGTTATTGACACGGGTTCGTTGGTGCTGAAAAAGATCGGGACCGAGGAGAATGGATCAGATATGATGACCAAGGCATTGCAAAAGGGGAAGCTTGAAACTTGGTGTTCAATTGCTGGGATGACGATGAATGGCTCCACACAGTCGTGAGCGGAAGTTTGTTGGGTTATGGGTCACTCCCGTGTGGGCCCATACTCACTTGATGTGGTAGGTGGTGCATATCCTCACCGCGTGGAGAAAGATCGAGTTGAGCTCGCTAGACGCTCGAGCGGATTTTCCAGTATGGCCGCCACTCGCTGTGCGCCCGCTAGGGCTCGAGCGGATTTTCCAAATATGCCCCGCTCGCTGTGCGCCTGCTAGGGCTCGAGCGGATTTTCCAGTTAGGGCACCGCTTGCTGTGCGCTTGCTATGCGCTCGAGCGCGCCCTGTTTATATAAAACGCGCGCTTTGCATTTTTAGGTTAATTCCAATAATTCTGTGCGTCGTTCCAGAGAAGAAAAAGAGAGAAAAGAGAGAGAAGAAGAAGAAGAGGAAGAATTGAGCCTCCGTTTGGGTTTTCAATCAATTTTCAGTCTTCGGTAATCACACGTACGAGATTCTTGCTGCTGTGAAGAACCTCTGCCGGGTTTTATCTCTACTCTTATTCTTTATACTTCTTGTACGGGCTGTCCAAAGTTAGTTGATATTGATTCTTGTGATTTGGGATTTGTGTAACCGATCAATTGCTGCTAGTGGAAATTTCGGACTCTGTGTCTCGTGGTTTTTCTCACTCGTTTCATAGGGAGTTTTTCACATAAAAATTGTGCCTTTATCGTTCCTGGTTGTTTATTGTGTGCTTTTAATTCTAACAAGGATATCTGAGAAAATCCGTACGCAAGTATACATGAACACCTCACAGTTGTTCTGAGAGTCCAATACTGGAAATCCAAGACTATGAACAAGATATTAAATCTATCTTACCATCTAGGCTTCTATTACTGCTGTGCACATTCTGGTGGCTTTGTGTATCCCATTGAATGAAATATTGGCCGATATATATCATTGCCCCCCAATAACAACGTTCTTCAATAATGCAACAAAATCATGATATGTTGTCTAATACTCAAGATATTGAATGATACACCCAATAGTTGGCCGTAGTTTCCAATTCATGAATTTCTTTTTCGTTCAAAACGATATGTATTACTAGATACAGTTGTGGGATACCAATATAGGTATTTTCATTTATGGTGTATCCATTTTTTGGGGAATGCATTATTCAGATTGAATAATCTTTGTCATTTGGGATTCAATTTTATGCAGCTATCAAAGCCTGAAGTGCCTGATCCTGAGAACTTGGAGCTCTGGCTGAAGGTAAGGCTTACGAGAGACTTTCATTTGATGTTCTATGTTTTCATGTTCCAGTTCATGTGACAACCTGATTTCCAGTTGTTCTTAAGCGTTTAATCTTTTAATAGTGTATTATAATATAATTTTTATTCTTTATTTTTGTTGGTGGGGGTGGGGGTGGTGGCAATAGATTGATGGAGAAACACGGCAGAAAGGCTCAACAAAGGACATGATATTTAAGATTCCATTCCTTATCAGCCATATAAGTTCTATCATGACTCTTCTTGAAGGAGATATCATTCTCACAGGTGATGAACGGATGCTCTCTCGTTTTTTTTGTGGACATGTTAGAGTCATTATATTTTAAAATTCATTTTCTCAACGGTAAGTATCATATCATGTCAGCTTGGATAGTTAGGATTATAAGATGAGTTCAATGTATTTTAATATATTGTCATTATTCTAACATTAAAACTTTTCATCACTGTTGGGAGTGTGAGAGGATAAAAAATGAGAAGATCTAACAAGAATTTTTTGGAGAGCTGTTAGAGTCTTTTCATACTTTCAATAGTAAATATTTCATATTGAAAACTTGTACAGCTAATTTTTTATAAAATGAGTCCAATATATTTAATTTATTATTATATTTTCGAACGTCTAAATTGTCAAAATGAAATCCCTATCATTATGAATGTGTGGGGATAAAAAATGGAATGATCCTATCAGATACCTTTTCCATTCCGTTTGTTTGCGCATGTTCTATGTAATCCAAACAATAAATTTCTATTCCTGCTCCAATTCCAATCTATTGGGACTGGCAGTTGAGTCAGCAATTTTGAGTTTCATTCCCAATTTCCCTTATCAAAAACGCCTTATGCATTTGGCAATGTGTGCGTTTAGAACAAGTAGTATCCACAAATGAAGAATTTTCATACCTAAATGCTTCAATTATTTCAGTTCATCTTGCTAACAACCAAATTATAGGGCGTTTTCAGTAGGGAAGTCTGCAACGAATCCTATAGATTCCTAGAATTGGTGGATTCTTTTATATATATCCTACAGGTTGGGTGCCTGCCTGCCTGTTGGTCTGTGCGCCTAGAATATGAGCAAATATATCATGTTGATTGCTCAACCGTACTTTGCCCGCCCATTCTATCTCGCTATAGCAAGATATACCCGACCTGGTTAGGGAAACCCACACCTTCTTGGGAACCCTTAGAGCTGGTTGAGATCCTCTTTGATGCCTTCCCTAAATTTAAAACTACCCTGGAACCAGAACGGAAGGAATAGTGCGCAAAAGCCAGTTGGGTCGAAGTTTTTCAGTTCCAAATGGTTATGTTTTTTAATAAGCCCTTCAAATGGATTCCCTTCTCTTCCCTAATAGCACAGGTTAAGTTCCCTCTCACCTCTGCTTTCCATGCCTCCATGACAACCTCTCGCAATCCGGGATGTTTTTTACTTCCATTACTAAGGCAGCTGTGGACCATTCATGGCAGAGAGCTCCAAACTTGCTCTCTCGAATGCATTACTCTAGCTTATTCGTGCCATTTATACGTCAGCCATAAAATCCATCACGTACTGAGCAGATCAAGGACATTCACAGCTCTGTCCGGTGCGAATCCATATTCACGTCTGAGCGCTATAATGAAAGAGCTCTATGTAACGCTTTAGCTTTCGCACTGTGCCGGTTAGATGCCATCATGCCTTTTATTCTTACCCCTAAGCCCCTGCTCCACCATGCACTCAAGAGTTTGTAGTGGTTGGGAAGACAGTTGTAGAAGCGAAGCCTATTGCCATGCTGACCCAATAAGTCCTTTTTGACTAGGGACTGTCAGTGATATACTGGAGGAAGTTGGGGAAGGCATCAAGTCTACATGGCCCTTATGGAGGCCTTTAAATTCCTTTCCTTTTCCAATTAGTCATCCTTTAGCTGTTTTGGTATCGGCATTGGCAGCATTTTAGCCCAAGGAGCATTGAAAAAAATAGCTCTCCGTCCCATTATTCTGGACTTTATTATCTCCTTCTTCGGCACAGGAACAGGCCTGTGATTAGCTGCCAATGGTGGTCCGGAGTAAAAAAAGCTCAAAAGCCATTGACGTGTCTAAGAAGGTTGTTTTAGTTGTTAATTTCTCCATCATTCATAATATTAGTTAAAAAAGCCGGACAGAATGAATTTTGTTGCTTAAAAGACTTTTCAAAGCTTGAAAGCAATTTTCAAACAAAAGCGTTTTTGACAAGGGCACTTTTTCTTAAAGTATTAAGGCCAGCTGCAATTTTCCGATCCCGCAGGCACCCCACAAGGTGTTGGTCCGGTGAAAGCAGGTCAAAAGATAACCGCCGGCATAACAGGCCTCCTGGATGTTCATTTCGAAGTGGGCCTTCGCCGGAGACCGGCAAGAAGCTAGCGCGGCAATGTCCGGTAAGTAATCCTTTTTGAGCTGAATACCAGTTGATATTCGATCGGAACACTATTTGTAGTTCTTCCCTTTGTATCTCTCACTTTTTATGTCAAATGAGATGATTTTGGACGGTCATCTTGCTGTGTTAATTGTTATGAATTATCAGGTGATTATTAACCATAAAGTAATCGCATGATAAAATATTTGATTTATGTAAATCACACTGAATTTTTAAATTGGATCTTTGAATTCCGGCCACGCTTGGTATTAATGATATCATGATTGTGAAACTTTGCTTATTGTTTCAGACTTAGTAGTGTCATGGGACTTATAATATGGTCAATTTGGCATGAAAAATTTAAACCATATAAGAGTGGGGAATAATTTTATTTTAAAGAATTCTTTCGAAAGCAAATTCGACGTCTTCCCAGCCATTGACACTTGTAAAATGATCTTAATTATTAAAATGATAATGCAAATTAATATTTAAGAAGGAAGATTATACCTATCGAATAATAATTAAGCCTTTTTTTTGTTTTTTGGGCCTAAGCTGAAATGCTAAAAATTACAATTCAGTATCCCAATGGAAGGAGCATAATTTCTTAATTTATAGTCTAATCTTCACACCGTAATCCCATTTAATATGGCAAATATAATGTATATTCCTAAGAAAATGAATTTAGACTCTACTCACTGAACAATAATTGAGGGTCTATTATTAATTTCATCTAAGCTAAAATACTAATAATTCAAAAATAAAAATCCAACACATAGAGCTTCCTACGTTACATGCTCTGCGTAAAATCAAACATAGGCATCACCACTCTAATTTCGTAATTTAAACCCATAACTTATAGATTATAATAAAACTATCTCTTCGTTGTATCAATGATAACCCTAAAAAAAATTAATAATAATAATAATAATAATTTGGAAAAGTAATTTCCACATTACAATCATCTAAGCCACATTATACAGGTTGACTCGGAAAACAAAAAATTAACACGCTTCTTCTCACGCCCTTTGGCGAAGTTTGCATAAGAATCATAAATCCCCAAAAAAGAAAAAAAAAATTAATTTTAAAAATTATTTGCACCGCTTCATCATATTCAGCAAAACAGACAAATTGAAGTGCCCAAAATTTCGAACACAGCAGCTGCTAGTAGCACTTAGTAAGTGGAATTTGAATGCCTTGGAGGTTAAGCCTCGCGCTGGTGCAGGCTGCTGTGGTCGGCACCCCCTGCGCTGATTTCAAGTTGATGTTTATGAAATGCACGTTCTGGCATGGCACCGCCGTGCTGCACTTCACACTTATAGCCTGTGGCGTCGTTGAAGTTCCCACGATGTTGTTGAAGTATATGTTGCTCAGCCTTACCCGCGATGGCTGCACGTAGAAAGAGCTTTATAAATGAAGAGGTTAAACTATTAATATAAATATTAGTCAATATATATCAATATTAAGCCTCGAATATATCAATATAAAGCTGTATCAGTATTATATCGTAATATATTAACCAATATTTAAAATATCAATTGATACATCACTATCAGTTTATAATTTTTAAATTTTTTATTTAATATATCTGATATCAATTTATATTATCCTTTAGATTCGATATCAACACCACTCCATAGGTTCAATCAAATTCTCCAAATACTTGTTTATATGCTTTATAAGTATTTGTAAAAAAATTGTCAAATTAGATGAATTAAGTTCAAATTTAAGAAATATAATAATAAAAACTGGAAATAGGTGGAACATGAAGCGAAGATCAAATATATATATATTTATATTTATATATTACCTGCATCTTGCAACCTTTCCCACCACCACAATATTGCTGGTCAATGACGATGGGGTTCTTGACATTGTCCAAGATGACATCTTGGAATAAGAAGCCTGAGGCTTGTATGGGAATAACATTTGGCTTGAAGGGCCATGTTTTGATCCTAAGCCCGTTTTCAGTCCCGCGCAGCGTGCAGTTCTTCACTTGGATCCCGCTCACATCCCTCTCGTTTGGCCGGTTTCCAAGGCTACCGATGCTGGTTTTCAAATCACGACACAAGCACAAGTCATTCATGATCAGCAATAAAAAGATATATTGCTAAAAGATCAATTTTCAATCATATAAATGGTCATTGGATTGATGGCAGAACAATTGACCGCGTTAGCGCAATGGTGGAATTGTCATTGTTTGATTCATTAGTTATGGAAACAGAGTCCTTTAAGGTCAACCAAAAAATTAGGTTTCCTAGTAAATCCTACAGTCAAGATTAAACCATAAAAACAGAAGACAATTTAGACCCTTCAACTTTAGTGTTTAATATTGATCGTAGGGTTTGCTCTGGAGCCTAATTTTTTAATTCACGTTAACCTCTCCCGTGACAACAATATCATAGATAATGAAAGGTGAAACTGAACAAAGTAGAATTGATCCACAATCGTCTTTCTTTGGATCAGGGCATGACTTCGTAACAATAAAGGTGACGTTGTTTGACTTAATGGAAATGACATATTACATAATCAATGCAATCCGAGTCTTTCTTGGACCGCATGTGTAACAGGATCTTTGTATACTGCGTGAGGATTAAGGAGTTACCTAATGCCATGACCAGGACCGCAAGTGACTCTGTTGATGGCAATTCGGGTCGACCCTTGAAGGATGCCAATACAATCGTCCCCAGTCTCAATGCGAGATCTGGCAACCCTCACCCAGTCAGAAGTGCTGATATGGATGCCATCGGTGTTCGGGCTTGTGGCCGGTGCCTTGATATGAAGCCTAAACATCCTTACGTTTTTGCTTAGACTAACAAAGAAGTGGAACCCCATCGGATCGATTGAGGTAATCCGCCGAACAGATGCATTCGTAACTTTGTTGAGAATGATTGACTGCAAAGTGTAAAGAGGGGAAAAAGAAATAGAGAGAGTAAGAAGTTATGCGGTTATCAACTCACTCCAAAACATAGATGTAAATATCGTCTAATAGGCTCCAATACCGATATTACTGAAATATTACGACAATATCACAATATATTATTATATAATAATATATCGGGAAATATTAGTCGCTATTCAAAATATCGACCATTATGATCCCTACAGCTTATAATTTTTAGAATTTTTTTCTTTTGATATATCCATTATCGATACATATGACCACGATCAATACTGATATTTTCATCCATGCTCCAAAAGCTTTAAGCGTATAGAGAATGAAATAAGGAGTTTACGGCTGGGAGTCGAGCGCAGTTCTGATTCTTCTCACAATCATTCATTGCCCACATGATAGCGCCTTGCCCATCAACGGCCCCGCCGCCCAAGATCACAAGCCCATTGATGCTTTCAAACAAGAGCCATTCAGGGGAAGGATACATGCTGATATCTGGCACTGCTTTCAGGATGCCTGTAATCTGAACCACAATGGGAGAAATGCCTTTGCATGGCCCACCGAAAACTATGGCTGATAGGGCAAAAACCCCCGCAGGGACAAGGAGCCTAGCCTTCCCAGGGTGGTCACATGCGGCCCGCCATGCATTCATGAAATTCTGCCAAATGGTTCACAAGTTCAGAAAAGTTTCATCAGTACTCAAATTTTGGTAGAGCAAACACCAAGGAATATGACCCAAACCCGGGTAAAATGGTTAATTATGCCACAAGATAGTTGAGCTGTTTTAGCAAGAAGACTCGAATTAAGACATGATTGTCAATCATTTTGGAGCCCATTGAACACCGACAGCATCCCTGCACCTAACAAGGAAAGCAGGCATTGGCCTTCTCAATTATAGAAAGAAATAAGAGGAACCCATGCCATACTCCGAGGAAAAGCTCAAATGATGTTTCAATGAAAGGATACCTGTACCCAAAATCGTTTCGTTGACCCCACCACTGCTGCCGCAGCCACCCCCCCTACCCCAAAAAAAAATTGGGTACGACAGAATGCCCATGTTTATGAAAACAAAAGGAACAACCAACACGATGCATAACTTGAATCTATCTTCTTTCAACCTTGTAAGGAATGATATCTCTAAAATGATGCAAGAACTTGAATGTGCCCGCGTCAACATAGGTATATACTCGACAATTCTACTGAAATCTGAGTTAGAGCAGAGAACAAAAGATTGAACAAAGAAAAGATATTACCAACAAGCTATGTTTATTAGTAGGAAAAGCCATGACTCTAATATATTCAATATCATTTACCACTACATCCATTTTTCCATCTGAGTAGGAAAAGCTATTGACTATTATATTCAATATCAATTACCTCTACATTATCCGTTTTTCCATCTGGTTTGGCGCCAAATGACAATATATTGAAAACTTTCTCATCTCTTGCAGGGATGAGACCGATACCGTCACCGTCAAAGAGCTTACCCCCGCCCTCAATGGAGATAAAGGCCGCACCGAGGAGGAGAATTACAATCAAGTTGGATCTTCCTATTGTGGCCATGATGATGGTGAAATAGCAGTAACTTAGCAGATACGTTTATTAATTATTTGATTAAATAATTGATCGGTGTATTTGAAAAAGGAAGAATGTGGCCTCCTTGACAGAGGCTTAGCTAATGAAAAGGGAAGGATGAGAATTTCTCTTTGCATTTTCAGTTTCTTTTATAGGGGTTTTTCAGCTGGTAAGGAATTGACACCACAAAGACAATGTAATAGAGTTGGTTAATTAACCAAGTTTGGCAACACTTTCTGTGTCTGCATGTCTTCCCCTATATTTAGGTTTTGCTGTTTTTTCCTACAAGTTGGGCTTCTCTGCTTCATTTTTTTTAACTTTCTTGTCTTTAAAGACACATTTGATTATAATTAATGATAAACCTTAGCAGAATGATAAGGTTATTCTATTATAATATAGCGGTCATGAGTTTAAACCATAAAACCTCTTTATATTTTTATATTCATGGGATGAAATATGGGAAAACTTGTGTACCAGATCACCTTTGATTTGGCTATCGATTCTAAGGATTTAAGCATTGTTCCTACAACCGAGAGTTCATACTTTGGAAGGATCCACTCCTTTTTCCTGCAGAGGTGCTAACTTTTGCCCATCTTTAAGACAATGCTTTGAACGATTTCTATACATAGGATAATGACCGGCTTTAAGCATCTACAATTCATGAAGATGTGAATTTTTATATTTCAAACTGCACATAATTGCATAGTAAGCAATTGCAAGTTGAAGGGGCATTTCGGGTTTACGGACAAGAGTTAGATTCTTACTACTATTCACCTAGATTACACATGGTCCATTGTCTTTCCAGTGTGAAATTATGGACTTGAAATCGGCTATGAATCTTCGTGCTAGATGCTACAGGTGAGGGAGAATCTATGTCATCAAAAGAAAAGAATTTCTATAAATCTTTTTATATTTTAGAAGACAAGCACTTTAAGGAAGTTTCTCCTTAAACTATCTGCAGTGGTCAAAGACATTCATTGGAGACAATTACCAGAGGACCCTCAATTTAAAAAAGCAGCTGTTAAAGGATCTGCCAAGCCTTAGTCCAAACCTAAGTATGCCTAATGTAATGTAATACTCATTCCTACTTACACTTAAATGCAATTGCACAATTGCCAACCCAAATATAAACAGAAGACAAATGATTAGACAGTTCAGTAATGGTCCTTTTCTTAAAGGTCCACGGAGAGTAAGTTAGAGCAAACAATGGCTTGCTTTCAAAAAAAATGTCTGTGGTCATTTCATTTTATTTTTTTATTTTTTTATTTTTGGTGTTGTCACAGAAAACAATTACCTGTGACAGATATAAGCTTTATATTTCTTAAAAGAAATTTTGCATATTTTGTTAGAATCCCAACAGGAAGATAAATTGTTATGCAACCATATGGAACTACAGAGGGCACAAGTATAAATGTAAATATATGCATCAGCATGGATAGAAATATTGGTATCAATTATGGCCGTATCGAGCAATACTTGGACGCAATTTCTTTTCCGTAATCAAATCAAAATTAAGATAAATAATAAAATGTAACCACATTTAATCATATTTTGTATATTTTAAGCATTTTAGATAATTTTTATTCACTAAATTAATATTTTAATATTAAATTATATGCTAGCAAATATTAGAACGATAAAAAAACTAAATAAAGAGAATGAATTGTCATTCACTACCAAATGACATTCAAGCAGATCATTATTAACTAAAAAAGTAATAGCAAATAACATACTTACAGTTTTATAACACAGTTGTTAGAAATACTATATAATGCTAAATCAAGCAACAAATAGTATAAAAAACTGATCTAAAACAATAATTTTACCTTTTTTCTTCCTCAAGCAATTTTGCCACTACAAAATATGAAATTGAAATGTGAGAAATGATTAAAATATTTAACACATAATGATTGATGCAATTAAATAGATCTCTTTAAACTAACTGTTGGGAATACATTTTTATCATTTTTTCGATCCAAATTTACAATATACGATAAGCAAGCCAAACTTAGTAAGATTTAAAGGAATATCTGTGATTTAGAAGTAAGAAAGATACTTCTGTTGAATGCTTATTCCTATTATATATAAAAATATTAATATTTTCACTATATCTTCATGTGCATACAACCAGTGGGATAGATGCAATTATTCACTCACTACTTGGGCATAGAGCTAGACTAAACAATCATAAAGAGCCTTTTGTTGTCTTTGCCCTGACCCTCGTTCCTTGTTATGCCTTCTACTCTGCTTGTGATAAATTTATTTTAATGAGAATTTTTTATATGTGTGTAGGAATGGGCGTATGTTTTCCCACGAATCATAAGTTCTTGATTCCTGATTTACAACTATTATTTAACTATTAAAATAAAGTATTCCTAATGGCTAACATTTTTTTTCAATTCCAGCTTTTTTCTTTGAACTTAACTAGTACTACCCTTCCAAGCAAGCCGAGGGGCTACTATCAATAAGTGCTAGCATTACCTATATACCAACTAGTGCTAGTTCTAGTGACGAGTGAGAAAATAAATGCAATTCCACGTCAGTCCTGGTAAAGTACTTCCACCTCGAATTGCAAAATCAAGATAGGCTTAGAAGAAAGAGTTCAGAGGCACAACTTTCTAAATCTTTGATTTGATAAATTTTTCCTCAGAGGGATGAGAAATCTAAATCGAGTATGATAAAGTAGGTCACACATCCTTTAAAAGCCTATGTAAGGCTGGTTATAAGCACTTTGATTAGCTAGTCATTTAATAACTTCCAACAGAGTCAGTTTATAAGGCAACTTCTTTAATCTTTGCCGTTCAAGGAAGTAGTGTATAACCATAATCTTCAAGCAGGTGAGGTTTTACGCCAGATAATCAATCCCTAAAAGCTTATACATAAGGTTCTGGAAAAGTCAATCCATTTTGTTAGCCAATTATAAAAAGATTTCTTTGCGAAATTCAATCCCAATACACTCCATCTTTGCTATTCGAGTCAGTTAGTCAAACCAAATATTCCCCATTACTTTCCAAGCATAGGACAGAAAGAAAAAAAGAATCAATCTTAACCAATAATATCAACCAATCACCGCCACTTCACCTGCCACCGCCCAATGAAAAAAACTCAAGAAGAAGCAAAACAAGAAAGTCCCTCCAAAGTACACCCTGTAACCAACAAGAAAAGTGTGATTCGATTCCTCCAACCGATCAATATGTTGTTCCCACTCTCCAATCTATAGCCGATGTGAGTCAAAGGCAAGGCGTGTATTTTTACTCACCTCAAGCCAACAAATGGACATTTCTTTCCCTCCAAAAGCTATTCCAGTCAACAAAGCAAATCCAGAAGCTACTCTAGTAAAATAAACTCAGAGGGAAGTCAGGGTTGTTTTGAGAAATCATTCCATATATCGAACGATAGTCACTCCAATGAATAATCTCTCGTTCTTGCAAAGAAAAACAGAATATAGCAAAGAATTACGATCAACAAAAGGATATTTGTCACTGAAAAAACTAACCTATTTCCCTTCTTTGTGCCTAGCATCGATTCCCCTTGAGTAATTTGTATTTAATTTAAAGAAAGGAAAAAAATCGAGAGAATTTTGTACCCAAAAAACCAAAAAAAAAAAAAAAAAAAACTCATCTGTTAAAAATCAAAACATCATTTTTGTACCAAGACAAAATAAATCCAAGGATCAACTTGGGTTCCGATTGTCATGACAAGAACATAATCATATTTGCCTTCCAAGTTAATGTAATCTATTTGACAAGCAACAGAGATGAAAATCACTCTTATAGAGAGAGAGAAGAGGAAGGAAAAGGATCGGGTGATATTTTTATCACCACTAAGAATAGATAAGATTACTCGATTGTGGCCATGATGTCACATGATCAAATAACAAAAATAGCCTCTCCCCTATTTAGGGGAAGTTCTGCATAATCTTATCTTCCCTGCCCTCATGATATGGGAGTCCTGAGCATTCGGCTACCTTTTCTATTCAACCGTAGGTTTAACTATTAACTAATATTGAATGAAATTTTTAGTTTCTTTTATTACTAAGCTATAGAAAATTAGCAATGGATAGAAATCACTGATGTTGGTGATCAAATTTTCGACAGCAAATAAATAATAGTACTACACCTTTCTCCAAAGCTTGTCTAGCATTTAAGTTTCTCTTGTTGGCCAATTCAGCTGTCCCTCTTTGCTGGCTGCATTGCAGGTAAAGAGAGTTCCATAGATGGTGTATGAGCAATCCTCTACCACATTGACGAAAGTATTTGTTCACCTGTAAAAATTATAAGTCTTATGTCATTCCATTGCACCAAGTGATCATTAAAAAGATGTAACTATCAATCATCTTAATAACCAATCAAATTCAGCACATATTTTTAAAATGATCATTTTTTAAATAGTTGATGGATACAACAGAGTAACCTAGCATTCTCAATATAATATACAATTTTCTGTTCACTTGAACCTTCTTTATCTCCAAGTTTTTGACAGTTTCATTCTATGAAGCCTTCTATTTCCTTTTGCACAAGCTTGTGTATGGAAATGGATAGATGATTGTACAATTCATATGATATCCTAAAAAAATAAAGCTAGGCAATTCATCATTTAATAGCAATTAATGTAATACCCCAAATATAAAAAATACAGTGCTTCGTAATGGGTAATAATCAGGTTTCAACAGAGGTTTTCTTTGAGTTAGGTTTCCAGCATTGTACCAACACTTCCAACCAGCCACAGAATCCCAATTGCCACCACCGCTTTCCATCACAATAATGCTTCCATGGCCACTGTTATTGCCAGGGCTATCACTGCTAGATCAACATTGCAGTGGGATGATAATGGTGAAAGCATTGTGGAATGATGGTGGCTGACTGGTGCCTGGTGGTATTGTAGGGTTGTGGTTTTCGGCACCAGTTTATAAACATCACAAAAGAAAAACTTTATTCCCCCTCAAGCCATAAGTAAAAACTAACAAGTCTTCGTGACATTACCTCTTAAGCATTACATTGCCTATCCATACAAATGGGAGACTCCGAGAGAGCCAACACTTGAGGAAGGTTTGTAAATTGCAATGTTGCTCATCTTTTTTTTTTTTCCTGGGAGACTGGACCATGACTGTTCTGCTCAACAAAACAAGGGAAGCAGTCACTGCTCCCCTGAAAAATCAAATCAGGTCACCATATGATCAAAGACTTGTATACTATAAATTAAAATATCAGTCGATATATATCAATATCGGGCCCCCCGATACCAATATTTTCCGATACCGTGACAAGATCACAATATGTTGCCATATCACTGATCTATAGCAATATGTAGGCTGATATATCTAATATTTGACCAACATATCAGCCTATATAATCTTATTAGCTTACTATTTTTAGAATTTTTTTTTTTAAATATATTCTATAACGATACTATGATATGTAATGCCCAATATGTCTAATAGTTATATGGCTACAACTGAGACCGATGCATATGCCAATATTTTCATCCGTGATACTAAACTTAATATGCTAAATGAACCTTCAACTTGTTTTCTGACCCCAACTGTTCAAATTTGTCACACAAAATATTGTAAAGATCCAATCTCCGGTGAAATAGCAGCATCATCAAGGGGGCTCATGAATTAAGTTTATTCTAATATATTTTTTTCTGGCTTTGCAGCAAATGTGGTACTAGTATTGTTTCCAATCTTTGGATAACTGTTGTTGGCATAGCAAAAATGTGAATGTAAGGACGAATCAAACTGACCAAGAGAACCACCTTTTCTCTTGCACTTCACAGGGATCATAGTCCTCACTCATTGTTGGAATTCAACTGTTACATCAAGAACTAGCTAGTTTCCAGAAAATAATATAAGCTGCCAACAACTAAACACAGATTCCAGTATATCAAATTGATTTGTGTATCTTTACACAACAGGATTTCTTGAAGGAACAGAAGGCTAAAGTAAACCAAAATTTCAGAGAACATGAAAATAGAAACAACTTCAGTATTAACCTTCTGATTCTGAGAACAGTAACACATATACTAAAAAAGAGCAAAATTGCTAAAAAAGCATTCACGAAAGTTTAGTGAGGACACCATCAAAAGAATGCACTTGCCAATGAAAAATGAACTACTAATCAATATTGCTAAATGTTCAAAGTAAAAATTGCAACACTTGATAAAATCTCTGTCCTTCATTCAATATCCCAAGCTGTTGACTCTGAAGCGACCTGTCCATTTCGTGATGCTTGGTTTCCTGAATATCCTTGCTCTTGTCGGGTAGTTTGATGATAATAACCATTTCCCCTCCCAAAACTACGACGTCCAACACGTCCCCTTAATGATTCTGGCTGGTAGCTGCCCCTGCTTCTACCTCTTCCTGCTAGATAAAAAGTCCATAAATTAACTGGCATCTGAGTAACAGCTTGAGGATTACACAGTTGATATTTGGCTGGTGAGAACAAGGAGGAAAAGCAGATAAAGAGTAACCCTTTCCATTTCTCCAATCAAACATAATCATTATTTTGTGATGCCCTAGCAACTTACTTAAAAACACCTAACAATTGTCAGAAAGAGAATCTGAAAGTTCAGTTTTTATTGCCTGGGAATTTAACTAAGTTAATGTAGTGGGCACTTCAAATTACATATTTTCATCATTCCATATCACTTGAACCGTGTTAGTGACTTGAACCCTTTTTTTGATAGGTAAGATGTAGAAAAGAGAGTTGGGGAATTGAACCTTTCTAATTAACCAGAAAATTCATGGCTAAACACCAAGCAACATTGAATTCCTTTTAGAATGGAACTTTTCATAGAAGTTGATTTCATATCAACACCTAAATTGTCTATTATTAGTAGGGAGGCCAAATGCACAAAGGTTCCCACATTGCGGGTTTTGAGGAGGTCTATGCAACGTAATACAAGAGGTTGTTTCCAAGGTAAGAACATATAACCTCCGTATCCCAATGAAACAACCTTTTTGTTGCATCAACACTCATTTTTAGAGAAAGATGTAACTTTTTCCCTTATATGCATAAGGGCAACTTAGCTTCATTTATAGGGAAAAAAAAAGTGCAAGTAGGTAAGATTCTTCTTCCTGTATTATCAACTTAATGTAATTATTTTAGAACACAGTTTCACCAAGGCTCCTTTTGGTTCAAAGAAGATTTTTCATTTGCAGAAAATTTTTCAGCCAAAAAATATTTATCAGATGAAATAATACCTTTTTCTAAACTACCATCGTAACATTGTTTGATAGCAACAGAAAATTATTGTCCATTCAAAAAACAGTTTGGTTACCATAGAAATCAGTTAGGTGGCTAATGTAAATGCTTTGGCTCTTTGGGGTTCATGAATTCATAGGATGAGCCAATCCAAGAGGTTTTGGTGGAGGATATGATGGCCTTGGAGGTGGCAGTAGGAAACGAACTTCAATCAATGATGGCAAGTTGATTTTCCTTTGTTGTTGGGAGAAAAATGCTTCCCCCAAAAATGTCATATTATCATAATGGAAAATGAGGGGGGGAAAATAACTTTCTAGGAAGATATTCTGTAAATATCAAGCAGAGTCCAGCCATCAAATTTTAACAAAACACTGTATTAAATGGGAATCCATGCCAGATCAGAAAGTGGCATCCAATAGAGAGTTGGTCAAGAAGCTTAATACGTCAAAAACAGTAAAACATCATATGGGCGTAGTTACCACACAGAGAGAGAGAGAGAGAGAGAGAGAGAGAACAGTAGGGCTACATTTGATTCCATGAATCACATGTACCAGATTTGGGGATAGAAAAGAAGGAACAGATCTTTGCAAATCATAAAATGTGGACCACATTAGCTCATTAAGTCAAGAAAACTCGTAAATACGAAGGCATCAGAAAGAATAACAAACAAGAACATACTTCCACGAGCAAAGCCACTGTTTGCCCTCCTCTCTTCTATGTATACTTGTCTGCCAGCAATCTGAACTGTAGCAGCCTACAGACAAAACAAGAAAACACACAAAATGCAGCCACATGGACATGCTTAATTAGATCAATTAGGACATTTAGCATTTTATGGGAAGTCACTGATAAAAAAAAAATTATTAACCAAAGTTGAACACAACGAGAGAGCATGAATAACAACTATACCAATACCCCTCTCCATTAGGAAAGAAGCAGACTATTGCCTACAGGAATACTGGAAGTGCAAACAGAAATCAAGGATTGCAAGGAACCTAGAATGTGTTGACCAAAAGGATAAAGAATAAAAGAACAAATTCACAAAGACAAAGGATGCATGTCCCAACCTTAATTGCATCTTTAACAGAAGTAATATCTTCAAACTCAACAAATGCATAACAAACATCAGTATCCTGCACAACATTTTCAGAAGATTACTAAATTAGCAGCTTAGTTGTTATCAGGCAGAAAACAGGAGCATAATTAGGTGGAAGCAGGAGAATGTACCTTGAGTCTTCTGATGGCTACACCTGCAGATGTGAGTCTGCCAAACCTCTTAAACTCCACCTCAATTTCAGCAGCAGATACTGTGGGTGGTAAGTTCCTCACATAAACAGACTTTATTTGACCTATTTATATCGTAAGTATGAAAAATCAACAACAGAATGACCCAAGAGAAACAATATTATGTGATTAGTAATCCGGGTGTAATACAGTCAAAACTAGGAAATAACCAAATTCAGAAGGCAGACACATGCACAAGCACATAGCTGGGGAGAGAGAAATGGAAGAGTTAAAGATTAACATGCAGAATTTCTAAGTGCAGTAATTCTGAAGTTCCTTAATTCAGGAAAAAAAAAAAAAGCCAAGACAATTACATAAAAAAGGTGACAAGAAAAGGCCAAGAAAAACCTTTATAATCTGTTAATGAAACCTCCTCTGCAGCTTCCGCTTCCAACCTGTCATTTGCACCTGATGTTGCATTAGATTGTTGGGGCTGTTGGGCAGTGGGGTGTAGAATATTTTCTCGAGAATTCTGATGCCACTCTGAAGCAGGTGCCATATTCTTGTTAGAAGAAGTTGGAGGCACTGAAGATGGTCCAGATTGTCCCTTAGCAACCTGTAACTTCAATAAGAATAAGGACACACTATATTAGTTTAATATAAACAAATAAAAGCATGTGCATATATACATCAGAAGTGCATTACAATAGAAGCATATGTATGCTTTTGTGGCTCGCTGGCAGATTCTTCAATCGGAGGTAGTGGAACTTCGGGTATAGAATTCATGGCATTGTCAAGAAATCCGTTTGCCTGTTCTACAGAATTGTCTTGGAGAATATCCTCAGTTTCAGGGACTTGCTGCAGCCATTCCTCTGGCAAAGGATACTTATCAATAGTGCCATTTTCTTTGACATCGACAGAAACCATGTGTTCCCTGCTCTGCAGTCCCCCACCCATCATGTAGTTGGGTACTGAAAAAAGGACACAAGATCATTTTTAGAGCCAAAACAGGATTAATGAGGCTGTCACATATTTCACAAAAAAAATGAAAAACAATCATCATAAGTCTCAAACAACGTTCCCTGCATGAACGCATTAGTAGCCATATGAACCTATGTGGCCATTGATGCAAATATTGGCTAATGTGTATTGATATCGGGGGTCCTAATACCGATATTTTCTGATATTATAATAATATCACAATATGTTGTTGTATCAACGATATATCACGATATATTAGCAGAAACAACTTTGTCAGTTTATGATTTTCAAAAATTTTTCTTTCATTATATTCAACACTACTACATATCATTCAATATGTTCGATACCAATATGGCTGCACCAATACCAGTCTATTACCAACACCGATACTAATATTTTCATCCATGTATGTAATCATTCGGGCTTTAATGCTATCTCACACGTCCCGAAGTCAGCAAATCTTCAGTGTAATAGATCACTAGCATCAGACCAAGAAAAAACACAGCATACTTATGACTATTATAAGGCAATAATCAAACAAATTCTCTTATGTGAACTTGAAATCACAAGATTGTGCAATGACAAGAAAATTAAGCATTCTTCTCCAGAATCAGATACATGTTATATCTACAAAATTGCTATAAACACCAAAAATTCTGTGTGTACACATACCTGGCTCTGATATAGTTGGAGAAGCACTTAACTTGGCATTAAGATTACTTTGCATCAAAAGTGCAGCTGGATATGGATGAATTTGCTCTTCATCAATGAAGTGAAAGATGTCATTAAGAACAAAGTAGCCTTTTTCCTGAGGAGCTAAGAAAATTGTCTGAGCGAATTTCCTTCTCCCACTGAAATCCCTTATTTGCACAGAACCAGTAACCATCACAATAACGCCTCCATTCCACGACTCAAGTGAATGTGCCGTCTTGATCTCAATTGCTGTAAAACGCATTGACATGACAAGTGCATGGATTTGCTGCCAGAATAATGATAAAGAGTTTTTAATTTGCATACAAAGAACAAAATACCTGTCAATAAAGAGACCAATAGAACAACAAAACAAGAAAATATCAAGCAACAAAAAACCCATGCTCAAGGAATCACAATACAAGTAAAAGAAAACCAGAACCGACAGTGTTAATAATATATCTCAAGCATTTCTCCAACCAACGCTATTTATATGATTCTATCATTCCCTAAAGCTCAAACAACGACATTTCATCAAACATCAACAACGATTTGGTTCTACATACACTTAAGAATGTGAAAGACCAACAAATTCAATCAGATGGAAACCAAAAAGCAGTGGGTAGCATGAACAGATTCACTTGGGGGAAGAAGAAATCCCAAGAGCAGTCAAGAATAGCAAATGTTTAAGTTTACATTATACTGTAATAAATAATTCAACTTTAACTTTGCCTACACTAGGGAATTTGTTATAACCATTACGATCCCGAAAGGAGTAGGGTTGCACATAAGATAGTCTAACAGTCAGTAGAATATTTACGTAGGACCTATGACGTGCACTTAAAAACTGGATATTATTGTTGATGCAGGGAAGGAGAAAGTAGGGAATGGGAAGGAGAAGAAATTGGGAGAAGGAGAAGAAAAAGAAGAGATGAACAGAAAGAAGAGAAGTAGAAATCAATAGAGAGAGAAGAAAATCATAATCAGTTAATATTCATTCAACTCATCAATAATACCTTTAAAAATAGAATTATGATCCCTATATAAAAGATCCCTAACCCTAAATTAATTAGGAAACAAATATAATTTCCTAACTAACAATATCTCAAAATTAGGAAATAATATGCAATAATTTTCTAAAATAAAAACAAAATTTTATCAAATAAAATCTCTCAAAATCAAATAAAATAAAATCAAAATCAAATAAATCTCAAATCTCTTCTAATTTAGAATGTCTCTGATATCCGCATCAATTCTCCCCGAGCGGGTAGGACTCGACCAAGTTGAGTAAAAGCTCCTGTTGTCAATCTCCTAACCACAGGATGAGTGGCTGCACAATTCATCGCCGATGCCTATAGATATGTGTGAGTGGGGGCTAAAATCTGACTAAGCCACCAATGTCTTTGAAAGGAAAGGGACTTGGGCCGAGAGATAAGCAATCCAGCTGGCTCCAATAGAATTCCAAAATATCTAAGTCTAACTATTGGAGTGTCTTTTGAAAAATCCAAACATTCTCGGACTCTGGCCGGTTGAAATTTCCCTAATATCCACGTTAGTTGTTCAAATGTCTTCATACTTGCAACATGCTTTATGGCTCAAGTA
Source organism: Nepenthes gracilis (assembly GCA_033239525.1). NCBI lineage: Eukaryota > Viridiplantae > Streptophyta > Magnoliopsida > Caryophyllales > Nepenthaceae > Nepenthes > Nepenthes gracilis. Next base: position 14,134,582 of record BSYO01000019.1, on the reverse strand, counting down.
CAACACAATAATTTTATCAAATCTTTGGCATGAATTTGAAAATTGAATATTATTGTTCAGGCGTCTCCTACTTGAAACGTGCCATATGGCTCAAGTACAGTGTTAACTGCGCTAGAATGGCTGTGTAATCACCTGGTGTAGCGCAAAATCAGCAACATCACGGACAAGTGAGGCCAAAGAGGTTAACCTAAGATCACTATTGTTACTCTAACCGGAAAGGTTATAAGGATGATATATCCTATAAATACATGTGGGAGAAAAAGCCAAGGATATAGAGGATTGGTTAAAATTATGGCACCCTAGTAAAGCTAGAACTAGGAATGAACTTGTAGTAATTATGGATTGAGAATTTTGAAAAAAAAAAAAAATGAAATGAGTGAGAAGTGAACTAGACTTATGGCTGTTAATATGGTGCTAGAAGATGAAAACCAGACAACATTAGTACATACGGATCCCAACTGCGGGCTCAATGAATAATTGAATGCAAAATTCTATGGGGAATTGGACAAGGTGAACCAAGAGATCTTGAAAAGGCATTTGATTCTTATAGGTGGTTATCAAATTACACATTACAGATAAGATGCAGAAGGGCATATCAACATGCATAAAAACTATGAATACGAGGAAAAAACATTGTTCACTTCAAATGGTTTGCGATCCGATGAAGGTAAAACACTTTAGGGGGAGGAAATGTATAAGAGCGGCTCATCCGAAATTCAGTTCAACTACAAATACAAAAAGCGATCATTCACACTGCAAAGGTTGTAAGACCATTACTTAGGAAAGCTTGACTCACAATACTATTTGTTGGTTTCAAATATGCATCTTAAGAAATGGATGAGGAAATGTGTAAGTACAATCAACCAAGAAATGAAGAGTGACAAGCAAAACCTAGACAAAATACTAAAAGAAGGCAGTTGGCCTCTTAAAAGAGCAGCATCAAGAACTAGGATGCTATGGGTAATACGCATGAGCTATCTCAGTTGGAACAACATTTTTGGACAAAGCTGTTGCCATGTGGTCATTAGTTTGATTCCAATTGTTGTGCACTTGTATTTACATGGTGCATAGTCTTTACAGTAAGGTCATGCACCCAAAGTTCACTCCAAACGCTTGTATTCCATGAAAAGGGTAGGGACGGAGAATTTCCATCATAAAAAAACAGGAGATTTTAGGAGGATCAAAAAGAAATGTACAAGCCAAAAAGAAGCTTCAAAGCGTTGCAAAGAGGTACAAGAGAAAGTGAAAGCTAGGAGAGCTTGTTATAAGAGATTTTATGAGTACAAACAATGACATACTGGAGAGACATAAATGTGTTGTAAAAGTAACAAAGAATTTGACTCATAAAAGCAGCCTTACTCAAATGAAAGAGAAAATCATATTTTTGGACAAGCCAAATTAAGATATATGAAAACAAAAATGTAGAACCAAGATGGAGCGGTGGGAGTGCTTGATGTACATAAGGACATCAAAAAATGATGGATGAAATATTTCCACAACCCTTTAATGGAGATGAGAGAACACCATAGTACTTGGAATAGAGAAAGTTAAAGAATTATTATTCTTAGCATTGGTGTATTGGAATAGAGAAAGTTAAAGAAGCATTAAAAAAGATGAATACAGGGAAGGCACTTCGATATGGACCAGATAATTTCTCAGTGAAGGCTTGCAAATGTACAAGTAAGTTTTGTATTTAAAAATATTGTTTAAGAAAATCCAAAGTAACAAGAAGATATAAATAAGTATTAAAAAAACATTGGTATCCATTTGCAAGAACGAAGGGGATGAATTGAGGTGACAACTATAGACGTATTAATTTAATGAGTCATATAATAAAATTACATGAAAGGGCAAATGAAAAGAGCTAAGGCGAGATTCAAGTATCATAAAACCAATCTGAATTCATGCCAAACATATTTTCTGTAAAGCCATCTATTTACTAAGGTACCCAATGGAGCAATTTAAGGAAATAGATTGACCACCTTTACATGACATTTGACAAATTACAGAAGCATATGATACAACAACAAGAGAATACTATCAAGAGTTTTGAGGGGGAAAGAAAAGAGTACCATAGCATGCATCCAACTATCCAACTTATAAAAATTTGAATAATTAAGTATTTACTTGTGTAAAGGCACATTTTTGGTAGACCACAGGTTTTATAATCACAATTGGTTTACAAGAGGAGCCAGCTTTAAGAATGAATCTATTTGTGTTGGATATGGATGGATTAGCCAAACATATTTAGGACAAGATGTCTTGGAGAATGCTTTTCACACATAACATAATTTTGTGGATGAGATGGAGAGGGAATTGGTCCTAAGTTGGAAGTTTGGATGAACTTCGGAAGCTACAAGATTTAGAATTAGAACAAAAATTATCTATACAAAATGCAAGTTTAGTAACAACATAAAAGTACATGGTGAGACAAGGCCAAGGACCAGAAACCTACCAATGAGGAATTATTTCAAAAATTTTATATCAATATTAAATATTGGGCAATCGACGAGGATATCATCCATCGAACTAAAAGCAAGATGGATGAAGCATAAAGCGATTAATGAGTCATGTTTGATTAGAGTCGGTCAAACTTGATGAAAAATACTATAGGGTAGATATGTTGTATGGAGTTTAAGTGTTGGACGGAAAATTACCAACATATACAAAAAATGATGGTAATAAAGATGAAGATGTTAGGAAGGATGTGTGGTCATACAAGAGATAAGATTCTACATGATATTAGCCAGGGAAAAGTCGAGGCAAGACCCATAGAAGAAAAAATGCAAGAAATGCTTTTGAGATGGTTTGTTTATGTAAAGTAAAAATGCCTAATGTGCCTATTAATAGGTGTAACAGTTTGAGAGAGGCTCATCATAGGAAAGGACGACAATGAAAGAAAAGTTTGAAGTAAACTATCAGATATAATCTTGCACATTTAAGCTTAGAAGATGACATTGCCTATAAGAGAGCTGGATAAAGGTAATGTAGCCTACCCCACTTGGTAAGAAATCTTAGTTTGGTTTAAATATGAAAATTTCAATAATGATTGCCGTAATCTAACCTCATCAAGATCTAGCCGGAAACTAAATTTCGAGTGGGAAAGGAGAGCAATGAGGACGTAAACGGGAGAAGGATAGAGTGAGCAAGAATCATGGAAGCATTGCTGAGAAAGAAGAAGGGTCAATGGCAAAGGAGAGGCACAGTGAAAGCCTATTGTCATTGTCAATAAGGCTGACAGAAATGATGGAGATGAGCTAAGGGAGGGGGAAGTGAGGATAGACGTGATGTTTTTTCCTTCTCTGGTTTTATAAATACTAGACAAGCGATGTCTACAATAAAACATAATCCCATTTCATTCCTCCTTTAATGTTCCCCCTTTGCCATTATACTTCTGGAATTCTAAACAGCCATGTCGATGTTTCAATATGAGTCATTCCAGCACAAGCCTATTGATTAAGATTCAATCCTCTTGCCATAGATCTCTTAATTGAAACAACATGTATTCCTCCTTTCACTCATGTTTCACTTTCCAATTACGCATCCAAAATTCTAACAAACATCTTAGCAATGATGTAATCTATCTCAACAAAAAATATCATATTGTTTGAAAAGTTTCATCCATCCATATGCATATACATACACACAGGAAACCTAAGGGCCTTATCATGGTTAGCAAGAAAAGGACGACAAAAGGCAAACAACAGCAATTTTTTTGTCAGTTTTTGCTAATCCAAGTTAAAAAAGAGAATAAATAATCATGAATTACACAGAACTTCTGTCTCTGCTCACACTCTGAAAACAAACCGAAGCAACCAGCCATTCTCAATAAGTAATTTGTTTGCAAGATTTGACAACCTCCGGCATAATTTCTTTCCCCTTCCAATTTTCAAAATGAACGAGAAATCCTAAAACCATTCCCCCAGCTAAATCTGCAAAACTTATCGATTTAGGGCAATATCATCCGATAAGTATAAGCAATTATTTGACTCTTGCTTCTTGCAAGGTTCGAAGCTTATCTAATGCTAGTCCTCGTAGGAAGAGATTTGTATCCGAGGTCTACTCTGGCCAACCATTATTGGATGACAGGTTCTAGGACCCTAGCCTACATTTTTAAGTATCCAAAGCATACAAACACCTTTCTCTCATCTATTATAAAGCTTATTCCCCAAATTCAATAACTTCTCTTCAAATAAGATAGTGAGCAATCTAGCATGCAATGAAGAGATTTAAGCGAGCCAATAGCAAGTGGACTCCTTAAGTGCTACTCCTAAACTGTAAGTCGTGTCTTCAAATCTTCTTTTTTTATCGTTCTTATCTCCTAAATTGCCGCTGCTCGTCCCCACCAAAAGATGGAGATAAAAGAGGTTTCACAATTCCAGCATTTGAAGTTACAGCAGTACAAAGGAACGAACGCCGCCTATGAAAGGAGTAGCAATAACATGCAAAATAAATCTTATCAAATCCATACATTCCGGAACTGAAAATCTTCGCATCAAATAAGTTCTCATTAACGCGCAAAAATTGGTATCATCCAGGAGAGAGGAAAAATCACCAGCATTGCGTTGGCAGCCTCTCTAGTGTTCCCGTCAATTCGAAGCATAGTGCTCGCATCAGAGTACAGCTGGTGAACAAACTCCGGCCGCTGCTGAAGCATTTGATAGTACTGCGTAACGAAATATGAACCTACCTGCAACATCCAACTCTCACAAATTTTCAGTTAAATAAAGCCTAAGAAATGTGAAACGAATTCAGAGCGATAATGACGGACCTGAGTAGCAGTCATAAACGGAGTCGCCATTATCGGAGCAAGCAGCAAAGCGACAGAAAAACTACAAACCCTAGGGTCGAAACCCTGGATCTGAAAAACCAGTTAACACAAATGAAATTAGACAATCGGAAAGACGACACAGTCGATTTCGATGCTATAAATGAAGCGGGAAACAAATTTCGCAAGGAGATAGATATGGAGGATTTGGGATTAAGTAAGAGAGAATGGGAGAAGGAAATCTGCGACGAGGAAACGCAGCGAATCTGGATAGTGAAAGATGAAGAAAACGGAAACGTGGAGATAGGTTTTTGATGGGCTGGAGATCTTCCGGTTTGCACTGATTCTGTGGGAACCGGGGCCTTTGCGAAGGAAGATGGAGCCCAACCGTTGTCATTAAAAATAATAACAATCTTATTTTTATAATTTTAAATTAATTTTTTATTTATTTAAAATTTATTATCAAATAATATTTAGTTTACTAAATGTTGTATTTTTATATCTTTTTAATTAAATAATACCTCATTTTTTTTTTCTTAACAGAGTATTCTGGGCTAAGTTCAGGTTTGATATTAAAACATTTTTTTAATTGGTGATTAATTTTTTTACTTATGATATTGTTTTAGAATTTTTTATTATTTATTTTTGTAATATTTGTTAAATTATATTGAAATAAATTTAATAAACTATTGCTATTATTATTATATTAAGGTTATTACTTATTACTTTGATTTTTGTAAATATAACATAAAATTAATTAAATAATTTTCAAAGTAATGAGTTTGATATTATAAATACTATACATCATATAAATCAAATTAACTCGTATATTAAAAGTTTTAACGGTTTGTATTAATAATTCTGATAAAAAGCAGAACTGTTGCGTCCCGGGTTCTCAATTGTTGTACGGATTAGGGAGCCTTCCAATTTTCTGTTGACAGTCGATTTGGATTGGGTTCGGTCTCCGTCGCTGATAATCAAGAACCTGTACAACACAAATCACAAATAAGAGGTCAGAAGATAACGGGGGGCTATCCCCCGTTGTCACTCCGACGCTCAAGTTAAAAAATTTCTACAATAAAAGGATGAATGCACGTTTAAAGGTAAACGTGATGGGAATACAAAGATGCAGCGATGAGGGGAGTGTGAGAGAAATATATTAGGAGGCTTGAGCTCCATGAATACACCCAGCAAAGGGGTGGCTTAGAGGTGTGCCTGCGGAGGGCAGTTTAGAGATGTGCCCGACAGATAGGCTTAAAGGTGTGCCCGCGGAAGACGGCTTAGAGGTGCACTCATAGAAAGGAAGGCAGCTTAGAAGTGTACCCGGAAGATAGGCGACTTAGAGGTGCGCCCATGGAGAGCGGCTTAGAAGAACGCCCTGCAGAGGGGCGACTTTGAGGTGCGCCTGGCAAAACAGTTTAGATATGCGCCCACGGAGGGTGGCTTAGATATGCACCTGGCAGAGGGGCTTAGAGATGCGCCCGCGGAGGCGGCTTAAAGATGTGCCTATGGAAGGCGGCTTAAAAGTACGCCCGCGGGGGGTGTCTTAGAGATGTGCTTGGCAAAGGGGCGCCTTAAATGTGAGCGCAACAGATGGACGGTTTAGAGGTGCGTCCATGGGGAGCAGTTTAGAGGTGCGTCCGGTAGAGGGGCAGTTTAGAAATGTACCCGACAGATGGGCGACTTAGAGATGCGTCCGACAGATGGGTGGTTTAGAAATGTGCCCGCGATGGCAACTTAAAAATATGCTCGATAGAGAGGCAACTTAGAGGTGCGCCCGCGGAGAGTGACTTAGAGATGTGCCTAGCAGATGGGCGACTTTGAGGAGAAGAACTAAGTTACACTGGTGAATCAACATCCTGGTTACCTGAGCATATAGTTGACTCTTGAACAGCAAGCTCTTGATTCCGGGATGGAGAGATCGTAGCTCCGAGATGGATGGCTGAAGGCCACCAAACAGGAGGGAGAGTTGAGAGCCTCCTGGTGGTGGAGGGCTAAGGGCCTCTGAACTGGAGGATTGAGAGCCTCCTGGTGATGGAGGGATGACGGTCTCCAGACGGGAGGAAGATTGAGAGCCTCCTGGTAGCTAAGGGCTAAGGGCCTTCGGATGGGACGAGGGTAGAGGGCCTCCTAGTAGGCGGAGAGTTGATGGCCTCCGAGGCTGGCGGAGGACTGACGGTCTCCAAACGAGAGAAGGATTAGAAGCCTCAAGAATTGGAGGTGGCCGAGGAGTCCTAGACGAGCGGAGAGCCGAGGAGCCTCCAGAATGAGAGGAGAGTCGAAGGTCTCCTGGCCGTCAGTTTGCTCTCGTTAGAGATTAGCTAACAACGGTTATACCCTTTTCTGAGTCATATGGAGCCTTATGGAGTTTTTTCAAATTTTTTCAACTTATCCCTCAATATTTGAGGGTGCTTACTTTTATAGTGGGATTTGTAGATGTAATATTCCTCCAAAAGTAATGTGAGACTTTTACTTTGAAAGAGTCATGTTAGATTGTGTATTTGTTGTGAGGCCTGACTCATTGGGCCCATGGTCATTGGACCCATCAAGAACTATAATATAGAATTCTGTTACAAATTATCATCTAATTCGCATCAAAATATTCCATATCCATCCCTACTCACTGCTATTTATAGCGTAAATGTGAGACCAATTTTATGGTTGCTATCCAAATTAATGTAGAAATTTATATGGAAATAAAATTATATAATAATAATATAAAGTAAAACAGTAAAAATCTATTTGTTTTGTTTTTTTATAAGGTAAATTGTATAGAATTTTAGTTACATGATTTCTATTTATTTGGCATAATATTAAGTAAAACTGAGAACAATGAAAATAATTTTGTTATTAAAATATTTTAAAAAGTCTAATATATCATTTTAAAAACTCCTAATATATATCATATCAATTTAAAAAAAAAACAATAAAATTATGCATTGATTCATCAAATTATATGTCATTTTTTTTATTTAATACATGTGTTTATTTCACAAATACATTGGGACTCATGGATTGGGTTTTTATTCCACTAAAAGAGATATTGATTTAATCTCTTTTAATTATAATCATTGAGTTATTATTTAATGGATGGAATTAATTTTTTAATTATAAATAAAAATTAAATAGTATTTTAAAATAGTATATTATATAGTCATTAAATCAATATTATAATTTTTTTAATTATAAATAAAAACTAAATAGTATTTTTTAAATAGTAAATAATATAATCATTTAATCAATATTAAACGGTGGTCATTAAATCAACCATCTTTTAGAGAAATAGGCTCTTGAATTCGAGCCTCATATGTATCGTATGATGACACTGTTTTATTATTTTTTTAACTAGTAAAATAGGCATGTATATAACTTATTGTATTTAAATATATTTAAATATCTCATTGACTAAGTAAGTTATTTATCATATTTCTCGAAATAATTAGCCAAAATAGGATAAATGGGTAAAATTAGTCAGAATAGAGTGAAAAAAATCACAATGTCTTTTATTTTTTACATTTATATATTATTTAGTTTTATTATTTTTTTCACATTTTTCCTTCTCATTTTAAGAATAAAAGCTATGGACAACGGGTTAGACAAAATATGACAGAAGGTTTCTAGATTTTTTGAAAGAAATTCTTTATATTTTTAAAATTTTACTTTTAAGATTTTATTTGGTAAAATAATATATTTATCTCAATTTTATACTTCGATAAATATCATGTTTTTAATAATAAAAACATGCCCATATTTGTCAAATCTCCCTAACAAAGTCTATTTGGAGGAACTCTTATGTCCACATATGTGTCATCTAATTAGCTCATTTCTGTCAATAAAACAAATGTGTCTCGTTATCAAATCATCACATATTTTCAATGTAATATAAATATTGGGTTAACTTATTTTCATATTGATGCGTCTTTAAATTAAAATTTCGAACAGATTCGGATCGATTTGATCGTTTAAATTCGACTCTGTTCACCAAATCTAGATCCCACATACCACTATAATAAACAAGAGATTAGGTGCCGGGAGAATATTATTCTACCGAAAATATTCTGACGCTCAAATTAGTAATCAGCCTTCAACTTTAAAGAATGCAAAAGGAAATAATGGTAGAGAGAGAAAATGAAGAGTGGTTGGGATGAATGTTTGGTTTTAGACGCGAGTGACATTCTTGTGGGATGAAGGAGCACAGTCTCTCAGCCCTGCGTTCGCAAGGAACTTAGAGAGAGAGGGTGAGTGAGAGTTCTGTAAGTGTGAGAGTTTGCAGAACCGTCAGAACACTAAGAAAGCTTCTTAGCAGAGAAGTCAGCCTCTTAAATCTGGGTAATGAGTGTGTATGATCTCAACAATGAGCATTGTAGTCTTAAAAGTTAGCGTGTCTTGGAGTGGAAACTCTATGGGCTTTTATAAATGAAGTGTTAGGCGACCTTCCTTGGGCAGGAATGTGTGATCCCTACATTTTGCCGGGCGACCTTCCTTGGCAGGAAGGTTTGATTTCAGCAATCGGTTGGGATTTCTTCCTTTCCTGGCGGGCAACGATTCTCAAAATTACTCATCTTCCTTCTACATCATGTTACCGTTAGGGTTTACAGTGAGCAAGAATAGAGAATTTGGCGCTTTTCTAATGGGACGTGCACTGAATCTGTTGGCACCCGTTACAATGAAGATTATTTTTTGAAAAGGCACAAAATTAGGGAAGAGAACCATTACTGGTCATGTACAAAGGAGTGGGCCCAATTGGGCCTGGCCCACGTGAGGTTTGCTCTCTTGGGCCGGCTACTGTAGCACTTCCGGTCAACATAAATCTTGATCGTCTCATGGAGAGTTTGTTGACCACCCAATTTGCCCTCTCATCCAAACAACACCCAGCGTTGACGATCTAGGTGTGTGTATGGGCCTTCGTGGATTTGGATCGTTTCTTCTGTTGGGCAGGCCCACCATAAGCATACCTATTACTAGCCCCTCATACTAGTGGTTTGAATTCTAACCTCCAGCATATTCATGATGGGAAGTATCTAGCTATCATCCATTAATGTCTACTGGGCTGGTGATGGAGTTGTTGACCGCCTAGTGCAAAGCCTGGCGTGCTTCTGAAATATTAACCAGATTAGTTAACTATCTGGGTCGAAACCCAAGAAGCTTGTTGAAGGAAATGTTGATCGGATTTGTTTACCGTTCAGGCTAAAATCCGAGAAACTTGTTGAAAAAAGTGTTGACCGGATTTGCTAACCATCTAAATCAAATCTAGAGGACTGCGGGAGTGGAAATAACATGCCATCATTAGCCGACCTGTCAGATGAAAAGGCGGCCATGTGTCTACATGCGGTGAATTCCGGATCCCAATAATTAATGCGTCAGAGGATCTGATTCGACCGCGTCCTTTCAAAAAATGACACGTGGCAGCAATGATGGTGCACGTTTACGAGGCGGTTAGTGGGCTCTGTGTTCACACTGGCCTTTAAGTTGTCCGTCTGTTTTATTTTGAATTTTTTTACGCTTTTCTTCTTCTTCCTTGGCCTGAAAAACCCTAAGTGTCATGCTGCCTCATCTGTTTCCACATCCATGGCTTCCTCTATTGCTAATATAGTTTCGGTTCTCAGCGAAAATGATGTGAAAGAGTTGTACGTTGAGTACAATATTGCTAAGGATATGTGACCGTCTACAAAGCCCATTTGAGGAGTGGGCTTCGTCTTCCAGTCCTCGGGAGTTGCTGGGACTTTCTCGTTGCCCTCCGAGTGCCTATCGCGGGGTTTCATACCAATGCCATGCGATATCTGTGTTCCCTTTGCATCTTCAGGCGTCATCACTTTCGTATGATGACGGTGAACGCTGTTAGAGTGATATTCCGATTTACTCAAAGTGCAAACTGGATTTCTATGACTCCTCGAGACCTTCCGATTATCCACGTCATTTACAACTCGCTGAAGAATTGGAAGGGTCGCTTCTTCTTCGTTCTTGTCGTGGAGCCGTGGCCTTTGTCTTGAGAATGGGGCAAGGTTCTGCAGGCCTTCACCGGGACGCCGCAGAAGGAGGAGATTACCGCCATGGCCGATCTGTTGGACCAGATGAGGGAGCACCCTGAGGATTTCGTGAGGGACTACCTAGCTTCTCGAGAGGAGACCAGGAGAACATGATGGTGGCGTCCCTCCCCAGTCCAGAAGTTCATAGCTCCTCCGATGGAGGCCCTACAGAGGAAGAAGTGGACTAGAGCCACGTTTACAGGTGTTCGTTCTCTTGATACTGTTCTCACCAATCCAAAGTAAAAGAATGTTGCCATAGTGGCGCCTTCCTCGTCATCTTCTGGGCCAGACTAAGTGGCCGTTGGGCCCCTTGCGGGAATGGGCGGCATCTCTGGTATTGAAATTGAGCTGACTTTAGAGGCTTACGATGCCATACTGAGCTCTAGGGCGAGTGGCGTCATTGTTTTGGCGCAGCTTGCACTGGTGGAGTTAACGTCAGATCCATGAATTGGGTCGGAGGAATTGGCTTTTAACCCATCTGCTGAGATGCTTATGCTAGCTGGTGAGCTGCGAGCAGAGCCGCGAGAGCCATCGGCTGAGTTGTTGGAGCCAGCAATTGAGTCTCCAGTAGTGGAGCTGCAGACTAAGCTGTCGGAGAAGGTTTTGGAGCCACCTACTGTGCTTGAGGAGCCAACTGGGACAGATGACCTTTTGGAGGAGCTATCGGAGGAGCTTGCGGTGGAGACCACTGCTAGTCCTGCCCAAGAGGGGTCTACCTCTAGTCTTCCGCCGCCGGAGCTAAAGTCACATGTCAAGCCAGTAAGACCGATGTGAAGGATTTGGTAGGTATACTTTTATAACTCACCCTACCTTTAATTTTGCTATTACTGACCTTTGTCTTTTTCACAGACTGATAAGGTCATCGGCGCAGTTGTTAAGGCGTTGAGGTAGAGAGATAAGGTGATCTCTGATAAAGATATGAAGATCGCTTGACTCAATGCAGAGTTGGAGACCTTGAGGGGCGGAGCATCAGGAGGATGCTGTAACCTTGGAGTCTGTGTTGGCAGGCCTGGAGGCGAAAAATGTCAGGTTAAGGGAGGAGAACGCTGGCTTGAAGGATGTTGTGGTGGCCGACCTGGTGGAGGAGAGTGACCGCTTGAAGAAGGAGAATGATCGGATCAAGAGGCGCATTGACTAGCTTGTAGGGAAGATGACTACTTTGAAGAATGAGCTGAGCCTCCGCATTAGCCCTCACGAGGTCACAGACATGATGCTGGCGCGGTTATGGGAGGGAATCAATATCAGCCAGCGTATCATGCGGTTGGTTGATGTTGATTTTTCGGTGGAGTTTATTAACCTATCGAACCGGTCTGCTTAGCGTCGTGAGTGCCTCATGGAGAAGCCACGAAGCGGTCGAGGGCCACCATTGCCTCCTTAGTTTTTGTGACCTTAACTCTCATTTGTTCAATGATATAAACGTACACTACCATAAGCAATAAAATGAGTGTTTGTATGGACGTTGTATGCCTTCGCTTTTATTGCTATTTTTAGATTGTTTGTTGTTGTCCCGGTCAGCCAACTTAGTGTACTGCTCGAGAGTTAGCCGCCTGCCTTGTTTAAGGCGTCTCTGGCACTTCCCGAAGGTCTTGGGTTCTTGGGGAGACCTCAAGGCTGATGTTGATATTAAGCCGGCCTGGTACTCGCTCACGAGTAAGGCTTTGTAGCGCTACCCAAGTGTAGACATGGGCGGCCAAATTTTGAGGAATGCTTTGCTCCTGTCGACCATTGTTGACTAATCACGCTATCTCTTGGTGAATGAGATTGTGCGTGTGCTACGCTAGCCCCCTAAGATTTCGACTATGAATGGGCCACCTGGATGACCAAGGTTTAGATACGACTGTTTATAGGCCGCATAGATGATCAGGATTTAGATTTGACCAGTTTTGGGTTGCTCAGATGATCGAGGTTTAAAGTACGACCGCTCATAAGATGCTTGGATGACCAGGGTTTAGTAATGAACGGGTGAAAACCTGCCCAACTTAGAGGCAGTATAGGTCGTCTAGCCCTAAAATAAGAAAGATATACAAGTATGCAATATTTATAAAAAGAAGTATAAACACATCACGTAAAAGAGCATACTTATTTTATTAATTGAAAGCAGAATACAAGTAATTACATACAAATATGCGGATTACCTACCTGGGCCATTATTGGAAGTAGCGTTTGAAGTGGATTGCGTCCACGTCCGTGGGACCAACTTTTTGTCCTAATTTCGGAGCTTGTACACTCCATTTTGCAGGATAGTGGAGACTAGAAAGGGCCTTGCCCAATTTGGAAGAGCTTATTTCGGTTGGCAATCTTGCCTGTGGCCTCGATACTTCGTAAGACAAGTCTCCAATGTCGAACTCCCACGCTTTTACTTTCTTGCTATAATAGCAGGTGATTTGTTGTTGGTAGGCTGCAGTCTGCATCTTGGTGTCGTCGTGAGCTTCTTCTAACAAGTCTAGGTGTTCTTAGATTTTCTGAGAGTTACCTTACGCGTCGAAAGACTCAACCCTAAGACTTGGACGCCTAATTTCAACCAGGATTACAGCTTCAGTCCCGTAGTAAAGATTGAAAGGTGTCTCGTGAGTCGACTCCTTTAGAGTCATCCGGTAAGACCAGAGGACGGAGGGAAGCTCGTCCGCCCAAGAGCCCCCTGCGTCCTCCAGCTTGGTCTTGAGATCGTGGAGTAGTGTGCGGTTCGTGACCTCCACCTGTCCATTCATTTGAGGATACGCCATCGAATGTAGACCAACCTAATGTCTAAGTTGGTACAATACTTGGTGAAGCATTTTTTAAAAATTTGAGTTCCGTTATTAGTCACTATGACCTCTAAAACGCCAAATCTGCTGATGATACTTTGGCAAACAAATTCAAGAGTATTATACTCTGTGATCTTGGCCAGTGGGATAGCCCCGACCCACTTGGTGAAGTAGTCGATGCCTGTAATGATAAACTTTTATTGTCTCGTCACGATGGGAAATGGGTCGAGAATGTCAAGCTCCCACTGTGCGAAGGGCCAAGGCGCCTAGAGGAACTTCAGCTTGGCGGATGGCTGGTGGTGAAAGTTACTGCGAAGCTGACAGCTCTCACACTTATTTACAAACTCGAATGCATTCCTTTTTATTGACAGCCAGTAGTAGCCTTGTCGCATGATCTTAAAAGCCAAGTTCTTACCGCTAACATGCCATCTGTAAATCCCAAGGTAGACTTTGTACAAGGCATAGTCGGCCTCCTAAGGGGTTAGGCACAGGAAGTACGGAGTTGAGTAACCGCGGTGATACAGCCGTTCGTCAGCTACAGTGTACTAGCCGGTCGCGTTTTTGATCTGCTTGGCCTCGTCCGCGTCTTTTGGCAGTGCTCATTCCGCCAAATATTTGTCATCGAATTTTCTGTCCCAGAGATCTACATCACTTTCTGTTTCTCCATGTTGGGAATGTTCGGAACCTCCCTCATGGTCCTCGAGTACTACTCTGTGTTTTCGGTCGCCATCGCTTTGGCGAATTGGTCGGCCTTCCAGTTCTCAGTCTTGGAAATGTGGACCAGGGTTAGCTTGTCGAATCTCTTGTGACCTCCCTCGTCTTAGTCAAGTACTTGGCCAAGTGGGGGTTCCTTATCTCAAAATTTCCTTTAACTTGGTTGACGATTAGCTCTGAGTTACTGTAAATAGTAAATTGCTTGGCTGAGCACTCTTTGGCCAACCTCAACCCCGCTAATAAGTCTTCGTATTTGGCAACGTTGTTGGTGGCCCAAAAGTCAAGTCTAAGGAGTACTTCATCTCAAACCCATAGGGGTCTTAAGGACCATCCCGGCACCACTGTCTGAGTTTGTAGACGATCCGTCTACATGGAGGACCCATTCCGGCACTCTTTCACACTATTCTGTATCCTCAGGGGGCCATTCTTCGATAATTGGGGTCGTGGTCTTAATGATGAAGTTGGCCAGAATTTGTCATTTAATGGCAAATTTGGGCTGAAAGTCGATGTCGAACTCTCCCAATTTGATAACTCACTTCACCATCCGTCCAGAGATGTCGGATTTCTAAAGAATACTCTTCGGTGGCTGGTCAGTGAGAATAACCACGAGGTGCGCCTGAAAGTAAGGTCTCAGCTTCTGGGCGAAGAAAAAGAGAGTTAAAACTAACTTCTTTACGCATGGGTAGCGCGTCTTTGCGCCGGTCAACGTCTTGCTCATATAGTATACCATCCTTGGGTTAAGGGCCTTTGAGTATCAGAGTCCTAGCGTACGAGGACTAAGTTAAGGGCCGCCTTTAACACCGTCAGGTAAAAGTACAGCTCTTCTCCATCCTTGGGTGATGACAGCAATGGCGAGCTAGTCAGATACCATTTTAATTCATTAAAAGCTGCCTGACACTCTATCGTCCATTAGAAACTGTTCGATTTTGTCCCCCCAAAGCCTTAAAGAACAACTGGTACGCATCCATGAAACTCAACCGCTCATATCCGGACATAGAGTCTACCAGCAGGTCGATCTTGGATAAAGAAAAATTGTCCTTTGGATAAGCTTTATTAATGTCGGTAAAATCAATACACATTCGTCATTTTCCGTTATTTTTCTTTACTAGGACGATGTTAGAAAGCCAGTCCGAGTATTGGACTTCTCTGATAAAGTCGGCATCCAGCAATTTTCTTACTTCCTCTCGGATAACGATCAACTTTTCTACTGAGTGGTTCATCTACTTCTCCCTGACGGGTTTACGGCCGATGTCGATGCCCAACTAGTGGACTATTACTCCAACCGAAATCCCATACATGTCAGCAGAAGTCCATGCGAAGATATCAACGTTCTGTCATAAAAATGTGATCAACTCGACACGCAGTGTGCTAGTGAGTGAGCAGCCGATCTGTACGGATTTCTCTAGATCCTCCGAGTTCAGTGGGACCAGACTGGTTGCCTCACTGGACTGCACCTGTTGTTGCATTGCTTTGTCTCGATGGTCGAGTTCTCCTGTCGACCTGGTGCTGCCGCTAGGAGCAATTTGGGACATGTAATATGTCCGCCCGTGACTTGGTCACCCAATACTTCTCCCACACTGTATGGCATCGAAAATTTTATTTTGAGGTACGGTATCGAAGTGACGGCTCCAAATGTTGTTAGGTACGGGGGACCTAGTATAGCGTTGTATACGGAGGACAGTTTGATTACCAAGAAGGTAAGTGTACGACTTGCCATTTTCAGGTATGTGTCCAGGGTGACATC
The DNA here is from genome assembly GCA_033239525.1 of Nepenthes gracilis. Lineage (NCBI taxonomy): Eukaryota > Viridiplantae > Streptophyta > Magnoliopsida > Caryophyllales > Nepenthaceae > Nepenthes > Nepenthes gracilis. The sequence continues at coordinate 14,118,586 of BSYO01000019.1, read as the reverse complement.
TAATTGGGTCATCCCTTAAATGGGCATCGATTCGTTGTCAATGCCATATAGCGGGCATTTGGTAGATTTTAATTGACTCTTTTTTAAACCAAATTTAAAAAAAGTATCAAGGTGAAAATAGTCAGCGAACTTCTATTATTAATGAATACTCGTTTCAATTGGTAGTCGATACTACCGTCCAAAACGAGTGTGGATATAATAAGGGGATCTGTATGGGAGGAAATTACATGTGCCAAGGCATTGTCACTAAAACTAATGATATTATCCACGGTGTGTTGCTTCTTCCTCCCAGTCTGCTGCTCCTTATTACTCGTCGAGTTTTTGGCCAGTTAAGTGGTGATTATATTGACCACTCCTGTAGTAACTCGATTCCGTGGAGGGGAAGGCTCTGATCCTTCTTTACCTATAGTCTCAGAGCTCTGGCCAGGGCTCTTGACAAACTTAGTGAGATGGCCCCTTCGGATCTCTATTCTATCTCCCGCTGAAGAGTTTTGTAGTCCTCTGTGAAGTGTCCGGGAGATCGATGAGAATCGTAATATTTAGTCGAATTTTATCCCTCCGCCTTCTTAAGTGGTTCTAGCCACTTAAGGAACTTCTCCCGATGGATTTGTATAAGGATGTTTGAATGCATGTCAATCAATGGCGTTTGGCTGATCGGCCCGTAATCTTTGCGCTTTTGTGGTCCGATGCTATGGTGCTTCTTGCGGGAGTGATCGCTGCCATTGAACTTCCTCTTTCCCTCTCCTGGAATGAGTGAGGCTGTTCGGTCCGCTCGGCACACTTAGCCTCGTCGGCCTCTTCTGCCGCCGCGTAGGTTCAGATGATAAATTTTGCCTCCCGAAAAGTCTGTAGGCTTTTGTACGCTAGGTGCCTGAAGAAGTCCCCGTATGTCAGCGCGGAGATGAAACTACCCAACTTCATCTCCTCCATGAGCCTGGGGATCCACATGGCCTTCACCACAAAATGATAGAGGAATTTTTGCGGATTCTCTCCCTACTTTTGCTTGATGTGAGAGAAGTGCCAAGGCTGCTTCTCTTCTCGACGATTTGAGGTGTACTGGGCTAAGAAGAGGTCAGTCAGCTCCCTGAAACTCTTGATTGAGTCTAAAGGGAGATGGTGGAATCATATCCGAGCGTCCCCTTTTAAGGTGAGCGGGAAAAAGCAACACATTATTGCGTCCTCTAACCCTTACAAATTCAGATGGGTGCAGAAATGATCGAAATGATCAACCAGATCAGTGCTCCCATCGTAAGAGTCGATGGGAGGCATTTTGAACTTGGCTGTCATCGGATGGTTCAAGAACTCCGCTGTGAAAAGAGATTTACCCAGATTGATAGCGTGGTCGTCATCCTTGAACACGCGGTTCTATTTCTTCTTCAACCTGGGATCTACTCGAGTAGCGTTGGTTGATCTCTTGAAATTGAGATAGGTCCTCAACTCCGTTCCTTCCCCAGTGCGGCCAGTAACTAGCCGACTACTTCCACCAGTAGATCTGATGACCCGAGAGGCCCTCTCCTAGGCCGGGAATCTGGTCTCCACCAGAGAGTATCAGGGGTTCCTTTGTTCTGGACTTTCCTCTGGAGTCATACTTCCTAAATGCTCTTCAAACATGAGCCGACTTGGAGCATGTGAGGATTCAGGCGTTTGGATGTTGGCCGGCCTTCTAGGTTTTTTGGCTGGCTTCTTCTTGTTCTGGCCTCCTTTCCTAGAGGCTGGTAAAGGGACTGCTATGGGCGGAGCCCCTTGCTGAGAGTGCTCCTGGCGGGAGTAGAACATTTAGAGTATCTTGTTGATATTCTGCATATACTCTACCAGATGTTGAAAGAATGGTGCGGCACCCCGTTGATCATCCCGTTGACCATGGTACCAACAGCGNTGGTCCTGGTCGGGAGAGGTCACATCCCTAACTGGTTCGCTAGCTTACACTCTCGTGTTCACCACTCTGGTTACGTCGGAGGTGAGAATGAGAGAGTTTTTTGAAAAAAATATCGTAGGATTTTTGTAAGTGTTCTTACAGACGGCGCCAATGATGCGTCCCTGGATCTAAGTTTCGAACAGATTTGAGTCCAGCTAATGTCTAGATTCGGCTCCGTTCATCGAGTTTGGACCCTACACATCACTACAGTAAACAAAAGGTCAGGCACTGGCGGGATGCTATGCCACAGAAAATACTCTGACACCCAAGTTAGTAATCAACCTTCAACTTTCAAGAAGGTAAACGGAAATAAGAGTAGAGAGAGAAGATGAAGAGTGTTTGGGATGAATGTTTGATTTTAGATGCGAGAGGTGTTCTTGTGACCCATGAGGAGTATAGTCTATCAATCCTATGTTCGCAAGGAACGTAGAGAGAGAGGATGAGTATGAGTTCTGTAAGTATGAGAGCTTGGAGAACCGTCAGAGCACTAAGAAAGCTTCTTAGTAGAGAAGTCAGCCTCTAAAGTCTAGGTAATGAGCCTGTATGATCTCAACAGTGAATGTTGTAATCTTAGAAGTCAGTATGCCCTGGAGTAGAGACTCTATGGGCTTTTATAGATGAAGTGTTGGGCCACCTTCTTTGGGTAGGAAGGTGTGATTCCTACACTCTGCTAGGCAACCTTCAGTGGCAAAAAAGCCTAATTTCAGCAATCTGTTGGGATTGCTTCCTTTTCTGGCTGGAAATGGCTCTCAGGATTGCTCGCCTTCCTTCTACATCATATTACCTTTAAGGTTTACAGTGGGTAGAAAGAGAGAACCTAGTGCTTTCCTCATGGGACATGCGCTAAATCTGCTGGCGCCCGTTACAGAGAAAATTGTCTTTTGAAAAGGTGCAAAATCGAAAAAGAGAACTGTTACTGGTTGTATATGGAGGAGTGGGCCCAATTGGGTCTTGCCCACGTGAGGCTTGCTCTCTTGGTCATGCTACTGCAGTACTTCTGGTCAATAAAAATATTGACCATCTCATGGGAAGCCTGTTGGCCGCCCAATTTGATCTCTCATCCGGTCAACGCCTGGCATTGATCATCAAGACGCGCACATGGGCTTTCATGGATTTGGGTCGTTTCTCTCATTGGACAGGCCTATCATGAGCATACCCATCACATATGAATTTTACGATTATTTTTTAATTTAATAGCGTTAAATAACATATTTAAATATATTTTTATTAAACTGAAAAGATAGTCAATGGATACGATAAAAAAAATTTCGGCGGACGGTTAGATACAGAGCCCAAGCTCTCGGGCTAGGGACTCACATCATCAGGTTAGGAAGTATAGGTTGCCGGGTAATTAGGGTGTCTTATTTAGAGTATAGGACTGACTAGTGAATGTATAAGATATTATTAAGTAGTAATTTTTTCATAAACAAAATGAGATAAATAGAGAAAGTTTTAAAAAATGTTCAAGTGTACATGCTTGCTTTGTATATAAAGTAGTAGAAATAAAAGTTTTGGCACGATTAATACTCGAGTTGTAATGCCTTGAATTCTTTTGAGAAAATTACATTATATATTATGGCTAATGCCAAGTCCATAAGTAAATTTGGATAACTAATTAGTATATCATAGGGATATTTTTAAGCCTGTTTTGGATATAAATATTATAAGTAGAAAATTAATTAATTGAAAGATTATTCGGCATAATTTAGTATTCTAAAAATAATATTCTTCAAATAAATTAATTATGAAATAATTAAAAGTTAAGGTTAAGGATTAACTATTCTTTAATTACAATTAATTGAGTTAAACTGAATTTTAGATGAGGACCAAATTCTTGCTCAAAATTCTCCAAATTGGAGCCTAATTTGGATTTAATTGAACAATTAACTTAATCTTAAGCTAATATTATATCTTAGGAATATCAAATAACTGACTTTGAGTTGAAAATTTTGTAAGAAATGGGCGACTTGGTGGAGGCCGTCAAGAACGCCGTGAAATAGAGGAGGCAGTCGTTACGGCCCCAATTGGGCAATAAAACACGTAATTAGACCAATCAAGGCTCCAAACACGTCAATGGCAGCTTAATCTAGTGGGTATCACGAATCTTGGAGACCGAAAACGTAGTGGGTATCACGAATTTCGGAGAAGGAATCCCGAAGAGGAAGGAAACCCTAAAAAAAAAAGAGGAACAGATTAATACGTGTTGATCGGTAAGTAATTATTTGATATTATTCTTATTGAAACATACAATCCCTGTGTAGTATCTGGAATGATCATTCGTTTGTGTCAAACTTTCCTCGTGCGGTCAAATTCGAGAAAAATTTGAAAATAGTTTAAAAACAGGGGTTTAGGAAAATTGAGAAATTGACTGTCGAATTGTGATGTTTGATGCATAATCGTTGTAAAATAATCACGAATGATGATTTCGGCAAGTATTACGTGATAAATTTTAGATAAAAATTCAAATTTGAGAGGTAAATTGATTCGGAAACATAGAAGGCAAAAACAGGGGCGCACCGCCGTTCGTGTTCTTCGTGGAACACTGTTCCTTGCGCAACGGCTGCACCCCGCTGGTATGCGCATTTGGATGAGAAAAACATTATATTTTTGGTGTATTAATGTATTATTTGAGTATGATAATTAATTATTTGATGGTTGAAAAATACTTTGGTTGTGGAGACATGAAGAGAGAGATGAATAAAGATTTTTTTTTTTTGTATTGTTTGTGTATATAAAATTGTACAATTGATAATTTTTTGTTGGATAAGGAAACAATTTAAGTTAGAAAATTGTAACAATAATGATTATATGAATAACTTATATTAAAAGATATCATTTAATACTTTAGAAAATATATTATACATATTTAAATATACGTATTAGTAGTCTAAAGTAGATAATAGTGATATTTTCATCTAAAAATATATAATATTTTTAATAAGAAAGAATATTATATTTTTAATATCACTTTTAAAATTAAAATGATTTGAAAGAGGCCAATTTGAATTTAAAAATTAGATTGATGTATTGTCTAGGCGAACAAACTTTTATAAACATATCAACTAAATGATCAATTGAAAAAGTTGGGAAGATGTGAATGGTGCATTCTTTGAGGTAGCAAGTATAAAATAATAATTAATCTCGATACATTTTTTTGAGTTAATAAAACATATCATTGTGAATAATTTAAATAATACTGTGATTATTGCAATGTAGACGAGTGTCGTTGGATTGAAAAATAACAATATCCTGTAAAAAATAATGAAGTTAGAGAATTTCAAATGTAGTATTATTAATAGCATACTTACCAAAAAGAAAAGTATTATTAATAGCATAATATTCAGCATTAATGCTAAAATAGATAACACCAGTTTACATTTTATTGCACCAAGAGATAAAAGAATTTCTTAGTAGGCATAAAAAACTAGGAGTGAGCCGTCGTTCAGTTGGATTGCTGTCAAATAAATATTGGAATATGCTCAAAATTTAAATAAATAGTGAGAAAAAGTATATTCTATAAAATAAAGTACCTTTCACATAATAAGAAATTCAAAAAAATTATATACTGAATAAAATGTGAAGTTGATAAAAATTGACTGATAATGTACATAGTACAAGCAATATTAGGCCTGGCAATAACAAGATATATAAGATTTTTAACAAATTCATGATAAATAATAGCATCAGAGAGAGGCTCACCATTAGTAGCACAAAGTTTGATATCATATTTAACAGGATTAGTAGCCATCTTATAATTAAAGAGTCTAACACGAGAAAAAAGATCAGAAGTGTAGTTAACATGTGTCAAATGGTAGTAATTAGACGTAAAAGTTATTTTAAGTCTAAGAAAGTAGTGAAGGAAATCGAGGTCATTTATTTCAAAATGTTGACCAAAAAAAAATATTTAACTTTGAGAATGTTAGAACATGCATCACCTTTAATAATTATGTCATTAATATGGATTAGAAAAATAGTGATACAGACAATAATTTAACAAATGAAAAGGATAGAATTATAAGGATTGGAAGCAAATTGAGGTTATAAAATAGTAGAACTAACATTGCTAAACTAAACACAGGGATCTTGCTTAATATCGTATAATACTCGTAAAAAATGATATACCTTATATATGGGAAAATGAGGATAATCAGGATAAGGCTTTATGTTAACTTTCTTGGTCAAGTCTTTATAGAAAAATGTATTCTTTGCTTTTATTTGAAGTAAAGATTATTGACGTATAATAGTTACAGTTAAGAGAGATCAAGTAAAAATGATTAGTATAATATGTGTTAAAATCTCCTCATAATCAATGCCATACTTTTAGATAAAGTCATTAAATATAATAGTTACAATTAAGAGAAATCAAGTTAAAATGATGAGCGTAGTATGTTTAAAATCTCCTCATAATCGATACCATACTTTTAGATAAAGTCAATAAATATAATATGAGTTTTATATTATATTTTTGAGTCATTAGAATTTATTTTTCACTTATATACCCATTTATCTCCTACTACAGCATCAATAGACGAAAGAGCAACCAAATTTAAATTGTGAGTTTTATGAAAAATATTATACTTCGATCATAACTTGATGACTAAGATAATAAGAGTATATTTTATGATAATTGCGTGACTTATAAAGAGTAGTAATGTTAGAAAAGTAGTGATAGTCACGAAGATGGAGAGGAGTGCATCCTTGATTAGAGAGATAAATATTCATGGCAGAGGGGGACTTTAACGGAGTAGCTGATTTATTAGGGGTATCAGACGATCCAAACTGATTAGGAGCAGTTAAACTTATAAGGCTTATATCAGATGAAAATTCTAGAAAGAATTTGATGTTTGTGTCAATAAAAATTCAAGAGGAAAGGGAACTGTCTGCAGAAAAGGAAGCGATATTAGTAAATTTTTTATGTTCTCATAACTAAACAATCTTAAAAATATGAAGCTGTTTAGTTATAAATTCGTAACATCAAAAACCTATTTATTAAATGTCATAACCAAGAAAGTAATAGAATAAAGAGTGAGGTACAAGTTTGGTGAACTCATGATGAGGGAGTAGAATAAAGCAGGTATAGTAAAAAACTTTAAGAATATTAATCGGGTACCTTTTTAATAATACATTCATATAAAGTCTACTTTAAAATAGTAAGAGATGGAGCTTGATTAATAATGTAGATAGTTGCAAGTACAACTTTTTTTGCAAAGAGACTTGAGAAGAAAAGCAAAGAGGAGAAAAAGACTAATAGCGTCACGAATGTGACAATATTTACATTTGATATGACCGTTTTGTTGAAAAGTATAATGACATGAGTACTAAGACAACGTATTTATTTGTCAAAATTCATTCAAAAAAAGGATAGATTTATATTCCAGAGTATTATCGGAATGAAAGATTTAGACTGTGTGATTGAATTAGATTTTTACGACCTATAAAAAGTTACGAAATGTATCAAGAAACTCAAATTTATTATCTAGAAGATATAAAAGTTAGGGGCGAATATACATTTAATATAATCGATGAACAAATGATAACTATTTGACTAGGGGTTAACTAGTTCCGGTGGTCATACTCCTATTAAGGTTGTTCACATGGCACTATTCGATTTGGTGAGGGGTTGATATGTCATGTTCTTGGTCCCGAAATTTAATTTATATTTCTTTAATTTACAATTAAGTTATCTTTTAATCATCAAAACTCAAATATTTATTTATTCATTCCACTTATACAAATCCAAATCAACACCTAGATGCGAGCATATATTAAAAATCATTAAATGGTCTATATAATATCTAAAATTTATATCACAAGACCTAAAAATCATACTAAAAAATGGCTATAAATATCGATAATTAATTAACCTCCAAACATACATAAGAAAAAGTATTTCAATTGAAAATCAGAATATTAAAACTAACTTCCCAAAAATTGATAAGAAAATTTAAACATCATTAACATAGTAATGTCATTCATTGGATACAATATAAATCGAAATATTGAAATAATGAAAAATTGAAAGTTAACTTCTTAAACCATTATATTATAATAAAATAATAAAATATTCTATATCCTAAAAATAATATCCCGAACAGCTATTCAATTATAACAAATATTTAAGTTCGCTAATTTAAAAAATTATTTAAAAACTTAGGTAAGAGTAGGTCAATCATTTAATAATGTATATATAATTTCATATATTGGTACATATTAATGAAACATATTGAAATTATACCATGATCTAAACTCTAAAATGCCACTAATATTATGCTAAAGTCAATTTCTAATTATTTAAATTGTGAAAAAAATTGTATAATAATATAAATCATGTTAAAGTATGTCAATATATAAAATATATTCAAATCATACTAACATATGAAAAAAAAATAAGGATCGATGAAAATTTCACAATAAATGATAAATATTAAAATTTGGGTTATAATTATTGTTACACGGAAATATGCTACATGTTACTATTTAAACTCTATAGATATAAGTTGTCAATATATAATCTTATAAATGAAACTAAATACTATTCTTCTAACTCGTAGATAATTGGTTCAATATTTGATTTATCAATTATATATAAGATATATTCGAATATATTTTATCAATTTTTTATAATGGTTTATATTTAGTTAAACTAAAAATATTATTCAAATATAAATATTTTTTAAATTTTTTTATATGAAAGAAAAATATTTTATTCATCAAAATTTATTTAGAATTTTCATTTATATTGTTTCAAATATGTTACATGAAATATGCAGTAAAATTGTGGATATGTAGCAATTATAATATTTAATTTAGAAGCATGTAGAAATATTTGTATAGAAATCTCAGGGAAACAAAGATAGTTAAAATAATTTTCCTCATTTCTTACAAATAGATAATATATATAAATAGTAAAGTCAAGAACTCAGAAATGGAATATTGATTATGTGATTTTTTTAAATATAAAACTTATATAGATAATTATATGATAATTTTAAACATGTAAAAGTATATATTTAAAATTGAAGATATTAAGATCATTAGTCTATAATTTAAAGACATACAAAAATATATTATAAAGATTCAGCATTTAGACATGATTTATATTGATTTAGTACATGTAATTTATAAAATTGTATGAAATGAGAATATAATTCTATACATATAAAGTATAAAATAATTTAAGTATGAAATTAAGACATATATAAGTATTTAAAATAAAAAATATTTAAAAATTACAGAAAAATTAGTAATAAGATAATAATGTGTTTGAATATACTTATTTGCACTTGTTTTCTAACAAAAGATTTTTACTTTATCTTAATTATTCATTCTTCGTCATTCTCTCTCTTTTTCATTCTCTTTCCTTTTTTTTTTCCTATTTTCTCAAAATTTTAGTAAATATTATCAAAAATCAATAAATGATCTATTTATAGAAAACTAATGTATATGTGTTATTTAGGTGTGGACCAGGCATTAATGTACAATCTATACCACAAACAGGTATCATTCAAATATACATCAAGTGCCAATATTTTATCACAAATATTAAGTGCCTACATTCAGATACACATCAAATGCTAGCCTTCTTTTTTTTTTTTTCTTTTCTCGGAATTTCAATAAAATGACCAAAAATCGATAAATGGCCCTATTTATAGAAAACTAGTGTATCTGTATCTATCAGTCATGGATCAGGTATTAAAGCGCAATCTATACCACATTCAAGTATCCTTCTTTCTCTATCTTCCCTTCTTTTCTTTTTTTCTCTTTTCTCATAATTTTATATAAATGACCAAAAATCAACAAGTGGGCATATTTATAGAAAATTAGTGTATGCATGTTAGTTAGGTGTATTTAATTTTTGACATAAAATCTTAATTTATCTCAAAAATTTATCAATTTAATTAAAATAATAATTATTAAAAGAATATTTTAAAATTTATACATTACACTATTGGTCTAGGTTGCCATATTCTTATTAAGCTTATTAAGACAAATGGTCTAATTTGACCAAGGTGGATGACGGGTCCAGATTGCCATATCTTTGTTGACTTTATTCAAGTGGATGATCTGGTTTTGATCAACGGACGACGTGTTTGGATTATCATATTTTTATTGAGATTATTAACATGGTACGGTGTAGTTCAATTAGGGGTTAACAGGTTTAAGTTGCCATATCCTTATTGAGTTTATTGAGACTGACAATTTGATTCAATCAGAGTTTAATGGTTTTAAATTGTCACATTCTTGGTGAGAACATTCAGTTTGGATTGATCAATATTGCTTTTTAGAGTCTATACTTTTAAAACTTAAGATGTTAATTTTTATATTGCTGATTCAATATGAGTTCATTTATTTGATCTTTATTATCATTGTATACCTAAATTTTATTATATTTCTAAATTATAGAATTACTTATTAGACATTTAACTTATTTATTATTCTTTTATTCATTCAGAGTAGCACAAGTTGCTATATAAGGGACGGTAAGACAAGGTGGCTGGAAAGATCTAGAGACTATTATGATATTATTTGATTATTTTGAATCGAATGTTGGTAGCTATAATCTATAGGATTATATTGGACTGTTGTAAGTTATTTTAAATATTGTACTTATTGGACATGAGTTTTATAAAATGAAGAATATTATTTGTTAAATTGACCAATAGATGTATATATTATAGACTGAAAAAAGTATAGCATTGCGATTCAAAAGATCGAAGTTATGTGATTTGGGTTGTCACACTAAAATTTTAAGTGTTACTGTTATGTCCTAAAATCTGATCCCAACATTAATAATTAACGACATTAATATATTAATAATTAATAACCCAATTATCCATAAACGTGAGTTTCATGTCAATATATCGACATACCAAAATAAATTATAATAATTTAATTATAGGACCTGAAATACCTCGTTATCAGATTGTTAAAATACTGATCATAATAAGCCGTCGGAATATATGTAAGGAATCATATCTAATCTAAAAATCAGAATAAATTATATCTATAATAGAATGATACTAGATAAATCAATATTTATTCGTTTAATTACAGACCATAGCTCGAATAATATAAACATAATAAGTTAATAATCAGAATTAAATATAATATCAAATAACCAACATTCCTAATTCTAATATTTGCGTTAATCTCATCCTTCGATCTTACACATCCTACAAATACTCAAACCGTTAATCTAAAAGGGTTATAAAATATAAAAGTAAAACTGACTTAAGAATTTAGTAGGATATATAATTTTATAATTAAATATACAATTCTCATCAAATATGCCGAAATGAATAATGAAGTAAATTCAATGAAATGCTATGAAATTTTCATAATAATATACACAACTTTTTAAATTTTTTAATATTTTTATTTAAAGTATACCATAAAATCCATACTTAATTATACAAATTTTTAGGGATCAAGGGCCACTAGGATCTTACCGAATAAAAAATTAAATAATTAAAATTAAAATTATATTTATTTTTATACAATAAAAAACTCTATACTACTATTTAAAATCCGTAAGTGGGTTGTCATATATATGACCTCGTAGTACATAAAAATTATTGATACTAGAGTTTTTTCATAATTCTTTTAAATAATTATCATGTAGTACATAAAAATTATGTAGAAATTTAAATATGCAGGTTTTTAAACATATAAAGGCTACATTATAAGTTTTTCAAACCAAATTACAGCAAAAGTAGTAACATTTTGATAATTTAACATTTTATTTTAAATAACATAAATACATGGACAAATTATTAAATTTTTAGAACATATAAGATATAAATTTAATAATTTTATGCATACAAGAATATTAAATATGAAATTAAAACTTATAAAAGTCATATAATCTTGAATTTAATACACGTATGTAAGAAAATTATAGAAAAACAACTTAATAATTTAAATTATATGAATTAAGAACATAATTTTTGTAAAAATTATAAAGAATGGGAGTAGAAATTTATACATATAGTATATTATTATCTTAGTTATAAAAATATGTCATGTATAAATATTTAGAACAAAAAATACTCAAGAAAATGAAAGAAATTAATAACAAAGAAAAGAAAGGTTTGAGAGACATTTACCTTAACTTATTATTAGCAAAAAATTTGCTTAAATTCACTTGAATTGGAATTTTCTAACTTCATCTTTCTCGTTTCCTCTATTCTCCTCTTTTCCTTCTCTCTCATTTCACAAAATTTGATAGAAAATAATCAAAAATCAGTTGGATATAATATATATAGTAAAGTGGCAATCGAGCGCGTGTCAAGCGTCATGGCCAAACTCAATGGCGCACGAGCGCTTTCTCAATGCACATCAAGCGTTGGCATTTTACCTCAATACTCTCGAACGTCTCTCAGGCATATATCAAGCGCAAGTTAATCTACAAAGCATGTTCAAACTTCACTCAAGCAACATCAACTCATAGATACCTGATCTAAAATTAACTTTTGAACAAAATTTATTCATCATTTTATATCAATTTTAATTATTTTAATTTAATTAATTATAATTAGATTAAAATTTAAACTCAAATCTTATAGATATATTATAATAAATACAAAGATAGTGTTCAGACTCATTCCGTAGAGAAAAACACACATATGAAGAACTTGAAAAATACTTAGAGTGAAAGAAAATGAATTTTATTTTATGTAAGTAATGATATTTCGCTATTTTGGGTGAGAGATACTATGTAATGTATCAATTATCGTTACAATGGATTTTTTTTTATTTTATGTATCGTAGTTTTTTATTTATATTTTGAAAAACTTTCTTCATAAAATCTTCAATATTATATTTATTTTTTAATTATAATGTGTTTAATTTGTTCAACTTTACGTTTATTGTCAGATATTAGAAATATTGCATCACTTGTCAGTCTCAATAATTTAAAAGGATGCATATGAGACCATAAAAGTGATGCAATCAATGTTTTAATTTATATAAATTGTGCTAGAAGTGGGTTTAAAACTAGTAATCCTTTCTTTTTATTAATTATTAATATTATAAATCATATAAAGTTAGATGCATGACCAAAATCACCCCCAATCTTGAAGTTGTAAAGTCATTGGACACAAGAACATTGTGCACAAGCTTAGCATGACTAGTTAGCATGTTCAATAAACAATTATTGTTTTTTTTTTTTTGGAGTACTTTTTTTATAAGTAATAATAGAGTTGAATTGATTAAAAAAAATTATAAAAGAAATACACAAACTTGTAAAATAATAGCCATAACGGCTCAAATCAACAGGTATAAACCAAAAGACAGTTATGATCGACTGAAAATGAAAGCTGTTATGGACAAATTAAAGATAAAAAAAAAACTAAACCAAAAAAAGAGAATAAAAGAAATATGTATAATCGCGGTAAAGGGATATAACAAAAATGTGAAGCTTTCAAAGTAAGTAAAATTTGAAATATGACAACACCAATACCTAAAAGTTTCGTAACAAAACAACCTAAGAACAAGCTAAGTACCCAAAAAGATATGAATGCCAAAAGAAATGAATCTTAAAGCTTAGCAATAGTAACATAAGGGGCTTCCTAGCAAAATACTCAAAAAAACGAGCTCAAAAGTCAAAAATTTTGCTTGAAATCCATAGTCTTAAAAATAATGAACATAATAACTAAAGTTCTTATATAAAAATAAGTTACATGACAGCACCATTAAAATCTAAAGGAAAAATCGTTCTAGTAGAAGATTATTCAAGATGAAAGTTAGACAAGCAATGCTTAAATAAAAGGGCTCTATAGAAAGCTAGAAACAGATGCTAAAAACACACAATACAAAGTATAAAACTCTTCGAAACCGAAAACACATATAAAAACTAAACAAAAAAACAAAAAACTCTCAGAAATTATTTTTATAAATAACTTGTATCTATCATAAATATAAAATTTGATATAATATCTATAAAGGAAAAAAAAATTAAAAATCACTCTTTTTATGGTGTAAATTTTTTATCATGCATGTTTCCTTTGCTTTTTAAAAATATAATTCTAAATTTTATATTTGTGAAAAATACAATTTTTTTAATTAAAAAATTAAATATTCTAGCAATCAAATTTACAAAAGAGTAGTTTTTACTGAAATTCAAAATATCCAATAAGTTTAAATGAAACAAGAAAATTACACCAAATTCAACTAAGGAAATTAAACAGAGCAACATGCATGAGTTGAAAAGAGCTGACCATTTGCCATATGAAGTTATCTTATGTTGATGTTCATCCCTCTTCTCAAATTTACATATGCAGCCCTTTTCTTATTGATTTACAAGGTTAAGAATCAGTAAACCGAGAGCGGATGGGACTAAATCAGAGTCAAGCATAAATTTGTAGGGATTAAGTGTCAACCGTACCATCTTTATAGCTGCAAATGCGGCCCTTTTAGCTAATCATAATCGTTTCCCTTGTGCAATGCTAACGCGTATCTCCCGCCCTTCTAGTTCCTGATATAGAAAAAAACGATTAGCAACCAATGAATGTAAGACGATGCGTTCTTATTTTAGGAAAGGTTAGAGGGAAGGGGAGAACCGAAAACGATGATGTTCAAGGTCCTAAGATATTGATCATGGCCAACTCGGCCTCATTGGGCACAAAAAATTATCAAAATCAGCCTGTAAATGTTCAAAAATTGCACTTAAAAAATAATGTTAGAAGGACAGTTAAGATGATTCAGATGCCTAAGAAAGGACTTATGAAATGATATGAGCTGATTTTTGTTGGGGAAAAAAAGAAAAATGGACTTTACCCTACAAGCCCGGTCACTACTTAAAAATCCAATATCTGGTACATTTCATTATTTTAAAAAGTAAAAAAAAACATTATAATAGTTATATTTTTTAGTGATTCTTTTTTCATATATTGATGTTTTAACACTTTAACCTATTGAAATAAATTTTTTTTAAAAGTAACTTTCTCAATAGTTTTTTAACTATATAAGATAAGGACCGACCCTGAGACCGTGGGGTGCCCATAGAGTACATCCCCGCAGGGTAGAGTCTCTGAGTCCCACGGACAACATTGCACTGAATAGAGTGAAATTACAAAAATATATTTATATAGTTGACCTCAGTAGATGAAACTTGAGGCTTGGTTGCTATTGTTCTTGCAAGATAAGCTCTGAAAACAACGTTGTTTGCATGATCTTGAAACGAGTGAAATGATCTATGTTAATTTTTGCACGTTTTCTTGCAATATAACAGAAGGCAAAATAAGATCAAAATGAATGCAAAGTCATTGCATAAGTGAATAGCTTCATTTTTTCTACATGTTTGGATGAAAATAATGAGTGTCCCATATCGGGGAGCTTGAGATAAAACTTCAAATTTATAAGTTTAGAAGGCTCTTTCCCTATAGGGCGTCCTTTTGGGGTAGGCTCTCTCCCCAAATTTATGCACGCATCAATGGTGCTTTCATTGAGATCGACCCCAACCCGGAGAAAGTTACCTACAAAGGGTTCTGACCGAAAAGAGTTACTGAATACGGCTACTTGTGGAGGGGCAAACCTATTGCCGGTGCACCGGGGCGGAGTGAAGCGTTGTAAAATAAGAGCTGCCAAGTAAAGTGCCGCCGAGTGAAGTCGTCGAGGTCTACGGCTATCGAAGGGGGGGAATGATACGTGTCTTATATCGGAGAATTTGAGATAAAACCTCCAACTTATACGTTTGAGGGGCTCTCCCCTCATAGGACGTTCTTTTGGGGTGAGTTTTTCCCCCGAACTTATGCACACATCAATGACATAATGCAAAATAAGCTCTAAATGAATCCAGAGTTTGTGAATTCATTATATGTTTAATGGCACTCGTAATATATCAAATTACAAGCATTCATATACGCTCAAAACAAATTAAGCCATATGCGTCATTTTTTGCCCGCTTCTGAATGTTATTGACATGTCGTTTATTGGTTACAGGTTTGAATTGTGAAAACGACATCTTCTATAATATAAAGTAAGATCATATATAATAAATTTTAAGATATGTAACTCTTTTTGAAACCGTGCATATAGAAGGTAACTCATGGGCAAGACTGGCTTTTTTTATGCAATCTTAGCATTTTTTTTTAATGGATTTTAAACACCATTGAACAAAGGTCATGTTGTTCTTGTTCAAGTAATGCATTGTAATAAAGGAAGGCATGAATAACATACCACTCCATTGACGGATGAAAGGGCATTTTCCATCTCTGATCTCATTGAGAAGCACACAAAACCATAACCCCTAGACCTTCCTGTCTCCCCATCATATAAAACCCTCGCTCCGACCACGTTCCCATATCCTTCAAATGCTCGTCGCAAGCTCTCAGACGTGACTGACCATGACAAGTTCCCCACAAAGAGTTTGTGATCAGTTTCTGGGTATAAAGGTTCTTTCGATCTCGGCTTGTCAGAAAAATTAACCCTCAAGAACCGGCCTCCATATTCCTAAGAAAACAAAAAGAAACAGCAGATAATCATTCTATCAATAACCAAGTCGGATGTTTTGTATCATCAGCTATTTTAGTGGGAAAATAGAATCATATAACATTGGAATTTCCTCACACTTCCATCAAGATTCTTTATAACATTGTGGCAATCTTCAATGCTGCTCATGGTGACAAATGCAAATCCTCTGCTTTTCCCAGTCTCCCTATCATAAAGCACCTGAAGATATAGTGAATGAATGATATGAATATAAGTCTCCACAAACATTTTCCAAGTACTTTCTATGTCATGGCATGAAAATCAAGACTTCATGAGTTCAGTAAAAATGTAAGAAAATGCAAGTAGTATATTCCACGAAAAAACTTAACCAAAACATTTAAAATATGCATTTCTACATAAGTACCTAATAACCCAAAAATAACATTTACATGCATAGAAGTATGATTTTTTAAGTTTTATATTTACATTAAAAGAATGAGAGAAACTGCCTTTTACATGCATACTGAAATTTCGGGTCCAATCACTTTTCTTTGCAATCATAATCAGTCCAAAACTTCAATCAGGTTTAAAATTTTGACAGTATCTATTTATAATGACCATATATTTTGATCAATTCCCATAAAATTTAGAGCTAGACTAATCCATAACCCCGGTAAAGTTGAGACCCTTGGATTGGAAGGTCTCAGATTCAATTATTTATCCCCTTAGTTCACCTAGAAAAGAAACCCAATTCCACACCCAACCACATACATGCATGAATGAAAATATCACCTGATATCAAATATATCAGTCAATATATATTAGTGTCGGATCTTAGTTACTGATATTTTCCGATACCATGACAAAATCACGATATGTTATCGTATCGATAATATATCGCAACCTATATGCTGATATTTGGCTGATGTTGCATGCCAGCTTATAATCTTAAAACTTTTCTTTTTCTAAAATACCCGATATTGATACGCATTGTTCAATATGTTTGATACCAATATGTTCGTAATTAATATTGATACTGCTACCGATATTATCATCCGTGCATATTGGTTAAGCTTTGGATGGAAGCAACCGGCGACATTTACTGTCATGGAGTTGGAACAGCCAATATTACTTAGCAAGAAAACACTCAAGGAAACTATAGGCAGCTGCAACCAACACGGAAACATAGAGCTTCTTGTTCTCACATAGTGAATTGTATATATGTTTCCCATTTAGAAAATGTATTTCTGTCCAAACATATTATCTAACCTTCATCCAATTTTATTTTATTTTTCAGATTGAACTTATATTTATCTAATTCATTTGAGTTCGAGGTATCGTTTGCTTTGCAAAAGGCATGGACTATAGTCTTATTACCCCGTCTGTATGTTTCTTGAAAAGGCGTCTTGAAAGGAGAAAAAAACATTACTACTTATTAGGAAATGACCTTTTTATTCAATCAATGTGAGACAATATCTATCCCCACAACAATACCCCTACCAAAGAAGAGATCATGCTGCTATATGAGCGCGACGATATGAATTTTCACAGATGGGATCACTAATGAGTTTCAACGTCAAGCCAGTTTTTTTGAGATATTGTCTACTTTGCGGTAGGCAAAGCATAGAATAAATCAATCTTTACTCAGCCAATGTAAAACAATCCACCACACAATAAATTCAATGGATTGAACAATTCTTGTAAAATGCAAAGCATAAAAATATATTTTTCTACTTTAATTTTAAGGTGTATATTTTATATTCAATTTAATTATCTAAGATTAATGATGGAAGAAAAATATTTCGTACTCTATTTTTTATGTAAGTTTAAAAATAAAGTTGTATGGAGATAGAATGATCTTAGTTAAACATGTAACATTGTTCTATCCATTTTTTACTTGAAGTTCATGTGGCATGATAAAGATGGGCAAACAATTTCAATGATTTAGTTAATAAGACCAATGTAGCAATACCAGCAAGCCGACCATGCATGTCAGATCCAATTCGTGTTCTAGGCAAATCAATCTTATGTTTATGCTTTCCTTTTTAAAGGTAAATATATATCTGATCAAATGTCAATAATAATCGTTCATTATAATTGTGGAACCTGGAAGAATCATATGCACACAGCTTTATCCCATTCACTATGGTGTAGACATACCAGCGTGTTTCACCGGTGAAAACTATAAGAATGGCGATCTGGGTAGCTCACCACCATCTTAAACCAAGCAGTGCAGATAGGCAAGCTGAGTTGATAAATCTCATACCAGAGGTTTTATTGCATAGATTTTATTTCTGTGATTTGAATTCTTGATCTTTAAATTATAATAAAGCAACCCTACAATATGACAAAGCTAGATAATTGATGTCAAAGGCATGCTGGAAATCATGTTGTCTCCGGGTTGATGCCATGCCCACTAATTTCACGTTGGGTTTGCATTTTGTGTCTGACATCATCATTGACATTTGTAACCAATTTTTCATTACTGTTAATAAGGCAACTTATTTAAAAGTTGCAGTTGTTATGAGGAATAAAACATTCCTCATACAGATGCCCTGTTAGACCTAAAATATGGATTAAAAAAGGCCCACTTCAAAGAAATAACTATAATAAAGACTTACAAACTCATGAGCACTTCATGAACAAGGTTTTGACACCCTATTAAGAAATCAATAAATCAAGAGATCCAAAAGCTTTAATTTTAGGTGAATGCTGAATGTAAACTCAAAAAATTACTAAAAATCATGATTTAGAAACAATTCATTATGAAATTTAAGGAATATGTTCAGGCTATTGATTGATCTAAAGAGATTTATGATTGAAAAGTTCTTCCTTTTGCCATGCTAGAGAAAGAAAGAACAAGGTAAGGCAATTTAATTATACAAGTTAAACCCATGACCACTTCATCAACGAAGTTCAACACCCTATTAATAAACCAACAGATCCAAAATCTTTAACTTATACGAATGCTCAATTTATACTCTCAAAACTACTAAAATTATGATTTAGAAACAACCCATTATGAAATTGAAGGAATATGGACATGCTATTGATTGATCTAAAGATTTTTGATTGAAAAGTTCTTCTTTTCGCCATGCTAGAAAAAGAAAGAACAAGACATCGAGGGCAACTTAATCATATACCTCAACCAATTCTGGTGTGGCGTACTCTTGAAGTATACCAGCAAGCTGTGCACTATCACAATGATATGGCAAATTCCCAAAATAAAGCTTAGTGTTCACTTGACCCTCAGCCACCACCTCTTCCTCCACCACCACCTCCTCAGCCTCTTTCTCCTCCTGGACTGCCTCCGCTCCCGCCGTCGTCTCTTCCTGTGCAACCGCGCCAGCTACCCTAATCGCCTGCCGCCTGTTTGACAGTGTTCCAATGGAAGGTGATTTAGTCCCATAAGTGTGAGATATCAGTTGGGGTTGCAGCGTCTTTAGGGGTCCAAATTTAAGGGGCATTAGATCAGATGCCCGGTGTTTTGTGTGCGCACATTTGATGGTTTGAATGGCGGTCGAGAAAGAAGACCCAATGGAAGCGGTGGCAGCCGCAGCGGCCATGAGGTGGCACTGGCGGAGGCAGGTGGCTGGTGGGGTGTGGAGTTTGCAGAGGAGGGCTGATACTGTGGTGCAATTTGGGGAGTTGACTGCAGAGAGAGAGAGAGAGAGAGAGAGAGATGGTAATCCGATTGCTGATGTGGGCATTCTATGTCCAACGAATTTGGAACAGAGAATAAGGATAAAAGATGGGATAAGGTCTTTTTCCGTAGGGCCTATGCGGTTAATGTTATATAACGTACATCGTTTAATTTTAAATTTAATTATTTAAAATATATAATTATTAAATTTTATATTTGATGATTCAGATTAAAAAAAAAATAATTCTTTTTTACTGGGGAGAAGGACGCCCCCTCAATTTCAGTAAATGTATTATACGCATATCCCCAAAAATCATTAAAAATTATTTTTATATAAATTTGGTTTATTTTTATATAAATTTAAAATATTTGAATGGAGTGATAGAATATAATTTTGATTTTTTTAGTAAAATAAAAAATGAAATTATTATATAGTGATTGATTTTTTTTTAATTTTGGAATATTTATTTTTTTATCTATTTTTTTAAAATAATGACTATATTATAGACATTTTAATAAAAAATATTTTATATATGTGGGATTTTAATTTTAAAATTTTAAGTCAATTATCTAATTATATATCATTACTAAAGACTATTGAGACTTAAAAAATCTAAATAAATAAAAAAAATTATAAAAATTTGGGTAATTAAAATTAATATTAATAGCAGAAATTTTATTTTTTATTTTTTTATTTATTTTTATATATTAGAATTGTATATAGAAGTTTAATTTTCGTATAACATATTATATTAATTAATTACATTTTAAAATATAAAATAGTAATTATTAAGTAATCACGATCATCTCTTGCAGAATGGGGAGAGCTAATTAGGTCAGGCACAGATCCTCTCTCTGGTATCCACTAACCTACCACTCTCGCTCTCCTTCATCTTCTTCCATGGCGTCGGCCGGCGGCAGGAAGCGCTCCTCCCACATCACAAGTGCGTCAGATAGCAACAATGGAGGAATCATAAGCAGAGTCACAACCGCGATATCTGAATCGCCTGCTCTGTACAAAGGTAAACAAGCCGCCAGCGACGCTGCCTACGTCGCCAAGAAGCTGCTCCGCAGCACCGGAAAAGCGGCCTGGATTGCCGGAACTACTTTCTTAGTCCTTGTCGTTCCGTTGATCGTTGAAATGGACCGCGAACAGCAACTCAATGAGCTCGAGCTCCAGCAGGCTAGTCTACTGGGCACTCCATCCGTTGGCGTTGTTACTCCTCCGAAGTAAATCAATCATTTTCCTGATTTTATCTTATTTCTTTAATCTGAGGTTTTCGGATTTAGGGTTTTGTGGCTGTTTCAGTTTTTTTAGCAATGTACGGATTGGTGGTTTTGATTTGGGCGATAATTAAGAACTGGGGTTTAGATTGAGGTTTATTTTGCATTGCCCGATCTCTTTCGCTCCGTCTCTCTTTGTTCGGATTGTGCAAGTGTGACTATCCTGATTTCTGCTGAAGGTTTTTGGGGGACGATTAGGGTTTTTATTGTTACGACGCCTTTTTAATTTTATCATTAGGTTCAGTATTTAACTTGATAATTTGGCTTTAATGGTTCCACAAATTAGCAGTTTTATATATAGTTCATTGTGGTGTTGTGTTGGATAACGATACCATAAGTGAGAATCTCTGGTGAATTTTACCCTCGTGGTATGCGTACTATTTCTCATTTATGCAATTCAATTGCTCGAGCTTCCCCTGTATATTTGTCATACATATCTACTCCTTGTTCAAATTAAAGGCAAAGAGAGAACATATGGATAAATCCCCATCATCATTTCCATTCATTCGACTCCTATGCACCTCTTAATATCAAAAAATTTTATTGTTTCTCTAAATCATCTTTTGTAACCGCCTCAATTCATCGAGAACCTCATGGGAACCCAATTTTCCATTGAATATTTTGATTTGCCTGGCTGGATTTGGAGATCATGGTACAAGATTATTAGAGTCAAGAGTATTCGATGCTTTCTTAATGAACTTTTCTTTAACTTCATTGGCGTGAGCCTTGGCTCACTGAAGAGGTTGTTTCAGTGGTTATCTCGAGATGATGAGTTTAAATTACAAAATCATTCTCCTTGTGTTATAGGAGGAAGGATTGCATATACGGACACTTCCCAAAGCCTGTAGGATAGGAAGATTAGTGCATTGGGTCATCCATTTTGGCTTTACTGTCATCCTTGTCTATCTTGCCATTTCAATGCCAAACTCCATTGAATCTCGTACTTTATTGATATGTTGTATGCCAAGCTTCTGTAGGTCTCATATACTGTCAAACCCCTTATATTTGTGCTGAAGAAGTTGAGGAATTATGAAGCCATGCTCTGCAATAATACCACATTAATGACATATGGATCCTCCCTCACTCCTCTCAGTATAAGATTCTGCCCATATTATCCTTCCAGCCAAAATAGGATGTCTGTTATTAATCATCTTGATTTTTTGAGTATTGGGGCTTGATGTTTACTCCTTCCACCTTTTTCA
Organism: Nepenthes gracilis; assembly: GCA_033239525.1. Lineage (NCBI taxonomy): Eukaryota > Viridiplantae > Streptophyta > Magnoliopsida > Caryophyllales > Nepenthaceae > Nepenthes > Nepenthes gracilis. The sequence continues at coordinate 14,096,112 of BSYO01000019.1, read as the reverse complement.
CGAAAGAGTAATTGGCCTCTCATTGGTGTTATGAATGGGTGAAATAATAAGAGATTTTCTCCATTTTTGCTATAGCTATTGTAGATGATGAAGCAGTTATTAGACCCGCCATTGTTTTGTCAATCTTTTGTAATAGAAAATCAAATCAATCAATATGTTAGATCCATGGTTAATCTAGTTCCGTTTTAGTCTGAAGCAATAACAACCTTTGGCTTCAATGCAAGAATAATTCAGCTTTGGCTTTGTCATTTGAAACTAGATATTGTAGGTTTTACCTAGCAATGTCAGGATAAACTGTATATACCCAACCTTCTCAAATCCCATATCGTGGGAGCCTTATACATTTTCTTTTACGAAGATGAGTTATTACAATGGTAAGACTGATGCATTATAAATTAGGGTTTATGGGTTCAAGTTGGAGAGATTTTTTTGATCATGCGATGGGGCTTTTGATTAGGACGCACTTTGATATAAGGGTAAGACTTCTTGCATTTAACTATTTTCATATTCTACGTCATAGATGTATTGGGTAATAAACTACCTTTATAATTATTAGTATTTGATTGTTGAAATAGAATAATGAAAGACATAAGAATGATATAATATTATTTGGTTTGGACTAAAAAAATATATTACCTTTGAAAATAAGGTGAAAAACTGCTATGGCGGCTAAAGGAAAGGTCTAGTGCGGTCGGGAGGGGGTGTTGGCGTGGAGGTGAGCCAGCACTATCGAAGGGTTGCCTCAAGTCGGTTGATGTTTGGGGTTGATTGAATAGCTGTGGGGGCTTGTGCTGCAATGGCGGCTTTTTGGCTGCAAATTCAACGACTAGACATTTTTTTTAATTTTTTTTCAAATGAAAACAGGAAAAGAGGCTCTGCAAATTGCGGCTGTCCGATTTTAGCCGAATGGCTGCAATTTGTGGCATAGGCCCCGTGTTCTTGATTGAAGTGTGCTGCCGTGGGTGGGGTCACTAGCAAGGAGTCGTTGAAGGTGGATTAATACTTATAATCGGTAGGATCAAGATGTGTCACTCGGCAAACAATAGTAATGCCAAAGGTATTACTGCCCGGTGACTGGACACGAAGCTAGGGATGTTGGCAACCGACGAATAATGGTGGAGACTTAGTGCATCACATGTCGATCGGTATTCGACCGTGGTCAGCATACCATCTGACAACTGATGTCAATAGCCGAGGCATCGTAGGCCAGTATCCAGCAACAAGTTAAAGTATTATGCATCGCATAATATCATCTTTTGGTAAAACTTTTATTAATAGGCACCGGTGGTTATTGTTGATTAATTGATAAGTTTTGAAAAATAATTTTTTATTATAAAAAAAAAGAAAATTATTTTTAAAATTTAAGCTTTATTTTTGTGATAATTTTTTTTGGTTCATTTATTTATTTTTATAATTTTCAAACATTCAAAAAATGTAATAATATTTTTTTGACAATACAGCCTAGCCGTTGTAATCTATTTACAGATAGCTTAGCATATAAGATGTACGTAAGATTAAGTGTTTATAGAATATATAAAGGTTGACTCTACTATGATAGAAAAATAATATTCATATTAGTCATATATAATTATTTTATAATTATAAAGTCTTTTTAAATTTTTTATTTATAAAAAAAATTATAAATAAAAAATTATATAAAAATTGTAAAAGGTGTGTGACCTCGTAATATTATTTTATAGAAAATAAAATATTACAACGGTTGCCCGGCATCGCCGCTGTAGACTTGCACTCATTTAATATAGGAAGAGTACGGTAATTATAAATATTAATTAATGGTAGGTGGCAATCTCCCATTATATGAAAATATAATATAATATCATATATCAATAGTACTTGGTATTTTTAATGATAAAATCGAACATTATGAGAAGAATATTATAATATCAGTAATTAATAAAATAAAATAACTATATTAAAAATAAGTTGTAAATATAATTAATAATAAAAACAATTTATAAAAGATGCATACAATTAAAATGATAAAATTCTGATATATTTTTTTAAAATATTTTTAATTTACATTATATTTATTTATTTATACATAGATGTAACATCCCAAATTATTATTTTTATATAGTGTATATATTTGGATCATGTTTAAATTAATTATGATTATTTTAAAATTTTTATATAAATAACTTTAAGTGAATCTATAATAATAATTAATGGAGACAATACAAATAGACTAACCCATTTCAAAGATTCATGAATTTGCCAGCCGACCTAGGAGGTGTCTGACCCATAGGTCTAAAGGTCGGTCAACGCTTTCGTTAAAAAAAAAACATTTTTAACGGCCCACTACGACCCAAGTTGACTATGATCCAATTTGAACAGCTCACAACACAGTTCCAGTGTATTGAAGATCACCTGACTTAATCGGTTAAAACCCGAATTACTGCTCCACATCGCGATCTCTCAAGTAATGGCAACTCTCAATTCAGCTCATCTCTTATAATAATAACTCTAATATTTGCTGTGTACAGAATTTTTTCAATGAAGAAATTTTCTTCGACTGATCATAGTTGCCTAAATCGGCTCTTGTAATCTTAATGCTAACCCACCGAGTTTACGCGGGATAATTGGTAGCCAATCTTATCGTCCAAGTAAGATTTAGTTGGCCTAAATACTATAAAAAGCATTTATGACAAACTTCAAGGACAGGTTCACATTAACGCCTACATTGACACTTATACTACCCCTCAGCACTACTTCCAAAGAGCTCCTAAAAGATTGCACTCTGTCAATAGAGTCTTGAAGAATTCCCAGACCATTCTCGCCCCTCGCTATCAAAGCTGCACTTTACTAGTATAACACCACAAAAGCCGCTCCACACTAAGCGTAACATCCGAATTAGACTCAGAATATCCCTTCATTGTATCATCATTCGTATATTTTTATTCTCGTATTGAGGAAGATTATTAATTTGAGTTTCGTTGAATATATTGGGAAGCGAGTCCCACTAATCATCCGTCCACTCATTTTTGAGCTCTGGTGTATAGGATCCAAGCCAATGAGCATAGAAATCGAACATGTTTTAGTTCGATCCAAAAATTTAATGGCACCATAACCCGTCAATAATTTGGATGCAGAACATATCAATAATAATAATAATAATAATAATAATAATAATAATAATAGAGAAATTTCGAAAGTAAGAGGACGAGACATTGAACGAAACAAATGGTGGAAATTGGTGGAAAAATGTGGATGATGAATTCGTGATTTTCAAGTATGAAATCCCACTGGATAATCATAAAATTTTACAGTAAAACTATGTGAAAACATGAGAGTTATAGATAAAATTGGTTATTTAGCCAAAAAAAAAAAAAAATTGGGGCATTTATGAAAATATGTCAAATTTAGAGTTAATTAGGTAAAATTTGAATAAGAAAATTACAATAAGTATAGTATGAGGTGAACTAAGATCACTTAATTATAAACACTAGTCAAATTGGAGCTAGATCGATAAGAATCAAAGGCAAAATTTGATATAGAGGAAGATAAGGCGTCGAGAAGCAGAGGAAGAAAATTAAATTAATTACCGAATTTTAGTAAATAATTTTTTAATGTTCTTATTATTTTATAATTTTATATCACTCTAATATTTTAAATAATATTTTTTGTGTCAAATTTTTTTATATAATTCAATTTAAGACAAATTCAAAAATAGTATAAAAATAGGGCTTTGAGAGAAATTTATAAGGTTAGTATCAATTTAACATATTTGATAAGTAAATTTATTTCTAATAGCTGTATAATAATTATATATAATAATTTTGAGTAGTCATTAATATCAAATATTTGTGAACAATTCAAATTTAAAAGAAAATTAAATCTATAAAAAGAGGGCAGAAACAGGGCATTGGTTCTATTAGAGTTCTTTGTGTTGGGAGTTGCTGCACAATGGGGAAGCCGCTTCTTTGCGCTACCTTGTGTGTTTGATCAAAGAAAATAATTGTATTTTTGATGTTTTGATATATTATTTAAAGATAATAATTAATTATTTAATATTAGAAAATATTTTGATGATTATTTAGGATATTGAGTATAAAAATAATTTTATATAAATATATTTTGGATGATTTAATATAAAAAAATTAAATTTTACTTTTTTAAATATAATTTTTAATGGGTACGTCAATAATGGGTTAACCCAATAAAGAGAAATAGCCCAGATCCGCAACGGCCCACCAACGCCTAGACAGTCAACGTTTGCCGTTGACCGATTGAAAGGCTAACAAATAAGAATAGGCCCAAGAACGGGACGGCCTACTTATGTCCAAGACAGTCAATGCTTCAATTGACCGGATTTATGTAAGAAGATTAACGCTTTCATTGACCGGATTTATACAAGACGGTCAATGTTTCTATTGACCGAAAGTATGATCACCTGGCTGTCTACAGACCAGGTCTAAAGTGGGCCAAACCCAATTTTGTCGACACGACCGTTTTCGACCAATAACGATTTTCTCCCATGATTTCACATTCTTCACAGAAACAATCTCCATGGCAACGATCATAAACAGATTCAATGCACATCCCCAAAGAAAGGCGACATGATCTCTTTACTGTCTGCTGAAAATCCTATCGGTTATAAAATACAGAAGGAAAACAATCAATTCAACGATCATTACTATCATAAAAACTCAACACCAGAAAAGGTAGCAATCCCAACAGAGTACGAGAATCTAACCCTTATGGATAAGGAAGATAGTTCAAAGTAGCGCTTATAAAAGGCCATAAAGTCCACATTCTAAGACAGGTTTTAATTCCACGCATTCACTTACTCACAAAAGGCTCTATGTAGAAAAAACTCTAATGCTTCCCACTGCAAACTCTCTCTCTCCCTCTCTCTCCACTACTTCGCTCCCAATGAACACGGTGTCAAGAGCTAGTGCTCCTCATGAGCCTACAAAAGCTTCTCTCTGCGAGAGCACCCACTCATCTCAAACACTCTCGGCATTTCTCTGCATTCTTTACCTTTCGTCTTCTTGTTGTGAAGGCTATTTACTAATTTGTACGTCGAAATTTTACGGTGGGACAACCTCTCGCCATCATTTGATCTCTTATTCATAGTTGTGGTGTATATGATTCAAACTTAATGGACAGAGTTGGACTCAGACGATCGACTTGATCTGACTTTATTCGAAATTTAAATTCAGGATGCATCAATATTAGTAAATAATAACATGTGAAATATTGTGATAAATTTTAATTAATAAATTTATTGGATATATAAAATATTTATAATTAAAGAAAAATAAAATAACCTTTAGACTAGATTGAGTGTTCGATTTATTATTCCTTGGATTTAAATATATTATACTAATATTTAATTTTATTCACATAATCTTAATATTTATTTACACTCCTATTTTAAATGGTCAACCTTGATAGGACAAGATAAAAAAACTATATATTAAGATACTATAAAATTATTGATGTATGAATCCTATATATTTTATATAGTGTAATATTTCATTCTATATTCATAGATAAGATTAAGAAAAGCATATAAATGTACTATTTTTTCTTGATAATATGGACACCACAATAATTTAGTATAATCTATACTATTCAATATTAATTTTATTCTGTTAATCTCAAAGATATATTTATTTATTTTATAAAATCTATGTGTATTATATTATTATATAAATATTTGAGATATCCAGTGATAGATTGATTGGCCAAATCATCGACGTGTGGTGAAATATTTTTGGCATAAACCCATAGGGTGATAAAGAGTAATATGAGTATAAATTAATTTACCAAATTAACGGGGATGTAAATATATTAGTTTTGGATTTGCAGTAATAGAAGTATAATTTTTACAGATGTTTTTTAAGAATTTTTTTTTATAAAATATATTATTATATAATATAATATTTTCAATCATTATGTCATAAATTTTTACATGATATTATCATCTATAATGATAATTTTTTTTATCTAAAGAATTATTTATTGAGTATTTAACTAATGTATATTTGATCTTTTAAATTAGTAGTTAAGTAATAAATTTTAATATAGTGATGGACCTCATTATGAAGATATGGATATATTATATGTTATTGTAGAGTATGAAAGTTATATGCACAAAATTATATGTAGATAGTTATTATAGTAATGATTTATATAATTTATAGAATATATTATTAAATATATAATTTTATTTAAAATTATAAATAAATAAAAGTTTAGTAAATATTTTTTAAAAAAGTAATAATTGATTATATATATTAGATAGATATTATATTATAGTAATAAATAAATAAATATATTAGGTTATGATAATATAACTAATAACATAGATAAAATATAATATTATTTAATATATTTAAATGATATATTCTAATATCACTCAATTAATACACGTGTAACTTAAATAATTTAATCGTACATATATTTTTAATCATCTTCCTCTTCCCATTGACCCTTGAAATTCTCGTTTGCTTTTACAATCTCTCTCCCCTCCACCTCGCCCTCTCTCTCTCCTTCTCTCTCCATTTGCAGAGGAAGAAAATAGCAAACGGAAAGGAAAAATGTCAAGCAAGTCCCCTGTCTTCCCGATGTCGGAGCACCAACATTTCAGCGACTATGGCTTCGACCCCCAAATCGATTACTTTCAGGTCTTCCTCACCCTTCTCTCTTTCTCGATCTCTCCGCCATTTCAGCATTCCTGTTCATTTCTAGCTTCTCACTCACTCACTCACACTCTCTCTCTTCGTCTTCTTCGTCGTCGTCTTTTTCTTTTTCTTCCTCTCTCTCTGTTTTGAAGGTATTGGAGGAAGCGAGGACGCACGGGAAACAGGCCACAAGATCCATGGAAACTTTCCGCTTCAAGCTCCAAAAGCCCACCTCCAAGGACGATCATTCCAAGAAGAGGAGGAGGTGGTGGAAGGAAGCTTACCTGTTCGTCAAGTCCAAATGGTCCCACCACTACCGCCACCGCCGTAATGCGTCGGAACACCGCGATCAGTACCATTCCACCACCGCGAAGTCCGGCCAAACCTTCACGGGATCCATCTCCGGGCCAATTTACATCACCGATAGCTTTAGTGGGTGCAGCAGTCCCTTTGGCACCACCAACCGTCCGACGTCCGGACCTCTCGCAGGAAGCATGACGCCGACGAGGAAGGGGGATGCAGAGATGCCGTATTTCAGCCTCCGGAATCCTAACATGGACCAGCCCCATCGGATCCCAGCTTCTCCCTTGCCCATTTACGTAGTCACCTGAAATTTTTTTTTTTTTTCGTAGCCTTTATTCTCAGATCTGGTAGTGTTGTGAACCATTTTTATCCTACTTTAATTGTAATCTTATTTTTTTTTTTAATATGTAAAATTACTAAATTTTAATATGTAAAATTACTAAATTTAATCTATTTTAATGTTAATTTCTATGAATGTTAAGTAAAAATCTCTAATATATATGTTGGGTCCTACGTCCCTACTTGTAAAAACATGTTCAAACCCACGAGCGGGCGCGGCCACAAGGGATCCGGAAGGCTCACGCGAAACAGTCAAACCAGGCCCAGGGTGGAAAGGCGCGAACTCACGCCTTTGGAGGAGAACGAAACTCACGCACATTAAATGTCGTCGGGGAGCAGTGCGAAAAGTCGAAAAGTTAGCCAAATAGGAAATTAATTAGCGCGCAGCCAACGGACACGCTACTTTGTCTGCAGTGGCCAACCAATCCCCGTTCAGGGGAAAATCAGGCGTGGTCAACAACGCTCAGCCAGTCGTCCCAACCACGCAAAGGACAACAACGTGGCCCGGTTCCCAACAAGTGACTGGCGCCGCTGCCCAAGCAAACAGGCGTTTTGGCGCCAAGAAAATTAACGGGAAGAGGCGTATAAGAGCCCTAAAACCCCACAGAGAAAGGGATCTCTCTTCGAGCATTTTTTTATCCTCCACTTCCTTTTGAATCAAGAATTCAAAGGGCTAATCATACTCAACTGTTCCCCTCTTCTTTAATAGATAACACGAGAGCGACGAGTTGGAGCTGAGCGCCGCCTCACTTCCGTCGGAGATAGCTAACTCGCTCTCCTTCCCAACATCTTCTCAGATCACGGGAAAGTTAGCCACCCGTTACGGTGCATCAAGGAAGCCAGGCCTTCCACTACCTGTTCACTGCATTCTCCACTCCACCGCACAAACATCTCTTACGCTTTCATAGCATTCCTGCGCGCACCCCCTAAGCGTACGCCATTTCCGTTTATTGCGAGAATTTGCTGACTTGAGCGTCGGAGTGGTCTCGGTAGGAGAAATTCTGCCGGACCCTTGACCTCTTGTTTGTTGTTTGTGTTGTGCAAGTCCAGGTTCGCAGAGACGGAGACCGGACCCTTCTTCCGAAGTCGCCGCACGCTAAGGAATCTGAAGGTTCTCTAATCCGTACAACCGTAGGCCCGGGACGCAACAATATATATATATATATATATGTGTGTGTGTGTGTGTGTGTTCTAACAAACTCATGATAGATGAAATATTACATTATTTAAAAATATTATTTAATATTTTTGAAATGATTTTCCTATAAAATTAATAATAAGGTATAAGATGCATGAAATTACCCCCATTTGACATATTATTTGTAAAGAAAATAAAGTAAATTAGACTAAAAAAAAAGTAAAAAGGATGAATATGAGATTATCGTGTTTTATAATTTAATATTTAATTAAAAGACAATAGAAGATCCAAATAAATAATTAAGAGAAGAGAAGGGGAGTATGGCACCGCGGCAAAGCTAATTTAAAAATAAATATGGATATATTCAATATGAATTAGAAGATAATTTATAATTAAATTGTATTTTACAGTTAGAATTAATATCAAGGTAAATAGAATCGTGTGTTGAGATAAACCATTTAACCTGTTAATGTGCATGTTGATTTAGTTTGATGTTTGTATATTTTATATTATTAAGTTTATTAGCCTAAAAATTATTTATTTAGTTTAATATTTGTATATAAAAATCAAACTAAGTTAGAAATAATGTTAATATAATAAGAAAAAAAATATCGGATATATTTCAAAATAATGTAATAAAAGTAGTAACAATATTCAAGAAAGAAATAAAAAATAACATTTTAAATAAAAAAATAAATTATCAATTAATAATTTATTAATATTGGATTTAAACTTGATCTATAATACTTGGATGAGAAAAAATATGTATATTATTTAATATAAAAATATTTAAAAAGCAAAATATAATATTTAGAAAAAAATATTATTTGATGTAATTTTTAAAAATTTTTAAATATCATTCAAAACATGTTTAAAAGCACCAAAATTTGCTGAAAACGAAGTTGATATCGATAATAAATAATAACATTAAATAATTTGGGGGATAATAAAATTTAAAAATGATCAATAATTTAATCACTTATAATAAAAATTAATTTAATAAATATATGTGATGGGTATATTTGCTTATGGCCTAAAAGGAGAGTTCTTCAAATGATTCGGTCTATAATAAAATAGAGACCTAATCGGCCGATATAGCTCAAAGTTGGTGGATGAGCTTGTTGATCTTATCCGGACAGTTTATTTTCAAAATAAAGACGGCACCGACTCCAACCGATCAAAACAGCTAATTTATTTTTCTTATCTGGTTCAACGGATTTAGTTGTTGGTTAGAAACTATCGAGATATTAGCTTATCTATCCGAACGGTTTCTTAGGCGGTTGGTTAAAAAGATCAACTATCCTTTATTTCTATATAAACTCATTTTTTCCAACAGAAAAGGATGGATGTTCAACTAAAAGTTAAAAAAGCAAAAAAAGACAATCCTAAGACGCTTCAAGCGCACACTTTCTTTTATAAAACGTTTTCTATTATACGCATTTAAGAAAATTATTTTTATAAACATTTTTACTTTATAATTTTTATTTTCTTTCCATAAAGAAAGATTATTAATTTGAGTATTGGATGATAGATCAGAGAGTGAGTTCTGTCGATCCTTTAATCGTATATTTGTTGTGTTGCATATGGTCGCAATTCGGAGCATGTAGAGTTCAAACCCACTTCAGATCGATCGGACAGTGTCAAACAAGTTATTGGTTCCTTAATCCATATAGTAATCCGGATTCGATAACGCATCAATATGTATAACATACTTGATCATAATCAAAACAAAAACTATATTTATATATCTTTATATATTTATGTGATTTATTTTAATTTATTTTGATTTAAATTAATTAACAATAACAAATCAAAAATGCCATTCGAATAGAGAATCAAAACAATAACCAAAGTGCACATACATGAAACCCTCATTATCGGTTTGGTTTGGAAGGTTTTGAATTCATTCAGCGCCAAGATAATCGATACGCCACGACGTCGTCTTGCGAAATCGTGATTCAACGGTCTTCGTCTTCCTTTGTGCGAGCGTGACCTCGCAAAATCAACAGCTATGGCGACTGATTAGCTGCTTGACCTCCCTTTATTATCACCATCAATGCAACTGTAAAAGCTTCTCGGCCGATTTTTTGGTTGATTCCAAATCTTTCAGTTTCTATTTCTATGTAGTGGTCCGTTCGATTTGCTTCACGCCATGGAAAGAAATCTGATCATTGATAGTGATTGTTGACCAGATCTGTCAGCGAAGAAAACCATCCACTTCATTCACTAAAAGAAAACAAAAAGATCCCTAATAAATGTTTAGTTTTGTATACGATGCGTATCTGAATCGGTCTAATTTGAAATAAAAAATCATCAGAGAAGAAAGTTTGATCTGATTCCTAATCCTCATATGACAAAAATAAATGTGAAGGGGCTCAATTTATACTCATTATTAGATATTATTTATTTATTTATATTAATAAATTCATATAAAAATAAATAAATATAATAATATATTAAAATGAGTCTATATACGTTGTTTTATCATAAAGGTCAGTCCATCCCATATTTTGCAGGGACAATTGACCCATTAAAAAATATAAATAAAAATGTATATACAAATATGTTGATACAATTATTTTGATAATTTTATAAAATATTTCATGTATTTATAAAAATAAAAATAAAATTAGATATAAATACGTTGTATTCTATGAATTCGGGTTGTGCTACGAATTAGGAGATTGCGAATCGAATCTTTGCATTGGGTCGATCTGATGCGGATCCGATTTTCATAACCTCGAACCTGAACCCTACGTAATGCAACTGAAAATGAGAGGTTAGAAGACGGTGAAAATTACTTTCATTGTATATCTTTCAATATTTAAGTTAGAAATCTTTCCAATGGTATAGAAAGATACATAGAGGATGTATAAATGTACGTATTTGTGGATCGAGTATTTAGATGTGCCTAATTGATGAACAGTTTATAGGTGCGCTAGGTAGAAGGACAACTTAGAGGTGCGCCCACAAAGAGGCAGTTTAGAGATACGCCTAACAGATGGACGGCTTAGAGGTGTGCCCGAAAAGGGACGTCTTAGATGCATTATTGTAGATTGTACGGTTGTCTAAGTATTATTGCGATGCTCTTAAATAGATGGCTGGTCACTTGAATAGAAGATTTCCTGGAGGAAGAGCTTTTATTTGATGGACTCCTAGAGGGATTAGATGAAAGGTTTCCTCAAAGAATTAGTGGTCAGACCTTCATTCATCTCTTGTCTGGATTCTCCTCATCTTTTTATCATTGATCTGGATTTCCCCCCTCTTCTCTTTTTATCATTGATCTGGATTTTTCCATTCTTCCGCGGGAATAAAAGGGTATTTATAGAGGTGAATGGTGGTGGATTGAAAACCGTCCACGAATAAGATAAGATTGTTATACTGTTCTGATAAATTGGTTACGGTATATTACCGAGAAGTGGATGGTTGCCCTGTATGATAGTTATTTTCCAGAAATTTATCCAGCCGGTTATAGGCTTATTTTTTGGGTTGAAATTGTTGAGTTGTTGGGCCAAACCAGTAAGAGCTATTGTGTGGGGCCTATTTGAGTATTTCCTGCGTTTTCAATTATATTGAACTTTATTAGATCTTTATTTTATTCGTGGACCTTCTTCTTGGTTCCGATTTATGGAACCAATCAAAATATAATTTTATTATTTATTTTTATTAATCACTGTTACTCACTTATCTTTTTAGATTTGGTCAAATTTGATCATTTTTATAAAACAATAAGATATTTTCAATTTATTCTATTAAAAATTATAATAATAATAATTTTTTACTGCAGTGAGGGGAAAAAAAGATATATAGACCATCACAATGCTTTATTTTAATCAAATAATCTGATTTTCCCATTTTTAAAATAGATATTTATATAATATAATAAATCTAAAATGATATTGGTAAAAAACAAAGTTTATAAATCATATTTATACAAAAAATTTATACCATAAAAATAAAGTAAATAGATAATATATTTTTTATTTTATTTTTTTATAAATTTTATTTTAAATTTAATAAATTTGATGAATATAAATTTAATATTTTAAAATATCATATATAGTGTTACTGATTAAGCGTAAATAAATTATATTCCTATATAAAATGGACTTTTAAGTACGAACGAAAATATAAGCTCAAAATTTAACTAGAACTTCTGAATGATGTGATAGCCTTTATGCTTCACTAATTTTATTTATAATTATTTAATATTATTTATTTTTTAAATACACAGTTATATTTAAAACTATTTTTTAATTTTAGCATAAAAAAGGCAGCAGTCTCAAGAAAAAGAAAAGCAAATGGAATTTCTAAAATTAAATAAAAAACCACAAAGAATAAAAAAATACTTCGAAATTAATAAAATAAAAATGGAAATTATATATATCTATATATTACATGAAAATAAAATAATAATAATAAATATTATATTGTTTATTTTGTGATGAAAATTACTATTATTAATAACAACAAATAATTCTACCACTTTCCTTATTCAAACCGGATTATTATTTATCAGTACATATCAAGCTCTGAGACAAATCCCAAGAGCACCACAGGATAATGAAAGACTAGCAGCTCTGTAAGGCAAGCATCAAGACTTACCCTTAATTTTAAGGTCTTTACAGTAAGAAATCTCTAGGATCAGTGACGTATCCCGTCAAAGCCGAGGCTGCCGCTGTGTATGGTGAAGCTAGATATATCTGACCCTCCTTGTGCCCCATTCGTCCTGGGAAGTTCCGGTTTGTCGTAGACACACAGACCTGAGAAGATTGAAACCCGATGCGTTATAATAGAAAGAGATGACAAAATGCAAGTTATTTCCATCGATCCTATTCAAATATGTGATTAAACATAAATATTGTAAATGCCAGTATTTAAATCTATTTCGGTTGTAGTCGTATCGGTATCAAATAATCAGACAATACAAATCAGTATCAAATATATTAAAAGATAATAAAATTTTGTGATTCGTAACATAAAAATATCGATTGATATATCATGATATAATAACATATCACAACTTTTCATGACAGTTTTAAAAAATATCGGTATCAACGGCCTGACAACATCAATTCTTTGGTTCTCAATAAAAAACGACTTGAATTGAGGGCAGAAAGGGAGAAGGGTAGGCACAAAGCTATTGATCAAATTGATTAAAAACGTACACATTGCAATAGAAATTGTGGAGGACTGACTTTTATGGAGCAAAAATCAACTGTGACAGGCTAAGATTTCTCTAAATTAAGGCTGGTCTTTCTCAACTTGAGGAATCAAAAGTTCCATCTATGAGTCACGAGCACCATAAGTTGAATCCCTCGCAATGAGCCCCACATCAGTTACCTTAACTTCAATTTGCCCCCGACATCAATTAAGTAATTAGCAACATACCAGTCACTTTTTGACGCTCAGTTCACCGTCGAGGCACTAGCACTTGCCCAATTAGTAAGCTCTATTTAAGTAAATATCGAATGGTATGATACATAACAGCTGAATTGTATCGGTATCGGGCCTCCCAATGCCAAAATTTTCTGATACAGTGATAATATCGTGATATGTTTCTTTATCGGCTAACATGACCAATATATCAGCTAATATTCAAAATATCATCCCATACGGCCCAGTATGTTTGTGATTTTTAAAAATTTTTTATCATCCGATATATCAAATACTGATATGATCACAAGCAATACTGGTACCGATATTTTCATCCATGGAACTAAGTTTTCTTGCCTTTCTCAATGCTTGCATACATCAAGTGATAATCTTGTACATCGACACACGGAGCACTCTTGCTCCACACCATCACTAGGGACTCATTGGCCCACTGTGCATGCTGCTCGTGTCCGAGTCTGCAGTCCCCTACCCGATCTCTCTAACCCTTTGTCCAACAGTGCTTCCAACACTAATAAAGGCAACTCTTGGTAATACATCATGATCATCCCAGTGTGATAACATGTGGCAACCCTTATGACCCAACAAGTAACATACTTGGAAACGTTGATCTCAATCCAATGTAGCAGAGTGTTATCTCATCACATACCTACTGTGTCACTGAGTGTTTGGCCAACTCAGGGCAACCAGCATGGCTCTCGCCGTATAAGGCTATCCCCTCGATTATATACAGTATCCATTCCCAAATATGTACTAAGGGTATCATAGAATGGCATAGGCGAACAGAGCTTTTGCACATTTTTGTTAATTCATTGGTAGAACTATTTACTCAATCACAAACAATTTTGGAACACTTCTAATGGAGGGACAAATAGTTAATTCTTATTAGCTATTAGAGCAGATAGTAACAACTATTTCATCACATACTTTTTATTTTCCAATGGATCTCCATCTTTCTTTAATGGAAATTATTTGATGTAGTAAATACTAGGCTCTATTTGTTTGCTGTTAAGAATTCTTGTTTAGACAATTCATACTATTTATATATAGCTATTTTGGCAAATCTTTTTGTCCATAACCTGAGGCCAATCAATCAAATATTGATTAATATGTAATTGATCAGACACTAAAAATATCTAGCCCAACCGTTTGCACTAGACAATTGTCAATTGCCTCAAGCCCCATGGATATCCGAGGTTTTCCTCATGACCTGCCTGTCTCCAATCATAGGATAGCTCCCTCGGTGATATCTAATGCCCGACGTACAACAAACACCCTAACGTTTGTGAAAAGTTTAATATCATGGTCCCCCTTAAGAGACTTCTCTGCAATTCCTCGTTTCCACCTAGGACTCACTTTGTTCCTCTTGGAGCTCGGAAAAATGCCGTTGACCTAGGCAAACTCATTACACCTAGGATACCACCGTGCCAAGCCCGTATCTACCAAGTCATAAGCAAGGGTGTTGCCATGCTCAAAGCGCCACAGCACCTCAGGTGCTTCTCTTATCCCTTGGATGACAGGAATCTCATAAATGATATTTAAGCTTTAAAAATAGTTCTCCAAATAGGTTTTTTTCATCTTTTTTTTTTTTTTTCATGTTTGGGTTCTACGTTCAATGGATATTAATATTTTTTAAAAATAAAAAAAATCTTTAAAATATTTTTAATTTAGCCCCCTGTGGCCACCTCATGGTGCATGTCTAAAGACTCATGGCAAGTTTTACTTGCCTAGTGTCATGGCTTGTCAACACCTTGACACCTGAGCCATGACACAAATGAACAAGAATGAAAACCACGTAACTCAGGATACTCTGTTAAGACTGTAAGGTTTTAAGCTGAGACACAGAGAATGCATAATCGCCAAAATCTAATTTCCTTACTGATAAGTTTGATATAGCTTCATGCTTGCACTTAGACTGTTAGCAAGTTTTGTCTGTAAAGGAGTAGTAGTATTTACACAATCATCCATAGGAAAGGAAGGGAAAGGGAAAGAGAGTGTTTTTTTTTTTAACTTGCCTTTGGTTCATTCATCCGGGCATATGTGTCTCTTGGCCCACCCAAGCAAGCACCGCAACTTGGACTTGCCGGTGTATCGCAACCAGCTTCTTCAAATATCTGGGAGCAAGTCTTGCCACCCGATCCGGGCACTGGGAGACTATATACGTCCATCCATACCTGAAAACTTAAAAGCATTTCATGATTACCCATCACTGGTTTGTAAAGCTCGCCTTCATGATTAATATTGGGTGTCAATTCACATAAAGCCCATAAAATGAAATATTCGGTTGATTGATATATATCAGCATCTTGGGCATCCCATATTGCAACAAAATCACAATATGTTGCCATATTTAAAATATCGGCCAATATACTCGATATTTTTTAATATGTAGGCAGATATTTGTGAATCTATTTGTTTTGATTCACAAAAAGAAATTGCATTTGGTACGTTTTGTTACCGATATGTATGATTCAATATGGTCAGTATTGATACCGAAGTAGTTGATACAAATACATATTTTTTATCCATGGAATAAATTGACAGCCTAATCTATAGCATTCCGTAATATCGATGGAACGTTGCACACCTTCTGGGTGGCAGGAACAAGGAATGTGGGAACTTTGACCTTTTTGCCCTGCACACATAGAGCCATGAATCTCAGAAAAAAAGTAATAATAAAAACAAGAAGAAGGATAAGCCACTATAGTTGCATGAGTATTATTTCCCATCAAATTCATTTTATATCATTATGATATGTATTGGCCTCGGGAGGATTGCACGACATGACAGAACATAAGACTTCACAGCTGCAAGACAATACAAAGCTCTTGAAAGGAGATTTTAAAAGAGAAATACAAAGCTCTTGAAAAGAGAGCGTTTCATCAAATATTTTAGCTCATGTTTAAGGTTTGACCAAATCCCAGAGCATTTGCAGGTATCTTTATAGATATCATCCGAAAAACATGTAATGAAACAAAGAACAACATAACAAAGAACAACATAACTAGGTCTCCAAGATAAAATAATAAGCATAGAGCTAGACTTCTTTCTATCAATTGAATGCATGGAATGAAATATCGGCATATATATATATATATATATATATATATATATATATATATATATATATATATATATAATTTCATCCATGATTGAAGAATAGGAAAATGTTGACCTAAAGCATAATAAGCATTCATGCAGACTGTATAGTTGCTTGGACAAGCTGAAACTTTTCTTAATGTTAAACCAGAGGTTTTCTACGAGTAAAGGAAATAGTTCCCAATCTTCAGCTTCTTGGAAGCTGTTTTGAGAAACTCCCAATGTTTTTTTTCCAGCTTTATTCTCTTTGAAGACTTACTTTCATTTTACTAGGAAAAGTTGAAATAAGTCAGCAATCCTAGAGAAGAAGCTGATGTAAGTATCCGAAGAGAAGCCTTTATATAGTGTTTTTCAAAAGCCAAAAGTTGATTTCAGCAGAAGCCGTCATTCAGATTGGCTTCTGCATTCAAAGAAGCTACTCTACGTCAAACAAGTAGCAAGGAACCATTGGAATGAGTAAATTAGACAAAAGAATCAAAATCGCAGTAGTTTAGTGGAGAGCATGGATGAAAATATCGGCCAATATGCATCATTATCAAACCCCCAATACCAATATTCCCAATACCATGACAATACCATCATATATTCCTATATTGACAAAATATCACAAAATATTGGTTGATATTCCCTTATTAGCTTACTATTCTAAGAAATTTCTTCTTCATATATTTCTGATACCAATATGTTTGATAACGATATGGCTGACGGATATGGATACTGATATTCATTAACCCTTTTTGTTTCCTAAAAGGACATCAATTTCATTACCCCCAAACAAAAAAAAAAAAAAAAAAAAAAAACCAATCACAACCAGCATTTCCCCAGAATCATTGCCCCTCCCAACTACCATAACCCACCACCACCGCCACATTCACAGCAACCTACCATCACCAATACAAATCACGGCACCACTGTAACCCACCACCACCACCTCCCTGCAATTATTAAGATTGCTGCCTCCCATCCCCTTCCTGATTGATAGCCATGTCCACCAAATTACCACCACCATCTTCCCAACTTCCATCACCACCCTACCGCAATCAAAAGATTGTTTCTTTAACAGGTCAGTACACTCCAGTTAAATCTAGATCATTTATAAAGCCAAACGTCTCTACTATCATTCCAATTCCAATTGAAAAAGACACTAAACATGTAAACTGAATTCAGGATCCCAGTTTTCATTCCATACCCAAATCAAATCTCATTCAAAGTCCCAATCAAAATCCTGCATAAATGCCCTTATGTATAATCAATCAGTAACCTCGTTATACGTGGAATATGTAGACAAAATGAACTTCGATACAAGACTGTGAGGGGAATTAACCAAAAACATTCTTCTGATTCACCATCTAGTAATATCAACTGTGGAAATCACATCACCCTCAGAGACCCAATCAGCATCAATAAATCAAACTCGTGAAAAGAGAATGAAATATCGGTATCAGACCCCTGATATCGATCTTTCCTAATACAGCAATAGAATCGCGATATATAGGCAAATATTTGCCTCTCAAGCTCTGATTGCATAAAAAAAATTGTCCAATAAGTGCAATATGGATACATATCCAATATCCCTCAATATGAATGATACCGATAATGATACTGATACTAATGTTGATATTTTTATCCATGCTTGTGAATAGCAAATTCAAGGCATTGCCGTATTGTGGCAATTTTTTGTCACAACTCTCAGAGTTTTCACTCTATCCTGAATTTCCAGGATTTAGCCCCATTCTTCCTTTTGCTTATAATGTAGCATCCTTAGGATCATCTAAAGGAAAAAATTACCAAAGATGAGGCAATATCCAGTTCATCCCATCTGCCCCACCAGCCACAAACAAAAAGACAACTTCAGCCTAAATTATGTATTTAGCAGATTCAATATCAAAGTATTAGTAAAACAAAATCAGAGTTTAAATCTCCATTTTCCAGTGATTCATAACTACTTTCACTTGGCATATCCCTTGATAACAAGGTGGGATATAGCTACCTTGGCTGTAGAAGACATTATGCTCATTCTGTGGTGTAAGCAATGGCAATCGACAAATCATGGAAAAATATTTAATGAACTAATTCCCATATGTTAGTATGTTACAGAGGCTAATTATCATCCGAAAAATATTTATTCGTATTTAGAAGGAAAAGAAGTAATGGCTTCTTACAGAAGCTACAAATACTCTGGCTGCCGCTAGAAAATCTTCAGTTTTACCACCAGTACACGATCCAATATACACTCTGTCGATCTTCACATCTTTACATTCTCTTGCTAATGCACGGTTATCAGGTGAATGTGGCTGCGAAAGATTTTGAAAGAAAGTATTACACAGCAGATATTGGCTTGTTGTTCTGCAGCAGGTGCTAGAAATAATAGTCAGGAAACGATGAAAGGCCTAACTTCAAAGATGCAAGTCACTTACCTTTGCCACCAAGGGTTCCAACTTTGAGATGTCAAACTTATACTCCTCAAGAAATCTGGAAGGCAAATGTAACTTTACTTAATGAACAAGAAATCCTGAAGGAAAGCAATGCGCATAAGGAACAGGATGGTCACAGAAAAGGACAACTAAACAACTACAAATACCAATGTAGGGGCATGTCTCTACACCATTTGATTCATGACCAATCGCCATATCATTTAACATCATTCCTTGTATTTGTTCTAGGTAATTAAGGCAATATAGTGATATAGTGCCAACACTTTTCTAAGTAATCTACATCAGAAGATGAAAGGTTTTTGTAAACATAGATCACAAGCAATCAAGGACAACAAATCCTTCAAATGAAAGTAAATTCTCATGCAGATACTCATCTCCACTAACACAAAGTCGAAGGGTGCTTTTATCGAACGGTCTAATTATCCTCCTCCATGTCACAATTGATCCTCAATAATAACATTATTTTTAATAATCAAATTTTAATGTCAAAATGTAAGATTTCAATTTAACCACCAGGAAGTTCAAAATATTCTTCGTCTGATTTGAAGGGAAGATGCAACAGACCAGAAAATACAGGTTACAGCCACAAACTCCAATTTCACCCAACCGCGAAAAAATAAGTAAAAAAAAAAAAAAAAGCATCCAAAAGAACCAAAATACAAGGACTCATATCCTTTTCCAAAACCAATTTCATGAAATGCCCAAACATAACATTTCCTTAATTTACTTCAGAAACTTGAAATGGTAACATGACTTTGTTTCCATTCAACATACAATCTGAACCATTATACATTAGTCTTCTGTGCATATACAAACAAAACAAAACCAAGTAAGAAAACTGATAGGGTCCGCTACATTGATTCTTCTATTAGTGCCATCTGGACTCCTCCTCATAACATCATTACATACTTTCTCTCATTATGTGACCACACATTTATCTCAACATCTTCATCTCTACCACCACCAATTTTTTGACATGTTAGCGATTGACTACCCAACACTTGACTCCGACATCATGACTAACTAATAGCTACCTTATGATATTTTTCTTTAAGCTTTAGTGACATTTCTAATCACCCCATGCGCTAGAATACTAATCTACTTCATCCAGCTTGGAGTGATCTTGTAAATAACCTCCTCACTGATTTCTGATAAGATATTTCAAATAATCCTTCTTAGGTAGGTATTCAATTCCTATTCTCACCTTTCCACCATCTACCTCTGTCCTATTACTAAACTAGCATTCCATGTATTCAATCTTTTAATAATAATTCTAAAACGTTTAGGTTCAAAAGTCTCTCTTCAAGATTCCAATTTAACTTTAGTGCTCATCCACCAAACTATGCCATCAACATAACGTATGCACCAAGGTACACCATCTTAAATGTGTTTCATTATTTAACACAAAGATATGGGTTTTCAGCGAACCATTGGTGAAGGCCAATCCTAATTTAAAAAAAAGTCACTGCTCTGTTATACATGCTATTTATAACAAGGGTCAATCCCATGGAAACTCATTTCTTTTCTAAAACGATTAATGGGAATCAGCCCAAACATTTGAAGACTTATTCTACGAAATGCCTGAGGAATTTCTATTTGATTAGGATTCATATCTTTAATATTATTTTCAGCTTTGCAGCGTCTTACTTGTTTCCAAATTAGTTTTACTTTCCTAGTTCATTTAGGTATAAATGCTAAGCTAGAAATCTGAAGAGTCTTACAGTTGTAATCATAGCTGCTTAAGATTCTTGCATGATAATACAAATCAATCGTGATTTGCTGTCCCTTCCTACGTTTTCTCTCGCTAATTTCTCATTGCTCTGTCTTCCCTGTCCCTCCTCCTCCTCTATTCTTCCTTCTCCTTTCTCCCCGAATTTTTCTTCTGTCTCTCATGTCCCCATCAATTCATCATATCACTTCTTTTGGGACTACATTGAATATCTTCTCTAAATCAATAATTAAAAAAAAAAAAATTCTAAGATAATTCTATCTTCCTTAAATTACTCCATTAGAAACCTTGAAAGATAAATCACATAAAAAATAGAGCTTCCTAACATGAATTTAAATTGATTCTTTGATATATTGATGTCTTGTTACTTTTGATCCCTCTTTACATAGCTTCATCATATGACTCAGCAATTTAATAATATTTTAGTTATAGCAAAACTTCGAATATCCCCTTTGTTGTTATAAATAGATACCAGGGTGCATTTTCTCCATCCCACCAACATCTTCTTGTAGCTTAGAATTTTGCTAAATAATCTTGTTACCTAATTTCTTCATCCCCAATACACATCAAAGCTGTCACAGGGTTATCAATTTGGTACAATTGTTTTCCCAATTTTTACAATTTTCAATACTTCTTTAACTTACTCTCTTTTTAATATGTCAACAATAAGAGTAATGCGCATTCACCTCATAGTCACTAAGCTTCTCTAGTATGATGGTAGTCACCAAAGTTTATTCGGACAAAAAAAACAAAAAACAAAAAACAAAATGACATAGTTATGTTAATATCAACTTTCTTCATGGTCTATTCTTAGCAGAAATGATAAATGTCTGTAGTTCCATGCAGGGAGAAAAAAATCAAAAGGAGATAGTCATGATTATCTCAACTTCTACATGGTTTACAACTCTAAAAATAAAAACTTTCAGGCTACAAAAATTGACAGTTATCAACAAGAGTTCAATGATTCAACCATTATGTCTCAATACTTTGTTACAGTGTTTTACATGTAGCCTCCATCATTCTTCAACAAGCATGAAAAGACCGCCTAAATACTTCACTTTTGATAAAGCTTCAGGGCTAAAAATCTGTACAAATGACCATTTACACTTTTTATCCAGAAATTTGACCATAAAAAAAATTAAACAATGCCGTCAAATCATCAAACAAGGTTAACAACAGAAATCTCAAATGCAAGACTTTAGCATCGAAGAAAATTTCTTTGAGCGATACCTTGCTCCCCCATCACTATAAACTGGTTCATACGGTATAGATGTCTTGTCCTGCACAGAACAAAAGACCAACCAGTGAACAAAAAGACCAATGAACTAGCTAAAGTCTTTGTAGATCATGCACATGAAGACATCCTTTTCAATCCAAGACAGGTAATGCATGCAAACTATAAGGGGAATTAAAAGTTTAATGTAGACCACACAGTTTAATTAGTACCACAATGCTAAAACTGTTCTGATGAACCAGGTTGCAAACAGGTAGCCTAAATAAGATGATTCTTAGGTACTCAATCAACACTCGCAGACATGCACAATACATGTGAACATGCTTATACTACCAATTCATGCACCACCTGCACATTGGAGCACCATGGGGCCCGATCAGATGTTTCGAAGTGATGTATACTTCAAGAGGAGCCAAACAGGTGTATGGCCTTGTCTTCCCAGTTGACCTGTCTTGCTGTTTAACTAGGAATGCTCAATGAAAATCACTCAATGGTTACTGTGTGGCCTCTCTTGCTTCCACAGTAGCACCTAATGCGGTCAGCATCAATGAGATTCAGGTGACAAACCTGATTTTAAGCGCAGCATATTCTCGTTGGCTATATAATCTTGTGGCTATTGGATATCTAAACCTGATTTCCTCAATAAATTCCCTAATCTGCCCTCCCTTAATTGAATCCCCATTCCCCTTTTACAAGGGAATGGAAAGTGCAGTACCCAACTACATAGAGGGCCGGGCAAAAGAGGAATTTATAAGCTAATGATAAGTTCCTTTAATATCCCTCAAAATAATAGTCCCTTATGCAAGTAGGGATTATAAGCAAGCGGAAGGATAAGAAAGAGTTCTTTTTCCCTTTAGTGTTAAGTGTTAACAAGCTAGTGTGATAACATTGTCTAAGGTTTTCTTATTTTGGAGTTGTAGTTCTCTCTTTTGTTGTTGGTCTAGCCATTGAGGGTTCAAGTCCATCCTATGGCCAGTTTAATTTATAAAGGATCACGTGAGTGTAAATGAAGTGCTTCAGTTGTTTAAAGTCTGATGGCAATTTTTCAAACCTCGAGGTACTTGTATGTAGTACTATCAGCAGGGACAACACCGTTCTTCCCTCCAGCTTCAACAACCATGTTGCACAGAGTCATCCTTTCTTCCATCTTGCCAATATACAGAAATAATATTGGTATAAATGTCAATATATTCTGTTTTGAAACATACTCTCAGATGTTTGAGGAAGAGCTTTTCAAATGAACTCACTGTTAAGCTTTCAACAGTAGATCCAACGAATTCCATAGATTTATATGTTGCTCCAGCCACAGATATTTCACCAATGATCTGCAATTTTAAGAAGCCATAAAAGGGTCATCAACAATCAATCAACTGAATGTATCCTTTCCTAGGAAAATCCAGATGTTTACATATGTTACAAAACACAACTAATTCGTATGCTTTTCTGTGGACTTTGGACCCAAATATTGTCTATTCAAAGAGATAAGATTCCCCTTTCACATAATTTCTAGTAATGCCATGCATTTGTTTCATATTTGATGGGATTTAGTCCAGCCCGCTTCTCTCTCTTGAACATATCCTTTCCAACATCCGACCTCTCTCCACCAAAAAAAAGGTTAAAAAAGAAAAAGAAAAACCAAAGAATATTTCAATTCTTAAATATGCCCCTAAAAAACTACTTACTTGCAGGATTAAATCTTTTGCAAGCAAATAATCAGGCATTTCTCCATCCATCACAAATCTCAAAGTTGGAGGCACCTTCAACACGGAAAGTAATGAATGTCAGCAGTATGTGATGAAAAGTATGAGGCATGGCTAACAAGCATTAACAAGGACATGGCATGGCACGAGACCAATACACAAAATGAGGACAAGATATGCTGAGAATACATTAATTAAATTAGTTAATTTATAGATATTGAAATATAATTGATTAACAACACTATTTTATAGTAAATTATTAGTTAGATGAGCAAAAGACTAAAAATCCTCATGTTATCAATTCAAATCTGGTTCCTGGCACATGATTCATTTTGATAAGTATCTATTCTACAAAATTCTATAGATCGAATATATTCATTAATAGTCTAAGAAAATCATATTTCTCGTCTCATCATCCACAAAAGTCACAAGAAAAACTAACATGCAAGTATGCCAATATAAAAGAATTGTGCTATAACTTAGCATGCAAATGGAAAAAAGAGAAGGCAATAGAGGTGTAGGTTTTTAATTATTTCTAAATTATTAAATGGATCAAATTTTCTTCTGTTTAAATAAAGAAACCCATTTTTCTAAAAATTACAAAATAGTTCAATGTATTGAAAACTGTCAGAGAGTGTCAAAGTCAATAATAATAAAATACATGCTCGCATATTGAAAAGCCCCTACGAAGGCACATATGTGCCTAAGCACAAGCACACACAAGAGGGTGAAATTATAACATCAATGGTTTTCAGGCATAAGAACAGTCGCAACCTTTAGCAATATCTTCCCAGTGCCAAGAACAAAACCTGCATCAGTATTGCCTATGCCAGTGGCAAACTGACCAAATGCTCCTGCCGTACATGTATGGGAATCAGTGCCTAACAACACCTAAGGACAAATATTTAAGGTCCATCAAGATTTTTGTAAGCATACAATATGTAAATCTAAATAAATACACACACACACACACACACACATAAGATTCAACTGATAGATAACCAGTAGCAGATTTAATGAAAAATAGTATACCTCTCCTGGTCTACAATGACCTTCCTGAGCAAGAGCAACATGGCATACTCCCTTGTAATCGGGGTTAGCCTGCAAAGTTAATACATTCATTTCTCAATTAATTTTCATTGGCATAAAAGAGATAGTTCAACAGGTATCGCAGGATAGAATATGAATCAGCAACTAGATGAATGGATATAAGATGTACCTTGAAGTCTGCACGATCTATGATATCATAGAAATATTTTATATTTTGCTGATTGCAAAAATCTCTCAAGATATCAACATTACGATTTGCTCGTTCATCGGTTGTGAAAATATAATGATCGGGTATGATGACAATCTTTTCACGGTCCCAAACCTTCAATTTTAAAGCCAGGAAACAGATGATTATTTAGATTTGATGATTAGGATTAGACGATCACAATTTTAATTATCAAAATCTTTGAAAGAAGATAATGCAAAGATGACTAAAGCACTTAATTCATGCATGCGACCTTTGCATATGACTTTAATATCACCATGAGAACAGTGTGGTACAAATCCTACAAAACACTAGTAACTAACCGGGTCAGCCCTGCTCACGGTTAGGACATTACGAATTGTGATAATTAAACATAGAAGATCCCAAACAATTACAAGAAATGTTAAGTATTCAAGATATTAACAACAGTAAAAAAGAAAAAACAATCACGAACAATAAAACATCGTATTTTTTGTGGAAACCCCAGGAGAGGGAAAAACTATGGACAATTATATATATATATATATATATATGAAGGTGATGAACTCAAAACATAACATTTCTATATTCAAAATTAGCCCAAAACATAATGTCTCCATACAATTCTCTTGCACGGCAAACATTTTAGATTGGGTCTTTCAAATGCCCAATCGTACAAAATAAATTTGGATAACACTTGACATTAAATAAGATAACTGGAAACATACCTTAGCATTCTCCCCAAACTCTCTCTTGAATATACCAAATGTGCCAGGTCCACACACATCATGAGTCATCAAGATATCAACATTAACCCAAACATTTTCACCTGGACTCAACTGGGATTTCTCAGAAGCTCTTGCCAGTATCTTTTCAGTTAGCGTCAGCCCAGTTTTCACCTAAAACATCCATCAAACAATCCTCAGCTCAAAACCCAAAAATTAGCAACCACAAAATCTCACACACGTAGTAGTAAAATCTGATCTAACAAACTGATTAATGATAGAAAAGAAAACTTAAACCCAACTGAGCCAGTGACAGATGGCTTGCGCTCTATTTGTTGTGGAGCCATGACAGAGAGAATTTTCTTGGATCTTGTTCTGTCGCACTTCGATAACCAAAATTGAGACGATGAGAAAGCCGAGCAACCCACATCGTTCTGGCAAGATTAGAAGCAGTAGTTCTGAAATTATTCTATAATGGAAAAATGATACCCAAAAAAGGTGGTTTTTTGGGACACGGTCTTACCTTTTGGAGGGAAGAAGTGGGTGTTGAGGCAACTGCACAAAAAGCCATTGATGGGTGCGCCTGCAAATTGTAGTTCTTAGTCTCCTACGCTTGAAGAAATTAGGTCTCCAGCTGCGAGGGTTTAGGACTGCGGAAACAGGAAATGGAATGCCTGAACTCTGATTTGTGGGAAAAAGGAGAGCCGGCGGCTGGCTAGTTCGTCTGGACAGTGGACCCTAGAATGGCGTACCTTGACCGGGGATGGTCAGTCGGTGAAATGGAAGGCAACTTGTCACAGATTCGCAAGCACGACAGAAATTATGCAATACTCAAAACGTGACATGTACGTAGATGACATAGATAATTTTTAGAAGATTTTAGATAATTTCAAAATAATCTAAAAGTAATGTAAAAAAAAGAAAAGAAAAAGGAGATGTATACTTCAATCTGAATGTTTTGTAGTTGATGGAATGTAAAAAGCTCTGGATTATTTTTGATGATAATATTTATAAAAAATATTTAAGAAGAAAAATTTAAATAATTTATGATAAATAATGGAAGAATCATCTTAATTGTTAATTAATAATATGATACTTTTATATAAAGAAATAAACCTTTCCCATTTAACTTATCGATCAGTTAGATAAGCTTGTATGTTAAGTTTATTGAAGTGAACGGATAGAAAATATTTCTCTTATTCCCTTATATTTAGCCCATATGATAAAAAAGTATGTTTATTTTTAGAATTTTATGTATCTATATATTTTTAAAAATATTAAAAAATTAACTTTATCTATATTATTAACATATGTTAGATAAAAAAAATGTATAAATAATCGATAAAATTATCATCCAATGACAAATCGTCCTAAGCTGTGAATAAGCCCAAAATTTAGTCAAGGTACTCTTAATGTCAATCTTGTTGGGTCCAATATCAGTAAGGCCCGAAAAAATGCCAAATCATCCATAAAGCAACAGCCCAAGCGGCTAACTCTGTCCAATATTCAAAATAGCCTACATGGTAACCCAGTGCTCGCGGCCAATCAGCGCCACCTGCAGCCCTTTAATGCGGCTATAGGGTAGCAATAACAGTGTAGAGGAGACGAGTCAATGAGGAGAAGGTTAGCGCTGCCAATTACAACCCATGTTACTGCCCACAATTCTCCAGCCAATCCCAACGTGAGAGGTAGACCAAGTGCGGCTTATAACGCACAGCGGTCTCCCCTCCACCACTAGGCGACAACTGATACGCTGGCGACCACCATTGACAACGGTCGACGAATCCCTACAAGAAGAATTCTCGCGTCCAAAGCTCCAAGTCAATGAGCCAATAAATTCCCTCTCCTTTTACAGGAAACGGGATCGAATTTGGGGGGAATCGGATTTTGGCAATTCAGCTTGATATTGGACAGCAAGACACCTACCTCAGGGCCCAAAACTCTCGCAAATCAATGCCCAAATCCCATCTTTACAAGCCTTACTCAAGCTACGAGAGTGAGCTCCCCTCTGCTGTGTATACAGGGAGCCAGGCCTCCACTAAACGCTCATCAAACTCTCACTCTTGCATTCACACATTCCACATGCTTCACAGTATACTTCCACGCACATCTAAGCGTTCGCCCCTTTCCTTTTATTGTAAGAAGTTGCTGATTTAAGCGTTCGAGTGTCTTCGGTGGGAGAAATCCCGCCAGACTTTTGACCTCTTGTTTGTCGTTTGTGCTGTACAAATTTCAGGTTCACAGTGACGGAGACTGGACCCGTTCAAGATCCTACATAGATAAGGAATCCGAAGGCTACCTAATTTGTACGACAACTCGGGACTGGAGACGCAACATTGACGCCGTCAGTGGAAACACGACAAAAAGTCTAGCATCTCCTTTCAACACTCAACCACTCATACCGAGGTGGCCAACATCAGGGCGCAAGCCAGTGCACCACCCGAAGATATGGCTGCCCCCGACGACGACCCTGTGATGGGTTGCCGTGTTAACGAGCGGTCGTAACCAGACGTCTGTCAGCTGGCCACCGAAATGGGCAACATAAGGCTGATGATTCAAGCCCTCTGCGATCAAACAGGCAAGCAGTGGATGGGCGCTGCCCTTCAGGTGTCCTCCTCCCAGCAAGGGAGGCGTCACACCAGAGCCCCCAGGGGCAGATCAGATCGGCCTGACGATACCGAGACCGAGGTAGCCTCCGGTAGTAGGGCCCAAACAACGGCTAGAAGCCCCTCCACCGAGACGACCGAGAGGATAACTTAGAGCGGCGCAACCCCCGGAACGCTTGCAGCGAGAGGAGGCAAACAGCCGCAGGTTCGTGCAGCACGTGACCTCCTCGAGCGGGAAGCCATCGCGACCAACACGCCTAGCAGGATCTACGGAGTCAGACAGAGCTCCACGACATCATTAATGCACGCAGAAGCAGGTTCGACCAGTCGGTGGAAGAGAAGGTAAAGATGATGTGGGATCACCTATTTAAGGAGAAGTCTAGCTGATCCTTTGCTGACTTGCGAAGGTCACTCGCCGCAATAGACATCCGGACTCAGCCGCTCCCCCGCAAGTTCAAGGTGCCGACTCTGGAAGGGTACGACTGGAGCAAGGATCCGATGGACCACCTCAATAGCTTCCACACCTACCTATCCCTCCAGGGAGTAAGTGAGGCTGTAATGTGCCAGTATTTCCCTATCACTCTCAAAGGGGACCCATTGCTTTGGTTCCACGGCCTCCAGCCAAGTTCTATCCGCTCTTTCGACGAGCTCGCCGACTACTTCTTAAGTTAGTTCGCCTCCAGTTGAAGGGAGGAGAAACAGCCTTGGCACTTGATTCGCCTATGTTAGATGTTGGACGAAAGCTTGAAGCGGTTCCTCAATTGTTTCATCACTAAAGCGCACCAGATCCCCCGTCTCTTAGAGGAGTTGAAACTCAACACTTTAGTTACCACGCTGGCTACGGGAGACTTCTTCAACAACTTGACGCACCAGCTATAACGACCCGAGCTCAAATCCCCGAACCAAACTTGGACCGTTTAAGTGAAAGTATCGAATTATCCGAAATCATCAATTACACGTCATCAAACAACTTAAATGAATTCAATTCAATCACATCACTATCATCTAAACACCATCAATAGTCATCATAAATACATCATTAAATAAATACCGTAATAATAATAGATAACTTCAATAAATGATATCAATTTCTAAAATATTAATAATTATAAAGAAAATCTAATAAAAATCGAACAGTAACTGAACTACGAGAATCTTAAGTCTCTATCCCGAAAATCTCAATCTCTGAGATTACTTCTACTTAGAGTCTACACAATCACACGCGATCTCTTTTATTCAGATGTCAACCTGTCTACTTTGGAGCCAATAAAATATAAGAGTGAGCTGAATACCCAACAAGTAAAAATAAATAACAATAGAATAGTATAATTAAACATCCTAGACAATAACATAATGAATAAAATTAATAATGGTAAGTAATATATCAACAACTGTTCGAGATTCAATAATATGTTGGGCCCATGACCCCAAAGCCATATGAACAACTGAATATCTAAAAGGCAATATGGATTCCACTGAATCTGATCGTCGGCTCAATACGATGTCATAACTGTATAAATGATCAATAATCTCCATGGACTTTATTCTACCATAGTGAACCAAAAGTCGCGTATTTACGCCTCCAACTATTGGGTAAGTGCAACGAGATTATCCATAGTATCCAACTATCCCTATAGTCCACCCAGAAGTTATTCTCGTAGCATGCCGATACCTGTGATACCCATCGCCAAATAATATTCCAGATATCATCTCCTACGATAGTCACATGATTATAAACATTCATCATTAATATCAATGATCTCAACCAATTGTACAGGGTAACAAGAATTTGATTATTTACCCAATTTGAGGCCACAACTATACGAGATAATAAGAATTTTCCTAAACCTTATTCTACTATAATGAGCCAAAAGCCATGTATTTACACCCCTAACAGTTGGGTAAGTGTAACGAGATTATCCATTGTATTCAACTACCCCTATAGTCCTCCCAGATGATGTACCCGTAGCGTGCCGATACTGTCCGTGATACCCCTCGTTAAATGATATTTTAAATATCATTATTTACGATAGTCACTAGGTTATAAGTATCCCTACTCAATACTAATGACCTCAATCTCCGGAATGGAATAGGTATTGAAAAACTATATACTACTCTACGGCCCCACGGACTCCCATACGCCCGGATCTTGTAGAATCTTCATATATTTTTCTTTACTTATCAATAGAGTACCAATATAATATACGTACGCGATCAAATCTAACGTGAAGGATTATTTATCACAGGAATGAGTGAAGGTCCAAGGAAAGTTCAAATATTCAACCAATGTCATGGAGTTTTATTTAATCCCTTCGCACATACATATTTATATCTACACATTTCCCTACCTTGTTGTATACAATAATAATTATATATACACACCCATATCCTTTATATACACATATAATCATATATATATACATATATATATATATATATACACACACACTACATTTCCCGTATATTTGTATATACATACATACATACCCTGCCATACATACACATGCACATATACTGCCATCCACAAAGCAGCAGCATTTCACGCTGCCAGCACACAAATAACTCCCTCTCACGCACACACCCAAGGCTACCCGCATCTTCACGTTGCGGGCACACAGCAGCTCCCTCTCTCGTGCACACACACAACACTACACACCCACACTTAGTTGTGCGCGCACACACACGGCTCACCCATGCACACGGCTCACCCAGCGCACACACACACTCGCATATTCATCCTCACGTACGTATATACATTCGTATAAGCATACCCATATGTATATATACAAGCTTAGTACACCGCATAATTGTATACACGTACGCATACCCATTTCATCACCATCATCCGATTTCTACCGCCCAAACAGGGCGCATACTCTGTTTTTTCCCTCTATCCTCTCACACCGACAACATGAAATTCAACATCTAAAATCTCAATTTGTAAGACAAGGGTCTGCTTGTGGTATAATTTGTTAATTACTTCGCTCCAATTCATCGTAAACCCTCGAATTCTTGCTTCGTTTTTCACCGCCTCTGTTTTCCCTAGTTTTCGAATTTTTTGAGGGGAAACAATCGAATCCCACAAAATCCAAGCATGCAACAGAAAAATAAACATTAATTAAGAGAATGGAGGAATTTAATTACAAAAATAAGAATTTCACTTGCAACAATTAGGAAGATTATTTGCCAAAAATGGAGGGTTACTTGCCTGATTGAACAGAGGTGGCGAGGGTTTAACGGTGGCCAAGGCTGGCGACGGCAACGCAGCGACAACGGCCACTAACGGTGAACATTGATGGCACACCTCCGAGCCCAAAGTGGTGACGGCGACCATAACTCGAGATGGCGGCTACTTCTTTCCCCTTCCCTCCTAATACCAATGTCTCTTTAAATAACGAAGGGGGTCGATTAGGGTTTCGCCAAGTTTCCATTTGAGGCGCCCGTCTCCTTCCTCCCGGATCGCACCGTCCTCTATCTCTTCTCCTTTCCTTCCTTTCTTTCCTTTTCTTTTCCTTCTCTTCCTTTTTCTTTTCTTTCTCCCGTTTATTTGTTTTATTATTATTATTATTATTATTATTATTATTATTATTTATTAGAATATCAATTAATTATTGATCTAATCATAATAACACTTAAAATTTTAATATTAATTTCTAATATTTTGACCTTTCAAATTTAATTTGATAATTATTTTTTAAGAATTTCTAATATACTAATATTCATATAATTTAAATATAGAATAGTTTACTTGATTAATTAAACTTATAATTAGATTAATTCAATTAAGTATATTAATTATTATAATTAAATTTAAGGGTTGAAACACCCAAATTCAAACTATTAACTCAAATTAATAGCTTGAATATCTAAACCTAATCACAAGATTTAGTATCCAAAATAATTACTAAAATTATCAAATAATTATCAAAATTAATAATTTATTTTCATAAAATTATAAACTCAGAAATATTCAAAATATTATACCAGCGCCCCCAATCCTTCCGGGAAGTCAAGGCTATCGCCCGAGCTTATATCTTGATAAAGGAGGCTAGCGAGGCTAGGCGTCCTGAACGCATGACCTGTTCCCTGGAAGGACCAAAGCTGACGGTTGGGAAAAAGAGGAATGACGACAGCAATTGCTCCTAAGAGCACTGAAAGTAGCCGCGGCCCGCACCACGATCCAAGAAGGAGTACGGGCCAACTTCCCTGAACTCCCTAAACGATACCCACACCAACATCTTGATACAGATCCAGGAGGAAAAGTTATTCAAGTGGCCAAAGGGCCCCAATAGAGGAGACCAGATAAAATACTGCTAGTACTATCGCTGTCTGGGACATTCCACGGAAAACTGCCGAACTCTACAGCAAGAAATAGAAGACCTGATCTGCCGCAAGCACCTCAAATGGTTCATCAAAGGCCGGGGGTAGGCCCCCACGGCCTCAAAGGGTGAGGCGAGCGAGCCTCCAAAGAACCATACGGCTGCGGGCGTGATCAGCATGATCTCCACAGACCCAATCAAGAGCAGCAGGTAGCCATAACCCGAACAAACTTCCAGCAGCAAGAGAGCGATGGTAGGGGATAGGAGTGATGTCATTAGTTTTAACAGCGATGATATGGCACATGTAACTTTCCCCCATTCCGATCCTCGTATTGTATCCGCACTTGTTTCAGACGATACAATTGACTATCAGCTGAAATGAGTCTTTATTAATAATAAAAGCGTTCAAAATTTGCTATATCTTGATGTATTCTTTAAGCTCGGATTGAGAAGGAACTAGAGGAAAGTGGCCGCTAGCCCTTTATATGGTCCGGATAACGCAACCTTTCCTGTGTAGGGAGAAATCCAACTGGAGATCACGATAGAAACGTACCTGCATACTGCTACAAGGGGGTTAACATTTCTCGTCGTCCTACCGTTCGTCTACAACGCCATCATAGACAGACCGTTCCTCACTCCTGTGGTGCCAGACTGCATGGACGGGGATTTGGATCTTTGCAATGAAGCCACGCTATAGCAAGCTAAATTAGGTGAAGCCACTGAAGCAATCCCACTCGATCCCGTCGAGCTCGAGAATTGTGTGCACATCGGAGGCTGTCTTACCGTGGCTAACCGTGACCGACTCATCAGCTTTCTCTGAAATAACTCGGACGTGTTTGCATGGGTTCCTACTGACATGCCTGGGATACAGGCTGAGGTGATGGTTCACAAGTTGGGCCTCGACCCCGATCATAAGTCTGTCAGGTAGAAACGTAGGAACCACTCCGTTAAGAAACTGATCACTGTCATGGAAGAAGTAAAACGACCACTGGATGCTGGATTTATAAGGAAAGTGCAGTACCCAGATTGGCTATCCAACATCGTACTCGTAAAGAAAAGCAACGGCAAGTGGTTGATGTGCGTGAACTTTACTGACGTAAACAAAGCTTGTCCCAAGGACAACTTTCCTCTCCCTCGGATCAATTTGCTGGTGGACTCCACGTCCGAACATGAGCTCTTAAGCTTTTTGGACGCCTATTCAAGTTATAATCAGATCAGGATGGATTCGGGCAACGAGGAACACACCTCCTTCATGACCGACCAAGAAACATATTGTTACAAGGTCATACCCTTCGGCGTCAAAAATGTTGGTGCAACCTATCAGCGCCTTGTGTACAAAATGTTCGAGACCCAGATTGGGTGAAAGTATACATTGACGACATGCTCGTCAAAAGCAGAATGGTTGGTGACCACGTCCATGATCTCAAGGAAACCTTCCAGGTACTCTAGGGCTACAGGATGAAGCTCAATCAAGCCAAATGTGCATTCGGAGTAACCTTCGAAAAGTTCTTAGGCTTCATAGTGTCCCAACGTGGCATAGAAGCGAACCCGGAGAAAATCAGAGCCATCCTCGATATGAACCCTCTGTAGACCGTGAAAGAAGTCCAGAAACTCACAGGGCGCCTGGCAGCCTTATTGCGATTTCTGGCCAAGTCTGTGGAGAAATATCTCCCCTTCTTCAAGGCACTTAGAGGAACCAAAGCTTCCAGATTTCAGCGGACGAACGAGTGCGAGGAAGCATTTCAAGAACTGAAGACGTATCTCACAAGCCCACCTCTCCTGAGTTCACCATCCGCAAGTGAGGATCTGTATCTCTATTTGGCCACGTTGGATACAGCGCTAAGCTTTGTGCTCGTCAGGGAGCACAAGAGGAAGCAATGACCCATGTACTATGTGAGTAGGGTATTGACGGACGCAGAAATTCGGTACCCTCATCTATTCCACGCGGAAGTTAAGGCCTTATTTCCAAGTGCATTGGATCATTGTTCTAACGGATCCACCGCTGAAGCCAATCCTTTAGAAGTCGAAAACCTCCGGACGACTGGTCAAGTGGACAATAGAGTTGGGTGAGTTTGACGTGGAGTTCCGACCACAACCAGCCCTTAACGGCCAGGCTCTGGCGGACTTCATTGTAAAAATGGTGACCCCGACTCTAGACGCCCCGCACAGCTCGAAAAGCTCGAACTCACCGGACGCTCCCGTGTGGATCCTAACTGCCGACGGATCCTCCACTCAAGTAGGCAGTAGAGCCAGAGTCGTGCTTATGACCCTTGATGGGATGGAGATTAAGTACTCCGTAGCACTGACCTTTCTCGCCATTAACAACGTCATAGAGTACGAAGCCCTCATTGCAGAAGTTCGTCTGGCTAAATAATGCTCCACAAGGGTGCTGGCTGTACGCCGCGACTCGAACCTGGTGGTCAACCAAATTCGAGGAGTCTTTAAGGCATCCAACCCTCAGCTCGCAAAGTACCTAACCAAGGCGAAAGCCGAGATTTGGGCATTCGACAATTTCAAGAGCGAACACATCTCCAAGACCAAGAACTGGAAGGCTGATCAACTGGCAAGAGACGCTGCTGCCGGATCCCTAGAGTAATACACTAGGAGTATGCGAAAAATCCTAACTGCGCCAAGTGTGGATGGTCCAAATCAGGAGGTGCTACAGGTCAATGAAGATAACAACTAAATGACCTCATACCAAGATATCTGACAGATGGAACATTACCGACTGACGCAAGCAAAGCCAGGCTGATTAAAAAGACAGTGGGTTGGTATGCAATCGTCGATGGCAAGTTATACTGGCGGGGATATTCGACTCCCTACCTGAAGTGCCTTACCCTTGAGAAAGCCGAGTACACGCTGAGTGAAGTCCACCTCGCCGTATGCGGCTCACACGTTGGGGGAAACAACCTCGCGTTCAAGATTATACGGCAATGCCTCTTTTGGCCCACGATGAAGCTCGACGCCCTGGAATTCGTAAAAAAATGTAAAAATTGTCAGGTTCATGGATCCATGCGCACCTACCTCACACGGAGCTCCATACTCTCTAATCCCTATGGTCGTTCGTGTAATGGGGGCTCGACATCCTTGGGCCTATACCTTTGGCCGTTGGATAGAGAATATTCTTTATAGTCGGTATCGACTGCTACACCAAATGGGTGGAAGCTGTCCCCCTAGCGCGGATCACCGAGCTGAACGCCACGGAGTTCATCCGCCAGAACATCGTTTTCCGTTTCTGGATTCTTGAGGTTATAGTGACTGACAATGGAACCCAATTTACCAGTAAGCGATTCACTAAGTACTGTAAAAGCCTGCGTATCAGGCTGATCCACACATCTGTGGCGTACCCTCAAGCAAACGGGCAAGTTGAAGTCATTAATCACACGCTGCTGCACGGATTGAAGACTAAACCAGAAGACGCAAGGGACTCTTGAGTTGACGAATTGCCTTCCGTACTCTGGTTATATCGTACAACTCTGCGGGAATCAACGCGAGAGACACCTTTCAACCTCTGCTAGGGGTCGAAGCGGTCGTCCCCGTTGAAGTGAGACTTCCTAACCAGGGGGTCGAATGCTTTGACCCGACCACAAACTCCCAGAGGCTCAGGGAATGCTTAAACTTGCTCCCGGAGGAGCGTGACACAACCCGCTTAAGAGCGACAGTCTATCAGCAGCGTATCGTGCGGTACTACAACAAGCAGGTCAGGGCACGTCCGCTTGATGTTGGGGACCTGGTCCTCTGGAGTGTACAGGCGGTGGAAAAGGCCACTAGCAAGAACAAGCTCTCCCTAGGCTGGAAGGAACCATTTCTAGTCTTGGCAATACTTGGGAGTGGAGCGTACAAGTTACGCACCCAGGATGACAAGTTGGTTCCACGGATCTGGAACGCCACCAACCTTAAAAAATACTACCAGTAGGTTTTCTCCGAGACCAGGTAAGACACACGCACGACATGACGAATGCTTGTACATGTTATGTCATTTAATAAAATTGATTGTTCCAATTATCTTGTATGATCATTCACATGAGTGCTTGCATGCATGATCTTTTAAAAATAAAATGATCTAAATTACTTCTAAGTCGGGCGGATCCTCATCCGTTTATAAACTAGAATCTTGGTTTCGCGTCAAGTGGCCCAAAAGTGGCCATGTTTGAACCTCGACCCCGTGTTGAATGGCCTGTAACGACCCCAAAACCTTGGCTCTGCAGCGACAATCCAAAATTTGGGAGGCAACAAATCTAAACAATTAAAGTTATAAAATAAATTCACTATATTACTATTATTTCATCATTACAATTATCGAAATAAGATTATGTAAAAATAATTAAAAAAAATAAATATACGAGATACTTATACAAATACTTTGAGATATGATCGGCATATATACTTCTCATAGATTTACGCAGGTATTGTTTTTAACTCAATTAAAAAAATAGAAATATTCTTAAAATACTTATAGACATTATTAAAATAATTTAAAATCTAATATATTCATGGGCTCACAAATATAAATTAACAAAATATCATTTTGTCCATATGTATTATCAAAATATTTAAAATGTGATGATCTAGCATCACTTGAGAGTATTTACATAAAAATAAAATAAAATTATAATTTATTTAAAATATTTTTACCAAAGTCGTTATATGCTATATACCAATGTAATTTAAAAATTGAAAAAAAAAAAGATATTATTTTTGATTATTTTACTTTAAATTTTTTAAACATTAAATACTTGATATATAATTTGAAATATAGTCTATTTAATTGAATTAGACAAAATAAATTGGAAATTAATTTAATTACTTTCCTAATTCCAAATCATATAAGATCTCAACTATCATTTATAATCCCATTTAGCTATTTGAAATATGCATTTGATGTCTCATTTGACAGAAAAGCCTAAGATTTTAATAGAATATGCTCTCCGTTTTACAAATAGATAAAATTATAGATAAAAATATCAGTATTTAAATAGTCATATTGAGCTGTATGAATTAGCATTAAATGCATCATATACCATATTTTAAGACATAATATAATGAACTGAATATATCTAATATATTAGTTAATATTTATTATATAATAATATCAAAAAAGCAATATACAGATATATATTGATTAATATTATATATATTATTTGATATTTTATTTCATAGATAGGATTTAAAAATTAGTATAAAAATTCTAAATGCAAATATTATTTTCCAACATACATTAATCAACATTTATAATAAAATGATATCAAAATCAATAATGTGTTGGTATATATTAACTAATATTTTATATATCAATTAATATTTTATTTTACAAATTGGATATAAAAATAATAAAAACAATTATTATTTCCCCCGAGATTTATTTTAGGGCAATGCTATATCCCGATACACCATTCTAAAAAAATAACAATAATGAACAAACACGCAATAGCTTAAAAAAACACAATATATAAATTTCAATATTCAATCACATAAATCAATTCTCGAACATCTTAAGAATGGCTTCAAGATTAACACCCGAACCCATGTCAAACACGATCATCAATCCTTGGCATTTAATTTTTGTTCAAGGATCTTGTTCAAAACCCCGGGATTTGCCTTTCCTTTTGATTCTTTCATCACCTAAAGATATCATCTCGATGTTATATTATATAGTTAAGATACACGAATATTGTAGAATAAATTCAAAATGGGTGTATGAGTCAAGGGCCAAATTTAATCTTGGCGTGGGGGTATATGCTCATAAATTAATTTATGGCCGAAACGACTTCATGGGATATAGCTAATGCATATGAATATTATGAACAGATAAGGTTATAAAAGTTATGAGTCAATGACCAATTTTAATTTGGAAGGCCACGGTTAGAAAAGAAATATATAATATAATTAATGTATATAAGTATTATGAATATATATGATTAAAATGTTAGGACTAGGCACGGTCACATTTTAAAATGAAGAAAATTCAAATAGTTCTTATATTTCTTACATGACTGGGGTTTGAATATTTCTTATATGATAATTTAAATATTTTGGATACATAAAATGCTTAAAAAGTCATCTTATTAAATCATATTTTTAAAATAATTAATGATTTTTCAATGTAAAGATAATTCTTTTAAATGCTTTGAGGTAGTTTTTTTAGTCAAAATGTTATATTTAATTTTGATATTTTTAAAGTTTTGGCATATAGATGCCTATGTGTGAAATAAAAGAAAAAAAAAACACTTAAAATTAAATATTTATGGGCTGGTCCAATTTTAAATTATAGACAATCATGGATATTACTCTAGCCCAAATAACTAGGCCTAATCCATCCTAATCCAATGTAGTCGTAATAATTTTCTTATCAAAATTTGGTTCGAATCTAATTTTAATCAGATCTAGAGTTAAAATCAGTTGGAATACCTGACCGGCAAAGAAACCTTGAAGCTTTGTTTTGCCCCGGCGATATTGCTCTACTTGCTTCGGATTTTCAGACAGAACTTTATCAATCATCTGTTCTATCTCGGCTGAATCCACAATCTGCAATTTATCAATCAATCCCGTTATAATTTGATACAAATTGACTATATTTTACCAGTTTCAATCGAGTTTGAATTCAGATAAAACCCAAAATCACAAGTAGATTTTGATACACCATGTCCCATTCTAGACCCGAAGATTGAAAGAAAAAACATATATATATATATATCTTTCACTCTGTCAATATCTAGAGTTCCTCAAATAATGTGAAACCTCACATTGGTTAAATATTTAGCCATTTCTCCCCTTACTAAGACTACATAGTGTTCTTAGGAACTATGCTAATACCATGTATATAAGCAGTGATTTCAAATTTAGAGATTAATCCTACTTTGGCAACTTTACGTAATACAGAAGTTGGTTTTTTAGGAGAGTAAAGTGGCAATCAGAGTAATTTATTCATCAAAATTTTTCAATATTACTCCAAAAAAATAAAAATAAAAACACTCTTCCATATGTAGAGTACAATTAACGTCTAAATTTGAAATCACTGCAATCTATTATTTGACAAGGAAGTGGATTTACTACCACAATCACAACGCAATTCTACCTTTGCAATTAGACGACACAACGAGATTACACAACATCAGTAAGTCTGTGAAAAAGAAATTAGAGTAACAAGAATAACGTAGTTGGCACTTGATCTTTATAAATTGATATTTGATGTCTGTTTAAGATTTATCCTTTTTATTTTACTGGCTATTAGCCTTATATACTAGAACAAGAGGGGAAAAATAGATTTACCTGGATCAAGTTCTTATCCTTTATCAATTCCTTCACCTTTCCACCCTTGGCTATCAGCTCAAAGAGTATCTGCAGTTTTAAAGGTTAAAAAAAAACCCATCACCAAGAACAGATTTCTTGGAGTAAATGCTTAGCCAGAGCCATAAAAGATTAGAAAAAAGTGCTCTGATTTCTGACCAAAATCAAATTCAGACTAGATTTAAATTATAAATTATGACCGTTAAGTTAGGCTGTCGGAGTAGCCTCAGTTACCAATATGAAAAATCATAATTATATCCATCTGTAATCAAAACTCAGCCAGCTTGAAGTGGTTCATGAACATTTTCTATGTTTCCATTCAAAAATTAAAATTTATATAAAATTATCAAAAAAATAACATATTTCAAAAATAAAAAAACACTGTTAAGGACATTTTTACCATAAATAATGATATAAATTCTTTAAATCTACCCTGTTCAATAATTGTGACTATGAAAGTGTTGATTTCAATATAAAATTCCTTTATATATTTGACCTCACTGAAAAAAAATGCTAAAATGTCTCCAATAAAAACTAGTAAAATACTTATGATATATTTGAGTACTAGAATGGAATAAAGTAGCAATAGAATAATTATTCTTAGTGAATGGAATAAGATGAAAATAGAATTAAAAATTATTATTTCTACGTTTGGTTACTCATTTGGAATAATTATGAATAAATTAAGAATTAATTTTATAGTATTTAGCATGTAGTAATAGTAGGAGGATTAATGTAGGAATTTGTACTAATGACGCAGCATCTTGACTGCAGGCCTAGATTTCAAAGAAGCGACAAAGGAGGAAAGAGCTACTGGCTTTCGAACGAGGGTTTCAAAGAAGGATGGAGATGAG
The DNA here is from genome assembly GCA_033239525.1 of Nepenthes gracilis. NCBI lineage: Eukaryota > Viridiplantae > Streptophyta > Magnoliopsida > Caryophyllales > Nepenthaceae > Nepenthes > Nepenthes gracilis. Next base: position 14,055,066 of record BSYO01000019.1, on the reverse strand, counting down.
AGTAGACATATATGGATAGAGACGAATAAGGCTTCGAAGGGTGATGGAGGCGAGAAAAGATTAGGGTTTTGATTAATTGATACAGAACGTAGGAATAAAATATTACGAACGTTGAAAATATAGGTAAAGTGGTAATATTTTTAGAAATATTTATTCCTTAGATACAATAAAGAAAACTTGGTATTTTTTATTCCTTGATTTGAAGAAATATTTATTCCTCCGAAAATAATAATTCCATATAATAAATCAATTAAATGTAGGAATAAATATTTTATTGGTGATAAAGTGAGAATAAAATTTTTATTCCCACCAACTAAATATGCCATTAGAACTAAAAAAAAGCCATCATAACCATCAAATAAGAAGAGCTGTTGATTATTTTGGCTTCCAGTTGCTGAAACAACAGAATCCAGATGACTGATAAGAGAAATCAAATTGTCCAGCTCTACTTTTTTTCTAAAAATTAAACTAGAATTCATCTAATTCAATATATTTGGAACAACATTACCAAAGGATAAACTATATAATTAAAAGAAAAGATTCTACCTTAATTTTAAGGTTCAAATTTTATGTTAGACTTAATTCACTAAAATTAAGGTTGAAAGAAATATCTTTTCATAATCTTTTTACAACTTAGCTCTGAATTTGTTGAATTTGATGAAAGCAAGCTCAATTTTCTTCAAAAAATAAAAAAGGTTGGATAATTTCGTTAGACATGTAGCATTGCTCAATAAAAAATACGAGACCATGATAAGTTCAAGAGTAGTGCAAAACACAAATGTAAATATCAGCTAATATGTATTGGTATTAAGCCTCCAATGTCGATATTAATTGGTACTGAAAAATATGCCAATATATTGTCATATCGACAAGATATTACGATATATCGGCTGGGGGATGAACGTCTTCTCACCATATTTACAAGTAAAACTTTTTGTCACCAATGTAGAAAATCCGGGGAGGAGAAGTTCAGCCCTATTGAGCAGTCGAGTCATTTTTGAAAATGAAGGTGTAGTAGATGGGACAGACAGTCCACAATTTATCTTCTATTACTGATATGACCGTGATTGAAACTAATACCGATATTTCATTCACACATGGTAATTGATACCAAATGAAATTACTTTACCTCTTTGCCAATTTTTCCACTTATTGTCCCACTTTTAATGGAAGCAATCAGCTCAGCCAATTCATCAGGAGTAAGCTTTATTTCAGTAATAAGCACCTTCTCGTTCTTCATGTAGGCTGCAATATCGCCCATTATCCAATTAGCAGCCAGCTTCACATCAGCACCTTTAGCTAAACTTGCATCAAAAAACTCTGCAACCTGAGACATCAAAAAAACTCTGCTAACTTCTTGCACAAATAAAACATTTTGATTATATGAATTAATCACAACATTGATAAGAATGCTGACATGAATGAGTAGAATTGCAATAAAACATAAAATAAGGCATGATGAGATCTGTAAATGTCTAAAAGTGGCACATATAAAATATAAGATGAGAGAATATCGTTGAAAATAATTTAGACATTTTAAACGTAGGCCAGAAGCGGCACATGTAAGGAAATGCGAGTCACTTATGGTCAGAGGAAATAAATGAAGATATATATCTAAAAAAACATAAATTGATGCGATAAAAAATAATATAAAATTCCTTGTGCTCTTCGAAGGATATTACACTAAACCGAGTAAAATGACGAAAATGAATATGTATAATCAGCCTCATCTATAAGGAGAATATCACAAACTGACTCTCCACAAGCCCAAGCAATTCCACTATCGAATTCTCAGAAAGGATGAAGACGTATCTGAAATATGATCACTTTGTGATCCTAAGTCAGCTCAAACAACTTCCAGATCAAAATCTAGAAAGTTCCAAAAGATCTTAGAGCCGTCAAGTCTCAAATAGAATTCTTGAACGGCCAAATGTGTCTCTCTGTTCACCTATGGGCCTAGTTATAGCAAACTCAGCCCTACTTACAGCTAAAAACCAAATTACAACAATGCCCCTAGCCTAGAATTACAGCTGCTTCCCGCCCAAGCTTCAGTGGGCCTCGGCTGTGTTCAGCCAAAGTTCAACACAGTGTGGGTGGGCCAGCCTGCTGAGCTCAGTAATTTGGTCCTCCGTATTCTGGGTGTGTTCTCGGCAGTTTGGCGCCTGAGTTTTGCAGACCAACTGTTTGGGTGCCTCACCGCAGTTCAGTTATCCATCCTACAAGTGGGTCCTCATCGTTGTCCATAGAACAATTAAATTCCGATCAAGCTCTCTATGAAATTATGCAGTATAAGTTGATACCAATTCCGTGTTCATGAAAAGCAAGCACATGCCTTCAAAGAGAGCTTGTATGGTCCTTCAAGTGAGGAAGCTCCTACATTCACTCAAAGGCTAAAATTAAGAGTTAGGTGGATAAATTATAGAAATTAAATCAAGTGATTTAAATGGTTATTCAGTTTCTGTCATTCATCCATTTAACTTTAAATCCTGGTCGTTGAGTGAATATGGGAGCCAATTCACTAGAAAGATCACAATATTACTCAGCCTTCAAATGCTATGTGGTCATACACATAAGGCTAATAGCAATAGTTGAGGATTGAAGAACCTACAGTTACATCATTGGCAAGGAAAAGAACATCCTGCATGCTGAGTCCCATTTTCTCATATCGGCGTCGTTTCATTTCTGGAAGTTCTGGCAAAGAATCACGAACATTGTCGATGTAATCCTCAGTTAAAACTACTTCTGGAAGGTCTGGCTCAGGGAAATATCGGTAATCAGAAAGTCCTTCCTTCTTTCTCATTGTTACTGTTTTCTATAATAGCAGAACAACAGAGTTTTAAGGAACAAGTAAGAAACTGTGAAACAACCAACTAAAACAGAAGAACGAATTGCAGAAACCTGTGTGCCCTCCTCCCAGAGACGAGTTTCTTGCACAATTGAATCAGCCTGGCCTTGGCTATGAAGATGCACTTGTCTTGAGAGCTCATAATCAATCGCCCTATTGATTGCTGAAAATGAGTTCAAATTTTTGATCTCAACCTACGAGTAGTATTGAGGAAAGTGAATAAGTTGCAAGCATAGATAAAAATATTAGTACCGATATTGGTTGCAGCCATATTAACATTGAACATATTGAATAATACGTATCGATATTTAATATATTAAAAAAAAAATTTAAAAATCATAAGTTAATACAACTATATTAGCCAAATATTGGGAATATCGATTGATATTTTGAATATCACTGATATAAAAACATATTGTAAGATTGTCGGGTTATTGGGATGTATCAATATTGGAGAGCCGATACCGACATATATTAGCCAATATTCCTCTCTAAACATCATTCTAGAACATGATCCATACTTGAGATGATATTACAAATTCCATAAATTATAATAAGATAACATCAAAACTTAGTAATAATGTTCTTCCAATTTTCTTTTTTGGGAAAGATAAGAATTGGTTTTGCCTGTTATTAATCAGCTGATGATCATTAAGAGGGAGATTAAGTTGATAGACATCATGTTCACCTTGCCGGCTTATTAAAAGTCAACTCTAATATATCAACCATAGATGAAAATATCGGTATTTGATATATCAGAAGTAAAAAAAAAAATTAAAATGAAATTATAAGTTAAAAGGACCGTAACATCCAATATATCGCAATATGGTCATGGTGTTAGAAAATACCGATATCAAAGGCCCTGATATCTATACATATTAATCAATATTTACATCAATGATATCAACCACAACAATAAACTTGACCTGTTTGGCCTGTGTGATATAATTGCATGTTCAAAAGTAACATCATAATTACATAAGAGATTTTGTTAATTAGTCACCTCAATTTATCAGTTATGTCATTCAGATGAGCTTCAAATTGTAGATTAAGAAAAGGTGCCCCTTGACAATTCATTCAGCTTCTAAACAACGTAAGTTGTTTGTTAAAAAAAACTACTTCAGCTTAACTTCAACTTAGTGTTAGGAAATTTTGGGAATTTGCCAAATGACAAGGCAATTCATGTATGAGGCTCCAATATTTGTGAGGTTTGGGAAAGATAAGATGTACATAGTATCATCCATATATCACAGATATGTTGTTTCCATGATTTGAATAAATGGCCCCCATGTAACAATGAAGAAACTCCACTGATTTAGGAGTAGGCCAAATAGGAACAAAACAACAATAAAATATAAACAAAGTCTACTTACCTGAAAAGCATGGGCAATGACACAAGACAATACCAATATGCTAATACGCTATTTTTTAGAAATAAGGACATGATACGCTGGAAACATATTAACCAAAATAATAATTTATTATTTTTTATAATTGAAAAATAATACTATTTTATATTAAATTAGTAACAATTTTGCATATTTTTTTATTTCATCACAAAAATTATGCATATGAAAGAACACAATTGAACCAGGATAGATGAATTATACTATAATATCTCAACAAATTATTATAGTAGAACAATAATAATGATATAATTTAACAAATTAAACAGAAAAATATAGCAATCTTTATATATTATCAACATCGATATTTTAACATTACTATTTTACAATTATAATTTCTAAAAGATACAAAATATCAGCAAAAAATCCGACTGAATATGTCTCAAACGTGTCCAAAAAATGTGTTAGAAAATGTCAAATATTTAAAAAAATATAAAAAAAAAAACTACAAAGTGTACAAGTGTGTCCGGTACTAATACTTTAGCGCTGGAAGAGTATCCAAGTTTCTTAGCTAGAACCTTTGTTCCAAAGTCCGATTGCCCAACTAGTTATTATAGTAGAACAATAATAATGATATAATTTAACAAATTAAATTGAACAATGTAGCAATTTTTATATATTATCACCATCAATATTTTAACATTACTATTTTACACTTTATAATTTCTAAAAGATACAAAATATTAGCAAAAAATCTGACCGAATATGTCTTAAATGTGTCCAAAAAATGTGTTAGAAAATGTCAAATATTTAAAAAAATATAAAAAAATTAGACACACTTCCGGGTGTGTCGAGTACTAATACTCTACCGCCAGGATAGTATCCAAGTTTCTTAGCTAGTTACCTTTGTTCCAAAGTTCGATTGCCCGACTGGTCGAACCGACACATTCACGTCACAACGAAGCGAACCTTCTTGCATATTCCCATTACTCACTCCCAAATACCTGACCAACCTCTGCAATTCTGCTCCATACTCTGCAGCTTCAATCCCACTTCTCATGTCTGGTTCAGAAACAATCTCAAGCAAAGGAACTCCTGCACGGTTTAAATCAACCTACAAAAGAACATTAATTGGGGGAAGTGAATAAAGAAACAATCTTTATGTTATGTTAAGAAGAAATTTAAAATTTTAAGGAGAACTGTGGTTGAAATGGGGGACGTAAAAAATAACATTAACACCAAGCATGATCGTAGGGTTGCCCTTAGTTACTGAGTTTATTTTGTTTGCTATCTTAATCGCGGCGTCCATTGGTTTTAGTTGTCCTTTTGATGCGGTCACCAATTGCAAATAAACAGTCAAATTCTTTCCAAGGAATGGCATTCAAGGTTCAGCATTTAATAATGGGGAAGTTCCAACATGAGGAGTCATTAATCCACTGCCGAGTCCCAAAGCTGGAATGGCAGATCCTCTTCCCACAGCTCCCCTTTATATGTAGAGTTTGCTTCCATTTATTAGAAAGAAAAAAAGAAAAAAGAAAAGAAACAGAGAAGAGAGAAGAAGAGTGTAAGGTTGTAAGCTTTGGCCATTTTAAGAGTGTGATGATCTTTTTGTTGGTAAGTGCCCAACACTTTGGTGAGTGAGTCACTAAGCAAACTTTTAGAGTTGATAATCCTCTACTGATGAGTAAAGTATAACACCTAGGTGAATGATTTCCTAAAAGACCATCTAAAGGTAGAAGTAGTTCCCTTTGATGGGTGAATGATTCTCTGAATAGGATATCTTGTAGCAACCGATGTTATGCAATCTACCTCTTTTATTTTCTCTTTTTATTATTATTTGTTGTTTGTAAATTTATAGTAGTTCCTTATGTATTTTGTCCTGCATCACCTTTGCATGCCATTTTTGTTTCGGAAATACACTGTTCAAACTACCAGTACAGTTGTCATTCTATGTTAAGTTAACAAATCTTGTTTTCAACAGTATAAAAGATGGAATCATTAGTGATAAGTCAATCATATCTAGCCCTGCAAGCAGTCTAGTGCACAAGAATCCCACATTGCAGTGTCTAAGAATAGTCAAAAACAAAGTTACCACACATATTTGTATAACAATTTATAGAATATTATAATCAAGAATCATATTCACTATGTGGTATGAATAAGCTGGAGTTCAAAAAACCTCATAACTATGGTCAGAAGTATGTGGCCTTTCCGTGCATTACCAAGAGGTTGTTTCTGTGGTTTATAAATGAGCAATCTAACTATTGTGTCAATGCTCAATCTCATCTAACCCCATATAATGTAGGTCAAATGCATCAATCCACTCTATGCACAATTGTTTCAAGAGATAAGCATAGTCTTCCCTCCAGTAAAACAAATGAATAACTTGATGTCAACATCAAGAAGTCTGAATTTAACCACCAAGACATTGTTTGAGCCACTTAAACATGAAAAAGCACAATGCTTCTAAAATCATATCAAGGTATCCAACAAAATCTCAACGAAGCTCCACCAAAGTCTAAGAAAAGGCGACATCAATGGAAAATGGAAAAGCAATTTACCCGAGAATGAGTACCATTATCTGAGTGTAGTAGTTTTCCAGCGTCCTCTTCCATATGGACTCTTGTTATGCCAAACCTCCTATGCCCACCACCTACTTCAACAGGGAGATCCAAATCGACGTGGCCACCTGTGGCTATAGGAATATCGAACTGAGATATTTGATAACCTTTTGGTAGATCAGGATAGAAGTATTGCTTCCGATCAAACTTTGAGTTCAAAGATATCTTGCAATTGAGTGCAAGGCCAAGTTTTACGGCAAACTCGATGACCTTGGAGTTCAAGACCGGCAATGAACCAGGTAAGCCCATGCAAACAGGGCAAATATTGGTGTTTGGTTGTGAACCATAGTTATAAGGGCAGCCACAGAAGGCCTTAGTCATTGTGGAGAGCTGGACGTGAGTTTCTATACCTATTATTGGTTCATAGTTTTTCCATAATTTATCAAGCGGTTCATTTCGGTTTTGGGTTAATACCTTGGTGTGGGGCCGTGGTTTCTCTTGTGTTACCATTTGGGATTCTGAACTCTTCGTCGTGCAATGCAAAATTCCATATCTTTTAGTGAATGATGGCGATGAGTGCAGAAACAATGGACGGATCTGAAATCCTCTGGTGAGTAAGGACACCATTTTATTCTTGATTTATTGCAACTTCAACATTGAATGATCAGAAATATAAGTCTGCATAATAACAAACCACATAACTGATAGGAACCACTGATAGCATTTATACACAAACTCAAAAAGAAGCACATAAGAATGTGTTCATCAGCGAGATTCTCTCTCCCTCTTACAAACACCATCTCAAAACCTGTTTTCATGATCCAGATTAACAACAAAATGTAAAGCTTTATAAAGTAAAATCATTTCACGGATTGTTAAATTATTACGGTATTTCACATTTTAATATATGGAATTAAACAGTATAATATATTTGGATCATATGCAGCGTTTTTTTCAAAAAACTTGGAAGCAGTTTTTCCCTCTTTAAATTTCTCTCTCTATTGTTATGAGAGTCGTACAAATTGTTTGTGAAGAAATCGGTGAGTTACAGTTTTTTTTTTCTGGAGGGCTATTTTTAAAGAAAGAAAAGTTATTTGGGAATTTAAGAAACTCTCTTTCAATTTGAATATGAAAAAAAGCCCAACAGTAATCATAAGAAACTATATAGTAAAAATAGAACTGATTCTCTAATTATATAAATATTCTCTACATCAAAAAATAGACTACTTAAAAAATAACTTTCTAAATAAAATATAATAAAATCAGATCATCATAACCTCTAATCATTTTAATATATTAAACTTAAAACTCAAATCTTTCAACTCAAGGAGTTCGACGTTGATAAGAGTCCTAAGCAAAATGATAAGAACTGTATTGATCAAAACACACAAAAGAAAAAAAAAGGTTCTTCGTATTAACCGTGGTTCAGAATTCACTAGTCAAACAAAAACAATGTCATATGCCATGGGCAAATTTGAAATCGCTTACTACAAAAGGATTTTCTTAGGTCATCTGAAAACCAAGAGAAAAAAACAAGACGTTTTGAGTATCCGACTGATATATTCATAACGGAAGCTTGAGATTTGGTGAGAATACCCACAAAGAACTGATTTTGAAGACTGCCCATGAAATTATTCGCAACAGAGACAAGTAATCACGAAATATTGAGAGAAAATATGGAATTTTGGAAATTGCCCAGATATATTAGAGTATGAAATGACAGACAGCAAACGAAAATCGATGAACATGAGGAGAAAGCTGAAGAGAAATGAACATTAAATCTAGTTTAAACTAGAAGAGAGAGAGATAGAGTGGAGCAGCTTCGATTGCGCACCTGTTTTAGACTTCAAGCAGCAAGCAAAGACCCCAGGTAGCCGCTCCCGTGCAGTCTCTGCCCACCGCCCCTCATCCGTTCGAAAAACCACCTTCCTCCGAGCATCTTGCAATTTTGGATTATGCTTTTTATTTTTTTTTCATTTTTTTTAAAACATTCATTTTAATCAATTTATTAGCATTAATAAATACATAGAAAAATAATACACAGATCTCATCGATTAAAAATATCTCAGTAATAATTGCAGAATACCTCTGAGCCTTTTTCTTTTAAACACAGCATTTTCAGGAAATAAAACTCTGATTAATCGTAATAAATAAAATTTAAACTGATTTACATAAAAATAAATAATACACAAATTCTATTAAAAAAAGGTTTAATAAGTGGCTGATAAATAAAATTTTTGGTTAAAGAAGCTTCTAAGAAATATATAGTGCACAAGAACTATTTTCTGTTCGAAGCAAAATTTAAACATTAAGCTAAACTTAATGGCAGATTTTAATGATTAAGCCAACTTCAATTTAACAACGAATAAACTTCAAAGTGAACTAAATTTTCCATTGAGGTGCCCAGCCCATCATAGAAATTACTTCAAATGAATTCAATTTGTCACTGCAATGTTCAAGCGTGTATCAAGTCTAACACAACTTACACAAAAATACTTCATGATAATGGGAAATGACCAAAAATACAATCTATAATCATTAAACATATCAATCACTCATAATTTGGGTTAACAAACTCTATTTTAGGTCTATATACACTGACATTACATATATTGTTACGAACTCGTCGATCCAGCTTCAGAAGCTCCCTCCCGAATGTACAGAGCTCACTAATTTTCCTTGGCAGCCATGGTACTTGGATATACTTTTAACCAATCAACCGGTTGCCAGAAGAAGCTTACGGACTATCTTTACTTTTTATTTTTACTTATTATGTTACTTTATTAAGCAGTTGTTGTAGCAATATTTATCTCATTTTGATTAGTCTGTTAGGAGGTTGTAATTGGGTTGTTAGGGTGGGTTGTTTGTTATGTTTCCCGGGCCCACTTGTTATGCTCAGCACTGTGGCTATAATTAGAAGGGTGGGTGTCAATGAACGAGAAGAATACTTTTGCTCTTACTCTTTCACTCTAATTCCTTCTCTCTACGTCTCTCTCTTCTCTGCCATTCTCTCTATTGATTTTCCTTCCCCTTTTCCCTTTTTCCCTAAATTCCCTGCTCCCTGTCTCTCTTTCTCCCCCTCCCATTTCACTCTGCATCAAAGCCCTCGGCCATTACCTCTCGGCCTCACCGTAGCAGCACCCCTTGGACAGCGGTTTGTATCAGTGGAATACATTTTCACCTCGTCTCCCTCCTCTGCTGATCTCCCCTTCCGTTTTCAATATCATTTTCTCGCCATCGATTAGCCGTCACCGCCATGGAACACGTATCATATATCATATGTTTTTAGATAGATTCAAGGCAGTGTGTATAATAAGTAAAAAGGTTATGAAAAGATAAACTATTTACTGTATTGATTGTTTTAGATAACAAGACTCATCCTCATTAACACTAAAGTGGGTATACCTTAGAGGTTTAAATCATATGCCACCCGGTTCATGATCCAGTTTTTGATAAAGTTAGCATTACCTTAGTAGTATAAAGTATTATTTTTCTCAATAGTAAGATATTGAAGTTTTCTAATTTTAAATGCATTTTATAATATTAGTTGTTTAACTCTTTATGATAAAGCTTTATCATTAAAAATATAAGGCAGAATAAAAGATTAAAAGACCTTAATATTTCTTTTTTTTTCTAACCCCCCCTTTTTCCCCCCATGGTAAGCATATTGCTTGATTAGCTAAATAGACACAACAAATACCTTCTTGTTCTCTCCATTCCTCTTATCTGCATTAGTTCTGTCCCTTGATTTAGTAATTATATGCCTAAGCATCAAGAAATAGTAATTTTCATGCTCCAATTAATTATTTTCACAATATTTAGATGTATTTTTGTGCTGATTTTTTACAAATTAGTAATTGGATGATTGAAACACAACTATTTCTTTGATAAAGACATAATCCACTCAAAAACTTCACACACACATATATAAGTGAAAGTTAAGTGTGCAATTCTATTGTAAAGCAACTTCAACATTGAATGTGAAAAATTATTTAGGATGGTCCCAAAAAAGAAATATTCTGCTGTATTTAGTGCTTGTATGCAAATTGACTCATTGGCTTTGATACCAATTGTAGGAAAAATGCACGGTCAAAAAAGGCACTAATGTTATATTTATATTGATGTGTTTTTTGACCCAAATTAATAGATGAATTAAGGAGCTCTTGATCTTGCGTCGACAGGTTGAATTGAAGTGGGTCTGTTCTTTATTACTCAAAACCTAGATACGACACACCTTAACTTACAAATAAGAGGTTAGAGGATTGACGAGATTCATTTTTCGATATGTTATTTGACTCTTAACTTAGAAATATTTTTTAATTCAGTAAAAAGATGGGAGAATGAGTAAATAATGTATTGATGTATATTTTGAGGGATTGAGTGTTAGATAAGTACTAGGTTCTGGTAGATGCATTCGCTTGGAGAGCGATTTTCAGATAAGGGATTGAGTTTCAATGGATGCGCTTAGTGGGTTAGCAGTTTTGAAAGATTAAGGGCTAAACTCCATAAAATATGCTCAATTACGAGCGACTTAGAGAATGGGGGCTGAGTTTCGATAGTGCGCTCAGCTAATGAGCAGTTTTGAAAGATAGAGGGTTGAGTTCTGGTAGTATACTCAGTGAGTGAATGGATTTGAGAGAGAGAGATGTGCGCGACAAGGAGCATATAACATTCTGAATATTTCTAATTTTATTATTTTACGAGAATAAATTATTTGATTAGTTATAATAATTATTTTACTATTTTTAATAATTCTTTAGGCACAAATTTTATAATTGGACTGAAAATATAAGTTTAGAGTATTTGGACTATTGAATTTGGCTTAAATATTTGGACTGTTAGTTTAAGTTTAGTTTAATTAATGGATTAGGTTATTTAGTGAACATGTATATATTTAAATTAGGTAACTTTTAATATTTTAGTACGTATATATATAAATAAACAAATAAATAAATACATAATAACTCTAATTTATATAATATATAATATGATATAATAATAATAATAATAATAATAATAATAATAATAATAATAATGGAAGGAAAGAAAGGAAAATAATAATAAATAAATAAATAAATTGGTAAAGAAAAGAAGGAAAGAAAGAAGGAAATGAGAAGAGAGAGAGGGAGGGGTGATGGCAAATTGTCAATAAGGGAGGAAGAAAATCGGCACTCCAAATGGAAACTGAGTAAAACCCTAAGCTGACCCTTTGTTACTTAAGGAGACGATAGTGTTAGCGAAGGACGCGGCGCACAAACCGAAGAGGGAAGTCGTGCATAAGTTAAAGAGATAAACAACCATAAAGTCTGTTGTTGTTGCCGCTGTCGTTAATCGGTGCCGCAGGGAGTGTCGCCAGGACTATTCAAAGCTGCCGCCGTCACAAATTTTCGCCGTTGCTACAGTATCGTCACGAATCAGATAAGTTAATTTCTGACCTCTCATTATGCAAATAAATCCTTCATTTCTGCTTTTTAATGTTATTTTTCTTGCACGAATGCCTTGATTGTGGAAAATCTGTAGAAATTGGGTTGCAAATGGAGAAAAGTTGAAAATATAGTCACTATTTCAAAGATAAATAACTTGATATTTTTAGGGTTTTATGATGAATTGGGTCGGGGTAATTAGTTCTTTTGGTTCACAAAGAATTCATTGTTAACTTATTTGAAGATGAAAGTTATGATTTTGACATATTGGTTGGAACCAAGTAAACGGTGGAACAGAGCAATTATGCTTTGTTTGGACACCGATTGTGTCACGGTAGATTTGAAATGGTGAGGAATCAATTAGAAGCCGATGGCGAGCCTACGTAAGTGCATATGTATATTATACAAATGTGTGTATATGTATATAGGTATGAGTAGATGATGGGTGAAACTGTCGTATGGGTGTTACATGACTTGATGTCTTCATGATATGCAGTTTTAGGAGGAAATGGTGGTTGTCTGATGATGGGTATACAAAGTGTTTGTATGTAAAATATGTATATGGTTACATATCTACATGTAAATATGTTGATTTGCGTGCTGTGTCTATGTGTATATATATATATGCTGACTCTCCCTAAGTGTGTATATGTGTGTGCAGCGGGTGCTGCAGTGTGTGCATTGTCTGTGCGTGGGTGTGTGTATAAATGTGTGCAGCATGTGTGCTGCTGTGTAGTGGCAGTATAAGGGTGAGTGTGTGTATTGAGAGTATGTGTAAGTGTATATATATATATGAATGTATTTATACTTGTGGGAAAACATGTGTGCAGCGTGTGTACTGCTGAAGTGGCAGTGTAAGTGTGAGGTGTGTATTGGCAGTGTATGTGTGGGAGTAGATGTACATGTAGAAGCTTGTGGGAATGTAGTTGTTAAATAATTATGTATTTCAGTGTGTAGTAACGTACGTGAATGTAAGTATGTGATATGTACATACAAGAGTTCATATATAAGTATATGATGTGTTTATGTATGAGATTATGTGTATATATATATATGTAAGTATGAGTACGTAGATATATATATGTATATATGTATAAACTGAGTATATGATGCCTATGCATGTATGGATGTATAGAATTATATATGCTTTGATACATATGACGTGAGTTGGCACATGTATGAAATGATATGTATCTATATTTAAAATTAGTTCATGGGTGAAAATAGGATAATTTATTATTTGAGTTTGATTATTATGGAACTTGTTGGAATAGTTGAATAATGTGAGTAATTGTGACATTGTTGGGTAATGGCAAAATAGGAGGCATTTTATAGCTTTAGAGATAAAATTTGGAATACTGTGTGAGTTAGAAAGGATTTAATAAAATATTATGACATTCGGTCGAATATTCAAAACTTTACTTGGACTTGTTCTTGCCCCTGTGATAAATAATTCTTCACGTTGGATTTGATTGTATGCGTATATATTATTGGTATTCTATAGATAAGTGAAAGAGATTGTATGAAAATTTCACAGTATTCAGACGAATAAGAGTTCGTAAGACTTTAGAATAGTTTATACCTTTTCAATATCTATTACATTTCGAATATCAAGGTCGTTGATATTGAAGAGGGATGCTTAACCTGGTGACCACTGTAGAGGATGATCATTTAAAATTATTTTCACTATCTTCAATTGCCGATGACTCTAGTCCCACTGCCGTCCCCCGGCTGCCGATGCTCCTAGCTCTACCCTAACATCCTCAACCACCGCTCCGGTTTTCGGGCGGCAACATCTCCGGCTGTACTGCTAGTTGAAAAATCATTATATTAAAGACAAATCGATGCTAACTAAAATATTTTTATTGACAGTAAAATATTACTATCATCCAAAAACACTATTAATTGAAATATTAGCATGGTTAATTTTTTATTAATATAAATATTAAAATATGAGGAGAATTTTTTTAAAAAAATATATTTTTTTATAAAAATATGAAAATTATTCTTTTAAAACTGAGACATACAACACAATCGCCACTTCCAATCCTTATTTATTTATTTAAATTTGCTGTTAAACATGTTATTAATTAATTATGGACAGAGCTTTTTACCTTCCTTGATTGCAACGGTCAAAGATATCTTTGAGTTCAGTCAAACTTTCTCTTCAAAGATGTCATTTTTAATGTACTAATTAATTTCCAAAAATCCAATGCCAACTTTACCTACCTATCTATATGCTGATCACCAACCCACCAAATTTTTAAAACTTTACCTGCTTATAATTTGAAAATTTCTTATTCTTTTCTGATATTTTGCGGTGAATTAGGAATTTGTTATAGAGATTTTGAGACGGTCTTTTAAATTTTATTATTATTGATTTTACATATCATAAATCTAAAAGAGAAGCCAAAGCAGAATACTAGCTATCTGATTTAACAGTTAATGTTACAATCAATATTTTATTCGATACGTTATTAGGTTTAGGTTACTGTATGGATTAAGAAGCCTCCGAATTTTTTGCATCGAGTCGAACTTGAATGGGTCTGCACAAAACCTTTTGGGCCCCACGCCTAACTAGGCCTTCCTACTGATTAGGTTTCATTCCTAACTAGCCCATATTTATACTGGACTCATCAGTACTAAATAAACTAAAAAATAAATTAAAGAATGAGGAAAAATGATTTTAGAGGGAAATAAATTAAAGAATGAGGAAAAATGATTTTAGAGGGTAAACTTCTGGCTTAGGAGACTTACGTAAGTAATTGGTTATTTAGATAACAATCTCCTATCCTTTTAGTGTAGGATGTTGCAAAACTTATATCTGAACAAGTATTTAACAAGATATTTTTTTTAATTTAGCAAAAGATACTGCGTTAAGGGGCATTATATTTATACAGATTATGAGCCATAGGTTTAGTAACGTCTATCGGGTCAATTATAGTGGAGAATGGATAAATGTTTGCCTCTAATTGTTTGGAATAATTGAGTATTTTTACTATGGATTAATTTAGTTTTTATAACACTATTGATGAGTACACACGTTGTGCCATATTTTGGATATGAATTTTTCTAATTTGTTGTTGGACTAATTATTTTCATACTAAATGTTTGAAATATTTATCATAAATAATGATCAAATTTTATAGAGAAAATTATTTTTTCGTGTCTATATATAAAAAAAAGGTAAAACCCTAGCTGCAATAAGGTCCTGTTATCATTCAAAGAGCCGTTGAATTCACTTTGATCCGACCGTCAAGAGAGAGAGAGAGTTGCCATAACCATAAGATTGTTTGTTATTGTTATGATAATCCATTAAGAAGATTTACTTGCCTTAGTTAAGTCAATTTCTATTAACACAAAGAAAAAAAAAGAAAACAAAAACAAAATTTGATAATGTGAGAATATGATATCATTGTCTACAAAATCTGATCATTAATTGTCTTATCAATCATTATAGTTACCAAAGATGAGAGCCCATGTTACAATCCATCTTTGATATCTATGGCGGAGCGAAGCCTCTTTTTGACGTAGAGTCGAGATTATTCGAGTTCAAAAAGACTAATATCTGACTATTCAGATAATACATTTTAATTCATACATTTAAATGTTATTACTTTATAGGTTTTATAACATTTTCTGTTAGGTCTATAATATTTAAATTTATTATTCAATTGAGTATTGGGTTGGTCTGTTTTGGACCATACCTGTTATATTAGTGTTAGTGACCAAAAATATTACGGTATCTTATTAATCAAATGATAATGCGGCGAACTATCTACCAGCTAATAATGTGTTAAATTTTTCTTTCCCTTTTTTTTTTTACAGTCTAAAGTCTGTAAAATTGTCTAATAAAGATAAAACTAACCGTTAAGGAAAATCCAAATTATTAAAATTACTCTTCTTCTCTATTGAAATGCTTGTTTTGGGATTAGATTTCTGTTCGTTGCTCCACATAATAATGAAGGAAAATCCTAAATCAATATGTCATATAGTTTAAGTCAAAACCCCATTAATAAAATCCTTCCAAAAGAAAAAAAAAAAAAGAAAATAAACGCATTACAACTTATTTTTTTTTTTTTAATAAAATTCCTTATTTTTTAATAAAACAACTATTTTTAAATATTTTTATATGGCAGTTTATTAATCTGTCATCTTATTTTTTATCCTACGCATGGGTGCGTAGTTGCTCCTTCCAAAATCGTATAGACCGTTGGATCATGGTGGTTCAATGGTATTTGATGCGTACGGTATGACCCGACCCAAACGGTTAATTATGAATAAAAGTGACGGGCGGTTAACTACGACGGTTAACTGTGGACGCCGTCTATAAATAGACTTCATCCAAGAGGGGGGACCAAAAGGAAAAAAGAGAAAAACCTCCAAAAACCTCTAAAAGAGGAGAAAACCTCCAAAAACCTCCAAGAGAAGGAGAAGGGAGAAAAACGGCCGAAATGGCCAGAAGGCATGGATATATTTTGTTCAATCCAAATCTGCATCCCAGAAAGTCATCTCAAGCCAGGGATCCAAAAAGAGGAGATACTCTTTCTCTATTTTTGGAAGCATCATTTCTACAAATCATTCCTCCCACCAAATATACACCATTGATTTATCTTTTCTATATTCTTGGAAAGATTTCTGACTTGAGCGTCGGAGGGTTTACGGTGGAAATAATTCCCGCCGACCTCTGACCGTTAGTTTTCAGTTGTGTTGCACAGGACTCAGGTTCAAGATTATGGAGACGGATCCGCGTCAGATCGACAAACATGAAGATCTGATTTGCAGCCTCTGACCCGTAGGACGATCCGAATTTCTGGTACGCAACATTGGCGCCGTCTGTGGGAAACAGCCAAAAAGCCAGTTTTTCCACTAAAAAAAAAAGGAGGCATAAGAGCAAAACTGTCTCCTTACAGCAAGCATTCCTCCGATCAGAAAAGTTGCACGATTTCCTAAGCAAACGATGGAAGTACTAATCCTGCCCTTGGCGCGTTCACGCTTGGGGGCTGGGGGCTACTTCCCATCTTCTGCAAATTTCCAGAAAAAGTAAGACAGCCAGGCATTCCGGCATTTCCTCTCTAAAATTCCATGACGGTATTTCATCTCACAAAAAAAAAAAAAAAATCCGATTTCAATCCAGATCGGCAAAACTTTGAAAAGCCTGTTTCAAGCGCAAGTTGGCTGAAAACCGATCTAGAGGTACAGATGGTTGACGACAGATTTAAATTCGAATCAGCAAAATATTAGGAGAACTCGGATGACCCTATCAGAAAGGACACATTGCCAAATTGAGAATTCTAACCTGCCGACATAGGGGATCATTAAAGGAAGCCCATTGGATTTGGAGTTATCACAATTAGCATGTGAAGACAACTGTTCATAAAGACGGTTATGCAACCGACCAAACCGACAGTAACGGGACGAACTGATAAAGATAATTACAACAGAAGAGAGATAACGGGCGTTACCTGAATGATCAAATCAGGAAGATAGAAGAAGAAAAGGCTTATAAAAGGAGAGAACTTTCCTTGAAGGAGGGGTTCAATTTCAGATCAGCATTTGAAAGTGTCAAAGACCGATTTCATTTTTAAATCGCCAATTCGAATTCCACTTCGGTACTCCCTCTATTACAACAATGCATTTTTCGCCTAACCGGAGACTACAAAGTGCAATTTCAAAGACTTCCTGGCACCTCTGAGTCCATTCCGAAGTGAATTCCAAACCGTCAAGTGAAATCCGTCAGGACTTTGTTCAACCCAAGAATTCCATTCTGGTCCCTTGAAAATTCCAGAATGAGTGACCAACGTTCACTTGGGGGCTCTTTCTTCAACCGCATATACTGCAATTTCAAGAAAAAGAGAGAAAATGAGAACAGCGAGCATGATTTCAAACAATTTCCCTATCGTTATTTAAGGAGAGATTGGGGAAGGAAATCGGGGGAAGAAGGAGCCGCCATTGTTAAACCCTAGCCAGGCAGTCGATGCCATCGCCTCTGTTCCTTGCCATCGCCGCCACTGCTAGTCGCCGACGTGAGTATGGGCCGAAGTCGCCGCCGCAGTCGTCGCCAAACCCTAACCGTGCTACAGTTCAGGCATAATGTTCGAACCTATCCACTCCAGAGATGGCCAGCAAAAAGAGACCCAGATTTGGCCTGAGTCGGTTTGATTTAGTCAATGGAGCGAATCGAATTGCAATGAAGCAACAGGAGAAAAGAGGGAAAAGAAAGAAAATGAAGACGTGCAGAGCGATAACGGTTGTCTTCTCCACAAGAGATACCGCCCAGATCTAGCGCCGACGAAAACCTCTCCATATTTTTTTCTCTCCAAATTGTGCCGCAATATGAAGATATGAAGCAAGAGCCACGAGATACCATCAAACCTATTATCGCCATCGTCAGAAGGAAGATCGAGAAATGAGAACGGTCCACTTCGAAGCTCCATTTTTTAACAGTCCAGTGAAGGAGCCAGTAGTAACTATGGCATCCCGAAAATCAATTTCGGCTAATGCCACTTCGGCTCCCAAACTTGGTTTTGCATTAAGGAGGCCGAACTTGATTTAATATGCACGAAACCGGACTGGATTTTAATATGCACAAAGCCGGACGGACTTCTTTTCAAAAGGGCTGGAGTTGATTTTACGTGTGAAAGGAGCAGACCGGATTTTAATATGCACAAGCCGGACTTGATTTTTAAAGGGCGAACTTGATTCTTCAAGAATCCGAACTCGATTTTTCTTGTTTAAGCAACAAAACTGAACTTGATTTCAGGGCCGATTTTGATTAAATCTAGAGAGATTGACTTCGGTTTTGACAAACCAATTCAATTTCTAACGCCAGGGCTGAGTTTGACTTCAATACAGGCAGATTTCGATTGAATCTACAAAGGCTGATTTTGGTTCCGATTCTCAAGCCGATTTCAAATTTACAATGCAAGGGCCAATTCCGACTTTGATGCATAAGCCGATTTCGATCTTTCACGAAAAGGCCGATTTCGATTTTGACGCATAAGCCGATCTCGATTTGCAAGCGCCAAGTTCGGTTTCCATACACAAATCCGATTTCGAACGTTCATGAAAAAGGGGCGAATCCAGCCAATTTCAGTAAAAGCTGATTTCAAATTTTCATGCATAAAGGGGGCTGATCCATTTTCAAAGCAACACTTCGATTTGAGGGCGGTTTTGATTTTAAACACGCTAAGGAGCCGGATTCGGTTTTCTCATATAAAGGAGCTGGTTCCGATTTTCTTATGCAAAAAGGGGCCGATTCGTGTTAAGGACGCCCGAGGGTGTGGAGATAGTATACCCGTTACTCTGGCCTTCCCGGCCACAAATAACGTTGCGAGTCTGGCCCTCCAAGGGCCTACGACCGCAAGGGAGTGTTCCAGCTGTCGTTGGGTCGTGCGTAGTGACTCCGAACTTGTGGTCAATCGTGAAGGGAACTTGAAGCCTCGAACCCACAACTTGTGAGGTACCCGCGAGAGTAAGGGCCCCGATCCACGAGTTCGGCCGATTTGAGATCGAGCATATCCCAAGAACGGATAACGAACGCGCCCGACCGACCATTTCGGTCCGACGCGCGCCGCCAAAATCAGAGCAAGACGCATCTGGGAGCCCGGAAATCGAACGTGCCCAAAGATCGACGAGGGACAGCTGGATGACTCCGTACATAAAGTTCCTGACTGAAGAAGCTTTGCCAGAAGATACCAACGAAGCCAAGCGAATTAAGAAGACAGCAGGATGGTATACGGTTCTAAATGGGAGATTATACAGGCGAGGATATTCCACCCCTCTCCTGAAGTGCCTTACCCCGGAGGAAGCCGACTATGCGTTGGCGGAAGTACACTTGGGGTTGTGCGGATCTCACATTGGTGGGAAGAACCTAGCGTTCAACGTCATGCGGCAAGGGTTCTACTGGCCCACCATGAAACAAGACGCAATGGAGTTCGTCCACAGGTGTGAGAGTTGCCAGGTCCATGGCAACATGACGCATCAGCCGCACACCGAGCTGCACTATCTCCAATCCCCCTGGCCGTTCGCACAATGGGGGCTCGACATACTCGGACCCATACCAATGGTTGCCGGACAAAGAAAGTTCTTGATCGTTGGCATCGACTACTTCACAAAATGGGAGGAAGCCGTCCCACTCACAAGGATTACAGAACAGAACGCGACGGAGTTCCTCCGTCAGGGCATTGTTTGCGCTTTGGGATTCCCCTCAAGTCGTAGTGACCGATAATCGGAACCCAATTCACCGCAAGCGCTTCACGAATCTTGCCGCGACCTCCGCATTAAACGCGGTGCACGCGCTGGCGCCCCAAGCAAACGGACAGGTCGAAGTCACCAACCGCACACTGCTGCACGGGTTGAAAACCAGGTTGGAAGACGTAGGGGGCTCTTGGACTGAGGAGCTGCCGTCAGTACTATGGTCGTATCGAACGACTGCGAGAGAACCGACAAGGGAGACGCCCTTCAACCTTTGCTTTGGGGCTGAGGTTGTAGTACCCGTGGAAATGGGGATGCCAAGCCTGCGGGTCGAATGCTTCGACCCAGCCACCAATGAACGAAGGCTACGGGAAAGTCTGGATTTGCTCTCGGAAGTTCGAGACGCCGCACGACTTAGAACCGCAGCCTACCAACAGCGAGTCGCACGGTACTACAACAAGCAAGTGAAGGCGCGCCCACTAGAAGTTGGGGATCTAGTCCTCCGGAGCGTAGAGGCGGTGGGAAAGACCGTAAATAGGAACAGACTCTCCCCTGGATGGGAGGGACTGTTCTTCGTCTCCGCAATCCTCCGGAGCGGAGCGTCTGAGCTACGCGCCTGTGCAGCAAACTGGTCCCACGGACCTGGAACACCGCCAACTTAAGAAAATATTACCAATGATGCAACTCAGACTCAGGTAAGTCGCACACGCATGCATCATGGTGAGTGCTTGAACGTGAGTTTATTTTTTATCATCATAATTGCTTTATCTTGTTGCATATTTATCTGTGTGAATTAATGTCATGCATTGCATTCTCAAATCAAACGACCTAGACTGCCCCTAAGTCGGGAGGACAAGCGTCCGTCCAGTAAACCGATCCTTGCTCTCGGTGCACAGCGGTCCAAAGCAGACCGTCTCAGGACTCCGTCCTCACGCCAGATGGCCTGGGGACGGCCTTACTTACCATGGCTCCGCGCCAAAAGGCCCCAGCGGCCACTCAGAAATCAAGCCCCGTGCTAGTCAGCCCGGAGGTGTCCAGCCATAGGCTAGGACGAAGGATTCAGGCGATCCATTCCAAAGGCTACGCGCCAACGACTAGTGCGGTCAAGACATTAGGCCTGGGGGCTCCCCGAGTCCCCACTCTACGGCCAACAAAACCTTAGGGGGCAAAGAATCGCAGGCGTGCGGCGACCTTCTTTAAACAGAAGAGAGCACCCTCAGTCTACAATGGTCGTGGGCTAGGACCTCAACTTGGTGATTATAACGCTTTGAGCAGGAGCGACACACCTCCCGCAATCATACGCGACCGAGTCCTAGACCCAGGAGTCCTAATTCTGCGGCCCGACCCGCTGCCGACCCTCGTTGAGGTTCCAGGGGCTTGGCGGCGACATCCGCTTCACCGGATCGAGCCCCCAAACGTGTGAGCTGTGATGACATCCTCCTACGAAGGACGAGCACCACGCAAGAAGGCGCCTGTACAGGGCCTTAACAGCAACGGCTCCAAAGAGCCCAATGCTCAAACACGAAGTATGATCCAACAAATGGAAGCAAAGCGAAAAGCAAGCAACACTTTACGATAAGAGAAGCATGGACACGAAGTGTAAACAGAAGCTTCTCATTTATGCAAAAGACAGATACGATACAAAGACGGAAATCGGTCTCAAAACTCAATGGCAGCAAAAGCTAATCGGGAAGGCTCGATGGACCCGCTTCCTCCGGAAAGTCTCCGTGCGCGACGCCTCTTCTACCCTATTCCCTGGATGGAGGACGCCAACTGGGACGTGAGGAGCCGCCAGAGAGACAATCCTGCGACACAAGCGGATACCATCCCAATAACGAGTGTCCATCGCCTGCCGCCACTCTGATGGAGTATGTCGACCAACCATCTCTCCAACCAATCTGGTGACACGGCTCTCTGAAGCGGCGAGTAGAGCTTCCAGTTGCGCCACTCTCTGCCGCAGCTGCCCGTTCTCCTCCGTAAGAGACGCGACTTGGGCCAGACTGTCGTGGACAAGATGGTGCCCGTTGATGATAGTTCGCTCCAGGTCCCCGCGAAAAGAGTCAGCTCGCACCTCGAGGGGGACCGCATGATCGGGAGCCTGCACGGAAGGAAAAGTCAGAGGCATTACCAAAATAAAGAACAAAGGAAGAAGTCCAGAAGGAAACAACTGTACCAGAAGACGAGCGACGGGCAGGAAGCGTGCGAGGTTGCCCTGAAAAGCTTCTCCTTGGGACTCGGGATTCTCAACCGCTCGGGAGGGTCGGGCCGGAAGGCCGGCCGCCGTAGGAGCGCTCGGGGCTCTGCCACGAGGACGTCCCACGCCCCTTCGCTAACCTCCGAACTGCGCGCCCGG
The DNA here is from genome assembly GCA_033239525.1 of Nepenthes gracilis. Taxonomy (NCBI): domain Eukaryota; kingdom Viridiplantae; phylum Streptophyta; class Magnoliopsida; order Caryophyllales; family Nepenthaceae; genus Nepenthes; species Nepenthes gracilis. Next base: position 14,032,342 of record BSYO01000019.1, on the reverse strand, counting down.
ACCAGGAGCGGCGCAAACCTCCGAACGTGCGACTGCGCGAGCTCGTCCCAAAAGAGCCTCTCCTGGGGCTCGGCTTCCTCAACACTGGGGGGGTCAAGCCGGGAAGGTCAAGCTCACGCAGAGTGCTCGCGAGGCTCTTGCCGCGAGGACGCCCCTGCCCTTCGCCACTCGAGCCGCATCAACAAAGCAGGCGGTGTCGATCTCTCGAACATGCGGCCCGCGCAAACTCAACCAAAGGAACCTCTCCCTCGGGCTCGCTTCCCTCAACCGCTCGAGGAGGGTCGACCGGAAGGCTGGCAGCCGCAGGAACGCTCGGGGGCCCTTGCCACGAGGACGTCCCAGCTTCCCCTTCGTCGGCCGGGCCGGATCGGCAGAATGAACAGCGCCAACCTCCGAAAGTACGGCCGGATCTTCGGCAGGATTATGCGAAGAAATAGGCTCTACAAAAACGCCGGCAACTCCACAACTTCCGGGGCCTCCTGCTGGCTCGACGTAGTAGAAAATGGCCCCTCTGGGCTCTCCAACATAACGACATCGTCCGATGCCTCGGCGAAAGCCGCGGTAGATGGATCCCGGTAGGTGGAGACTCGACCTCGCAGACTTCGCGGCGGCTAACTCCGCAATCGAAGTCGACGAGGGTACGGCGATTTCCCCCGGTGACCCACTCTGGCGGAGTCTCCTTGAGGCCGGACTCCCGCAGAGAAGGACCGGCGACTCGTCTCGGGACCTCCTCAAAGGAGTCCCCGCGGCTCCCCTTAACCGCTTAGGGCGCCAAGTCCTCATCATCACTCGACGACGACGGCAACGAGCGACTTTCCTCCTCGATTCTCACGGGTGGAACGGAAGCGGCAGTCTCTTCAGGAAAATCCTTACCAGGGCCGGCTATCGCCCAACCAGCGGGAGGTCCCCACCTGCCCATCTCGAACATAACAGACGTAAGGAAGTAGCCCTGAATCCTGAACCTTTCTTCTTCCGCCATAATAGTAGACAGCAGCTTCGAGGACTCTACAAGGTCTTCGTCGGTGGGCTTGTCTCGGAAGAACTCCGAGATCGGGCCCCACGCCCTCGGAAGCTCATACTCAGAAGGCTCCTGCAGAAAGAAAAAGCGTTCCTTCCAGCCCTTCACAGAATCTGGATTGGTGCCGCGAAGGCTATACCCCGCCTTGGGGGAAAGCGAAATCCAGTCCTCCGACTCCGTGGCCCGAAAAATGATCCTTGCCGCCTTCGCATCGAAGGCGCACTGGTGCATCAGGGCGAAGACGCAGAGAGATACCAGATAGCGCAAGGCATTGGGATGAAGCCTCGCCAGTGGGACTCCCAGCGCTTCACCTATCGCATGCAAATTGCAGATCACAGAAAAACGAAGCCCCCCCTCAGATGATGTTCGTACACCGTGATAAAACCCTCTGGGGGGGCGTGAGCTCTATCTTGAGCGCCGGGGATACGAGAACTCAGGTCAGCAGGAATCGCATAATCTACCCTAAGGGAGGCTATGTACGCCTCAGTCAAAATCGACTTAGTATTGCGAACACCATGACGCACGAGTCTGGAAGCATGAGAAGAAGAAGAACTCTCTCCTTTCGCAGCCATGTGTCTCTCGACAATCACAGGAATAAGGGGAGAAGAAATCAGCGGAAGAAAAAGACGATCGCCGTTTGGTTAAAATAGACTACTCCAAGCCAAGAGGCGGGAAAATGAAACAACACTGCCTTCGGAGATTGAGACACATTGTGGCATCAAAGCGCACCGCAAAAACTCAATCAATCGCAATGATGGCTAGGCGCCAGGCTAACGGGCGCGACCCTTCAGCAACCCGGCTAGGGTCCACGCTGGCGCCACCGCATTAAATAAAGGCTCACGATAGCAGAGCTCGGAAGGCGCGCCACGATAAGCGAGAGGAGAAAATAAAAAAAAAGAGAGAGAAACCGCCACGAAACGAGAGAATGTGGCAGACGAGACGATATGAAAAACGGATTCTCATTACGACAAAGTAATTCTGTTACAACGCTATCAAGGAAAAGAAAAGAATACAACGACAACAAAACGATCAACGATCCCGGTGGCCGGAGGAGGAACTTTGAACGGGATAGTCCACCAGTTGATCACGGGTCCTGACGGATGAGTTACGAGGATCTATGACGCCCACGCGGAAGCTTGGATCCTCCAGTAAAGCAAGCCTTTTGCAAAGTCTAACGGCGTCAAAATATCTCCGATCCAAGTCCGATCTCATTTCCTCCGGCCGAAGCATCAACCTCATCTCCGTCATGCAAAGCAGAACCCTCACTGGTGTCGCGCCTGTTGCTCCATTTCTTCCTCAAGTGCCAATATGCGGCCTTGCGCCCCCACATTGGCATCCGCCAGCCGTACAACCCTGGCCTCCGACTCGGCCAGAGCGTTCTCTAAGTGTGCGACGCGGGCTCGCAACCACTCCGCTTCGACCGCTAAAGCCCCCCGACGCGGTGGGACCCCCTCAAAACCCGGAGGAACTCCCTGACTCCGAGAAGGGTCGGCAACCGTGGTTTCGGAACGAGCCCCCCTGAGGAGTGGGCTCCAGAAGACACGGGAGCGTGAGAGCCAGACTCGGACCCGTGAGAGGAGTGCTCCGTGTCGCTAGAAGAGTCTTCCATCGACTTCGCAACCAGAAAATACGCAGAGGAAGATTGAACTGCCAATGGATGATTAAGTACGAAGACGTGCCAGATTTCGGGAGAAAGTGGCGCATTTAAATAGGCAAATCTTCTGGAAAAGCGGCAAACCCAAAGGGCGAAAAGCATTTAAGAAAGGGCCAATGAGGTTCCACCACGTGGGAAGCCCCCGAAAACTCGCACGTTTCCCAAACGGAACGACGTCTCCTGGCCGCGCAGAAATTAAATGCGCTGGCAGCCCAGGGGACGTAACAGTTGATGGGGACCCCGCAGGCTATCAAAGGATGACACGTGGATCTTCAGGGCAAAACGTCCAGCAACAGAAAAGCATTTACGGAGGAGAGACAAAAATTGAAGACAAAAGAGGCTACTTCTTTTATTAAATGCTTTCTTACAAAGTACAAGATCTACAACCATGAAGCTGCGAGAAAGACGAAAGAAGACTGTAGTGCGAAGTCTGGTATGCTCCTATACCTCGTCCCAGGAGAGCCCAGCGAACGACGGCGGCAGAAGCAGCCGGAATTGCACCAGGCGAACTGGGCGAGAAGCAGGGAGCATACCCCGGTGGGAGTCTCAAGCATTCAATCCACCGGGGTCCAGGAAGCACTGAAGTCAGGCACTCCGGAAAAGTCCGGTGTCAAACCCAGCTTGCACGGAGGGCTACTGACCTCGCACCCCTTCCGTGGTTGGCGCCTTGGCATGGCTCGCGGAGGGATCCCCTGCGAAAGCCTTCGTCAAACAGGCAAAGGCAGCCGCGAGGAAGTCAAAGAATCTGCTTAACCTAGCTACGGACGCAACCCGGAAGGAAGCGCATGACAATGGCAGAATGGCCAAGCCACTCTCGTTAGTAAAGGAAGCAAGCCGCAAGGCTTGAACTACAACGGTCTCCACCAGGGATCTCAGGCACGCGAGTGGTCCATCCAACTCCTTCTCGAGTGCCCACCAGGGGCGGGAAAAGCCAGAATCTCCTCATCACCTCTCCGATTTGTTGGTAAGTGATGAACTTCACTCGCTCAAGTGCCCCCTATTTATGGGCAAGACGCAAGACATCTCTTCACCTAGCGCGACACGGCATCCAGCAAACGTCTTTCGGGCAACAACAGCGACCACTAGTCAGTCGCAGCCCAAGGCGCGCGAATCTCGCCGGGCGAGGTGACGGGTCACAGCAGCACTTGAAAAGCCTGCCCTGGCCCCGGGGAAAGGCGCGAACTTGGAAGACGACAAAAGTGGCGTGGCACGAGGAAGGGTACGAGGCCATGGAAATGGGCCCAGTGGACATGCCAGGCCCGACCACTGGCCGGCCCAGGCATGGGGGGCTAGTGTTGGGTCCCATGTCCTGGCCCATAAGACAGGCCCACGAAGCAGGTCGCGGCCCATGAGAAGATCAGAGGCCCATGGGGAGATGTCAGCCCAGCCCACGGGGTGAATGGAGCAAGCCCACAACGAAAGGAGGCAACAGTAACCTGCGGCGCATTAAATGCGTCGCCGGGAACAGGACAAAAAGGCGGAAAGGCTAGCCAATAGAGGCGTGGGCCGCACAGGCAGCTAACGCCACCGTTGCCGTCTGCAGACGGCCACCAATCCCCGGGCGGGGAAAATCGGGCGTGGTCGCAACGCTCGGCCGCGCGCTGGCACGGCATAGGCACACCGGCGTGACCGGCGGTCCATGACAGTGACCAGCGGGGCAATGACCCAAGCAACGGGCGTTTTGGCGCCCAGGAGTCCAACGGGGTGAGGCGTATAAAAACCCTCACACCCTACAGAGAAAAGAGGGGGGCTCTTTTCGATCTTCATCAACTTTACGGTCAACCTTGAGACCTGGAACTCCTCGATCAAACTACGATCTTCACTAAACACCGCTTCAAGCGTCCTTGATCATCTTCCTCCCCCTTTCTTTAAAAAACACAAGAGTGACAAGTCAAAGCAGAGTATTGCCTCATCTAGCTGACTCGCTCACCATCCCAGCATCCTCTGAGATCACGGGAAAGTTAGCCACCCGCTGCGGTGCATTACGGAAGCCAGGCCTTCCAACACCTGCTCACTACATTTCACCACATCATCGCATAAGCACTTCTACGCTTTCACAGCATTTCTCCGCGCACCACCTTAGCGTGCGCCATTTCCGTTTATTGCGGGAATTTGCTGACTTGAGCGTCGGAGCGGTTTCGGTGGGAGAAATCCTGCCGGACTCCTGACCTCTTGTTTGTTGTTTGTGTTGTGCAGGTCCAGGTTCACAGGGACGGAGACCGGACCCTTCTTCCGGAGCGACCGCACGCTTAGGAATCCGAAGGCTCCCTAATCCGTACGACAACCTTGGGCCTGGGACGCAACGATTTGTTTATTTGATTAATTATTTAAAATAGATAAAATTAAATTATAAATCATTTCTCTAAGGTTTAGTATATAGAAAAATAATATTATATATATATTAGAATGTTTAGAACTAATTAAAATCAAGTCATCTGATCAATCTATTCTTTTTGATTTAAAATTATATAAAACATTGGTTAACATACATTAGTATTATAGACAGATATAATAAAAAAAATAAATTTGATTGTTTTTTTGGGTAGGGTATGATCATGAGTAACAATGACCGATAGGGCAACCCCACCCAAATTATAATTATTTTATAAACATATTTTTTATTTTAAATAAATATTAAATTTTATATAATTGATAATTTTATATAAATATATACTTAGATAATATTTTAATTTACATATTATGATTATTTTATATTTTTAATTATTTTTTATATATCTTTTAATGTTATTCCTATAAATGAAGGGATAATATTCAAAAATAAAAATAGCAATGTTCTGACCTGAACTGGGATGATTTGGATTGTAAACATGTTTGACCCTGCACAGTCCAACTTAGCAGTTAAATATTTTTATTTAAACATGATCTATATTTGATATAAAATTGATTTTAATCAAATCTAATTCATGGTAATGATAAATAGAAAAAATATCTAAAAATAATTATTTTTTTAATAATTAGAAATAAAAAATACTACGGGGAGTTAAATTTTTTATTTTTTATTTTAAAGGAATAATAATTTATAATATAGCTGTTATTCCTATCATTAAAGCAATCGAATAATAAAATATTAATTATATTAAAAATAAGGTAGGAATAAAATTTTTATTCTGTTCTATCGAATGAAGTTATAATTACTTTGGGTATTAGACCAGTTGAAAAGCCAAGGTGACCATTTGATAAAGAATAATTAATAAGCACGAGTAAATCTAATCACCTTTTAATAATAAATATAAGATTTGTTTAGTTTTAATAATCAACAACCACCACTTCCATTGTAACGTATTTTAGATTTAATTACGATCTTATCAAACGTAAACATTTTTAATTATTTCAAAAATCACGATTTATTCTTATCATATGGACTATTATCCTTCATCTTTTATTAATTTTAAAATATTTTAATTACAATAATTTTTTTTTTTAAAAAAAACCTAATATCTAAAAATACAGTGCCGTGACGTATTGAACCGAACGTTGCCGTCAACTTATTTAAACGAAGCAATACTCGATGGAATCAAGCTTGAATAATTAATCAAGATTTGATGAAGATTATCATGGATTTAGGATCTTAACAGGAAGCATCCCCAACACTTGGCCGTTTCTCATTGGCCCGCTGGTGGCTGTCAAATTAAAAAATCACCCCACTCATTTTTTACCTTTTTACTACTTTAATCGTAATAAGCTTTCTTTTGTATTTTCAAAATTATAATATAAATATTAAATATTTTAACAATTTCAAAAATAGTTTAAAATTTTATACAATATAAAATATTAAATCTCATCGCATTTGTGACCAGCACCCCCCTTAACGCGGATTGTACATGGGGGATAATGCTCAATTAGTTAAAGGCATGTAAAGGACAGAGAAAGGAATAGACTTAAGGAAGCTTCGCTGCCTTACAGGGTATAAATAAGTAACCACAAGTGTCATGGGATCAAGAAGACAAGCTCTTCATGTATAACTCAACATAGAGAGTGAGCGGTTTAATACTCCATGTCTTGGGAATTGATGGCAGCAGCTGCCGCTCAGCTGGGCGGCTGGGCGGCCGTGGAAGAAGGTTGCAGAAAGGGCCCTTGGACTGCTGAAGAAGACAGCCTGCTCATTGAGTATGTCAAGCTCCATGGAGAAGGAAGATGGAACTCGGTTTCCGGCCTCACAGGTTAAATTCACTCTATTTTAGAGTCCTTATACACTTTGAACAGTGAATATTTTATCTTATCCCGGCGACTTTGACATCTGAAATTTGAATATGGGTTCAATATGTTTTAATATACTCTCGAAATCTCGCCAATATACTTTACTTCCATTTCTTAGAGAATTGTGTTGATTTTCATTTTAGCTGGCTTCAGCTTAATGGATACTAACAGTTACCTATACAAGTGGGATTATTGGCATGATTGTTGATGTAAGAGTTCATCTACTTCTGCAACTTTTTTACAGCCTTAAATACTGTCTTAAGAATAACAAGTTGGTTTTCTTTTGAGCATATCAAACTCCATGGAGAAGGAAGATGGGACTCTATATCACGCGGTCAAATTTCTTCCATTTTAGTGTCTTACAGGTTGTAAACAGTGAAAATTTTATCCTATCAACTTAGATGATTGAGATTAAAATATGGGTCCAACATACTTTGATATGTTATCGTAATTTTGTTCGACCAAATTGTTTGTATATTTTTATTTTTTAGAAAAAGAGAATCTTCATTTAGCAGACTTTAATTTGATGGACACTACAAGTCAACTGTACAAGTTAGATTATTTTCATATCATCTGATTTGAAATAAGTTAGATGTATGCAGTCTTACACTGCACCGTAGAGAGATTAATTATGTGACTTTAACTCATGACCATTAAGTCAGTGGAACAATAGTGGTGTTTGCATCATGGCTTACTATTTTTTAATCGGTTCTGTAGGATTGAGAAGGAATGGCAAGAGCTGCAGATTAAGATGGCTAAATTACCTAAGACCAGATCTCAAAAGAGGAAAAATTACCCCATATGAGAAGAGCGTAATTCTTAAGCTACATGCTAGGTGGGGAAACAGGTAATTACTCAGGGGACTAATTCTTTATTGGCGTCGATCTATTTCGTAATCAATAGTATTTTAATTGTAATTGTTTAGGTGGTCGACAATTGCAAGGAGCTTGCCAGGGAGGACCGATAACGAGATAAAAAATTATTGGAGGACCCATTTTAAAAAGGAAAAAGCCTCTTCTACTAGATCTGAGAAGTCAAAAACTCAACTCCGAAAAAGGCAACAGCAACACCAGCAATATAATCATCAACAACAACAATCACAGCAACAGTATCAACTACAACAACAAATTATATCTTTCCTACAGGGGTCGATAATTCAGCCGATGGAAGAGATGGCCACCGTGTATTCGGGCACCGTGCCACAAGAGCAAGGCCTATGCTACTCCATGATGAGTAGTGACACTTCCACCTATAAGGCACCCCACTATGAAATTCCAAGGGATGGGCTGTGGAATTTAGATGACATCCAAGGCCATTTGAGCACCATTTGTGCCCCTACCAAAACTATTATGCACAATTTGGTTTCACCCTTTTACTAATTTATTTTTTCCTTATGCTTTACTAGGGTTTAGAAAGTTTAATATAATAATAAGATTATTCTATTATGATAGTTTACGGGTTTAAATGATCAAAACAATATCTTCTGTTACTAAGGTAACGATGCATATATCTAATCATCATTAGACTTGACAATGTAAAAAATTTATCAGTGTCAATTTTCAATAATACATTATTTAGTTGAATAATCATCCCATTTGTCGTGCAACCAATTTCTTTTTGGCCAAATGTGTTTTCTCTCCCTCCCCTTCCAATCTTATTACAAGAGGCTAAAATGTTCAGCAATACAGGGTTTTCGAACAGTGATGAAAATATATTAATATTTGGTTAAATAAAAAAAATTAGTTTATTTTTATCTAATTCGATTCTTAAAAATTTATTTATTTAATTTTTGTAATATTAAATGTGTCCAATAACTTCAAAATGTGGGCAAATCATGAGACTATTTGTATTATTCGATTAATCAGGCCTAATTTTTTAACCATAATGATTCATAACATTCACGCCTTAATTATATTATATAAAATTTCAGCCAAACGGATTAGAGAGGTCGAGCAACCAATTTTGATAAGGACTAATCTAAAATTATCTTTTTAGTAATTTAAATGAGAAATTTGGAGGTGATTCTTGAAAACTACATCAATCTTTATGAGTTCTTTATATGCAAGATCATCAAATATCATAGAAGTTGATCACCCAATAATTTCTTGCATACAACAATTATTTGATTGATGAATAAATTCTTTAACTTATCTGTTGGACATAATCAATCCCATTCCCATTGTTTATACTTAATTTTTCAGCATGCCTATAAAATAGGGTCCCGATGTCACACCCTTGACCTAATATGATCTTATAAGCTGGCTGATTTATTAATTGGGGTTTAGGGTTTTTCTAGTAGCAGTTCAACAATAAGGGTCTTTTAGGGATTTTAATATTACGGGTTCGAACAGCAGAAACGATATTTCTACAATAAGCTTCAGAAAATATAAAGATTATAAAAAATTGATGATTACATCCTCCTTCGAATATTAAGAGTCATATTCAAAGGAATCTTAACATTGGTAATACCCAATTCTTTAATCAACCTGCTATACACCTTTTGATCCTGGCTAAGAAGGAATGTTAGCAGTATACTTAACAAGTGCAAGTCGAACACCATTTTCGGGGAATTGTGTGTAAGAAAAAAACGAGGTTCCTAGCTAAAGGTAGCTCGTCTAACATGCATATGAAAGCAGCAGCTGAGAACAAAGTAGCAAACGGGTGCGATCCTTTTGCCCCCGGTACTCTATGGGCAAAGGCGCTCTGGTTCGCTTAAGGTTGCCCAGACGTTATCTTAAGGCAAGGTCATCATCCTGCTTGCTTTAATCTCAAATAGGGTGAAAATGGAGGTAAACACGCTGGACTGAACCTCCGTACACTAAGAGCTTTTGGTTTTTCACAAATATGAGAGGAAAATACACCGACTCTATCCTATTCTCTTTTTGCGAGTCTCTTGACACACTAATCAGCGACCATACTTTGGTGACTCAACAGGGCAAAGTTAGCCAAAACAGAGATAGTAGGCCGAGACGACAGAAGTTTTAATTTAAGAACTAATAATCTCAACAAGGAAAGCAAGCTTAAACTGATTAAAAATGCAATGCTAACTGACAATAAAACAAGAAAAATGAGTCTCTCACGCTAGAGTGGGAGACAGCTTAAAATGATTGCATCTCAATTGGGGCCATGTTTTGAAGTCGTCGTTCTCATGGACGACCTCCTCAAGTCTTACTAGGGTCATTCCATTTTTTATCTTCCTGATGCGCTAATATTAAGAATTTTATTCTAACAGTGTAAATTTTTAGGTTTAATAATATATTAAAATATATCAGATCTATCTTATAATATTTAGTATCAAATCAAAACCTCCTTAACATTAGGGGTGAAATTTCTCCACGAAAGGTAAAATCCCATCCACCGTATACAATTCCATCAAAATTATCAACTATTACCGCCCGTCTTATGATTAAAAGTGGTAGAATACTGACTTTTATACAAGACGAGCGTCGACAAACCAATTTATTTTGTAAAATGTTAGACACAGAAGCAAAATATCGACGTCTGATTTGTCGAAAATATAATTATTCACATAAAATTTGAATTCCCATATCATCATTTACTCACCAGTCCTCTCTTTTGGATTCTTTTATAGTTGAATATTTTGATTCTTGAATATACATCCCGTCTATCTGCTATCAATACACATGACACTTATGAAAAAGAATACAGTACTTCTCTATACTGTCATTTCTCTCAGGACAATTTCAGAAGATAAAGATCCAAGTGGAAGCATACGGTATCAAGCATAATGAGAACTGTTACTCATACTTCCTCTTTATACAATTTATGAAGTATTATTTTTCTTCATGGGATTAGGTCGAAATTTGAATCGAGAAGTGAAGAAACTTCAGAAAGGGAAGATACCTTGAAATCTGGTTTGAGATCAACAGACGCAAATTCAGGGGAGTCGTACCTTCCTGTCTCATCGAGCAAGCACGTAAATGCTCCCGCTCGTTTACCACAAGCCACCTGTAAATGCAGTGAATTCGGTAGCCAATCAATCACTTCCCATTCACAGAAGTAAATCTGAGTAAGAAAATGTACATATTGACATCTTTTGCGGCCATACTAGGTGAAGAGTTATTTTAAATTTTGAAGTAGAGATCTTTTATATTTATCTAATGATTAGAATTATAAGTTAAATGATTAAAAGATAAACGTTTAATATCTATTTAAATTATCGAATACAATCTTTAATATTTATTTATCTAACTTCTAATCCTGATCATTAAGTGAATATGAAAGACCATAACAGCACTATTAGGTGATAAATAATATGGTTGGACGTAATTTTTTTTTATTTTTTTATTTTGGTAAATCGAAATCTAAAGGACATATATTGACTAATGTAATTGATTGTATAGAGATGCATGAAAATATCAGTATCGTTATCCATCACGACTGTCAGGTGATACGTAAAAATATTAAACGTAATTTTTTTACAAAACAGAATATGGAGAGAAAATACGGGCCAATATATTGATAAATACCGTGTATATTAGCAAATGTATTATTGATAAGGCGACATATTGCAACTGCATGATAGATCAACAAATCCGTATTTAGATTGTGATATTATTATATATATTGGCCGATATTTCCACTCTTTAGACACATTATTAAATAATTTGCATATGCAGGCATGAACAACTACATTTCAGAAAAGGAATTAGAAAAAAAATCATGGATCTATACAAGAGGAGATCAGTTGGTACAGGAAGTAATCTAAGCATGGATAAAAATTTCAGTCAATATCCGCATTAGAAATTTTATAGTCAGTAATTTTCACAACTGGTTCAGAGATTGTTTGATCCATGCATGAAAACCATACGGGCAGTGATTACAGTGAAAATATACACCATGCAAGCTTGAGGCATATATGAGGACTGCTCAAGCACCGATCACAGCGAAAATTTACACCATGCATGCCAAAGGCACGTTCATGTGTTGCAGAGTTTCCACCTCACCCCTAGTGAGCTCACATGAGCAACACATGCGCCGAGTCACATATTTTAGATGTAGGTAAATTTTAAACCCTATTTTTCCTCCGCTATATAAATACTTCCTTATATTTGCTTTGGCCACAATACCCTGTATGAGAGAGTGCTGAGTGGATGTGCTTAGGCAAATAAAGTGATTTTTCCAAAGAGAATTACATATCCTGTGAGATTGATTCATTTTTCTTTTTAATTCACAAACTTTTATAACCCCTTTTTTAACCCTTGCTTCATCCCAAAAGTATTCCGAGTTTCATTGGTGGAGTAGACACTAGATTTCCAATAATGTTTGACGATTCATTGGAAGTAAATCTTAGTCTACTAAAAGATTGAAAGGAGTCCGATTCTGCTATTTAAAACAAATTTGAATAGTTTTTTTTATAAGGGTTATGAGTCAGAAATAAGTTGGTGAATATTTAATATATTTGTACCACTTAAACTATAATTTAACTTTCTTATAGTAAATCTGTCTTTACTAGTTGGAAGGTTTTATTCGAGAATTGCTTGATTCTTGAGGTATCCTTTCATCACTAATCTGTGTGTCAAATTATTTTATACACTGTATTCATTACTTTTATTGGTGATGAATTTTATACTGAACAATCGACTTGTATTTGCCACATCTAGATTGAATACTCTTTATATGTTTTGAGCTTTCTAGTTTTCTAATCTTCCGTATGGTTGTAGGGTGTAAACTATAATCCCTTTGGGACTCTCTATTTCTTTTAACCTAATATACTGGTTGATATATATCGATATCAGCTCCTCAATATTGATTTTCTTGATACTACGGTAAAATTGTGATATATTACCGTATTATATTTATATCACAATATATCAGCCGATATTTACCTATTAATTAACAATTCTCAAAAATTATATTATTCACCGATACACATTTAAAATGGCCACAACAAATATTAATATTGACATTTTCATCTATGAAAAGCCTTCAATATTTATTTTGGGAGGTGGCATAAGAATCTGGAAGGAGTTTTTTTTTTCCCCACATCTACATTTTTTCACTTACTATACTACTTTGTGAAACGACTAAAGGTCTTCATTTCTTTCCAAATATGTAAAAGCAGATCAAAAGATAGAGGAAAACTCTGCTAATTTCACTTAAAAATGTGACAAAAGAGGACAAATATGATAATCGAAAGGAAATACACATTACAGACAGAAACTAGCAAGTGCTTATTTGAAAAAAATGTGAAAAAATGTAAGGGGATTGAAGTGTTAGAACCCCAAGTATTTATGTGGAGATTCAACTGCCTTAATTTAGAGATTCAGTATTTTATTGTTTCCTAGTTTACACTGGCTTCCTAGTTTGTTCATATTTCCTAATTCTATGATGACTTTAGAATATGAATCAGCATGATTTTCTCAATTATAATGCACCAAAGATGAAAATCTTGGTCAATATATATTGATATCGGTGGCCCAATTACCTATGTTTTTCAATATCATAACAATATCATGATATGTTGCCATATCGGCTATATTTGACCAATATATCGGTCTATACAGCCTGATCAGCGCATAATCCTCAAATTTTTCTTTTTTCTGTTGATATATCTGATTCTGATACCGATATTTTCCACCATGCAATGAACCGATTATGATTGATGATTGAACTTAGAAAACTTTTAACTTCTGATTTGCTATCCAATGTGATCTGAATTCTCTTTTCTTCCCTTTCTCCCTCGTATCCCTGGATCAGTGTCTCAAGAGACACGTAAATACAATTCGTGCAAAAACAAAATACTTACATCATCTTTGAGGCTATCGCCGATCATTATTACTTCATTGGGTAGAACTTTCCATGTTGAACAGATATGCAATAATGGCGCTGGGTCAGGCTTGTAAGGACGAAACTCCCTGCTTAAAGCTGGATAGAATGTCATCTGCAGCAACAGAAATTAATATCCGAGTTACAAATATGAAATTTATAATAAGACGCCGCCAGGACTATTAACCATTTCTGGCATAACAAACTACATACACAAACCAAGAAGCATGAAAGCCAACATGGGACCCGAATACAATACCAAAACTGACACTTTGAAAGAAATATTTTTTTTCTAAAATAAGGGTAGTGGGGATATGTTGACTAAAATTTATAGTTTCTTTGCTGATAAGAGAATATAATTGATCTATGCCACAATATTATACCAAATTATCAATAAAAAATTGCACATTCTTGTTTCATCATCCAATGAAATTAATAAGAAGACACATTATGCAAGTGAATCAACATAAATGAGTTGTGTTATAATACTTAAGATAAAAAAGATAACAAAAACTTTGGTTTTTAATTATTTCTTAATTACCAATCGCATCTATTTTTCTTCCATTCATATCAAGATCCTTATTTCCTTTTGCAATAATTGCAAAATAACTCAATAATGTGTCTAAAACATGTCAGAACCATAAAAGAGTCAAAAAATAAGAATAATTCTTTTTTTATACGTGTCCAACATGTGTTAGAGACCGTTGGCAAGGTGTCTAGCTCATAAGAACTGTTGGTGCTTCTTAGCATACAAAGATAAACCAAACAACATTGACGAGTTGATGCAAGAATACAAGGTTAATAAACTAAGGTGATAGCCATTTTATCAACTATAGATGCAAGGGTATTGATAATCCACTCAATTCTAAATTTAGAGGGCCAAAGATTTGTAAGTCTGTTCTATTTTCATTTCAGTAGGATGCATGAGCGCATACATCATTTCTATTTTGATACAACAATAGGCAGTAGAGTCAAGCACAATCAAGTGAGATTATTATCAATAATTAAATGAAGATAAAGCTGATTAGTCAATAGAACCAAATCAGGATACCGGTTTCACTTAACGAATAATTAATCTATTTTCCATCATATGTTAACTTCAGTCCTTTGGTCCATAGCGAAGCTTACGTAGGATAACTAGTAAAAAGAAGAAAATCCCTAGAGGCTAGAATGGTAGTAGTCTTTCTTTTTTTGGTGATTACTGTGATTTTTCTAATAAGAGACCATGGTCATGGGTTTTTGGTGGCCGTCTTAGGGTGCTATTAGTAGGGGAGAATAAAAAATTTTCAGGTGGCCCAAACCAAGCCAACCCAAACTGCAAATGACAATCTGATATGTGCACAATTTGGTTGTGGTTTAATTGTTTTCATTCAAATTGCATTTCTGATTTAGTTGCAGTTTAAGAACGTAAACCAAATCAAATGAATAGAAATTGACCACGTTTCACACAAATTCTCATATTATTAGAGATGCTTTGGATGATGTTAAAAATTTTAAAGAAATTACATCAAGTAACATTTAATTTCTTAAATGCTACATTTTTATTTATAATAGTATAATTTTCTTGTTTAAATAGTATCTAATATATTTATTATTTTTCATCAGAGTACTATGGACCAAATTGAAATTAGACATTGGTGCAATTCTTGACAGGTGATTAACTTTTTTTCACTTGTAATAATGCTTTGGATTTTTTAGCTATTTATTTTTACAAAATTTGTTATGTTACATTGAAACATGTTTGACATATTATTATTATCACTATTATGTTACTATTATTACTTATTATTTTGACTTTTTATATGTAATATACAAAATAATCAGATAAATTTTAAACTAATAAGTTTAATACTACCAATTACATAAGCTGTCTAAACCAAACCAACGCCCACATTGATAGTCTAGCAATTTGCCTTAACTAATTATTTAGTTCAATTTGGTAAAAATTCAAACTACAATGCACAATTTGGTTGCAGATTATTCTCTACTCTGCACCAAATCAATCAATATTTATCCCTAACTATTAAAAACGTCGCATAATTCCAAAGAATAAGATTCTATTTTGACAATTTGGACGACTAAAATTATAAGATAAATTCAGCATATTTCATTGTGCCATCGTAAAGAAAACCGTCTAAATTAACAGAATTCCCTGTTTTGGGGTTATTTCCATCGTATGTGCTATAGGCATGAGTTAGAATATAAGTAACGGTCATTTCATATCGGTATTAAATATATCAAATAATACATATTAATATTAAATATATCAGAAAAAAAAATTTCTAAAGATTAGAAGCTAATAAGACCAAATCAAACAATATATTGGCCTCATATTAAATGTATTGGCTAATATTTTAAATATGACGCTATATATAGTAAATATAGTAATATATAGTGGTATTATCGCGGTATCAAAAAATATCGATATAGGGCATCCATTGCCGGTTTATATTAGCCAATATTTATATCTATATCTGTCACATTTTGGTAGCCATTCAATTTCATACACGTGTCCATTTCTTTAGAGGCTCATTCGACCAGGATGAGATGCTACACTATTAGATAGGGCTTGCTCATGAGATGGTGTATGGCTAATGGTTCATACTTGGAAACTTACTAGGATATCACTGTACGGTCTGTAGTTCATGAACAAAGCATGTATACTTGATTTCACAACGTAAAGAATAACCAATAAGAACTCAGTCAGATCACTAAAAATCTAAATGAACCTTCAGACTTAAAAAGAACTTACTCCGAACCGTTGGTGAAACAGATCAACTGCTGCCTTCATATTCCGAGTAATCAATCCCCTCCTAAGAAAATAAGAAATCCAATCACAAACCAGAATAATAAAGCAAGCAATATGAATTTCAAAGTAATAAAAGCATTTTTGTTTTCAACATGCTTTCAAGTCTAAATTGAAGAATTACAATAGAACTTTTCGCAACAACAAAACACACACACATGAAGAGAGAAGCAGAAGAATGGACAATTGGTAATGCATGAAAATCCGAATAACTTCAATAGATTGATCTAATTGTACAATATAGGAATTTTTGCACATGACTACTAATCATAGATGTAAATATCGGCCAATTTTGTAAATAATGGCAGATACATATAGGTATAAGAGTCCCATGATATTGATATTTTATGTTACTATAACAATATCGTAATATATTGTCATATCAATGATATATATCAGTTACTATTTTGAAAATCAGTTGATACAATTTTATCAATTTACAGTTCTAAGAAAAAAATTCTTCTGATATATTCCCCCCCACCCCCTCCAAAAAAAAGAATACACAATCGCACACACACACAGAAGGCAACCGGAAATAAATGAAAATCTGAATACTACAATAGACTGAACAACTACAGCAATAAAAGATTAGGAATTTTTCACCAAATCGCAATGTTGAATTTGTTGGTTATATTCTTTAGGGGTTGAAGAAACGTGCATGCTTGCACTTTATCAATTAATTGATCAAGCATCTAAATCAAGCAACAATTTCATTAGACTGATTTCATCAAAGATCTTTTGAAAACATCAGAGGGGAATCCTCTTGTGCTATTCAGTATGAACAGAAATGGACAGGAACTGGACGTCTGGTGCACAGAATTTTCTACTATTTATGAGCACAAATCTCTTACCAATATTTTTAAGGGATAAGTAAAAGGAGAGTTGTTAACCTGTTATGGTCCTCCCATCATTTTGGCTGCCTTATACACCCAGGGGCCAAGATTAAAAATTAAGAAATGGAGAGTGAAGATTGCATCAGCTCCATAAGTCCAGTGTTTAACTTTTAATCTTGGCCCTTGTGAGTACAGCGGAATGTAGATGGTGGAAGAACCATAACGGTTCTCCAGTAAAAGATGAAGCTGTCACTGATTGGGCCCCAAGAGGGCACCACATAAATACAAAATATAATACAACTCAATAAGCATCTATCCACAATTCATCTAAGAAATCTACTCTACGACGCAATAACTAAAGAATAAGAGAATTTGACAAAGACCATAGAACAAACGCGTGCTCGAGATGGAATGAAAGAACATTCACAACACCATGGCTAAATACTCTGTTGGTCCTTTTGACGAGATGAGGATTGAGGAAAATTGATCTGAAGGGTGAGGAGAATTGATCTGGGTTTTTTTTTTTTGGGTAAGACTATCTTTTGGGTAAAACTATCCACATGCTCAAAGCTTGGCTTTCATAGACTCAGCTTGAACCTGACACACAACAGTCAAGCAAAAACACAGAAATCCAAGCCTTTTAGGAAACCTTATTAACAGATGATTCAGCATTGCTGCAGAAAAGGTAGACATTAGTGCAAATATCGGCTGATATTTATTGATGATATCTACTGGTATTGGGGCATCCCCGATACTGCAACAAGATTATAATATATCCCCATATTGGCAATATATCATGATATATTGATAAAAATTCGAAATATTAGTTATATAGTCTCGTCAGCTTATGATTTTCACAAATGTTTTCCATTGATATATTCGATATCGACACATTATCTAATATATTTAATATCAACATGGCTACAATCAATATTAATAGTAATATTTTCATTCATGGTTAGACTTAACAAGCCAAGAAAGCCACTTTTGGAGATGGTTAAAAGTTGAATTCTGCTCTTAAGAAAGCATCTCACGATAGAGAAGAAACTCCGAAAGGGCATCAGATTTCGAAATAATTCGGAGATAACGGTCCACAATAGACTTTCTCATAGCAGGAAAAAGAGAAGCAACATTTTGTCCCCCACAGCTTATCCTCTCAAGATCGAGGACAGAAGTCCTGCAGCAGCAATAGCAAGTTTTGCATTTATGAGGAAAAGGTAACCATTTCGCCCATCTTATTAAACATGCCCCCATTCATTAAAATTGGCTACACCAGTGTCAGACTCAGCATGTAATCAAAAACATCTTGGAAAGATTTCTTTCCAGTTGATGGGTCCGGTAACGTGGAGCCTAGGGTCCGAAGTACAGTAAAGATAGTCAGTCAAAAATTTCTCCAAAGCCCATCGTAAGGCACCAGATGGGCTTGCAACGCAGTCTAACAGCTCCAGCATAACAAATCTTCTTGAGGCATTTTACCTAAGGTCCCACGTCGCTCAGGCTAGTAGGTAAAACTTTGCCGCTTACACTATAAAAGTAATTGCCACAGCAGACTTTCTCATGCTTGGACAAGCTTGAGAGAGCTCAGGTAGCTCTGAAGGGCTCAGCAAAGTCCACAACAGTGGATAGTCAGCCACTCTCTTACAAGTACATCTCCATGAGTCACCCGCTAGCAAGGTGCTTTCCAGGACACCCCGCTCTCCATCCAGGAGGCTTGCCCTCCAATCCATCTAGAAGACCTGCCCAGCCCATTCAAGAGGCCAACCCCTCTAATCCATCCAGGAGACCTGCCCTCCAGTCTTTCCATGGAGCCAGCCCTCCTTCCAGGATGCCACCACCCCCTTCCGGGAGATTAACTCACCTTCTAGTGGGACCTCCTTCTAGGAGGACAGTCCACCTTCCAGGAGCTCAATCCTCTGAGCACACCTCAAAGCCGCCGCTTAACCGAACGCACCTTTAAGCCGCCCCTAGTCAGGCATACCCAAACATTCAATCCCTAATAGCATGTATCCACGCATTCTACTTTCATCCCTCTTTCTTTTTCTATAGAAAGATTTATGATTTGAGTATTGAAGAATAAACCGGGGGGCAAATCCTACCAATTCTCTAACTTCTTATTTGTTACTTGTGGTGCACAGGATCCAGATTAGTAGAGACGGGGACCGGATCGGTTTGAGTTTAACCCGACATGGAAGATCTAACGGCTCCCTAATCCGTACAATAATCCAGATCCAAGGATACATTATTAGCGCTGTCTATGGGAAAGGCTAAAAAGTCTTTCCACCTCACAACAACAAAACAAACACGGTCAATACTCGTACTCCAGCCAGCATGTCAGTCGAAAATATCGCCTCCCACGACAACAAACCCCCCGGGTAACCATGGCGATACGCGACCTGCCCTTGATGAGCATGTGCTCTCTGCACAACAGGACATTAAGCTCAAACTGTCCAGGTTATATACGCTTGTTCGGATGAGCAGTGATTGGAGGCTCCTTCCTCCCATCCACAAGTGTCAGCACCCCAAAGAGAGAAACCGAAGGAAAGGATAGGTTGCCAGGGAATATCTCATCCGTCGCTAAGACAAGAAGCGCAAGATGGGAAGGGCTCCCAGAATATCCGACCCTCTGCTTGCAAAAGGCCCTGCTGGAACGAGAGGACTGACTGGGGGGCTTATCAAGGCCGATCCTGCAGTAACGCTTCCCATAGACTCTGCACGGAGTAGCAAATCACGCAGAAGCTTTCCTCACGATGGGGGCTTGACATGCTCGGCATGCTACCCATCGCATCAACCATGGCGACGACCCCTCCCCGGGTAGCCAAGCCAATGGGTGATTGACACCAAATGTATGGGTGCTTGGTGCTTGGCTAACCACCCTCTTCCAGACCCTTTGCGCTAGTCCGAAGGCATAACGCTGTGGGCTTCGTTTTGCAACTTCAGGATAGTTGAAGAAGATTCGCACCCCAGGTATGAGCCATTGCACCAGTTGGAAGCGTTGTCACCCATGACAATGACCCCCCACCGGGTAGCCATGCGAACGAACAACCGACCCTGCGTGTAAGCACTCACTGTCTAGCTAGGTACCCTGGTCATGTTGTCCCTAGACCATCTGCACCTATCTGAAGATGCAACGCTAGGGACTCCGCCCTTGAGCTTCTAGGTGATCGGAGAAACTCAGCATCCTTAGAGGATCTAGCGGCCTGATGACCTCATGACCCAGGCGGCCCTGAGTGCTACAGCCTAGTAGCAGCTGGAGGGCCGACCTAGCCACGAGATACAGAATGGAAGCCTGGAGAGGCAATACCTCTCATTGGTTTGTTGCATAGTGGTAAAACTTGCAAAAAGTTATCGCTATTCTCATAATGGGGGCTCGATATGCTCGGTCCACTACTGATCGCATTGTAGTAGGCATCGTTCGGCCAAGCACCATACCAGTTTGGGGTACTTGAGGCCGTGTTGGCCAACAATAGAACCCGAACCACTAGCTATCAGACCACCCAGCACGGCAACAAGGCATCGTTCTGCCAATCCTTGGTGGAGGATCACGTCCCACGAAGCATAGAGGTTGTAGGCCAAAGCACCTTGACAACCCTCCGAAGCGGTGCACGCCGGCCGTGAACTCCGGACGGTAAACCAGTCCCAAGGGCACAACACGCTATCCACCGCAAAGCACTAAATCCAGGTAAACCTCACATGCATCATACTGCTTGCTTGAACAATACTGTTATTAGTAGAATAATCATTTTATTTGCTCATTGAACGCCTGCATATTATCTCATGGTATCAAATGACCTAAACTGCCCCTAAGTCAAATGAATTCACATTTAACTATTACAAAACTTCAGCATCGTATTGAGTAACCCATGGATGGTTGAATTTGAACCTCGGTTCCAGTACCCGAGCGGTCCAAAGACGGTTGAATTTGAACATCAGTTCCAACAACCAAGCAGCTCAGACGATGTCGGATTTGAACCTCGGTCCCATCACCGAGCGGCCCATTTACAGTGGAACAAACAAGCCTGAGGACTCCTAGAGCACCCCACCAAGCGACCACTAAAACTTTAGGGGGCTTCTACAGCATGCATGCCACGACCTCCCTTGACAGGACTGAGAACCAATATGGTAATGTACGGGTGACGACCTATGACTCTGCCAAGGCATGGCAGTTGCGGCCATGAAACCCAGCTAGCCCTCGTGAAGCTCACCTATAGACGTGTGACGACATCCGATTTATAGGACAGAGCACTCCGCAGAATCAAAGTGCCGTGACATTTCCTCAAGGGAACGAGCACGATCAGACAAACACGCCAAAGATAAGCCCACTAACGATAGCCTCAAGGCTTAGCCGGCAACCACATTTTCTCAACGCCAGGATCTCTCCGGACAGAAGCGAGTGCAACTAGTTAGATTTATTTGATCATGCTTGATGATAACAACAGTGCTTGGTTGAATCTCAGTCTCTCTCACCAATCACTTCTGAAGCACGCCCTTGCAATGAGACAATCTGGTCTAGAGCCCGAGAATTCCCCTCAATGAGCTTTCAGATCTCTCCTGAGGCTTGGACTACATACGATCGAGTAGCATCACTCAAGACTCTACAATAACACTCAGCCAGCAAACAGAGTAGCATCCTCAAAGAAGGAGCCATTGACATCGGGATCTCCAGATCGGCAGCGTGCACGGCATCGATCCGTTCGTTTGATCGACAGGTCGAAGGGTTCCCTGCTCTAGCGTCGAAAACCGCTGGCAGCTCCTCGCCCTCAATCCATTTGGACGACTCACCAGCATCAACGCTTGACAAGGACCCTTCCAAGGAATGCGAATTGTAGCCCACTCCTACAGCTCGAATGATTAACTATCCTGAGACAGGATGTCCCCCAGTGAGCATGGTGAAGGCTTCCTCTATATTTCCGGGAGATCAACCAAGTCAGATTAGTACTAACCTCAAGTGCCCCTCAAATCAAAGGTGCCGATAGGAAGGTCCAAGATTGGCCAAAATTCCTCTAGGCAAAGCCAAGTCCTTTGCCTTCCGCCTCTTCAAACATAGTTACTCTAGAAGGTAGGAGGTTGTTGTGCGACCTCCTGAAGCACGTCCACGACAGCAAACTGATCCCGAGTCCGAGGTCTTCCCTCCAAGAGCTCTTGGATCTTGCCCAAGACTAGGACTGCTGCGGGTTGAAATAGGCAATCCGCTCTTCGCTCCAAAGCCTCAGCAATAACGTTATTCATGTGGAGCTTCGCATCCTCCATCGTAGAAGGATCCACGCTAGCCTGAGATAGTCGCAAGCTATTGGTATCCTTCCAGTGCAGTACCCACTCCACCACTCGAAGTGCCTCATAAACTTGCCAAGCAGCAAGGGACAGTTAGTCGGACATAGCGGCAAAAAGCATAGTGGTAGAACAAAGAAGCTGCCAAAGTTGGGATCCCTCATTCGGCCGCAAGCACGGCAACGACCTACTTGCCTGACCCCTTAGTCAAGAGGTCCCCAATTCTAGCACAAAAATCCGCCGAGGGCATCTTTCCCTCAGTAGGCTCAAACCATTCGGCAAAGACTCTATCTCCTCGCCAGTCAGCATAGGCAGAGACATCCAAAGGACGAAGAATAGTAGAGGCAACTGAGTGCTAGTGCTTAAATAGCCAACACATAGGCCCTGCAGCAGTGCTCCCTCGATGCTCCATCTCTCTGACAACTCGCTCCTGAAGCACGTCCTTGAGCAAGGTGATTCAATCCGGTAACAGCTTATAGAAACAGCTCCGCCGCTCTTCCAACAAGCGCGGACAGACTCGTGGCAACACTTTCTCAGGCAGCCCGGCGGTAGCTAGCTGCCTCATCTCTTAGATTGGAAAGATGGCGGCACGGTGCGACTAATAATGGCCTAACACCCCAGTTCCCAAGGTCGATTATCAAATGTGTGCAGGCTTGTTTGACTCGAGGCCGACTCGCCCGGCCAGTGTCCCAGCCAAGCGCTCAGGATGATTAGCCACAGGATGGAGCACCAAAAGACTGAGTCGCTAACAGTTCGGGTCGTCAAAATGCATGAGATAGTAGGAAATTGCTTCAATCATTCACACTCTGCAAGGATATTGGAGACATGCAACGAAGTCAAAGAATGCTCGGTAGTTCCATTCGTTAATTTCCTTTACAAAGTACACAGCCTACAACGGTGTGGACATACAATTCAAAAAGGCAAAAAAATACATGGGATGATGATATGGTTTCAGAAGCCCTGCTTCACTAGGACGAACACCTAAAGGGCAAACAGGTGCACGACTCTGAAGTAGGACCCATCCTTCAGCCAAACACTCTCCCGTGATCGCATCCATCTCAAGTTGCCCTTTAGTTGGGCACACTCCAGCCGCTCTTTAGTCGTATGCACTTAAAGCGCCCTCTAGTTGGGCGCACCCAGCATAGCCAAAATTTGCAAGACGTATGGGAAAGGAATACGAGTAAAGACTTGCATGGCGACGTCCCATCATTGCATGCCGGGGGTTGAAATTTCAAACCACCCGTCATGAGGGGTAGTGATGAATTTGGTACCATGAGGCCCCGGGTCCGAAGTACAGCAGAGATAGCCCGTCAAAAATTTCTTCAGAGCCTATTGCAAGGCACCGGATGGGCTAGTGTAGCTTAACAGCTCCAGCCCAACAAATCTTCTCAAGGCATTTTGCCTAAGGTCCCACATCGCTCAGGGTAGCAGGTAGAATTTTGCATATCACACTATAAAAGTAGTTGCTACAATATACTTCCCTAGGCAGGGACAGGCACAAGAGAGCTCAGGAAGCTCCGGAGGGCTCAGCAAAGTCTGCAACCGTGGACAGTCAGTCACTCTTTTACAAATGCATCTCCATGACTCCTCCATTGGCCAAGTGCTCTCCAGGAGACCCCACTCTCCATCCAGAAGGCCTGCCTAATCCATCCAGGAGGCCTGCCCTCCAATCCATCCAGGAGGCCTGCCTAGTCTATTCAGGAGGTTAGCCCCTCCAGTCCATCGAGAAGACCTGCTTTCCAATTCATCCAAGGAGCCAACCTCCTTCCAAGGGGCCACCCCCCTTCAGGAGGTCATCCCACTTTCTAGGGAGCCCTCCTTCTAGGAGGACAGTCCACCTTTCAGGGAGACCTCCTTCCAAGAGCTTATTTCTTCGGGCGCACCTCGAAACCGCTGCTCAACTAGGTGCACATCTAAGCCGCCCCCAATTGGGCGCACCCAAATACTCAATCCTCAATATCATACATCCATGCATTCTGATGCGGACATCCAAGACAAGTATTCACTTTTATTTACCTTCCAAATATGAAGACTCGCTTTTATTTGTCTTCCAAATTAGTTGTGATTTTATTTTCATTTATTTGATTTTATTTAATTTCCTTTTTCACTTTTTCAATTGTTTGATTATGATTTTGTTTCCAATTTTCTTTCACATCGGATTCTCTAGATAAGAATCCATAGGACAATTGATTGATTAATGAATGAGTATTTGAGAAATTGATTGTAATTGAACAATTGTGCTTCCCTTCCTCTCTTCCCCTTGATTTGATCCATTTTTTGTCTCTACCCCTCTAGTCTAATTTCTTATCTTTACCCCTCTATTCTTCTTCTTTCTACTTTCACCCTCCTCCCTACATCACATTCTATTTTCCTCCATCTTTCTTTTTCTATAGAAAGATTTATCATTTGAGTATCGAAAAATAAACCGGGAAGCGAGTCCCGCCAATCCTTTAACCTCTTATTCGTTCCTTGTGGTGCACAAGACCCAAGTTAGTAGAGACAGAAACTTGACCTGCTAGAGTTCGATCTGACGTGGAAGACACAATGGTTCGCTAATCCGTATAACAATCTGGATCCATGGATATATCACCATTGATAATTGTCCAGCCACTCACCATGACAAAAAGATCACTCAAAACACCTTGAATCTCAAAAAAAGGAAAAAAACATCCATAGGAACAAATTCCAGCCCTTCATGATTTCTTTAAAACACACCGCCCCACAACTATAGTTCTAATTATTAGCAAAAAACATAGTCAAAACATTAACCCAGGAAGGCGACAGTACAATCCCCATAAGTTCTTGACACCCAAGAAACTGAGTTGAATAGGAAGAGTGATTGACCAAGTGAAATTTAAAATATTCTTCACGAGACTGCTATAAAAAAAATGCTCAGCGACTACTTAAATTCTAACACATGCAATGTAAGGCAAAGGAAGTGAGAAAGAAGATAATATATGAAGGCTAAATAATGAAATTTTAATAAGGCTGAGCCCTGCCTCCTCTATCAGATAAATATTTTCCAATAGACAATTGCCAAATAAATTGTCAAATACTGCATACCACACACAAACATCTTTTTATTTACCGCCACACGGCAACCCCAAATAACGAATCAGGGAAGAATTGGTCTTGTAGCCCAGAATTGGCGCCAAAAAATTGCATCAGATCCTTTGCCAACAAGCAACAGTTTTTCATCCCAGAACAAAAGACGCGTGCCAAATAATGAGCGTTAAGAAGCACCTCTCCAGCAGTTGCATTGCAAAATCCCAAGAAGCCTAAGCAAACATTAAATGAAGCCCATAAACGTTCTCAGAACAAAAAGCCACGAAGCCCCCATTAACAGCTTTGTCCAAAACTTGCTTATAAGCTTCGTAGTTACAATGAATAATAGAGAAGACAAGGGATAACCCTGCCATAAGCCTCCACGAGCACTGATAAAGTCCTTTGGCTCTTAATAGAAATAGAAAGTGAAAGGTAGAAATGCACCGCCAAACCCACTATCCACTGCACCAATCAATCACCAAAACCCATCATTTTAAACAAAATGTCCAAGAAGCTTCAATTCAGATGGTTAAATGCCTTTTCAATATCCAATTAACAAACACAGAAGGCAGACCAGACTTAAACCAATGATTCAATACAACCAGTGGTCATGTTATGCCAACACCCTGGACACCCCAAATTCAAAGGGCACAATCAGCTGTGAAAGAGAAGTGAAAAGATGAAAGAACGTGGCAAGAATTTAATGTAAATTATCTCAATGTGAGAGGAAACCCCATGGAGATGGAGAGAACTACTGTAATTAAAATGACAAGGTTGATAATAAGCTCTCAAAGATCAGGTCCCAAGTACCACAAACCCTTACCTTCTCTCCTGCAAAAGCAGCTAGAATAATACATCAAGTGTGAAGCTAAATCAACATATATAAACCATAACTTGATACCCGTATTACAAAATAGATCTTTTCCGAACTGCACTTAAGCAAGGCTCAGTGTAGTCCTATTGGTCGAGAATCATCTATTAGCATGATACAAATAGTTCAAGGAACACCAAACACATCAAGAATTAGCCTGCCCTGAAAAAAAGACAAGCTGCAAATCTGCAAGTGGCTTCCATGACTTTTTCAACCTACCAATGAGGAACTCGGCAAGACACTTGTAAAGAACATCCACCACACTAATGACCTTGGCTCCTTCCTGTTTTCCACATTCACTCACTTCGGTATATTAGTAACAAAAGTTGCATTTAGGCCTCAACTGCCTGATTAATGTAATTTTCTTGGTAAAAATCACTTTCCCAGAAACAAAAAAGATCACAATCACTTGTCCTGCCATCTTTAGTGTGCAAACTCATCGAAGTAGCATACAGGATGTAGCAAGGCAGGATTCATCAGAGGAGTTAACATGAAAAGTTGCAAATAGCAAATTTTAGAAATAGGTATTTTAATATCATAGGTGGTATAAAACCAGTCTTGACTCCATCAAGTTGTGGGGCTGTTTAACTTATTTTCCCAATGCAACAATGGAACCATCACACAAATAAAACGCATAAATAAACAAGAGGTCCTAACCATGCTGCATCTTAGATTTGGTGTTCTTCACATTCCATTAGTAATGTACAGAATAACTTCATCTCTTCATTGAATTCAAAAGCACATCCTAACAATTGATATAACTAAAGGATTAAACACAAAAGGAACTTACATCAATTAAGAAATTTGGTTTCAGTTCCCTTAAAGCAAACTTGAAACTAAAAAAAAAAAAAAAGCTTGCATTTTTATATGAATCAATAACTGTCCAAGAGACGAGGCATTAAGAACAGAAATATCCTGCAACATATGACAAATTGATACTCAGCTGTCCAATGTATGTAGAACGCAATCTTAAAGAATGCTAGTAAGGGAAGGAAAAAGGGATTAAGTAGGCTGTCAACAGAGAATCAGAGTAACAAATAATCAAACATTCCATGTAGAAAAAATGGTGCACAGCAAAAGTTGTTTACAACCAGGAACACCCGTATCAGTTTAAGTGATTCAATAACTCATGCTACTATTTTCTTTAGGTTTTCATACACAAGGCAGTTGTATTGGATGCTAGAAGAGACTTCTAGCTAGCTACATAATTTACTCTCACACAAACATTTTCACTCCTAAAAAATATCTCTCGATAGCCACCTTCTGGTTATCCCAGAGTTTTAAAAAGGTTTAACCATAATATTCGAAATGCCACTTGACCTTGCTCCTAGTTTTCTATTACAATAGTTTAGCCAGGTGCACTATACACCCAGTCACCATATGAACCGATAAACTATGTAACATAGAAATTTCAATTAACCAAAAAAATTCAGAAGAGGAATGAAGTTAGAAACAGTGAATATGAGAGTAGAAAAATCCTTCTAGAAGCAATAGGGAATAAATAACCAGTGAAACATTTCTGCTTTACACAAGGTTATTTAGTTTTACTTGACTCAAAAAAAGGTTATTCAAGCTTTGATCATCAACAACCAAGATGATCAACAATAGTTAAAAAGCAAGCAGGCCAAGAATCGGCTAATAAGAAACTGCTAAATCTAAAACGAGGAGGATTGACAGATATGCATACAGATAGAATGTGTTGTAAGAAAGAACATTGAAAGCGAGCCAAATGGAAAATTGTGGCAATCCACCTTATATTCTTTTTTTCAAGAAAGCCACAAAGTTCCAGAGCACCTGCACCAGTTATAAGAATTCACATTAGACCGTTAGCTTGAATCTGGAAATGCATTGATGTTATTAATACCTACTGGCTTTTTTGCTTGGTCTTTCCACCATACCCCAGAAGGAGCTAGTTGTCACTTGAGTGTATAGGCTATCTTTTCAACACTAAATGATGCACAAGATCTTGTACCACTTACAAAAACTCCAACATAAAACCTTCAAAAACCTGCTCTTTCACTGACATTAAAATCAATATTCTGGCAGAACTACCCACAGGCTGAAAGCAGTCAACAAAACATGCAAATTGAATATGCAGCGAAGTACATAACTAGTCAAAGACAGGAAAACTATGCTGTTAGCTGAAAAAACAGCTAAATACCACAGTGCAGCTTCAAAGTAGTGTTAGAAATTTGAAATGCCAAGAAAAAAATTATTAACATCTTGTAAATTCTACAAAGACATAGGCAGTATCATTTTACACAGAGTCATGGACTAGAATAGCACGACAAACCTCTGCATTTTTTCCACGTGACATATGTTCAGGCTTGGCTTCCCATGCTTAGTTCAGCCATGACATAGAGCTTGACCAAGCAAGCAGGTGCCTTAATTCAACTCTATCATTCCATAAGAGATAAATTCATTCTCTTTGCTTGCACATTGCACTTTTGCTAAGTCTAATGAGGCTCGAGTGCGGAGCCTTCAACTCCAATGTGTAAAGAGGCTATGCACAGGTGAATACCATAGAAACTTCGCTCATTTTATCGCTTCTTTTGTATTATAGATGAGCTCAAATTGAGCCTTAATTTCTTAGCTTAAACTTGTTTTGCTAAAAATTGATAGGTTTCTACTTAGCTAGTGGCTTAATGCATAAACCGGTCAGGCTCAAACTTGGTTTATTTATGCAAAAACAAGTTGAGCTGAAGCAAGCCAAGCTTGTTCAACAAACAAAACTCATAAACTAGACAAACTCAAACTCTTAAACGATATTATCTTAAACTTGGTTTATTTATGTATAACAAAGTCAAGCCAAGCATGTTTATCAAATAAAACTCATAAACTAGACAAACTCAAACTGTTAAACAATATTATTAAAAAGGCTTTAAACGAGTCTATTCATAAATCAATAGACGAGAATATGATTAGTCCTTAAAAGAATCCATTAAATAAACTAGTTTAACCATGTTGTACATGGCCTTAAACCAATCAAGTTTAGTCAGGCTAAGATTTGACTCGTTTATTGACTGAGCATCAATTTAGGCTCAAGTGTTGCTCATGTTTTACAAATGAATAAAAATGAAACTTCATTGAGCTGTGCATTCAAACTGTTCATGACAGCTTGGCCCAATTGCGGCCCTACATTGAGAATTGAGTAATGAGAATTTTATAGGTGCTCGGCTCATTTTCCCTGGGTTTTGAATTCGAAAAACACCCCCCCCCCCAAAAAAAAAAAATTCGTACTACTTGTAAACTTGAAAATAGCAGGTGGTAGAACTTTTCTCGTGTACATAAGGCATCTCCAACAACCATTGTATGAATTTTTGGAGTCAATTCCTGGTGGAATAACCTTGCAACTCTTTTAACACGGATTGGTTCAGTGGTGCAATTGGCTACAAAATAATCAGCATCATATGTTAAGGCTGCACATCCAATCTAGTTAATGCCGTGATTATATGACCTCAATTTGCTACACATCCAACCTAGTTAATGCTGTGCTTATCTGGACTAAAGTTCATCACAAACTCCAAAAACAATAAATTAAAATTCACAGCCATAGTAAATGTATGAAGCTCAACCCCCGCCAAAAAACTGAAAATTGAAGGAAAACAATACAAAAGGGCGAGAATGATGTCTTGCACGATCTATAGATCTTCTATCTCCTCAAGTGATGAGAAATACACATCCATTGCGTTGAGAGTATCGTGGTCGATTTCATGCTTTTTGACCAGCTTCCCAAGAGAATACTCTGATCCTTGTTCTGATGCGAAATCATTTTCGGTAAGGGGTGCCTCCGATTTCTGATTGTTCCGATTACTGATTACTTGGGAAATCATTTGCAAACATGTCTTCATATCTTCATCATTACGAGCTTTATTTAACTTTTCATTCAGCTCATAAATGGCTGAAGATTTTGCAGCCCAATCGCTCTTGACCGCCGCCATTTTTTGGGTCTGGTTAACTTCTTCGGCTCCTTCAGCTGAGCCACTATTATAACCAGGTTTGAAGTCATTTTTCTGCAGCTTTCTGAACCCACTATCAACAATATGTCCTATTCTTTTCCTGATTCTATCAATCCTCACTGGATTTGATCTCATTTTTGCCTTCATGCCAGAAACCCCCCAACCAGTCTTGTCATCATCCACCACCTCGGGAGAGACGTCAAACACCTCCTCTAGTAAACTAATGTTCTGCATATACCGATCAAAAGCTTCGGTTTCCCATTCTATGTTCCTCTCCTTGTACTCCTTTAACTTAGAGAATCTCCATTCATTTACAGCCGCAGCCTCCTTTCTAGTCAGCGGCTTCCTCAACGACCGGAGCGGAATATGCACATTGTTGAACTGTGCGAAATTGCTCGAAAGTTGACGAAGCGAAGCAGTTTTATGATGAGAAGGCCCTGAGGAGGATGGTGCTTCATTTTTCTGCTGCTGATCAGGGAGAACAGAAGAGTTAGAAGGACTGGACCTATCTGCAAGAGTTGCATTTGGCTTCAAAACGTGTATATGGCAAGGATTTTGAGCTTTAGAGCAGCAGCTTTTGCAGGACTGATACGGACACCTCGAACGCGCGACGTTTCCACACTTAATACACTTGGGTTTATTGAGGCCACGAAGGTTCTTCGGCGGGTCGGCCCCGGCTCGTTGTAGGGTTATTGTCGGCAGCGCGGCGGTGGGTTTAACAGTGGAGGTAGCCGGAGGAGTAGTGGTGATGTTCACGGTGGTCGTGGTGGTGGTTGTGATGGAACTTCCAGGAGTGGCGGTAATCTCGGCAACTGTTGTCGGAGCCGCCGGCAACAAGGCAGCCATGTCAAAGGGGCTCGAAGCGAAAACGGTGCAAACAAGAGATCAGAAACGTTGGCCCTCGGTGGCGGCGGCGGCGTCCAGTGGGGCTTTTCCTGCTTTCGATTTCTTTTGCAAGCCCGAAGACGAACGGGAAAATGGATTTCCGGCGACGGAGGGGGAAGCGGCAGCTCTAGGGTTACAAATTTTCACCAATAACACTCCCTCGGTTCTCTCCGCGTCTCCAGAACGTAAACAGAACTTTGGGACCGTTCAAATTACCTAATTTATGAAACAAAGTTATTTTAAAGACATTTTTTTAACTATTTTTTAACTATTATATGATATTTATATATTCATTTATTTTTATATAAATTATTAATATATATAAATATATAAAACAATATACTAGTTTAAGTGTCTAAAGGATAATTGAAAGATAATTCTTTAACAAAGTTGTAATGAAATGTTCTTAATGTTTATTTTATTACCAATTCATTATTAAAAATTATTGAAATTCGATGTAAAAATTGAAAATAAATTTTATTGTCAAACATTATATTTTTAGAGTTTATATCAAATAACTAATAACATAAATAATTTAACTAAATTATTTTCTATAAATAAATTTAAAAATAAAATAATAATAATAATAATAAAGAATAGAATAAAATCTATTGAAATATAAGACTTCGAGATCCAAAATAAAAAAAGACACCATCATGGCATCATCCTCCGAAAAACTAACTCAAGTGTTGGTCGAATAAGAAATGCCCACGGAGCGAATCTAAATAATGAATATGGTCATACTTGTAAGGTGGTAACCTAAACTGATACAGCCCGCATCATTTATTGAAGCATGCTAATATCAACCAATAGGAAAAGTTGCTTGCATAGCCTGTCAATTGCCCGTCACCGTGTCAAAAGTTGCTCCAATTGCCTTTGGAAAGCAGATCAACCAGACGGACACTAATCGAACGCCTTTTGTGGCTCATTGTGAAAATTATAGGCAATTGTATCATCCCTCTAAGCCTCGAAGATTAAGTCAATCCAACAATGCTATGGGGCATAACTTCTCTCCAAAGTTTTCCTATAAATACAAGACTTTTAGCCCCCACAGATAATCCTCCAAATCATCTGGAGAAAAAAGTATCCTTAAACCGAAGGAATCATTAGATACTGCATGCTCAAAGTCAACGCTTAGAAGTCCTGGATGCCAATTTTTCATTGATATGAAGTCCAAAGGAACTCATCGTCCTAACAACTCTTACCTCCCGACCGAGCCCCATACATAGCCCTTCCTCTTCACTATTGCCTCCATCAAAAGTCTCATGGCGTAGGTCCAATGAGTTGAATTGTCCCTTTTTCCTTATTCTTCTAGTTTTAAATTGATACAAACTAAGGTATTAATAGAGTCATTCTTGAAAAACCACCAATAGTCTTTCACTTGTCCACCCATGGTCTACAAGACCTAAGCTTTATATAAGAATTAGGAATGTACTAATAGATTTAAGTATGTTTACAAAAATATGGGTGGAGTCTCTTAAAAAAAATTCTTAACCTTACAACACGCAAGAGATTTTGTCGGAATGAGATTATCTTTGATACAAAGGTTCCTTTTGTAAGAATCCCTTAATAGTTCTCTCAATTCTGCTTTGTGTTTTCTCTTCTCCCATCTCCCCTTTCCCTATCCAAAGATTCTCTTTTCAAGAGGAGGTTCAAGCACCTAATGGGCTTTAGGGGAAAAAAGGGCGGGTGTCATCACTCTCTTCTAGCTTAGCTAACTATTATTTTATATGGACAGATGAAAATAGACCGAATTAGCTTACAACATTCACTCAAACACATTTGTCGTTTTATCTTTCTGCATGCTTTGATAAGCAGTAAGGTAAATGGGTGGCAAGCTCGGATTGTTTCGGAAGCCTTATCTATTCGTATTTTTGCTAGGCTCTTTTGTTAATTTTTCCATCCGCTGATTATTATCTTATCTGTTGGACCATCGATACCCAATGTGGTAGAAGCTCAGTAGTCTCTTGTAAAAACTAAGGCTTGTAACTTACGACAACCCCTAGTCCATGTCGAGGCTACTTCAGATTTTTTTTGCATTTTGGATGCTTTTTTCGAGACCTGATTCTTCTAATACCCTGATCACCTCACCTAGATTTTTAGTTGATTTTTTGGAATTTCAATCACTTATGAGACCTCAGCCTCTTGAGGCATTGATCCGTACAATCTAGACCTCAGAGGCTGCTTGAACCAAAGGGACCGGACCTCGTGGAATCTTCTCCTTAGTGTGCCCCAATCCATTAGAGATTCAAAAAGGACCCTTAAGTTTGCCATTACCCACATCGTTTCCCACCAAAGTTTCATTAATCCATCTCCACCATCCATGTGGCAATTCTCCTATAACAAGAAGTGATGCAAATATTTTTTCATATTATTGATTGTAATAATTTTATTTTAATAACTTAGACGACTAATTATTATAACACTTTAGAATGGCACATAAACAATTTGACAAACTATCACTCTAAGTTCGACACCATTACCTCAACTAAAAATGTTCAAGATTTGAGTACCTGAACAATTAATCTTTTTATTACCACAATCAATTAAATCGATTCGAAAATAATTGGAACCATAATCAAATTGACCAAATCGGCTAACCAGTTAAATGATTAACCGATTAACTGGTTCTAATATACTAGTTATTCAATCTTAAACATTCTATTAGATTTACTATAATTATAAATATATATCATATGAAATTTATCATTTTAAAACATTTATATAATATATTAATAAACCAACAAAAAAGTGTCAACAATATAAATTTTATGCAACTAGAAATACTCATCTTTTTCATTCCAAATATTTTGCGAATCTCCATCTACTTTGTTGGATACAGTTCAAATACGACTTGCTCAATCCGACTGAAAAATAAGATTCGGAGGTCAACAATCTAAAGACGAAAACCGAAGACTTAGCTGACCAAGTGGCAAAAAATATAAAAGATTGATGCAATTAATGGTCTAACAAAGTAATTAATAAGGCATTAAATTTTAATAAATGGTTATTCATAACTAAAAGATGATTAGCTGCATTCAAACAAATAGTAACAATTTAATAAATGACAAGTATTTATGACTGGGCAATTACTAAACCAGAGCAAGCTGTGATTATAAAATTGATTGTAATAGTTGACAATCAACGATGCATGACGTCTTCAATTATTGGCGCCAGTTACAAATGGACTCACCACTAGAGCCCAAATTATAAATATAGATCCCTAATCAGGAATGAAGGCAAGTCATACTCAGGCATATAAGCGCCGATAGTGAGTATAATCAAATGGAACACATCCCTCCAAACTCACAAAACTTCACACATTTATTTCCTCTTCTTTCTATATCTTTCAATTTTTCTAATAAAAATTATAGACTTGAGAGTCCCGCATATTTCATACCTCTTATTAAATTACTGTGATGTGTAGGATTACGATTTATAATTACAAAAATTAAACCTGTTGTCTCTCGAATTAATAAAAATTTCTGTATAACTTTCTAATTCGTACGATAACTTGGATCATAAGTACGTATTACACTCAATTAATTATTAATATCAAAAAAAATTATGCACATTTATCAAATAAAATATTTATACAAATAATAAAATAAGCCATTCATATAAAATTAAAAAAAAAAAAAAGCTTTTTATTTTTTAAAAAATTTTTGCATATATATTCGGGTAACCTCTAATTTGAAAACCATCAGCTCAAAGCTGAACAAATCCTGAATAAAAAAAATTTATTTCAACTCGAAATCAGGTCGAACTGTTCAATTATCCTAAATTTTTGTTAATTTTAGCCATTTTGACTCAACTTATAGGGTCAATCGATTATGTAAAACCCTAATGTCAACGAGCGACATAGAACAGTAAAGAAGAAACGATGACCACCAAAATCTCATCCATAAAAACAAAAAGCTCTCCCACTGCCTTGTCGGAGTCCCTTCTCTCCCATCCCCTCGCTATCTGTTGTTCCCAGTATCTCTCCACCCGGTCTCGCCGAACTTCGAGAGAGGGAGAGAGAGATCGGCGCGCGGCGATGGGAAGAAGAGAGAATGGGATAGAAAGATCTGTATACTGATCTTGCGGCATTTGATAATTTGGCCTTCTATATGCCGAAAAAACAAATATCATAACCAATATCATAAGAAGGGAGGAAAAAATTAGGTTTTCTAATTCAGACATCAAAAGGTCAACGAAACGAAGAGAATGAGAATCGGATAATTTGGCTCACCGGGCATGATCTGGAGACGCTCGAGACCGCGACGCTCGAAATCGATGATAATTTCGTTAGCTTTCTGCTGTTCTGGAGGGCTCCAATTCTCGATATGTTGCAATATATCAACTCCGGCGGGATTACTGGATGTAACAGCGAAATACTTCTCCTCTCCCAACACTGCTTTATACATTGATTTGAAATCGATGACTGGAACAGTCAGTGTTCCATCCATGTCGAACACAACGCCTCTTATCCTAGCCTTTGAAAACCAGCCGCCGTCGATGGTGGCGGAGCTGACTGACGCGACGGCGATCTGCGACATCGGTGGTGGAGCCAGGTGTGATGATAGTAGGATGCGGAACGGTGGGCATAACATAACATGTGAGACGGGCACGGAGAGAGAGAGTGTGTGTGTATCGGTACGGAATTTTTGGAATACCAAGAAATGCTATTCCTCTTTCTCTGTAAAAAGAAAATTTCAAAAGCATTATGCTGACAAAATATGTAATAATATATTTTTTGAATGATAAAAAATATTTTAATAATATTTTTAATTTTATATTTATTTTTTTAAGATATTTTTTTCCAAACTTTATTTTAGGTAACAATTTAAGCTAAATTATTACATTTTAAATTTTACAGTGGTATTTATGTGATGGATTCGACAGAGTACGAGCAGACCCAAACACAAACCTATAGGAGTAGTAGCGGCCCGGTGGGTATCAGAACAGAGCTAAGAGCCGCCTTTGATACTTGTAACGGCTCTGGCGCACCCGCATGTAGATATTGTCCGCTTTGACCTGGGAGAACTTCACGACATCTCCAGCCTACAGGACGAGGCCTGGGAGAACTTCACGATGTCCCCTACCTACAGGCCTCACGGTTTTGTTCCTAACAAACGGAGTCCACCGCCCCTAAAACGCGTCTACAAGGGGAAAGGTATCTACGCCCTTATAAGGATGCTTCG
This sequence comes from Nepenthes gracilis, assembly GCA_033239525.1. NCBI lineage: Eukaryota > Viridiplantae > Streptophyta > Magnoliopsida > Caryophyllales > Nepenthaceae > Nepenthes > Nepenthes gracilis. The sequence continues at coordinate 13,995,813 of BSYO01000019.1, read as the reverse complement.
TTCCCCTCTCCCAATCCAATGTAGCACACTACAGTCCACCCCCTTGGAGGCCCAGCATCATCGCTGGCACACTGAACCGGGTCCCGGATCTGATACCATTTGTAACGTCCTCGGCGCACCCGCATGTAGATATTATCCGCTTTGACCTGGGAGAACTTCGCGGCGTCTCCAACCAACAGGCCGAGGCCTGGGAGAACTTCACGGCGTCCCCAACCTACAGGCCTCACGGTTTTGTTCCTGACAGACGGAATCCACACCCCCAAAACGCGTCTACGAGGGGGGAGGTGTCCACGCCCTTATAAGGACGCTACGTTCCCCTCCCCCAATCCAATGTGGGACACTACAGATGTCACGACCCAGAAACACAACGTACGCAGGTCAAAAATAAAATAATTAATATATATATATTCTATTAACCATAATAACCCAACTCGGGTGTGACAATCATACACATGTAGGATCCAATATAAATAAAACCCGCACAAGATCTCATCGGATAAGAATCCGGACAAACATAATATACGACCTGCTAACGATGATCGCAAGGGAGGTATCCAAATTTATAACAACTCATCCACATAATACTATAACTTCAATATTTTACATACAATGATCAAGACCATCATCCGACCATAAATAATAACCATAACATATCCTCGAGATCAGAAATATACCAAATATAACATCTCCACTCGTCAAAAGGAATATCCGAGCCCGATCACGTCCGAGCTCCTGTAAGCGTATCCATGCCACTAGTCTGAAGGGATAAAACATGAAAACGTGAGCCTAGAACTCAACAAGCATCATCGTATAAAAACAATACTTATAAATCAGGAATAGGAATATCGCATAGCAATCACGTAAAACAAAACACCATGTCCGTGAAATCCCTGAAAATCAAGGAGATGTCTCGTACTAAATCGTCGTCCGTAATAACTCGTCCCTCTGGGACAAAATCATACAAATCATAATCCGATAAAATCTCGTAGACGATATCATATCATATGATCCGAAGTCATATACGTCGCAACCGTCACCACATCCACGTGGGACACATACCGTTGTCCGGATCTAAAACTCATAATGCAGAAATCAAGAGAAAATCATCGGAACTAAAACATAAATCAAAACACGTTCCAGGTTTATCACATCAGCATGTATGAGACATTCCTATCGGCCATCCGTGGGCCAAACCACGTATCTCAAATCACAGTACACCCAAATACGTGCAGAAATACAAAGCATGCACGAAATCGGAGAACCAAAGATCAATGATACCAACTTGATGAAGGATTACCCTCGTCCGATAACCACGGCTATATCGGCTACGAATTAGGCCAGTAGCTCAAGGCCATCCATGTACTGTCTCCCATAGATTAGGAACTTGCTCACTATGTTTTACCACCCGCGATTTTGGGTACAACCTTAAGTTTTAGTTATATATTAGGACGTCCGGATATATTAGTTTTTCGTCAATTCCTTACGATGGTTCTTAATTAAATACACAGTGGGGGCAGTTAGCTACAAATATCTCAACCTTCCTTCCGGCGGAAGTAGCCTCAATTTTCCTTTCGGCGGAGTAGCCTATCAAATACGTCCCCGTCGGGACTAAGCCTCCCCGTCGGGAGCGGCGCCACAAATAGCTAATGCCTCGGATCACAAATCGACCCTTAGGGTCTCGGACCACCATGGTCCCGTAGTGATCCCACCCCCGGCAGCATGTATGGTTAGTGCAAGGCCTGGTTCATTGTTCCACAATATACGGATATACAAACATACATATATATCGTCCAAGTGTCCAAAATCCCTCCAAATTATAAATACCAGTACAAAACCACCGTACAACCGATAAAATATACATGCATGTACACAATTGATAAATTGATGGTATATAAAAATACATGCATGTTAGTAAAATTTTTTACAGTAGTTAAAATACATCAGAAATTAAATCAGACCAAGAATAGGGCTAGAGGATACTTGCCTTAACATTATACTCTGTAGATCTGAAGAAAGGATATCCCGAAGCACTCCAATCAAGCTTTTCTCTCTCCTCCGCGCGCCCTTCTTCTCTCCTCTCTGCGCATGGCTCCAGCGGCCTCGCTACCGCAGCCTGCCGCCTCAAACGGCCGTCGCCGGCCTTCCCGGCGACCCCTGTCGCTGTCGCAGCCCCCCGACGAGCTCTCCCTCTCAGCCATCGCGCACGTCTCCTCTCTCCTCCATTCTTCTCCGCGTTTGATTTCTCCCGGTCACTCCAGCACACGCCGACGCCGCTCCTTTGTCGTCGATCCACCACCACACAGCCTCACGTGGCCGTCATCGACCTCCTCGGCACCACCCAGCCAGTGCTGACGCCGTTCCGCGGCCCTGCTGCTCTCCGCCCAACTTCGTCGTTGCCCTCCTCGTCCAACCCACACCGCACCCACATTCGCCTCAGCCCACGCCACCGCAACCTATACCGCACCACTGCTGACCACCGTCGCCGCCGATTTCCTGCGCCGCCACCGCCGATTCTTCCCTTCTCCTCCATCTTCTTCGCGCGGCAAACCCTAATTTCCCTTCTCCCTCTCTTTCCTCTTCTCCCTCTCACCTGATTCGTTTTGCTTTTCTTTTCTTTTTATCTTTTACTTATTATTATTATTATTATTATTATTATTATTATTATTATTATTATTATTATTATATATAACTTTCTTTTATTTTTAAATCCAACTCGGCCTCCGGACAATATTACGGGCACACTACGGCCCCCACTCCGCCCATCCGATCATTTTCGAAAATTTTACAATATGTTAATTTATTTTCACTACGTCCGAAATACCTAAAAATTATCATTAATATTAAAATAATCCAATCGGGATCCGCAATATTACAATACCTCCAGGTAGAGGTACGGTTCTATTCCGTTTCTTGGTGACGTTAGCAACGGGGAACTGACTGGGTACTGCTTCAACTCTTCGAAGGCGGCCTGGCACTCTATTGTCCACTGAAAACCGTTTACCTTCATCCCCATCAGAGCCTTGGAGAAGGACTGATACTTATCTCCTGACTTGGCCAAGAAGCGGGACAGCGCTGCTAGTCATCCAATCAGCCTCTAGACATCCTTGATGTTTCATGATGGAGACATGTCCGTAAGGGCCTTGATTTTCTCTGGATTTGCTTCGATCCCTCGTAAAGAGACGATAAAACCCAAGAACTTCCCTGAGGACGCTCCGAAGACACACTTCGTTGGATTTAACTTCATTTACTGAGTACGGAGACCTTGAAAGATTCAACTAGATCACAAATATAGATGCTGGTGATTTTACTCTTGACGAGCATGTCGTCTACATACGCCTCCAAATTACGTCCGATCTGTTTTTCAAGCATTTTATTCATGAGCCTTTGATAAGTTGCGTCTGTATTCTTTAGACCAAAAGGTATGATCTTGTAGTAGTAGGTGTTTTGATCGGTCATGAACGAGGTGTGCTCCCGTCCTCTGGGCTCATCCTGATTCGGTTGTATCTTAAGTATGCAACCATAAAACTCAGCAGCTTGTGTCCAGAAGTGGAGTTTACCAGTAAGTCAATCCTGGATAAAGGGAAACTATCCTTTGGGCAGGCTTTATTGACGTTAATTAAGTCAACGCACATCCGTTATTTTCCATTGCTTTTTTTAATGAGAATAACGTTGGAGAGCCAATCCAGGTATTGGACTTTCCTAATAAATCCGATGTCTAACGGCTTCTTCACCTCTTTTCGGATGGTTATGAGCTTTTCAATAGAGTGATTCCTCTATTTCTGTCTCACGGGCTTGCGGTCGGGATTGAGATCCAACTTGTGGATCATTACTCAAACAAATATTCCTGGCATATTAGTGGGTGTCCATACGAAGATATCCGCGTTCTGCCACAAAAAAGCTATTAGTTCGTTGTGTAGGGTCCGGTGAGTGAGCCCCCTATCTGTACACACCTCTTTAGGTCCTCTGGAATTAACGGTACGAGGTCGGTGGTTTTGCCGGATTGCGCCTACTGTAAGGTCACTTTGTCTCGATAGTCCAACTCTCCTGCAGGGCTTTCGCTACCGCTTAGGGCTTCCAGGGACATATAGCACATCCGTCCAGTCACTTAGTCACCAAACACCTCACCAGTACCGCATGCTATTGAAAATTTTATTTTCAAGTGTAACATTGAGATAACAACTCTGAACATCGCTAGGCACGGTCGACCTAGGATGGCATTGTATACGAAGGGTAAGTCAACAACCAGAAATGTGAGTGTGCGACTCGCCGTCTTGGGGTGCATTCTCAAGGTGACTTCTAACTGTATTGTCCCTTGGACGGCTACAGGTTCATTATCTAGGCCATATAGTGGCCCTTCAGCTGATTTAAGTTAATTATTTTTTAGCCCTAATTTAAAGAACGTATCGAGGTAAAGTAAATAATTGAAACTTTCATTATCGACGAAAACTCGTTTCAATTGGTAACCCACAATATTGTCTGAAACGAGTGCAAATATAACGAGGGCATCAGTATGTGGGAACATTACATATGCCATGTCGTTATTATTAAAACTAATGGCGTTTTCCTCTACCTTTTGCTTCTTGTGCTCAGCTTGCCTCTCGTTGTGATCTGCTTGGTGGGTCTTGCGCGGTCAAGTCATTATCATGTTGACCACCCCAGTAGCGACCCGATTTCACGGCAGAAGCGAATCTGACCCTTCTCCGCCTGAGGTGCCGGAATTCTGCTCAGGGTTCCTCAGGAACCAGGTGAAATGGCCCCTTCAAATTAGCCCATCAATATTCCACTAGAGCGTCTTGTATTCCTCAGTGGTATTCATCGGAGATCAATCGAAATCACAGTATTTCGCTGGATCTCTTCCCTCCATTTCTTCAGTGGCTTTGGCCACTTAACGAACTTTTTTCCATGGATCTGTATGATGACGTTGGCACATGTGTCGTTTAGTGGAGTCAGGATGACGGGCCGGTACTCCTTCTGGTCCTGAATTGCTTCCAGCGGAGATTGTTGCCGTCGCGGTTCTTCCTCTTTCCCTTGACCGAGAAAGAGTGAGATTGGTCGGTCCTCTTTGGATACTTTATCTCGTTGGCCTCTTTAGCAGCCATGCATGCTCTGGTGATGGCGTTCGCTTTTCAAAAAGTCTGCGTGTTTCTGGGGGCTAGTGCTTGAAGAAGTCGCCCGACCCTAACGCAGAGATGAAGCTGCCAAGCTTCATCTCTTCGGTGAGCTTGAAGATTCTTCTAACTTCTGCCACGTGCCGCTTCAGGAACTTCCTTGAGTTCTTTCCCTGTCTCTGCTTGATGTGGGAGAGGTGCACGGTTGTTTTTATTCTCGACGGCTGAAAGCGCATTGGGCTAGGAAGAAATCAGTGAAATCCCAAAAACTCCAAATCAAGTTTGAAGGAAGCAGATAGAACCAGATCTGGGCGTCCTCCTTCAAGGTGAGGGGGAAATATCGGCACATTGTCGCCTCCTCCAGGACTTGAAAACTTAGATGGGTGTAGAAGTAATCCAAATGGTCCATGGGATCAGCGTTGCCATCATAGGAATCAAGGGCCAGCATCTTGAACCTGGCTGGCATTGGTCAAGTTAGGATCTCAGTGGTGAATGGAGAACTTTCTAGATCGATGGTGTGCCTGTCGTCGCCCTTGAACATGCGGTTCCAGATCTTTTTGTCCTTTTCCTCCACTCGGCAGGAGTTTCCAGATCTTTTGGAGTTGAGATGAGTTCCCAGCTTCGTTCTTTCTGCAGGCTGCTACTGCTGGTAGATCGGACAATTCGAGAAGCTCCTTCCTGCATTTGGGGCCTTTGCTCATCCAGGGAGTAATTGAGGTTTCTTCTTTCAGGACTCTCATATGGGACCCCACGGCCCAAGCGCCTCTCAAGCCTTGAACGGCCCTAGGCATTGGAAGCTGTCGGAACGTGAGAGGCCGACGCACCCCTCAAAGCCTTCTTGGTCGGCTTCTTCTTCGTCTGGCCTCCTCGCCTGGAGGCCGGAATTGAATTTGGGGAGTATAGAGCCCACTGCTTCTTTTTACCATGGCAAGTACAGAGCATTTGGAGTATCTAAGATATCTTGTTCATCGGTTCTGCTAGGTTCTAAAAAAATGGGGCAGGATGCCCTCCGACCTAACTACCAAATGAATGGTCGTGGTCAAAGGAGGCAGCCCCTCTAGCAAAAACGCTAGCTTAAACCCTAGTGTTCACCATTTTGCTAGATGATGTTGGTTTGAAGGATGTAATCAATCGGCTTTTAGTAAGCATTCCCATAGACGACGTTAACGATGTGTCCTGGATCCGAACTTTAAACAGGTTTGGGTTGAGTTGCCCATCATATTCTAGTCTTCGTCCGCCAAGCTTAGGATTCTGCACACCGCAACTTAAAATAAGTGGTCAGATGATGACGGAATTTTATCCCACCAAAAACACTTCGACGCTCAAGTTAGTATAGAGCCTTCTGAGGATTAGAAGGTAAAATGTGATGAATGCAAAGAAGAATACTTGGAGTGTGTTTGGGAATGTTAGTGGGAGGTACAGTCGTGGAGAGAGTAGCTTGAATTATAAAAGCTTGCGTGAAGTAGTTTCTACCAATACTTAGCCCGTAGGGGACTAGTAGTAGCAGAGAGAAGAGGAGTGAGTGTTGGAGAGCTAGAGTGTAGAGAGCTTCTGTAAGCTTTAGTTTGCTAGAGGGCATTAGTAGGCAAAAGAGAGTATGCCTGTAGAGTGAATCTCCATAGCCATTTATAGCCATGGTTCTCCATTGCTTTCTTTGCATAGTGAGGTAGGATGCCCACCTTCTGCGAGGATTGTTGCCTTTCCTGTGTCGATACGAACACCATTCTTGAATACAGTGGTCGAGAAGATGGATCCCTTTCCCTTTGCGCACGGTAACTGTTAGGGTTGCTTGCGCTGATTCGTGTGCCTTTCTCCTGAGAGGCGCTCTAATTTTGAGAGTTGCCATTACAGTGGAGATTACCTTTCTTGGAGAGGTGGAAAAGTAGGACAGACGATCGTTGAGGCTTGGGAAGGTACGCATGGGCTGATTTAAACACAGGCCACGTTCAACCTGGGCCGTGATCGGCCTACTTGCCACCTCTTCGGTCAACAGCAGCGTTGACCGTCCCAGGAGAAGAAGGGCGTCGTTGATTTTGGGCTACTTACTCCTTTTTGGGCCGGCCCACTACTGGCCGCCCTATCATTTTTAAATATATAAAACTATATATTCATTAAATATTGAATTTAATAATGAAAAATTAAAAAAATTATTTACATAATTTTTAAAAAAATTATAAATCTCAATTGTTAAAATTTTTTTATCCAATGAAAAAAAAAGATACACCAGATGCATCTTCTTAGAAAAATGCAGCATCCCCATTTCTAGATAACATGATATGGGTGCCGTAGCGCCTCCAACGCTAACGGTGCCGTTGGATTTGAAATCCAATGGCCCGTGTTTTTATATATATAAAAATATTATTATTATTTTAAAAAATATAGGCCGTCGAATTTAAAATCTAATGGCTCCCGAAGACGTCGCAGGGGCTGTGATGCGTCTTGGATCTAAATTTTGAATAAATTCAGATTAAATTGATCGTCTGAGTTCGGCTCCATCTACTAAATCTGGATCCTACACACTACAACTATGAGCAAGAGGTCTAGTGTCGACGGAAGATTGTTCTATCGAAAACACTCCTACGTTCAAATCAGCAAACAACCTATGAATTAAGAAGGTGAAAGTAAATGATGCAAGGAGAATGCATAGAGTGTTTGTGATAAAAGAGTGATCTCGTTAAGAGAGACTTTGGTGGCTCATGAGGAGTGTGGCTCCAAGCACTGTGTTCGCTGGGAACGTAGCGGCAAAGAGAGAGAGAGCGTTCATATTCTGAAAGCATACGAGTTTTGCAGTAGAGAGCTTTTTGTGGGCACATGAGAGTATGCCTTGGAGTGAGAACTCCATAGCATTTTATAGACGTTGTGCTGTGATGCCTTCATTATGTAGAAGGGCTCGATTCCCGTACTCTACTGGGATCGCTACCTTTTCTGGCGTGGAGCCTTATGGCAATAACGGTCACTGGATTGATTGCTTTTCTTCTGTGGTGTGTAACTGCTAAAGTTTCCAGCAGACAGGGAAAAAATTCCAGCGCCTTTTTTATGGGATACACATTGAATCTACTGATGACCGTTACAATAGAGATTACCTTTTGTGAATATCGCGAAATCAGGGGAGAAGACCGTTGTTGGTCGAGGACGATCGAGTGGGCCAAATTGGGCTTAGCCCACTTGAGGCCTAGCCTTCAGATAGTTAACTGGTCTTGCTTTCGGTCAACGGAAGCATTCACTGTCTCAAGAGCAAGCTGTCCGTCCTATTCTTGGGCTTCTTTTGGCTCACTTAGCTTTCGTCTAATCAACGGTGGCCGTTGACCGTCCAGGCCCAAATAGACCATTGTGGATCTAGGTCGTTCCTCCTTATTGGGCCAGCCCTTTACTAGCATACCCATCACTAACCTCTCATGTTGGTGGTTTGGGACTCCGGCCTCCAACATGTTTAAAATGGGTTGCGAGTGGTTGGGTTACCAGCCTAAGGTGACTTGGTGAGGAAACTGGCAAATACTCTTGGTTTGTTGATCGTGTTGCAGACAATTATTGACTGTAAAGTCAAGATCCAGAGAACTGGCTTAGAAGATCGTTGATCGTTTAGGCCAAAATTCTAAGAATTGGTTGAAAGAAGCGTTGGTCGGATTCGTTAACCATCTGGGCCAGAATCTAGAGAACAACTGAAGAAAGCGTTGACCAGATTCATAGACCGTTTGGGCCAGAATTTGGAGAACTTGTGGGAGTTGAAAGGGCGTGCCATAATACCGCCGGGCCGCGAGTCGAAAAGTTTGCCACGTGTTCAGATGCAATAAATTTACGATCTTGGTAATAAATGTACCAAAGGATCTGATTCGACTATACCCGTTCAAAAAGCAACAAGTGTCAGCAATGATAGGTGCGCGTTTGCTAGATGGTTCTCCTTCTCCGGTGTTCAGATGCCTTAAGTACTCCAGTCATTTCGTTTTCAAACTTCCCATGCTTTCTTCCTGAAAATTTTCTAAGCCTTTCGCTTCCTTCTCTTTCGTTTCCATGGTTCCCCTTGTGATAGAAATTACTTCTGTTGACTGTCATTGACTGACCACGCTATCTCTTCGTGTAGGAGGTTGTCACATGTGCTGTTTAAGCCCCTAAGATTTTGACAAGCAAACGGACCACCTGAATAACCAAGGTTTAATTCGACCATTAATAAGTCGCTTGGATGACCAAGATTTAATTACGACTGCTTGTGGCCGTCTGGATGACAAAGGTTTAATTACGACCGCTCACAGGCCGCCTGGATGACTAGGATTTAGTTACGACTACTTATGGGAAGCCTGGGTGAGTTGGATTTAGTTTTGACCGCTTGTGGGCTGCTGGATGACCAAGGTTTAGTTTTGACCGCTTATCGGCCGTCTGGATGACTAGGATTTAGTTACGATCGCTTATGAGTCATTTGGCAAACCGGGGTTAGTTTCGACCGCTTATAAGCTACTTGGCTTACCAGAGTTTAGTTACGACCGCTTATCGGCCGCTTGGATGACTAAGTTTTAGTTACGAGCCGGTAAAAATTCGCTCGACTTAAGGACAGCTTAGGTCGTATAACCCTACAAATAGACATACATGCATATGGAATAGAGAAAGAAAGAAGAGACAACACAATGCAATGAAAAAAAATATTCTTTTATTAATAAAAACATTATATACATTTATAAGCATACACATGGACGACCAACTTGTGCCCTTAATGGAAATAGCGCTTGAGGTGGATCGCGTTCCACATCCGTGGAATCAACTTGCCGTTTTGGATTCGGAGTTTGTATACTTCATTTTACAGAACGACTGAGACTAGAAAATGACCTTCACAATTCGGGCAAAATTTATTCCAATTGACGGTCTTACCCATAGTCTCGATACTTCGTAAGACCAAGTCCCTAACTTTGAATTGCCGAACTTTTACCTTCTTATTGTAATAGCGAGTGACTCATTGTTGGTAGGCTGTTGTCGGCATTTTGATAGCGTCGCAAGCTTTTCCCAACGAGCTTAGGTGTTCCTGGATTTTTTGGAAATTACCTTGTGGGTCGAATGACTCAATCCTTAGATTTAGAAGCCCAATCTCAATTGAAATTACTGTTTCAGTCTCGTAACAGGGACTGAAGGGCGTCTCACAAGTCGGTTCCTTTAGAGTCGTCCGGTAAGACCATAGGATGGAAGGTAGCTCATCGACCCGTGAGCCCTCTGCATCCTCCAACTTGGTCTTCAGACTGTAGAGTAGCGTGCGGTTTGTAACCTATGCCTGTCAATTTGTGGCTACACCACCGAAGTGTGGGCCAATCTAATGCCTAGATTGGCACAATACTTGGTGAAGCGCTTTCTAAAAAATTAGGTTTTGTTGTCAATCACGATGACCTTGGGAACACCAAATTTGCTAACTATGTTTTGGCGGACAAATTCTAAAGCATTGTGTTCGGTAATCTTAGCGAGTGGGGCGACTTCAACCCACTTGGTCAAGTAGTCGATACCCATAATGATAAATTTCCTTTACCCTGTCGCGACAGAAAATGAGTCGAGAATATCAATCCCCCATTGTGCGAAAGGCCAAGGAGCTTGAAGAGATCTCAACTCAGTGGGTAGTTCATGGTGAAGATCACCGTGGAGTTGGCAATTTTCACACTTCTTCATTATCGGTCAGTAATATCCTTAGCGCATGATCTTGAACCCTAGGTTTTTGTGACCGATATGCAATCCGTAGATCCCAAGGTTGACTTCTCTCAATGAGTAATCTGCCTCCTCAGGAGTTAAGCACCAGAGGTATGGAGTGGAGTAACCACGGCGATATAGCCATCCATCAACTATGGTGTACCAGTCGGCTGTCTTTTTGATCCACTTGGCTTCATCCGCGTTGTCAAGCGGTGCTCCGTCCGCCAGATATCTCTGGTAAGACGTCATCCAACTTTCCGTGTCAGATATTTGCATTGCTTCCTGTTCCTCAATAGTGAAAGTGCTCGGACCTCCCGCATGTTCCTTGAGTACTATTTTGAATTTTCGGTCTCCGCTGCCCTGGCAAATTGGTCTGCTTTTCAGTTTTCAATACTGGGGATATGAACCAGGTCCAACTTATCAAATTTTTGCATTGTGTCCTTCGCTTGAACCAAGTATTTGGCTAAGTGAGGGTTGCACACCTTGAAACTCTCATTTACCTAGTTAACGACCAACTCAAATTCGTGGTAGACGGTCAACTATCTGGCGGAGCACTCTTTGGCTAGTCTTAGCTGGGCAATGAGAAATTCATGAATTTCAATTAACAAACATAAAGATTAGATTGTGCAATAATAGTAAAAATTTTACTTGTCTCGATAGGCATAACAACTATATTACAACAAATACAAATGGCCACTACTACAACTTCGTGAATGATTTATGGAATCACCACTAAAGAATTAGCCTATGAAAAAGGAGGAAAGCTTGAGCAATTTTTTTTCTCTCTCACTCGACTTCTCTCAATACTTGGTAAGAAAAATAAGGTGCAGTAAATGGGGGCATAAGAGGTGCCTCCACCTAATTAGAAGGTGGAGGATGGTGTGAAAATAATGAAAGAGATGGTGGCTAGAGGATAAATCAAGCCCTTCACAATTAATTCCATTATTTTCTATTTGTTAGAGAAATCTGCTCGAAGAAGTCCGAGAAGTGATAAGACCGCAGACAATAGCTTACCAATAGGGAGTCACTCGGTACTACAATAAAAAGATGAAAGCTCGTCAATTTAAGATGAAAAAACTAGTTCTGATGAGCATAGAGGTTACAGGCAAGATCGTTGACAGGAATAAACTGTCTTCAAACCGGGAGGGACCATTCCTAGTCTCAATAATTTTCTGAAATGGTGTATATAAATTATGCACTCAAAATAAAAAATTGATCCCGAAGATATAGAATATCATCCATCTTAAAAAAAAACTATTAATAAACTCTAGTGGAACAGAGATAAGAATTGTATGCCTCATATGGAGTTATTGTAACTATATCCATTCATATGAATAAAATAATACGCATTTGTTGTGTTAATTATAAATGTGTATGCTTGCATGTTATTGCACGAATACAATCGATTCAGACTGACCCTAAGTTAGGTGGAGCTCTCATTTTTTAAATCGACCTGCTTGAAGTATGGCCAAAACCTCAGTCAAGATAACCGAGTAGCCCAAATAATGTCAGATGTAAAATATCATATAAAGGTCCAGGGTGTGACGACCCGAACCCTAAACTTTAAGAGTGGCTCGAACTGCTCACAGAGAAACTTCAAAACTTAAAATCATTCATAATATTTCATAATGGTAATACAATTCAATTAAATTACTATCAAATTCATCAATACATCATATAACGATCCTAAAAAAAATACTACGGGTCACGAGTCACGGCCTAAAAAAAAAACTACACAACTTTCGTCAATAACATATCTAGTTTGTCTCCCACTAAAAGGTAATATCTAACCTCCACAAATCGCTCTACATGAAAGTCCTACAGCAAAAGTAGGATCCCACGGTCCGCACTATACAATCAACTTAATGTGAAGTCAAGAAAATACAAATGTGAGCCAAAACCCAACAAGTGATAATAATAAAAAATGTTTAATAAATAATAAATACCTCGGATACCAAAAATATAATGGTTGCAATATTATTATAACAATTTAACTATATCCGAAAAATCATAACACATCGTAAACACGATTCAAACCAAAAAGCAAGATAGGTCCTCTCAAAACCTTATGTGACAAAGATAACAAAATTGCCAATAATGTGGGGAAACCCCTAAGAATCTGACATCAATGGATATGTGGGGATTCTCTGGTCCGAGTATCAGTGTGAACAACCTAAGTATCAAACAATAATAAACAATATGGATTCCACTGAATCCAGAATCGTAAAATTCGACACATAAATTCTACCGAATATAACTCGTGGATTTCACCAAATCCTAAACTCCTGTGCACGACTTGACCTCCTGCACCATCGCCACTACCACTGCTGCCGCAGATATCGCCGTTGCCCCCACGAATGTCCGTTGCCGACTCTTCCAATGTCGATTTCCTCACCGAGCGCGGCCACTAACCTCCTCTCTCTGCACAACCCTCTACCACGCACACTACTGCCGCACTACCTTCCACCACCGTGCCGATCTCCTCTCTCCTCCTCTCTCTTAACCTCTCTCTTCCCTCTTCTTCCCCTCCTCCTTCCCTCTACGCGCGAAAGCCTCTCTTTCCTTTTCTCCGTCTCTCTCTTTCTTTTTCCCTTTCCTTTCTTCCTTTCCTTTTTTTCCTTCTTTTTCTTCCTCTTCTTTCCCCAGCTTCCACCACACGCTTCTCCAGCCCTGCCTTATTATTATTATTATTATTAAAATCCAAATTAATACTCGGATAACAGCTCGAAAATGCTGGGGGTGCCACATCGTAATTCTGATCATTCCTCAAAATTTTACAATATTCAATAAAATTTTGTCACATTCAAATTACCCAAAATCATAATTAATATTAAAATAATCTAAAATGGGATCTAGGATATTACATTCTCCCCTCCTTATAAAAATTTCATTCTCAAAATTTACATATCTCAATCTTCAAATAGATAAGAACAATTCTTTCGAACTTAACCTCAACCAAATGATTCCTTTGAAAATATGATTTTCAACACCTGATCTTTTCTATCTGAAAATCTGAGCCGAAATCCCAACATGAAATAGCTCCTCAAAATTAGTAACAACTCACACTTGATCACATACGAAGGATCACTTACATATCCTCTCAACATACGTACATAAAACACATCATAACAATCCACCAAACTCGGGACAACGCCAATCCATAGGTCATCTCTCCAATTCATCGAAAACCTCGAATGGCCTAATGAACCTCAACCTCAATATATCATTTGCCCTCAAAATTTAAAATTCTTTTCCTCGAAAACACCTTTACAGATATATGGTTGCCCACATCAACCTCAAACCTAATTTCCTCTTACCAGTATAACTTTTCTAGCGACTCCGAACTTCAATCATCCGATCCACAATTACCCAAACCACATTCATATTTCTCACGGTCCTCAACAATCCTGAAATAAAAATCTATGGAGGCTTCTTATTTATAATTCATAACCTCGATATTTAGAATATAATTCCTTTCTCAAAGGTAAAGCATCTCACTTACTCGAACATTAAGATTCACTCGCGATCCACTACCCAGAACATCATTAACTCCCTCAAACACAAAATGCACAGCAACTATAACTCATCACCCAAAATTCATTTCCTTCAAAATCATAGACTGCGCTGGAGACACAGCAACACTATTCCCGATCCTCCCGAGAGCAATCACATAGAGTAGCTCTTTATTCTATTTGACATCTCCCATTAAATATCAAAAACACATCAAATTCGAAGACTTTTAACCCAAAACACCAGCAATAATATTCATCTTCTTGGCTAAGGATACATCTCATAAACATAATCCTTTAACAACCTCACCAACCTACACTACCACTCGATCGACTTCTCCTGGCTGACACCGAAACTCACAATTACAGTCCTTAAGTAAATCCACCCACTTACACTGCAGTATGATCAACTCCCTTTTTGCAAAATAATTTCCTCAAACCTCTATGATCAAATTAAACCATAACTATTTTCACACAAATAACATCTCTAAATCATCAATGTAAATACCTAAACTGTTAACTCCAAACCAAGGGTGAAGTAAGTCTGATCATAGACTTTCAAGCGACTTAACCCATAAGCAACCACTCAAATACACTGCATCAAAATAAAATCTTAAATCTTCCTTGAAAGTATCACAACCTACCACAGATTAAAAGGAACCATCAGGGATCGACCAAATCAACATTGTAGGCAATTTGCCCTTCATCTTTTTTAAAAGCTCTCCTCACAATTCCAACGAACACCGATCGTTTCTAAGCTAAATAACCCATGGACGCAGCAATTCTCGAGAAATCCTCAACAAATTACTTATCAAATTCAACTGGACCTAAAAAACTGCACACTTCGCGACATTTGCCAACCTTTTCCAATCGGCCACCAAAGAAATAGCACGCCCAAAAATAACACTTCCTCAAACCAAACTCGCATCTCCTTAAATGGGTAAACAACCAACTACCCTTCACAATCCACGCTGCAGTCCTCAACGGATCTCATGCTCCTCATAATTCTTCGAACAAATCAAAATATCATCAATGAAGACAACGAAAGATCCAAATCCTAAGATCCACAAAAGACGCTAATAAAACTGCTATCCCAAAAGGCATCACTGAAGCTCACAACTGTCATACCTTTATCCTGAAGGCTGTTTTCAGCACAATTTTTTGATCATCCCTAATTAACAATACTTTGAATGCAGATCGACTTTCAAAAATATCAAACTTTTATAATAGATCAAATGAATCATCTATCAACTCCCATTCTTTACTTATCAAATAAGTCATCTCCCAAACGAATTAAATTTTTCAATAGTTTATACATAACCTCATTGATTCATTATGCTCACCCTAAAAACAGCAAAGCACCCCACAGCAAAACACTCGACCAATACCTCATCAATTCTATGTAGGATCCTTAAAATTGGCGCTAATCCCGACACAACCTCAACAACAACATCAATTTAACGATTAGAAGATAATCTGAGCTAATTTTTTCCTCTAAGAAATATTCTTGAATTACTATACGATCAAAAAATCCCTAACAACCACAGAATAACTCTCAAATGTGGTCACATATACGAAATAAACTCGGCACACATCTTCATCAAATACTTGCAGGAAGAACGATATCAATTTCATCATCTCTCAATCAGCTCTTCCACATTTTCAAAATTCATAACCCAAATTGTAAATCAGAATATTTTTACTAAAATCATCCACACTAATATGGCAACTTGCCAGCAAAATTACTCCTAATATCACATCAAAGTCTGGCACTTCAAATAAAATCAAATCAGTCAATCATTTATATTTATAAACCCAAATCAAACACCAAAGTCCACAAATTTTAGCAAACTAAGGTTTACCCATCAGGGGTAGACATTCTCAAAGCTCGTTATAGAAATTAAAAAAATATATAAAATTTATACACAATTTCAAAGGTCATAGACTTATTCCCTTGCCTTGACCATAATTCACCTTCCTTTCTATCCTAAATACCAAATGGAAAGGGACTTTCTAAAAATTATCTTCACAAAAACATCACAAGAAGTGGAATACAGCACTGAGAAGCCCACCACCTGCTTACCTCACTCTTCAACTTATGGGTAGTAAATCGAACTTCATCAAAATAACCAAAAACCTCAAACACGTCATCCACTTTCTGAAGCTCAATCTTAGCCTTAATTAGATAAAACATCTCAAAAATTTTCCAAATTAGCTTTTAATCATTCGAATGGTGCTCTATCTTACCCCTAACTGACCATCCGTCATATAGCAACCAGACTTTCATCTGGATGCTGGATCAAATAAACCATTATGTTGCTCGCGCAACTCTTCATAGTCGATTAATCGACTTCCTGACTTGAATTCAAACCTTTACAATCCAAACTTTCATTCTTCATTAAAGGCTACACTTATCGCGCCCAATATTTAATCAAGTTTTTATTCAAGATGACCCAAAAATACCTCTCCTTACGACCTTCTTTCTGTTACCACTTCTGCCATGACTAAGGATCTCAAATGCATGTGGATAATAGTATTAATCTACAATAATATAAAATCATTACATCAATAAAGACGAAACCCGATCATGAGTTAACAATCCATATACATACAAGACTAAACAAAATAAAATCTGCATAAGATCTCATCGCATATAAATTCGAATAAACATAATATACGATCTACTATCCAAATATCGTAAGGGGGGTATCTAAATATACAACAACTCATCATTATAAAGTAATAAATCTAATATATCCCATACAAGGATCAAGACCCTCATTCGGCCATAAACAATAACCATAGCACACTATTAAGATTAGAAATATAGCCAATATAACCATCTCCATTCACTGAAAGAGACATTCGTGCCAGATCAAGTTTGAACTCCTGCAAGTATATCCATATCACTAATTTGAAAGGATAAAATATAAAAATGTGAGTCGATGGCTCAGCAAATATTATCATCGAATAAAATAATGCACATAAATCAGATGAAAGGAATATCACATAACAGCCGTGTAAAACAAAACACACTATCCGTGAAAAAAATTAAGGAGATGTCTAGTACTAAATCATCGTCCGTATCAAATAGTATTTTCAGGATGTAATCATAATAAATAATGATCTGATCAAATCTCATAGACGATATCATATCATATGATGGAGGTCACATCACAATAATTATGACCGTCACCACATCCGTGTGGGATGCATACCAACGTCTGAATTCAAATCTAATATCTCATATACTGAAATTAAAAGAAATACTAGAACCAAAACATATAAATAGAAAGCATATTTCGGGGCTTAATACATTAATAAGTACGAGATATTCTTATCGCCTATCCGTAGGCCAAATCATGTATCTCAAATCATAGTCTACTCAACTATATGCAAAAATATAAAATATACACGAAATCAAAAGATAAAAGATAAATAATACCAACTTCAGGAAAGGTTACCATCGCCCGGTAACCACGGTTATATCAGCTGTGATTTAAGCTACCAGCTTAAGGCCCGACTATGGTTTAGACCAGTAGCTAAAAGCCATCCGTGTACTTTGTCTCCCATAAACTAGGAACTTACTCACTATATTTTACTACCCGCAGTTTTAGATGTAATATCAAATTTAGTTATATATTATGACGTCTTAATATATTATTCCGTTAATTCCTTAAGATGGTTCTCATTTAAATACATAATGGTGCAGGTCAATTACAACAAAGCTTACCTTTTTCCCGGCGGAAGGGAGATCACAATCACATATGTCCCCATCGAGACTAAGCCTCACCGTCGAGAGCGGTATCAAATATCTTATGCCTTAGATCACATCTAACGTCCCCTCAGGTCTCAGACCGCCATGGTACCATAGGGACCCCACCCCCAGTAGCATGCATGTGGACCGATGCATGGCCTGAATTATGGTTCCACAACATACGGATACATAAACATAGATATATACTATTTGGGTGTCCAAAGACCCTCAAAATCATGATTGCCGGTGTAAAACCACCGAATAATCTGTAAAACATACATGCATGTATAGAATAAATAGATGGGTGTATAAAAATAATATGCATATTGGTAAAATTTTTAAATTGTAGTCAAATATTATCAGACACGAAATCAGACTAAGGATAGAGTTAGATGATACTTGCCTTAATTATATTCCAAGCAGATTTGTAAAAAGGATGCTCCAAAGTACCTGAATCGAATGATTCTCTCTCCTACCGACGCGCCTCCTCTCTCTCCTCTACGTGGTTCTTTACCGCGTGCACCACCACCGCGCAACCTCGCTTGCAACCACTGCTGCCTTGCCCATGAGCTACTGCCGCTTTCGCCTCCCATCATGGCCACTGTCCTTCTCCAGTGCACCCTCTCTCTCCTTGTCGCACGCCTTCTCCCACGTGGCCTCTCTCTCTCTTGCGTGGCTCACTCCTATGCATAGCTCGCCGTCCTGCGCCATCGCCACTATCACCGTTGCTGCCATGAACATCCACCATCGACTCTTCTGGCGTCAATTTTCTCACTGAGTGCTGCCACTAACCTCCTCTCTACACAACCCTCTACCATGCGCACCACCACCATGCCACCTTCCATCGTTACACCAATCTCCTCTCTCATCTTCTCTCTTCTCCTCCTTCTTTCCTCTTCTTATTCTCATCCCTTCTCTTGCCACGAAACCCTCTCTCTTTCCCCTTCTCCCTCTCTCTCTCTTCCTTTTTTCCTTTCCTTTCTTCTTTTCCTTTTTCCCTTCTTTTTCTTCCTTTTCTTTTTCTTTTTCTTCCTTTTCTTTCCCCAAGCTTCCACCCCCACCATATTATTATTATTATTATTATTATTATTATTATTATTTTATATTTTTATATTTTTTTCTTTTACTCTAAAATCCAAATAGATATTCGGATAACAATACGAGTATGCTCCAAGTGCTATTTTATAATTCCGATCATTTCTCAAAATTTTATAATATTTAATAAATTTTTACCACGCTTGAATTATCCAATCACAATTAATATTAAAATAATATAAATGGGACCTGGGATATTACAGGCCTTTTTTGATACAGACATAAAAGAGAAAAATCAATGCAGTTTCTCACATAAAATAGGATAACCGAGACAATCTTCAGCCATATGTTCAGATCTCAACTTCAGAAGTTGGAAGAGAACTCCCGCCGACTCCAATTCGCAACATCAAAGGCGCTATGTTGGCTCAGGGCAATCACACCCCTAAGCAAGACAAGTGATGTCTCCTGATGTGAAGCAAAAAGAACTCTACAATTTATAGCCGATAGGTAACCCTGACACTACTCTAATTAAAGTTGATTTGATTGATTTATGGATATATAAATAGTGTGCTCAAAGTAATTTATCGAACGTAGGATTGTCAGAAAATCAAGTTATTAGAGGTCCAATTTGTTAGATTGTCAAAAATTAAATGGCAAAAAATAGCATTTATATGTTTTAACTATTTAGAGAACACAAGAATATTTAAGCCATGCAAAGAAAAGGAACATTTTTCGGATAGTTCTATTTATTAATTCCTTTTAAAGTATATAAATTTACAATAGCAAAAGTACAACTTAGAAAAAAATAAAGAAGATATAAAATAGTAACCTAAATAGAAAATATTCTATTCTTTCTAAATACTTGGACACAAATTATATTAGAGGAACTGTGTGAACAAAGGGAATAAAAGAAAACGTCTTGTCCAAACTGACAATGTGTATCTCGATCACCTCGACGAGGGTCATCGAGATAAGGGCACTACTACAACATGCAGGCATGGGCTTAGGAAGGATGCCAAAAGGTATAAAAGTCGTCCCTTTCATAGGGGGAGCCAACTGCAATAATTATCCACCAAAATCGGGACCTTACTACCATGCTTGAAGGCCTTGTTTTGGCACAAACATAAAAAAGAGAAACTAAGACGATTTTTCACATAAAAGATGGTAACCAATATAGTTTTTAAGCATATTCTTACATTTTGACTTCGAAGGCTAGAATAGAACTCCCACCAACTTCGGTTCACAACATCAAAGGCACCATATTGGCTCAGGATAGTCACATCACTATGCAAGACAGGGGATGCCTCATGATGCAAAGCAAAAAGAACTCAGTAATTTATAGTCAAGAGAAGTGCTCAAATAGCATTCAACCCGAGGAGATATTGAATCACAGCATTGCTGATAAAGAATAAAATTCTATCAAATAAGACCCCAAATCAGTAGAATATTTGGAAAAGGAGCGTGCATTGACGGAGTTACAACTAACGTTCTGATGGGGACGGTTGCACCAGGTTGGCCCAAAGGGGTAAGCGGGCCAGAATGTATAGCAGTCCACTTGCCCAAAGGATGGTCAACGCACCAGTTGACCGGTGAAGACTCCAAAGCAAATTAGACGCAACCCAAAATAGATACAGCCCAAATCAAAATTGGCCCACACGCCCTTTCCTGTGTACAACGATCATCTGCCCTAATTCTCCGCAACGCTAAGGATGATAATCCTCTCAATAACAGAAATCCCCCAGAATAAAAGCACATCCCGAAAAAAAAATCCACAAATCAGTGCACGACCCACAATAACAACCTCAACATTCATTGCATGCGACATCTTTGCGAAAAGAGAAAATCCTCATTCCTGATCGTTACAACCCAAAATGACACCTGCATCCACATAAGGAATAGAAAAGACCCCCTCAGAAGGCGGGCATCTCAGCTCGCCACCTAAGGAAGGCGGCAAAGGCCCACAGCTATAAAACGTCCTGGAACGCACTTGATAAACACACTCTGAAGCACACTCAAACATGCATAAGTTTTCCGCCTCTAAAGTGCTAAATCACTCTTTTCTCTCTTCTACTACAAGTTCCTAGCAAACTCAGTAAACAGATAAGCCACTCTCAACAAGTATTCTACGACCAAAGCCGCTCACATCAAGTGCACCTCCGATATTTACTCTTAAATCTCTTTCCCTGCATTTATTCCAATATACTCTGTCTTTTTCCTTCTTTTTCTTGGAAGGTAAATTATTAATTTAAATAATAGATGATAAATCAAGGAGCGAGTCCCGTCATTTTTCTCTAATTTTTTATCATCTGTCGTGGTGCGTAGGATCCCAAGTGTACATGACGAAGACAATACCCAAAGGAGCAGTTGAATTCGAATCCGTCCGAGACTCAGATCTAGGACGCATCACGTCCCATCGAAGACATATTGGGAGTTGAGATTCAAACCTCCAAACAAGAGGGGATAGTGATGGGTACTGTTAGAAATAAGTCGACCCAATACATAAGTAGATAAGAGACCCAAACGATGACGGCCTAATAGAATGCACCACAAAGCCCATCAGGCAAATAACGCAATATATGAACCAAGGGACATGATCTAAATAACCAAATATTAAAGGATCATAAGGAACCGCTTAATGGTGGAATACAAGCGACGGTTAAATTGATCCAATAACTAGAAGTCTGATGGTCTAACCATTAAATTGAGACGATTGTTACACATACAAATAACGTTCTTCACAATTGAAATGAAGCAGTATCATACCCGTGCATTAATTATAAGCGCCTACCAACTAAATGATACCTCTCAGTATAAGTAAACCTTTTCCCCCAGAGAAAAGAGAAGAAGTTTGACAATGATAGAAAAATGAGGGGAAGTTAGACACTTCACTAGTTGAGTGCATAAATATCAAAAGCAATTCCACCAGTCGAGTTTATAAACAACAAAGACACTCTGCTAGACAAGTCTATAAACTAAAGTCATTTAGACAAATAGTGCACAAAAAGTAGTATTGTCATTTATACAAATACTTATTCCCTTTCACTCTATATTCTCACATTTATTTCTTAGTATCTTTCACATCCGAATAGAAAGATCACTAATTTGATTGTCAGACAATATATTGGAGAGCGAGTCTCGTATTTCTCTTACATTCAATTTATTTTATTATGATACGCAGGATCTAAATTTAGAATTACAAAGATTAAATCCATTTCTATTCGAACATTTAGGTGTAATAAAATGATTTTATAATTCGCATGATAATTCGAATACTTAAGTTAGTATCAAAATTAAAGTTGAAAAAAAAATAAATGGGAGTATAATGAGAAAAAAATAAGAATATATTTATAATAAATTCCATAGCTCTATCTATAAAGTATGGCCTACTGGAAAATCGGCAGTGCTCTCCAAATTCCACAATAATGGCGTCCCTGAGCTGCTCGGCCGCCCAACTGACCTCTCTCTTGGGCTCCAACACCAGCAATGCGGCCGATGTCGCCGATTACATCTGCTCCCAACTCTCCGCCGTCTCCACAAAGCTCACGGATACCCGCTACGCCGTCGACACCACCTACCTTCTTTTCTCTGCCTACCTGGTTTTCTCCATGCAGCTAGGTTTCGCAATGCTCTGCGCCGGCTCTGTACGTGCCAAGAACACCATGAATATCATGTTAACAAACGTTCTCGATGCCGCCGCCGGCGGCATCTTTTACTACCTCTTCGGCTTCGCCTTCGCCTTCGGTTCCCCTTCCAATTCCTTCATCGGCCGCCACTTCTTCGCCCTAAATTCTTTACCCAACGCCATCTATGACTATTCTTTCTTCCTCTACCAGTGGGCCTTCGCCATCGCCACCGCCGGCATCACCAGCGGTTCCATTGCCGAGCGCACACAGTTTGTCGCTTACATGATCTATTCCTCCTTCCTAACCGGATTCGTTTACCCGGTCGTCTCCCATTGGTTCTGGTCCTCCGACGGATGGGGCAGCGCCTCGAAAAACGGAAACCTCCTATTCGGATCCGGAGTCATCGATTTTGCCGGATCGGGAGTTGTTCACATGGTCGGCGGCATCGCCGGGTTTTGGGGTGCCCTCGTCGAAGGCCCCAGAATCGGTCGTTACGACAACGCGGGCCGCTCCGTAACACTACGCGGGCACAGCGCGTCTCTCGTCGTACTCGGATCTTTCTTGCTGTGGTTCGGATGGTACGGGTTTAACCCAGGTTCGTTTACGAAGATCCTGGTGGCTTACGGTGGCGGAGGCAGCTATTACGGCCAGTGGAGCGCCGTCGGCAGGACAGCTGTCACAACAACACTGGCCGGCTGCACGGCAGCCCTAACCACCTTGTTCGGTAAGCGGATCCTTTCGGGTCACTGGAACGTGACTGACGTTTGCAACGGTCTTTTGGGCGGTTTCGCCGCCATAACCTCCGGCTGCTCGGTGGTGGAGCCGTGGGCGGCGATAATTTGTGGCTTCGTTGCCGCTGTGGTGCTGATATGCTGTAATCAAATGGCCGATAAATTACAATACGACGACCCGTTAGAGGCCGCCCAATTGCATGGCGGGTGCGGATCCTGGGGAGTTATTTTTACGGGTCTTTTTGCCTCCAAAAGATACGTCGACGAGGTGTATCCGGGCGTATCCGGCCGCCCATACGGGTTGTTTATGGGCGGCGGTGGTAAGCTTCTGGCCGCTCAGATTATCCAGATCCTGACAATTGTCGGGTGGGTCAGTGCGACCATGGGTCCGTTGTTCGTAATCCTTCACAGGTTGAATCTTCTGCGGATATCCGCCGAAGATGAGATGGCGGGTATGGATCTGACCCGACACGGCGGATTCGCATACGCTTACCACGATAAGGATTCGCAGAAGCATGAGATCCAAATGTTCAGTACGGTCGAGCCCAATTTCGCTGCTCCAAGGGAGTAGCTGCGAGCCAATCAAAATGCTCGATTCGCCATCTCGATCCTAGTTCTTACGTAACCGAAATCCTGCGTTCGGGATTTGTTTTGTTCTTTGTACTTTGATGACAGCGTGTGAGATTATCAATCCCCTTAGTGCCGTTACAAATTTATCCGAGTTCGTATATTTGTTTTATAAAATTAGCTATTAATCAGCAGACATCAACGATCTACTTAGTATGGACTCGGGGCCCGCCATATCCGACGGTCAGATTTTTATAGTTTTAAAATTAGTTGACAAATTAATTTTTTAAACACACTAAAGTGTGAAGATAAATATGATCTTCAGAAGAATGTGCGGGAAAGGACACAACGAAAATGACACTCATTGATTATGATTTAATTTAATTATGTTGAATATAATTTAAATAAAGATAATTTGACTTGATTTGAATTCAAGCTAATAATCCGGACATAATATTGATTTGGGAGACAATCTTATTGAAGATTGAGTAGGGTGATTGAGTTATCAGGTGATCAAGAATATAAAAGACTAAGGTACTTAATAATTTGATAAAATAATAAATGAGGCATTTCGATAATTAAGAAATAATCAAATGTATTGAATCAAACTATAATGGTCAAACAGGTACTCAAATTTAACTGTTAGCTAGTTGTTAAATTAGTGTGAATAACTGTTATATAACTAATATAATTGTTAAAAATTGAATCAACACAATCTACAGAGAACAATTATACTGATTTCAGATAGACAAGATTATTGACACTCGGATTATAAATATAGACCTCCGGTCAAGAATGTGGGATGTTAAGTAATCATATAATTTCACAATCTGATAATCATATGCTCAAACAATCAGTTGCCAATAGTGAGTATAAATAAAATACTTCAGCACAACCTTCCATCTCATAATCACCCCTATTCTTCTTATATTTTACATCTTTTTTCCTTTTCCCTTAGAAAAATTATTGATACAAATATTGAAAGATATATTAGAGAATGAATCTCATATATTTCTTACCTGATGTGTTATATTATGATGCATAATTACAAAGATTAGACCCTCATTCTTTTGAATCAACCAAAGGTTCTAACCGATTCTTTAACTCATATAGTAACTTAGATATCAGGTCTGCATCAACTTAAAAATTAAAATAATATATATATATTAATTTAATTTTTTTTATTGTAGTATTGTAATACTTGGATTCTTGTTTGATTTATTTTAGTAACGTTTATTACTTAAGGTATTTTGAAGATATTAAAATTAATTATATATTATGAAATTTTAAAGGAATTCGGTTTACGAATCGGCTCCTAAAGCATGCCCAAAGGGCGCTTGAGCACCAGTTGAGTATAAATAGAGGGGAGCAGTGCCAACTCGCCAGTTTTGCACAGGGGAAGAAGAAGAGAGGAAAAGGAAAAGAAGAGAAGAAGAAGAGATCGAGTAGATCGAAGCATCCTTTCATGAGATCTGTTTGATATAATGTTAAAATAAGTATCTATAAATTCTATATTTAGTCTATTTTAATATCTAATAAGTTGTGTATGTTTTAAAGGTTTTACATACATGCACGTTATTTTTATTTATCTTATTTGTTTTTGGTGAACATACATACTTTATTTATTAGTCGATTTAGGGTTTTATAAATATTTGAATATTTTGCCATGTGTTGAAAAAATATGTAAATATTTGACACTATATATTTTGATAGCATTATATTTGTATGAAAAAAGTCATAAAATTTACATAAATTGCACATTAGTACTCATATATATTGCTTGGAATGGTTGCCACTACCTTTGTTATCTGATATATGATAGTTGATCTGTATTTGCGGCACATCTCCCGACTTTTTTCTCTATAAAAATATCTATAATTTTATTTTTTATTGTTAGAAAAAATGCTCTATTTGTAATTGACTCACCCCAACTGTATTTAATAAAAATTATTATAAGTGAATTAAACAAAAAAATAACATACTCAGATGTTATAGTGTATATTAAACTTGAAATTTGTATTCAAAGTCACGAATGACAAAATATATTGAGTACATTTTTTATTTATGGGAGACAGAATACATGGATGGTCATACCCATAGATGTAAATAACAGTTGATCTGATTTAAGATTACTAAGAGTATGTGTAATCCTTCATCAAATTAGTCTTTTGGTCTTTAATTTTTTAATTTTGTGTATACTTTGTATTTATATGTGAATTTATATTCAAACTTTGATTTGAGATTTATAGGTTTGACAACATATAGGATTTGGGTAAATCACGTACATATGATATGTTATTTTTATTCTAAAATCTATTTGATTCTTACATGATTTTGCTTTAGACTTTGATTCTATTTATATAATTTTGATTCAGATTATATTCCAATATGCATATGTTTATCTGATTCTGATATGATTATAATATGACTATGATCATCTAAATCTTTTTACTGATTTCGCTCCATATCACTTCTATTCAATATACATCCCAATGAAATTATATTTTGATCTAATATACGATTTGAATATGAGAATGTTTAAACGAGTTTCAATTTCGAATTATGATTCAAATTTGTGATTTGATCTTTGATTTTCGGTTTTTGGATATGTGAGTTGGCTTTTGAAATTGAATTTTCGAATTTATATATGTTATCCGTTTTTAAATTTGTATATATTACACTCAGTTTTTTAATATTTTTTTGTGTTTTTATCTTTTTTAAAAATCGATTTATGAGTCTTCCTCCTAATTTCGAACATATTTATTATTTTAGATGATATGATACTTGATAAGTTTCAGATTCACATTTTCTATTTGTTATCTCTTCAAATTAGTAGGTTTGAAAATATTGTAGGAGTTTGGATGAGATCCAATCATTGTTCATTCATTATGTTGAGTTTCAATTTCGTTTTAGTTTGAGTTTTTGTCAGTCGTAATTTAAATGTTTGGGTTTGGTCGAATGTAGGCCCATTGTTATGTATATAAGAATTATTAAATTATTCAGTTATTGGATTATTTGTAATTATGGTCTGGTCTATCATGTCCCTTATGATATTTTTGGAGCGGGTTATGTATTATATTATTCGGATAATTATCTGATAAGATTCTATGATTCGATTTTAGACTCTATTATTATTATTTTGGATGATAAATTTTATGGTCTATTTGTTTGATTATGCCTAGGTATGAAATTTTGTATTATTATTTTAAGATTTTAAATTTTATGAATAATAATTAATTAGACTTATTTTAATTCAAATTTCTGACAACTTTAGATATTTTTAATTATATATTTATGGGCACTTGATTTTAGAAAAAAAGCATAAACATAAAAATAGGGAAAAATATTTTATGTATTTAGATATTTAAAAAAATATTCAAATTTTTATACAAAAATTTAAGTAAAATTATTGTTTCATAATTTGTTTTTTTTTTTAAATTTTCTTAAAGTTTTTAAAAAATTATTTATAAAATGACAAATTAAATTACTCTATTCCATAGATTTATAAATGTTCTGTCGAGTTTGCACGGTCAAAGAGGTGCAGCGATCGCTTTGACGTATCTAGCAGATAAATGGGGTGACAACGGTGATCTTACAATGTGAAATATATATTTTATATTTATTATTTTTTTAGCTTGTTTTTAAATATCAATTTTATTTTAAAAAATATGAAATATATGCTTTATATTATAGGATCCCCATAGGGCGAAGCTTGGAGTTGCACGGGGAGCCGTCGATTCGATTCATTAATTTAATTGATGAGATCCTGTGGCGCAGAAACGCCTCCAGCTGTCGCGGGGCCTAATCCCGTATGCAAGGAAAATGATAGGGGGGTCATGAGAGTCACGTGATCGTTGTTAGGCACAACGGAAAGCCCTGACTGCTTTTTGACTGTGCGGCTACGTCTAGTAGGTAGGCCGAAATAAAATGAAAATTAAATGAATATAAATTAATATTATCTTGATGAGTTTGGTAAAATCCGACCCAATAAAAAGTTCAAACTGCTTTATCTAACCCACGGGTGATTATTCAACCGTTTGATCCAATCCACCGGCGGTTGACTATGGATAAGATCAACCGTCTATATAAGGACCTCATCCAAAGAGAAAGGGGGACCGGAAGCCAAGAGGGAGAAAACCTCCAAAAACCTCCAAGAGGAGGAGAAAGGAGAAATGGCCTAAATGGCTAGAAGGCTGGGATCTGTTTCGGGCTCCGTCCAAATCCGCATCCCAAAATACCATCTCAAGCCAAGGATCCAAAAGGAAGAGATTCTCTTTCTCTATTATTGGAAGCATGACTTCCACAAAACATTCCACCCATCAAATATATACCATTTATTTATCTTTCTATATTCTCAAAAGATTTCTCGACTAACGTCGGAGGGTTTACGGTGAAACAATTTCCGCCAACCTCCGACCGTTAGTTTCGATTGACAGTTCGATTCAAGACTAGTATGGAGATGGATCCGTCGTCGATCGACCAACAAGAAGATCCAATTTGCGGCCCCTGACCCGTAGGACAATCCGAATT
The DNA here is from genome assembly GCA_033239525.1 of Nepenthes gracilis. Taxonomy (NCBI): domain Eukaryota; kingdom Viridiplantae; phylum Streptophyta; class Magnoliopsida; order Caryophyllales; family Nepenthaceae; genus Nepenthes; species Nepenthes gracilis. The sequence goes on along the minus strand of BSYO01000019.1, from coordinate 13,967,298 downwards.
TCTGGTACGCAACATATCTAAAAAATTATTATTTTTACAAATAATATTGGAATAAATATTATGTTATTTAATTTATTTAAAAAATAATTAGTTGAATCAAGAATAAATATTCATCTATAATACATTTACAATCATTTTTCTATGTTGTCGCTTATTATATATATGTGTGTGTGTATATATATATATATATATATATGTTAAATATGGTCCAAAAAAGGATATTTTAATATGATATAAATTCAAAATGATCAAATAAATACAAAATCAATTTAAAGAATAACTTTAACGAAAGCTCAGCAGATTATCGAGTGATCAGGTGACTAGAACTGTGAAAGATCAAAGTAATTAATGATCCGATAAAATAATTAATAAAATATTTAATCTTGACGAATATTTTCATACCACTGAAGGATCATTAGCCGCATTAAAATAAGTAATAACAGTCAAATAAATATCAAGAATTAACTATTAAACAGTTGTACAACTAACGTAACGGTTAAAATTTAATGTAACATAATATTTTAGATAGTAGCCGTACTAATTTTAAATAGACTGATTTATTGACATTCAGGTTCTAATTCTGAATACAGAAATATCAAATTAACGGAGTTCAAATCTCTTAATCTACTCAATTTCATACTTATTCCCTTTAAATTTTCACTTCTGAATTTTTAATTTCTTAAAATAGATCATTATCTTAAATATTTAAAGATATATTGAGTAATGAGCCTCGTATATCTCATATATTCTTATTTTTACCACTTTACATTGATTAGAATTCATGAGTGAAGATATGAAGAAAGAAGTGGCACAAAGGGAAGCAATTTTAGGTTTAGAATTTTCATTAGGTAAAAGACAAAAATGCCCTCCTATTAAGTTGAGAGTATGAAATTATTGGGTTTTAAAGTCATTTTATCATTAATAGCAAAAATCACTTGTCCCATACAAAATCAACAATTGCACAAATCTTTTAAAAAATCACCCGACTCAATAAAAAATCATCGACTCAATACAAACTCAGCTGTCGACTCAATTCAATTTTGATAAGTATTTTGACTAGCACAAGTCATCCAGAGGAAACAAATAAAAATAAAAAAAATAAAAAGAGTTACTTATGCCTGATTTTTATAATTAATATACGTAAATAAGTATCATTTTATATAAAAATTTATAATTAAAAATTATATTTATTGCGGCGTGTAGGGTTTGTAAATTCAGTAACTTATTAAATTAAAGAGTTGTATGCTTTTAAAAATAAAACATTTAATCAAAAGAGTATGACACAATAAGAATATTATATCGTTTTATAATATTATTGATTATTTATAAAGACACTATTTTTAATAAATTAGATTTAATTAATGAGATATCTTTTGAAAATATAAATCTTCCCTTTTGTCGGCTTAGATTGTTGACATTTTGTTCACTTGGGACTCGAATGAAAGTGTTCGATATTACACGGTCAGTTAGCTTCAATCTCCATATTCTTGATTTATACAAATGAAAGCTGTATTGCAGGATTGAAACCTATAATAAATAATAAATATTATTTAATTATTTTTAAATATTATTAAATAATAAAATATTGATCAAACATTGATAGGTATAGTTCTTTTTAACTTCGTAAGTGTATGAAAGTTTAGTATAATTTTTTCGATAAATCGGGTATTGTATCCATAGAAAGTTAATTTTTTTATGCAAAATTAATTTCGTAACTATTTTATATTTTTTTAAAAATATATTAAAAAAAATTAAAATATAAAATTGGTGATAATCAAGGTAGCCATAACGGCCGTGGTACGATCCTGAATTTTACTAAAAGATATAAAATATTAAATAATAAAATTTAAAATTGTTAAAAATTAAAATATTTTTAGCAATTGTGCCGTCACGCAGTAATAAAAGTTAAAGTACAGCAAATTAAAGTGTAAAAATATAAGAATAACAAAGCGACGGTGATATAGTCGTCCAATACTCAAAATAAGAAAAGACAATAAATAATGTGTAAGAACTAAATAATATAAATATAAAATTATAATAGTAGCGATTTTCCTTCTGTAGCTTTCTATGTGTTTACCGTTTTTCTTCTACTCTCTCTTTTTTTCTTAAATATATATATATATATATATATATTAATACATATATATATTTATTTGAATATATACATATATTTTAACCATTCAAAAATTTGATTACACTCATCTTCTCTATATTTCTTCGATCGGCTACGTAGATTGACAAAAATAATGACTTCATGCAGTCAATTTGCATACTTTATATTAAAAATTTTTGTTCAAAAAATAAAACATGTATAATTAAAATATATATAATTTAATTACTTAATTTATATAAAAATTATTAAAAAATAACAAAAATCAAATGAAAATAAAAATACAAAATTCAGTGTTTATCAAATATCTAAATATAATGGATTGAGGGTACCTCATCTCTAAAAAATATAATAATAGTATGTTTGGTTAGCGGGAATAGAAATTTTATTTCAACATTATTCTCAGTAAAATATTTATTTTACTATTTGATTACATTTTAATATGGAATAAATATTTTCAAAGAAATTTTTATTCCTGAATCACAGGGAATAAAAAATATTAGGTTTTGTTAGATATTTTTTATTATGAGATTTAAGAGAATAACTATTCTCACATTCCATATTTGTTATTATTGTATTATCTTCTCCTTTTCTCCTCGGCAGTCGTCTCGTGTTTTCTTCTTTTCTTGCGAAACCCTTTCCCGTGAACCTATAGTGCTACCATAGAGCAAGAGAGAGTAAGAAAAACAAAAGAGAAATTGACCAAAATCAGAGAATAAATTATAATTTTTATAAAAAATCTTGTTAATAATATAGAGGATTGAAAATATTAGAGGTTGTTATCGCTGGCACTATTGTGCTGTGCCGATTTGTCGTTAGGCTCTGTTTTGGAGGGGAGGTTAGGGTAATGGAAGAGCAAGAAAAAGGAGGAGGAAGAAGGAAGAAAAGGAGAGCGAAGGAAAAGGACAAAAGTAAAGGAAAAGAAGAAGAAAAAGGAAAGAAAAAGAAAAAGAGAATGAAGGGGGAGAGAAGATTCAGTAAATATGTTTGACGTGGGGAGTGAGGGAAAAATTATATATATATATATATATATATACATGTTATATTAAATATATATTAAAATATGAATATTATATGATAAAAATATATATTATATTAAATAAAAAAATTGGGTTAAAAATAAAATTGTAAGTTAAAATTATTATAAATTTTTAAATAAGAGTAAAAAAGTTATTACTATAAATTTTTATATTATTTTTCATCTTATTATCATATATCGAATAATAAAATATTAATTTATAATATATTCTATTTCAATATCCAAATATGAAAATATAAATTCTCAACTCTATTTTTATTTTGTTCTATCAATTATGATTAACGATTCCATTATCACCCTATTCCATTTCAATAAACAAACGTTCCGTAATTGTTTATTTTTAAATAGATAGTGTTGTGTATCGAAGATCTAGACATTTATTCAATTGTGTTGGGTTGGACTTTTATATCTCTTAATTTGGATCTCATGTATCATAATAATAAATGAGATGTAAGAGATTACGTAACTTATTTTTTAATATATTTTTTAATACTCAAATTAAAAATTTTTTTAAAAGAATAAAATATATATATAAAATGGGATAAGTTTAATAGTAAGAGACAGATCATATTTGGATATTTGGGCTATGTGATATTCTAAGGACAAAAGTATTTTCAGGTAATAGTGTTTTTCTCATCCTCTCCACTCTACTAAATAAAACTTGTATATTTATAATCTGGATGATAAATCTGTGTAACCCCTTGTCAAGATGTAATACCAAATTTATTCTTATTTTGGGCCATTTTTCACGTTTATACTCATAGCCGTTCAACCATTTGGTTAGTCGGTAAATCGTTCATTTGATTTAATTTTTGATTTATTTTCGTTTCAAATTAGCCAACTCGGTTGATTGATATTCATTTATAAGCTCATAATCTGTAGGACTCGTATTTAATCGGGTCAAGCTGATCTATTTAGTTTATATTTAACAGATAATTATTATTTAATTATTTTAAAATAATTTATTTTAATTAATTTTTAATTTTTTAAAAAATTAAATTAAATTAATTTATTTAAAAATAAACAACTAAGACATAAAAAAAGGACCTTTATCTTCCTAAGATATGAAACTTTCCCTAAATTTCATCTACTATCTACCTATTACTTTATAGTCTATGTCTATATATATATATATATATATATATAAATGGATAATATACCAAGCCATAAAAATATCCATAAAATAATTAAGAATATTTTAGTAACCTCTGTCATAAAATGATTGTTATATTTTTGTTTTTTCTTTCTACTTAGTCCATATCAACCCTATCAAAGTTCAAATGCAACTAAGTTGAACCATTAAATTTTATTTTAAAATTTTAATTAATTCAAAATCCACATATATATATATATATATATATGTCAATATAATACTTCGAAATTTTCCAAAAAAAAATTTAAAATAATAGAAAATAGATGCAATTGATGAAGAAAAATAAGGCATTAAAGCAGATTTTTTAAAACTAGAACATAGATATTATCAAATTGGGTTGAAATTTAGCCTTGATGGGGATGCCATTAGTAGGTCGGTCTACAAAGGGAGAAGTGGCCCAAAACCAACAGCAGTCCATTTGTACCTGGGACGATCAACGCTACCATTGATCGAAGAAGTAGTAAGTAGGTCGGCCGTGGCCCAAGATAAACGCGGCCCATATCTAAATTAGCCCACACGCATCTTCTCAAACCTCAACGATCATCTACCTTAATTTTTCGTATCTCCAAGAAAAACAATATCCACTATAACGGCAACCTCTCAGAATCAGAGCGCTTCCCGAGAGGAGGACGCACGAATCGAAGCATAATCCACAAAGAAACCCTAAACGGTTACCATGCATAGAAGGAAATGGATTACCTTCTTGACCGTTGCAATTGAGAATGGTGCCCACATTCACATAGAGAAGGCGTCGATCCCTACATAAGGTAGGCATCCTACCTCACCACCTAAGAAAGGCGGTAGAGGCCCACTGCTATAAAAGACTATGGAATTTCACTCCACAGACATACTTTCTCTTACCAACAAAACGCCATTTAGTAAACTAAGGCTGACAAAAGCTCTCTACGCCCTCAAGCTTTCCAATACTTGCTCTTTTTCTTTTAGTTATTAGTTCCTTGCGAATTGAATATTGAGGAAAAACTGCTTTCTATAAGTATCCTCAACTCCAGCTACTCTCTCCACGAGTGTACCTCCCACCAATGTTCCCGAAAACACTCCAAGCATCCATCTTTGCATTCACTACGTTTTACATTTTCATCCTCAAAAGACTCATTACTAACTTGATCATCGAAGTGTTTTCGGTGGGATCAAATCCCGCTATCGCCCGACCTATTATTCTAAGTTGTGGTGTGTAGGATCCCAAGTTCGACGGACTAATATTAGAATCCAATGAACAACCCAATCCGAATCCATTCAAAGTTTAAATCCAGAACACATTAAGCCTCAGTTTATCATCACAACTCAACCAAAAGGCTGATAAGAACAATGTCAACAACAAATGCAGGGCAGGATTTTATTTTCCCGGAAAATGAAAACGAAAACCAGAAGGAAAATGAAGAGGAAAAAAGACTGGTGAGACTCTAATCTTGAGCTTTGCCAATCATTAAGGTAATTAATCAAAGAATTCTTGATCATTTTTCACTTAACTTGCCTAAAATCCAGCATTAAACACTGGATTTGAACTCAAAGGGATCAAATTTTCACCGTGACTCATCCCTAAACAAGAAGAAAAATTCATGTTCTTCGCTAAAACCGCAGCTTGATGATTGGCCACATTGCACTTGAGCGCCTCCATGGCCGACTGCAACAACTCGAGCTCGTCCATGCCGAGCTCGTCGACGCGGGCTTCCCACCAGCGCCGATGACCGCTCGATTTCTTCGACTGGTCGAGCACTTCTCCGCACCTTCTCTCGGCTTCTAAAAGATCGAGTACCAGAGTCAGCTGTGAGCTGAGATAGTCGTTACCCTTGAAGGCAGAGGGATTTCGAGTAGTGAACCGACCGAGGAACCGATCGACGATGGGCTCCACGTCAGGGTGGCCGAACGAGAAGGCCTTTCCTCCGGGAGAGAAGACTACGGCGGCGATCTCGGCTCCGCAAAGCGTAGCCAGTTCGCTGGCTTTTTGGAAGAGGCCGAGACGGCGTTTCGAGAAGGTTACTTGGCGATGGCTTTGATTCTTGATCTTCGCCATTTTTATCTTTTGCCGGCCGATGCTCTGCTTCTTCTTCTCCATTGTGAAGCTTGGAGATACATTCTCAAGCCATTTAAAAGGATTCGTTCAGAGAAATTGAACGCTTAAAGCTAGCTGGTTATGCTGTTTTTTTTTAAGGCTTTGAATGTTGATTATTTACTGTGTTGCCCTTTATTGAAGATTTGGGAGTTAAGAGAATTTAATCTAATTAATGTGTTGACAACTATGATATTATTTACTTCCCTCTAAGATGCCAACCATATAATTAAATTTACTTATAAATTTTATGTAGTTTTTAAATAATTTGTAGCAAAAAATAAAATCTCCATAGTCATGATTTTTCAAGCAAAAATCGAATGCGGACATAACAATCAAGCAAATTGGATCGATTTTTTAATCGGGTTCGTTGTCGATAGGGTTGAGGATGGGGGCAAATTGTTCATGTATAGGCTTATGTGGATCGAGTGAGACTTCTTAAGAATGTCTAAGGAACCAAAAATTTGAACATATCCACGCTAAAAATACGATAATAAAATCGAATGGTCTGAGTTTTGTTCTGAGTCGTGTAATTTTTTAGAGTTCCGTTTAAGGTTTTATTTGACGATTTTTAAATTTTTTCCTGAGATATATAGGAGTAGAAAATATATAAAAAATATTTTCAAAAGGGGTGTTAAAAAAGGAGTAACATGCTAATTTAATTAAATTTGAAATGATTTAAATAAAGATGTTTTCTTATAATAATTTGATAATTATAGAAAAGTTTTCAAAATTGTTAGCTTGAACCGAACCGACCCAGTGAAACTAATTCGGGTCAAAAAAATAACTCACTGGTTAGCTATCCAAACTCTAAACACCCCTAGAATCTCTGGTTGATTTAGATTCGACTCTGACTATTTTGGGTCCGATCCATATCTAGTTTACGCCATATTTTAGTGTTGGTTTTATCTTAGGCTGTGTTATTTTAATATGTTCCTCCTACAAATAAAATTTCATTATCATTTCAATCGGTCAATTATTTGGGTTATAGTTTCAATTTTTTTTTCCAAGAAATATGGTTTTTAATTTTTTATTAAAAAATAAAAATTACATATTATTTGATATTTATGATTCATCTCAAATATTCTAAATAATATAGAATTCCATGTTGAATTCGAATATTCAATTGAAGATTATACAAATTAGTGTCAAACAATCAAAAATATTTTTTAGATATTTTTAAGTGATATAACAGCTATTTATTAATATATTTTTATTAAATTAATTATTATAAATAAAATATTATATCATTTAATATTGTTTGAACATAACCTCCAAACACCATTCTAAATTAAAATACTGAAGAAGCACCCCCTCTTCACGTGATGGGCTCTGCCAGGTTACTAGCTGTTTAAGTTAGGAGCTCCCTTGCACCTACTATTGCACATCTCTCTCTCTCTAACGCTTGATTTTTTTTTTTTATTTATAATTTATAACATCATTTATATATATGTATAATAAATTAATTTAAAAATAATTATATAATAATAATTTAAGTAAAAATTAAATTACTTAGAATTATGCTCAATACTTAAAACGTGCCTATTCCACGTTTGTGTGTTTGTAGGAATAAAGGTGCGCCTGATATATATTTATGCGATACTCATACATATTTTGGATAAAATAGGTTGTGTCTGAGTTGCGACTGTGTTGGCACCCATGCAGAGAATTGGTAGAATATGCAATACCTGAATTGTGTTTGATGCGGAGGTCGTGTGTGCTTGAACTCATGCAGAGAATTGATAGAATATGCAAATCTTGAATTGTGTTTGATGCGGAGGTCGTGTTTAAGTTGCGACTGTGTTGGCACTTATGCAGAGAATTGGTAGAATATGCAATACCTGAATTGTGTTTGATGCAGAGGTCGAGTGTGCTTGAGGTTTGAGAGTGACATCTACTGCACGATTATCTGATGTTTGTGCAACAATTGTATTATTTAAGGCTTGACACACACTATTTTGATCACTTCCGGGGGGGGGGGGAAAAAGGAGAGAGAAAAGAGAGAAAAAAATAAATGAGTTTTTAGAGTTTTTCGGAGTCAAATATATTAAATCAGATGTTTAAAATATGTATTTTTAAATGTATTCTTTAGTCTATTTTATAAACTTTTTAAATGTCTGCATATTATTTACTAATATACTGTGTCATAAGTTATTTCATAATAAATCTACTTATTGTTGCTACTTCAAGTCATAGCAACTGATGCCAGCTTGAAACATATGATATCTCTCATATGACAGTCCGTTTTGGTTTTATTTGAGACCGCACACAGCGTAAAAAAAATCAATCAGGCCTAACTTTTTAACCATACACGTTTATAATACTGGTATAATTTAAACAAATCCTATAAAATTTCAGCAAGCTGAATCGGACTGATCGATTGGCCCGAGCTTTGATCATAGGGTTCTGTTTTAGTGAAGGGAAACATTTGCAATCTCTGGTTCTGGTCAATTTGATTTGTCTTCAGGTGGCTGCAATCTACAAAAGGAAGGAAGCAGGATACAGAAGCACAAAAAGACAGGCAAGACAACCAATAGTTCCATTTTGATTCTAAAACTTATGTCATAAAAAAGGCTTATAAAAAAGTAATTTTATGTTTGAATATTCAAAAAATTATCAGAAAAAAAAACTATATAAAAAATTTGAAGTGAAATTATTAAAATTATTTTCTTAGATTTTCTTACATATATAAAAAAAAACAACAACAACAAAAACAAACCATAGAGTAGTTGTCTCTAAGGGGCAGGAAGCTCGTTTGGCAGGAATAGAAGAATAGAAGAGAGCATGCTACAAGGGGGTAGGAAGCTCATTTCACAATAATAGATCTTGCAAGAATGCCTTCACCAGAACAGTGACTATACGAGGAGGGAGGTTTATTATGTAAGCGAATTTTGCCATAGGTGGGTCCACAATCTTCTCCTAAAAGCAACACAGCCTCCTTGCAAAGGCAAAGGCAACGCTAGTTTCGACCCACTGTACCATATAGTTTCAGAAACAACAAAAGCTGCAAAAAAGACAGCTGAACAATTTCAATATTATTCTTAGCAGAGACAGAGTAAACAGACACAAAGACAGAACAATAAGGAATAGTTGAAATCTAAAAAAAAAAAAAAGGAAAAACAATTCAGTTCAATGCTTTGTAAGAGTGAGATTCTTGTTCACAAGGTCGTTTCTCTTCCTTAAGCGGTCAAGAGACCCACAGCACATACAAAGGGCAAGATGGAGTAAAGGGATACCCTTAAACAAAAGTAGATATGGAAGGTATCCAGGACTGTAAAACACTCAGGTATCAATGTCGTTGTGAGTTGTGGACGAGGGAAGTAACACTAAAAGACAAGGAAGTTCGGATGCTTAATGTGTAGGCCAAATGAATCACATGTAAGAAAAAATGAGTTAGTTGTAGTTCAAAATAAAAGAATAGATATACCTCAACAAATTTGGAGTGGAATGACACAAAATAATTTAAAATTACTTATAATATGGAAAGATAATATATTAAATCGAGTGAAATAATAAAAATAGATTTGTATTGCCAACTGTAGTTATTAAGACTTGACCTTGCTATTTTTATTGTCATAACTATTCCCAATGAAATTTGCCTTTTTCCTTTCTTTAGTGAAAGACATCAAGTTTTGCCTGATCGATCAATGGGGTTCAATTTTTCGATACCAATACTTTTTGATACTGTAACAATATCACAATATATATTCATATTAACTGATACAACCGATAAATCGATCAATATGACCCTATCAACTTACAATTTTTAGAAATATTTTCTATTCGATATATTTAATACTGATACGTATTGTCTAACATGTCAGATACAAACATGACCATAATCGATACCGATATTTTCATCCATAGTTGGTTCACTTATAGTATTATTGCTAAAGGCACACCTAGGCTCAAGGCTCAAAACCTGGCATCTCATAAAAACCCACGTAAGGCTCATTCCAAGAGACATGCTAGATTCTAAGGCGCACCTTTTTGTTTGAAGCTCAAATGAGCTTGCAGGACAACAGAATTTCCTTTTTAAATTAAAAATTGGATTTTTTAACTGTTGCGTCTAATACTAATTTGATATTTTAGAAAATGACATTAGTGAACATGATGAAGTAGTTGATTAGAAAAATGGATGAAAGCTATGACAATGATGACGAATTTGTACTTAAGACAATTCTTCCACATGGGATTTATAGCAAAATTTATTGGCAAAAATAAGCCGACACATTAATTGTTACCCTAAATTGAGCATCAATGAATCATGTATGCTAGTGCATCTAGAGCTACTCCACTAAAGATAAAAGTGAGGAAGATGCTACCTCAGGGAGACATATGAAGACAAAGAGCCATTCAAATGAGAAGAAGATAAACTTTTATTTAATAATGATGATAAATATTAGCCTTTATTTTGAGTAGTTTGAGAATAATAATTCAAATTTGTTATTAATCTTATTGTTCTTATATGTTCCTAATAAATTATATTTATTAATTACTATCTTTTATATTACTAGTTGAACTATAAATCTATGGCTATTGGCAAAAATATTTTATTATATTTCTTATTTATATTTAGCTTTAATAATTGAAATTCACAACGAAAGTATTGTGTGTGTGTGTGTGTGTGTAATGTGTGTTAGAAGTGTATATCTCACTCCTATCAAGCCTTTCGCTTAAATCCTAGGGATCCTTTGACACTTGATGCATTTTGCACCTTTTAACAACATTGATACATCTTTTTATAGTTGCCTATTTTGATAGCTCACTGATATCTTATGACAGCCAATTAAGCTTTCATTTGCCTGTAGGAGTTTGACGAGAAAAGGTAAGCAAACATTAGAGCACAATTTTCCTACTTCAAAACCCCCTAAATCATGCATTCAACATTTGGAGATAAAAAACAGGCAAATAAACAGAGCTCAGGTACCATCATCTATCAAATTCCTACCATGAAATAGTTTCTGCAGGATGTAAAATTACAGACATATGAAAATCAACAAATGCAAAATCATTTCAATAAGAGCGCCACAAAGAAATAAACATCTATACCATTCATTAGTCCCAAAGCAATCTTGCAAAATTATAATCAGGCTTGCTCTGCTGCTTTATTTGGAGAAACATCATCATCTTTGCTCACAGAAGAATCTGTTGACTCTTTCTCATCTTCCTTGCTTCCAAACAACTTAGATGGTAGCAAAGAAGCAACTGCAGCTCTCGCACTCGCCTTGGCTTTTTCTGCCTCTTCAGCTTCCCTTCTCTTCGCCTCTTCCTTCTCACGTTCCTTCTGCTCAATAAGCTTTCCCAACTCCTCTTCCCTCCCTTCTTTCCTTAGACCATCCTTAATAATCTCCTGCATATCGTCATTAAGGTCAACACTTCCATCATCGAGCATTTCCCCCACAATTTTAAGCACCTCATCCAACTTGCTTACATCACATAAAGCCTTGAACATGAATTCATAACTGGAAGCATCCATCTTGAGCTTCTTCACCATCAAATCAAAGAATGATTTTGCCTCATCAACCTTTCCAAATTTAACCAATCCATCAACCAATCTATTATAAACTGCTAAATTTGGTCTCAATTTTTCATCAATCATCTTTCTAAAGTACCCAGCAGCATCATCTGGTCTATTTTCCTTAAAGCATGTATCCATCAATAAACCATATGAAACCTCGTCAGGATTAACCTTCTTTTTATTCATCCGGCCACAAAGCTCCTCTGCATCAGGCAACAACCCATTGCTACAAAGCTGCTCGATTAAATTGTTAAATGACACGATGTCCGGACTACATCTGCTCTCATCCATTCTCATAAAAACTTCAACAGCTTCCTTAAACCGTCCTTCTGCACAATAACCATCCACCATCACATTGTAACTCCCAAGATTCACGGTTAGATTTTGAGGTGGGTTATGCTCTGTTTTCATCCAATCGAACAATCTTAAAGCCTCTTCAAATTTCCCATTCTTAGATAAAGCATCCAAAATCAAATTAAATGACATCGCCCCCATCTTAATCCTGGAATGCTCTCTTGTTGCCTCCTGATAAAGCTCCATAGCCTCGTTCTCCAATCCTTTTAAGAAATACCCCTTCATCAGTCCCCCATATATAATTCCATCACTCACATCCCCACCTAATTTCGCTTTCAATTCCTCGTAAAGATCAAATATCTTATCAGCATCCTTAGTCTTTGCGCACCCATTCATCAAATGACTGTAAACAATCGGGTCCGCAGAAAATCCCTTCGACAACATCTCATCTTTCAACTCAATTGCCCTCTCAACCTTACTATTATCAACAAGACCCTTGGCTAAAATCCTATAAGTAGTAGGGGAAGGATTGAATGGGGCATTATTAATCAACTGCTTATAATGTTCAAGAGCAGTGTCAGTTTTCCGACACTCACAGTAAACCGTGATGAGAAGATTGTATGTGACAACATTGGCGGCGATTCCAGCCTGAGTGATGAAGCGGTGAAGAGAGAGTAGGTCGGCGTAGCGCGACTGGCGGAGGAGGGCGGCCATGACCGCATTGCATGTGAAAATTGTAGGTCGGCAGTTGGAGTAGACGGAGTGGCGGGTGTAGAGGGCGGCCTCGTCGAGGTCGTTCTCCCGAATTAGAGTGAGAATGCGGTTGTGGAGGTTAAGCCGGTTGCCCGTGAGAACGGAGACGGTTTCGGGGAGTTTTGGGGCGTTGGGGTTAGGGTTTGCCGACGAAGGAGTGCGCTGCTGCTTCTGCGGTTGAGGGTGGCGGAGGGAGTTGAGCGGGGGTTCGATCCTGAGGCGGCGTTTCCGGCGGCGACGCTCGGCGGCGGCTTCTTCTGGTGTGGCGAAGGAGAGTAGGCGGATAGAGAGGAAGGGTGGGCGGAAGCGGCAGTCAAATGGTTTGGTGGTCAGGGATTTGAGGTGGATGAGAAAAGAGGGTTTGGAGAGAGCCATGGCTTCGAGCGCGGAGGAGAGAGAAAGAGAGAGAGATGGGGGTGAAACGAAGGGTTTTGTATGGGTTTACGGCTTGCCGTTGATGATAGCGGTCGACCAGTTTTCAGACTGAACCGCGGTTCATCTATAGCAAACCGGGTGGATTCAAATTACTGGTGGTTCGGCTCAATATTCCAAGTTGGTTCAAGCTCAATTTCAAATCGTGATTAATTCAATGTAAGTTTATTTTAGTAGTTAATTAATTAATCAATCGAGCTTTATAAATGATTAGAGAATATTTGGTACTGATGCGTTCTAAATTCAAGTTTCGAATAGATTCGGATCAAGTCGATCGTCCGAGTCCGATTCCGTTCACCGAGTCTGGATCCTGCACATCACAACTGCAAACAAGGAGGTCGATAACAATAGGAGGTTATTCCACCATAAACACTTTGATATTCAAATTAGAAATCTGCCTTCGAATTAAAAAGGTAAAAGAAAATGAAAGCAAATGAAGATGGAGAGAGAGTGTTTGTGATCGGGGTTTATTCTCGTTGAGAAAGGCTTTTGTGGCTCATGTAGAGCGTTGGCTCTTGACACTGTATTCGCACGGAACGTGGTGATAGAGGGAGAGAGCCTTAGTATTCAAAAAGTGTGGAAACTTTGCGATTGAGAGCTTTGGTAGGATTAAGAGAGCGTTTTGTGTGCCAATTAGAACATGCCTTGGAGTGAGAACTCCATGGGCTTTTACAGCAGTTGTGCCGGGTTGCCTTCCTTGTACAAAAGGGCTTGATTCCCATGCGTTGTTGGGATTACTTCCTTTTCAGGCCTGGAACTTTAATGGCAGTAATGGCCGCCTGGGTTGATTATCTTCCTTCTATATTTTATAACTGTTAGGGTTTACTGTAAACATGAGGAAGATTCTGGCACTTTCATTCAGGGATGCGCGTCGATCCTGGATGTAGCCGTTATAATGGAGGTTTCCTTTTGTGGGAGGCGCAAAATTAGGGGGAAGATCGTTGAGGTTGGAAGACGAACACGTGGACCAACGTGGGCTTGGGCCGTATGACTTTCGGTCTTCAGTAGGTCTACTGGTCACGCTTCCGATTAATGGAAGTGTTGACCTTTTTAAACCTAAGTGGGCCGCCCTACTCTTGGGCTTTTTGCCAGCTTACTAACCATTTGTCTGATTAACGATTGGTGTTGACCGTCTAGATGTGAGTAGGCCTTCATGGTTCTGGGCAATTTTTCCTTCCTAAGCAGGCTCATTATTGGCGTACCCATCACTAACCCTCTATGCTAATGGTCTGAACTCTAACCTCCAATATATTCATGATGGGATATGCTTGACTGGGACTCCTTCTTGGTCTATTGGAAACGTGACTTGGTGATTGTAAAGTCAAGCTCCGAAGAACTGGCAAGAAAATATTGACTAGATTCGTTGACTATCTTGGCCAATATCAGGAGAACTGTTGAAGGAAATGTTGACATGATTCACTGACTGTTTAGGCTAGAATTCGGAGAATTGGTAAAGAAAATGTTGACCGAATTCATTGACCATCTAGATCAGAATCTGGAGAACAGGTGAAAGAAATGTTGACCGGATTCGTTGAACATATAAGCATGAATCCGAAGAACTTGCGGGAGTTAAAACGACGCGCCATCATCCGTCGGACTGTTAGTTGAAAATGTGGCCACGTGTTTGCCTGTAGTGAATTCATGATCCTGGTAATTAACGCACCAAAGGATCTGATTTGACTGCATACGTTCAGAAAACAACACATGGCAGTAATGATGGGCAACCGTTCACGAGACGGTTTACCTTCTCGGTGTTCACATCTCTTTAAGCAGTCTGTCCGTTACATTTTCAAATTTTTCATACTTTCCTTCAACTTTCCTTATTGAAAAATTCCTAAGTATTCTGCCACTTTTGTTACTTCAACATCCATGGCTTCTTCCATTACAGAAATTGCTTCAATCATCAGAGAAACTGATATGAAGGAGTTGTATGCAGAGTACAACATCCGTAAAGTGGTCATCTTCCGAGTTCCTGGTACGAAGGACAGGGCGTGCTCGCTGCCTGAAGGCTATTTCACCATCTACAAGGCCCACTTGAGGAGTGGGTTGCGTCTCCCAGTCCCTGATGAGTTATAGGATATTCTGACCACCCTCCAAGTCTTTATCGCATAGTTCCATGCCAATACTGTGCGATACTTGTGCACATTCTGTATTTTTCTTCGCCAACATACAAAGCGGTTGCCAGTGGAGATGGTGAGGGTGCTGTTCAAATTCAACCAGGGAGTAGAGTGGATCTCCCTGGCCTCATGTGACGAACTTTAGATTAGCACCGCTATATACGATTCTTTGAAAAATTAGAAGAACTGATTTTTCTTCATTCATGTGGACAAGTCCTAGCCGTTGGCTAGGGATTAGGGCAGGGTGCCCGATACTTACATTAGGATGCCCTTCGACGCGGAGACTGAGTCCATAGAGTCGCTCTTTGATTTAGTGGAGGGACATCTCAATGAGTTTCGGATAGATCACCTGATCTCTCGTGCTGAGGCCAAGAAGGCAAAATGGGGTCTGCCTTCCCCGAAGCAGAAATGAGGATGCCTCCCCGAAAGAGGAAGGTGGGCGCCATTATGATCGGGTCTGCTGGAGCGCCATCCAGTGATGAGTCTCCCATAAGTCCAGCGCAGAAGAAGGCAACGACAGCGGCAGTGGTGATGCCTTCTTCTTCCTCTTCTACTGAGCCAGGGAATGTTTTGGCTGGACAGTTCCCTGGGGTTGGAGATAGTTCCAATGTTGGTGGCGTTAAATCTACCGTTAAGGCCTATAGGGCCAGATTGCGCTTCGCCACTAACAGCGTCATTCTGGCTCTACTGCGGCCGGAGCACCCGGTGCCATCAGAGCCCCCTGCGAAGCCCTTAGTGGAGCGCGTCGCTAAGTTGCCGAGGAGACGCCCTGTCGGAGAGCTCCTGGAGGCACTTGCAGAGCTTCCTGTTGTGCGTATTGCTATATTATTTAAGGAGCCTGCTGTGGGTGAGCCTCACGTGGCGCCTGAGGTGCCAACCGTCGGAGAGCCTGTTGGGACGGAGGATCTTACGACGGAGCTGCTGGAGGAATCTGCGGCAGAGGCCACTGCTAGGACTGTTCAGGAGGGTACCGTTTCTAGTCCTCCACCGCTAGGGCTAAAGTCTCGCGTCAGGCCAGTAAGGCTGGTACACAGAATTGGCAGGTAAATCTTAGCAATTTTCATTCTCCATTTTCTCTTCGTTGTTGATGCATAACATTTTTGCAAGGCGAGAAAATTTCTGGAGCCGTTACCAAGGGACTGAGCCAGCTGGACCTAGTGATCTCTAATTGGGATAAGGAGATCGCCTGACCATGAGGAGAGATGGAGTTGCTAATGGTGGAGCACCAGGAGGACATGACGACTCTCCAAACAGTGCTGAAAAGTCTGGAGGAGGAGAACGTCAGATTGAAGAAGAACGTCAGTTTGAGAGAAGCTGTGTTGTTGGGCCAGGTGGAGGAGAACGACAAGCTGAAAGAGGAGAACCTCCATCTGAAAGAAGAGGTTGACGTCAGTGCGGCGCATTGACCAGCTCGCAGGGCAGATGATGTACTGGAGAACGAGTTGACCACTCGTATTCATCCCTATGAGATCTCCGACATGCTGACAGCATGGTTATGGGAGGGTGTCAACCTTTGCCAGCGCATCGCACGGTTGATTGACACCAACTTTCCAATGGAGTATCTTGACCCATCAAACTATGTCGTCCTGCCCCGTAAGAGCCTCATGGGGTGGCCCCGGGGTGGTCAAGGGTCACCACCGCCTCCTCCTCGGAGCTCTGCACCTCCATTGTTTTTGTACTCCTTGCTTTTGAAGTTAATGTAATTATGAAAGCACATAATCAATAAAATGGCTATTTTAATGATATTATATGTCTTTGCCTTTGTTGTTATTTTCAATTTCTTGTTGTTGTTTTAACTGGCCAACTTTGTATACCACATGCAAGTTGGTCATCCGCCTTTCTTAAGACGTTATTGGCGCTCTTCTGAAGGACTTGAGTCCTTGAGGAGACATCAAGGCTGGTCTTGATGTTGTGTTAAGCCTGTTCAATACTCAGGCGTGAGTAGAGGCTTGATGGCACTGCTCAAGTGTGGACCTAGGTGGCCATCTTTAAGGAGGAGTGCTTTTCCCCTGTCGACCGTCATTGGCTGACCATATTTTCTCCTTGTGTAGGAGGTCATCACGTATGTTGTTTAGGCTCCTTAAGATTTTGACCACGAATGGGTACTTGGATGACCAAGGTTTAATTCAACCGTCAGTTGGCCGCCTAGATGACCGGGGTTTAAATATGATTGCTCATGGGCCGCTTGGATGACCAGGGTTTAGGTACGACTACTCATTGGCCGCCTAAATGACAAGAGTTTAGATACGACCGCTCATGGGTTACTTGGATTACCAGAGTTTAATAACGAGCGGGTGAAAACCTGCTCGACTTAGAGGTAGTTTAGGTCATTTATGTTATCCTGCAAACATACAAAGCAAGCATACAAACGTACATACATATATATGAAGCCGAAAAGGGAAGAAAACATAGCTTAGTATAAAGGGAAAGGTACTTATTTTATTAATTGGGAATAGTACATACATTTACAAGAATCGACATAAATGACCTACCTGAACCATTATTGGAAATAGCGTGTGAAATGGATCACGTTTCACGTCTGTGAAACCAACTTGCTATTTTAAGTCTGGAGTTTGTATGCTCCATTCCGTAGAACGGCTGAGACCAAGAAATGCCCTTCCAATTCGGTAAGAGTTTACTCTAGTTGGCGATCTTACTTGTGACCTCGATACTACGGAAGACAAAGTCCCCAACTTCAAATTGCTATGCTCTTACCTTTTTGTTGTAATAGCTGGCAATTCGTTGTTGGTAGGCCGCTGTCCGCATCCTGACAGTATCGCGAGCCTCCTTCAGCAAGTCTAGATGTTCCCTGAGTTTTTAGAAGTTACCTTATGGATGAAGGAGTCGATCCTAAGACTTGAAAGCCCAATCTCAATTGGAATTACCACTTCAATCTCATTGCAAAAACTGAAGGGTGTCCCGCGAGTTGGTTCTTTTGGAGTTGTCTGATAAGACCATAGGACGGAGGGTAGCTTATCGACCCAGGAGTTCCCTGCGTCCTCCAATTTGGTCTTTAGACCATGAAGTAGTATACGGTTAGTGACCTCAACCTGTCTGTTCACTTGCGGGTACGTCACGTAAGTGTGGACCAATCTGATGAACAAGGTTGATACAATACTTAGTGAAATATTTTCCTAAAAATTGGGTTATGTTGTCAATCACAATGACCCCGGGAACGCCAAATCTACTTATAATACTCTAGCGGACGAACTCTAAGCAATTGTGCTCTGTAATTTTGGCCAGCAGGGTGGCTTCAACCCACATGGTGAAGTAGTCGATACCCATAATGATGAACTTCCTTTGCCCTGTTGCAATGGAAAATGGGCCGAGAATGTTAAGTCTCCATTACACGAAGGGCCAAGGAGCCTGGAGAGACCTCAACTCGGCGGGCGGCTGGTGATGAAGATTACTGTGGAGCTGGCAATTCTCATACTTCTTCAAAATCTTGAGTGCATCCTTCTTCATTGTCGGCTAGTAGTAATCCTGACGTATGATTTTGAATACTAAGTTTTTACTGCTGATGTATTATCTGTATATCCCAACGTGGATTTCACCTAGGACGTAGTCGCCCTCCTAAGGAGTGAGGCACCAGAGGTACGAAGTCGAGTAACCACGGCGATATAGCCGTTCATCGACTACAATGTACTAGCTGGCCGTCTTCTTGATCCGCTTGTATTCGTCCACATCTCTTGGGAGCACTCCATCCGTCAGGTACTTCTAGTATGGTGTCATCCAGTTCTCTGTGTCGGAGATTTGCATGGCTTCCTCTTCCTCGTGCTAGGAGTGCTCAAGACTTTTTGCATGTCCCTCGAGTACTGTTCTGGATTTTCGGTCGTCACTGCTCTAGCAAGCTGGTCGGCTTCCAATTCTTAGTTCTAGGAACATAGATCAGGGTCACCTTGTCAAATATTCGGATGGCGTCCTTCACCTTGGCCAAGTGCGGGTTACACGCCTCGAAATTCCCGTTAACTTGATTGACGATTAATTCAAAGTCGCTGTAGACGGTTAGTCGACTAACTAAACACTCTTTAGCTAGTCGTAACTTGACTAATAGGGTTTTGTATTCGGCAACATTGTTAATAGCTAGGAAGTCAAGCTTAAGAGAGTACTTCACCTCAAACTCATCAGAAGTCCTTGGGACCACTCTGGCACCGCTACCTAAATCCGTAGACAATTTGTTTACGTTGAAGACCCAATCCGATTCTCCCCTATGCTATTTTGAAACCTCAGTGGGCTGTTCATTGGAGATTGGTGTCGGGGTCTCGATGATGAAGTCGATCAGACCCTGACCTTCGATGGCCGCTCTGGGCTGAAATTCGATGGCGAACTCTCCCAATTCGATAGCCCACTTTACTAACTGTCCAGAAACATCAGGCTTCTGGGGAATACTCTTCAGAGGTTGGTCCATTAGAAAGATCATGCGATGAGCCTGAAAGTAAATTCTCAATTTTTAGGCTGAGAAGACGAGTGCCAAGGCTTACTTTTCTGCGCGTGGGTAACGCGTCTTTGGGCCGATCAACATCTTGCTCACATAGTAGATCAGCCATTGAGAGCTGGAGCCCTGGCGTATAAGGACGGAACTAAGAGCTACCTTTGACACTACCAGGTAGAGGATAGCTCCTCTCTGTCCTTGGGTGACGTCAGCAACGGTGGATTGGCCAGGTGCTGCTTCAATACGTCGAAGGCTGTCTAGCATCTGCCATCAATCGGAACCCGTTTACTTTCACCCCTCTTAGAGCCTTAAAGAAAGGGTAGTACTTGTCCCCCAACTTAGCCAAGAAGTGGGACAAGGCTGCCTGTTGTTCTATTAACCGCTGGACATCTTGGACACTTCATGGCAGAGTCATTTCTATGAGGGTCTTAATCTTCTCCGGGTTCGCCTTGATCCCTCGTTGAGAGATGATGAATCCCAAGAATTTTCCTGATGATACTCCGAAGACGCACTTAGTTGGGTTCAATTTTATTTTGGTGCGTGCGAAGTATCTCGAAGGACTCGACCAGGTCGCGAATATGGTCGCTGGTGGTCTTGCTCTTGATGAGCATGTCGTCGACATACACCTCCATATTGCGACCGATCTTCTTTTTGAACACTTTATTCATGAGCCGTTGGTAAGTGGTTCCTGCGTTTTTCAGACCAAAAGGATTACCTTATAACAATAAGTGCCTTGGTTCGCATGAACGATGTGTGCTCCCCATCCTCTGAGCTCATCCGGATCTAGTTGTAACCCAAGTACGCATCCATAAAACTCAGCAACTCATGTCTAGATGTAGAGTCCACCAACAAGTCGATCCTGGGTGAAGAAAAAATGTCTCTTGGGTAGGCTTTGTTAATGTCCGTGAAATCGACGCACATTCGCCATTTCCTGTTGCTTTTCTTTATTAGGATGACGTTGGAGAGCAAATCCGGGTATTGGACTTCTCTAATCAAGCCGGCGTCCAACAACTTCTTTACTTCCTCCCGGATAGCGATCAACTTCTCTATAGAGTAGTTCCTCCACTTCTACCTAATGGGCTTGTAGTCGGGATCGATACCTAACTTGTGGACCATTACTCTTGCCAAAATCCCAAGCATATCAGCGGGGTCCACGCAAAGACGCCCATGTTCTGGCGCAAGAATATGATCAGCTTGTCTCGTAGTGTCTCAATGAGTGAGCCCACGATCTGTACGCACTTCTCCGGGTCCTCCGGGTTTGGTGGGATTAGATTGGTTGCCTCACCAAACTACGCTTGCTGCAGAGTTGCTTTGTCTCGATGGTTAAGTTTTCCTGCCGCCTTGGTGCTACCACTTAGGGCGATCTGAGATATGAGGCATGTTCGCCCAATAACTTAGTCACCTAACACTTCTCCTACACCGTAGGTTGTCAAGTATTTTATCTTGAGATACGGCTTCGAAGTAATGGCTCCGAACTCTATTAGGCACGGGCAGCCAAGAATAGCGTTGTAGACGGCGGGTAGGTTAATGATCAAGAAGGTGAGTGTACGACTCACCGTTCTTGGTTATATATCTAAGGTGATCTCTAATTGTATCGTCCCTTGAATGGGTACCGGTTAATTGTCAAGGCCATAAATTAGGCATTCGGTAGGTTTTAACTGACTCTTTTTTAAATCAAGTTTAAAAAATACATCGATGTAAAGTAAATCACAAGAACTTCCATTATTAAGAAAGACCTGTTTCACTTGGTAGTTGACGCTACCATTCGAAATGAGTACGGATACAACAAGGAGAGTTGCGTGGGGGGAGATTACATGTTCCAAGTCATCGTCGCTAAAGCTAATAACATTACCTTCAGTGCGCTACCTCTTCTGCCCAATCTACTGTTCCTTGCTATCCGCTGGAGTCTTGACCGATCGAGTTATAATCATATTGACCACTCCTACCGTGAATCGATTTTGTAGTTGAGAAGGCTCTGGTCCTTCTACGTCCGAGGTGCCAGAGTTCTGGCTAGGGTTCTTGACGAACCTGGTGATATGACCCCTCCTAATCAACTCCTCGATCTCCCGCTGAAGAGTCTTGCAATCTTTCGTGGAGTGTCTGAAGGATAGATAGAAATCACAGTACTTGGATAGATTTCCTCCATCCGCTTTCTTAAGTAGTTTCAGCCACTTAAGAAACTTTTTCCCATGGATTTGCATGAGGATGTTTGAATGTGTGTCGATCAGGAGCGTCAGGTTGATCGACCCGTAGCACCTTCGCTCTGGTGGACTGGTTCTGTGGTGCTTTCTGTGGGAGTGGTCGCCGCCGTTGTGCTTCCTCTTTTTCTCAGTTGGGAAAGTGCGAGGCTGTTCAATCTACTCGGGACATTTAGCCTTGTTGGCCTCTTCTGTCGCTGCGTAGACTCTAGTGATAGAGTCCACTTCCCTGAAGGTTTGTAGATTATTGTGCACCAGGTGCCTAAAGAAATATCCGTATGTCAGCGCGGAATTAAAACTGTCAAACTTTATCTCCTCCATGAACCTAGGGATTTTTCTGACTTCTGCCACGAAGCGATCCAGAAATTTTTACAGATTCTCTCTCTGCATCTACTTTATGTGGAGAGATGTCAAGGCTGCTTCTCTTCTCGACGGTTGGAGGCGTATTGCGCGAAGAAGAGATCAATTAGTTCTCTGAAGCTTCGAATTGACTCTGAGGGGAGGTGATGGAACTAAATACAAGCATCTCCCTTCAACATAAGTGGAAAGTAATGACACATTATTGCGTCCTCCAACCCTTGTAGACTCAGATGGCTGTGAAAATGATCGAGGTGATCCACGGGATCAGCACTCTCATCTTATGAGTCAACGATTGACATCTTGAACTTTACCGGCATAGGACGGTTCAGGATCTCCGCCGCGAAAGGAGATCTGTCCAAGAATGTGTGGTTCTAGATCTTCTCTAATCTTAGGTCTACTTGAGTGGCATTGCTTGATTTTTTGGAGTTGAGATAAGTTCACAACTCTGTTTTTTCTTTGGGGCTGCGTGTAGCCGGTCAGCTACTGCCACCATTTGATCTAGCAACCCAGGAGGCTCCCTCTTAAGCCTAGGGTCTGGTCTCCGCCTGAGAGTATCAGAGGTTTCTTCATTCTGGAAATTCCTCCGAAGTCATGCTGTTCGGTCGCTCTTCAAGCCTTGGACGGCTTTGAGCATGCGAGGCCATCAGAGCCTGAGTGTTGGCCGGCCTCTTGGACCTCTTGGCTAGCTTCTTCTTTTTCTGGCCTCCTCTCTTGGAGGCCGATGCAAGGACTGCTGTGGGCGAAGCCCCTTGAGGTGCGTTCTCCTGGCGGGAGCAGAAAATTTGAAGCATTTTGTTCGTGTTATTCATGCGTTCCACCAGTTTTAGGAAAAATGGGCTGAGTACCTCATTGACCACCCCGTTGACCATGATACTAGCAGTATGGCCCTAATCGGGGGAGGTCATATCTCTAGCGGGCTCGTTAGCTTGCGCTTTTGTGTTCACCATGATGTTGGTCTAAAGGTGAAGCTGGGCGAAATTGTGGAAAAAGGTGGTTAGCTTTTTGTCAATTTCTCATAGACGGCGCCAATGATGCGCCATAGATTCAAGTTTCGAATAAGTTTTGGTCAAGTCGATCATCTGAATTCGGCTCCATTCACCGAGTCTAGATCCTGAACATCACAACTGCAAACAAAATATCAGGTGAAGGCGGGAGGTTATCTCACTGTAAATATTTCGGCGCTCAAATCAGAAATCTACCTTTGAATTAAGAAGGTAAAAGAAAATAAAAGCAAATGAAGATGCAGGGAGAGTGTTTGTGATGGGGGTTTGCTCTCGTTGAGAGAGGCTTTTGCGGCTCATGTGGAGCATTGACTCTCGACACTGTGTTCGCACGAAATGTAGTGACAGAGGGAGAGAACCTTAGTATTCAAAAAGCGTCAAAACTTTGCGATTTAGAGCTTTGGCAGGATTAGGAGAGCGTTTTGTGTGCCAATTAGAGCGTGCCTTGGAGTGAAAACTCCATAGGCTTTTATAGCGGTTGTGCCTGGTTGCTTTCCTTGTGCAGAAAGGTTTGATTCCTGTGCTCTGTTGGGATTATTGCCTTTTCTGGCGTGAAACTTTAATGGCAGTAATGGTCGCCTGGGTTGATTACCTTCTTTCTACGTTTTATAATCGTTAAGGTTCATTACATATAGGAGGAGGATTCTGACGCTTTCCTTCAGAGATGCGCGTCGATCCTGGATGTAGCCATTGTAATGGAGGTTTCCTTCTGTGGGAGGTGCGAAATCAGGGGGGAAGACTGTTGAGGTTGGAAGACGGACATGTGGACCAATGTGGGCTTGGGCCGTATGACTTTCGGTCTTTAGTCGGTCTACTTGTCATGCTTTCGGTCAACGAAAGCGTTGATCGTTTTGAGTCCAAGTGGGCCGCCCTGCGCTTAGGCTTTTTGCCGGCTTACTAACCATTCGTCCGGTTAACGGCTGGCGTTGACCGTCCAGATGCAAATGAGCCATCATGGTTTTGGGCCATTCTTCCTTTCCTGGCATGCCCATTGCATACCCATCAGGTACATTTTTATTAATTAGATAATAAAATAGAGTTTTTATTAAATACTTGTATGAAAGTCATAGGCAAGGTTGATGCACAAATATATATATATATATATATATTTCTTTACAATACTGCATTATACATACAAACATAGTTTTTCAAAATGCTCACATGTTTGAAAAAAAATAAATAAATTTCTTAAATATTTCATAAAACTAAACAAAATCTTAAAATGTTTGGCGAAAAGAGAGGAGTAAAATGTGACATGCATGTACACTCAAATTAGTATTAGAAGAAAAATCAAAATATTTTAAAAAAAATCAAAAAATGAATTTAAATATAATTACTTTAAACATTAGATTTAGTAGATCTAATATAAAATGATTCTAAAATCTCTTCCCTTCTCCGTGTCTTTCTTCTTTTTCCTCTTCTTCTCCCTCTTTCCAATTTCTCATTTCTCTCTCTCTTTTTTCATGCAAATGATAGAAATCAAGCAGATGACCCTTTTATACTCAACCAGTGTACAAGTGCTAAATAAGTGCATATTAGGCGCCACTCACATTCACATGCACTAATGAGAGTTGTATAAGGGAGTCTTAACAATTTATTTCTCTAAATACTCGAAAGTTTTTGCTGCCTAAAATTAGATAATGTGGCCCAAATTTGAGGGTCTTGTCATTTATTAAATTATTCTACGAGTCTTACCTAAGTACGGTCTCCTCCCCGTCATGGTCTAACAGGAGATGTAAGATGTCCGTTAGGTGTGGATGATTTTGTTCCATTGTGATGGGATAAGGCTAGTGCAATTATGGCCATTGTGCATAAGGTTACTAGCTGGCAGCACATTCAATGCATATCTGTACCTCAAGGAGGCTTCTCTCTCCCCATCCGGCACATCATTTGGCTAGCCATATTCTACCTTCCTCGTTTATACGCTTTCATTTTCTAGGAGGTGGTTCAACTTGTCAAGAAGTAACATTTGGCTGGGGAAACATGATGTTTTGCATCAGGGTGTCACTTCGAATAATGAGGTCGCCCATTGGCTTTTGATTTTGGTGCTGAATGACATTCTCCTTGACCTTATTGTTCCTAATCCTTGGATTCTCAAAATTTTCACCTGTCTTTCTTTGTTCATCAATGGTGCTGCGACAATCTGGGGGTTTTTCTTCTTATGGGGTAGTCGGTATTACTTCGTGTTTGTTTCTATCGAACTTTATTGGCTTATATGGCAGGTTTAATAGTCCAAGCCCCATCCCCCATATGTCCCTGAATTTGAAGATAGGGCTTCTTATCCTTGAAAGAGTTTCATTATGATTCATAAAGCTATTTAAAGAGTGGACTTTGCATCCCTATATCAAGGAAATTCATGAAAATAATGGACGAATTTTTGGATCCCTATAACACAATCTCATCCTAATACAATTCGGTCCCTTGTGGTCTTGTGTGACATTTTCTGTCAGAAGCAAATAAGATTGGACACTAAGATGGTAAAGATCACCTTTAAGTTCAATTAAGCGAACAGTTGGATTTCAATTTCTCCCAAGATGTAGTTCAAGATTAGAAAGAAAAACTCTCATTTTGTCAAGAATTAGAAAGACTAATTCTTTTATATTAACGTTATTGACGGCTACGACTGGATCTTGTCTAACAAATGAGGAAACATAATTCGGCTTATTTTGGCACCGTAAGTGAGGGTGAGACTTGTAGTAGGCCCTGGATAGATTTCGTAACGCAACACACTGATGAGTTGTGTGAAATTGGTAGTTTTGTTACTGCTGGTCCAATGGATGCCATCGATTGGTATGCTGTTATTGGGAGTAATGCCATGGCTGATTGGGTGTCACATCCTGAGCCTAAACTAGATTATTTTATTAATTCATAATTAACTTAAATTAATTTTTTTATTTTTAAGACTTAAAATTTTAATTTATTCTGCTGATTTAAAAATTTAAAATAAATACTGAAATACGAATATACAAATCGCATACTATTTAAATGGGGGAAAATAATATACTAATCAAATTAAATGACTCAAATGCCATGCCCAAAAGTAAATTTGAATATTAATGATTATAGGACCTTGAATTATACATGAAAAAAATGCATCATAATTAAAATTAAGAATATCAAAACTAAACTTTTAAAATTTGAAATCAAATTTAAATATCACCATCATAACAATATTGTCAGTAAGTAGCCGAAAATAGACATTAATCAAAATAAGAGAAAATGTAAGCTAAATAACAATATAAATTGAATAACTGAAACATCAACTAGTAATTAGAATTATTACAGCACAATTAAAAATATTTTAAAAATTAGATTCAAGCAATCTTTTCAATGAGTCTAATGACATGTCTTCTTCAAATGATCTGGGCCTCGATGACTTGTTTGATGAATCTGAGGGCAATGAGTCCTCAATTGGCTATGCTAACAGAGCACGGGTCCCTTCAGCCTCTGGATCTATTGAGCCGGCCAACAACACAGTTGTGCCAAGAGGGAGACCCTCGACTTTGGTGGATTTTCCTCCAGAAGCGTTTGTGCCTACTTTGCCCACTGTCCTTGTTGAGGAAGGCACTGGAAGGGCTCGAGCAAATGAGGAGATGGTTGAGGATGGCCCGAAGGCTAAGATGGCTGCTAAGGGGGCATCTCATCTTGAAGAGTTGGTGCGTGGCCCCCTGATGTATTGGGCAAGCTCAACTCTCTTCTAGGCTTCGAGGTGCCTCTTCCCCAGGATGCATGACCCCTGTGCTCTTCGTCAATCCTTGCAGTAACTGGAGCTAAGGAATCTCTCGGTCCGTCACGTTAT
Organism: Nepenthes gracilis; assembly: GCA_033239525.1. Lineage (NCBI taxonomy): Eukaryota > Viridiplantae > Streptophyta > Magnoliopsida > Caryophyllales > Nepenthaceae > Nepenthes > Nepenthes gracilis. The sequence continues at coordinate 13,940,021 of BSYO01000019.1, read as the reverse complement.
AGAGGGCCTTCTTATTATGAGATACTGTGCCACGGGCTTCTTTACTCTGATATCATCGTACTTTCCCGTTGTTGTTCTTGATTGACCATTATCCAATGACTAGTAGGTCCAGGAAGCACTCTGAGTGGTGGAGAGGGTGTTGCATTGGAGGGAAATCGAAATATGGCGACTATCCCAAGCAAGCGTAGATCTCGCCGCGCTGGAAGATGTGAAGTGTCAGATAAATGCTGCCGTCGCTGGGACTCGACGGATTGAGGAGCAAGCAATCTATCTCAACAGGGTGCGGTCTAAGTCAGAGGTGAGATACCATGAGCTTTTGGAGGCCAATGCCCAAGCTCGAGATTGGATCTCCTCACTCGAGGATAGGCTTTGAGAGACATAGCAGGGACTCTTTAACCTCCAGAGGGATTATACCCAACTTGAAGGGGAGCTAAGGTCTCAACTTCATCTCGACGAAGTCACCAATGCAATGGATGAGAGGTTCCATGAAGGTATTTGCTTTAGTCAGCGGATCATGTCCTTGGCGGACCCGAGCTTCCCTATCAACTTCATCGACTCGAGGAACGCAGGAAGTCGGCATCACACTGACTTGATGGACTTCCCGGAGACAAGTGAGGGACCTGTGCCACGTTCACTGAGGGGCCCTTGATCCTAGGACAATCGTTCAGATGAGGCATGACTGTAGGCGGCCTTTTGTACTTTTCTAGGCATTTTGGTGCCCTGGTTGTATTTTTCAAATTTTTAATAAACCAGCTTGATTGTTTCAATCTTTGTTACTGATACCCTTGATTGTGCGCTGATTAGCCTTTGTCTCGTGTCGACTCTGTTTTGTTGAATAAACGTTATCGCTATTATTATCGAGTTTGCCTGGATACATTTGCCTGGTTGTTCTTGCTCTTATAAGGAGGTTGTGGCGCGGATAAATTTTTTTGCTGACTAGTTATTACTGCTATTGTTGTCAGGTTTGGCCGGATATGTTCATCTGTTTGTGCTCTTTCCTATGGAAGGATGTCACGGCACAGGTTTTGGTGAGCCTCACTAGTGTGACGTTCCAAACCCGAGTCACCTGACTCGATTGAGACCAACAACATCGAAATTCAAAATTATAAACAACCTCATAAATATATCATTAAATAAAATATAATAAAACTCGTAATAATTTTTTTTGAGATAATAAAGATCTATAATATTAGTATTTAAGGAACACAGTCCTAATAACACATCTAAACATAACCGCAACATGGAACTAACTCTAAAGCTTCTCAACATGAGCTTCTATCTCGAAGATCATTTCTATTCCGAAATTTCTTAGCAACAATACAATCTTTTCTAACTTGTTATAAACTTCTACTCTAGAGCCAACAAAACGCAAGTGTGAATCAAATACCAAATAAGTAAATAAATTAATAAAATAATATAATATAATATAACGTCTCAAATAATAATAACATAATAATTGTATAAGATAAATTGATAATTATTCGAGATTCAACAATCTGTTGTATTCACGACTTAAAGGTCACATGACAACAAATCATTAGAAATACAAAGTAGATTCCACCAAATCCAAATGTCAACAACAGTATAGGTTCTATCAAGCCTAACTCAACAGAAGTCCCAACTGAATCATATATCACAAAATCTCATCGGATTTTATACATCACTGTGAACCATCATCCACGCACCCGCCTCCAATAGTTGGGTAACACTTCAAGGTATCGTTGTTTACAAGTTTGACAATCAACTCTATGGTCACATGATACTCTCCACCCGTAATGTACAAGTACTAAATTCAATATATACAAATAATATTCTTATTATTTCGTCGGATAACCCAAAATATGACTAACATGTATTCCAGTGATCTTCTAATACACGCCCCATCGGGTACAGCATACTAACATCCACAACAAATCAAACCTAGCATACTGCGGTATGATATCCATCGATATCCCATAGATAATTTTAATAGGATTCTAAGCATCCATCCAAATGACTCTAATCTTTAGAATATGAATTCGGTATTAAAAAAGTATAGACCACACTAAGATTTCGTAACTTTTCATTCAATTCGATACTTTAATATTTTCGTATATTCTCCTTAACTTAGCCATAAAGTGTCAATAAAATGTACACACGTATCTAAATCAACATAAATAATTATTTATCATAGGAATGAGAGAAAGTCTAAAGAAAGTTCGAATGTTTAATTAAATGCCATAATATTTTATTTAATCTATATAAACACAAACCCATGCGTATTTAAATATTAATATACACACGCTGCCATACCCTATATACACATATATAATTGTATATACACACACACAAATATACTCACACACCCACAAGCACACGACAGCATCATCCTCACACTGCCAGCACACAAAGCAGCTCCCTCTTTCACACACACAGCATTACACACCCACATACATGAGCAATACACACCGCTCATGGCTACGCACTTATACATAATATGTATATGTATATATATATATATATATATATATATATTATACTCACCGGAATCCATATGAGTATTCACACGCTGAACCAAATTTCTCTACCAAAACCTGAACCCTTGCAACAGCCACAAACAAAGCTTCGTGCCCTGTTGTCCCTCAACAAACCGATTCCCAAATTTGCAGAGTCATGAGCCAAAGGCTCTATTGTCTCCCTTCTGAACCTAATCCAATAATTTCTACCGAATCCCATGAAATTGGGATATGCGAGCATCAATAATAACATTTCAAAGAAGGAAGAAGAGATCATTTGCACAAAATAGGAATATCACTTACAAAAATGGGAAGATTACTTGCAAAATAAAATAGGGATTTTACTTGTAGAAATTAGGATTGTTTACTTGCCTGATGAACAATGGCGGTGAGCAACGACAACGAGAAATATTGGTGGCAGTTTCGAATAGACACGGCGGCATCCTCCGGCACCGATCGACGATGGCAGCGACAACAATAGTAGTAGCCGGCCTCACTCTCTCTTCTCTACTACTCGCGTTTCTTTGTTTCCATCGGCGATTACCAGTGGCAGCGGCGAGGAACAGTGGAGACAGCATCAGCTATCAACGGCGAATGACAGTGACGCATCTTCCTGCTCAGATTTGCGACGGCGACTTCGATTGCAAAGTCTTGAACGACTCTCGACATTTCCACACACCCCTCTATTTATAACCTACAGCAAAGACCAACCGATTTAATGAGGGGAAACGAAATCACCAGAAAACACATTCAAATTAGGCAGATGAATGGTGAATCGACATAATGGAGGCTGCGTTTCGAGGAAGAAAAGATGAATTGATGAGGGAGGAAACACAGAGAGAGAGAGAGAAACAAAAGGGGAAGAGAGACGAAAAACGCAAGGGAGGAGAGATAGAAGATAACGTTATATTTATCAACTTTATTATTATTATTATTATATTTATTATTAATATTATTATTTATTACTAATTATTTTATAACACTTATTATTATCATTGTTTTATTATTATTAACAATATTTATCATTATTTTATCAATAAATAATACTATTTATTATTATATTAAGATGATAAATAAATAGCCCGAATTGAAATATCAAAGTGTTTCAATTAAGGTTGATTAAGTTTCATAACCGTAGTCGCCGAGCTCTGGTGGAGTCTAGGCCATCGCTCACATGTGTCCTTGGTGCTTGATCCTATTAGAGGACGTCGTAATTTCGTGCATCTGATTCTAGTCCACTAATCATTGTTGACTAATGGTGCTTATTTTTATCAAAAGAAATTGTTACATATATGTTGTAAAGCATCCTAAGGTTTTGTGGCCACATAATGGGAGGTCCAACTCTTGGTTTGTGAGCCCGCTAGGCCATAAGGTTCGACCTTGTCTGGGCTACTCGATAATTGGGACCAAGGTTTAGTTTTGACCTTGTGACGGAACGGATATTTTTTTTTGTTTTCAATTGATTCCGTCAGTTAGGACAGAAATAAACAGCCTGTACCGTAACTCAGTACATGTATACAATTAATATAGTTATAAAATAACATGCAAACACATGATCACAGATACCATCTAGGATCCATATAAGATATTTATAAAAATATGTAGTTGAAGCCGACCTAAAAATCTGTCGAAGTATTCATATTCATGCCCAAAAACTCATTCATGCATACATAGGTATAATGGCCCAATTATAATTTCGTATATATATTCTACCAAGACCGTCTCCTCCGTGATAAGTTCAAAAGTGCTTTAAATCTTCAGGAATCATTTAGATTGAACTCTAGTCTTTTTCGTCAGGCACAACTCTACAGTCTCCTCTGGAGGGGAGAAAAACAGTAAAACAATGAGTCGAGGCTCAGCAAAGTACATACAAGTATGCAATAAAATATATATGCAGAACATAACTCAATAAAACAGATACAATTGAACATGAAGATACAAATGCCATAAGGAAGCAGTTTATAGCAAAATTACGATACAGACGTAAAAATGGAAACGATCAAGCTTCAGAAATCAGAAATCAATGTACTCATGTTTCAGAAAATAGAAGTCGGTCTTACTTTTATAGTTTATAGAAATCTCATCTTTATCAGTAAGGGACCCTACCAGTAGACCCTACTAGCGGAGGGGGCGAATAATCGAGGAAAGATTGTGTGCATCTCCCCACAATCAACGGCAATAAATAGAACAGATGATCACACCTTACGAGATCCTTTCCCAATCCAAGGGGGCGCTGCTAGAACAGAACAGAAGCTACCCTCCTATTATAACGCCCTGAGAAGGGGCAGACTACATATAACTCCATGGACAGAATTATTCTCGATTATCACCATAATGTTCTAAGGCATGCCAGATAACCTGACTGCATATCAGTCCTAGGTCCATAATAACAGTAACAGAAACATTTTCTTCTTATCGTTTACTGAAACCTTTTTTCAGTGTCAGTCGGAAGTATCACTATTAATCATTCAAAAATTGTGTACAGATATCTTTAGGCTGATTCAAAAATCACATACTTCAAGCCGGTTTCGAATCATAGAACTTAGTTCAAAAATCATGTACTTTAAGTTGGTTTCAAATCATAGAACTTATACGTTATTTTACAAAGCCAGTTTCAAAATTATATTACAAATGCCGGTTTCAAATTTGTGATACAAAGCCGATTTCAAATCAAGGCTGGTTTCAAAATCAAAGAGCAAATGTTGGTTTCAAATTACAATGCAAGTGCAGATTTCAAATCAAGGCCAGTTTCAAAATTAAAGAGCAAATGCTGATTTCAAATTACAATACAAGTGCCAGTTTCAAATCAAGGCTGGTTTTAAAATCAAAGAGCAAATGCCGGTTTAAAAATTACGATATAAATGCCAGTTTCAAATCAAGGCTGGTTTCAAAACCAAAGAGCAAATGCCGGTTTCAAATTACAATATAAGGCCAGTTTCAAATCAATGTCGGTTTCAAAATCAAAGAGCAAATGCCGGTTTCAAATTACAGTACTAGGCCGGTTTCAAAATCAGGGCCGGTTTCAAAATCAAAGAGCAAATGCTGGTTTCAAATTACAATATAAGGCCAGTTTCAAATCAATGTCGGTTTCAAAATCAAAGAGTAAATGCCGGTTTCAAATTACAATACTAGGCTGGTTTCAAATCAAGGCCGGTTTCAAAATCAAAGAGCAAATGCCGGTATCAAATTACAATATAAGCCCGGTTTCAAAATCAAAGAGCAAATGCCAGTTTCAAATTACAATACAAGGCCAGTTTCAAAATCAAATAGCAAATGCCAGTTTCAATTTACAATACAAGGCCAGTTTCAAATCAAGCCCGGTTTCAAAATCAAAGAGCAAATGCCTGTTTAAAAATTACGATACAAATGCCAGTTTCGATTAAGGTCGATTTCAATTATTCTTCGCCGGTTTCAAATTAATATGCAAGGCCGGTTTCAGATTAACACAATGCCGATTTTAAAATTACATTGCAAGGGCCGATTTTAAAATTACGATACAAGTGCCAGTTTCAATCATAATACAAGGCCGGTTTCAAAATCGCAGTGCAAAGGCCGAATGTCTTTTTACTCATGTCAGATATCTTAAAAACCTGTTCGTGGCCAGACTTCATGTAAGTAAGGTTAATCGAAGATTTTTATGAAAACATGTAACAGAGCTTTCTTTAAACATGATGTTAACAGAAATTCTTCCTTAATTCAAATGATCAAACAAATATCATGGTATACCTTAACATAGGTGCATCAAAATCAGATATACTCGCATTACAAACATGAACAAAAGAAAAGATGAGTACGCTTACATTAAACCATGAACTTAAAAACATGGGGTATATTTGCAAATGAACTTAAAAAGAGTGGTAATCCGAAGTACACTTGTAATATTCTGAAGTTAAAAATAGAGTATACATTTACATTAAACCATGAACTTAAAAACAGGGGGTACACTTGCCTAATTGCCCACTCCGGCTGACTTGAGGATCTCCTTCCTTCTTCGTTCCTCACTGCTTTCACTTCCCAGCACTCACACTCGCCTTTTCAACCGAAACCCAATATATAAAGATAAGGGGTTTGGTGGAGTAGGTGGGGGTAAATTACCTACTCGGTACTTCCCTTTAGTGATTAGGTGGGAGTAAGTAGGGTAAGTCACCTACTTGGTACTTCTTCTCAGACAGTCAACGTGATAGTTCACTTACTCTATTTAGTTGGGATCTAGATGGATTTTAACCGCCCAAGTTTGTCTTTAGTTGGCCCTGAATTCGGTAGCCAATTTATTGTAGATTTCGTCCGGTCAACTTTCCCACTTAAAGCCGGTCAACCTTCTCAAGGTTGGTCGACTTTCATTGTTTCGAAAACCAGTTAATTCTTTCTCGCTTCTAATCCGGTCGATATTTCTAAAACCGGTCAACCCTTCAAAATCTGGTTAATTTCTTCACATCCAGTAAACATCTTCAAAATTCGGTCAACATAATACCTTCAAAATCCGGTCGACTTCTTTAAGTTTGGTCAACGTTTCTTATTATTCACTCCAGTCTCTTGCACTTCTATGAAGTGGTCCGGCCTTCAAGTGGTGTAAAGCCACTTCGGCTTCATAAGGCCACTTCGGCCCTTATGCCAAAATACTTTGGATTGTCTATTGTGATAATCATTATGGATTTCACTCTTCATTCTGGATTTCATCCTTATCAAAACACTCTGATTTTAAGTTAAAATCAAAATACTCTGGTTTTAAGTAGAATATTTTATTTCAATTTTAAGCCTTTTTGATTTCTGAACCTCACAGACCTTCTTTGGGCCGCTCGATTAACAGGATAAAGGTTTTTTGATAAGATGGCTACTAGTCAGGCAGCAGGTGAAGGAAGGCTCACCTAATTGGAAGACAGTCTAGGCCTTGAAGTTAATGCAAGCATACAAGCATTCGCATGATCAGCATAATAAATGGAGTGAGCAATTAATGTCATCCAATCATTCAATATGGATGCATTTGACTTACCTACGCATTGTGGGAAATCACTTGCAGCGCCTTTTGGGGAGGAGAGCCCTCTAGGCCCAAGGGGCTAGCCTTCTACTCTAGGAGCGCGACACGCACACCCCGCTTCGAAGGGGTGTCAAGATGAGAGACGGTCCCCATCAGTTAGGGGACTGGTTGGTGGCCTTTGCCTGTGACCTCTTTACTTCGAAGGACCAAGTCCACTATGTTGAACCAGTGTATCTTTGTTCTCTTGTTTCCCTGCTTAGCGAAGCGCTCGCCGGGGGATTGGACTCTGTTGCCAGCGATCATGGCCTTAAAAGTCCTAGTTCCACACTCGACGCTTTGCTTGACGCATCTATGCCAGTGGGGCAGCCTCCATTTATCTCTAGTTCTACAAATGGCGGAGTTAATGGACTTCCTTCGGCCCTAAAGGGATGAGTGCCGGGCCTGAGATGCCAAGCCCCCTCTGTCCGATCAGTCATGGCAGTCGGTGTGGAGTGTGGACTTGGCAATCCTCATGCTTCTCGATGGGTCACGTTGCCTCCACTTCAGTTGGTTGATAGCCGCATGGCCCACAGGCGCCGAGGGGAGTATTGCTTCACATGCAGGATGCCTCTGCCGATGTGAAGTGTCACATGTGAGGGGTTGTAGATGCTACTATCCTTGAGGGCGTTTCAGTCTGCTGTCTATCTCGCATTGGGTACTATTGAGGTCCTGGGAGCTTGGTAGGGCTCGAAAGTGGTCTAAGGGGAACACCGAATTGAAACTTCGGGTGCTAGATCCCAAGTCAGCGGAGAGCCTATCAATGTAGCGTGGGGTTTTCTCTTTGGTAGGGGCCCTCTTGTCATCTCGCGGCTCAGCCAGCCCTCCGATCTCACTCGGGCCCTATCTCTCATGGTTGCTCCAGCCGTGAGGTCGCCATGCCAGGCCTCGGGCCGTGAGGTTGCCAGGTCACCTGGCTTACGCACGGGTGCTGACCATGTTCATTCTTTTCCTTCGTGAGTGTGGTGATTTGACCTTTACAATCGTTCTCACAAATGACACCAATGATACATTTTTGGATCCAAATTACTGAATGAATTAGAAAGCCGTTTGATCTTCTCGATATGTCAAGTTGAAGCGGGTCCAATTTTCATTATTTTGAACTAGGATCGTACGTAACACGACTAAGAAATAAGAGGTCGGAGAATGAAAAGATTTGTTTCCCAATATATCATCATTTAATATTCAAATTAGAAATCATTCTCAAGCAGATAGAAAGATAGAAGAAATATTAATGTATAGATGTATGTTTTGGGGGACTAAGTGTTAGTGAAGGGATAGGTTCCAAGTGTGTTTGATTAGGGAGTGGCTTAGAAATGGAAGATTAAGCTCCAACGGTGCGCTTGGTTGGAGATCGGCTAAGAAATGGAGAATTAGACTCCAGTGGTGTGCTCGGCTGAAAAGTGATTTTGAGATAGAGGGTTGAGTTCTAATAAGTGAGCTCAATTGGGGAGCGGTTTTGAAACGGAGGGTAGAGCTCTAGTGAGTGCGTGCAACTTTGACACAGAGGATTGGGTTCTTGTAGTGTGTTTGGCAAAGGAGCGACTTTGAGATGAAGGGCTGAACTCCAATGAGTGCGCTCGGCTGGAGAGTGATTTTGAAATAGATGATTGATTTTCGATGAGTGTGTTAGAGTGGGAAGTGGCTTTGAGACGGAAGACTGAGTCCCAATAAATACGCTCGGTTGGAGAATGGCTTTGAGACATAGTATTGAGTTTCGATGAGTATGCTCGATTGGAAAGTAGCTAAGAGATGGAGAATTGGGCTCCTTTGGTGCACTCTGTTGAGGAGCAGCTTTGAGACAGAGGGTTAAGTCCCGATGAGTGTGCTCAATTTGGGAGCGACTTTGAGATAAAAAATTAAACTCCGATGAGTGTTACCGTGGAGTCAAGGCAAAGAGAGCCTTCATTCTCTTTGCTTTCTCATTTTTTTTGAAAAAAAGCCTCCTCTCCCTTTGAGAAAGAGGATATTTGCAGAGTTTATATTAGCTAGCTGTCGATAGGGTGTTGGTGGTGCCGCGACTCTCTGGCGTCCTAGGGAAACCACCTCTTGTTTTTTTTTTTTTGGCAAGCTGCGCCTTTTCAAGTTGTTAGGGTGTGTCGGACTGGTGGTTGCGGTATGATAGACTAGTAGTCACTGCATAACAGGCTGATGGTCATACGAGTTTTCTTGTTGAATAGAAATTGCCAGGTAGACACAGTTAAGTCACATTAGTAGGCCAATATAAAAAACTGTTTTAATGGTTTATACTCTACTAAACGAATCTCAGGACATGTTGCCTGGATTCTAGGCTGCATAGGCTTTTTAATAGACTATTATTGCTTCCGGGGTAGTCTGCTCTATAGGCTTATTCTCAGCCAGTTTATAGGTTATCAGACCCATATATATATATATATATATATATATGAACAAATAAAAACACGTTAATTTATATATACGGCGTTGGATCAAGTCCTGGCCCGCCGAATCAAACTTGCCCAGCCCGGATGACCGCCGTCAATGCCAGACTGTCAGCTGGCGGCAAGAGCCACTTCAGATGGCAACGATAAGGTAAAACAAGAAGACATCAAGAAGAGCGTATGCCTTTGTTTTGGGGGACATTTCCAATTCCATGGATGTCCTCCTATGCTTCAATGCAGCCCGTGTATCTTCTCCCATCTGTTTTTCCGCCATTAAATTGAAGCCCAATTTCAGCTTCCGTTCTACTGCATCCCAGGTATTTTCTGCCTTGCCCTCCCTTGTCATCCAAATCGAAATTTATCGTCAATCTTCATCGGATGTACACTGTATTTGATTTACTTTTCTTAATAAGTAAAATTGTATAAAAAGCTTGAAACAGTGAGTGAAACAGTTGGTAGATGATGAATTATGGGAAGCAAAACTATGTGAACTTATAAATCTGTCTAGTTATTTAGTTATTTATTTTGTTTAAATATGATTCCGGAGCTTTGGTCTCAAAGTTGATAGAAGAATTTCTAAAATTTGGGGAAATTTTTAAAAAAAATTGAAGTTGACAATGTGAAAACATAATTCCTTTCATTGAGTTTTATGGTTTTATTCTTTTGCGCATTTTTTGTTTTAAATGGTTTTCCTCATTAAAATTTTAACAGAACAAAGAAGTTGTTGCAATTCTTTGATTTCTTCTTATTTACCTTCTTCCACAGCAGTCATCCTCAAGCTTTGAATATTGAATTTACAATGATGTTCTATTATGGGCACTTGCTTTTGCTGCAGGTCAATTTTATCGTCTTATAATGCTATTTATTTTTCCACTTTATTGGTCAAATTTATTGCTCTGAGGTTGGTATCCTGACCATCATCGAAAAGTATGATCTGATTTTATACTTTCATCTCTTTTACTTGACAATGTGATCCAGATGGTCGACTTATGAATGATATGAACGCTTTTATGATTTTATGGGAGAGGCTGACGGGGATAGAAAACATTTCAATGTAATAGCAAGTAAAATTCATGAACCCAATACAATTTTTGGCAGATTCAAAGTCTATTTGGGCTCCTGAAAGGGAAAACTGCAAAACTATGTTATAGTTGCTGCATGATTTATATGATCTTATGATTTCTATTCCACTATCAAATGTGGATCGAAGTATGTGGTACTGGTGAGGATTTCCCTCTGAATTCGAATTGCCAGTATATTGCACTCTTTGAGAGCTGATGTCTACCTTCTATTAGGAGACTGCCTCGACTAGCATTACTCTCAGAAACAGGATGGATTATATCTTCTAATTGATGCTCCTGAATTGACGAGCTGCACGGATCGATTCATTTCTACTTCCATTTCTTGTCACTCCATTATTCCAGTCTATTTTACTGACACAGAGATGCTATTAATGCTGAAGCGATTTTAATTACACTAATTACTAAATGAAAAGAGCATGGACAAACTGTTAACATCTGCAAACTGAGAGGCAATGCATATTTAGAGTATTTTGCGTCACAAATTCTTATGGATATTATAGGGTTTAGTGGTGCAGCTGCATGAGACTTGGATAAGTTTTTTTTGATATCTCCTCACTTGTTGAGGTGTCAACTTTGATATTTGTGGCGATCTTCTTACCAGTTTGTGTAATCTGAATTATTTTTATGCAATATCTCATGCAAAGTTGGCTGAATTTTATATGCTCACTCACATACATTATTTAAAGTTCTTGGTATCTCAGTATCTCATTGGCCTTTACACCAAGAAACTCTAATGCATACGAATCATCTCCATTGATTAAATTAACAGTTCTGATAACAGGTTTGGTGTTAGATATGGTTATCTTAAGGATTTTTCTTTAATTATGAAATGCTATATTTGGAAATTAGTGCTTCTGAAGCATAAATAATATAAAATTTCCAAATAATATGCAGCCATGGCCATGTTTCTGACAGCATTCTATATGGTTTCCTTCTCTCCGTGGAGCCTGGTTTTCTTCTCTCATATAATTTGAATCTTTATAGGTGCTGTCATGGGATTATGCTCTAGTAAGAACAGTGGAAGCTCAACTATGGAGACCCTCAGTTTCTAAGTCCAAACATGTCAGCTACAACCTCACTGGCAGTTCATTTCTCTGGCCAATGCATAGACCCCATAAAAGATCCTCACCCTGTAGTCTTTTGTTTCTGGCTACTTGGGGACTTAAGAATTATAGTGCCATCTTTTGTAGAACAGTTAATAATACAGACAAACCCGGCTATCGCGTCTCTGTTCTCTTTGTCCATTTGGTTGTTGGAGTGATGCTGCTCATGACAGTTTCTTTTTCCATTAGCAGGAGTTCATCCTGTAAGTTTAATGTGTTTTGATGTTAGAAAAATATATTCAGATTATAAAAGAGAATGATCTATGTATAATTGGGATCATGCTGTAATGCTTTGCAGTGGCCCTCTCAGAAGAGAATCTCCTTTTCCTAGAGGCATGGAGAACAATTGATCGTGCATATGTTGACAAGACTTTTAATGGCCAAAGTTGGTTTCGTTACCGAGAGAATGCTTTGCGCAATGAACCAATGAACACAAGAATAGAGACATGTATGGGTCTCTTTGTTTCCTGTACTTTGTAATGGCTGCAGTTGTTTTTGCCTGTTGCCTTAAACAAGACAAATGTCAGAAGAGGATTCACATAGTGTCTTGGTTTCCTGTTATCTTCCTGAATGTCCATCATTGCCCCAAAAAAAACCAATAAAAACAAGTAACTAAAGTAAGTGCTTGAAATTTCAATATGTATGGCTATGAGGATGATGTCTATTGGATGATCCTCACTTGATTTTTGAAACCTGATTCATGAATTCTTATGTATTTTTTTGTTTCGTTTTTATAGATATGGCTATAAGAAAGATGCTGGCTACACTGAATGATCCTTTCACTCGATTTTTGGAGCCTGAAAAATTTAGAAGTTTGCGGGTAAGAGGCTGATTTTTCTCTCCTTGTTACATTGTTGCAGGACAGTAAATATTCTGACAAGCATAAATTAGTTTGAAGTGAATTTTTTTTGTAGTTTGTTGAGCTTTTGGTAGCTCTGAGCCCAACTAAGAATTTATATATCTTCATTTGAAGGCAGTCTGGAACACAAGGTTCTCTTACAGGTGTAGGATTGTCAATTGGCTACCCTGTAGGGCTTGATGGATCATCTGCTGGACTTGTTGTTATCTCAGCTGCTCCAGGGGGTCCAGCAAGTAGGGCTGGCATTTTTTCAGGAGATATAATTTTGGCGATTGATGATACAAGCACAGAGAGCATGGGCATATATGAAGCAGCGGAACGCTTGCAGTAACTCTCTGATATCTCTTTCTTTCCTATGGATAAAAATATCAATATCTATATTGATTATGTCTATATTGGTATCGGATAATACTTATTGGTATCGGTCATAGCCGTATCAATATAGACATATCATACCATACATATTAGTATTATATATATTGGAAGGAAAAAACTCTAAGAACCAGAAGCTGACAGGGTTGTGTCAGCTGATATTTTTCATATTGGTCGATATATTGTGATATATGTTGATATAGTAATATATCGTAATATTGTTGTGGTATCAAAAAATATAGGTATTGGGGAGCCGATACTGATACATATTAGCTAATATTTGCATCTATCCAACCTTCATAACTGGCCAACACTTGTCCCTCTTGGCTTTGTCTTTGCACTTGCACTGACATCAACAACAACAAAGTTTTTGATATGAGCCTCTTGCAGCTGCTGACTTTATCAATCACTTTGCTCTTCATTAGATGAATCTTTGAGCCAAGATATCCTCCCATGTCGATTAACCTTGGTGCATCAATGATTTTCATGCCTGACACCTTTAAGCTTTAGGAGAAACTTTTGAACATTTACTAGAAAATATCTATTGGGTAAAAAAGTAGCGATGCCTTTCATTTGCATCATATGACTCTTCATGATGGAACTAGTATATCATTTTGGAGTGTTTGTGCCTTTGACTTCTTTGTCCTTGGCTGAGGGTGTGCATGAGGAGGTGAAGAGTTGATTCTCATTGATATTTCCATGCTACTTTTGATTTTGCTCCATGACATTGTCGAAACAAGTAGCTCATAGCTGTTTTTACAAATTTCTGTGACTTTTTTTTTTTTAAATGTTTGGTGTAGATGACTGCTGAACACATGCGGCTGTTGTATGAATAGTGGTTGTATACTATGTACTATAATTATTTTAGTGGCATAGAATTGGATGCTGGACTATTAATTTTCTTTTTTCACCATTTTGATTTGTATGGTACAATTGTTGTTTTGAACATATAATGCAGATGCACGTTTAAAAATAAATTAAGATTTGTATAGAAATTGATAATTAAAACGTACTGGGACAAATGTGGGGAATCACTCACCCTATAAAGCGAATCCACCTTTGGTAGTTGACTTAGGAAATCTTTCATTTAAACGTTGGGAATCACTCGCCAATAAGAAGACTTACTATTCTTCTCTTAAGGAGATAAACTAACTTAAAAAATTTGATTACTATTCAACCTGCCTAAATCTGGAGCTTGGGCTTCTTAAGATAGAAAAATAAGAAACAAAATATTAGAGAGAGTCCATTAGCTCAGCTGCTCTAGGAGCATCACTAATCATGTTGTTTCTGTTTCACCTTGGAAGTAAATGAGCACCGGTGATGCTTCTTGGAATTTACAGCTGCCTTATAACTACTCCTTGGAACATTAACAAAAGTACAAGTGAGCATGGGGTTCAGCCTTGTTGTTTTGGAATACCGGAGTACTTGACCCCTCCTGCATCATGCTCTTCCTCTTTGAAAGAACTCATCCTTGCGTTTAAAAGCATTATGCTGTGCCATAATTTCAAAGGCAGCTGTTGAAGACCTCTTGATTTGGGCTTATGTTTCCACCGATCAAAGTATTGGAGGTATGTACTTTTATGAGCGTTGATGATTTAGTACTTAATTTTGGCGAAATGGTTGGATAGATTTGGTAAATTGAGTTTGGAGACCTGTTTAATTGTTGGTTGGTTGCCCCTCTCTGGAATTTGTGTGCTGAGGAATCTACTGGACTTTTCTGTAGTGCTGTTTTCTTCGAGTTGGATGTGGTGTTTTATCATCATTACTTTATTGGTGTTTATTGAAATCACATCAAGTGGGATGGTGCTAAATCTCAAAGTAAAAATGGGGTTTAGCATCTTTCATCATTGGTTAGAGAGTCAACTTTGTCAGGTTGTGGGTGATGTTCACATCTGAAAACATCCACAAAAATTTCACTTTGGAACCCAGCTTCTTTAATGCTGGTCTAGGCTAGGTCGGTTGGATCCCCAACCAAGCTGTCTTGGGTTTCAACTGTTTCTTCATGGCTGATTGGCCCATTAGACTCTTCCTTGGGGGTCATGGCTGATTCGGCTTCCATAGCAGTCACACAGGCATCTTTACAGTCGTCATGTTGCACAACTGTTTGGTTGAGAACACCATTGTTGCATGACTTGACTTCCACAATTGGCATACAATCCTTGTTATGGTTGTTGTGAAAACAACATTTTGTTTTGTGGCCTCTAGACTCAGGAATAAGGGCTTCTACCAGTTGGTCATGAATTACGTGAGGCTGCAAACTCCTCTTTTATTTCATTGTTGATGTTTGGTTGGACTTTAGAGGGTAAAATTTCTGATTTTCTTGATTTAGGATGGGAAGATAATCAAGAGGTAAATACCTCTCATCAAAATTTTCCTTGATCTCGGCCCAAGTAGTGAGCGGGGAATGTCTTCATCTTTTATGGGTGTTTTGGTAGTGTTGCCACCAAGTCATGGTGGCTTCTTAAGTTTTGTGGCAATAAATCGCGCTTTCCTTTCTTTTGTTATATTTTTCCAATCAAAATAAGAGTTTATGGCAACAATCCAATAGATGTAGACTTTAGGATCATACTTGCCATCAAAATCAAGAATATCACGAGTGATTTTTTTCTTAATGCTAAAGATTAGCGGTCTTTTCAAAATTTTGCGGTGTGGCAGCCTCTTTTAAATTTTTTTCAGCTTTTTCCACATATTGAAATTAGCTCTCCTCATTTGTTTTCCTTTGAAATTAGTTCTCAGCATGATGACACTATTTCAAAATACCGTTGTCATAACCTTCTCTAGTACCAATTGAAGCAGTTGTGTGTTTAAAAATAAATTGAGACTTGTATTGAAATTTATAATTGAAAAGTACTTGGACAAATGTGGGGAATCATTTACACTATAAAGGGAATCAGTCACCTTTGATAATTTATTTAGGGAATCACTTATCTAAGGGTTGGGAATCACTTACTAACAAGAGAAGTTACTACTCTTCTCTTAAGGAGATAAACTTACTTAAATTTTGATTACAATTTAACCTACATAAATCTTGTACTTTGGCTTCTTTAGATAGAAAAATAATAAACAAAATATTAGAGAGAGTCCAATAGCTCGACTGCTCTAGGAGCATCATTAATTATGTTGTTTCTGCTGCACCTTGGAATAAAATAAGCATTGATGATGCTTCTTGGAACTTGCAGCTGCCTTGCAACCTCTCCCTGGAACATTAACCGAAGTACAAGTGAGCACGGGGTTTGGGCTTGTTGTTATGTGATGTGTATTTGAAATTTGGGATCTGTTTGAAAAGATTCGGATGGAACTTTCAAATTTTATATCCAAATTCTGCACACCACAAACAGAATAATATATTTGAAGGAAGATAGGTCTCGCTCTCCGAAATGCCCTTCGATTTTCAAGTTAGTTTTTTCCAGTCCAACAATTTAAGTTAGGGAATATAGAAGAGAGATTGAATGTAAAGTGAGAGTATGAGTATAATAATTAGAGGACTAGGCTCTGTAAAATCCATCCCTTGTTTCTTGGAAGTGTTGTTTTCATTACGATTTCCTTAAAATCCTTTACATTGGTTCCAGGAGGCAGTTTCTTCTACACATAGTTTTCTTTCAACAAATGTTATGGGTCAGTTACTATCTGTTGGGCCCTTTTTCACATTCTTGTGTAAGTGGAGACATGGGATCGTGGCCATTGAGGTTGTTTGGAGACAATTGAGAGGCAGTTGAATTCAGGTTGATAACGAGTTCAGACAATTTTCTTTGGTTGGCCGTCTATCTAAGTGTATTTGTTATTACTCGGCTTTCTCAATCCGTCAGATCTTTTTTATTGGGCTTGGATTTTTATCCCAGTCGGCCTCCTTTGGGCCTCATCTTATTGGCCCATTTTATGTTCCATGAGTAGATAGATTTTCACCTTTTTTTAGTCCTACTTACAAAATGAGATTCAGCTAGCCCCAACATTTAGGAATACTCGAGTGCTCGACCTGCCCTACATCAATGTGTGTGTTAGTTGTGGGGTTGTCTAAGTGTTAGAATACCTTAACTTTCCTGTGTGTAACTTTCCTTTTTAGTAAGAAAAAAAATTGTTACTTGTCAGCCATTTTATTTTAACAAAAAAACCTTTTAGATGTTCTTCATTTTTCTTTTTCTTCTGCACGGGAGCTCGTGAGTTCAAATCATGGACAAATTGTAATGGTAAAGCTGCTAAATGTGATCATCCCTAAAGCCTGCAATGCGGTAGCCTCTCGCTACGAGCCACCTTTTATACACCTAAGCTGAATGGTGATTATTGGCTTCTGAATGTGATTGGTTGAGTTTTGTTGTGATAACTAATAGGTTAAAATGGGAGCAATTGCATCATAGTATTGTGTAGGTGATAATTCAAGTCTATTATCCTTTGTGTGGTGCTGTTTGCTGGGTTGTGATGTGTTTCTGTAGGACTTCTATGTTTGTAAGTATGCATGTAATCTGACTGAGGTAAAAAATTTAACCATTTCAAAGATAGACTTTGGGAGGTGTTCCAAGTCATTTCATATATGGGTTTTCCTCCACTAATTTTAAGGTCTTTTCCCCTACCATTTTTACTCTCCACTCAACTGATTCAGTTAAACTTTATACTGTAATGTAGAGGACCTGAAGGGAGCTCAGTGGTGCTGACTATTTTTAGTGGACCGGAGAAGAAGCGTGTGGTTCTGATGTAAGTTAACATTTTGTATCAACGTTTTTTTGCAAGCAATTAATTTCTAAAAAATTGGTAAAAAGTCCATACATCAGAAGGTTTGGAAGGGAAATCAAATGACAACATAATCCTTCAAAGTGCATCATAAAACAACTCAAAGCCAAAGGTACGACACCTTTCCAACAAGGAAAACAAAAGAAGTCAAGAACCAAAAATTCAAAACCCTTCCAGCAGATGACACTTTGCATTAACTTATTCTGCCTTTTTCAAATTATTTGTTATTGTGAATGTTGTAGCAGTTCATTGAAGTGCAGATTCACATTTTTTTTACCCTTCTCCCATCGGTTTAATTGCCTTTTCCTTTTACCTGGAGCTGTAATAGTGCAATTAGTATTTCATTTTTTATGATGCTTTGGCCTGAAGTTCTGCCTGAATATCCATAAACCTTTGTCTTTCATATTCTTAATTTGCAGTCCACTTGTACAACCATTTTACAACCTTTATACGACTCTTTTCCATATATAGAAAGAAATATATATTTTTTTTAAAAAATGAAAATTAAAAAATTAAAAGGAGCCCACCTTATGTACTTATACATAAAAATATGATTGTAAAAGGGTTGTGTATGAGTATTATTTCTCATTTCAATTGATTTGGTTGAAAAAAAATGTTGGTATTACTGCGGGTGCAATGCTTGATATCTGAGAATTGCTTAATGGTTCCAGGAGAGAGAGAGTTTCACTAAACCCAGTAAAATCAAAGTTCTGTGAGATAGCTGGTTCTGGAAAGGATGCTGCAAGGATCGGATATATCAAATTGACATCGTTTAGCCAAAATGCCTCTGGTGAGTCTTATATCATTGTTGCTAGTTTCTCATTTACGGGTGTTTATGTTTCGACATAGTAATGATGAATAAGCTTGTCACTGGTAAGTTGTAGTTGGATTTTAATGTCTAAAGTCTAACTCATGAAGGCCTATGCCAAGTATAGAGCAAGAGTTGACTCGGCTCATTCAATCTGGAAGAACGCTTCATCAAATAAGAAATGAAGTTATGCGAGATATGCATCTGTTTTTGTTGAATTGCTTCAGTTTATTATGCTTGCATTTAGGGATAGAAACAATTCCCAAATCAATACAACCTGAGACAACCCTACACAAATTGACCAATTTTACCTGCTTTGACTGGCTATGGGTTTGGTTGAAACCTGAAATTCATTATTGTGTTTGGATTGGGTTACCCAAACCTGACCCATTTATAAATGTATACATATCTATATAATGTAAAATAATGTACAAATACTAGCCTAACCCAAATATAAACATAATCTTTATGTATTATTTTGTTATATAATGTAGATTTTGAATTTGAAATGACACATGCTTGATGAGTAACTTGATATTTAAAAAGGTGCAGAAACTTTAGTTGCCTTATGAATTTAAGATTAAGAGTTTTTATGTTTTCGTTTAATAGTTGAAAGTATTTTAGAAGGTTTTTAAGGGCTAAATTTTGTTTATTGGATTATAATTTGAATACTTATCAATAAATTGTAATATTGAATTAATTGACTTAAAATTTTTTTTCTTTAAGACGAAAAAATATAGTTTTAGTTTGGGTTTGAATTTAGATGTAACCCCGGATATCAAATTTTACCCACCTCAAAGTACTATGCGTTGGGTTTGGATGTGGCTCCCTTGATCAATGCCCAACCCATTGTCATCCTTGCAGAAATGGATCCACTATGGTGGGTGTGGGTTCAATTGATCCCACTCAATATATATATATATATAAATGAAAAGAAATTAGATATTGACATAATAATAATTGAACTATAATTTTTGATTGACCCCAATAAATATTTTTATTGAGCCCATAAAATTTGTCTATTGGTCATTGTGACTCATTTCTATAAAATTAGTCAAATTTTGGACAACTTTTAATAAAATAATAATTATATAATTGTTTGTAATTTATTTTGCTAAAAAAATTAAAATTATAAAATTATTGATCCCACCAAGAATAATTTTTGAATCCACCCCTATCTACTTGCATTGGGAACCACATATTTGCTAGCATTTCTGAGAACCTGCATGCATATTCAGACAATTCAACATTCATTGCAGGTTCTGTGACGAAAGCAATTGAAACTTTAAGAAGTAACAATGTCAATGGCTTTGTGTTGGATCTTCGAGATAACAGGTGACGAACTTTGACATTGCATCTTTTTTGAGCTTTGACTTAAAAGCAGCTTTCTAACTTGGTTGATTTTGCAGCGGGGGCCTCTTTCCAGAGGGCATTGAAATCGCTAAGATTTGGTAAGCGTTATGGATCAATCAGCAGATTGATGCAATATATTTGATGCAATATACACATGGATAAAAATATTGGTATCAGTCGTATATGGCAGTGCAAATCAGAACTTGAGGGGTAAATATTGGTTGATATATCACATATACTGCTACAAATCATGATTTTATCATAGTATTGAAAAATATTGGTATCCAGCCCCTGAATAATAATATTTATTGGCTAGTACTTTACATATTGGCTGATATTTCATTCCATAGTCTACATGGATGCATCTATTTTCTTATTAATTTTCCTGAAAAGCTGTCTTATTCATTGTAGCTAGGATTAAACTTTTCAGTCACCTAGGCTGCTTTGCAACCTGCTGAAATAGGGGGAAAGTTTTCTAGGCCAATACGCTATATCTGTATCAATTATATAAAGAAAGTTGCTACTTGCTAGATTTAGATTAAAATCCTTATGTGGATAGTTGAATTATCATATTTATTCATAAACAATAATGTGAAATCAATCATAAATGACATATTTAAATCCATGATTACATTTTTTCTCAAAGAATCTAAAATAGGTCTCTCTTCCTGACAGCGAATTGCATGGAATTTCAGTTAATAAAAGCACTTTAATTTTCCTGATAAAAATTTGAAAATGAAAAAATGTAATGATGGAGAGGTAACCATTTCTTGCAAACTGCCCCTTTAACTATTTAATGAGGGGATAAATTTGCCATTTAATAGGATAGAAAGAGAACCGATTCCCCAATTATATAAATGTCCTTTCTACTAAAGATCGAACCCATTAAGAAAATAAATTTCCAATAAAATATAACAAAACTATTTATTGCAATTTTTAGTCATTTTAATTAATTATTAAATATGCGCCACACGGTGAGGCAATTCTAACAATAACCTCAAAAACATATGTAAACATTTTGCTTTCGACTTTGTTTTCACGCTACTTATGAAAATGACAACGTTTTGTTGAATAGGTTCAATTTGATTCTTTTGAAATGCTAACATACTTCATAATATTTTCGAGATCAAGAGTGGCTTGATGGACAGCAACTCGATTTCCATGCCAATGATCGGGCTCATATTTATGCCAACTCCCCTCTTCATCTTACCTTAGAAAAGGAGGTACTTATGTGCATTTTGGATGTATATTTTTTATTACTTTTAACTCGAGTTAACTTCAATGAGTTTTCTTTCCAACAAATTTCACAAGGTTTTTTGACGAGGGAGGAAATATGTTTTATGCTTGATTGCCTTCCTCACACACATATAAATATCAACATATATATAATAATATTTGGTTTCTCGATACCATAATGATATCGCGATATATTGCCGTATGGGCAATGTATTGGCCGATATAGCCTATCAGCTTATGATTTTCAGAATTTTTTTTCAATATATTTTATACTAATATGTTTTGTTCCATATGTCCGATACCATTATGACCGCAACGATATTAATACTAATATTTTCATTTATGTTGAGTTCCTCATCTTGTTCTTTATAGATTGGACAAATGAAAAATGATGGAATTTCCTTATTCTTCTCATCCTCCAAGACTGTATTGGTGAACTCACATTGCAATAACTCCTAATCTCTCTCTCTCTCTCTCTCTCTCTCTCTAGAGTTCATGCTATTTTGAAGTACCCATAGAAAAATATTCTGCTGAGAGAGCAGCTTGTTTTTTCCATGTGTTTTCGAATGCAAGCTGTCAGTAATTCCTGGTTTATACATCAAAATACTAGTGCTTGATAAATTTCAGAGCGGAAGGAGTACTGTATTACTATTGGTACACCCAAGGTACATAAAAATTACTGCAATTGCTGACATCATCACAACATATGCAATTTCAAAAAGATTACCCTAAAGTTGTCAAATTGCCTGGGCTTTTGAAAAAAATCAAAAACTAAAAACATGGTCCTTAGCTGGCGATTCAGAGAGAGGGTGGTAGATCAAGAGAGATGAGAGAGATTTATTAAACCGTCAGCTTTAGAAATGGTCACAAGAAATCGCCTATTGGATGGTAAAGAGGAGGGAGACTTATTTCTCTCTGTGGTTATGTCTCCCAGGTCAGGCTTGCCATAGCAGTAAGGTTGCTTCATTGTAATTTACAGATCACAAGTTCAAACTATAAAAAACGGTCTTGCTATAATGTGAGGATAAGATAGAATACGTATGATCCTCCTGACAGCCTGCAATTTCATGCACTGGACGACCTTTTTTCTAGGGAAACATTGGCTCTTAATCTGCTATCCATGTATTTTCCATCAATGGGCAAGCATTGATAGTTTCATGTATCATGAGCATGGCTGTATGCATCCTTTCTAACTTCCCTAAATACATAAGAAAACTGAAGCTCCAATCTCACTATGTTGGGTTAGCTATGGCCTTCCTTATTTAAGTAGAAGATTGAAAAAGTGCTTTTGAGATACTTGCAGCCTAGTTTATATATGTCATTCATGGATGCATTTGTATTATGTCCCGATATCGATATTTTCAAATATATTGTGATATATCTATATTTGAAATATTGGCTGATAATTTTTTGTTAAATAACAATTTACAGTAATTTTTTTGCTTAATGTGTTTGAATTGTATCGTCCGATATATCAAATATTGATATGACCGTCACTGATATCGATATTTTCATGCATTACTCAATTTGTTGATTATAGGCATATGTATTTGAAGACTACTTTAAGATTCATTTGACTATTTTTAGGTCCACATTATGAGAAAAGTTTGGAGGATGAACTTCAAACATTTTAGGGTAACGGGGGCCCCATCGATCTAATCATAATAGTGGGCCCACACATAATAGATATATCGATGAGATGCCATGTAAGAATGAATCAGTTGGAATGTGTCCAAAAGTTGACCATGTAGCGTTATTTCCCCTTTGTAATACTAGTGGCACTCAAAATGATGCAACCCACTATGCCTTTTGAATTTTGGCTTTTCCAAAATATATTGTTTATTTATTGACTTTGTTATAATGGGTGATTGTGGTATTTGCTAATCAGGTTGGACAAAGGTGTGATTGTGTATATTTGTGATAGCCGTGGAGTTCGCGATATATATGATGCAGACGGAAGCAATGCTATAGCAGCTTCTGAACCTCTTGCTGTTCTGGTAATTACTTCTTGACCCCTCTCATTTCAACTAATTTACATGTTGTTCTGCCCAAAAATAGATAAAAAAAAAAAAAAGCGCTAAGTGGAGGTTTTTCTAGGGGAGCAAGGGGCTCCAACGTGCAGATAACCCTTGGATTAGGGATCTAATGGCTAATATTTAAACTTTAGGAAAAATTTTTGAAATTATGAAATCAGTTTTTGTTTTTTGGTTTTTAAATAACACAGGTATTTTAATATTTTACCATTTGAAAAAAAATAAAACATATTAAAAAAATTGATTTTATATGTTTTTGTAAATTAAATCTCATCTGTTGAATTACTCCTGGTCCAATGGATCCAGCTGTGTTGTAGCCTCCTGATCGCTTTCTAGGAACCCTCTTTCCACCTCCTTTAGCCAGCTTGTTGGCCTTCTGTTTTAATGAGATAGCCTGTATTTTCTGTCATGCATGTGCAACATTCTTGTCTGCTACTCTGCATATTTAGGGTCCATTTGGTTGGAAAAATTATTTTCTATTTTTCTATTTTTATTTTTTTCATTTATGCTATCCTATTTTTAAAGTTTTTTTGAAAAACTCATATATTTATTTCTATTAGAAACTTGTTCATTTCCAAAGTTAAAATTTATTAATTGTCATTAGAAATGCATCAATCAATCTACATATGGTTAGTATTGCTAAACAAATGCTGATTGAAGCTCCTTGGAGGTCGAGTTAAACTTAACAAGTTGAGTGAAGCTTATTGATTAGTTTGAGCTTAACCCAAGAAGTTGATGAGTAGTTCTACAATAGTCCATTCTTAATAGGCTATTTGTCGTTATTACTAATACAGTAAGTTTTTATAGTAATGATCTTTTAAATTATAAACATTTGAGTTAGTTTGATTTTTTTATAAATTAATGATGCACAGATGATAATTTCATCAAGTTATAGGAAACATTAGATGCTTCACTTAATATTAATAAGAAGACTATGCTTTTTTCCCTTATATTAGTTTATATTGTCTTAATTTTCTACTTATAAAAAGGTCCTTGTAAGGATTCATAACTCATAAAATTGTTAATTATTGTTAGGGAATCGGACAAAATGCAAACAAAATTGATTTTGAAATGTAATCAAAATTCCTTTAGTGTGTGTTTGGATATAAGAAAACTTTGATAAAAGGAAAATAATGAGAGAAAATAAAAAGCAAAGAAAATGGAAAAAAAATATTTTTCTTAAATATAAATATTTTAATATATATTTTTATCAAATTTTTTTCTTATTATTTTTCATGCAGTCTAAATACTGAAAAATAATTTTATTTTTAAATTTGTTTACTCTAAAATTTTCTATATCCAAATAATCCCTTAATATGAATTATAAATATTACATCAAATTCATCATATATATATATAATCTCATAAAATAATATACTTGCTCCAAAAATTCTTAAAAATGGTATACATAAGCTAGGTTTTGTAAGCCATGGAAATTTTTTATTTTATTTTATTTTTTGGGCCAGGGAGAAAAATACTATGAGAAAAGTTATTTTAATGATTTCTGAGTTTTCTAAAATACAGTATGAAGTCAAATAACTCAAGACACTGGTTGCTAGGTTTTCAACAGAAAGAGTCGTAGATTTGAATAGATTTTTCCATTTATTGGAAAAATTTTCCAGAAAATAATCTTAGTTTTCCAGAGATGAATAGGCCTTCAAAGTTTAAGTTGACAGTTTTTAAGACTTTTACCAATGTTAGAGATTTGAGGGGTATTGTCGGCTAACAAACTCGGCAGAGTTGGGGCATCGATAGCTGGTGACAGGAGGTGGGGTTGGGCTGTGGCAGCCGGCAATGGGAGTCAGGGGTGTCAACTGATGGAGATTTGAGGTAGGAATTGATGTTTTTGTAGCTAGCAGCTGAGAAGCAAAGTGTCACTGGTCAGGACCAGTTGTGGCATTAGGAGAGTTGTCGGATGTTTGCCGGTGGTGTGGTCCGAAGTATCATGGTTGATGATGGCATCATATTCAGATAAAAATACTTTGATTTATGGGTGTTGGTGATTAATGGTGAGTAGTTGACAGTTACGTGAGCCATTTTTTGGATTTTAAGGTTAACTTTCACATTGACCAAGAAAATTTTTTTCATTGTCTAATTTTCCTGTGCATGTCAAACATTCTGATATGAATGAAACACGGAAAAATGTAGAAAACTTTTCCAATAAGTTATTTTTCAATGAATAAACGAAGTCTTAGAGATTCCAATCTTCCAAGGGCATGGTCATTTGGTTTTTACAGTAAAAAAAATCACTGAATCATTTTTTATGAATCTTGGTTAGGTGAACAAGGGAACGGCAAGTGCTAGTGAAATATTAGCTGGTGCTTTGAAAGACAACAAGCGAGCTGTCCTATTTGGAGAACCCACATATGGAAAAGGGTAATGAACATATTGCTTCTGAAATCCTGTATGAATGGTGACTTATATGTCCCATATGATTAATATATTTTTATATTTTGATGCTCTTTTACAGAAAGATTCAATCAGTTTTTGAGCTTTCCGATGGATCGGGTTTGGTTGTCACAGTTGCTCGTTATGAGACTCCTGCTCACACAGACATTGACAAGGTATTTGCTACTTTCGTTCGACCACGGATTGAAAATTCTGCCTATATATGTGTATATATATATTGGTGTTGGCCCATTTATACTGCGACAAAATTGCTATATGTCATTGTATCGGAGATATCGTTATATATCGGCCAATATTATCATTCATTTCAGTGTTGTGTTTGCAAAAAAAGAATTGCCTTTGATACTAAACTTATTGTATGTGTATGATACCGCTAATGCTGATATTGCAACGATCTATTTCGGTATTAATAACAATACCGTTATTTTCATACATTAGTGCGATTGTTTGTGCTTGCAAGTGGGTGTTCTAATCGGCCATGTCTGAGTTTCTTGACTTTGACATTTATCACTATCTTTTCATTTCTTTGCTGTCTAAATATTAATATATCAATGATATATTGTTTTATATATCGGTTGATATTTTCCTCAATCCATTTTGTCCTATTTTGTTGTAAAGAAATTTTGTTTTTGACATGTTTGATATTGAAATTTATTGCTTGCTATGACCAATATCAATACATCTTGACCTAAACCAACATCTATACTGGTACTGATAATTGGGTGTTCCAATGGGCCATGAGTAAGCTATTGTGGGTAGTTTTGGCATTTACCATTATTTTTTTCATGTCCTTACTCTGAAAATTGGTTTAACTCTCATTCACCCTCTATGTGTCATTGCACCGTTGATATATCTTTATATATCAGTTAATATTCAAAATATTAGCCAATATTTTTTCCTAATTCATTTTATTTTGTTTTGCAAAAAAAATTGTGTCTGGTATACCCTATATTGATATATATCTTTTGATACGACTGATACCAATACAACCACGACTTCTACCTGCATCAAAACTGATACCATAATTTTCATTCATGAATGTGACTGTTTGCACTTGCAAGTGGGTGTTCTAATCTGCCATGGTTCAGCTTTCTGAGGTATATTTGCAATTTACCACTACTTTTTTCATTTTCTTTGTATGAGCAATATGTCATTATATATTGATTAATATATATCATTATATATCACTTGGGACTTTCCTCTAATTTATTTTGTCTTGTTTTGCAAAAAGAAATTGTCTAATATGTCTAGTATCAATAATTATCGTCCGATATAGCCAATATAACAAAACCTATACTGGCGCCAAAACCATACCTACTTTTTCTTCCATGGGTGCGATTGTATGTGTTTGCGAGTGGATGTTCTAATCGGGCATGGTTGAGCTAATTCAGGGGTATTTTTGACATTTTCCACTAATTTTTTTTTTTTTTATAAAAATTCATGTCCTTGTTCTCTAGGTTGGTGTAATCCCAGATCATCCTTTACCAGCATCTTTTCCAAAGGATGAGAATGACTTCTGCAACTGTCTCCAGGATCCTTCCTCTTCTTGTTATCTTAACAGAGTTCAGCTATTTTCAAGGTGATTGAAGATTCTGATCTTGCATTCTTTTTTTTTTTTTTTTTATATGAAGAAAGTTCCTTTTATGCCCTTATTCAGATTCCATGAAATTTGAGGAAAAATGAAAAATTGGAGGAAAAAGAAGTGATTGAAATTCAACCAAAATTTGAAAGTAGACCAGTTCCTTCTCTCTGGGTTTGTAGTGCCTCTATGTGGCTGCCCTCTGAGAAGAAGATTAAGTTGGCATCTACAAAATGCTGATATACTGTCTCCCTTCAACCCTTTAAGCGAAATGCAGTGAGGCGAAATGTCAAAAAATTCCAAATAATGACTGATCATTTATATCGACGCATCCTTAAATCATTTTTCTTTTTTTCGCTATTTGTTTTTGGGTTAATGATAGTTACAAAATTTATGGGAGAAAAATTTATTATAGTTTTTTCCAAGTGCTTGTTTATATTCTGGTAATGGAAGTTAACAAAAGTAATATTCATTCCTAAATTTAAAAACTGTTATATCATCTAAAAAATTATCAGATATTATCCTTAATTAATGATAAATTATTATATTATTTACAAGATAGGAATAAGATTAACTTTTAATTAGATAAATATTATTTTTTATTAAAAATTGAGCTTATTAATATAATAATTTTTTTGATAAAATATGATAAAATCAAATTAAATGGTAACTTTTAATTATCTTGATAAATTATTAAATATATATTATGTTATGTATAATAATTTTTATAGTAATTTTATAAGAATGTTTTGATTAATAATGTTAATTTAATTTTATCAGGCACAGAATAAAATCGATTGAAATTAAAAATGAATGTAAAAATATTTTTTGAAATAAAATGAAAGTAAACGGCAGGCTGCCAGCAACAACAAGGTGGTGGGGAAGCCATTCCTAACATACCGAAATATTTTTTATTCACTTAAATTATTTAATTTTTATCTAATTTATTTAAAAAAAAAATAGATTTATGTCCACCTAATTTAATAAACTTAAAATAATTCTTGTAAAATATAATTTGTAAACAATATAATTTTTTATCTTAATTTTAAGACAAATTTTATGTTAAATCTGATTTATAAAATTACTGTGGGAAAATATTATTTTTTATACTTTTGAAAATGTTGTTTTAAATTTATTGACTTTAATGAACATAAATCTTAGTTTAAAAAACATATATAAAATTATACAAATATTGCAAATAAAAATTTAAAGCTAACAAAATATTTGAAAATATATAACACATAATAGCTTTATTTGATGCATAAATCATATATTTACAAATATTATAGAATAGAGAGAATAATATTTATAAAGATGACCATCAGTTTGAATTATGTAACAACATATTTATCCGAATTTCTTTGAATTTTACATCACTATGTATAATTATGTTAGAGCCAATCATCACTTCAATTTTATCATAAAAATTTATACTAAGAACACTATTTTTAAATTCAGGTTAAGTAAAAACATGCAATCAAGGCCTTTTGCAACCAATTTCAAATTGAAATAACAATGTTCCAGCACGCTGCTGTATTTTCCTTCAAATTGCATCACCTTCATGGGTTTCTTTCCCGCACACAAATTAGGGTTTTCTGTTTCATGGTCGGTTGATCCTCCATGGGTAATAGGTAGATAGAGAATACCTAAGATAACAATAAAAAAAACGGAGAGGAGAGCAATCTAGATGACCTTTAGAGCTTGCATTTCCGAGAAGTAATTGATTGAACAATTGACGGTCATAGTTAATAGTCTTTGCACGGCTTAAATCTTCACCCCATTTTTAAAATTAGGGTATCAACCAACTTATTATGATATATTGAAGCTATAGATAAAAATATTGGTATCAATATCAATTACGTTCATATTATACAGGACAAGTCAGATAATACGTATCGGCATTATACATATCTAACAGAAAAAAAAACTTTTGAAACTATAAGCTGACACGGCCTTATTGGCTGATATATCAATTGTATCAATCAATATGAAAGCATATTACGATATGGTAGCAATATCCTAAAAATTCGGTATTAGAGGCTCCTATATCGATACATATTTGTCGATATGTACTGTATCAGTATACTTCTATAACTGTTATTATTCCACCAAAAGCAAGGCCAAGAAGCATGCGAAGGGTCTAGCCCAGTGAGCACATGGAATCTAAAGGCTTCAAATATCCTGTTTCAGAGCTTAATGCTCTTGGCCTTAGGCTTCATTCCAGAAACCATCCTAACCTCATCATTCTCCGCTTCAAGTCAAGCTTGTATGCTCTGAATAAAAGGCCCAACTCTTCAATAACCCTACATGGCTGGCACGCCCAACACACTTTTGACTTCTTTTTAACCAAGAATTTCTTCCCATACTTCTGCAAGCTCATACCCATGAACATGAACAAGCTAGAAAAACTTTTGGATGTGGCCTTCTAAAAGGTAATTACTCCAAAGGGAAATCAGACAGCAATTTCTCAGATATAACTCATAAAAGTGCTGCTATCACCACTTCTTTTTTGCTTCTCTGAACAAGTGCAAATTCTTTACATTAAAGGCTTCTTCTGCAAAGGTAGCACCAGTCTGTACAGTATGCTCATTCTTGGAGCTTAATCAATTTAAGCAGGAAGAAATGCCTCGCAAAAATCTCCATCAAAGACTTCCTCTTATTCAGTAGAGTGACCAGAGCCTCAACAAAGACACTCTCAAACAAATTCGTAGCCACAATGAGAGAAAGTGACAGCTCTGAAGCACAGTCAAAGACTTCCTCATATTTAGTGTACCGACCAGAGCCTCAACAAAGACTCTCTCAAACGAATTCGTAGCCACAATGAGAGAAAGTGACTTATTTGAAGCACCGTCACATTTTCCCCATAATTAACCCTCATGCAAAGCTACTCGTGGCTCCTCTGTGTTTAAATGGTAAACAGCATTGTTGCTGGGACTGAGGGAACCACCATGGAAAGGGTAACACTATGCTAATTATGCACAAAGGTCGAGCTTACTCAAATGTGTTAAACACAATCTTTAATGCAGAAACCTAAGCTATGGGGTTATGGACCAATAGATATTTATAAGTCACTACAATTTCTCCCGATACTTCTATGTGGGATGTTTTCTTACTCACACCGATTCCCAACAATCGAATAGTAGTTGGTCAACAAAATCTAGAGCTTCAAGCACACAAATTTCTTCCAATTCCGTATGATCTACTCCACAAGGAATATATTTCCTTATACTTACATGTTAGGAGTACAAGAGATTTACAATAGTAAAAGAATAAATAATTACACAATAAAATACCGGATTTATGAAGAAAAACCAGGTACAAAGGATGAGAGATTTCACTATTTTCGAATGAAAGTTACAAGTGGTAGCTATAGAGGGAGGATTTGAAAGCTCAGTCAAAACCCTAGAACAACGTTCTATCTATGGGCCCGAACCAACAAACCCTAACTGCAGGGGCATCTCCATTTAAAATTAACACCACATTGTATCCCAAGCTATTGAATCTGATTTTCAAAAGGGCCTGTTGCATAAAATAAATTCTGCTCACATTTAACACATTAAATGTAGAAGCCTAAGCTATCATGTTAAGAACCAATACACACTTATAAGTCACTGCAAATTCTCTCAATACTCCTATGTGCGACTGTTTCAAATTCACACCTACTCCCAACAATCAAATAGTAGTTGGTCAACAAAATCCGAGCTTTCGAGCGCATTCATTTCGTCCAATTCCATAATATCCACAGGAACATATTTCCATATACTTACTGGACTACTATTACATATCAGTCTTACTATTTAAGCTGCTGGACCAAAATTCACCTAACTTTAGTAGATCGAGTATGATTTCTCATGCAAACAACTCTATATTCACTTGCAATAAAAAAAAAAAGAGTTACAGATAAAGAACAATAGAACGAATTTATGAGGAAAAGTAAATTCGCACCAAAGACAACAAAATTCAAAAGATGCCCCATATGTCAATCAAGTGAGAGTAACCCTAACCATATCACGAGAACCGCAAAGACGAATATCGGGGAAAAGGTCAGGAATAAGCGTTATAGATAATATATCAAGTTTTCATAAGTCCACATAGAAAAAAAAAAAAAAAACAAAGAGATTCAACACCATTGAAGAGGAAATTTACATCTAAAAACAGGATAACAGTTCTTCCTTGTCTTGCTTTTTTGGTAAAGAGAAAACGGAGACGATGACGCGAGAACGGACAAACCCTAGGAAGCCAGAAAACAATCAATTAATGTCCGTATCATCGAAGTCGTCCTCGAAAGAGTTGAAGAAGTCGGCATCGACGAGCTTGTTGTTGTCAGGTGTCATCAGACCGTCACCGAATATCTCGAGAGGGTCAAAGTCGTCGACGTCCATCGCCGATCCATGATCCTCCACGATCTCCGACAAGTATTCGCCCGGCACCTGCTTCATCTATCCCCTTCTGCTTCTCTCTGGAAGTGTCTGATTTAGCCAAAAGCACCTTGAAATAGCCGATTTAGTTTGTTCAGAAATATAATAGTTGGACTCATAATTTACAATCATTTCAATAAGAATGAGCAAGAAAAAAAAAAAAGAAAGTAAAAATACTATTTTTTAAATAAATAACTATTTAAAAAAACAATTGGCTAAAATAAAATATGATAATACTATCTTATTTTTTTTATATAGATAATATATAAAATAAGGAGGAGTAAATTTGACATTTCAGATATTTTAAAATAATATTATATCTTATTTATTAATTTATATTAAAATATTTACATAATAATTTATAGATAGATGTCACAATAAATGTCACCATTATAACTAGAAGTGTATCTAGAATTTGGACTATAACTTAAATGAAGTATAGTTAAACTATTAAATATTCTATTCGGATCTCTCACGCCATAGTGTCAGATAAGAGTTCAAAGGAAACAAAACCCACTCTATGTATATCCTCTGGCACTTAAATCTATAACTCTGTTTAAAATATAAAAATTAGAAAATATTATAAAGATCTAGGAAAGTTATAAAGGAATTGACTTCATAATATTTAGAAGAATAAGTGTTTAAATACTTTTACTCTTTGTTCTTACTTTTTGGCCTCTATTTCCTTTTTTAGGAAAAGTTATAGCCACATTTCTTGAATAGGAATAATAGATCATGATTTGCTTAATTATACTAATTGAAAGGTAAATAGTTTAACTATTTTTATAAATGTTATAATCGGGAGGCTTTGTTGATGCAGTTCAACCAACAAAAGTGCTAAACGATTGACTTTAATTAGGAGATTTTCGCCTGTATTAATTACTAGGTGTATTATATATCATGTTTTTAGTACTAAGATCACAATTCATTTCATAATCTATAATTATCTTAATCATTTTAAAACTCAAACCAAAAAATTAATTGTCTATTTCACCGACTTAAACTGACACCGGGATACAAACTTACATCAAACACTATTAAATAACCCCAAAATAATATAATAATCATCTAATTATATGACCTAAAAGTTACATCTGAAAATAGTTTCGAATATAAACAACTAAATGATCTCGAATCATTGGTGAAAACAAGTATTTCAATTGAAAATCATATCATCAAAGTTAACTTTCAAAAATCTGAAATCAAACTTAAGCATCATTGTTATAACAACATTATTAGTTAAATATAACATTAATCTAAAGTAACTGAAAAATAGCAACTAAAGTTACAATTTTGTTGCATCCAAAATATTAAAATATTTAAACATTTTTGACACCCTAAAAACTAAACTTGAACAGTCTTTTCTTGATTTCAATATTCTATCAAGTTTTTTTATCTGAAATGTTAGCAAAAAAAAAAAAGTAATAATAAGTTTAACACCCAACAATAAATATATTTTTTTATTGTGTGAATATATATCAAACAAAACATACTAAAATTATGATATAATCTAAATTTCAAAAAACTGATAACATTAGTTTTCAAGTGAATCATGTGAAAATCAAAATTAATGATCCTATAGGCCAAAATCTGTGTACACATACATAAATTATGCCAACATCAATACAAATATATAAAATGTGTCAAAATTTATATTTTCATAATCAAACATATCAAAATTGTATAAATATATCAATCATACTAATACATAAAAGACTAAATATCGGTGATCACCTTACTAACAAATGACGAATATCAATATTTGGGTTATAATTATTTCGCCATAGTTAAAAGTCATATGCCACTATTCACTACCTATGGGTAAGCTGACTATATTTAATCGTTATAGTCGAGGTTGATTGTCACAATTCTAACCTGTGGATAATAAGTTCAACTTTTAATTTATTAATATATTAAAATATGTCTAAATATATTTTATTAATTTTTATATTAGTATTTATTTGACTAAAATAAAAATTCTATTGAAATCTAAATATTTCTCATTTTTTCTCATACTAGATAAAATATTTTTTCATTAAAACTTATATTAATGGGTCCAGTAGACTTTATGCCGGCCTAGAACCTGGCTCACAGGAAAGGTAGCGACCCAGTAGATATTCGCTTAAGGCCGAGGAGGCATGGTGTAGATAGAAGGAAAGCCCAAATGCAAGCAGCCCATCACACCGACGGACGGAACAAAGGCCTAAGCCATGATACAGATGGCCAAGGCAGGTCGACCCAGAGTTGTTTAGTAAGGAGCAGACGATTAGGGTTGCCCATCGTCACGCCTATGGTTGCCCCTCCTATATAGCCGTCAATACCCTGACAATGTA
This sequence comes from Nepenthes gracilis, assembly GCA_033239525.1. Classification (NCBI taxonomy): domain Eukaryota; kingdom Viridiplantae; phylum Streptophyta; class Magnoliopsida; order Caryophyllales; family Nepenthaceae; genus Nepenthes; species Nepenthes gracilis. Next base: position 13,905,809 of record BSYO01000019.1, on the reverse strand, counting down.
GCGCATATAAAAGTTGCCATAATACAGTCATGATAGCTACCCTAATAACTCAACAAATATTTTTAAAATATTACTCATGATTATACATTGTTTCAGGATGACAGTTATGGCTTAGCAAATTTTCCTGAAAGGTAGTTGCCATGCAATGACCTTCAACGTTGTCTTAATAAAGGAAGGAATATCCCTTGATGGCCACAATTTCCATGCACACCCCATGCACAATCGTGAAACAGCTCAGTGAATATGGTAAGGCAACCGACAATCAGCCGCGAGGCCCAAAAGAGGCTTCGCCGGCTTTAATCCTATAAATACCACTTCACTCTTGCGGGAAGGGGATGGAACAATCTTTACCTTCAAACACCTTAAAAAGATCAAAGAAGTTTTCTTTCTCTCAAGCCACTTAGCCCATGAGTTTATACCCACAAAAAAGTCACTTCCTGTCGAGCATATCCTTGGAGCTTAGTCCTCCAGTCCACATTTTATCCCCCTTCCTTCATACATCCACACTATCTTTTTGTTCAACTAATAAAAATTTCTGATTTGAGTATTAGAGGATATATTGAAGAGCAAATCCTACCGTCTTTAACCTCTCGCTGATTTATTGTATTGTATAGAATCTAAGTTATCAGGAACGGAGACTAGACCCGCATTAATTTGACCCGTTGAGAGAGATCAGACGACTCCCTAATCCATACAGCAATTCGGATCCAAAAAATGTATTATATGTAAAGTTTTCTTTCATATTTCTTATAAATATATGACGTACAGTAAAAATTATGAATGTGTAGGAATGTTATTATGGTACTTAAAAATATATTGAAACTATATTGCAGAAATTATAAAAAAGTTAACATAGTTTATATAATTTTTTAACTCTATTTTCTAAATAAAAAATATGTAAAAAATATTAAAGTTAATATTTCAAAAATTGAATATAGATTATTTGATTTCTCTTAATTATAAACATGTATGAATAATTATGTGGTAAATTAAGACATATAAAAATATATTTTTAAAATTTGAAGACATGTAGAAATATTAAATAGAATTCAAAAGCATATAAAAATATTATCATGAAAATTCAGTATTTAAATGTGATTTATATGAATTTTAAATATGTATTTTACAAAAGTTTATGAAATTGGAGTAAAAGTACATGCATACAAAATATAATTACTTTAAGTATAAAAATAATACATATATGAATATTTAAAATAAAAAAATATTTTAAAAATTAAAAAAACAATAATAAAAGAAGAAAGAGTTTGGATGTATTACTTTCACTTAATTTTATCAAAAGATTTTTCAATTTCACCTTAATTTATTCTTCTCATTCTTTCTCTATATTCTTTTATCCAATTTTGTCTTCTCTTTTTCTATCTTTTCGTAAAAATTCAGTAAAAATGAGTTAAAATAAGCCAAATATTTCTATTTATAAAATATTGGCACACAAACATTGGTCATACACGAATTAGGCACTGAGGCATAATTGCACTACATATGATAGTTCCTCAGACACCAATATTTTATCCTAAACATGTAAGTATACCTCTTAAATGCACCTTAGATGCGAACATTCTGCCTAAAATGCGCTTTTGTGTGGGTCGAATACAAGTTAGGCACAATTTGATTTAGTTTATTCTAATTTGAAACTTAATTTTTAGCCCAAAATATTAATTAATATCAAAATATCGATCAATTTAAATCACTAAAATAATATTTTTTTTTGGATTCATATCTAATATTTCTATATTTCTTATCAAAATTGTCCTTTAAATTTCATATACCTTAATGTAAAAATGTATATGGATATTTTTTCAGACTTTGTCTTCCCTCTTTCAGGTGACTTTTTTTTAAAAGAATAATTTCTCCATAAGACCTTCACCAATAAATTACCTTTACATGAATCATTTGATTTCTTAATTTAAACTGGCTCTTCAATATATAATAAATATCTATTAATTCTCAATGATTCATGTTTAATAATGTGTAAGTGTTGGGTCCCATGTTCCGGCCCATGAGACAGATCCAGGCCCACAAAGCAAACAGCGGCCCATGAGAAAAGGAGGAGCACGCGAGAAAGCGTCAGCCCAGCCCAACGGGGAATGGTCGCGAAGTCACGCCAACGGAAACCTGCAGCGCATTAAATGCGTCGCCGGGAACAGGAGTGAAAGGCGGAAAGGCTAGCCAATAGAGGCATGGCTGGCGCCACGCCAACGCCATCAGCTGCTGTCTGCAGACGGCCAACCACTCCTTTCTCAAGGAAAATCGAGCGTGATCAACAGCGCACAGCAGCGTGCCTGGCACGCTGTCAGGACAACCGGCGTGACCGGCGGTCAACGACTGCGACCAACGGGCGTCTTGGCGCCCAAGAGTCCAAAGGGGAGGAGGCATATAAGCGCCCTCACCCTCCAGAGAAAGGGATTCTAGCTCTGAATTTGGATTCCAACTCTGAGAACGGTTTTCTGGTTCTGCGACCTTGCGACTAAGGGTTACCTTGGATCCCAAGCACTAATCCAGCTTCCATAAGGCTCCAATCCTCTGAGCGGATTGGGCCAAATCGTTCTCCTTCTTCTCATCCCGTCAAGCGGGAAAGTTAGCCACTCATCGCAGTGCACCAAGGAAGCCGTGCCTTCCATCACCTCCTCACCGCATTTCTCCTCATCACCACATAAGTTCTTCTTACGCATCACAAGATTTTTACGCGCACCACCTTAGCGTGCGCATTTACCAATCAGTGGGAATTTGCCGACTTGAGCGTCGGAGTGGCCTTGGTGGGAGAAATCTGCGCTGCCCTTCACCTCTTGTTTGTTGTTTGTGTTGTGCGCAGTCCCGTTCCGAGAGGCGGAGACCGGATCCTTCTTCCAGCCCCCGCGCGCTTAGGAATCAGAAGGCTCCTTAATCCGTACAACAACCTTGGGCCGGGGACGCAACATTGGCGCCGTCTGTGGGAAACGCGGGAAGCCAAGTGTCATTTCCCTACCAAAGAGTGAAACAACCAAGCATGGTAAATACCGAGCGCGAGCAGGTGCTCGGTGGAGACCACCGTCCGAGGATGGAGTCCCGGGGAACCAAGCGAACAACCAACCGGAGCCGGGCTCCCGCCACCTGGCCGCGGAGTTAGACGCCCTGAAGGAGATCCTCCTCGCCGTATGCGCAAACACCGGGACCCCCGTGCCAGGGGCCGCCCCTCTAGCGGCCTAGGCATCAACTTCCAAGAAAGAAAGGCGTCGAGAGGCCACTCGCGGAGGCGAGCCAATCGACTTAACCACGCGGCCGGCCCCCAAATGCACCAGTGGAAACGGCCGGGAATGAGGCGGAAAGCGCCTCGCCGATGACGACAGGAGGAGGACAGCCTGCATGACGCTCCCTCCGCAACTCGCGCGGCAACGGGAGACCACCGCCGCTGGCTCCAATGGGAGCGCGCCTCCCATGCAGAGCCGCCACCCCGACAAGCACGGATTTAACCCCCGTGGGAACACAGAGCCCGCGCCGTCCTCAATGCGCGAAGGGGCTCTACGGATCCTTCGATGGAGGAGAAAGTCAAGGTGTTGTGGGACACCCTGCACAAGGAGAAGCCCACGCCCTCCTCCGCCAATCTCCGCAGGTCGCCCTTCGCCATGGACCTGCGGACACGCCCGCTCCGAGCAAGTTCGGAATCTGCCGGTCATGGAGGGATACGACGGAAGCAAGGATCCCATGGACCATCTCAACTGCTTCCGCACCCACCTCACTTTACAAGGGGCAAGCGAGGCCCTGATGTGTCAGAGCTTCCCCGTCACCCTTAGGGGCGACGCGCTACTGTGGTTCCATGGCCTCCCCCCGAACTCCATATGCTCGTTCGACGAGCTCGCCGATAGCTTCCTGAGCCAGTTCGCCTCCAGCAGGCGGGAGGAGAGACAACCATGGCACCTAGTCCGCCTCCGCCAGAGGACGGATGAAAGCCTGAAGCGGTTCCTGGACCGTTTCATCACTGAGGCGCGACGGATCCCGCACCTCTCCGACGAACTGAAGCTCAGTGCCTTCATCGCCACCTTGGCGGCGGGGGACTTCTTCAAGCACCTGTCGCACTGCGCCCGCCCGCAGACTTTCAGGGAGGCGGAGACCATTGCCCGGGCGTATATCACGGCCGAAGAGGCCAACGAAGCAAAACGCCCCGAGCGGGCGGATCGGCCCCCGGAGACCTCCAGAGCCGCTGGAGGAAGAAAGAGGGACGGCGACAGCCAGCGCTTCATGGAGCGCGAGCAAGAGCGACCCCACGGGCCTAAGAAGGATTACCGCAGGCCTCTCGACCCGGCATTGAATGATAGCCGCACAAACATCCCGATGCGAGATCCGGATGAAAGATTCTTCAAGTGGCCAAAGACACCCCAAGGGTCCTGCAGCGACGACTGGACAAAGTACCGCCCGGCACCACCGCCGTGCAGGGCACTCAATCGAGAACCGCCGCACCTCGCAGCGGGAGATTGAAGATCTGATCCGGCGAGGACACCAAGAGATTCGTGAAAGGCTCGGGGCAAGAACTCCGCCCCCTCGACGGAGAACCCGGCCCGAGCCACCAAGAGCCCGCACGGCGGCGGCGTAGTCCACATGATCTCTTCCGCCCGATACTGTGAACGCTGGGCACGGACCACGGGAAATAGCTTCCAAAGAGTGGGCGAAGTTAGGGGTTAGAAATGATGTCATTAGCTTTAGCAACAAGACATGGCACATGTAACTTCCCCATACCGACCCCCTTGTTGTATCGGCCCTCGTCTCTGGGTGGTGATGACTACCAAATGAAACGGGTCTTCATTGATAATGGAAGCTCACAAAACTTGTCAGTATCTTCTGCGTTCACCAAACCCGGGACTAAAATGTAGCCAAATGAGGGCAAAGAACAAGGGACCATTATACGGCTTGGACAACGAGCCTGTTCCAGTGCAAGGGATTATACGACTGGAAGTCACGATGGGGACTCACCCGCGCTCTATGACGCGCGAGTTGGCGTTCCTCGTCGTCGACCTTCCGTCTGTATACAATGCCATACTCGGCAGACCATTCCTGACGGCCTTCGAAGCAGTCACATCCATCCCGCACCTGAAGGTGAAATTTCCCACCCCTTGGGGGGTGGGAGAAGTTCTAGGAGATCAAGAAATGGGGCGGACGTGCTACTTGTCCCAAATCAGTCCTACGACACCTTGCGGACCAAGTGAAGACTGACCTCCGCGACGAGACGTCGCTCAACAGCCCGGTCGGGGAAGAGATCGAGGCGATTCCGCCGATCCCTCCGATCCGGAGCGGTGCGTCAAAGATAGGAAATCCCTTCAACCCGGAGATCGCGACGGACTAATTACCTTCCTACGGACCAACTCCGATGTGTTTGCATGGGGCTCACGACATGCCGGGGATATCGGCCAAGTCATAGTCCACAAGCCGGGCCTTGGCGCGAGCCGAAAACCCGTCCGCGACGGAGGAACCACTCCGTCGAGAAGTTGGTCGCCATCGAGGAAGAAGTGAAGAGGCTCTTGGGCGGGATTTATCGAGAAGTCCGAGACCGGAGTGGTTGTCCAACGTCGTCTTTGGTAAAAAGAGCGGCAAGTGGCGGATGTGTGTCGACTTCACTGACGTGAATAAGGCCTGCCCCAAAGATAGCTTTCCGCTCCCAAGGATTGACCAACTCGTGGACTCCACGTCCGGGCACGAACTGGAGCTTCATGGACGCGTACTCGGGATACAACCAGATCCGGATGGACCCGGAAGATGAGGAGCACACCTCGTTCATGACGAGACCAAGGGACGTATTGCTACAAAAATGATGCCCTTTGGTCTCAAGAATGCGGGGCGCAACGTACCAGCGCCTCGTAAACAAGATGTTCGCAGCTCAAATGGGCGGAATGTGGAGGTGTACGTCGACGATATGCTCGTAAAAAGCAAGGTAGCAAGCCGCCACGTCGACGACACAGACGAGACCTTCCGTATCCTCCGACAAACATGGGATGAAGCTTAACCCCGCCAAATGCGCGTTCGGGGTAACCTCTGGAAAATTCTTAGGCTTCATTGTATCCCAGCGGGAATAGAAGCCAATCCGGAGAAGATCAAGGCAATACTCGATTTGAACCCTCCGCGCACAAGAAAAAGAAGTCCGGGCGACGGGGCGGATAGCAGCCCCTCTCACGGTTCTTGGCAAGTCACCGAGAAATACTTGCCTTTCTTCAAGGCGCTAAGGGGCACCAAGTCGCACGAGTTCGAATGGAGTGAAAAATGCGGCGAAGCATTCAGGGGAATCAAGACTTATCTTTCCAATAACGCCGCTCCCCAGCTCACCGCGCGAAGGAGAAGATCTCTACCTCTACTCTGCAACGTCGGCTTCCGCCCTCGGCTCCGTGTTAGTGGCGGAACATGAAGGCAAGCAACAACCGGTGTACTACGTGAGCCGGGTCTTGTGACGGACGTAGAAACCCGTTATCCGCACGCGCCGAAAAGATGGCGCTCGCACTCGTCTATGCAAGACGGAAGCTACGACCCTACTTCCGGTCACATCGGATCGTCGTGCTAACGCAGAACCGGCCCGTTGAGGACGATTTTTGAGAAGGCTGAGACATCCGGCCGGGTCAGGCTGGTCATGGGTCATCGAGCTCGGGAGTTCGACTGAGTTCCGCCGCGACCGGCCGTGGAAAGGGCGAGCCCCGCGGACTTCATTGTCGGGCGGCAACGCCAGCAGCAAGCAGAGGACAACAACGCGGAGAAGAAGACGGACGGAGATCTCGCCGTATGGACTCTCAACGTGGACGGATCATCAACCCCGTGCAGCGGCGGAGCCGGTGTGGTGCTAAGGACGCCCGAAGGCATGGAGATCACATACTCCGTACACTCGGCCTTCCCGCCACAAACAACGTTGCGGAATATGAAGCCCTCCTCGCGGGCTGCGGACCGGCGAGGGAGTGTTCCGCGCGGTCGGCGGTCGTGCGTAGTGATTCTCGAGCTCGTGGTCAACCAGGTGAAAGGAACTTGAAGCCGCGAACCCACAACTAGTGAGGTATCTCGGAGAGTAAGAACCCCGATCCCCGAGTTCGGTCAATCGAGATCGAGCATATCCCGAGATCGATAACGAACGTCTTTGACCGGCCCCGGACGCGGCCGCGAACCCGCGAGCAAGACGCGAGGGAGCCCGGGGAAGTCCTAAACGCGCCGGCATCGACGCCGAGGACAAAGAAGTAATGCGGATCGGCACGGAGATAATTGGATGACGCCGTACATACGGTTCTTGTCGGAGGAACCTTACCGAAGACGCCAACGATGCCAAGTGGGTCAAGAAAGCGGCGGGATGGTACACGATTCTCGAACGGAAGGTCATGACAGGCGGGGTACTCGGCTCCCCTCCCGAAATGTCTTACCCCGGAGGAGGCCGACTACGCGTTGCGCGAAGTGCACTTGGGGCTGTGCGGATCACACATTGGCGGGAAAAACCTAGCATTCAACGTCATGCGGCAAGGCTTCTACTGGCCCACCATGAAGCGAGACGCTATGGAGTTCGTCCGCAAGTGTGAAAGTTGCCAGGTCCATAGCAACATGACACACCAGCCGCACACCGAGCTGCACTATCTCCAGTCCCCATGGCCGTTCGCGCAATGGGGGCTCGACATACTTGGTCCGCTTCCAATGGCAGCCGGACAGAGAAAATTTCTGATCGTCGGTATCGACTATTTTACGAAATGGGTGGAAGCTGCCCCTCTCGCTAGGATCACTGAGCACAATGCGACGGAGTTCCTACGCCAAGGCATTGTTTGCCGCTTTGGGATCCCTGAGGTTGTGGTGACTGATAACGGGACCCAGTTCACTGGGAAACGCTTTACAAAGTACTGCCACAACCTCCGCATCAAGCTGGTGCACACATCCGTGGCGCACCCGCAGTCCAACGGGCAAGTCGAAGTTACCAACCGCACATTGCTCCATGGGATAAAGACCCGACTGGAAGACGCAGGGGGCTCCTGGGTGGAGGAGCTACCGTCAGTGCTATGGTCGTACCGAACGACTACGAGGGAATCAACAAGGGAAACGCCTTTCAACCTCTGCTTCGGGGTTGAGGCAGTGGTTCCCGTAGAAGTGGGAATGCTAAGCTCAAGGGTCGAACACTTCGACCCAACTACCAACGCGCAAAGCTCGGGAAAGTCCGGACTTGCTCTCGAAAGTCGGGACGCCGCGCAGCCCAACCGCCGCCTACCTACCAGCCGAGTGGCGCGATACTACAACAAGCGGGTGAAAGCACGCCCGCTAGAAGTTGGAGACCTGGTCCTCCGGAGCGTAGAGGCGGCGGGAAAGACCGCGAATGAACAAACTCTCCCGGGATGGGAGGGGCCGTTCTTCGTCTCCGCAATCCTCCGGAGCGGAGCGTATAAGCTACGCGCCCGAGGCGGCAAACTTGTCCCGCGGACATGGAATGCCGCCAACTTAAGGAAATATTATCAATAATGCAACGGCGACCCGTAAGTTGCACGCGCATACATCTTGATGAGTGCTTGATCATGTTTCTGTCTTTTTGGTTAACGTTATCACTCTTATTGTCATATTGCATATTCATTCGTGAGTTGATAGCATGCATTGCACGATCAAATTAAACGACCTAGACTCAGCGCCCCTAAGTCGGGAGGACAAGCGTCCGTCATAAAAACCGATCCTTGGCTCGGTGCCGGGGCGGTCCCGGAGAAAGGCCGTCGCGAGACTCCGTCCTCACGCTAGATGGCACGGGGACGGCTCTACTCACCATGGCTTCGCGCCAAAAGGCCCCAGAGGCCACCCAGAGACTCGGCCCCGTGCTAGTCAGCCCGGTGGCGTCCAGCCGTGGGCTGAGACACCGGATCCAGGCGATCCATTCCAAAGGCTACGCGCCTCGACCGTGCGGTCAGACCCATAGGCACAGGGGCTCTTGGAGAACCCACTCTACGGCCAACAAAACCTTAGGGGCGTGCGGCGACCTTCTTGCACGAGAAGAGAGCACCTACGGTCTACAATGGTCGTGGGCTGGGACCTCAACTTGGTGTTCATAACGCTTTGAGCAGGGAGCGACACACCTCCCGCATTATATCGCGACCGAGGCCTAGACCCGGGAGTCCTAACGCGGCCTCGACCGCTGCGCTAGCCCTCGCAGAGGCTCCGGGGGCTTGGCGGCGACATCCGCTTTCTGGATCGAGCTCCCAAACGCGTGAGCTGTGACGACATCCTCTTACGAAGGGCGAGGCACCACGCAAGAGGGCGCCCGTATAGGGCCTTAATCAGAGCGGCTCCAAAGGGCCCAATACTCAAACGCGAAGCATGATCCGACAAGTAAAGCGAAGCAAAAGGCGAACAACGCTGTATGATAAGGGAAGCATGGACGCGAGGCGCAAGCAAAAGCTTCTCAGTTATACAAACATTATACAAGCGACAAGCATGATACAACAACAAAAACCAAACTCGGGACTTAACGGCGACGGAAGCTAGTCAGCAGTACTCGACGGGCCCGCTTCCTCAGGGAACGTCTTCAGGCGCGACGCCTCTCCTACCCCGGCGTTTCCTGGATGAAGGACGCCGGCTGGGACGTGAGGAGCCGCCAGGGAGACGATCCTGCGGCACAAGCGGATGCCGTCCCAAAAGCGAGTGTCCATCGCCGACCGCCACTCTGAAGGAGAATGCTGCCCAACCGCGTCCACAACTAGTCCAGCGATCCTTTCCTCCGCAGCAGAAAGGAGGCCCTCTAATTGCGCAACTCTCCGCCGCAGCTGCCCAACCTCCTCAGTGAGGGATGCGATCTGAGCCAGACTGCCGCGGGCAAGATGGTGCCCGTCAACGATGACCCGCTCAAGGCTTCCGCGAAAAGAACCCGTACGCACCTCGACAGGGGACCGTATCGTCCCAAGCCATGCGGTGGAGAAGTTAAAAGTATGACCAAGATGAGCGGCAAAGAAAGAAGTCCGAAGGAAACAACCGTACGTGAAGGCTGCTTCAACGGGAAGCAGAAGCGCGAAACCGCCTAGAAAGGCCTCTCTCTGGGGCTCACTCTCCTCGACTGCATGGGGAGGGTCTGGGAAGGAAGGCCGCCGAAGGAGCGCCGCAGGCTCTGCCGCGAGGACGTCCGCCGCCCCTTCGCTAGTCTCGAACCACATCGCCCACAGGAGCGTCACCGACCACCGAGCATGCGACCGTGCGAGCTCATCCAAAGGGGCCACCCTGCGGGGCTCCGTCTCCTCGATCACGTGAGGAGGGTCGATGGGAAGGACTGCAGCCGCAGAACACTCGGGGGCTCCGCCACGAGTGCGACCCGGCTTCCTTCGTCGGCCTGCTCCTCGGAGCAGCAGGCGAGCCGTCCCAGCCTCTCGAGAATACCACCAGATCCCGGAAGGCCCGTGACGCGAGACGGGCTCAACAAGAATAGCCGGCAACGATGCAGCCCCCGGCCTCCAACGCCGGCTCAAAGCTGGCCGATGGCCTCTCGGGGCTATCCAAAACAACAACGTCCCCGACGCCTCGGCGATACACCCGGTAGGAAGGTCCCAGGTGGGTAGAGACTCGACCTCGCCGACTTCGTGAGCGGATGGCTCCGCGCGATCGAAGTCGACGAAGGTACAAGCGATTTCCCTTTGGCGGCGCGCCTGGGCAGATCTCGTCGGAGCCGAACTTCCCCAATCAAGAACCGAACGACTCGCCTTCTCAACCTCCTTCGGTGAGGCGCCTCGCTTCCCTCAACCTTTTGAGGGCTGCCGCGTCCTCGTCATTGCTTGAAGAACGCAGCAGAACAACTCTCCTCCGCAAATCGCGCGGGCTGCGGATGAGTCTCCGTATCTCGACCCTCCACGACCGCCCCAGCCGCCTTGACCCACGGGAGGACCCCATCTAGCAATCTCGAACGTGATTGGGGAAAGGTAGTGGCCCGTTTCTTAAAGTTCTTCTCCTCGGGATCAAACAGGCGGAGATCGGCTTGAGGATTCAACATGTCCTCATCGGTAGGCTTGTTCGGAAGAACTCCGAGATCGGGCCCCACCCTCTCGGAAGCTCATACTCAAAAGGCGTCTCGAGGAAGAAAAAGCGCTCCTTCCAAATTCTTAACGGAATCGGGTTTGTGCCACGAAGGTTGAATCCTGCCCGGGGTGAGCGATATCCAATCCTCCGACTCCGAGGCCCGAAAAATTACCCCCCGCCTTCAAGTCAAAATCGCACTTGGTGCATGATGGCGAAGACGCACGGAGACACCGAGTAGCGTAAGGCGTTAGGGTGAAGCCCGGCCATGGGAACTCCCGGTGTATCGACTATTGCATGCGGCAAGCGGTGCAATGAAATACGAAGTCCTCCCCTTGAGATGGTACTCATAAATCTGTTATAAAGCCCTCTGGAGGAGCGTCGGCTCTATCTTGAGGACCGGGGAGCAAGGGAAATCAGCTCACGGGAATCGCATAGTCTACCCTAAGGGAGGCAATATACGCCTCGTCAAAATCGATCTGTGTTGCGAACACCATGGCGAAACGACTCTGCGGACACGGGAAGAAGAAGAACCTTCATTTTATTGCCATTTGTTTTTAAGAACTTCAAAAATGAAGGTAGAAGAAGTCGGCGGAAGGAAAGAAACGATTAGCGTCCGGTTTAAATAGACAACGCCGAACAAAGAGGCGGGAAATCAATTGCCACCGCTAGCGGGGATGAGGCACGTGGCGGCATCCCAAAGACACCGCGAGAACTCCAATCGAGTGCCATGATGGCTAGGCGACAGCTAGCGAGCGCGACCCTTCAGGATCGGCTAGCACCCGCGTTGGCGCCGCCGTATTAAATACGGGCTCACGGTGGCAGAGCCCCAATTGATGAGCGCAAAAAAAAAAAAAAAAAAAAAAAAAAAAGAAGAGAGAAAAAAAAACAAGGAACAGAAAATCCGACAGAGAAACAATACGAAAGGCGAGTTCTCATTACGACAAAATATTTCATTACAACGCTAACAGAAAAAGAAGTGCTCCACAAAGATCAAAGCGGCTATTGGAACCAGAGGCCGTAAAGAACTTTGGGCGCGGTAATCCACCAACCGACCACGAGATCGGACGCGCAAGTTGCGAGGATCTAGGACGCTGCGCGGAAGTTTGGATCCTCCAAGTAAGGCCAGCCTACGGTATATCCGGCGGCGTCCGTAGGGCTCCGGATCGGATCGGATTCGGTCCTTCGTTATGAAGCCTCGACCCTAACTCTGACCGCAACTCGGCGACCTCAGCTTCATGTCGCTTCTTAAGCTGCTCGAGCTCCGCTTCAAGGGCCAAGATACGGGCCTGCGCCCCCACATTAGCTTCCGCTAGACGAGCGGCCCGAGCCTCAGACTCGGCCCAGGCGCCCTCCAAATATGCAACACGGGCCCTGAGCCGCTCCACTCTTCGCGGCGGAGCCATTGCGAACCGTGGAGGTGTCCCTCGACTCCGAGAAGGGCCGGCAACCGTGGTCTCGGAGAAGGCGCTTCCAAAGACGCCCGATCCTGAAAGAGCGGGGCCGTGAGAACCGGATTCGGACTCGTGAGGAGAATGTTCTGAGTCGCTGGAAAAGTCCGCCATTTGATTTCACAGCAGGAGATCGAGCGCAAAAGGTCAAGACAACCAGAGGACGAGCAAATACAGAAGGGAGCCAAAAGTCGGGGGAAAACGTTTAAGTAAGCAAGTTTTCTCCCGAAGAGGCGGCGAAACCGAAAAATCAGAACGCATTTAAAGCAGGGCAAATGAAGGCTTGCCGCGTGGAAAGTTCTGGCTTCGCACGCGCTTCCCGGATGAAATAAATTCTCAATGGTGGCGAGGCATTAAATGCGCCCGGCCGTCTCGAGGGACATGACGGTTGGCGAGACCCCACGGGCTCCCGGGAACGACACGTGGACCCTCGGGGCAATATGCCCAGAAAATCAAAACGCATTCACGAAGGCAAGACAAAAGTTGAAGACAAAATGGACTACTTCATTATTAACAAATGCTTCCTTACAAAGTATAAGATCTACAACCATGGAGCTACGGAAAAAATAAAGAAGGTCATGCGAACGAAGCCGGTATGCCCCGTACCTCGCCCCGGTGAGCCCGCGAACTGAGGTCAAAACAATTGAAGTTTTGCCCTAGAATTGGGCAGAAGCAAGGAGCAAACCCCGGTGGAAGTCTCCGTGACAATCCACCGCTGTCCAGAAGCACTGAAGCGGGCGCTCCCAAAAGTCCGATGTCAAGCCCGACTTCCACAAGAGGGCTACTTACCTCGCACCCCTTCTATGGCTGGTCGCACCGGCCTGGCGCACGGGAGACTTCTCCTCCGAAAGCCGTCAGAAGCGGGAGAGGATACTCGGAGGAAGTCAAAGAATCCCGCCCAGCCGGCAAGCCACAACCAAGAAGGAGGCGCACGACGACGGCAGAATGGCCGAGCCACTCACATTTGCAGAGAAAGCAAGCCATGAGGCTCGGATTATGACGGTGAACACCAAGAGCTCCGAGCATGCGGCTGATCCACCCGATTCCTTCTCGAGTGCCCACCAGGGGCGGGCAAAACCAGGATCCTCTCATCGTCTCCACCAAAGGCTGCTAAGGCACGAGTTCAACCAGTTTGGGCACCCAGCTATTTATAGGCAAGACACGGGCTGCCCTCTCACCCGTGTATGAACACGGTGTCCAAAGAACGCGTCTTTCGGGCGATGGCGGCGACCACCGGTCGAGCCGCAACCTGGGCGCGCGAATCTCGCCGGGCGAGGTGACGGCGGCAGCAGCGCTGAAAAGCCCTGCCTGGCACGGGAAAGGCGCGATCGGGAAGAAGACAAAAGTGGCGCGGCTTTGAAGAGGAAGGGCAGACCGTGGAAATGGGCCCAATGGACATGCCGGGCCCGACCAGCGGCCGGCCCCGAGGCATGGGGGCTAGTGTTGGGTCCCGTGTTCCTACCCGTGAGAGATCCGAGCCCACAAAGCAAACAAATGGCCCATGAAAAGGAGGAGCACGCGAGAAAGCGTCAGCCAAGCCCAACGGGGAATGGTCGCGAAGTCACGCCAACGGAAACCTGCAGCGCATTAAATGCGTCGCCGGGAACAGGAGTGAAAGGCGGAAAGGCTAGCCAATAGAGGCATGGCTGGCGCCACGCCAACGCCATCAGTTCTTCTTGTCTGCCAGACGGCCAACCACTCCTTTCTCAAGGAAAATCGAGCGTGATCAACAAGACACGAATGCGCGTGCACAGCACTGCCGTCGACAACCGGCGTGACCGGCGGTCAACGACTGCGACCAACGGGCGTCTTGGCGCCCAAGAGTCCAAAGGGGAGGAGGCATATAAGCGCCCTCACCCTCCAGAGAAAGGGATTCTAGCTCTGAATTTGGATTCCAACTCTGAGAACGGTTTTCTGGTTCTGCGACCTTGCGACTAAGGGTTACCTTGGATCCCAAGCACTAATCCAGCTTCCATAAGGCTCCAATCCTCTGAGCGGATTGGCCAAATCGTTCTCCTTCTTCTCATCCCGTCAAGCGGGAAAGTTAGCCACTCATCGCGATGCACCAAGGAAGCCGTGCCTTCCATCACCTCGCTCACCATTTCTCCTCATCACCACATAAGTTCTTCTTACGCATCACAAGCATTTTTACGCGCACCACCTTAGCGTGCGCATTTCCGTCAATCATGGGAATTTGCCGACTTGAGCGTCGGAGTGGCCTTGGTGGGAGAAATCTGCCCTGGACCCTTCACCTCTTGTTTGTTGTTTGTGTTGTGCGGGTCCGGAGTTCCGAGAGGCGGAGACCGGATCCTTCTTCCAGAGCCCCCGCGCGCTTAGGAATCCGAAGGCTCCTTAATCCGTACAACAACCTTGGGCCCGGGACGCAACAGTAAGGATGGTGGATATATTTTGAAGTATCAATATGTGGACGATATTATGAGCCTTCTCTAAAATTAGAAGTAGAGTCAATCGATATGCTACCTTTTTGGACCTTTTTAAAATTTCAAAAGGCCAAATAAGTTTTTGATTCAATTTTCCTTTTAACTCAAATTGAGAGACTCCTTATGATGAAGATATCTTAAAAAATACGTGATTACTAACTTCAAAGTTAAACTCTGACCTTTTATAGTTTGTATAATTCTTTTATCAGGTTTGAGTAACTTTTAGCGGGTTTTAGATTAAATGAATCTTGTCAGATATCTTCTAAATAATTTTTAGTCCAAAGAATCTCTTATATCTGATTTCCTCCTAATGGATTGAGGAGCAACACTTTCTTCTATACATTGCTTCAAAAGGAGGGTTATGTAAATACTTGATTGCTAACTATTGCTCAAGGTAAACTTAACTAACGGCATATAGTCGTCACAATTTTCTTTCATTTTTTATATTAAAACTATTAACATATCTCCTAAAATTTTGGATAGTCCATTCAAATTATTTATTTGTTTGGGAATGATAAGTTATGATAAATTTTAAATTAGTATCCAACTCTTGATACAACCTTTCTAAAATTTACAG
The DNA here is from genome assembly GCA_033239525.1 of Nepenthes gracilis. Lineage (NCBI taxonomy): Eukaryota > Viridiplantae > Streptophyta > Magnoliopsida > Caryophyllales > Nepenthaceae > Nepenthes > Nepenthes gracilis. The sequence goes on along the minus strand of BSYO01000019.1, from coordinate 13,890,369 downwards.
ATAAAACTTAGGTCTTGATTTGTAAGGATCCTATAAAGTCTTGATACTTTATTAATATACAATTTTGTCAAATAATCCATTGAAAATGTCATCTAAATTGCAATGAACTAAGTTGACTTGGTTAGTTAATCAACAATCTCCAAAATTGTATCATGATTCCTTAATATCCTTGGCATTATATCAACAACCCAACACAAAGTCTATCATTATATGTTTCCACTTTCAACTATGAGTTGACATATACTACAAAAGACTCAGTGACATCCTGTGCTTAGCCTTTACCTATTGACTAATCATACATGCTCCTAGATAGGCCATGATTTCTTTCTTTGTATTACACCATCAAAAAATTTTTTTCAAATTTTGATACATCTTATTAATCTCCGAATAAATAGTATATTTCGATTGATGAGCTCTATTTAAAATTTTTTTCTTTAATTTCTTAATATTATGTACACATTCATTTTTAAAACCTCAAGATTCCATTAATTCGGTATTAAAATCCGCCATTAACTTCCTATTCAAATCTCTAATAATGTCCACCAGGAATGGATTGTTTATTTGTATTTTTTGAATTATTTTTGTTATTTTTAATTGCACTTGAAAATATGATAATATTATTCACATACCTTAAAAATGCCTATTAATGTCACATTCTTTTATACAGTCCAATAATTCTATTTTCTTAATTTTCAAGTGAGCTACTAAATTCATTGTTTTGCGGCTTAAGGTATCCACTTTCACATTGGCTTTCCTCGATTGATAATGAATCTCACAATCGTAATCTTTCAAATAATCCATTCGCCTCATTTGTCTCATGTCTATCTCTTTTTATGAGAATGAGTATTTTAAATTTTTATGATCCGAATATACTAAAATTCTTTCTCTATAAGGATAGTGGATTTCAGTACAAAAATCACCACTGCTAACTCTAAGTGGTGTTTTGGGTAACTCTTTTCATATATTTTTAATTGTCTTGACCATATGTAATTATCCTCCCATATCATATCAAAACAAACCCCACTTCATTCTTTGACATATCTCAATAAATTACAAATCCACCAGATTTTTCTGAGATTGCTAAGATTTGGATAGTTATTAAGTGGTCTTTCATATCCTGGAAGCTCTTTTCATATTCATTGGTCCAACAAAGCTTCACTTTTTTTGAGACATGTGGGTCAACGGCACAAAAATTCTCAAAAAATTTTTAAAATATCTTGATAATAACCCACAATTTTAAGAAATCTTTAAAATTTGATCATAGTTGTCAGTTGACTCCAATTTGTTACAGTTTTAATTTTCTTAAGATCGACTGAAGCCTGATATCTATCTAGTTGGGAAGTTTCATGGCTTGTTATTATATGTCCCTTCCTCTCAAATAGAAGGGCATTTGGAATTCCAAGTATACCATGGGTTTCGTCGCTTTAGATTCTTTTCTTTGTTCTCGAAATTTAAACGTCCTTTGAGTCGGGAAGGTATAATACGGTTGTGCGCCTCAAGAGCCATGAGTGCTTTTGGCAAATAATGGTTCCTCCTTGTCGTGGCTTTCTTCCTTTCAACCTCCTCCTTAAGGTCAATACTTGCAATTGGGGGATTTCAGCCCTTCAAGTCTAGCCTTTGAATTTGTCCTATAGAAACTTTAACATTTTCGACATATCCTACATTTGAGCAGCAAGGGCTCCGATATCTGAAATATCCGATAAGTAAATACTTCCACAATTGTTGTCTTTTGGAAGGATGCCGTTAGAGGAGACATCATTTAGTGATTGGCTCGATTGTTAATGTAACTTTTATATTCTCCCTTTCTTTCCAATTTGTCAAATAATGTGAATAAATATGGTCTTTTGTGGGTGTGATTTGAATCAAGTAGGAACGAGTGGCTTAATTATATTTTCCATAGACAACGCCAATGTTACATACCTAAAATTCAGATTATAACTATAATAAAATTTAGTTGAACTATTGAACCATTTATTAGAATTTTACACACTATAATATCAATTAAGAATTTAAAAATATATGGAACTCACTATCTGATATATATTCTGACACTTAAATCAATAATACTCCTTAAAATATAAAAAGTAGAAAAAGGCTATGAGGATCAGAAAGAGAGAGAGAGAGTTGGAGGACCTAGCTCCATAATAGGTGAAAGAACAAGTCTTTAAAGAGCTTTTACTCTATTCATACATTTCAACATCTATCTTCTTTTTTAGGGAAAGTGACATATTTATAACTACGTTACAATTGATGGTAATTTTTAAAAGAGAAATAATCGATCATGGATTAAGTGGTTATACCAATGAAAAACTAAATAGTTCAACTGTCTTTTTATATATATTTTGAATTGAAGGTTTTATTGATGCAGTTCAACTAATGATGGTGCCGAGTAATTGGATTTAGTTAAGAGATCATCACCTGTGCTAATTATATGGTAGTTAACTGCCTGCTTGATTTAACTATTTGATTTAGTTAATTACTTGATTTATCATTCAGATATTTAATCATTCAGGCTTACAATTTGATCTTTTCTGTGTCTTTTTAATCACCTAGCCATTTGGTTGTCCTTTTGATTTAGACTTCTTTAGAATTTTATTTTTTGAATATGGATTTAATGGGCTAATTGATAATTTTTTTTTAAATTATTATTCACAGACTCATTATAATTAATTAATTAACTCTATTTAAGTTGTATCGGACATAACTAAATGATAGCACTATAACATTTGTCAATAAATAGAAGTCCACATATTTCAATAGATAAAATTATATAATAAATTTATATATTTAAATATGTTATTATAAATTTAAGCATTTGAATTGTTATCATAAAATTTTTATATTCAAGAATACGAGATTCCTAAATGTCATAATGGGCTGACGCAGGTGCCTGTAACCCCAAACGTCACAATGGGCTGGTCAGTGCAACGATGCCCAAGAAGCCCAACTCGCTCCCTCGAATTTCTCGAACCAGCGGTAATCGCGAGCGCGCCAAGACGTTCTGGGTCCTTCGTCTCCTGACTTCCAATTCGTGTACGGAACGATACGTCACCGGTCATCGCCGCAAGTTAACCACCATTTTCGACAGTTGCTTCTCCGTCATATTTACGCCGACTGCCAGTGAAATTTGCTGCTCCGATGGCGGATTCCGCTAACCTTCGACTTCTTTGCTGCTCCTTTTATCCCTCCTTCGAGCTTTACCGTCGTCCACTCCCTAATCTACTCCTCCCTCAACGGCCTTTCTCATTTTCCGGGAAAATTAGGGGTTCCGGATCGATTTTATGGAGTAGCAGTGGTGGAATCAGAATTCGATCTGTTTGTTGTCTTTGTAAAACCAATTTACAAATCGAAAATGTTGCCGGTGCGGAAGAGAGGCCGCCGTTCGATATCAATCTTGCGGTCATATTAGCTGGTTTCGCATTTGAAGCTTATTATACTCCCCCTGTAATTGTTCTTTGATTTTGCCCTCATAATTAAGTAATAATGCAAAATCTTGTTGTTTTCGAATTGTTCATATCACTGTAGTTTATTATGCATATTCTGACTGAATTTGGAAGGAATGCTGTAGTTTGTTTCAAGTATTTCCTCTAGGCCGATGAACTTGAGTTTGCATATTTTCATGGGAGCATAAGAGGTTATGTCTGCATCAATAGGGCTTGAGGCACGTTTCCAAATACTAGCCACGAGGGATTTGCTACAAACATTCTTCTTGAAGTGTCCACGAGAACAAGTACACTGTCACCTGCTTACTTTTCTCTTCTGAAAAAGGCTAGGGGATCCTTAATTTCAAAACGTGTAGACTTTTGTTTGAAATCATGGAATCAATATAAATTAGAATATACGATATACCTAAGTATATTTAGGTTTAGGTATAAATCGTAATAATATTTTCAGTAACTAATAGCACCAATATAGATATGAAGAATAAGAAAATTAACATAGATTGTTGGTATAAAGGGAAACCTTGATAACCAATAGTTATTGAGTAAATCTTCCGAATTTCTATAACCTATAAAAGTAATATACTAGGAAAGTTAATTTACAGCTTAAGTGGTATAAATATACTAAATTTTAGCTAACTTACTGTCAACTTGTGACCCTTACCAAAAAACTCATTGGATTTGCTTTCAATAGCGAAACTAGACATTATTCGATCTTCTTGTCGATCGTGTTTCATTTGATGTAGAATTTTTGAACACCAACTAGATCCCAGTGTCCACACTATTAATGTCTCAACGAAGGCTTACAAGTTGGAACAAATATATAAAACAATTGAGAACAATGGAGAAATGTGAAAAGAGAAAACCTTGGCAATAAATCACAAGAGTAAAGGTTTCCTCTTCTCAAATGGAGGCTATTCACATTTATCAATGAGAGCTTTTAGTGATGCAGATTCTCTTTTTCTTTTGTGTGCTTTATTAAGTGTTTGGAAGGGAGGTATCTATAGAGAAGGTTAGAAATTAAGTCAAAAATATACGATCGTTTAAAAAGTAGCTACCCAGTGCACGTGTGTTCAATTAGTGTGCTTTAGGGGTGAAGCTTTAGCAAGAGGTCCACGCCTCAGTGCACATGCGCCTCTCAAGTGCACGTGCGTCTCTTAGGCGCACATTAGATACATCAAATCTATGTAAATAGCGCTCATGTGTGTCTCAGGTACACATCAGGTATGAGTATTTTAGACAAAATATACATTTGCATAGCTCGAGTGTATATTGGGCGTAAGCATTTGTTCATAATACTCACATTTGCGGCTTGAATGCATAGGCGTGAGTATTCTGGATTAAATGCTCACATGCACTTGTTAGGCACAGGTCAGGTAAAAGATAATGCATTTGTGAACAATTGGCGTATATTAGGCGCTAATTTTCATTAATACTTGAAAATACTTCAAAATACTAGTTTTACCCAGTGACAAAATATGTCAAAACAAAATATTCCTAGCAATTTTCTCTTTTGGCAATTCCGTAACAAAACTCTCTTTTATAAAAAGAAAACTAAAAACATAAGAATCACAGTTTTAGGCACAACTAAGATAAAACCCATGTATATAAAAATCTACTCCTAAATAAAAAACAAAAGATACATGAACATTGAATTATAGAGGATAATAGCTCTTGCTTTTTTTTATCAAACATGGTTAGTGTATTTATAGAATATATATGTAGAAATGGATAATAATAATTTTGCAGAGCATATATGGTACACATATATTGAAATGCAATAGATTGAATCAGAAATACAAATCAGAAGTCCATGTACATAAAACCAAAAATACATTTACATAGCAAAATAAAAACAAACTCTTCTCCCCCTTTCTCTTCTCGTCCCCTTTTCTCTTCTTTGTCTTTTATTGTACTCCCCCTTTTTATTTTTATTGTACTCCCCCTAAGTGTTACTCCCCCTATGTGTTCAGATATTAAATCTCCCCCTTTTTGGATTGAATGACCAAAGGAAAGACATCAATTTGGATCAAAGTGCTCACTATCCCTCCTGAATGCAGCTCATTAGATAGTTGGTCCTAGTGCTGCTGCATGTAGGCCTTTTGGGCATCCAGCCGAGTGTCAATCCATCGGAAACCCTTAAGGACATGGGACTCTAACCAATCTTGGTTTACAAAAACACGAGACAACTAGTCAAACATTTAGGAAAGCTGACCCATAATAATGGTGGAGGAAGAGGTGGAAAAAGATGGCTCAGAAGGGCTAGGAGTGGAAGGATAAATGCTGGCCTCTGGATAGGGAGCATCCATCGGGTCGGGATGCTCAGGAGAGTTACGGTTTGTGTGTGCCTGGCTTTTTTCATATGTAGTACTATCAATAAGTTTATTGAGAGGCACACGAGAGGAATTAGGAAAAGTCTCCCTAAGATCCATTATAAGCCTTTGAATTAGATAGCCGTGAGGAAGGTGGTCATTTTTCTCACTCACAAAGACCAAAATCATATGTAAGCATAGGTGAGAAAGGAGATTAATCAACCTCCCCTGAAGGAGAGCATATAAAAATAGGGCCTTGTCAAGTGAGAGGGAGGTGTAGTGTGTTGTAGAAAAAATATTAATTAGCATAATCGAGCACATTATAAGCCTCCAAGGAGTGAGATACTTAGTTTTAAAGGATTTATCATGCAACATCGCACAATGGCATGTTGTTGAAGGAGTAAAGGTAGTCGGGATAGGGCACTTGTGGAATATTAAGAGTGCTTGATATCATATTCGGAGTGATCCAAAGGATGCTCCCCCGCAAGAAAGTAGAAAAAGAGTTGGATGCCTTATCAATATCATGAATATTAGGATAAAACTCTTGGACAAGGAGGGTAGAAGGAGAAATGACGTTAGTAAGGACCGGTTCCTAGTGTCGGTTAACTAAAACAGACAAAATAGATCAAGTGAGAGAGACAAGGTCTACTTTTCGTTCTAAGGTGAGCTGATTGTGTGTCATTTATTTGTAGAAGAGATCTTCCGCAACGCCATTGATGAATCGGTTTGATGCCAAGGATCTTCACTCCATGGACGTTTGTTGTTAGTTTTTTTAGACGAAGCCATTTGTAAACATTAGGGGCTGAGTTGCTCGTAAGAAATACAAATTTGATATAATCATGTACGGAAGATGAAGAACCAAACACAAACCCACCACAGGAAGAGTGCACAAAGGAAGATCTTTAGATCTAAGTAACAGAGACGTAGATTTGAAAGTGGGAATGGCTAAAATGTGGGTGAGTGCTACACCGGACCACTTGAAACAAAACACCTTGGAAAAATTTAGATCTATAACCAAATCTACAAGTAACAATAAAGCTCAACAAGATTTGGACTCATCTAGGATAGATCTCACGAGATGAGAGGATAAAATTTCAACTATGGTAGAGCTTAGCCATCACCATGGATGAAGACCCAAACGCTTGAAGGGGAGCAGAGGATATGAAAACATACCTTAGATTTGCCTTGGATTTGAGAAAAAAAAAAGAGTAGATCTTATAGATTGAAGATAGAGAAAGTGTGAAGAGAGAGGTGAGAGGAAATGTGAAGAAGGTGGAAAACTTATGAATGGTGCCCAGACATCGCAAGAGGATAACGGGCATTGTAGATAGCAAACAAACACATATCATGTGCTCCAGGGAAATGAAGTTGTGCACGAGCATGAGAGAGATATGTTTTAGACGCGCAGAATCTAGACAAATTGAGCACGAACGACAGAGAGGCACGTATCAGGCATGATGGCTTTAGACAAAATATACTTGAGCGCATGAGAGGCACCAATCAAGCACAAGTGCACAAAGCAATAGGCGTGCCAAAGGTGTTAGAGGGCACATGTGCAATATACTAGTGTGGGTCAGGCACAAATTTTTTTTTAAATAATACATATAATATTGAGGGTCATTATAAGGACAATGTAGCTTTTGGGATGCAAGATCACTCTTTTTAATCCACGCATTTTTTCCTAAATTAGCCTTCTTGATCAATTTCATTACTAGTTCATTTAGATTATGATATGATCGATGAAATCTTTCATCTTTGTACGTTGTTTGTGGTCACATAGAAATTGTCTTATGACAATAAGGACGAATATGCCTAATTTTTCTGCAACCCTGGTAGGTAGGTACAAAGTTCGAGAGGGGGTTTGCTTTATTAGTTTGACTCATCATTTGATTTGCAAAGGGGTTTTTCTTGTCTTCCTCCTTAGAGTCTGGTCATTAGGTACATTTGCCTTTTCAAAACGTTTTGACCCCAGTTTGATGGGAGTAGATGAATTGATATTCCTTTCTGGAAAAGAGGTGGCTGGAACAAAGATGATTTTTGATTTACCATTTGTTTTTAATACATTTTCAATAAATCGTAAGCCCTTTTTATTTCTAGCCACCTTTCTTAGGCCTAACATGTGATCTAGTTTCTTGGTACCAGTCGAGAATTGTTTTAGATATTTTTTCTTGCATTTTCAAGATTCATTTCAAGGGTCTCGATTTTTACGTTTAATGACTTATTTGAATTCTCAAGTTCTTGAATTTTAAGATCTAATTTAGTTCTAATAACTACTTTATCCTTTTCAGCTTCTACTAATTTGTAAAGAGACTTGTTTGTTTTTTTGGCTTTTAGATACTCTCTAAACAACTTATTATAAACCTCCCGAAGGTCACAAAACTCATTGTCTAACTCATTTTCAGAGTTATCAGTTTAATCTAATTTTTATTCTAGATCCTCGTCATGGCTACTTATAGTGGTCATGATGGCCATATAATTAACCTCACCTTCTTCTATACATCTTTCATTTTCCTCATCTTCATCATTGCAAGGAGTAACATTAATAGTGTGTCTTCGTTGATGTTTAAAATTTGGGCATTCAATACGAATATGCCCAACACCTTGACATTCGTGACATTGCACTCATGTTTTTTTGGTTTTTACTTCTTTGATTTCTTGCTTATCCCTCTTGTCACTCTTGGGGGTATTGAGTTCCTTTTTTGTTTATTAGAAGGATTTTTATTCTTTAAAAATTTTTTGAAATTTTTTTATGAAAAGAGCAAAGTCTTCATCGCTAGGGGATTTTTCATCTTATTCATTTTCTATTTCTTTGATAGATTTTAGGGGCAATAGATCTACTTTTCTTTAATTGGGGTATTGTGTATTCCTGAGTTTGTAATGATCTACCAAGTTCTTCATTTTTTTAATTTGTCAATATCCTTATTTTCTTATGTTGCTGCGACTTTAGATTTAAATCGTTTAGAAAATGATCTTAAGACTTTGTGAATGATCCTATTTTTCAGAGTTCTTTCACCAAGGTTGAATGTGGAGTTTACATTATGATTTAGCTTGGCATAGAATCAATCAAAGATCTCATCTTTTTTTCATCCTAATTTTTTTAAATCTAGTGGTAAGCATTTGTAATATTGAGTTCTTTACCAATTTAGTTCATGAGTGATTTCGAGTATATCCCATGCATCTTTAGAGGTTTTGTGCATGAAAATACTTTTGAATTCCTCCTGGGAAACAACGATGAAAATAGCATGTAACTCCTTACTGTTCCAGTTGTACGTATCAAGTTCCTCTTTAATCCATAAAGATAGGACTTTAGATTCATCACTAGTTACACTCCCTACCTATATCCACCTGGATTGAGTACTACTGTAGACCTATTGATCTATTGATTTTAGGAAGGCTCTTATGCAAACTTTCCAATATGTGTAGTTGCTCTTATTAAAGTAGGGAGGAACAGATAAGAATTGACTAGTATGTATCTAAATAAGGGTTGATAATTGAAGTGAGTCTCTGATACCAATTAAAAAAGACTAAGGGCATCCTTAATCTTGAAACATATAAACCTCTTTTAAAATCACAGAAGTAAAATAAATTAGAATATATGACACATAAATTATATTTAGGTCTAGATGTAAATCGTAATAATATATACAGTAAATAGTAGCACTAATATAGATGTGAAGAATAAGAAAATTATTATACTGATTTTTGGTGATAAGGAAAAATCTCGATAACTAACAGTTATCAAGTAAAACTCTCTAAATTTCTACAACCAGTAAAAGCAATACACAAAGAAATTCAACATACAGTTTGGGTGATATAAACACACTAAATCTTAATTGACTTCCGATTTATGATCCCTACTAAGAAACTCACTGGATTTACCCTAGGCAGTGGAACCGGATATCTTTTGGTCTTCTTATTAATTATGTTTCATTTGCCAAAGAATTTTCTCACACCATTGGATCCCAATATTTATGCCGCCAACGTCTCAACAAAGATTTATAGGTTGGAACAAGTGTGTAAAACAACATAGAACAGTGGATAAATATGAGAAGAGAAAATCTTGCAATAAATCAAAAGAGTAAATATTTGGTTTTCTCAAATGGAAGCTATTCACATTTATTAATGAGAGATTTTAGAGATACGACTGTTTTCTTTGTTTTTCCATGTCTCATAAGTGTTTAAAAGAAAAGTATTTATAGAGAATGTTGGAAATTAGGTCAAAAACACGTGGTCGTTTAGAAAGCAGAGCCCCAACACATGTGCGTCGAATAGGCATGCTTTAGGTGTGGAATCTTTAGCAAGAGGTCCGCTCCCCGATGCACATACACCTCTCAAGTGTGGGCAATTTATAGAAATGACACTTATGTGTGTCTTGGGCGTATTTCGGGGGTGAGCATTTTGGACCGACTACGCACATACGCGGCACGAGCTCATATCGTGTGTGAGTATTCCGGACAAAATACGTATGTGCACAAGTCAAGCATGGATACTGAAAAATGGTGCATTTGCGAGCAATTAGCGTGTATTAGGTGTTAGCCTGCACCGATGCTTAAGAATGTTTACCCGTTTTACCTAAATATGGAATATACTAATATAAAATATTTCTAATATCTTCCAACACCCCTTTCGTTGGTAATGTGAACAGGATTTGCAGGCTGAAACATGAGGAAACGGGTTCTTTGCTGACTGAGCTAACCCCTTTGCTTTTCCCGGTCAAACTAATAAAAAGAAGAATGATTTACAATGTTGTAATTCTATTCAACCTTCAGGCCCTACACATGGTAAACCAAAGAGTTCTATTGGAAATTCAGAGCTGTTAAAAAGAATAGAAAATAATTAAGGCATTGTTGATAATTGCAGGAAGCATTTGTACCGTATAATTGTTTTACTAGTCTAAAAAGGGTAAGAGATTGTAGGAAGATGATGTTGTAGCTCTTTTATGGTTTTGACAATAACATTTGTACCATATATTTGTTTTTACTAGTCTACGAAGGGAAATAGATTGTAGGAAGATGATGTTGTAGCTCTTTTATGGTTTCAAATTGTAAAAACATGTTTTTGATCAGCAGTAGTCAAATAGAGATTCTTGTTACACCTAATTCTAGCTGATGAGACATTTGCTTCAAATTTATACGGTATAAGTTTCTTTCTTTTTGAATTGTTTGTTATAAGTTCCTGCAAATTCCTATGGCTCGCTGGTTTTATTCTTATCAGGAAAATGTTGGGAGATACGAAATTGATGCTGGAGGTTGTAAGACAATGTACCTTTCAGAGTATGTGATTATTTTCTTGAAGTTGAAATTTTGCAATTTGCCCGATGCTTTAGTTTCTAATGATGTTCCTAAATGTGATTCGGATATGATCAGCCTTTACGTGTATGCCGAATGTGAAGGCAATTGGATGGTTTGTTGATCAAAAGATCTTACCTCTGGAAATCTTCAGTTATTCTTCAAATTAGTGCTTATGGATAAGCATGAGTTTCATGATAATATGGATGCTTAGATGTAAATTTAGTATGGATTGAAACAAATTGAAGTGACCGAAAATTCAATGAGGGTTTGGTTTGTCCAAACATGCACACCCTATGAGCAGGATTTTGGTTTCTTGATGCAGTCTTGGTTATTGAACTAGATTTTGAAAAATATTTTGGAAGTACTTTCAGTAGATAGAATTGCAGACAATGGTTTGAGATGTAGCAATAGTAGTCAAAATAGGTAAGTAGGAATCAAGGAGGGTTTGATGATTAGGTAACAATGATTTCTATAGCATGTTCCAGACTATTCAAATTAAAAGATCTTAACTCTGGAAAGTCAATCCTCATTCCTCACCTTTGTTTGGTAATTATTTTGAACGTAATTATGCAGTTCAAATATATTGAAGCATGTGTTTGAAGGAAATATAATTGATGTTCTCATTTTGAAAATGGAAAAAAATTTCCGGATGTCACAAAATAAAACATCCAAATATGGAATAATGAGCAAACAAAGCAGGATTGAGTGAATCATTTTGTATATGTTAGCATGAGGAACTTAGTCTTCTTCATGGAGAAAAGCGGATGCTTCATAGTTCAGATATACTTGCAGATCATTTGTACGGGAAATTTATGATGGGCAGCTTTTCATAAAGTTGAAGAAGGGCTTTAATTTTCCTGCAATGGATCCATGGGTGGGTCTTTCATTTGTTTTTACTTATCTTGTTTGCTTCCATTGATTATGTGTAATCAGTTCACTCTTTTGGGTTCTTTTTTTCTTTTTTTTTTTCCTTTTTCTTTCTTCTTGATTTTGTTGTGTGGCTGTGGTTTTTTAATCTGTTTACCATTTTTAATTCGAGTTTGCTTGCAGGGAACAAGTGATCCATACGTGGTCATGCAATTGGGTGGTCAAGTTGTCAAAAGCAAAGTTAAGTGGGGGTAAGTGACTTGTCGCTGCTATTATAGCTCTATATTCTCAGTGGTAAAAGTTTTAGGTGGATCAGGACTTTTGTTTTTAGAAGTTGTCACAACAATCATTAGGTTATATGACTGTAAGTATTGAAATAACTGGAGCTTGCTTACTGTCTTAACTTTGCCATTCTCCCTTCCTTTTCTTATAAACCTCAAACTGGATGTAAGCGTCAACGTTACATAGTCTGTCTATTTTTTTTTTTTCTTGTGTTGATTCTTGATACCCTTTGTCAAAGATTTAGTGTGATATTGAAATTATGTCTTTTTGTGGACTGATTTGTTGATTTTAATATCAATGCTCGTGTTAACAGGATATGATATGATGGACTGTGACCATGTTCTTTTGTCTTATCCATTCTCCCTTCTCTTCATAGAATGTAGGCTCTCACTTTAACTAATTATGGTTTGCAATATTCATAGTAAAAATGCTTGGATGCTCTATTTGTTACCTAGAATGTTTGGATGCATATTTATCCATAAGAGGGGTGGAGATAGCTACTCTGCTCCACTAGCATGGTTAGATGATCTGCTTGATAATAGCTGTTTTGTTGTCTATGTATTACATGAAGCGTGAGTTGAAAATCAACCTGAAGAATCTGATTCCTACAATCTGAATGGAAGAACATGTAATATAAACTGTTTGAAGTATCAGGTCAACTAGCCAATGGAAACCTGGTTGACCGTGGGCCAGCTCTTTTGGACGAGAAATATGTTTTTTTTTTTTTTATAGTTTTGATGCTGAATGGAATTGTATTGTGACTTCTTTCATAATGTGTCTTTTTGTGCAACCTACATGACTTCTGACTACAGCATATTCATGGAAATTTGCATTCTTTGGCTTCTAGCTTACTCTCGATAGATTTTAATGATATATTAATATCAAAAGAGCTGGTTATTAATATAAAACGTATTGCACAAATACAGGACAAAGCATCCTACATGGAATGAGGAGCTCACTTTTAATATCAAACAACCTCCTGCTGATGATCTTCAGGTCAAAACGTATTTGGTGGATGTTTGACTATTATCTTCTGGATAGTTTATTGAGGAATATATATATTTTTCTTGCTCCGTGTATGTTGTTATGCTATATCTCCATAACTGCCTAGCATCTGACTTATGGAAGTCGCTCTACAACTAATTGAACTTTGTGCATGTTTGGTGAGAAATGGTTTTGTGACATTCCACGTCCTTATTTACACTTAATAAAACGTCATACTACAAATAAGTCCATAAATATATTCTTTTTATATACAAGATCTATAAAATGCCATATTAAGTGGCTTTAACCCCGTATGACTTGAATACGGCGTCGGATTCTATAGAGATGCTACGAAGACCCAAAAATCATTTTCATACAATTTTGCGGAAACACTAATAATATCCATAATAATTTGCAGAAACATGACTAAATGATCAACTCCAAATATCAACATGGTAAATACATATATTTATTTAATACAAGACAGAGTCCAAACTTTTTCTAATAAATTATATTTCATTAGCATTTGATCCTAAACATCTTCTGACTTCATTCCTGATTCACCCGATATCAAAACGTGTCCTATATCTAAAGGGTTAGGAAAATAACTAAGGAGTGAGCTAAATGTTCAATAAGGTACAAATAAAACGAAGACATGCACATTTGTACTTAAAATAAATATATAAATCAGAGGAGTGAGAATATGCATGAACTTTTGATTTTTCTTTTCTGATTCTTAATTTTCATTTGTCCTTTTAATATCTATCTTTAGGGATTAGGGCTAGTAGGCATTATCAGTTAAAGGAGCAGTTGATCGATGTCTTGATTATGTTACTGCACACAATTAAAGCCAAAATCATGTAACACAGCGATACTTTCTCCCTTATTTGCATTCCAAAGATAGGATGGTGCCACCTATTATCTCTCGGTAGACGGGGCGGGAATCGCCTCAGCGATACTGAACTGAATTATCAGACACCGATCTTCCACCATAATATACTAAGGCATGCTAAGGCATATTACTTGTTATAATACGTAGTTGGCATAATCCTTGAGTTTTTCACTATAATATCTATGTCATGTCAGAGAATATTATCCGTTGAGATAATTCCTTAGTCAAATTTCATACTTATTCTCAAAACTTGAAAACTTCTTCATAGAAACTTTTATCTTGTTCTTCATACTTCTTTACTTAATTCTCTCCATTCCAGGAGAAAATGTTTATCATTTTTTGAATCTTATGAAACTTCTAGAACATCTTTTCTTGAACATAAAACCATACCATATGGTAATAAATAACAAAAATTAATGCAATAGCCATGCAATGTTCCAATGTAAATTTCCATAATATCAAAACAGGCAATCAAAATTTGATAATTAATAACAAACCATAAATTGTAATAGAAATCAATGCATTGTCCATTTTTACGGCTTTAACCTTAATTTCTTATATATATATTAAAATGTAGTTTTAACATGTGATATATTCGGCTGATTCTGCTGTTGACTCAATACTTGATTCCAAGGTTAACTTGGCTAATTCCTTTAGTCAATTTTTAGTACAATTTCTTAGGGACTCAGTTTCCGGTTCAGGGTCAAATTAAAGGTTGATATGTGGGTTGGTCCAACTTAATCTTTCTACACTTATAAACTAGCTTGATAATCTGGTTCGCTTAAATGCTAGCCGGTCCATTCAACTCGCTTGGGGCTTGGTTCGGGGTCTAATTAAAGGTTAATCCATGGGTCGGTCCAACTTAATCTTTCTACACTTATAAACTAGCTTGATAATCCGGTTCGCTGAAATGCTAGCCGGTCCATTCAACTGGCTCGGGGCTTGGTTCGGGGGTCGGTTTGGGTCTTAAATTTTACTGAAATATTTTATTAATTTTCTATATTATCTTAATAAATATTCGGGTACCGATTTATCTGGTTTAAAAGCCGACACGGACCGGTTTATGGCCCTAATTCCAGCATGTGCCGGAAGGCTAATGGAAGGACTTGGCAGCTTCGGGGGCCCAGTTCAACATTATTCCGAAGGTATTTTTGGCCAGAATTTTGTAGGGGGACATCTTAACCTTAGTACTTGATAATTTGGTCGGGTCGGGTGCTGGTTCAACCGGTTCAAGGCCAGGTAGATTTATTTCTTCAAGCTGCCAGGTTCAACATTAAACTTGCTGAACCCAGTTTGGTCTGGTTTAGGAGGCCAGTTCAGTACTTATCCCAGGGAGTTTGAGGTGGCCGTTTTACTGGTAACTAGTTTAGTCTTAGTAGATTATACATTGGCCGGGTTGGCTGCGGGTTTATCTGAATTGGGTCCGTTTCAGTCTCTCTTTCCCAACCTGCCAATTTAACATCAACAAGGGTACTTAGGGACTTGTTCTGCTATTTCCGATTTTATGACCAACTCAAGACCCGTTTTTGGTTGGTTCAAGGAATCCTATTACAGTTAAAAGACTCATGCTTAAGTTTATGTTCGGTTCTTGGCCGGTTCAAGTTAATTTTTCAGCTGGTTCAGGTCATAATTTACAAACAAGCATTCTGCTTTAGTATTTCCTGATACAACCAATTCTGGTTGCAGTATTGGCGACCTGTTCGTGATCAATTCGGGGTCAAATTTTACAGGGTGACACTTGAACATTATCTTAAGGCACTTAAGTTTATATCATGGCCGGCTTGGCCAATTTGGAGCCCGGTTCGGACTCGGTTCAGAGGCTGATTCCCAACTGCATCCTGATGCAGTTTAGCAAGACCTTTTGCTGTTCATGGACCCGGTTTACTAATCAGTCCAGCTTATTTTCATGAGCCATTTGGTCACAACATAGAGAAGATATTAAGCTAGTTGTATACTAAATTTGGGCCGGTTTGGTGATTTATTGGTCACCGGTTCAGCCAAATTTCAGAAACTGTGCGACTGCAGTATTGGGACTCCAGCTTCAGCTGATTATATTCCATGCTAAATTGATAATATGATCAAATTTATGAGACAAACTAAGTATTAGAACAATAATACTTAGAAGAATTAACAATAAACAACACCAAGAGAAGAAACGGATCAAGTACACTGGCTAATTTTTCAGCTAAATTCCCTTGCTGTTTTCAGTTCACCTTCCTCTGCCTTCTGAATCAGTTCTGTTTCTCTCTCTGCTTTCTGATTTTTCTTTTTGTTCTTACCCGGCTTTTCTCTCCTTTATCTTACTTGTTCTCTTTATTAAAGTGTTGAGTCATCCCCAAATTAATTTGGGGATGCCACTTGCCCCTTATTGGTGGCAAATTCTCGGTTAATCTCCATGCTGAATCAGCTTCAGCATGGCTGATTTGAGGGCTTCCTTTTGTGCCACTTTATTATTATTATTTTTCTTTTGGGAGCTTCTTTTTACATGTGTTTGGTCCTTTAATTTGCTACGTGTTTCCTCTCTTTCCATGCCAAAATTCATCCCTTAATTAATTTATTTAATTGGTAAATTAATTAGGAAATTGTTTGGTGTGCTGAAATCAGCATTGCTGATTTCTTTTGCTGATGCTGTAATCCTTTTCCCCTCTTTTCTCTATATTTTTTATTAAATGTTGTGGACCGTGGGTGTGTGTGGGACCTTATGTCATATGTGTGTATTAATTTACTTGAAAAATTTAGGAATTGGATTGAGAAATTGGGCTGCTTTGCTGATATGGGCTGCCGTGGACCCCTTTGATTTGCTGAATTTGGTTTCTACTTTGTGCTGTAGCAAATTACTTGCTGAATTCCTAGAACTCAGCTAAGTATAAGGCTCCCTTGTGTGTGTTTGTGGGTTGGAATATATTAATTTTTATTTGATCAACTTAATTTATATTATATTTAGTCAATCGGTTCAGGTTTAGTAATTAATCGGGTCTAATTTCGGTAATTGGGTCTTCTTGTAGTCGACCGAAATTAATTTAATTACTCATCGATTGAGAATTTATTAACCGAATTGGTTCCCTATCGTTGGTTCTATCTTTAATTAATTAGGATTGAAGTCGGTTTCATCAATTAAATTTTTATGGCATTTGGGGGTAAGTTCCTGGCTTTTGGGTTTTCACTATTTATTGATCTTAGTTTTTCATATATTAATTTAGCTTGTCGAATTATGAGTTTTGAAATCTTGATCCTTATAGGTTTAGTCGCTATCATGCCTAATGCTGAAGAACGATAAACATTTACTATGAGTGTGTCACTTTATTCTTCCTGATGAACTTTTGTGAACCGTATTTTCCTTGGGCAGAAAGTTTTACTTGGTTAGATTTTTTATAGCATAAGACACCTCTTTGTCTGCACAATCACGTAGATAATTGATTTCATTTTGAGTCTGAAGGAGGAATTGACTACATGAAACCTTAAAAGGGTTCCTATGTGGGGTTGGCTATAAGAGTCCTCTTTTTCCAGTTACCTCAGTTTAAAGCAACATTCTCTTGAAAATAGAAACAATTATGAATATTTGTTTTAATGCCTCACTTGTGATGACCTAGACCTGGCCGATGGCCACTAACCAAATCACCATGCTGTTTCCAAAAGTCAATATTACATTAACAATATCTTAAAATTTAAACATGCATCACTATCATAAAAGCACAAATACTCCTTGTCACCATCGAGGAAAAACTAATGTCTAACATACATAATCACAAAAAATGAGGGTGCAGCCCTAACATAATTTTACCAGTAAAATAAATGTATAGAACATAAACAATGATCAATTTGAAACTAAGATTTCTAGGTTCCGGGATTTTCAACCTGAAAGCACTACAATTAAAAATGATCTCCGACTAGTTTTGTTAGTCCTACCGTAGCCTGGAGTCAAGAAAATATAAGTAGTGAATTAAACACTAAACAAGTAACAATATTTGACAATAAGGATAATATTAATAATAATAATCTTGCATTAGTCAATAACAACAACGACATACAATTTCAACGGATCAACAACAAGTGAATTTCCTGAATTTGAATATAAAAAATAATAACATGGATTCCTTAAATCCGAACACTTACAAAAAAGACATGGATTTCCTAAATCCGAATATCAAATAAATCATAATGGATCCCCTTTATCCGACTCCTGGATCCCTTGAATCCAGAACTCATAAATTCCCTGAGTCAATCTCAAGAGGTCTCAACAATAACGAGGCATCACAAATGTCTTCTTGGATCTTATTCTACCATTTCGGATCAAGGTCCGTTGTATTGCAATCCAACCTAGCTAGGTACATGACACGAGTGCACAGATGCTTTCAAGTATTGACAGGCGACCACATATGGCCCTATAAGGCTCCTCCTTGAGAAGTCAAATTTGTATTACCAGATCACTCCCTTGCCAAACCCAGCATCACATGCCGTGATATCCTGGATATCATGCTCTATAATGAGCACGACTGTAAGCATCTTTCTGTACAAAATAATAGACCTCATAATTGTCAAGATATAGAAATTAGTATCAAATGACTTTAAACCACCCTAAGGTTTTGCAAATTCCATATTTTTGGAAAACGTATTGTTTTTATATAATTTTGTTGAGCTTAATCATAAGAATCTAGGAAATATACCCACACGATCAAGGGTAACAAAAAGGTACTCATCAATAGGAATGAATAGAGAAATCATTTGATACTAATGAAGACCATACTCATTCAATCAAAGGTAATATAAAAGAACTCATTAGTTAGAAAGAATAAAGAGATCAATCAACTATCGAGAGAATAAGAGTAGAGGAATCAATTGAATACTCCAAGTACTGCTCACGTGGTCACCTCTTATAGGGTCCACTAAAGTCCTTTAAACTTTGTAAATCATCATTTGAGGTCTCACACCTAAAATTTTGACGAAACTCTTGAGATTGTCCCTTTAGCATTTGAATGTGAGCTCACACACCGATCAAATGCCAGAATTTAATCATTAGGAAAACCGATATTAAGTTCATCTGGACTACTACCTCTATTGCTAAGGCCATTATATATATATATATATATATATATATATTACAAGCAAAAATATGTCCAACCAATTAGAAATCCACATGATTCCAAAGACTCCTCAAAACAGCTATTAGCATTCGAATAGTGCCTCCCATGACACTGAAATGCTGAGTAATATCTCCAAGAAATGAAGTTTAACAATGTACAAATCATCTGTGATACTTTTAAGTCCATCTAAAATATACCACCCACAGTACATAAGCAAAATGATAAAACAAACTTGTAGATGTAGGGATCTACACTATGCCATATCCTGGCATTCAAACATGACTCATATGCGGATCAAATGTTAGGTTTAGTTAACTTATAAATCAATCATAATTCATGCAAAACACATGTATAATGTAATCATATAATTATGCTAAAAGTTAACTTGTCTTTAACATATGATATCTTCATAGAAGTGCAGGTCTACCATCGTATAGAGTAATTACTTCACGGATTAGGCCATTCTCTCAAGTAGCATTTGAATGCGGTTCAAACGTTGGAAGACTATGGATCATGTTTGTACGCTAATTTGAATGACAGTCAAAAGCCGTATTTAAACTTGCTTTAAATTTTATGAAACTTTACCAAACATGCATACTTCTTCTTTCTTTAACTTATTCTATGATTCCTCCTCAAAAATTGGAATTAACAACATGGAAGAAGAGTACATGAATAAATCAAGAGAAGGACTTGAATATTTCCAAAGGAAAGGGTTAAGGTACTTGCCCTAATTAATGATTTCCTCTTTTTTCTTACCCTTGTACGGTTCTTTTTCTTTTTCTCTTTTAGGTCCACCACTGACTTCTCTAATTTTCTCTCCATGTAACTTCAGTTGTAGTGAGAAGGAAGTGGTAACCGGCCAACTATGGTTTTTTGTTCCCTCCAAGATGTTTGATTTCTCACTTCTAAAATTTTGGACCCCAGAAAAAAAAAAAAAAATCTCTTGAATTAGAGAATCGTAATGAATTTACTTTTGTTGGATCGTCAATATAGTATCGAGGGTTTCACTGAAATTCTTCCCAAGTCTTCTGCTTCTCTTTCCCTTCATTAGTTAATATTCTTAATCTAAAATGTGGATAGGTAGATAAGGTTTATAATGGGGAATGAGGCGGCTAGGTTTACAAGTTTCCCTGCCATGTGTTGGCTTCAACTTTTAAATATCCAAATCTCAAAACTGATTTTAAATCCCTCCTTAAGTCAGCCGTGTTATTCTCTTAGTAAAAGCTAACAAGTTTCCGAAAGAACAAAGGGGTCGTGTTACTAGATGCCAAGCCACATATGAATAATTTCAATTTAAAAGCCTCCAAATAATTTGCATGATTTGGCCTTTAATTATCCTCTATTTTATTCTTATCATCTATAATTAATATTTCTTTCAATAAGGGGAATTATTCTAGCCCATAAGTTCACCCAGTTCAGCCATGTTGTGTAACAATTCCCAAGCCTACAAGGTCCTCTAAACATTCACAAGATATGGAACTTTTGCTAGAATCCTTTAAGTATAGTTTCCTCCCTTACACTTACTTTAGCAGCTGAGGTATAGCATCCCACTAGCCTATATAATTTTATTTTTGTCTCCCAAATAATAGTTAAATTTATCTCAAAGGTTTCCCATTAATTTACAAGTAAATCGGTCGATGGTTTAACTATAATCATTCATGTATATGACCCACTATTAGATCCGGCACAAATATCAACTATCGGTTCCAAAAATATCATATGCAATTAATTCCTTTCAATTAATGATCAGTTAATGATCACACATCCAAATAACTCAAGTATGAAACACCAGGATGTTGTATCACCGGTCACCTCTAGCCTTTCTAGGCCCACCTAGCCCTTTTGAATAACCTCTTACTCAGCTGAATCACCTTTTTTGTCAATAATTTATCTTAAAAGAGAAAGTGACTATAAAATATTAAATTTAGGGCAAAGAAATATGGATGCCCAATGTAGGCGTATGCATACATCTCCATGCCCAAAATTTATATGTGTCCGAAAGAATCAGCCACATTTACTTGCTATTTAGTTGAGAATAATGAATGCCAGAAAATTGGGATAATCAAAACTCCATGGGCATCATGATGTAATGACTTGCCTAGATAATTGCCTTTCATAGCAGTATGTACAGTTTTATTTTCTTGTGTTTTTTCTTTTCAACTTCACCTTTTTTCAGTTGTCATTGCCACTTAGATTTGTCTGTTAGTGCTGCCACATTATATTCATTATTAGTTCATGCACATCTCGCATTACTTTTAATACTTGTACATCTTGACAACGAAAGAATGATCTGCAATGGAGAGTGGAAGTTTGTCATCAATGTTGCAATGAAGCAAAATGCAAGAGTTGCATCCCGGATTTACTTCTTTCTTCTAATACTTAGTCTAAATCCTCAGGTTGCAGCTTGGGATGCAAATCTTGTGACTCCACATAAG
The DNA here is from genome assembly GCA_033239525.1 of Nepenthes gracilis. Lineage (NCBI taxonomy): Eukaryota > Viridiplantae > Streptophyta > Magnoliopsida > Caryophyllales > Nepenthaceae > Nepenthes > Nepenthes gracilis. The sequence goes on along the minus strand of BSYO01000019.1, from coordinate 13,868,785 downwards.
CGCATGGGAAATTCAGCTGTTAATTTGGAGTGCCTATGTGATGGTAAGAATTGAATGCTCATTTTTACTAGTTGAGTTCGAAAAGGATTTAGATTTTCTGTTATTTGGCAATGACCTTGTTTGTTACATGTCCTCTACTGTCCATTTCTTATTAAAAATAGTAAGCTTATGAATTTGTTTTAAAAATTAGTGTTTGTTGAACTTCATTACATGATCGAAGATTTGAGATTTGTTGAACATTTTTAACCATTGTCTGTTCGGAGGGTTCTAAATTTCCTGGTTTGTCATTAGTCAAATGGTAAACATATTTATTTTATAGGAAATTTGCATGAAATGCTGGTCGAATTGGAAGGAATGGGAGGTGGTGGAAAGATAACGTTAGAGGTAAGTTTCTCAATCAGTGGAAAATGATGGGTACGTCAATCCTTGACACAAGCAAACTAAAACCTTTATTTTTTCCTAGTGCTGGAAAATACAGCTTGCTGCAAGTTGACAATCTTTGTCTGAATCTCTCTTAACTTTGATGTCTCTTGATGAAGAAGGTTCTGAAATGAAGTTACCTGTGCTGTATTGCATATGAATTTGTCCATCCTCTTCATTCTTCCAAATGATAGAATGAGTTTAACAGAGTGAATTGCATGGACCTTTTCTCAAAACCTGTGAAATGATTTAACTAGAATGACCATTTTACTGTTTATCCTAATAGGTCAAATACAGCAGCTTTGAAGAAATAGAGGAAGATAAATCGTGGTGGAGGGCAGTACCCTTTGTTTCAGAATTTCTGAAGAAAATTGATTTTGACTCTGCGGCTAAAATGCTTGTTGGCTCGGAAACAGTGCAAGTACGCCAATTTGTGCAGTATGCATTCAGCCAGTTGAAATCCTTGAACAATGCTTATCTTAAGGAAGATTGGTTTCCAAACAGTGCTAAGCATGACACACAGAAAAAGGAGGAATTTAGCAATGCTTGCATGGATACATCATTGCTACTGGGGGATGATTCAGTAGGCTTTTCAGATAATGAAACCTGCAGTGAAGGGGCAAACCTAGAGGTGCTTCATTCAGATAATAGTGCTGTGGATGATGTATGTGCTTCTTCAATGCCAACACAAGTTGGTGAAGCTACACAATCCAACAAACATTTTTGGAAAAACTTTTCCGATGCTATTTCTCAAATTTTGGTTGAGAAACCTGGTAAACCGGTTCTGGATAAAATGAAGTGGGATGGATTCGACTTGCTGAACAAAATTGGCATACAGTTGGGAAGGGATGCAGAAGCTAGTTATATTGAATCCGGGCTTGCAACTCCAAGCAGTGGGGACCCTATCTCTAACAATAAGAAAGAATTGGAATCCATTACATTGAACATCGGGGGGATCCATTCTTCACTTCCCATTCCAGATATTAAGAAGGCAACTGATGATTTGTTTAGGCCTTCACTTCCAGATATAAAAAAGGCAACTGATGATTTGTTGAGGCAGACTGATTCCATTTTTGGTGCATTGATGGTTCTTGCTGCAGCAGTTCCTCAATTAAACAAGGAATCACGTGATGTAGAAAATTCAGAAATTGTAGAAGGTGGTTCTGAAAAAGTGGACGATGATGTCTCAGGTTATCTAAAGAGTGACCAGCTCTCAGGTCTGGATGAAAGGAGAGCTGAGGAGATGAAGGCTTTATTTTCAACTGCAGAAACTGCCATGGAGGCTTGGACAATGCTTGCCACTTCATTGGGACATCCAAGTTTTATTAAATCCGAGTTTGAGAAAATATGTTTTTTGGATAATTCTTCTACAGATACACAGGTATTTTCTGTGATTCTGCTTGGACCTTAACTTTTAAATACAGCTAGAATTACAGTGGAGATTTAATGTATTTTTAGCTTGTTATGTAAATTACAATCTGATCAGTAGAATCATATTTTCGGATTATGAATTACCAAGTCTGCAGGTGGCCATTTGGCGTGATTCCACAAGAAAGAGATTAGTTGTTGCTTTCAGGGGTACTGAACAAGTAGGTTTTCTGTTTGTTTTCATATTGAAACCTGTATAGGTTTCACTCTGGTATCCTGATCTAATAATTTCCAGGTCAGGTGGAAGGACTTGCGAACTGATTTAATGCTAGCTCCTGCTGGGTAAAGTCTTACATGCTGTCATAATATACCTCTATAGCCGTTCTCTTCATTCGATATGCATAAATTAGCTGATTTAGCGCTTGAGCTGTTATTAAATTCAAAGGCAGATTTATTGCATTGTCCATTCAGTTGCTGATCTATTTCCTCATCAATATTCTTTGTTTCTGATAGAGGGTGAGCCTTGGCATAGTAATAAAGTTTCACAGTGATCATGGATTGAAATCATGTAAATAATCTCTTTGTAATATAGGGATAATGTTGCTTACATTCAAACCTTCGAGAGATTATATTGCAAGAAGCCATATATTGGGCCACCCACCCTTTTTCATAGTTTCCAATGGAGAAGGGAGCTCATTTGGTTAATATCTTATCTTGCTGTTAATTTTGTACTAAGTGTCTTTTTCCAGGTTAAATCCAGAAAGAATTGGCGGAGATTTTAAGCAAGAAGTTCAAGTATGATTTATTTGAATATTTTAGGTATCATGAATAATTGATATCTGTGATTTTGGATTGGTTTGTTATTATCCAATAGTTCTGTTCTCAATTATCTTAGGTTCATAGTGGCTTCTTGAGTGCATATGATTCTGTAAGGACAAGGATCATGTCTCTCATCCAACAAGCAATTGGTTATAAGTAAGTTGTTCATTTGTCCTGTTCAAGAATTCTATGCATCTCAACTTTTGAGCTTTTGCAATCAATTAGTTAACTCCTATGAAATTATGTGGAATACTCTTTGCATTTTGAGCATAAGCATTGGCACAATGATATGATTGTTCAATAACCTGGATGTCTTTTCTTTTTACCGTGTAAGGGCAAGGTTGGATACATTTGACCCTCATGATGCAGGAGCTTTGTGCACTTGGTCATACTTTACTTTTGCGTTCAATATTAAAAATGATGGCCCAACTTATATGGTTTTTTGCATTGCAAGTTTCAGGGAGGGTTAGATATAAGTTGCTTTGCCCCCTACAATATAAACAGACTGTCCATGGTTTGTACCTATACCTCTAGGTTATAATATAATAGTATTATTGTTGGGCCCATGCTCATCCTTTATCTGCATTCTATGTTGATGTAATTAAGTTGTCTTTTCTTTTTACATTGACCTCAGCTGCTTGTATAGCTGTAATCCTTGGAAGACGGACTTGGGTCAAATTATTCCTCCCTAAGGGCATACTGGTGTATTATTGGTTGATGGATTATAGTGGGCTGTTCTGGACCCCTTTTTTTGTTTCTCTTTTCCGCTTTGCATGGTCTGCACTTACCATGTTGCAAATCATACTAATATGACATAAAAATGGAATGAGAACAGAGTTTCTTAATGGTTCTCCATTGCTGAAGTTTTGTTCCCTTTGTTTATTAGCTTGACTTAAGATTAACTCATCTTGAATGTAGTCGACCCTTCCCCTTCCAAAAACACGAAGGAAAAAGGTGACTACGAATAGTCAATTAATGCAGCAATATTGTGCAGTAATAAAGTTAAAACACCTAGAAAACTAACATATATAAATGTTTCAATTCTTCCTTTTACCACTTTCACCTCCCTAGGAAGTTGTTTGACATAAAATATGAAATAGAAATACTAGTTTTGGCGCTATGGTGATGGCACTAAAGAAATGTCAAGATCAGTAGTTACTAGTTTGTTATCACATAAGGGCATGGAGAAACCAGTACTCACTGATGTGTTATCAGTTGGCTAACATTTTCGTAACTGTCAATCTCTCAATGATGTGGCAATTGCTAGCTAAGCTCAGGGAAGTACACTGAAGACAGGGCATTCTCCAGCCGAATTTTTGTCATAGCAAATGGTTGCTCTTACTGGTCAAGAAAGTGGAGGTGGCTGTTCGGTGATGTTGTACACAGGAAATAAATAGTCTGGCATTGTACTATTGGAAATTTGCAATTTTTCTCTAAAATGTGGCAGGAGGGACATTGAAGGCGGGCTTTATGATTAGTGTTTATAATTATATATATATATATATATATATATATATATATATTGCAGCAAAGAAGAAGGGGATGTGGCTTGTTGCAGATTGGATTTGGCCCTGGTAAATGAATAATGGATGAAGCCAATGGCAGCATGTAGGCTGACTTGTCGCAGGCATGCCTTACTACTTCCCTATAACCATATGGGAGGATTAAAATCCTGGTAGGAAGATTTTTGGATATTCTATGATGTGGACAATTGATGCAAATATCAGTCTATATATATATTGGTATCGGACCCCTTGATATTGATATTTCTAGATACTGCAACAGTATCATGATATATCAACTGATACAGACTAATTAGCTTACAATTTTCGTAAGTTTTTTTTTTTTTTTTCTTTTCGATATATCCAATACCAATATACATTGTCATATATGTCTGATACCAATATGGTATCGGCCAATGCCGATACTAATATTTTCATCCATGATGTGGATGAATCATCAATATGTGGAAATTGTGGACAAAAAATATAGTTGGTTCTCGTATGTATTCTGATGCTAGATTGTCAAGGAGATAAATGGGGAATCAGCCAAACACCAATGTCAGGGTGAGTGTTCAACAGGCCAAGATGGCCCCCACATTGGTTTGCTAAGCTATTGCAAATTTGGCTGATGGAAGCACATAATTGAAGAAAGAAGACAGTGCAAAACCATTCTTTACTTTGGGCAAGCAGAAGATATTTCATCCGAACAAATGATACAGAATTGATTGAATGCAGTTGGATTACTATAACAAAAATACTGAAACTCATTCACTATTCAGTCCAGGCAAGAAAAGCATGCAATAATTCTGAAATTTTCTTGGTTATGATTTAATCTGATCTTCTAAGGGATGAACTTTGGCTCTGTTAGGACTGATGCTGTTGTAAGAGCAAGAAAACATGCTATCTGAGGATTTGAATGCCAAGGTATCCTCTTCTGCGATAGCAATTGAAGTAAATAGGTTCCCCTTTGTATCCCTGAGGGAAAAGACCTGGCGCTAATATCTTTTTTCATTTTCAAAAGGACTTAGGATCTTTATTTATTTTATTTTATTTTATTTGGGGTGGGGGGTCTGGAGGGAAGGGAGATGTTGCTGTTGCCGTTGCAGAGCCCTTTCAGAAAGACTATATTGTCAACAGGATAATTCGACTGCCCCGACTTTGGTTCCCAGATGATTTTGCGCTATATTATGGTTTGTCATTGTTTGTGTTGCTCTGTGGAGTTTTATTTTACATGGCCATTATAAAAGATAGATAATGTTTTACCACATCCTAGTACTGCCTAAAATGATTAGGCATAGGCTGTTAAGGTTCTATAGTTTTTTGGCCGTCTTCTTGACACCTTCAATTAAGTCTTATTTAACCGAGGAAAAATTATAAGATTGATAGAATGGGGATCTGCATGAAGTTATTATTACTGGTGAATCCCAGGCTAGCTTCATTAATCATTTTTCAATTGTTGACAACAGCCCTCTTGAGGTTATGGTCTGGATAGAAACTACTGTAAGAAAGTGACGTCCTGGGTGTATGGTCAATAATAAAGATATAACTAACATCTGTAGTGAATTGAAACGATCAGTCATCTGTTCACAATTGTCTTTTGGGAAGCTATGCACTAGTTTGTGACTTTTGTAATGACTGCTGGATAGTGTACAGTATTGTAAGGAGTTTTTATGACCAATTTTTCTTGGCATGATTCACCATCTTATTTTAATGCTGTACTTGTGCCAGTATAAAATTTCGCATCTTGAGTTTTATTTATTAGTTTTTGTTTCTTGTATATAATTTCATTGCTGCTTCCTCTTTTATTAATTGTTTCTAATTCGACTCAAATTTTATGAGCCAATCTATTGTCCCTACTCCTCCATGGCACCTCCCGCTCATTTTTTAGAGAACTTGCAAAGATACAATATTTGTGATTTTATTTATTTCCCTTGTTGAGGGAAATTAAGAGGACAGGGTACTATTCATAGCTTTTGACTGCATGTTGACTTATCAGTATTAATTGCTTTCTTACAGAGATTATGGTGCTGGGTCCCAGTCCAGATGGCATGTTTATGTCACTGGTCATAGCTTAGGTGGTGCACTGGCCACTCTTCTTGCCCTTGACCTTTCATCTAGTCAGGTGGCCAAGTGAGTTCTTGCTTACTATGTTCAGCATTTTTTTATCTTATTCTCCTTCTTCCATGTATAACTTACATGATGTGTATGCATGAACATAATGCAAATTCAATTTATTGCTTCAACATATCTGGTGGGTGTCATTTGCATAATCTTGCATTCTATCGTGATATATTCATTTCTTAACCACCTTTGCGTGTTTCATCTGGAAACAGTTTTTTGATATAGTTATCGTAGCATATTATCCTCAAATTCTCATCATGTCTGTGATTTGTAGACATTGAATCTGCGAATTGCAGTTGAATATGATAAAGTGTGTACCATTATGGAACACCTCTAGTACTTCCTCACTGTACTTTCAGTGCTGAATTCTGGTTACTCAGCTAGAATGTAATGATGTTTGAGAAATATGTTTTGTTTTTCTCTAGAAGGAATGTAGTCCTCAATACTCGAATAGTGTCTATTCAAGTGTCTGTCTGTGTGTCATATTTTATTGGCATAGAGGGCATTTTCATTTATCTAATATAGAGATGTTACAGTTTTCAGGGAGTTTATTTTTTGGTGTATAGTTTGCTTAGGTGCTGCTTTAGCATTACTTTTTTGTAGGGAGGTACCCATTTTAAAGTACATGTATTTACCAAACATCAAAGAAAAGAAAACGAAAAAATCCATTATAATATTGCTTTTATTCAAAAGAAGATGGAACTTGGATGTGACGTTAATTTTTCCTGCATCTCAGGAGTGGAGCTATTTCAGTGACCATGTATAACTTCGGTTCTCCCAGAGTAGGAAATAAACTATTCGCAGAAGTTTACAATGAGGTAATGTGACCATGCACTTATCCATTTTCATTAAGTTATTCAATTTAGACTTTGTATATTTTAAAGCTGGGGAGGATTTTCCCTCCATGTGGCTACGGCTGTTTAGTTTCAGCTTTTGCTGTGTTGGCAGTGTCATGGATTCATGCCTCTGCATCATCAATGAGTTTTGGGCTTGACAATAGTTCAAAAAGAGAGGCACGATGATCATTTTGGGGGGGGGGGCTAGCCAGTTGCCATTGAGTGTCTTGTGGAAGCTTTTTGATTGGAAGTCTTCTTAGAACGTCATCAAATTGAGTTTCATAGCAATATGTAGTCTTGGGTAGGAATGGAAGACAACAGATCCCTGATATTTGAGTGTATTTAGGTGGTTTTTGTGTTATTTCCTAGATTTTGTCTGGGTGCTTCTCTACATCCCTTAGACATATGGGTTATGGTCACCTTTAGCTCCTTTTGGTAAGATTTATTTGTCATTTAGAAACAATAAAAAAAAAGTATGGTATTGAAAAGCCAGGACTTGCTCTTCCTTCTAATGAAAAGCATGAAAATCCTGTTTACTTGATGGAAAAAAGAAACTTTAGCTCATAATGATGAGCATTGTTATATTGAAAAAAACAAAAACTAGAAAAAAGAAGAGTCGATGATATTTACAACCCAGGATTTGCTCTTCCTTATAATGATAATCATGAAAATCCTGTTTACTTATCAGGAAAAAGAAAATGCATCTGGATTGTGAATTTCCATGAATTTGATGCCCACCTTTATCTCCTTTTTGTAAGATTTTTTGTCATTTATATATTAAAAAAGAAAAGCAAGAAACAAGAAGAGTTGATGGTATTGAAAAGCCAGGACTTGCTCTTTTTTATAATGATAAGAATTTAAATCCTGTTTACTTACTGGACAAAAAAAGAAAATGCATCTGGATTGCGAATTTCCATGAAAATGCAGCTGGATTGTGAATTTCCAACTTATATATTGCAGTTGCTTTCTTGTTTATTAATAATTATGTTCTGTCATGGCATCAACTTAAAATTTCATAATGTATTTGTTACTGTAGTGACGTATTTTGTGTGTTGACTCAACAAGATGTTTGACTATCATACCATTTTTTAAGTGGCTAGTTTGCCAAATGATAAATGAGTACACGGCTCAGTTCTTTGTATTGCGTACTAGTCTAGCCTCTTGTGTTTGTAGGTGATCATTATTGACAGTGAAAAGAACAAATTTGAGTCAAATTTGACTAGCATTGTAGCCATCATATATAATGACTATATATTATCATTAACAAGTTAGTCCTTAGATGTTTGTATATAACCTTTTATCCTTTTTTTTCATCGTTTTTCTTTGTAATTGTCTTACGATTTTTAAGTAAGCATATCCTTTTTTCCTATTTGTTCCGAATATTCAATGATATCCCTTTCATCTCTTTAACAGCATTGGTTGGTGCTATTTTCAGTTAAATTATTAGAGTCCAGCTATAAAGTTATATTCCTTTGAACTGCCAGAATCTTGATCCGTAACTTGAAAGGTTTTTTATTAATTGTTGACTTGTTTGTTACAGAAAGTAAAAGATAGCTGGAGGGTAATGAACCATAGAGATATCATACCAACAGTCCCCCGCTTGATGGGTTACTGCCATGTTGCTCAACCTGTTTACTTGGCAGCTGGAGATCTAAGAAAATCATTGGTAACTCATTTTTTTTGGTAACTCCATATTTTGTTGTCTTCTTCTTGAATAGTAGGTATTATGATTGTTTCTCATGATTATACGAAATTCAATTGCAAAAAAAAAAAAAAAAAAAGAAAAAAAAGAAAAGAAAAAAAATTGGTCTCTTAATCACTTGAGTTGGTCGTTTGGTAGGCAAAATACAACCAACAACTGGCAACTAACTCTTGAGTGTAACTAGTTAATGTCACTATATGAATCCTTTTCTGTCATTCTATTTTGTCTATTGCAAATGGATGAAATATTAGTTCCAGTAATGGTCATGACCATATCAGTATCAAACAATACTTATCAATATTAGATATATTTAAAGAAAAAAATTCTAAAAATTATGAATTAATAAGACCATATTGGCAAATATATCAGTCGATATATCGTGATATTATTGAAGTATCGAGAAATATTGGTATATGGGTTGCCTGATACCAATACATACTGACTGATATTTACATCTATTTGCAACATACATTTGGTATTTTTTGTTGCTCTTTATTTCGATCCTTTGGATTTTGAAGTATCTCTTCAATGTTCTAACTTTAGGGCACTGACAACATTAAATTCATTGCCAAATACCTATGCTTTATTTTCATCAACATGGCTACTTATGAATTTGTATTGACTCTTTTAGGAAAACGTGGAGCTCTCTGGTGACGGCTATGATGTTGATGTGATAGGGGAGTCAACACCTGATGTTATAGTCAATGAATTTGTATGCTCATCTTTTAGCTATTTCCTATCATTACTTAATGGATTATTAAGTCATTTGGATTCTATGTTTGCCTTGTGAACATCACTTAATGATAAATATCATAAGGTTATAATCAATGAATTTGTGTGTTCATCTTCTAACTATCACGAGCCCCTTTACTTGTACAACTATTTTACGACCTTTATACACCCTTTTTTTTTTTACATATAGATAGAAAGGTCTTATTCAAAAAGGGAGAAAATTAAAAGGGATCCACCTGTCTATCTATATATAGAAAGATTATTGTAAAACGATTGTATATAAGTTGTTTGAGTATATTTCTCTAATGCATATTACCAATTACAGTATCCACAATCTTCATAGTCTATGATTCAAGACTTGAGAACCCTACCTTTTTGATCTCAATTGTAACTCCAAAATCCAATAATGAAAATCTGGAAATGTTAGAGATAAAAATAGTCTTGGGCTCTTTTAGATTCATTCAGCATCTAGAAGAATAACGATTCAGTGGTATATCGTGCTGTGATTGTTGGTTCCGAGATGTGGATTTGCTTGTGTCTATATGCGAGGGCAGTGCCATTATGCACACTCTGTGTAGTCCAAAAAGTTGTGTAGCCTCAGGTTATCTTTTCAATTTTTTTTCTAACTCTGAAACTACTTAAAGATTGAAGTCAAAGTTTTAAGATCCATAATTTACAACATTCTAGTTCCTTGTACAGCGATAATGTTAGGTCTGGAACAAATTTTGGACTGCAAGGATTTGATGGTGTCCAGGTTATGCTGTTGTTTTATGTGATTTTAATATTGAAATGCTTGTATTTGCGGACAATGTCATATATTTCTATATGTATGATTTCTCTTATGTATCAATCAACTAGTCAAATTCAGTGATACGTGTTGATATTATATTTCCTAGCCAAGGACAAGAAAATCTTCAGTAGCATCCTGTCTATGTAGAATTGTGTTTACCATTGATATATAACTATCAAGCAATATTTATAAGTATTGTGCCCCCCAAATATCGATATTACCTAATACTGTAACAATATCATAATAGGTTGCCATATTTGTAATATATCCGATATGTTGGATGATACGGCTTGTCAACATACGATTTTCAGAAATTTATTTTCTTTCGAAATATTCGATATCAATGTCTGATATTGATACAACTGCAGCCAATACCAATACTGATACCAATATTTTCATTTATAGTGTTTACTTTTGTAGATTCTCGCATGGTTTGATGTATAAAACTTTATGCAGATGAAAGGTGAGAAGGAACTGATCGAGAAAATACTGCAGACAGAGATCAATATATTCCGCTCCATCAGAGATGGGAGTGCATTGATGCAGCATATGGAAGATTTCTACTATATCACACTGCTGGAGGTTAGCTGCTTCCTTTTAGTTCGTTTTGTCGACAAATGTTTTCTGGTTTTTGGATTGAGATTTTACTTTATGATCGAAATGTACGTATAAAATTGAACAGAAAATTTTACCAGACAGCTATTTTATGGATTAAAATGTAAGGAATCAAACATGCACAAAAAGTATTGTAGAGATTAAAATGTTAATATAGATGAGTATAGTCACAGACTAAGGCTAAGAAAACTCATTCTATTCTCTATGAGGTCAGGTAAATAAAGCATCTGACTTAGTTGAGCACATCAAATCGCTAAAAGGTATTGATGCCGAAGTATAAGATAAGGAATAATAATATTAATAAACACTTAGAAGTTGTACTTATAAAAAATGCAATGATGGAAGGACGTTTAAAGTGTCTCAAACACTGAATTGTAGGCCAAATGTAACATATATGAAAAAAGGTGAACTAGTTGTAGTTAGCGGAAAGAAATGAGTAGGCAGACATAAAAAAATTTAGAATAAGATGATAAAAATTTTTTAAAATTTTGTTCTGCCCTCGGAAGATGTTGCATGAAATCGTATCGTATGATTAAGGTGAATTTATATAGCCAACCTAACATAGGGAGAGTAAGATTTAAAACTTTGTTATTTTTTTTTTATGCTTCCTCAGTGTAAAGCTCTTTTGTGTCTTTCTTTACCAACCTCTTTCAATCATGGATACACATGAGCACACACCACCTCCCCTCAAAAAAACACAGAAAAAGATACTAATATTTCCCATTTTGTTGCATTTTGTAGTTGAAGGAAAACCAAATTTACAATTTTATCCTTGGGGGAAAATAAATAAATAAATTTCATGGATCAAAATAGAAATATATGAAAATTTCCACGATCATACTACCTACCTGATTCATCAAGAAAAGAAAAGGACCACTATAATGTTATGAAATGTCTACTTTATCTGTGATTGCCATCTTCTTATAGCCCGCGCTTATTGGAACTTGAAGTTCTCTTAATTTTGAACAGAATGTGAGAGCGAATTATCAAGTTGCCCTGAGACCGCTGAGCAAAGAAGATAGTTTATCTGTTAGCTGATACAGTGCTCCTTTTCATGGTTGATGGTTTATAGTTGAAGAAGTGGTTGATGGTATCTGATATCGATCGGTATTTTATTTTATGGTTATGCATAGCATAGCTCAAAGTGCTGAACCTCCTGCTTCGGCCGAGCAATTGTTTGACATGTTCATAATATATTTGCCCAAATTTTCACCGGATCTTATCAATTCAACTTTGTACAGACAAATATGCAATTGTTTGTTTTCATATGTCAAATATTGTTTATGAATCATATGAAATTCAATAGGGTGAATTTAGGCACCAGCATCACTTGTAGAGATGACGTTCGAGTGGTGTTCGGCTCGAGCATTTTCGGAATGGCAATGAAGGTAAGAAATTTCCTGTTTATATGCTTCTGATTCTTAGTAGTTATCATGCTCATCTTGTCTAGTCTGATTAGTTCCTAGGTTTGTCCGTGCTACGGATTAAAATAGCGGTATCTGTGTCAATATGGCCGTATTGGGTTATATGTGTTGAATAGCATGTTGTAGACGTAAATTGTTTTGTTATGATCATATCAAAATTGAGTTATATACTAATATTTGACAATTATTGATTATATATTTATATTTTGAAGAGTTACATTCAATTTTATTGAATTTAAGCTTGATTAGGTCATTAAAAAATATTCAAAAAATACTGATCTATGCATGTTCTATATCTACATAGCATGAAGAATCAAGTTTTTTTCTTTTTTTTTAAGAAGATTTGGATATATTTGTAACCTGGGGATCTATGCAAAGCAAATTCAAAATAAAAGTAAAAAAATTAACTGATATATATTGGCTGATATATTGTAATATATTGCCAATTTAGAGTGATGCAAGAAAATATCGTCATCGGGATTTCTCAGTACTAGTCCATATTTATTGTTATTTTGTTTCATGGTTTGCAATGAATTTTGGACCAATGTTTATGAGATGAAAATTAACTTAATTTATTATTTGAATGTCTAAGAATAACTTTATACTCTATCATATATGTCACTTTGGGATTCGAAATGCATATGAAATATAGCTATGCCCAATATTATATGATGAGCAGAGAATGAGGGGTTTAGGAGCATCTAACTGATAACTAGTTAATTAATTAGGTTTTGTTACTATGTCTAGTTACTATTATACGGAAACATGTAGATAAAAATAAGTAAAATAGACCAATTCTTATCATTCATATCCTAAGATATTGGTATCAATCACGGGTGTATTAGATGTTATGTATTGCTATTTAACTTATCAAACGTAAATTTTTTTCAAGGTTAGACAAAACATAACCGGTAAAAATATCAACTGAAATATCACTATATGAAAATAAATTATAATTTTATTATAATATCAAAAAGTATCTGATGTGTCTCTGGATCCAAATTTCGAACAGATTCGGGTCAACTTGATTGTATGGATCCGGCTCCGTTCACCGTGTTTAAACTCTGCACACCACTACAACAAACAAGAGGTTAGGTGTCGGTGGGATGCTGTCCCACTGAAAACACTCCGACACTCAAATCAGTAATAGACTTTCGACTTTTAAAAAGGAAAATGGAAATGAGAGCAGAAAGAGAGAGTAAGGAGTATTTTGCTTTCAGACGTAAGAGACGTTCTAACGGCTTGTGATGAGTACGGTTTTTCCGGCTCTGCGTTCTCAAAGAACGAGTAGGGGACTAAGTCCTGTAAGCGTGGAAACTTGAAGGACTGTTGAGATATTATAACTGATCTTAGAAAGAGAAGTGCTTTTGGAGTTTGAAAGCTGAGTGTGAGTATATTGCAGTAAGCGTTTGTATGCTTAGAAGTGAGCGTACCCTGAAGTAGAGACTCCGTGGGTTTATATAGATAGAAGGCAGGGTGACCTTTATTGGCAAAGAAAGCGCGATTCCTACACTATGTCGAGCGACCTTCCTTGGACAGGAAGGCTTGACTTATACAATCTATTGGAATTGCTTTCTTTTCTGGCGGATAGCGGTTCTCAAGATTACTTGCTTCTTTCTGCACTTTGTTACCGTTAGAGTCTACAGTGGGTAGGAAGAGAGAATCTGGCGCATTTCTCATGGGAAGGGCGTTGAATCTATTGATGTCCGTTTTAGTGCAGATTGGCTTCTGGGAAGGCTCAAAATCAGGAAAAGGAACCGCTATTGGTCGTGTATAGAAGTGTGGGCCCAACTAGGCCTGGCTCATGTAAGGTTTTTTCCCTTTTGGCCTGCTTGCTACAGTGCTTCCGGTCAACAGAGACATTGACCATCTGTTGGGAACATGTTGGCTGCCCGGTTGGCCTTTCGCACGGTCAACACCAGTGTTGACCATTCAGGTGCGTATATGAGCCTTTATGGATCTGGACCGTTTTTTCTATTGGGTCAGCCCATTACGGGCATACCCATTAGTATCGATATCGAAATAGTTATATAAATCATGACTTCATTTTAGGCACATTTCAGGTTGCCTAAGACAAGTCAGTGCATTTGTTTTATTCAGCTATTTTTTACAATTTTTTTCTATATCTTTTTTCTACATATTTATTATTTTGTGTTAGTAATTATGATTATTTATTACTTTTAAGAAATCACCGGATTCAAAAATTAAGCTATTAAGGGAAAATTCAACAATGATTTTATAGTCTAATACATCACCTCATTCAATTGTTTTTTTTTTTTTTTTTTATTTGAAGCTTTGGATTAAGCACAACCCTATTCCATACCATGCATTGAGAATATTTATTATAAAATATTGTTCTTAGAAATCAAATTTTCGATCACTTGACCAATAAAGTTCTAATACTATACTAACATAGTAAATACTCAAGAATAATTTTATTGGTTAATTATTTATCTGCAAATGCCCATATCATTCTTTTTCTTTTCCTAGTTTACTGAGTTCAAGCTTTGGAGGAGGCTCTTATCAACATGTCTTTAGGACACAGCAACAAGGGTTTCCCTGTCATTCTAAAGGTCGAGATCGAGTGATACAAAAATAGATGGTTGAGATTTATTTTATTGTAATGATATATTCAAATCTCCACCCTCAATTTTTTATCACTTAATATTGATCCTTAAAACAGTAAGGGTTTCTCTTCTTGCTGCACAAGATTTTCAAGCTCTGCCTCAGCATGCCCACTTCCCTCTTCCTCTTGTTTGCTTCTTGCTCCATAGATGCTATTTGAGCCTTCAATACTTGTATTGTTTCATTCTTGCAGTTCAATTCTCTCTGCAGCTCTCCCATGATGTATCTGTCTGCTTCCCAGCAAATTGCCCCTCCTGCATACAAAATGAGGTAATTTGTCATGCCACACTCCCATGGACTAAGATTAGCAGATGTAATGTATGAAGACTGTCAAATTTCAAAGAAATTAAAAAATTTAAAAACTTAGACTATTAGGTAAATATCTAAAAACAGTTTTATAATCTAATATATCGTCTAAATGAATGCTCTTTTAGGGTTTAAAAATGCTATTGAGAATAAATCGAATAACATGATTCTCTTTTTCAATCTTTTTGACTTATTTACGTGAAATTAAGGTCAAATTTTTCTTAAAAAAAATCAATCAATATTGAAAATTTATTTAGAAAGTTAACAAGGAGGAATTCAGTGTTGTAAATACTTGAGAAAGGTAAGGAAAAGCAATGAAGATGGGCTCTTCTTTACATAGTTTTGTAGGAACTATTGAGAACGAATCAGATCAGATCTCAATTTTTCTTACTCGATCCTACCAAATTAAGGTCTAAATTAGAAAATTTGGCATTTTAATCACTAATGAAAAATACCTTGAAAAGTTAAGTGTTAATATTTATTTTAAAAAATTAATGTATTCTGTCTTACATATATGCAAAAAAAGTAATAAAAAGCAGAAGAAAATAAGCTCTTGTTTACATTTGATTTTAGGAACTATTTAGAACAAATCAAATTAGTTGGTTCTATTTCCCAATCTTTGTATTTTTTTCAGTAACCCTTTTTAAAAAATTAAATAAATCCAGTCTTAATTATATATGAGAAAAATATATTTATTACTTTTAGTATGATCTCAAGGGAGAGATCATGGAGAAAGGCTAATGTTTAAGAGAATGATAAGAAGGTTGACCTTGGTATGTCTTGTCAATGAGATCATCCAACTCATTCTTGATCTCAAGATAGAGCATTTTCCACTTCTCCACAGCTTCATCTCTTCTACCACTCTCCACCACCACTCTCGTTTGCTCCGCCATCAAGCCACCGTTAACGGTGCCCACAACCACCGCTTTCCCTTCTTTCTCACAGCTCTTCACTCCCACAACCATCCCATCTTCTTCCTCTCGCTTCCCCCACCGCCGCCTCAGCCTCTTCACCTCCTCTCTCAGCTCCTTCCTCTCCTTCTTCCACTCATCCTTCTTCAAAGAGAACGCCGCCAGCGCCGCCTCGTACGCCCTGCTCTCCTCCTCCCTCTGCTGTGCCACCGCATCAATCTCTTCTTGGAGGAGCCTCGCCTTCTGAGTATGATTTCTGAGTTCTCTCTCGCATGCGTAAAAGGCGTCCATGCTTCTTGTTTTGCTTGCGCAACTGCCCATCCTCCGATCTCTCTTTTGCTCTCCTGAAGGTAATTTTTTCTTTGTTTGTTTTGCTTCCTGTTTTTATGGGAATTTTGTGCTTCTCGGAATTGATGAACGGAGAGTATGAAATCTCGGCTTATATGGTGGTGATGATAGGGTACCAGATCTCTATTCCTCCATGGATTCAACTCTTCCTAATCATAATCAGTTAAAATTTTTTATTTTTATAAAAATTTAAATAGACTTTCTTTTATTTAATAAAATAATATAATTATTCAGTTAATATTAAATAATAATAATTAAAAATAATTAAATCAATTCATCTTAAAAAAAAAAAAAAAAAAAGGTCCCCAAAGACGTTGATGGTGATATGAGAGAGAGAAAAGGGGGTATTGAGTAGGAAGAGAATAGGGCTAAAATGACATAAATTCCCATGCAGAGGCAAGAGGCCCCTCCATTGGAGGAGAGGAATCTCAATAATTCCACATTTTTGCTATATTGAAGATAAAAGTTGGTAAAAATTTATTCTTTGAGGGAAAATCATCTAATAGAAAGTATTAAGTCATTTTCCCCCCCTAATATAAGAAAATAACAGAGGCTATATAAATATTTTTAAGTTATTATTAATATATTTTTAATAATATGATGACTTATTTATTATTTATTTATTAAGTTTAGTAAATCTATATAAAAAATAGATTATTAGATGAGTTTATGGTATTGATCAGCTTTTTAAAAATAATTATTAAATGTCCCATGACTATATCTTAAATTATATAAAATAATAATAATTAATCCACGTACTATGAATTAGGATTTGATTTGAGTTGTCTCAAATTAAAATTTTAGATCTTATAATTCGAATTATAAACATTATAAACATGTATATGGATGTAAATGTACAAAAATAACTCAACGATTTACCAAGTTAGTAAAATACTGACCAAATTAATATAATTAAAATTTGAGATATGAGAGATTTCAATTTTTGGATAGCATTCTTTGTGCTATGAGATTTTTAGAGAAGAATATTGCTTTTAGAATATGTTATTAACATTTTGATAATCAGATTTAAATGTTATGGAGCTTGTGTTTAAATAAGTGTTTTAAATTATTTCAGGCTAAAGTGAATATTTAAGAAAGCTAAGAATGTTATTGATTACTTAATAAATGATTATCTTTTTGAAGAGTTGTTAATCATTATTAGGAGATTATTATCCTTTTTTTAAGAGTTAGGAGAGGTTATATTTTAGGTATAAAAAATTTTTCATCTTAAAAATCAAAATTAAATTTAACATTAAAGTTGCACACTAAATGAAAAAAAGAAAAGAAAAGAAAAGTACATTATTTTATTTAAAAGGCCTTTACAAATGTTATTTTAAATTTATTTAATTGGATTAATGTAATTATTTTTTTAAAAAAAAATAGTTGAATAAAAAAATTATATATGTGTTTAAATAAAATATTTTCTTTTTATAATAATTATAATAATTAAATATATATAATAATTATATATATAATAAATTTTTTAAAATTATATATAATAATTATAATTTTTAAATAATTAATTAGGATCATGAAGTGATGTAACATATTAATAATGTAATATTTATTTATTTATTTATCATTTTTATATAAATTTATTAATATATATAAATTAATAAAATATTACATCATTTAAAATATTTTAGTAAAAATTTATTTTTTTTTCAAATAATAAGTAATTTATTATAATAATAGTATTTATTTAATTTAATTCCAATAATAGAGTACACAAGTGTTACCACTACTGTCATAATAAATTCATGAGCAAGAATTGATATATTTTGGCTTGCTTGATATTAATAATGTTTGCTAGCCATTATTGTTGGGGCAGCATTATTAAGATGCAAGCTTCGTACAAATGGGCAAGTAGGGTAGTCGTAACAAATATTGGATAGAATAGTATTATTTATATTATGGAAAATTTTATTTTTATAATTTAAAATTAATATTTTTAAGTTATGACTAAATAATTTTATAATTTTACCAAATTATTTTCTCAATTTCTCAGGAATTCATGGGCTGATCAAATAAATAATTAGATGAGGATCTAAAATAATTAAATATTTTACATTCACGTGGTTTGAGCTGTCAAGTGACGGATCGGGGGATGCTGATTCGCCTATGCGAAACAACATCCCCTACTTTTCCAGTTTGGGCCGTCGGATCAAATCGACGGCCCAAATTTTTTTTATTTTTTATTTTTAAAAGCTAGAATTGACGAATCTGAGCCGTTCATTAATCGACGGCTCAGATTTTAAAATTTGTTTAAAATCTAAGCCGTCGGTTTAAATCTGAAGATCTAACGGCTCAGATTATGTCAAAATTTGGGCTATCAGATCTTTGACACATGGACGGTCGATATTTAACTTGAAAATAAAAAAATAATAAAAATATGGGCCTTTGATATTGAGCCACATGAACGACTGAGATCGAGATTTGAAAATTTTGAAAATATCTTCCAATTTGGTCTTACCTCACTCACTTTCTCAAACGATCTTCCTTCTTTCCTTTGAAAACCCTAATTCTCTTAGTCACTCTTGCCGTCGCCTCTTTCTGAAAATCTGCTACTCCTCAATAACCTTTCTCTTTCTCTCTCTCTCTCTCTCACTTTTTCAAGCCTCTCTCTGGGTTCCTAACAGAGTTGTTGCTGCTGCTCATTAACAACCTTTCACTTTCCGAATCTCCACATTTTGCGATATTAACCAAAGTCAAAGAACAAGTAATGACAATTTTTCCGTTAATATATATATTTTTTTGCTTCACAAAATTTTAAAAAAATAAATATTATTTATTTATTTTTTCGTGAATATTTTTCCCGAATCTGGGTCGGGCGATTAATAGAATATTACCGGTTCTTGGTGTTTATTTGTATACAGAAATCGAATACAAAATAATGCAACCCGTTCTGTTGGAAAATAGGGATTATAGGTTGGGATTGTGATTTGTCCGCGCGCCTCTCCGTGGCCGTTTTCCTTCTCTGGCAAAACCAAAATAAAAAAATTGTCATCTTGTTTGTCAAGCTACCCAAAAGCCATCTCTGGCGGAAGTAAAAAAAAATTTTCATTTTATTTATATACTAACCGGCCAATTAAGCAAGTTGTCCGATCAGTATAGCAACAAATTGTCGGTCAATAGGTTGACCGGCAATTTGTTGCTCAAAAGCCTTCTCTGGCAGAAGCGATTCAACAAAAAATATTGTCATCCATGGCAAATATAATATCATGTATGCTGTAAATTATTTTTATATAGATAGTAAATATGTTGATTGTGTAAAATAATTAATCTGCATACAGTAAAAATTATTAGTAAAATGTTTATAATGGATTTGTTGTAAATACAAAAAAATTGTTTGCATATTCATATTCAATGGATGAGTGGACTCCTTCCGTTAATATGACATTTCAAAGTATGGATGATGCTTGAAATTTTTAGAAACAATATGGCCATAAAATGGGTTTCTCTGTGAGAAAAATAGCCGTAAGAAAATCAAAGAAAGATGATGTAGAGATATTTCAAATATTTTCTTATTCTAAAGAATATTTTCTTATTCTAAAGAATGCAAACGTGAAATTGATAAAAGAAGGGAGGTCATGTAACCGCGTGGGGAAACAAGATGTGGATGTCCCGTTAGGATGGAATGCATGTTAATAAGGGAGAATATGACTGTTATTGTAAAACATTTCTTGGGGGACCATAATTATGAATTAGAGCCTCCTGAAACACGCCATATGTTGAGGTCCCAAAGAGAGGTCAAATTTACAAGGTCATGTTATTGAGATGTCCCAAAATGCCGGTTTAAGACCTTGCGACACCCATGAATTAATGGTGATAGAGGCCGATGGTGGAAAAAATGTTGGATATATGCCAAAGATCAAAAATCATACCTTCAAGCTAGGAGGTAATGAAGTATGCAGTGTGGGGACGTAGGGGTCACATTAACATATTTTCGCAACCAAGAAATAAAAAATATATAATTTTATCATGATCTTCAGCTTGACACAGATGATCTAATTACTAATATTTTTTGGGCTGATACGGAAGCCTTTCAGTATTTTCACGGGGTCTAGCCATTATCGACAAATGGTTGTATTTGGTGCTGCTTTACTGTCTGATGAGACAGTAGAATCCTTTATGTGATTATTTGAGATATTTTTAAAATGTCATGGTGGGCAGGCACTCGTTACTATTTTCACTGATTAGGATGCAACAATGGCCAAAGCTATTAGTTTTGTAATGCCTCATACTTTTCATGGCTTATGCACATGGCATATTTTATAAAATGTCACCAAGCATTTGGCTTCCTATCCGAAACTATTTCATGAATTTACTAGATGTATGTATAAAATTGATCATCCTGTAGATTTTGAAGTTGCATGGGCTACAATAGTCTCCAATAAAAAAGCTTCACGTGCACTTTTGTGGCTAAAAGACATATATAGTATACGTTTTAAGTGGGACTCATATTATATGAAAAATGTCTTCACTTTGGGCATTCAAAGCACACAACTATCGGAAAACTTAAATAGTGACCTAAAGTCCTACTTGAAATGTGATTTAAATATGAGAGATTTCTTCTATCATTTTGATAGAATGATTGATAAGAAAAGACATAAAGACTTGATTGCTGATTTTACATGCAGACAGAAAATTTCACATCTTATTATGAACCGTTGTCCTTTTATATTTCATGCTTCAAAGATTTATACCCCAACAATGTTTAAGATGGTTCAAAAAGAACTGCTTGAGGTATCAGGTTGGCGTATCATATCCCGTGCTGATCCCGTGCATGTAATGGTTTATTATACGGATCCAAGGAGTGAGGTCACAATTATATTTGATGAATTGAGTAAGAACGTTAATTGTAGTTGTAAAAGATTTTAAAATGTCAAAATATTGTGTGTTTATACTTTTATAGTTTTCAATGTTCATGATTTGACTGTAATTTTTGATCACTACATTATGAGGAGGTGGACTCGAAATGCAAAACGTTGCAACGAAACCGTTGTTGTAACTGAAATTCAAAGCAATGATGATGATTCGCGAACATGGTCTGTAAGGTTGGCTGATAATTTTATGAGAAATTGTATTCGGATGGAGTCAATATCAAGTGATCGGGCAAAAATAGAGGAGGTTGTTATAGGAGTTAATTAAGTTGTGGACGAATTTTGTAACCTAAATATCAAAGAAGGGACAAGCAAGGGGGCCTTACCTGTGTAGAATATCTCAGAGAAAATTATGGACGGATCAATCAAATGAATGAAAAAACGTGTTGGACAGAAAGCAACAAGGAGACCTAAAAGTTGTCTTGAGAAAATTAAATACAAGAAGCGGGTATATTTATTTACTATATTGCTCATTATTAGTTGTAATTGTCATAACATCTTATTGTTAATACATTTGTATACTATATGTGCTGTACACTAATGTTGTAGATATTATCATCTTGTAGGAATTAGGTAGTTCATCATCATAGTTATATCTTGCGTCACCTATACAACATCTTCAAACCACGCAATATTAATAGCCGATGACATATATGCAGTTGTTAGTAGTAAACTAACAAAACTACTAATGCCATACATTGATTTTGCCTCAAACATATCATTAAATATTAATATGTTTTATTTTACTTGTGAGCATAAGTTATGTGAAATGTTCTGTGTATATTATAGGGACAACAATTACATACTCCGTTGTGTGGACCTGTACATGTCGAAGGGTATACAGCTACGCATATTAATACTTCAAATGATGATACTACAACTCTTTCAAGTTTTAGAGTTTATGAGAATCCAAACTATCGGCATGATAGTCGATGGAAAAACCGCGGAAGAGGTACTTTGCCCATTTTCATTTTTTAATGCCTAGAAAATTGTGAATACTAGTTGGAGTTCTTTATCCAAGTGACCCCTTTGGCTGTGAAGAGGTTTTATTAGCTCCTAAATCAGCTGATGCTACTGCCTGCTTAAGGCCTCTAAGTGCCGTAGTCCACTCTCTCACTTTTGCTAAATTTTTTTCGCTGATGTGTTGCTGAAGTATTGCTGCCGTGTGTGTATTTTCTTATGTCATATGTGTTGTTTTTACTATTAAATATTTGGAACTATAATACTGCCTTATTTTATTCCTTCTGCTGATGTGCTGCTAAGGTGCTTCTACCATGTTGCAGCCTCCTCCTTGCTGAATTTTACTGATTTTTAAGCCTCCAGTGCCACGTTCCTCTCCCTTTATTTTTCCTAAATTTGCCTAAGTAGCCATGTTCTATTTGTACTTGCTGAATTATTGGAATGCAGTTGTAGTGGTGCTGCCGTGTGGCAGCTAATTCCTTATGCCATGTGTGTATTGCTTCCTACAAAATAATTAGAATTTTAGTTAAAGTGGAGCTGCCATGTGGCAGCTGAATTCTTGGGTTGCATATTGCTGAATTTCGCTAATAATGTATTATTGTTGTGAGCCTTTTCTTTATTTTTCTCTTGGACGAGCTGGTCTAATAAGCCTTGTAGAATGCATATCTATTGTCTATATTTTTCTTTTTCTTTTTCTACTCCAGCAAACCTGGGCATGGACAAAATCAAAATGATTGGTATATTCTAATCCAAGGTTTGCCTCTTTACTTGAATAAAATGGTGATTTTTTTTTTTTTTTTTGCAAATTATAACCACCTTTAGGGATTTTGGGTTTATAAATTATGATCTACTCCAAAAACATGGTTAATGGGTTTGCAACTCAAAAAATCACTGAAGTGAATGCGTTGGAGAAGGGTCTATCTAGTAGTCAGAAGGACAATGTCGTTTCATATTTTTTCACATTGGAATGAGACTCGAATTTGCTTCTTAAATAAATAATTATATTCTTTACAAACAAAGCAATTTTCAGTGCTTAACCTTATCTTTTAATATCTACATATTTATAAATAACAATCAACATTGTGGAAGTTAATACTGCTCCGTAAATTTGTTTCATCTATCCTATTATGTGTTCAATTTTAACCTCAGTGCATATTTTTTTGAATCAGGTATTCTTTTCTACCAATGCTGCAACTCATGCTTCAGGAAAACCTCAGCAGAGTCTGGTGGGAAGGCAAGTAGTGAAAATTTCTCTTCGATTTATCTTATTTTCTCTGCGAGTTCCAACCATTGAAAAACATTGCAATATTTTTCAAAATATTACAGAATATGGCTACAAATCATGAAAGTGATGCATAAAGGACAAAACAGGGATATGCAGCTACAGCAGCAATTCAGTTCACTTTTTCTGTGTGTTTTTTTCTTTGCTGTTACAATTAGGTCACAATATTTTTTATTTGTACTTAGAAGGAATATTTTTCAATTATTGATTATTTGTATTTAGTTTAATGTATATGACTTTATATAGGTAAGAATAAATCTGTAGCGAAAAATATTGTATTGGATTATGATCCTGTGGAGGTGTAGTGATGGGTTTGAGAATGTGTTGTGAATGTAAATGGGATAAATTTTGTATTTCTATTGTTTCTTATGATCTACAGGATATTATTAATCGGTTGTATTTTTTATTTTCGCCAAATTTCAGAGAAAATGCTGTCAAAATTTCTATAAATTAGTATAAATTAATAGGCCATTAATATTTATATGTCATTAACGAAGGGTCCTAATGATATGACTCATTTTGTTATAAATGGTATCAGAGTAAAAAAAAGATGCATTAAAATTAATTGACCTTACTACGAAAGCCTAAGTTTGGTTTATATTGAAATTGGACAAGAATAGTTAAGATTAGATTGAAAATTTAGATGATTATTTTTAGGATTCAATTTGAAATTGCTATTCATTTTCTATACTCTAACATATGGTTGTATATTTTTAGATGGTGCATAGAAGAAGAAGCACGAACAATAGAGCTAGATCTAGTATTAAGTTCTCCAATTTTTTAAAAAATAATTATGAGGAGGGACCTGCACCCTAGCCTTTACTAATCCATAGAATTAAAATCTCATTCCCTTTGTAAGGGGACAAGTGACTCGTTTGATTTGGTGTAAGGGCACAAGTGAGTCGGGACAAGTGACATCGACCTGTTTTTTTTTTTAAATTGAGGTGCTCATCATCATCTTTAGTGACATTACTTTTTTGCAGTGTTTAAATGCTAAATTCTACCAGTGATTTGTTTGTGTAATCATATTGTCATTTTTTTTATGTTTAAATAATGTTGTTATTTACAGGAAATAAATTCTTAGATTAACATTTTTACTATTTTATTATTTGGTTGAAAATTTGAATAAAAATAATATTTATACAGAATATTATTTTTAAAAATGCTGTAATTTATTTTTAGAAAATTTGGATACTAGCCATTGCTTCCTTCTCCCGTTGCTAGCATTTTAGAATTTGGTCGTCGTCATCATCATTGATAGGTACATCAATAATTGGCTAGCCCATAGAAAGGTCAACAGAAGCCCAGAAAGGCCGGTCAACGTTTTTAACGGCCCAATAAGAAGAAGGGCCCAGGAACTGAGAGGCCCAAGGACGGTCAACGTTGGCGTTGACCGTTCAGGCGGCCAACTTGCTCATAACCGGTCAACTCGGCGTTGAACAATTTGTTGGGCCTTTAGAGGCTTTGCAACAGTGATGGGCCCCTTCCGTTCTGGCCACGGCCCATCAGGTTGATCGCCCACAACTCACCCTTCGTTCTCCACGAAGGCGGCCAACAAGCGGACGGTCAACTCAGACGTTGACCGTCTACTCCCTACAAGCTGGGCCCAAGCAAGGCCCTTCTACAATAATGGGCCTGACTCACTCAGGCCCATAGCCCAAGTGGAGGCCAACGACGGACGCCTTTCATAAGGTTGGCCAACACACACGCAAACGGTCAACCCAGGCGTTGACCGTCCGCGCCTTGCACATTGGGCCCCGAAAAGCTTTCTAACGAATGTGCCCGACTCCGTTTGGGCCCATCACCATAACAAGGCCAACCACGATCTTTCAAGGATATTCTACGATCTCAAAGGGAATATCAGCAAGATTGGCGCCCTTCAAATAAGGAAGACGCCAGATCCTTCCAACTCCTTGCCAACCAAGGAACCTCAACGGTAAGGAAGGAAGTTAACTAGGAAAGTGGTTGACCTCCTCAGAAGGAAACAATCCTCCACAATTGGGCAACAAGCGTCAGCCTCTAGAAGGAAGGCCGGCCGCAGATCCCAGGGACGATCCTCCCTTCCAAAGAAGGAAGATCACCACCTTCGCCATAAAAGAAGCCCTGGATCCACAATCCAGGGCATGCTTTCTTGAGCACTCTGATACACGCTTTCTTTGACACTTTCATTCATGCTTTGAGAGACTCTTTCTTCAAGCTAAGACTGATACAGAAAACCCTAAGTGCTCTGAGAAACAAGTTCTGGTTCTCAGCAGCCAAACTCTAAAACTCTCAAACACAGTCCCTCTCCAAGGCAACGAACGGGTCCTTACACACGTTCTCTGCCTTCCCACCATCGAGATACGAGAAAGGACTTGCGCCTTCCTGACATCTGGAACAAGACACTCCATTCCATTCTCCCATTACTTTTACTCTCTTTCAGTTCCTTCCATTGAAGGCTGGTTACTGACTTGAGCGTCGGAGTGTTTTCGGTGGGATTACATCTTGCCGTTAACGCTGACCTCTTGTTCGTTTTAGTGGTGTGCAGGATTCGCACTCGGTGAACGGAGCCGGTTCAAATCATCCCGAAGAATCCGAATCTGCTCAAAGTCGGATCCAGGTACGCATCAATGGCGCCGTCTGTGGGAAGCGCTTACGAAAAGCCTACCACGAAGAATCTGCACAAACCCTCTCTGTCACCTTCTGCTTCAACAATGGTGAACACAAGAGCACAGGCTAGCGACCCCGCTAGAGAGACAAACTAACCCCCGACCGGGGCCATCTGTGACGTCTGGTCAACGGGGCCATGGCGAAGTCTCACCGCCTTACATTCAACAAGCTGGTGGAGCGGATGCGGGCTAACAATTGCACGCTTCAACCATGCTGCGGCGAAAGAAGAATAAAGAATAACAAAGCGCTCCACCGGCGGTGATTCTCCCTCTGCCACCAAGAAGGGGTGGCCGGAGGAAGAAGAAGCCGCCAAGAGGCCCGTAAAAGCTGGAAACAATCTGGCTCCAGCATCCTCCCACGTTCCTGGCCAGAACAGGCCAATGGAACGCTCCAGGAGTACATCCCCGACAGAGAACCCAGAACGGAGAAATCCCCGATACTCTCGGGCAGAAGACTGCCGCACAATCCAGGAGCGAGTCTCCAGGACTGCCAGATCCACAGGAGGCAGCAGCCGACCGGCTGCTGAAAACAAGACGGAGTTGAGGAATTTCCTCAACTCCAAAAGATCAGCAAACGCCACTCGTGCCGATCCACGAGTGGACCAAATCTGGAACCACGTGTTCCAGAATGACGAGCGCATCGACACGGACAGTCACCTTTCACCGAGGAAATCTGAACCGGCCCACCGCCGTCCAAGTTCAAAATGCCGCCCTTGACTTATACGATGGGGGCGGTGATCCGGCTTGACCACCCGGATCACTTCCGCACCCATCTAAGTCTACAAGGGCTAGAAGACTTCGGCGATGTGCCGCCGCTTCCCCACTTACATCAAGGGAGACGCGGGACTGGGGTTTCACCATCTCCCTTCGAGCTCTGTTAGTAGTTTTCGTGAACTTACGGACCTCTTCCCGGCTCGCATGCATCGAGCCGACGGGAAGAGAAATGGCCCAGTGGCACCTCTCCCACATAAAGCGTACAAACCGGAGAGAACCCACGGCGCTTCCTGGATCGCTTAGTGGCTGAGGCCAGAAGGATTCCCAGGATTACTGAGGAGATGAAGTTGGGCAGCTTCATCTCAGCACTGACTTATGGGGACTTCTTCAAGCATTTGGCCGATAAAAATCCCCAGACATTCCGCGAGGCGGAATCCATTACCAGAGCTTACGCTGCTGCTGAAGAGGCCAACGAGGCAAAACGCCCAGAACTGGCGGATCAGCCTCGGCCAATTCCTGGAGAAGGAAAGAGAAGTTTGTCAAAGGAACACCCCGCTAGAAATGGGCCTTGACCGGGCCCCTGCAACGCAGAATACGGGCCCACCACCTTCACACCCTTGACAGACACGCGCTCCAATGTCCTGATGCAGATCCGTGGAGAAAAGTTTCTGAAGTGGCCAAAGACCCTGAAAAAAGACTCTGAAAATCGGTCCAAGTACTGTGACTTCCACCGCTCTGCTGGCCACTCAACCGAAGACTGCAAGACACTGCAGAAGGAAATTGAAGACCTGATTCGCAGGGGACATCTCACTCGATTCGTTAAGGGACCTGGACAGAACCTAGGAGCAGCTAATGAAGAGGGGCAGGAGCAGACGCCTCCCCGGAACCGGATTACGGCAGGAGTAGTCAACATGATCAACACCCGACCTGCCAGGAGCCTGAAAGATAGCAAGGAGCAGCAGACTGGGAGGAAGAAGTAGCACGTAGTAGACAACATCATTAGCTTTAGTG
This sequence comes from Nepenthes gracilis, assembly GCA_033239525.1. NCBI lineage: Eukaryota > Viridiplantae > Streptophyta > Magnoliopsida > Caryophyllales > Nepenthaceae > Nepenthes > Nepenthes gracilis. Next base: position 13,840,768 of record BSYO01000019.1, on the reverse strand, counting down.
ATTGTAATTCGAACCATGTAATCTCCCCCCATGCTGACCCTCTTGTAATTTCTGCACTCGTTTCAGATGGTACTTCGAACTACCAGCTGAAGCGAGTCTTTATTGATAATGGTAACTCTAAAGACTTGCTTTATTTGGACGCGTTCTTTAGATTAAGCCTAAAAAAGAACCAACTAAAACCTGCTGAAGGACCTTTATACGGCCTTGACAACGAACCGGTGCCCGTTCAAGGGACAATCCAATGAAGTCACCCCAGGCACCTACCCAAAACAAAGCAAGTCGTATGCTAACATTTCTAGTGGTTGACCTACCCTCGTGTACAACGATACTAGGCGAGGCCGTGCCCTAACAGCGTTTGGGGACGATCACGTCAATTCCACATCTAAAAATAAAATTCCCAACGCCCTACGGCGTTGGAGAAGTTCTGGGAGATCAGGTCACTGGGCAGACCTGTTACATGGCTCAGATTGCCCCTAGTGGCAGAACTACCTCGGTGGGAGAACTCGATCACCGAGACGAGACCACCTTGTAGCAAGCGCAGCCTGGTGAAGCCATAGATCTGGTCTCACTGAACCCGGGGGAACCGGATAAGTGTGTCCCAGTTGGCGGCTCACTCACCGTGTCGCTCGCGATGAATTGATCGCGTTTCTACGAAGAACGCAGACCTTTTTGCTGGACTCCGCGGACATGCCCGGATTTCAGCTGAGGTGACGGTCCACAAGTTGGGCCTTGATCCGCATCAGCCGCAAGCCGGTCGGTCGCGAACGGAGGAACCACTCGCGTTGAAAACCGATCGCCATCCGAGAGGAGGTGAAGAAGGCTGGCGGACGCAGTTTCATTAGGGAAGTCCATTATCTTGGCTTTGAACGTCGTCTGGTTAAGAAGAGCAACGGAAATGACGAATGTGCGCCGATTTTACCGACGTCAACAAAGCTCGCCCAAGGACAGCTTTCCTTGCCCGATTGACTGGCCGGTTGACTCCACGGCGTAGGCACGAGCCGCTAAGCTTCATGAACGCCTATTCGGGCTACAACTAGATCAGAATGAGCCCAGAAGACGAGGAGCATACCTCGTTCATGACGGACCAGGGCACCTATTGCTATAGGTCATGCCCTTCCTAAGTAAAAACACGCTGAGCCACGTACAGCCGACTAGTGAACAGGATGTTTGAAAAACAAATTGGTCGCAACATGGAGGTCTACGTCGACGACATGCTCGTCAAGAGCAGAGTCACGGGCAACCACATACGCGACCTGGAAGAGTCATTTGGGGTGCTCCGCCACCACCAAATGAAACTAAATCCAACCAAGTGTGTCTTCGGGGTAGCCTCAGGGAAGTTCTTGGGTTTCATCGTCTCTCAGCGAGGGATCGAGGCAAACCCAGAAAAGATTAAGGCCCCGGGCCGACACGGCTCCCGAGAAGCGTAAGGACGTCCGGCGATTGGGATCGGACGGCCGGGCCGCTGTCCGCTTCCTCGCGAAGTCGGAGACAAGTACCACCCTTCTTTAAAGCCTTAAGAGGGACAAAGTCTAACGGATTCCAGTGGGCGGCTGTTGCTGCACCGCCTTGATGAGTCAAGCAGATCCTCGGCCACCCACCGTTGTTAGCATCACCCAAAGACGGAGAGGAGCCGTACCTTTACTTGCAGACGACGGAGGCATCCCTCGCCTCCGTCCTCGGGCGCCAAGAGTCTCGATATACAACAACCGGTCTATTATGTGAGCAAGACATTAACCGCCCAAAACTTCATGCCGCCTTAAAAAAATGGCGCGCACTTATCTTTGCAAAGTCACGAAAATTGAGACCATACTTTCAGGCGCATCGCGTAGTGGTCCTTACGGACCAGCCACTGAAAGGCATACTCCAAAATCCCGACGTTTCGGGGCGATTGGTAAAGTGGGCCATTAAATTGGGTGAGTTCGACATTGAGTTCAGGCCCAGACTTGGCATAAAGGCACAGGCTCTGGCCGACTTCATCGTAGAAACCACAACACCCATTCAAGAGGAACAGCCCGCAGAATACAAAGAACAGCCCGGTGAGGCCCCGGAATGGGCACTCCACTGGATGGATCATCCACGGATAGTGGCTGTGGAGCAGGGGTGATCTTAACGACCCCAGACGGATTTGAGATCAAGTATTCCCTGAAAGTTGATTTCCCAGCGACCAACAACGTCGCCCGAGTACGAGGCCCCTCCGGTGGCTTGCGATTGGCAAAGGAGTGCTGCGAGGTTGGCATCCACAAATGACTCGGATTAATCGTCAACCAGTCAATGGGGGCTTGAAGCGAACAACCCTTCCCTGGCCAAGTACCTGGCGAAGGCGAAGGAAACCATCCAGGGCTTCGACAAGCTGACCCTGGTTCATGTTCCTCAAACCGAAAATTGGAAGGCAGACCGGCTGGCTAGAGCAGCTGCTACCGAGAACCCAGAACAATATTCGAGGGACATGCGGGAGGTCCTGAACACTCCTAGCATAGAGAAACAGGAGGCCATGTAGATTTCCGAGATGGAAAACTGGATGACTCCGTACCTTAGATATTTGGCCGACGGATCACTCCCGGAGGACACTAAAAAGGCCAAGTAGATTAAAAAGACAGCTGGCTGGTACACGGTAGTTGATGGGCGGCTATATCGCCGTGGGTACTCCACTCCGTATCTCCGCTGCCTATCTCCCGAGGAGGCAGACTACGCGCTGGGCGAAGTTCACTTCGGGATCTGCGGATCACACGTAGGCGGGAAGAACCTAGCCTTCAAAATTATGCGGCAGGGCTACTACTGGCCCTCAATGAAAAAAAGGACGCGCTAGAGTTTGTTAAGAAATGTGAGAGCTGCCAGCTTCATGGCAACCTCCATCACCAGCCGTCCACTGACTTAAAGTCCCTTCAGGCCCCGTAGCCCTTCGCGCAATGGGGGCTTGACATTCTCGGCCCATTTCCCATTGCCACGGGACAAAGGAAATTCATCATAGCGGGCATCGACTACTTCACTAAGTAGGTCGAGGCCGCCCGCTTGCAAAGATCCTGAGAACACAATGCTCTAGAGTTCCTTTGCCAGAGCATTGTCTGCAGATTTGGCATCCCTGAGGTCGTGGTAACCGATAACGGGACCCAATTTTCAGAAAAACGCTTCACCAAGTACTGCACCAGCCTTGGAATCAAGCTGGTCCACACTTCGGTAGCATACCCCCAGGCCAACGGACAGGTGGAGGTCACAAACCGCACGCTACTCCACGGATTAAAGACTAAGTTGGAGGACGCTGGGGGCTCCTGGGCTGACGAACTCCCATCCGTCCTCTGGTCTTATCGTACAACCCCGAAGGAACCAACGCGAGAGACGCCTTCACTATGTTGCATGGGACCAAGCGGTAATTCTGTTGAAATCGGGCTCCCAAGTCTCGGGGGTGGAGTCCTTGACCCACGTAACCAACTCTCGAGAATATCGGGAGCATTTGGACTTGCTAGAAGAAGCCCGAGGCCGCGCGAATACGGACAGCAGCGTACCAACACCGAGTTGCCCGATACTACAATAAAAAGGTAAAAGCTCGACAATTCGACGTTGGGGACTTAGTCCTACAAGGCATCGAGGCCACAGGCAAGGCGGTCACCAAACAAAGCTCTCCCGATTGGGAGGGACCTTTCCTTGTTTCCGCCGTCTGTAGCGCAGCATACAAACTCCCGGAACCGGAGACGGAAAGTTGGTCCCACGAACGTGGAACGCAACCCACCGCGCTACTTCCAATAGGGAACCTGTGCACGCACTTACTCGATCCCCGTATTCATTCGTGTGCTTGTTTTCACTTTGAAAAAATGGGAGTTTACTTAGCATATAGAATCCTAGGACCTATGAACCTGTGTTTGCCTTGCGGTATCCATCCGACCTGGGCGCCCTAAGTCGGGAGGGTCCTCACCCTCTCGTTAAACCCTAGTCATCTAGGTGGCCGAAAGTGGCCTAAAACCCTGGTCATCCAGGTGGCCCATAGCGGTCTTAAACCCTAGTCATCTAGGTGGCCCATGAGTGGTCTGAAACCCTGGTCATCCAGGTGGCCCATGAGCGGTCTTAAACCTTGGTCATCCAAGTGGCCCATAAGCGGTCTTAAACCCTAGTCATCTAGGTGGCCCATGAGCGGTCTGAAACCTCGGTCATCCGAGCGGCCCAATAGCGGTCGTACTAAACCTTGGTCATCCAAGTGGCCCATAGCGGTTTGAAAACCTTAGGAGGTAAGAATGACACACGCGACGACCTCTTTTCAGGGAGCAGCAACGTCAGTCAACGACGGTCGAAGGGAGAAGCATTTCTTCTCCAGCATTGGCAGCCCAAGTCTTCACTCGAACGGCGCCACCAGGCTGGTTCTTACAACCGCCTGCCTGACTTAAGGATTTCACTCCTTAAGCAGCCAGCCAACCAAGTTGGCTACCCCACGCACCAATCTTCTTTATGGAGGAATGGCGTGATTAAGCAATAACGAGAAGCATTCCTTCTCTAACACTAACTGCCCAAGTTTTCGCTTGGACAGCACCACAAGGTTGGTTGATGCCACCACCTGCCAAGCCTGGGGGCTCAGCTCCTTGGGCAACCAAGTAACGGTCGCCGGCCAATCAAGTTGGCCGCCCCATACAACATACAAAAGGCAATGAAAGGCGATGGACAATGAACTGAAAAGAACTTCCGTTTTATTACTCACAAAAGTATGTTACAATTACATACGGTCCAAAAAACGAAAGGAAGTACAAAGAGGCTACAGGGCTGGCGGACCACCCTGGCTGTCTCGGGGCTCTCCCACTAGATCTTCTTTACATTGCGCCGTGCGGTTTCTTTGGTTGATAAACTCCACTGGGAAATCCGGAGCAATCAACCGCGCAACACGGCGTCCGATGTTGAGCCCCTCCAACAGCCGGGCGTGTGTGCGCCCCCAACCTCATGAAGGGTCATCCGTGAGGCCAACTCGTTCTCGGCGACGGCGGCACGATCTGCTAGGCGTTTGTTGCTCGCTTTCAATCGATCAACCTCCGCCTTCAGTTCAGCAACCTCCGCCTTCAGCCCGGCGTTCTCTGCCTCCACGCCCGCCATAACAGTCTCGAGAGCAGCCGTCTGCTCACGGAGCTCCCCTCCTGAGGCGGCCAGCTTGGCATCCAGCCAGGCTATTTCTGCCTCCTTCTCAGCTAGAGCCTCGTCACGCCGCACCATTGCCTTAAAAAGTGCGAAGCAACCTTCAACGGCCCGCACAAACAACAACAAATGTAAGACGGGTTCGAAACCTTGAAGGGACAGAGTACGGAAAATCAACCGTCAAGAACCATACCTCCATAAATTTCATCGTGGGTCCCTTAGGCCTGGCCTCCAGACCAGGCTCAGGTGGTGGAGGCACAGGAGCATCCTCTCGCGCAGAGCACACCGCTGCATCCTCCAGAATTCTCTCCAAGGACTCATCATCTTCAACGCGGCGACGGGCTCCTCTCTGGCCTCTGGCCTCCTGCGGAAGCGTTCTCTCTCGCTCCTCTCTTGAGCACTGCAAGGCAGTGCGGCGAGCTCATCTCTTGCAGCCTCTAGAATAGCCGCGGCAGATTTCTTTCTCCTGGCTGCCTTTGGGGCAGTAGCTGGTGAATCGGCTCGTGACGACGGCTCTATAATATAAACACGCGAACCCTCCAGTACGTCGCGAGCTGGCTCCTCTGCAGACCCCATCCAGGCAGCGCCTGGAGTCAGCTTCGCCGCAGGCTGCGCCAGAATGACTCCTCCGGCACCCGCTAGCCTACCCTCAACGGACCTCTCCGCTCCAGAAGTGCTGCCAGGACCACCGCAAATCCCGGCAGCCATGAGGTCAATTTGTGAAGAGGAAGATGAGGGCGTGGCAATCGCCCTCTCAGCAGCCTCCTCCGAAGACACTGGGCGGATGAGTAACTTCTTTGAATCATTAGGCTTCAACATTTTAATTGGAGGGTGCGGCTTCTGGACCGGGGACGGCGGTCCCCATTCAACCTTTCTGGTTTCCTCAGCGGAAACCAAAAAATCCCTCCTAAACTCGTCGGGATTCTGTCGTATCGCCTTGGTTAGCCAAGCGTAGGCAGAGCACTCCGCCGCAGACGGCATACCCAGATGTATGTCCGGGACCTTACCCCAATCCCGTGCGATGGGCCACTTGTCTCCCACCTTTACAAAGAAGAACCGATTTTTCCAGTTCTTCAGGGAGTCGTGGATGGCCCTATTTATTTTTATCCCTGTGCGGGGGTTGAGTGAAATCCACTCCGCCCCCTGGGTCACCTTAAAGATGACCTTAAGGCCAGACATTCTGAACTTCTGTTCAATCTTCTGGGAAAAAATATAGAGGGTGCAGATATACCTCATTGCATTGGCATGAAGCTGGGCAATGGGAACTTGCAAGGCCGCCAGGATCGACTCAAGCTCCTCCGGCAGCGGCAGGCGAAGGCCACTCCTCAAGTGAGCCTCGTAAACGGTAAAGTAGCCCTCCGGTGGGAAAGAGGCTCTATCGTCCACACCCGGAACCCTCCAGGCCATCTCTTTCGGGATGTTGAATTCAACGCACAAGGCTTTAATATCATTCTCCCTCAAGTCAGATGAGAAATCCGCTACGGAAGCCATAATCGGAAAGAATTTTAGGGCATTTTCGAAGGGTTGTCTAAGAAATGGGAATGAGGAAGACGAAGGAGGCGTAACCGACTTCAAAAAACAGAAGGAAAACTTAAGCGCCAAGCTTGCAAAGGACGCCGTCAGTCCTGCCACGCGTCACCTCCTCATTCGACCCAGCCAAAGGACGGGACTCCCACACGAAACCCCTCATAAATGGCACCGTCAGAATTGCCACGTGTCGCCACTCCACTTGACCCCGCCAAAGGACGGATCACTGGCGTATTAATGGCCAGGATCTCCTTCCAACCAAAGGAGGACACGTGTCACTTTCTGCCTAGCAGTCCGTCCAAAAGCTGGCAGAAATCATTCCCAGAATTGGCCAAGGACGGTCAACAATTCTGGAACTCCAGAATTGACTAGGACGGTCAACAATTCTGATACTCCGGAGTTGGCCAAAACGGTCAAAGATTTCGGTCAAGCCTTCCTTCACGCTTTTATGAGTTTCCGCAGGATTCTCAAAGCAAGAAAAAACGTCCCATCATGAACATCTTGGAGGCCGTAACTCGCCACCAAAGATGGGGGCTATTGATGGGACACTCAATAATGGCCGGCCACTTGAAAGGTCAATGTCTCGTAAATGCCGGCCAACGTTTAACGGCCCAATAAGAAGATGAGCCCAGGAACTGAGAGGCCCAAGGACGGTCAACGTTGGCGTTGACCGTCCAGGCGGCCAACTTGCTCACAACCGATCAACTCGGCGTTGACCAATTTGTTGGGCCTTTAGAGGCTTTGCAACAATGATGGGCCCCTTCCGTTCTGGCCCACGACCCATCAGTTGATCGCCCACAGCTCACCCTTCGTTCTCCACGAAGGCGGCCAACAAGCGGACGGTCAACTCAGACATTAACCGTCTACTCCCTACAAGCTGGGCCCAAGCAAGGCCCTTCTACGGTAATGGGCCTGACTCACTCAGGCCCATAGCCCAAGTGGAGGCCAACGACGGACGCCTTTCATAAGGGCGGCCAACACACACGCAAACGGTCAACTCAGGCGTTGACCGTCCGCGCCTTGCACATTGGGCCCCGAAAAGCTTTCTAACAGTAACAGACCTGACCCGTTTAGGCCCATCAGTCATAACAAGGCCAACCACGATCTTTCAAGGATATTCCACGATCTCAAAGGGAATATCAGCAAGATTGACGCCCTTCAAATAAGGAAGGCGCCAGATCCTTCCAACTCCTTGCTAGCCAAGGAACATCAACGGTAAGGAAGGAAGTTAACTAGGAAAGTGGTTGACCTCCTCAGAAGGAAACAATCCTCCACAATTGGGCAACAAGCATCAGCCTCTAGAAGGAAGGGACGATCCTCCCTTCCAAAGAAGGAAGATCACCACCTTCGCCATAAAAGAAGCCCTGGATCCACAATCCAGGGCATGCTTTCTTGAGTACTCTGATACACGCTTTCTTTGACACTTTCATTCATGCTTTGAGAGACTCTTTCTTCAAGCTAAGATCGATCTGAGAAAACCCTAAGTGCTTTCTGAGCAACAAGTTCCAGTTTCGTGAACAAACTCTAAAACTTTCAAACACACGATCCTCTCCAAGGCAACGAACAGTCCTTACACACGTTCTCCGCTTCTTCCCACCATCGAGATACGAGAAGCGACTGCGCCTTCCTCGACATCCTAAACAAGACACTCCATTCTCTTCTCCCATTACTTTTACTCTCTTTCAGTTCCTTCCATCAAGCGCCAACTTCGATCAAGTCGGAGTGTTTCGGTGAGATTACATCCCGCCTGCTAACGCCGACTCTTGTTCGTTTTTAGTAGGTGTCACGGGATTCGCACTTGGTGAACGGAGCCGGTTCAAATCATCCCGAAGAATCCGAATCTGCTCAAAGTCGGATCCAGGTACGCATCAATCATCATCATATATATATATATGATTTTACGACAGTTTAAAATAATTTTAATTTGACAATTTTTTTTACATACAATGGATGAACACCAATAATATATTTCATAATAAAGTGAAAGCAAATAATTAAGAACAAAATTAAAAAGGAAAAAAAAAATTGGGAATACACATGCGGCTGAATTGTGAAAAATTCATCTGATACATCCTCAACTCTGTGTTTGATTTAACCTTAACGAGAAAATCTGTAAAAAAATTATAAAAGAGTTCAGAATAACTCTTTTATCAAAATTGAGAGGACATTGCCAGTCTTCACCAACGCATCGACAATTAATTGCTGCTCAGGGTCGAAATTCTCATCTTGCAACGAAGAAAGCAATCCCATAGTGGAGTGCAATGGCCTTCGCATCCCATCGCCCATTACTTTCTGGAACCAGTTCCTCGCTTGGCTAACCTCATTCCATTTTTCTTTGCCCGCTGCCAAGCACGATTCTGCTCCACCAATTTGTCTCTCATAAGCTGGGAATCCTCAGGCATTGCAGCATGGGAGATGGCCACAGCCATTTGATCAGCGACCACCTCAATTATCTCGACCTCCTCGACCGTCCAGGATCGATCTTGCCCACAGGGGAGAACTAAAATCAGCACAGGAAATTACCCGATGTGAAGATCAGCTCGATGGGGATTGAGAAATATGCAACACCAATCAGGAAATCACCTGCTATCTGGCATTCGAGAATATTTTCAACGCTCCAGATTCTCTCTTCGTCACAGTTACATCTAGGGTACTGATAATCAGCAGCAGGAACCGATATCAGGAGAGCACATACTAAGCCTGTAGCTAATGCTCTCCGCATTCTTTTCCCTGAATCCATTAAATGAATCCTTTTAGTTCAAAAAAAGATCACCCCCTTTAAAAATCCTCCATCATTAGCTGCAGAAAAATCATGCAAGAGACAAATTCAGAACCAACCCCACTATTGAAGGAATCCATTTTCATTTATTTTTTAAAATACCTAGATTGACCCGCCAACGAACAAATTAACAATCTTTTCAAATTTTTTTTTAATGCAAACTACTAAAAAATGTATTGGAGTTTCTGAAACACAACTTCTTGTTATGCCCAAAAGAAAGAATATATATATATAATATATATATATATATGAGAGTGAGAGTGAGAGAGAGATAAAAAGGAAGAAGCCCATGACCTTCAACCTTGGAGAAGAGCAAGAGAGAAAAATGAAGGAAGAGAAGCAAAGGTACCCGAAAAATCACATTTAAAAAAAAAAAAGAATTCACGGTCCTGTGATTTCGGAGAGTGAGGAATATAATAACAGTTGAATATGGTGAAAAGAAGAAGCTTTTTTTTTTGGTAAGTATCTATTGTTCGTGCTTGTTCTTCTATGCACCATCTAAAAGTATACAGTCATATGTCAGAGTATAGAAAATGAATAGCAATTTCAAATTGAATCCTAAAATGTGAAAAGAAGAAGCGAAGGAAAATTGGAAGGACCTTCTTCCTAATGCGGGAATGGCGAGCGGCACGGTCCTGTCGATGAGTACGAGCCTTCGAATCGATGACCGGAAGGGTTTGCGGCCGCGAAATCCCCAACTTCCGACGGATCGGGAGCTGCTGCGATGAAGCAAAGGCGCTTTGAAGGAACGAGAAGGACGACGAGGACGACATTTCTGCATTCTCTTTCAGCTGCTGCGAGAGGCGACGACGAGAGTGGCCAAGAGAATTAGGGTTTTCAGAGGGAAGAGGAAAGAGCGTTTGAGAAAGTGAGTGAGGGAAGAAAAAATTGGAAGATATTTTTAAAATTTTTAAATCTCGATCTCGGCCGTCCACGTGACTTAATATCGACAGCCCATATTTTTATTATTTTTTTATTTTCAAGTTAAATCTCGACCGTTCATGTGTCAAAGATCCGACAGTTCAGATTTTGACATAATATGGGCCGTCGGATCTTTAGATTTAAACCGACGGCTCAGATTTTAAACAAATTTTTAAATCTGGGCTGTCAGTTAATGAATGGTCCAGATTCATCAATTCTAACTTTTAAAAAAATAAAAAAAAAGAAAATAAAAAATGGGTTGTCGGTTTGATCCGACGGCCCATGATGGAAAAGCAGGGGATCCTGCTTCGCGTAGGCGAAGTAGGATCATCCAATCCGTCAAATGACCAAGCAGCTAGTTTGTTAGATACTTGAAATATCAGTCAAAGCACAAGTATACATGTAATTGGATAACATCAGTAAAAACAACTGATTATGTCGATAGATAGATTGCAAACATTGTGATGGATGAAAATTTAGCCATATTTTCTTGTCTTCTAGAAGAAGAAATAGGAGGAATACCGCGTCGAGAAAGGGATCCTGCTCAACCTATGCCTCTTAAAACAAATTTGACACACAATGAAGCAACATGCGTCCAATTATTGGCCAAACTTCAGATATTTAAGTATACTATCGGAGTACCGTAACCCTGAATATTGAAGAACGATTGAGATTCTATTATACAAAAAAGAAGGATTATATAATAGTATTCATAACTCCTTGATAATATCCATATTATTGGCTAATCAATCCGGCTTGAGAGCCTTCATCAAGATTCGAAGAATAGCTTCCTCTACCGACTGAAAGGAAGTTGCTTCCTCCCTTTGATGTACTAATGTGATGTATCATATTACTTCAAAGTAAAAGGATGTTTGGCAATTGAAATCAGAAGGAAACATCAAGTAAAGTAGTGGTCCGAAGAGAAAGGTTTGGCGTAAACTGCTTTTGTCTTATAAAAGAAACGGCATGTGAACATCACGTGAAGAAGTCTTACTTTAAATAAAGCCAAGCTATTGTCACCCTACCATCCTGCAAATCAACTTTAGGCCTCCATAGCATGAGCTACTGTTTCACCATTACCTTGCTGGTGAGCCCCAGACACATACAATATAAGCTGCTATTACGCGTATGTTATGAGGAATTCATGCACAGTGCCACGTGCTCATAATAAATGCATGATCAACAATCCTTCTAATAAAAACTATATTGCAATAATGTTTTGCTTGAACAAAGCATCTCCCAAATATTCTATGAAAATGCTTTGTTATAAGTTCGAGTAAGCCAAATATTGAGCAAAATGCCTTCCTACCACATTTTACCCAAATTTAACCCAAACAAAATATCGTGAAATACAATATTAGAACCAGGGTTAATAAAATATAATATTACGAAATTTGTCAACGCTAAATATAAGCTTAACAATAATAACTTTCTATTATAAAGTTTAAAACTTATATATATATATATATATATAGATTATAGAGATTCTTGGAAGATTATTATTGTTACTATGAAGAAAGCTCACGCAAGCTACTTTCCACCACGTAGTCATCAACTCAAGGCTTGTTTCGATCCACACCATCAATATTAGGGCTACCACGGTGCCAATCATGAAACAAAACTAGTCCTTCCAATAGTATTCTTTCATATCCCTTATCCTATCGGTTGTAGGGATAGGACTGCTTATATATAATTTTTCATAATATTTTTAATAAGAAAAGTATTTTACATAATATCATTCTTTAGAAAAAGATAAATAATTAAGATTAAGAAATATAATGCCTTTCATCATCTTTAGACTAAAGTATAGAAAATATAACTTTAGAAGCACCATATTTTACATTCTTTGACGCACTTGGTATGAAGACATTGTTAGCACATCTAATACAGATGACCTTTTATGATTAATAAACTAATACTTTTTAAAAAGAAAAATTCTATTAATCAGTCTGCATATCTAAAAATTATATATATATTATTGATCATTCGAAGTTCTTTTACTATGGTGGAAAGATTTTAAAAAAGAAAATACAGAAAAAATCATGCATACAATATTAGAAATTATTATTTGGAGATCAAGCCATACAAAATAGTCTATCTATAATATTAGGGATAAAGTTACGTGCATTTGATTGTTTATAAATCCTAAACTATGAAAGCCTTAACTAGTGGATCGTCCTTATAAAAACATGGAACATTACTAAGAAAAATTCTCTTTTATCATGCTATTGCTGCCTGGTTCTTCTAGCTTTGTCTGCCCTCTTGACAACATAAATTGTGCACAAGAAAATTTAACAATGTAAGCCTATTTTTTATCTTAGATTAATTTTTGGGTAAGCATTCAATCTAACATTTAGTAGAATTCTAAGGGCAACATTTTAGGGCAATTTTTAATAAAATAACATCTTCTAGCTAAAGTTTTCCCTTAATTATTTCCAAAAATGGAGGCTAATGCCACAGTGATATGTCAACAAGATAGATCAATAAGATGACCTCAATCTCTTGAGGTACACTTCACTAAAACAAACCCACATTAACAAGCAAATAGCCCATACAAAGATGATATTTTTTACACCTATATCTCCAATAATTTCTCATGTATAGAAACTTCATTATCTCAAAGATTATTCAAAGAACATGGCATTGAGCAAATTTACACAATCTCATTGAACTTCCTATTATTTTAACTAATTTATTGGGTGTAACAAATAAGTAGTTCATATTGATTTCCTCCTCTTTTATTATGTGCATTATGTTTTGTCTTTACTAAAAATAAGTCTCAATAAATATATTTTAATAGTCTGATTATCCTAAATCTTAATATATTCTTGTTATAATTTTATGCTCCTGCTTATGTGATTAATGAAAGAAAAGTCAATGAATAATAAATTAACTGTGATAGTATTACCGGTTTGATTAACAGTGATACTCCAGGTGTACGGAAGAGTATTCGGGTCTCTCAAGCACCGATGCGATTACGGGATTATATCCGGGATTGTCTTCCCATTATTCAATTGGCATATATTCAGTTGGAAGACCACATTTTCTGTTTCTGTTTCAGTTGGCATATATTCACTGCTGTTTCTGTTTGCAGCACCACATGAAGCTTTTACCCGTTTCTGTTTCTTTGCTTTGCTCTTGTTATATATTGTATACTGAACAGTGGATGGAATATACGAAAATCTTACTTCTTCTGCTCTTCTTTTCTCTCGCCCGACTCCCCTCTTTTCTCTTTCCCTTGCTCTTCTTCTACTTCTCCATCCTCTCTCCCTCTGTCAGATCTCCCCTACCCGTGTAATACCCCATTCCAGAGTCCACTCGCAGCAGTCGATCCTTTCCCAGTACGTGATCGTATCAGATAGTTGATAAGAAACTTAATCTACTTTTAAAAATAATAATTTATTATTTTACTAATATTCTTCTATATATTCTCGCTTGTTTGCTATTAATTTATTATTTTATTAAAAATTATAAAAATTAAAGTAGATTATTATTTATAAGAAAAAGTACTTAAAATTAAATCAACCATATCTTAATATATCATATTTTATATTTTTTATAGGAATACTTTTACTATTATTATGCTCAAATTAATGGTAAAGCAAAATATTATGAATATTCTATTAAAAGAAATTATAAATGATAAAATATCATATTCTTAAGTGCTAAGTTAAACTAACATTTTAAAGATTTTGCTATTCTACCCTATCATCAAATCTAGAAAGCAATCATTGAAAATTTCTGAATTGATAAAGAGGATTAGAACCTTTATGGGAACTCTCTCTACTTGAATTGGTAATTTTGTTTTTTCAATTCAAGGTTCTCTTATTTTTATATATTTTCTGATTGGGTCTTTTGTTGCTATTAAGAACATTTGATTTTTAATAGAAATTTGTTAAATTTAAATTCTATAGCACTGATTTGATAATCATGACGATTCATGGCAAACCAGCTTCTGCGATCAAATAATAAATATATATTTAATCTCCATCTTCCCTACCCAACAAGCCAGCTGTTACACGTCTAAATCTCCAATCTGTCCCGTTGCCGTGAAAAATCTTCCATGACCTCAATCTTCCAATTCAAAACACCAAAGAAATTGAGTACAACTATAATTTCACACCATCATAACAAAACAAACAAGAACGCCACCAAAAATTCATTGAAATTCCAATGAAGAGAGCCTAAAATCCCTTCGCCGCCGTAGGCACCGGCACCGGCACCCTCACCGCCACCACCATTTCAGTCACAATGCAAAACCCACCTTCATCTCCGACCTCCAAAGACAATATCGCCTTCTACTGCCTTGCTGCCTCTATCTCCTTCTCTCTTCTCTTCATTTTGTCTCTATCCTCCACCTCTCCCTCCTCCCCTTCTTCGCCCGACCCGAAACTCACCAATCGCTACCTTCTCAACCTGTCACTCCCTACGCCGCCGTCTTTTGCATACTTCATATCCGGGTCATCGGGCGATAAGGGTCGGATCTTAAGGCTCCTCCTCTCAGTTTATCACCCCAAAAACGTGTACCTCCTCCACCTTGACCTCCTTGCTCCTCAGACCGACCGTGACGATTTGGCTCTCACGGTCCAATCAGTTCCCATCTTCAGAGCAGCCCAGAATGTTCACGTTGTTGGCAAGGCTGATTTTGCATATTCAAAAGGGTCGTCGCCAATTGCTTCGGTTCTTCGGGGAGCTTCGATTTTGCTTCGGCTATCACCCAATTGGGATTGGTTTATCAATTTGTCTGCTACAGATTATCCACTTGTCACACAAGATGGTACTATTTGAGTTCCGATTAGTGATGATTTCTTCATGTGGTAGATGATTTGATATATTTATGGGGCTCGTCTTTTTTTCCCCCTGATGTGGGCTTTTGTGGTTTTTCTCAGACTTGCTGCATATATTCTCATTTTTGCCTAAGGAGCTTAACTTTGTGAATCACACAAGCTACATTGGATGGAGAGAGTGAGATACTTCACTTCTGATATTCATTTTTTTGTTTGTTAATCAATTATGTGGATCTTTATTGTGTTGTTGTCTTCTAATTTTAATGATTTGGGTGTTTACTTTAGATATTAATTTGTTTTTGTGTTATCACTTGTCGGTTCTGGTTATATCATATTGTATTCTCATTTTGGTGTTTTGGGTGTTCTTTTCTGATGATCACTTGCTTTTTCCCCCCTTAATGGAATTATTAATGCGTTTTGTTTATGGGATGTTGTCTTCCAAACTTTGGGGATCAGGTTGTTTACTCCACATATTCACCTTTCTGTTTCTTGATGTAGTAATAATTTGTGGACTCTGATTATGTGATACTATCTTCCAATTGAGCAATTGGGTGCTTTGATTTTGTAGATCACGAAGGTTAAAACCAATTATTGTTGATCCGGGGCTCTATCTTTCACAAAAAGCTCCAATGTTTTATGCTACCCAAAAGAGGGAATTACCAAATGCTTTTCAGTTATTTACAGGCAAGATCTGTTATCCTTCTAATGTTTTCAGCTTGTGACTTGGTTTGTATAGCTGTTTTTCAAATTGTTGATCTTGGAAATCAAAAATGTATTAGCTGCCATTGAAATGAAGTTTGCTAGCCTCTGCTATCTGAGTAGGAAGCTCAGTATTGTTTTAGAAAAGAGAGGTTCAGTGAAGTTCATGAAAATAGTCACCTGCAAATATTAGAATAAGCCTGTATAGGCAGTGAGAAAAGAGAATGATGTGGGTGTTGTACATAACTGGCAAAGAGAATCAATGTAGTTCCCCAAATGTAAACACGTTGCCAAATTTGTTTTTCACGTGCATCATAACCATGGATGAACATATTGTATTAGTATTGGTACCAGTATAGGATGTATTGAGCAATGCATATCATTATCGGACATATCTTATGCAAATGTTTTTGCAAAACAGAACAAAAGGAACTGCAAGGAAAATGACTGCCTATTTTTGTATATTATCTGATGCATTGCTATATATAGCCTATACTATGGCATAATGTAATTTTGTTGTGATATCTTGAAATACCGGTATTTGGGGAAGGAGACTAATACCAATATATATTGAGTGATATTTCGTGGCATGATCACCTAGTAGACTTCCTGGCATCTTGTTACCACATTGACGCTCTCTTTGCTCATGTCAGGGTATAAAACCAGTCTTGACCATTACCAAACAATTTTAGTTGTGAAGTTGAATTGGTTCCATGACAATTTATTGATATTGTATCAGAATCTCTATGATTAAATGGTCTATAATTCAACTCCTAGGAAACCCCATTTTCTTATCAGAATATTAACACCTAGTAATAAATGGATCTGTGGCTTTGTGCTTAATTCACTCTTCCAAGTTGTAAGAGAATAATGTGAAGGGAAAGGATGTGTCCCTGGGAATTCACATAACAACCTAAGCTTCCCTGACACTACAAAACACCCCATGTCAATATCTTATATCCTCGGGTAAGTTCCATGAAAGAAATAGGTACTCCTAAATCGACTATAATATAGATCCAATGATAAAACGGAAGCACAAAGTACAAAAATATTAAATAATTGCAAAGAACATTCATTTCTAGATGTGATAAACATGAATTAGTTGTCCAACGTAATCACCACCAATGATCAAATTAAATGTAATGTAAAAAAATAAATCAACACAAGATTTGATGAAGAAGGAAAGCATAAAAAACCAAATAGTTGTTGAGTAAATTCTTCCGGGTTTTTCAAGTGAGTCAAAATAAATCCACTAATAAAAGTTAACTTACCGATAAAGTGATATAGATGCACTAACCCTTACCGAAGAACTCAAATTTGTTCCCTTGCAGCAGCAGAACCAGACATTATCCAGTCTTTTTGTGGACTTCATTATCTTGGGAATGTCCAACACTATTGGTACTCCAATATCCAAGTTGCCAATGAAACTCTAACGGTTTACAGGCTGAAACAAGTGTTTGAGGAATTTTTAAGGTTGAAGGATTGGAAAACCTAAGCTTTTAGATCTCTTGCAATGAAAGAGGTTTTCTCATTTTGTCCACACTTCTCTTGGTCCTCTTGTTCAATAATAATCAAGATGTTTGGCTAGGTTAAGATTAAAGAGAGTATTCAAATCTAGGCCAAAAAACTATAGTTTAATACACTGAAATGGTGAAACTGCACGCTGCTGTTAGAATCTCAACGACACATGAGCGTGATTTATGAGCGTTTCAGGTGTGTTGATTCTGTAAAATGCACCCATGCGCCCTTCATGCGTCCATCGCGCATGACATCACTATTCCAAATGCTCATGTGTATCTTTTATACGTCCATCATTTGTGGAGCCAATGTCCCAAATACAAATGTGAGCCCTTCATGCATCCATCATGCGTGGAGCCACCATCCCAAATTCATGTATCCATCATGCGTGGAGCCACTATCCCAAATGTGCATACTGCGCCGTTTATTTGCCCTGTCATTTCCCTCTTGACAGCTTGTCTTGAGTCTGATTTATGTACAATTTATAAAAAAAGACTCAAATACAATTTGATTAGGGTAAACTCTATCACAGAAATTGGCCAATGCAGTATGCATAACAATCCACTTCAAACCACCCCCCTTCCCCCAGTCCAAAACAAAAAATCTCCTTAAAAAAAGGTAAATTGAGGGGGCCATATAAACTTCTTCTGCGTAAATCATCTTCACAGATTTGAGTTGAAAATGTTGTTCGAAGAATCCTATTTAGAATGTATAGCATATGAGGTGTTCAGAACTATAAGTCATTTCTTGGACACACTCTTCTTCAACCCACATAGCTACATCCTAAATGACAGCAAGCTGGTGTCTAACTAGTCACTATGGAGCCATTAGCTTGAGCTACTGCATTATCACCCTTCATTTTCCCTGGTTTTGCATAAATCTTGGTGTTTCCAGAAATTAGTTAACATGTGTGAATCAAAATGTTGTACAATCAAACATGTACAAAAATTTAGTGTTACAAGGATGAAAATGTTAAAATAATAATAAAAAAAGATGAAATCCATATAAATTTATAAGTTGCATGCATAAAAGATAAGATGGAGAAATGATTCTAAGGTGGTTTAAATTCTTAAAAATGTAGGCCAAAAAATGCACATGTGAGAAAATACAACTTGGTTGTAATTGGAAGAATATGAAAACTTGAAGTAATTTAATAAAAATATTATAAAATTACTGTTACTTTCAGATCATACTGTAATAAATCGAGTGAAATGATAAATATAAATTCATACACCCAATCAAACTTCATAGAACATAACGCTTTATTATTATTGTTGTTCTATTATTGCAGAAGAACACGAAAGATGAGGGAAAAGAAATCAAACTGGAATTTGCTTTCCTATTTTAGCAGTAGATTTTTTTCTTCAGATTTACACAATTTCTTCATTGATCTTATGTTGAATTTGCTGCAGGTTCAGCTACCACAATTTTAAACCGAAAGTTTATCAAATACTGCATATTGGGTTCAAATAATTTGCCAAGGACTTTACTGATGTATTTTGCAAACACTGCATCATCTCTGCCGAACTACTTTCCCACCATCCTCTGCAATTCTCCACAGTTCAACACCACCACTATAAACCACAGTTTAGTATATGCTTCCTTCAACAAACCTTCAAAAGAGGAGCCACGGCCAGTAAATGTCGATGAATTTGATGACATGATTCAGAGTGGATCGGCATTTGCAGGGCCATTCTCTGTAGACAATCGTCCCCTAAACGATCGAGTGCTTGACCGCATCGATCTTGAAGTTCTGGGAAGAAGCCCCGGGAAAGTTGTCCCCGGTGGCTGGTGCTTAGGTGAGAGCAACAATACTTGTGAAAAGTGGGGAGATGCTGATATCTTGAGGCCCGGGCTAGGAGCCAAGAGACTTCAAAAACTTATTGTTGCGCTCCTTTCAAATGGGACATACCGATCTCAGCAGTGTATAGTTGAATGATGTCTGGCCTTTCGGGTTCACCTTGAGAACAAACCCAAGGTAGCAAAGCAACCCAAGAAGCATTGGGATCGAGTTCGAGGTTCTAGTTACGTTTTCAGTCGTCTGTCACTTCTTCAAGCAGCATCCCCATGCGTTTCTTCTGCAAGCAATGCTCCTGATGCTGTAAGCTTACCACGAGATTCTGTGCAAAAAGATGATATAACACTTACTATGATGACTCAATACGAAAACAACAAAGAAAAAGAGATCATTCAATGAGTGTCATGTTATATTTTTAGAATTGTTATAGTCATTTTAAGTAGTATTCCATTGTCTCTTTAATGATAGATCATTTTTGGAAAAAAATGAAGTATAGAGATTAACATAATATTTTAATATATTGTTTTAATCATAATCTTTTATTTTATATAAATTAGATTAATGTTATTAACTTATCAAAGTTAGAAAAGACATCTAATAGCCGATGTATTTCTTTAACTTGTACTCCCACTTGTGTCACTGCTGTTGCCATTTTTGGAGCCGTTGATACTTAAAATAATCAAATTTTTTTATAATTTTTTACATCTAATCGATTGTTAAATAAAATATATTTTTTTATTATTTTTGATATTTTCTTATTTTTTTCATCTACTGCTCAACTCCTAGTACCATATGTCGATTAAGATGATGCTGTGTACTTTTTGATGGGGTTAAGAGATCTTGTATCATTTATACGAGCATGAAGAATGTGTGCTTATTAGCCCGTGCTCTTTCTAAAATCTTGAAGTTTAATCGATTGTTTCTGAAATTGGAATGTAATTAGACTGTAACAAAAAAATTCAACTTGTGTTGCAGTTTTACTGATCGGCTATGATTCACATCAACTTTGTACTAAAGAATATAAATCATATTTTCGTAAACAACATTTGTTACTGCTCGCTCCTACTGTTACATTGAGTTCTGGTGTTGGTTGTAGTATATACAAATTATATATTACATGTAAGTTATGATAAACTAGCGCCTTCATTTCTTCTGTGTTATTAGTCACTTTCATGCTGGCATAGAATTCTTCAAGGCATATAAACATCTTACATATATTCACGTGAGGTCTATAATTATAGTTAGACAAGCTAACATGGAAGATTTCTCCCATATTTTATATTTTTTTTATAAAAATATATTTAACCATAATATCAGTTTATATATTATTTTAATACATTTAAATATTTATTTAAATTTAGTTATCTAGATTTTATGTCTATATACATCACTGGTATTATGCAATGGAAATCATAATCATCTCGATAATGTGCAAAATTATTGATAAATATAATAATTGGTTCAACAATATATTTAATGTTGTGTGATAGATACTTGCAAGCTTATTAATAGAAAAATAAATTATTTCTAAAAAAATATTTAATCATTTTAAATTTTTTTTAGTCGATATTCATAATCGACTTAGTCAATTGGATAAAATAGATAGCTAAAACAAAATGGAATGGATACACAGTATCCAGCATCCAGTAAGATGAGTTTCATCATATTACATAATCGATCTTCATATTTTTTAAGTCAGGTTGTTTTACTTGTACAATGTCATAAAACACTGCTCCCGAAAAAAATGTTCTAATAAATTGGATAATATTTTTTATTTTTTTCATATAATAAGAAATAAATTATAAAATATGTTTGACACAAAAGCCAATAATATGATATGTATAATTTATATGAAATAATTTACCATTCAAAATTAAAAAAAAAAATTATGATTTAAATATTGTAATAGGAGCATTATTATTTGAAACATTAAAAGTAGTAGAAAAAATTTATTAAAAATTTAATATTTATTTATAATAATATTAATTATTTTAAAAATTATGAAAATAACACGTGAATGTTTGAAAGTTTTAAAACTAATAATTATTTTTTTATAATTTTTAATTTTTAAAATTTTAGTGTATGATAATATAAATATAAGGTAGATTATTATATAATAATCACACATCATTAATTAAAAAATATGAGATTTTATTTTTCTTGTTTTTTCTTTAATTTAATTCTTATTTAAATAAAAAAAAAAAAAAAAAGACTAACATCACATTTAATAGTAGTCAAGACATTTTTAAATACCTAATCAGTAAATATTTCTATATATACCTTTTAAATTTATAATATTTTTTCATAAAAAAGGATCTTCAGAGTAAATAATATATTCTATCAGTTCTTTTTAATTTAACATCTGATTATATTAATAAAATCATAACCCTATACTATCTATAAATATTAATTCAGTTTAAATTAATGATAATCATTATCTCTTTAGTGTCTTATACTATTTCAATTCTCACGTGTATAAATTTTTTTTATATTTTTATAAATAATAATTTTTTAACCGTTAATAATTTAATTTTAAAAAATTATTATATATTAGTTTTATTTTAAAAAGTTATCATGCATTGCTAGGGCACTTCTTGAGAGATAATCAGAACTAGAAGGAGAAATAATATGGAGACAGTTTGTGATTTTAGTATCTCAAAACCAATATCAAAATAGTTTTTCAAATTATATCACTGCCCTAAGAAAAAAAAAACTTTATAATTAATAATTAAATTATAAAATAATAATTACTCATATTTAAATTAAATATAAAATTAACAATGCTAATAATATTAGATACTATATCATTTGGAGAGAGCTTAGAGAGTGAGACTAAAGAGTAATTTGAATTTATAAAAATTTAGAAAATACACTAAAATTATAAAATATAATATATATATATATATATATATAACCATGAAAAAAGATGATTAAAATAAACATTAATATTATCATTTTGGAATATCATTTTGAATAGATAGAAATTAAGTTAAAGATCAATTTTTTGGTAAATATATAAAAATAACAATAAAAGATATAAAAAAAAATTAATATTAAATAATATTTTATCATTCTCACATCTCCACAACCACCCCAACACCACAAGGCCATTGCCACCCCCACAGCCACCATCATCTCGCCGTTGTTATGGGGGCAAAACAGTCCCTTTATACATAAAAAAAATAATTAAACAAATAAAATATCAGATTATTTATATTTTATTTATAAGCAATTTCTGCTTGGTATACATCAATTTTATATCAATATTTTAAATATTAATCTTTTTATCCTCTCATTAGTCAAAACTCTTCTTCACAATATAAAACACTATAATTATCAAAATATTATCTTAATCTCTATCTAAATCATAATTAGAATGAAGATAAAGAAGCCTAACTTTGATGCAAGACCCCCTCAATCTTACTTTAAAAAAATTATAAAAAAAAATTATTTATTTAAAAAGACGTTTTAAAGAAAAAATAAATCATTCTCACTTATAAGCAGAAAGTTGCAATTTCACTCAATCATTACAAAGCAATCTATCTCACAGTATAACCATTGATAAAGAGGTGGTCATGCTGCTATCGGAGAGCACCGGTATGGATTCCGACATATGACACCGTTGTTGGGTTTCAAGGTGTCCCTGCTTTTGGGAGTGCATGAGACTCATTGGGCCGCTAATCCCGTCTCGCACAGTTTTGCCCTTAAAAAGGCGTATCGAAATGAGAATAATCTATTCCCACTTATAAATAGGAGACTGCCTCTTTATTCAACTGATGCGAAAAATCCAACTAGTCCCCAAAGCACATACATGAGATAGGTTTTCGGAATGCGCAGTCTTAAACTTGAGATTAAGATGTTAAAGCAATGATGCAAATCAGGTCAAAAACCGACTAAATTCAGCACAAAATCAAAATCTTCAGCCACACATGAATTTTTCACCTCCTCCAAAACATGTTATACCCCTTTACAGTTTCTCCCTATCAGAAACCCTATAATTGCAGAAATGACTCAGCAATTTTAACCTACTTTGAAGCTCTCACAAGAATGATAATTTAGATCTTCATACCTTATAGTTCAGCGTGATTTTAGGCACAGCATGATCCCTTGTGATTGGTCGGAGGAAAGAAATTCCTAGCCTTTGGCCCCAACTCGGATCTTTTGGGGAAAAAGAATCAGAAAACTCCAAAGAATGTTGCTACTGCAAAAAGAAGAAAGAGAGCTCCTCCCAAGTAGCCAACCTGACAGCGGATCGAGTGAGCTCTCAGGATATCAAAATATGAATTCCAACAGAAAGGGGAAGAGTGGTGTTAGTTGCACACCATAGATGTACATATAACCTACATGTATCAGTATCGAGCTCATTGACAATTCCCAATAATGTGACAATATTACAAAATATTATTGTATCGGCAATATATCGATCGATAAGATCCTATTAACTTATGATTTTTAGAAAATTATTTTTTTCAATGTATCCAATACCGATACTTAGTACCCAATATATCCGATATCGATATGGCCGTGACTGATACCAATACTGATACCGATATTTTTATTCATGTTGCACATTATTTAGACACCTTTAGATGATGCGACTTTCCATCTATCAATCCATACCAACAGATTAACACAAAAATAAATGAATAAAAGGAGTCCAAAGCCTATCCCACAAACATTTGTCATATAAGCTTAGAAATTTACCAGCTTTTCAGAAATATAGGTTGCGAGGAAGGCTCCTCCCAAAATTGCAAGGGATGTGGCGATCAAGTGTCCGATAATGGCCCCACTTGCCACGCCCCATGGAGACTGAGGATAAAGGGATAATGAATCAAGGATATTAATGTTGCTGTTGAACTAATTAGAAACACGGAAACAAAGTAGAAATAGCAAACACAAAAACAAAGTAGAGATAGCGAACGTGACAAGGAATTGCACCTGTGCTACTCCAAGTGCAATGGTAGCAAGCATTGATCGGTCTCCCCATTCCTAGACGACAATTGAAAATGGAAAATATATACATATTACTGTATTCGACTTAATCTGAGATGACAAAAATTCGTGGAAAGCTATATAGAGTTAAAATTGTGTAAAACTAGTGATAAAAAATTTATAGAAACCTATGCATATGTATTTTGTTTGGTTTTCCATGATGTGAGACTACGAAAAGCTATGTGACCCGTTGTGTTTATCAAAGGTTTCCACAACTTTCCACAGATCTTCCCTGAGTTTTGGATACGGAATCCTACGAGCACAAAATATAACTAAAAATTTCCGCATTTTCCAGAATTTTCCTCTCTTATAACCAAACATAACACATTTTAAAAATCATTTAGTTTTATCTGGATTTACTTTTACACATTAAAAGAAGAATACCAAGTACACTATATCCTATGAAAGTTGCTGTGTAGGTGAATAGCTAGAGAGGGCATACATTTTAAGCTTCTATAACCAACTTATGATATGCACATTTTTATAAGCCTAATATTTTCAGTTATCCTCTTGCAGTAAAAATCTAAACATGACTGCCAAAAGGATGTGAAGTTGCTCACAGCAAAGAACACAAGGCTGAATGATTTCCACATAATTTCGAAGGGATTGGACAGCCGTTTTGACATCTGCCATCACAATAAGACAAAAAAAAATCAATGACAGTAAAATGTATACCCAAATTGTCTATGCTATCTATAGAGTAGAGTCATAACCAACAGTAAAATTGTCTCCATATGATCTAGCAGTTATATATCTAAGTCGTGGAAACAATCTATTGCATATTATAATGTAAGATTGAGTCCAATGAATCCAAAGTGGTCCAACCCTTTCCTGGACCTCGCATGTAATGGAATTTTCATGCACCGGACTGCTTGTGCAATCTATGAAGCGATTTTAGTACAATAGTAGAGTTGTTACTGTATGGCCTAATAGTCATAGGTTCCAATCATAGAAACGACTTCTTATATAATATAATGTAAGACCGAGTCTAATAGAGCCCAAAGTCACTCAACCCTTTCCCAGACCCTACATACAGCGAACATTTTGTGCACTAGGTTGCTTGTGCAATCTATGATAGCTTAAGTCAACCTCATTTATTGTCACTCAACGAAAGATTACCTTCTCCTTCACAAGCACCTCAGCTTCGGCATACTCATCAAGTTCGGCACTGCCCTTGTTCCCTTTCTTATCTGCGTCTGATGGAAGGTCCCATGCATCTTTTATAGATTTAAGGCCAAACAACATAAGAAGAGTTATAGCTGCATATTCTCCTAGAGGCAACGCTGCACAGAAGACCACAATCATCCAGCATTAGACTTCATTATCAGTTGATGGCACAGTGCAGCAAAGTTACAAGAGTCCGATTGAGTGCGGCAGAATAATTATCTGCAAAAAACTGGCCAGTACATATTGGTATCGGGACCCCGATATCGATATTTTTTAATGCTATGATAAGATTATAATATGTTACTTTATTGACGATAGATTGTGATATCTTAGCTGATATTTCTCCCCAAATTTTAAATAGCCAAAAAAAAAAAAAAAAAAGACCAATACCGACACCGATCACTCTGTATGGATGCAACTGATATAGATATAGATATTTTCATACATTCTCTAAACCCATGGCATGCTAGTGGCCCAAAAAGCAGGAACTTTGTCATAAGAAATGCAGTTGGATGCTAGGATGACACATCAAAGAAGAATTTCCTTGAAAATAGTTGGGGGAAAAAGCAGTAAGAACAACTGGCTGGAAAGACAACTCATATGAATCAGAAAATATATCCTTGATTCAATATTGGGATACTGCTAAGGGACAAGGTGAGAGACAACTGAAAGAGAAAAGATCATGCAAACAGAGTCTTGACGTTCACGACCAATGATTTATTAAACGAGCATTAGGCAGGCCTTTCTTATTTCCTTTCCCTATACTTCTTAAGGAGAAAGTGAGCCTTGCACAATGGTAGAATAGTCGACATGTGATCTAGCAGTCATGGGTTGGAGTCATGAAAATGGTCTCTTGCATAATGTAAGGTAATACTATGTATAATAACCTTAAAAGTGGTCTGACTCTTCTCCAAACCTCACGCATGGACAGTTTTATACACCAAGTTGCCTTTCTTTATCCTTCTTATAGAGAATTATCAAAACTATTGGGAAAGGAATGGAGAGAATAAAAAACACATTTCCCTTCTACTAGGGCATAGGTAGATTTTCACACATTAGTGATTTGTCAAGCATAAAAAGAAAGCGTCCACAAAAATTATGGCGATGTAATAGATAAAGTCCTAAATCAGGCAAGTAAATAAACAACAGAAAAAATACAAAGGGAGTGTTGCCTACATTCAATTGATAGACCCTCGAAAATGAATTTCTCACCAGCAAAGATCCACAAAAATCAAAATTGTCAGTTTATCCATGACCAAAATACAGTGTTATGCAGCACAGAATATTTAAAAAAGGAAGCAATCCACGTAGAAGTGATGAATTTGTTGTTTAGGAAATGACTACCTGCTTTAAATATATACTTTTTTCACACAACCAGTCACAAGCTTGAGTGAAAGATGGTTTTTACTAGGCATTTGACAACTATTATAAACTTTTGTCAACCCATTTATCAGATGAAAATAGGAAATAAGGAAACAACATATGAAAAGCAAGTATATTGAGGGAGAGAATGTTAAGAGAGGATGGTTTTTATAATATGTAAAAGATAAAATGAGAAGTGAATGAATACTTAGCAGGTTAAAAGCGGCAGCAATAGAAGATAATACAAGGAAAGAACTTTTAAAATGGTTCAACAAGTAAACATAGTTTAGATGATAAATTAGTGGGAAAAGTCATTGATTGAGGTTAGTGGCAATTAGGATGGGGATGCCTAGAAAAACTTGGAGCAAGATGGTTAAAAGAAAGTGACATTATTCTACTTTAGGAGATTAAATATAAGTATACAACTAAATCAAGCCATCTCTTTTCCTATGAAGTGAGGTGGCTTTAATGATTCTGCTTCCATATCAAGTGACGCCTTACAGTCAAGCACAAATGAAGATACTTAAAGCTCTGTTTTTGCTGGCTCAAGTACTATGATCTACAGTATATTTCAAATCATGAAGAATATGTAAAAGGATAGTCCAATGTGTAAGGTTCCCATATCGTGGGGGTTTAAAAAAGATTAGATATATGTAGTCTCATTTCTATACTTCAGATAGATTATTTTTATGGTTTGAACACATGACCTATAACTCACAATAGAATAATTTTGCCACTACACAAAAATCCATTTTCAAGCTTGATAAAAATATCTAGAAAGAAAATACCGGCTTAACATAATTACACACAAGCCTATTTTCAACTAAACCTAGCCAAATAAAAAATCCAAGGTTCAATTTCCACCAATTTTCTTCCCCTACTTGATCCATCCCACAGAGAGAGAGAGAGAGAGAGAGAGAGAGAGTAGTTCAAAGGTCATGATCATAGAAAGAGTTTCACAGCCTTAAAAGGCCTATGAACTGCTTAGCTAGGATAACTGGTGCACCTTCTCATTTTTAGTGACTTCAAAAGATGTGGGTCCATTGCTATCAACTTAAGTCATCTATCAAACATATTTGATCAAAATACAAGATGCTAACAACTTACTCGTCTGAAACTGAGCAGGTACTGAATGAAATATACGTCCTATAACGACTGAAAGGATTGTCATCAGTGAAAGAGCACCCATGGATCCCAAGAGAACCTGAGCCACAACCATTACACTGTGAGGTAAAGGTTTATACAATTCCGGCATTGCATAATTCAATATAAGGAAACCTCAAGACTGCCAAAAGAAGGGATGTTATGCTTTTATCCCTCCTTTTCTTTTCAAAATAAAAAACTCATCAATTTCATCCTTGATAGCAGTATTACAATATATATGAAGTTTTACTTTATAAACATAGGAACGTGACCACAAACGAAAATATTGTATCAGTATTGGTAGGTATTTGTCGCAATCTTATCAATATCGAATATACCAAAGAAAATTTTTCCTGAGAATTGTAAGTTAATAAAGTTATATTAGCCAATATAACTCTGATATTTTGAATATCAGGTATATTCACTGATATTTTAAATATCGGTTAATAAATTATAAAATATCACTGATATATCACGATGTATCGCTGATTCTACAATATATCGCGAAAATATTACGGTATTGAAAAATATCAATATCGGAGGCCTAATACCGAAACATATCGGCCGATATATTCATTAGTGATCACGACCAAAATTGAAGAGGAAGGTGGAGATAGAGGAAGGAGAAAATTTATACCAGCCCTTTTTCATATTGCATGGCCAGGAGTGCAGCAATGAAAAATGTCTGGTCAATACACAAAATAAATCAATCAATTTCTCTAATTGCAAGTACATACTTGCAATGCAGTGCAAGAGTCTGAAGGAAAGTTGGATTGCAATCATCATTGTCAACTTAAATAATAAGTGCATGAATTTATGCATTAGTTCCAGCTGGTCCTGGAAAAACTCCCCTAACTAAGAAGTTTACACATCAGTTCTAGCTTCTCCTAACAGACGGAATAAAGAATGTTCATACATTGCCATGGTTATCCCAATCCTATAATGATAAAGTCTTGATGTTTTCTTCAGAGTAAATACATCACTATCAAATAACAGATTTTAGTTAGACACCAAAAAAGTATTTTACATCCTCAGCTAACAATTCAGTGTGTTACTTGCACTCAGTATACAAGAAAATGATATTTGGCCCATGATGTCATCAGCAATGAAAATTTTCACAGGTAAGTAACATTGAAAATAATAAGAATCTAGCTTCCTCAAGCAGTCAAGCTGCACCCTCATTTATTCTAACAATCATGACCAATAGACATTGACATTAAAGTATTGAAATCCCTAAGAAACGTGGGATTTCACTAATAATAAAATCAGAATACTTAAATTCCCTCTAGTAATATAAGAAAAGCCTAAAGGGAAAAAAATCAAGTATTCCTCATCTATGAATTTATCAAGCCGCTAACTGCTTGTGTTGGCTAGTTTAACAAGCAGCTAGCTTAGAATCTGCCTTTTTTTTAATCTGGCAACGGACCTCAAGATACCAATCTATGAAAAATGATTAGTAAATGACTATAAGGGACCAACAAGAGTAACAAATGATTTAAATGCTTAAGAGAATTTAAGACAATGGTAAGACTCGTCCAAAATAAGAAACAGCCATGTTAATGTGATGAGAGACACACAGGAAGATAGCCGCTTGAAATTACAGTGTGAGAATCTGTCTAATAATTTAGTACCTTGTCCCCAATTTCTGAGACGAAAATCAGTGTGAATGCTGCAGTAAAACCAGATTTTGCAATTGATGCCAAAATTGATGAAGGTCCTCCTTTCACAAACATAATCAGGTAAAACACTAAAGCACATCCAAATAGCACCATAGCTATAGAGAGAGGATAAGGAATTTGACTAGGAGGCTTCTCACTGTCAAATGATTGAAGATTACACATGAGTCCGCACTGCGGTGAAGGAATTAGCAATGGAATATATTAAGAAGAAATAAAATGCTGATGCCAATAACAGAACATAATTATTAAAGTAGGTATTAATTCATACAGTTGGCAAGTGGGCAATTTTACTGAAAAGATGACAAATTTATTAAATTATCGCAAAACATAGGTGTTAAACTATTAAATTTTTTTGGTAGTGACAGCATGATCTATATATGATAGACAACAGTTCCTGATATGAGCTTTTATTAACAACACATAGTGAGAACTTCTCTTAACAATGCTTCTTGTAGTATCATATTTTCACTAAGTAATTTCAAAGCCTGCAACATCTTTTGGATATGAGATTATGACATTTTGTTTCCTGCAGATGATTATGTTATCTATTAAAGTCAATACCAAACCAGCTAAAAATAGATGTGAATAGAAGTTTCAATCTGTGTTTTGAGTTTGGAAACCGATAATTCATTGCTCATTGAATTTCACTATATTGAGTATTTTACCGAAGAGTAAGAATGATACTCACAGTTCATGTGAACTCTCATTCACTGGACCATCAAATATTTTCTGGCTGTCATTGTCTTGCCTTCCATCAAAGCCACTGGATCCAACACCAACATTTGATGCGTGGGATCTGAGTGGACTGAAGACTGACTTCAATCTTGAAATTCCTCCATATCTCACTTAAAACAAATCCCATTATTTAGTTTTGCCAACTATCAAATATGAAGTCAATTTGTTGATGAACAATAAAAAATTTTACAAGAAAATTCTTTGAAACTATGACTAAAGAAACAAAGTTTCTAGGGAAAAAAAAATCCAGAGCCATAACTATAAAGGAACAATAAACTCAATAGAGATCACAACGTCACCATTCATATGATGTCTAAATTCAGTACCATAACTGTAAAGGAACAATTAAATCAACAGAACACGAGAATCACCTGTTTCTGATGACACAGAAACTGTATTAAATGAAAACACCTGCACAGTTGGAACTACTGCCGCTACTTTTCTTCTAATCACAACCACTCATGCAATTGCACAAATCTCTCCATGTGCGTGTGCTTTTGTGTGAGCGTGAACATGTATGCAAATGAGCTTGTTGTTGCATGGTAGTTAAATTTATGGCCATCCTTCCAATCATTCTATGCAACAATCCTAAACCCATGAAACAGAGAAGGGTTAAAACAAGTTAGTGAACAGGCACTCTAGAAACTTGTCATGTCCCAGCTGTTTGTGAGTCCTACTGAAAATAGGTTTGATATCTCCTACAGCAGAATCATCAAAGGACACGCTGAAAAAGGGATTTGAGTCTTCATGTTTTCAACAAGGTTTCATAGATAATATATGATGATGAGCAATAGTAGCACCATATCTGGATTTTCCAAGACAACTTACCATGCACAAGGACATATTCTTGTATCATAATTTTCCAGGAAATAAAAAAAATTAAAGACATGTTTAAAAATCTATCCTTTTCCAACTTATTAAATTCGAAAAAACTCAGGAAACATCAAAATAATCTTTCATGAATTTTCCACCAGATATTAAGGGAATTTTTCCACGATTTTCTAATTTATTTTATATTTATTTTATTTTTTTTTAGAATTGGGATACAAACATTGTTTTATAAACATTGTTTTAAATTTTATGTGATTAAAGATTTTTTTTTCTTTCAGACCTTTACAAAAATATAGTATTATCACTTGATATGACTAGCTAAAAGTGTAATCTTCCTAAAAGCATTTACACTGCATCAAAGATTTCCAATTACTTAACAAAATTCATCATTTGTGCATCATTATTTAATGAAAAATACTAATTGCATACTTACTAATTTTAAGGATTATCATTAAAAAAATTAGTGTGTCATTAATAGCCATAACTGATTAATAACAACTACCATGGGCAAGGTTGAATTGAGTATTAATGTTCCTTAGACCTTACTTGTCACTTTGATAAGCTTAAAATTTGACTCGCTCGTTTCATCAACTTCATGAGTTAAGATTGAACAATAATGGCTCAAGTTTCTAATGGGTTATCACCACTCGAGTTTGAGTTCTTTCAGCATATATCATGTGTCAATCTATCAATTCATTGCTAAATAACATTAATAAAAATAAAATTGTGGAATGGGTATGCTTCTAGCAGAAAAAAATGAATAAATTTTCAGGAAAACTCTGGTAATGGAAGAGGAAAAATAACAGAAAGGAAAGAGATTTCTGATCTGAATAGTCCCAAAGAGGCAAGCCGCAGTGCTCCCAATTTGCGTGTTTTGACAAAATTGGGCATACATGAAGCCAGACTACATAAACAATCCAAAGCTTGCATTAAAAAGAAAAGAAAAGAGAAAGTGCATCTTCACTGCATTCCTACAACCACGCATGGCAGCGACCCATACTGTTGCCACATAATATGAGTTTGTCACATATTGGTGGGTTGAAACCTGTTACGTACTCGTTGATATCCTCTCCGGAGTTCACTTACTGAATGTACGGGGCCCAGTAATTCACTATCGGCAGCCGCGGTACCTCCCTCCCTGACCATCGTCGGACACAGACGCTCTCAGACCACCCAACCACTTCTTAAATTTAAAGAATATATTCAGTTGGTGCATATGGATCTATTAGTGTATGCTGCTATTATATTTTGTCTGTGTATTTTGCCCACATGATGGTATATGCCCCGTTTCCTGTTTCCCATTCCCCCATTTCCCGTTTCCCATATATATTACTCTGATATGAGTATAATGAAAGGGAAGAGATATTTTTCACTGTCCACTTACTCTCCCTCTCTCTGGTTCTTCTCTCTGCACCCTTCCCCTTCTCTCTCGAACTCACTCTCTCCCTCAGACTGCTTCACGTCCCTTCTGTTCTCCTTAATTTTCCTCTCTCCTCTGCCTGAACTCCCCTCTCCCTTCACTCCCCTCACCGTCGACGATGATTTTGCCAGCCACCGCCGTGAAGCACGCATTATTGGTGCTTTCATTGAGACCAAAGCGAAGGAGATCGAAGGACGAGCACTCGATGCACTCAAAGCGGCCATCACCGAACTGGCCGACGCGATAAAGGACCTCCGACGGGCTACCGACAGATTTGGCGCCACCTTGTCCACTGTGGTTTCAACCACATCACAAATCCAGTCGTCCATCACTGAAATCAGCCAATAGCTCCACATATTCGAGCAATACCCTAACCGGTCAGTGAACTTTTCGACTTCTGTGGTTTCTCCTATTATTACTTCCCATCTTTCGGTTCCAATTGCTCCACATCTTTCCTTTCCCCAACCTGCAAGCCCTTCCTATGTTCATCCTCCACCACTGCTTCCGCAATCGCCACCGCAAACTTCAATCTCAACCTCTCTCAGAACGTCACCAACTCCACTAGACGTCACCACCGTTCTTCAGTTACCCTTACCTCAACCGGAAATTGTTTCCTTTGTTGCATCATATACCTCAAATAGCCGTTTCTGCTCTTACCTCAGAATAAATTCGGTCATCCTGCCCCAACCGCACCGACCATCTACTATTGCCAATTACAAATTCCTCTTTGTCTTCAACTCCATCATCGTTCACGGCTCCCACTACCAAAACTTTACCCCAAACTCCTGAAAATTCCCGAACCGATGATCCTGGAGGCTCGCATTTCCACTGCCTGTCTCCCTCCAAGCAGTTTTTACACTACCTAGAGGTACCACTGCAATCTCCGGCTTTCTCCAGGGCAATCCACCCTGAGTCCCTATTATTGCCGACTGTATCGTTACCTGACACCACCGGCCAAGCAAAATTAGGGAAGGAGACGCTGGATTTGAGCTGACAGCTAATCACTCACACCAACTCTACTCTGTCTAACAAAATCCCTTCTCCTCAAAGCCTAACTCTCCAGTTCTCATGTTCGGTAACTGAAGAAGGTGGCTCTGTCCAAGCGATGGCGCTCATTACCTCTATTACGGCTCCATCTGAACTATTTCACCTGGACTTAATTCAGCTCCTAGAGAAACCAGAAATTCCTCCATTGAGGGACAAAATTCTGGCACCAATTCCTTCCCTCTACAATCAAACGAGGCCAAGGAAAATTCCAAGGGACTTGATAGAAACAGTAATGACAGGTGCAGGATTATCTATTCCTTCTGCGTTGTCCCTACATGTTTTTTGAACAGAATTGAATGTTTATATGGCTGGAAGCACTTTCGGTGATGAATTATTTCTCAGGGTTATCCTAAATGCTCATAATTTTGATAGTATGGGTTTTGAGTATGAGAATCTGGTTGTCAATTTACATGATCCTTGGGGCCCTTGGGGTCACCGACGGAAACCTTCATCAAGCACAACTCATTTTGAACAAGCTTATAAGCATGTTTTGCCGGTCATGATTGCTGCCGTTAGCCTTGATGATATGGTTGTCATAGGTGAGTCGGAGGCCAGAACCTCTGAAACCTACTGAAATGACTATGTTCCTAAGATGGAAATGGTTGAAATTAAATTCGTGGCAGCATCAAGGACCAATGATTTCTCATGATAATTTGACTACTAAATTTGGTGTTTGGATGAATTAGAAAACATATTTTTGTTGTCTTTGTATGCAGAGGAAAGTGGTGAATAGAATGTTAAAGTTGCCTTGGCCTCCTGATCAGCAGCAGTAGCATCCACAACAACAAATCTTCCCAGCCATGAGACTGCTGTCGGGCGCCGATTTAGCAATTACAAATATCCCTAGCCATATGGAAGCAAAGTCTGCACAAATGGAATTTGTAAATCCTTCGCAACTGAAGAATCTCAATCATCGAGAAGTATCCGGCTCAACATCCCTCCATAGAGTTCGAGTTGCTCCTCCAAAGGCATTTAGTGAAAGTTGTGCTGGTTATGTGACTGATGGGGAGGAGGGCTTAGGCGATATCTCAGAAAATGCAGAGTCAATACCGAAAGTTCTAATTCCACCGTTGCCAAATGAATCAAATGGATGTAGAGCTCCCATAAGTAGTTGCTATTGGGAATGGAAACCCAAGCTTAATGTGTATTATGAAAAATCTGGGTGTGGAAACATTAATGCACCACCAGTGCTCCTTCTTCCTGGCTTTGGTGTTGGCAGGTTTCATTACAAAAAGCAATTGGAGGATCTTGGCCTTGATTTTAGAGTTTAGGCTGTGGATTTTTTCGGTCAGGGTATGTCGTTGCCGATGGAAGATCCCGCTCCTTTGCCTATGGAAGAGGATCTTTCTGAAGGGAAGGCTTTTACATGGGGTTTTGGGGACAAAACTGAGCCATGGGCAAATGAGCTTGTTTACTTCGTTGATCGCTGGAAGGATCAAGTTCGCTTCTTCATCGAACAGGTCATTGGTGAACCAATTTATATTGTGGGTAACTCGCTTGGAGGATTTTCACGAGCAAGCCCTTCCTCTAGCGCTAATCAATTTGAACGGCCAAGCTGTGTGCTGGCTCTTTCCTGCTCAACTGTACCAATTGCTTGCTTGGCTACACGTAAATGCTCCTTCTATTATACACCCTAGACGAGGGCACAAAGTAAAACAGGGCAAAGAGCAACAGCCACAATGCTTGACCAAAAGTACCCCACGTTTAACCTTGAGGATAAGGTTATTTTGATGGGGACGGAAATGTTACGTACTCGTCGAGATCCTCTCCGGAGTTCACTTACTGAACGTACGAGGCACAGTAATTCACTATCGACAGCCGCGGTACCTCCCTCCCCGACCATCATCGGACACAGACGCTCTCAGACCACCCAACCATCTCTTAAATTTAAAGAATATATTCAGCTAGTGCATATAGGTCTGTTAGTGTATGCTGCTGTTATATTTTGTCTGTGTATTCTGCCCACGTGATGGTATATGCCCCGTTTCCTGTTCCCCATTTCCCGTTTCCCGTGTCTCATATATATTACTCTGATATGAGTATAATGAAAGGGAGGATATATTTTTCACTGTCCACTTACTCTCCCTCTCTCTGGTTCTTCTCTCTGCACCCTTTCCCTTCTCTCTCGAACTCACTCTCTCCCTTAGACTGCTTCACGTCCCTTCTGCTCTTCCTAATTTCCCTCTCTTCTCTGCCTGAACTCCCCTCTCCCTTCACTCCCCTCGCCGTCGATGATGATTTTGCCAACCACCGCCGTGAAGCACGCATCAAAACCTCCTTGGTCCAGCCTTATATTGGTCACATATCATGCTTGACAAATCACTAAGAATTATACAAGAATTTTCAAACATTTATATCATGGACCAATATCCATGCAATAAATGAGTTGCGAGAAAGGGACACATTGATGCATACCCAATCGGTGACAGCACCGGAAGAAGATGAAAACATAGAAGGTGAAAGGGGAAGGGGGAGTTTGGCAGAGGAAATTAGAGGGAAAGGAGACAGAGGAAAATGAGAGAGATAAGCAGAGAGTTAGAGGAGCAGAAGGAAAGGACGGTGAGAGAGAAAAGCAGAGAGAATAGAAGAGAAAAGGGAGGGGGGAGAATCGAGAAAATTAGGAGAGGAAAATATCTATTGCTTACCATTCCCTTCCCAGTACAGGTTATAATATAACTCAACTAAATCCTAACTGAATCATTATTGTAACTAGAGAGAAATGAGAACCAACTAACTGAACAGTAACTCCACTAGAAACTGAACAGTTACTGAAACCCTAACTGAACTGTAACAGCCGATTGTTACTGTAACGCTAACAGAAACGAATAAAATAACAGGGCCAATAATAAGGCCCGTAACATTGCTCTCGAAATCAAAAGAACCCTATCCTCAAGGTTGAATGAGAGAAAAGATTGATGAAGTGTGGATGTTGCTAAACTGCCTGAAACTCCACCACCTTTGTCCCTGCTATGGAGATGTTCAAGACACCGTCCCCACCATTTTCTGATAGTAGAATGCAAATCATCCATGGCCTTGTTGAGAAAAGGCCATAAGTTGTGCTGCGATGTCCTTCCTAGAGGCAGGTTACTTGAGCAGCGGTGCCCCAGGGAGGGAAAAAAAAACAAGCCCTCTTCTCATTTGGACATTAGAAGAATTAGGGGCATTATGATAGTATCAATGAAGTGTTCCCAGCCTTGCTTAACATAGTAGTGGGCAGTGTAGCTCCTGACAGTGAGAGTAGAAGGGAGCAGTAGAACACTCTCGGGCTTGCTAGATGGGGACGCTTCAAGGTCACTACTAATCGTACGTACATTTTCCTCGTTATGGATACAAGTTAGAATTTACAGATCGCCGGTCCCGTTGGGTACCAGAACATTCCTGTTAGAAGCCCCGTATCCTCCTGACAGGCCATAGATTGTCTGAATGAGGGATATAACAAATTCGGTAAGGAGCACAAGGTATATCATTGAGCTCACAGCAATAAGTTGCTGTGAAGCCTGAGACAACAGCTCGGGAGGACCAGTTGCCTCGGAAGACTCGTTTCTAATTGGGAACATAGAGGTCTGAAAATTTGAATTGGGACTGTTTTTGTTAGGATGAACCGGTAGCTCTTCAAGTGACCCTCTCCCCATATCGATTCCATATTCATTGGCTACTACATTTGCTGGACCACCTTCGATGCAAGAAGAGGGCTGAGATGGAGAAGTTCTTCCCTATCTGACAATGAAAATGGCAGTTGTCCCATTGTAGAATGAATCAATTTTTCGTTGCTGCTCAAGCTCTTGATTGACAGCAGCACAAGTCTTCAAATAGGAATGCTTCCATATATTGAACCAATGCAACTTCTTATCATCGTCGATGTCAAAATTTAAGTCGAGTGAAGATTGAGCCAGAGTCCTTTGCCAAATGCACAGCAATGAAAATGGCATCCATTCCCTAACCGTTTTTGCCACAAAATGCCCCCAAGGGCCATGCCCATCAAAAATCCCACAGAATATCATATTTGGTTGACATCCGAATTCCTCCCAAACAATGTAGCAATCTTGGTTTACACCTTTATTGGCCCTTTTCATGAAGACAGAGGCAAAATTGTTCGACCCATATGCAAGAACAGTTCCTGAAGACCTCAAGATCAAGTCATTCTTCTTTGCTTCTTTTGCCATAGCTTCTGCAGCTTCTCTACCACCATCACCCCCCATCTTCTTCCCCTGTTTCAAAGACAATGACCTCACTAGCCCATTAAGCAATGACAAGAAATGACCCATTGCCTCAATATAATGTAGTAGTAGACTCATGAGACCTAAAATCTGTCTTGTCTTAGGATAGACGGTAACCCCAAGATCAAGCCATTTTTTATTGTAAGCACGTGCATAGGTTTGGCTGGGGGCTATGATTACTGGGTCAATCAGCAATGCAAGGGAGAGAAGACAGCAAAAATCTGCTGGTATTGGGACAGGAGGGCAACATTGAGATTGCTTCATTGCGTCTAGATGATCATGAATATGCGTAAGCAGAGCAATCAGTCGATCAGGACACCCAACCTCTGCAATTTGTTTAGCATTTTGAGTATTCTCCTTCAGGTTTTCCAAGGCCACATCCTCAATGAAGATCTCCTGGTTGGACCATAAGCCTAGGCAATCGGCTACTGCTCTCATAGGCTGTTTAAGGGAAGTATCCAATTCTAATGGTGGTTCACCATGGCATATATGCAAATGTTTGAGCAACCCGAATGCCCCATACCACACTCCAATGGGAGCAACAGTCCAGTGCAATGCAACCTAAGTACGCCAACCAAATTTGTCTCGCAATGGAGGAATGGATTTCCCTTTTAGGAGTTGGACTATGGTGACACAAACTCCAATTGTACTACGGATTTGGGGTTCAGAGTTGATGCTAACATCCGAAACAAAGTCGCCCTCCTCACCCATCGTAGATACAAATTGGGGGGCCTTACATTGATAACCCGGTGTGAACCGTTTAACACACTTAAGGCACAAGCCTCATTCAGGAAGAGAGGCTATTTTAGCAGGTGTGAAGTGGGGGGCTAAGGTTAAAACAGAATTACTGGAGACCGTGATAAGTAAGAGGAGAGGATAACTTACTCAGCTGGCATCCACTTTTTCCTTCACCCAGTCTGCCATGCCGAAAGCGTTCGGTATCGTCACAGGCTTCAACAATAGGAGCACACGGCTCAGTGGTCTTGCCAAGGGGTGTACTGGCTGCTTGGACAACGGGCGGCAATGAAAATCAGGGCGTCCAATACCAACAGTGCTATCGTTGGGAAGCTAAACGGGAGTACCGATGTGGAACGCGGGTGATACAAGTGGTAGTAAGGATAAGGTTTGAGCAAGTTGGGGGAATATATCAGAGATGGAAGTCGTGAATGGTGACGGAAGTGGATGAACAGGGAGAGTTGCGGACGACACTGTTTGTTGTTCGATTAGGGTTAGTGGGCATGGGCTTTCATTGAGGGTTTGCTGGATGTGTGCCTTGGTGGAAGTAGAGCTAGTGATGCGGTCGGCTTGTGGGTGTACGGACGCAATGAAGGGCGCAGTTTCCGGTTGAGGTAAGGGAAGATGAAGAGCGGTTGTGGAGTCTCATGGCGCTGGTACCATTTTGGGTGAGACTTGGGGTGGAGTTGGCAGCAACGGTTGTGGAATCTCACTCAAAGGCGCCATGAACAAATTGGTGGTCACTAGCAAGAGAGCGTTGCACTCAAGTCTGACGAGCGATTGCCGGATTTCAGTCATGGAAGACTGGATTTGTGCCGTGGTGGAAGCCATGGAGGAAGTATTTGCAATGAATCTGTCGGTAGCCCACCAGAAGTCCATCATCGCGTTGGCAAGCTCGGCGATGGACGCTTTGAGTGCGTCAAGCACTTGTTCTTCATTCAGCGCCATGTCTTTTGCCTTGTCTAAATGAGAGCACCAATAATGCATACCCAATCGGCGACAGCACTGGAAGAAGATGAAAACAGAGAAGGTGAAAGGGGAAGGGGGAGTTCAACAGAAGAAATTAGAGGAAAAGAAGCAGACAGAGGAAAACGAGAGAGATAAGCAGAGAGTTAGAGGGGCAGAAGGAAAGGACGGTGAGAGAGAAAAACAGAGAGAAGAGAAGAGGGAGGGGGAGAATCGAGAAAATCAGGAGAGGAAAATATTTGTTGCTTACTATTCCCTTCCCAGTACAAGTTATAATATAACTCAACTAAATCCTAACTGAATCGTTACTGTAACTAGAGAAAAAAGAGAACCAACTAACTAAACAGTTACTGAAACCCTAACTGAACAGTAACAGCCGGTTGTTACTATAACGCTAATAGAAACGAATAAAATAACAGGGCCAATAATAAGGCCCATAACACACATTGTGGATGATACAGTGCATGCATTGTGGAGCGTGTTGAAAAATAGTTCTTACATTGCCTCTGCTTCCAAAGATGCATGTTGAACTGAATTAAAGCATGCACAAAGGAATAACATTTTGCTACATATATCATTCTTCATGGGTCAAATGTCATAGTTCTCAACAGGTAATGTCCAATTACAAAAGAGCACCCGTTTTGATAAACAATTACAGGGTGAGGTTATCTAAGAAACACACTAGTAAACAAAAGGGGTAGTTAAAGTTTCTTAAATGACGAAATCTGAATCAAGTGATGGTAAAACAAACAAATGCCTGGCACCTCATTACATATCATTTGGGTTTCGAACTGAGACACAATTTGTAACAGAGACTATGTGGAATAAGAACAGATTGAAAAGCAATTTGGATTATGTAGAATACACTCACTAGACAAGTGAAATGGATCTAATGCCTAGGGCAGGCCAATATCAATTTGCTTTTCCTTTTTCCTTAGTTTACTCCAATATCAGTAAGCCTTGTTCATTGATTCTTTTTTTCTGAGCATATAAACTTAAACCACAAATGTAAAACAGTTTGGTTTACTTCAAGACCTGCAAATACATAATGTCGATCAAAGATTTCCATTAATACATAATGTCGATCAAAGACTTCAAGACCCCTATTATAGTAGCATAGGTTAAGTGTCCAAGAAAATGCACCAATAAACCTTCTGAATATTTGAGAAGCCAGTAAACATCCCAGTCCCACAAAATCAGTGAACTCATTGTGCTTTACATTAGGACATTATGACCAAAAAAGATTTCCGAAAGTG
This sequence comes from Nepenthes gracilis, assembly GCA_033239525.1. NCBI lineage: Eukaryota > Viridiplantae > Streptophyta > Magnoliopsida > Caryophyllales > Nepenthaceae > Nepenthes > Nepenthes gracilis. The sequence continues at coordinate 13,800,083 of BSYO01000019.1, read as the reverse complement.
AAAGCATTAATATTAAGGAGGAGAAATTGACCTCATCCCATACCTATGTACCCATATATGATTCTATCAAGTAAAAGAACTACTATTCAATCTTCACCTAAACAGCTTAACCTTCTTAAGAAGAGTGGTTCCCGCCACATTATCAACACCAAATGGTCTAGAATTAAGCCATAGGAACCCGCATTTTGGGACAAAAGTTGCAGTCTAACACATGGCAAATGATAAATATATAATTATTTGAGGCTTCAAGCTCAGTAATCAGCTGCCTAAAGGAGCACGCCCAATTACAAAACCAATTCTTAAACCGTCGCCTAACAATGAAGCTCTTGGGATGGAGTGATTCATTCTCAATAAGCATAATCCTGTAAGTTCCTTCAAATTTTACCCACCAAAAATCCTAGAAGTTCCTTAAAAATTCAATACGCAGACACTTTATAACACCAATTCAAGTCGAAAAAAAAAAAAAATTGTCAAAATAGAAGATAAATAGATAAAAGATTACATGACTTCGTGGTGATGCGTCCCGGTGCATAGAGAGGGGACCACGGATGAGAAGCAAAGCCCAACAAGGGAAATCTAACACTTGAAATCGCCGGAGATTTAACAAACAGCCCTTGCATTTTTGCTTCCCTTTTCTCTTTTTTATTATCTTCTCAGCTATTCATTTCCATCCCCTAACAAAATTTGTGGAAGTAATTCTCAGTATAATCTGATGATGATTATGTAGCAGAGACCAGTTCAGTCAAGAAGCCAGAAGCAGAAGCCCGAGCTCACTGGGGTTTATGGTTTGGGTTTTCTCTACAGTTTTCTTCTCAGAACTCTCCAGAGGGTGGAGCTCGTGTACTGGCCACGTGTCCGCTGGGAGATAAAGGGCGTCTACTGATGATACGACGTCGTGACGTCGTATCATATTCTGTATTTTGGCTTTTTCTTGTTTTTTATGATTAAAAAAAAAAAAAAACTCTCACACAAAATAATTCGATTACCCATTTTAACCATATTTTGAGTTATGTTTATCTAAAATATGTTATTTTAGAATTGAGTTTAAATTTATAATATTTAAAGGCTAATTTAAATTTTATAATTAAAACTAATTCAAATATTATATCATAAAATAGATAATTAAAATGGGTACCAAATATCTTTTAAGATATCTTTTCTGAATCACAGATATGATCACCAAAATCATGAGTAATAATATGTAGATTTTAAAAATCTTAACTATTGTATTTGAAATATAATCTAATTTCACTTATTTCTTAAAAAAAAGAGTTTTTATAAAATCCTTATCAACCAAAATATTAACTTTCTAGTCTGATAAATGAATAATTATTGAGTTTTTTTCTCTTGAAATAAGATATACAAAGAGATCTGTTAGCATTTAAGTAATTAATGAATCTCTGACAATATAGATATGGGTATATATAAATATAATTCTAATTGATATATCATAATTCCTTTTAATTTTTTGATTATACTATTAGCTTAATTAATTAAAAACGGATTAATATTGTCCCTATTTTTATTTTTATTATTTAAGATAAAAAAGTAAATTGTATATTAGATTTAACCTTGGAAATTAGCCATGCTATTAGATGTTTACCAAAATTGAAGTGGTTTAAATTGAATTTACGTTAAATATTTAAAATATTTGATTGATTTTGACTCCCCCTACCATTTCCTTTTCTAGCCTAGTTTGGTGGGTGGATGTGGAAACTTAGTATAAATTTCCAAAATTTTGCCTTAGAATTCACACTATCTCTTTGAAAATATTGAGTAAAATAATTTATCCTCAGAGTAATTTTCGATGCATAGACTTAATAAAAAATATGATCGTCCCACAAATAGATAAATGATAGAAAATATTACTAAATTTTTATAGGTGTTGGTGAAATGTCAGGGCAAATAAAAATATTTAGAGTCACAATCAAATGATCTTTTAATATGGTAATTTTTTGACTAGCAATGAGAATACGGATGATGCTCGCCGGTGACTTGCAACAAGGACTATGGCGATAGGTGTCAATGGCCAATGACCTTCTGTAAGGACTATAGCAATTGGGTTAGGGATATCAGTGACTGTGGTTGGACTACCTGCAGACAAGGTCGGGGCATGTTATCTGATTATCAATAATAGCAAATTAAGGCGTCAATGTGCAATGACCAGTAACGATAGATCAGGATGTCAACAACCAGTGATAGATGATGACATTGAGGACATCTATGACAAGTAACTGGCAGTAGATCGAGTGTCGAGGGCTAATACTAGTATCACATTCAAGTGATAAACTTATATTAATGGGTGTTGATGGACAATATTGAATTGTGGATGAGTTTCAAAAAATAGCTTTCCATATTCAAAACGAAAATTTAATTTTTAAAATTTTAGTTTAAATTTTCTATTTTTCTTTATGTGCCAAATATTTAAAAATGAGAAAATAATTTTCCATATGCCAAGTACTAAAAATAAAAAATATATTTAAAAAAAAACTACTTGTAACAAATAGATTGAGCCTTAATGAATCTTAAAAGGGTTAATGCAAATTAGTCAATTGGATGAATCTTAAAGATATCGTAATTGATATTTAATTTCTATATATTTTCTACTTAATATGGATTTAAGTCACACTCTTTTTAATTTTACTGATTATTAATTTTATAAATAAATATCTTAATAAGTAACATGAAGATATAAAGATTGGTTCATTGTTACCATTCCAGCCTAGAAAATATATTAATTATATTTTATTTTAATAATAAATAAATTTAAATATCATAATAAAATATCTATAATAATATCATTTTGGCTCAAGATATTACTATAAAAGAGGATCTCCTAAACATGCCTTCTGAATTGATTTGTATAAAGTTTTTGATTTCATTAATATATTTTACCATTTTGTCATTACCATTCAAGTTCTTAATGGCATCATCAAAATCTATATTAAAGGTAATAATAATTTTTAATTTCATCTGAACTATAATGGTTTCCTTTTTTGATAATTTCTTCTTCTTTTTTGCTATGGACCCTTATTTAGTCACCCTCCTTAAAAAATATTTTTTTCTAAATTTAGAATATTTTTAAATTTTAAGAAAAATATATCTAAAATTGAGGTTTTCATGTATTTGCAAAACTTCAATCTTATTAAGAGTTTCTTCAATCTCGCTGGTTTTCTTATTGGTTCCCTCCCCATCTCGTATCTTAGCATATTACTCATTGCTTCCAAGCTCTTTGGGCTTCTCGGGAGCTTGGGCCTTGCTGTTTCTGGCCCATTTCGAGATAGACCCAATGGTATCTAATTATAAGTCTCTTACCGAATGGGTTCCTAGATGATAATTTGCTTTCAAAATAATTTACACTCCCAAATCAAATGGCAGGTTTGGCCTCAAGCACCTATTTAATTGGAATAAAGTTATTATTACAAACACTTTTAGCATATTTTGTTGCACCTCCAAACATAGCATGTCAATAAATTATTATTTATGAAATTAAGATTTTAAAATTTTAATAATAAATCTTACGTGCCAAAATTTCGATGTGACAATTTATATGTACATGGGACCAAATACAATACAATTCGCATAAAATTTTATCAGATAACCGCCTAGATAATGAAATATAACCTATTGTAAAATATCGTAAGAGAGATATCCAAACGGGATAACAACTCATAACGGACTCAGTCCAAATAATAGAGAATGCATCCAACTCTATCGAAATCATAACCAGTACCACACTCACTGGTAATGAGACACCACGTCAGATCTCGTCTAGCTTTTATAAAGTATCCCAACCCTCTACAAATCTGTAGGTATAAAATTACGAAAACATGAACCAGATACTTAGCAAGTACTGTCATATGCATGAATAAAATAGTATATGCAAATCAAAGGAAATGATCATAATTAAATATTAAAAGTCGTCAGTAGAAACTCATATCGAAGCCTTCTCAAGTGACACAAACTCATGACAATTCGTGCTCTGATACCCTAACACATAAGTAAGGATCCACTGCACACCTGACATAAATAGAGGCTAACGGTACATCCACATAAATAGAGACTAATCAGGATCCAATTCTACATATCATAACGACTACACTTTAGACCAACTTCTCTAGGCCATCTCATATCATTGGCTCTTGATCTAACAATATTTTAGGCCTACAACTCTTATCCATCTATTATTATTTGCTATCGACCCAACTACATTTTAAACAAATAACTCTCAACCATCTCATATCATTAGCTCTCAACTCGATTACATCTAGGCCTGTAACTCTCAACCATCTATTATCATTGGCTCTTAACACGACTATATTTAGGCCTATAACTCTTAACCATATATTATCATTGGCTCTCAATCCGATTATATTTTAGGCCTGCAACTCTCAGTCATCTATTAGTATTATTCTTTATTACATTTTAGGTCTACAACTCTTGACCATTTCATATCATTTGTTATCGACTCGGTTATATTTTAAACCTATAATTTTTAACCATCTATTATCATTATTCTCGGTTACATTTTGAGCCTGTAATTCTCGACCATTTATTATTATTTTCATATCACAAATCGACCCACCGGGGCTTCAAACCATCGTGGTCTACACACATATCGACCCATTAGGGTCTCAGACCTCCATGGTCTTACACATACATCAACCCACCAGATCTCAAACTCTATCAATTTTCATTTAAACATACTGATATAAAAATACACATACAAAATATATTAAATACTGAAATAAATCAGATATAGGATGAGAGGATACTTGTTTCAACTTAAAACCAAATAAATTTGACCAAAGGATACTCTGAGGTATCTAAATCACAAATTTTTTCTCTCCTCTATGTGCGCGCCCTTCCTTTCTCTTTCTTCTCTCACTGTACATGCCTTTTTCCTCTTTTGTTGCACACACCCTTCGCTTGACGGTGACTTGGCCTAGCACAACGACGCCAATCACAGTAGCGTATTAATAGTACACGCATGTACCATGAATTTTCTTCTTCGAACCAGCTCTCCCCAACTCCTTCTCTGCCTCTCTCTCCCTTTCGTTTTCTCTGCTCTGCCTTCGAGCGAGCTCCCATATAGCTATCAATCAGATTCAGCCAATTCCTCTCAAAATCGATACATGCAAGTAGAGAATTAGTATCAACAAAAAGAAATGAAGAATTTGCTTATCTAAATTTCTTATTTCTCTTACAACAATGGCAGTGACAACAACAGTTGCTCTGTTCAGCTCGCATGCGCCTCCCCTTCACACCACTGTATTCCTCAAATAATAGAGAGAATCACAGAGAGGATTATTTGGTTTCCATCTCCGGCGTCGATTCTCCGGTTGGTGGTTGGCAACTACGCCTCTTGTGTTGTCTTCCCCTTTCTCTTTTTCTTCCTTTCTGTCCCTCTTATTTCTTTCTTTCATCCCTACTGCTACACACTTATTAATAATAATAACAATATTATTATTATTATTATTATTATTATTATTATTATTATTATTATTATTTTCTTTTTCTTTTTTTATAATCCTATCAACGCTCAAGTGCCTACATCGCCACACCTCGGGTATTAACTCAACTGATCTAAATATTTTTTAAATCTTCATAATACATTATTAATTCGATACATTCAATTAACCAAAAATAATAATTTTATCCAAATAAATCAGATACGGATAAGGGATATTATAACTCTCCCTCACTTAAAGAACTTTGATCCTCAAAATTTACACACCTTGATCTCTACTTCAATTAACAAACAAATCAGGATACTCTCCTGGGCTTATCTTCTCTCTCTCAAATCACTTGTTTCAATGATTCCTCCAAAGATCTAATCCTCGACCCCTGATTCTTTCTATCCCAAAATCTAAACCAAAACCTCAACTTAAAACATTTATCATCGATTAATAACAATGCTGACCTGAGCACAAGTGAAGAGTCATACACATATTTTCTCATATCCACCAAAATTTCATAATAGATTATTAATTTGATACATCTAATTAACCAAAAATAATAATTTTATTCAAATACATTAGCCAGGGATATGGGATATTACATATGTTTTTTTGTTATTCACAATTTCATTCGGGTTCATTGGATCTAGGTGAATAAAATCAAAGACAGATGCATTTATATAGTAAAATTTTGTAATCTGCTTCTTAGAGTTTTAGAAAAATTCTTAATATTTAGTTGATTATCTTCACATGGTGTCTCCTTATGGGCAACGGCTATATGTGGGTGGTGAAAACGAGGGAGTTCTTTTCTTTCTTCGCCCATAGGATATTAGAACTCTTGAGGGTGAATTTGGTTTGGTTCTCCCTCCTTAGATCTAAATGCCACATTTTATTCTCACTCTTTCACCATTTATCTTACTATTTAGACGTCGGTTGTTAGGATTATTTTGATATATTTTGTGTTGGTAAGGAGATTGTATAGATTTTTATATTGGCGGATATCCATATTTTAAACGAAACTCTGTTAAATTTTCGGCAGAAAAATACGGTCCATCACAAATCTTGAATCTTGATCTAATACAATTAAAGTTAGGATTTAATGAAGTCTGACTATCTCATTTATATATAATTTTGCCAAATAATCCCTCAAAAAAGTCATTCCTATAGTTATGAAGCAAGCTGACTTGGTTAGTCGATTAATTATTATCCAAATACCGTCATAGTTCCTTTATATTCTCGACAAACCCATTATAAAATTTATTGTTATATGACATAGGTATTTTTCAACTAGGTGTTGACATAGGTGTTTCCAACTTGAGATTGACGTAGGTTGTAAAAGACTTATTGATTTCTTACGGTCATCATTTGTTATTGTCAAATCGTACATTTTTCTACAAAAATTGTAATTTTTCTCTTTTTATTTCACCATGAAAAGATCTTTCAAGAATTTTAGTACATCTTATTAATCCTTGAGTGAATAGTATACTTAGGTCGATTAGTTTTATTCAAAATTTTTTCTTTTAATTCTTTAAAATTGGATATAGATGTCTGATTCTGAAATCTCAAAACTCTGTCGTTCTGGACGTTAAACTCAATTCTTGATTCCTTATTTTATTCAAAATATCTTCTTTTAATTCTTCAAAGTTTGGTACACATGTTCGATCCCAAAACCTCAAGATCATCCATTAGCCTATATGTTAAACTCAACTCTTGTCTTCTTATTCAAATCTTCAACTAAGTCTACAAGAAATTGATCATTCATTTGTATACTCTTAATTCTTTTCAATATTTTCGATTGTATGTATGATAAGATCATTCAAGTGTATTGAGAATGTCATTTAATGTTACATTCCTTCATGTTATCAAGTATCTCCATTTTTTAAATCTTCAAATGAGCTATCAAATTTTTTATTTTACAACTCAAAACATCCGCACCACGTTGGCCTTTCCCAGCTAGTATTAAATTTTTCAACCATAATTCTTCAAAAGTTCCATTTATTTCCTTTTCACATGTTTGGTTCCTTTTAAAAACTGGTACTTCAAAGTTTTATAATCTAAATACACCAAAATCTCTCTCCATACAAATAATACTTCAAAATTTTTAGTGTAAAAATTATAACAACTAATTCCAATTTGTGGATAAGGTAATTCTTTTTATTGGTCTTTAACGACCTTGATCATTTTTTAACTCACCGATATACCTCCTTTTGAAGTTACGTGGCATAAAAAATTCATTTTCTCAAGTCAAAATTTACATTTTTTAACGTTGTAAAAAGTTCTTTTTTTCATAGTATTTATAAAGAAATTCTCAAATAAACCCCATACTTTTCATAACTCTTAGAATATATCAATATGTCATCAATAAATACGACTAAAAAATTATTAAGGTAGAGTTTAAACACCTGCTTTATCATATCCATAATGCTGTAGGGTATTAGTTAACTTAAAAGGTATTATTAAAAATTTATAATAACCATACCACATTTGAAAAGCTGTCTATACCATATTCTCCTTCTTAATCCTTAATTGATGATAACCCAATCCAAAATCAATCTTTAAAAACACTTAGGCCCTTACAATCGATCAAACAAATCATCGATTCTTGGTAATGAGTACTTATTCTAAATAATTATCTTATTTAACTCCCGATAGTTTATGTATAATCTCATATAGCCATCATTCTTTTTTACAAATAATATTGGTGCACCCTAAAGCAATACACTCAATCGAACAAAACTCTTTCTCTAACAAGTCTTGCAATTGTTTCTTCAATTTCTTTAACTCTGAATGTGCCATCCTATACGGGACTTTAAAAATTGGCACCAATCCTAGCATAAGCGATATATCAAACTCAATCTCCCTATTTGACAGCAACCTCAATAGATTATCCTAAAATGCTTCAAATTCTCTTACTATAGGGATTTCTTTGGTTGGCATGTTATGGCTTTTGGTGGTTGTATCATAAGTTAGGTATACTTGACACTTGCCTTTCATCAAATGACTTACCTACAAGGTTGAAACTATGTAGGTTGATTCTTTTTATCTTATTCCTTAAAAGTAAAAGAGTTTACAGTCCAAAATTATAAAATCTATCTTCTCGTGTTAACAATCCACACTAATATAATAACTTTTCAACCGATCTATGCAGAATATTACATCAAAATTATGCACGTTTAGCAATATCAAATTTGTGGCCATTTCAAACACATTCACCTAAATAACACACATTCGGGTATACAATATCATCCATCAACAACGTGCCTAAAGGTGTTGACAACATTAATTAAAAATCCATGATTCTAGGTGACAATTTCAAATGATACACAAATTTTAGGGATACAAATGAGAATGTAGACTCGATAACCAATAATACATATGTGGAAGTCTGAAAATTTGAAAGTTTACCTTCAATCATCGAATGAGACACATTCACATGATTAGTCGTCATCGCAAACACTTTCCCAAAAGCACTTGACTTTCTTATCATTTGCTCAAGGGTATAATATAGTCGAATTGGCCCCAACTGAAGTATACTCCCATTTGCTTCTAGTATAGCCTTCCTCCATTTAACTTTTCAAAATGTGGGCATATGGGCCTCAAATGTTGCCGACTTGGTCTGTCTTGGAGTTCTGCTCCTATCTTCAATCCCTTATCATGAGACTTGGATCTTTTGTGGGATCTTTCGATTTTGAGTTTTGGACTCCTTAGCTCGCGCTCTTATTCTCAAAACAATTTTCTCTTCCTAACTTTTGGTCATACAGTAAGATCAAATCCAAAACTTATCCATACATCCTAAGTTGTAACATCACAAGCTACTTTTGGATAATGTCATTTGGTCATTGTAAAAACTTCCTTACTTTCCTCATCTCATCCATGACAACATGGAGAGTATAATGAGCCAATTTGGTGTGATGCTCTACAACAGTTTATTTCCTTGTCGTAATCGAGTAAATTTGGCATCAATCTGTAACATTGGATTTGTAGTGAAGTACTTTTCCAATATCACTTCCAAAAATACATTCCATAAAATTCACTTACTCTCTAGCCCTAATATCCTCTTTTTTATGGTTCATCAATAATCTATCTCTCCATCAGACTTATAAAAGACAAACTTTATCTTTTTCTGGGCAATTAATTATTTTAAAGACCTTCAGTTTGATGGATCTAAATCTCAACCTTGATCCGATCTAGAATGCCCAAAAACTCTAACACCCATTCATTCATAAATCGATCATAGGTTGTCAAAAGCAAACCTTGGATTTACTATGGCCTACTCTAGATTTAGCAATCTCTGGACCATCCGGTCTATCACTTTTACCATCCTATTAAGACAATGAACTAATTTAAATTCTAAAATTGAATAAGATATTTTTCTTATAATTTTTCCTTTGATACCACTTTGACTGTCACAACTTCAATCCAAAATCGAATTTATATTATTCTATAAACCAAATTTAACTTAAATTAGATTTAAATTAAGATCCAAAATTAATTGTTTAATCAGCCAATTTAATCAAACTGAATATCAAGATACAAACACGCAACCAATACCATTAAACGGATTGAACAGCAAAATAATAGCTAAATACAATATCTAAAAGTCACACACAAAAGTGATTCCGAAATTTGACAACGGCTCGACTCAATCTAATAAGTAAAGAAAAATATTTTAATCCAAAAATTAGAGTATTAGATTATAAACTTTCATAATTTACTTATTCAAACTTAAATATCATCATTGTCATTATCGGCTAATGGCAATATACAAACATTTTAATCAAAAATTGAAATATCAACTACTAGTTTGAATGATTACAATACAATTAAAACATTGTAAAAACTAGTTTCCCAAATCCTTCTCACTATCCAAAGAGCTCTAGAAATTTATCTAGACTTGCTAATATAAAATATTAGTAAATAATTGTAAGAATGAATATAATCATCAATAAATTATAAATATAATTTTATATATGGATATATCAAATAAAACATACTAAGGATAATATCATGATTAAAATTTAAAATGCTAATAATGTCAAATTTTTGATAAAGTATACAAAAACTATACACAAAAAATCGAATGTCCCAAAAACTGTACAAATGTAGAAATTATATCCAAAATTAAAAAAAAGTACTCAAAATTATATAGAGATATGAAAAATTCAAAAAATATACTAATATATAAGAAATTAAGGATTGGTGATGACCTAACCAACAAATGATAAATATTAAAATTTAAATTATGATTATTTTTAGATAGTCAAAGGTCATGCACTATTATTCACGATCTGTATATAGACCTACATATTATTCCCAATAGTCAAAGTTAAACTTTACTTTTTAACCCATAAATATTATGTTTATCTGTTAATTTACTAATAAAATATTAGATTATATCCGAATGTATTTTGTTAATTTTTTATAATGATCCCTATTTGGACTAAAATAAAAAACTTTACATAAAATACAAATATATGCATATTTTCTCATATTAGAGAAACTAATTCCTTTTATCAAAATCAAAGTAGAGTTTCATTAATTTTTTTCTTAATATATGTGACACACAGAAATAATTGTGCAAAATTTATTGATGTAAAAAACTATTTATGTAGAAATTTCAAAAACTCAATATAGTTTATATAATTTCTTCATTTTCTTATAAATAAAAATATGCAAGAAAAAAATATATGAAATTATTAACATGTAAATGTATAAGTATGAAATTTAATAATATTCAAGAATATTTATACAAAAATTTTAATATTTAAATATAATTTATATAAGTTTAAGATATGAGCTTAACAAATTTCACAAAATAAGAAGGGATTTACATTTATATAAAGTATAATTACTTTGAATATGAAATTACTATATTATGAGTATTTGAATAAGAAATATTCAAAAAATTTAAAAATGAGCAATAGCAAAGAAAAAAAGAGTTTCGATACACTTATCTTCATTTAAATTTACTAATAAATTACTTAATTTCTCATCAGAATTTTCTCCTTCCTCTCTCTTTTCCTCTTTTCTTTCTCTCTTTTCTCAAAATATCAGCAAGAATGAATTGAAATAGACCAAATGACCTATTTATAAAAAAATTAATATATGTGTATTGATCTGACGTGGCTTAGGCGCAGAAATTAATTTTGCATTGCGTACAAGTACTTATCAGGCATACATTAGATACTAATATTTTAACCTAAATACGGACATACTCAAGCACACCTCAAGTTCGAGTATTTTATCTAAAATGCACTCATGCATAGGTCAGACACATGTCATACACTACTCGGCCTAACTTACATTCGTTTAATACTTAATTTTTTATTTTAATATACAATTAATCTAAAAAATTCATCAATTAAATTAAATTAAGATCATTAAAATAATTTTTGAGAATCATACCTTACATAATTTAATGGCTTAGATGACTATCATCAATTTTCCATGATTTGCTTGATTGATCAGAGAAAATCTAGCAAGGGTCGTTTTTTGAATGTTGGTATGCTTGTTCATGATTTCTCAATAGATTGAACAGATATTGTTTTAGCTGGGTTTAGAAGGAGCCTATCTATATTTTTAACGGTAAAACTAATACACAAAATTATTATTTTTTAATTACCATCAAATTTGATGTTTTTATCTTTTTATAATTTGTACAAAATAAATTTAAAATGATTATATTATTTTTCACTAAAAGATGATGAAATTTTCAATAATTTTAAAAAAGCAAGTGGATCCCATCTCATATCTATGTTGAAAGGTAACAATAGTTACCCATGATGTTTTTGTTGGCATCATATTTAGGTTTTTGTTTGCACTTCACTACGTATTTAAATGGTTTTTATGTAAGATATTCTAATGAAATAAAATTTTAATTTATAAGATCTTTTTTATTATAATTCTTCACTAATCAATTATATATAAGTAAATGTGCCTATCTGAATTCATAATTATTAAATCATTGTGTAACATCGCAATATATTTTTGTCTCGGTAAATCGAAAGATAATTTCTCTCTCTTCTCTTTTTAATTTATAAAAACTTTATATAAATTCATTTTTTTCAAAATGATGGTCAGGAACATCCTTTTATAGAGGGAGTGGGGACTATTTTCAAATTATTAAAATTTTCTCCTTTCGCTCAAAAGATACATTTTGAATAAATATAATCGTTAATAAATGATATTCTTTTGTTCAACGATTCTGTCTTAAATAAATATATATTTATTGAGAATTAACATATCATTTTCATAAAAGGATACGTTTGGAACGGGTGTATCTTTTAAAAATTTTATCTTTAATATATATAAAATAATATGATCGTATTAATTTAATCAATTCAATAATTCGTATGCTACATCATGTGAGACATATTTATAATATTTTAGCCTTATAAATTAAAAATATTTGTTTAATAACACTATTGGATTGGTCGTGGATCATATCAGTGTCAACGGTGATTAATTGGCAATTTTTATTTGACTATCCCACCAACGCAATTACTAATTATCCTAGCTAGCTAATCATAAAAAAAATACCAGATTTAATATAATGATTATTTACTACAGAAAATATTATTTAAGTCTAGATAGTATTAATTCCGATTGAATGTTATAGGGTTTGATTTTATTAGTATAAAATATAAAAATGATATTATCAAAAGACGATTTACATAAATCTGATAGTATTTATAATGAATGATTATGACCTAAGTATCTTTAACGCACGCCTTAACATTTTTTTTTTCTATATTTCTCCATCTTCTCTGATAACCTTCCCGTTGCTTAGAACATGACTAGATATCTTTAAATGGAAAACAAGAACGACTAATGTTCAGTCTCTATACTAGGGAGGCAATTTTGTCACTTAGATAAGGAATTATATCTGTGATGATTTTTTGATGTCCAAATAATCAACGATCAATTAGAATTATGAGACAAAGTTATTACTGATCGTCTGATAACTGCTAGAAAAATAGCTTTATTGCGTGCGAGCACATCCCAACTTGTGCATCCCTCGATGTAAGAAGTTGTTTTGGCAATGATGAGCACAGGTGGGCTAAGACTTGGCACCGTACGATGTCGCGTCATAATCGTTAGATAGAGATCCACCATTCCTTTTTTTTGTTATTAAAAAAATAAAATGAGATATTTCTTTTTTTAGATGGAAGGGGTTAAATGATAGGCATTGAATTTCTATCCAACGGTTACGATATGGTGTCGTATGGGCGCCATACGAGGTACGTGTCACCATGCCTCTTGTTTTTTACAATGATTGAATCTAACGAGGAAGAAGACAATTGGATTTCGCCTTCATTTCTAGTATGTTTGGTATCCCTTTCTAAATAATATATTACGCTTGGTTATCAGTTGAGAAAATTCTGAAAAATTATAAGAATCTCTAATTATAAAATTCTTATTTAAAATAAGGAAAAAGCAGTGAAAACTTATAGAAACATTTAATAAACATTGTAGATCTTATAAAAAATAAAATTAAATTTCTAAAATTTTATATTTTACGAACCAAACAAAATATATTTCATAAATTTCCATTATTTTCTTATATTTTTTGAATTTAATTACAATAATAATAACAAATCATTATATCCTGCTAAGTGGGCTAGCCATATGAGTTTATTTTCAGCATTTCATGTGATTCAATGCAATATTCTAATATAGTATAAATAATTTTAAATTTTTATCATATTATTTTATATTTTCATATGTTTATTTATTTATTTATTTCTATAATTATAAATAATTTATATTTTTTTCATGGGTCCTTTTTTTTAAAGCCATATTTTGACCCGAGATGTAATCCCGTCAATTCGAACGGAGCCTCCCAATTTGTAGGCAATTGATGAAACGGCCATAACAACCCAAAGAGTTTCGATATTGACGCGTATCCTTTCGAATTTCGATCTTGTCTCTCCGTCGCCATAGCCAAATAGTAGTTTTGTTTTCACAAACACAATCCCGAAGGACTCATTGAGACAAGAGCGAGAGAGATGCGAAGCTTGAATGTGCGGAAGATGATGTCCGGTTTGCTTCCCGCAGGATCGAAGATCTCGAGGAGTACAGTGGGCTACAGGAGCTTTGTTACTGCACCAACTTGGCCTCTGCGAGTGAGTTCGATCAATATATTTATCCCTAGGGCTTTGATTTTGATTTCATTCATTCTCTCGTTGAGGACAAAATCGTGTTCTGCATTTGCGTTCTGCCCTAATACGCGGTAGAAATTGAGCAATTTTCAACACCATTAGTTTAATCGGTAGAAATCAGAAGATGAGTAATGGTCGTTTAGTATAGAAAAATCTCTGACATTGTACTTGATTGATGAATACGGGAACAAAGAGCAAAGTGGTAGGACTAAATTATTCTCCGGCGTTCTAAGCGGGGGAGACTTCCTCTGGTAGAGCCAATCAACAATCTCCATCTTACAACAACTTACAGAGAAATCTTTTCGTGGTAATTTTTAGTCCCAGTTACATCATCTTTAGCTGATGAATTAGGCCTCATATCGTAATAGTAGTTCAAATAGAATCGGATCAAACCTTTAAATATTTTAATACAGATTCTGCACATTACAATGGTTAATAAAATGTCAGAGGATATGAGAGTCACCCATCGATATATTCTCCAATGCTTAAATATGAAATTTTTTGATTGAAATGAAATTTAAAAGAAGAATTAGGGATGAATGAATACTAGAGAATATGAAAATTGGAAAGCCTGATTCTGTTAATTATTGAGATAAGTAAGTGTCTTGATGTTAGTGTTTTACGTTTGTGTTTTCTCTTCGGAATTTGGGTCCCCTTGACTGAGGAAAATTTGATATATTTATAACATTATTGCTAACCAGTATATCTTTCTACAATTAATATAATTGCATATTAATTGAGATATTACATTGGTTAAATACCAATTGTTATACAAGTTTAAAGTTATTCAGACTTTAATGTTTATTTTTTAATAATTGTAACTGTCTATTTAATATGGCCGTTTATTATTTAGTTTATGTAACTGTTTGTCATGATTTAATACTAAATGTAATCTTCTGTCGGGCCATTAAATGCCTCAATTTTTTTTTTTTATTTTTGCAATTCAGCATTTGGTCATTCAACAAGTTAAGTGTCTGGACAGATTCCTAATTCACTTTCATTCCAAACCTAACAACTTAGTTGTTTCATATTTTCTCATGAGTTTACGATCCAATAATCTCGTATTTTATCAGATCGGACTGATCTTATTTTAGATTGTACTCAACAATATATGAATGATATTAGCTAAAGATGGTTAAAAAATATTTTCTAACATGGTTGTACTTAATATTGATCAAAGCGAAGTACATATTTTGTATTCTCGTATTCTTCTGGTCTACTCTGCTGTCAATGAAATAGTGTGCGATTTCTGTGATTCAAACATACAAAAAATTACTTAGTGATTGTCCAACAATATATACTAGATATATAATTATGTGTATAAATGCCTTTGAGGGTAATGTGCCCCGAGAAATGGGTGGGTGAGGAGGTGGGTGGTAGATGTTAAATGAGGGGCGCTGTGATGCAATTACCATACGATGCACGTAGAACGTCGTACGACAACCATCAAATTAGCCATTTTATTTTAAATTTTTTTAATTTTTTAATAATAATCTAATCCAACCGTTAGATTTAGATCCAACAGTTACTGTACAATATTATAATACGACAGTCACATCGCAACGCTCCTTCTTTCAGTAGATGTATATTGAATAATTATGCAAATGCCTTGGAAGCTGTTAGATGATCCCTGTCCATGATGTCCTTTTGTTCAAGCATGGAACTATTATTAGACCTTTACTCCATGAGATAGAAATTTCATTCATATCTTCTTTTTAGTAAAATTACAATTCACTTTTTGACAGCTCCAATGATAAAAAATAATAATTTTAAAAAAATTATTATTTTTTAAAAAGAAGGAATAAAAAGCCATTGGCTGATTTTTTTTTTCTAACTATTTAAAAAATAATTATTTTAAAATATTTTCCTATATATCCTATCAAATAACATTAGATCAAAATTAAATTAAGGTCAAACGTGTGTAAGATTTAGATAAAAACTTATGACCGTTAATTTGGATGGGATCGGACACAACCCGATCTCTCAAGCCAAAAAAGCTATAATCATGTTTATTTATAATTTAAATTAGATTAGTTTAAGTCGAGACGTAGACTTTTTTTATTGTTGAGTATTTTTCTTTGACAAATCATAGTTACATCAAAAGCGTCTGATGAGTATACTATAACTGGGCTGACCTACAGTCAAAGAAAGCCCAAATAGCCTATTGGATAGTCAACTCCAATGTTGACCCAACAGGAGGTAAATGCCCAAATTCTAAAAGGTTCAAAACGCTTCCTCGACGGTCAACGAAAGGCCCAAATTCTAAAAGGTTCAAAACGCTTCCTCGACGGTCAACGCCAGCGTTGACCATCGAGAGCAAGCAAGCGGCCAACTCACGTGCAGGTCAGTCAACCCGAGCGTTGACCGAAAGTACTATAGCAGCAGCCCCAAAAAGGCGGTAGATCTGATTCAGGCCAGGCCCAATTTGACAGGCGATCTCATATACGAAAAGTAACAATCCTTTCATGATTACACGCTTTTCTAAAAGCTGATCTTCTCCAAAATGGCAATAAGGAATTCGGCGCCAACAATAGAGTCTAAACGGTCACGGGAGCATGAAAGGGAAGTAGATGATTTGAATATCCGTTGCACTATTCAGAAGGAAAATGATCCATCAAATTACGCCTGTCATGCCCACCAACTCAGTGAAAGCCGCCATTGCCAGACCAGAAGAACACGCCACCTTGACCAGAGAAGGTGGCTCTCCTACCATCCATATAAGCTTGGAATCTTCATTCTGGAAGGCACACAAGAAAACAGAAGCACTCAAATACGCTCTCCAGTTCACCTTCAAGAGAACAGACAGAACACGCTTTCTGAAACAATAAAGAGACTTCCTAAAACAGTCTAAGGCACGAACGCTTACAGTGCTTGAAGAAAGACTTTTTTTCTCTCTCTGCATACAGCGTTCACCTTCCATCCCACCAAAGGCCTTCCGAGTACAGGAGTCCTTTTCGGCTCCCTCAGAACTATCCCCCAAAGTTTCCACGCTTTCAGGATGCAGCTTTCACTCGCTTTCTGTGAGCAGTAAGCTGGAACTCACATTCTCAACGAGCCAACACTCCCAACAAACTCATTTTCTTTCTCTCTCTTTTACTTATCAGTTTACCTTCCCCGATTCAAAGGCTTTTTTATTGACTTGAGCGTCGGAGTATTTTCGGTAGGACAACCTCCCGTTGATACACTGACCTCTTGTTAATTTTAGTGGTGTGCAAGATTCCGACTCAGTGAACGGAGTCAGGTCGAACTAACCACACGAATTCAAATTTATTCGAAGTGGGATCCAGGTACGCATCAGCGTCTAAAAATAAAATATTTTGAAAATTATAATATATTGATTAGATTATTAACTCATTATATATTTAAATGAAGAATTATATATATATATATATATATTATTAGCTACATAAAAATATAATATATTAAAATAATTTTTTAAATTTGATATTTCTTTGAAATAAAAATATATATTCACAAAAATATTCATAATTTGGGTTGGATCGGCACAAATCGATCACTTTTAACCATAATTAAGCCCAACTCGAAAAATCAATTGAGCCTAATTTATTGATCGTGTCTATCTACAATATTGATATACATTTAACAAATCCTTTAAAATTGAATATATCAGTATGATGAGGCCAATCGGTATGACTAAGCCAATCGGATGATCTGATTTTCATTAGATCTATTTCAAACTTTTTTGTACATATCAGATTATTTTTTATGTTTGAGTAAAAAAGTTATTTTATATTATTCTTTTAGTTATTTATCTTACTATTATTATGTATCAAATATTAAAAAATTAATTTTTAATTTAATTTTTTCTATCTCCAGCAACTAATCATAAAATGAAATATTAATTCTCAATTGTATTCTTATTTTATTATACTCATTATTAATAGTTTTTATATTTATACATTATTTTATTTTAGCAACTAAATATAACGTCACTGAACTTATGGGATTTAGTCAAAATATGCACAATTGATATAGTGCAATAAAATTAAACCTTTTGCCAAATGTCAACCAGTAAATATTTGAGTATAAAGGATATAATAGTGTATAACAATTTTTAATGTAAAAAAATCATTTTACATCAAAAAGAATAATTGGATAAATTTTAAATAAATTTACTATAAGAATAGTGTTGATTATATAAATAACCCAATTTAAAATTCCTTTACTATGATCCAAATAAATAACCAGTTAAATATAACCCCTATTATCCATTGTAACCCATAAGAGAAAATATACTAAAAGAAACGAATAATTAAACGGTGATACATATTAGAAAATAGCACAGAATAATTTACTTGACCTTAACAAAAAATAAAATTCAAATCAAATCTCAAAAAAATGTCAAATCTCCTTATTTGTTCACTTTCTCTCTTCTCTCTCTTTATGTGCAGCACTCCTTATATTGTAAAATAATTTTAGATACTCTAAAATTATATTAGATTCAATTTTATATCAATGTGGACGTACGAATGCCCATTAGGTGTGTATCAAGCAAAGACTCTTCGGATAAATGGTGCATGAGTGCTCCACAGCTCATATTAAGCACGCTTTGGGCAAACTATACATGTGTGTCCTTTAAGCACGTAACAAGCACTACTCTCCTGGGCAAATGACATATGTGCTCTATTTAGATACTTATCATGTACTACTCAACTGATTTTTAATTGACTCTCGATTGACTCTTATATAAATATCGTGTGACCTTTTAATATCTTTTATTATTTAGACGACTCTTGTATAAATATCATACGACCCTTACTTGATTTCTTTATCTAAGCGTTCCACTCATAATATATGTGTTCTCCAAATTGCTCGTTTATTTGTTATGGCACCCATATCGTAATGACCAAAACCTAATAAATTTCCTTTCATGACCTTATGAAAGACTCCTCACCTTTCCTGGCAACTATTATCTCTTGCCTTTTGGTAATATCCCTTCCACGGAAATCTCTATGTTGGTTCTACAAACTTAAACGGCATCCTCTTTCACTTTACCGAGCTTGCAATATTTCCACTCCCCTTTGACTTCTTTTATACGGTAAAATTTCTCCTCCTTACACTTCTTCTCGACCTTTTCTTCCTGCTACCTTGACTAATTGCCATGTTGGTCAACTTGATGCAAACTTTGCCAATCAAACCCTCTATCAAGTACTAATTTGAACGACTACTTCCCCTTACTATATTCGAGACGCCTTTGGTAAATTTTTACTAACATTTTCCAAATGTCGTGTAAAGCTTTCTTCATCAAACTTTCTGATTAAAATTACATTCAATCATATATCCGAGGGATATCTTACATTCCTTAAAACAAGTTTTGTTTCCTTACTTATCCACAAGCTATCGTCTTGGAGCCAACTAGCCTCAACGAGCCACATTATTCATCTTTAATACCTCATAATCCTCCCTTAATTTGAATTGAAATAACAAAATAAAAAAAATAGAAATTTCCTCTTCCTCAAATTTGTCATTGAGAGGTAAATGATTAGTTCATTTCAAGAAAAAAGTTTTTGATCAAAATAAGAATTAAATTGAAGGACCCCTTTACTCTTAAGGGGTTAATAGAATGAATGATATTGTTACCACTAAATTATACCTACTATAATGTGATTATTATACCTAAATGAATTTTTTCTCCAACAAGGATATTGAATATAATAAAAAATAAGATTACAAAAGAATCATAAAAACGAAAGTATTGCCTTTTTTTCATATGAAGAGTTAATAAGATTAGGAAAATATATTTAAATAACTAAACACAGCTCTCCATTCTTGGTTCTCTTATAGTTAGATCCTCCAAAATTACAAGAATTTTTACTTAGAATTAGATTCTAATTCAATAATTTTGTAAATTTGAGAAAGAGTTGCTTTTTAGAGAGTAGGATACAATGAAAGTTGTAAATTGTATTCAAGATGAGTTATTATTTATCCTTAGCCTCCATGATAGAATCAGTTGAGGGGCCTAAGAGATGATAGTTTACCCTATGTCTTTCTATCACCTAACTCATTTTGTGGTTCGTAAAGCTCTGTGTGTTTTTCGAGTGGGTGGGTAAAAGATTTCTGCAGGTATTGATAGAAGTTCAATCATTTCCATTGCAAACCCTCTTCTCTTATTGTTGACCACCACTATCCTCATTCTTCCTTTTGAAACAATTCCATTTTATGTGATTCTTTTTTGTCATAATGGAAGCTCTTGATATCTTGAAACTTGGGCTGATGGTTACTCCTCTCCGACTTACCACCTCGGCCTCATGATGTCTAGTGCCCCTAACAGATAATGGATACTAGGACACTCGGCTCCCTCAAAACCCAATCACTTTCTTTTCTCCTAAATTTATTTATAAGTAAAGAAATGATGATTTTATTAAAGTTGAATATGTCCTTTCTAAATAGTAGTATTATGACAATATAATTATGTAAGGCTAAAAAAGAAGCCAATAACTCTAATACCTTGTCTTCTTCCTCAATTTTCATCAAGTGGCGACATCTGCATTAAAATTCAATTGAACATATCTAAATGTATCTCAAAGCTCTCCCCTTCTGACAACCAAAGAATATAAAACTTCTTTTTCATATGTAACTTCATTGTTCAAAGCTTAGACTTACACCGACTATCAAAATTTATCCAAAACTCTACTAGATTCGACAAGTCAATGATTTCTTAAAGAGTATTATTCACAAGATATAATTGTATCACACAAGTAGTAAGATCTCTCATATTTTATCACTTCTCATCCTTTATTTTCTCTGTCTTGTCCTCATTGTTCTGTAGTGCTTTACTATTTCTTCCTAAATTAAAATATTTTTCACTCTTTCTTACCGAAGAATAAAACTATTTTACCTATTAAATTATTCAACGTAGAATAGCAAATTATTTAAGATCGATGTTATCAACTTGTAGTTTTTACTACCCCAATAAACTTATTGTCTAATACCACTGGTTAGGATTTAACAAAAAATGTACAATCAGCGTAGTGGAATAAATCTGATTCTCTTATTAAATATCAATTACTAAACATTTGAGTATAAAAAATATAACAATGTATAATAATTTTTAACGTGTAAAAATGTTTTTAAATTCAAGAAAATATTATATGATAAATTTTAAATAAATCAACTATAAAAATAATGTCGATTATAAAAATAAGTTTCTCTAAAATTCCTTCACTACAAATCGAACGAACGATCAATTAAATACAACTGCCAATACATCTAACAAATCACAAAAAAAAAAAAAACATACCGAGAAAAACAAGTAACCAAATTATAATATGTCTCAAAAACAATATTGTAACAACGTATCATTCTTGATGAAGAATGAAATTCAAATCGATTTTCAATCAGACGTCGAATTTCTTGTTCTTTTCTTTATCTTTCATCTCTCTCTATACAACGCTTCTTATGTTATAAAATGATTTTAGATATTCTAAAATCATATTAGACGTGACTTTATGTAAGTGTCGGTGCATGAGTATTTATTAAGCGTGCATCAGACAAAGACTCTCTAAATAAATGGTGTACGAGCGCCCCTCAAATGGGCATCAGGCACATTATGGACGAATCATACACGTACACCCCTCACGTGCATGTTAAGGCTACTTATCTGGGCAAACAAAGCATGTGTTTTATTTAGGCGCTCATTATGTACTATTCCACTAACCTTCAGTTGACCTTCACACCAATGTCGTGTAATTCTTCAACGTCTTTTAGCACTTGAACGTCTCTTGACCGACCCTCGAATCGCCCTCATACAGATATCACACGATCTTTTGTTGACTTCTCTATGCAAGCATTCCACACATAAATACATGTGTCTTCTAGTCAATCCATCTGTTTATCGTGATACCTATAGAGGAATAACTCAAAAACTAACATAAACATGTTACATTTGTTGGAACAGCTACTTCATAATATAATATCATATTTTAAAAAGTAGTCATGGATTCGATTCTTGTGAAACATAGGTTTGATAATTAGCTTTCACCGCAAGGGACGGAATACTTATTTGCTTATTCTGCGGTTTGAACCAAAGAGTTTTCTTATGAAAATTTGTTTGAGTATAAAATTTTCATTTGACCTTCTCTTAACCGTTTTAAATATTAGAATGATTAATTTCTCAACAGAGTAGTTTCTCTATACAAGTACAAACAATGTTATACTCTTCTCTCATATATTTATTTATCATTGAGCTACTGAGAAACACGAGAGGTAAATAAATCCAATGATTATATTGAAAAATAATTAAAAAGTATGAAATAATATATATATATATATATATTATCATAATAAAGTATCAATACAATCATATTACATTAAGAAAAAAAAACTTATTTCATATTTTTAACTATCTTTCATCCGGTTTCTTAATCCAACTCGATTCCGTTCTTGATTGGTTTGGGAGATTGGCTTATATAAAGGTTTTGTATAAGTCAGAAAGTACTTCTAATGAATGGATGTGCTATTAACCTATAAATCCTGCAATCGTATAACTTATGAGCTTATGAATGTATGCATTTCCTTTTCTTTTTTTTTTTTTTAAAGATTTGCTCCATATAAAGTGATGCATGTTTAATAATTTAGTGATACAATTAAATGTTATAATCCCATATACATTAACTCTAAATATCATTATAAAAGTTATTTTCTTAATTTATTCAATATTTAATAAAAAATTGACATTTAAATAATTAAATAATCAACCATCTTTTTTTATTTTAGTCCTAGTAAAAACTGACTACCAACAGAGAACAGCATGAATGTCAGATCATAACCAGGCTTAAACTATATTCCAAAGTCCCTTGTAAATTTAGATTGGTGTTATTTGGTCTCTGTCATCCCTTAGTTCATAAAATACAGAGAAATTCATCTGTTACAATCATCAAGTCTTATTTGAACAGGAATCAGAGAGGGAGAAAGAGGCAGATGAAGCAACCAAAAGGGCTCGCGAAGCTGCACAATCCCTCAAAGAAGGAGCTAAACAAGTTAGAGAGGCCAGTGACTATGTTCGCAATGCTGCTTCCTCTACAGCCAGCACTGTAAGTTCGATCGGAGCAAAATGGCTGTGAGTAGAGTTAATATACCCCATTGACATTCTTTCTGAGAATAAAAAGGATAAGGTATAAATATATAAATAATTGAACTGAATTTTACTATCACAGTATACTGAATTTTTTAGTGATCTTATGAAATATATATATATATATATATATAGGATTTTTTAAAATAAAGTCTAATTGCTAAAGATAATAATAAAATAAGAAGAAAAAAAATTAAGTATAAATTCAAAATTCAAATAATAACATTGACAATGAATGAGTATAGATCATCATAAATGTATAAAAATAATAAAATTTATTTACAAACTTGAAATATTATTTTTAAGATATTTATAGCAAAGAGTAATAGTTACCGAGAAAAGTTTATTTATTTAAAATATTATTCTCAAAATATTTTTAGTAAAGAGTAATATTTAGCATCCAAAATTTATCTGCTCTCCTCCCTTAATTTATAAGTTGTGATGGCATTATCTTTATTTGTCTTCATAAGTTAAAATCTTTATTATTTGTAAAGTCTAATGAAGCAGCCCTACTAGCATGCACGGTTTAAAACTCACTATTTTTTTAATTTAATATGATGTTTAATATTATTTACTCTAATAATTTTATTTATAAAATGTTTAATTAAAAAAAAATTATCCACAAATATAAAATTTATTATTATCATCATAATTTTTATTTATTCTTCTTATTAATTATTCGCTGCTTTTATCAATCATTATTTCATAATATTAAGTTATTATTAAATGTAATAATTAAATCTAGTGACTAATTTAAAAATAAATAATTTAATTTTTTTTGGAAAAAATCTATGATAAGCTCAAGTTGTGCACTTTGATCCTCGTGCTATCAAAGTGTAGACCCCACCGAGAAAAAAAAATCCTACACCTACCCCAATTGTAATTATCAAAAAAACTTTCATAGGATGTTCCTAAAGTCTTATAATTTTATCCAAATACACATTTGTATAGAGCATTGTTAATAATGTTGTTATTGGTATCAACCGTAGCCATATCGGTATCATCCATAGATATATTAATATCACACATATCAAATAATACATATCAATATTGGATATATTTTATAAAAAAAATTATAATAATAGTTAATTGATGGGCATAGAGGGAAGCAGCATTTGTTACTTCATCTTGTGTTTCAAACGTGGGAAAGGCTGCATGCTGTTGACTAAACTAACCAGAACATACAAATTATTCAATAGGTGACAAAGATGGTGAATAGAGTGACAGAAAAAGTATGTGAAACTGCGGACGCCATTAAAGAGAGCGTGAAGGAACCAGTTCAGAATGCAGTGAGTAATGCGGTGGCTAAGACTGCGGCGAAGATGGAGGACAAGGTGGCGGAAAAGATCAGAGACAGGGTCATTGGCAAGGCTGAAGAACACGGACGACAAGGTCACTCCAAGGCTAATTAATCCCACAAAAAAATATGACCCAGTAAAGCAGTAGAAGGTACGTGACCGCTCTAAATAATTAAAGAATTAAGGCATACCTTGATTAATGTGATCTATGACATAATTCTTCGAAAAAAACAAAAGAATTACAGTTAAAATACAAAAGAAATTGCATACAATGATCTTTTCAGAGATAAACAGATTCTTATGCGTGAATAAGAGATGAACATCTCATGCAGTATATTTAAGCTCTTTTTCTTAAAGGACAACGTGTTGTCCCAGTTGATTGCTGAGTTCCAAGGTATGGTTTGTTCAGGCTCAGGTATTGTCCATTTTGAAAAAAATATATGAGATATATCTGATCGGTAACTTCAGCCTGTGATATTTTATTCTTGAAAAGGTGTTTCCAACGAAGAAGGAAGCATTTTTACATTTAAGTAGGAAGCCATATCCTCTATCAATGTGCGACACTTCACCTTACAACAATGCCTCCAAGTAAAGAGTAGCCATGCTGTTATATTAGAGGCACCGGTATGGATCATATAGAGATGCTGTTGTTGAATTCTGAGATTAGGCCCGTTTTGTTGGTGGCACTACCCATTTTTACAGAAAGTGCAGGATGCAGCTAGTCATGAGCCCCGTCTTATAATGTTTTTCCCTTGAAAAGACGTTTCGAATGAAGAAGGAAGTCTTTATATTTAGGAACAGGAGGATACATCTTTACAATGTAGGACAATCTATCCCATAATATAAACTCCATTAAAAAGATTGTCATGCTACTAGGTATGGACATTTCCACAAACGGCACCACTATTGAGTTCCGAGGTTGGGCCCATTTCATTTAAGATATTAAACGTACTGATCGCTAACATTGTTCTATATGATTTTGTTCTTGAAAAAATATTTAAAAATAATGTAAATTAATTTATACTTGATGTTTTTTTCTTGAAGAATTTGGAAAGGATTTCGCTCCATTCACCTTCATATTTCTTTTGTAATGAGAGTTGTAGAAAAACTTTGTGAGAAGTTTATTATACAGTTTTTTGGAGGGTTATGTTTAAAATTAGAATCCAACATGAGAAGTTAAGAAAAATTCTTTTAATTCAAATCAGCAAAACTGCCCAACATTATTTTTTATAAAAATTACCACTTTTATCCTTTTAAATATAATAGATAATTTTATCATTTATAAGGTATGAGGAAGACCAATTTCTCATTTACATAAATGTGTTTTTATAAAAGACTGAGTTCAATAAGAAAATAACTTTTCTAATAAATATAAAACAATCACATAATGTCATAATTTTTAATCATTTCAATAAATTACTAATTATATATTATATTATATGGGACGATTATAATGGCATAGTTGAGATGCTTAGCCCGTGAAAACAAGTATTCGAGAAAGAAGCATACATATGAATTTTATCGGTCAAATTTTTCCTTCATTCTCCTCTGCTTTTCCCGATGCATGCTCAATTCTCTCCAACCTTGCAAGGATCAATGGAGTATGCCTTTTTATAGAATTCAAGGCACATTCAAAGAGACTATATAATCAAACATAATACAACATTTGCTTCACAAAATGTTTTTGTGCTTTTTGAGTAGTGAGAATAGATATGAGAAAACAACCCATTGACTTGACTTTTGAGCCATTGATCCTCCAATTCTGTTTAGAATTTTATGAACTTTTTTGTTATATTCATGAGTAGTGTTTAGGAAATTTTCTAGTCACTGTTAAAATATTTTTAATAGTATGATATTTTTTATATTTATTTATATTGATGGGATTATATAATAATAATAAAGAGATAAATAGCACATTATACGAATATATCTCAATAATAATTAAAAGTTGTCTTACTAGCTCTTGCTAAGAGCCTCAAAAGGCATATAATTTTTATTGTCATTACTAAAATGTTACTGTATTGACAAGTCTTAAAAGCGCAATACACGTAGGGGGAGAAAGCCTTAACAATCACAACATAATTAATATTTTTTCTCTATTTTTGTTTATCAGTTATAAACTTTTACGAAATATCTGAAAGGTAAAAAACATAGTAAGAGAGTGAATCAAATGTTTAGCATGATAAGAAATAATCAAAGACATACATATTTATTTAAAAATACATTATAAAGAGAAATATGAGTCGTGATGCATGTAAAAATATATATACACTTTCAGAATATTTTTATGATATAATTAACTTTCTTTTTCTTATACATTATCCGTTTTATAATTACGAAACAAAATGATAGGAGTTTTTGTTCGTATTAATGTGCCGTAA
Organism: Nepenthes gracilis; assembly: GCA_033239525.1. NCBI lineage: Eukaryota > Viridiplantae > Streptophyta > Magnoliopsida > Caryophyllales > Nepenthaceae > Nepenthes > Nepenthes gracilis. The sequence goes on along the minus strand of BSYO01000019.1, from coordinate 13,772,690 downwards.
TGACATAGTTGTATAATAGAATATATATTAATATGAAGATGATGAAATTAATATTAATTTAACAAACTAAATATAAGCATGGCTTATTAAGTAAAAAAATAACACAACACTATACAGATAAATTATTCAAAAAGCAAATTGTATGTAACACAATAAGACATATTTAACACGTTAATACAATTCAATGAAACACCTGTTACATAACCTATTAGAAGATACATTTATATATTAACCCATATGATAATATTATCCATTTAGCATCTAACTCACTATTGAAGATAAATTTATTATTTAAAAAAATTAGTCACAAACTTAACAGAAGAACCCTACCAGGTCCAAAAACACTAAAGAGATTCATTTAAAATTCAAAATTAACAAAATTTGAATAATTTAATGAGTTTTAATCATTTAGTTTATAATTATGTTCATTTAATGTGTTGATCAATAGTATCATGTGAATATGAAACACGATATGGCTATAGTTTTTTTTTATAAACGTGTTAACATATTAGTGACACAAATTCATTTAATACACATCCCAAATCTCCTTATTTCATATTGTGTTTTGATATCATGTCTAATTTATATTTAATGTAACATTAAGTTTTATTCTCTTTCCCTTAAATAATTATTATCCTTACAAATAATAAAAAAAATATAACAGGCAAGAAAATAAAAGGCATTCCACATAATGTAATGTTATAGATTTATCTTACATTCAGCTCCAACTTCTAGTATCGGACTATTATAACAAATATGTAAAGAATATGATGTACTTTATCTATCATTGAAACAGTTTGGACTAGTGTGGTCTTTATTAATTTATCTATTATGGTGTAAGCCTATTAGCATAAATAAATAAATATATATATAAAACTAACGTGGTCTTTATTAAAACAGCTTCTGGGCAACGAATCATTACTGCAAATATGTAACGAATAAGATGTACTTTAACTATTATTGAAACATTTTTGATTAGCGTGATCTTTATTGATTCATCTATTTTGGTGTAACCAATTAGTATGAATAAATGAATAGATAAGACTAGTATGATCTTTATTTAAGCAGTTTTTGGGTGTTGGATCATTACAACAAATATGTAAAGAATAAGATGTACTTTAATTATTGTTAAAATAGTTTCGACTAGCGTAATCTTTATTGATTTATCTATTTTGGCGTAAGGCTGTTAGTATAAATAAACGAATAGATAAAACTAGTGTGGTCTTTATTGAAACAATTTCTAGGCATTGAACCATTACAGCAAATATGTAAAGAATAAGATATACTTTAGCTATTGTTGAAACAATTTTAATTAGCGTGGTCTTTATTGAAATAACTTATGGGCAACTGACCATTATAACAAGTACATAAAGAATAAGATGTACTTTAGTTATTATTGAAACAATTTCAACTAGCATGGCCTTTATTAATTTATCTATTTTTATATAAGGCTGTTAACATAAATAAATAAATAAGACTAGCATGGCCTTTATTGATATAGCCTCTTGGCAATGGACCGTTACAACAAATATACAAATAATAAGATATACTTTATCTACTATTGAAACAATTTCGACTAGTATGGTCTTTATTAATTCATCTATTTTGGTGTAAAGCTATTAGCATAAATAAAATAAATAAATAATACTAGTGTGGCCTTTATTAAAACAGCTTTTGGACAACGGACAATTACAACAAATATATAAAGAATAAATTATACTTTAGCTATCATTAAAACAATTTTGATTAGCATGATCTTTATTAATTTATCTATTTTGGTGTAGGGCTATTAGCATAAATAAATAAATAAATAAATAAGAATAGCACGGTCTTTATTAAAACAACTCAAGCAACGGACCATTACAGCAAATATATAAAGAATAAGATATACTTTAGTTAAGATTGAAACAGTTTTGACTAGCATGATGCTTATTAATTCATCTATTTTGGTGTAAGTCTGTTAATATGAATAAATAAATAGGTAAAATTAGTGTAGTCTTTATTGAAACAATTTCTAGGCATCGAACCATTACAGTAAATATGTAAAGAATAAGATGCACTTTAACTATTATTGAAATAGTTTTGACTAGCGTAGTTTTTATTAATCAATCTATTTTGGTGTAAGCTTGTTAGTATGCATAAATGAATAGATAAAATTAACGTCGTCTTTATTGAAACAACTTATGCGCAATGGACCATTATAGCAAGTATGTAAAGAATAAGATGTACTTTAGCTATTATTGAAACAATTTCGACTAGCGTGGTCTTTATTAATTCATCTATTTTGGGGTAAGGCTATTAGCATAAATAAATAAATAAATAAAACTAGCATGGTCTTTATTGAAGTAGCTTTTGGGCAACGAACCATTACAGCAAATATATAAAGAATAAGATATACTTTAGCTATTATTGAAACAGTTTCGACTAGCGTGATTCTTATTAATTCATTTATTTTGGTATAAGGTTGTTAGCATAAATAAATAAATAAGACTAGCGTGGTCTTTATTAAAACAGCTTCTGGGCAACGGAGCATTACAGTAAATATATAAAGAATGAGATATACTTTAGTTATTATTGAAGCAGTTTTGACTAGCGTGATGTTTATTAATTTATCTATTTTGGTGTAAACCTATTAATATGAATAAATTAATAGATAAGACTAGTGTGATCTTTATTAAAACAACTTCTGAGTATCAGACCATCTTAGTAAATTTTTAAAGAATAAGATATACTTTAGTTATTATTGAAACAGTTTCAATTAGCATGGTCTTTATTAATTTCTTTATTTTGATGTAAGTTTATTAATATAAATAAATAAATAGATAAAACTAGCATAGTCTTTGTTGAAGCAGCTTCTAGGCATTAAACCATTATAGCAAATATGTAAATAATAAGATGTATTTTAGCTATTATTGAAACAGTTTTAACTAGTACGGTCTGTATTAATTCATCTATTTTAATGTAAATCTGTTGTATAAATAAATGAATAAATAAGATGTCATGTTAACAAATATATATCAATACTGATTAAAAAAAATATTTTACTAACACTATTTTTGAGATAAAAATTAATAATTTCATTTCCACATGCAACAAAACTATTGTGGAAGTTTTTTTTTTTAATTGGTTCCCCAAAAATTGCAGCATATCTTTGAGTTGAGGGCATCGCTTGCAGATCTCCTCTCATCCCTTGGGTGCAAGGAATTCAATAGATAATATTTATATCTTAAAAATAATTTTTTAAAAGACTTACTCCTCAATATATTTTTCAACATTTAAATTAGTAGCCCTCTTTAAAAATTAAAAGGTGGAAAAATTGAGGCGATGGAACACCTGGCTTATTAATATGCGGAAGAATAAGTGTTTAGAGGGCATTTATTCTGTTCATGGTTTTCGACTTTGAGAAAAAGTAGGTATATTTATAGTTACGTTATCAGTTAATATTGATTTTTTAAAGATGAATAATAGATCACAATTTAAATGATCATACCAGTTGAGAAGTAAGTAGTTGAACTGTCTTTATGCATACTTTGATCGGAAGATTTTATTGATATAATTCAACCAATAATGGTACCGAGCAATTGATCTGAGTTAGAATATTTTAACATAAGTTAACTGCAGAGTATATTAATCATCTACTTAATTAAACCGCTTGACTTAATTAACTACTCGATTTATTATTCAAATATCCAACCATTCAAGCTTACAATTTGGTCTTTCTTATTTCTTTTCAGCTACTCGACCACTAAATTGTCATCCTAATTTCAACTTATTATGATTAAAGGAGACTTTGTTTTTTAGACTTGAGCTAAATGAATCGGTTGATACTTTCTTTTTTATTAAATTACTGTTAATGTGTTCTTTATAATTAATTAATTGGGTTAACTTTATTTAAACCGTACACAATAAAATTTAAAATTTGAGCCACTTGATAGCATTTTAATTAGATATCTTTAAGTCAATTTACGTAGAAAAAGCCATACTGTTTTAATTTTGAATATATATTTTATGAGTGATATTAGAGATATATTCTTAGATGATTAGGAGACTCCATTCTTATATGATTATAAATTTAATTTTTATAAAAATTATAAATGATGGGTCTAGTAACCATGTGCCCAATCGATTAGACCCCGCAGCAAGCCCATAATCTAATATAATTCTTTCAAAGTAAAAGTCCCACATTACTTTTAAAAAAACAGTATCTCTACGAATTTTACTATAAAAGTAAGTACCCTCAAGTTTTGAAGAAGAAGTTGGAGAAACTCGAAGAAGTTCCATGAGGCTTCGAATTGCTCGGAGAATCGCGTAGCCGTTGTTAGCCAATCTCCAATAAGAGCAGGACGGTGGTCAGGAGGTCACTAGCCCTCTTCCCGCCAGGAGGCTTTCAAGGCCAGCAGCCTTTCGCCACCAGGAGGCTATCAGCTCTCCTCCCTTCCAGAGGCTCTCAGCCCTCCGTCTCGGAGTCACGAGTTTTTTCAAATCGGAGTTAAGAGCTCACTGCCCAGGAGTTAGCCCTCCAGTCTGGTAACCTAAATGTTAACTCTTCTATACTGTTTAGTCTTTCTCTCCTAAAACGCCCCTCTATCGGACGCACCTCAAAATCGTCACTTTGTCGGGCGCACATCTGAGTCGCCCTCCGCCGGTGCACCTCTGAACCGCCCCTCTACCGGGGGCATCTCAAAATTGTCCTCCGCCGGTGCACCTTTGAGCCGCCCCTCTACCGAGCGCATCTTAAAATCGTCCTCCGTCGGTACACCACTGAGCAGTCCCTCTACCGGGCACACCTCAAAACCACTTTCCACGGGCACACCTCTGAGCCGCCCCTCTACCGGGCGCACATCAAAGCCGCCCTCCGTGGGCACACTTTTAAGTCGTCCTCTGCCGAGCGCACCTCTAAACCGCCCTCTGCCGACGCATGTCTAAGCTGCCCTTCTGTTGGGCACACCTCTAAACCGCCCATCTATCGGACGCACCTCTAAACCGCCATCTACTGGGCGCACTTCTAAGCTACTCTTTGCAAGCGCACATCTAAGCCGCACCTCTATTGGCACACTTCTAAATCGCCCTCCACGGGCGCACCTCTAAACCGTCCCTTTATCGGGCGCACATCTAAATCATCCCTCCGTGGGCGCACCTCTAAGTCGCCCCTTTGTTGGGCGCAAGTTAAAATCGCCATCTATCAAGCGCACCTTAAAATTAACCCTCTGCCAAACGCACATCTAAGTCGCTTCTCTGTTGGGCACATTCATGGAGCTCAAACCTCCTAATACATTTCTCTCACACTCTTCTTATCGCTACATCTTTACACTCCCACCATGTTTACCATTAAACGTGAATTCCTCCCTTTATTACGGAAGATTTTTAATTTGAGCGTCAGAGTGTCAACAGGGGATAGCCCCTATTGACGTCTGAACTCTTATTTGTGATTTGTGTTGTGCATGCTCCAAATTATCAGCGACGAAAATCAGACACGATCAGATCGACCCATAGCGGAAGATTGAAATACTCCATAATTTATACAACAATCAGGGTTCTAGGACGCAATAATAAAAAATATGATAATATCTTTTTATTTAACTTTTTCAAAAAAAAAAATAGTGTTAATATTTTAATAGTAAAAAACAAATAAATTATTTGAATTGTTAATTAAACTAAATCTAAATCATTGGGTCATTTAATATCTAATCCAATGGTCATAATTGTATCAGAAGTCTCATTGCACCCATTTTGGAGTTCCTAATTCCCATCTTTGAGATATGTCTAATTATATAATATTTTGAATAAAATTTAAATATAATATAATATTTTTTATATCTATCTATAATAATAAATTTAAACAAAATTTAAAAAAAAACTTAAAATCTATCCTCTAAATATTTTTCATACTATATATAGGTGGTGACGGCTAGAACTAAAAATGCTCTATTTTTTAAAGAGATGAAGGCTATTTTTTAAAAAATTTAAATTATTAATTTTTAAATAAATTATTATAATTTAATAATTAAATTTAAATAATTTTAATTTTTTTAAAAAAATAATTAAATTATAATTATTTATTTAAAAATAAATAATCTAAATTAAAAAAAATATATAATCCTCTCCGCTTTAAAAAATTGGAACCCTTAACCCAAAGACCACTGCATCAAAACGACACCGAAGAGGATAGCGGCGTAATTATGTGAAAAGATTCGAATTTTGAGGCTACCCCCGAGAAGAGAAATGAACGTCATTCTCAGACAGCCGCCAAGAACAGACGACATAAAATAATTAATTTTATTGAAACAGAAAAAAAAGGAAAAAATGATTAAAATAATTAATTTTATTTATTTATTTATTTATTTAATAGGATGAGTTAATAATTAAAACCCTAAACTAAAACCCGACGCCGATGCTCTCGCCGACCTCCGTCACTCTCCCCTGCATCAGACAGTAGAAGATGACAACATCCTCATCGATTCATTACACTGACACTCTTTCCCAATTTCTGGATTTCCCTTCACTTCGATCTCATCGCTTGGGTTTTAGACTTTCAAAACCCTCTGTTTCTTTTTGAATTTCAAGAACTTTGTGCACCCCATCCATTGAAGAATTAAGCTTGCATCTCTCTCTCTCTCTCTCTCTCTCTCTCGAGCCGGGGGTCAGGTAACTTTATTTGTGCTGTTTCGTTCAAGAATCAGCTTTCTTTTCTTTGCGTGTATCTTTGTCTCTCCGTGTTTAATTTGTCTGTCAGCATTTCGTTATTCCTTCCCCGTCTTGATTTTCCTCTGTTTTGGCTTTTCCTTGTTTGCAGTCGGGATTAGGTTGAAATGGGAAGGATTCTGAGCCCAGTTCTTCGTCGGGAATTCGCAAATCTAGAGAAGGATGAAAATAGCAGGAAATCGGCGATGAAAGTTATAAAATCCTGTGTCAAAGATCTAGACTCGAATTCCATACCACTTTTTCTTGCTCAGGTCTTAGAAACCAAAAACGCTGGAACTTCGTCTGGGGATTATACAATTTCCCTCTATGAAGTTCTTGCTCGTTTCCATGGCCCCAGCATTGTGTCTTATATTGATAATATCATGCGTTCAATCATCAAAACCTTGACTATTAATGGGGGCCCGTTCCCTCTTCAGCAAGCATGTTCTAAGGTGGTTTCTGCAATTGCTAGATATGGGATTGAGCCAACAACCCTAGAAGACAAGAAAAGGCAAATAATCCATTCTCTTTGCAAGCCTCTTTCAGATTCACTTCTGGGCAATGAAGAGAGTCTATCTTGTGGGGCTGCCCTTTGTTTGAAGGATCTTGTAGGCTGTGATAACTGGAGGTTTGCATCTGATGAAATCGTGAATGTGGTTTGTCTAAGGCTTGCAGGGGCCTTAGAGGACAAGCCAACGCAGACGAATTCGCATATGGGCTTGGTCATTTCATTGGCCAAGCACAACAGCACCATAATTGAGCCTTATGCAAGGTTATTAATTCAATCTGGTTTGCGTATTTTGCATTCTGAGGACGCTGAGAGGAACTCTCGGAAACAGGTGACATCCATTCACATGATAAGTTTCTTGATGAAGTTTTTGGATATTAGGAGTATTTACTCAGAGCTTGCCTTGATTATTGAGGAGATGGAGAAATGTCTATCTAATCAGATGCCAAATGTGGAAAGGGCTGCTCATGAAGCGCTGCAGACTGCCCGGAGCTTAGTAGAGAAAGTGCATAAATGTGATACTGATGCGATTTCAGTAATGGGGTCAAATTTTGAAAGGAGCGAAAAGAAAGATAGAAGATGTATACCAAGTGGTGGAGATAAATCCCCCAAGTCACAAACACTTGATTCGCTTTGTGAATATGATTCGTTGATAGAATCACCGATTTCAACAAGTCCGGATCCTTGTGATTTTGATTGGAATAGAAAGAATATGAACCGAAAGCTTCGGAGCTGTGACAATGGGGGTGTTGACATATCCCTCAAAAATGGATTCTTCCCAGAAAATGTCCATAAAAGTGCCGTGTCTCATGCACTTTCTGAGCATGATGAAGCTTCTGATAATAGGAGAGGTCACAGTAATGAATTTGCAGGGTTTGTGGTAGGATGTTCTGACGATGGCAGAAGCCAGTCTCTATGTCCTCAGGTAAATATACTGTATGATATTCATTTCATTTATCTAAATCAATTCGTCTTTCTCCCTAACACTCCATCAGCTCTACATTCTGTGTCCAAACTACATTTACATCTTCTTCTCATCTTTTTTTTCTATTCGTATGATTTCAATTGGGATTTGTTATTCATAATCTTATCTATCTCCGCAACACTATTTTAAATTGCCCAACATTCTGCCACAAAATATGGTGTTTAATAGCTTAATTAGAGCATGCTGTGGTCGTTAGTTTATCATGGAATAGTTGATAGCAACAAGGGGGAGTCCATTTATCTTATCTGTCTTATATAACTAGAAATCAACCAACCATTCTTCATAGATAACTTGGGTGATCTCTGAATTCTTAGAGCTTCTGCATAAAAGCTCATTGAACATTTCACTTTTTTTTCTTGCTTCAGAGGACACAGTCTCAGACTAATGTCAACGGCATCAAAATCTTCCCGACTCAAAGGAATCTTGTTCGCTGTCTTCAGGAAAATGACGCGAATTCAAACTACGCCGAGAATCAAGCAAGAACGTTCAGAAATCCAAACCCGGGCAAATACCGGTGGAGTCCAGCTGCTGTTGAGCATAATCCAAATGGCCTTTCATATCAAGCAAGTCATAATGATGATGGCAAAGGAAACATAACAGATGAAGGTGAAGAATTACATACCGACTCAAATTCAGTGTCACCTGGTGACGATATTCCCAAAGTTGCTGGTGGGCAGGCCTCTTTTGAGGTAGTGCTTCCCAGAAGGAAAAACAAGCCCCCCGAGATGCCAGTTGCCCAAAAATTTGGTCTGAAGACTGCTACTAAAATACTTGTTGCCGTTTTTCTCGGGTTGTTGGCAGTTTTTGTATCAATAGTATGGTTGGGAGTTGGGGATGAAGGCTGCAATCCTGTTCCAACTTAGTTTTTACCAATTCAGGTTATAACCTTGATTCCTTATCCCTGGGCAATCACAGTTATGAATTAGAAAGCTTAGAGGCTTCCCGTGTTACAGATTCTACTTTTTGATACCCTGATTGAACCTATTGTTACAACAGCTGTGTCATTGCGAAGTGATTTTGCATTTCCCTTTCGTTGGAATGAACTAAATTTTGATATGTTTCTTTCAGTGAAAGATTATTATTGTTGATATGCTCCTCTTTGCCATCTCCACAAACAAATCTCCTTCATTACGTTGAGCTTTTAGGAGTTCAACACTATTTTCAGGAAGCAATCTGAACAGATTGTAGCAATTCAGCAATGAAACCCGATGGAAGCAGGGGTACCAGCCAAATTGATTTCCAAGCACACTCAATACCGAGCATCATCGGAAAATAGGGTGGTTGCAAGTAAGAGTGACAAAATCGTGGGATGCAAGTTGCTAATGAGAGTGTGGAAACAAAACCATGTAATTGATTGGGTATGAAGGAAGTTTTCGGATCTCTTTTCCACATAGAGGGTTCTAAATTTTTTGGCCTTTAGTACATTATATAAAAATAACTGATTTTTTTATTATGATAAAATTTAAACTAGAATGACATAAATTCTTAAAAAAGGACAACCAGGCTAGGAAAAAAGTGTAAAAATTTACATGGATCGTATTTGATTTTAACACATTTTAATTTCCTGTTATAAGTCTATATTTCAGGCATTTTGGCAATCAATTTCAGCAATGCATGTGTTGTGATTTTGCAATTTTTATCAATCTTTTTTTTTTTTTGTAGTTTTTAATTTTGATGTTAATTTTGCAAACCAGAGAGGAAAAAGATCAATGTAGTTAGTAGTTGGGAATATTTCAGTTTGAGAAACTGCACTCTCATTCTCTAAGACATAATGTGGTGCCATTAAGGGTGGGCATAGCCCCAATTTCTTAAGGAATAAGCATTTTGATTGCCATTTGGCCTAAAAAAAATTGAAATATTCCATATGGTGGCACACTAAAAGTTCACCTTCTAAGAATAAATAAGCATCATTTACTAATATAGGGCCTCAAGAGTCTCAATGATAGGGTTGTACTGAACAATATAAGTAAATACCTGAAAAATTTACTCATATGTATTAGATACTATTATAAATAAAAAATTTCAGCTCTTGAATTATTTAAATTTCTCAATATGAAACTCTTTAATAACTTACATGTCCTCTTAGTATAATCTCACATGTGGAGTTTTATCCTTACTAAGCAATCTCATTGATTTCGTCACAAAACTTATATCATTGGATTATGGATAAATACACATTTGCAAGTCAACAAGATTTATTTTAATTCTTTGATGTGAGTTTTTTCAACAACTTTTATATATTTATACTACTATCTATTAGTAACATATAATTCTCCAGAAGGAATTACACTGTAAAATATAAATAAATATGTATAGAATTTACTTTTGTGTGTTGAACGTTATCTCAAACAAAAAGTTCAACCTCTTGGGTTCTCTAAATTGTTTAGTGTGGGACTTTTTAACAGCTTAAATGTGCTCTCAATTTCTTCTCATGTGTGGAATTTCATTTTTATTGGGCAAAATCCTCTGCAAATGCTAATCTCTCAACACTTCATCCATGGGTTTTTTGTCATGCTTGAGAATGCTAATGGCATGGGTAGTTGCACTATCTGCTCAAAAACCAGTGGGTAGGATTTTGGGGGTTATGTAGGAAGAAGTTATTGCACCACTCACTAGCAAGAACAAGTGTAGTATTTGCTTGCATTTGTGGGATACTATTTCAGTTTAAATTATGAGCAAATACACATTTGTAAATTAATATGATTTATTTTAATCCTCTATCTTGAGTTTTTTCAACAATTTTTATATATTCATATTATATTTATTAGTATCACTTAACCTTCCAAAAGAATTGTACCATACCATAAGAGCAAATGTACATGGATTTTACTTACTGTCTCAAATCAAAAGCTTAAGTTATTAACTTCTCTAAATCCACTAGTATGGGGCTATTTAATAACTTATATGCATTTTTTTTATCTCCTTTTAGATATAAAATTTCATATTTACTGAGAAAAATTATCTTTGAATTTAAATCTCATGGCACTTTGTTCATAATTTTTGTCAATACTTAATAATAACTAATGGTTTTAATAGTTGAACCATCAGTGATGAAATCATTCTTAGATGCTATTTTAATTAAAAAGTTTATGCTATTAGATTATGGAGAAACAAACATTTATAAGCTAATATGATTTCTTTTAATTCTCTAACATAAGTTATTTAAGCAACTCACATATAATCATAATACAATCTACCATTAACACCTATCCTGTCCAAAAGAAAAGGCATTCTACAACACAAATGAAAGCACAAAACAAAATAATCACTTGAATGATATAAAATTCTACAAGATTCAAGAATTTTATAAATTGTCAAATTATCATACAATTTTACAATATAATAATCAAATTTTCTCTCTTTGTTGTTATCTCCCTTTTTTAATAAGAGTAATAGAAATTATGTGAAAAAATTGATTCTATAGTTTTTTGGAACAGCTACTTAAGAATAGAATGCTAAGTATTATGTTAATAAAATTTCCTTTGATTTAAATCAACAAAAACCACACAATATTATTCAAAAAAATAATTATTATTTTATTCATGTAATTACAATTGATAATTCTATCATTTATAAGTTAGGACAAAGGCTAATTCTTCAATTATATATATATATATTACTTTTTCTATTAAAGATTAAGTTTATTAGGAAGATATATTAATTTATTTAAAAATACACATAGAACTCCAAAATGTTATTTAAATCTTTCTTGAAATATGAGATAAGTTAAAAATTCTTAATTAGCACACTTTTATATGAACAATTAGATAGTTAGACAATTAAAACAAAAATAAAAAACTAAATTATATAATAAAATATAACAAAATCGTATCAAATCATAATACTTAATTATCACCAAAAATTTTTAAACATATATCATATCAATATCGAACAACACTAGCAAATAAAACCATCTTAAAGATTTGGGTTGTGCAACTGCTGCTCCCCTGTCCACACAGCTGCAGGTCCCAAGATTATAGGCTTAAGTACAGCTGATTGCCCCACACAAACATAAGCATACTTACCGTACCATTCATAGCTTGATCCAGGACTATAAATGTATAGCTCCTCGAAGCCATTCCTCCCAACCACCACTGAATTTCTTCTCCCCTGTTTTCATCAAGCCAACATACTGATATTAGGGTTCTTTTAGTGAAAAAGCATTCCTATAAAAAAAACAGTTAAATTCACAGGTTAGATATCTTAATAATTAAGATTAAATAATTATTTAAATTATTAAATTAAATTAAATTAAATTAATTAATTTTTTAATATATACCCCTGGTGGTCATGGGGCTGAGGGGGCGAGCATGGGCCATAATGACTGGTCCGGGGATGGCCAGCAATCGGCAGCTGCCAGGGTACAAAAGGTTTCCGGCCACAATTTTGGAAACGAGGGGCACTGCAAAGCGACATTTCAGTTGTAAGATGACCTCCAAAGACTTCATTTCATTTGTTTCCTTACTCCAACTACATGCTAGGACTTCGTTCTTTCTTTTCTTTGCATTTCTGCGAATCACAGGGCTAAATTGCTGAAAATTTTTTGGGTGTTAGTCAAAATCAGTTGGGCCAATCGTCTGAATACCTTACCGGAACATTTCACTTTGATTCAATTAGGGTTTTGGAATTTTGGGGAATTTTTTTAAAATTCGCAGTCGAAATATTTTAATTACTAGCTTGGGAATTTCCTAAGATTTTAAAATTTGGTTCGCTATCCTGGGTTTTCTGAACATGGTTGTGGAAATGGTCTCCTCTTTGCTGTTATTTGGATTGATTATGTGAGCTTAAAAATGGAGAAGAAAGATGAAGATGGAGAAGGAATATTCCTTCTACTTGCTGATGAAAATGATCACATTTCACCCTTTTTTTTTTTTTTTTTTTTTTGCATATCAAGCATCAGTCGTTGGATTGTGAAGTTTCGAGGCAATGACAATAATGGAAGAGAAATACCCTGTCAATGATTGTGAAGTTTCGAGGCGCACTCCTGTATATCCTGCTCATCTTCTCCGTCAAATGCTTGTAATCATATCTCTCTTCACCTTCCATTTCTTCTTCCAATTCTCCTCCACGATAGTTGTTCATCTTCCCATCACTAGCAGGGGAAAGCCCCTTGAGCGATGGAACCTGAAACTGACTTGAGCCAGTTTCTTTCCTCTGTCTCAATTCGGGAGGGATTATGCTGAACTCTGACAACAATGGAGGTCTGTTGATGAAATCTGATCCTTCTAATCCGATTGCGTAAGTCGCGTCCGGCGTGCTGACCGTCAAATGGCTTAAAAAGGAGCCGATCAGTTGCAGCAACGCAGAACTCGAGCTCGAGACGGTAATCTTCGAGCTCAGGACATCTTCTCGCAGAATGATGCTGTATTTCACTTCCACAGTGCTTTTCGAATCTCTGCTAATTATCTCCACCTGCACTACGTGTGTTTAAATTACTCATCGTGACTCAGAAACTAGGCAGATCTTTTAAGATTTAACACAAAAGAGTTAGATTTGCGGTAGCGCTTGTATGTTCATGGTGATTGATTGCAGCAGTTTAGTGCATTAAAAGATCAGAACCAAACCTCAATGGAATCTCGAGGGCTCCCTCTAACATCACTGAGTGTCCAAGTAGTAGGAGACCATAAAAATCCGCCTCCTTCACTTTCACAAGCCAAGGCCAAAGACACGCCGCCGAGGATGAATGCCCCGCCGTCATCTCCCTTCGATACGAAGGTGTGAAGAACCTCCTCTGTGCCGCCATGCCACATCTTCGGCTTGTACGAAGTGATTATCCCGCTCGGCAGCATGACGGTGGCCACGCTTCCGTTCTCCACCGCCATCCTGGCGACGTAGCTTTGCCCGAAACCTGTGAAGGTGACTCCACGGCCGCTGAATTCACTCTCCAAGTACTCAACGTCTATAAATGGCGGAAAGGAAGCAGAGCTGATCGATGATGCCGGCAATGGCAGGTATCTTCTACTCGGATTGTGGTGGTAGCTAGAGGGAAGATGAGGAGGAAAAAGAGAGAGAGAGTTGACGAGTTTTGAGGAAGAGAGTGAAGTGATATTGGCTGAGAAGAGGGCGCTGAAAGCCATTGACAGACCTTTAAGGTTTTGCAGCTTTTCATTGCAAATTTCAATGGCAGCTTCTCTGAGTTGAGGTAGTGGGGAAGGTGGGGCCCCGTTATCCCGAAAGGGGAGGACTCTATAGATATTTGATATATGGGTGGCCAGGATCGGGGGATGTTGCTCCGCGTGATGAAGTAGCATCTCCTATTTTGCCGCTTTGTGTCATCGAATTAAATTGATGGTCCAAAATTTTTTTTATTTTTTTTAAATGTTAGAATAAATGTACATGGGTCGTCTGTTAATCGATGGCCTAAATTTTAAATTTGTTTTAAAATCATCTAACATAATCAACATGTTAGATCAGTATTATCTAATCGACGGCCCAAATTTTTTAAACGTTATAATTTTTATTATATACAGATTAATCATCTAATATAATCAACATATTTATGATTAGCATATTTTTTTCTTATATACAGCTTTACCAACAGTATACAGATCTGTCGACAGAATTTGCATTAGTATACATATTTTTTATATACCACAACTGATAAAATTACTGTATTTGCCCAAGAAAATATAGATTTAAATCTGTACACAGCAAAAATTCAGATTTAAATCTATATTTTTTTAAACTATACACATATTTAGCACAAAAATCTTGATTAAAATTAAGGGCAATAATCTATATATAATATGTATACAACCGGATCGGTTCATTTGAAAACTCATAAGCACATTTTCTGATCCAAATTTAACTTACAAAAAAATATTACTTATTTCCTTCATTTATAATATCATCATTTATAATCTGGATTAATTTTTTTTTAATCTCATCATTTTTTTTAAAAAAAAAATATAAATCTGGGCCGTTCGTTTCATCCGACAACCCAGAAGGGAGGCCCAAAATTAGGGGGTCCTACTATGCCTGGAAAAGTAGGATCCCCAGCACGAACATGGATTGGGTAATGTAAACAAATTCTTTAATGGCACAAAAAACACAAATTTATTTTTTATACACAATTTCTGTGCACAGCAAACACAAACACCACGAACCGGTAATTTTTTATTTTTATTTTTTTGAACTTTGTAATGGAAAAAATAATTTCAATTAATGAAACAAATGTAGTTTTATCTGTACACCCAGATTCGAAAAAAAATATTACAGGAAGAAATAAATTAATAATGTATTTTTTTCAGATTTTGTGAAGCAAAAAAAATATACAAATAGTAATGGAAAAATGCCATTGCCTGCTCTTTGACCTCTGTTAATGTCGCAGAATGTACAGATCAATCGTAAGAAAGATTGTTGATGAGTACTGGCAACAGTTCTCCAGTCTTTACCGTCCGCTGATTGAGATTCGTAGAGAGAGGCGACGGTTAGAGACGAATGCGAGGATTAGAGTCTTCAGAACTGAGATGATAGGGTAGAGCGTTTGAGAAAGTGAGAGATGGAGAGGAGATTAAAGTTTCGTTGCAAGAGAGATGAGTTGCTTCAAAGTGAAAGTGAGAGGAGGGAATACAAAATTTGGGGGGCAATTTTCTTAATTTTCGAATCTCGATCTGCGCCGTCCACGTGTCTTGAAATCGACGGCCCAACTATTTCTTATTTTTTTTATTTTGAAAATAAATCTCGACCATCCATGTGTCAAAGATCTGATGGCCCAAATTATGTTAAAATCTGAACCGTCGGATCTTTATATTAAAACCGACGGCCCAGATTTTAAAATGAATTTAAAAATTTAAAATCTGGCCCAGATCTGTTTTTTCTAACCTTAAAAAAAAAGAAAATTTGGATCGTCGGTTTGATCTGACGGTCCAAAAGGGCAAAGCAGGGAATGCTGCTTTCCCATACGAGACTTCAATATTTTTAGAATATTTGTAATTAATATAATTAATTAATTAATTATTATTTATATCATTATGTTTGCATAAAAATTAACTGATGAATAATATTATCTCACCCGATGTAATATTTTTGTAAATATTTAATAATAATAATAATAATAATATAAATAATATGATTTTAAGAAAGCTGAAATTTATTTATGATTTAATTATTTTAAAAAATTTAAATTAATCAAAAACATAAAATTGGAAATCATTTATGACATGAAAAAGTTAATATATATATATATATATATATATATATATATATATACTGTTTTTATTTAAGGTATTTTTTATATTTGATAGATACGTTTATAATGAGCTGACCCAAAAAGAGAAATGATCCAAATCCACAATGGCCCACATGCGCGTCTAGACGGTCAACGCAAGGCGTTGACTGAAAGGCCAATTTGGACGTCGAATAGGCTTCCAGAGACAATCAACATTTCTATTGATTGGAAGCGCTATAATAAGCTGGCCTAAGAGCAAGCCTCACGTGGGCCAGGCCCAATTGAACCCACGCCTCCGTACATGACCAATAACGACTCTTTTTTCTGATTTTGCACCCTTCCAAAAAAAATCTTCACTGTAACGAGTATTAACAAATTCAACACACGTCCTATGAAGAAAACGCCAAATTCTCTCTTCCTATCCATAGCAAACCCTAATGGTAATAAAGCATAGAGGGAAGGCAAGTAATCCCTAGAGTGTTACCGCCATTAAAGCTCCGTGTCAGGAAACGAAGCAATCCCAACAGGATGCAGGAATCAAACTTTCTTGCCCAAGGAAGGTCGCCCAACATTTCATCTATAAAAGCTCGTGGAATCTTCATTCCAGGGCACACTCATTACTTAGACTACACACGCTCATTATTCAAACTACACACGCTAACTGCTCAGACTACACACGTTACATTTCTCAAACTATAGAGGCTCACTTTTCTACTAAAAAAGTTCTCATAAGCTCACATAATGCTCTGACAATTCTAAAAGTCCCCACGCTTATAGAACTCCGACTCTCCTTCTCTCATTACGTTCCGNTGCGAACAAAGTGTTTAGAGATAGTGCTCCTCACGAATCGCTGAAAGCCTCATGTCAAGAACCAAACTCCCATCATAAACACTCTCTACCTTCTCATTACTCTTACCCCTTTTACCTTCTTAAAAGTTTGAATGCTGATTATTGACTTGAACATCAGAGTTGGACAACCTCCCACCGATGCCTGACCTTTCGTTTGTTGTAATGGTGTGTAGGGTCCGAACTTAGTAAAAGGAGTTGATTATAAATGATTAAGTTGACCCGAATCTATTCAAAACTTAAATCTAGTGACATATCAATATTATATATAATTTAAGATGAAATAAATATTATTTTAGATTTTATATCAATTATAATACTCAAACTTTCTTAGAGAAAAAGTGTAGCACAGCTTATCTCAGATACTTCAATACTCATAGTCGATAATCTAGTTAATTTCTATAAATTTCAATTAAAATAGAGAATTATAGTTGATATGTATCTAAATTAAAGGTCTAATCTAATACAGAGACGAACAAAGAAAAACTCGATTTAGATAATTTAATTTCAAGATCTTACACATCACAAAAAAATTAAAAATAAATGAGACGTGTTGTATTATTAAGAAAACTACTTCAATGCCTAATTTAATTTGGCCTTTAGAATCAAACCGTATGACTTCTTATTTCAAACAGCGGTAAAGAGCCTAAGACACTAGATGGAGCCCAATCAAGAACAAATTTAGTTGGATAATATCTTATTTTGACCGTATAATAATACAAATATTGTGTAATACTCGCGAATACAGTTATACGATTCTCATATGGTGGTACAAAGATCTCAAATACAGTATATTACTCAAGAAAAGTGTAATATAGTTTTTAAGTTGGGCACCCAATTCCACATCCGAGAGAAAATTTGGGTTTAAGTGTTGTTTAAGTATGTAATTTGACAAAATAATGATGCCTTTTGTTATGAAAAATCCGATCCTTCGCCAAATTACCGTCTCTAGCTTGATCTCTTGTGGACAAGTGATCCTTTTTGCATTTTATTATTGTACTAAAGGCTCCACACAGTATAAAAGTGATGAGATGGAATTGATAATTTTCTTTCAGATTTATTTGTTAATTGATGTATGAGACTGTTAGACAATAATTATCGAGAAACCCAGAATTAGATCCAAGATGGTGCCCCGATATTATTCGAACCGCCTAGAATGCCAACAATAGCCATATGGAGACCATGGTGTGTTAGGTAGCCAACAAGTAAACTCATGGGTCAATATTTTTGAAGTCTACTATTGAATTATGAGAATCAAAATGAACATATAAGATTATAATATTCTCAAATATTTTACATTATGGTCATGTCATAGTGCTTGGGCTACCATTATGTCAATTTTATAAGTCTACCCTTGACACTTTGATTGAAATCGGACTTTTTATTTGATCTGATTCTTTTAAATTAAATTTCATATAATTAAAGAGTTAGGCCTAATATAATTTTTAGGCCAAATATAACCACAAACAAAAATAATTGATTTGGCAAGACTCGACTTATATTTTATTTTATTATAAATATAAATTTAATATTTTATATAAGTATATGTTTTTCCAAATAAAATTAAAAAACCTTATTTTTTTAATATTTGGCACTTATTTAATGGTTGCTATTCTTATTTATAATTATACTCTTTGCAGTCATTTTTGATTGAATTGACTGGCTTGGATCACAAGGGCTGGCAGGCTTGACCTCAACAAACCATATTTTTCGTACAAAGTGTGACCGGTGGATAAAATAATATTCTTTTAAATATTTTTAGGTATCAAAATTTTTTAAAAATAAATTTTATTCATATATTTATTTATATAAATATAAATTTTTATATAAAAAAACCTAAAATCATCATGCCCATAAGATGTCTTGAACTAGCCCAATTTTAATTATAGATGGATATTATTATTATTTTTATCCAAACTTAATAGCCATTAATTTTCTTAAAATCTAACATGAATTTAACTCAAATTTAATTTTAATGGGGTTTTACTTAACATAGTGAAGCAAGGAGGATGGATGGAAATATCCAACGATTGTTTTTGCCAATTTTAAGAATTACAAGAGTAAATATCTTAATGCAAATGAATCATCGAATAACACCAACCCTATAAGGTCAACCGATTTTCATAAGTTCTTAGCTTTCTTATCACATTTCCTTTGTTTCAATTCCATCTATCATGATGAATTGAATTGGGGTGTGTAGAGAAATATAAATGATTATACAAATTGATCAATAATTATTAGGTATTGATCACTACCTTATAGGTATCACGGTAAACGGAGGTTTGTTTAAGTGATAAGAGATATTAAAGGATTGTGTGGTATTCGTACAAGTCGATCGAGGTTTGGTCAAATGTCAGCAAAGATGTGCGGGTTATGGTGCTTGTGCGGTGAAGCATGCCTGACGAGTGCATGAAGCACCATATGCCAAAGGGGCGTACCCTGAGGGATGTTCGAGCGTCGTTTTTAGTGGCACCTACGCTTGAGATGTGTCTAATGGGCACTAAAGTGTGACCTGCAATATAAAAACACGTGCTTCGCATTTTTAGGACATTTTGAAATTGTTTCTCACGCATGGATCGTCGAACAAAGAGAAAAAAGAATAAAAGAGAAGAGAAAGAGATTCGAAATTTAATTGTGATCCGATTTGAGTTTCGTTTTTTGTCAAGATTAGGTACATTATTCTAGAGCGGTTTTAGAGCATATTTTTGTATGGTTGATATTATTTCTCGTTATATTTCTTTTGTGAGTTATTGGGTGTATTAAGTAAGTTATAATTAACCATGCTTCATTTGAAATTATAATGATGTATTTTCGAAAGAGATTCTTATAATCAGCACTATTATAGTAAATTATTTTAAAATTTATCTTATGATTTTTTTCTTAATTAAAAAAAAATTTTTACGTTAAAAATATTATATATTATTATATTTTTGTACTTCATAAATTTAGTGGTTGACAATTGATCGAGAGTTTAAATTTTATTATACTATACCAGATTGTGTATATTCGAGTCAAACCCCAACAATAATGTCACATATTAATAGTTGTTGAAGGTGGTGAGTAATAATCTTGTTATTGATATTTTCTAGGCAATGATCCTATTTCAGAGCCAAAAAAATATTTATAGTTATCATCGATCAATTGCTATTTTATTAATTGTTTTTACCAGTACAGGGGTCATAGACATTGTCGCACGATAACCATTGCCATTGTTGGGGGTATCAACAACAAACAACAGCGGGTTGGGAATGTCAATCGCGATGGTTAAAGAATTTGTAGCCTAAAAGTCAGGGTAGAGGCATACCATCGGTGGCCAATGGTGGTGACTTGAGGCATCACCCTTAACAATGGCTACGGTAGTCATGGCATGTTTGTTGGCAAGCGACCGATCAAGATTTGGTCATTCTAAGGCAATGGCATGTGATTGGCAATATAAAGAAGGATTTTAAAAACTTGTGACCATTGATGGTAGTTCAAGGCATTGTTGGCTTGTCAGACCCTGTTGAGATGGGTTCATGGGCAGCTAAGATTGGGAGACCGAAGATTCATTAATAAAATCTTAAATTTTAGATTGAAATAAGTAGAAGCAAAATATGAAAATTTCGTATTTGAGTATAATAAATCCATAGTCATACCGAACAAACAAAATATGTTAGATTTTCATTCCATTATATTATAAGTTTTAAGTACTTAAGTAAATATTCAACTCGACAATATCCACATAACTTATAATATATATTTAGACAAATTGAAAAATATTTACCTTCAATAATAAAAAAAAAAACTATATAATTCGGGAGAGAGGACAGAAGAGCCAATAAGTATATAGTTTGTGTGCATGAAAAATTAAAAAAAAAAAAAATCAATACATTCATTAACTAGTATTATTGACTAATGATGAATAGTAGATAAAATTCTAAAATAACTTGAAAAGTCATTTTTTAAAGCTTAAACTTAAATTTTCTATATATGTTAGGAAAATATTTCTCATTAATTTCTTTTTCATTAATATTAGCATTGGACTAAAATAAACTGCTAATAATTAATTATTTTAAAATAATTAAATTTAATTAATTTTTAAATATTAAAAAATGTTAAATTATAGGTGTTTATTTTTATTTAGCCAATTGAGATTGAAAGATATACAAGCACTTTCTCTCCTAAGAAAAGCAATCCCCCCCCCCTCCATTTCTCTTCATTATTAAATTATTAGAATATTGATATTTTCTATCAAAAGGTATGTTTTGAATAGATATATAATAAAAAATATAATTTTTTATTTAATTATTAAATAATTTATTAGTCTAAATTATTTATATATAATTATAATATTAATTAACTTAATTATTAAATAAAATATCTATCATGAAATATTTATTATATTTCTTACTTATCTTGTCTCTTTCTGACCCTTTCCTTTAAATATATTTCTATACAATCTGTCCCTCCATAGCAACTTTGATAGATAGAAAAGGTTTATTACCCAAGTGAAGAAATGTAAAGATAACTCAAAATAAGAACCACAATCTAAGAATCTTTATGCAGAAAATCTTTCAAAATAGCAAGAAAATACCACAAAAGCAAGCTTATTGGAAAACCCCACTAAAAATATTTATGACTTTTAAACTTTTGAAAAGAAAAATTATAAAAAATTCTCTCACACTTTCACATAGAAAGCCTTGTAGCACCTTTTTTTTCTCAATAGTTCAATAATATTTGTTAGTCTTTTATTCGTATATGTTAAATAAAAGACTCTATTTATATGGGTTTTCGTCCCTTACGATATTTTTTCAAACAGTGCAAGACTTTTATAAAAAAAAATATCTTTATTTTATATATGAAAGTTGAGGAGTTATTTGATATACATGATCTCCCCCTCTATGGCACTTTTCATAAGTTGAAAATGCTCAAGAGAAAATAAGGGTAAGTCATTCTAAACATGCCAATAAACCAGAAAAAAAGGAAAGAAGATGAAAAAAGGACAGAGTTGAAAAGAGAAGAAAAGGAGCCAAGTTGGGAAGAGCCAAGCAAATTGAACATGGAATGGCCACTTTGTGAGTCATTAGATATAAATTTCACTATTATGTATTTTTTTTTATTTATTTGAAAAAAGTTTTAAAAAATTATTTAATGAAACATATGAGCCATTAAATTTGATAAGATTAGGGGAGTCTCAAATTTTGATTAATTTTGACTCTATAAACTTGAAGAAGCAAAATATTTAGGAATATATACTACAAGTATTATATATTCAAAAACAAGATATTGGTAGCAAAGTTTAATACCAAGACAAGTATGGATAATTAAATAACTAACACATGGGTTTTGGTGACTGAAAAAAACCTCAATAATTAATAATTATTTAATAAAATCTTCTAAATTTTTATGACCAGTGAAAGTATTGTATTATAAAAGTTAACTTGCAGTTCAGAAGTTATAAATATATTAAATATTAGCCGACTTAATCCTGACTTGTGATTCCTACCAAAGATATCTTGAATTTGCTTGCAATAGTATAACCGAATGCTTTTCGATCTTATTTCACTTATCGTAGAATCTCGAACACTACTAGATCACAATATCCATGCCACGAACGTTTGGACTAGGGCTTATAAGTTGGAGTTACTATGAAAAATAATGGAGAATATATTAGGTAAAAAAACCTTGACAAAATATAATAAGAGTAAAAGTTTAGCCTTTTTAAATAAATGGTGACTATTCACTTTTATCAATGAGAGTTTCAAGATTGTAGCCTTTTTGCACTTTTTGGTCATATTATTAATAAATGGAAGTGAAGTATATATCGAGAAGATTGAAAATTAGATAAAAAAATATGTGACTATTTACAAAATACGTCTCAATGCACGTATGCTAAATAGGCACGCTTTAGACGTAGAAGTTTTAGTCAGAGATCCCTATTCCAACGCATGTGCATTGCTTAGGTGTACATTATATGCCGACATTCTAGATAAACAGTACTCATACTTAGCTTGGCTGCATATCATGTATGGGCATTTTGAATGAACGATATTCATATGTGCCTTAAATGCACATCAAGCATGGATATTTTAGATGAGTAACGCTCATAGGCAGCTTGGGTGTACCCCAAGTATGGGGGTATTATGGACAAAATATACACATGCACTTATCCGGTGTAAGTCAACGTGTGGATACTGAGAGATAGTGTATTTGAAAATAATAAGCATGTATCCGATACTTATCTTAACCAATACTTGAAAATTCTTCAAAAAACATGCTTTATTTATTCATGAAATATATCAATATAAAATATTTTTAATAATATATCTATTCGGTGGTTCTATGATAAAATCCCTTAGTATGAAAAATAATGAAGAATGTATTAGGTGAAAAAACCTTGATAATTTATTATAAGAGTAAAAGTTTGATTTTTTCAAATATATAGTGACTATTCACTTTTGTCAATGAAAGCTTCAAGATTGCAACCCTTTTGCATTTTTTGGTCTCATAATTAATGAATGGAAGTACAATATATATCAAGAAGATTGGGAATTAGGTAAAAAAATATGTGGCTACTTAGAAAATATGTCTCAATGCATTTGCGCTAAAAAGTTACGCTTTAGGGACATAAACTTTAACAAGAGATTTGCATCCCAACATACGTACGCTATTGAGGCACACATTATATATGAGCATTCGATAAATGATGTTCTTTCTTAGTTTGAGCGCACATCATGCATGGCATTCTTGATGAACGACATTGATGTGTGGCTCGAACGCATATCAAACGTGGATATTATTGATGGCAATACTCATCTGTGATTTGAGCACACCTCATGTATGGATATTTTTGACAAAATGTGCAATTGTGCTTATTAGGCATAGGTTAGGCATATATATTGGGAGATGGAGCATTTGCAAATATCAATATTGGTCTTCACCGATACTTGAAAAATTCTTTGAAATATCTATTTTATTCGATTACAGAATATGTTGATATAAAATATCACTAATAAAATTTATATCAAATTATCTTGCATTACAAATAAAAGGGCAACATCTTACTCCTAAGATGCAGCCCTCCGAACTCGTGGCTAGGCTGTTGTTTGTAATGAAAAGGACAATCACGCGTATTAAATTTTTACATCGTGCCATTTAAAAGGATTAAAAATAAATTGATTGCATTGTAAAGATATAGTAAAAATTAATTAAATTTATAATCTCTTAGTTCCAATGAAAAGAAAAAAAAATTTTAATATTGCTTTTAAAGCTTGTTATTACAAGTTTATGGTTGGCTATGAAAAACTTGAATAAAAATAGGGATATTGTTGCCTAGGCTAATAAGTAATAAAACATAATTTGAAAAGCAATAAAGATGATTAGACATGGGTAGTGACTATACAATTAAGGGGGTGGGGGGGGGGGATAGTAAGACTTAGGACAGTTAGGTAACTAATATTTGGCATTAATTAATGCATAGTAAATAATCTTCAATTTCATATATTCAACTATTGATTTTTGACAAAGAAGCCAACCAAAAGAGGAGGAACAAGTGGAACAGTTTTAGTGGTCCTTAGCTAAAATTTGGGTTATCTATTTATTTATATTTATATATAATTAAACAAAATTAAATCACCAAGTTGAAAAAATTAGATATATATTAAGTAAACACAAGTCTTAACTTAGAAAGTAAAGAGTAATTTAAGTAGTAGGTATGAAGAAAAGGAAAATCCCTTTTTTTTTTTTGGTTTATAAAGCTAATAGTTAGTAAAATAAATCGGATGAAATTGAATCGATGACAATAACAAATATGTGTGGATTATTTGCTAACTATGCTACCATTATGATTTGAATTGGGCCATCTCAGTATCTTAAGTTGATGACATTTTTGAATTTAAAAGTATATGCATATAGTTAGATTTTGGATCATTCCATTACAAATCCTATGCCCATTGATATATCATCCAGTAATACACTCTAATAGAGATGGCAAGCAAGGGTCGATTGAGAGTCAACTGATGGTTAGTCGAGTGTGAGAATTCAGTAAAGGTTTGTGTGATGTTTTTGCACGATTGATCGAGTGTTAGCTAAGTGATGAGATTCATTAGAAGATTGCATAAGGCTTATGCAAGGTCTACCTGAGCAAAAATTATTCTTAATAAATTGAAAATTTTTGTGTGTGATAGTAACAAGATAGACAGTTGTATGCCAATCCCAATAATAATAGCACTTGAAGGGTACACATGTACGAATTGTTCAAAGCGATTACACTTGATTTATGTGAAGAGTACTTGTATACCAATAGTATTATAAAAACTCACGCGTGTTTCGCTAAGGTTGACACAAACGAAATTCTTAAGTCTTTCGAGCACCAATGTAGAGAGAAAAAGAAAGATGAGGAGAGAGAGAGAAAAAAAAAAGAAGACTTATCTATTTGAATTTCAAATCGCATTTCATTTTTTGTTGATCATGGGTAAGTTATTCTTAGTAATGTTAAGAATTTCAGTGGTTATTTTCTTCATATTTGTGCTTGTAGTCTCTAGTGCATGGGTTTGTTATAACAAAGTATTGCAACCCTGTGCTATTGAAGGTTTTTTTTATAATGAACACTTATCATATAATAGATATTTTTTAAATTTATAATCTTATAGTTTTTTTTTCATTTTCAAACGAAATTTTTTACATAAAATATTATACCTCATCATTTGTATTTATTCTCTTATTTTATGTGTTATCATATTATCTTCTCACGGTTATAATAAAAAGGTTCAAAAATGATTATTGTAGAGATTAATTTTTGATTTTGTGAGCAACTTTTCAACATTCGGAACCCTAACAAGTCAAAAAAGGTTGTCGTGCTAAAATTGTTTGGACTAATGAAGGGTGACAACAAGATGATTTGTTTGAATGATATAAACTATGTCTTATTGGGGAGCAAAATGAAATATCTATTGTTTGTCATAGTAATGTATCTTTCGATATTTATTACCCAAAAGTCTAAATTAAAATTTAATGAAGAGTAAAATTTTTGATATAAGTACATTTATGGGTATATTTAGCAATTTTTTGATAACAATATTTACAATCATATTTGTAATAAAAAACACGTAAGGGAAGTGTGTGAGAACCTTGAAGTGCTTTATGATTTAAAGATCAATAACCGTAAACTGTATCACTTGATAAAATTAATATAAGTGAGGTATTAGGAAGGGGTTCTATACCTAATTATCTAAATGAGTTTCAAGTGCAAATTAACTAATTAAATGGTAGAGGTATTAAATTCGACGATGAATTGTTAGGGTTTTGGTTGTTGACTACACTAATAGATTCAAAGGAGGTCATTTAGATCATAATTACCAACACCTCCCCAAGTAGTATAGTGAACTTGGAAATGGTTAATAGTGTAGTCCTCAATGAGGAGATAAGGAGAAGGTCATGAGACTCCGTGTCCTCACATTCTGAAGTGTTGGTCTCGGAGTTATAGTGAAGAGGTAAGAGGAGAGTTCCCATGTCTAATAAGAAACGTTGGAACAAGTTGAGATCGATATATCAAAATCTCAAAGGCTACTATTGCTGAAATAATAGCCACATGAAGAAGTACTATTATAAGTAGAATTATAAGATTGAAGAAGTAGTAAAAAAAAAGTCGAGAAGTCCTCAGATGATGAAGGAGTTTCGATTGTTACCAAATTTGATTTTCTTATCATATGCAAAGAAGCCATAATCAATGTGGCCGATCAAGAGATGAGCTATGTGATCGACAGTGGTGGATCACTCAACGTGACATTTAGATGAGACTTTTTCACATTTTATACTTTTGGTGATTTTATGGCGTTAAAATGGTTAATGATGGATTGCCTCATAGCATGGATTGTAATGACGTGTGTTTGACCACAGGTAATGACACAAAGTTGGTGCTTAGGGAATGTGTAAGGTGTAAATCCTAAATAATTATTTTAATGATGATTTATTTTTTAAATTAATTAAGATTTCATATTAAAAATTAAATTTAGAATCGATATAAGTTAGACTGAGTAGTATCTAACTAGTGATTGACCCATACTTAAGCGTGTTTTAGATAGAATATCCATACCTAATGTACACTCAAACAACGCATATGTATATTTGGGACATATTGTTGGAGTCTAATGCATCCTTGAGAGGCACCCATGTACGAAGCAAATTGTGCTTTGATGCTTGATCAGTGTATGACTAATGTACATGTATCAATTGTCTATAAATACAACTTTTAGTTAATTTGGGGTCATTTTTGTATTAATTTTTGAGAAAAAAGAGAAAAAGAAAATAGAAAAAGACATAGGAAAAGAGAGAGAAAGAATGAGAAATTATATATTAATTATGAGATTTTTATGTAAAATCAAGTGAAGATAAGTGTATCCAAACTCATTATTCTTTTATTTTTATTCATTTCTAATAATTTTAAATATTTTTTATTTTAAATATTTATCTATGTTTTATTTTTATACTTAAAATAATTATACTTTACATACTTGTGAATCTAATATCAGATCATAAGTTTTTATGAAATATATATTTTAAATTTATATAAATCATATTTAGGCATTAAATTTTTGAAATAATATTCTTACATGCCTTCTAAATTTAAATATATATTTCTATATATTTTAAATTCTTATATAATTTTTCATGTATATTTATATTTGAAAAGGAATTGATAAAATTATTTTGAAGTATGTAAATTTCTTATATCCTCCGTGTATAATAGTTTTATATTTTATAAATTATACTTTTAAACTTTTACATGTCTTCAATTTCTATTTTATTGTTTTTGTATGTCTATAATTTTGTTACATGTCACATATTTAGAAAAAAATATAAAAAAACTCTATATAAACTATAATGAAGAAAATATTTTTATTTAGTATGAGTGAAAATTAAGAAATGGTTCTATTTGAGTAGTTTTTAGTTTGACTGAATATAAATAATTATAAAGAATTAATAATTATATTTTGACATATCATAATATATTATTAACAAATTAAAGGTTGATCCTATCAACTGTGGATTTAAAAATCAACATTTAACCATTTTTATAAGGTTATATATAGACAGTTTACTTACGAGTATTAAATAATAGTATATATTTTTTGATTATGTGGAATCAATTATAACCTAAATTTTAATATTCACATTTTGTTGGAATGATCATCATCGACATTGATATTTTTAGTATATTTGTATAATTTGAGTATATTTTATATATTTACATATTTTTGACATGATTTATGACACTGTATAGATCTAAATGCAGTTTAATTATTACTTTTGCATGAATTATTTAAAAATAATATTACCCAAATTTTAGATTTTCTATTATGGCATAATCTCTGCATGTTTCATTGATATGTATCTACATATAAAATTATATATATGTCTTGTTGAGTGATTGATTTACCTTTACATTTATTTTGTTAATTCTCTAAAATAGCATGCTTGAATTTACTTATAGAATTGGACAAAAAATTTACTTAGTTTAGTTATAATTTGTATTCAGATTTTTATTTGATCTATTTTAAAATTATTGTATATTTTAATTTTTGTTATATCGGACTATTG
This sequence comes from Nepenthes gracilis, assembly GCA_033239525.1. Lineage (NCBI taxonomy): Eukaryota > Viridiplantae > Streptophyta > Magnoliopsida > Caryophyllales > Nepenthaceae > Nepenthes > Nepenthes gracilis. The sequence goes on along the minus strand of BSYO01000019.1, from coordinate 13,743,923 downwards.
ATGATAAGGATGATATTCTAACAGTTAAGCAGTTTTTCAGTTAAGTTTATGAATTTGATACTTTGATATTAGTTAAGTTACTTTTTTCTAACGTGTGATTTGAAATTAAATAACTATCGACATTTAGAGCCACTTTCGATATAGCATTTATGTCTTGTAATTTAATTTTTATATTATTTAGTTCATTTAATGATATTTAATTTATAGGTTTCTATCCAAGTATTCATTTTTAATTTTTAAGTTAGTAGAATATACAATTAAAATTTTGATTTTTAAGAAAAAAGAAAATTTTTATTTAAATTAACTTTGGATTAGATAATTAATAAATTCGACTAAACAAGGATATGACAGAACATATAACGCGTCTCGAATATCCAGTTAAATCTTATTTCATCTAACAAGTCTGATGATAAGGGGTTTTGTAAACATTTTGCAAGGGCGCGTGAAAATTAATTAAAGAGTCTCTAGTGATGACTTGTGGGAAGAAACTTTTCAACTTGTGCATGTTGCAGGCCTTGATTGTAGTTGGACACATAAATGAAGCTATGATTGATGAATCTTTGGACTTATGACACAAGTTTTTGAGCCATATGAGCAAGAGAGAATTCAATCGTTTGGAAAAGAAAAACCTTTTTTTTTTTCCGTGTGTGAATGAGGCATAACTAAATATATGCCCCCATTATACGGTTGGAAAATAATAGAAAGTGTCACTATATAAAAACTCATCTATGAAGAAGGCAAATCTCTTTGAACTCGTGCATACCAACATATTTGGTCTTCTAAAGATAAAAATACTCTATATAGCACTTTACTTCATAGCATTTATCCCTTAAATGGTGCACTTTACTACATATGTATCATTTAAAGAAGGGTCAAGTTTTTGATATTTTTATGTAATTTCATTCTTTGGTTGAAAGATAAACGAGGAAGACATTATAGTGTGTCCGGAGTGACAATGGAAGAGAATATATTGGAGTATTTGATTTATATTGTCGGTCTCATGGAATACGATACTAAAAGACTCTCTGGAAGACACTGCAATTACATGGTGTGGCCGAGAGAATAAATCAAATATTAATTGAGAGAGTTCATTATATACTTTCAGAGGAAAAGTTTCCCAACTCATTTTAGGGATAACTTTTAAATGCAATGACTCATATAATCAACCTCTTACCTAACGGTCATCTGAATGATAATGTACTAGACAATGTGCGATTCAGAAAGGAGGTCTCTCACGATTACTTGCACATGTTTGAGTATAAATTCTTCGTTCATGTTTTAAGAGGTTAGAGATCTAAACTTTACGTGAAGACATGACAATATATCTTTCTTGGATACGGAAAAGATGAATTTAGCTATTAATTCTATGATTTAATGGAGAAGAAGCTTGTGAGGTTTGGAGATATAGTGTTCATTAAAGATGAAATCATTAGGATATCGACAAAGTGAAGAAGGTGATCCCTAGCAACAACAATAATAATCCGCTTTACGATATAGATTCTATGCCATACAGATAGATGTTAATTCAATTTAAAGTTAATGCTCGAGATGATCATAAAGGCAATAGAGATTATGGATTTTTGCTCTTGATAAGGTGAATGATGCTAATACTAGTGATGATATTTATGAAAATGAATTTCCTAAACTTGCACCGACCATCCTGTTCTAATAAACCATGAGATATCAACATCCCTCCTTATGTTTATTAGCTTATAAGTATGTGTTACTTACCGATAATAGAGAGCTTGAGTGCTTTGATGAGGCCATGGGGGATAAATACAGGATATAATGAATTTACATGCATGATGAAATGAAATCATTGCATGAAAATCCCCCTCTTGATTTGATCAAGTTACCTATAAGCAAATGAGTATTGAAAAATAAGTGAATTTTCTGTTTGAAATCTGATAAAAACAACCCTTAACCAAAGTATAAAATGAGATAGATTATAAAGAGATTTGGTCAATATAAGGGTATTGATTTTGAGAAGAATTTTCTCTCATTGTGAATTTGTTTTCATTCAAATTATTCTTGAATTAGCCGTGACCTTCGATCTAGAGATTGAACAATTAGATCTGCAAACGGCTTTCCTGCATGTCAATCTTTAAGAGAAACTTATATGGAACAACTAAACTATTTTCAAGTTAAAAGAAAAAAGTAGCTAGTATGCCGTTTGAATAAAAGCTTTTATGGATCAAAGTAAGTCTCTAGATAATGGTACCAGAAATTAGAATTAGTAATAATGAGTCAAGGATATCGAAAGGTTACTTCAAATTATTATATCGTCATTTAAAGGTTCTCAGAAAAAAGTTATTATCATCCTATTCTATATGAATGACATACTTATTATGGTATAGAATGCCTCTTAGATTGGTAAGTTAAAGAAGTAGCTTGAGTATTATTATTATTATTATTATTATTATTATTATTATTATTATTATTATTATTATTATTATTATTATTATTATTATTATTATTATTATTATTATTATTATAGTATGAAAGATTTAAAGCAAACAAAGCAACTTTTTAGTATAAGAATGTTTTATATCCAAAAAGCAAAGAAGTTTTGGATGTCATATGTGAAAAAGCACGTTTCGTGCTACCGTGTTTTGACCCCGTTAAATATATATCGGAAGCAACAATAAATATTAAATATCTAATACACGTAAAAGATATTTAACACTAGATGCATACGAGACTAGCAATCATGCACAATATAAACAATCACAAGCAATAATTAAGAGCGATAAAGATAAAGACTCAATTTTTGGTGATGAAGTGAAAACTATCACCGGTATCGAAAAAACACTCCGGGCTTCAACGGCCAGGGAAGCAATGCACTATGAAAATCAACTTACAGCCCGGGTGGTAACGACGCTATCCTAGCCGACTTACTCCCGACACGTGATCCCTACCAAGGAACTCCTTGATTTGCCCACAGCAATCTAACCCTGGCGACTCCTTCCGGTCTTCACGTCAATCTTCCTCGAACTACTTGAATTTCCTATCACGAACGAGTCTCATTCTTCACGAACCAAAGTCTCCAACAATGGTAGAAGGCAAACTTTCAATGGTGAAAGAGAGTTGGTGAGAAAACTAGTTTGAGCATGTAACAATCCTTTGGTGATTAGTTTTCTCAAGATGTGCAAGTATATTGAAGCATGAGAGGTTTTTTTCTCAAAGAGGCACGCACATCAGATTTCCAGAAGTTTTAGGGTTCAAAACATAAGTCCCATATTTATATTGGAGCCAAAATCGCGTTCAAAAATTTAGTATAAGAATGTTTTATATCCAAAAAATTATGTGCAAAGAAGTTTTGGAAGGCCCGAGCGCGTGTCAATGAATTTTAAACCGAAACCCACTCACATTGTAAAAATGCGTCAACAATGCTACATTGTAAATGTGAATGTTTCATTGAGAAGTCCAAACTGGTGATAACTACACTTGTCAATTATTTTAAACTGAGTAATTGGCAAAGCTTTTCTACGGATGATGAAAAGGTCAAGATGAGATATGTTCCCCACTCTTAGCCATTGGTAGTGTGATGTATGTGATGGTATTTACTACACTAAGACGTAATCATGTGGTTAGAACCGTCTGTCAATTTCTTTTCAATTCTAGAAAAGGAATATTAATTAGTAGTGAAATGGATAATGAGGTATCTTTGGGATACTTTTAAAATGTGTTTGTATTTTGGCAATAATAAGTCACTTGTGGTTGGAAACTCTGATATTGATATGGCAAGTAATATTAACTCTCAAAAAATCTATCTCAAGTTTCATTGTTATATTTATGGAAAGTGTTATATCTTAATAGTTGAGGCTATAAAAGTAAGTTGCTCTTTCTATCACCAGGGATGAATACATCGTGATAACAAAAATGAGTATAGAAATATTATGGATAAGAAAATTTATTTGAAAACTCGACTTTAAGTAAAGACGATATGTGATATTTTGTAATAATCAAAAGACTATTTATCTTTGTAATAATTCTTCATTTCAATCTAGGTCAAAATATATTGACATTTGGTATCATTGAATAAGAAATATTATTAACTTGGAGTTATTAAAATTTAATAAAGTTAGGATAAAAAACAATAAGTCAAAGAGGATAATAAAGGTGGTGCAAAAGGAAAAGCCTACATTATGCTAAATGATTAACGGGACGATAATAGCCCCTACAAGGTAGTGAAGAAGGTTTGTTAGATTTTAATTCACTCCTTTATAAATTACACACTTATTAACATGTTATACAGTGGCACCCTCGGGAAAGCACTAAATAAGGGTCAGTCAGCGATTGGTTGACTATCAAAATCACTAGATGTTCACACAATATTTTTGTGAGGTCACTGAGTATCCATCGAGTATCAGATGAGTGACAAGATTCACGAGAAAATTGCACAAGGTTTATACAAAGATCGGCTAAGCAAAAATCATTCCCAACAAACCAGAAATATTTATGTGTGATAGGCATAGGATAAATGCCCGTCCATCAATTTATGTAGAAATAGTATCTAAAGAGTATAGGTATGTGGATTATTCAAAAAGATCACACCAGATACACGTGAGCAGTATATGTGTACTAATACTGTAATAAAAGCTCGTGTGTCTTCTACTCATATTAATACATATATAAATTATTAAAACTTTTTGAGTGCTGAAACAAAGGGAGAAATAAGAAGAAGATAAATATTTATTCATCTATTTAGAGTTTAAATTATATTATAATTTTCGCTGGCCTTAGATATGTTACTTTTAGTATCGAGAAGAATATTTGACTAATTATTTTCTTCTTATTCAATATTATATTATTTATTACTCAGATTTGTTGTTATAAGGTGTTGTATCATTGTGTTATTGGAGGATTTTTTTATAACCGAGGCTACTTACCGTATAGTAAATATTTTTCAGATTTACAATTTTATTATTTTTTTCTCATTTTTGAGAAAAATTTTTCATGTAAAATATTATATTTATTTATTTATATATATTATCTTACATTGTGTATTATTATATTATTTCTTTATAGGTTGAAACAAAGAGCTTGAAAATAACTTTTGTAGAGATTAATTCTTAATTTTATAAGCAAACTTTTGGCATTCAAAACTCTAACAATTAATCTAATGAAAGTGTGTTAGGCATTATTTTTTAGATAAATTTTAAAAAATAATAATTAAATATTTACAAAATTTTCAGCTAAAAACATAATGGGGATAAGTTGGTTTTAATTTTTTAAAGTAATTTTTAGATCATAATTTTTGTTTAAAAAAATCCTAAATATATAAAAATTATGTATAAATTTTCTAAATTTATTTTTCAAAATAAATAACAAACACTCCTAAAAGACTGCATAGGTTATTAATTAAAGTATCACCCTTAATTTTAAAACTTACAAGATCAATGTTGGCATCATAGTCTTTCTTAATATAATATTAAATAATGTAATTTCTTATTAATTTATTTATAATAATAATTTATATAAAAATAAATAAATAAATAATATATATATGCTATGTCACTTGAATTTAAAAAAATTATCCAAATATTATTCCAAATATTTAATTATTTGATATCCAAACTCGGGCTTTATATTTTTATAAAAATGGTTAAATTTCTATATTTCCACTAAAATAAAATCAATATTAAAAAGGTTTATTAAAAAAAACCTAATCAATTAAATTAAAATAATTATTAAAGACGACTTGAGATGATGTGGTTATATCCGTGACTATAAGTTTGAGTCATGTCACTGTTCATATGACTTTGTTCATATATATAAAATTATACACGTAATTTATGTTAAGTTTTGAAAAATAAAAAAAAAATAAATTGAGATTGTTCTAAGTTATTTTGAACTTTTAACAAATTTTATTTGACCTTTTAGAAAAATATAAGTTTAAAAATAATAAAAAATAAAATAAATATATTATTATTTGTATATATGAAATAAATATATTTAAAATTTTTATGACTTTTATATTAATGGTTCTGTTGGGTCCAACTCAAAAATGGACCTGGAACAGCAAGGCCCTAGACCACATGAAGCCCAAAGAGTCCTAATGAGCGGCTCAAATGGCGGCCCAGAGAAGCGGTGGATTAGCGCATCTCCGCAGCCTGCTAAGATGATTGCAGACGGCAGAGATCAAACTAGAGGATGCCAGCTAATAGGGAACAAGGTCAACATTGGCTAGCTATAGTGTGCACCCCCGGTAGCCTCTAAGCCAATCCAAGTAAGGTAAAACAGACCCGTGCCAATCACACCTGACAACGGTCCTTGCGCCATCGCAAAGCGGCAATTGATACCGCTGACTACCGCCAGCAGTCAGCGGCTGGTGAATCTCAGCTTGACATATGTTGAAGACTTCCACGCTGAAGGTCCTCTACCATGGAGCCTACAAATATCCATTCCTTCAACAAGAAAAGGGATCCCCCGATCTCAATCTGATGCTCGATCAATCAAATGCCATTAATCCTAAAGCCTCTATTGATTAACCTAAGTGAGCCACTCCCAACAGTGTAAACGGAGGAGCCCAACCTCTCGTAATCACTCAACGCATCTTGCATCCTTTCCTTTCACTCCTTACCTCATTTTTACTTACACTCCTACATCTTTTCGTTCTGGAAAAAAGTCTTCTGATTTGAATGTCGGAATACTTTCGGTGGGAGAACATCCTGTCGACTTCTAATATCTTATTTATAGTTTGTATTATATAGGACCCAGGTTGAGAAGAGCGAAAATCGGACCCGTTTGAGATTCAACTCAGTCATGAAATTCGAAAACTCCATAATCCGCCAGAGAACTCATACTCTGGGACACAACGGGTTCCCCTCTACTTATCAAATGTAATATAAAAATTCTATGTGTGGCTTATATTTTGACGAGTGAAAAATAAGAAAATGGGTTCTTCTTTTTTTCAATAAGATTATTAGATTAAAATCGAATAGTATTTATTTAAAAATAAAAATGTATATATTAAAAATAATTATATTTTTAATTTTTTTATAATATTGATATTTATTAAATATTAAATTTAATATTTAAAAAAATTATTAAAAAAATAATAATTTAAATAATATTATTTAATACTTAAATTTTAATTATTAAATTTTTTTATTAAATAGACAAGACAAAAAAAAGTAGGATCTTATTTTTTGAAAAAAAATGTACTATCCCTAAATCTTAATAAATACTATGAAGAAGAAAAATGATATTAAATCAATATTTATATGATTATTTAGAATTATTTATCTTCACAATTTTAGTATTTATCTTTCTGTTTACTAACTAAAAAAAGGTATTTTAAAAATTATCTAATTTATTTTTTTACATTTTATTTAATTTTACACATTTAAAATAATAAATTAATCATTATTTTTACGAAATTTTATTTTGAATATTTGAAAAAAATATGCAACGATTTTTTTTTGAAAAGAAGAGTGAGGGAGTAAAAAGGGGAAAAAAACACTTGGTTGAATACATCGCCACAATTGCATGCTCCACGTTTCTTCGTATAAAACAGAGCTTGCCCACACCAGCCAGAAAGAGAAAGATAAGCAAAGCAAAACGTTGGCATTGCAGAATCCCTCGTTCTTCTCACCTAAACCTACTATCTAATAATCAAAGCTGAGATTAATTCAACGCAAAACTCATTTGTTGATTCAATTGATTATCTGGATGTTTCTTCGAACTTAGGCATCAGTTTCATCAAGAAAATAAAAAAGCAGCAAAATAGTTTTCAAAGGTAAGTCGGTGAAGATCTGACTCCGATCGGCTTATGAATTTATACCCTTTAAGCTTAATTTTATTGATCATGTAGCCGATCCTTCTGTTTTTTGCAGCTTCAAGGAACGATCTGTAAGTGCTGTCTCTCTCTCTCTCTCTCTCTGATCGACCTTCATATTTTTGAATTTGTTCAATTTTTTTTATCTAATTCGATGTTTCGATGGTGCTCTTTTTTTTGAAACATCGATGTCTAATTCAATCAAGTTCATCTTTAGTTATTGCTTGTTAAAAATGGATGAACTTCTCTGTTACTTGGTTGATTGTTAGATAGATATGTGTTCGAGTTTTTGCTTTTTTTTAGATTGTTAGATTATGCTGACGGATCATCTATTGGCTAGCTTTTTTAGTTGACGATGACGGATTTTAGTCAGAAATTAATACAAAAAGGTCAGACTTGAGTGTTTAATTAGCTACATTTGTTGGTCTTGCAAAATTTGATTGTTAGGACACAAAGGAAAGAAAAAACAATTAGTCGACAGGAAGGAACAAAACGAATTTTTGTAAGTAATAGCATTCTCCTTTTTTAAAAAAGAAACGAGATAATATTGGCATGTATGTCTGCACAAAATTATCCATGTGAAATTTGTTACTAAAATTAGGATTTTACCCTGCTGCATGTTCTGGAAGTTGAGGGGCATTTTAAATTATTGTATTGAATATGGTTACTGTTTGTTACTTCAATTTTCTGCATTTCTGAATCGAATGTGCAATTATTTTTTGGTCTTTCTGGTTCAGGAGGCCTGAAGGGAGTGTGTTGTAATTTAGGGTAATGTGAATTGCATGGGTCGAGGATGCCTGAGCTTCGAAGTGGAGCCCGAAGATCTAAACGAATAAGTGAACTTCAGCCAACTGCCATTCAACTGAACACTCAAGTAGAGAATTTGCCTCCCCCTACCCAAAACAAACCTAGAAGAAGAGCTGTTGGGAGAGGACGAGGTGCTTATGTAGCTGCTCTTTCGACAAAAAGACCTCAAGCAGAAGCAGCAGCAGCAGCTAGGCAAACTGGTGTTGGTAGAGGCAGGGCTATTAGATTGATAAATTTAGAACCTGGTATTCCCTGTGAGGTTCTTCCCCCAGTTGCACCCTTAGCAGCTGCAGAAGTTGCTCATAATCAAGGGGAGGGGGCAGCTGGTAAAGATCTTCAAATGGAGGGTGGAAGCGCAGAGAAATTGATGGGTGTTGAAGAAGATGCAAATCAAATTCCTGTTCCCGACAGAGTATCTTCATTTTTCCTTCCTGCCCATTCTATATTTGTTTGTTTCTTAGCATATATAAAACTGCATATTTTAACAAGACAATGTCCATTTGTGCCTTTTGTTTTAGTTCTTCAACATACTGACTATTTAGCAATTTTTTGTCGATTCTTCATGAAAAAGATGCATGATATAGGTTGACTCTATAGGTGGATTGATACTTTTTTGGTCATTGTGCTCAGATTTTCTTTCTATTTTTATTGCATGTTCTCATTGTCATAATATTCTTTGCCAACTTATATATAGTAAGGAGCTAGCATACATAGAGTTACCCTGTCACCTTGAGTTGGTTCTGTGACATAGAATTCTTCTGAAGATGGTAGTTATTGATTTCTTTGCAGGTGCAATTGGGTAGTTCTCCTGTATACAAGATAGAGAGAAAGTTGGGAAAAGGTGGTTTTGGACAGGTATATGTGGGCAGGCGATTAGGCGATGGTGTTGACCGCACTGGACCAGATGCTGTTGAGGTATCTTCCTGTTAGTTACCTACAGCCAAACTTTAAATTACAGAGAATATAAGAGGCATCTGTTGAGAAACTCTTTGTCTCAGGTTGCGGTGAAATTTGAGCACCGCAATAGCAAGGGATGCAATTATGGCCCTCCTTATGAATGGCAAGTCTACAAGTAAGCATGGGATTCTCATTCTAGCATTTACTGTGGATATTGATTTGTTGAATTTTATGGTAGTATAATCTGCAAGCTGACTTATAATTTTTTAATTGATAAGCACTCTAAACGGATGTTATGGTATTCCAAGGGTTCACTATAAAGGTCGTCAAGGAGATTATTACATTTTGGTAAAATCCACTTTAAAATTAATGGTGTCATGGCTCATCAAAGAATTTGAAAACTTATCATGATCAATGAATATTTAATATTTCCTCAGATCATGGACATCCTTGGGCCTAGTCTTTGGGATGTGTGGAATTCCTTCGGCCAGTCGTAAGTTCTCTCTCTCTCTCTGACTTACATTCCCTCCAGATAAATGGAAAAATAAATGTTTTTTTCCTGTATATCTGTATTATCTATGACAGGATGTCTGCAAACATGGTTGCCTGCATTGCAGTGGAAGCAATATCAATTCTTGAAAAGCTGCATTCAAAATGGTGAGTATCTCTGACAGCTTTGATGTTTACATTTGCATATTCCCCTGTTGTCCGAAGTTTATTACTTTTATGTTCTCAATTTTTCTTTATCTTTTGGTTGAAGTTTTGTGCATGGAGATGTGAAGCCAGAAAATTTTCTTCTGGGTCAACCTGGAACTTCTGATGAGAAAAAGCTATATCTTATTGATCTTGGTTTGGGTATGTTGTCCTACACCTAAAACATTTGGTTTCAATTATATCCTTGAAGAAAATATAATTCTTCATTTTAATCAATCGAATAGCTGTGAGCTATTGATGGGCTACCTTCCAAATTTCACATCCATGTGTGGCAGCATTGATGTAGAACCTTTCTATCCTTGGAGAAATTACTGCTTCTCTTTTTGAAAGGCTTGTTTTACTTTTGTCAGAATCTTTCCTGAAACTTTTGAAGATATTTTAGAAAATGTTTACAACCCAGAATTTATTGATTGAGTCATTTAAATGTTTGGATTCAGCATCCAGATGGAAAGATGCGTCATCAGGTCAACATGTAGATTATGATCAGAGACCTGATGTATTCAGGTCTGTGTTCTCATACTTCAACTCTTAAGCTCTTATTATTTGCATGATCATTCGTTCATTATGAGTCCCTTTGGCAGGGGAACAATAAGATATGCCAGTGTGCATGCACATTTGGGACGAACAGGTAGTAGAAGGGATGATCTTGAGTCATTGGCATACACTTTGATCTTTCTTATCAGAGGAAAACTTCCTTGGCAGGGTTATCAAGTAAGTTTATACTCTCACTTCATGTGTTTGTTGATGCGATTATTCATCTAACCTTTTGCTTTTCTCTTGGTTAGGGAGACAACAAGAGTTTCCTTGTCTGTAAGAAAAAGATGGGTACTTCTGCAGAGTTGATGTGCTGCTTCTGTCCTCCCCCATTCAAGCAATTCCTTGAAGCTGTGACAATTATGAAGTTTGATGAGGAGCCAAATTATTCCAAACTGATATCATTTTTTGAATGCCTAATTGAACCGTGTGCTCCTCTTAGACCAATCAAAATAGATGGAGCACTTAAGGTTGGGAGTTCTTTATTAGCTGTCTTCAAATTCTTGATATATATGCTTTTTATAAGTTATGCGATGTCTTAGTTTTGTCTTCTATCTTCTTATATAGGTTGGTCAAAAACGTGGAAGATTGCTTATAAATTTGGAAGAAGATGAGCAGCCAAAGAAGAAAATACGATTAGGTAGTCCTGCAACACAATGGATTTCAGCTTATAATGCACGTCGTCCCATGAAGCAGAGGTAAAATGATGCAATTTGCTTAATGCAGCTTATAATCCTACTGCAATCCCTAAAATTCATACTTCAATTATTATATGTGCTAGTGTCATTTTTCTTGGAGTAGGTGCTCATGTTTAGGGGTAGAACTCGGATTTTCTTATTCTTAGAAGGGAAAATGCTAGTAATAAACAAGTGATGTAGAAATGATCAAAAAGATCTATGAATAAACAAATGAGAATCGATGGCAAAAAAGTCAGGAAATATCAATATAGCAGAGTTCATATGTCTACTGGCCTACAGTTTAAAGAAATGATTTGTTAATGATATCTTTACCAAAAAATTTGGTTTCGATTAAGGGTAAGTATTTTCAACTATCCATTTATTGCAAAAATGTACACACGATATTTCCAAGTTTCTAGTGCAACTATAAAAATACTTGGGGTAACTTTTCCGATTAAAAATTATAGTATTTACCACATCAGGCTCTCATTTATTCTGTTACAGTTAAAAGGTATGAGTTTTTAAATTTATTGGGTAAGCAGTATAAAAGTATAAGGTACGCATAGAAGGCTGTCAGGGAAACTTTGCCATTTGTCTTTTGTAGGTCTCCATGCAAATAGGTAAAACAAATAATGAAAGATTACTCCCTCCCCTGCCCCCCAAAAAAAAAAAAAAAAACCAAATAATGAAAGATTGGCTTTTGGTTTATGTACGATTGACCATTAGTTGGGTTGTTTGGTTTTTGCAATGTGGGGAGTTTTGACGCAATGAAAGTCAAGCAGATTGGGTTGCAATTGTATTATCATTGCTTTGAAGCCTAGTATAAGAATAATGGGAAAAACCTATATCTCAAAGCATTTTGTTGTGTGATATTACAAATGAGTGGTTGTAATTTGCTTCATCTTGGCTTCAAGGCCATGGCTTCGGATCACTAAAGACAAAATATTTGTAAATGCTTGGGTAAGGTTGCTTACATTTAAACTTTCTAACGCCTAGAATGCGGGAGCCTAGGGTGTTGGTGCGCCTATCATTTTTATATGTGATAAATCATAGTGTTTTGGCCTTACGCATTGCCTTTTCTAATGTCCCATTGTCGATTGCTAACAAGATTGAGCATTTTATCAAGTTTTCTTGTGGGGTGGCTGCTGTGGTGTTAAACTTCATCTTGCTAGGTGGGATGTTATTGCTGTGCCACTGCCAACAAATAAATGAGGATTAGGGAGAAAGGACTTCACAATTTAAGTAAGGATTTAGTGCTGAAGTGGTTGTGGAGATTCTTGGCACTGAAGCCTGAACAAATCTTTAAATATCTGTCCTATATTAATTTGTGAAGGTAATTGTAATGGATTCTAAGAATCTCTTCTTGTCTAGTCTAGTCCAATAAGAGCAGAAGAGATAGGGTAGATTCTGACTTTTAATGTAGCTATCGAAGGGACCGAATCATTTTGAATGGATCATGAATGAAATATTAGTATTAATATCAAATATATCGGATAATATGTATTAATATTAGATATATTAGAAAGAAACAAATTTCTAAAAATTACAAGCTAATAGGGTTGTATCAAATGATATATCATGATATATTATAGATAAGACGACACATTGTGATATTATAGCCGTAGGATTTGGGCTAATACCAATACATATTAGTTTATATTTGTGTCATGGATTGCTAAATTGCTAAATAATCACAGGAAATATATGGATAGAGAAATATGTTAAACCTCTCTTGGGAGGTTTTTCAGCACATTTTCTTTCCTTTTTTGTTCTTTTACTGTTGGGATGGTGCTTCTGAAATTCATAGGGGGATGGATTCTGTTGTTGATGGATTGTCTTCCTATGCCATATTATCTGGCTTCTGATAACGGGCCCATATAACAGATGTTGAAAATTTGTGGGCTTTCAGCTGGTCCGATGTCCTTTGCTAGGAGTATCCAACCAGATAAATTTTATCATTATCTGTGGTGGATTTTCTGATGTCTTCATGGATTGTGGGCATTTGAATGAGTTCCTCTAAGTTCTCTATTGCTTATTAATCTATGGATTTTTTGAATTAAGGGGGGCCAATTCCCTGGAAATTCTATGGAGATTTGGTTCTCTGATCTGTGAACAGGGCTCCCACATTCTTGGGATCTGGAGTTTTAGTTAAAAAAAAAAAAAAAAGCTTGGGGAGCAATGCTGAAAATAAATCACATTGGATACTTTGCTAATAAATCTTTTTTTTTTTCAGAATTTAAAGTATGTGAATTGCATATTTCAATTATCAGAGTTGCTTGGAGGATCTGATTTTTTTGCACTATTGTTGATGGGAATAAGTTGGTTTCACTGAATCAGTTATGGATTGTCTTTTGGTGTCAGAATTGTTTCTTAGCAAAGGGGAAAAGTGTCCTATGGAGTAAAATTTCCTCCTGTAGTGATTTTGATTATGCATAGGGAATGAAATAGGAGGGTGATGAGGACATCTTGTATACTTGATTTATTAGTGTATTTTTAAGATTTGCTTTCGTATGCTTTCTTATCTTAGAAAATTATAAAACTGGTAATTTCTAGGATACCTATAAAATGTTATATTTTCTTTTCATCATTTCTTTATTTTAAGTCGTCGTTAATTAGGAAATTATATTTGTTTCCTAATTAACCTAGGAGTAGACTGTCTTTATAAGGATCTAATTCGATTGTTTGATTGGTCATTACTGAATTAAATTATTATTGAGATATTGTGCTTTCCTTTCTTTCTTAGGTAATCTCTGCATCTCTATTTTCCTTATTTTCTTCTCTTCATCGCCCCTTTTGCCTTTTCCTTCGTCTTCCGTAAAGCAATCCTAATTTTCCAATCTTCTCTTAGTTCTGTGAAATCCACAACTCATTTGCTGCTCCACAAATAACCCAACAAACTGCCTACCACTTTTGGAAAATAAATACCACCAACCATAAGATGCTGCCCACCACTGTCATCTCCCACAACTAGTCAATGATGGCAGCCACAACCAATACCACTACCAATAGTTTAAGTGTAAGGGAAGGGTGTTGTCTACCTTCTCCGCAACATTTGGTTATGAAACTAAAATAAAGTAAAAGTAAAATATTTATTATCAAGGAATAAGGTGAGAATTAGTCCTGTGTTGGTGATGGTGAATATCTTTGGGTTAGTAAGTCCACTGCAAATATAATGGAGACAGTTATTGCCCATGATTCTGGATCTATCGGTCAAATTCAAGTTACTTAAATGATAATGTTAACTAAAAAGAGAAATGTAGGCTGGGTGCTATTAATGAATAAAGATATTGTTGTAATAAGATTAAAATAAATCTTATTACAATATTTAAAGTTATCTAGTTAGGCTAGATAAAGGGCTCTAGGTTTTCATTATATGAATCAGCCATACTGAATGAAATACACTTATTTATATTTTGACAGATACTACTTTTTCTTACATTGTAGTTAAGGTGGAGACATCCTGAAGGTGTAGTGGCACAGTTGGAAACTTCTAGAACCCAATGTATCACTTTCTCATTCTAAAAAGATCTCCTTGGGTTTTGCATCCACTTCATTGCTTCCAAATGAGTGCCTTGTACTTTATGCATGACATCTTCATTGGTGACAGCTTTCCACATAGGCCCAAACATATATGTAAATATTGGCTGATATGTATTGGTATTGGATCCTTTGATACATATATTTTCTAATATTAAGACAAAATTGCAATATATTACTGGCAATATATAGGCCAATATGGCTCTCTCAACTTATAATTTAAAAAAAAAAAATTTCTTTTGATATATTCAATACCGATAAGTATTGTCCAATATGCCAAATACTAATATGGTCATGGCGGATACTAACACTACGAAAACTACTTGTTTTCGTACTACCTATAGAACCTATGGAATTTTGTTTTGATCAAACAATGCAATAATTCAAGTCTATTAGCAATTGGTTTTGGAAAAATGAAGTGCAATGACATGCATAAGTAGAATAAGCTACATATTTGCAAGCATTGTTCTTATCATAGATGTAAATATTGGCTCATATGTATTTTTGGTCAGCCTTGCAGTATCGAATTTTTTCTATTTTAGGACAATATTACGACATGTTTTTATATTTGCGATATATTGACTGATACACAAGATATTTGATTGATATCTTAGTTGATATGCTCTGTCAACTTACGATTCTCAGAAACTTTTTTTTTTTGATATATTTGATATCAATAAATATTATCCGTTATGTTTGATATTGATATTTTCATCCATTGTTCTTACTATTTTGAGAGCGGTATTGATTATCTTCACTTCTCGATTGCTTCTAAGCAGTCACCACCATCACACTTCATCCTGAATTGGCTTCATGAGATGGTATCAGTGGTACCTTGAAATAACAATAGAGTGGGATCCCTTAGCTTCGCTTGGACATTTTCTTCTCCGGATGCTTGATGTTTTTATCCTTTGAAGGTTCCATGAAACTGGGATTGCATTCCCTTTCCACATTGTTCCCTGCCTTAATTGTTCCATTTGGTAGTAGGAAAATATGTAAGAAAGGAAAAGAAGTTAATAGGAAAGTTTTTTTGTGTTCGGATATCCAAAAAGTTACAAGGAAAAAAAATCATATGAAAGAGTTTTAACTAAAACAATTCATTTTTGTGGAATGTCACTTTCCATGTGAAACTAATTTTCATAATAACTGTTTTGTATTTTTTTGAATCTTTTTTAGATCCAAACAAACCATAAACTAAGTCAACTTCCATCGTTGAATGATAGCACCATCCACTGCATATTCTCTTCATATTGGCAGTTGATATATTGCTGAGTTAGTGGAAAAAATCAGTCTATTATGAACAGCTGAAAAATCAGTTCATGGTTATAGCTTGAGACTCTAGCAAATCCTACTTAGAAATGTTGCGTGCATGTCAAGATGACGGTGATTGTTAGTGTTTACTTGGTATATTTCCTTGATATGTATTATATGGTTATTTACAACACTGACGATGACCCAAGAATTTGACAAATTTGGACTCTAATTTTTAGTAATCTTCGCTGTTTTTGGAACAAAATATGTTACATGACTAATAGCAAGGCATCCGTTTTATTGTAATCTTCTGTTTTATTGTAAAAGATGTGCCGCATGACTAATAATTAATCTGGCACATTATCAAGTTATTAGTATGTTTGAATGATATGTAAAAGCATTTGGGTTGCTGACAAACTGCCAGATTGATTAGCCTATATTGACATCTTCAGTGATCTTCTTCTTCTACCTTTCAAATGAACATGATTACAATAAGTTATTACCTTCAATATTCGGAGTTTAACAGTATTTTTTATTTTTTTATTTTTTTGAAAAGTGCTTTGGAAAAGATATAATTTATACCTATAAGCACTTATGTATTATAACTTGTCACAAAAAAAACCCACCACAACTTGTAGGAAACCTTAATCATCTTTCTAGGAGACTTTATAGAGAAGATATAATCAGGTAATAAAGGCATTCAACAGTATAGGGTTATTCTTCGTATTGAGGAAGAAAGGACAAGCTAATTTATAGCTTTTTTTTTTTCAAAAAATTGCTTAGAAATGATAAACTGTTATTACCTTTCAATGATTTACCTGGCATATAGTCTCTTTTGTGGAGATATAATAGCCTCTGAGTGAATAATGACTACTTACTTTAATGGAGGTCCATATATACATGATCTTGTTCAATTTTGAATTACGGCCTTAAGCATCTTTCTGTTGAAGGCGCCTTTATGTATGATTACATCTCTTTATATTGTTGTTGGCATTGTGAAAGTAGGTTCGTTCTTATTCTTAAAATGCCTTTAAAAAGGCTCTTGGGTCTTATCAAGCAATTTGATCGCACATTTATAGAAGCTGAGAAAAGGGTTATATGATCATTTAAAGCTACATTTGCCATCTCCTTGTGCATCCAATTTACTATTAGGTCAGCTAGATTGATGAAAACATCAGTATTAGTATTGTTTTCGACCGTAGTCATATTGGTATCGAATATACGTACGATATCAGATATATCAAAATAAAAAAAAAAAAACTTCTATGAACCATAAGCTAACGAGCAAATATTAATTGATATATTGGTCAAATATTGGGTATGTCAGATGGTATTTGGAATATCGATTAATATGTTGTAATATATCACCAATACTTAAACATGTTGTGATTTTATATTTTTTAAGGTTAGTCGTTATTCATGTTAGCTTGAGAGAGGGTTGCTTGATTCAGTGTAGAATTGGAAAATATGATTATAAGAAGCAATAGGAACACTTCCATTTTTGAAGGATATGAGGTTGTCATTGTATCATGGATGAAAATATTAGTATTGGCACCGGTTATAACTATATTTTTATTGGTCAGTACGTATTGGTATCATATATATTAGAGAAAATTCTAAAAAATGTAAACTGATAAACAAATATCAACCGATGTTATGGTAATTATCAATATCGAGTCTTTGATGCTGATATCGATATCGGGAGTCTTCGATGCCAATATAAAGTGGCCGATAAATTGGATATTGGCCGATATTTTCATCCCTACAGTGATTTTATATACAAACCGTGAAATCTAGTTTTTCCAATCTTTGCAAATTGGTGGAGGAATTATACTTTAATTTTGACCTCAGGTATGGCTGACGTGGTTGGATGCACATTGAACTTGAAGGTTTTCACATGTTCATTCTCCTAAGAGAGTTAAGTGGGTGATGGAATTAATTGATGAAGACAGGCTTGTGCCCTCTTTTCAGAATGCTTTAGGGTATATTTGGTTAAAGGATAGTTTGAAGGGAAGGAAAATATTAAGGAAAAAATAAAAATGAAAGAAAATGAGAAAAAAAATTACTTTTCTTAAATATGAATATTTTAGTACACATTTTCCATCATATATTTTTTTTTATCATTGTGATTCTCCATATAATTTAAATATGAGCAAGTATTTTTCTTCAATTTTTTTCTTTTCCTTAAAATTTTTATAGATCCGGATAATCCCTTAGAGCCTATTTCATTCAAAGAAAAGATAGATGAAAGAAAAAAAAAAAAAAGATCAATTATTTTGTTATGTTTGATTTACAAGAAAAAAATTATAATGATTATTGTAAGAAATCGTAACATTAATAATTAGTAATAATTTTTCTTTGACAGCCAAACAAATAAAATGCTTTTATTATAAAATTATCTTATTTTTATGTGATCTTTCTTCTGCATCTAAACAGAAAAAAAGGAAATGTTTTATTTTCATTTTCTTACTTTTTATTTTTTTAGTAGTTTCTTTTTTTGTTTTTCAAATTTTTTAAGAACCAACCAAGATCTTACCAAATAACTTCTGCTTTTCAAGGTTTTTGACGTGTTGCTAATGGGTTGGGCAATCATGTTTTGATTTAGGGATCAGATATTGCTCTGAGACATGGATTATGTTTAGGTTTTTATTTTATAATTAGGTGCTACTTATGATATGAAGGTCATAGGTTCAAATTATCAATACGGCATAAAAATCTCATGCATTAGACAATCCCCTTATACATTGGTCACACGTTTGTAATATATGTTGTTTTGCCATTTGTAGGGAGAGGGAAGAGAATGGTATGATTGCTGATGAACAATAATCGTGAAAGCATCTTTAGTGACCGTCAAACAATTTAATTGATCAATATTGAACTAGCTTAAAAACTCAGCTGACAAAATAATAATCTGGTTGTATACGGAGAAGTTAAAGGCAATTGATTTGATTCAGGCAAGCTTCCCATGCCTTACTAACTCCATCAGAAGCCACTAGTCACCACCACCACCCAAATGAGAGAAATATGTTGATATTCATTGTAGCTTTTTCCAAACTTCCGGAAAAACATGAAAAAGAAGGCTCGAATGATACGATCCTTTTGTCACCACAAAATGAAAGGGGTGATCTTGTAGCTTTTGGTCTATAATTATGCATTGGAAAAGGACATAAAATTTCAGTGTTTGAACACACACACAACATTTGATTATGTCCTGACAAAAATCCGATTTACACCTTTTTCCCTTTAGTTGGAGACATTAATAATCGTGGTGTAATGCTAAAGCAAAAGGTCAAAATTAGAGCACATTTACTGATTTCAATGGCCCCAAATAGATCCTTGCTTATATTTGCTACTCTTTTTTTTCCCCGTAACTGGTGGGCAAAATCCCTAATTGCATTTGACAACATAGTAAAGGTGAAAAGGTAACCGTATTGATATCTTATGCTTTATTCTATTCACCAAATATGGGAATAGAGCTTGAATGGTTATTTCATTCCATTAATCAAATTGCTATTTCTGTTATATTCCCTCCTTATTATGATCTAGTTGAATTGTTATTAGATTCCATATTCTATTGTTTATTTTTTGTTCAATTATGAAATTCATAACGGCACCGTTTTATGGAATTTTGATCATGGTAATGGAGCCTGTTAGAATTGGGTCATCTATAATGCTTGCTGTTTTTGAGTTTTGGGTTTGAAACATGGAATAAAATGTCGATCGATATATGGCTATATTTGTCTTGGTATCAGAATGTATCGATATATTGGATGATATTTTGTCCCTCATGTTACGATTCAAAAAAACATTTTTACATCCGTTATAGCCGACCCTGATAAGATTGCCTGATATAACTAATATTAATACGGTTACCACTAATATTGATATTTCTATCCATGGTTTGAAACAATCATGCATGTTTTCTTTGCTGAGCTAACTAGATCTTTTGGTAATCTTGTAGGTACCATTATAATGTAGCCGACTCAAGGCTTCGACAACACATAAAAAAAGGAAATGAAGACGGATTATTTATAAGTTGTGTCGCTTCTGCGGCTAACCTTTGGGCCCTAATCATGGATGCCGGAACAGGTTTCTCTTCCCAGGTTTGGGAGTTATCAGCCATCTTCTTGCATAAGGTCATTTTAAAGCTCTTTATCTCGAGTGTTGTTATAGTTCTCCTAGTGAGAGACTCCTATATCCTCCTAACAGTTAGAATCAAAAGTTAAATAGATGAACGGTGGAGATTGTAGCAAGTGATTTAAATGGCTATTTAATCTCTCTTATTCGTTTACTCAACTTCTAATACTGACTATTAGGTGGATATAAGAGTCTCCTTACAACTCTCCAACTCTCCTCATCTAGTGTAGAAAATTATTTACTGCAACTGCTTACATTTTTCCCTATTTGTTGGATCTTATCAGGATTGGATAATGGAACAATGGGAAAAGAATTTTTATATCAGTTCAATAGCTGGTGCAGCTAATGGAAGTTCTTTGGTTGTTATGTCCAAAGGTCAGCTAACTGTGATCTCCATGAGAGCGGTTATGGTTCTCCTATCATCTTTCCTTAATACTCTCAAGGGCTGTGATTGAAAGTTAAAAAATGGAGGGCAGAGATTGTATCAAGTTTCTTATAATACTTGGTGCAATCTCTACCCTTCATTTCTTAATTTCTAATCTGAACTCTTAGGTAGATATGAAAGTTTATGTAATAGGACCATAACTTCAATCGGTCTACACACCCCCTGAGAAAGATTGTTGAGGTGGGGGGCAGGGTAGAGAGAAGAGGATGATGGAAGAAGCATTAGTAGCAGTACTTCTCATCGTAGTTGAAAATATTGGTCGATATATATCAGTATTAGAAGGCTCTGATATCGATATTTTCACCGCGAGAAAAATATCCCTACTTGTCACTCTATAGATGACATGTCGCAATATGTGTCAACCAATTTCTTGCTTTGTTTCATTTTTGGAAGCTTAAATCCAAGTGTTTTAAAGTTTGAATATTTTGAAAAGCTAAATCCATATGTTTTGTAGACATATAAAATAAAAAAAAAATGTAATGGTATTTTTTTAATGACCATGAAGGATTTTAAATTATTTTTTAAAAAATTGAGTAAAACTCGTCAGATAATTAAATAAATAATTAAAGATATCAAATTTTTATATATAACTTATTTTTTATGTAATCACGTTTTCCATTTGCGACATTTAATACCGACACATATCACCATATATGGCCGACACCGGTACAATTATGTATCAGAATACCAATATTTTTCAATATTATGAAAATGTCCCCAGTTGTCCTCGTATCGTGATATTATCACGATATGTATTGGCCCGTTGTCGTTTTACGTCTTAAAAGCTTAAATCCAAATGTTAAAGTTCAAATTTTCTAAGAAGTCTAAAATCACATATTTTATAGAGGTATAAAATATACATAAATAAAATAAATTAGGAGTATTTTTGAATGACCTTAAAAGATTTCGAGATTAATTGTATCAAAATTGACTAAAACTTCTAAAATAATTAAATAGATTAAATATAGTCAAGTTTTAGTACACAACTTACTTTTGATATGGTTATAAAAAAGGAAAGTTTTACATCTGCGACATCTAATTCGGACATATCAACCAAAATGGCCGACATAGATACTATCACAACTGATACTGATACTTTCATCCATGCCTTTCCATTACTTAATGCAATAATCTTTCGTTTCATATCAAATTGGCTGCGGAATAGTATTTCTAATTCTATTTTCGACTGTTGAAATCCAGGGACTCCTTACACTCAACAATCATACAAAGTGAGTGAATCTTTTCCGTTCAAGTGGATCAATAAAAAGTGGAAAGAGGGATTCCATGTAACCTCGATGACTACCGCCGGTGGCCGATGGGGAGTGGTTATGTCGAGGAATGCTGGGTATTCTGATCAGGTAAACAGGCACACGAACCGAAGTTCTTAGTTGCTCTGGGGAAAAAAAAAAGAAAGATATATAAAAGCAACACATGAACCAACAGTTAGGATATGTTTGATTTAAAGAAAAGATGAAGGAAAGGAAAAAAAAAATTGAAAGAAAATAATTTTTAGTATTTGGATTGGATTGAAAATTTTAGGAAAAAAGAATGATGTGAAAAATGTGTGAAAATATAGTGGTGTATGGAAAATTTTTTATTTAAAAACAAGAGGAAAATCAAAAGAAAGAAAAAAATGGTATCTTTGTTTAATTTCCATACAAATTGGGTGCTCTCTTCAAAAGCCTATCTCTTACAATCAGTCACCCTGTCTCTCCTTTTAACTCTCTCATCCCCTCTGCTCTCTTCCTACTCCTCTCCTTTATTCTACTCTTTTCTTCCCCTCTAACTTCTTGTAATGGATCCTTTTATTATAGGTTAAAAATTTTAAATATTCCAAATGAGCACATAAAATAGCAATTAAAATGAGCTTATTAACTTATTAAAAGTATGTATCTTTCTTTTTTAATATTTTTCGGTAACCAAATAATAAAAATATTTTTCTTGAAAATTTATTTTCATTTCAATATGAATTTTCATAATACCCAAACAAAGAAAAGATAATATTTATCTTTTATTTTTTTTTATTTTGATTTTTCTCCTTAATATTTTCATTTGGTTCTCATTTTATTTAAACCAAACATACCCTTATGGTCCATTTGGTTTTAGGAAAATGCATAAGAAAGAAAAAAAAAATTATAGGAAAGCGTTATGTGTTTGGTTGCTCGGAAAATTACATGGAAAAAAAATTATATGAAAATGTTTAGGTAAAATTAATTGTTTGTGGAATCTCACTTTTCATTTGAAACTAATTTTCATAACTATTTTTTAATCTTATTGAAGATTTTCTAGGTACAAATAAACTATTAGTGTTTTGCAAACTTATTTGAACCTAATGCTACTAGGTCGTCGAGCTTGATTTTCTATACCCGAGTGAAGGTATACACCGGAGATGGGAGAGTGGTTATAGAATAACTTCCATGGCTGCAACTGCAGATCAAGCTGCATTCATACTTAGCATTCCAAAACGGAAAATGATGGATGAAACCCAAGAAACTCTAAGAACCTCTGCATTTCCCAGCAACCATGTAAAGGTGCGTTCATCTTCTTCTTCTGCTGCTGCTAATTTTTGGGTGTGAAGTTTGAGCTTATGTTTTCTGTGGTTTTAAAGTTGACTAGTAATTACAAATGAGTCTGTGTATTGGAAAATTCCTTATTGGTTGGTTGGATGTTAAAATGCCTGTTAAATATGATCATGAAATAAAATATCGGTCAAAATGTATTATAACATATGGTATCAGGCCCTTCCAGATACCGTGACAAAATCACGATATTGGCTTATATAAGTATACTCAATACTGTTGGCGTATTGGCTGATATTTTTTTTCCTAATTTATTTTGCTCCATGTCACAAAAAAACAGTGTTTGATATATCCATATTGATATGGCCATAGTGGTGGCTCTAGCATGTCATTAGTGAGGTCACTTGATCCCACTGGAAAAAGTTGTAAATAGAAAGAATTAGGTATACATAAGTTGATAATCAAACTGAAATGTTTTATTGATTTTACTGGAATTTTTTTTTCTGGCATACTATATTTGTTATTGAACATTGTGACTAACTTATCCTCTGAGATTAGTCAATTTTTTTTCTTTTTAACGATACTAATACTGTAGTTGTATGAAATTTACTCTATTGAAAGTTGTGAAATCCAATTGCTGAAAATTAAAATAGTGAAATTATAAAAGTATTGATTTTGTATGGTAATTTTTTTCTATAAAATCATTTTGAGTAGTGATTCGGCTGCCCCCCCCCCCAAAAAAAAAAAAAAAAATTCCTGGATTCATCTGTGTACAACCTGACAACAATATCCTCATGGGGTGTGCATTCCGCAGATTCATGGCAAATTGAATTTTGCTGTGTTTTCTTTTTCTGGCAGGAAAAATGGTCGAAAAATCTTTACATAGCTTCCATTTGCTACGGTCGAACTGTTTGCTGAGGTGCATGGTGCCCACATTTCCCCGGAAAAGCATGAAATCCATATGCCGATGGAGGGAAATGGCAGCTCTGATATCGGACCGACCAGCAAGTCATCTTCTCCAACAGTCCCGATGAGAAAGTACCCGAAGAGAAGGGGTACCTATTTACAAGGTTCATATTTGAAAGCTACAACAGAGCAAAAGAGAAGAAAGTAGACACATAAATGCATCATGAGTCAAAATAAGCACACGACGTTCAACCCGAACCGGATGAGCTCAAGGATAAAAGGCTCCGCTGAAAAGGTATGAATGTTCGGTATTAACTCCACGGTCTGAAAAGAAGAAACAAAACGGAAAATTAAATGAAGTCACGATCATCTAAGCTGATCGAATGTTGAAAATCGACATCTTGGACATATTTTTACCTTAAAAGTTTTCCTACTTTCCTTTTCATCTTTTGCTCAAAAAAGCATGAGACTTTACTCTGATTTTGAGTTTGTCATGTATTTATACATACATCTTTAGTTTGAGTTGTTCATTAATGCATGGCTCCCGCGAGCTGCACCGTGTTGATGGGGTGATGAGATATCGATAATTACTTTATATGAATTATTCGAGCATATTCTAAATATTCATCATGAATAATTAGTTCTTGTTGATATTTAGGAGTGAAATTATTAATATATATATTTTTTATAATTATTTATTATTTATAATTTATTATTATTTTATTATTATCACTCACTATAATTAATAATATTTATTATTATTTATATTTATTAATGTTATTACATTATATGTATTATTATATCTTGGTTGGGCCCAACATAAG
The DNA here is from genome assembly GCA_033239525.1 of Nepenthes gracilis. NCBI lineage: Eukaryota > Viridiplantae > Streptophyta > Magnoliopsida > Caryophyllales > Nepenthaceae > Nepenthes > Nepenthes gracilis. The sequence continues at coordinate 13,718,892 of BSYO01000019.1, read as the reverse complement.
GGCTCATAAAAACACGACCCAAATGAGAAGCCCAAAATAGAGGCCCAAGGACCAATACCGCAGCTGAAGCCCAAGGACCAATACCGCACTGTGAAGCCCAAGAAGTCCCGTCCGCTTATGAAGAAGCTCGAGGACAACACTAGCAATATTCAAGCACACAGATACAAAGTGGACCGAGAACTCTGGAAGCCTAGCCGAGTCCCAGAATTGCCCAAGAGGACAAAAAAAGGCTCCCGGACTTTCCCAGAAGATCCTCCAAGAACGGCCGCCTTTTACAAGCCTGCGAGCTCACAAGGTGCCCCACTCAGGAACGAGGACATCTCGTTCCAGGCCGGGAGTGCCAGCAAGACAACTTCATCTATTCCCAAAAAACCTGCAACCACTGCCAGTCGCCGTCCCAACAGGGCACGTCTAGTCAAATCAAGACTGTCACTCAGACTCTGCACACGCAGGCCTACCAGCAGCGTTAACCGCGTGCCTTACCGCACACGTTAGCAGCATTAAAGGGAGTCAGTGGACCAGTTCCTCAACCGCCCCATGGACGCCACATGTCTCCTCCCCAACGGCCTAGTTTTTCCTATAAATACTTCGCAAGGTTCCTCTCAAAAGGGACCGGACCGGACCCCTTTTTCCCAAAGAGAAAAAGCAAAAACAAAGAGATCTCAGGAAAAACAAAGAGATCCCCAACGAGAGTAGCAAAAACTCCCAGCGAGCATAGCCTCTTAGGAAAGAAACACAAAACAAGAGACATGGGAGGAATGATCTTCAATGCTTATACTCTGTAAAGACTTCAACCCAAATAGTGAAGTACTTTCAAGGCCCTGAGTATCGTGGTCTTTCTTCCCCATTCAAGAGGAGGTTTTTCACGTAAAAAATTCGGTTTCAATCTTTATCTCGTGACCAACACCTCAAACATTTGTGTTGCCTGGGAACCACGGATCCGTCGGACCTTGCCAACCTCTGCATCTCTCGGACCCCGTGGAACCAGAACGCAACATTGGCGCCGTCTGTGGGAAGGAAGAAAAAAAAACTCATAACTTCCCACCCTCCTACAACGAGCAACGCCCCAAAGATGATCAACAGACAAGGTAGCACGTCCACCAGGGAAGAGGAGCACTACGACAGGTGCCTCCCGTCGGGTGGCAGAGTGAGCGGCGGCCCCGGGACTAGCGTACGCAAGCTAGCGCAGAAGGTGGACAGCCTCACAAGAGCCGTCTGCAACCTCCAGGAGAAGGCGGGCGAACAATCTAGGGGCCCACGCTCTGAAAGCCTGCGTCCGGAAGCGCCCTAAAGGCAACGCTCGGCGCGGACTCCTAGCGAGTTGAGGGACTACCTTAACAGGAAAAAGTCCATGAGCTAAGCCCCGACGAAGAAGGGGCTCAAAAGGCTCTGGAAGACTGTCTTTGGACCTAAAATCGAAGAAACAAGTCAGCTGGGAAGACAGGAAGACCCCCTGCCCCCGAGGACAGGGGAAGGAAAAAGAAGGGCGAGAGCCCAGCAGAAGACCCAAGGGCCGTCCGGGCAAGAAGAGCCCGAGCGGATGGTCCTTGGGGGAGCCGGGCCCTCGGCCCCACTGGCCTTCACTGACTCCCTCACCAACATCCTGAGGCAGATCAGGGAAGAGGAGTTCCTGAAATGGCCCAAGCCATTGAAGAACCCAGAGGGAGGCGACCAGTGGGAGTACTGCCATTACCATTGCAGCCGCGGCCATGACACCGAAGACTGTCGGAAGCTCCAGGCGAAAATTGAGCGGCTCGCAATGGAGGCTTATCTCGACCGCTTCTTGCCACGACCCAGGCGGTACACCCGGTTGTGCCGCTCAAAGGGTAAGGCCATAATGGGCGCGGAGCATGCCTGACCACCCGCTGAGGGCACCAACACTGGTGAGGCCAGCCCCAAATGCAGCTGTCGCAAGGACCAAGGAGACGGCAGAGGAGGAGCATGAAGGCCCAAGCGCGTGGACTGTAAAAAAAAAAGGGGAAAAAGACAGAAAAGGCCCTGGAGGCCAATGTAAAATATGTACATCAATGAAAATGTCTTTTTATAACACCCATTCTGAAGCATTCTCATGCTCCCTCATCAACAATAAGTAACTCCCAAAGAGTAACAAAACTTGGCGCCAACTGAGCGACCCCAAAGATCGGATCCCAAATGGTCCGGGCAACAAAACTTAGGCGCCAACCTGAGCGACCCCAGCGGTCGGACCCCAACGGTCAGGGCAACAAAACTTGGGCGCCAACCCGAGCGACCCCAGCGGTCGGGTAACAAAACTTGGGCGCCAACCCGAGCGACCCCAGCGGTCGGATCCCAGTGGTCAGGCAATAAAAACTCGGCTGTGACCGAGCGGTCCTAGAGGCCGAGCCCCAGAAGTCAGAACTTAAAAAACTCGGCTGTGACCGAGCGGCCCTAGAAGTCAGGCCCCATAGGTTAGAACTCAAAAAACTCGACTGTGACCGAGCGGTCTTAAAGGCCGGGCAAAAAATAAATAAATAAAGCCAAAAGATTAAAAGCTAACAAGTCCCCAATAGGACCGTGTGCTCAAATCTAAGAATGGTTGAGCCCCAAGAGGACCGTGTGCTCAAATCTAAGAAGGGTTGAGCCACTGAAAGAGGTCACGCATTCAACACTGAGGCGCTGGGCGCCGCACAGCGTGCTGCAAAAAGAAAGAGAGAAAAAGACACGCCCATGCAAGTAAGACAAAAGAAGCATCTGAAGCTTTGATACAAAAAGGACCAAGTCTTATTCAAAAGGATAAATTTATATACAAGTATAACAAAATAAGAAAAGAAACAACATATCAATGGAGCGCCCTTCAGCTCCCGCCTTGAGCCTCTTGGACTCTTGAAGATCCCGCCGATCCACCGGGAGCTGCCTCCTCGGGTGTAAGAGGTTCACCGTCGGGCCTTGCCCGAGGAGGCCTGGGAAAAGGCCGATCAGCAACGTCGAATAAGTCTTCTACGCTCAAGGCGCTAGAATTCCTGGGATCGAGGACGGCTATAGGAAATCGCGGACGGACCAGTCGCGCCACCCGGCGGCACAAACGAATGTCGTCCCAGAACTTGCCCTCTAACACTGGAGCCATCTCAGCGACCTGCACAGACGTCCTCAATCTCTCTTCCTGGCGAAGGATCCGATCCTGAAGGAGGCCCTGTTGAAGCCGTAGAAGCTTGACAGTGTTCTCCAAAGAAGCAATCCTCTCCTTAGCTTCAGCCAACTCCGCTTCCGCTCGCCGCGTGGCCTCATGGGCGGCCCTCGAAGATCCTATCTCCAGGCGGGATTGAGCGATCACTCCCACTAGTCCACCAAGGCCCCTGATCAGGCCCTGGAGCTGCAGCAGAAAGGCTCGTCAAAAAACGAACAAATGGGAACAATGCAGGGAAGGAAACAGAGGGTTACCTTAGAAATGAGAGGATCATCCCCTGTGCTACACTCCCCAAGGATCTTGGACTCCTGAAGGACCGCTCCGGACCCCACAGGCGCTCCCTCGGACACAGACTCGTCAGCTATAAAAGACGTTGGAAAGTCTGCCTCAAAATCAGCGTCCCCAAAAAACTCGGACGGCCGCTCGGCTTCAACCACAGCGGGACGCTCAGAAGGATCGAGGGGCATGAGCTCATCGACACTTAGGTCCTCGACTTCCACAGCATCACGGACCGCTTCAGCCGTCATCCCCCTCTCAGAGTCCACCATGACGCTCCTGCCTCCTATGTCCTCGGAAGGGTGATCAATCCTGTCCGAGACGTCACCAGGCAGATCAGCGAGAGCTCCAAAGACGGGATCATCACTGGGGGGCTAAACGTCCGAAAACTCCGCAGTCTGAGCGGGCACCTCCGTGAATGCAGCAGGAGGATTAGCAGTGGAAGTGAAGGCGAGACCCTCGGATCCCGAGGACCCGGAAAGAAGGACTCCAATCCTTGGCCTTTTTATTAAAGGAACATCATCGTCATCATCGTAACCGAGGGGCTCAGCGTTCGAAAGCTCCGCCACCTGAATAGCCGCCCTCGAAGGCTCAGCAAGATTAGCAGTGGCAGTGAAGGCGAGACCTCCAGACCCCGAGGACTCAGGCATGGGAATAGTCCCCGACCTCTTATTCAGAGGAGCAGCCACGTCATCGCCGCTCAAATCATCGATGTCGAAGACATTATCATCATCAGAAGAGGTCTCAGCCACGGGACCACCAATCCTCAGTGTCCCAGCTCCCGTCCTCGGTCTCTCCTTGGCCTTTACAGAAGAAGCTCAGCCGGGAGCCTCATCCCGCGGTCCCCACTTGGCAATCTTGAACTTCTCAGAAGACAGCCAGATATTGCGCTTGTTCAAGTGAAAGCTCCACGGATTGGCCAGCACCAAGTCCGTGTACGCCTTCACATCCTCCCTGTCCTCCCTTGAAGGGTCAGAGCTGTACTGGCAAGCCACTTTCCCCCATATAGAAGGGATGGCCCAGTGCTCGTGGACGCCCAGGAAGAAAAATTTATCATTCCACCGCTTCATGGAGTCCGGGTTACCTCCACACAGCAAAGAAAATTCCGGACGGGGAGTCATCACAATCCAGTCAAGGTTTTGAGTAAAACGGAACATCACCTTGACTGTAAGAGCATTCAAGAGCTTCTCATGACACCGGAAGAAAAACGCATAAGGACACCAGATACCTTACTACGTTTGGCTGAAGTCTGGCAAGAGGCACCCCGAGCGTCCTCATAATGTCATAGAGCTCCTCCGCAATGGAAAACCGTAGCCCACCTTTGAGGTGGACTTCGTAAACGGTCATGAAGCCATCTGGAGGGTACAATGCCCTATCGTGCGGCTCCGGAATCATCATCGCCATAGACCTAGGGATTCGATATTGAGCTCGAATCTCCGTGAGCTTGTCGAGCGTCACCGTGGAAGCAATGTCTCTCACTTCGGGCGCCATGAACGCAGAAAAACAAAGATGAAGAAGAAGCTCGAACGAAGTAGAAAGCGAAAAGTCTCAGCGATCAGAAGGGAAAACGAATGGGCAGGCGCGAAGATGAAAAATCAGGGCAATGAGGCGTTTAAATAAACCCTAGAGTACTAAAAGGCTTACTCATTACCCTTGCCATGCGTCGACCGGCCAATTCGTTTCGGGGAATAATGGCCTTTTCTTCCCAAGGCGCCTGTCAGCGCGTCACATCAACCAGGTACCGCATTTAATGCTCCCTAGAGAAGCGAAGCGGCGGCGGCAAAAAAGCCTCAGACCCAGAAGAGGTCCTGGGGCCACCTCCCATCGAGCTCAACGCAGTACTCGCCACAAGGACACACGTACTCGGACGGTCGATCCCTCCAGTAGGCTAGCAACTTCATGCCAAACGGCCGAGAACTACGGGCACTTTGGCATGGGGGGCTATGTTGGGCCCCAACATAAGGGCACATAAAAACACGGCCCAAATGAGAAGCCCAAAATAGAGGCCCAAGGACCAATACCGTAGCTGAAGCCCAAGAAGTCTCGTCCGCTTATGAAGAAGCTCGAGGACAACGCTAGCAATATTCAAGCACACAGATACAAAGTGGACCGAGAACTCTGGAAGCCTAGCCGAGTCCCAGAATTGCCCAAGAGGACAAGAAAAGGCTCCTGGACTTTCCCAGAAGATCCTCCAAGAACGGCCGCCTTTTACAAGCCTGCGAGCTCACAAGGTGCCCCACTCAGGAACGAGGACATCTCGTTCCAGGCTGAGAGTGCCAGCAAGACAACTTCATCTATTCCCAAAAAACCTGCAACCACTGCCAGTCGCCGTCCCAACAGGGCACGCCTAGTCAAATCAAGACTATCACTCAGACTCTGCACACACAGGCCTACCAGCGGTGCTAGCCACGTGCCTTACCGCGCACGTCAGCAGCATTAAAGGGAGTCAGTGGACCAGTTCCTCAACTGCCCCATGGACGCCACCTGTCTCCTCCCCAACGGCCTAGTTTTTCCTATAAATACTTCGCAAGGTTCCTCTCAAAAGGGACCGGACCGGACCCCTTTTTCCCAAAGAGAAAAAGCAAAAACAGAGAGATCTCAGGAAAAACAAAGAGATCCCCAACGAGAGTAGCAAAAACTCCCAGCGAGCATAGCCTCTTAGGAAAGAAACACAAAACAAGAGACATGGGAGGAATGATCTTCAATGCTTGTACTCTGTAAAGACTTCAACCCAAATAGTGAAGTACTTTCAAGGCCCTGAGTATCGTGATTTTTCCTCCCCATTCAAGATGAGGTTTTCCACGTAAAAAATCCGGTCTCAATCTTTATCTCGTGACCAACACCTCAAACATTTGTGTTGCCTGGGAACCACGAATCCGTCGGACCTTGCCAACCTCTGCATCTCTCGGACCCCATGGAACTAGAACGCAACATATACATTTACATATCTATTTAAAACATCTTATTTCCCTTACATTAATATTTAACTTTTAATCATAATATTTTATCTTCTTTTGAATTTAATTATATTTTTAGTTAATGAATACTAATAAATTAAATTTTAGCTGATAAATATTTATTATTCAGTTTGGTTTAAAAGTTAATTAAAATTTCTAGTTAACTCTAAATTTTAATATAAATTCAATCCACAAATTTAAATACTCTAAATTTATTAGGCCCTAATATCTAGGCCTAATTCAATGGTTCATATATTTTAAGTTCATATTTTTAGTCAGAATTACGAAATTTTATATTTAAAATCGCTAAAAATAATTATTCCAACTAAATGATAAAATTAAAATTATTCAGGGTGTTACAGGTTTCATACGAAACTTTTGGATATAAATCGAACACAAAATGTAAGTCAAATTACGAAATTGGAGATATAAGTCACAATATATATATATATAAGCATGAAATCTAGTTCAAAAGTCATGAGATTTATGCATGTATGATAAGAAATTTCAGGGAGCAAAGGTTTTAGAGTATAAATAACAATATGGAGATATTTAAAAGAGATAAAAATAAAAAACAAGATCCGAGGTACACTTGTCTTAATTTGATCTACCATTATTCTTAGTTGGATCAGAGTGAAACGGCCAAAATCTCATTCTTTTTCCTCATTTCCTTCCCTTTTCCTCTCCTCTTTGCGCTGCTCTCTTCGTGCTTTTGTTTTCTCTCTCTCCCCTACCCCTTTTTAAAACAAAACGAAAGCAGGTCGATGGCTGAAAGTATGGTTTGCGCTCGAGTACCTAGCGAGCGCACATGCACTTGATTTGGCGCCCTCCAGCTCGCTCGAGCAAGCGTTGTGTGTGCCCTTTTTTGGATCAATCTGTTTTTGCTACTCACTATTGGGCTTGAGCCAGCAGCGAGCCCAACTCTGCTACTTGTTACATTAAGGTTAAATTTTCACTTTTCTTTATTTTACTTATCCAAAACTCAATTATACCAATTAAATTACTAAAATTATTACATTTTGGAGACTTGGACCTCACAGAAGGCAACTTCCATTGTGACGGTTGTTCCCATAATAAATGCACATCCTTAAAGGAAGGCGCTAGAATCCTTTTTCTGTCTGTTGGAAACCCCAACGGTTACAAAACGTAGAAAAAAAGCAATCAATTCAATGACCGTTACAGCCAGAAAGGTAGCACGTCAGAAAAAGTAACGGTCCCAATAGAGCACGAGTATCAAGTCTTTCTGCACAAGGAAGACAGCCTAGCGTAACGACTATAAAAGGTTATGTAGTTTACACTTTAAAGCACGTTCTCACTTGCCTGTAAAAAGCATTCTCTTGCAAAAGTTTTTATGCTTTCAACATTCTAACGCTTTCTCTCTCTGCTACTACGTTCCCAACGAATAAAGACTTAAAGATTGTACTCCTCATGAGCAACCCAAGCCTTTTAGCCTACGAGAGCACCCTCACAAAATTAACACTCTCAACATTCATATTGCACCTCATTGTATTTACCTTATTTCGAAGGCCATTTTCTGATTTGAGTGTCGGAATATTTTTGGTAGAATAACCTCCCGCCGTTACCTGACCTTTTGTTTGTAGTTATGGTGTGTAGAATCCAAACTAAGTGGACGAAGTCAGATTCAGATAAACGATTTGATTCGAATCTGTTCGAAATTTAGATTCAAAACATATCAGTAATCTAATTCAATTTATTTTATATATATATATATACCAAACAATATGCTAGAATAATGATATGATTAAAATTTTAAAATATCAATGATATCCATTTTCAAATACACATGCAAATATTGAATATTTGTGATTAAATATACTAAAAAACGTAGAAATAATGAAATCATGTCAAAATCATAGTAACATATAAATGACTAACGATCCGTGATAATCTCACCAATAAATTACAAATATTAAAGTTCGGATTGTGATTAGTTTTACATAGTCAAAAACCATACATCATTATTTATAACTCGTGGATAGGCCGACTATATATTATTTTCTATTGTTAAGTCAAATGCCACTTTTTTGATTTGTGAATATCAAGTTCGACATTCAATTTACTAATAATATATTAGGATATATTCGAATAAATTTTGTCAATTTTTTATAATAGTCATTACTTGATCAAATTAAAAACTCTATTTTAATATGAATATATTCTTATTTTTCTTATATTGAAGAAAATTATTTCTTTCATCTAAGCTAATTTAGAGTTCTTCTTTATTTTTTTTAAAATATATGACATGCAGTAAAAATTATGGATATGTAAGAACTTTAATATATAATAAAAAAAAATATGTAGAAATTTATATGTATAAATTTACAACATATAGAATCATTGAATTTAAGGTTTAGAAACTAAATATAATTTATGTAATTTTATCAATTTCTTTTAAATATAAAATATTTATGAACAATTATATAGTTTTTTAAGACATACATAAGCACATATATTTTAGAGACATGTAAGAATATTAAAGTAAAAAATTTAGCACTTAAATATGATTTGAATAGATTTAAAATATATATTTTATAAAATTTTATAAAATGAGAATAGAATTTACACATAAAATTTAAAATAGTTTATTTATAAAATTAACATATATATATTAGTATTTAAAATAAAAAATATTAAAAAATTATAAAAAAGATTAATAATAAAATAATAATAAATTTAAATGCACCTGCCTTCAATTGATTTTATCCAAAATTTGCTTGATTTCACCTCAAATCCTTCACCTCTTTCTTTCTATATCTCCTCTCTCTTTCTCTCTTCTTCTTCTCTCTCCTTTCGCAAAGTTTAGTAGAAATGAGTTGAAATTAGTCAGATAGCCAACTTATTAAAAGCTAGCGCATGAGCAATATTCAAATGTAGATTGACACTGAAATATAATTCACATCACACATGAGTACCAATCAAGCTTCTATCAAGTGCACAAATTCTAGTCTAAACGTGCTTGTGAGTTGTTCAAGTGCATCTTAGATGTAAATATTTTGCCTGAAACACAATCATACGTGGATTAGATGCATGTTAAATGTAAAATTTAATTTTTTGACCCATATTTTAATTAATCTCAAAATTTTATTGATATTATTAAATTATCATTAAAATAATCTTTTAGAATTCATATATTACATTTGTCTCATCAGTATAAAAAGTTTATTCTCATAATTTTACATACCTTAATTAGAAAATAAATGTTAATACTTTTTTTGGAATTTCATCTTCTCTTTTTTAGGTGGTCTCTTTGAATAAGTGATGGGCATAAAACTTTAACCAATGAAATGACCTTAGTACAAAGCACTTAATCTCAATTTTTTGGAATCTAAATTGGTTTCTTGATTCACGTTAAGTGGTTCATATTCAATAATATGTCAAGGATCATAAACTTATTTACAGATTATTGACATATAAAAGATAGTAAATACTGTCTAAATTTGGGGACAAAATTAATCAATACACCACTTCTTTAATCATTTTCAGAATTTTAAATGGTCTAATGAATTTTAATTTTACTTTTCCTTTAAATCCAAATCAAGAGACCCCTTTTGATGAAAAACCCTTCATACAACCTTTCATAGCAAATCAACGTCAAATTAAAACCGCCATCAATGCCAAAAGTTGAAGAGATTATTGCTGAATGGGAGGTGGACAATATGAGACAAAAAGAAGAAGCATTTTGAAGAAAAATGTACCTATGAAGTGAAAAGGAGATCAATAGGTAAAAAAATAAGATGAAAATTTACAAAAAAATGTGATATTAGTGAGAGGTCAAAACTACACTGAAAATCAAGTAAATAAAGATATTAATAGCTTAGTAGGGATGGATATTAGAATTCAAATCAAGTTATGTAAATTTTATATAATTTTTTCTTGCATTGCTAATCTTTTCTAAGAATTAAGTTGAATTTAATTTAAATTTTAGTATTATAAAAAAATTAGATTTCTCTTTATAAAAGTTAAATACTTTTACTGTATATTTGTCTAAAAGGGCAAATGGTCCAAAATCTTCTTTGTGGAGAGAAAATTCAAAATATTTTCTTCAATATTAAATTATTATCTGATACTCCTACTTGTATTTTTGCATCTTTAACTAACAATTTACTTATGTTCGATATATTTAACACTAATAAATTTCTCGTGTTTATAGTTTAGAATCGACCATTACACTTAAGTGCACTCAGTACTCAACTTGATTGGCATTCAATTTTCAATAGAAACAGACATGCTGTATTACTTTTATAGCTATAAAATTCCAACCATGACCTATCATCCCTTTTTGTTATCCCTATTTTTCAAATTAGACATGATGAGAATCATATTTGTCTAATTTATCCAAAATTTTATAGGCACGACTAATATATATAGCCTTCATAAATTGACACAATCAATCTTTTAGGCATTATAAAATTTTAGGCACTAAATAACTTTGGAGATTCCTGCTTAAGGAAATTTGTAGGACATTGGCTTCTATACATTCATAAGCTTGAGGTGCAAATGAATCACTTAGAATATGTTTACTGTTTTGAGGACTAGTTTAATATAAAAGAAATCATAAATCGAATAATTTCTTTAGCCAAAAATAAAAAAAACCCCTAGAAGGTTGATTTAAATTTTCTGTAAAATTTCATTGGCTCTTACTAACAAATTTTAATTCATAAAACAATTTTATTTTAAAACAAACTATAAATTATAGATTTTTATATAGGAAAATGTATCGTCTTGATTTGATTTAGTAGAAATAATTATTTTTTAAGAAATAATTTAAGAGAGTTCATCCTCATTGAACACAAATTTTGGGCAATATCAACCGATTCAACAAAAATTACTGGATAGCTTTTGATATGAGACAATAAACTGCCTCGATCAAGGCAAGATGGACGACTACTGGAGGGAAAAAAAAAAAAAAGGAAACAACCTAATCACTTGGACTTAATGATCATGACGATTTTTTTTGGGTGGTCGTAGTGTTTCCACCATGAGCCCGTTCAGGCTTCCCAACCCCGAAGGATCGTTGCTCGGGCAACGCGGTTCACGCCAAGGGTAAAGGCTCCCATACGAAGATCGCAGCTGTGAGTCTTACACATTTCTTTCATATCCTTGAAGCCTCTGGTCATGTATGTCCTCAGCTCATTGTTCACCTTCTCTTCATCCCACATGAACCCTTGGATGTTCTGCAGAACCACAAGACGATCAAATGGACAGACCATAAGCTAAAATGTTAGTATCAATTTTGGTTACAGTCGTATCAGTATTGGACATATCTGTAAGGCGAAACCAAATGAATTGAAGGAATATCGACAGATATATCAAGTGTATTGGCTAATATATCGCAATATTTCAAAATTTTATCATTAGATCGGGGAATATTGATAGTAATGGGGACGATAGCAATATATATAGGCCCTCAAGATAACAACTTAAAGTTTTGAGTTTGTTAATTTATTAACATGATATCATGAGTTCGATGCTTAAAATGAATATTTGTTTATAATTATTTCTTAGCTAATGGCATGGCTTGAGGATGTGCTTAATCTACACTGTCAGCCCAAAAGGATATCATTAAAGTTCAGCCATTTTTGATAATCCAAAGAAATTCATGGAAAGTTTTTGAAAATGGAATCCCATTAAAGTCTTCCCATTTTTTTTCATCCTCCTTCGTATTTTTAACGGTAAAAATTTTATTTTGACAACTTAGACGATTAGAATTATGACAACATATTAAAACGTATCTGGTCCATATTACAATCCTAGTTGTTCAAATTGTCATGATAAAATCCTCACCACTATTAGTATGGAAAGACTCTAACTTGTTAAAATGATATCGAATGTAATGAAAATATCAATATCAATATTGGTCATAATTATATCAATATGGAACATATCAGACACTATGTATTGGTATTGGACATATAAAAAAAAAATCAGAAAATTATAAGCTGATAAGAAAATATCAACAAATATCAAATATATCGGCTAATATTTTAAACATTAACCACCACATCGTGATATTGTCATGGTATTGGGAATATCAGTAACAGAGGGCTAATATATAATACTTATCGGCCGATAAGTTCAACTATGGATAGACACATATAGTAATCATAATGTGGGAACCTTGTACACTAAGTAATCTCATTGTCAATATATACCACAGATACAAAAATTTTATTGAATAGAGAGATGGATACGAAACAAAACATTACAAATATGATAAAGTCAGCTCTTAGAGAAAAGAAAGAGATGTCAAACCTGAACCCACTCGAAATAACTCACAGTTACTCCGCCGGAGTTAGCATATATGTCAGGAAGGATGACAACACCCCTTTTTGACAAGATCTAAAACATGGATAAAAATATCAGTATTAGCTACTGTCATATCAGTATTGGCCATATTGGGTGATAATTTTCAGTATTAGGTATACCGGATGAAAAATAAAGCAACATATCACGATTTATTACGATATTAAAAAATATCGATATTAGAAGACACGTACAGATATATTGGCTGATATTTTACATATCAGATGATATTTAGCTCTACAGACTGAAATGCATATATGTTGTCATTATCATGCAAGATTTTGAAAGGCAAGCATTTTAATTCCAGCAATTACTAACCTCGTCGGCCTCTGGGTCAGTTGGATGATTAGCTGCCTCAATAATGAACTTGGCTTTGATTTCATTGGCATTGTCTCTGCAATAACACCAAAACCCCAAAAAAGGGTTAACCACTCCAATTTTATCATATCTAGTGACAACCACGGATAAAAATTATAGCCAATACATAACATATGGCCCGTTTAGACCGACATTTTCCTATATTATAACAATATCGTAATATATTATCGTATTAACAATATATAGCCGATATTTTCATCAGCTTATGATTCTCAGAAATTTTTTTTTCATTTAATATATCTGATATTGATAAATATTGTCCAATAAGTCTCATGTTAATATAGTCATGATGAATATCTATACCAATACTGATATTTTCATTCATGTTAATTATACAACTGCAGAACTTCAATATGAGAAAGGAAAGAGAATCATTAACATTAAAAAGAAAAGACCCAGAATCGTTGGGCATTTTAAGGTGAAGGAAAAAATCATTGAGAATTTCTCTGTAAGTTCTATTCCTATTACAGTCCTCCTAGTAGGCTGACTCCCATATCCATGTAGTGGCCAGTATAAGAGATTAGAATTTTCTGCAATCTCTACTATTTATTTATCAACTTTTAATCTTAATTGTTGAGCAGACATGTGAGCTGAAAGGTGCATATTATCTCAAAAGAATTTGGTGTGCATTAAGATGAACCAAACAAGTGCCCTTGAACGTCAAAAAACTCCAGCTGTCTCGGATTCAGATTGTGTACAGATTGAATGTACCAGAAAGGAAGCAATGGGATAAAAGGAGAACAAAATAAATAATTACCATAGGTCCTCCTTTCTCCTAATTTCATGATGAAAATGTCCTAAATAGCCAACAATAAGAATATAACTAAGAAGAACGAGCACGCATATTGATCTCTGATACTTTTCAGCAATATAGTTATGATTTTTCACTTTTACTTCAACACATTTTGGATATATTAGGCTACTTTACAATTTCTAAAAAATGAGTTCTTGATTAGAAACTAAAGAAAATTAGAGCATTTATAATTTAGAAATAATTTTAAAAAAGCTAAGCCCCGTTATCACTTTCCTTTTCATTATGTGATGTATGCGATAGTATAACTCATTTGTAATGACCCACTTGTATACTACTCCTTGTGAATTTTTTTGTACTAAGAAATAATGAGCGTGTGCATTTTTTTGTTATTTATTCAGTAAAAAGTAGTATTATTCATCAATCATATTCTTATTATATATATATATAATATATAAACAAACTAAAATTTTAGTTCACGTATTTTCATAGTATCATATTCTCAATTTTGAAAAATCAAAGTGTTAGCTATGTGGTGTCGTGTCGTTTCCGTGTCAGTGTTTATACTTCTTTGAAATATAAAGCAACATAGACGATGATGAACAAACCGGTTAATAACACCTCCTAGCGCTGCTGGGATGAGAATGTCACAATCTTCAACCAATATTGAACCTGAATCTATCGTATCTGCATTACTGAAACCCTTGATGCCACGATTTTCTTTGACATGCTTAAGTAGGCTTGGAATGTCAATTCCATTGCTATTTTTTACGGCACCGGTGATGTCACTAACAGCAACAATCTTCCCACCGTTTTCATGGATGAGCTGTGCAGCCCACGAACCCACATTGCCGAATCCCTGAGTAACAATAGAGAATTTATCATCATGATAAAGATGGCAATAAGAACACAACGAAGAAAATTGCTTTTGATATCTAAAAAGAATGTGCTTCCCTTTGTTAGATTATCCACCTAACTATGCAACATCCATTTAGGTTTTTTTTTTTTTTTTTTTTAATTTTTTTGGATGCCACAATAACAAAATGTTAGAATGTAATTGGAATTTTATCCCAAATTTATTCTCAATGGACTAACAATTTCACTGTTTGATAATACTTCCTTTAAAGATAAGGAATAAGTAAGCACATGCCTTAAGGAATTATAATTCCAGGCAAAATGATGATTTTCGCTCAATGAGAATTTATAGCATGTCGTGGGTTGGTGGTGGTGACGGGTGGCAGCAGGGCAGTGGTGGCAGAAAGGTGGTGTGCATGTGTTCGAGTGATATAGAGGAATATATTTTTTGAGAAGAGTACAAGGTTCTTTCATATTGATTCCTTACCTATTTCTCTTATTAAACAGTAAAAAATTGATTCTCAATTCAATTCCACCTATTCAAAGTGACTAACAAAATATAAAAAAGTTAATTCTCAAATCTATTTCCACTTCATTTTATTCCTTCAAGACAGTTATTCTGTTGCCAATGGATTATTATTTGGCATAACATCAACAACAGCATAACATCAAACCTAAGTGTAATCAGGCAAAAGTCAAACCTGTATAACAAACCGATGTTTGGAGATACTAGTTCCGCACTCATTTAATAGGGCTTCAGTTGCGAAGAGAACCCCTCTTCCTGTAGCTGCTTCTCTGCCTAGGGACCCACCGAGGTCCTGATTCACCAAAACAGGAAAGTTTAAAGATAAGTCGATGGTAGTGAATCAAGAAGGTATTATTGTTTCTCACTGAATTGCTATGCAACATAGTCAGAATTCCTACATAGTTTGTCAAATAAATTGCCACTGAAAAATTATTCAGCTTGTGTGTGTGCTTGTTTGGCATGAATGAGAATGAAGGAATGAATCGTTGTGTTTTACTCATATGGGGATGAAGGCTCAGATACTTCATTCCTCTTCCAGACAAAAAATGCAATCTTAGGAGCTATTTAATTGCATGGAATTGTATTTCCATTCCAACAATAAATGCAAATAATGGTTGATATGTATCAGTATTGGAATTTCCGATATTGATATTTTTCGATACCACAACAATAGAATAATATTTTATTACATCAGCGGCATATTACGATGTATTTTCCATACTTAAAATATCAACTAATATGACTTTATCAACTTATGATTCTCAAAAATTTTTTTCCTATCAATATATCCAAGACTGATACTATTTGATATATTCAATAACAATATGATCTTGACCAATACCGATATTTTCATCCATAATTCCAACATTCCAATATTATTCTAAGGGAATTGCAATTCCTTTGTTTGCTTGGAACTTTGAGGGAGTCGTAAGTAATCATTTTATGGTCTGCAATTAAGAGAAGTGAGAATAACTAACACACAGGTGGTGGTATTTGTTTATTATTAGGTTTCAAGGAATTGTGATTCCCAGTTGACTAACAATTGTCATTGACCCCAGCTGCCACCCCACATTGGCCACCCACCACAGCAAGCACCCCCCTCCAGCATTTGGCACCATCATGCCCACTGAGCAGCCCAAGATGGCATTGGGTATCCACTGCCACCAGCAACCCCAAATGAACTTGGTCATCCACCTCCATGCCACAGGCAACCCCTTGCCAAAGCAAACCACCCACCAATGCCAGCCCGACCAGCCCCCTTGGTGCTGGTCACCTCTGCTTTCCATGCCAGTATTAATCACCACATGAAACACTTGGAATTGCAGTTTACCCACTAGGAAAATGTTATTTCTGGTTCCAATAGATATTCCCTGAGCAAATTAAATAATAAAATATTTATTCTCACATTATTCCTAATAATTTAGGGCAATATTTATTTCATTCTCATCTTATTTCCTTCTGGTAACTAAACATACCAAATCTTGCAAATCCTACAAAGCATAAGCATTTGAAGTCCATGTTGAGACCATATCATAATGTGGAAGGCAAAAGAGGTACATGTCAAACAACACAAAAATTCAGGGTTCTGTCTTAATTTGTACTCACAGTAGGCTTTCCAGTAACGACTGCAGGGGAGTAGCCATGAAACTTTGAATACTCATCGAGTATCCATGCCATTGTCTGCCCAACAGGACAAGAAAAACAAACTATAATCCATTGCCATTATTCACATATAACTAGCTGACTGTTTATCAAATATCTACTGAAAATACTATTTAACTAATCAACACAAATCTTTCATACTCAACCTGTGCATTTGTGCCCATATCTGGAGCTGGAACATCTGTATGGATTCCAATTAGGTCATGAATCTTCTGGGTGAACACCCTTGTAAGTCGTTCAAGCTCAGAAATGCTGAGTTCCCTCGGATCACATCCTATGCCACCCTTGGCACCACCATAAGGAATATTTGCTACCGCTGTCTTCCACGTCATTAATTGTGCTAAAGCATTCACCTCATCAGGGTCAACCTATAATATCGAAAACATTAATAAATATGGAAACATTGATACACATACATGAGCTCAATAACAGCTACCATTTTTAGCAAAATTTGCCAATAGAATTTGTTGGGGTGGGTCATTATTGTTATGTACTGGTTTTCAAATATCATGATTACGAGTAATTAAGATAATATAATCAAAATTAGGGTTAATACATGTAGGAAAATTAAGTTTCGGATGTGGTAGGAGGCAGCAATGGGGGACGCCTGCCTGGCTCTTGAGGCGGCACCACAGGCGCCCATTCTAGGGGACCTGCGCTTGCCAGGCACTCTCAAGCGCCGCGGCAGGTGCTGGATCCAGGCATGCAATGCCAACCCGGGATTTAAAACCTGCGAGGGTTTATTCTCGGTTATTTTTTTGGCTTCCAACGCGAAGGAGAGGGAGAGAACGTGAGGGAGAAGAGGGAGAAGGAAGAGATTGAGGTTCCCAAGTCCAATTCCATGCTAGAGCCAGATAGAGAAGTGATAGATCGGGACGAGGCAAATACACTTATACCCTTATCTCTCGTTTGTTTGCACTTTTGTTCCATTTTCTTTGGGTATTCTCGTTCCGATACTCGATTAAGTTTATATTTTATGGAACTCATAACACGAGCATGCATATATACTAATTTCATGTCCGATTTTCTAGTTTTAACCGGTATTTCGTACTAAAATCGTAATCCCGCGCCCGAATGCTTTTATCCATTTATTTTTGGGATTTTTGCATAAATTGGCTTTAGAAAATCGTTACCCATGCTTTGAACATGTTAATTTATCAATTGATTATTCAATTTGGTAGTTTTGTACGGTATTATGCTCATCGAACCCTAACCTACACCCCCTTTGATTTTACCCGATTTAATAATGATTTATGCATGATTTGGCAATAGAAATTCGTAACCCTAGCTTTATGGACATGGGTATTCCGTATATTTGGTAATTATGCACATATATTTTATATATGTTAATTTTATGTATTCGAAAATATTATTTGGATGTAAATAGTGATATTTAACCGCATGTACATTAAATATGATATATTGTATATGCTTCAAAAATTACATTATATGCATTTGTGAAAGGATTTGTTATTCAAAAACTCTAAAGTTATGTTTGGCTTAATGTGATAAGTATTTCTTAATTCTCCTAAGCTCCAAGTTAATTTATGCATTTAATTAAGATCATGTGAGGACTTAAGTTCACAAGGATATGAAAATGTGTAACTCCATGGAAAAGGATTAAGGAAGGATATTCTGCAACTAAGTAAAGGACTTATGAACCGTTCTTCCAAAAAAATTGGAACGAAAGATTTATGGACTTAACAAGGGCAAAATTCCTTAAGGAAATAAGGAACAATATTTATCAGATAGTATATTTTGGCATGCTTTAATATATTATAGTGGAAAATCATTGTCTGCTAAGGGTTGCATGCAGCTAAGACCTAGTCTATAGGGATTATATGTAGATGGCTCTCTTCTGGGTATTAAATAGGAGGAGATGGCTTTTGATTGTGTAGGAGCAAACACACTCCAAACTACAATCGACCGCTCATTTAGTCAGTAAGGCTTACTGGCCCTGATCTCCAATAAAAAAAGTTTTCAGCATGATTTGATGATTAAGAAAAGAAAAAGAACCGAATCAAGGAAAATTTGGAATATATTATGAAAGCATCTCCTTTATGATCATGTTTTATGATTAATCATTCGTCCCTATTCCTTGATATGCATTATTATGATTTTGATTATGAAATTTGCATGTTTCTTGTTATATATATGTGCCTTACTGAGCATTTGACTCACTCATTACTATTTTCTTTCCTTCAGATGAGCACGCCTTTATGCCTCGATGAGGTAAAGTAAAGGATTAGAAGTCGGTTAGGCATGAAGATGCGGAAAGATGACTTTGTGGACTTAGTTCTATAGCTTGTAACTTTCGATGGAGTATATTGTATTTTATGATGGATTTGTAAATTAATGAAGTGGTATGTTGATGATGTATATGTAATTAGTTTTCGTTGTATCTATGATGGATGTATATGCTTCCGTAGGTTCTTATAGTTTTCTTTCGGGTACCTAGTGACATTTTATCTAAACCGACGTCATAGCTAGAGTTATGACGTTGGTGCTGCAGTAGTTTTGTAACTTTTTGGATCCTGTGTTGAGATGTATTGTGGTTATATATTGTATTGTACAAGAATTATGTACAGGTTGTATTAGTTTGACAGCCGTTTTACAGCCGGAACTCTACTGGATTCCGGTCAAGAAAGTCAGTCCATCACAATTATTATAAGAGATACATGACAAGCGTGTAATTGAGGCATGAGTTGTGGATTGTGAGAAGTCAGGTGCTTGATGCACCATGATAATTGCTCGAAAAGGAGACTGCCAGAATTGTCACGTATGATTTGTGCTCAAGCGGCATGTTGGCTTTCTAAACAAAATGAGCACAATTGTGCAATTTTGCATGGTTTTCCCAGCAGTTTTAACTTCTTATTTTTAGAGAAACATACACACACATAGGATCTTCTCAGATTCGGACAACGTGCTCGTTCATATTTCTTCCAATTTGTGGTATCTTGAACTAAATCACAGGTAGAACATTTCTACTGATTTAGTGTTCTTAATTTCAGTTTTTGGTGTAATTCTCAATTTTTTACTTACGTACTAATGTCTAAAACTTTGTTAAGATCAAAAGTTGTGTACTCAAATTGAGAACTATAGCTGACTGTAGTGGAGCTCTGTTCATGCGATAATCCCATTGTTTTCAACATTGATTTGAAGGGTTTCCCATGTAAAATGGATTGTCACTAGAGATTGGTTTACGCTTGTAGTTGTTTCTTGTGTTGTGTCTTAGTTATGCTATTTTGCTTCCTCGTAGATTCAAGCAAGGATGGAATGATTTTCTTCCAACAGAACAATACCAAGGTCTCCATAGTTCAGGAACTTAAAATCAAGATAAAATGGCTAAGACTAGGAAAAGAAATGTTCTGTTAGTATTATCATTAGGACTTTGAAGGGATTTTTATTTGGTTTACAAGGCTAATAATTAGCATCAAAAGGGAACAGGGTAGGACTCAAACCAATGTCAACCACAGATCCGCAAGGATCGAGCACCAATTGTATTACCCAAATTCTCGACTTTAAATTGCTTCAATCATAAAATTCACAGAGTAACTGCATTTTATGCTCAATTATTCAAAGAAACTTCTATTTTTGTCCCTATCAGTTGGAATATAGATGACAGAATGTAAGCAACCTCTGGGTGGTATCTGATTCCACCCTTCATAGGACCCCTGGCATTGTCATGCTGAACTCTGAAGCCAATAAAAGATGTCAAACTTCCATCATCTTTCGGTATAGTACACTCAACCTGCAATTACATTAAATCAGAGATAGGTTATTCAACCACAAAAGTATGTGACAAGCAAGGCTAATCAAGTGTTTCAAACAATAAATGTTATTAGACTCTCAAAAAATGTCTACCAATTGAACACAGAGATGAGATATTTGCTAAAATCATATGCTGCATCAAAAATAGGTTATTCAACCACAAAAGTATGTGACAAGCAAGGCTAATCAAGTGTTTCAAACAATAAATGTTATTAGGCTCTGGAAAAATGTCTACCAATTGAACACAGAGAAGAGATGTTTGCTAAAATCATATGCTGCATCAAAAATATGTAAAAGACTTTTCACTAATCGCAAATGGATACAGCTTAAAATGCTGATTTGCAATCTTAAATTGCTTAAAATGTAAGCCATGATCGTCCTTTAAGATTGCAAATGACAATATGTTAATAACTTACAAGGTAAGCTAAAATTTCCACTTGTTCGTCGACAAATGAGCACATGTGAAACCGATGCATATTAAAATTTCTAAACAACTATGAATCTGTAAAAGATATCACTCCGAGTTTTAGAAATTCTTGATTGATTTCAGGAGTTTTCAGAATTTGATGGTAAAATTTTCATTATTTAAAACAAAATCATTGCCTACCTTGATCTCTCTAAATGGAATGAGCAGACTCTTTTCAAGCTTGGAGTCCAACCCAAGAAGACGAGCTGCCAACTTAAAGTTTCTGTTAGTTGCAGCAAGTGCGTTCATGGTTGTATTACCTTGAAATTATCTGCAATAGTTCAAAAATCATCACAAACCCTAGAGATCCAAACTGATGATGTCCGATCTCAAGAACAATCTGAAGGATGAAACAACTACTAGTTAGATGAGGACAACACACTATTCAATCTAATCCAAAGAAATAAAATAACCAAGCAAGAAAGCTTGATTAAAAGCCAGGAAATTCACAATTTATATCAGCACATGTATTCAGGAAATAGAAGAATGAAAATCAAAGACACCACCACTTTTTTTTAATAGAAAAGTGAACATTAAACAAATTAAAAATAATCCCATCTCGACTAAAATTTCAATGGTCATTATTTTTGAAAGACTGTTACATGCATTTATATACACAACAACCATAGAATATATATGTCAGATAACATAGTTATACTTCATATTCTGCAATTCATGATTGTGCAGAGACATTTAAGCCATCAAACTACCTTGTCGAGTTGGTTATGGAAGAATTATACAGCTCGAGATAAAAAACAAGGATGAGAAAACATGTTGAGCTAATGAATGAGTGCATATAAAAAAAATGTTTTGCCCTGTTGAGGCTTGGCCAATGACTATAAGCATCAGGACCTACAAGCATCACATGATTAAAATTAGTACATGAATCATACAGATAAGGAAAAGTACTGCATTAAATACAGGACAACTATCCCATGCTAACAGTGCATGAAACACCCAGCTGTCTACTAAAAACGCCCATATCTTAAAGAGTAACACTATTCATACTATAAGTTCACTGTAATTTTACCCAAAAAATGATGTGGCATATATTTTGTGGCCCCTCCCAACAAAAAAAATAAAGGAAAAACGACCACTCAATAAGTATCATATCAGATTTTTTTTTTTTTGGGAAGAATTGTACTCTGTAGTACGGTAGTATTTTTCTGTCTTAAAATACATGGGATTCAAATAGTGGGCAATGCTCTCCCAGCTATAACCACAAATACCACAGTGGTTTTATTTAAAAGCCAAAAGAATCTGCTAAAGGTTATTCTTATTTTGGCTTCATTTTAACAAATTCATTGGCTCCAATTTCCCAAGATCAGTTGAAAGGCTACAAGTTCCTGGATTCGGGGGAGTTCCATCTTCCATAGAGTTGGAGAGACTCGTTTTCCATATCTTAGCTGTCTATTTTTATAGATTATTGTAATTTAACTAACTTTAAACAAATTAAAAAATAAGTTAAAATTAGTTATTTTAACAAGCGCCTCCATCTCTTTGAGGGATGAGCCCCCCTCAATTTACAAGTTCCTAAGCATGGGGTCTTCCTTCAAATTTTCTTCATAGCAGATCCAACTGAAAAGAAGTGGAATTTTTTTTTTTTTTAATTTAGTTACTAAGAGTGAGTCTCATTCCCAACACCACCATCTTCTATACCTCCTTGTTTCATGATCACAACTTGTTCTTTTCCTTGTTTAGAGTGTAAAGTTTGAAGCAAAAGTCTTAACTTGTTTCAAAAGCTATAACCAGTTCAAAAAGTGAATGACGGCCTTTCTTCCTCCTCTTTGGAGGTTACTTGGACATGCGATTTTCATCCCCTAAAGCCGGCCATAAACAGGGGGAATGGACAAAATGCACATCCAACAAAAGGGCAGAAGCAGGGAAACAGACATCAATTTATCGATTTTGTTTCCCTTCATATAAAAATCAAAAGAAGAATCTAAAACTCTCATGTGATCCCACATAGAAAATCAAACAACCCCAAAAATCTCTTCACCAAAACAAGGATACCCAGATCAATTTCCGAGGCACCCAAGAAAAGTGAGAACAAAAACAGTAGTCCTGATGACCAAATGGACATACTCCATGATCGAAACAGCAGCTATAAAGAGAGTGAGCAAGAGAGAGGAAGAGACGTTAGAGTCATACCAGCGACGGCAGCAATCAAGAAATGCTCAGTAGCGAGAGAGAGAAGCCGGTAAGGAAACTAGAGGTGTAAACGACAATTCAGGCGTCACGAATGTCAAGAATATATAGGCAGAGTTGACAGAGAGATAAAAATCCATTCATTAAAGATTTGCATCCTTCGAGAACTTCACAGACCCAAAAACACAATATTTTGGGTACAAATTATTCCTAGTGTAATCTATTTCAATCACAATACAGTGAATGGAATCCCCAAGAAGAAATTAAGGGTACCCAAGAGATTCAATTGATTGTCAGAAGAATACGATGCTCAATATATATTATGCAGAGATTTGTGATTTTGGCCCTACTACTCCTACTCTTCTTCCCACTTACACTCCTCTTCCACTCACACCATCATCTCTGTCTGTGTCTCTGATTGTAGATATAGAGACAGGGAGAGTTGAGTACGCGGAAAGCAGAGAAGAATCAGAGTCCAAAAGAGCAGAAGTAGCAAATGTAAGGCAAGCAACGTGAATCCGATGCGAATCGCATGTCCGCTGCTGGGTGGGCCCAATTCTACTCCCCTATTTAAGGATTTTGGCTTCTGTTCTAGTGGCATTTTGCCTTCTTTTTCTCTCTTGGCTCCATCGTTCCTTTATGGCATATGTATTTTTTTTTTTTTAAATAGTCAATACGTATTAAAATATTAAAAAAATCCATAAGAAAAATACATGATCCAAATACAAAAAGTTTAGTCTAATATAACGTAAAATTTAGCACTCACTCAATAATGAGTGCCCAACAATAAAAAAGTGAAGTCATAGTTGGAATGTCACCAAATTGGATTGTTTCGGGTTCCCCATAATCAATTCCTTATTAAAAAAGAGTGGCGATTGACAAAAAGTTGCTTGGATGCTCTTGTTTTAGGAGTGTCCTTTTACAAACAAAAAGCTAAGATCCATTGGCTTAAATAGGAGGACATTTGCTCTGTTTTATTATTCCGTATGGTGGAGGAAAGGAATAACAGAAGGAGAATTATATCCTTGATCATGGAGAATCTCCTCTATTGTTAGCATGGATGAAGTCAAAGCTGAGGCTATATCTTATTTTCAGAAGTTCTTGGTAGTTCAGGGAGAAATAGGCCACTTGATACTAATTTCATTCGGCATTATATTCTTAATTGGATCTCTTTGAAACTGTCTAAATCGCTGATTTCTCTAATCATAGTGGATGACATAAGAGAAAAACCTCTTTAGCATTGGAGATGACAAAGCTCCTAGGTCGAACCCCATTTAAATTAGCATTATTTCTAAGATTTTAGCCCCCTATAAGACTGTTGAAGTTCAAATCTTTTTCATGCTGTAATGTGATTTATAATACTATCTATAATATTTTTGGCAACTAATTTGTGAGATACTCTTTTCAAATTAATTTATAGGTTTTAAACGATCTTTATCCTTAAAATATGTATCGATAAAAATATTTTTTTATAAAAACTCTTAACAGGTATTATCTTAATAGAGATATATCATGTTATACCTTAAAGATTAATATGTAAAAACTTATGGCATTGTGGAGTGTGATTTTATTATTATTTTTATGCATCTTATAGGAGTCCCGATCGATTTTACTTGTTGATAGGCCAAAATCTCATCAAGTTTCTTTTCCTTGTCCATTAATGGTGAGTTGGTAGATTTTTTTGTTTTTTTGTGGTGTTAGAGGATTTTCGCTAAGGTAATCTGCTTTTTCTAATCTCTTCACCATTATTGTGTAGCTGCTTCATGGTTTCATTCGGGTCAATATTGGAGTGGATAACAAATTTAAGTACTATTGGAAGTGCAAACAAAATAATATGACTATGTTGACATTTACTGATGATTTGTTATTGTCCTCTAGAGCAAATATTCAACTAGTTTTTATACTAAAAATAGCCTTTGTTTATTCCCTAAGTTCTCAAGACTAATTGAAAATAGAGCTCTTCATTAATGCAGCATATGGGTTGGTCTTCTTGTTTATCAAAAATATTATTGTATTCAGAATATATAAATTATTTATTAGGTATTTGGATATTATATTCATTTTTTCTAAGTTAAGAGTTTTCGATAATAAATTAATTATTAATAAGATTGCAAAGAGGATTGAGGCATTAAGTAATAAGACTTTTTTATTTATAAGCCTCATTCAATTAATTTAGTCTATTATTTGCTTTTCATATGTTCTAGTCTTCAATTATCATCCTATCTAGGTATGTGATCAAACAAATGGAAGCTCTCTTGTGCAATTTCCTTTGGCATAGGTGTTCGGGTGGTAGTTCAAATGCTAAGGTTGCATGGGCTAATATATATAAGACTAAGGAGGAAGGTGAGCTTAGGATTAAGAATGTGAAGGCTTGGAATAAAGCTATCCTTTCCAAATAGGTTTAGAGACTCATCTCCTCTTGTAAAGGTTCTACTTGTGTTGAGTGACTTCATTCTTCTTATAAGCTTAAATGTAGGTCTTTTTTTATTATTAGTCACTCACTATTGAGTAAGTGATGAACTTTGGATAGTTTTAGACCAAACTCTTTTTGTTCGAATCTTGTGTTTTCATTGCACAAGTTTTATTTTCATTTTAATACATATTGATCATTTCTTTAAAAAAATAATAAAGAAAATACACCATGAAACTCCACAAAATACAAGAAAAAAAATATACACGATTGTATAGATGATTACATCATTTAAAGATATTTTAACAGAATTTCTCTATATTTCTCTAATAGTGATAGGGAGGATAGAAATTGGCCGGCCCAATACAAAGTTCTATAAATTCAGTAGCAGACTCAAAAGCATCTAACCTACATGCCTATGGGCTAGTTAATGCTTTCGTTGACCCAAACAGTGCCCCAACCGACTAGACAATCCAAGCCAACCACAACTTAATCCGAGCAGCCCACAGCATTTTCCCCGCACACTGAAGATCACTTACCTTAACCAATAAGCACCCCAAATATTACCCCAAACCACAATTTCTTCAGAAATAACAACTCCTAACTTAGCAGATTTTTCAAAATGACAGTCCTAATATCCGTCACGTACAACAACTCCTCAAATAGGGAAGGAATCCCCATGATTGATCACGGTTGTTTTAATTGACACCCGCAATCCTTTTGCTAGCCCACCAAATTTGCACAAGCCAACTAGTGACTAATTTTGGCGCCCAAATAAAGCTAAACTGGCCTAGAGATTATAAAAGTCCATTGAGAAAAACTTCAAGGGCACGCCCACATTTACACTAATACTAACCCACAAACGCTACTTCCAAAGTCCTCAAGAGATCACTCTCTATTCTCAGAGCTTCCGATGAATTCCTTCACAATTCTTGCCACCTCAATATCAAAGCCACTCCATGCCAAGTGTAACCTCCGATTCAGATTAAAAAATTTACTTTCTTGCATTATCATTTATATCCATTTATCTTTACATTTTCATCTTGTGAGGAGAAAACTAACTTAAGTGTCGAAAGATAAATAGGTGAGTGAGTCTTGCAAATTTTCTAACCTTTTATTTTTTAGTTGGGTGTGCAGGATTCAGGCCAAAAAGTATGGAGATCGAATCCATTTCAATTCAACTCATAAATTAAATGGCACCCTAATCCGTCAATAACCCGAATCCTGGACGCATCAAATAATATTAATAAATAATTTTGCATCATGAATAATAAATTATAAGATTATAAATTCAAAAAATATAAAAATAAAATTATGACAAAAAAATAGGTTAGCTATGTATTGAGAGGTTAATTTTATAATTTTGTTTCATTACCCATTATCTATTGGCAAAATATGTAAGATTCTAGGTCTCAAAAATTTCACCCTTTCTTGTAGCAATTAGTGTTAATATTATACTTATATATATATCATGGTCTTTTTCACCGATTTAGGGGTCATAAATCTCTCAAATAAGATATATTTAGTATATATCTAATCTCTAATATTAAATAAAAGTTTAATTATGAAGATTAGAAGATATAAGAATTTACATATAGTATTTATATATATATATTTAATAATATTAACGTCTAATAAACATTTAACCAAATATTTAAAAAATTAAAAAATAACTATTTAAATAATTTTTTATATTTTAAATCTCATTTATTAAATTTTTTAATCCAACAAATAAAAATAAGATATAATGAGCATAGATACATCCACCATAAATATCTTTTCTACCCAAAATCTCAATAATCGATTTAGCATCGAGATATCATTTATACATTTAAATTTACAGATGAATTTTATTTTATTTTTTTATTTTAGGTAAATAGGTGACCCAAAAAATGACGATTCTACTGTTCTTAAAATAAGTAAATGAGTTTTGTGCCATGATTTATCTCTTCGGCTAGTTTAAAAACCTAAATATATTTTCAAATGAACTACACACGGTTTAATTATGACAAGGAATTTATTTAAGTTAACGGGTTCTTTCTCAAATGAAGGTATAAAAGATGAATAACTGTTCTTAGAATATCTTCTCACATACAGATAATCATAAGTTTGACTTTTTGTCCGAATAGTCAGACCACTAAGACAAAAGTTGTAAAAATAACTAAATTGATTTGACTGGTTAATTTTTTTAGTAATATAGGTTAACCAATTTCCAAATATTATAACATCTCAACTAAACTTATAAAAATATAAATATAAGATTTATAATTTTAAAATACGCACATAATTTAGTAATTTATGAACTATAACTTCAGTAATAATTTAGCAATAAGCTGTTAGGAAATATAAGTTTTACATCACCGTAAATGCTCATATTTTTCTATTTTCATATGTTTTGTAAATCCTTATTTACTCGTATAATCATCAATATTAATAAAATTATACTCATTTATCAATTAATTTTTTATACTTTTTGGATATATACGCACTATGATTGGTTCAAATAACTAATGCTCGAAAATCTATAACCCAAAACCGAATTGAAACCCACTAAAAATATATTCTAATCCAAAATAGAACAAAACAAAACAACTTACTTATCCTAATTTTTTGTTTAATTATCCTAATTTTTTATTCGGGTTATCAGATCCAATGATGATTTTTTGAAATGATCGAATACAATATACCTTTTCGAATTTGCCAAATCAAATATTTGAACCTCCTTATTCAAATTTTGTACGACATAATAATTGACATAACATTAGATGAATTTGAAACTCACTATCTGGTATATTCTACGGTATTCAAATTAAAAATTTTTCTTAGAAGATTAAAAATAAAAAATAAAAAAAATAGAATGAATATTAAGACAGCAAATTTTAAAAAATTTGGCTCTGTTAATTATGATAAATAAGAAAGCCATTCTATAGCCTGAATTTAAACTATTAAAATGTGTTATTAGAAAAGAATAAGGAAAGAATAATAATTTAAGGGCATGTTTGGTTTTTAAAAATTATTTAAAAAATAAAAATAAAAAGAGAAAAGACAAATTAAAAATTAATTTTTTAAAATATTGATGGACGCAAAAATTAGTTCTCATATTTCCATTTTTCACTCCAACCACTTTTATCACGTGACATGCGTTGTACGGTTTAAGCTAAAAGGAGGCGCTTTTCTTTGTGTATAGCCAGCTACTTTTGAGCCCGTGCACTTATTATCGGTCGATTCAAGACTTTTATTTTTTATAAGCTGAATATTTTTATTTTAATTTTTAATATAATAAATTAAAATAATTATATTATCATTTTACTAAAAATTGATAAAAACCGACAAATCTTAAAATAATATTGAGTAATAAATAAATTTAATATGGTTGATAAAAAATTCGGTTATGTCAATTAAAAATTTATTAATTTTGAGATCCTGAATATTTCATATATAAAATATTATAATTTAATATTATTAAAAATTGATGAGTACTCCCGTAGTGGACTAGCCCAAGAAGGAGAAACGGTCCAAATCAACGAAAACTCATGCATTGGCTTGACCGAACGAAAGATTAATGAAACCAGCACAAGGACGGGCGACTGGCATCAGGTACGATCGACAGTTCTATTAATTAGTAGCGCTGTAACAGGCCTATCCTCAAATAAGTCTTACATGGGATAGACCCAGTTTGGCATGCAACAACTTTCTTCCCTCATTTCAGGCTCTCCCAGCAGGCGAACTCCACAGTGACGGTCACCAGTAGATTCGGCACTCACCCCATGAAGAAAGCGCCGGATTCTCTCCCCTATCTGCTGTACAACCCTAGCCATTACCGCCATTAATGCCAGCGTCAAGAATGGAAGCTGTTCCGACAAAGCCCTAAGATCCCGCACTCCTTTCTAAGGAAGGATTCTTAACCTCTCGACTATAAGAAGGGCATGGAATCAATACTCCAGACACGGCTTCTGAAAGAAAGAAAACGCTCTCATACTCATACGAGTTGCTCTGACATTCGCGTCCATTTTTCCAAAAGAATCCCTTAGAGGTCGCGTGACGTCTTCTCAAGCTCTCACGCTTTTAGGATGCCAACACTCTCTTACTTCTTATTGCTACGATTCTCGGAAACCCAGAGATAGAAATCAACGCTCTTCATGAGCGATATAATCCTCTCCCAGCGAGAGCCAAATCATCCCTGAAAACACTCTCTGCTTCTCACCTTCATTACGCCATTTCTTTTACCTTCTCGATTCTTAGAAGGCTATTTTACTGATTTGAATGTCGGAATATTTTCGGTGAGTTAACATCCCACCGGCACCTGACATTTCATTTGTCATAGTAGTGTGCAGGACCCAAACTGGGTGGACGGAGCCGGATTCAACGATCAACGTAATCCGAACCCATTCGAAGTTTGGTTCTAGGACGTATCATTGGCGCCGTCTGTGGGAAACGCTTACAAAAAGTCAGCTATGTTTTCTAGAAATCTTTCTCAACAAATACCCTCAATCGAAATGGTGAATACGAGGATACAAGCAAGCGAGCCAGCCAGAAATGTGGCCTTGTCTGACTAGGACCATGCCACTGGTGTCATCGTCAATGGGGTGGGCCAGCGGGGTTCCAACGCCCTTATTTCAAAACCTGGCAGAGCATATGCTAAACACCAATATAATACTTCAGATACTCTGCTCCCGCTAGGACCAAGCGCAGCAGGGGATTCCACCGGCAGGGGCCCCACATCGGCATCCAGACGAGGAGGCCAGAGAAAGAAGGGATCTGCCAAAAGGTCCAGAAGGCCAACAAACATTTGAGCACCGGAGTCCTCACATACTTAAAGCCGTCTAAGGCGTGAGGGGTGGGAAATCAATGTGACCTAAGAGGAAAGTTCGGAACGAAGGAACCCCAAATACTCTTGCATAAAATCTAGACCCCAGGCTTAGGAGGGAGTCTCCTGGGCTGTTAGATCTACTAGGGACAGCAGTCGCCCTGCTGCTGGACAAGCCAGAGAAAGAACGGAGTTGAGGACATATCTCAACTCCAAAATATCTGGTAATGTCGTTCAAGCGAATCCGAGGCTAGAAAAGATATGGAACTGTGTCTTCAAGGAGGATGAGCACACAACCAATATCGACAGATCTTCTTTCACAGCGGAGATATTAAGCTGTCCCATGCTGGCAAAATTTAAAATGCCATCCCTTAACTCGTATAATTGGAGTACTGATCCTGTTGATCATCTCACCCACTTCCGCACCCATCTAGGTCTACAGGGGCTGGAGGACGCCGCCGTGTGCTCCTACTTCCCGCTCACCTTAAAAGGAGACGCAAGTATCTGTTTCCATCATCTCTCCTCGGATTCAATCCAAAGTTTTTAGGAGCTTACAGATCTCTTCTTGTTACAGTACGCCTCCAGCTGCAGGGAGGAAAAGCAACCTTAGCATCTGTCGTACATCAAGCAGAAGCATGGGGAAAATCCGCAAAAATTTCTAGATCGATTCGTGGTAGAAGCCAGACAGATCCCTCGACTCACAGAGGAGATGAAATTAGGCAGTTTCATCTCAGCACTAACGCATGGAGACTTCGTTAGGCACCTGGCGCATAAGAATCCATAGACCTTCCGAGATGCGAAGTCTATCACTAGGGCCTACCCGGCCATGGAGGAGGCCAACGAGGCTAAACATTCCGAGCGGACCGAACAGCATCGTTGTTTCTCAATTAAAGGAAAGAGGAAGTACGGCGGTGGCGAACACCCCCGACGAAAGTACCATAGGACCAGGTCGGTAGAGCGCGAGGACTATGGGCCAATCAACCTAACGCCCCTGACGGACACGCGCTCGAACGTCCTCATGCAGATTTGGGGTGAGAAGTTTCTCAAGTGGCTCATGCCACTCAAGAAGGTGGAGGAAGAAAATCTAGCCAAGTACTGTGATTTCCATCGATCTTCTGGACACTCCACCGATGATTACAAGACACTCTAGAGGGGGATAGAAGAGCTGATATGTAGAGGCCATCTCACCAGGTTCATCAAGGATCCTGGTCAGAGCTCTGGTATAGCAGTCAGTGGAGGTCCAGAATTGTCTCCAATAAGGAATTGAGTCACGGCAGGAATAGTCAACATAATTACAACTCAGCCTGTCAAGACTCCGGCAGACCACAAGGAGCAGTACGCTGGGAAGAAGAAACAGAACACCGAAAACAACGTCATTAGTTTTAGTAATGATGATTTCGAACATGTAGCTTCTCCCCACGCAGATCCCTTAGTTGTATCCACCCTCGTTTCTGACGGTAGTATCGACTACCAGCTGAAACGAGTATTCGTTGATAATAGAAGTTCGTACTATTTGCTTTACTTGGATGCGTTTTTTAAACTTGGTCTAAAAAAAAGTCAATTAAGACCTGTTGAAGGCTCGTTACATGGCCTGGACAACAAACTCGTGCCCGTTCAAGGGACGATTCAGCTAAAAGTAACTCAGGGTACGTACCCAAGAACAGCTAGTCGAAGGCTTACTTTCTTAGTCATCAACCTACCCTCAGTCTACAACACTATACTAGGCCGCCCATGTTTAACAGCGTTCGGAGCCGTCACTTCAATACCGCATCTCAAAATAAAATTTCCAACAGCTTGTGGTATAGGCGAAGTGTTGGGCGATTAGGTCACTGAGCGGACATGTTACATGTCCCAGGTCACCCCAAGCAGTAGTGCCAGATCGGCAGGATAACTCGACCATTGGGACGAGGCGACTTTACAGCAAGCACAGTCTGGAGAGGCAACCGATCCGATGCCACTAAATCCAAAAAATTTGGAAAGATGTGTACAGATTTGCGGCACACTCACCGGGATCTGCACGATGAGTTGATCACATTTTTACGGCAGAACGCTGACATCTTCGCATGGACCCCCACAAACATGCCTGGGATTCCGACCAAAGTAATGATCCATAAGTTTGGCCTCAATCCCGACCGCAAGCCCATCAGGTAGAGGCGAAGAAACCACTCCTTGAAAAAGTTAATCGCCATCGGGGAAGAAATAAAAAAGCTGTTGGACGTCGGCTTCATTAGAAAAGTCCAATACCCGGATTGGCTTTCTAATGTTGTCCTGGTAAAGAAAAGTAAAAGAAAATGGTGATGTGTATCGACTTCACCGATATTAATAAAGCATGCCCTAAAGACAGCTTCCCCTTACCACAGATCGACCTATTGGTGGACTCGACGTCTAGACACGAGTTGTTGAGCTTCATGGATGCGTACTCTGGCTACAACCAGATCCGGATAGATTAAGAAGCACACCTCGTTTATGACGAACCAAGGCACCTGTTGTTATAAGGTCATGTTTTTTGGTCTGAAAAATACATGCACTACTTACCAATGGCTTGTGAATAAGATATTCGAAAGAAAAATCGGTCGCAATATAGAGGTGTATGTCGACGATATGCTCGTCAAGAGTAGAGACGCCGGTAGCCATATTCGTGACCTAGTCAAATCTTTTGAGGTACTTCGCGCACACCAAATGAGGCTGAATCCCACCAAGTGTGTCTTCGGAGTTTCCTTTGACAAGTTCTTGAGTTTCATCGTCTCCTAGAGAGGAATTGAGGCAAACCCGGAGAAAATTAAGGCTGTCGCTGACATGTCGCCACCACGACCGTCAAGGACGTCCAGCGACTAACCGGACGATTGGCGGCCTTGTCACGTTTCATGGTAAAGTTCGAGGACAAGTACCATCCTTTCTTTAAGGCATTAAGGGGGATGAAAACAAACGGGTACCAGTGGACAGCATAGTGCTAAACGACCTTTCACGAATTAAAGCAATATCTGGCCAGCCTGTCATTGTTGACGTCATCCAAGGACGGAGAGAAACTTTACCTTTACCTGGTGATGTCAGAGGTGGTCCTCAACTCCGTCCTCGTACGCCAAGACCCCGACGCCCAACGACCGGTCTACTACGTGAGCAAGACGTTGATCAGCCTAGAGACGTGCTACCTGTGTGCAGAAAAGCTAGCATTGGCACTTATTTTCTCCGCCCGAAAGTTTAGACGTTATTTCAAGCCCTATCGTGTGATTGTTCTCACTGACCAGCTTTTGAAGAACACTCTATAGAAACCTGACATTTTTGATCGGTTGGTAAAGTTGGCTATCAAATTGGGAGAGTTTGACATTGAATTTCGGCCCCAACCCGCCGTTAATGGACAGGCTCTAGCCTACTTTATCGTCAAACCATAACCCCAATTCTTGAGGAACAGCCCACTAGGGAGGTAAATAGCATGCACGACGACCTCCCACACGAGGAGATAGTGTGATCAGTCGACAACGGTCGATATAAACGGGGTAGCACGCCCCAAATATTGGCTGCCCTAGTACACATTGGGGCAGCGCCACCAAGTCTTTACTTTCACATGAGTATGAGCCGGACTTGGCATGACGGCTCGGCCAGCCTTGACATCCACTCAAAGGCTCAAGGCCTTCAAAAACGCCAACGGTGCCTCAAGTTAGGCAAACGGCCCTCCTGTGCGCTTAGAGTTGATTGGAAAACACAACAACGGTAAAGTGAAAACTGCATTAAAGACACAACCGTTTTATTGATAACATTCCCTCGCCAATACATCAGTTATAAAAATCAGGATTACAAAAACTAAGAAAGGACATAGTTCCTAGAAGGAGGCGTTGGAGAGCTACTACTGGTCCGAGGATCCCCCACGAGGCACTCACGATGCTGAGCAGAACAGTTCTCTAAATTGAGAAATTCAACTAATAAATTGGGATAAATCAGTCGAACAATACGCAAACTGATGTTGATCCTCTCCCATAGCCGTGCCAACAGCATGTTCTCGATCTCGTGGGGACGGATGCGTGTGGCCAACTGATTCTCCAGAGTGGCCATTTGCTCCGCAAGCTGATCAAGGCGCCGCGTGGTCTGGTTAGCCTCTTCCTTTATGTGAGCATTTTCCTCCTTAAGTCTGTCGTTCTTCCCAACGAGACCCGGCCTCCAGGTGACCTCAGCCTCCAGGTTGGCCAGCACTAATCTTAGAGTAACCGCATCATCCCGGTGCTTAGTCCTCATCGCTTCTAGCTCCTCGTCAAGCCAAGCAATCAGCTTGTCCATGTCAGCGATCATCAGGTCTCGCTGGCCAATTGCCTTAACGACAGCAGCGAAGACTTTTTCTTTCTACAAAAACAATAAGTATTAGCAACGATTAAACCAGGAGGAAAGGCAGGCAATAAAAAGTTTACCTGCCAAATCTGGCGCACTGAAAGCACTGGCCTGGCACGAGATCTTAGCTTTGACAATGGAGGGCTAGAAAAGGAACCCTCTCGAGCAGACCTAGCAATGGCTTCCGCCGTAAACTCCTCCAACAGCTTCGCCACAAGGTCGTCCGTCTCTAATAGCCTCCCAACATCAGGTTCCTCTAGCCTTTCCATAACTTGTACAGGTTCCTCAGCGGCGGCCTCCCCCGCTATCTCTACCCTGACCTCAATTGCTGATTGAGGTTCTTCGACCATTGATACTCTTGGCTCCCTCGGAATCTCCTCAGGAGCCGGCTCGTCAGATGTCGTGACAGCTAGCCCAACAGGAGGCTCAATAGGCGCCTCCCTGGGTTCCCCGGCAGGTATCTCCTCCGACGGATCAGCGACACACTCAATGACGGCCTCCGGGGAGGGTTCTAACCCAGTCAATGGCTCCGACTGCGGGAGGACAAGAACAACACAGCTTGGGGCGGGATACAACGCCTCCCTAAAAATCTCAACGGTGGAACCTTTGCCACAGATATCGAAGCTATCCCCCATTCCGACCAACTGGCCAATTAGCACATTCTCGAGATCGGTGGAGGAGGACGAGGAAGGCCTTACTGCTGTCACCACCATTGTTGGACTAGCGGGAGAACCACCGCTGGTTGACTCCCTGATTGCAAAGGCCCCAATTCTCCTTCCTTGGAGGCCTTCATAAACTTCTGTTTTGGTGACGGGGGCCCCCACTTGGCCTTCCTGGCCTTATCGCAAGAGACCAAGTGGTCTCTCTGAAAATCTAAGTGGTGTTTCTTTACCAGCTTGAAGAGCCACTCTAGGGACTCGGTCTCCGTCTCAGTGGCAGTCTCGGTGTAAACCTCAGGAACCTTGCCCCATTCTCTGGCTAATGGCCAGGACCCATCCACGTAAACAAAAAAGAACCTATTCTTTCGGTTCTTCAAGGAGTCATAAATAGCGGTGCTAACCTGGAGACTGTCTCATGGGGCCAAAGAGATCTACTCCGCTGCCTAGTTGACTTTGAACAGGACCCTCGCCATCTCCATCACCAACTTCCTTGAATGCTGATGAAGGAAAATACAGAACATGCACAGTATCGCACAACGTTGGCGTGAAGCTGTGCAACAAGGACTTTGAGGGCGATTAGAATCTCCCGTAACTCGTTAGGAATGGGAAGGCATAGCCCATTCCTCAAATGGGCCTTATAAATGGTGATACAACCTTCAGGCGGTGAGCATGCCCTGTCTTTCTTGTGAGGAATGCGGGAAACGATCGCTTTAGAAACATTGTACTCAACATACAACTCCTTTAGGTCAGTCTCTGTGAGGGTTGAAGTATCTGTGTAACATGAGCCATGAGTTTGGGTATAAAGAAGGAAACGGTACAATACTTAGAAAAGAATGCTCACTCAAAGACAAAGGAAGGCGTGAAAATTTTAAAAAGGGAAATGAACGGGCAACTTGAAGGCAGCATGAACGCCAGGCAAAGTAACCGTCTCGTAAACAAGCACCATCATTACTGCCACGTGGCACCCCTTAAATGGGCACTGACGAACCAGATCCCTCAATGCATTAATTACCGGGATCTCCAATTCACCGTGTGCAGACATATAGCCACTTTTTCGTCTGAACAAAATAACTAATGATGGCACGCCACTCCACTCCCATAGGTTCTCCGAATCTTGGCCTTGACGGTCAACGAATCCGGACAACATTTCCTTCAGCGGGTTCTCCGAACCTTGGCCTTGACAGCCAACAAATCCAGTCAATAATTCTTTCAGCAGGTTCTCCGAATTTTGGCTAGGGTGGTCAACAAATCCGGTCCACTTCTCCTCTAGTATGATCTTCGGATTTTGGGCGTGGACGGTCAAAGGATCTGGTCAATGGACCGTAGCGGACTCCAAGTCACCTGATCCACCGTGAACATGTTGAAGGTCAGAAGTCAAACCACCAGTATGGGAGGCTAGTGTTGGGTACTCCCATAGTGAACTAGTTCAGGAAGAAGAAACGGTCCAAATCCACAAAGGCTCACACATTGGCCTGGACGGTCAATGTAAACTGTTGACCGGACGAAAGGCCAATGAAACTAGCACAATGATGGGCAATTGGCATCAGGGACGGTCAACATTTCTGTTGACCAGCAGCACTGTAATAAGCCTACTCTCGAATAAGCCTTACATGGGGCAGGCCCAATTTGGCCTGCAGCAGCTTTCTTTCCTGATTTCGTGCTCTCCTAAAAGGCAACCTCCACAGCGATGATCACCAGTAGATTCAGCACTCACCCCATGAGAAAAGCGTCAGATTATCTCCCCTATCTGCTGTAAAACCCAAGCCGTTACAAAGTATAGAAGGAAGGAGAACCTCCCAAGGAACCGTTACCGTCATTAATGCCAACGTCAAGAATGGAAGCTATTCCAACAGTGCCCTGAGATCCCACACTCCTTCCTAAGGAAGGATTCTCAACCTCTCGACTATAAGAAGGCCATAGAGTCAACACTCTTGGCACGGCTTTTAAAAGAAAAAAAACGCTCTCATACTCATATGAATTGCTCTAACATTCACATCCCTTTTTCCAGAGGAATCCATTAGAGTTCGTCTGACGTCTTCTCAGGCCCTCACGCTTTTAGGATGCCAACACTCTCTTACTTCCTGTCGCTACGATTCTCAAAAACCCAGAGATAAGAATCAATGCTCCTTACGAGCGATATAATCCTCTCCCAATGAGAGCCAAATCATCCCCAAAAATACTCTCTACTTCTCACCTTCATTACGCCATTTCTTTACCTTTCAATTCTTGGAAGGCTATTTTACTGATTTGAGCGTCGAAATATTTTCGGTGAGATAATATCTCGCTGGTACTTGACCTTTCGTTTGTCTTAATGGTGTGCAGGACCCAAACTCGATGAACGGAGTCAGATTTAACAATCGACGTAATCCGAATCTATTCGAAGTTTTGTTCGAGGACACATCAAATATGTGTTTAAGATAATTATCAAATATAATAAAAATATATGAAGATAAAAAGACTGATAAATAATAAACGTACCACTCTGTGTAAAACAAGATGTTTTTTTATTTAATCAAATGAATTATGTTTTAAAGTCATAATCATATGAACAAATAAAATACAATTTATATTTTATGAAAAAAATAAAATATAACAACAACTCCCAATAAAAAAGAAATCTTTAGATGAATAATTTTTTGATTTTTATGTAAATAGTCACATATATCATTAGACATCATATACGTTCCCTAAAACTTATTGAATGACTAACTATAGGAAAAGTTAAAATAGTTAAATTAGATTATGACTAAAAGTATTTTAATTAGCTAATTAAAATCTAATATTTTTAATATTGATTTAATATTAAATTTAATGTGTAATAGGCCTTGTTAGTTTTGTATTTATTAATTGATTAAGTAGTAACTATCACCGACAATTATTATTTTATGGGGTGCAATATGGTCCCTTATTTATAGGGAAAGTGACATTTTGTCTACCCCTTAACTTAAGAAAACTTAATGGCTCCCTTATTTTACATATGCAAATAACATAAATGATAGCCAAAGATATCCCAATGGCTTCTATTATGGATTCTCAATGATTTTATCTATCACTATCCTAATATAAATAAATAATAATTAAATAAATAATTGATTTTTTTTATTAATTTAAAATCTAAATAATCTAAATATTGAGCTAAACCTAACAATTCAAAATAAAAAACAATGTAATATCTATAATACTTGACAACGGATATATGACCCGATCAAACCAATTATATGAATTCTATCTATAAGAAAAAGTAATTAAAAGGCATCCAGAGTATAAAAATATAAAACTTGTATAAATATCTATTAGATATCAGTTATATAAAATTTTTACAGATCATAATAAACAAACTAAACAATTAACTAGCTATAAGAAAAATTAAAATAGTTAAATTAGATTATGACTAAATGTATTTTAATTAGCTAATTAAAATCTAATATTTTTTGATATTGATTTAATATTAAATTTAATGTGTAATAGGCCTTGTTAGTTTTGTATTTATTAATTTATTAAGTAGTAACTATCACTCACAATTATTATTTTATGGGGTGCAATATGATCCCTTATTTATAGGGAAAGTAACATTTTGTCTACCCCTTAACTTAAGAAAACTTAATGGCTCCCTTATTTTACACATGCAAATAACACAAATGATAGCCAAAGATATCCCAATGGCTTCTATTATGGATTCTCAATGATTTTATCTATCACTATCCTAATATAAATAAATAATAATTAATTAATTAATTAATTTTTTTAGTGATTTAAAATCTAAATAATCTAAAGATTGAGCTAAACCTAACAATTCAAAGTAAAAAACAATGTAATATCTAAAATACTTGACAACGGATATAGGATCTGATCAAACCAATTATATGAATTCTATCTATAAGAAAAAGTAATTAAAAGGCATCCAGAGTATAAAAATATAAAACTTGTATAAATATCTATTAGATATCAGTTATATAAAATTTTTACAGATCATAATAAACAAACTAAACAATTAACTAGCTATAAGAAAAATTAAAATAGTTAAATTAGATTATGACTAAAAATATTTTAATTAGCTAATTAAAATCTAAGATTTTTTAATATTGATTTAATATTAAATTTAATGTGTAATAGGCCTTGTTAGTTTTGTATTTATTAATTGATTAAGTAGTAACTATCACTCACAAATATTATTTTATGGGGTGCAATATGGTCCCTTATTTATAGGGAAAGTGACATTTTGTCTACCCCTTAACTTAAGAAAACTTAATGGCTCCCTTATTTTACATATGCAAATAACATAAATGATAGCCAAAGATATCCCAATGGCTTCTATTATGGATTCTCAATGATTTTATCTATCACTATCCTCATAAAAATAAATAATAATTAATTAATTTTTTTAGTGATTTAAAATCTAAATAATCTAAAGATTGAGTTAAACCTAACAATTTAAAATAAAAAACAATGTAATATCTATAATACTTGACAACGGATATAGGATCTGATCAAACCAATTATATGAATTCTATCTATAAGAAAAATTAATTAAAAAGTATCCAGAGTATAAAAATATAAAACTTGTATAAATATCCATTAGATATCAGTTATATAAAATTTTTACAGGTCATAATAAACAAACTAAACAATAACTAACTATAAGAAAAATTAAAATAGTTAAATTAGATTATGACTAAAAGTATTTTAATTAGCTAATTAAAATCTAATATTTTTTAATATTGATTTAATATCAAATTTAATGTGTAATAGGCCTTGTTAGTTTTGTATTTATTAATTGATTAAGTAGTAACTATCACCGACAATTATTATTTTATGGGGTGCAATATGGTCCCTTATTTATAGGGAAAGTGACATTTTGTCTACCCCTTAACATAAGAAAACTTAATGGCTCCCTTATTTTACACATGCAAATAACACAAATGATAGCCAAAGATATCCCAATGGCTTCTATTATGGATTCTCAATGATTTTATCTATCACTATCCTAATATAAATAAATAATAATTAAATAAATAATTGTTTTTTTTAATGATTTAAAATCTAAATAATCTAAATATTGAGCTAAACCTAACAATTCAAAATAAAAAACAATGTAATATCTATAATACTTGGCAACGGATATAGGATCTGATCAAACCAATTATATGAATTCTATCTATAAGAAAAAGTAATTAAAAGACATCCAAAATATAAAAATATAAAACTTGTATAAATATCTATTAGATATCAGTTATATAAAATTTTTACAGATCATAATAAATAAACTACACAATAACTAACTATAAGAAAAATTAAAATAGTTAAATTAGATTATGACTAAAAGTATTTTAATTAGCTAATTAAAATCTAATATTTTTTAATATTGATTTAATATTAAATTTAATGTGTAATAGGCCTTGTTAGTTTTGTATTTATTAATTGATTAAGTAGTAACTATCACTTACAATTATTATTTTATGGGGTGCAATATGGTCCCTTATTTATAGGGAAAGTGACATTTTGTCTACCCCTTAACTTAAGAAAACTTAATGGCTCCCATATTTTACACATGCAAATGACACAAATGATAGCCAAAGATATCCCAATGGCTTCTATTATGGATTCTCAATGATTTTATCTATCACTATCCTAATATAAATAAATAATAATTAAATAATTAATTAATTTTTTTAGTGATTTAAAATCTAAATAATCTAAAGATTGAGCTAAACCTAACAATTTAAAACAAAAACAATGTAATATCTATAATACTTGACGACGGATATAGGATCTGATCAAACAAATTATATGAATTCCATCTATAAGAAAAATTAATTAAAAGGCATCTAGAGTATAAAAATATAAAATATGTATAAATATCTATTAGATATCAGTTACATAAAATTTTTACAGATCATAACAAACAAACTAAATAATAAACTTAATAAAATTTTGTATACAAATTTAAATATAAATCCAAATACAAATGGTAAACAAAGTCTTTAAATATCCTCATTTCTAAATTCTCCAAATAACACAAAACCTTTTACTCTAAAAAGGTTAAAAAATATAATAAATCATGAATTTAAAACTCAATAAATATATAAATACATATATATACAAAACATATGTATAAAACAGATCGAAATCCTAAAACACAAAACATCTGTAAAAATCCAACATGTCCAGATTTTCAAACGCATAGTCCAAATCATAATTTCATACATAAAATTCATGATACATATATAGATAATAAATAATACAAACTATATGAAATTATCCAAATGTACAAATCATATAATTCTAAAAGTCTATAATATCTAGATAGTCATGATACATCATTAGATATCATCAATAATATCCAGAATTTATTAAATAACTAATTATAGGGGAAATCAAAGAAATTTAAGTAAATTATGGCTATAAAAGCATTTTGATTAGTTGAATAAAATTTAATATTTTTCTATACTAATTTAATATTAAATTTAATGGGTAACACACCTTACTTGATAGCTATATATTTATTAATTAATTAAGTGGTAACTGTTACTCACAAAAGACTAGACCATGCATTACTATTTTATGAGGTGCAGCATGGTCCCTCATTTATAGGGAAAGTGACATTTTGCCTCCCTCTTAACCTAAGAAAACTTAATGGCTCCCTTATGTTACACATGCAATAAGACAATAGCCAAAGGGATCCCAAAGGCTCCCATTATTGGATTTTCAAGGGCTATATTTGTAAGGGAGATGAACAAAGTCAGAAATTTAAAAAATTAATAATAAAAAATAATAAATAATTATTCAATAAAATAATAATTTTAAATTGACAAACCTAGAGAAAAAAAAATTCTAAGTAAACAGAGAGAAGTTTTATAATTTTCTATAAATAGAATAACAAGAAAAGTTTAAGGGATATGATCTGTATTTTAAAATCTACTAAAATCTTAGTGCAAAAATCATACAACATTAGTGGTGTGTTTAAAAAATCTAAAACAAAAAAACATATTGGGAGGGTTTTGTCCTACCCCCATTGCTCCTACGGACGAGATTAATAGGATATTAATTTAACATTAATACTAAGTCGTACCAATAAATTTTTTGAGTTAATCCTTAAATAGGATGATTGTATAAAACAAATTCATATCATACTTAACAGATAAATATGCACCCACGAACCAAAACCTAATCAATGTCATTAATGGAGCCTCTGGATAGTTCCAAGAGCTAAAGTATGTTGCATGATCTGTCTTATGTACTTGAGTTAAAGACTTATCATATATAAATTGTTATGTGTATATTGTAAAATTATTTTTTAAGAGTAGTTGATCCTCATAACGAATGGACTTAGGATTTTGTTGCAATAAATCAATATATTATAGTTATATATAATTTATTTTCATATATTAGATAAATTTAATCATGCAAAATAATCCACCTAAATATAATATTGATCTTCTTTAGATAGCATGGATGGATGAGCCCTAAGATCGAAACAAAGGGCCTAGATTAAACTTATGAACTAGTAAGAAAATATTTTTATAACAAAACCATAATGGATGTCATAGATATTTTTAAAATAATTAATTTTAACTTAATTATAAATATTTTGAAAATAAGTTAAATTATACCATTCTATTTTTATATTAATAATTTCCATTGAGAGATGTAAATGTTGAATATTTTAAAAATAAAAGGGATAATATTTAAACATGTGAGATTGTATCAATAAATAAGATTGTTTGAATAGATTTGTCTATTCAGATGTGTTGGAATAAACATGACTGTTTAATAATCATACAAAAAATCAAATAACCCTTTCATTATACCCTATATAAAAACACATTGATGGTCAATTTTAATACAAAATGAAATATACAAGACAATATGAGAGAAAGGAGCTCATATCAAAATGTTTTTATTAATTGCTTATTATTGAAAACAATTAATAAATGTCAGATAATCATATTTTTATTAGAAGTCAAAGATTATTATTTTTTAATATAAATTATAGTAAAATAAATTTTTATTATATCATCAAGATGATTTGCATGAATCCATCGCTATTTATTTGTATATGTTGCATTATAGTAGTTTTCCATTAACAATTTTACAATATCACATCTAAAATTTGTAGAATATTATAATTTGTCACACCATAGCTTTATTTAAGTTTAAATTTAAAAATATGAGAATTTAAAATTATAATTCAGTAAATTTTAAATTTTGTTTTTGGGGATGGTATTAGGAATTATAATTTTAAGGAAAAAATAAAGTTGATGTATAAAAATATGTAGCCAATATAAAGTTAATTTTAAAAAAGTTAATTTTTTAATTTATATATAAAAATGAAAAAAAAATATGTAGCCAATATAATGTCTAAACTTTTTAATATATAACATAATTTTTAATATTAAAAATAACTAATATTTTGTAGATTTATTATCACGACTCTAGTAAGTGCAAGTAATAATAATATCAGAAATAAAATTTATCCACATATTAAGTTCATCTACTAGAATCAAGTCAGATACTATATAAAAAAATTATAATAAAAAATACTAAAATATAAATACCATAATCCTAAAAATGATCAAACTATCCCCATTAAGTCTAAATATTAAAATTATGTCCGCTCAATTTATAAATTATTATAAGAAAAATAGTCTAACCAAAGTTCATATATACAAATAGTGGAAACTTAAATTCTATTCTAAGAGGATAATGTCCAAATGTTAATATAAACCCAAAACACGAATCAAACATTCTAAAATATTCTTATCGAATAATTCTCAATATAATCCTATGATAATCCAGTGCCTACTAATTTGAAAGGAATTTAAAATATTGTAAATGTGAGCCTAACTTAACGAGACATAAATAAATAACATATGAATATAAATGAGTAAATAAATATAAATGACAATAAATTATAATCACGTAAGAAAATTCAAAATGTTAAGTTTTTTAATAAATTTGTTCAAAACATAATAGTTTACAAATTTTTCTATATGAACGAATATTTGAAAATATACGAAGCGTATGAAAAATGTAGGAAGACAAAGAAACCCATAAAAACATATCTTAAAATATAAAAATTGATGGATCGTATTAAAAATATATGAAAATATGAAAACACATATATCAATCATTCACACATTAATTAAATTGAAAGGCAAACTTTGAAGACTGGCTATATATATTATCATATCCACGCACAATTTTAAAATTAGTTTATTCTTTAATCCGTAATTATCTTAATTTAATTTTTAAATTAAATCAAAAAATCAATTCTTTATTCTAACGGCTTAAATTAAAATCGATACTGAGATGCAAATTTAT
This sequence comes from Nepenthes gracilis, assembly GCA_033239525.1. Lineage (NCBI taxonomy): Eukaryota > Viridiplantae > Streptophyta > Magnoliopsida > Caryophyllales > Nepenthaceae > Nepenthes > Nepenthes gracilis. The sequence continues at coordinate 13,674,122 of BSYO01000019.1, read as the reverse complement.
ATCAAAAATTATTAAATGGTCCAAATAATACTATATAATCATCCAATTATATGACGTAAAAGCCATACCCGAAAGTGGTTAAATATTAAAAACTAATTAACCTCAAAATATATGTAAGAAAAAAGCATGTTAACAAAAAAAATTAGAATAGAAAATTTAAACATGTCCATCATTATTGGTTGGTGCTCATATATAGATTTAATCTAAATAAAAATGTAATAAAAGCTGTAAATCTGAACTCTAAATTATAATACAATTTAGAATATCCCACAAACTAAACTTCTAAAGCCCTCTAAAACTTCCTACAAAGCATTGGGCCTATTAATCTAAAAGATTAATAAAAATATAAATAAGAATGAATTTAATACTTGATATGACATATATATTTTTAAATATTGATATATATCAAATAAAACATGTTAGAATTATGATATGATACAAATCGTGATAAGTCGGTAACACAATTTTTGAATTAATTATGTCAAATTGGTATACTCATGATCAAATATATAAATCATACTAAAATTATATTAATATATAAATGATTAAGGATTAGTGATAATTTTATCAATATACTGTGAATATTGAAGTTTATACTATAATTATTTTTCATATAACCAAAGGTTATTTATTACTATTTACAAATGTGGGTTGATCAATTACATATAATCCTTATACCATAGGCTAAATACTATTTTTTGACCCCTGAATGATAATTCGATTTTTAATTTATTAATAATATATTATAATATATTTAAATATATTTTATTAATTTTTTATAATGGCATATATTTAGTTCAATTGAAAATTCTACATAAATATGAATACATTTTTATTTTTCTCATATTAAAAAAATAATTCCTTCGTCAAAATAAAAGTAAATTTTTTTTCTTTATATTTCTTTAAATATGCCACACATAAAATAATGGAGTAAAAAATATAAATTTAATAAATAATTTAGAAACATGTAGAAATATTAAAACTAAGATTTTAGAAATTAAACATAGCTTATATAATTTTTCTCAAATATAAAGTATGCATGAATAATTATGTCATAATTTAAGACATATAAAAATATATATTAAAATAATTTAAAGATATATAAGAATATTAAATAAAATTTCTGCATTTAAACATAATTTGTATAGAATAAAAAATACTCAAGAATTATAGAAAAAATTAGTAATAAGAGAATAAAGAGTTTGAATGTACTTATTTTTATTTAATTTTATATAAGGTTATTTGATTTTATCTTAAATCTTCTGTTTCATTCTTTCTCTCTCTTAAACGTAAGTTTAAAACAATTAACGTAAGTAAAATCAAAGGATTTTGAAAATAGACCAAAAGTGGGTTTTAAAATACTTGTATTAAACTCTAATCTACCATATCTGATTTTAAAAAATTTTACAATCTCATTCATCTTCTTTCTCATTCTTCTTCTTCTTTTTTTCCTCATCTTATTCTCTTTTCTCTTCTTTTTCCACACAGAATGACCATGTATAGTTGCAGGCAACTTCAAATACCAAAATTAGTATATGAGTGTCAAATGGACACACACTAGGTATCACTCCAAAACCTCAGGTCTATACAAACACGGCACCAGTTATAATTCAAGCGTAAATATTCTACCTCAATCGCACATAGGAGTTACAATAGTCACACACCAGGCACAACCAATTCTACCAAAAATAAACATGGGCACCAAACAGGCACACCTCAGACGCCACTACACTGCTTAAGTCACACATGAATGTTTTAGAGGTATCTATTAGGCACAGTTTTACTATCTAAAATATACACAAGCAAATGAAAAGTCCTGATTAGGCACTAGCATGCTTCTTCTAAAAATTTATTCTTTTTTTAATTTTATTATATAATTATTTTTTAAAATAATTTAAAATTATCATAATAACGTCATAAATCATAAATAAAAAATAAAATATTACTTGAGTACTACACGAGCATGCATTAGGCACTAGTTATCAAAATTCAAATACCTAATTTTAGTTTTTAAAAATATATTTATTTTTAATATTTACCTAAAACATACAATCAATGACATCATAATCCTAAATTAGGAAATCGAGCATTGCATTCATATTATGTTAGTATATTGTAAACAACACAATTATTCAAATATTAGTTTTAAAATCTTTAAACAATACTTTTATGTGTTTTTAAAAAAATGAATAAATAACTCAAAACACAATGGGCCCACCCTCTACTCAATCCAAATAATTAAAAAAAATATTTTATTCAGTTGATCTTATTTTTATCAATTCTATCATATCTAATTACTTGAAAACATCATAAACTCTGTTGCGTCCTTGGATGCTGATCTTTGTATGGATAAGAACCTGAATGTAGAGCAACACAAAGATAAATTTTTTAAGTAGAAGGAAGAGAGAGGGATAATGATACACGATATTTTTACATGAACAACCCTTTTCTGAATGAGAGGTAAAAAATCACGTGACTTTGGGTCCAGGAATGATTTTACTATTTAGATTTGTGAGTACAAAGGGTGGAGAACGAGAGGTAACTGGTGATTCTCAAGGATCAATCAAACTGTTACAAGAGTTCTCTAGGTTGCGCAGCTTGTGTGCCTTTCTTTTCTCTGTCTATGTGAGCGTAAACGCAAGGGTAAGGGAGCGTGAGCATTAGGGTAAAGGGCTTCCTGTGTTAGGTACATAGTAAATATATATATATATAGTGGTTTGAGTCCTCCTATATGGAGTACCCATGTGAAGCTGGCGTATGCAGTAGATCCTGCCACTAATACTACAAATCCATCTTGCCGTGTCAAAAACGTTGCGTGTATGCGAGCTTGTTTTGTGAGATGTCACTTGCACTTGCTTTGCACGCCATGTGAAAATCGCGTGTTGCGTAGACTACGCGTGCTTTTGTAAAAGCCAACCCTCTGAGCTGGCGTCCTCGATCGTCCTGAGCTTCCTTTTTTGCGCTTATGTCATCGGACACTTCTCAGAATCCTCGCCCTTGATAAAGACCTCATCTTTATCAAGGTCTTTACCCTATGATAAGTTCGCGTCCTTTCACAAGTCCTTGCCCTTTAACAAAGTCTTCAGCCATTATCAAGCCCTTGGGTTTTCAACGCCATGTCCTCGATCTTCTGTGCCTCTTAGGCTTACCCAGCCAAATCAACCCCTTGGGCCGTGTTGGCTTTTGGGCCTTCTTGGGATTCGAACCCATTTCATGAAAATGGGTCTCTTAACTAGGTCTTGGGTATTTACTATCCATCACTAGCCCCTTATAACAAGAGGTTTGAGAATCTCAACCTTTAACATGTAGGACGGCGGAAATACTTCAAGTGTTGTTGACCTTATCCTAATCCTTCAAGATGCAAACTGCCTGGCTGGTGTAGGTCAACTTCAATTTTGTCCCTATCCAAACGCTTAACTTTTCAAGTGCAAGCTTTACAAGTGTTCGCGGACATTTTCTTGAACTACTCGCTAGAATCCATCTGATGATATGGTTGTTGTCCGACGTCTAAGAACAAGCGTTCAGGGACTTTGTTGAGACCAATGGCTTGAAAGGAATCCGTCCGAGAGCCTTCTTTAAGTCCGAGATGCTAGCTCACGCAACCAATTGATGCATTAAATGCGATAGACGTCACCTTGGAAGCATAAGGGCTACTATTGCCCAAAGCCTATGGGAGGTTGACACGTGGCTGTCAATTAATGAGGCACACTTTTTGAATTCCTCAGTCGTTTAACTTACTTTGCGCTTCCTTTGACATTTCATTTGAACGCCTGAGACGCTAAGTATTTTGTAAACGCTCTTTGCAACTTCCCATTTTCCTCTTCATGTTTCCATGTCTCGCGATGGCTCCTGGAGTGAAAGACATCACTTCTTCTCTTTCCTTTGATGATCTTGAGGCCATTTGAACGAGATATAAGATCTCGAGCTCAATGGCCATGGTTGTACCTGGTGCACATGAGAAAACGTGCTCACCTCCAAATGGCTTCATCACTATTTATAAAGTTCATCTTAAAGGTGGTCTTTGATACCCTATGGGCCTGGAGCTCTAGGAGATTATGAGGGACCTCAAGGTCTCTATGGCTAGGCTCCAATCCAATGCTGTCAAGTATCTGATTTTTCTCTGCGTCTTTACCCGCTGCTACGATAAAATCTTTGATATTGCAGGATTTGAAGGTTATTTTAAGGTTCGTTCATGGGCATGATTGAATTATAATTTCTCCTCACCCTGAATTCATCGTTATTAGTGGGGGCAAGCTTGATTCTACCAAACGGTGGAATGATAAGTTCTTTTTTCTTAGTGTCCACCCTCACTAGGCCATCTCTAATGAGTGGGGGAATGTGGAGCCAAGTCTATGTAAGGATACCACGACTGGTAAGAAGGTGGCGATGAAGGATTTTACAAACTTTGTACAGTTCAATCTGAGCTCCTTCAACGAGAATAAGAAGAACAGATGGCTAAGGTCCGAGTACTTGCAAAAGCCAAGTAGGAGCCTCAACCCGAGGACTCTACCGTCCCTTCTGCTCCTCCGAAGAAGAAGTTGAAAAGGGAGTAGAAGGCTCTAAGGATAGAAGAGCTGTCCGAGTGGACAAAGAAAAGTCGTCAGACTAAAACTTCAAAACATCTGATGGCGATTGTTGAGTACTCCTCGTTTGATGACAATAAAGCCGTTATCAAACGGCTAGTGAGAAAGAAGAGGCTAGTCCGAGACGTTGAAGACGTCGGACCTTCAGTTACTACTGAGCCTGCTGAGACCGTGGGCCCATCTGTGGAGCCACCAATTGCCTCTCCTTTTTTCCACGAGCCCGTACCAGACATCTCCTCTATTTTTATTAGAGAGGCCTCGGATTGGATTGATAATCCAATCGAGGACATTGCTGGAGAGCAGGTCGAGGTGGAGATGATGGCAACTCTGGCCAAAGAAGCAGTGATGATAATTACAACGGTGATTGTTGAGACTATTTAGGTCGAGGAACGGAGGGCCATAGAGGTGCCCACTGCTGAGCTCCCTTGCCTTGCGATCTAAATTTATAGTCCGATAAAAATTTCATTCGAGGCCGATGAGGAGGTCCTGGTCGAGGACGCCACAGGGACTTCACATGCTGCTAAAGTGGATATTGGGGCTGAGAATCATTTTGAAGCGACTAAGCCCCTAGTCTTAGATTTTGATAAAGTTGCCCATGCGTCCGAGGCTAGGATTGAAGCTTCTGTGGCTGAGGCGGCCGCTGCTATGGGGCTGGCGGAGTCCGAAGCCCTTAGGGGAGAGAGTCCAGCAGGGAGCTCTTTTTTTTCTAAGGTACATCTCTGTTCCACCTTAGGCTCTTTTGCTTTCTGGACAACACTTTAATAACCAACTTCTATTTTGCAGCTTTGTGAGCTAGTTGGCCAATTTACTCTAATTATTGATGAAGTCGCCTAGTCTTACGTGGGCTCAAAGTCCCTCAAGGTTGGTGAGAAGCGCAATAAGCATTTGGAACTTGAACTTGCTGAGGCCAAGAGTAAAATCGCTTCCCCGAGGATTCATTAAAAGCCTAGCAACAGCAGTATGTTTTCCTCTGGAGCAAATCTTCATCTGGAAGTTGAGCTTAGAACTTCAATAAGGGCCAAGGAAATCAAATCTGTACTGGAGCAAAAATATTGGGATGGCATTGGACTATGCCGTCACATAATGCGGATACTGGATCCAAAGTTTCCTCTTTCTTTGCTCCACCCGAGGAATGCTAGTGCTCAATCCAGGTCTGATCTGATTGGCTGGCCGGAAAAGGATGACATTCTTGACCCCTCTCGCCTAGGGTCTTCTGGGACGTGATTTAGAGTTGTACTCTTTTTTTGTACTGTACATTATACATGAATGTATTAATAAAAATAACTTTTCAGTGCAATCCTTTTCTTTTTCTTTTGATTGCTTATGTTTATGATTCTTTCTTGGATTTAGGTTCTTAGGAAATTTTATCCTTTACGAGCTAAGTGTTCGAACCTTTTGACTATCGTTGGATGAAGATACTACCTCTAGGGTCTTCACATTCTAGCTATTTTTAAACCCTGTAAGTTTTTAAGTTCAACCTCTTGTGGGTTGCTTGACGTCATTGCCATGTTTTTGAATCCAACTTCAATGAGACGCTCGAACTTTGTCGAGTTTTTTGAGTATGACTTCTAATGAGCTGCTCGGACTTTGCTGAATTTTTGAATTTGACTTCTTGTAAGCTGCTCAGACTTTGCCGAATTTTTGACAAGTGAAAGGGATCATTTCACTTGACTTAGAGGCAGCTTAGGTTTTATAGATTTATGAAATGATATGCAGACACTTAATTTAATACAAAATAGCGAATAAGCAAAATGAATTTTATTATATTAACAAAACGTGAAACAAGCACTTCAAATGATGTATTTGACCTTACCTGGCCGTCTACAAATTTATTGATAGTATTTTTGGAGGTGAGAGGCATTCCACGTTTGAGGAACAAGCCTTCCCTTCTAGGCACACAAATTTGTACGCTCCGTTTCGTAAGATGGCTAAGACCAAGAACGGTCCTTCCAAGTTTGGGAAAAGCTTATTCTGTCTGGTATTTTTACTTGTGGCCTCAATGCTCCTTAGCGTCTTCTTAGGTTGGGTGAGTTAATATCATGTTTACCCGGCCACTTTGCTCCTCAGCTGTTCAACCTGACCATCACTTGTTGTTTCGGAAGCCTATCCAAGTTTTTGCAGGAGTGATTAAGGTGACCTCTTTTGATCGGCTCCTTAATTTCTTTCTGTAGCGTCCAGCAGTCCTCAGTATTGTGACCTCCGCAGCGACAGTAATGACAATACTTCAACTGACCGCCTCCATTTGGATTCTTTAATGCCTTGGGCTACTTCAAAAAATTTTTATCCCGAATTTTTATCAGAATGTTGGTATGTGTGTCATTTAAGGGAGTCAAATTCATAGGCCTGAACTCCCTTTAAACGATCTGCTTGGACTTGTGCTGCTTATTTGGTCCCTGGGAACCCTAATGGTCCCTACTTTTTCTTTTTTCTTCCACTGTCAGCTGGTGAAAGTCCTCATCTCTGTTAGGCTTTTTCGGCCATAATGTGAGCTCTTACTATGGCATCGGTCTCCCAAAATGTATGTGGGCCCTTATGGAGGAGGTGCCTGAAGAAACTGCCTCCTTCCAACGCGGACAGAAACGCATTGAGTTTGACCACATCTGTAAGCTTGGGAATCTGCCTGGCTTTTGCAATGAAGCGGGACAAGAAACTCTTCAGGTGCTCCCTGGCCCCTTGTTTCAGATGGGTGAGGTGCCATGGTTGCTTCTCGATTCTCCGACTGGAAGCAAATTGGGAAAGAAAAATCTCTACCAACCCACCAATTGAGTGGATCGAGTTCGCAAGTAGCCCATAGAACCAGATCCTTGTGTCACCCTTGAGTGTCAAGGGGAAGTATTGGCACATTGTGGCCTCGTCCAACCCACTGAAGACTCAGGTGCACTCAAAAGTGCTCAAGATGGTCCATTGGATCAGCATTCCCATCATAAATGTCAAGATTTGGCATTTTAAACTTTGGATGGAGCGGCTTTGTCCTGATCTCCATTATAAATGATGATCTATGCAGGTTGGTCACTTCTCCTCCAGCGTCGTCTCCAAAAATTCGCTGCTAAATTTTTTTCAAGCTTCTCCTCCACTTGGGATGAAGTCGTCATCTTTTTCTCATTGAGATAGTTTCCTCAACTTGTAAGGGTGCTGGGCGGCTTGTGGCTCTGGAAGGCTCTTAGCCTTTCAAGGGATCTCGCCATGAGGGAACACCTCTTGAGTGGCGTGCTCTTGGATGTTACGTGAACTTTGAACATTTTGCCTCCTGGGCTTTCCACCTGAAACTGAGAATCCAAGTGACCTTCAAGACGCTATGAGACTCTATTGCTTGAGGCAACTTGGGTTCCAGGGTCCTCATACTGATTAACTTACTTTGTGGGGTGCTCATTATCTTTATCCTTATTCTTAGACGTGGCGGTCTGAGAGGCCTTAGATGGCGCCCCCATTTGCCGCTCGTCCATTTTCGAACAAAGGGTCTGGATGGTTTTGGAAATGTCGTCCATTATCATCACCAATGCTCGTATGTATGGATAATGATGATCATCTATTCTAACACACGCATGAGGGCCATTGTCATATGAGGCAGCATCTCTGATCAGGGCACTAGCTTGTACTCTCGTGTTCACTATACTTCAATTTTTAGAAAATGTGTTAACCGGACTTTTAGTCGATTTTCACAGACGGCACCAAATGTTGCATCCTTTTATTCTAGTCTCTGTACGGACGAGAACCCAAATGCAGAGCAACACAAAGATAAGTTTTTAAGTAGAAGGAAGAGAGAGGAGTAGTGATACATGATATTTTTACGCAAAAAACTCTCTTCTGAATGAAAAGAAAAAATTATGGGACTCTAGGTCCAAGAATGATATTACTATTAAGATTTATGAGTACAAAGAGTGGAGAATGGGAGGTTACTGATGATTCTCAAAGATCATTCTAACTGTCACAAGGGTTCTTTCAGTTGTGCAGCTTGTACGCCTTTCTTTTCTCTCTCTATTTGAGCGTAAACGCAAGCATAAGGGAGCATGAGCGTCAAGGTAAAGGGCTTCCTATGTTAGGTACACATTAAATATATATATAGTGATCTTAGTCCTCTTACATGGAGCATCCACGTGGAGCTGGCGTGTGTGATGAATCCTGCCACTAACCCTACAAATTCATCTTGTCGTGTCAGAAATGTTGCGTACATGCAGGCTTGTTTTGTGAGATGTCACTTTTGCAAAGATCGTGCCTACTATGCATACCTTGTGAAGATCGCATATTGCAAATGTTGTGCGTGCCTTTACAAAGGTCAACCATTTGAGCTGGTGTCATCAGCCGTTCTGAGCTTCCTTTTCTGCACATGTTGTCGGACACTTCTCGAATTCACGCCCTTAATAAATGCCTCGTCTTTATCAAGGTCTTTGCCCTGTGATAAGTCCGCATCATTTCACAAGTCCTTGGCTTTTAACAATGTTTTAACCGTTATCAAGCCCTTGGGTTTTCAGTGCCATGTCCTCAAGGCCTCAGTGTCTCTTGGGCTTACTGAGCCAAATTAGCCCCTTAGGCCGGGTTGGCTTTTTGGGCATTCTTGGGAGTCAGAGCCATTTCACGAAAATGGATCTCTTAATTGGATCTTGGGTATTCACTATTCATTAGGCTCAAAATCAAAAAAAAAATTTATTACCAAATTTATAAAGAACTATCCAAAATTATTTTGAAATCAAATCAAAATGAATATAAAATTATAATTTTAATTTCATCTAACACTAAAGAATATTATTTGAATAACACCTTATATTCTAATTCTACTTCAGAATCTTTGGACTCAATTCTTGTATCAAAACAGGGCCTAAAATTTATTTCCATTGAATCCCAATATCATGGATAAATAAATTTGTTACATCATTAGATCTTGTGCACTTGTATAGACGTGGATCCAACTAAGATTGTGGATTGTCTGTGAGTACTCAGGTAAGACCCGTGAAACACAAAGAGTGAAATGAAGTGGTGAAAGAGAATACAATGACCAAACATGCGGAGTTTTTACGTAGAAAACCCTCCCTTGAATGAGAGGAAAAAACTATGAAATTTGGAGTCCAGACAAACTTCTACTATGTTGTTGGATGAGTACAAAAAGTATAGCACATGTGATGCTCAAGGCTCTTTAGGTGCTCGTTGATTACACAGGGGGAAGAAAACTCTCTATTTCTCTTTCCATGTGCATAAATGCAGAAGTCTTGCTTCGGATCCTTTGTTTTATAGACAGTCAATATATTTGTAGTGGTTGGGCTTTCCTTTGGGAGAAGTCCATGTGGCGTTGGCATGTATAGAGGATCCTGTCACCAACTCTGCCAATCAATCTTGCCATGTCAAAACATTACGTGCATGCAGGTTTGCTTCGTGTGACATTTCTTCTACAATGATTAGGTATGCTCTGCAGGTTATCATTCCCGATGAAAGTTGTGTGCTATAGGGATTGTACGTGCTTTAGGAAAAGTCCACCTTCTAAGCTAGCGCTTTTGGTCGTCCTGAGCTTCCTTTCTTGCGCTCACACTGCTGGAGGTTTCTCAAAGTCCTCGTCCTTGACAATGGCTCTTGGTCTTTTTCTAGTCCGCAGACGTTTTGGTAGCAAATGCACTCGGGCTTCTCCTGAAGGCTTGGTCAGTGATGAGTTTTTGGACTTTCAGAATCGTGTCCTCTGTTCCATGTCCTTGGGTCTTTATTGAAAATTATGTGTCCTCTTACGATGTCCTCGAACCTCCTGAGTTAAGTTAGTCTATCGGAATAATTCAACTTATTTGGGCTTCTCGGGACACTGGCCAAAGTTCTCGAACCTCTAAGGCCAACTTAACCTCTCGAACCAAATCGGCTCCTTGGGCCTTTCGGGATGTGGATCACTATCCTCGAACCTCTTGGGCTAATTTAGGCTCTTCGACAAATCAACTTCTTGGACCTCTTGAGACGTGGGTCCAAATCCTCAAACCTCTAAGGTCAACTTAGTTCATCGAGTTAAATAAACCTCGTGGGTCTCTTGAACCGTGAGCTCAATTTATGAACCTTTTAAATAGGCTTCTAGTAGTAGTACCCATCAAAATTTTAAAAAATAATTTGGTATTAAAATAAGTAACAACTAATCTTGAATTTAATTCCTATAAATATGCACATATATTTACCAGATATATAATAGTTTGTATAGATAAAGCTATTGTCTCATATTTTTTTCAAACCCTCATACTAGATTACAAAAAATACAATTAAAAATAACACTTTATAATTTTATTATTTTTTAATATAGTAAATTTAGAGTAATTTTGTTATTATTTTAGATTTAAAAGATGGGAAAAAATGACTAATCTCAAATATAGATAAGTAAATCATAGTTATCAATAAATAAACTTAGTGGGTTAATAAATTTTACTAAGCTCAAAATTTTAAATTTATTTATTAATAAGTTTACATATAATTTCTTTTCATATATTAAAAAAATTCAATTAGATCGATAAATCAGCCTAAATATAATGTTATCACTGGTTGCTAAACTTTCGAGCATAACTAAACTTTCGATCATGAATGATTGCTAAATTATTATTTAAATTTTATAATTTAATATATTAATATAAAATTAATGTTTTATGACTATGGATTTTATATGAAATTTTCATAATTTTAGTAAATGTTTTATAAGGTTTTAATTTTTATATATTGAATTTATTATTTAATTGATATTCATATTATAAAAAATTAAAAAAATATATAATTTTCTTTAATTATTTTTTATTTTTAAATTTTGACAATTATATTTTAATTCAATAATTAAGATAAAGATACAAAGTTTTATTTATTTTGCTTAAAATGCCATTCAATTTGGACTCCACTTAAAAACATGCCTTTCTCCGCTTCACGCCGTTGTTGGCCGTTGAATCTCCCAAGCTACCATGCATTGTGGAAAGGCAGCCGCCATTGTCACCAAACACTAACCCTCTCTGAACTTTGGTTATATTATCATCGTCTAAATTATTAGCTATCTCATCCTTTAATAATAGAAATTATTTTAAAAATAATAAATGACAGATATTAATATAATATTTTAACATATTATTTAAATATCAGTCTTTTATATTATAAAGATAGATTACAATCACTAGAATAATAAAAAAATATAATATTTACGATTATCAAATCAAAATTGTCAAAGTCTGATCTTACGAGGTAGAATAGAAACACTTGTTCTTATGAACGTAGCTGCATTTGTGTTGATTTTGAGGTGAAAATTTATTCGTGGCAGTCTCATAGGGCAGATTGATGAGTCGTTTTCTCATCAACTCACTATGCAATTAGATTTTATAAGACCTGAGTGAATCCATTTTACGTTGAGATTTGACCCAAATATATACAATCCGACACAGCGGAATAAAACTGAAATCTCGTCAAATATCAACCACCAAATTCATAAGTATAAAAAATATAATAATATATGATATTTTAACGTGAAAATTTTTTTCAAATTAAGAAAAAATTATGAGATAAATTTTGAATAAATCTACAATAATAATAATACTTATTATAAATATCATATCAGAAATCCTTTCACTATAATCATGTGTAAAAAATGGTTAATTATAATCCTACAACACACTTAACAATTTACAAGAGAAATTATAATAAAAGGTAAGAGTAACTCAAATAAAATATATTCTAAAAATTCATTTTAAAATAGCATATTCAATTTTAATAAAAATAAAACTTAAATTGGACCACAAGTAAATGTCAAATATCTTCCTCTTCTCTTTTTGTGTGGCACCTTTGCATGAGAAAAATAATTTTGGAATACCTAAAATCACATTAGGTGTAATTTTATACTGTGAATCAACGTTTAAGCACCAGTCGAACACGCCTCAAGCGAGAGCACCACTGAAATCGGCATTTGAGTGCTCATTGGGGTGAGCCTCATGTGCAGACGCCATTGGAATTGGCACTTAAGCGCTTAGTCGCTTGCGCGAAAATTTGTTCGTTTCTGTTGACTTTCAACTGACCCTCAATCGACCCTCACACGAATATCATTCAACCTTTCGATAACTATCTGTTTGTTACGACACTCACAAAAGAGTGACTAAAAAGCCCAATATTTTAAGAAAAGATTATTCCATATTAATTAAGTAAAGATGTAACATTATACTTAAAAGCAGGAATGCTTCATTTTATGATGTTGAACCTATTCCTGTTTGACGAATTGTTCTCTTTAAGAAACTGCGAGGGCCACATTCGTATGATTTTGTCTACTAAAAGGACACACCGAAGGTAGGATTCCCTCCACTTATTAAAATGATACCATCAATTTTATTCAATTAATATGAAATAATTTATGTATATGATATAAGCCTTTTAAAAATGAAAAATTTGTTATTCTACATTGAGAAAACTAATATAAATTCTCATGGACGATATTATTATTAAGTTTTAGAGTCTAGTTGATTTTTTTGGAGAAATTATATGTAAAAAAGTGGAGTTAAAAACATTATTTTAGTTATTTAAAAATGCTTTTAAAATATAATATTTTATTTATTTATTAATATTAATAATTTCATACATAAATAAATTAATAAATAAAAATTATATTAACTAAAAATATTCTAAAATAATTAAAAAACTACTCCTTAAATATTTCTATTAAAAAACGAGGAAATCAATCCTTCTTGCATCGTGACGTGAGAGGGGAAGAAACACTGACAGCGTGACCAATTTGCATATCTCCAATTAATTTATAAATATATATTTATATTTAAAATTTATATATTTTTATAAATTTATAATTAAGGATAATAATTAAATAAATGATATAATAGAGCCCATTAAGCGGTCATTAATTTTTATAATCTTAATTATTTAATTACATATAAATAATTGATATTTAACTATTTTAAAATTTTAAAAATATTTAATTTTAATTATTTTTTAATTATTAGAAATAGTTAAATCTCAATTATTTGATTTTATAATATAATATCGTTCAAAATTGTTTTTCATGTGAAAAATAATTTTAAGAAAAAAAAAATTTATAGCTCATATACTAAAAGTATTTTTAAATATTTTTACAAAGTTTAGAATTATAACTTTAAATTTTTAAAGAAATAATAAAACTTTTAAAAAAAATAAATAATATTTAATTAAAAAAAAAGAGAAAAAAAAACAGATTCAGAAATAATAATAATAAATAGAGAGCATCTGTGGAAGTAGAATCTGAGACGTACCACCATCTTCAGTTTCCACTATTTGTTCCTTTTTTTTTTTTTTAATTTAAAGCAACTTTGGAAAGATTTGATTCTTATCATGTAAAGTCACAATTTAAATTATTAAAATAGAATAAATTATAAATAATATAATTATTTTTAATAAATAAAATAAAATATAGATAAATTCAGGAATTAATATTATTTGATTTAATTATCCACTTTAAATATGTCAGATTCGAATGTAGAATTTGTTAGGTATCATATCAACTTGGCGGCCTATTTGATTAGTATAGTGAGGCCAAGAATAATCCAAAAAAGATAAAAATATTAACTGACCTATCAGATTCAAATTCAAAGAATGTAGAGTCCTGTCACGATCTAATTCTAATAAGAATAAATTAATATTAAATAGACCATTGAGAGGCCAAACAATCACTGAACAAATGGGTTATAGGCCCAAATAGCTACATATCTATCACAAACTCAAAATTTTATAAGTTTAATTAATTATTATTTTTATACATTTAAAACTCTAAATGATTTCAATAAATAATATTGAAACCCAAATATTTGGGTCTTATAAACTAAATATGTAGGACCTGACAAATTAAATCCGCACATGATCTTATTGGATAACCGTTCGAATAAAATAATCATGACCTACTCTCAAATAGTCGTAAGGATAAAATATTCACTAAGAGAATGCGATACTGCGCCGAATCCTACCCAAACTCCTGCTGTAGATCCAAACCTCCCACTACGAGGGAGAGAAAAAATAGAAAACGTGAGACAAATACTCCACAAGTATCGTCATGAATAAAATTGTGCATGCAAATCAGAGGGAGATCACATAAAATCGAATATCAAGGCCGACAACCAAATTCTGCTCTGAATTATGCCACATATACCAAAATGTCACACATCCATAGCAGATGCCAAGTCTAAATCCAAAACCAAGTCCAAATCTAAAATTTTAATATCGACTATATTTTAGACTTACAACTACTCAACCATCATTTATCATATCAGTTACATTTTAGGTCTACAATTTTTTAGCAATTATTTACCATGTCGGCAACATTGTGGGCCTGCAACTATTCAGCCATATGATTTTCAATATTGGCTACTAGGGCCTTAGATTTCCATGTCCCCAAATACATAACGACCTATCAGGGTCTCAAACCATCATGATCCTACACGCATACCGACCGACCAAGTCCTAGACTCTGCCCAATTTCATACATACATACAAATATAAAATACGCATATAAAAATATCAGATAATAAATCAAACTATAAGAGAGAGTTATAAATACCTGTCTTGATTTTATTCCAAGTAGGGTTTGCCAAAAGGATATTTTGAGGTATCCAAATCGCGTGCTACTCTCTTTGCTTCGCTCGCGCCCCTTTTCTCTCCTCCCTTTCTCTCTCCCACTGTGCCATTCCTCTGCCTCTCTTCACATTTCTTCTTTGCCGACGGTAGCTCCAATACAGGTGACAACGACAACCACATCAAAGCAATTCGATGATGGCAATGGTGGCGCATGCTAGCCAGCGACTGCTCTCTCTCTCTCTTCACTGCGCCTCAAACCCATTTTCCATGATTCAACTGATTTCTGTCAAAATCAGTACATGTAACTGTAAAATCGACATCCACAAGAAGAAGGAAAGGATTTGCTTACCTCGATTTCACCCGTTTTCTCCGACGATGATGGCAGTCATTCTGCTTCGGCTGGCAATTTCTTTCTCTATTCACACCAGCGCACAAAATGGAGGGTAAATTACAGGAGGGGTTTCGTCGGCTTCCGTCCTGGCTTCGACTCCTCCTGCGAAGGCGGCGGCCACTCCTCACACACACTCTCTCCCTCTTTTTTCTTTCCCTTTTCTTTTCTTTTTCCTTCTGCCCTCCTTCGCACGCTCCCCCTATAATAATATATTATTATTATTGTTATTATTATTTTTCTTTTTCCTTTATAATTCCAAATTAAATAAAAACTTGGGACATTATATTCTCCCATCTTTATTAAAATTGTCACTAAAATTTACGCATCTCAATCGCAAAATAACCATAGCAGTCTACCGAACATCATCTTCACGCTTCCAAACCACTTCTTCAAGATGCATTTAGAAAATCTGAGCATCCATACCCAAACTAAGATCGGATCACAAGTCTGATATTCTACCTTAAATCTCAAATCAAATCTTGTGACTAGAGACCATCTGCCCACACGCTTCTACTGTACAACTCTGATCAATCATCTGCCTGAAATCTCAGCAAGCAAAGAACCATCTTCATATAGTTGGCCATCAATTCCTTTACTATTTAAGGCAGACCTGAATCAGAATCTCGGAAGCTTCTTCTTCTTGTTGGCTTCGTCTTTCAGGCGCGAGACATATGATCAACTCACCACTCCGCTAGGTGGAGACATATAATCCATGTTCCCTTCGAACATGGATCATTCCAGTTCAACTCTTGCTGTTGATAACTTCACTTGCTCCTGGACTTTCATCAAAAGGCTTTGCACGATCGTGTCCAACTTCATGATGGCTCATCCAAAGAGGGCTTCATCTCTAATTTTCACAAAAGCTTCTTCATTTTTATTTGCGGCTTACAATCTTGACAAATCTTCTTTTACAACTTTGCTTCACCGCTTACTCATTTGCCGGCCAAAATCTCATTTTACCCTATGAGATTTCAGATCCACCCATTCCATCAACGACCTCTCTATCGGCTAAAACCTCTTTCAACCCAGTGAGATTTTGGACCGACCCATTCCATCAACTACCTCTCTGCCAGCCAAAACTGCCTTCTACCCTATAAGATTTTGAATCGACCCATTTCATCACCCACTTCTCTGCCGGTCAAAATCTCTTTCTACCCTGTGAAGTTTTCGACCGACCCATCAAAACTTTCACCTATCCACCCAGACAATCACCCAACTATCTATCCAAATTGACCCAAGGAACATATTCTTACAACTTTTTTTTGATATCATTTCAATCACGAACTCGAAACTTCATAGGTTTGATTAATTATTTTTTATACATTTAAAATTTTAAATAATTTTAATAAATAATATTAAGATTTAAAAATTCGGGAGTGACAAACCAAATATATAGGACTTGACAAATCAAACTCGCACAGGACCTCATCGGATTACTATTCGGATAAAATAATAATGATCTGCTCTCAAATAATCGTATGGATGAAATGCTCAGTAAGAGAATGCAATACTGCGCTGAATCCTACCTAACTCCTGCTGCAAATTCAAGCCTTCGACACTGAGGGTGAGAAAAAATAGAAAATGTGAGTCAAAAATTTAACAAATATCATCATAAATAAAACAATGCAAGCAAATCAGCGGGAGAACACATAAAATCAAATGTCGAGGCCGACAACTAAATTCTACTTTAAATTATGCCACATATACCAAAATCACTACACATCCATAATAGATGCCAATCTAAATCCAAAACCAAGTCTAAATCTAAATTTTTAATATCGGCTACATTTTAGGCTTACAACTACCCGATTATCATTTATCATATCGGCGATATTTTAAATCTGTAACTACTTGGCCATCATTTATCGGCTATATTTTAGGCCTGCAACTGCTCGATTGTCTTTTATTATATCAGCTATATTTTAGGTCTACAACTACTTGGCCTTTTTTTATTAAATCGGCTACATTTTAAGTCTGTAACTAGTCGGCCATCATTTATCATATCAGTTATATTTTAGGCCTGTAGCTAATAGGTCATTATTTATTATATCGACTACATTTTAGACTTGTAACTACTTGGTTATCTAATTTTCAATATTGGCTACTAGGGCCTCGAATTCCCCCGTCTCCAAACACATAATGACCCACCAGGATCTTAGACCACCATGGTTCTACATGCATACGGACCCACCGGGTCTTGGACTCTACCCAATTTTATACATACATATAGATATAAAATATACATAAAAATATCAGATATGAAATCAGACCATAAGAGAGGGTTATAAATTCTTGCATTAATTTTATTCTAAACAAGTTTGCCAAAAGGATGCTCCGAGGTATCTAAATCACACGCTCCTCTCTTTGATTCCCGCACGCCCCTTCTCTCTCCTCCCTTTTTCTCTCATGTTGCATCATTCATCTACCTCTCTTCATATTTATCCTTCATCAATAACGGCTTCAGCACGAGCGACGGCATCGACCACGGTTGCTGTAACCCGACAACAGCTTTCTTTCTCTTTACTGTGCCTCAAACCCATTTTCCACGATTCGACTGATTTCTTCTAAAATCGGTATATACAACTCCAAAATCAGCATCCACAAAAAAAAAAAATGGAAGGATTTACTCACCTCAAATTCACCCATTTTCTCCGACGACGGCGGCGGCCATTTGCTTCAGCTCGCGATTCCTTCCTCTACTCATATCGACATATAAAATGGAGGGTAAATCACACGGAGAGCTTCTTCAGCTTTCGATCCTAGCATCGACTCATCCAACGACGGCAACAGCTACTCCTCACTCTCTCTCTCTCTCTCTTTCCCTCTTTCTTCGTTCCCTTTTCCTACCTTCCTTCGCACACTCCCCCTTATTATTATTATTATTATTATTATTATTATTATTATTATTATTATTATTATTATTATTTTCTTTTTTTTCTTTATAATTTCAAATCAAATAAAAATTTAAAATATTACAAATCTAAATATCAGGTTAAGTAGTTAATCCGATCAAGTAGTTTGTATACTCTACAATTAATACAGATAAAAATCTACTAACTAACCAATGTTAACTACTCATCATTATCGATTTAATCTTTAGATGTTAACTGCATTCAATAAACCTCATGATCAGGATGTAGACAATAACGATTGAACTAATTAGTCTCTAATTAGTCTAACCATTTAGATCATAATTAGTTGTTCTCCTTCAAAAAACAGCTATCAATTGAAAACATGCTACAAATATGCTTCACTTTCCCTGAAAAGAGGATAGATTCTAAAAACCAATGATAGAGTCCAAGCCTCTAACATACATGTTCTTTTGTAAAATATGGAGCCTATTGCTCCATCTCTCTTTCATTTTCTCAATTTCTCCAATAATCCAAATTTTTAAAAAATTTACTAACTTCAATGTTGAAAGATATATCGAGTAATAAGTTCTAATTCTTTTAAGCTCTAACATACTTGTTCTCTCGTAAAATATGGAGCCAAATCCTCCATTTCTCTCTCTCATCCTCTTAGTCACTCCCACATTCTAAATGGCCGAAAATTTTATTAACTTAAACGTTTTAGAATACATTGAGTAACATGCCCCAATTCATTTCAGCTCTAACATAATTAGTCTTTCACAAAATACGGCATTAAATCCTCCATCTCTCTATCTCATCCTCTCAGTATCTCCTACATTTTAAATTTTTAAAAATTTTTATAAATTTGAGTATCAGATGAGATATTGAATAACGAGTCCTGACTCCTTTGAGCTCTAACATACTTGTTCTTCTATAAAATACAGATTTAAGTCCACCATCTCTCCCATCCTCTTAGTCTCTTCTATATTTTAAATTTTTAAAAAATTTACTAATTTAAATGTCAGATGATATATCAAGTAATGAGTTTTAATTTTTTAAGCTCTAACATACTTATTCTTTCACAAAATATTAAGCTAAGTCCTCCATCTATCTCTCACTCATCCTCTCGTTCTCTTTCACATTCTAATTTTTTTTTAAAATTTATTAACTTAAATGTCAAATGATATATTAAATAGTGAGTTTTGATTCCTTTAAAATATTATTTAATGTTATAATGTGTAGGATCTAGATAGAAAATTCAAAAATCTAATTTGAGTTTGTTTGAACCATAATACAAGTTCTAGGTAAGCATCAATACCACCATATATAAGAAATGCGGTCAAGTCATCTATTCCTACCTAAACTAGATTACACTCATAAAGATCTACTAACTCATAATCTTCTATAAATTGATTGACATGGTGAACACCGGCATGTAGACAATCAAGCCAACTGTTAAATGATATCTCGCCTTGTGACGCTTTTCTTGAAAAGGTAGCCAATGAAGTGCTCACTCACTTGTTACTTTGGATATTAGAGCCATGGTCGCTCAACTATAAGACATCTTTAAGATGTTGAAATTCCTCTGAGACAAATTTGAGGAACAAATCTATTTGGTTGAGATCCTTCGCTAACAAGCTTTGACCACAAAGAGCAGGTCAAAATGTAAGAAACCACCCCAATGATAAGTTGCTCGTGGCCAAAGGTGCCCATGGCTCTCAAGGTGCAAAACCAAGTTGTTTCCTTACAGCTCAAAGGCCAACTCAACTTCAAGGTCAAAGAGAAGAGCCTAGAGCAACTGAATCCTCAATACATTCAAAATTTTGGGTGCCATTCTATTCGAGAGTAATGATCATGTAGCAATATATGAGGAACACTCCTAGCCAACATATATAAGCATATCTAACTATCATTCTAAGTTGAGGATATTCCTCAATACTAAAAAAATTATTTCTACAATTGAAGAGGAGGAATGTATCAAAAGAATAGAGTAACATATCTTTTGAGAAAATTCTACTAGCAAGACAACCCAATTGGTGCGAGTGCCATTCACCTTTGAGTTCAAGAGGCATCGGTTCCACAATAAGTTTAAAATGCTTGTGTTGGAGTTGTATGACGGAAGTTCTGATCACTCGACTACTAAAATCAAGAAGACACTGTGATGTGCCTTTGTTTCCTTTTAAATTTAAAGGAAGATGTATAAATTTGGTTCTACATGTTAGAACCAAATTCTATTTGGACTTTTTAAGACTAGAAAACTAATTCCTATTCCACTTCGCCACCAACAGAAAGAAAGAAAAGTAACCAGAGAATTTTATTAGAATTATACGGGCTCCTAATGAGAGATCAAAGCATTTTCTGGCCCAATTCAATGTCCACATTAAAGATATGTTGAAGTTCACCAATGATGTAAAGTTAAATGTCTATATGATGACTATTCAATCGAGTAATTTTTTTCAGTCACTAGTTCAGCAAACCCTAAAACCTTTTTGGAGGCAAAAGCCATCACCATAGTATATGTTAGATAAAAGAGGCAAACAAAGCCAAATGACCAAAACACCAAAAATATAAGCATCTTCTAGGACGCCTTAAAGGCGGAAAACAGGAGAAATAATAACAATCAACTACTGAGGACAATCATAAGCAACAGATAGCCAAGCTAGGTATTTGTCGAGAGTTCAAACTACTATATCTCATACCCCTCATTGACACCTAAACGAAAATTTTGATACAAATTCAAAATAAAAAATTCTCAAAAGTATTATAAGCCAATCAAGAATCCAAAAAAAGTAGACAAGTCAAATCACTGCCTCTATTATCGATCTTCAGAGCACATTACTAAAAATTATCATATGCTTCAGAAAAAAATCAAGACCCTTATCTAAAAATGATATATCAGAAAATACCCATAAAATCATGGGGCTGCCTTAGATAAAGATAAGGAGATAATGACGAGCCACCCGCGCAAATACGCAATTCACTCACGACAAGGTCATCAATGTAATATCCACCAGTCCCGTGAGAATGGCAATTCAAGATCATCCAAACTAGCCTTCCTCTACCAAGTGACATAAATTATGTGTATAAAAAGATATCATTAGTTTTAATGATTGCGATATAACTAATTTAATCACCCTTATTCTAACTCTATTGTTAAAACCGTACTCATTTTATATGGAATTCTAATTAAAATAAGTCTTCATTGATAATAAAAACTTGATATACATTCTCTATTTCGATACAGTCTAAGACTACCAATTAAATGAGCCATATATATATATAATTTTTTGACAGATTCGGCTCATTCTTCACTGGTTTATTCCACCTTATCTATAATCACATAGAAGTTAATTAGTCTTTTTATCCAACCACAACTTTGTAGTTACAACTTGTCATGGTCCTCTTATATTTTAGGCTTACTTGACATCTCAATGACTAAGATTGTGTGTTATAATATGAAAGACAAAGATTAGAACACGTCTTTAAAATAAAAACTCAATCGAATTATCTTATTTTATATTATATAATTTTAATTATTAGAATAATAAGAAATCTAAAATTAGGGCCTTAACAAGTCCCCTTGTAGTAATTGGAAGAAAGGGATAAAATGAGAATTGATGTTAGAGGTAGCAAATATGGCATGCAGCCAAGGATCAGCACATCCTTTCATGATATGGGCCCTGCTCCCAAACTGTGCCAAGCTGCCCTTTGGTGGCGGGTGTGTAGTCCCAGCCCATGGCATGCGATCGGACCTATTGGCACAGTACATGGGCTACCTCTACACAAACACTATATTTTTAATATTTATATTTTATTGATCTGTTCAGCTCGTGTATATTCGGCATGTCTTGGTTCTAGCATAGCTAGCATCGTCAAGCCTAACTTGGGTCTAACCTCATGTTGGGCCGATATTTTCTCAAGCCGTGTCTATATATATATAGATAAAAAAAGTTATATATATGTTATACAGATAGCATTTTTCTATGATAAATGATTCTTATTTCAATATATTAAAAAGTTAGATATTTCATTTCTATTTTAATTTTATGGCGTCTATATATTATTAAAAAATATATAAATATTACGTATCTCGATAGCCAATCAACTTTAGTATACATTTAAAAAAATAATTATAACTTTTTTACCAAATAGGGTATCATAAACCCTATACTTCCAAGGTATTGTATTATTTATCCAAATATAGACTTATTGCTAATAATATTAAGATACTCTTAGGCTTTGAAATTTTTTTCTATTTTTTCTCAATATTTATAATTTATAATTATATTTGAATTTGTCTGTCGTGGGCCCAAAACGCCTAAAATCCTCGATATTAGAGATTTTAATCAGTGCCTTTTGTACATGTTCATGTGTTTAGATTCTTAAACAAGTGCAATAAATCCATTGCTAACTTCTTCCACTAGTGATCAATGTATAAAAAAAAAAAAACCACTTTCTCTATACAAAAAAAAAAAAAAAAGAGAGAGAAGATTTTCACAGAATTAGAATGATTATTACTTGAAATTGGTCAGTTGAAAATAATATTTTTTTTGCATAGAACACAACTAGAACTTCACTTGATAATAGAATTTTGTTATATATATATATATATATATATATATTTTATTTATTTATTTATTTATTTATTTATTTATAAAAAAAATAGAATATTTTCTTTATTTTGAGAAATTAGCAACCTAGTTAAATAAAGGATAACACATTGGCTTATTGAACTGTGCTTACTTTAGCCCAATGCACTTTGGGCTCTCTTGGCCAGACTGCAAAGGATTGAAATATAATATAAATAGAATTAAAATTATCATTTATTTTCTATTTACAAATAAAATCCAATAAATGACATAATTGAGTAATTATTTGAGTGCATTTTTCTCTTCATTTACTATATAATTTCTTCATTTTTCATATAACCCATCACTCTCTGTTGATGTTAAAATAAAAAAAAGAAAAAAGATGAGTCATTTATCCCAAATCTTAGTGAAGGCGGATTTAGCTCAGATTTAAAAAATAATAAAGAATAAAAGGACATATAAAAGGAAAAAAAAATATGCAGCATTATAAGTTTGCATGTAATTAAAATTATATTCTCCTAATTTTCTGCCACAAAACAGAAAATCATTGAAAAAAAAAAAATCCACATCTGCCCCACTTGCGGCGGTGGCAGTTGCTGGGGGTGGTGGTGGTGGTGGTGGTGTGGTCGGGTGATCTTTCAACCTTCATTTCTTATATTCTTTGTTCATTTTTGTTTCTTAGAAAAACATGAAAATAATCATAAAATTAATGTGATTATCCAAAGGTGCTTTTTTTTATTGAATATAATCACTTTATCTCTTAAAGTCCAATTTTGTGCATGAGAAATGTTTATTTGTAGATTTTTCTAAAGATATATTTTCTATTTATTATGATTTTATTATTATTCTTAGTTCATATTTTTTTTACGGATAAGAAAAATAAAACATCTACATCAGTAAGGATACTTCAGTTGGTTTGGAGGCTGATTCGGTGGCCGGTTCAGGCTGATTTCTACAGCCTCCACTTCAGCATCAGCAAGGATGTTCCAGCTGGTTCAGGGGCAGGTTTGGGGGCAGGTTCGGGGCTGATTCGGTGGCCTGTTCACGCTGATTTTTACAGCCTACACTTCAGCATCAGCAAAGATGCTCCATCTGGTTCGGGGACCGGTTCAGAGGCTGATTTCTACAGCCTACACTTCAGCATCAGCAAGAATGCTCCAGCAGGTTCAGGGGCTGGTTCAGGGTTGATTCGGTGGCCGGTTCAGGCTGATTTCTACAGCCAACACTTCAGAATCAAGGATGCTTCAGCTGGTTCAGGGGCCGATTCAGTTGGTAATTTAATGATTGGTTTAAAACCGGTTCAGCACATTATCTTGCAGCTGAAATTCAGCATCAGCTTGTGATGCTTTGGCCGGTTCAGTTTCAGGTTTAAGGACCGATTCATGGGTTGGTCTGGTAGCTGGTTCAGGTTGCCTCCTATGGCTGAAAATTCTGCTTCAGCACATCTCACTTTATCAGTTTCCAACTTATTTATTTCCTGTTTTAAAATGATGTAATGATAAAACAGTATAGTATACTAAGAAATTATAGCATTGGAGCAACAATACTTTAAGAAAATGATCAAAAATCAACAACAAATGAGGGAAGAACATAGGGTTCACTTGCCCAAATGCAGCTGAATTTCTTCCCTTTTATCTTTGCCTTTCGGTTTACCCTCTTTTCTCCCTCTTGTTTTCCCTTTATCTTCCTTCAGCTCCCACGTGCTTCTTCTGTAAATTGGAGGCAAGAAGCTGATTCACCACTTGTTAAATAGGGTGCTGCCAGCTTTCTAATTGTCTCCCAAAATTCAGCTTAGCTGTCTTGAATTTAGGCTCCAAGATTAGCTGAATCATCCTCTAATTTTTTGCTAAATTACCTTTGTAATTTTGCTGAGTCACCATGCTGTTTTGTGGCCCTAGGATGCTTCCGTGTGGTTGCTGAGTTTGGTTGAAGCAAGCTGCGACTCTTACAGCGGAAACATGCTGCTGTTCTGCTGCTGAAGCTGCTGCCGTGCTGCAGATTTATGCCTTTACTAAATTAAAATATATATATGCTGCTGTCCCTCCTGAATTATCAATATAAATACTGCTGCCCAAATACCCCTGCTGAATTCTACATTTGCTGCTGGCTTTTACTGCTGCTTCCTGTGCCACGGATTCAGGGGCCATCCTTCACCTCTCTAGTGATGGACCGTCCACCGCCGAACATGCATGTCTAACGCGTAATATAACGTAGGCCATCCGATTTTAAATTTAATCGGACAGCCACACGCGTTTAACCCGTGTTATAACCTCAACCGTCCTAATTTTAGATTTAATCGGACAACTTAAATTAAATATTAGGATATATGATGCATGCACAGTTGGCGTCGATAGCGAACGAAAGAAGAAGACGGAAATCGGGAAGAAGACGGGAAAAGGGGGAGTTCAGCAGAGAACAGTTGAAGAGAAAAGGAAAATAAATGGGAGAAGTAGAAAGAAAGAGTAAACAGACAGCAAGAGCAAGTGTGACAGAAAAGAGGAGGCAAACAACTGATTTCTATTCCTTTCTTTAGCACACTAACAACCTTGTATATATACCACAGTCCATAAATCCTACACCTCGGTCACTAAACTAACAGCAAGGGAAATAACAAACTAATAGTACACGTGTAAACAATGCTCTGAGTAAAAAACCAACTGAACAGAAAACTAACGGTACCATAACAGACAGTGCACGTGTAGGGAAGGGGGCCACATTTAATCAGTTTAATCGCGAAATTTCGGTAGTAGTCGGATAGTCCGAGTGCTTCGTCTTGTAATTGTGGATTGTTGCCGGTGTATAACCAAGGAGCCATTGAGGAACCCCATAACTGTAATATTTTCCTTCACAACAAAAGAACCTTGTCTTCAATGTTGATTGAGGACAATTCATAGTGCATTGTGAACTCCAACTTCCGCGGTAGCCTATCCCGAATTACCCATGCGCCGTAGCTTCTCCTCCCACTAGACCTCTTTGCAAGTAGGAGAGCAGTTGCCCCTGTTGAAATCTCAGTCTTGCAGCAACCTCTTCTTGAAATTAAGGATGCATACCCCATCCATGGCCACTTCTTGCCACCCGCTTGGGCGGTATGTGGCCATCTCCACAAGAATGATGTCATTGTAACCTTTACTCGTTAACAACCTTACTTTGTCCAAGCTTTTGCGCCATAGGGCATCGGGCAAAACACAAAACCCTCCGGTATGGCTGCTGTCTCTCTCCAGGGCTAACACGAGCACCCTCCGCTCACACTGGTTACATAGGGCATCGTGCAAAACACAAAACCCTCCGGTATGGCTCACTGTCTCTCTCGGTCACGAGCACCCTCCGAACCCTTAACCCTTATCATCCTGGTGGGCAAGAGCAATGTGTGTCCATATCCCGAGAGGCAGCTTCTTGTGACCCTCAGAATTTGCGATGCTACTTATTGCCAGTTGAATAACCATCCATTAAAGAATCCAGCAAAGTTGCTTTCAGCCACCATAACATAGACGAGCATGGCATTCATGCTGATCCACTATAATGGTCAAAAGAGGTACTTCAACCCAATAATGTCAACGGCTATACAAATAGCTGAAAATACCAAAGCTGCTGCACTAGAGTTCAAGCAAACATAGTTGAATGTGTACAACTACTTGTTTAAGGGAATTGCATGTGTGAAATGTAGCACTATTGCTAATACAAGGAGTGCAAGAGCCATTGGAACCCAATGCATCAATCTTAAAATTCCTGCAGGTTCAAAAGGTGCATTGCACCAAGATGGAGCATCTAGCCGAATAGGCCCCTCATAAGGCGAACTCGATGTGCAAGCCTTAGACCTCCTCCAAGCTGGATATCGATACATATGAGTGATCCCTAGCACTTTTCTATCAACATATTCCACTGCATTGCATGGGAGATCTAGGTTTCCACTTACGCCACAGACTACAGTAAAATGATTCCCATAATCAGCACTATAACTATTCTACACTCTAAATTCTCAATCTGAAACATACGTTCCATGAAGTACTTGGACAAAATCAACAAGGTTGCAACCATTCTAAGGAGCATGTGTACTCATTGGCCATTCTCCTCTCGTAGCATCAACTAAAATCATCAACTGAGATATGAGACTAGCTACAATGCACTGAGATTGCTTCATTGCATCCAAATGATTATGAATATGCGTTATAAGAGCAATCAGTAGGTCAGTGCACTCAACCTCTACATTCAGTTTAGCATTTTCAGCATTCTCCTTTAGGTTATCAAGAACCACAGCCTCAATGAATGCCTCTTGGTTGGACCGAAGCCTAGGCAATCTGCATCTTCTCTCATTGATTGTTTAAGGAAAGTACTCAATTCTAAAGATAGATCACCATGACATATGTTGAGTGGAGAAGCATCGCAAGCGTTTGGTAGTTTGAGCATGTAAAATGTTCCATACCACACCCTAATAGGATCAACAATCCAGTGCAATGCAACCTAAGTACGCCAACCAAATTTGTCCCGTAATGGGAGAATTGATTTCTCTTTTAGGAGTTGGACTATGGTGACACAAACTCCAATTGTACTGCGGATATGGGTTTTTAAGTTGGTGGTGACATCCGAACAGAGTCGCCCTCCTCACCCATCATAGATAAAAATTGGGGGGCCTCACACTAATAACCCGGTGTGAACTATTCACTCCACTTAAGGCACAAGCCTCGCTATGGAAGAGAGGCTATTTCAACAGTGTAATTTGGTGGGCCAAGGTTGAAATAGAATTATTGGAAACCGTGGTAAGAGGTGAGGATAACTTACTCAACTGGCTTCCACTTTTTCCTCCACCAAGTCTGCCATGCCGAAAGCGTCTGGTATTATCACAGGCTTCAACAATAGGAGCTCACGGCTCGGTGGTCTCGCCAAGGAGTGTTCTAGCTGCTTGGTCAACGATCGGCAGTGAAAATTTAAACATTTTACACCATCAGTCCTGTTAATTGGAGATGGAATGGAAGTAATGATTTAGACATTGGTTAAGGCTTGTGGTAGTAAGGGTTGGATCTAAGCAATTTGGGGTAAATGTTCGGAGGTGAGAGCCGTGAACAATGAGGGAGTTGGCAAAACAGTGAGAGTTGGGAATGGCAAGATCTGTCAGTTGCTTCAATTTAGGGTTTGAGAGTAGTCAATGAGCAAAGGAATGGTAGGTTTGGGTAGAAGAAGTGGTAGAGTGACTTGGTTGTTGAGTTGTAATAGTAGCTTGCTGGGTAGAGTGTGGGTTGAGGGATGAAAGGCGATTGCTAGAGGAGCCTCGAATGGCGGAGGGTTCTTCGACCTTCCAAATTTTTGCTCGATCTTGTTGAGCGATTAAAGGATTTCACCAAGGAAATACTGGATTTGTGCTTTAGTGGAAGCGGCGGTGGCAGCAACTGTGGCAAATCTTTCGGCCTGTTGTCGGACAGTCGTCACTACCGTCAAAAGCCTTGCAACGGCATCTTCGAGCATCATCAGTGCCTGTTCTTCGGTCATTATCGTCTCTATCTTATCTCAATAAAAGCACCAATGATACATACACAGTTGAAGTTGCACCGACGAACAGAAGAAGAAGACGAAATCGGGGAAGAAGATGGGGAAAGGGGGAGTTCAACATAGAATAGTAGAAGAGAAAAGGAAAATAGAGGGGAGAAGTAGAAAGAAAGAGGGATCAGACAGAGAATGAGAGAGTGACGGAAAAGAGGAGGTGGCAGAACAACTAATTTCTATTCCTTTATCCAGCACAGTAACAACCTCGTATATATACCGTGGTCCATAAATCCTACACCTTGGTCACTAAACTAGCACCAGGGAAAAAATAACAAACTAACAATACACATGTAGACAGTGCTCTGAGTAGAAAACTAACTGAATAGAAAACTAACAGTACCGTAACAGACAGTACACGTGTAAGGCAAGGGATCACATTTAATTAGTTTAATCGCAAAATTTCGGTGGTAGTCAAATAGTCCGAGTGCTTCGCCTTGTAACTATGGATTGTTGTCGGTGTATGCCCAAGGAGCCATTGAGGAGTCCCGTAACCGCAACGATATAAGATTATGGTCATTCGATTTTAAATTTAATCGGACGGCCCATGCATGTTTAACGCGTGATATAACTTGGAGCCATCCGATTTTAAATTTAAACGGACAGCTAACATTAAATCTAACCGTATAAAATCTTGGTCGTCCGTTTTGTATAATCTGATTGCTGATACTAGTCACACAAGTGATAAGATCATGGCCATCCGACTAGCGTAATCTGACAGCTGGAAATGTAAGTAAATGAAACCCTAGATTTAAACACTAAGGAAGAAAGAGAAGGACTACCGTCTATCTCTCGAAGCTTCATCGTCTGCTTTCCTCTCTTTTCTCTCCGCTCTCTCCTCTCCCCTCCACTTTCTCTTCTCCTCTCTTCGCTAGATTCGATCTGTTCATTAGTCAAAGAGGGAAGAAAATTAACGTTTCTCTCGAAGATACATATTCTGTTCTGCTGTCTTCTCTCCATTCTCTTCTCTCCTTTTCTCGTCAATTTTGATTGATTCTTCGGTGGTACTTCGCTCAGATTTTGCGAGAGCCAGCACTTAAATGTGGTAATTTTTTCTCTCTCTTACGTTATCCAACTTAGTTTTTTTTGTTGGACCAAATGTAGCCTAATCTGCATGCTTGAGAGAAAGAGAAGCTTCAGATATGCTCTTACATCGGTATGGCTGTTTCGTAGTCTAACTTGTCTCTGGTTCTTTTGCAATAGATCGAATCCTTGGTGATGAGAGCCGAAGTGTTCGCTTCCTATATTGTGGTTGAGCTCATTCTACTTTTTCCTTTTCTAAAAGTAGAATAAGTAACCGGTTCAATACTAAACTCTGATCTCAGACAGCTGTTTCTAAAATTTGTAACCGGTTCTTTGTTGCTAAATTTTTGTCCCTCTTTTGATTTATTATATTTATTGGATAGGCATTATCTATTTTATTTTTTTGGTTATGGTTAATTTTTGTCTAGTTGAGGGTTTAAGGACTAAATAGTATTTGTATAGTATTTGTTGGAAACTCTGGACAGTTGAGCAAACCTCGTTGCTCAACTCCATTGTTACAACTCTTGGAGATTTGGGAGCGTCCAACTCTCGGAGGTTATTGCTTCCCGAAGAGCCAAAGGAGGATATATAAATATATATATATATATATATATATCAGAAAATTATAAAATAAAAAATAAAATTTTAAAATTTTATAAATTTTATAAAATTAAGGCTCATTTAAATTAGAAAATAAAAATTATAAAATTTTAATTATATTAAAAAATTTTAGAAAAAGAATGCTAAATCATGGTTATGTTTCTGAGTTCCAAACATTGGTTGGTCAGCAATTATACTTTCGTAGCACTGGTATCTAATGATTTTCCTGTTTCTATGCATTGCATTTCAATTCACTTTTCATGAATTTTTTTTATTTCATTTACTTTTCTAATTATTCGCATCAAATGTTTAATGTTTTTTTATCTTAGAGCTATTGTGTTATTATATTAATACATCTATTGATATTGAATGTTTTAAAACTGAATTTTATAGATTATGGATGATTACATACCATTAGTTGGCATAGAGTTTGATAGTATGGATGATACGTGAAATTTTTAGAAAAATTATGAAAAAATAATCGGTTTTATTGTACCAAAAATTTTTGTAAGAAAGTCAAAGATTGATGATATTGAAATTTATAAGAAGTTTACTTGTGTAAAAGAATGTAGGAAAAGAGTAAATAAAAATAGTAAAAAAAAATACACTAGAAAAGTGGAAAACCCGATATGGATGTGAGGTAATGTTGCAAGTGGTACTTATTAGAGAAAAAATAAAAGTTATTGTTAAAATGTTCTTGTCAAAACAAAATCATAAACTTAAACCACCTGAACAAGATATTTTTTGAGATCACGAAAAAAAATATCGGTCGCACAGGGCCAACTTATTGAGATGGCTCATGATGTTCGATTGAGACCAAGTGAGACATTTGAGCTCATGGTGATATAGGCGGGTGGTAGTGGGTTGGTTAGCTATATAGTAGAAAACCAAAAGTCATACATTCGTGTCAGGTGACAGCGACAGATACAACATGGTGAAGTAGGAGCTATTCTGATGTATTTTTAGAAACAAAAAATAAAAAATTCTAAATTTTTCTATGAGTTACAACTTAATTCAGATAACTGTGTGATTAATATTTTCTGGACTGATGTGGAGATGATATTAGACTACCAATATTTTGGAGATATTGTCACATTTGATACCACTTATGGGACGAATAAGGGTTTGAAGCCATTTGATACCTTTAGTGGGTTTAACCACCATAGACAAATTGTGGTGTTTGGTGCTTCGCTATTATATGATGAGACAACCAATTCTTTTGCATGATTATTTAAGACTTTCCTACATTGTCATGGTGGCAAGGCTCCGATCACCATCTTCACTAATCAAGATGCCGCTATGGCTAAAGTTCTTAGGCTGGTGATGAGTAGTATTTGCCATGGGTTGTGTACATGGCATATCATGTAAAATACTACTAATCATTTAACTCTTCAGTCGAACTTATTAGATACATTCAAATATTTATGTTTTTCATAACTAATGAGTCCAAATTTGAGAATATTTGGCATTGCATGATATCCAATAAAGGATAGTCTTATGCCACAAGTAGTTGGACAGGATATACGTGCTATGTCATCAATGGGCATATTGTTACATGAGGAAAACCTTTTCACTGAATATTTGAAGTATACAACTCTCTAAAAGTCTAAATAGTGATTTAAAATATATTTGAAATATAATATTAATTTGAGAAATTTTTTCCATCATTTTGAAAAAGTTGTGAAGAAGAAGTATGAAAAGAAATTATTTGCAGATTATAAATCTAGACAAAAGTTGCCAAATTTAATAATGACGAATTCTCCATTGATGTGACAATTGGCAAAGCTATATACGCTAACTATATTTAAGATGATACAGTATGAGTTGGTTGAGGTATCAGGTTGGCGTCTTGTATCACGATAAGATCCTGAATATGTCCTCACATCCCATGATAATCCGAGGCATTCAGTAAAGGTTATTTTTGAATCTGAGGTTGAGGTGATTGAATGTGAATATCGGCTGATGCAAACTAATGGAATCATTTGTGCACATATTTTTAAGGTTATTATTATTCACAATCTAACTGTTATACCCGACAAGTATATACTTTATAGGTAGACAAGAAATGAAAGATCTTATACACCTATCTTGTGTTCCTAGCGTACAATATTAGATGATGATGTACAGACGTAGTCAAGAAGGATGACGTCCAAGGTTATGAGGAACTGCTTATTGGTTGTAAGTTATCTTGAGATAAGGAAAAAAATATAGGACAACATTACCCAGATGGATGAGATAGTGCAAAATCTTTTAGATTTACATGTTGGTGATGAGACAATTAATGCAGATATTCCACAAGAAATTACCGATGGTAATGTAAAAGGATTAAAAAATCGTGATGGATGAAGAGCGACCAAACGATCCAAAAGTTGCTTAGAAAGACGGAAAGGTAAGAAAAAAGAATAGGTTGGTATATTTGTAATTAGAAAATTTATCAAACAACCCTTATTAGATTTATGTAGTTGGTGTATTTTTTTCTTAAGTAATGGTTGGTGCTCCTAATTTGTTATCGGATAGTCAATATTAGCCGGTTGTACAACTATCAGACTATCACTATCAATTACCTCACCCAATGTCAGATCATCAATATCAACTACTTGGAATGAGTTACATGCAATTACTATAAATACCTCGTCTTGAATCATATTAATTTTGCTTGCTTTTTTTTTTATATATATATGTATCATATTATTAGTTTTTATTTATGTGATCGTGTGGTAGGAATAATATATAAGTGTATCCCAAAATCCGATATATGAAACAACAGAAGCTTCAGATGGAGATAAAGAGGTTGCAGAAGCCGAAATTTCAGATTGAGCAGCTACACTTTTTGTGTCAGTACCA
This sequence comes from Nepenthes gracilis, assembly GCA_033239525.1. NCBI lineage: Eukaryota > Viridiplantae > Streptophyta > Magnoliopsida > Caryophyllales > Nepenthaceae > Nepenthes > Nepenthes gracilis. The sequence goes on along the minus strand of BSYO01000019.1, from coordinate 13,641,184 downwards.
GTATCATATTTTCATTGTGAAGATATTATGCTGCCTAGAGTGATTTTCTGATTGTGAAGGTGTCTAATCTTGCAATTGTGCCACACAATGTGTAGGTTTAAGAAAGTGTAGTTGCTTATATGTACAATTCATTAAAAAAAAAAAGAATAAGTTGAGAGTACATAGCCAGTTAATCTGGGAAAATATCAATTAAAATGGATTCAGAAAATTCTTGAGATGCTGTTTGCTCTCAAGATTGCTCTAGATGTTTTCTTATCCTTAGAACAGTACTAGTTTTGCAGTTGATCTTGATGGATTACCTTAATGTATCAGTCTAAATTGACTTAATGTAGAGAAATTTTGTTTTGACTCATAAATATCTTTGCCTTCCCTGTGTTTTTCAGCTGAACAATGGTTTTCTCATAATTTTCTAAGTTTGTCTTATTACCTAGAGGTGTTGCAGGAATTTGAGGGTAGAATATTAAATTATCGCAAGGCTTATGAAGAAGAATAATCCTCCTCCTGTGCAACCTAAGCTGCCTTTGGCATATAATCTGTTCATAGAAAATTTATCCTTTGAGGCAAGGGCTAAAGATCTGATAGAATTCTTTCGTACTGGTGGCAGTGAAGTTGTTTCAGCTGAAGTTATATTTCATGATAATCCAAGAAGATCATCTGGATATGGATTTGTTTCCTTTGCTACAAAGAAAGAGGCTGAGGCAGCCCTTTCCAGTTATCAAGGGAAGGTAATGTTGGGCTCTTTAGTTTTTCATCTTTACTTCAATAAAATAATTGTGTACTTGATTTGATCAATAGATGCTAAAATTTATCACAGGATCACCTATTATATAAATCAAGCTGAGAAGGGAACTCAGCTGCATCAACAACCCAATTTAATTACTACTTGTATTGAAGAGGTTTCCTCATATTCAGAGCCCTTGATCCAACAAATACAAAAACTTCCTAACAGACTGCAGAAATTAATGCAGATGCTTCCTCAACAAGAGGCACATGACATTTATCGCACGCCATTGGCATGAGTAACATATCGTGATCCTTTATCACCTAACATTTTTATACCTTTCTTTGTTTTGGATAAATGAAGAGGAAGCATCCTTCTTTGACATGTTGTGGCTACTGCTGGCAAGTGTTATATTTGTGCCTGTTTTCCAGAAAATTCCCGGGGGTAATTAGATTAGTCTAACTATGTTTCTATATTTGGTGGTTTATCTGCTTCATTTAATACACTGTAGATAAATCTGATAGATATTTGAACTGAAAAAAAAAAAAATTAGATTAGTTTTTGTTATTTCTTTGCACTGTTACAAAATCTTCTACAATGTTCAGGCAGTCCCATTCTCGGTTACCTGGCTGCTGGCATACTGATTGGGCCTTATGGTCTCTCAATCATTCATCATGTTCATGGGACGAAGACGATTGCTGAATTTGGAGTGATGTTCTTGCTATTTAATATTGGCATTGAGGTGGAGACTAAATTTCAGATTTGGCATTTATTAAGGCACTATATTTCTGTTTCATGTAGCCTAACTTGATGCAGTAAGTAAAAAAGTGCACACTTTTGTTTGTCTTTTGTCAGCTCTCTGTTGAAAGACTAAGCTTGTACAAAAAAATCAATTACATTCTAGGAGGCTTCATAAAGTGCCTCCAAGTTTTTGCTGTTGGTTGCTGTTGTGTATAGTGCTGTCAAACCCATTTGTTGCTCTGCCCCTAAAATTTCACTCCCATGGATCTTATCTTTTTTACCTGCTGCTGAAACTGAAAGAAAGAAAAGAAAATATTGGCAATGAACATACGATTATAATTCATCTTTGGGGAGACCTGTGGGCAGGAAGATTCTTTTTTTCTCAAGCATTTACATGTTGTCATTGTTTCTATGGTCATCACATGAGTAGCTAGTTTCATGTCTTCCACTGGTGGTAATAGGAGAATTACCTAAATTTTCTATTTTCTTTCAAAGAGGGAGACAAATATCCGTTTCATTGCTTAGTTCTTGAACATTTTGCTTATGTCCTGTGAGAAACAGAGGGCATAAAACTTGGCTTGTTTTTGCCAGTAGATTTTCTTTCTGATGCCGTGAATTCTCACCCTTCCCGTGTGATTAACTTAACTTGGAAGGCCAATTGCAGAAGGAAATCAATATTGGTGATTTTTCTTCATTTGTGTGGGTTGGGTTCCTAAAAAATGATTTTTCTTCATTTTGGAAGAATTTTTTTTTTTTTTTAATTTTAATATTTTTGGCTATCTCCCAGGTGACTCTTCCTCCTACCGGTTTGGCTATTAATGATAAATCTGGTGGCCAGATTCTTGATTTTGAATCTTGTGGTGTTTAATTTGCTGCCAAAGGGTAGAGATTTTTTTCTTTTTTTTGCTTCTAGCATAAATTTGTGCTTTGTATTCATATGCTGCTATTGTCTTTCTTAATGTTTCTTTTGTTGTTTTAGGCTATTTGCGATTGCTAACAACAAATACTGCAAAAGGCATATGAACAGGGGCAGCCACAGTTCAAGAAAGCATGTGGAAGGCCAAACTGGCCATTCCGTCTCTAGAGCTATCACCCCAATCACCAAGCTCGCAGCCGTATCCTTTGTTCATCAACCATAGTTGTGCCTTGGGACAGCATGTAACGACTTGAACCCGAGTCACTTCACCCGATTCAAATCGACCACGGGGAAACTCAAATTTTCAATTACCCTTGTAAATTCAACATAATAATTATAATTTTTATCATAAATTTCTTCTATATAATAAATCTCAATAAAATATAGCAATATATAAAAAATATCTCTAGAATATAAAATCAATACTCTCTTCCGCTAGGCCTCAATCTCTCTTATCACAACCTTTTATCTAACTCTAGAGTCATTATTGTCTACACTGTTACTTTGGAAGAAAGAAAAATGTAAAAGTGAGCCAAATATCCAATAAGTGAAAACAAATCCAAAAACAACAAGAAATGATAATGAAGGTCTCAAATACAAAATATACAATGTATTAGAAGAGTCATGAACAACAATATAATATTCAACAGATCAATATATCCAAGAAAATACATTTCATTGTATCAATGATTCAAATGCATAAGAAAATAGATCACCCCAAATTCTGATGTGACAAAGATCTTAACATTTCACCAATAAGAGACTAAGATTTCTTAGAATCCGATCTCACAATAAATAAAGGGATCTCATGGTCCGAATATCAGTGTAAATGACCTGAAAATCAAATAAAAATAGACAACATGGATTCCACCAAATCCAGATATCGTAAAATCCGACACGTGGATTCTACCGAATACAACACGTAAATTCAACCAAATCCCAAATCATGAGGTATTACAATGATAAAAGATCACAATGAATCTCTCTGGACCTTATTCTGCCACTGTGAACCAAAGGCCGCGTATTTACACCCTCAACGGCTGGGTAAATGCAACGAGATTTTTCATGGTATCCTCACTACCCCTACAGTCCTCCTAGAGACTGTATCCGTAGCATGTTTACACCATCCATGATACCCCTCGCCAAATGATATCCCTGATATCATCTCCTACAATGGTCACATGGTTATAAGCATCCCTCCACAACAAACAATATACCTCATTATCATCATGATACGGAAATCAGTTTCGGATAAGTGTAGACCACGCTAAAGTGTCGTAACCTTCCATTTGACTAGATACCTTAATATTTGTATACGTTATCTTTAACATTGACTATAGGAAGTTAATAACCCAACTATTCAAGTAATCAAATATAACACAAAGAAAGCTTTACAATCTTAATGAAAGAATTATCATTCAGTACTGATAAAAATCATACACACATAATTCAAAGATAATAAAAATAATGTCATTATCGGAAGGAAAGTAACAGTACTAAGGATAATTTAAATATTCGATCGCATGCCGTAATATTTCATTAAATCCTTTCTAACTCATGCAAGAGTCTCAATATTACCTCTAAGACTATAAAATATTCTCAATTTTATCGTTATCAACCTAACCAACGATTCTCATCTTATTTAATTATTTCAATTAATTCCACAACAATCCCATTGAAATAAAAATAAATATTTCGATGTGTGTATAGGTATAAATATAAATATATATATACTCACACTTTTACACGGCTTCAGCCTCAAAAGCAGCCCGTCCACACTGCTTTCACACATATACTACTACACATACACACATGTACATGCTATACATACACATATACGTTGTACACCCACGTACACGTTCCTCACTATACGGCAGTTTCTGTTGGCATCAAGATAGCTGGTTGGTTTACAAACACCAAGTCACGCACTCAGGAAGAAAGAAGAATAAGAAAAATGAACATCAAATATTTTACGTGAAAAACTCTTCTAAAATAAGAAAAAAAACTACGGGACACCAAACCTACGAATAAATCACTAAGTATGAGATTTTGATTACACAAACCACACAGGGCGGAAATGAAGAACAGAATACAAACAACACTCTTTGTGTTTTTTTCTCACAACTCTCTTTTCTTCCACTCTTCCTCTCCTTTATCTCATACAAAAGCTTCACATTCTAAGTATGTAAATATATATATATATATATATATATATATACACACACAAGCAAGAAGACAGCCAACCACCCTAACTATATGGTGTGGTGGTTGGCGCACAACTCTAAAGACCTACAACAGCAAGCACACCCCTGTCTTGCAGGCGGCGCACACAAGCTTCCAGAAGATGACATCCTTCAACTACCCAAAGTAGTAGGTCAACTGTATATCTACTGTAGATGAAAGTCTTGCAAAATATCCATTTTCAGCCGACCGGTCAACGCTCGCATTGACCAAGATTTCTCCTGCCAAAGACACTTTTCACAATCTGCGAACATTCAGTTCATGTGTCCGTGAACCTTAACCTCACAAGATCTTCGTACATTCTTGAAATCCTCAGACCATCAGGACTTCCACATGGGAGTGACCCCCAATAGTTTCTTGTACACAACATATCCCACTGTTCACCATCATTTCCAGGATACAACGCACATAATTTCTTTGCCATTCACTAGTTTCTCACCAAATTAAACAAACCAATACACAAATCAAAGATTATGTACCATCATTGTATTAAAATTTTAAGCCTTAAACCTTAATTTTAATGGGTAGTCCGAATTCATATTTCAACAGAGCCGAAAGCTCTGTTTATACCCCAAATTCCACTTAACAAAATTTTCCAAAATCAATTCATGAAAACGAAACTTCAACTCACAGTATTTAACCAGTGGGTTTATAAATTTTTACATACTAAGTATTTTGGCCCAGAATCATACTAATTTCTTTGGAAATTCCACGGCAGAGCCGAAGTTCTGTTTTCCCAATTTCTTTATCAACGGACCAATTTAATTGAAATTTCCCAAAATTCACCCACATACAACAACTTCTTTCGTCATCTTGATACACAACTCGAAAATTTACATTTATATTAGAGAAGGAAGAACGGATTTTTGTCAAGGAATTCAAATCAACTTGCCTGATTAACTGGAAATGTCAACGGCGGCGGCTTCGACAAATTCCGACGACAACCCAACGGCGACCATAGGGGCAACCACGGCGACGACGGTCACAGCATTGGACTCCCGGTTCTCTGTTGGCTTCATCCGTTCACAAGTCTCTAAAGAGGAACACGGAAACAACCCTTCATTTTTAAAGCAAATGAGGCAACACCCATGGAGAAAACGAAGCCAACGACCGATGGAAAAAAGGAAAATGGCTACTCCAACCGATCGACAAAAGTCGTCGCAGTAATTTCGACCGGTGGGTACTCCCCTTTCCTCTCCTCCTCCTCCTCCGTGCTTTTGCTTCCCTATTCCCTCGTTTTGCTTATTATTATTATTACTATTATTATTTATTTATTTATTATATTTATTATTATTATTATTATTATTTTATTATAACATCATTTCATAATATTATTTATTACTAATTATTATTAATATATACTAATATATATTATTACTCATATTTATTATTATCATTATCATTTATCATTTATTATTAATTATTTAGTATCCATTATTATTTATAATATTTATTAATATCAATATATCATATTATTTATTATTATATTAATAATACTATATAACCTGAATTAAACTATCAGGATGTTACACAGTATGTGCCTTGTAGCTGTTAATTGAGCTAGCAATTGAGCCGGCTGCTGTGGCTGGGAATGCTGGCCGTTGTTAATTGACCATGAGGAGATCCTGATAATTGAGCACATCCAACTGGCCATTGTTAATTGAGCTGGCATGAAGGAATTCTGATGATTGTCAACTGAAGGTGGCTTAATTCATTTGCCAGACTTGAATGAGTGTGATGGTATTATCCCCGAACATGAGGAGATCATCGTTGTTAATTAATAGTATAGAAAATAAAAATTTAGGAGATTCGGCGGTTTTTCTTATTGGATGTATTTATAATACAAGTGTTTGAAAGTGTAGGATGTGGAGAATGAGAGATTAAAATCGGATTTTACGTGAAAAATCTTCTCTTTAATGAGGAGAAAAAACCACGAGGTTGTGGGCCTTTAGAAATGTTTCACTATGGGTGGAAGTCTTTACAAAGTACAAGTTTTTTGGTGGATTCCTTCCTTGTCTCTTATTTTGTATTTCTCTTCTTAGAAAGGTCTCTCGTTGGGAAGCTTTGTCGCCCTTTTGTTTCTTCTTGTTAGGAAGAGAGGAAAGAGCCAAGAGAGAGTCCCGAGGCATGGCCTCTCGAGGTATTTATAGGAGAAATTGTCTTTGTTGGGAGAAGACACGTGGCGGGGCGCGCGGGCCCAGAGCGCCGCTCCACTGTCCCCATTGATCATATCCAATCCGTCACGGTGGTGCGGTGTTAACACGTTGTTGACACCAGGCCACCACTTGTGGCTAAGCATGTCGTCCGCGTGTAGGCGTCGGGCCGCTTGATTTGACAGATTAAATGCTTTCTGTGGCGCGTTTGGTAGTAGTTGCAAGTTCCTTGAAAATCGACAAAGTTGCTTAGTTAGCTCTACCGTATATGAGATAGTCCTTGTCCTTACGTGGCGTGCCTTGTTTCTTTGTCAGTCCGCGGACCCGTTGGAGAAGGCAGCTCTCGGATACTAACTGTCTTTTTGAGGATCTTTGGTCCTTTGTAGAGAGTCTTCGGGTCTCTTCTTGACTTTTCGAATTGATTTGAGGCCTGATGGGACTTCTGGGGTTCTCGAGCTTCTTCTTATTGTCCTCGTACCTGGATGTCGCCTGCTATTCACGATGTCCTCGAGCTCCCTTTGGTTAAAGAGACCTCTCGGACCTTTGTCGTAACTTTGACTTTTGGGACGCTAGCTTGTGTTTTGGGCCTCTTGGGCCAGTCTAGCGTAAGGAGTTAGTCTGGGTTTTGGGCCTCTTGGGCCGTCTGGCCCTCTTGATTCGTAAACACATTTCTGGGCTTTTTATTTAGGCCTTTCTTTTGAACCGTGTTTTATGAGCCCTTATATTGAGACCCAATAATTATACTTCTCCCTTATCTCTCTTTACCATGAGATGATACAAAAGAAAAATTCTATATCATTTATTACTCAACCTTATTATCTACTAATAATAAATAATTATTTTATTTATAGAATAAAAAAGAAGATTAATTCCTTAATTATGAAAATATTTTTTTATCAAAAATTAGACTAATTAAAAAATATTTTTTTTAAAAAAAACTAAAGTATAAAAAAACTATAATTTATAATTATTTTAATAAATTACCAATATAATACAATAATTCTAAAATTAACAATTATATAAAAATAATATGACACATGTTATGTTATTTTATAATTTTCCACGTCCACCCTTTGGACTTCTGAAAAATAAAAATTCGTAATTGAGTGGAGGCCAAGTCTTTCGGATTGAGGGGGTGTCCTTCTCTTAATTTGGGCCGTCGGATGTAAAATTCGACGGTTACGTGTTTTAGATGATTAAATTTAAAATCGAATGGTCCACATTATTTTATCCATTTAAAACGTATGGGCCATCGAATTTTACATCCGGCGGTTCAGATAAAAAAATGACGATACTTCTCTACAAGGGAGAAGAACGCCCCCCAGATCCAAGTCTTTCGAAGAAGACTTTCTTCATTGAGTGGTCTCCACGTGGGACACTTGCAAAAAATTTTAAAACAAAAATTAAAAAAAATAAAATAATTTTTATACATTTTCAAATAATATATTTTATTATTTATTAAAAATTTTATTTATAAGTCAATTAATTTAAATAAATAAATATTATGCCAATTAATTTATTTAAAAGTCTATTGTTAGGCGACTAAGCTTTTTGACTTATTTAATACAACCAAACCACCAAAATACCAAGTCAAAAGCATATCAACCCACAACTCACCAACCAATACTTATTAATATTTGATCAAAAAATAAAATTAAAAATGGAAAAAAAGGAAAAATAAATATATAAAAAAATAAAAGAATGAGTGGATATTTGTATAATATTATTATTTTAATAATATTTTTTAACTGTCATCATATATATATATATATATATATATATATATATATGTATGATGGGTATCATTACCTTCTGAAGTTGAAATCGGCTTCTTGTGAGGAGAAATGCCGATTTGGATTTTGGCACCGGCCTTTGAGCTACCGTGTTGCTTCCGGAGTGAGAAGACGGAGCAGCAAAAATCGTCTCCATCTAACTTCTGACTCGCATCCGCAATAATATATATATATATATATATATATATATATATATATATATATATATGATTTTTTTAGAATATTTCCTTAAAAAAACATTATTCCAAAATTAAGCGCGTGTGCACACGGCCCAACAGCATTGATAAGAAAAGCCAACGGCTTCACCATGGCTGTGTTCGTCCTCAATCATCCGTCTCTGCTTTTTGTCATTCATGATTTCCATAATGGCCGTCCTCCGATAGACACCCTCACCGCCGGGAAACCCGCTTCCGACGATAATTTGGGACTACGCCGACAAAAAAATGTGCCCCATGAGGTTAATCCTGGTGTTTTTTCGGCGGTTTTGGCCGGATACTTCGCGTGGAGGTCATTCCGTTCTTCCTCGGATGTCGATATCAGAAAAACGCCAGAAGATTCGGCGACAGAGAAGGCAGCGTCGAAGGATGATAAGGGAAGGAGAAATATAACAACGGTAGTAAAGATATCCTCTTTCTAGGTCCATTTGCTTAATTTGGCTCCTGGATTGTTCCTGCTTCTGATTTGGGAATCGATTGAGTTTTTTGATTTTTTTTGCAGATGATTCGAGATGTGTTCTGGTTATTAGTCGACATGGCCAGCGGAAGCTACTTGTGGAGGACATTTAAGGAGATGAAGAAGGGTGGGAAAGTAAAGAGCTGTTGAATTACCGACAGTTGAGTTCTTATGGCTTACTCTGTGATCAATCCCTCTGTAAATCTGATCCTGTCAATGGTGCTTTCTCTCTCTTCCTGGTTCAAACTGCTTTGTGAAATTTGATGCTGAGACTCTGTAATTTTGTTTCCAGGACTATCAATTATATCAAAGATTGTTTATTTGATCATTAGGATTACATAATCGCCCTTTAGATACTGATTCACATGAATGTCTAATCTTGGAAAAATATTTAAGATTCAAATGTCAAAGGATTCTCAAAATTATCATATTATTTTATAATTTTATAATACTAAATTAAACATTAATATCACATCATATGAAATAATTTTAAAATTTGGTTTATCTATATCTACTAATCCAAACCCATCTAAAAGGGGTTCTCAAATATTGTGATTACATGATATAGAGACCTCATGCAAGCTCTCTTTTTTTTACATTCTTCCTTTGCAATTTTCCAGTTACAGAACTCAGCAAACAGCCGAGAACTCATCAACCTAACCAAAAAAACAGGCAACAAAATCCCCCCAACCCCCAAATCATTAATTTAACATAGCAGTTTTGTCAATGTCTCTCACGTGCTATTGATCGAGTCAAAACAACTTGATCCGAGATCACCCGATTGAGGCTTATACATCCTCACCTCAAGAATAAATCAGAACTTAATCTTATTGTTCAGCTCGTTTAGTAAATTTGAGCATGCAGGTTGTACGGGGTTCAACTTGGCAAGCTGTTTTAAGATCAATCAATCAAGGTATTAACATACTCAAAGCTCAATTCATATGATTTGGGTTTATGGATTTAATCACAAATTTAAAAAATTAAGATAAAGTCTCACCTAACTTATCAGACTAATGAGCTACAACAATAAAGACTGAAGCTTCATTAAATAGGGTCAAATATATGAATCTATTTTTATTATTTTACTCAATTAAGTGCAACATCTTTAGAGAGTGTAAACAATTTTAAACAATTTCATTATTTACACCAATTTTTCCTAGTGATACCTTTTTCCTCTGTCTGGCTACAATTAACTCATTTTTTAACAAATGTTTGATTTAATCTATATTTTAAGTGTCTAAATCACCTTTTAAATCTCTGAAAAACAAGCTTAAGAAAAACATACTATTCCATCGCACTAGTGCTTCCTTGTTTATTAAAAGCTCGACTTATTTACAACCCCAATGTGCTTCCTTGTTAAATTAAAAAGCTGTCTGAAATACATACAACTCAAAGCTGCTCAGCTATTTACAACCCCAAAATAAGCCCATAAGAACGCTAAATCTACAAGTAACATAATCTACTATTGAATAACAGAGAATACGTACAGGAAAGCATAGCAAAACAGGATATGCAATTTATAGGGAACAGGATGCAGAAGATTTAGTTAAAATCGACTTGTAGTTTAATAGACATGTACATAAGTGCAAGAAGGGCACCTCGGGGAAGCGGTACATAGCTCACAAGATGTGACCCAACCCACATAGCCACCACCACCAGACTAACCACACTGCTGCTAGCTTTTCCACAGGCCCAGCTCGCGAAGGAGAGGCACAAGGTCAGCAGAATGCCGCCTCTGCCGCCCAAAAACCATGCAATTAAGTAACCCAATTTATACCCAGCATCCAACTTTTTGTCGACGAGAGCCATCAGGCTGCTGAACGTAAGAGATAAACGACACCCAACTGTTTGCATCAAAAATAGAGAAAGGAAAGCAGATTCTAGGACTTCAATGAACGATCCCCGATCTTCAACTGCCGTTTCTGCTTCAAATTCGTCGTCTGTTTCGCCAGATGAGTAAGAGTTTGATTCGTAAGTGTTATATCGTTTCCAATGTCTCTCTTGTTGCATCATGTGCCTCAATTCAGCCCATCTATGGATTCTTACCCCGTCCTCAAACTTGGAACCGTTAGGTGAGTTTCTTCTAATTTGCTTGGTGTTTTCACGGGATCTAAGCACCCGATCATACTGAGTCCTTGTTACTTCATTAGATAATACCTGTATAAAAAGGTCAGCAATCCACATGACTTTGTACTATTTTATAATTTATTAAAATAATTAAATATTATAATCCTATATAATTTTACTATATTTTATAAAAAAATTATTTTCTTAATTAATTCGATCTTTGATAAAAAGAACAGTAATTATGCAACTAGGAAATTGATTTTCTTCTTATATTATAAATGACAAAATTATGCATCATAATTGTGTTAATAAATGAGGTAATTTTTTAATTAATGTTGGGGCAGTTTCAAATTCAAGTAAGTTTCTTAACTTTCCTAATATTTTTCCCTCTTCAAATATCGGCCCTCCAGAAAAGCTATAGACAATTTATTCCACACACGAAATTATGTAAACCCTCAGAAAGAAAGAGATAAGGACAAAAGGGGAGAAAATGGTTCCAAGTTCTTCAAGAAAAGACTTTTAAACATTAATTCAATTACGTCATGAATGTTTAATTCTGTGTCATAAAATTATAAAATAATTTGAAAATTTTGGCATCTGCAAAAAAGCTTAAATCTCAGGATATTTTTACAAGAGGAACAGTATAATGGCATGGACTTCCTGGATTTTGACAAATGATTCTATGTTCTAGGTTCTAACCACATGAATTGATTTGGTCAAGGAACAAATAGAAGAGAATGATGAACATGACATCAAAACTTCAATCCCTTAATTTTTTCCACTTTTCACACTTTGGATATGGTAAAGGGTGACCGTTGGCACAACTTAAAATTGCCCAATTGTGGCACAGAGTCCATGGAATCAAACTTCAGAAACCACCTCCCTATTTCCATTCAAAACATCACTGGAAATATGTTAAGATTTCTCCATCTAATAATTCTAATGGTTTGGTTGAAAAGCTCTTCGACCTCTAAATGTGATAATTGTCAGAAGGAACACAAGCCAATGAGGTGGAACAGGATTGCTCACTTCATATGCCAGATTTATACTCTTAAAAATGTCATCAGCTCCGGATTCCTTGGTTACATCAGGATGCCACTGCAATCATGGAATAAGAAAGGGCACAGAATAAAATTAATCAATACCACCTTCAATCAGGATCCATGAAGTGATGAAACAACACTGTGAAGCTACAAATTGAACCATCAAATAATATTACATTGAAGTCCACTGAAATGATGTTTGATTTAGCAAGTTGAAGCCTACATCCATGGATGAAAATCGAATAGGCATCATGATAACAAAGAACAGACAAACAATTCTATGGCAGGTTTGTCCACAAAAGTCAACTAGCATACCAGATACCAGAGAAAATTCAAAATTCCATATGAAAACTATTTGTTTCTGGTTCATGCACACCCTTCCCTCTATCTAGAAAGCCATATCTTTTGACGAGTTCGACGCGCACGATTACGTTTGGCAATAGGTAAGCTAAAAGGATACGCTCTGGGACATGAATTTCATATTCAAGATCCATGACTTCGAGTCATCTAATTACAGTTGAGGGATCCACAATCACTCATTTCAAACAAAATCGGAGACGAGAAGGTACCTTACGGGCGAGAAGGCGATAAGCCTTCTTGATGTCGCCGGACGTAGCAGAGCGAGGGACACCGAGGACGGCATAGTGGTTCTGATGGTGGCTGTCAACATCCGCCGATACCCTGAACACTGCCCTCCTCCTCCTCCTCCGGCCGTCGACCAGTGGCACAAGCAAAGAACCGCGGCAGCCGCCGATGAAATTGGGTCCCACCACAAGCTGACCCTCCATTTCCGACCTCTATAAGTTACCCAGGGACTCCACAACCACAACCATGTCACGGTCTCGCAGTTAGGGATTCTGATTTGGGCGAAAACTGAGGGCAGAGCGACATGGCGATGTAAGACGTGCTGGCGTTGTCCGTCCTTACGGACCTCCGTTCTAGTTTTGCAGCCCCGGCTCTGACTGGACCGGATCGTTTTAGTTGGACCCGGCCGCCTAATTACTTCTTTCATTGGTGGACCGGGCCCGAAATTTTGAATTTATTGGAATAAATTTTTTTATTTAATATTTATTTTAAATAAACAAATTATATTTATAAAAAGAAATATTTTTTTTTTTATCATTGACAGTATAGAATTTTGTTAAGGTAAACCTATTTATTAGACTTCAAAATGAATCCAAGGGTCCTTATTTTTTCTTTAAAAATTAGAAGACTAAGATTAAAACTGACCGTTGATTATAAATAATTAATTTTAGCCCTTATTTTTAACATACAATTAGGGTTATTGAATTTGCCTAAAATCCTAATAAATAAATTCACCTCAACAAGACTGAGTGTGCCAACTATAAAAAATAATTTGGTCTATTTTTTTAAACATATGTGTCAATAATAACCAAATTAAATTCCAAATTTAGGCGTAACTTAACACAAACAAGATAGCCTCAACAATCATATATAATTGATTAGAATATAAATTATCCACAAGATCCCATCAGATAATTCATCCAGATAATAAAATAATTGTGACTCTTTTATAATATCGTAAGATAGTGACAAACCAACAATATATTTTCAATTAACACAATGACCCAGTTGATCCCATAGAAAACCATAAGCTGATATCCAACTGACTTTCGATATCCAAAATACAATTAATACAATCACAATCCGAATAAAAACTAATACTCACCAATAAGAGCGGGGCTATAATCAACTCTACATCCGAACTCTTTGTAACTTATTCGAGCTTACTAATATAAAAGGGATAAAAAAATAAAAATATAAGTCAAAAGTTTAATAAGTATCAGTATATATAATATAACATAATGTGTTCAAAATCAAGATGAGGGATGATAAACATATACAAAACGCATAAAACCATAATCCAAAAGCCTATCAATAAAAGTTCGAATGTGATCTCGTACTCAAAAGCACATTCCAATCGAAAATATAATCCAAACAAATCTAAAAATGAAAGTCACAATTTGCCATTGTATAAGACTAATAGAATCACAAATGTGAGCAAAACCTGCAAATCTCAATCATAGTCTTTAAATATAATTTAATGCAGGTAAAACATATCAAAAAATCTAAAACATACACAAATTAAAATTTAAAGATGAAAAAACTAATTTGAGAAATGGTTGCACATACTTTTGATAATTTTAAATCATATCAATCATTATTTAGACCTATGGGTAAAACCGTCTACGTACTATCTCCTATAGGCAGGAACAAAACAACTATTTGTTGCTACCCGTAGAGTTTTGTGTACTCCTCAAGTTTGTTTGAATATATTAATTCCGTTCAATTTCTTACAATAGTTCTCATAAAAACATAATCGAAGAGAGTCTTTATATTACATATCACAAAGTTTTTCCTATCTGATGAAAAAGGTCAAAACTGTCACTCGAAAAGTTCATATCACAAAGCTTTTTCAATAAAAAAAGGTCACATATCGAAGTACATAATGAAAATAGGGCTCCACTTGGAGTAACAATGATGGATACCACATGTACAATTCATAAGCAAGTTTTTGTGACTTTTCTTTATAAATATACAGATATATGAATATAATACCTCAAAATATTTACCTATTTTTTATAAAATAAATAAAATTCTCAAATATTTTTTCAAAACTGAAATAAAACCATAAAATAACCAATAAAAAAAAAACATGATGTATGAGAAAATCAAATAAGGTAAATAAAATAACATATATGTATATTAAAACCACCAAATATAAGCAAAAATAATCAGAAACTAATATAGATTAAAAATAGGGTATAATGATACTTATCTCAACATCCAACTACATAAATTTAACAAAAGAATGTTTTGAACTATCTCGTTTTTTCTCTTCATTCTCCTTTTTTTTCTCTCTACTTTTTCTTCTTTTCGCGCGAAATGACCGAACAATGCATGATGCGCCTTATATAGGTGAATCAACATACAAGTGTTGCTCAAGCACGCGTCAGACATCGCACACAAGCGCCACCTCATGCACCGCTCAAGCACGCCTATACTAGTTTTTGCTCTCGAGCTTAGATGGGATCTTCAATCTTTTAATCTAGACTATATGCACCACAAATTAAAACAATAGCTTAGATTTTGAAGACTCGAAGTTGAAAGAGGAAAAGAAAAAACTTCTTGTAGATAATACTCCTTACTTGAGGAATTTTTACGGAAGTAGATTCTATAAATGACAAGCTCCTCACTTTTTTATACGTAGGCTGAAGTGTTGTCGGATTTGTGTTTGAGCAAGCGTTTGAGGTGTCGTTTGAGGATTGAAGGATTGCAAAAGATGCAAATCATACCCTTTGAGTCATGAACTCGAGATGCCATTTTTGTGTTACGGGACTTTGCCTCTATAAAATTGTTGAGCCCGTTCTCGGAATGGTTGAGCAACCTGACAGGGGTTACTATTCGTTTTCTTATTATGCAATTATCATTTGTTTTGAGCAGTTGTATGAGTTGTTTTATGATCATCACGTCCATAACCATGTATTGGAAGAGCACTTGGTGACATCATTACTGACATGTGTCTCATTAAGCTAGAAATATGGGGCCTAGGAAGTGAATAAAAACAAGGGACAGATGTCAAGTCTGGCAATTCGCCCTCTGGTCTGTCCGTACTGGTCTTTCCTGTTCGGCCAATCTGGTCCGGTCCACTCTTGTTGCAACCATGACCCAACTTGCCCAGCTAATCTGGCAACTTGCTCTTGGTCAATCCATCTCTTTAACCCGGGACGTGGATCCGATTTTATGACCTATTTCATAGGCTAAGGTTCAACTCTTACTCAATTCATTTTTAAGCTGAACCCACCCATCAGTTTTCAATTTAGCTATGCTTATTATGATGTGATTTGAAAATCACCTCCATATCTTCAATATGCCCCCAATCTTCAGGATTTTGCAAATTGCAGTTGTGGTAAAGTGGATCATCCAACTGAAGAAAGCTGTCTCAGGCTGATTTTGGGAGGATCCGGTAAGCTTTGGATTTGCTGCCATTGCCATTGCCATTAGAGCACTTGGATTTGCTGCTGCTTGATTGACGTTTACAGCATTTCCTTCTGTTGAGATTCTCCTGTTGATGCATTGACAAACTTCTGCCTACTGACTTATACTGAGTCCTCTTTGACATTCAGATCAACTGAAGAATGATGGTAAGCTTTCGTATAATCTGTCTTCAACAGAAGATGAAAACAAATCATACACACCATCGTATTCAACCAAGAGGGTAGAAATTTTGATTTCGAGGATGATCGTATTCATCCTGTTACGAGTACTTAAGGTCATATATGTTAGAATTGTTCCGAATAACATTGCTCTTATTTAATAATTTATTAAAATGATTAAATATTATAATTTTATTATATTTTGATGGAAAAAATTTTTATTAACGGGTCATATTTTTGATAAAAATAATAATATTTTTTTATAATTAAGGAATTGATATTCCTTTTATCTTATAAATGATAAAATTATTCATCATTTATTAAGAAAAATCGGTGGTATTTTTTTCAAAATTATATGGGGCAATTTTCATATTTGTATTAGAGAAAGTTTTAAAAGCTTAAATTGTCTCTGAATTTAAGAAATTTTCTAGAAAAACTATGTGCAATAATTCCACACAAAATTCTATTACCCCTCATGAAAGAAGAGAGATTATGATGAAAAGAAAAATCGATTATTCATTCTTTGAGAAAAGAATGCTGAGTGTGAATTTGAGTACATTAGAAATATTTAATTTTATATTATTAAATTATAAAATAATATGATAATTTTACCAATTAATAAATAGTTTAAATCTATAAATTCTTGTAATAGAATTACACTTTAGAAACTTTATAATAGTCACAAAAAAGGTGGAAAATAAATATAAGCGGCTGATGATATCGATGTTAGAATAATAATTTCAATATTATATAAATAATTTTAATTATTTATTTATTTTTTCATTCTTATTTTTTGGCAAAGTATAAAAACATTTCTATTGTATTCTTGTTTATTTTTTTCTTATACGGAGAAAAAAGTGAAATATTTTAAAAAAATCTTTTACCTTTACAATTCATAAAATTTAATTGTCATTTATATATGTAAATATTAAGGTACCGTTTTTCTATTTTCAATATAGAAAATAGGTTAATATATTTATTTATTTTTTAAAGCTTTTATTTTGTATCATTTTTAATAAATATGAAACATAAATAAATATATCAAATGAAATACAAATAACCTATTCTTTTGTGGGACACCTAACAGCTAAGAATAAAAATAAAATAAAAAATAAATTTAAATATCTATTTAAATCACTTAATATAATCTTTTTTATTTAATTTTTTAGCTTCTAACATGTTTCCTAAAAAAACCATAATAACTTTCAATTAATGCAGATAGATCATGAAGAGTAGGTGCAAAATATCTAAGTAAGAGTCACCCTTTTCCTATAAACCCTAATGATTGAACTCAAAGGTTTCAGTCCTCCCATGGAAACTCAAGAGACTACGAAGCCCATCAAGGCTAATGTTATAAGCATCAAGGAAGTCTAAGTTACATTATAAACACATCGACCTACATGTATATATCGATATTGGCAACCCTTAATATCAATATTTTGCGATACCCCAATAATATGACTATATTATCATATTAGTGACGCATCACAATATATCTGACAAATATATATGATAATTACCTAATACGGTGGCTTACATTTGCCAATCAGTTTATAATTTTCAGATCCAGGTGAACCCAACAAAAAAGAAGGCATTTCTCCTAGTTTGAGCACTAATTTTTATGTTGTAATAGAATAACCTTATGCTTGAGTGAAAGCTTACCCATAACCTACCTCAACAGTGAGTTTGCTGAAATCAACATGCAGCATCCTTTTCTATCAGATGCATGCGAATTGCAAATGTTAACCCAAAGCAACACAATTGTGGGGAATAATTTAAATGCAAATGAAGGATTCTGGTGGTAAACAACAACCGGAGCTACTTCTAGCCTTAATCATTGTCCCTGTTCATGAGAAACATAAAAAGAACAGATACCCGGAAAACAGAATCGGCTCCCAACAATGTTATGGTCTGAGGTAAAAAGCCAAAAAAAGAATAGTCACTACCGGTTGAAAGTGCTTCCAGATTCAACGGTTTGCCTTGGCAACTCTTTCAATTTCATCCTTCTTCTTGATGGCATAGCTGAATAATTAATAAACAACATCAGTTACACTGGGTCTCATCTTTTATCTGAGCTTGATAATGGAGAAAACCAAGGGCAGATAATGGACAAAGTGGAAGTGCGGTGACTGGAAAGGCAAGTCGAAATTGCAAAACAGGAAGAAGGAACAAAAGGACTTGATTTTGCAAAATTAGTGGATTAAACAAACAAATACAACTTCTCAAAGATTGCAGATCATTATTTCTAATAAAATTATTGATCAATGGAGTTAAACGGGATCTTTTTCTAGGGAAAGTTATTAAAAACAAGCAGCCACTTCTAAGGAAATCTTTGTTGATGATCTATCATTGTACTTAATAAAGGCTTCTAAGGAAATCTTTGTTGATGATCTATCATTGTACTTAATAAAGACGATAAACAAATTGAAGGATCAAGTACCTGTTTGATGATCCCTTGGCAGCATTAATGAGCTCGTCAGCAAGACATTCAGCAATGGTCTTGATGTTCCTAAAAGCAGCCTCCCGAGCCCCAGTTGTTAGAAGATATATGGCCTGATTAACACGTCTTAGGGGAGAAATATCAACCGCTTGACGTCTGACAACACCAGCAGATCCAATTCGAGTAGCATCTTCTCTTGGACCACTGTTTCAACAGAAAATGCTTTGCAAAATGAAAGGCAGATAGCAAAGAAAGAGTTCACGGGAAGAGTGTGCAAAGAGTATCAAATTGCAGTTGAACAAGAAAATCAGTAAGCATCAGAGCAGCAAACCATCGGAAAACAACATTTGAGATATAAGGTAAAGCTAATAAGGTTGGTTTTCACACCTGTTGACTATAGCATCAACAATAACTTGTATGGGATTTTGGTCAGTCAATAGATGAATGATTTCCATTGCATGCTTCACAATCCGAACAGCCATAAGCTTTTTCCCATTGTTTCTCCCGTGCATCATGAGTGAGTTAGTAAGCCTCTCAACAATAGGGCACTGAGCTTTCCTAAATCGCTTTGCTTGATATCTTCCCGCAGTATGTGGGACAAAGGTAGCATGCTTAGCAGGTGAAATGCCAATGTAATCTTCCAAGGCCATATCAGGAACCTTAGGCAAAAGAAAAATATCACCGAATAAATAAAGAAAAAGAAAGGCAGGAGACAGAGATAATGGGTATAATGACCAATAATAAGAAAGCTTCACACTCTGGAAAAGGAAAGTGCAAATCGGTAAGCATATGCATTCATCATTTCAGGCAGTACATAGTTCATGGATCAAACCTTACATGGACTCTAGAACTTCAGAGTGAAAAGTTTAAAGCTATATTTGGATCTAAGAAAATTTAGAGGAAAAGAAAATTGTGATCAAAGTATAATCAATGATCCAACAAATTTTCAAATTCTTTCCATTTCCCAAAAAATTTTGGGATTCACATTGGCTCAAGAATAGACTTTGATCAAAATATATTCATCTTCAATTAAAATTTTCAGTTTTCTCCCTTATTTCCAAACAAATCTTATTGTTTATTTTCCACGGAAATTCTTGGGATCATATTGCCCAAAAAGTATAGTTTTACCCTTATGTATTCTAAATTTAATCACATCCCTTGAAATTGTTAAAGTCTCAATGGAAACCCACCTCTACAATTAAGTTAGCTAAATGCCGATTATAAGCATCAACAAAAGAATGACTCAACAGAAAAATTAATTCCTGACAGCCCTAGAATCTAGTCAGCAAATAGCTTAGTAACTTTCATAATATCTAGTTACGAAGACTTCAACATACCAAAGGAGACGTCTTTGAGCTGTAATTCTCGAGAAACCACATTTGAACAAAACAGAACCCTAAATTTCCGACATATTGAGTGATCGTGTAATACCAAAAGAAGCCAACGCACGTCACGTCGCGTCACCAATAGATTTGCGAACGGAAATGGAACAAGCAATCATATTACAGTGGAATTGAAATTAATTAAAAGACAGCGCATGAGAATGCATAATGTGAAAACCTAATTAACGTTGCAATTGCCTTCCGCTATAACGTTACTGTCTAGACTAAGTTGATATTGGACTACCGTGAAAACGAAAATACAGAAATCAGAAAGAAAATCATAGGCTGAACATAATTTTAACTGAAAAAACAACGATTTTCATAAATTCACATAAATATCCATAATCAGAGATCAGGAAATAGGACAACACCAAGAAAACATCAATAAATTAAAACAAATGATTCCGCTCAGGAGTTATGTGTTTGGTAGGGGAAATGAAATGAATCAAACGACTCATAAAACAACAGCATTGGGAGGAGAATAACGGCATACCTAAGAAAAATAAAATTTAAAAACACAAATACGAGAGAAGAGACGCACTTGGACATCTTCATACGACCACCTTCCGAACAGCTTCACGGTCTGCTCCAGCGACTGAACCGCAACTGTGTCAACCACGGCCGCTGCCATCTGCATATAGATCAAGAAGGTGAGACTTTGGCCTGTACATAGATCAAGAAGGCGAGCAACTGTGATAATACGACTGAGAAATACCTTCGCTGCAGACGAGACGGAAGAGGAGGGAAGAATGAGGCGCTGAAATGGAAAACCCTACTTTGTTCAATGGTATTTATAGGGGTATAGATCGTAAATATTCTCAACCCGCTTTTCAATTTTATTTACAACATTTTTATTTTTATTTTTTATTTGGGTATGTTAGATGAAATTTTAAACTACATAATTATTATTTAAATTATATACTAATACATAAATAATATCATAAAAATTAAAAAAACATAAAAAATTAAAATAAAAACATATTTTTAAAAATAATACTTAATGGATCCAATAATATTATAGGTCAATCCAATCCCGGACTAAATCACCAACATGTAAGGATGGACAATGGGTCCAACAAGCAACAAGTAACTCCCATGGAAGAAGATCAATCCAGCTCAGCTAGTACTACAACAACCAAGATAAGGTTCAGGGAGCAATGGGCCAAGAGGACAAACACTAGCAACGCAACCTGTAACGCAAACAGACAAATCAATATGAAAGCCACTCCGCTAAGCAGTCGATGGCACGATTAGAGCTTACGTTTTCAGCGGTCAGAGCACACGTATGAAGGTACCATCTATAACTACGGCCACAGTCTGACGAATGCGTTAGGGGATCACTCACAGCTGCATCACCATTACAAAGCGACATTTGACAAGGCCACCCCCATCCTTGTCCCAACAATCAGAGAACCCGAATGCAACACCTGTCATGAGCCTTCACGTTAAAACCATCTCTATGAAGCACTACAAATATCATTTGCCTTTACAAGGAAAAGGGAGGATCGATCTCCAACTAAGATAACTTTTAAGCAGGATACAAAAACTCATAAAGAACTAAATTTTCTTTTCCTAACACAGCTCTTCCTCCTCACAAAACCGCTCCCCGTCAATTGCACCATAATAAGCCACTTACTAAGTGCGACATATCGAAAGTCCTCCATCTTTCTAAACCGCTCCCTGTCAAGCATATTATAGGAATTCAGCCTTCCTCTCATATCCCCCATATACAATCTATCATTGTATTCTCTCGCATCTTCCTTATATTTTTCTACTTTCTTAAAAAGATTCTTGACTTGAATGTCGAAGAATAAATTGATGAGTGAGTTTTGTCAATTCTTTGACCTCTTATTTGTAATTTATGATATGTAAGTTCCAAGTTAACAAAGATAAAAACCGAATCCGTCCTAATTTGACCCACAATTAAAGATCGAATGACTCCTTAATTCGTACCACAATTCGAATACTAGGAACGTATCAATACTTTTGGACCATTTTTCTATCTAGTTTTTAAATTTTTGTATAATGGTAGTGTAATTTATTGTTATAATATATAAATTTATATGGTGTATAATTTTATAGATGACCTTATAAACTAATGAGATTTAATTGGGTATGACTATAATTTTAGATTTAAAATGGGAGTATTTTTTTAGAGATATATACTTAATATATGTTTATATCATTCGTTGTATAAAACATTTTAATGGATAAAAGTTAAAACAAAAAAAATCATTTAAATAGTTATTTTTTATTTTTATTGTTGACTCAAATATTTAATAGATATTAAAATTATAAAAATCTTATATATAATTTTTCATATCTTTTAATATCTATCATCATATATACAGTATATCTTTCAAAGAATATGTACCAAATATAATCTTTCCAATGAGATGTATGGGCCCCCAAATTCCTATAATTCCAATGCAATCCCATTCAAAGCTGTTGGATCCTATGTCCCCGGCTCACGAAACACGCCCAAGCTCAAGAAATCAGGCCCACAAGGGATCTGAAGCCCACGCGAAATCACAAATTGTACTCAAGGAACGAAAGGCGAACCTGGCGGAAGACAAACGGAAATGCAGCTGCATTAAATGCGTCACGGAACAGCAAAAAAGCGGAAAGGCTAGCTAATAGATGAGTGGTTGGCGCAGCGGCCAACGGCACCTGTCGTCTGCAGTGTGGCCAACCAATCCCCGCTCTGGGAAAAATCGGGCGTGGTCAATAACGCTCGGCCCGGCGTGCCGCCCTACTACGCAAAAGGACAACCGGCGCGACCGGCTGGTCCCAAACAGCCGACTAAAGGGCGCGACGATGGCCCAAGCAACGGGCGTTTTGGCGCCCAAGAGTCCAACGGGGAGGGGCGTATAAGAGCCCTCAAATCCCACAGAGAAAGGGATCTCTCTCTTTGAGCATTTTTCATCGGCTACTTCCTTTTGAATCAAGAATTCAAACGGCTAATCATACTCTAATACTCCCTTCTTCTCTAATTGATAGCACGAGAGCGACGAGTTCGGGCCGAGCGCCACCTCACTCCGTGGAGATAGCTAACTCGCTCTCCTTCCCAAAGATCTTCTCGTATCACTAAAAGTTAGCCACCTGTCATGGTGCATCAAGGAAGCTGTGCCTTCCGCTACCTCGCTCACCGTTCTCCACTCCTCCGCACAAACATCTCTTACGCTTTCACAAAGATTCCTCCGCGCACCCTTAGCGTGCGCCATTTCCGTTAATTGCGGAATTTGTCGACTTGAAGGCCGGAGCGGGCTCGGTGGGAGAAATCTGCCACCGGACCCTTGACCTCTTGTTTGTTGTTTGTGTTGTGCAGGTCCAGGTTCATAGAGACGGAGACCGGACCCTTCTTCCGAAAGCCGCCGCACGCTAAGGAATCCGAAGGTTCTCTAATCCGTCACATTTACAACCGGGCCCGGATAAACAAAAGCAAATTTATAATTTCTGATATTTTGGTCTTGTTGCGTTCCGGATCTCGGGGGTCCAGTGCAACACAAGTGTCTATTAGTGTAGGGTGTGGAGAGGGAGAGATTAAAACCGGATTTTAAGTGAAAAACCTCCTCTTAAATAGGAAAAAAAATCACGAGACTCTGGGCCTTTATAAATACTTCACTATTGGATGGAAGTCTTTACAAAGTATAAGCTTTTTGGTGGATTCCTTCCTTGTCTCTTGTTTTGTATTTCTCTCTTTAAAATGCTCTCTCGTTGGGAAGCTTTGTCAACCTTTTGCTCCTTCTTATTAAGAAGAGAGGAAGGAGCCGAGAGAGAGTCCGTTTCCTTTGTGTCTGGAATGAGCTGGAAAAAGGACCCTTTTCGCTGGGTATTTATAGGAAAAATTGTGCCGTTGGAGAGAAGACACGTGGCAGCCGATGGGTAGCCAAGAGGCTGTTCACTGTCCCATTGGTCACGTCCAATGCCGTTGACGTGTGCAGGGAAACACACCGCTGGTAGGGCCTGAGCATGTCAGGCGTGCAAAGTCTAGGCGTCAGTTTTGATTTGACTAGGCATGCTCTGTGGAGGCGGTGTCTTACAGTGGTTGCAGGTTCCTTGGAAATCGACAAAGTTGCTTAGTTGGCGCTTTCGGCCATGTATGAGATAGCCCTCGTCCTTGTGTGACATGCCTTGTTTCTTTGTGAGTTTGCGGACTCGCTGGAGAAGGCAACTCTCGGATACTAACTGTCTTTTGGAGGATCCTTGGGTCTCTTCTTGACTTCTCGGACTGATCTGAGGCCTGATAGAACTCTTGGGATTCTCTGGCTTCTTCTGGTCAAAGGGACTTTTCGGACCTTTGTCGTAGCATTGGCTTTTGGGACACTATCCTGTGTTTTGGGACTCTTGGGCCGTCCAGCCCTCTTGGTCCGTGGACACATTTCTGGGCTTTTCACTTGGGTCTTTCCTTTGGGCCGTGCTTTATGGGCCCCTATATTGGGACCCAACATAGCCCCCATGCCAAAGGGTTCGAGGTCCTTGACCGTTTGGCATGAAGTCGCTGCTTCTCCTGGGGGTTGATTTCTTCTTGCTCCGGTTTGTCCATGCGCGTGTTCTAGCTTGAAAAGGACGTTCCTGGGCAGGCAAGAGTATGACTATCTGCGTTCTAGCTTAGGCCTTTTGCAGCGGTAGTCCGAGTACATGTGTGTCCTTGGAATGAACATGGCGCTAGGCTTGGTGGAGGATTGTTCGAGAACTTCTTCTAAGTCTGAGATCTTTCCAACGCCGCCGTTTGAGCCTCTGCAGGCATTAAATGTTGAAGTGATGCGCTGGCAGGCGCCTTGGGAAGGCAAGGCCATCATTTTTCTGAGACGAACGACCGAGCGACGCGTGACGAGGGTAATGAGTGCGCCCTTTTTTTTTTAATTTCAGGAGTATTTAAACGCCTTCTCATCCCGACTCTCCATTTCTGCGTCTGCTTTTTGTTTTATCCTCTAAGTGTTGAGACCTTTGCTCTCCCTTTGCTGAAAGTTTCTCTGCACGCTTTGCTTGTTCGACGTCGATGGCGCCCGGAGTGAGGGATATCGCCTCTATGATGACGCTCGATAGGCTCAAGGAGATTCGGGCACGATACCGAATCCCTGAGTCTGTGGCCATAATGATCCCGGAGTCGCACGATAGGGCGTGGTGCCCTCAGGATGGCTTCATCACCGTCTATGAAGTCCACCTCAAAGGTGGGCTACGGTTTCCTATACCAGAGGAGCTTTACGACATCATGAGGGGACTCGGAGTTCCCTTTGCCGAGCTCCAACCAAATGCAGTAAGATATTTGGTCTCTTTGTACGTTTTCTTCCGGTGTCATGAGAAGCTTTTGAATGTTCTAACGGTCAAGGTTATATTTCGTTTTACATATAACCTTGACTGGATCAAAATTAACCCCCTCCCGGACTTTTCCTTGATGTGCAGGGGGAACCCGGACTCCACGAAGCGGTGGAAGGATAAGTTCTTCTTCCTTGGCGTCCATGAGCATTGGGCCATCCTTATTGCCTGGGGAAATGTGGCCAGCCAATGCAGCTCTGATCCTTCGAAGGAGGAGAGAGAGAGCGTGAAGGTGTAGACGGACTTAGTGCTGACCAACCTTGGGGGTTTCCACCTCAACAAGCGTAATATCTAGTTGTTGCCCGAGAACTTTGAGGTGGCCAAGTGGGGACCACGGGCCGAGGCCTCTCCCGCAGCTCCTCCCGATAAGTCCAAGGCAAAGAGACCAAGGAGGAGAGCGGAGCCACTGAGGATTGAGGGTCCTTCGCCAGGAGGAGAGGTTGAGGACGTCCGTGCAGACCACGAAGATGGCACAATTATTGGATAGCAAGTACTGGGAGGGCATTCGCATGTGCCGCCGAGTGCTGCGACTGATCCGTCTGTGGTTTCCTGTGGCCGTCCTCGATCCCAGGAATGCCAGTGCCTTAAGCGTAGGAGACTTATACGGCGTTGTTGGGAGGCTTTTCCCTGGGTCCCCTCCGGCAGGGCTTGAAGGTGAATCTCTTGCCCCCGAGGAGTCAGATCCGGCGGACCAGGCAGGGCCTTCTGGAGCTCATGAGGCTCGAGGAGAAGGGAGCCAAGAGGAACTCCCTTGACATTTTGTCTCTTTTCTTTCTTTGTTACAATATTGTACACAAATTCATTTTTATGAATAAAACCTGTCCTTTCCGAATCAGGGCTTTGGATTTTTTTGTCTTGTTTGTACAAGTGTTGCTCTTCTTTTTTTTTTTTTGGTGATGCGATGCTCAGCGCCTTATTTTTAGCTTTGAGCGTGTGATCCTTTTAGGATTCTCTAGCCTTTTAACCTCTCGGAGTTCTTGGCGTTGGACGTAGTTGTCGAAATTCGACCTATGGGGCCGCTCGGGCACAACCGAGTTTTTGGAGTTCGACCTCTGGGGCCGCTCGGGCACAGCCGAGTTTTTGAAGTTCGACCTCTAAGGCCGCTCGAGCACAGTCGAGTTTTTAGAGTTCGACCTCTGGGGCAGCTCGGGCACAACCGAGTTTTTGGAGTTCGACCTCTGGAGCCGCTCGGGCACAGCCGAGTTTTTGCCTTGAGTTGTGAGTTGCCTTATTGTTGAGGAGGGAGCACGAGAATACATCAAAATAGACATAATGGAGGGACGCTTTCATTCATGTATACGTGTTACATTGGGAGGCCTCCAGGGCCATTTTGAATCCTCACGTTACATCAGTCCGCACGCTTGAGCCTTCCGTCTCTCTCACGCCTCCTTTTGCTCGACCGCGGCCTTTTTTAGCCGTTATGCTCAGGCCGGCTTTACAGATGGCCCGTGGCAAAATTTCATCGATGGTCAGGCATGCTCCGCGCCCATTATGGCTTTGCCTTTAGAGCGGCGCGACCGACTGCGTCCTACTGTTCCGAGGCCATGCCCGAGTCGTGGCAAGAAACGGTCGAGATAGCCTTCCATTACTAGCCGCTCGATTTTCGCCTGGAGCTTCCTGCAGTCCTCGGTGTCATGGCCGTGGCTGCAGTGGTAATGACAGTATTCCCACTGGTCGCCCCCTTCTGGGTTCTTCAACGCCTTGGGCCATCTCAAGAACTCTTCATCTCGGATCTACCTCAGAATGTTGGTGAGTGACTCAGTGAGGGCAGGTTGGCCTGATGGCCTGTCTCCTCCAAGGACTATCCGTTCGGGCTCTTTTTGCCCGGACGGTCCATGGTCTTCTTGAATTGGGCGCCCGCCTCTTCTTTCCTTCCCCGTCCTCGGGGCAGGGGTCTTCTCTTCCTCCCGCTGGCCGGCTTCGCCGCCTTGGGTCCGGAGACCATCTTTCAAAGCCTCTTGAGCCCTCTCTTTCCGGGGCTCAGGTCATGGACTTTCTTTGCTGAGGTAGTCCTCAATTCACCAGAGCTCGTGCACCTTGTTGCCTGGGCTTCGCCTGGCCGCGAACTTTTGGGGTGGGCTCCCCTGATCGCTCTCCACCTCTCGCGGAGGGTACGGACTCTTGAAAGGCTGTCCACCTTCTCCACTAGCTTCGCGCACACACTAGTACCGGGCCGCCACTCATCCCGCCGCCACTCATCCCGCCGCCCGATGGGAGGTACCTGCCGAAAAAGGTCTCATCTCCCGGTGGACGTCTTGCCTTGTTCGCTTACCATCTTTGAGCGCTCATTGTTTTGTGACGGTAGGGAAGTCATGGAGCTTTTTGTCACTTTCCTCCTACAGACGGCGCCAATGTTACGTTCCGGATCTCGGGGGTCTAGTGCAATACAAGTGTTTGTTAGTGTAGGGTGTGGAGAGGGAGAGATTAAAATCGGATTTTAAGTAGAAAACCTCCTCTTAAATGGGGAGGAAAAATCACGAGGCTCTGGGCCTTTATAAATACTTCACTATTGGATGAAAGTCTTTACAAAGTATAAGCTTTTTGGTGGATTCCTTCATTATCTCTTGTTTTGTATTTCTCTCCTTAGAAAGCTCTCTCGTTGAAAAGCTTTGTCACCCTTTCGCTCCTTCTTATTAAGAGGAGAGGAAGGAGCCGAGAGAGAGTTCATTTCCTTTGTGTCTGGAATAAGCTGGAAAAAGGACCCCTTTCGCTGGGTATTTATGAGGAAAATTGTGCCGTTGGGGAGAAGACACGTGGCAGCCGGCCGGTAGTCGAAAGGTTGTCCACTGTCCCATTGTCACGCCTAATGTCGGGCGTGTGCGGGGTAACTCACCTTGTGGGCGCCACTAGTAGGGCTCGAGGGCGTCGTGCATGCAGAATCTAGGCGTCAGTCTTGATTTGACTAGGCGTGCTCTGTGGAGGCGATGTCTTGCAGTGGTTGCAGGTTCATTGGAAATCGGCGAAGTTGCTTAGTTGGCGCTCTCGGCCATGTATGAGATAGTCATCATCCTTGTATGGCATGCCTTGTTTCTTTGTGAGTTTGCGGACTCGCTGGAGAAAGCAGCTCTCGGATACTAACTGTCTTTTGGAGGATCCTTTGGTCTCTTCTTGACTTCTCAGACTGATCTGAGGCCTGATGAAACTCTTGGGATTCTCGTGCTTCTTCTGGTCAAAGAGACCTTTCAGACCTTTGTCGTAGTATTGGCTTTTGGGACACTAGCCTGTGTTTTGAAACAGGCCCGCTCCAACCTCTTGATCCGGTGACATATTTCCTTTTTCACTCGTGGCTTTCCTTTTGGGTTTTATAGGCCCCTCTATTAGAACCCAACAGGTCTAAATATCAAGGAATAATTACAATTAAAATTTTGGTGCAAAATTTTATATAAAAATATTTTTAAAATGCGACTTATATAAAAAGTTACTATTTCCATAAAAATGTTGCTTAAAGATGTCTTCTGTTTAGTAAATTACATAGAAATTTTACATTTAGGTTGAGTTGGTCATTTTAAATATAATAACCATTTTAGAAAATGCTTTTTTATTTTTCTATAAAAAATATCTTTTAAAAATAATTTTTTATCAAAATATTTTTTAATATTTGATATATATATAAAAAATATGATCTATTACACAAATCGACCTTTAACATTAGAGGTCTATTGTTATTAATTATAGTAATATTTTATAAGATAATGATGATATTTTATGGTCTAAAAAGTGTATCAATTCACTAACGATCGGTTTTTAATATGTTCGTATTTAGTTTTAGTGACGGAGTTAGGGATGTTGCCAGTTGGTAATCAACAGCTTAGTTGCAAGCATAAACGGTTAGCTTCCCGTTGTCCATAGCAAATGAGACAAGGTCGGAACATGTTGTCCAGCCACTGAAGTGTCCGCTCAGAGTGTCACCAAGCAGTGACCAGTGATGGGGGCAGGGACGCTAATGGCCATTGACAAACAGCAGTTATTAGGGCGGCAGACTAGGGCTAGGTTTGGTGGCTAACAAACAACAGCGGTAGCTAAAGCCATTGTGGTCCAATGAATGGCAACGGAGTTGGGACATTGATGACCAATGACGGATGGTGGAAGCTCAAAGTGTCGTATGCCAATCGGTGACAGATGGTGGCCGGTGTACCATCATCCAACATGTTGTTCAGCAACTGATGGTGGCAGGCCATGGAATTGCTGGCTAATGCACGGCAATGGGTTGGGTTATCATGGACCATATGAGGTGATGAAGACCTCCTAGTCGACAGCCACCGTGGTACAACCCTTCCCCCAGACGCCCATACTTATTTCCAGCACCCACAACTTCACTTCCGCCATCTTGTGTGCCTCTTCGGGGCAGCACAACCATCATCAGTCGATGCAACAATTCTAAGGCTGCCCTACGAGCTTGTTCGAGCATTTCAGCCCAATTAGACACTTCGGCCGGGTTAATCTGGTCTTATTGCTCAGGTCTGGCTGAACATACATCAGCATATAGCCTCGGTCTTCCATAACCTGGTTCTCTTACTTTGATTTTCCCAGGCTTACTCGTGGCCCCAAAGGCTAAAATTATAAACATATTACTAAACAATAGACAAAACATCACCTAAAAATATCTTCCAATAAGACTCTTTACCACTCAACTAGTTCCTAACTAAGGGATTGCCCATTTCATAAGTTTTATTTTCGGACCAGTCCAAAGAAAATGCGTTTCTCATTGTTATTGTCTATGTCGTTATATAGACGGTCTATCTTTATTAGTTCAGCTATTCTAGTTGACAGAATTTTATACTAGCCATCAAACGTTGACAGAAAACAAGGTTCATGTTTAGATGCAAGTAACCGAGCTAATTCGGATACTTTCACGATGAGGAGTTAAGACACATCACCCATCTGTGCAACAAAAAGAAACAAAAAAATACCTCTTAACAATAGAGATAGAACTTCAAAAAAATTGATGCCCATCAGAAACAGCAGATGCAACCCAACATAATTGAAATATTACTAAATATATCTCAAAATTCTAAACATTCAAACTCAATAAATCCCACATATATGAATCCATCGTCAAATAAGAAACCTGCCACTGAATTTTTTGAGACCACAAGCAAAAACAAAGTTGATAACAAAGACCACAAGCAGAAAATCGATAAGATTAAAAAATGCTCTTGGAGAAACCATAGTGGGGACCAAGCACTCAGCGCAGCCTCCTAGCCTCCCTTTCTGACTCAAGGAGGGTCAGGACGTCCCCCTCTCTGACGGGTCCCTTCACATTCCTCATGATAAATCGGTTTTGATCATCCAAGAACTTCACCCTGACTTGGGTCACCTGGCCCCGAGAGCCAGTGCGGCCCATTACTTTAACCACAATGGCATGCTTTATCTGTGACTCCATTCTGAAATTCAGCACAACAAAGATCAAACAAAGAGACAAATGAGAGTAGCTACTTTTCTGCTTGTTTTAGAGACAAATTTAACCAAAAAGCTAGTTATTTAAGAATTCATTTGTCCCTCATCTGTATTTCAAGACTATAGCCATATAATATTTGTATAAGATATCCTTACTTTTGTCTGGATGCTCAAATGACACAGAGAAGACTCTCGGTCTTAACCCTCTATTCCCTAGATCTATTACCCCAGGACTAAGATCTAATCACGCCAAAGGAGTCCTAGCTCCTCTTAGTGCACTATAACCTCATGCTGGACACTTGATTGGTACACATCACTCCCACAAACAAACGGTAAAACAAAATGTGCGAAGCCTAATGTACTTGATTAATCTTCTGACCAAATAAAAAAATGCAATTGTTATTCCCTCAGCATTTAGCATTTAATATTAATAAAAAAGGATGAACACTTTTCCTTTTCCAATAAAGAATTCAAATTATTTTATCAACATCAACACGAGTGTTCTATGATGAAAAATAAGTCCTAGAACCAATTCTGAACATCATAAGAGAGAGCAGAACAATTCCAGATCTTATTCCCATCAAACAAACAACTGTACCTTTAATTTATTCATGTCCGACAACAAAATTTCAAAACTAACGTGACGTCAATTGGATAAAACTCTTTGTCAAAGTCAGCCAAGAATTCATCCCCGACTGAGTTATACACCTCAGCCACCAAATCTGGAGGCTGCATATCTAATAACAGAAATTTTACGCACAAACAAGCTGCAACTGTTCATACAATAAGCCTATATAATATAGGAGCATTGCTACAATTGCAACCAATATATACAAATTTTTTGCAAAAACAATTGTATTTATCACAAACATAACATATGAAACATTTGTATAAGACAAAGTTAAAAACTGGATTTTTCTGCCTTAAAAATAATAAACTAGATATAAAATGAAATTTAAGCCGTCTTTTAAAAAGGGGGATATTTATCAAAGAATTTGATGACACGCATCTGCATGTTCTAATGGTGGAGGGCATGCACGTTGCAGGTATAAAGCTTATTGAGGTAATTTTTGCCATATTGTACACCATCTATCAAGCACTAGATGAACAATATTATGTTTGATTTGAATTTTAGCAAGAATAAGGGAAAAGTATAACTGCTTAAAACTATATGAACTTTTCGAGAATAAAATTGCAAAAATGTTAACTGCATTGAATTCTGTTTGAAGTTGAATAGCATTTGCTCTTGACCCACAAAAGTACAATAGACAATATTTACACGATTTTTGGGGAAATGGTGAAAAATCTACGCCAAGGGCAAACAATCCAAATATTTCCATAGCTTTCATTAATCCAGCTAGTCAAACATGGGAAAATAATTCTGGATTAAAACTTTTTATTCTTTTATACAAATATTCGTCACACATTAAATGGGTCTAGCAACTAAATAGTAAAGTTTTACAGGGTAAAAAGCAGAGCCAAGGGCAACAAGAGCAGAGCAAATAGAAAGGAAAAGCGATCAAGCTTTCCATTCATTTCTTCCTAGTTCACTCAAAACAATCAATGTCTTCCTCCCTTAACCCTTCTTCTTTTCCATTCAAAAGCAGCCATCTGTTTCGACAAATATTCAATATGTAAAACTAACGGCAAACAAAGTGAAATTACAAGGGAAAGGGGAAACAATTTTTCTCAAAAAAACCAGAACAATTGAATCAGGAAAATCGTACGAAGCTTCAAAATACCAGATTATATATTTCAGGATATTTCAATCGATCAGGACGACTAAATTGAAGCGAAAGAAAATTCCAAAGGCATACAGAAACAAACCTTGATAAAAGTCGATCTCTACGAATGTGGCACTGT
This sequence comes from Nepenthes gracilis, assembly GCA_033239525.1. Classification (NCBI taxonomy): domain Eukaryota; kingdom Viridiplantae; phylum Streptophyta; class Magnoliopsida; order Caryophyllales; family Nepenthaceae; genus Nepenthes; species Nepenthes gracilis. The sequence goes on along the minus strand of BSYO01000019.1, from coordinate 13,608,258 downwards.
TTTGAAGGCTGAAGATTGAGAGGCAAAGGGGAGCTGCCGCCGTCGTCGTCTACGAACAAGTGAGACGAATTCAGGGTTTTACCTTACCGATTTTATTTATACAAACATTTCTATAAAATATATTTTATTTTGGATTTCATTTCGACCAGTCTTGCGCAGACGACGTCGTACCTGTAATATAAATCATAAAACGCCGCCGTTTTTTCGTGTATCTGTTTTTCCCAACCACCATTGGAGAATTTCTCATACATAACCTCTCTTGAAAAAGAAAAAACTCTATATAAGCCTATGTATAATAGCAAGATTCAAATTTATAATTAGGAACTAAATCATAATATTTTATTTTATTATTATCTATTAAGCTAACTCATATAAGTTCAATTATAATTTCATATTTTAGATAAATTTATTTCATTATTTATATCTGTTTAAAAGTTATCAAAATTTTTCTTTGAAATAAGCATAAAAATGATGCTAATTTCACGAACGATTTTGACCTAAAAAATCATAGAAATAAGAAAGTGAATAATTATGAATGATTTTACAGACAAGTATTACCTATTAAGTTAACTCAAAGAAACGGAAATTCAAGTATGGGAGAACACGCATTTTAAAAACCCCGCTATCCGATGAAAACTACAACAAAGCAGACGAAAAATCTCACTATTTCGAAAAAGATAAATTTTTTGATGTCTAATTTATAAAGACAAATTTCTTTCCTCACTCTTTTCTCTTTGTTTTCTTTTTCATTTGGGAATTCTCTTGCTCGCAAACTGATGGGAATTGGTCCTCTTCTAATTTAGTTTATGGGGTATTTAGAATTCTTAGTACTCCCCACCACTCAAATGACCTCAGATCAAGACTCCGCAGGCGCATGCATGTGTCGTGGCGCCGGTCGCCGCGTCGCGCAGATATCGTCAAGTAAGCCATCCGAGTTAATTTTGGCCTTTCTAGCTGTCCCTCGTTCTCGCATGGGCCGCAGAGCTCTCTGACCGCCGCCGCCTTCTGCCGCTTAATTTGATTCTTCAAGTGCTCGGAATTGGGTTAGTCATTTGGGCCTGACAGCCATGGGCCTTTTGGGCCACTTTATGTGATCCTTTGGGCTGTGATCAGAATTTTGAGCCTTGGGTTCCGGGACCCATCAAATTGTATATCACCTCTTTATTTAGTTTACATAAAGATAAGGTTATAATATTTATAGATAACATTGGTATAAATTGTCGATGATGATTATATCATATAAGGTAATATCATTAGATATATTATAAAAAGTTTAGAAAATATATTTGCATTGTATAGTATTTTTTTCTAAAAAGTCTCCTTGAGGGGAAAGGACAAAACCATTACTGGATATAGAATTTTTTTTTCATATCATTTTTTATTTTAAAATTAGCTATAAATATACTTTAAAAATACCTAAAACAATTTTTTGATGTCTAATTTATCAAAAGACTAGCAACTGAATTGGTGCCAACATGATTAGAATTCTTAGTACTATCAAATGACCTCAGATCAAGGACTGTGGCAGCCAAGTGAGTTAATTTAAACAACTCTGTTAGTCAGATTACCTCAATGTAACATATCACAAGTTCAAATTACAAACATTTTATACAATTCAAAAGTTAAGGTTACGTGTATATCGGACACTTATTAGACTCTAAGATACGGCTATTCTGCTGTTGCAGTCGGAGATGATGCACCAAGTGGGCTTCTACCTGAACTCATTTCTCGGCACAAATTTCTCGCTCGAAACATCCTCGTGCTAGAAGAGGTCGTGCTTCGAGGAGACAAGCCTACTTGCTCAAGTGCCTGCAGCTGCAACCTCGAAGGGTAGTCTCTAACACACCCAATCCGAGGACCCATTCCTGTCGTCCATCGAAAACTTAGTTGCTCACCCGATTGATAAGATCTCATCCGTCTATGTGAATTGATCCTATGGAGGATCAACTCTTGGGGCATCGGTTCTTGGAATTCATCATCAAATGCATTGGATTTAGGGAATATGACATCGTCCTCCGATAAGAATGAGTCTTCTGCAGTGTCATAGCCGTCTAAGGAAGTGTCATCGGGTTCTTCCTTCTTGAAAACTTCGATCCTCTGTTCCCTGCTCGGTATCTCTAGTTTTGAGATCGTCAAACATAGACCCTGAGACCATCTCGACATGGAAGCATCGATTTTTTCAGCAGCATGCAGATGGTTTCCTCTTGAATCTTTTCCCTCCTGAGTCAAGGCATCGGCTTCAATCTCTTGACTTCTCTCGAGTCGATCTTTCTTGGATTGACAAACAGCAGCTTCCTTTCTCCAGACGTTTACTTCGTTGTCTTCCACTGGGATTTTCTGCAAATATCAGATGGATGCACTTTGGAACATAAAAGAATTTAAGACTAAAATATAGATTGAGATATGTTTTGGAGACATGCTTCTGTAACATGAAATCCCATTTATCTATCTATATTCTTGTGGGGGACAGATGTAAATGGATGGATAGGGCGCCACTGAATTATATAGATTATTATCAATAGTGTATAAATGATTAACTTATACACCATGGATGAAAATATCAATATCTATATCGGTTATGGCTACATTAGCATCAAACTTATCGAAAAATATGTATCAATATCATACATCAAGAAAAAATAATTCTGAATATTGTAGGCTAACAGGTAAATATTGAATATATCGGTTAATATATGATGATATATAGCCAATAAGGCAACATATTGTAATTTTATTACAATACCGGGGTCTTGATACTAACATATATCAATTGATATTTTTATCCATACTTTACGCCTTTTATCATAATTCAACAGAGTTTTGCCTAATGTAGAGAGAGAAAATATACGTTATAAAGTTTTTTTTTTTTAGTTAAATCAATATACAAAGTAATTTTATAAAAATTAACACTTCCATAAGTTTGTTAAATGTTTAACAAGTAAATTTAAAGCAATTATATTATTATTTTTAATAAAAATATTATAAGAATTGAACAATTTTAGAAATAAATGGAAATTTTATGGGACTAATAAAAAAATTTTAGTTAAATATTTAATATATTAAAATTTGATTTTCCTTTATTTATATTTTTCAGTGGAGTCTGATGGGTTCCGTTACTTATGAATTGACTCAGATGTCGAGATCCATGGTTGAAAGGTTGTTCGAAAGTCCCAAGTCAGGAAAAAGCCCCCACAACCCAAGGTCTAAAAATCACATGGTTCGGGATCGCCCACCAAGGCATGGGCCGGCCTAGCAACCCGCCATGAGCAACCCCATTAGAACAGCCCACGATCCTTTTTTCCCATGGCTGAGGAAACTTGTCATAACTGGTTAGCATAAGCCTGGAAAATATTTTAAAAATATTCACCCACGATCTGTACAATTTTTCCCAAAGTAACAACTGTCACACCAACGCCTCCCATGATTATGTCAAAAAAAGGACATCCTCCGATCAGCCATGGTTGTCATTATAGACACTCACAATTGCGTAATTGTTTCCGAAAAGAAAATTCCCATTGACAACTACCCATAATTAACTTCATAGCTCAGCAATCCCGTGTGGATAGCCGTCTGTTAGCCTTAGTGCCAAGCAGCCTAAACACTATAAATATCTGTTTACTCTCACAAGCAAAAAGGAGAACAGAGAAGAGAGGAAGAAAAATGTGCTATAGACTCCATTCAGAATGCCTGCCCTCTATCCAAGAGGCCTACCCTCCATCCCAGGAGGTTAACCAGGAGGCTTACCCTCTATTTAGGGGTCTTTCCTTTCATCAAGGAAGCCAACTTTCCATCCAAGAGGTCTGCCTTCCATATCTCCAAGATACCCCTCAATCGGGCGTACATCGAAGTCGCCCCTCAATCGGGCACACCTATAAGCCGCCCCTCAATCGGGCACACCTCTAAGCCGCCCCTAAGTCGAGCGCACTTTTAAAACGTCCCTTGGGTGCACCCAAACACTCCCTACTACATATATCAACGTATCTTCTTTCCTCCTTACATTTTTCTATTTTTCTAAGAAAGATTACTAACTTAAAGATTGAAAGATAAACCAGAGAGCAGTCCCACCAATCCTCTGATCACTTGTTTGTAAATTATGTTGTAAAAGTCCAAGTTCAAAGAGATGATGATCGAATCAGCTCCAATTTGATTCGATACGGAAGATCGAGCAACTTCCTAATCCGTACAATAACCCGAATCTAGGGACTTATCATTGACACCATCTGTGAGAAACAATTGAAAAGTTTTCCTCCTCAACTATAAGAATAAACATAGTCAAGATTTCGGATACAAGCCAGCGCATCAACCGAACATGTAGTCACCCATGGCGACAACCCTTCATTGGATAGTCATACGAGCAGACGACCGACCCCAAGCATGTAAGCACTCGCTGCTCAATGGGGTGTCCAAGCCACTACGCCCCACTTCTCAAGCACAGCAAATTGACGATAAGCAGATGTGATAAGCCTGAAATCGGACTGATAGGCTGACGATCTACTCCGACGCTAGACCTGCCTGGCCGATTTGGATCCAATCTTGCATCCAATCGGTTTTACATGTCGGCAATCCAGTTCGGCATCTAGCTAGCTTAACTGGTCAAGGATCCACTTCGGTGCCAGGCCTGCGTGACTAATCTGAATCAAGTCTGGCATCTAGCCGGCTTGACGGGTCAAGGATCCATTCTGATGTCCGACCTACCTGACTGATTCGAATCTAATTTGGCATCCAGTCGGTTTAATTGGTCGTCGAACCAGTCCGGTTCAACTTGTCTGATGGGTCTACAATCTAGTCCGACTTCAATAAGAACTAACAACAGTCCGATCAGCTTGACTCAGCAGCCGATCGCCCTTCAAATTCAGCAATCCGGTCGTCGTTTGAACTCGGTAGTCCAACCACCCCAATCTGGCAACCTGATCACCCCTCAGACTCGACTCTACCTGATCACCTATTGAACTCGACTCCCTGTCAACCTTCAGAATGGTGGCCTGGTAGCTCGCCACGTACACTTCGCGCGCGAGAAGACCACAATACTCCATTTCGACATTGAACCTGCTCGACCATGCTATCAATTGGGTATGGGTCTACATGAGAGTGACCCATAACTCAACATCAACATCACGTCGGCCCCGAACCATCCGCACCCATCTAGAGGGTGTAACGCTAGGGCCTCTACTCTTCGACCTCTAGATGATCGGAGAGAGCCAATATCCTTAGAGGATCCAGAGGCCTAACGACTTCGAGACTCGGGCGGCCCCGAGCAATAGGGCCCAACTATAGTTAGACGGCCGACCGAATTAGTAGAAGTAGGCAGAAGACTAGGACACCCTCATGTGTAGAGAGCTCTGCCCCTCACACACAGCCTCCCATGCCAGAAGACGCTACGTAATTGTCAGCCGATGTCCTTTCCTTTTCGGCACCAAAAGGTTATACATTAGCAAATAAGTACAATCAACACCCATGCTCCAACCAACACATCGGGCCAAAGGCATCGCCTCGATGGCGACGACCCTACAGGTAGCCATGACGATATTTGGTCTTGCCTTAAACATCACGCTTAAGCAGCTACAGGTCCTATGTGCCGCCTTGATAGCCGTCTGCTAGGGGCTCCCTCTCCCCAGGCACGAATCTCAACATTTCGAAAAAGTGGAAGAGACCACCCACAAAAAAAAATCTTATCTACTTGGCGGCCTCCATATTTGGAAGGATTCGAGCAACAGGGCCCACTCCTAGTGAAAAGATTGACCAGGTCCCAAAATACAGGACAAAAGCCCAGAGCGGTGAGACTTCACTATTCTCGAGACGACCGATGACATTACGCCCACAAAGAAAGCTCTTGTAGTGCTGATGGCATCCAACCATCCCCTCTCGATCCCCTCTCGAGGGCAAAAGGATCAACCAGAAAGGCCTTCAGAGAGTTCACCCTTCTACCCGCGAGTGTCCTCATCGAAGTAAGGGGCCTAACCCGAGGGCTTGGCAAGGTTGATCTCACGAGGATGCCTCGTGAGGAACATCAGATTCTACAGAAGTTGTCGCAATACTCACAATGGGAGCTCAATATGCTCGACTAATTACCTACCACACAAGTCAGAAACATCCCTCGTGACAACGACTCCACTTTGGGTGGCTATGTCAACGAACGAACAACACCGAAGTGTGCAGACCCTTGAAGTATGGATCAACACCCTTTTCAAACCGCATGCGTCCGTCCAAAGACACTACGCTGAGGACTTCGCCCTCCGGCACCCTGTCAAATCGGTGCGGACCAATATTCGTAAAAAAGCCAATGACCTGACGATCCTGTGGCCTAGGCAGCCATAGGTGGCAAAGCCTAGCGCCAACCAGAAGACTAACAAAGTCATGAGTCGTAAAATGAAAGCCTAGAGCTGCATGCCCCCCCCCCAGTCCTGCAACGGCAGAGGAACCCCTGTTTGAAAAGGAACTTCGCGGCCTCAGAAGACACTTTACTGACCTATCCAGGTAACCGTTCGAGACAAGGACTCGGTCATCACCATCTCCTTACAATATCTAGGAACAACACCTGGAGTCCCTCAATCGAAGTTTCGATTCGGCGTTCAGCTTGGATCACTTTGCACTTCGTTGAGCTCCCATGGCATCGTAAGTTCCCGATGTAGTGTCGAAAGCTGTTTTGAGTGCCCACCGGAAGGGTCGAGCCCTCGGACCTTCTTTGCCTGTGGCATTCCACGTCAGAAGACACTTCTCTCTCAATGACCAAAGTTCACTCTCAACACCCGTAGGTTGCATGTTGGCTACAGTGGCTGCTCAGTCCCAAGGACATAAGCGCACCATCCCCTACAAGTACGAACAACGATTCCACGCCGAATCCAGGTAAGTCTTGCATGCATCATACTGAGTGTTAGAATCATACTCTAATCAATGAAATAACTGTTGTTTATTGTTTATCTGCTCATATGAATATTTGGATAACATTGCATAAAATCATATGATTTAAACTACCCATAAGCTAGGTGAATTCTCATTTACCTGTTACCAAACCTTAGTCCCGAACTGGCAGCCCAAAGACGATCGAATTTGAACCTTGGTCCTATACCAATCGGTCCACATGCGATCGAATTTGAATCTTAGTCCTGTACCAAGAGTCCCATATGCTGTTGAATTTGAACTTCGGTCCCGTCACTAAAAGGCCTATATACGGTCGGACTCAAAATCTTAGGGAGCTTTTCAACATACATGTGACAACTCCCTCCTTAAAGGATGAAAACCATCAATTTATAATGGTCGGCGAACTAGGACCCGACGCATGAAAGCTCCGACGTCCTCCAATAGGACTGAGCGCCAATGGGTACATGTAGGCGACGGCCTAGGCTAGCAAAAGCCCAGCGACGATAGCTGCAAGCCTTAGCCAACAACCATGTATTCCCAATGCTGCGACCTCCTCCCGGCAAGAGCGAGCGTAGACCGGGGTGCACGATCAAATCGACCATAATGGCAATAATGTCAACAATGCTAGCCCAGCTCTCCATCTCTCTCACTGCTCACTCCTGAAGTGCGTCCTCACAACAAGGCAATCTAGTCTAGAGTATGAGATTCCTTCTCGGCGAGCTCTTGGACCTCGCCTAAGGCTTGGGTGGCCCACGGTCGAAGCGACGGCCGGCATTGGGCCGTACGGTGCCTCGGCAACTGCGGTAGAAGCATTTAGCCGATGAGCAGGAAAATATCAAACAAAAAAGTCTAGCACGCAATAGAAACAACAGCAACAATGATCAACACAGTCTAGCTACTTCATTAAACGATCAGAATGTATACCTAAACGCTTTCTATAGCCTCAAAGATACAATATGCTATTTACTCCTACAGCCAACCCAGATGATTATCCTGTGGTCGAGGACCCCTCTAAGAACATGGAACAGGCCCTCTAACCTCTCTTATCGAACAGCAGACTAGGTCCAAGCGGCGAGAAGTTCCAACGTTTCTCGAATCTAAGAAACCAACAAGGAAGTTGGGGGTCTGCTAAGGAGGCAATCCGTCTGCTAAGGTCGATACCCTCCTAAAACTGCTCCTCTGGGACAAGGACCACCTCCTCAGGATGGAGCCTGGTCCTCAACTCACCCTCGAGTGATGTAATCCTACCCATAGCGTGCGTATGGGTTTTGGGGAGCTGTCACAATCTTGCCTCAGACTCGGACAGGGCTTCGTCAAGATAGTTGGCACGTGCTTGACTCGCAAAGACATCCCCCGACAATGAAGATCGAACCGACACTCAAAGACACCACAACAAACGAGCAATCTCGTCTCCCTACAAGAGCACGGACTCCTCCAACCGATGAGGCACCCTCTGAGGCTATCAAACAGAAAAAAGGGGTTAGCCAGAGATAACATCGACAAAGCATATACACAGAGATCCATATTACTTCTCAACGAGATGGGCATACCTGACGAGAAGACCCAACAGATTCGAGGCTTGAGAGCAGGGGGCTCGAGTAGTGAAGTGCCTAGGTGGTGTCCTTTCTCAGCGGCGGCCCCATTCACTAAGTCCTCTTCGTCTTTTTCCCCCACCATTCACCCGTCCCCACTTTCCTCCTCGATCGAAGGCTCAGGGGAAGAGAAAGACGACGCTCCTCGTGCTAGGGTGAGCAAAGTCAGAATATTGATAACATCTTGATAAACCATTCAGAAGATAGTAGCAAAAGCAGAGATATTTGCGGAGGCCAAGTGATGAAAAGAATAGTAGGAAACACCACACTTAAATAGACGACGCCATTGCTTGGAACGACGTCGCCCAAAGCTGAAATGTCACGTCGTCATAATGGTAAACGACACATGTCCTCATCCTGGCAAATCTGCCTGCATGTGCCATTATGACAAACGTCACCTTGCATCCTCGCGCAACCCACCATCAGTCACTGCACTTTGCCACTCGAACCGATGCAACGCCTGTCCATCACTAGTCTCTAAAAGTGTCCGTTTGCAATGATACCCGGTGCATCACTCTCCAAAACTTGCAAAGTGACGTCGTACAACCCTGATAGACTCAAGGCGAGGACGTCCGGCCCCCTCCACGGCTGGGCGTCAGGTCAAGAGGCAGAACATCAATCAACCAAGACACCAGTAAGTTGAACTGCTAGAACATCGAAGATCCAAGCGGTAGGAAGACGGGAGGAGACCAGGATAGGCTAGAGGTTGGGTTGGTCAGCCACCTCCCCGACTGAGCGTTGGGTCGAGTGGCTGCATGCCGACCCACCAAAAGACTGAGCCGTCCATTAGTCAGCCCGGTGGCAAGCAATAATGTTCGAAGGCCGTCCCTAGAAGAATCAAAAGTGGACGGCATGTAAACTAGATAGCCACGAGACCGAGTCGGTAGACCCCTCCTTGGTCGGGTGCTGAGGTCAAGTGGCCATGTGCCACCCGCCAAAAGACCAGGATGTCGGAGAGCCAGCTCTTCAGGATGTCAAAAATCCGAACCATAGAGGGTGAAAAATCAAAGTACTCCAATCATTCACATTATGCGAATACACAATGAGGTCAAAGAATGCTCAATAGTTCCATTCATCGATTCCCTTTACAGAGTACAAGCTCTCGATAGCAAACATACAATATCATAAAAGAATAAAAATATATGGAATGATGATCCAACTACTGAAACTCTTACCATGGGATGAAATTTCAACAGTGAGAGCACCACGTTCCAAACGATTGAAGAAATCATACTCGTGTGTGCTGAGCAGGAAACGCATGCCAAAGCCCTTATCGACAAGAGCGGGGCACAAAGCACCGATGCCATCCTGGGAAGCATCCACCAAAACTGACCATAATTGTGAAAATCCATGCGTCAACACTAGACTCGACACTGCAACAACGGCCTAAGCTTTGGCATGAACTCAAGGAATGTACCCCCACCAGCAGCTTCTGGATTGAACCCTCGTAGGTTACCTGGGTTTGAGTTGCTCGATCGGAGGGGACAGAGTGTCCACCTCTCCCGCCAAAAGGGCCAAGCAGCCGCTCCTCTGGGGCTGTACCATTAAGAGCTCTCTCGTCACCGACTGGTAAAAGGGGAAATCATCCCGAGCCTCACTCAAATGCTAGGCGAAATCAAGATGCGTTGAGACGAAACGGGGAGACCAAAGTAGATCCAAAACACGCCTTCAACACTAACTCCCAACATTGAGCCAAGGTCTCCGTTGACTTCGGCAGTCTAGTTGTGTAGGCTTCATACCTACTACGAACATTCACACAGCTCAGTTGGTGTGGATGATTCATGGAGTAATGTGTTGTGAGCCCTCTACTTATAGCCAGAAGAGGAGATTGACATGTCATTATTGCGAAAGATCGTGTCGCCAATGTCATTTGCAGAGAATCGGCATGTTCCAGAGAATCACTCCCAAAACCTATCAATTGGAGTAAAAGTTTGCAAGGTTTCTTGAAAAGGAAAGTGTACGGACCAACACGACAATGTCTCATTATTGCATGTCGGGGGTTGAAATTTTGAACCACCCAACATGGAGACTAGTGATGGGTCCATTATACATGAACCGACCCGGATATCAAAACCCACGATAAAAAGGCTATCCAAAAGTCGTGACACAGAGAAGACCCTCGTAGCCCAAGATTCAAAGATCGCACAATTCAAGATCGCCCGCCAAACATGGGCTGGCCCAACAACCTTGTCATAAACGGCCTACAATCCTTTTTTTCCCACGCGCTGAGGAAACTTGCCATAACTGGTCAATACAAACTTGGAAGACATTCTGAGAATATTCACCCACGATTTGCACGATTTCTCCAAAAGTGACAACAATCATACCAGCTCCTCCCATGATCACATATATGAAAAAGGCATCATCCAGTCAGCCACAGTTGCCATGACAGACACCCACGATAGTATAATCATTTCCAAAAAGGGAATTGCCATTGACAACCACCCATAATTATTTACACAGCTTAGCAATCCCGTATGGGCAGTCGTCTGCCAGTCTTGGCACCCAACAACCTAAACACTATAAATACCCGTTTACTCTCACAAGCAAAAGAAAGAAGGGAAAGTAGAGGAAGAAAAAGGTGCAATAGACCCCATTCAAAATGTCTACCCTCTATCTAGGAGGCTTATCCTCCATCCCAGGAGGCCTACCCTTCATTTAGAGGTCTTTCCCTTCATTCGAGAAGCCAAACCTCCATCCATGAGGTTTGCCTTCCATACGTCCAAGATGCCCCTCAACCGGGCTCACCCCTAACTACCCCTTTGTCGGGCACACCTATAAGCCGCCTCTCAGTCGGGAGCACCTCCAAACCGCCCATTAGTTGGGCGCACCTTTAAGCCGTTATTCAATCGGGTGCACCCAAACACTTAATCCTCACTACATGTATCAATGCATCTTCTTACCTCGTTATATCTTTCTATTTTCCTAAAAAAATTATTAACTTGAGTATCAGAGGATAAACAAGGGAGTGAGTCCCACTAATTTTCTTACCACTTGTTTGTAAGTTATGTTATATAGAGTCTAGGTTCTAAGAGATAGAGACCGAATCGACTCCAATTCGACTCGACTAAAAAGATTAATTAGCTTCCTAACCCGTATAACAACTCGGATTCAGAAGACACATCGAGTCAATTGACCCGATAACCAACATGCAAATCTGCTCCTAGTTGTCTCATAAAATATGGCTAAGGGTGTATTTAAAACCCTGATGTTTAGCAATTACGATGTAATTCAATCACCTTTAGCATTGGAAGCTCAAATTACATTCAAGTTGCAGGGCCAGTGGTCTTGTACCTCTCGTTGAAAACTAGCCTTCAGATCTCTTAATCTCACCCGTTTATCTAAAATAAACATTCTGATTTAATTATTTTTTAAAAAAATTAATTTTAATTATTTTAATTTTTCTAAAAATATTCAAATTAAAGTCATTCGCTTTTGATATGTCTGACAATGTTAGCATCTTCTGTGGCATTATTTATAGATCTATTGCTATATTAGTTGTATTTCATGAGTTAGATACATGCAGCATAAAAATATTCAAGCATATAACTCTGGACAAATACACCGAGATATTAGCGAGCCTACTGGGCATGTGGATTTTCCAGAGACGACAGAAAAGAGAACAACGAGCTTTAAACAAGAAAAAAGTTCGAGCCAAAATAGTTTTCAGTCCTGCACTCTTTTGGAAACTACTTTGATTGAAGGTTGTGGACAATTTCTTCTCACTAATCTTATGTGATGGAGAGTGGATGTATGGGAAAAAAGGTCAAAAGAGAATTGTGAAGCAAAGGAAAAGCATCCAACACTTTGTTTTGAGGGAGAATTTTGTTGGGATCTGAGTCACTTCCGTGTGGGCTCATATCAGATTGGTAGGAGGACTAATTTGGCCAAATATGTATGAGTGCAGTATTGAGAGGAAGTATTGTTGTGTTCGCCGCACACACTTGCGTTGATGGGAAAGTATCGGCCGGAGTGAAATGATTGGTCGGAGTGAAGAATGCCGGAGTAGTTACACTTAGGTCGGAGTGGTGAACTGTCGAAGTGGTACACTAATGCTGGAGTGAACAAAATGCCAGAGCGGTAAACTGTCGGAGTGGTGCACTTATGCTAGAGTGAACAAAATACCAAAGTGGTTACACTTAAGCCAGAGTGGTGAAATACCGGAATGGTTACACTTAGGCCTGAGTGGGAAACTGTTAGAGTAGTACACTAAGGCCAAAGTGGTGAAATGCCGAAATGGTTACACTTAGGCATGAGTGGTGAAATGCCGAAATGGTTACACTTAGGCCGGAGTGGTGAACTACCAGAGTGGAACACTTAAGCCAGAATGGTGAATTGCCAGAGTAGTGTAGCCAAGCCAGAGTGATAAGGCCAGTTCGATTCATACTGATGCAAAGGCGGGCCGAGTTCTACCTATCTGGAAAGTTGGTCATTTGCAAAGTCCAGTGCAAGCAGCTGACTTTGCAGAGCAGATAGTTAAATTTTCAGAATTGGTAACCGATTTTGTAGAGTAGGTCAATTGCAAAATTAAGAGCAGAAAGGTGACTTTACAGAGTAGGTAACAGACTTTGTAGTGCACGCAATAGTCTGGTAAAGTAGGCTCCGCCTGGTGCATTTGTACATATATATATATATATATTATTATCATAGCTGAGAATTAAAAAGGCGGTGTGAGAAAGAAGCAGAAAATACAATGAGTCGCCATTTTACTTTTGTACTCTATTCTTTGAAGATTTTTATAACCAAGGGTTTTTGTAATCAAATTTTACATAGTAAAATTTTTGTGAAGTAAGTATCCCGTGGTTTTCTCCCTCTTATTCAGAAGAGGATTTTCCAGTAAAATTTGTGTATTGTTTTTCCTTCTCTCTGTTGTGTGTGTGATTATTGTTACTTATTTTTCTTCTCGATTCATGATTTTGCTGGTGCCCGTTCCCAACAAATTTGAGTGTCTTAATTTCGAAATATTTTGGTGAGATTTTTTTTCATTGTCGAGTGATGGTAAACCCGTCTGCGTTATAATTCTATAATTCTCTCCTCAATTCATATTGCATTTTTGTGAGTTTGGCAATTGTTACATCGAGCCAAAAAAAGGGGTTTTTTTCGGATTAGAGTTGGAGCATCGTAGTTCTTCAAAGAGCTTTGGAAATCCAACAAGAAAAACCAAGAGTGTTGGAGTAACAACAATGTTATAAGTCTAAGGTGGATCTTAGATAGTCGTTTGTTCGAAATCAGTCAGCTGGGGTTAGCACAGCTGATTGCCAGATTGTAAGCTGACTCTTTTCGTTATAATGAATTACTCAAGTTGATGACTGATAGTAAGGAGAATTTTTTCAAAACACGCTCTCTAATTTCCACCAGTCACCAAATCTTGTGTGATTTTCTTTACAATACCTAAATTATTTTATCTACTTATACCTAGTGGTATATTGACAACTAACACTGTGATTTATTTACCTGCATTTAAATTGTAATAATTTCTAAAATTGCACTTCCATGTACGAACACCGATTCACCACATTCTTGGTAGTTGTGGCTCTTAACGCCATTTTATCAATTTTCATATGAACGATTGAGATTGAAACATACAGAGCATGCATCTCTTATAAAGATGCAGCTTCCATAATTTCTACGAGAAGAGGGAAGAATTCTTCTTCACTGAAAAAACACTATAGTTGTTTGGAGTTAGTACCTTGACTTGAGTGAGATCGACATCATGTTCCGTGAGGAATGACATAAATGCTTGAAAATTCTCTTCCGTTGGGAGATAATGTCCACTGTGAGGCCACACCACCTAAAAGCCAGAGAAGCTAATTAAGCAATAGCAAAGATTGAACCAGTATCAGAAAAAAAAAACTATTATCACTACAAGTTTACTGAATTTATTCAAAATTAATACATCACTTATTGAATTACCTCTTTTTCTTTATTGCTATTTTTTCCTATAGAGTGAGCCCACATATAATATGAGCAACACATGGATAGAAATATCAGTATCGATATTGACCATAATGGGCAATATGTATTTAATAACGGGCAATACATATTTGCAATATGTATTCAATATTTGACAAGGAAATATTACATATATCGGTCGATATAGGGTTGACACATGGTGATTTTTCCGTAATATTGGGGGTCCAATACAGATATTTTCCTTCCATTTTGTCACGTTGTCCATTTTGATAGAATTATAGCAATGAAAAATCAATTGGAAATATGATCTGACCTTTAGAATACCATCTTCAACGACTAATCTTCCCGCAGACAGCGTTGCACCACCGGACAAGAAGCTCGAATGTTGAAACGTTCCTTTGTTCTTTTGGCCTACGTATAACAGTTTAGATGTGCTGAGGACGAAGATCCATTTAGTGCCTCTTGGTCCTTTGGTTGTTTCTAAAACCTTCCCACTTTGCTTATAGATAAACTTCCCATTCTCAAGTACAACTTCATAAGCCTCCCTTTCTCTCTACAAGAGGAATAAATTATGTTTTACATTACCCTATACCCTCCTGATGGAAAGACAAGTGCTTTGGAAATATATTTTAGTCACATAGTTAAAATATTTTCGGATGATATGATATCTATTTATCTATACATTTTTATGTAACCCAATTAGTGTATTTATTCAGATGAAAGAGCCACCATGTCATTGAACATATCTCCTAACACCACTATTGAATATCTTAGTAACATTTGGAATACTCTCAAATGATAGGACATTTATCCATCCATATATTACTGTATAGGCTTGTTAGTATATATGTATGTGTGCGGATTGAAAAGACACTATATCATTAAATGAATCCCCTAATACAACTCATAAAATCCTTTTAGCTACATTTGTAATATCATTAAATGATATGGTATCTATTCATCCATATATTCTTGTGTACACCCGTTAGTAATTATATACAGATGGATGAGACATTATATCATCAAATATATCTCCTACTATCTCTCAATAGAAAATGTAGGCATAATATCAAAAAAAAGAAAAAAAACAAGCTAGTGAGATTGTAGATGTTAGGTACACAATATCCTTTTCCCTTGAAAGTTGATACACAAACATTCGGTTGGATCTATTTCTTTATCTCTCCATGAATTGTAAGAAGGGTCTCTTTTTCTCTATTTTTACTTGTAGATGTTAGGTACACAACAAAAAAGGAAAAAGAACGACAAGTGGATGAAAATACCATATCAATCAAGGTCGTATTGCATTGAGTGTACCAAATGATTCGTAAACTTGATCAAAATTGGGCCCTAAACTAGCTTAGCCCGTCTGCTCTCATAATTTATAGGGTGTGCAATTAACGTGAGTATTATGTATAGTTATAGTCAAAAAATTATATCAAATTATTTTTTAGACAGATTATTTTCACAAGTGAAAATAACAGGTCCTTTTTAAATATTTTATGTTTTGGTATTTTTATGTAAATATAAATTTTAAAATAAAAACAATGAAAAACAACAATGTCAATGGATAGGCTCAAACCGACCAAATTTTGATTATGCATGGGCATAGATATGATTTTGGCAGGATAACTGGACCTAACTCAGCTTAGCCAACTAAACTGTTTCAATTTCTCAGCCAAGCTTGGTCCAAAGCTACATTTGAAAAGTCTATCGATATTTAATTGTATTGGAACATTGCAGAGTCAAAAATAAATTTCTCATGACTACATCAAGAATCAGTTATACACAGGAATTGACAAATTTAATAATTTATGTACTTATTTGAGGAATTTCAATCAATTTCACAAAAAATAATCTGAATATCATTTGAGGTAATTGAAAAGTATCCTAAAGCTTTCAAAATATATATATTTTATATCCCTATAAAACATATAGATTTAGAATACTTAAAAAAGTAATGTAAATTTAAAAGTATAGATTTAAGCTTTTAAGAATAAAAAAAGTAAAAAAATATCAATAACTTCGAGATAATATCCTGGCATGGGAAAATATCAGTACCCATCCCGTCAATCCATTGTATAGCATCTACATGGCAAATCTCAACAATGGATAGGGACTCAACTTTTTTTTTCCAGCCACCAAACCAATCGAATCAATGATTTGGTGGAATCCAAATTCTATTTTATCCGTTTCACTTATTTCAATGAGGCAAAAAAAAGCATATATTTGCACAGTCTAATCAATACTTCAAGTCACACAAAAGCCTTATCAACGATCTGACAATAATAAAAAGTCATAGCAAGTTCATTGCTATTATTATTAATAAATATCGATAGATATTAACTAATATTCTATTCCATGGAACTAAACATTACCGTGAATGTTAAAATATGTAATGTTTTGGGCTAAAAAAAACACAGAATTTGAAATTTGGATGCAGTTTACTGGATAGAGAAGCAACTTACCGGACCAAGATATTTTATGCATTGTTGCTGAAGCTTTGATCTATGGCACCTATCAACAAGGTTGACTTCTTTTCCTTCCCCTATATCGAGCCTTGATTGCAAGGGTAGACACATCATTCTTATGAATTCAAATTTTATAGATGAATAGATCATAATCATTAGTTATGGAGAAATCATACCAATAGAAAAATGGCTGTCTACTCTTGCATCTAAGCCACTTAACATAGTAATATTGAAGGTTATGACCATAGCGATGCCGAGGATCTATCTATCAATGATAACAATAAAAAAATTATCAAATCCCCACAAAGAAAAATTCTATTGCTTCACTACAAATAAAAATATCCATACCAATATCAATGACAATCGTATTGGTAACAATCGTAGCATTTGCAAAGCAGAACAAAATGGAATGGAGGGAAAATATCGACTGATATATTGTTATATCACCAATACAATGACATATTATGATTTTATTGCGATATAGGGAGCCAATACTGTATATATTAGCCAATATTTTACATATCAATAATGTATCATGATATATCGGGTAATATTCTAAATATTTTTCGTTATTCCCGTTGTTTTGCCAATATCTCCTTGCCAGGTTTTAATTTACAAAAAAACAACTTGTTGCCAATAGGTACAATATTGAAATGAATCGTCTGATAAGGTTGACACTAATACCAATATTGATATCAATATTTTTATTTATAATATTAGTTAATATTTCATTCCATACTTCACTTTAAAGTTCTAATTTCTATGAACTGGACTCACAGCCTCAAGCCAATGTTGTAAAGCAAGTTTCCGTGCCTTTTCATCCTTCAATAAGCCTTTGCCTACCTGGAGAAGCAATGATAACACGAGAGTTCGTAAATTGACATTACAAAGAAATAGAAGTGCACTATACTGATAAGTCCACAGTCTTTACACTTACTTTGGCAGCTCTTGTTCTTGCTCTTGACCATCTTGATATAGCAGATTCAGGCTTCTCAATATCAAAGAAAGATATGGAACTATGCTTGAGTGCAGCAAAATCTAACACCTTCCACCTATGCAAATCACAATAATCCTTTAGGATTGCAACATATTTCATACTGTTGGACGCAATGCACGCACTTCCACAACTATTATCTCTAAAATAGAAGTATCCCGACACACAAAACTCAACTATATATTGGGTTCAGGGAAAGGTCAAACCATACAAAAACAATGGATCAGTATTGGCAATATCAGGTGATGCCTATCGATAATAGATGTTAGAACTAAAAAAATGTTTTTTTAATAGCCATGATATAAATAAGTTAAATACTAAAATTTGGCAATACTTGATTATATAATTACCCATTTGAGGAGTTTTAATCAATTTTAACAAAATTAATTTTAATCTCCTTGTAGATTATTGAAAAATATTTCAAATTGTGCATGTTTTATACTTTTATAAAGCATATGGATTCATACTTTTTAAAAGATTTAGCATTTTACGTATATTTATAATGTGTGGATTTAAAATTTCAAGAGTGAAGTGAAGCCAAAACAAATGGTCGATAAACATCAACAATATTTAGAATATCGACCACATATTAGAATATTTTTTTGATATTAGTTCATATCAGTTAATATTTTTATCCATTGTCCAACTATTTGGATCTCTTATACAACGTATATCGGACCACATTAGGGTAGGACCATAAAGTTCTCTAGCATGGATTGGGTTAATTTAGAAACCAAAATCTTTGTAATTCAAATTTTAAGGCCTTGTATTTGGACTTTTTTCGTAAGGCATTTGCTCATGTAGTGACACATTATGCAGAATGAATTTGGCAAACAAGCATATGTTTTTTTAACTAGAAGGGAAGCCTTGATGCAACAGTTTGTTATCATAGGACTGGTGGTCATGGATTCAAATGTTAGAAATGGCTTAATGCATAAAATAAGATAATATCACACACAATACACCCACAGTGGTCCAGTTATGAAATGAGGTATCAATATCAGGCCTCTAATACTAATATTTCTCATAACTGCGACAAATTCACAATATGTTGTGAAATCAATGAATTTTTGAATAGCAATGATATATTGACCGATATTTTTATTATTGGTCAATTCACTCCATATTTTCTAATATATCAACTAATATTTTCTCGCAGGTGTGTTCGATATGTCCAATATTGCATATATCACCTGATACAGTCCTTGAAGTTTATTTGTTAGAGAGGTGGAGGAAAAGGACTCTACCCACTGAGTCAAAAGGTCAAGATAGTAATATTTTTGTCCATGGATATTAACCCTTCCTCAGATTCAGCACATAGTAAAAGCTTTATATACCAGGATGCTCCTTTCCCTAATCCTTGGATTGGACTTTTGTGTAAGGCATGTGCTCATGTAGTGATCGATTATGCAAAATGAATTTAACAAATAAGCATAAGTTTTTTCATTAGTTGAGCTCTAAATGCAAGAAGGAATTAGTCCAGACCATTTTTGTTCCACAAGAACGGCACAATCTGCTAACTGTCTTCTAATCCTGAAACTTTTGTAAACTTTCTGCAACTTCAATGCTGCCTGGTATCTCCTTTCTCCTGAATCCAATAACAGTCTCGTGGATGGCTTTTCTCGAGTAATCTCCAATTTCAATGGGGTCCATTCATCAATTTCCCTGACATTGTAGCCGATCAACGACGACAACGTGCATGCATTGTTTTCATTTTCCCGTGCTGGGCAGTGAGACGAGAACCTTCTCTCTGGTTCCCATCCCTTGAAGCACAAAGATCTCTGTAACATCTTCTCAGAGCCAGACAACTTCACAGCAATGGGTCTTGACGTTTGGCCATTGAAACTTAGAGAGTGTAAATGGTTTTGCAAGCCACTTTTTATAGGTCATTATCACATGGAGAGAGGAAGGTTACCTCCATTTTGACCGGAAAAGAAAGGGATGTCTCATGGTGATTGAGAAATGACCCTCAGCTTTGGGCTGATAATGCCTGTTATTAGTTGCAAAGACAGATAAATCAGACATTATCATGGATGAAAATATTGTCATTAATAACAACCGTATTAGTATTAGACATATTGGATACAAATTATTTTAGCAAATTAAATTTTGCAAGCAAATATCAGCTTGATATCACATATATTTGCTAATATTTTAAATATTAACTTATATATTGGCTGATATGGTGAACTTTTTTGTGATCTCAATCCCCCCCAATTCATATATAGGCCCATATTTTCGTATCAATTGATATTTCATTCCATTGATACTATGGGAAGGAATTAAATGGCATTGGTAGAAGAGGGGGAGAAAAAAGAATCTCAAATTCTAAACACAAAATTCAAAAAAGGAAAAGTTAACTCAATAATCAGATCCTGCATATTATATAAAGTCCTCTTATTAATGATCAACATAAAACAGCACCCATAAAAGAAAGAAAGAAAGGCGATCGATGATATATGAAACATTTTCTTGTGAAACTATCGAGATTTAACATTTTGTTATTTTCAAATTCTAGGAAAAATTCACAAGTTGTTTTCACATCAGAAATATCAGCAACCAAATAACATACAAAAAAAATAAATGTTATAGAGAGATAAGCTAGTCAAACAATATAGAGCCTGCCGATACTAATACATATCGGCATATATTTATTATATAAAAGTCATAATTGAGATTAATATGTAACTATTGTTGTAGATCAAGTAGAAATTCTATAGAACTAAGAAAGAATTAGATGGAGGAAGAAGAAAAAGGGAGGTCCGGTTATAGAGAAGAACAAGAAAAATAGAAAGAGGGGAACTAGGGATAACACCTCACAAGGATGATGAAGACTCATACACTACATTCATTCATCATTTCAACATAATCATTGGTTCATGCACTAAGGCTATATAGGCCTCATTATCTTCCTAACACCAAAATCTTATTCCCTACATATATATCAACTACTCCTTTAAAGGCATTCCTGTCCTCAAGGATGATCTGACAGTCCTTATGTAAATGCTCTAACTATTACATCAACCAAGGCTATGTACCTCACAATATGCTATATGATTATATTCCATATACTAACATAAAATGACAGTTTCTTTCTCAAATAAAATTGTGAGCCTATATGTTAATATGTCTATCCCTTTATTGTAAAGTAATCGGTCATGGCTTGTATCGGATCTGTTGATGAAAACACAGCCCCTTAGCTTACACAATTGGAGTAAGAATTTGAACTTATCTTTCTTCCATTGCAGAAGAAAACTATCCATGTATAACTTGTTGCAGTGATGTTGCTTTTGATGATTTGTTTTGTTGATTTTTGCGGCATCAGATGGGTAAGTTGAGCACTTGTAGTATTTGTTGTGTAATGCTTATGTTGTGGTGTTTGTAGGCTTAATTGAGAATGCTCATGAATTATCACTTTATGCTCAGTCTGCTTTAATTGTGCTCCTTGATGAACTGTGAGTTGATTAGAGCCCACCATTGGTGAAGTTGCATTTGAAGATGATTGGTGGCAGACTTGAGAAACATTTCCTAGGTAGTTGAAGGTGTTGTTGGATTGTAAACTCATCCTTACTTCAGTTACTAAAGCATCCTTTTTGGCCTCCATTTTGTTAAATCATTCCATCTGTATCTGATTCTGCCTTACAGCTATTAGCTGATGTTCTTCTTGCATTTTCAGTAGCAGTTGTTTGAATAGCTCATTCATGAACTCCATTTTGTTGGTTTGCTGGTGTTGTTATGATGCTCAAAACCAGTAGCTGATGCTTCAATTTGTTAATGTAAGAATACAGAATCACATGATGCGGATGGTGAAGTTGCTGTGATGAACTGCTGTAGGACAAGGCTCTTGTAGGATTCAAGGTCGCTGCTGAAAGTGATGCAACAGCTGAACAACATCCATATGCAAGTTGAACAATATGTTGTTGAAACAGGACAGAACTTTGAACTATCCTCAGGATTCAAGATTCAGAAATTTGTCCTCTGGCTGCCCTTTCTTTCAAGAACAATAATCTGATGAATTCACAATAGAAATCTTGCTGATCCACAAAACACAACTTGTTGATGAATTTCCAGTTTCTTATATTTGTGTTAGAACATGTAAATCTGAAACAGGATGTACCTAATTTCCCTGTTGCCACTTGGAATCAGATTCAAGAGTCTGTTGCAGTATTAAAATGGCAAGGTTGCAGAAAACCAAACTGTTGTGCATGCCGAGTTCAGAATGCCAAGGACAAGTATCAACAATAAAGCTGTTTATCCAGATTTCTTTGAGATGGATCAGTACATTGTTGCTGTTACTTGCAAAATGAACTACAGTATGTTCGTGGGTGAGTACAACTGAATCAGATTTCAGAAATGAAAGCTTGAAAACATATTTCAGATATATGAATTGGTGGTCGTTAAATTCTGTCACAAATTCACATGGTAGAATTGCACAAATAGAAGTGCAGACTTGGAGAAGCAGGATTCAAGAATCAAGAAACAAGAACATGAAATTTGAAACCAAGAACTCTTCACCTTTAGATGCCACAATTTATCCCCTTGCCCACTGCAGTGTCAAGAAGGCAGATTATAGCTTTTAAGTGCAGACTAATCTTCAAGAATTGAAAAGAATTATCAAGAACCGAGTCTATGTGAAAAAATTCAGGATCCAAGGAAAGAAAAGAATGAGTTCTAATACCATTTGTTACATAAAAGCCATGATTGAGACTAATATGTAACTATTATTAAAGAGCAATAGAACTAGAGAGAAATAAAGGGAGGAAGAAGAAGAACGGGGGATTCTGTTGTAGAGAAGAACAAGGAAAACAGAAGAGGGGACCTAGGGAGAATACCTCACAAATATGATGAAAACTCATACATTTCATTTATTCATCATTTCAACATGATGACCGGTTTATACGCTAAGACTCTAATAATAGGCCTATTTATCCTCCTAATCCTTATTACCACAATAACTTTCCTTCTTATTCCCTATTTTCATAATAATATTTTGCATATTGGCTCATATTTCATTCCATAGTTGGACCATTTTTGAACCTATTATAAGCGATCTAGTCTTGCATTATACGAAAAGTTATTTCTATAACTTGAACCTACAACCATTAAATCACACAGCAGCAACTCAAATGCCTCGTCAAGGCTCCCCTTTCCTAAGCATTTCAGTTAGAAATGCCACCATCAGTTACATAAGAAATGCGCAAACAAATTTAAGAAACATTCATGTTATCATCTATTTTGGCTGCATTTGAACCATGGAGAGATCGATGCAGAAGGCAAAGAAATTTGGGTGAATAGGTTTTATGACTATCTATATTTACCACAAAAAATTCAAAAGGGTTACTCTTTCGGAGGTCAAAATCATCGTTTTTATCAACTCAGTATCTCAAAATATACGAATAAGAAGGAACAGATTCCAACTAGCACTAGTGATTCGCCCTAATTTCAAAGAAAAACTTGGAAGCCTATCTTGCATGTGTAGACTTACATGGTACATGGACTTTATTTATAGAGATCATGCAGCTAAAACTTGACCCAATCCCATCAAATAGGAAGGGATTATTTGTTTAAAAAACAGTGATTCAAGACCATTTGTTGAGAAAGGCAGATAAATGCAAAAATCCATTTTCTCATTCCACAACATACATTCAATATACATGAAAAAACAGAGCAATATTTTCTCACATCAATTCAATGAAGCAATAGAAACGACGACAAAAGCTACACTATAAACCTTGTTATTTAAAGGGGGTTTTATCATGTTGCTCCTAAATATTAGGATCTCTGATCCTTTTAATAGATGATATCTACACTTAAAATATGAAAGTATATGAATAAAAGTATAATATGCGAAAGCACATTGACAAAACCGAATTTGAACATGTAATTAATCATCAAGAACACCCAATAAAATCAAAAGATGTGGCCGTAAGAGTTAAAGACATTGACATTGCCATTGCCATACCATCAAATGAGAAAATCCTGAGCCAGAGAAGGAAACAATTGGGCAAGAAGCAAGGGGAAACAGAACAGGAGGATAACGGGAAGGGAAAAACAAAGGTTAGCAACGGAGAAATTGGGAATAAACAATGTGGGAAGGAGCGAAAATCGCTGTAAGGAGAGGCTGAAGCTGTTTTTCAGGAATGTCGTTTCTCTGCAATGGACTTATTGCTTGGTCTTCTCCATTGCCAACTTTCATGCAGACGTCGAAGCTATTTTAGGGCAATTAAAATGAAATTAAATATTTGCTAAAATAAAATGATTATTTTTAATAATTAATGGTTGGAAATGAGGTTATGCTGATTTTACGGTGTGTTGGTGAATAATTTTTTCAACTACAAATAAAAAAATTTACTAAATGTATAGATATTTTATATAATGGTTAATAATGGCATACATAATAAAGGTCAATAACACCGCTAGGGCCGAAGGTGTCTGCCAACTGGCTGCCAATGTCGGTGAGGGAAGAACGAGGGGCGCTACGACACACATCTTATACAGCACCCGTATGACACTGTACCGTAACTATTGGATAAAATTCAACCCCTATTATTTAATTTTTTTTATTTAAAAAATATATTCTTTTGTTTTTTTATAATTAAAAAAAGTGACATTAGATTTTATCCAACGGTTATAACGCGACGCTTAAGTAAGGGTTGTTAGTGTTAGAAATAGTATGCCCATCAAATTAATAGTATCGGATACAATAAGCTATCATTTCTATGCAAATCTTTTTCAATAATTATTTAAAATATCTGCATTTATCTTATTTATTTTATTTTTTTATTTGCATGGTAAAATTTCTATATTTGAGTAATATAGTTTTAGAATTGTGATGAGACCACACTTTTGAGTTTTAGTTTATTGGAGATTCAAATCTTAAATATTGCTGATATAGCATTATTAAAGTAATATACTGATAATCCAACTAAATTAAAGCATATTTTATCAGCCTGTAAAATGAAATGATTAAGTTTATTGTTATTTATATAGTTAACATTATGGTGAGTGGGTATATGCTCATTAGAAAATGAGTTTATTAAATTGACTCGAATAAAGACAAAGCACGATAATTGAAGATTAAGATGACTTAGCAACATTATATGGATAGAAAATTATTATTCATATATCAGATTGAACATTTATTTGTACAGAAATTACTAAAAATATATTTAAGTCAGTTCCTATTTTAATTTCTACTTTATTAATTTTCACTCTTCACATTAAAAATAATTATTTTAATATAAATAATTGTATAATTAAATACATAAATAATATTACCCACATGCATAAGATTGTAGGAAGGTACTAGAACATTAAAAAACCATCTTATTTTTTATTATTAATTTTTATTTTTTAGTTTTGATGGGTACTCCAGTGATGGGCTAGCCCAAGAGAAAAAAAATGGCTCAGATCCACAGCGGGCTCATTTGTGCTTAAATGGTCAATACTATCTATTGACCGGACGAAAGACTAATAAGTCAGTAAAAACCCCAAGAGCAAGACGGATAACTTAGTTCAAAGATGGTCAACGCTTCCGTTGACCGAAAGTATGACCAATTGATCGGTTGCTGACCAGGCAAAAGTGGGCTAAGTCTAGTTGGGCCCACTTATCCGCCTTCGATCAGCAGCGGTCTTCTCCCCCAACTTCGCGCTCTCCATCAAATGCAACCTTCATCATAACAGTTGCCCTCTAGCGGTTACAGAACGTAGAAAAAAAGTAATCAATCCAGCGACCATTACTGCAATAAAAGCTCAATGCCAAAAAAGGCAGCGATCCCAACAGAGCGCGAGAATCAAGTCCTTCTGCACAGGGTAGCCCAACACAGTGGTTATAAAAGGCCATGGAGTTCTCACTCCGAGGCACACTCTCATGCTCACAGGCTCTCACGATCTCACCTACCAGCAAAAAAGCTTTCTATTGCTAAGCTGTCACGTTTCCAGCATCGTAACATTCTCTCTCTTTGCTACTATGTTCCAAATGAACACAGTGCTTAAAGTTTTTGCTCCTCACGAGCAATCCAAAATCTCTCAGCTAACGAGAGCATTCCCATCACAAGCACTCTCTACATTATCATTGCATCTCATTACTTGCACTTTCTTAATTCGAAGGTTATTTACTGACTTGAACGTCAGAGTATTTTTGGTAAGACAAACTTCCACCATCGCCTAACTTTTTGTTCATAATTGTAGTGTGTAAGATCCAAACTCAGTGAATGGTGCAGGACCCGTACGAATGACTTAACTCGAATTTATTTGAAACTTAAATTTATGACACATCATTGGCGCCGTCTGTGAGAAGTTTACAAAAATCCAACCACTTTCCTCCATAATCTCTCTCAATTTCACCTTCCGAGCCAGTGTCCTCGGCTAGAATGGTGAACACTAGAGCACAAGTTAGCAAACCCGCTATAGACACGGCCTCACCCGATCAAGACTACGCTGTTGGTAACCTGGTCAATCAGTAGGTCCAAATTTGACTATTTGATCCAATTTTTTACATCCATTGATATCAATTTTAATTATATTAGTTTAATTAATTGTAATTAATATAATTATATAAACTCGGACCTTACAACTATATAAAAACAATCATAGTCCAAACTTAATATTTACCATTTATTGGTGATGTCATTATTAATCATTGATTCTTTTTGTTTGCTAGTATGATTTAAACATGTTTTATATGTTTGCACATTTTTAGCATTGCTATGATATTGTATAGATTTGGATACAATTTGGTAATTAGTGTAGAGCCTTCGCACAAATCATCTTAAAATAATATTATCGATATTTTAGATTTGTAGTTATGGTATAATTTGGACACGTTTCATTAATATATATATATATATATATATATATGAAATTATATATATACCATGTTTAACAATTGACTGACTGTAATCTTAATTTTCAATAACATTTTAGAATAGAAAGCTTAGATTATCTTGTAGAAGATTGGAATTAAAATGCAGGTTGTTCTTTGAATTAAAATTTTAGGGGTTGAAATATTTTAATGTATTAATATTAATGTAAATGGATGGAATAAAATTTTAGTTGTTAGTTGGTGTGTCAATTATTAGTACTCAACTTATATTTTATTTTTTTATTGATATCTATTTATGGCTATCAACCGATGATGATATTAGAATGGTTATGCCTAAACTTGATTTCATTATTTTAAAAGTTTGATTTTTGATACTCTAATTTTTAGTTTAAGATATTTTACTTTATGAATGATTTAAGATTATATAGTTGTCGATATTTGACAACTTTTGAATATGACTTTTAGGTCGTGTAATAAAATTTTTAAATTATATATAGGTTGTTTAACAAATTTTATGTAGGTATGTATCCCGTGTGAATTTAAGTCTAAGTTAGTGAATAACCAATTGAATTTTGAGTATTAAGAATAAAAATATAATTTAACTTAATTATGGATTAAGGAATTATAATTAAAGTTTGGAATTAGAGACGTGACAAATTACAACCAAACAAAATTTTTAGACCTTCTCTATTCACTCATGTGAGAAATCTAAGCTTGTTAAATTAGAGAGTTAACAAAATTAAAGTAAGAACAAGTCAATCACTCATCATGACATATAAAATTTCATATATGGATATATATTAGTGAGACATGCTAGAATTATATTGTAAAAGAAAATCTAACATGTAGATTACATCATTTTTAGATAATTCATATAAAAGTCGTGTACAAATGATCACATTATGTTTGAATCTGTACAATAATATAAATCATACCAAAAGTGTGCCAATACATAAAATAAGTACAAATCATGCTAACATGTAAAATGATCAAAGATCAGTAATAATCTCATCCAAAAATGACAAATATCATAACTCGGGCTATAATTGCTTCCATATAGTCAAAGGTTATATATTGCTATTTAAAACTTATATATGAGCATTTACATATAACACTATAAATGAAATTAAATGTCATATTTCTAACTTATGGATAATTAGTTTGACATTTAATTTACTAATAATATTATATGATTTATTTAAACTTATTTTATTAATTATCTACAATAATTTATATTTAGTTAAATTAAAAACTCTACTCAGATGTAAATATTTTTTTTATTTTTCTTATACTAAAGGAAAATACCTTTTTTTATCAAAATTTATGCAAGATTTTTATTCATATTTTTTCAAATATGTGATATGTAATAAAATTACAAACATACATAAATAGTAAAATGGAATTTAAAGACACATAGTAGTTTAAATATATAAACTAGTTTGCAGAAAATATAGGAAATTAGCACAATTTAAGTGATTTTCCTTAATTGTGACATGTAGAGATAATTATGCAAAAACTTAGGACATGTAGAAGTATATAACTGAAACTTGAAAACATACAGAAATATTTAACAGATAATTAAAAGTAAATAAGAATAATGTTATAGAAATTTAATATTTAGACATGATTTGAATGAAATTAATACTAGTATTTTATAAAATTGTACAAAATGAAAGTGGTATCATATGCATGTAGAGTGTAAT
Source organism: Nepenthes gracilis (assembly GCA_033239525.1). NCBI lineage: Eukaryota > Viridiplantae > Streptophyta > Magnoliopsida > Caryophyllales > Nepenthaceae > Nepenthes > Nepenthes gracilis. Next base: position 13,579,906 of record BSYO01000019.1, on the reverse strand, counting down.
CACTTTAAGTGTAAAAATAATACATGTATAAGTATTTAAAAAAAATACTCAAATAAATTAAAAATGAATAGTCATAAAGGAAGAATAAGCTTGAATGACTTACTTTTAATTGATTTCTAGCAAAAGATCTTTAATTTTATCTTAATTCTTCATTCTCTCTCTTTTCCTCTTTTCTTTCTTTTCTCTCAAAACTTTAGCTAAAATGACCAAAAATCGACTAATGGGCCTATTTATAGAAAATTAGATGTTCAGGCACAATCCATATCATGTACGAACATCTCTCAAGCATGTATTAGACATTAATATTCTATGTTAAATACGTATGTGTGTTGATCAGGCGGCACATTAAGTGTGAAAATTCTACTTAAAATGTACTTAAATACTTCCAGAGGCATACATTAGTCGTACACATAATATCTAAAATGCATATGAGCATGGAAAAGGTGTTAGACAGGTACTATTTAATCTAATTTATTTTGATATGAATAATTTATTTTTGTTTGAATAATTCAGCATTAAAAAATTTATCAGTTTAACTAAATTAATGATTATTAAAAAAATATTTTAAAATACTTACCTTACCCAAATATTTTGAAATGTTTTAATTATATAAATATTATTTTGAAGAGGTTATCTGTAGTTCTGCCAATTGAGATAATTTGGATGATAGTTGTTACAAATTCTTTTGTTATTTATGAGTCAAATATGTTATATAACCATATGATTAATTGTTAGCTTCTTTATAGTGCCTGGCTACTTACAAGTGAGTAAAGTCCTCAATCACTTCCATCTAGATTTAACCAGCCACCCTATATGTCCAATCATGTGGCCATTTGTTAAGTTATTAGCTTGTACATTAATAACCAAATTCTGAGTTGGTTAATTAGCTTTTATTAAAGTAGATATGTTGCTTTAGAGGAGGATAATTTTGGACAATTTCTCAACCCATTTTTGAAATCAAGTGAGCGATTTAATAGCTTTTTCTTTTTAAGTCTTTTTTATGTAAACCTTTAATGCCTCTTGCTCTTCATCCACATTAATTTTTCATCCAAATTTAAGGGAACCGAGAGAGCAATGTGACCAGTTGAGGAGATGATCCGAGAGGAGGAAAGGAAATAAAGTGAAGAGCATTCATCCATTGATGCAAATAGATTGACAACCTTTTTTTATTATTCTTTCATAATTCAATCCATGTTAATATTTAATCAAGGAAAATTATAGAACTATTATAGAATAATATTTTTAATTAGTTACAATAATTTTTATTGGTGTAGTATTTATTATAGACATGATGTTTAATCGATATTTAAAGCGGCATTCGAACGTTACTATTTAAAGTTATAATGTTCATAGGCATATTCATATGTTGGCCATATTATTACTTTTTGTATGTTACTTAATTGATTTTTATAATAGTATGTTCTCTTTTATTTGGTATTATATAGGTTATAGATCTACTAATTGTATTATGGATGTGTGTGTATGTAAATGTGTTTTTATGCACAATAGTAGATTTAAAATAGGAATTTATGTTCAATGTTTGAATGCTGTTCGATGGGACGTTCAAATGCCATACAATGGATTGAGAGATTTCATAGATTTTAGTGATTCAATTAGTTTGTTTAAGGGATGACCAAATAAATATTTGATATATGATTTTAGTAGTAGAAATAATAAACTGATTGAGGAATTAAATCTAACTTTCTTAAAAAATTTAAGCTTGACATGGATTGTTGATACGCATCGTTTGAATGCCAATATTAAGGTAGAAACATCAGAGTGACAGATTCAAAATTATGGCTTAAATCGTAGGTTTTGATACCTAAGATTGTGATTCTAGATTAATATGAAGTGTTAGAGGATATTTGTAAGTTTTAGTATGATGTTATGTGGGGTACTAGATACCTATATTAATAAATCGATTTTTTGGTTATGTTAATTCATTAGCATTACTATTTGATTTATGAATATATTTTGTGCCATTTCATGTCTAAATAAAGGAAAGTATATAAAAATTTTAAAATATATGGATGAATTAGAATCTTTGAGACCCATGCATAATTTACTATTTTTTGACATTTATTTCATTTTCACTAGTAAATATTAATCTAGTTTTAAGGTAGGAATACTTATACAAGACTATCGTATGATATGATATCGAGATGTTATTAATCAAATGTATCATAGATGTATACTACAATGCACATTTTCGGTGAGAACTATAGTGATAGTGAAGATACTAATAATGTCGATGACCTTGAGATACTTTCATAGTCAATGAGGCGTAAATACACAACATTTGGTCATATCAATAGAATAATGCCTATAAGAATTTATTGATATCTTATATTGTTATGATATCACATTGAGTTAGATTTTTAAAAAATCCAATGCGAGACCTTAGTAGCAGGGATACTATGAACCTTGTTCTATTTATTGGGACCCATTAGAATCCCATAGATATCCTTTGGGATATGATATTATTTATAGAGTTAATGTCATAGATATTATTTATTCACATCATTTATTAAACCATCTTTATTGATTTATTCATTAATATTATTGATAGTTGTTGCTTTATTGTTAGTCGGTAACAATTATTACTTTCTATATATTGCATATTGTTATAAAATTTATTTTACAAATGAGTTTCTTGGATAATTTTATTTATGTTATTATTGATATTTGTTAGAATTATTTATTAAAATTTTGGTTTATACTTATTATTTCTTTCTTCCATAGTTGTATAGAATAGATATGATTGACTCTAAAGTTTGAGGAAAAGCTATAGACTTTAACATCCTTTAACCCCTAGTTTGAGGCATTTTTATTTTTATATCTTAGATATATATTTAAATACTCATATTTTATTTTAATGTTTTCAAAAATTTATTTTTTCTATAAATTTTAGATATATTAAATATTTCAGATCTTAACGTTTACCCTTATCATTATACTATAATATGGATATTGTTCTTGAGATTTATGATTTTTCATACAGTTGCATTTAAATAGCAGTCATAGCTTACATTCAAACTGTCATACATTAAAATGATGACGAATAATGAAATTTAACATCTTGCTTTATTATTAGCTCTCATGATGTCCTCTTTGAAAGGATCAAACATAATCACATTAGATTTGGGCATGTAAATTTATGTTTTAACTGCTAATATTTTAATTGAGCACTGAAAAAAAAAAGAAATAAAAGAAAACAAAAAAAACAAAAAAAGTTGACTTTTAGCATAACATTTTGAAAAATATTTTTAAAATGAGTTATAATTAATTTTTTCCCATAAATTATAAATTTCAGTTTGGACCACCTAAATGTTGCATTGTTAGAAGATTAGTGACCTATAAAATACAAAGTCTATATTTACATATATCAAAGAAATAAAAGAAGTTTATAGCTATACCATTTAGTATGTAAAATTCATTTTAATTTGAGCATAGGGTATGATCAAACGGTATCATAATAGTTTTCAATATTGGCATGCAACGGTCAAAAAAAGATCAAAATTATTATTATTATTTTAAGAAATTATTTTATACTGTTAATTTTTAAAACTTCTCATTATACAAATCAATTGTTGGTCGATTTAATCAGATTCTAAACATGTGAGAATTCTGCTTAAGAAGAATACATAGTTTCCTAAGACTTTAATGTGACATAATATAATGAATGATAAAATACTTCTGTTTAAAATTTATAATTTTAAAAATTAAAAGTATCAAATTTTAGGTCAAATCACATATATTAAATGTCTTAGAAAATACAGTTAGTTCAGAGTATAATTACAGATCAAAAATATTTTCAGTTTATTTCCCAATTTGTGGAGATATAAGAGACTTTTGTATATTTTTATCGTTTTTAATTTTATATTACTTTTAAATTATATAGAGTGATCTGTTTAATATAAAAAATCTATTTAATGGGAGACTTTAAGAACTAATTTATAACATAGGACTTCTAAAGTTTCATATAAAATATATACTAAAATAAATATAAAGAATAGAAATTAAAAATGAAAATTTAGAATAAAATTTAAAATATAAATAATTGAAAAAATTATAGATATTTTACCTAAAAAATATCCTTAAATAAATAAATAATTAATTAATAGCAGTAGAATTTTTCTCTGCTCTTACTCTGCTGGAGACGCTGGCGGCGTGCTGTGACATGAATCTAGAAAACTCTAAAACCCTAACTTCTTCTCTCTCTCTCGATCGAACATACTCGACATACTTCTTCCCGAGAGCTTCGAGGGCGATGTGATTGGTTTGATTGACGACTGAAACCCTAGACTACAAGTTTGGGTGCATTTTCTGAGCAAAAATGGCGGTTACAGAGGAAGAATCATCATCGGCACAGTCTCGATCCAACTCTAACGGTGTTCATTACCTTGCCAAGTGTGTTCTTCGTAGTAGTGTTGTTCTTCAAGTTGTTCGGGGTCACATTCGTTCTCCCACATCTTACGACGTTGTATTTGGGAAGGTAATTTATCTACTAGTTGTTGTTTCCCGTCATTTTCACTCGCTACTTAATGCACTAAGGCCCTATTTGGTACGAAGAAATTCATGAAATGTGGATATGATGGCACTTCATCATGTTTGCATATGCAATCGGTAGATACTATAATACTCCATGATCAAATACGGAGTCGAATGTTCTATATTCCTTCATTTTCCTTTCCAGTGAAATGCTTGCATAAAAATGGGAATGAAAACGGTGAAGAATGTTAAACGGATATTCTCCTAACCGTTGGATCATTGGATTTGCGTCTGCCCATTTTCGTTCGTTTGTTTACATTTCATTCTCAGACCTTTTGTTCTCCTTAGCTAAATAGGCCTAACTCAAAATCATCGATCAGTATTTTTTGTTGGTCTTTAGTTTCTTATCTAATCATTGGACTTATTTATCTTTCTGGGAAAAATAGAATTTTTATTCAATTAACTCACTGCTCCAATGAGGGAAGCAGAATTGACTGAATGCAAGGGATGTATACCTCATGGAACTCAATCTATTTATTTTCACATAAAGTCCATCTATCTACTTCATCAGCCAACTTGTTTGCCTCTTGCTGAGACCGAGTAGGAGAGATTCCTCTGAAATCAGCTTTCTGATGTCATACAGAGTAGCATCTAATTCCCATGGGGTTTTTAGATGTGGGCTTGTGATCAATTACTGATTATCAAGTTCAAAGATTATTTTCCCACGCCATGTCACATGCCCACTGACCTGCGGGGAGAGCTGTTTTTTGTAATACTGAGTTTGAAGTAACCATCTTAATGAAAACCTCAAGCATATCACATATCTAGTCTCTGCTAGAACGAGCCATAGCAAATATATCCTGACTGCAAGCTGCAAAAATATTGATCTTTCAACACCCACTTGAGGTTTCTGCCAGATGCCATCAAAATTCTTTTTATGTTGTTGGTTTCGTGTGGTTTTGGTATTAATATTGATCATGTAATTTGCAGTTACTGATCATTTTCCTGGAAGCAAGATTTGAACTGTCTGTGTAGTGTATTAGACTGCCAACAGGAGAGTAAATAGAATAGTAGATTGTAGAGAGGAGTGAGATTTTGAGAGATAGAGATTGAGAATTGTGTCAAATTATCATACCTCGTACTATTACAAGTTTTAAAAAAATCTGCAGAAAGCTCAATTTTGGGCTATCCAAAAAGTGCTTTTGCTAGATTTTACCAACTTCAGCTGCTTTGATATTGGTTGCGAAACATTAAAATTGGCTTCTGAAGGCTCGAATCCAATCATAAGCCTCCAATAGCCAATCTGGATTGTAAACAGCCCACAACTTACTTAATATCAGCTAGCTGATTGCCAAGTATGATCAATACAACACCATCATTCTGTCCAAGCAAGCAGGTTCAACTCATGATTATTGCTCGTTTCTCTCCTTTAAGGCCCTTGTCTTCAAAGTGTCAAGCATGGATCCGATGTTGCAGTGTCAAACACGGCCCTTCTGCATGGATTCTCAGTAAACATCGAAGGGAAATCCTGTTTTTAAATCAAATAACTTGCATTTCCTACTTTCAATGACTAACCATGGAGGTTGCTAAAGTTGCCGAGTGAAGCTTAGGGACTCATACTATTGGAAAAATGTTGCCAGCCGGAAGGCAATAGAGTCCGCCATCAGGAAGGTGGCAATCACCAGAATTAAGTATGCCAATGAGGATATAGTGGGAACTATAGTGGTTTGGTAGCATTAGGCGAGTGAAGGGGTTTCACTATTGCGTTCCTTGCTTTAGTCAATGCTTCTCTATCAATTGCAGTGGGAAGGATAGGAATATGGGTGCAATGGAAGGCTTAAAAGCAATCTCTTTTGGAATGCCATAATTAGGCATAGGAAAAAGGTTTGAAATCCTATATGGCTATATCCATCTCTTTCCTAGTTGTGCATGTCTTTCCGGGACAGTTGCCTAATACTTTTTGCCAAGAAGACTGAGATTGGATGCAAGATTCGGTGATTTACAAAGAAACAATTCCACGAAGTCTCATGCCTGACTGTATGGCCCATGGTTGACCAAATAAGCACCTAATGTCTGCTTGTATGATCTACTAAGTGAAAACATGTCAATATTAGCTTGACAAAAGAAAGGGACCTGTAACCATTAGGTTAGTTTTTAAGATATCATATGGGCCAGCTGATACTAGGTGATGACTATGAAAATGCATATCTCAAATCTTTTTAAAAGGAACCAACATTGGTGGTTAGCAGCGATTCCACCATTACCAATTGTCATCATTTTAATCTTTCCGGTGGTGTTCTGTGTAAATGGATTAGACCAGTAATGACTTGAGGTGCTGCCTTGTTTTGTTTCATGGCTATTCTTCTGTTCAGGTAGCCCTGGGTTTGATCTGCAGTTGGCAATAACTCCATGGTCTTTGACAAAAGATGGGGGTCGGCCAATGTGGGTAAAGGTGTTTTTGAGGAGGGATACATGGAAAGTGGGATGGATCTTAGTGTTTGGGGGCAGGTTGGGGAGGTGTAGTCCATAGTACTTTTTTGGTAATTTGAAATGTGGCAAAATCTCTTTAAGGAATATCCTATTCAGTATGAGTTCAACTTGAAACTGCTTTTGATTGTTGATGTCCAGTCTGTCCAAGACTCTTTGTTTAAAATATAGGATTGTAATGACCCTTAAATATATCACACAATTCATGTAGTTTTTGGTCCCATTTCAGGGCACTATGGCTATTATGTATGATATTAATCTGTTTCTTGCTTATGGGTGAAGTACAATCTATTTCAAGATACTGCAAACTTTTCTTAAGCCATCCTTGGTATTCTCTCCATCGAATTTGTGAAATTCAATTGTTAGGGTACCCATTGATCAATGAATTACCAGGAATTTGAGTGGAGGACATTTGATCAGTAGATGGTAGATTCACCACCGAACTGCTGCCATTTTCCATCACCTGATTCGCTATTTATCTGTGTCTAAAGTTGAGCTGAGCCATCCTATCTTTGGATCAGCTGTAGGCTGACCTTTCTGTAGTTACATGATAGCTCTCAAGGAGATTTACCCATATTTTTCATTCTTGGTTACTATCTTGAGATCAAGTCTCCAGTGTCATTTATTACCAGTACTTAAATCTGTTGTGGTACTAAATGTAGATAAGCTACTCTACTAATTAAGAGAACTCAGAAAGAAATCGCTCCTGAAAACAGACAGTTAATAGTACTGGGAAATTCGAAAGAAGTAGAGAAAGTTTGAGAAAAGAGAATGAGAGTTCCCTCTTGATTATTGATAGCTTTATACAATTTCAAGTAAACTCTGTATATAGAGCTTCTACAGCTGTAAATTGTTTCTGAAATTCTAGTTCATTAGCGTAGCAAATGCTAATGATTGAATAACAGGCGGTTAGTAGAGTAACTAAAACTGATTCCAAAGTAGATCATCCTCACATCATTGTGTCTGTGCAAGTATGTTCCTCTTGGTGGCCATAGCAAAGCCTTTTCAAATTGTACAAAAATCTAAAATTTTACTTTTCAAACTACTATTTTGGCCACTGAATTCATGGATATAATTGGAACTAATGCAGGAGACATCCATCGAGTTGGTAATTATTGGTGATGATGGGATTGTTCAATCTGTCTGCGAGCAAGCTGTATTTGGTACAATAAAGGACCTTGCCATCCTACCGTGGAATAAGAATTTTGATGCTCAAAACCCACAGGTTGGTTAATCAATTAATGCTGTGACGATTAGCAAAGCTACTTGGTCTCTTTTAGGTGGAGATTATTGATCATGTAGAAGTGAATATCCCACGCATCTAATAAGAAGGGATTCAGAATTGCAGTATCATTACCCGTTACCCTCAATGATTATTATTGGCTTTTCTTATGCAGATGGCAGGGAAGGACCATGTGATTGTCCTTTCTGATTCTGGAAAAGTTTCATTTCTCTCATTTTGCAACGAAATGCACAGGTTTAGTTTGTTTTGTTTACAATCTTCAATTGTAGATTCTTTGTCCTTTGCTATGGAGAAACACAATGTAGACTTTTTTTTTCTCTTTGTTTTTTGGTGTTGTAAGCTAATTATTTGGTTTATTTATTTTCTTGTTTCTTTTGGGGTTAACTTCTGGATTAGGTTCTTTGCAGTGACACATTTACAGCTTTCTGATCCGGGCAACTCAAGGCATCAAGTTGGAAGAATGATTGCTGTTGATCCCAGGTGCTCCATGGATTACTTTTGTATAAAACAGTTGTTCTCTTCAAGCCTAAAGTAGAATGATAATTCTTGTAGATGTGGGCATTATTTGATGTTGAATAATACAGTTCTCTTCTGACCTTAAGTAGAATGATAATTCTTGTAAGTGGTTGACTAACAAAATCCACTTAGAACTGTATCCACATTCTTTCCTTCTAAAAATATCTGTGACAGTTTGGATTGCAAGGTGCTCATATATTTAAGCTACATGCATCTGGAATGTTTCATTATGCAATCTGTCCTGCATGAGCTAGTAGCTGTATTAACTCCGTGGGTAGGAACTTTTATTGCTTTTTTCTGCTGGTATTCATATTTTACTATGCAAAGAGTTTTGTGTGCTAGAATGTGAATGCTTAAGACTGGAGGCTGATCGCTCTGTGTGTTTTGTTGTTTGTTTCTTTTTCCCTTTCATCTGTATTTCTTTCATTTGTCCAAGTTACCTAGTAGAAAGTAGAATTCTTCTGTCTGCACTGGCTATGGTGATTGTGGCCTGTAGGTTATGGTGAAGTCTTTGGATGTGGTGCAGAAAGATCATACTTGTGATTTGTGCATATGGCTATTTTTTCTATACATGGTGCCATGTGTACAAGGCTTCCATATCATAGGGTTTGGGAATGGCCATATGCATATATTTTACCCTAGCATTGCAGATAGACTGTTTTTGTGACTTAATTATGTGACCTCTAGGTTAAAATGGAGCTACTTTTCCATTACACTGCGACTATTTTATCTATATGAAAGAGTATTATGGAATATAATTGCTTTTCATCTGTTGCCTCCATTTGGACCCTTTCTTGATTTGTGTTATTGATTGATTGAAAAAAGTGGAATTGTTCTATTTTCAAGTGCACTTTTGCACTTCTTATGGACATGTGCTTGTTGGAAAGGTTAGTATTTTTGTCTAAATATTCGGGCTTGGATGTTGATTTGAGGATAATAATATTTTCATCACGCTTGAGCCTTGATGTGTGTTTCAAGCCTTACCCCACAAATACAATGTGGATTTCCTTGTTTGGTTTATAACTGCCTCTACAATATATTTTGTATTGGTGCTGGGAACAATGTCTTTAGTGCATCATCTGTGGTTAAGCTGTGTTTTTTGAACTTGTTGGTGAACGTGCTGGTTTATGTAGATGCTTTGTAGAGGAGAGGGTTCATTTGGAAAAACTGTCATGTGCTAACTTATATTTTTTGTCGTGCAGTGGCTGCTATATTGCTGTTGGTGCATATGAAGAACGATTGGCACTGTTGTCTGTGTCGAAGTATAATTCCACTGAGATGATTGATAAGGTATTTAATAGTTCCTTGACAAAAGAATATGAGCTTTTTTAGCTTCTCTTCCAATTGCGGTATACAATCTTTCAATTTTGAGCTGACCCCTATACGAGAATCCCAGAAAATAATATATCCTCATGGAGCTGAAGGAGGCACAGTTTCTGGTGGACAGATCCAGAGAACCAGCACATCTGGTACTGTATGGAGCATGTGCTTCATTTCAAGGAATTCCAGTCAATCAAGTAAGGAGCAGAATCCTGTCCTAGCAATTCTTTTGAATAGGTACGGTAATTCATTCGTCTATTTGAGTTTCTTTGGTCGGTCTTGAGGTTTCATAGATAAATCTCAGCTTCATTGTTGTTCCCATTTGGTGTGCTGTTGGTTACTTTTTTTAACTTATTTATTGGAAAAGTGGTGGTAAATTGACTATGGATGCCATGGGTGATGAAGATAGTTTCCAACTTGAATTGGATGGGAGACAACAGAACCACGATTTTTATGTTTCAAGATCATGCCTTTTATTTTTATTATTTCGAGCACTTATATTGAGTCCAATATGTGGAGGCCTTCTTGTTATTTTGTTGTTTCTGTTTTATTTGCAGAAGAGGATCATTCCTGAATGAGCTCCTGTTATTGGAATGGGATATTGGGGCAAATGCTATTCATGTTCTTTCTCAGTATATGGAAGCTGGACCTTTGGCTCATACTATTGTTGAAGTTCCTCAATCTTATGGATTAGCTCTTTTGTTCAGGATTGGTGATGCTCTTGTAATGGATCTTAGTGATGCTTTCAACCCCTGTTGTGTGCGTAGAATATGCCTAAGCTCTGTAATTCCTGTGGTTGAGGAGCAAAATTATGTAGTAGATGACGAAGGTTTCATTGCTGCTAGTGCTTTGCTGGAGCTGAAGGATCCTGGGATGGATATTTATAAAGGCGATGATCCCATGAGCATAGACAGCTATGTGGGTGACGTAAAATATATCCCTAAATATGTCTGCTCGTGCAGTTGGGAACCAGGAACTGGGAAAAATCCAAGGATGATATTCTGTATGGATACAGGAGAATTTTTTATGATTGAGATCTTATTTAGTCCTGATGGCCTTGAAGTCAACTTGTCTGATTGTCTGTATCAAGGTCTTTCCTGCAAAGCTCTATTGTGGATTGAACATGGTTTTTTGGCAGCAATTGTGGAGATGGGGGATGGATTGATTCTGAAATTGGACAATGGAAGGCTGGACTACACAAGTACCATTCAAAATATTGCACCAATCTTGGATATGTCAATTATGGATTATCATAATGAGAAACATGATCAAATGTTTGCTTGCTGTGGTATGGAGCCGGAGGGATCATTGAGAATTATTAGAAGCGGTTTAAGTGTAGAAAGGTTGGTGAGGACAGCTCCTACTTATCAAGGAATAACTGGTACATGGACAATGAAAATGAAATTGATGGATTCTTACCATTCCTTTCTTGTGCTATCCTTTGTTGAAGAGACCAGGGTATTGTCAGTTGGTTTAAGCTTTACTGATGTGACTGATTCAGTTGGTTTCCTGTCTGATGTTTGTACTTTGGCATGTGGCCTTCTTGATGATGGTTTGTTGGTTCAGATCTATCAAAGTACTGTTAGACTATGTTTGCCTACTGGAGATGCCCATTCTGAGGGTATCCCAAGGTCTTCCCCTGTATGTACCTCATGGTCCCCTGATAATATTGGCATCAGCTTGGGGTCAGTTGCCTATAATTTTATTGTTGTTGCTACTTCAAATCCTTGCTTTCTAATTATTCTTGGTGTGAAATCTCTATCTTTGTATAATTATGAAGTATGTGAGATGCAACATATTAGACTTCAGTGTGAATTGTCCTGTATATCGATACCACAAACACATTTCCTCAAGAAAGAATCAACTTCTTTTCCTATTCTGCTTGAAGATGATGTGGGCATTACTTTTGTGATTGGAACACATAGGCCTTCAGTGGAAGTTCTGTCTTACGCTCCTGGCTGTGGCATAAGAGTTCTTGCTGCAGGGACCATCTCACTAACAAGCACTGTGGGTGCTGCTGTTAGTGGTTGCGTCCCTCAAGATGTAAGGCTTGTGCTAGTTGATAGATTATATGTCCTCGCTGGATTAAGAAATGGTATGCTGCTTCGCTTTGAGTGGCCTGCGGGCTCCACAATGTGCTCATCTGAATTATCCAGCCATTGGCCTTCACTTGGCTCTTGTTCAGTTTGTTTTGATACTGTTTCCTTGAAGTCTCGAGCTTCAAGTTCTACTGAGCTTCAACTAAGTAAAACGAGCTTGTGTGAGAAGATTAAGGATAATGATCCTGTCCACCTTCAGTTAATAGCCATTCGTCGCATTGGGATTATCCCTGTTTTCCTGGTACCCCTAAATGATTCTCTAGATGCAGACATAATTGCTCTCAGTGACAGGCCCTGGTTGGTCCAAACTCCAAGGCACAGCCTCTCTTATATTTCCATCTCGTTTCAGCCATCAACACATGTGACTCCGGTGTGTTCTGCTGAATGTCCAAAAGGGCTTTTGTTTGTTTCAGAGAACAGTCTACACTTGGTGAGAATTTTGGTATCTTGTCGTACTTATAAATGATAGTTCTTAAGGGTCTCTCTTCAAATTTCTCCTTTGTCAGTTCACCATTAGGCTAAAGTGCCAGCTAAAAGATGTTATTCTGTTAAAAAGATTTGGATGTGATTGGTGATTAGTGACCTGGTGAACCCTAAGACAAATGATCTGTATTGCAGGTGGAGATGATGTACAGTAGGAGACTGAATGTGCAGAAGTTTCATCTTGGTGGCACACCTAGGAAGGTTCTTTATCATAGTGACAGCAGATTATTGCTGGTGATGAGGACTGATTTAAGTAATAATTCATGTTCATCTGATATTTGTTGTGTTGATCCTCTTAGCGGGTCTGTGCTATCATCGTTTAAATTTGACTTGGGGGAAACTGGAAAATGCATGGAGTTAGTAAGAGTTGCAAAAGAACAGGTACTGATTGTTGGAACCAGTTTGTCATCTGGTCCACCTATAATGCCTAATGGAGAAGCTGAAAGGTTAGTAAAATATACACATTTTTTGTGCTTTGTTTATAGGGTTATATGTGGGTTGATAAAACTCAAGTAACTACTGAACTCCACTACATTGGCTGTGTTGGTTTGAGTTATATTTTGGGTGGATGTGGCTGTAATTGTTATTGATTCAGTTGGTCTGGTTTAGGCCCATCTGCCATGCATGTCCAGATAGCTAAACAAGATCTGCTGATCTCAGGCCCTTCTAGTGGCCTCTAACACCATTGCATTTCAACTAACCACTTCCCTGCACCACAGTTCCCAACAGCCATGCAGCATGCACTTTTGGTTCTTCAGCGACCTTGTTAGCAATGGCGTACAAGGTCTGAGGAAGAACCCTACTTCTTCATCAGTTACCGCTAATTTCTGTCCTGTTTCTCCTCCCCAATCCTTTTGAATTCATCCTTTTAGATGCCACTCCTGCCCACCTGGATCTTCCTACACCTCTTCCTTTTCATCTTGTTGATTCCTTGTGATTTATGCCCATATTTGTTCTTGGCATTTTTTTTGTTCTCAGCATCATTGTTGTGCTCAGCATCCCTTGTGATTTCCTTTGTGCTCAGCATACTAGCTAAGGAGCAGCATATATATAAACAGACACACATGCACACGCAAGATCATTTGGTATCAGTTAGTCATGAAAAAATGCTGGAGTACTGCCCCTTTGTTTGACCAAAAACAGCAACAGCAATGTACCAAAGAAAAAGGATCCAGGGGCATTCAGCCTGCCCATTCCCGTTCCCCCTGCTTAAAAAAAAAAAAAAAAAAAAAGATGCAGCTAAGCTCTGGTAGTGTTCACAACATTAAAATAAAGATTTAGAAAGGAGAACCAGAAGCCACTGCAGAACTATGATTCTTATTGTTCTCCACAGCAAAGTAAAAAAAATAGAAGAAGAAAAAAGGGAACAAGCAGCTAGGGCTCTATTATTTCTCTCAGTGGCAATATTAGAAAATAAGGAAAAGGAGAAACAACAACAATCGTGCAGGCCGTAGCTAAGGCTTTGTTAACGTTTAGCTATGCAAACTAAAAGTCAAAGAAGAGAAAGACAAAAAGGAAGAAGAGAACCATAAACAAAATGGAGCGAGCTCCCCTAGTTGCTTCTATCTAGTTTCTTTTCTCTAGTTGCTTCTATCTCTGTGATGATTGACTAATCCACGGGTCTGCTTTTCAGCCATTTTGTTTTATTTATTTTTTACTAATTACTAGGTAGCCCCAAAACTTATTTTACTTTTGGTAGAGGCCCTTTTTGTTTTGAAAAATGAAAAACATTGTAACGGATCGCCATGCAAAAAAAATTATGAAAATTCCAACATATTTTGGAGCGTGTCTCACATTTGTTTGTTATGTGTCAAGCACCAATGCATGACCCTGGGGTGGTAATTGTGCTTTGTAGCAATAACAAGTTAGTTTTCGGCTTGTTGGGTTGGTGTGGCATATGATGAATATAGTGGGATTAACTTGAGGAGGTTTAATGATATTTTTATGAAGATTGACATGATTTTGTAGTTTGTTCAGGATTTGTTGGATCAATGATTTATCAACTTAATTAACCCCATGTGCAAGTATGAATGGTTCAATGAAATGAAGATGACTAGTTTCTGTATAGAGGATTAGCTGGGAGTAGAGGGTTGTACAAGGGTTGGCATATGCATTGCACGTGGGAGTAAGAATATTACAGACCTGCAATTGAATGAGTTCCAATCTCTGGTTTTGATCTTCAAATGAAGAACTCTTAGAATCATCTGAGTTCCAGTTCTCTCTTTTCTTTGGCTATGGAATGTCACATAAATAAACTTGGTTTCATCTTATTAAATCATTGAATGAGATAAAAGTATGTTTGTGCTTTTAATTTATCAGCTGAGTAAGGTTTCCTTGATTGTGGAATGAGAGACAGTGAGGCTTCTGCTTGCTTCTGTGTAGATCTTGTCTTTTAGTGTGTGACCGACTTCAAAAGCTGTGTATTTAACTTCACAATTGCATGAGAGTGCGGTGTAGTCTTACCTAATAAATTAGGATCATATCCACTTTGAATTATGCTTCTATGTAGTGAAAAACCTTGTCTAATTATAACCTGAGATTTTGTCAAAAAAGGGAAAATGATAGAGGAGAATTAAGAGTTGGGATTGCAGAATGTCAAAGTAAAGGAAAATGTATGCGGCATAGTTTTGATCATACATAAAAAATACAGGAATTGAATAACAGAAAAATAAAGTGCGGAAATAAAAAGAGATGTAGGTGCAATGTTGGCCATAAGGATAAATGACAAGAAATTAAATTGCATAAATAATAAAATGTTAGGTGGCGCAATGTCGACCATAGAAATAAATATCAAGAAACCAAATTGCTTGAATAGTAAAAAAAAAAAGGTAGTACATTGTCGACCATTGAAGTAAAGTGCATAGATTAAACAAACAATAAACAAGGTAGGCGGCGCAATGGCCATCATAGAAACAAAGTGGAGAAATTAAACAACATAAATAATAAAAAGGGTAGGTGGCAGTGTTGTGAAAGGTGTGGGGCGCATTAAAGCACAAAAGGTCCCTTGAGCCTAGGTGCGAGGTGCAAGCATGAGTCGGATGGAACCAAGGTGTACATATATAAAACATTTACATAATATTCTTTTGTAATATAATTCAAATTGTCAAATCAATAATAAAATAAGTAGTTAAGCACTAAAATACATACTAAACAATAATCATATACTCTTAGTTTATCTAAACTCATTAAGATAAATATTTAGTAATTAATGAGTATAGTTCACTATAAGCAGACCAAAAAACATAATTATTTAACAAATTTGATATAATGTTTACGAGCGAGTCATAACTTACAACAAAA
This sequence comes from Nepenthes gracilis, assembly GCA_033239525.1. Lineage (NCBI taxonomy): Eukaryota > Viridiplantae > Streptophyta > Magnoliopsida > Caryophyllales > Nepenthaceae > Nepenthes > Nepenthes gracilis. Next base: position 13,563,967 of record BSYO01000019.1, on the reverse strand, counting down.
ACTAATATTCATTATCATTATCAAACAAAAGTTCATCGTCTTCTGCTTTATCAGGCTTATGGTATCCAATGTCTTCTTCCTCTTCATCTGTTTTTTTCTTGCCGGCATCTTCTTTATCTGTAAGATCTAATGGAGTACTTCTAGATGCACCTATGGAAGTGGATGAAGCTTTTCCTCTTAATGAGACATTTATACTAATTTTAGATCTAGTGTGATGTGTAGGATTATTTATCTCAACAGTAGTAGCAACAAAACTCCATGCAAAAGAATCATTCTCAAATATAAATTTATTATTTTATCAAAGTCTTCATCCATTTTTTCAATTTGCCATTTATTACTTTTATTAATGTCATTCAAAAGAATGGGGTCAATACTATCACGCCTATTGTATTGGCGTCTTAACGTTCGATTGTATTTCATAAATATTAAATCATTTAAATATTGTTCTGTCAATCTATTTCTCATTTTGTAGTGAAGCTGCAAGAAATAAATCAATATAAAAATATATAAATTATTTTATAGTTAATTGTTTTGATTGAATGTTAACTCATGAGTGCTCTTACAACCAGTGGCACTAGAGGTGAAACTAAGAACTCTTACGGCAAATTTTTATAAGTACATGATTGAAGATTCATATGAACTCCACCACTCAAAAGTTTATTACAAAATTAATAAATGCCATTAATTTTAATAAACAAGTAAAGCAAAATTATGTAAAAATAACTAATTTACATGGTGCTTTTGTCTTCCTTTGCGTTATATCTATATTGATTCCAAAGAGACTTTGAGCTTTCTTATAAATAATTAATCCGTCAATGATATTATAGTGTATTTCCACACTTGGAATAACTCTTTATATATATTTGTATGAACTTGTCACGATCTCTTCATATTGCTCAATGTTGGGGTTTGAATAAAAAAATTTAGGGCTCAAAATGTGGCGAGTTGCATACAAAAGGTGCTGTAGTTGACAATGCCATCTTTTATCAATCGTTTCAAATGTCTTCGCATATTTTTCCACTTTCTTAGCAAAGGACTTAGTAATGGCTTCTTTAGCCCTATCACAGCCTCATATATGAAGCCCATATCAAGTTTCTTTTCACAATTAGTTAATTGGGGAACATTAACCAGAGGGTCAGTTAGTTTCAAGGTATAGGCCATTTTTCTAAATAAGGAAGGCATCAAGAAAATATTGGTTTTCCTTTTTCCATTTTTTTGAAATGAACATTTTTCTTAAATTGTTTTGTTGCATATGTATTGATCAAATAGTGATAAAGGCAATTGGGAATATATTAATAGTTGGCGTAATCAATTCTTTTTTCCTACAGATTGCTTCATCATGTTACCTGCCCTTATACAATTATTGATAAAACCATTTAAGAATGCAGCCTTTTTTAATATTGGTTGAATTCTAGGCATATTTCCATTATCCCCTAACATCAAATCAATACAATCGGTAATATATGGTGTCCATTACAAATGTGGTCTCTTTGTTTCCAGTATTTTTCTTATTAAAAATTGAAAACATTGTACCGTTAGCGTATAATACTGCTATATACATATTATATCGATATAAAACATTTTTTTCTAAAAATACTAACCTAATGTAATTTGAGGCGTAGTTTGTCATCACTCGAAGTTGAACATTTGCTTCTTCAATTTCCTCCACAGTATCATCAAGCATATTAAACAATAGTTCTCCACTCTTCACAATTCACAATATGAGAAGTATCAATGGATTTAATAAACAACAACTTCATAGGATAATTTACCAAAAAGTTATTTATATCTCTTTGTACCACTGAAAAATGCTAGCCGTCACACTAAATTAAACATTCGTATTTTGCCCATATGGGCTTTCATCAAGCTTTTAGTTGGATCAACTTCTTTCCTTAATATAGGAACTCTTACCTCATGATAACTAGGTGGTTTCCAACCAGAGCTATATTATTCTATGGACTTAGTAGCTACCGTAAAACTATCATAATATACCGTATTAAATGGTATCCCGGTATCATACATCTACCTAGCTATATCTATATAAGTTTTCTCCTTTAATTTTTCATTGCATGTATTGTTGATAGTTGTTTGCTTCAAATTTTTCTCTTTTTTTTGGATTACCCTTTTTTGCATCTGATGTGAAGTAGACATCTATGGGACCCTATAGCTTTAGCTTCTTTCATGGGATTGTAGATTGAATAGTTTTACTTATACTTCCAGAGCTTGAACCTTTTTTAGTACCGTAATTAATTTTATCAAATTCATCTTCTTTGCTTTCACTATAACTACAAATCTTATTAAAATCAGCCAACAAATTTTTTTGGCTTTCTTCTCTGTTTTTCTATTCATATATTCTCTAATATCCACACAAATGTGCTCTAGATATTTAATACATTTTATCATATTTCTAAAACAACTAACAATATGTTGCTTTACTCTTTGAATTCCTCTCTTGGCAATTTTTTCACAAAAGTTACAGACAAATTTATATTATTAGGTTTTACCAAATTTGTATACTATACTAGTCAAATGCCTGCGAGCCTTTGACAACCTTGGTAGGCGGTGCAATGCCCTCCATAGAGTAAAAAACATAAATTAAATGATAGAAATGTAAATGAGTGGAAAATAAATTATAATATAATTGTAGGAAATTAAATTACAATATGTAGTCTTCCATCCAAGACATGAAGATGCAGCTCCTGAACCTTTGGCTAACTAATGAAACATTGATTTTTACAGCATAGTTAAATGCTCTAGCATCAATATGACATTAAACTAAATGGTGAAGGTTGTAAAATTTTCAATTAGTTCTAGTGATGAAAATTAAAATCAAGAGATTTTGAAAACTTAGTCTTAAATTATACAAAAGAGCTACTGTAATTAAAATGTGAACTTTATCATGCATCGCCTAATTGAAGTCTGATATGCCAACTAAAAATGAACTTACTATTGATACTTTTAAACTCTTTTTAAGTAAGAATTTTTTTTTTTAAACTAAAAAAAGATAACTGAAACTTACCCAAAGTTAAACTTTAAATCTTATCAACTTACCTAAAACAGATTAACGATGTGCCTGATAAATTTTGACAGATTAACAAACTAACCTAACACAAATTAACAAACTAACTTCTAATTTTTGCTAATTCACAAATTTTAACTTGACTACTTACATTTATTAGAATTTTTCAGAAGTTCGACAGTAGTATGACTATTAGAAGAGAAATTAAAATGAAAAGAACTGAAGGAAAAAGTGGAGAGAATGATGAAATGAGAATTTGGATTAAATAACAAAGTGAAACCTTAAAGTTTGAGACATACCTTGTAAGACTTGAATGCAAGATTTCAATTATATGAGACTAAATGAACTTGGCTTCTTTGTTAAAAATATAGAATTTTCTCTACACTAGACTACTAAACTAAGGTAAATAGTCACTTCTCCTCTTCCCCCTAAATTTATAGGCAAAGGAGGCAAAGTAAAATAATGGAGAAAAGAAAGAGGATGAGGGAATTTTGGCAAAAAATATGGCACAAGAGGGGCACCATCCCCCTCATCACTTCTACACAATTTCGTTATCTTTTATTCAATTTTCTTCATTTTTCTTCGTGGGTGGACAAAATAAGGAAAATGAGGCTCCATTTTCTTGTTTCGATCTTCCACATTTGGTAGGCTTGGGCCCCTTTTGATTCCCTTGGCCCAATCTTCACAAATCTTCAATTTTAGTTTAATTGGGTTTTTATTTTCTTACAAATTTCAAGGACTAAAAAATAAACCAATATAATAACACTATAAACATATTATTACTAGATAATAATAATAATAATTAATTGGAAAAAATATAATTATCGGCAATTGTCAGTGTGGTTTGGAGGGAAAATTGAGAACAGACTTGGATCTACCCAAGACCTGACAGATGTCCAATATGCTCTCTCTTTTTAGGTTCTTCATGTTTAACAGATTAGGTCGGATGTTGGAACTGTCTGGGTTGGACTCTAACATGAATAATGTGCACCCCATGGCTAACATATTTTATCATTTTTAATCCTTTTCTATCGTATGAGCTATGCCCAAAAAGTTTAAGTAGTGCAACTATATGACCTTTCCGTAAAAATATCTAAAAACAGTGTTGGAAGATGACTTTGCTTTTTAGTGAAGATGATTTGAGCCGGTGTTCAATATGTATTCATATGTTCTAACTGGACGTTTTCCCTATCAGTACCAAGGGTCGTTTAATTGTCCTAAGCCTTGAGCACTTGCAAAATTCAGATAGTGGGTCAATGACAATTTGCTCAAAGGCTGGTTCATCTTCACAACGAGCTTCACCGTTTTGTGAAGCTGTAGGGTATGCTGCTGACCAGATGTCCAATAGTAGCCTCTGCAGCAGCCCAGATGATAATAGCTGTGATGGCTTAAAGCTCGAAGATGGTGAAGCTTGGCAGCTACAATTGGCTTCCACTACTATGTTGCCCGGGATGGTACTTGCAGTCTGTCCTTACCTTGACAATTACTTCTTGGCATCTTCGGGTAATGCTGTAAGTTGCAGTTTCTTCTTGCCTTATCTGTAGCTAAGATGACTGAAATATCGTATTGTAATCTCTCAGCAAGTATGTGTTATCTTTTTTCAGTTCTATGTATGTGGCTTTCCAAATGATAATCCCCAAAGGGTTAAAAGGCTTGCGATCGGAAGGACACGATTTATGATAGTTTCCTTGACATCATATATCACTAGAATTGCTGTTGGTGATTGCCGGGATGGTATACTTTTCTATTCCTATCATGAGGTAAGGTAACAGCCACTGCTTTTTGCTGGTACTAACTGTTTTATGTTATATTCATTAGTTGTTGTTTTTGCATGTGAGAAGTTTGGAGCCTTCTCTTTCCCCCTTAGACTGATGTTAAGTTCTGTGCTTTTTGTTTAACCCAGGAAACAAAGAAATTGGAGCAGCTTTATTGTGATCCTGGGCAGAGGTTAGTTGCTGATTGTTTGCTCATGGATGTTGATACTGCTGTTGTTTCGGATCGTAAGGGGAGCATTGCTGTTCTCACGTGTTCAAGTCAATTAGAAGGTTCATTTTGTTTTTAATCTAGATATACAATACGGTTGATTTTATTATATGGCAAATCTTTACAATGTAGTAGTAATAAATATACCAGGTGGACTTTAACTTTCCTCATCTTCATGCCCAGATAATGTGAGTCCTGAATGCAATTTAACTCTGAGCTGTTCATATTACATGGGTGAGATTGCAATGAGCATCAGGAAGGTAAATCCTGCTGTTGGCTTCTTGTTTATGATATGATGGTACTTGACGCAGAATGTGTTAGTTTGCCTTGTTAATGAGTTGCAGGACTTGGAGGTGCTCTTCCACACTGTTGTTTTTCTGGAGTTATCTGCTCTTTTCTTATCTCCTTTCTTTCCATTTTTTTCTGTGAGCAGCCTTTTTTTTTGGGGGTTGGGTGTGGGTGCATGATGAGCTGAGAGTGTTTATTAAGAAATTAAGTGCATAGCATAGAGTAAGAATCAGTGAAATACTTGTCCAAGCACCCAAAATCTTACACTTTTCTACTTTTCCAAGGGAGGATTCCATCCCTTGAAAGCTCCAAGGTTTTTCTGTTGCCTAACCATGAACTTTTGCAATGGAAGGGTCTGTTGTTCCTCATTGTCTGTATAAAATTCTGGTAAGTGCCCATTCGGTAAAAAATGGAATTCAGGGAAAGTTTCATTGGAATAAATTTCTTTAGTAGGGGTCTCTGTCCATACATCGAGCTCCGTTGGAGAAGACATGGCTCAAATGTTACAGGTAGCAAGCATCATGCCAGAATGAGATGTGAACAAGTAGCAACTCTGCCCAGAAAAAGGACTGGGCATCACCCAAAGGAGACTCGGCTAAAGGATCAAGGCGATTCGGTGAACATTGACGGGTATGGCCTGATTTCGCTCAAAAGTAGTGCGGTCAATGGGTTTTCCTAAGGGGACATGGGGAAAATCAGGAAAAGGAACACCCAATCCCATGACTAGACATTGAATGAGGCAGTTGTGGGTAAGATTGTCATTCTTTTTACTAACGTATGGAGAAATCATGTGGAAGCAGAGATACAATGGAAGATTGATGGGACAACCTAGGAGGAGAGCATAGAGAACAGGCATTTTATCAAGAGAAAGGGAGGCAAAGCTTGTCACCGGAAAAAAATATTGGAAAGTTTGAAGTGACACACGACAGGCTGTCGAGGAGTGTGATGCTTCATTTTAAAGGATTTACTATGCCAAAACATGGGAGCGTTGTGCAGGAAGGATGCAATACCGTCATATAACAGCATTTTACAAAAGAGTAAGAATAGTTCGAGAAGGGCACCAGAGGAAGATGTAGAGTGCTTGTGATCACCTCCGGTGTGATCCAAGGAATCTCCCCTCTGAAAAAGGTAGAGAAAGAGTTCAATTCTTTGTTAATGTCGTGGATATTAGAGTTATACTCTTGACAAGGACGACAAAGGGAGAAATTAAGTTGGCGAGAACCGGTTCCTAGTGCCTGTCAATAAAAATAGACGAAATAGAGCAATTGAGTGAAACAAGATCGACCTCTTGCTTTAAAGTTAGTTGCCTATGACTAATGCGCTTATGAAAAAAATTTTCCGCAAAATTATTGACAAAGCGTTCAGACTCATAAGAGAGTCTAATATGATGTTGTTTATCAATGACTTTCTTGTAAGGTGCCATCTAAAAGCAACATGAGAAGATTAACCAATAAAAACATATATCTGAGCAACCCAAATCAACCAAGAAAAAGCATGAATCGAAACCCAAATCAACCAAGATAAGGTCTCACTGGAAAAAAAATCTTACAAATCTCAGCAAATAACACCTAAAATTTGTACAAGGGGGAAGGCCAAATGAGGGTAGGTTCCAAAACAGGCCACCCAAAAGGTTTAGATCTACAACCAAATCCTCCAAAAAAATAACAACTCCCAGCAAGGCTGGAAGACTTCCAAAAAAAATATGGCAAAAAGAGACGACAAGCCATCACAATAGAAGGTCCAAGACCCTAACATTAGAGGATTACAATATAGTTTGAGAGAGAGAAGGAATGGAGAGGAAAATACCTTAGATCTGTTTTAGAATGAGCAAGGATTAGTAGATCTGGGAGGGAAGAAGGTAGAGAGGGAGAGAGTTGTGAGGAAGAGGGAGAGAAAATGGTGGTGAGGGTAAAAGATAGGACTGGTGCATGTACTTGAGTCTGTATCGGGCGTGCTTTATGTTGCAAAAGTCAATTGGAACAGCACATGTGCGCTAGAGAGGCATGCTTCAAGTGTGTTTGTTGTGGGTTGAATACGCTTGACCGCAAGATGGACATGCATCAGGCACGTGTATAATGACTGGCACATTTGGCTTGTGAGAGACGACCTAAGAAAGGAAAGAATAGTGCACGAGCATCACAAGAGCATGGGTTGGGTGTAGAAAAAACTACAATGCTCAAAAAAATAGAGCAAAGACCAATGGCCTTACAAAAAAACTCAAACCAAAGACTATCTAAGGGTTTAGCGAATATATCAGCCAATTAGCTTTCGGTAGAATCATGTTCGAGGGCAATGACATGAGCTTCAACAAGTTCACAAATGAAATGTTGTCGGATATCAACATGCTTAGTGCATGAATGTTGTAAGGGATTCTTGGATATGTTAATGGTGCTCGTGTTGTCACAAAAAATAGTCATAGTGTTCTGGCTGAGAATGTCGTCAAGTAACTTTTGTTTCATCTAGAGGAGTTGTGTGTAACAACTCCTGGCTGCAATATGCTCATCTTCCATGGTGGATTAAGAAATGGAACTCCTGGCTGCACACACTCTCACTCTAAAGTAGATGTCAGGTCTACTAGCAATAAGATAGAGAAGTTTCTCTATCATGCTTCCATACAATGTTTGGTCAACGCATTTACTCAAAGAATCAAGTTCTAATTTGGTCATAGTACTCTGTGTCTTGGTGTGTTTTTTGTTGTCTATTCCAAACCTTTTGTCTAGATCCTTAGCATAGCTGGCTTGGGAGATAAAATTCCATTGTTAAGTTGTTTAGCGTGCAGGCCTAGGGAAAAAGGTTAATTCTCCGACCATACTCATTTCAAATTCAAGTTTTATACATTCAGCAAATTCATGAGCACAAGTCTATAGGGAATCTGAAAATGATATCACTGTCATGGACTTGAGCAAATATCATATATTTTTCAGCAACTTTAACAAATAATGCTTTGCCAACACTGTCCCTAATAAATCCATGGTTACTAAGATAAGAGGTGAGCTGATCATACCAAGCTCTAGGTGCTTGCATAAGACCATACAGAGCTTTCTTGAGTTTATAAATATAATTTGGTGGCAAAGAATCAACAAATCTCTATGGTTGCCTGACATACATCTTTTCTTGAAGGAAGCCTTTTATAAAGACACTTCTAGCATCCATTTGATACAGTTTGAAGTCAATAGTACAAGCTGATCTCCTCTTCCCAGAGGAGATGCTGTTACACTGAAGGCACTTTGTCTATGCTCATATTTATGGTGTCATTCTATTCCTGATACCTGTGTGTCTAAGTTGATGTCAATTTTGACTTGTTTCTTTCTTTCTTTTTCTTTTTATTGCTTTTCTTATGACTCTAGCTCAAGAATTAAGATGATAATCACATTTATTTTTATGGACCCCTGCATTTCTTTCATTACTGTTTCAGTAAGCCAGAAAAAAAAAAAACAAAGTTTGTTGTTGGCACATCAAGCTTCTATTGTGCTTTGATAGTGTCAAAAGTTTGGATGAGCAATGAAGTCAAATTCTAAGTTTTTCCTTTCTGTTGCAGCGAGTCTAAGGTTCAGTTCACTTGAAAACAGGTTGCCATTATGGAAAACGGCTGTTGGATATTTGCTTTGAACTGTTTATGCAACTCTACAATGGAACTATGGAAGTTATCAATTTGTTAAGGTGTCTGATGGAACCATTTAAAAACAGCATATAGTACCCTTGGTGTTTATTAACTTGGAGATGGCATATGTTGCTTTAGTGCTTTAGATAAATTCAGAGAGAGGGAATTTCCATTACCTGAATCCAATTTCTAAAAGACATAACTTAAGATTGCCCTACACCAAGGGCTAGATTTGTTTTCCTTGTTTATTAATGAACTAACTGGGCACGTCCAAGAAAATGCAACTTGGTGCTAGTTTATAGTTGGTAGTATCTATGCATGACAATAAGGGAGACATTTTCACTAACTAGAAGTTTGGTGAGAGATTTTGCAAGCCAAAAGGTTTTATAAATAGCAGAATGAAGATTGAATACATGGAATACAAATTCATTTTGACTAAAATGATAAATGGTGAAGAGTTCTAAAACAATGGTTAGGAAATAGTGGGTGTTTGATAAGAATATTACTCATCCAATCAAGTGGCTCGTGAAGTGGAGTAGCTTTCAAGAATCCCATGTTATAAGAGAATATTGCAATATAGCTTTTTCTTTTTTCTTTTCTTTTCTTTGGGCAGATCAGTCATAATGTACAAAACAAAGTATTGGGCATCGAAATAGCATCTTGTTAAGAATTGGTAGTGACAAAAATTGAAAATTTTAAGATGGATATGCCATCGTACAAGGTGTAGGACGTGTACTAATAATATTATTAGCTACATAGTAGAATGATGCTAATGGAAGACAATGCAAGCCAAAATCTTTTGGTGCACTTTTGAGGAGAGGCAAGGGGTAGAAGAGGTTATTGAGAGAGGGGGGAGGGGGGGTTGAAATTTCAGCAAAATAGAAATTTATCTAATCCCACATGCCAGGAAAAGACTTAGATTCTATATGGTATGAGATTTTGCCACCGATTTTCTGAGTATCTTCATCCAAAATTGGCATTTTATCTTAAAGTGAATAGTCTTTATAATTTTGCTCTTGATTACAATAGTAGTTGGTGAGGTTGTTGCTACTTATTTCTTATGTTTTTGTGTTGCATTGTTATCAGCACTTATAATTTTGTAATGCACTTGTTACTCCTTTTCTTATTAGGGATCCCTTTCTTACAAACTTCCTGCCGATGAATTATTGGGAGAATGCAACAGTGGTGATAGTAGGCTTGATTTATTGCAAAATGGTATTCTGGCTGGGACATTACTAGGAAGCATAATGATCTTCATTCCTTTACCAAGGTATTTGTTGGATTTTTAAATTTGAACTGAGTAAATTCTTTTTGAATTGCTACAAGTTGGATGCTATATTGTTGTGTATTAACTATTAAGAGATTATCCCAAAAAACTATGATAAATAGATTAATTGAATAGTAGTTTTGTTGGTCATTGTGGTAGGTCTTGTATGCCATTGAGTTCACCATATAGATATCCACTGAAACTCCAGAGGACTAGGAGTCCCTGCCTTGAAAAGTTGCCACCATATTTTATAGTTATTTGGTAGGCCTTGTATGCGATCATGTCCATCATTATGAATATCTATTGATGCTGGACTATAGAGGACCAAGAGGCCCTGCCTTGAAGATTTGCCACCATAATTTGTATTTATAAATAGATCTTGTATGCCAATTTTGGATAAAAATACCGGTATTAGTATCGATTGTGACCATATTAGTATTGGATATATTGGATAATATGTATCGGTATTGGATACATCAAATGAAAAAAAAAATTAAAAATCGTAAGCTGATAGGGTTGTATTGGTTGATATTTTAAATATTGGCTAATATATCGTGATATATTATTGATACAAAAATATATAATGATATAGTGCTGATACAAAAACATATCTATTGGAAAGTATCGGTATGAGGAGGCTTTGACACCGATATATTTTAGCCAATATTTGCATCCGTTATTCCAATATATCTTCAGTCCGTCGTAACAAAGTTCTTGTGTTGTTCGGCTCATGAGAAGATTGGTCCCATTTTCACAATTTGCATTTTTGTTAATCTAATTAACCCTCCACTTCACACATTAGACAACCTAGCACTTATTGTAGGGTTGTTTTCACTTCACTGCTTCTACATTTGACTTGAGATCCGTGAGCTATGCTGCCCAACATCGTGTTTGTGCTTGGTGGAAAAGTTGTCATTTGCACCATCAAAATCAGACCATGCATTGAAAATATTTGCAATCATGGAAGGATGGTACAAAATAAGATTTGTGATGGATAGGATGCAGTTTTTTTCTTTAATAAATAAAATAAGATTTGTGATGGATAGGATGCGGTTTTTTTCTTTAATAAATGAAGTTCTTTAAAAGTGTCCCACTCATAAAAAAGGATGCCAATTTCCAAAATTTCCTCCCTTCGTACCTCTCTGTCAAGGAAACTATTTAAGGTCATGGTGGGTAGGTGATTTTATTTATATATTTTAATTTATAACAAGAAGTATAAATGTTGGGTTTCCAGCCGATGTAGTGAGATGTCTAACCGGTGGGTTATTACTAGAAGGTGGTTTAGTTAGATTAAATATAGTAACCAGAAAAATGCAAGATGTGATCTTACTTCATTACAAAACCTTTTGGTTTGTAAGACAGACGCAGTAAGGTTGTTTGTCAACTTTAAATGAGTTGTTTGCACCTATAGTGCGATTCATTTTTCTATTCATTCAACTATTAGTTTAAGAAAGTTACATTTGATTTGATATGAAAATCTGATTTTATTGTTTTCCAATATCATTAATAAGGGCATTTGACAATTTTTTTGTCCTTTTCAACTAATTTTTAGTTAGGTTTATAGTTGAATGGATGCTTGGCATATAATACAAGAAAATGGTGTTGGTTATTGTATGCAATTCTTCAATGTCAATTAGGGGTAGAGATGTAAAACACTTAATCCAATTAATGACCCTGAACAATCCAGTCATTTGCTGTCCCTAGTGCTGGTCTTAGAGACTGTTTTAGCATCTGCCTTGCAGATATTCATGATTGAGAATAATTGAGCAGGGGAAGAGGGGACAATATATTTGGGGGAGAAAGATAAAGAAAGGGGAGGAGGTAGGAACATGGATGAAAATATCGGTATTGGTATCGGTCATAATCGTATCAGTATCAGATATATTAAACAATAGATATAGATATTAGATATATCAGAAGAAAATCTTTGAAAATTGTAAGATGATGTGGCTGTATTATCCGATATATCAGTCATATAGGCCGTATTGGCAATTTTTTAAATATTGGCCGATATTTACATTAATGTTTTGGAAGGTGGGGGAGGAGAGAGAGAGAGAGTTGCAAAAGGATTTGAATATCTGTTATATATCATGATATATCTGGTCATATTGGCTGTATCAATTGATATTTTGAATATTTGCCGATATATCATAATATATTACAGATATGGTAATATATTATAATATTGTTGTGGCATCAAGGGACCTAATACTAATATATATCAGCTAATATCTACATCGGTGGGTAGGAAGGTTGGGGGGGAGGGAGGGAGAGAGAAAGACAGTTGCAGAAAGATTTGGGTGGGAAATCAATTATCTTGGTTGATGTCTTGCGTCATTAGAATCACAAAATGTTTATATCCATGTAGCAGCCTACTAACTATTGATTCCCTAATGCCCATTAATTTCCTAATTAAGACCAGCCACCTTGACATACTAATCACTTATTGTCATAACATAGGCAATTGAGGGATTGTCAGAAGAACATGCCTATTAAGTATCACGAGAAAAAATGGATAAAAATATCAATATTGGTATTGGTCATAACCACATCTATATCTAACATATCAGAATTTATGGGAAGAAAAAATTTTCTAATAATTATAAGTTAACATAGTTGTATCGGCCGACATATCGCCGATATATTGCAATATATCGTCAATATAGAAACATATTACGATATTACCCCAATATTAGGAACTATCGGTATTGGGGGCCCAATATTGAGGCAGATCGGCCAATATTTGCACCTATCAGGGCAAATAATTTGGGAATTGAAAATACAACTCCATAGAAGGGAAAATATACCTACTGATCTATGAGATGTTGGTGAGCATTCTTGATGTGAACTCATTATAAAGCAATTGCTGACTCGATTGAGAAAAATAATGGAGCTCATTTTTATAATGGGCACCCTGTTATAGACTTAAAATTGGAGATTACTCATTGTTTGAGTATCAACCAAAACTAATTGCTCAACCTTGAGGTTGATAAGTTTCTTAATGTGGTATAAAGCCTTCTTGAGCTAAAGGTCTAGAGCATGGATGAAAATATCGGTATTAGATAATAAATATCAGTATCGGATATATTGAGAGAACTTTTTTGAGAATCGTAAGTTGACAAGTGGTATTAGCCGATATAATATTGCGATATATCATTAATACGATAATATATTATAATATTGTCATGATTTGAGAAAATATTGGTATTGAGGGGCCCAATATCTATATACGTCGGCTGATATTTATGGTATCAGCTGATATTTACATGAGAAATGTGACAAAGATGAGCAACTCATCTTGGAGCGATGCAGTCCCTAAGTAAGTCCATCGACCATTTCTCTATATCTAGAGGTTGAATCCCATGAACCTTCATTGTTATGATTATCTTTTAGCGTAAGTCATAGCATGGAGTGGCCATATGGTTCAACAACGCATCAAGGCCAAAAGACATTTGTGTGATGGGATCTGCATATTAGATTATAAAACTTATCACGGTCTTAGTTAACATCTTAAGCTCATAAGTGGTTCGTTGATGCTCACAAAGTTACGGGAGTTTGAATACTTGCATTTAACGAGTGGCTAGTGACTATGCAATGCATGGGAGGGGTGCAGATCCCGAGTATCATCGTCAACATCCTCCTTGCCTCTATTGTCAAACACTGTTGTCCTAGTTAATTGGGGTGGATGTATGCATCCTTTACAGCGTTTGTATTATAGGCAAAATCATCGAAACTATTCCTGTCTTTTCTAGTTAAGTCAATTTACTCTTTAATTTAAAACAATCTTATTTTGTAATTTTGTAAATGGAGTCAATTCTACCAATCAAGGTTTTCCTATTAAAAATTGAACATTTTCTGGGATTGATTTGGTCAAAATTGCTATTAAAATTTGTCGGTGCAATGCATTATTGGGGATGAAGTGGGTCTAATCATCATTTTTGGTGCCAATTAGGATTTAGGATGTGTTAATTTAATAAAAAAGATTTTTATTGGTAAATTGACTCAATTTTGCCAGAACTTAGTAAGTTCGACTCAAATTGATGGTGAGATTAAAATTGAACGTACTAAAAAATGAGAATAAAATTGATAATTTTGCCTTTTTAACTATCGAAGCATATCCCTTTGTACTATCCACGGTGGATTGATATAAATCAATCAGTAATTTTATCATATAAAAGTTCAAACTTGTAGTTGCATAAATTGGTTAGATTGGAAAGGCTTCTATTACCCAAGACCTGTAGTGTCTGTTTTTTGAAATTGAGTTAAACTTGGAGATGAAATTGTCTTCTTCTATTAGCATTCGCTTTTATCAGACCAATTTCATTCATTGACTGAACTCAATAGAAAAGGAAGAAGGGCCTTTTGTTGTTCCAAAGTTCAGAAAAAGATTGGTTTGAATTCTTTTTTCTATATTCTCCTTTATCAAGCGCCAGAACACGTGATACGGAGGACCATCAATTCACTTGAGTATTAAATGAGAAAATATGCAAGGATGGTCCAGTGCACGAGGCTTTACACTTCATAGGCTACCCCTACAATACAAAGAGAGTTTGAACCTGTGACTTCAATGGCACAATGGAGCAATTTTATTACTTACCCAAAAATACATATCACAAATGTAAATATCTGTGATATTATAAATATCGGCCAATATGTATCAATATTAGGCCCCCTGATATTGATATTTCTCAGTATTACTGCAGTATTACGATATTCTATGTATTAGTGTTATATTACGATATATTGAGTAATATGGTCTCGTTAACTTATAATTTTTAGAAAATATTTTTTAATATATATAATACTAATACATATTATTCATATGCTTGATACAAATACAGCTAATGCCAATACTGGCATTGATACGATATTTTTATCCAGCATGAGTATCAAAAGAAAATTTAACCTGTTGTTCAGATCCTTTAAAAATATTGTTGTTGGTATTGGCACAATTATATTAATATCGGACATATCGAACAATGCATATTAATATTAGATATATCAGAAGGAAAAACATTATGTGAATTGTAAGGTGACGGTCATTTCAGCTGATGTATCACAATATATTACAAATACGATAATATATTACGATATTGTGTAGTATCGAAAAATATCGGTATCTAGGGTGTCCGATATTGATACATGTCCACCGATATTTGCATCTAAGATCCTTGTACTTCTAGATTTTGATCCCCTTGTAAGGGAAATCCTACTCGGCTTGAGAGGGGGGGGGGACAGCAAATAGATTGTGTGGTTACTGCTATGATGTTGCATTGGATAGTACCTTCTTCAGTGCGAAAGGACTGAATTAGGAATGATCTTTGTTTTTGTGTGTTGATGCCTTCAAAGGGAAGAGTATGATCTCTTAAAAGCTGTTCAAGCCAGACTTGCTGTTCATCCTTTAACTGCTCCTGTCCTCGGAAACAACCATAATGAGTACCGCAGCCGTGAAAATCAGGTAAGTCATCATAACTGCTGCTAATCTAAGTCCATAGCTGGTTCCAGTGATGTTGCCATTTCATTGTTTTCTCCTACACTTTTCTCAATTGGAAGTTATTCATGGTTCTAATAGTAATCATAAAATATCAGCTGATATAATATCAGTATTGAGCCCCTCAATATTGGTATTTCCAAGTTCCATGATAAAATCCCGATATGTCTGCTAACCGGTGATTTATTGACTGATATTTGAATATCGGTTGATACACTATTTATTTTCTAATATATTGGCCAATAGTTGCCTCAAATTCCTATTTCCGAAAATGCATTTTGCTTCCAACATGTTCAATATTGATTAGTATGACCTGATACAGCTGCAATTTATTTTGAAACTGATATCGATATATTTCATTCATGACTGATAATTGAAAGTATAAATTAATCATCCAAAGAGATTTTGCTTCGTATGTCTAGATTGCAATCAGAAACTCTACTACGCAAAAAAGAAGAAGAGGGAATGGCAATTAAGGCTGATTGGACACTTGCAATGTAGGTCAATTGAATTGTTGGTTAGAAATGATAATCTTGATGAGTTGGGGGGCAATAAGAGAAGATGTAGGCACAGAAAGTGGGGTGGGAAAGACTGAAACTTTTTTTTCCTCAAAAAATATTGCATTAATTTGAGTAGAATGAAAGAATTAGATTTTTATAGTTGAGGCCGTAGTGGGACTGAATGCTTTATTGTTTTAATCATAGATGCAAATATCAGTCAATATGTATCGGTATCGGGCTCCACCAATATCGATATTTTCCATTACCATGATAATATTGCGATATGTTCCATATCAATGATATATTGCGATATATTGACGAATATATCCAATATTTGGCTAATATGGTCAATACAACCCCATCATTTTACGATTTTCAGAACTTTTTTTTCTTTCAATATATCTAATATTAATATATATTATCTAATATATTTGATACCAATACTAATATTTTCATCAATGGTTATAATCAAAGCTCTGAAAGTTTTGTTTCACTAAGATAAAAAAAAATCAATTCAGCTGGTTAAATTTGACTTTATGCTTAGTTATGCTCACTACGTACTCAGTTATACTTAATAAAGTTCTACTTGCCCAGACATGTACTTAAAAACTGAACTGAAAATATTACCATTATAAAAGACTTAATTAATCTATTGCTGTATGATGCTTTATGCTTTAAATTTGTTAACTAAGTAGCCAGAATAATACAAGGCCTATTAGAATGGACTTACTTGTTCCGACCCAATTTAGTAAAATCAAAATTCAATAGATTCAACCTGTTTACGACCATTAACCAAACCTTATCATTACTTTATAAGGAAAAGGTTCCATAGTAAAGAGTGAGTGCCTTATGGTCCTTCCAATGGGTAGTTTCTTATATTCATCCAACGGGTAGGATTAAAAGTTGAGTGAATGAATGGTGGGATTACATCAAATGATTTAATAACTAATCAATTTTTATTATTTATATATCCAACTTTTATTCCATACCATTTGGTGGGGAGGATCACAACTCTTGCAAGGGGGAGCCTGTGCCTTGTGCGGGCTGTCCAAACTAGTTGTATATAAAGGTATCCTTGTAGGATAGTAGGGTGTTTGTTTTGTGATCACCGTAAGTTTTTTTAAAATTTTGTGTGGACCTATTAGTATGGATGGATGGGAAGTCACACCATCCAAAGTTGCTTCCCTTCACACTTCTTCATGTAGGTTGCTTAGGGAGAAAGCCAATCTAGCCTAAAGGTTTTGGCTGGGTTGATTTGAGCCAGGGGCTCCGTGGCTAATTCTGGCCATTCAGAGGCACGGGACTGTGACCTTGGTTAGACTTTAGAAGCCAAGGTGAAGATATTCATGTGTACTTTTCAAGTATTTGTCATGTTGGTATCAGATGTTGCGAATTGAAAAAAAATTTTCACTGTAACCTTGTTAAAAGTGAACTATATATTAACATCTTTAAAAATCTATTTGCTTATTTTAGAAATTTTAGTTAACTTTATCAAAATTAATCCTGGATTGTTCAGATTGACGATATATCACTGATACGGTAACATATTATAATATTTTTTTGAAATAGGGCCCTTCTAGTTCAAATATATATTAGTTGATATTTCCAGTTATCCCAGAGCCTCTTTCTTCCG
Source organism: Nepenthes gracilis (assembly GCA_033239525.1). Classification (NCBI taxonomy): domain Eukaryota; kingdom Viridiplantae; phylum Streptophyta; class Magnoliopsida; order Caryophyllales; family Nepenthaceae; genus Nepenthes; species Nepenthes gracilis. The sequence continues at coordinate 13,546,185 of BSYO01000019.1, read as the reverse complement.
GGTTTTCATTAACTGCTCGTTATTTTATCATCTTAACTTCTATCAACAGGTTGGGGTACCTCAGATACTCGACGGCGACATGTTAGCTCAGTTTTTGGAGCTTACAAACATTCAACAAGAAGCTGTTCTCGCATTACCGTGTGCCTCCGACGAAGTAACCTCAAGTTTCAAGTCTGCTCACATGCCGATATCAGCCAACCAGGTGGTCCGGCTTCTCGAGCGGGTTCATTATGCCCTGAACTAAAACATGATATCAATCTTACTGTCAAAGAATGGCGTTCAACCAATCGGTACCATGTACATATAACTGAGGCGCTCCATTGTCTCGCCTACAAATTTCACCCGACAACCAGCAGTGTAAGCCAAGAGAGTTTAACCGACCGTGCAAATTTTGTTCACCGGTCACAGCTTCTGGAAAGGCAGGTAAAGTCCTCAAATTTTGCTCACACTTCGTTTCCATGGAAGAATAAGATTATTCTCAAGGCGCAACACCGGTGTCACTTTTAGCCTTTCTGAAGCTTGATTTAAGCCACTGCTCGTTGGATAGTTTTGTTGGGTTCTTGTTTCTCTCTCTTTCAATTTCAAGAAATTCTGGTTGCTTTCCTTTATAGTGGGCATGTAAATTATGATGTTTTTTATTGTTTATAAAGGGTATTAAAAAATTCTGCAGATTATTTTTATTTATATATATATATTGTGAATATATTGCCTACATATAATGAAGAGAATTACATATTTAATGATTGAACATCAAAATCTGCAGTTTGAAACAGGAGCAACTTATTGTCATTGATAACAGACACAATTTTGGCACTTGTTTTGTTTTGTTTTGCTTTATGGAGATGAATGAATGAATGAAGCAAGAAGCAAAGGCTAACAAATTTCCTCTTTTGGATGTAATTGCTTTTCCTCTGGTTTTGGGTTTCTATAGATATTTGCATTGGGGAGGGTTTTTTAATATCTGCTTCAATGTTAGGATTGAAAGTTTAGTTGATTAAGAGCATGTCAGAAAATTTTTAAATTTGTATATTATAGAGATATTTGAATTTCTAAATTTATGGCTAAAGGGATTTTTTTTTTAAAGAATTTGGAATCAATTTATCTTCATTATATCTTTCTTCAATGAGAGAACAGAATTTATGAAAGGAATTGTAGTTATCAATCTATTTTTTCTGATGTCTTATTAATTTTAGGTATGGATAAATTTATCATTTATAGGTTAGAAAAAATGATTAATTTTTTAATTATATGAATATAAAGAATTGACTAAGAAGATAAACAAATTTTCTATTAATATGCAATAAAATTGTACAAGTAGTAGTTTTTAATTAATTTAATAAATTATTAAATATGTGATGTGTTATATAAGATAACATTTACATTCTCCTACTTGATTTATATTATAATGATATAATTATTGAAAGATGTAGATAAATATTAAGTGTATATAATGTTAGTTATTTAATAATTAAGTTATTATAATATTATAGTTAAACAATCTATAAGTACCAGTAATTTTATATCATAATCAACATGTAAATAAATTTGATCATATTTTTAAAATGAGGAATGTGCATAAGATTCAATGATAATGTCTTTGTTAAAAACTATTCATGCCCAAGTATATGAAAGAGTAAAAAGTGCTTTCATTGTTGTAGGATAAGAAGCCTTTGGTATCATAATATATTCATAAATATAATATTTTAATATAATATAAAAATAAAAAATATTAAAAAAATACATATATATAGATATTTCAAATGCCAATAGATATAACTGTAATTTAATATTTATATATTATTATTATAATCATTACCTATCTCTGCTATCATAAGATAGATATTAAAAGTTTTATCAACACATTTTGTTTTTAAACATTATTTTCAATAACAATATATTCAATTTAAATACACTGTGAAATCATCAGAATAATTTTTAACAGCTTAACTATACTATTGACAATTTTAAGTCATAAAATGAAATTTTATAGCCATAATAAATAAAATCGCGGCTTCAAAGAATACTATAAATTTTACATCCATATTGAATACAACAATCAAAGATTGGTAAGCATTATCCATGAGATTGTTCCTTTACTCAAATAAAAAAAATATTCAAGGTATTATATTTAACACTCAAATATTTTTGGTTACAACTTCAAATCAAAATGCTCAACTAAAGTTATAACTACTCTCAACAAGCCTTTAGAAATAGGAGAGAAGGTCTCTTTATAATTAACGTCTCATCTTCGGTAAAAATTTTTTGTCATAAGTTTTTATTTTATATTGTTTGTTGTCCATATAACCGCGTTTGATCTCAAAAATTCATTTACTGTCAACTATTATTTGTTTATTGAGCAGATTAATGAGATCCCAAATCTCATTTTGATTCATTGATTTTAACTTATCCTTTATGGTATCAAATTATTTAGAAGAATCTCAATATTTTATGACTCATTTTTATAAAATTGGATCATTAGTAATCTATATATTAAATTCTTATTTTCATAAATTTATCATATAATTATCCAAAATAATCGATCTTCTTTCATTATGAGATCTCATTAATATTACTTTTATAGTCGTACTAAAATTGGATCAATAGTGACAACATTAGTATAGGGTGCTTAACCATTAATTTGTTATCCGATAATAACCAGAATAATAATATTTATAAAAGTATGGATAAAAAGACTTGTATCCGTATTTCTTGAACTTTCACTTTATACGAAACAACCTAATTTTTATGATTTATATATTTTAGATTTCTCTAAATAACTTATAAGATATCATCTATTTATCATTATAAAATCTAATTTATTTATATATATATTATACATTATAGTCTCTATTAAACAACCTAAACATGTAGGTGTTTTAAGCTCAATTTTATTTTAGTCCCTAACTCAATTTATCTATCTTATTTTTTTGAAATGTCCTATTTAAATCTAGACCCGTTGGGAAGTCAAGAAATTTCTCATTTCAAATCTAAAAAATTACCGACCAAATCTCATTAATAAATAATGAATAATTCTATCATTTATAAGATACAAAAATGACTAATTCCTTAATTATATAAATATTATTCTTTTTATTAAAGATCAAGCTAATAAGAAATAACTTTTCTAATAATATATAGCAAATTTGTATGGATTATGACCATTAATTATTTCAATAAATTATCAAATATATATCACGTCATCTGAAATAATTTTTCTATAACAGAGATTATAATAAGTAATTTAAATAACAATTTAATATTGATGATTTATTACCAAAATTTTAACCCTAACCTTTAAATAAATATAAGAGTGCTTCCATAGTAAGAATTATAACAACATTTTATCCAATTGTCAGTATGTGAAGACAGATTGATGTATTCTTATAAAATGAAAATACACCCAAAAAAAATAAATTTTAAAAAAAATAATGGGACGAACCAGAAAGAAAATTTGAGATTTTTTAGAAACTAAACATACTTGTTACTACCGTTATTAAATATCAATTTTTTAAAACTCTATTAATATAAATAAATAAATAAATAAAATATTATATTATTACATGTATTTTATATATGAATAAATATATAGTAAAATAAATATGAATAAAATAAATATATATGAATAAAATAAATAAATATAATTTGATGGGTACTCAAAAAACGGATCCAAAATTTAAAGCCCCGACGGTCAACGTTTCTATTTTGAAATGTAAACAATAGGAAAACCACTTTGGCCCAAGCCCAACAAATGGGTTTGCCCGCCTCCACAAAGGCGACGATTCAACTCGAACGCCAACCGCCCTCTCCTTACGCGTCAGCCCAAATAACGCCTTTCTAAAAATGGGCCCGTAATTGGGTCCATAACTCTCCTCAACCACACTTAATCCTAAATGGATATAGTAAATAAGATTATCTTCCCGTATTCTTGCCCACCAAACAACCCAACTTATAATCCAAAGAGGAAAGAGATAACTGGGGGAAGTTGTTGGCAAACTATCACCTCCACCATGGCAACCGAGATCCACTTGAAGGCAGCCACGAGGAGGGAAAGGATCTCGCCTTCCAAAGAAGGAAGATCATCCACCTCTTCCATAAATCAAGTGCAAATGATGGCTTGAGACTCAAAACTCCTGAGAGAAAACTTCTAAATACAAGTTTTTTTTAAAATGATTTTGCTTACTAACATTATGAAGGACCTTATCTGGTCAAAACGCTTCTCCCGCCAACTTATTCTTCTTTCAAAAGGTCGCTTGAATTTAGTTATTATTTCATAAATATAAAATTTAAAATCCGAATCAAGTTTGTAAGACGATAACAAAAAGCTTAAAATTTGTCACCTTTTACGATGGTGAACACAAGGGCTTCTTTTAAACCCCGGAGTAAAACGGGCTATACCGCCTAATTTGGATTATTTTCAAAGAGTCGCAAAAATATTTTTTTCCCCGGCTGTAACAGCCCGGCACGCCTCCGGAGCACGTCCCGAGAGAAAGTCAAGAACGAAGAAATCCCTATAATTATTTGTAGCATGCCTCCAGACTGCCAGATCCACTGAGGCAAAATAGCAGTACTCCGCCGCCGAACCTCCAGGATAAAACAGAGTAGGATTACCTCAACTCAAAGATCACCACTATCCGCGATGGACTAAATAACCGTGTGTTCCAACGACGAGCACACCATAGATCTCGGGATATCTCTTTTACCGTGGAGATCCCGAGCCGCCCATTTTTGCCAACTCTGACTCAAAATAATGATCCAAACCATTCATTTGAATGTGCCGATGCTTTCCTCTCACCCCGGGGATGCCGGGACCGTTTCACCATCTCCTTCGTGAATTGAAGCTCTACTCACGAAATACGCAATACGGGAAGAGATTAACCTCTCCCACATCAAACAAAACCAGAGAGAACCCACGCACTTTTCGCATACCTCCCCAGAATAGGAGATGAAGTTAGGCAGCCCATCTCGGCGCTACTTTTGGTGACTTTTTTAAGCACCTTGCCCATAAGAAAAATCTAAAATCACTAGGCCTACGCGCCGCCGAGGAGGCCAACGAGGCAAACGGCAAAAATATAAAATTCCCTCGGAGAAAAGAGGAAATTCATGGGCGGAGAACACTATAAGGATTATGGGCCCACTACGCCTTGACGGACACGCGCGCAAACGCCCTATATCCGTGGAGAAAAGTTTCAAATGGCCCAAAACGCTAAAAAGGACTCAGGAAACTACCCAAATATTGTGATTATCATCGCTCCGCCGGCATTCAACCGAGGATTGCAAAACTTTAATACACCTTTTCATCAAGGGACCAAACTCTCCACCCCGTATATAAACATGACCACCCGACCTCTCACTACAAGGAGCACAGACCGGGAGGAAGAAGCAACAAGACGGTAAATATTATGTGATTCTAATAGTTATTTCCATGAAAAACCCAAAAAAATAATGGAAGTTCAAAAATTTGCTTTACTTGGACGCTGCTTTAAACTTAAAAAAGAGTCAACTAAACTAAACCACCGTTTTGCCTAGATAAAACCGGTGCCCGCTCAGGGACAAAACTAAGTGACCTTAGGCACCTACCCAAGGACAAAGAAGTCGCAATTTCGGTGGTTAGCTATACTCGGCCGTGCCTATTTGGGGCATACGCTAATACCACATCTAAAAATGAAGTTCAACACCTTTCTATTACCTCGCTACATTTTAGCAGAATAAAACTATGGGAGAACTCCATCGGACGAGATAACTTGATCCGATCCCACCGACCCGGGAACCGGATATATATACTCACCGGCCATATAATTTATTTATACTCCGGGCATGCCCGAATCCCATTCCACAAGTTCTCGAAAAACCGGGTCGTGCAAGTTTTAGGAACCAATAATATCCGAGAGGAGGTGAAGAAGAGCCGACGCAGTAATTAGGAAGTCCAATACCCGATCGCCTCTAATGTCGCCCTTGTTAAGAAAAGCAACTAAGTGGCGCAACTTCACCGAATTATTCAAAGCCTTAAGGATCTTCCCCCGCCCGAATAGACCTTACAAAGAGACATGAACTATGATGGACGCCTATTCGGTAACCAAACATTATTAATTTATTCATGAAGGCACCTACTACATGATGCTAAGAAGAACCTTAGGGTCAACAAGATGTTCAAAGTCGATCAATCACGATGACATGCTCAGAAAGAAGATGGTGACCACATTCGCGACTTGAGTGAGTCCACCAAGGCACTGAAGCTGCCGTGCCATGCATGCTCCAATTAGTCAAAGTCCACCACCCCTTCCACGGAGCGTGAAAGACGTTCAAAGGCTCACGCCATTTTTGTCCCGTTGGTTGAGACAAGTACCAAATTTTTCAAAGCTATGCTTTAAAAAACTGCCAAGAATTGAAGCAAGATTTTTAATTGGTATCACATAGAGGTATTATACCTTACCTCGCGGTATTCATTCATCTGATTTTATAGTAAAATGTACCGCCCAAAATTATATAAATAAAATTGGCCTTAGCGCTAATATCCTCCGCACGAAAACTAAGGCCTTACTCCAATAATATTCCTCACGAATGAAAACCTACCGGGAGGTTAGTCAAATGGGCTATCGATCATAAGTTACATTGATTATGTGCATAAAGTCAAAAATATGAACAGCCCGCAGAAGAAGCAAAGATCGCCGCCGGAGTCCTGAGTGGGTACTCCATATAGACTGATCGGGCCATGGACGCGGTAAAGTCCAACCCCGATGTTCGAGATAAAATACTCACTCGTTCAATTCCCACGAGCCGCTGAGGCCCCTCACGTTGGCTTGAGACTAGCCCGAGAATGCTCCGCCAGAAATCCGACGGTCCAGCTCATCGTCAACCGATAACGGTGGCTTTAAGCAATCACCCGCTTGCCAAGCACTTGCCAAGGCAAAGGAAATGATTCATTTCGAGAGATTAGACCTTGTTCACATTCCGCTGATCGAATCGGATAACAAAAAACCCGAGCAATACTGAGGGACATGCGGAGATCCCGAAGGCCCCAAGATCGAAAAACAGGAGGCCATTTTCCGAAACTGATGTACCGGATGACTTTTCCTAAACTATTTCAACGGATCACTAGGACGCCGAACAAATAAAAGACAGCCGGTTGGTATAAGACATGGACGGCTTAATCACGCCGGTACTAAACCCATACCTTTCGAGATTCACCGATCTAGGATCACACATAGGCGGGAAAACCTAAAGGTTATGACAAGGGTACTACTGGCCCTCGATGAAGAAGGACGTAAATTTGTGAAGAAATGAAAATCATTCACCACCAGTAAATTTGAAATCACTACAGCGCCAGGTCTTTCGCGCAATGGGGGCTGATATTCTCGCTCTTTCCCATTGCCACTAGAAATTATCATAGCGGGCATCGACTACTTCAAATGGGTAAAGAAAATCAGTAACACAATGCCCGAAAGCATCATTCGAACGGACCCACTCGGGAAACGCTTCACTAATGCACCAGTTGATCAAACACTTGGCATACCCTCTGCCAACGGACATGTGGGAGGTCACAAACCGAACGTTGCTCCACCTGGTTAAAAACTAAGTCGAGGACGCCGGGGTTTCCTCTTACCGAACAACCCGTTTCTCAAGTTCCAAGAGTGGAGTCCTTTGAACCGAAAACTCCTGGAGCACTTAGACTTGCTCGAGGAGGCCCGCGATGCCGCTGTACATACCAAACATCGAGTCTAAAAATAAGAAAGTGAAAGCCCGATAAGGTAACTTGGTCCCGTGTCGCCGGGCCAAAGATCCGCCAAAGATCGCCTAATAAGCTCTCTCCCACCGGGAGGGACCTTCAAACCTAAAGCTCCTGGGAAACAGACGATCGAAAGCCGGTTCCACGAACGGGAACGCAGCCCACCTCAAACGCTACTTCCAATAGGAAGCTCAAAACTCACCCTTCTACGTGCATACATTCGCTGCTGTTACATATGTGAGAGGTAAGGAGTTTACTTAGTATAGAATACTAGGGTGTATGAACTCACCCATCCGACCTAGATCGGCCTAAGTCGAGGGTCTTCACCTCCTCAAACCCCGGGATCCAAAATTGGTCTAAAACCCTAGTCATCTAGGTGGCCCGAACGGCCTTAAACCCCGGGTCATCCAGTAGCCCATAGCGGTCTCAAAACCTTGGTCATCCAAGTGGCCCATAGCGTTGCGTCATCCGAGCGGCCCAATAGCGGTTTCCCTTGGTCATCCAAGTGGCCCATAGCGGTCCGAAAACCTTAGAGGCAAGATGGCACACGCGACGACCTCCTTTCGGGAGCAAGAACGCTTTTCGAAAGAAGCATCTCTTCTCCGCACTTTTTCGAACGGCGCCATCAACAACTGCCCCTCAGGCAAATATCCTTCTCGACAAAGCAATAAGACCATAACTATTAACAAGTTTCCAAGAAACCACTTGCCAAGCCTGGGGCTCGAAAAATCATAAGAAGCAATGGATGCTAAACCGAAAAGAACTATTGAAAGAAGTACAAACAATCCAAAAAACAAAAGAGGAAAAAGTACAAAGGGCTAGCACCACCCCGCTCTTCATTAGATTTATAAGCTCTACTGGGGAAATCAGAACAACCAACCGCGCGACGCGACGCCCAATATTGAGCCCTCCATACTTCAGCAATGCCGCCCAACCTCGTGGGACTTTCCGAGATCCAACTCGCCTCTCTACGGTGGCGAATTTTTTTTGTTGTCCGTTTATTTATTGAGGTAAAATAAGACAAACTTTGATCATTTAATTTCCTCCGGCGAGAACATTGTATGATGATTTTCCCGCGAAAATTTCTTTTTGGCTGCACGACAAAAACAAAACGTTATACATAAAAATTATTGAAATATTATGTCTATAATAGATAAGTATCCAAGAGGCGGTCCAAAACTCATCATCAACGGGTACAAGTGGCTGCCTTCTCCGCAGTGAATGAACTAGTTTTCCAAGAATAAATCATGAAACCACCTTGATTCCTCAACGGACCTATACCGCAAATCCATGAAAATCAAAATCAAGAAAAAGTTCCCGAGCCGGGCGCTTTCATGGGTTAATGTTTATTTTTACCAAGAAGTCCCTTTAGGGATTCTATGTAAATAAATAAGATATAATATTCCTCTCCCATTTCAAAAAGAACCGTTTTTCCATATTTTAAAAAATCCACTAAAATATGACCTAATCCTAAACTCGGGTTGAGAAAAATGCACAAGAAATGTACCTCATGGCGTATTTGTGTTCTCATATCCTCCTCTCTGTAGCCCTCCTGAGAGGCACCACTTCGCCTCCCCGAACCTTCCAGATCTCCTTCGGGATGTTGAATTCAACACACAAGGCCTAACATCACCCCTGTTTTCCGCAACGGAGGCCATGATCGAAAAGGTGCTAGGTTTTGGGGAAGGTAACGAAGGAGTGGTAACCAACTTCAAAAACGGGAGGAAGTCTTAGGCGCCAAGTTTCGTAGCTATACGCGCCGTCTTCATTCGACTTAGCCAAACGATGGGACTCCCCGCATCTAAAACCCTCATTAATGGCACCGCTGTACCACGGTCGCCACCCCACTCGCCCAGCCAAGGACGGATTACACCACCCGCTTCCAACCAAAGAGGACACGTGCCACTCGCCCGGGCATAGATGGCATTCCCGACCCGGGCGGACGACAAACTTCCTGAAATTAATAACAACTCGAACTGAATCACCGACGGCCAACAATATCGATCAACAACTCGTATAATCGACCAAAACGTCAACAACTTCAGTTCTATCGTACCAAGACGGTTATTTGGTCAAAACGATCGACAAAACCGAGTAAAATCGAGACGATGAAGACGAACGGTTATAAGGGGCACCCATTAGAAGCATGCCGAGATCAGAAATCGGCCACCATTGATGGGTACGCCAAAATGGGCAACAGAGAAAACGATCCAAAATCGAAAGCCCCGACGGCCAACGCTTGAATCGGTAATGGGCGGGCGATTAAAACGGCCAACGAAATGTTTTATTCTGGGGCTATTTAATTAGGCCTAAGCCCAAAAATGAACGTTGGGAGAGCTCAATCAAAGGCGACGACTTAACGGGCCAACTCTTAACGCTGACCGCCCTTCCTTACGCTGGGCCCAAATAACGCCTTTCTACAAAGAATGGGCTTGTACCATTGGTCCATAACTAACTCCCTAAAACCACGCCCTTTCCACGCGTCCTCTTGATCCTAAATGGATATCGATAAGATCAAGGCCTTCAAATAAGGAAGGCGCCTTCTTCCCCGTATTCTTGCCCACCAAACAACCCAACTTTAATCCAAAGAGGAAAGAGATAACTGGGAAGTTGTCGGCCTATCACCTCCACCATGGCAACCGAGATCTGGCCGGAGAAGGCAGCCACGGAGGAGGGAAAGGATCTCGCCTTCCAAAGAAGGAAGATCATCCACCTCTTCCATAAATCAGCCCCTAACCTCGCTCGGCACGCTTCCACTAACAAAAAACGCTTTGGCTTGAGAGATCAAACTCTGAGAAAACTCCAAGTCTTCTAAATACAAGTTCCCAGTGGAGACCGCACAATAAACTTCAAGGCAACAAGCGAACCACGATTGCTTACTACCTTTCCCACCGACTCGTATACAAGAAGGACATTGCCACATCTCGGGGTCAAAATGCTCTCCCGCCAAATTCTTCTTCTTCTTTCATCTTTCTTTAAAGGTCAGTTTGATCGGGAGGGGATTTCCTCCCGCCGTTAATCAAGTGGTCCCGCACTAAATAACAGCACGGGTCGCCAAAATCCGAATCTAGTCGGATCCAGCTCAAAAAAATTTTATTTCTTCTATTTTGTTAAAATAGGAAAATTCATGTTTTTTCGAAAAATGGAATAATTCCCTCATTAATAATATATAGTAAGATTACGTACGGTCATTATCCTCTAAACTAGACATCGTAGTTGTTTTGTATTTTTCAAAGTGCAAATGATGTCATTTTAATTTTTTTTTTTAAAAATGATTTTCTAACATTATGTATAATTCTTGTTATTTAAAAAAATTTATTATTATCATAAATATAAAATTTAGAATCAAGTTTGTAAAAGATAAAGTGAAAATTGTATTTTCTTTTCTTTTTAAGGAGTAAATTATATATAATTTATTATTTTCAAGGTAAAAAAATATTTTTTTCTTTTTTTTTTATAATTATTTGTATATTTATGATATATATATATATATATCTAATTTTCTCTGAAAAATAATGTAAATTTTATTTGAATTTTAGGTTGTATATCAAAAGCTCTAAAAATAGAATAACATTAACTAATTTTTTTCCATACCTAGAATAAAATTAACACTTTAAAAAATCTAAAATAAAATCAAAAGGCAAAAATATAAAATGAAAAAAAATTATATATATATATATATATATATATATATATATATATATATATCACAAAAGGATTACTACTTTAATAATTTTGGACCAAACTCTAAGTATATAATCTCACCCCTAAATATTATGTACCTATAGTTATATGAAAAACCCAAAAAATCAAAAACATAACTTAACCAAACTAAACAAGAAAATAGGTTTATCGGACGAAATGGTTTAGTATCGATTTATAATATTACAATCTTTTTCAATTTCTATTAATTTTACAGTGATCTAATTTGATTATATATATATATATATTTATTTATAATATTTTCTAAATATAATATATAATTAAACTTGTGATTACATAGCCAACTAAAATATTTTAAATTATCTTTATTACTAACTATGATGACTTTTATCGGTATTATTATTTATTCATAAGGTCTACTACATATCTAATAAGATTAGTAGTCACAATCACTATAAGAAAGAAGATGGTGCATGCTTCATATCCACCACACTACCGCCGTGCCATGCATGCAATTAGTGAGTCCACCACCCCCTTCTCCGCCATTTAGGTTGGTTGCATTTATATGCTTTAAAAGAGGTAAGAGATATTTAATATTATCCATAACATCTTATTCATTCATTGATTTTATATAAATTATTATATAAATAAATAAGATATTATATTATCCAATAATATTTGAATGATACCATTTATTGAGATCGATCTACTTAAATTATGTCATAAAGTCAAAAATACTTTTTGGTTAAGACTTAATACTAAAGCCATTTGTTCGAATTATGAGAGGATGCGAGATGATATAACAAAAGGAACATAAATAAGAGATCATATAACAAAAGGAACATAAATTTTTATGTGAAAATTGTTATCAATTAAGGAAAAAATAATATATCTTAATGTCTAAACTATTTCTCCATTAGTTTAGGCAAACTAAATAATGAACAATAAGAAAGTAAATAAGGACAATCATTAGTAAAAATATGTGATACAATGACTAGATTAACGTGCTCTAAATGGTAAAGACAGTAACAAAATTTGAAGCACAATGAGTTGACAAAATTTCCTCTTTCTTCTCTTTCCTTTCTCTTTCTCAGTTCCACACGAACGTGCTTGAAAATGACATACCAACTGTTCTAAAATATAGTAAAACTCATAAAAATTGTGTCTAACATTCAAACAATGAAACAGATATTCAAACGTCAAAAGAAAAACTTCTCAGAAAATGTTCTGTTACACATGTGCTCCTCACTTGTGTACCACGTGCAATACTGTCGCTTGAGAGGCCGTTGTGATAATCACCTATAATTAGCTGCTAAAATTCTTCTCGAACCTATATCATAAGTTGCTATCTTTCCATGGAGTCTTTTGAAAGAGTTTCACTTGAGCGAAACCTCACGCAAATATCCAGCAAATAACCCTATCAAGGCAAGAATCGAAAAATCATAGAACAATGGGTGCAAAACTAAGAAAGAAGTAACATAAAATTTAGCATCTTCATTAGTTACTGCTTTACTATACTTCATTTTAGACCAAGTAATTTTTTTTTTTTGCTTTTATTTATTGAGGTAAAATAAGACAAACTTTGATCATTTAATTTCGAGAACATTGTATGGATTTAAAATTTCTTAAAGTTATACCTAAAAATTATTGAAATATTATGTCTATAATATAAGTATTTAAAATTTTCAGTGAATGAACTAGTTTTCCAAGAATAAATCATGAACTTGATTTCATATACCATGAAAAATCAAAATCAAGAAAAAGTATTTTATGGCTTAATGTTTATTTTTACATAACCTTTTAGTATATGTAAATAAATAAGATATAATATTATTAAAATATATTTTAAAAAATTAAACCCTAATATCGGGTTGAGAAAATGACAAGAAATCGTGTATTTGTGTTCTCATATTCCCTCTCTGTGGCTAGAACTAGATGTTGAGAATACACATGGCTTGCAATGATTGAGAGGTAACAATCAATGAAAAGCTATATTTTGACTTTAATTATTCTGTGGAGGTGGAGGGCCATTCTACAAAAGTTAGGCTTACTATAGTCAATTTTGAAATTAATAAAGGAACTTGAGATTACACAAATATCATCTCTTATAACACATTTGGTTATTAAAATGGAATAAGGTAGTAATAGAATAGTTATTCTCAAATAATAAAATAAGATGAGAATAGAGTTAAAAATTTTTATTCTCATATTTAATTAGTAAAATAGAATCAATTGAAAATTAGTATTCTAATATTTGATATGTAATAATAGTATGAGAAATATGATAAAAATTAATAATAATTGATGGGTATCGGTACTCAAGGTCCATTGGCGAGATCCATTTCTCAATAGTTGGACCCTGTCACTGCAGAGATCCAGTGGGCCAAAGAGGCCCAAGAGGTCCACGCTCTAGGGCCAGCCCAAATAGTATAATAGATTTCTAGTCCATTTGGCCCCGTGGACTCGAGATGGGCTACGAACGTCACCATGCCTGCAAAGGCAGCATGCCATAGGATTTGGTGGCCAAATCCATCAGACTATCAGATGAATGATGGCCTGCAACACACACCTGGTCACTCCAGATGTGACATCACAGGAGATCATCTAGTGTGCACGCAACATCCCTGAAATAGATGACTGGACTGGTGGAGTTGGTGGTCAGCTTCCTGCACAAGCCAGCGCCACGTGAACAACCTTCAGAGGATGGTTCAACCATTATAAATATATTAACTATGCACCTAACAAAGGATCGAACATTTTTACTCTTGTCTAACTAATGCAGAAAGAGAAAGAAGAGAGAGAAGGGCTTGAGCACACTCTGTAATCTCTAGCAGTATAGTGAAGCTAGTTCTCGAACTAAAGTTCCGCGATTTTCCATTCTCATTTACGGGAATGTTTTCTACGTAAAAACTTTACGTGCCTACATTCTCATACCCTCCAACTGCCCATCATCAAATCGTGTCCTTGTCCACAAACGTACCTTTTACTCTTTGTGTTGCACGGGTCTTGCCCGAAAACGATTGCGGACTCAGCAAAGTTTCTGTCCGTATAAGTGTGTAAGATCCAATGACGCAATATTGGTGTCGTTTATGAAAAGCGACTAAAAGTTAGCTTTTCACGTTTTCTACAAAACATCTAGGAACCTTTCGACACCCTTCCAGAAGTTTAGCATGATGAATACCAGGGTACAAGAAAGTGCACCTGTCAGGGAAGCGGCCTCGTGCGATAATGGTCCTACTCCCCGTGTCAGGATAGAGGATCATCCTGATCCAGTCGTGAGGGCATTGGCTGTCAGGATGGATGATATGTCTAAAATCTTCCTGACTCTTTGCTCTAAAATAGATGAGTGGATGAAAGGAGCACTTTTCAAGGCCTCCCAGACAATGACGTCCCAAAACAGGGGCAAGGGAAAGAAACACCCGAGCAAGTAAGCCAGTCAGCGTTAAGTCCCGAGGACTCAAGTTGTCTCAAGCAGCAAAGTCCCTCAGAGACTTAAAGGCTGCTTAGGTTCTCGGGTTTAGGAGGAGAGCCCTAAAAGGCGCAACCCATGTTCCGTCCGTAGCAATCGGGAACTTGCTGTTCAGGAGACAACTCTGCGGAACGATGCACCTCCTATGGTCAAGGGAGTCTCCGAGTAGCAGGTAGTCCAAGAACCTTATGAGTCAAGAAATTATCTCAATGAGAAGAAGATGGCGGCTCTACCCCACATGGAGGAGAGATTGGTGAAGGTTTGGAACCATGTTTGTGGTGAAAACAATGGAGGGGGAGCTGATATACTCTAATCTCCGTTCATAGCGGAGATTAGGACGAGGGCACTCCCACCAAAATTCAAGGTGCCAAATGTCGACATCTATGACGGAAGTGCTAACCTGATGGATCATCTAAACCACTTCCGCGAGCATTTGAGCCTCCAGGGGTTAGACGAGATGACATGTGTCAGTGTTTCCCACTGACACTTAAGGGAGACGCGAGGGTGTGGTTCTATGAGCTGTCAGCGGATTTCATTCGCACCTTCAGCGAGCTGGCAGCGATTATTTTTTCACAATTCACCTCGAATAGGAGAGTAGAGGAGCAACCTTGACACTTTACTCGAGTGAAGCAGGGTGCTAGAGAGAGTTTGAGAGGATTTCTAACCTGATTTATAGTGGAGGCTAGGCAAATCCCGAAATTGACCGATGGAGTAAAGCTGAACGCGTTCCTATCTGCCTTGGAGGGAGGCTCTTTCTTCAAACACCTCATCCATAAGGGTCTCCAGACGTTCGCGAAGGTTGAGGCCTTGGCAAAGAGTATACATCGTGGCCGAAAAAATCAATGATGCAAATCGATCAGAGAAGGACAAG
The DNA here is from genome assembly GCA_033239525.1 of Nepenthes gracilis. NCBI lineage: Eukaryota > Viridiplantae > Streptophyta > Magnoliopsida > Caryophyllales > Nepenthaceae > Nepenthes > Nepenthes gracilis. Next base: position 13,530,459 of record BSYO01000019.1, on the reverse strand, counting down.
TACTTCACCCGATGGCAGTGGAAGGAAAGAGAAAGGGCGGGGACCATCCAGATCCCCAGATGGTGAAGAAGTAGCACAAGTCCGAGCAAGTCGTTTGAATGGAGCCCAGACCTATGAATCTTGCTCCTTTGAACAACACCCGTACAATATTCTGATACAAATTCAAGATAAGAAATTTTTGAAGTGGCCCAAACCATTGAAGAACCCAAGAGGTGGTGATCAGACTAAGTACTGTCACTATCATTGCAGTAGGGGTTACAGTACTGAGGACTGTCGGACGATGTAAAAGGAGATCAAGGAACTAATAAGAAGGGGTCACCTCAACCGCTTCTGCAAAGACCCGGTAGACTTCCGAAGTAGTAGGTGATGTTGAGGCCGACCAGCCTAGGAATCGAGTGGCAGTGAGAGCTGTGAACATGATATCAACTCGCACGGTTAGAGAAGGCGCCCGGGAGATCATAGCGGCTAAAAGGCCAAGGATAGGAGCTAGGGACGAGGTTATTACTTTTAGCAACGTGGATATGGCTCATGTAGCTTCCCCCCACTATGATCCCCTGGTTGTAACATCACTCGTTTCAAATGGAGTAAATGACTATCAAATGAAACGAGTTTTTATTAACAATAGAAATTTTAAAAATTTACTTTATCTTGATACCTATTTTAAATTGAGACTTAAGAGAAGTCAAATAACAGTGTCAAAGGGACTTCTTTACGGACTGGACAATGAGCCAGTGCCCGTCTAGGGTGTCATCTAGTTGGAGATCACGTTGGGGACATATCCGAAGATTGCGTCTAAGGTCCTCACCTTTCTAGTCGTGGAGCTTCCGTCAATTTACAACGCAATACTCGGACGTCCTTGGCCACTTTCGGTGCTGTCACTTCCATACCTATCTAAAGATGAAGTTTCTGACTCCATTTGGAACTGGGGAGGTCCTCAGAGACTAGACTACTGGGCGGACGTGCTATTTGTCCCAAGTCACACAGACGCCCATTCAACAGCCAATCAAAGACCTTGACCTATGAGACGAGGCGACGCTACAGCAGGCCACAATCGGGGGACCAACTATCCGAGTCCTGCTAGATCCCAAGGATTCGGAGAAATACGTCCAGATAGGAAACTCGTTGCTAGAGTCTTTCTGAGACCAACTTATCAGCTTCCTGCGGGAGAACTCGGACGTTTTTGCCTGGGTATCAAGTAACATGCTGGGGATCTTCATTGAAATAATGGTCCACAAACTGGTATAAATCCTCGTCACAGACTCGTCATGCAAAAGCGCAGCAACTACTCCATAGAGAAGGTGATAACCATACGCAAAGAAGTAAAGAAACTCCTTGACGTCAGATTTATTCGAGAAGTACAGTACCCAGATTGACTGTCAAATGTGGTCATGTTAAAAAAGAATAATAATAAGTAAAGGATGTGTGTGGATTTGACGGACCTCAATAAAGCGTGCCCCAATGACAGCTTCTCTCTCCCTAGAATTGATTAACTTATAGACTCGATATCCAATTATGAACTTTTAAACTTTATGGACCCGTACTCGGGTTACAACCAAATAAAGATGAGCTTCGAAGACGAGGAACACACATTATTCATAACAGACTAAGGGACGTACTGTTACAAAGTGATACCCTTCGGCCTCAAGAATGTGGGTGCCACTTACCAGCGGCTCGTAAATAAAATATTCGAGAACCAAATAGGTCTGAATGTGGAGGTTTTTGTAGATGACATGCTTGTCAAAAGCAAAATAAGTGGCCACCACACCCAAGACCTGGTCGAGACCTTCAACGTGCTCAGAACTCACCAGATGAAACTCAACCTAGGCAAACGTACATTTAGAGTGGTGTCTGGAAAGTTCCTGGGCTATATTATTTCACACCGAGGAATTGAAACTAATTCAGAAAAGATCAATGCCATCCTTGATATGAGATCTCCTCAGACAATAAAGGAAGTCCAAAAACTCACTGGACCGATAGTAGCCATTTCTCGTTTCTTGGCCAACTCAACCGAGAGGCACCTACCGTTCTTCAAGACCCTAAGAGAAACGAATACCGATGGCTTTTGGTGGAATAACGACTGTGAGGATGCATTCTGAAGACTCAAAGACTATCTGTCAAACCCTCCTCTCTTAGCTTCTCCCCAACCAAGTATGGGGCTATATCTGTACCTGGCGGTGTCCAACACGGCCTTGAACTCGGTGTTGGTATGACAGCAGCATGATAGATAGCAACTCGTGTATTACGTGAGTAAGACCTTGGCTGACGCGGAGACTAGGTACCTACACGCAGAGAAGACTGCTTTGGTTTGGTGTCTTTTGCACGGAAGCTTAAACCGTAGTTTCAGGTGTATAAAGTGGTGGTCTTGACCGACTAGCCACTAAGAGCTATCTTGTAGAAGCCTGATGTGTCAAGACGACTGTTCAAGTGAACCATTGAGTTGGGAGAGTTCGATATCAAATTTCGTTTGATGCCAACCTTAAAAGGCCAGACCTTCGTGGACTTCGTTGTTGAGACGACCCCGGCCCTTGGTGATCCAGACCATCATAGTGCAGACGAGCTAAGTGAAGCAACAACATGGATGCTGCACGTGGACGGCTCCTCAATGAAGGACGGCTATGGAGTGGGTGTTGTGCTACGAACGCCCTAGGGATTAGAGATAAGGTACTCAATGACCCTGGGGTACTCGGCCACAAACAACGCCGCGGAGTATGAAGCGTTACTAGCAGGACTCTGATTAGCCAAGGAATGCTCGGCGAAAAACCCGATTGTCTACAGCGACTCTGAGTTAGTCGTCAACCAGATCTGCAGATATTTTGAGGTTAATAACCCACAGCTCTCCAAATACCTCTTGAAGGTCAAGGGTATGACCACAATTTCGAGAAGGTTTAATTCGTCAATATCCCAAGGAAACAGAACGGGAAGGCAGACATATTGGCAAGAGTAGCAGCTCTGAAGACCCATAGCAATATGCTCGAGAAATGTGAGAAGTTCTGAACAAGCAAAACATCGAGGACACCGAGCCAGAAGTGATGCAAGTCTCAAGCATCAGCACTTGAATGACTCCCTACTTAAGGTATCTATCCTAGGGGGCATATCCGGAGGACGTGGATGCAGCCAAAAGGGTAAAAAAGATAGTGGGTTAGCCCACTATTATGGGTGGTCAATTGTACCGGCAAGGGTTCTCGACCCCTTACTTGAGGTGTCTCACTCCCGAGGAGGTAGAATACTCCCTCCAAGAATTGTACCTCGAGATCTATGGATCCCACATTAGGAGAAAGAACCCAACCTTCAAGCTCATGAGGCAAGGGTACTATTGTCCAACAATGAAGTATGACGCCATGAATTTTGTGTGCTAATGTAAAAACTGCCAAGTCCACGGCAACGTGACACACCAACCCTGTAACGTCCCCGGGCCACCCGCCTGTAGATATTGTCCACTTTGGGTCGGAAGAACTTCATGACGTCTCAAGCCAACACGCAGCCCGTACGGTTTTGTTCCTGACAGACGGAGTCCACCGCCTCTAAAACGCATCTACAAGGAAAATGTCTCCACATCCTTATAAAGGCATGCTTCGTTCACCTCTCAATCCGATGTGGGACACCACAATTCACCCCCTTAGGGAGCCCAGCGTCCACGCTGGCACACCAAATTGAGCCCCATCTCTGATACCATTTGTAACTTTTTCAGGCCACTCGCCTGTAGATATTGTCCGCTTTGGGCCGGGAGAACTTCACGGCGTCTTAAGCCAACACGCGGCCCGCACAGTTTTGTTCTTGGTAAACGGAGTCCACCACCCCCAAAATACGTCTACAAGGAAAAAGTCTCCACATCCTTATAAAGGCATGCTTTGTTCACTTCCCCATCCGATGTGGGACACCACAAATTTCGCACAGAACTCCGAGCACTACAATCACCATGGCTCTTTGCCCAATGGGGTCTTGACATCCTCAGACCACTTCCAGTGGTGATCGGACAAAGAAAGTTTCTAATCATTGGGATTGACAATTTTACCAAATGAGTCGAGGCAGTGCCACTCGCAAAGATAATAGAGCAGAATGCCACTGAATTTGTCCAACAGAACATTGTGTGTAGGTTCAAAATTTTCGAGTGCATCATGACTGACAATGTGACGCAGTTCATTGGGAAGTAGTTCACTAAGTACTGCACTAGCCTAAGGATCAAGTTGGTCTGTACGTCAATCACATATCCGCAAAGTAACAAGCAAGTGGAGGTCACGAACCGCACAATCTTACACGGACTCAAAATAAAGTTAGAGCACTCCGGAGGCTCATGGATGCACGAGCTGTCATCCGTTCTCTGGTCGTACAGAACAACTCTGAGGGAACCCACAAGAGAGATGCCATTCAGCCTGTGTTATGGGATAGAGGCAGTTATTCCAGTGGAGATTGACCTTCCAAGCCTCCAGGTAGAATGTTTCAGTCCGAGCGACAACGATCAAAGGCTTCGAGAGAATCTCGATATGCTCGAAGAAGTCTGAGACCAAGCGAGGCTGAGGACGGAGGCATACCAACAAAGGGTTGCCCGGTATTATAATAAGAAAGTGAAGGTACAACAGTTCGAGATAGGGGACAAGAAGCATAAAGGCCGCGGGCAAAAACGCCGGTCAGAATAAACTTTTTTCAAATTGGGAATGGCTATTCCTGGTCTCTACTATCCTTTGAAATGGGGCCTATAAGTTGCACACCCCAGAAGGCTGACTTGTCTCCCGGACATGGAACGCCACACACCTCAAGAGATATTATCAATAAATGTATAAATGATCTGGTAAGGTGAAACGTATCATTCGATGTGCTTGTAACACGTTTCATTGACGTAATAAAATTGCCTTTCTTTTATTTCTTATCTTACATATCATTGAATGTTGCATGTCATCTCATTAACTCACAAGACCTAGGCTGCCCTAATTCAAGTGAAAGCGACCATTTCACTTGCCTTAAAACTCGGCTATACCCAAACAGCCCAAGAGGTCATACTTGAAACTCGACAATGTCCGAGGGGCCCAAGAGGTCATACCACAAAAACTCGGCCATGTCCGAGTGGCCCAAGAGGTCCGATTAAAACTTGGCCATGGTGCCCAGCAACCCTAGAGGTTGAACTTAAAACTTATAGGGTATAAGATAGCAAGCATGCAGCGACCCTAGAGGCAGCATCTTCAGTGTAAGATGGTTAAAAGATTTTGAAGTCAAGACTACGTCTCCTTAAAAGGCATGTCATAAAAGAAACCAAGCACTCAGACAGCCTGAGTAAGACGAACCAAGTGTTCGCACCTAAACAATGTGAATTTTATTCACAAAAATAATATGGTACAATAGTATGCTTATACAAAAAAAAGGGAAAAAAAGAAAAACTTTGCAACCCAATGAAAATACAATCAACCCTCGAAGGGCCCTAGCTGGGGAGAAGTGCCCTGCTGTTGCTATCCTCCAGGAGAAGGGGGTTCCACTTGCTCCAAGGATCCCAGATGCCCAGGGGTCTTGGAGCGGCTTAATGGCCCAACCGCAGAAGGGTTGGGAGGCCAATTCCTTCCTGGGAGGCTATACAAGTCTTTCGCACAAGTAGCAACGGTATTCTGATGATCAAAGGCAGCTGTAGGAAATCGATGACTCAACAACCTCATCACTCTATGGCACAGGTTGATGCCATCCCAGTACCTGCCTTCTAGCGCTGAAGTAACGTTGACCGCTCTCACCGAAGTTCTCAGCACTTCCTCCAGCTAGAGATTCCGATCCCTCAACAGTTTACGCTAGACTTGCTCAAGCTTCAAGGCACCTTCAAGAGATGCAATGTTCTCCTTGGCCTCGGCAAGTTTTGACTCCAAACGTTTGTTGGTCTTGACAAGGCCCCTAGAAGCTTCCAGTTCTGTGTAGACTTGGGCGATTTTGCTGATAATTGAGCCAAAGCCGTCGGCCATGTCCTAAAACTGTAACGGTAAAACAAGTCAACCAAATACAGATAAAAGAAGATAAAATCAAAAGGTGATAGGTAAATACCTTAGTCACAACAGAGCTCCCCGAAGTGCTCTCTTCACTGGGAACCTTGGGCTCCTCGGGCCTCTCGGCTGCAGCCTCTTGCACCATAGAGATCTCAGCCCTGGCCTCGGGTGCAAAAGCAGGAACGCCCAAGACTGGGGGCTCAGCTGCTTCAACACGATCCTCGGCCCCAGTCTGAGCTTTAGTTGAACGTGAGGGCCTAGCGCCATCCTCGGTCCCAGGCTCTTCAAAGGCTGCAGGCAAAATTATTGTCGGGTTATAAATTTGGATTGCAAGGCAGGGGAGCTCAACAGATACGTCAGCGGCCAGCTCTACACTGCAGCTCTCCTCGACCTCAGCAGCCTCAAAAATGAGTGTCATCGTTGTCATCACCGCCGCTTTCTAGGCATGAGTCGCCTCAGTCTCCCTCACAGCGTATCCCACGCTAATATCCTCGGATGCATCATCGATCTAATCCGAGACCTCACCGGTGAACTCAAAGGGAACGTCAAGAAGCGGCTCACCAGTGGGAGGTCGAGCGGCAGGGAGATCCATGGACTGGCCAACAGATTGAGAAGGCTGACCAGAGGATTCGGCAAAGGTTAAAAATCTAAGACCTTCAGACCCTCGGATTGACTACGCAACCGAAGTCCTCAACCTCCTCACAAGAGGCGCAATCACAGCATCGTCATCAAACGATGAGTACTTAACAATGGTCGCTAGATTCTTCGAAACCTCAATCCGACGACTCTTCTTTGGACGCTCAATTGGCTCCTCGATCCTCAAAGTCGCATCCTTTTTCCTCAGTTTCTTCTTCTTCTGAGTAGCAACAGGGCCAGAGTCCTCGGCCGGAGTCACCCACTTGGCTTTCGCCAAGTTCTCGGATTTCAACCAAATATTCTTTTTATTCTTATTGAAACTGTCAAGGTTGGCCATTACCAAGTCTTTGATCTCCTTAGCAGCCTCCCTCTCTTCCTTGGAGGCGTCCGAGCAATACTTGCTCACCACTTTTCCCCAAATAAGGGAGAGAGCCCAATTCTCTCGGATGCCTAAAAAGAAAAATTTATCTTTTCACCTTTTGGTGGAATTAGGATTTTCACCGCTCATGATTGCTAACTCGGGACGGGAGGTCATCACAATCCAGTCCAGGTTATGAGTAAAACAAAACATAATCATCACCATAGATACCTTAAGAACCTTCTGGTGGCAACGAGCAAAAATACAAAGTGAAATGAGATACCTAATAGCGTTAGGTTGCAACCTCGCAAGCGGAATGCCCAGTTCCCTCATGATGTGATACAGCTCCAGTGGGACAGGGAAGCAAAGCTCACCCTTGAGATGAACCTCGTATACGATGATGAAACTGTCAGGTGGGCTACGTGCCCTATCAGCGGGCTCAGGAACCACCATCGCCATTATATCAAGGATATCATACTTTGTGCGTATGGCATCGAGATTCTCTAGGGACAAGGAAGAAGCGATTTTCTTAACGCCAGGAGCTATGGAAGTTAGGAAAGAAGTAAGAAGGAAACGAGCAGAAGAGCACTTGGGAAAACGGCAGCAAAGGATTTGAGAAAAAAACTCTAAGGGTTGCGTGGTGTAAAATGGAGGCGAAAATCGTATTTGAAACAGCTGAAAAGGCTTCAAAACCAAAAAGGCATGCTCGTCATTGCCCTAGTTACGCGCCAATCACCCATTCACTGCCAGAAATCCTGGGCTTTACGTTTCCAAGGTGACGTCAATCTCATTAATTGCTCTTTCAATGCGCTTTAATGGCCAAAAATGACAAAGCAGACCATTTCCCTGGACTCAAAAGAAAGCTCTTAGACCCATTCTCACTGAAGGCTTTAATGTCGAGAACAGTCTCAAAAATGCCCGATGACATTTCTTGGCGAGGACATCATCATATATTGCGCAGCGGTACCCAGAGCCCTAAAGTTCCCCAAACGTTTTAGGCCAGATCCAGGCCCTGGCATGTTCTCGGACATTCCGATCAGTACACCCAGACTACTGTCCGCGAACACCAGCAAGAGAAAGAAGTAAGCCTCAACTTCAAACAAAGGCTGAGCAATGCAACAAAGTGAAGGAATGAGCAGACTTTCGATGGAAATTCCTTCCACGTGAAAGCTGTCTGTGTCCCTTAGACGTGACAAAAGGGGAAAAGATTCATGCGATAAGTAAGGAGAATAAAGGCAATAACTACTACTTTTATTAATTAAAATTCCTTTACAAGTACATTTTACAAGTACACGGCCGCAACAAGTAAAGGTATAAGAAAGAGGAAGAAGATACGGAACAGGGCATGAAGCCTGGAGTGACTACCCAGATGCTTGAAGCGTGGCTGGGCAAACGAGATCCACATAGGATTCCCACGGCTCCATCGCCAATAACCCAACAAGCCCAAGTATCGGGGCCATCGGTGTTGGTCAGCACTAACGGGGAAGCGGAGAACATGCACTCCCTCGACAAGGACTCCATTCTTTGCCTCCTCTCCAGACGGCATGAGTAATGGTCCAAGTGAAGTGGAGACCATGAGCGATGCGCTACACCGGAGACAAGGCGCCCTGTGGTAGCTTCGCCGTGATCCAGCACTGCACGAGAGATCACCACAACCTAGAGGGAGGCACGCGACGACGGCAAAATGGCCAAGCCACTCTCAATAACTTCGAGAACCGCCTATAATGGGGCATGAGGACAATCTTCGCCAGAAGTTCTAGTCCATCTGATTCCTTTGCGTATTCCTGACGGAAGCGGGACACGCCAAGGCCCTCGCATAGCTCCTCCGAAGTCAGCTAAGGGATGAACCACACTGGTTGAGAAGCCCGCCTATTTATGGACAAGCTGACGCCCTACCTGCGCTTAATTGGACATTCTTCCCGGTAGCCATAGTTCATAGGGAAGAGAAGCCCTCAAGGCATTTGAAAAGCCTACACGACGCCAGACTACCTGGGGAAGACACAACGTTAGATTGCCTAAGAAAAAGGCGATATCAGGCTGCCTAGAAAAGACGTGACGCTAGAATGAGACAAAATATAGTGCGTCCCAAGGAGGGCAACGTAGTGGCTAACTCGGCCCAAGGTGGACATGCCGGGCCTCGACTGCAAGTCGGCCCAGGTATGTGGGGTTAGTGATGGATACCGGTACCGAAGGCCCATTAGTGAGATCCATTTCTCAATAGTTGGACTCTGGCACCACAAAGATCTAGTGGGCCCAAGAGACCCAAGAGGTCTAGACACTAGGGCCAACCGAAACAACATAAGGATTTCTAGTCCATTTGGGCCCGTGGACTCGAGGTGGGCTGTAGACGTCACCATGCCTGTAAAGGCAATATGTCATGGGATTTGGTAGCCAAACCCGTCAGACTATCAAAGGAATGATGGCCTGCAGCACACGCTCAGTCACTCCAGATGTGACATCATAGGAAATCATCCAGCGTGTACGCAATATCCTTGGCATGGAGGATTGGATTGTTGGAGTTGGTGGTCGGCTTCCTGCACACGCCAACGCCACATTGACAACCCTCAACGGATGATTCAACCACTATAAATATATTAACTGTGCACCTAATAAAGGATCAAATATTTTTACTCTTGCCTAGCTAATGCAGAAAGAGAAAGAAGAGAGAGAAATGTTTGAGCATACTTTGTAATCTCTTTGTAATCTCCAACAGTATAGTAAAATTAGTTCTCGAATTAAAGTCCCGTGGTTTTTATTTTTCATTTACAGGAAGATTTTCCACATAAAAATTTTGCGTGCTTACATCATCGTACTCTCTAATTGCCCATCACCAAATTATGTTCTCGTCCACAAACGTACCTTTTACTCTGTGTTGTACAGATCTTATTCGAAAACGGTTGCGGACTAAGCAAAGTTCCGGTCCGTATAAGTGTGTAAAATTTGAGGATGCAACAATAATAATAATAATAATAATGTGAAATATTTTTCAAATTAGAGAAATAAATATTTCTCTAAAAATATTTATTCTGTGTCAAAAAAGTAACCAAATAGTAAAATAAATATTTCATTAAGAATAAAATAAACTTTTTATTTCTACTAATTAAATATGCACTTAGAGGTTAAGTTAATTGGAAAGAATTATAATAACAGAGTTTTATATTCTATTAAGTAGGTTCAACTGTGTGAATTTATTGATGCCGTTTCATTGAAGTTAATATATCTTTCTAGAATACAAATTACTTCAAATTATTTTTATTATATCACTCTAAATTCTCCTATATTTATATAACAGGCTCATATTTTCTTACTGATATTTTCTTTAACTTATATTTTAAGTGTCTGGGCCCTTTGGTTATTTTATCTTTTATTGATTATATTTATAAGTGTTTTTATATGTCTATATTCCATAGTTTATATTTTAGTATGACTCATCTCATCCATTTTGATAGTTTTATCTATATAATGCTTTATTCATTGTTATTTAATTGTCCAATATTTTGAGGTTAAGTATGTGGGTCTAATGACCATTTTATAAGTTTTTTATTTTAATTTTAGATGTATATTTCTATCTTAAAATATCATTCATATAATTTTTTATTTAAATTGTCTTATACTAATCTTATGTGTCATATTATTATTTAATCAAATGAAAAAACAATAAAATTATATTAATTTTTGTATAATTTTTTCTTTATATTTTTCTTCTATCTCTTGAATGACAGATTTCATATACCAAATCTATTATTTTAAAAAATTCTTTGTCATTAACTTTAATTTATTAATTATTTGGTCACAAATTATTAAAATTATACTTTATGTAATCAATTTTACTTTTATTTATCTTAAATTCTTTGATTGTTTTGATCCAAAATACCAAAAAAAAAAAAAATCTATTTTTTTTTTTGTAAAATATATATTATTTCGAAATTTAATTTTTGTATTATTTTAAATTTTTAATTAATCTCAAACTCTACAGAAGAAAAATTATTAAAATCGTTATATATTGATATCATGTGATGATGTATATGGCAGACTTTTTATAAAGTTAGGAAATTTAGTTTTGTGTAAAATATAACTTGCTATTCGATAATTTTGATATTAATACATAAAATTAAAACTCAAAAAAACCTAAGAGAACGATTTGATATCTTAATCCATCAACTGGTTCAGTTAAGCATATAGAATTTATTTATAGTTTAGATAATCAAACAATAAATACTCATATTAATTCAAAATTAATATTTTTAAAGGAAGAATAATCAATTAATGCAATAAATAATTGACCCCATTGAGATTTTTCAAGAGAGACTTAGATAAACTTACCGGATTGAGGGTGATTTCATCTCTCGAAGCGATAGAGGCGTTTGCTCTCCAAATCTCGATCATCTATTTTTAAATAGATGATTATGATTTAATTATTTTAAACCAATAGATTTTTTAATTTTATTTAAAGTATTTAAATTATAATCATTAATTTAAATTTAAACGGCTAAAATAGGGAGAATAAGTCTTTCCATCTCTATAAGAGATAGAGCTCCCCTGAATCCAAAATTTGGCGAGGCATTTACACGTGTAACCATCTTAGTGGCCAAATCAATTGAAGCCAACTCCACTAATTTTAAGAAAGTTAATTTTTTTTAAGATGGTTTATTTTAAATATTTTTTTTTATATTTTGAAAATTATTAAATCGTACCCACTAAATTTTTAGGTAAAAGGTGCAATCTGATGGACGAAACTCCTGTTATGCATGGGTTATCGGGAAGGGTCAAATTATTTTGAGGCTTATTTTATGCGTTTTTATCTTATATTATATGAGATACTGTTTTCACGACTTGAATCAGAAATCATCATATTATATAATGACAACTCTATTGCTGTGTCAAATCCCTTTCCTTATTCTCCTCTATAAATGTTTGGCCTAAAGGCTTCAAACCCTACCTTCAAAATAAGCACAAGGGAATTTCCTCACACACAAATGGAGATGCTAAACGCACGAGGAAGGGGAGTTTTTGAATCACTAAACGGGACTGTGTACGGAAACTACAGCAGCCCAAACGCCGTCGTTTTGCTTCATGGCTTTGGTACGGACCAGGCTGTTTGGCACCGTATCTTCCCTGTGCTTGCATGCTTCTTCAAGGTGGTCGTCTTCAACTTGGCCTTCAACGACGCAGAGCTGTACGATCGGAACAAGTACTCAAATTACAGTGGATATGCCGATGATTTGATCGGCGTTCTTGATGAGCTTGATCTCCGAAACGTTAGTTATGTGGGCCACTCAATGGCCGCCATGATCGGATGCATAGCTGCAGTCCGGCGGCCGGATTACTTTGGACAGCTGATTTTGCTCGGCGGCTCTCCGAGGTGGGTGGTGATTCAACGCTCAGTGATTTTGGGATTATATGACGCTCATTCGTTTATTATTCTATGTGAATCTATTAAAGTAAATAAATGAATGAGATATCATATCACGTAATATCATTATAATTATTTTATTAAAAAACAGTTATGATTAGAAAATGAGTGTATGAATGATGGATATTAAATAACTATTTGAATCTATTAATACAATTTTCATTACTTAGCTATCGATTTTTAATTTTATTTATTAAGTATATGAGTCTCAGTAACGAAAAGATTATGACTTATAATTCAAATTAAAAATAAAACAAAATCAACATTTTTAACCTGTAATTTAAATTTAACCTATAACAGTTCGAGTTGGTAAACAATCGATATTTCAATCATATCTAAATTTAAACCCAAATTGAAACTAATTCCTTTTTTTCATCTTGAAATACGAATTAAGAATCAGATAATAAATATATTGTTGTAGTTTTTAGTCAATTAAATAATTAATATAATTTACCGATAAATATTTAAATTCATTGAACATAATTTAGCTTAAAAGAACTTCAGAAATTTATTTTCGTCTAATAAACGTTGCAAATGGCTAAGTCCTTCGCTTGGCCGAGCAGTCTATTACATGCCGATATGCACGTCTGAGATGGTGATCCGTCGTTGGTGATCCAACTGCTAGTAGAGATGGTGATCCAGATTTGGTCCGAGGTATGCGTTGCCTAACTTTGGGCAGCCGCCTTTCCAAATGACCGAGGTGTTGCAAACGCCCGGGTTGCAAATGGCCAAGTCCTCTGCTTGGCCGAGCAATCTACTACATGCCGATATGCACATGTCTGAAATGATGATCCAGCTTTTGGCAAAGATGGTGATCTAGATTCGGTCCGACTTGTTTCTTAGTCGTGATGTGTTCATGACTTGTGAAGTGTATTGTTTCTTAGATTTTTTTTCATGACATGTTCATAAGGTTCGGGGTATACCCCAACATCTTTATTCTTGCTTTAAGTTGAAAAAATCCTTGGAGTCAGAATATTGATTTTATATTTTTCTTTTAATTTAATACACTTTCTTACTTAAAAAAAAAAAAAAACAGATATAAAATAAAACATAGGGATTAAATCTATGCTTTGATTAAATCATATACGAAATTCAGGTTGGGTTTGAATATGAACTATTTTGCCACCTCTACATTTACTGAAAGAAGGCTTGACTTCCACCATGGCAGGTACCTCAATTCTGAAGGATATGTTGGAGGGTTTGAGCAGGCAGAGGTAGATGCAATATTTGATAATATAAGTAGTAATTAAACGAATTGGATTATGAGCTTTGCCCCAGAAGTTATTATGCAAAATAACACAGAAGCAGTAACATTTTTTGAGAAAGATTTGATGAATTTGTGCCAGAATATCACGCTCGACAGTGCAAGAGTTGTGTTCTTGAGTGATTATAGGTGTGTTTTGCCACTGGTTAATGTCACCACCGCTATTATTCAGTCACGGTCCGACAAGGTTGTTCCGAGCGACGTTCCGGTGTATATGAAGCAGCATCTCGGCATCCCGACGGAGCTGAAGATTCTTTCCACAGACGGCCATTTTCCCATGCTCACCGTGCCTTCTCTGCTCCTCGATTTCCTCAAGGAAGTGCTCGGTGTCGAGAAGAAGCAGACGAAGGCTTAAAATTTTAATTTTTTGTGAGATTAGACGATTTAGTTTAATAATGTTGATTATCGGGTCTTTTACGGATTGATATGTGAAAAGGTAGAATGAGAGACGCTGTAACGCCGTATCGCATTGCAGTGCCTACGGCACCATGTAACACCCGTATCACATCGCAGTGCCTATGGCACCACGTGGGCCATTGGATTTCAGAACCAACGGCCCACGTTTTTTTATAAAAAAAGATAATTTTTTTTATTTTTTATTTTTTTTAATATAAAAAACGTGGGCCATTATTTTTAAAATCCAACGGTCCACATTGTGCCTTAAACACTACGACGTTGATACCGCATCGCAGTGCCCCATCCTCACGTAAAGATCGTAAATGGCCTTAACCAGTGATTACGGATCGGTGATCGATGACGTTCGGCTTATTAAACATGATAAAACTCGTATTTTTATCAAAGAATATTTCTAAATAAAGTCTTATAAAAAAATAATTTTTAAAATAATAATAATAATATCGTTATTATCATCATCATCATCACCACCGTTAAATCCTAAAATTAAATCGGCAAATTCAGCCACTTAAAAAGACCCCAGCATCGATCGGTTCATTGTGTGGATATTATTTATATTCAATTAGTAATATAAATTTAAAACATTATGGATTAATTAATTTAAACTTAAGCAGAATTTTCCTTTTTAATGAACAAAAAATTGATACTTAGATAAACCGTTTATTAAAATTAAAAAAAATATTTCACCCTCTCTAATTCAGTATTAGAAAAAGAATCAAATGCTACCATGACAGATTATCTCCACTAACAAAATTTCATATATATTTCCTCTTTTTGTTTTTCCCAATTTCTCAGTAACAGAATTTTAAGTTAATATGTGACATTAATTCACAGCACAGCCTCCATGAAAAGGACTTCATTCACCTACCATTTACCAGCAACAAAACTGCAGCCTAAACATAACATGAACCCTAGATTTGGTGCTCCTCGGCTTCCTCTCTCGGTACCGGCACATTTTTAAACATGAACAGAACATCTCACCATCGTTTTCTTGATCCCTCGACAATGAATCATCGAAACTTCAAATCTGCCCTCAATTCTGATACTGCAAACTCAGTCCAGGTAGCCGAATGGTTTCGTACCTGGTCTCTGAAGAAGCCTCTGAAGGGAAATCCGAAGAATGAAGTGGGATGTCGATATCAAACGTTGGTAGTCTCGATGAATTCTTTCGCCTTTTGAACCACATACTGCACCCGATCATCATCGCCAAGCGACTTCTCATAATTGAGATACTTCTTGAACAAAAACTGCAGTTATATGGCAGTGTGTCATAAAGAGCTTGATAAATAGGAGAAGAATATTGGCAGGACAAGATACAGTTTGGAATATAATGCAACACCAAGTTTGATAGGCTATATAGATATGTAACACTAAGTTTGATTAAAGATATTAACCTTCATCTTTTTTGCAGAAAGACTCAAACTTGTGGCTCGTTCGAATAATGCTCGGATCAAGTCCACATCCCCTAATCGAATTTCCTGTTGAACATGAGCCATGAAAGATGCAATTAACAATAATTTGCCACATACCCAACCACTTATCTCACACATTAATACAACTTTTCTTTGTTCTTTTTGACAAAAATGAACGTGTATTGAATTCATAAAATTTGGAGTAACATAAAAATGTAATTATTTTTACCTTAACTTTTAAAAGTTAAGATTCAACATAAAATTTGCAACACAAAATTACAGTAAAAAGTACATTTATTTTCAACATTACCTTTTACAAATGATGTTCCAAATTTTATCAATTTGTTGAATATAAGTTCAATTTATATATAAAAAAAAATTCAATAGTTGGATGAATGGACGAGATTTAGTGGGATAAAAATGCATTTTTCATTAACAGTCATTCATGTTTAATAGAGAGGGGAGCAGAAATTTGTAATAAAACACAGAATTTTTTTTACTTGGTCAAGATAAACGCTCCATAAGTCTCTTCTCTTCGGATACTCGCGCAGTATTTTCTCAAATATCGACCGGCCTCTGTCTGGTACCCCACATTTGTACTCAAGAAGAGCCACCTGCGATAGAAATTTAATGTGCTCATGGCGAGGAAGGCTAAGAAGAGCACGATTTATCACGTTTTCAACTTGATCCTTGTTCTGCTTCAAAAGCCATTGTATTTGCCTTAACCAAACCTAAAAATTATAATAATGCATAATTTAATATTAGCTTGATCAATCATCAGAATTTGAAGAAGAGGAGAATAAATTCATGAAAGTACCTCAGTTGAATGCCTAAATTTCTTCACCATTTTCTCAAGATGGTCATCAGCCAATTTATGCTGCTCTGTCCTTTCATAGAGTCCTAACAGCTGTAAATGGACCTTCAATGGATCACAATATTGCAAGGCTCTTTGAAATATACTCATAACAGCCTCCTTGAAAAAAAAGAAAAAAGAAAAAAAAAAGAAGAGGTCAAAATAAGGAATACTCAAATTCTCAATTTTACTTCCAAGAAAGAGAGAAATGGAAAAGAAATCAAAGTACAAACCAATTTTTTTTCAGGTGAACATATACCTCAGGAGGATTTCCATATTCATTTTCCAAATTCAGATATGCCACCCAAATGTTGAGCTTCTCTGCCTCATATCTGATGTTTATTGTTCCCAAAGCCCTTTAAAAAGGGAGGCAGCACAAGTTAGGAATGAGAACACACAACAAATTCTCCAAAACCTAGCCTATAACACAGTACAAAATAATGGTAGATATGCAAAATATTGAACCAATATTGGGCCTCCCGATACCAATATCAATATTTTCATCCATATATTCAACTATTTTCTTGCTTCACTATTAAAGACCAAAAGGGTCAACTTTCAAACGGTGAAATTAGCATACAAAAAACAGGGCATTGCAATGAGATTGCCCACTTCCAATGTACATCTTAGGTATACTAACATGCAAAATGACGGTCAAGAATAAAAATATCAGTATCAAATATATTAAAAAAAAATCTCTTAAAATTGTAATGTTACAAAACAATATTGGTTGTATTGGACAATGTATTACTCAAATATCCACATATCAATTGATATAGAACAATATATCACCAATACAAACAGCATACTGTGATATTATTACGGAATTGGGAAATATCGGTATCGGTGGGGCTCAATAACAATACATATTAGCCAATATTTATATCTATAATGATGACACATATTTCCAAATCAATCCTCATCCTTGGTCTTATAGTCTCAGTTGCAGAGCAAAGGCAAGCTAGACTGGTTAATAGATAATTACCTTGTAAGTTTCTTCCATTATTTAGATGTCTTTTTGATATACAAGGTACTTACTACCCTCTTGGTAAACCTAAATTATATTCATCGAGCGGGCAAAATCGCGAGGAGGGACCCCCACACTCTTGTCTAAATAGAGAAGATGAAACAAGAGGGTAAGATGAATAAAACAAAACATACAAACAGGTCATTCCGTTCCTGTCTGAAAGATCTGTATGGGTGTCAAAATGCAAAAAGACGCAAATGATATAATTACCTTTCAGCAATTGAACGAGCTCCCTCCACATCGCCTACATGAAGCATAAATGACATGTACTTCATCCAGACAAAACTGTTGTTTGGGGAGCTTCTAACCAATTTCTCATACTCATCAACTGATCTTGGGGCATCTCCATCGAGAAGACGTTCTTCAGCAGCCCTGATTTCTTGCTCCCTGCACACATGTTTTACCTAAGAGTGTTAAATAATTACTACAACCCTTTTCTTTTCGGGGGTCAGGGGAAGAGATAAAAGTGCAAAATTACTTCTCCTCCTTTGCCTTTCTCTTTGCTCGTCTTTTGCTTTTCTCGTCTACCACATCTGCACAATCAGAATCCTTCTGGCTGCTGTTAAGTACATTATCATCCACATTAGTCTCCTCGGCATCATCAAGCATGACTTCTAGAGGAAGAATAGAAGCCCTTGATTTTGCTTCTACAAGAACTGAGTCCTCCTCAATCTGATATTCGGCATCTGAATTGCTGATGTCAGGCATTCCATCCTCAAGCTGTGAAACAAATAATGTGTTTTCCATATAGTCATTCCCATTAACTGCTTCATTGGTCTTTTCTGTTGAAGGAAGCTGAGTGTTGATCCCTTCCTTCATGTATGAAGTCTTCATTCCGAGTGATACTCTGTGCCTTTCCTTGTCCACCTGAAAGTGAAAAGTAGTTGAAAATGTGCTACATCTTCGATTTGTTTAGATTTAGAAAAAGGTTTATAGGAAAGGGAAGAAAAATTCAAGAAAAATACTTTTTCATATTTGGATTGTATAGATGTTACAAGGAAAAAAATATGATAAAAAATCTATATTAGAATATTCATATTTGAGAAAGTGATTTTCCTTTTATTTTCTTTCATTTTTTTATTATTATTTTTTTCCTTCAAATTTTCTTAGATCAAAATAAACCCCTAATTACCAACAATTCCTTCAACACCGCCCCCCCCCCCCCCAAAAGCAGCAATTTCTTCAGTAAATGTTATATCTTATTATATTGACATCCCATGGCACCTCATGCATGGATTTACTTGGCAAAAATTATTTTAGAACCAGAATCTCTACTGTGCTTGCAAACAAGTTTCTCAGTGAGACCTTCACTGAGAGGTTTTCAGAAACTGTAAAATTTGTAAGTACTGTTACCCATACACAAGAAAATTTTCAATCTTCACCTGCAACAACCAGAAATGGTAACTCTCTTCCCCAAAGGGAAGGTTGTGATTTGTAATTATACACAAACTAATTGTGGCTACCTTCAGGACTTTAGCAGTAACTCTGTCTCCTGCTCTATATTTGTCTTCAGTACTGTCAACGTGATCATCTGAGAGCTCAGAGACATGGCATAATCCAATCTATAAAAGAAAGGTGAGTAAACACATTGAACACAAGAATGTAACTTCAGCAATCAAGGATGGAATTACTGGCACTCTTATCTGAACACCTACCACATTCGTATTATTGATCATGATAAATAGCCCAAATGACTCCACACGCTTAACCATGCCAGAGACGACATCTCCAACATGCAGTCTATTCAAATCATTAAAATCGGGTTTTGTTGTGCTGCATGCATTTGATGTCTTTAGGGTGACTTCAACACGTTTTGACAAAGGCTCCACGGATAGAACTCTACAGCAATAGATTCCATAACAAAAATAATGCTGTGAAATATATATAAATGAAAAGGACCATTTTTCTTTTGGATTAACTATCAACAATGAACATTATCAGTTATCACCCATTCACAAGTTTATTTTCAATTAACAGTAGAAAAGGCGATGCTTACTTTCCAGTTACAAGTTTCCCAATTGGAAATTCCTTTTCAGGATCTTCAACATATCCATCAGACAAGTTGCTAAGCAGAATTTTCGCATCAACATTCCGAGAAAGCAAGATGAAGCAGCCTTTGGAACTAACATTCTTCACATACCCCTAGCCAGACACAAGAAACAATGATGAAAATATCAGATGACTCATGCTAAAATCTCACAAGTTCAAATAATCCAAAGCAGTGCTGTCCAGCATTCTCAAGAATACATCATTTAATTAAACCTTTTATTCAATCCCTTGCATCACTGAAATGGCCTGTGTCACACAAGATCCCACTTGTCCGCATAACAACACTTTTTATTAGTTTTTTTTGCATTTATTATATGTGGGTGAGACTTCGATCAATTTCCATAGCAAGCAACAATTCCACAATGCAAAATCTCAGACTTAACAAATAAGGGAGACCAAGTTCTGTTCCCCAAATGACTCAAGAGGTGGTTTCATTTTATACGTTCACCTACCATACATCTCACTATTTATAGATAAATCCTCAATTGAATTTCCAACTTTCATTTTACTTAATTCTCTAGCATAAAACAGGTAAAGAAAGAGAAAAAGAAGAAAAATGCTGATAGCCAAAAAGATGCTGATAACCAAAGGATGCTGAACGCTGGGCCACGTGTTCCCCGCGTGGGCAATTAACTAGCACCCGAGGGCCTTAAAGCCGTGATGTCACACTCTTCCTTCCCAAGGTCATCAAGTCACCATGTTGCCACTTCTTTCCAAGGGATATTACGAAGCCATCATACTTGCTTCTTAAACCTTCAGCCATAACCTGTTATTGGCTTGGCCTCCCTTGCGGTTACTTCCACAGATACTCTTTCCACACATACAATCATTTCTATTGATACTTCTCTCTACACTTCTTCTCTTCGCGCTTCTTCCTCCTCTTTCTTGAAGTAGCCATAACAAAGCCCCTGTCTTTTAGCGCACCTTGCCCTCAAGGTGAGGATATCTAAGTTTGAATGAGTACAAAGGCTCTGATGTATTGTTTTAATCTGATGCGTCGGTCCATTTGACAAGAACCTCTGTATCTCTTTGACCGATTTTCCATATTCTTCTGCCCACGATCTGTTCAGGTTTAGATAAAACCTCCCCTTCTATGCCTACCAGCGGTAGAGTCTTAATTGCTTCATCTCTTACTTTGATTTGCTTCTTCAATTCTAAGACATGAAAAATGTGATGCATTTTTGTGGTTTGTGGAAGCTCCAATCAAATAAGCAACAATTCCTATTTTTCCTAAAATCTTATATGTGCCATAAAATCTTGTCGCAAGCTTAAGATTTCTTCTAAAGACACTGACGTTTGCAGATATGATTGCAGGAAGAGATAGAGATAATCCCCAATCTAGAACATTCTCTCAAATCTGTGTTTATTATATTGTGTCTTCATTCTAGCCTGAACCTTAGACAAATTTCCCTCCAGTAGGGCTAGGATCTGGTCTCTTCTCATAAGTTCCTCTTCAACTACTGCATTTGTCGCGGTTTCCCCAATATATTGTGCCAAACAGGGAGGCAAGAATATAAACTGCCTCGAAGGCGGTTGTCCCGATTGAGGAGTGCTGATTGGTGTTACACCACTATTCAACCAAGGCTAACAACTTCAACCAAGATTTGAGTTTATCACCAACATAACACCTCAAATACTACTTCAAACACATTTTTTAACAACTTCAGATTGACCATTTGATTGGGGTGGTAAGCAGTACTATAAGCAAGTCCAATCCCCTGTAGTTTGAACAGTTCCTTCCCAAATAAACCGGTAAAGATGGGGTCTTGGTCAATAATAATAGTTCCAAGTATTCCATAAAGTCTCACTATGTGGTCAAGAAATAAGTTGGATAAGAGTTGTTCCGGAATAGGTAAGAGTTGAAGAAAACTATACGGTTTAGTAGGATCAATTTTTGTTTGCATGCATACTTGACATTCCCAAATAAATTCCTTTTAAGTCCTTCCTCATTCCTTTCCAAAGGAATTTCGCTAAGGAATGGCTCGGAGTTTTATGGTAACCTAAATGCCCTCCAATTGAACTACAGTGTACCTAGTCCATAACGTTTCTTTTGAGGGCTAAATCCTCCCCAATAACGATCTTCCCCATTTTAAAAAGAACCCCATTTTGAAAAAAGTAAGGTTTAGAAGAAGTTATCTTTTCGAACCAGCTAGATGATCTCATTCATTATTGAATCAGTTTCATAAGTTGCCTTGACCTCTTCAAGCAAGTCCGGGTTGGGGTAGGATTGCATCATGATAGTTGGGCAGTTGTCCTTCTTGGATATTGTATCCACGTCTTTGTTTTCTCTTTCCTCCTTATACTCAATGATGAAATCAAAGCCCAGGAGTTAAGACACTCATTTTTGTTGCAATAGGCTCCAACCTTTTACTCCAAAAGGAACTTAAGGCACTGTTGGTCGGTCTTCACTATAAATGCATGCCCCATCAAATAAAGTCTCCATTTTTTTATGGCCAATTACAAAGCCAACAATTCCTTTCATAGGTAGAAAGGACTAAGGCCTCACTTTTAAGGATTGACTAAAAAAAGCTATTAGCTAATGCTCTTGCATTGAAATAGCCCCTATTCCTCCCCCTTCAGCATCACATTCATTCACCAACTTCTTGGTAAAATCTGGCAAAGCCAGTTTAGGGGGTTCCAATACTCCTTGAAAAGCTTCCTCGGCCTTTTTTGACCATGAAAATGAGTTTTCCTTAAGGAGAGCAATAACGGCGACAATGATAAGTCCATAGGTCTTAATAAACTTACGGTAGTAGCTAGTAAGTCCCAAAAATCCCCTAAAGGATTTAATTGTCCTAGGAATATTCCATTCCAACATTGCCTAAATCTTGGAAGGGTCGATCTTCAATCCTTTTTTGAGGTGTCCCAGAGTACTCAATTTCCTTACCAAAAAAAAAAAAAATCTGCATTTGTTAATCGTATTCCACGTGTGTCTCATGTACCTCTCGATTAGGGCTATAGATCAATATATCATTAAAAAAAATACCAAAACAAGCTTTCAAAGGAAATTTTTAAAATTTTTGCTCATCAGCCCCTAGAATGTGACTAGAGTATTAGTTAGCTCAAACGGCAAAACAAGAAACTCATAATTTCCCTCATGTGTTCTAAAAGTTGCTTTCTAAATATCTGACTCCCTCATTCTTACCTGATAGTAACCAAACCTCAAATCTAACTTGGAAAAAATAGTAGTCCCATGTAATTCGTTCAATAACTTATCCTTAATTATTTTTTAGTTTGGTGCCCAATAATCTACACACATCTACCAACTCTCGTCAGCCATCCTAATTAATAGCACGGGTGAGAGTAAGGACAGTGGTTATGTTATCTGAGCCACGTTTCAATCAACTCTTTTACTAGTCTCTTAATCTCACTTTTTTGGTAATATAGGTAGCAATAAGGTCTTACACTAATTAGTCCCAAATCATTCCTAAAAATGATTTGGTGCTTATGTTTCCAATTGGAGCCAGCCATTTACCCTCCTTAAACACACCTTCAAATTGTTGTAAATATTCTTTCACATAACCAGATGAATTCTCATAATCATCAGGTTTAGAGATATCTAAGAGCTTCAATACCACCCTTTTGTTTTCAAGGGCTGGGATTTTAGGCTAGTCACTCCCCTCAATTAGGGTCTCTTTAGCCTTGTTTAGTCCACGAAGGAATACCTCCCTCCCCTGATGATTAAACTTCATATGAAGGGCTAGAAAATCCCATACTATGGCTTCCAATGTTGTTAACCACTGTATTCCTAAAACCACATCACATCCTCCTAGTGCCTGAATTAAAAATTGATCAGGAAGTTAATACCTTGTAACTGTAGTTTAACATCTAGATAGGACCCATCTCCCTGTATAATGTCACCATTGGCAATCTGGACTTGTATGAGGACAGATTCCAACCTTTCCTATTTGAACTTCTTGGCAAACCCCAACTCTATGAAATTATTGTGCTTTCGAAGTCGATTAAAATCGCCCCTAATGCTCTATTGATCTTTCCTATAATCCACATCGTTTTAAAGTGAGAAATACCCATAATTGCATGCATTGAAATCTCAGCTAACTGCATCTTAGGGACATCAGCTTCTTAAGGTGGATGACTGATGATGCCCTACTCAGCATTGGGCTCTTTTAAATCTTCTTCTCTCACAGCCACTACCACGAAAAGTTTGGGATTCAAGCATTGTTGTCTCGAATTCCACTTCTTGTGGCAATTATAGCACAGCCTCTGCTCTCTTCTTTCCCTCGATTGAGCTGGAGAGATCCGGTGAACTACCATTTCCAGTTTGGTAGCAACTTCAAACCTGTTGCCCCAGGCATGGAATGATGACTAGTTTTTCAAAGGAGGATGTCTGACCCCTATTAGATTTCTTCCAGCTTGTGACAAACTCCTGGATTTTTGCCATTCCAGAAGACTTGTGGAGGATAGCCAGTCCAAGGAGGTTCATCGGACACTGTCTCATCCTTAAGGCTCCCTAAAAAGCAGCTCAGTTTTGTTGTTTCTGATACATCCCTCAATCAATTAAAAATAGATTCAAATTCTGTCTTGAAAACTGCCACGGTCAAACTTTGACAGAGCTTCTGTAGCTGTTCCAAGGAAAAGTCATAATCCATGCTTCAAATCTTGTGAGTAGGGCTTGAGTAAACCCTTCCCATTTATCAAAGTTGCCTGTTACTTGTACATGTTGGAACCATATTAATGCTTCCCCTTCCATGTAGATGGAAGTTATCAAAGTTTTTTGATTTTTAGGAGTCTGACAAATTTGGAAGTATTGCCTTGCCTTAAAAATTCACCATTCAAGGTTATCTTCATCAAATTGAGGAAAATAAATCCTCACATTGTGGTTAATGTTCCTCACTACTACTCTTCACGTCCTGATGGTAGTCATGTCCTAGGAGGCATCACTAGCTCTTCTTTGCATATGGGTGGTGGCTTTATCCTATGCGGTTGTGCCACTAGGATACATGGATATAATTCAAACATTAGACGCATTTGTTCGGTAAGGCTATTCATACTTTTTTCCAATCACTCTCAATGTTCATTGTTGAGTTGATCTGAATCATCCAATCGTTGGTTAATGCATTGCTCCATGCTCTCCATATGCCAGTTAGTCACAGACACCAATTCTAAGAGTTGATTGAAGTGAGTTCCCTCAGCCACCAAACTGGATTCGACACCACCCGTTAAGGTGTTGCTTAATTGTTTTTCAGGATGAAAGGCAGGAGCTGGGAATATTCCAGCTCAAGGAAACGGTGGATTAAATGAAGGAAAACATAGAAGGTTGCTCCAATTCGAAAAGGAGCAGGGTCTCCAATGCAAATAACTCTTCACCTGCATATATCTCACTATTTATAGATAAATCCTAAATTGAAATTCCAACCTGCATTTCACTGAATTCTTTAGCATAACATAGGTAAAGACAGAGAAAAAGAAGAAAAATGCAGATAACCAAAGAGATGCTGATAGCCAAACGATACTGCTGATTTGTTATGGTGGAGGCTGGGCCACATGCTCCCTATGTGATGCCTAAATCACATGCCATGAAGGTTGTACTTTGGAGGATCCAGATTAGCTACCATCTGAGGGACTTAGAGCTGCCACATCGCCCTCTTCCTTCCTGGGGTCATTAAGTCACCACGTTGCTTCTTCTTTCCCAGGGTAATTAAGCAGCCACGAAACTTGCTTCTTGAACCTTCCGATGTAACCTGTTACTAACTTTGTCTCCCTCACAATTACTTCTGCAAACACTCTTTCCACGCATGCAATTACTTCTGCCAACACTTCTCTCTACACCTCTATTCTTCCTCTTCCTTGAAGAAGCCATGACACTTAAAAACAATTTCTGACCAATATATATACATACACATTAAGATACAACTGCGTACAACACCTTTTTAATCTAAATCTTAAACTGCAAGTGTGAAGAATCTTTACATGACAAATCAAAGATAAATACCAAGATAACACTTTGTCACCAACAAAGCCAACATGAAAAATAAGAAATGTGTCAGAATAACCTGTATAACCGTATCGGGATGAAGGTCTTCAATCTTTTCAACACGGTAGCCAGGAGAATTCCTGAAAGTTATCCAAACCCTTCCTCAATGAATAGAAATTGTCATATAGATGAGCAAAACAGAGGACATTAATCTGAAGACAAAATGAGCAGATTAGGCTTGAACTACAACACAAGTAGCAGGAAAGAACCCTATAAATCCCAAGACATAGGTCCAACAACAAGAGGATACATCAAATTTATTAAGTGAAACTCTTCTCCATTCTAATATCCTGACATATCCAAAATTTTGATTATGAATAAATTCATCAGTTTCTAATGCAATGGTAGCAATCAGTAATTTTGATCTCAAAACCATGATATCTCCATTCATATTTGCCGAGTCGATTTCAAGATCCTTACCGCAGTCTTTATTATTAATAACATTGGTTATCTAATATGAAGTTTTCACAAGTACCAACTATAGAAAAGCTCTCTTGCCCACTACATGCTATCGAATTAATCTAACTAATGAAAACTCAAAGATCTAACATTAAAAAAAAACCCGCATTTCAAAAGGTGAGATTAAAGTTGGTGTATTCCTTCGAATTAATCTAACTAATGAAAACTCAAAGATCTAACATTAAAAAAAAACCCGCATTTCAAAAGGTGAGATTAAAGTTGGTGTATTCCTTTTTTTTTTTTTTGGGCTAAAGCCTGCAAATATGTTTTTTTCTTAAAAAACAAAAAAATGTCAAGAAACATTTGTGCTTGACACAAGAATGAATTGATGCCACGTGCACTGAAATTCTTGAAAGAACTATCCTTTTGTCAACAATAATTTCTTCCGTAAGTAGGATGGGGAGGGGATGTTGGTTAGGTCGAACTCAGGTTGACTTGCACAACTGCATTTCCCTCAAACCAAAAAAATGATATTGTAAGGATTATTGAAGCCTACATTATTCCCAAGCATAATAAGCCAGAAGAAATTAATTGCATGTCAAAATATAAAGTAGTAAGAATAAAAAATGAAAGAAGTTCAAGAAGTCCAACAGCCACTTGTTCTTCCATTTCCGAAGAATGTATGTTTTTTTCTTGGGCTAAGTAAGAATGTATGTTGCATAACAGCGCTAAAACAAAAGGAGGTTTAGAACTTACCCAGTGGTGCATGATCCACCAGAATTGTGAGAGAGAATGCCATCCAAATAAGAGCGGAATGATAAATCAAGATGAACAGTACCCTTGACTGAGTTCTTGATTTCCAGGACCTTGCACTTGACAAACTGCCCCTCATGATAGCCAGATAATGGTTCAGGCAACCATGCGCCTGTAAGTTCCGTGAAATGGACCTTACCATATAAATGAGGTCCAATTTGCACAAGCAAGCCACCAATACCTGGAAGTATCTTCCATATTCTGCCACCCAGAATGTCACCTTCATGAATATGAGATATTCCGATTTCTTCTGATGCAGCATTGCTCACATCACGGGCGTTAATAAATTCACTAGCTGGACCATTTAGAGAGGAAAATGGACGCAAAACCAAACGCAGCAGTCTTTTATCCCGATTCATCCTCAAAATATAGCCACAAACAATGCTTCCTGTCTTAAAACGCCTTTGAAACTCTTCAAGTTCATTAGGTTCAGAGGAACTATCAAGAATAAAAAGCTGGGCATTCACATGTCGAGAGACTGCCAGCCAAATCCAATCATTATCAACTTTATAGACATAGCCACTAACACGTTGTCCTGCTGAGAAATTGAAGTCTTCAACCATTAACTTGTCCTTTACAGCAATGGATCCTGAATTCCAATTGATTCATTTAGGACCTCCATAACTGAAACTTCTGTGCAACAGATTTTGTGATCATATTGAACATCATGATAGTGCACAACATAAAAGACAGCACGCTGACTTCGTTATTTTGATCATCTAATATAAGAGTTCCTAGCTATGTCATTCAAGTGTTTACCACAAATAGAGAACGTGCAGAATGGATATCAACACTTCAGTAAACCAAGTGTCAGACAAATGATCCTAAAATGATGGTTTTTATAGGTTTGTGAGAAGCTTTCATTCAACTATTCTTCTGCATTTGAGTTTGAATTTGTGAAATGCAAAAATTGTAGGTGGGCCAGGATCAGAGGCTCAGAGAAGAAAAGGCTGCATAATCCTGGCCGACATATCTCCATCAAGTACAATCCATCAACAACTACGGAGCAGCAAAAAATCAGTAACAGGGGTCAATCTATTCAGATTCTAGTTTTAAAAGGAGGCCTATGTATGAGGTTCTTACATCATGGTGTATAAGAATCAAATATATTTAACTTAATTCCTGTATTACAGAGATATTGTTTCTGTGGTTTCAATTTGTGATCTTCAATCAATAATGAAGCAACCTCATATTCAAGATTGCAAATGGAAATGTGTGAATGGCAGTGTGAGGTAATTTTAGTTATCTGCCAGATCAAAGTGGAAAACAGAATTTTTTAGATAATAATAAAAAGTTAGAAATATACCAAACTTGCTAACCACAGCCTCGCCCCCATCTCCCAATAATGGATACAAGGTATCACACCCCAGATTGCAATTCACAAGAGCATCCGTTAATGAATAATGAGACTGTTCTGCTAATGGTGACAAGCTCTGTACTACACTTCAATTCTGGTCAAATCTAGTAACTATGGTAAGAGGAATATTCAACACCTTCCAACACCAAGAACATGATACTTTTTTAGTCATTTCACGAGTAAAGTTCATACATTAATATACTACACCTAGCCCATTTCACCATGCATTTTGCTGTCTTTGAATTTGTGGTTTCATGAGAACTGAGAATAAGCACAAAATATGTGCAACTGCAACCAAATAATGGCACTAAACCCAATTACCCCTACCAAATAAAATATATGTTCTTTCCTCTTGTTCTTTTCACTGACCCGTCAAGACATCCTTAACAAAAGGGGGAGTTTGAATAAACATGATTTATTCTGCCAGCAGAGAAAATAAATTCACTCAGATTGGTTATTCCAAATATTAGTGATTGAAATAACATCAAGTTCAACACTGTTTCAAATATAAACAAGACCTGATTCCCCCAAACCAGCTTGACTAATTTCTGGAACCGCTTTCACAATATACAAACTGAAAAGAATTTCTAGCATAAACAGCTGGAGTTATAGTAGAAGCCATTCAACTGGAGTTCTTATATAAAAACTCCCCAAACAGCAGCTTCAAATAGTCAAAACCAGGACTAAATACAAATGTTTATCAACGGAAGCTGCCCATAAAAGACAAGTTTGTATCACTTCCAGAAACAATTAACCAAACAGGCTCTTCATAGGGTTAACCACCGCATTCTTTTATTATTTTAGGATTTCGCAAAACACTGATATGGATTTATGGTATGAGCAGATTTAATGATGCCAGTCCCATATTTTATTGCAACATGTTGTTGTTTCTATCCCCTTTTCATGCTTTAGGAGAGTACTGGTTTGTAAACAACTGAATGAAATATGGATCTCCCATCCATTGTCAACTTTCACGGCTTTGGGAAGGGAATTAAGTCATTCAGCCTAGCAGTTATACTGTGTTTTTGGCGATAAAGCATTTTAGAGCAGAGCATAGGATAAATTTTCAGAGAATCCTTTTTTCAGTTATAAAGAGTGAAGTGTTTTCTTTGCTTTGTTGATGCGTACAGCTCATAAACCTTTAAGAGAGTGCCTACTGGGCATCTAATCTGGTAAGAAAGTTTTACTAGACCACCTATTCTGTTCTTTGCTTGTACTATCTCTTAGGAGGATGTCATATCCATGCTTTGCAACTGGTCCTTTTTAATTTGATAATTTCTCCATTTTAAAGCACATGCAAAACAAAATTAAGGGAAAAAAAAAAAGCATATGAACAAACATCACAGTAGCTTTCACTTGCCTGCTATTAGTGAGGGTTTGACTGACAGTTCCCACTGGTAGCCTTTTTTATTGCTGTCATGTTGAGTATATTTCGCAACAATTCTAGCTGTCAGTGTCTGCCCCACTTTATAGTTGCAGAAGGGTTTTTCAACAGCATCAACTCCATCAGCTACCTGCACCCAGAACAGTCTTTTGTGCACAGCCGAGTAGGAAGATAATTCACTTATATCAAAAATGTAAATCATAGAGCAGAAAGAATCATTGACTAGAATTTCTCACCTCTGTTATATGAATCCTTCCACGGAAGCCAATTCCAAACTTTAATCTGAGCTCAAGAGGCTTCATCTCTGTAACCTGAAAAAAAGGTGCTTTATGAGGGTGTGGAGCATAAACAAGAGAAATTGATTTTTTAAAAAAACATCAAACTGGTAAAATGTGAAATTTTGAAGAGTGAAAATAATGGAATATTGCCAACCTCTGCCTGAACTACAGATCCAACATCATAGCTAGACTTCCTTTTTGCTCTTTTTGAACTAGAAGTCTCTGTGGCCTGACGAAGAGATTCTAGAAGCAAAAGTAACCTCCCAGCTGGTGAAGAGCTAGGAAGTGATATCACAGTGGCAACAACACTGCAAAAGTGAAGCATTTCAAAAAGCCATAAGCCAAATATTACATAATCACAAACATGTTATGCCTAGCACAACGGGGAAAAGAGGCATCATATAGACTACGGAAGACTGTTATTTGGAAAGCCTAGTGAACTGAGCCATTCTTTTGTTCCATATCACAAATACTAGAATAGAGCAAAGACATATGCTTCCTCCTAATAGCTAACCATTGAGTGAAACAAGCACCCGTACAAGGAACTTCCCCATTATACTAGGTTTTTTTTCTCCATTTGAAGCATGGCCAATGAGAATTTGCCAATGCCCCCTGTCCTACACAGGAACTCCTCTCCATGACCACTGGCAAAGAGCTCCCAGAGGGCAAAAACTCATGCAGATTTAGAACTACATAATCAAGAAACTTTACATCCTTTGCCCTTCTATTTATTATTCACTTAGATGACTATTTGACAGCACATCTATATAATTGCTAGTCAAAAGAACCCCGTCTAGTAACCTAGACCATGTCCATTAGAAATCGCCAAGCAAAAGGTCATCTTTCGTCCAAGACAACACAGCCTTAATTCTCAACAAATGCTGCATCAGTTGAAACAAATTACAACATAAAATATGTAAAACGGCAACTCTACTAATGTTCCTCTACTTTTCATGCCTTTATTTACACAACTAGCAATGTAAAGGTTATAAAAGTTAAGGGTAAAGTTGTGTTTGCGACGAAGCATATATAGAATAAAATTTGAGAAACAACTTTGATAAGCCATACAATGCCTACCAGAAAGATGACTAAAAATGTGACAAACTAA
Organism: Nepenthes gracilis; assembly: GCA_033239525.1. Taxonomy (NCBI): domain Eukaryota; kingdom Viridiplantae; phylum Streptophyta; class Magnoliopsida; order Caryophyllales; family Nepenthaceae; genus Nepenthes; species Nepenthes gracilis. The sequence continues at coordinate 13,499,745 of BSYO01000019.1, read as the reverse complement.
TGAAGAAAAAAAAAGACTAGAGGAAAATAATATTACAAAAGTTTAAAAAATAACAGTAGGCAAACAAGAGTGAATTACAAAATCTGAAAAATGGTGCAGGTCCCGATGGCATATCTGTAGAAAGGGGCAATATAGATACATCGTTTCTGCAGCACTAGGAACCACCCCACTATCCCAGATGACTCTCTCTCAGTGCCCTTCCTGAACAACCAAGGAGAGGGGACATCCTAGTGCGTAAGTCTTCCATATCATGGAGTCTGAGAAGGATCTTATGTAAACAACCATACCTCTTGTACCAAAAAGATTATTCCGCAATTCGAAATCTGAAGCTTTGAGTTATAATGAAGCAACCCTAATACTAAGCCAAGAGTCACGGATGGCCAAGAAGTATAGAAGTTATGTGCCACAAGGATGTGACACGTAGATAGAAGATGCCCGCATGTACAGCTCATGTATACAAAAATGTATGTGTAAAATAGATAATTGTTTAGGAGATTCTAAAAAATTTTAGAGTAGCCTAGATAGTTATAAAAAAGGAGGGAAGACATATACTTTAGGATGTTCTTGAGTAGGGGGGTGTGAGGATTTTAGAATATTCTAAAGGAAAAATATTTATAAAGAATGCTCTAGAAGGTCAATCCTAGCCACCCATAGTGGAAGATGGAAGGATGATCCTAGCTCTTGATTAAGAAGTTAGCATTCCTATATAAATAGATAAACTCCTCTCATTTAAAACAAGCTTAAACAGTCAGAGAACAAGCAATTTAAGCAAAGCCAATGAGTGGTGTGTAATCAAGGAGGTGGCTAGTCTCGAAGGGCTAGATGGTAGCTTCCTAGGTGAGCTTACGAGATTGAATATCGGAGAGATACTCTATACTCTTATACTCAATTTCTATAATAAAGAATGTTTCCTCCCCAAATTGTCTTTGCAAACTTTGGGGTGGAGCCAACAAGAAAGCTGACTTATTTACATCACATGGGGTGCTCTAAGTAAGTGTGGCGTGGATGACTGATGGAAAAGTATCATCAAGTGACTTAAGCATCCCTCTCCACCAATGTTTATTTGGACAAAAGGCGTTAAAAAGTTACATATTATCCTTTGCATAAAAATGTATAAAACTTTTTTCTACCAGCATACACAGAAGTTAAAGATAGTTCAAGCATGAAAGATTTACCTTTCTCCACTCGAAAATTGCCTTCGAGAAAGCTTTTGAGTGTTGTAGTCACTCAATCCCGCATATCCTATAGCATAATTATATTCTGGTAGGGAAAGTACCTACTTCCGCAATCACATTATCAAAATAAGTTTCACACATTTAACAAATTGAACGAGTTATATGTTCTATACACTTTCAATGCATTAAAACAAAAACTAGATACTTGCCAAGTATTCCTCTTTCACAATTTCTACAGTTGCATTTACTGTAGTATGCACCTTCAGATCCTCACATGCTTCTCTTTTGCGCTTCTGAAATTAAGAATAAATAAGTAGATAGTAAAAGGACGAAAATAATGGTCGGAGGAGAACAGACTTATGCCAACTCTGCCCATTCATTGCAGTTTCAAGTTCATGAATAAGGAGACAATGCATGCCCTACACCATAAGCCCTCCAATCTAGCACCACTACTAGGAAGATGATGTCATCTGCTCTTTCCTCTTTTTACTGATGGGATTCGAATGAATTTGGCCAATGGAATGAAATCATTCACATGGTTACAATTGTGGTCACATAAGCGGTGTATAATGGATGCTAGTTTATACTTTGAGATCATCCAGACCAGGTGGTGGTTAAGGACTACAAAATGATTCTAATGCTGAGATTTGTAATGATGTGACTCAAAATCCCCATCAACAATATTAATTTGACAGGTTTTCAGTGATTTTCAACATAGAGAAACTGAATAATACAACTAATAAAACTGTTAGGTAATGGTGCATCTCCATTTAACTACCAATATACAGCATATGCAACCATTTTCAAATTATAGACAGTCACTGAGTCTATAGCCTATCAGCTTTCTCAAATCAGTGGCATTTTTTTCCTTTGATTCTGCTATGTTAAGAAAGCCTCATCCTAATGAAACCCATGGAGAGACAGGTGTTATCAAAATATGTAAGGCATAGCACCTTTGGCTCTTTTGGTGGATGATTACAAGAGAGAGGAATAGCCAAATTTTTTTAAGGAAGAATGTCCTACAGGTTCTCAAACTGTGTTTTGAAGATTCCAACATTTGTGACTCATGAGTCAATTTTTGTTTTTTGTATTTCTGGTAATAAAAGGGATTTATAACCCTTTGTCTTTCGAATGGGAAAGATGTTTGTTGCAATTAAAAAAATTGCAATCTAGAAGATTGGCATCCCTTTGTTATCATGATAAACCAATTTCATTAAAATCAAATGCATGCACACACCTTTCCCCCACTCCCCACACCTGGGCTGAACACAAAACTCACATTGACACCCACCACCATCCACGCTTCATTCAAACAAATGCACAGACACACCCAAGCTTACACGCACAAGCAACCCACATATATATGCAAACATGCCCAGAGAGAGTGGAGAGAGAAGAGAAAACAGATAGCTTCACACAACTCATTGACAACCTTCTTGGAAGCTGGAATTCTTGAAATATCTTCTCCGTTTCTGTTAACAAATTCAGGTTTCAGAGACAAATCTACTAGCCGCTCAGCCTTGGCAATATCAAGAACCACAGCTTGGACGGTGAAGCCGGCATCAATAGTCATTCCACCCACTGCAAAATGACAATCAACAAAAGAAACTATTTGCTACAAGAAGACTGACCCATTTTAACATACCAACCAATTGCAATGGACAAAAGACTTACATTGATACTGTGTAATGAAACCAAAAACATTGGTGCAATGTTCAAAGCTAATAACAACTCCAAAATCCTTTACTTCATTTATCTTTCCCTTGACGACACAGCCAATGTTAAAATTTTCCGCCCAATTTAACTCCAAACTTCTTGAATCTGTAACCTGAAGCTCAGCAATCTGAACATTATATGTAGTTAACTTTTAGTAAGAGTTTGCAAAACCACATCTGTCCAAAAGAATTCAGAAAAGATGGAGATAATACATATTGAAGACACTAAAATGAGACAAAATACAAGAACAATTTGCATGCCTAAATTTTTTAACAGGAACCTATATCCACTAAGAGCGAGAATGAAATCTATGAAGCTTCAAAGCCAATCATGATATTGAAGGATAGGGCCTTTTGGAGCCACTCCAGAACATTGCATAGTGTAACAGTCAGAACCAGTGAGGAAAAAAGGGTAACGATAATGATATCTCCATCCAGAGAGTCAGTCCTAGTGCATTGCAACACAAAAGAGTAGGAAGAATAAATGCAATCACAGAAATGATAGGCAAGGCTCTGCTGTTTTCTGAAAAGCAAAGTACATTGAGAATTCTCCTGAAGGAACACCTAAATTGAACCATAGGTTCACTTCCAACTTAAAAAAAAGTCTCATGTCCAGGACTACCATATTATCGTCTCTTGTGCTGTAATTGTACAGTGGATGTGATGTTGCCAAAACTTAACGCAGCATTTTGAAAACTGTTTCACATAAGCAACGTGGCTGTTCCATGAAATTTCGTAGAGTAGAAAAATAACCAAATTAGACACGATAAAATTGACATTCTAAATAACAATTTTCACAAATGAAAGATCAACATGAAGATAATTTTAATTGGCGATACAACAGCATACTCCATTATTTAGGAAATGTTCAGCCCATTTGAATCATAGAATGACATGCTCTAACAAAACCATAAGCTAGCAATTGCATCATCAAGAATTGGCAAGAAACTGTACACTAATTCATTACCAGAGATTACTCACAACTCAACAAGCAGAATTATGGTGGCCAGGTGACATGGTGAAATGCAATGTAAAAGGTGATAAGATACTAAAACTAATGGAAAACTTTTATCGGATTGATCTTTAACCAACTATACTTTGTGGATTGGAAAGTTAATCAATTAAGAAGCAACATATAAAAAAAAGTTATCATCTGCAACTCTAAAACATAAAATAAGATTCACACATCAATTTAAGAATACCACCAATAGAAGAGGGACAAAGAAAGGGCTTTTAAGATGGTTCGTACACCTAAAACATAAGTGAAATGCTGATTGGTGATATAATGTGTTATTGTGGATGGTTACATGGAATAAGAAAAGAAGAGGTAGGCTTAACAACCTTGGGTGATTTTATTAACTTCAACTTTAAGAGGTGGAGTGATTTGAGCTTTTAAATGTGTGAGTTCAAGAAGCTATTTGAAAAAAAAAAAAAAAAAAAAAGAAGTGTTGACTAATGGGGGCTTTTAAAAATGAAGTAGATGAGTTTTCAGAAAATGAACCCAAATTGATCTAAACATATTTTTCCTTTCATTAAATTGGGCCAGCACTGCCGCCCTCAACTATAAAAAATAAAACGAAAAAGAAGCTTCATTTTTTTATATTTCTCATTATTATTAAGGAAGAATAGAAAGAAAAGTGGTTCAGTGACTACTCAATTTGTTTATGTCCTGATCAGTTTGCAACTATGTATTTTGCTCGATTTAGAGATGTGTTCCGTTAGGCGTCTTTTCTTGCTGCCAATTTCATCTTCTCCATCCCATTGCATTAATCTTAGCTGCCACCATGACCCATAGCAGCACCAACATTGTTCTTACTCTCTTTGCCAGCTCTCTATGCTCTCCTTTTTCTTTTGCTGTATACTTCTCAATGCCGTCTGATTTCCCCTTAAAATGCTGCTACTAATGATTTCCTCTCTATCTTTTTTTGTTAATGCTGATGCTTTTCTCAATTGATAATAATAATTTACTTGAGGGTGAGCATAGGAAAATGACGACAATGTTTTATTGTGAACTAGTGTTCACTGGTTCAAACAATGGAAACAGTCTTTATATTGCAAGGGAAGATTGCATACATCTAACTTTCCCTAGACCTCATAATGAAGTTGTGTACTGGGATGCCCTTATAGCATATCATTTTTTTTTTTCCAATGGTGAATATGTTAAGTGTAACTACTAAAAAAACATGAGAAAAATGAATAATGCTATCATCGAAAGAAGAATCAAGGGAGAGAGATATACATTTTCCCTTCCAGCTCACCAGTCAATTTATGCAAGTGAAAATAGAAATGCATTACAATGTTATTCATCAATCGAACCTTCACCAATACATGAGATGGAGAATATTGGAGCATTCCGATAAGTGTAGGCTGCATAAGAGGAATCTCCTATGATAAATCAAAAGAGACAATGTCATCACCCGCTAATGAGCTGTTTGGGCTGCTAATACCTAACTTATTGCTTGACTCATGCACAACAGTCCCAGCCCCTAATCAAACCTTTCCAACCAAGAGCTAGTTCGCCACTTCTACACCACTTTGTTCAAGTAACATACATATTGACCTCACTCTGAAAAAGTTCTATAACTTAAATCAACAAGGATGAGAACAGTTACTGACTGGATGACAGCAAACCATAGAATTTTTGAAAAGTGAATAAGACAGCAGTGACCTTATTAAGGTTAAAGACTAAAAAACCTTCGTCAAAAACAGCAATATAAGGGGAAAATTAAGGATGTACAGCTTCTTAGATTCAGATTATGAGTATTTGCTTACTTTGTCAATGCATGAACCATTCATGGAGCACAAAAGAAATAAAAAGGTGAAAAAAGGAACAGAATCTTTAAACAGAACAAGAAGGAAAAGCAAAATCATAAAATGAATAAAGTGGACAATGGAAGATGAAGCAAGGAATCTAATCAGCAAATGATAACTAGTCAGCTATGTGAACATCTAATATAGTTCAATTGTAAAGTGCTTCAGCTCTCCAAGATGTCTTAGCCTAAGTGTTTTTCAAGTAAAAATGAACATAACAATATATTAAATAAGCGCACACATTCTTCCTATCAATGTACAATCCGCACCTTCTCCGCAGTGAGGAAGTAAGATTGAAGGAAGGATGCATTTGAGGATGAGCAACAGGACTGCTTCAATGATACTGTTATTTGACCACTTTCACTATTAACCTGGAAACAAGGATAGACGAGTTCAAAACTGAACAGCATTCTAATCAAATAAATCAGAAGTTCAGTTCCTAGTAGTTACATCAAGAATGTGACTCCGAACAGATTGTCCAATATAGAAGGCTTCAGACGTATCAACTTCTTGGTCATCCGCAGCCTTAAAGAAAATGGGATAACATCAGACCATAAAGATAGAAAATTAAAAAAAAAAAAAAACAGGTTCAAAAACAATAGAAGAGAGGGACAGAATACCTTTTTTCTTGGACAGAAACCAGTCAAGCGCCCAAGAAACCGGACAAAACAGCCAGTTCCAATTATGTTACAGATGTATCCCTAGAAGTTATTTTGGATCAAGAACATGGAACCAGTTACTATATGATTAGGCAAAAATTCAATAACTATCAGGTAAAGTTCCATCGTCTGCAATTTTATTAACAAGAAAAATTTTTACATGGATCACAGAATGGGGATGGATCTGCATATAATCTAAAGGGAGTTCTTGAGCAGCTTGAATAAGAGAAAATTTTGCAGTAAGTACCAAATTGTTTCCCTCAATATCTGCATAAATTAAGAACGGTTTAGAAACATCAATTCCAAAATCAAGATTAACAAATTCATTTACATTTTTCCAAATAAAGCCAACTGCTCTTTCTTTTCCATCTCAGAAGATATCTGAGACAAAAGATTATAGATAAGTCATGCAACTGCAAGCAAAGCAATTTCAGGACTTGAGAAAAACTGTGCAAAGATATACCAAGTGAACACATTCAAGCACTGAAAGCAAAGCAGTTGGCAACCATGCAGATCAGTCATGATCAAGATCTTTGCACCAAGCCTATAGAAAGGTTCAATAAGACACCTCAAATCACAAAATCATGCCAATTTTTCACATTGAAGTCAACAAAAGATTCAGAATGTGAAGAAAATCAGTAAATAAAATAAAGTCATATTTTGAAACCCACATCATTTTCTTAAGGTAGATGGACCAGGTACTGGGGCTAGTTCATATAAGTCTATTCTTTTCCCATCCTAAATTGTTCTGATTTCATGATAGAGAAATCAGCTGCTGGAGCTAAGCAAGGTCTTGAACAATAATCTTCCCCAGCAGTGAACTATGGTGCATTAACAATGTCCAGAGCTTTCCCATTTAGAACAATTTAGTTAAGTCAAAGAATTTGTTGGATTGCTCAACATGTTACAGTGTGGCCGTAATGCTGATGAACAAAGTGACACAGATCCTCTTAGACCTCACCTGCCAAAATGTCACAATCCAACTTTAACACAGCAAAATCGAATGCTCAATGCCAAGACTTCCAAGTTAAGGCCAGCCTCACTTAATTCAAGCATCCAAAAGTCCAGCATATGACATTTAGCCACGAGAGGATTGCAAATCAAACCCCTCACAACAGGTCCAGCATTGTTCACCTAAACTTCAAGGATCTAGCACCCCTCCATCAAGCAACTACAGTTATACCAATTGCATCTCAACATCAGGCTCACCTTTGAGATAGCAATTGCCCGTCAACGAGTCCTCATGTCCTCTCAATGCTTGCAAACATCCTCATCAATTCACTATCTACCACTTTGATACACAGAAACCCCAACATCTCATCGACAAAGGCTTAGCAGTTCACCGGTGCACACCACTCATGCCCAGAAGCATTATCCCAAATACACGAGCTCCCTAAACCTTTATCCTATCGTGTGCTCTTCACACTAATGAAGGCAACTTGAACCATAATGCATCATGATCAGCCGAGTATGTAACATGTCACAACCCTCGAGTCTCAACAAATAAAATACCAGTATCTTGATCTCAATCCCACAGCACCGTGTCATTATGTCACCAGCATTTGGATGCCTCGAGGCACCCAGCATACCTCTACCCTTAGAGGACTATCCCCTCAAGCAGTATTACTAGCAGAGCATCCGAAATGTGTATGAGGCTCATAAGCTCTACCTCAACGCCTATCCACACTAACAAGCCCTATGGCCATCACTAGGCAATATCCCCTCAGCCACTGGCTAGTGAAGGACCTAGGCTATTCTCTCGACATGCCTTACAGCCCGATCCCCATTCTGCTAGCTCCCTTAGGTGATATCTAGTGCCTAATGCACTACAACCCTGGGAGTGGTGGAGAGCTTGAGACCATGGTGTCCCTGTAGAGGGTTCTAGACTACGATGAGATTTTCAAGAGCAGACATTTATGCCCCCAAAAATATCAAAATGGAACATCTTGATCAAGTGCTTGTACCAAACTTCGTTGCAATTCCATATTCCCACTTAGGACTCACTTTGGATCTCTCGATCCGTAGGAAAATTATCTCATTGATCCGGTCAAACTCATTTACCCCGTGTCAGTGTGGGAACCATCAATGCAGTCACAATCAATGACATTGTCACCCATGCCACTGCCGCATCAAAAGCGAATCCAGCAAGCTACAAGTCCAACCCCTAGTGCTTGTCAAGATACTCATGCCACACACAACTCCAAGGTGTCAATGCTTGTCGACACCTTGACTTGTCAAAAGACTCAAGCTATGTCAAACTCTACACAATTCAATTCTTTTTTAAATCTAAATTGTTTTGATTCCATGAGAGAGAAGGTGACCACTAAAGCAAAGCAAGGTTTTGAACATGATTCTTCCCTCAGTGGTGATTATTGGACATCAACTAGGTCCAAAGCTTTCATCATGTGCAGCAATTTAAGGCAAAAAGTTTGGTCTCAACTGGAGGGATTTAACATGTATGTTACATTGTGATCATAATGCTGATGAACAATGGTGCTGGGATCCTCCTGGACATTTAAGCTTCCAAAGCCATCCTATAGATGACAAAGTTGCATTCCATGTTCATTTATCTCTAAGAGGCATGAGCTATATGGATGATAGATTCTTTAAGAAGGTAATTCTCCACGGAGTTCAGCCATACTTTGTGGAGCACTCAATGACATTTTTCTCATGGTAATTGACAATAAGAGTTCCAGTTGGCTACTTTAGACTGAAAAAGGTTAGGTCTGCCATCTGAAAGTTTTTAAGATAGAGCTTTTAACTAGTTTCAAGAAATGAGAGGAAAAGAGGTGGATAAATATTCAAAAAGCAACAAAAAAAGCTTCAAAAACAAGAAAACTTGAACTAGAATTTTCAGTCTGCAAGACAAAGGCCAGAAATGCGTTGGTATACAAATGGACATGATGGGCAAAAAGACTATACAAGATGTCAGCAACTCAAAAAGACATCATCAGCAGTGCATAGAAGCTTCTTTTTCACCGATGATAAGGGATTTAAATCATTTTTTTCAAAAACTCAGTAGACAAATGTTATATGAAACAATGCAACATGGATTTATTTTCTTACATGAGAAAGACGGACAGAATGAGCCATGTTACATTAGTAAAAGTTGTCCTATTGAACCCTAGAGGTCATACATTCAAACTACAAAAATAATCTTTTTACTATGTAAAACTATAGACATATGGTGCTCCCTAGAACCCACAAAGTGCTAATGTCCTTGCATTGGGTCGCTCTTTCACACGAGAAAGATGGAGTGAAAGCTAATGCCACCATAGAACACAATATATGCAAGACAAGAATGGCAGATTCCATGATTGGATTTACCTTCTTGCAGAAAGAGTTACTAATGATGGCCAACTATGAAGGATTTTATATATTGAAACTTTTTGCAAGGTGAAGAAAAGGAAAATCACACTGAGACATAAATCTGGAAGACTGTCACAATCAATAATTGCAGCTCACTTTTCCTATAATTTGGTAGCAACTCAGAGAGCATTTAGAGCAGTGGCAACCTTCCAAAGATACTGATTCTGGGGGGGCAGGGATGGGGGGGCTTGATCTAGTTAAATCTGGTGTTAAGTGTAACTGAGAATGGCATGAATTTCCTACAGTGGATTAAACAGAACAGGAGTCAGCAGGAACTGTAGAGTTCAACACCAATGCAAACATTTCATTTGCACCGGATGAAATAAAATATAAACACATTGAAGCAATCCTTTATGGCATCATTGGTTTATGACTGTTCATTTTTTTTATATTCAAGACAGCATTTTTAATTGTTAGCTTCATGAATTACACAATTTCTAGATTAAGTACGATCACGTGAAAGAAATCCACAAACTTCCAATGTCAACATGTATATCAATGGGATCTGACTATAATGCAAGTTGACAAAATGGAGGGAACCTTAAAATCTAGCCAAAAGCATAAGTGCCTCTGCACCAGAACTAGAAAGTTTTCACGAAATTAGTCACTAGGAACTTGGAAGGATGACTCTTCATCTTCCAAAGCGCTTCAAGTTCAATTCTTCTTTCTCCATAAAAACCAAAATAAACAATGAAAGAAAAACCAAAAAACAAATGCATGAAGAAACCAAAAAAATCAAATGAAGAATCCAAATCCAAGCCTTCTCATTATATCTCCTTCCTCAAGTCCTTTCCAGGCAAAGCCCAAGGGAGGATAACTCTTCATCCTTCAAAGTGCTTATATTTCTTTTTCTCCATAGAAATCAGAAAAAACAATGAATGAAGAAGCTGAAAAAAAAATGAAGAAACCAAAATCCAAGACTTACTATATCTCCTTCCTCACATCCTTTCCAAGCGTAGCCCAACAAATGACTCTTCACCACCAAAGCTCTTAAATTTCTCATTCTCCATAGGAATCAGAAAATCAACAAATGAGGAAACAGAAAAGTGAATGCAGAATCCAAATCCAAACCATCTCCTAATATCCCCTTCCTTAAGTCCTTTCCAAGAGCGCCCCAAGAAAAGAAAGGCCCACAGAATTAGAACAAACCAAACAAATTACAGGAGAAGTATATGGCAGTACCTGCTCACCAGTTTCATTGCACATATTGCTGCATGCCTTGGTAAGAGTTTCAAGAATGTCGTTCTTTACAGACAAATAACATCAGAAAGAATGGACTGGGAGATGATAATTTATATGTTCACTTTAAATTTTAAATTCCAATATATGTTGATTTAGAAATTTCAAAGAGTGAAACAAGAATGAAGTAAATAGGCAGTTTCCCTAACACTTGCCCAATATACATGCAGTGCAACACATAATTTCCAACACCTATACAGTATGAGAGTATTCATCTTTCAAAGCATATTAGTAACTTCCCAAAACAATTAACAGCCAAAATATCTCACAGGAAGTATACACCGTTTTTTTTCCAAATTCTATTCAATTCAAAAGTTTGCATCCTACCATGCACCAGACAAGTTCAATACTGGTATTAGAAGGATGAGCATTGTCCTAAGCCAAAAAGAATGCATAAAAAATCATTGGTCAACCTTCCAGTTGCTAAAGAATAACGGCATTCAATTTGACAACTTAAAGTAACTTCTTTAACAAGGGTAGGCTAGCAAGCCATGAAGATGGATCAGAGACAGCAAAGAAATCTGGGGGAAAATATTAACCAAGAAAAAAAATTCACAAAAACCATCATAAAAAAAAAAAGTGGTACACATAATAATTTACCCAGAACCAACAGCTCAGGAAATTCATGTCCAGGCTTCAGCAGTGACTTCATCAAAGAAGCAAGCCCTGAACAATAAAGCACTACTGTCAGCATACAACAATCATCAATTCAGTCAAGTCAGTGTCACACAAACACACTAACACACATACCCTGATGATCTGCCAAATGTTCAATAAAAATTGTACCCTTCATGTTGCCTTTTACATTAACATGCAGAAGCACAGCACGAGAAGTTACATGCTCCACAACTCCAGAAACCAGGCTACCCAACTTGACCACATCATCTTCAGAAACCCTGACAACCAATAATCCAAGCTTTAACTGCATATTATGAAGTGATTCATATATGCCATCATAAAACAACAAGACATAAGATGATATTTTGATATATGATTGAAACTACAGCTTTGGACCAAAAAATGGGCGATGGAGGAAAGATTAATAAAAGGTCAAAAAAGTCAAATATCAGAAATTCAAGCCTTCTTAATTTCAACAATAGTGTCAACATTAGATATGCAATCTCTGCCCCTTTCTGTCTATTATCCCGCATTCTCTATAAGCAACCATCTCTATATAACACCACACTGAAAGCCTAAATACAGACAACTATGTTGTTCTGACAATGTTCGTGCACAAGTTGATACCAGCTTCTCACATTTATCAATTGCTATATTTCTCATATAAGGCAACAGAGGGAGTAATCCATATAGCATTTGCTTAGCATCAATTCATCTCACAGAGTTTAACCTCCATAACAATGGAATGATCATTCATCAAGGGAAGCAAAACAGTTATACCTACAAATGAGGGAATAGCGATTACACTGAATCACCATTCTATTGCGTAATAAGGCAAACATACGATTCGAGATGACCACTTATATCAATGGTTTTCCCTTTGAATAAATATATCGATTCCCAAGGAATATAAATTTCAATGATTAATGAATCAAATTTAAGACTCAGAATAAAAACTTATAGCAAACTAGGGGTAGTGTGTCAGTCCAGATCACAAAAAACATAGTAATTCCAAAACGATGAACATTTCTATGCTTAATTAATCAAATTTAAAAATTGGAGGAGGCATTCCTATAGCAAACTAGGAAGCATGCACAATTCTTCTGGGGTAGTGTGTCAATGTCAAATATATATCTGACACTGACACTTCCAAACACATGCTGGGCATGTTCAGAATGTTTTGTTTAACTAGAGCATGCTGGGGACAAGTAGGGCACATGTTTTGGCTCTTTTTTAATTCTCGAAACAAAATATTAGCCCTATATGTAAACTTAGTTTTGTACTAATTAGTGAAAAAATAAAAAACATGGTCTCATTATAACCCATTACTTACAAAAAATAGAGAGAAAGCATGCTTGTCATTTTTCAAACAAGTAATCCAAAGCAAGAGATAGTAAAAAATGAGTTTCATGGCTATTTTGCCTCAACCAAGAAAAATAGTGGGACACAAATCTTATAATCTATTAATATGTCATTTGCATGTGTGTGGAGTCTTAAGAGTTTATTTACCCTAAAGAAGTGTTGTTGTACGGATATATTTTCATATTTATAAAAACTTGGGGTTTAGGTTAATGTGGTAATTTAGAAAAATTGTGTCACCGTGTATATGCTTCTTAGAAAGCAAACATATGGCCAAAAAGATTGGCATGCCAATAATTAAAATCAAGACCTACAAAGCCTAAAATCTTATATATGGGTAGTGCCATATGAACCCATTTTTGTGATTATGTTTCCGATCCAATCCAACGCAATAGCTCCAATAGTTGATGGTGCAATGAAGTCCTTTCTCACTACAACACTCAGGGTTTCAAACCTACAGGCCCTAACTCTAGATTGCCCCCACCATCCATCAAGTCACTATCACTTGCCAATTTCCCAAGTTTACATTTCTGTGTTGATGTCTCAAGTGTCAAATCATCTAAAATGCCAAACCACTTGGGTACTAGGTCCCCCATGAGTGGGATGACTTAACCATGATTCATAACTGGAAAATTTAACGTCTATGTTTCAAGTGTCGATCCATTTTAAATGCCTTTATCTTATTCTAACTTCTATGCACCCTATTTACCTTAGCACGGATCGTTCTTTTCTAATTTGTGGAGGATAAGATTCATCATCAAGAGAAAAATAGCCCAGACCGTCAGCTAAGGCCCCTAAATCATCGTTTAGTAATAAAGGTAGGAAGGCAAAGACAGCCAACATATCTATCAGAGTCAAATTGCTCATTCATCTCACATACTCATATTAAATAATATTCATATATCTTCAACCAATCTATCTTAATCCTATCCACATAACATATTGTTCAATTTCCCAATTTTATCAACAACATGTCCAAGGTATTAAATTTCTGTTTGTCTTTGAAGAATTTCTAGAATGTTGATATAAATTGTTCAGTATCCTGCACCAAAAACAACTAAAATTTCATTTCATGTAACCAGTTTCACTCCTACTCATATTATGCCAATGAACTACAAATGCCAACATCTAATTTTGACAGTACTACACTAACTTGCCCTCAAGACAATAAACATAGTGCAGAACACCTTAACACGTTTAATAATGATGTCTATAATAAAATTAGGTAGGTAAGGAGAGACAACAGTTCCTTTATGTGAAAATACCATACTTCTAGAAATTTGAACCTCCTATAGTCTCAATGGGTTATCAGGCGTTCATAGATATCCTTGATGAAATCCCCATATCTAGACATGCTCATCGCTTCAGGAATCCAGTGCAGAGCTTCCTGAACTTATTGTAATCCCTCTCTTGCATGTCAACACCTCAAAAAATTCTCAATTCCTTTCCTCTTAAGATTTCCCAAATATTACACCAGAATACATAAAGAACTATCAGCCTACAAAAGTTAAAAATCAAACTTGGAGCATACCTAGTCGGAGATATTATGAAACTGAGATTGATACGCCGAGAAGCAGGAATTGAACTTGTTACCCTGCATTTAACTACTTCCCCAACATGGTACCTCGAACGAATGTCACACCCTGGCTCTAACCCCAGTTCAGATCTGTACAAAATAATCAAAAATCAACAGTAGCGCTGACATGCAAGTGAAAACAGAAAATAGAAGATATTTAACATTCCAAACCAGAAGCCCTTAAAGTTAAGGGGGTAACATCAGGAACAGAGAACTGACAAAAACCATGATACACAAGAATAAGGATGAGAACAATTTAAAAGGTATAAATTCCTCTTCTTTGTGGCTGAGGCTGAGAAAGACCTATGCAAAATAGAAAATTCAGGATGCGCCTGATGGGTATCCACAATGCACACAAACTCTATCAGCCTAAATTGTGTTCAGTTCCTCATGACACATTCATAATTGATCTCTATTGAAATCACCTGTGTCACGTTCTAAATTTGCCATGCATTGTTTTTTCTACTGCATCTGTCTGCTGCTTCAGTGGGAACATAAATTCAGAAAAAGGATTTAAATTCATATATAATTATTGAGAGCAGAAACTTCTATTTTAACCATGGTTCCAGCAAACTGTTCTCATGATTTGCAAGCATAGAACAGATTATGGAAGCCAAAAATTAAGAAAAGAGGATACCAGAAATTGAACATTACAAATTACAGCAGAGATAAAACAATATCAAAGAACCATGATTTTGACACATTCTGACATTTTATCACCAATAACAGTTCATAACCATTGATGTAGCACAAGTTGTAGACATATATGACCATTTACTACAACTAAATACATATCAGCAGTGAACAATAAAATGTGCATGGACTAAAAAGATTTCAGAATAGAACAAGCCTGGGTGCAAATCCTTGGACTCCATTGTAAAATCGAACAAAGCATCCATATATTTCAACCTTTGTAATCCACCCATGAGTTACTAACCCAACAGTAGCATCAGCATAGGAAGAAAGAATACTGAGCTTTGATTTCACCTGAAATAAATTATAGTTGCTTTAACCATGAACGGGACTGAATTATAAGAAAGGGAGAAGGAGCAATACTCACAAAACTGTGGTAACAAGCCAAAGCTGCAAAATTATTCAAAAAAACAAAGCAGTAACCATGGTCATCTAAAGCACATAGCATCTTGGTACACAAATATAAGAATTGGGAGGGACAAGAAGCATAGATTAGTATAATAGTGCAGGATCAAGACAGCCACTCAGCTGCTATAAACAGACCATCAGAAGATCTCTACCCTCCCTCTCCACTATCTATTTACAAGTGAGGTCGATATCATAGGGTTCTTATAAGGTTTAAGCTGGCAAAAGGGTTTGACCGCAAAGGATTCAATAGATATATTTGATCAGAAAAAAGGATTCAATAGATAAAACCTAGGGACTGAAGAATTTGCTGTTGTTGTGTTGATGTAATGGGATAAAATGATTTCTTCTTCCATTTTGATGCATGCTTAAAAAGGGTGTCCTAGTACATAGAATTTCTGCAGTGTGGGATTGAAAAGGTTTAGATGTACACAATCTTACCCTAAATTACGTAGAAGTTTAGTTTGTGGTATGAACTAGTGACCTTCAAGTCACAATGTAGCAATCTTATCATTGCTGGGGCATCCTTCGTGTGAAAAAATGAAATTGTCATGTTCTAGCCTTGTTGAACTTGGTAGCAACTAAAGATAATTTTTGGTAAGGACTGTATTCATGTTGCCTAAAGGTGTTGCCATGTAGGAGACTACCTTTTATTATGGATGTCCACTGAAGCAGAATGACTTGGCTGTTCAATAAGCTTCGAAAGGGGAGTATTCAAAGCAACAATTGGTCAGATGAAGGGCAGCCAAAGTGATCTTTTTTTTTGTTGTATTTCCCTTGAAATCTCCTTATTTGTTATTTGGAGAACATAATTTATCATCAGGACATGATAAGTCCCCATGGAGAGTGGTTTGGATGACTCGAGCACTTTCTAAGACACCCACCTGTTCATGCACAACAGCATAGGAATGAATCTTTAACTTTTGACAACCTACAAGTGGAAGGGCAAGATTTTTTTTCAGTGTCACTTTTCTCTTTGCAACGTAAGGGGTGAATCAGCCAACAATATCAAATTCATTGCTATCAGGCTAATCAGCACAGAGAATGACTAAATATTTCAAGAACATTAGTTAGGTAAGTGCTTCAGGAAAGCAAAAGCTCTTTACATGGCATAGCTTTTTTGATTGAAAGATTAAATAAACCATAGTGAAGGATCCATATGCTATCCAAGGGGAATTTGAACGGAAAGCAATGCTGAAACAAGATTGAAGTCCAGAAGCTTGAGACTCGAATGGCACGAAGACCAGTTCCAAACTACAATGACAAACGTAGAATATCATAGATCAAAACATTGGCAAATATTTTATATGTATACCCTGATACTGGAAAATTATAACAATATGGCACTAACACATAACAGCCAATTTTTTTTCTTTTTGCTTCTTAGAAGCCTCAATCCACATCCTATGTCACCTTTTCTGATATTTTTTTTCAATTACTGAGTACATTAAGCTCAATTTTGTTAGAATCGACTAAAATTCCTCATATATGTAAATATATGATAAAAGGTGGTTATATCTTTTCTGTAAAACTCATTATGTGGTCACAGGAATAACAGTATTGTATCAGCAAAGTCAGATAGCAATTTGTATCCCCAATATGGTTGATCTCAAAATAGCTACGGCTGATAGCAATACTGATTTTTTAATTAATGACTTATATAGGTGTTTTACTGTTGTAGAGGTTGTCAATGGCAGCTTTGTAATCGGTTGATAGTTTTTCCTTCTGGATAAGTTATCTTCAGTTCTTAATCACCTTCCGTCCTTTTATTTGTTGCTGCCACAACCAACCCTGCAAAGACTACTACCTAGTTTCATAGTTACATTACATTCCCATATTACAAACTACAAACTAGGAACCTTTCCCTCATAATTAAGATGTGAAATGTTGCAGAGCTAATTCCACGTGAATTAGAGTCCTATTACAATCAACCTACTGAAGTGATGAACAATGTAACGACAGAAAACCCTGATTTCCGGTCATGACAAACAAAATCACCTAATAATGTCATCCACCTTGCGGGACTTTGAAAGGCAACGCATAAGCATAACTTTCTAGAGAGAATGCAAAAGATAGTATGGCAGCTTCAAACTTGCAATCAGGTTAGGATTTTGTACATCAACACTAGTACTGGTATCATGAAATATCCTGAAAAACAAACGAGAGCATAGAAGAACAATTTTGTGTCAACAGGCAATTACTGCACTGACTTTTTGTACGGTTGCCAGCATTCAATATTTAATCAAAGATGATTCAGGTCATGACTACAAGGCAGGACAAAAAGAAGAAAAAGAAAGAGGAAAGCTACATACAAGTGTTTTCTTGTGTGTAACAGTTATTCTCTTTGATTTGCAACCCAGCACACGGAACAGTAACTCAGCGCCAACCTGAAAAAAGTTACAAAATGGAAAACTGCAATAAACAATTTGAACCCCCCACCATACAGCTAGCAGTCCATACCATCATTAAGTCCAAAAAAGGGTAATCCAATGTATGAAACTTCCATCAAAACAGACTCTTAGAAAGATCAAAATGTACGCAACCTTACCTCTACATTGTAGCAATGATGTTTACATCATTTAAATCCATGACCTCTGGCTCACAGTAAAGAAACCTTAAAACTGTACAAAGCTCACCCTATCCACAACATCTATCTCTTTTAAGCAAATATTATATGATATATAAATATCCGTTTGTACAAGACAACATTGCACAAGTCACCTTCACTTGATTGTTGACATACTTCACACATTTAATGTTTTTGTGAGACCAATATTGGAAAGGCAATTTAGTCTCCTTGTTATTCTTTTGCATGGCATTCAAAGGGATGCCCAAAAATCTTGGATACTCCCAAGTACTATCAAGGATTGTTATCATTGGGCATAGCAGCACAGGTAATAAAAGACCAGGCTTTTCCTTGCAATTACAATGCTAATGTAAAGCAAAAGAGACCTTAAATTTTTTCCTCGGTGTTGAAATATCAAACTCTGACATATGTTGTAAAGGACAAAGAGCCTTGATGCCACCAGGGAATTGCACGATAGCACCAGTACTTTTAACAGCAACAACTTTAGCCTTCAAAACCATCCCAGGCTTAACATCTGAGTGGGTGAAAACTGAACCTTCAAAAGCACTGGCCTGCAGGAGAAAGAACAAGATAAGAAATGCAAATTTTATTCCAAATACAAATAAAATCTATTAAATTAAAATTGGTAAAAACACCATAAAAATGCACCAGCCAAAGTTAATTTTATTATATTGATGATTTGGACAAGGTACCAGCAACATAATGTCAAGATACTATTTTGCATGCATCATTCTTTCTCTGGTCTCTCGACTTCACCAAACATTAGTAATCATAAAGCATAAAAGCCATAATTCTTTGATGCCAACTCATGTATGACCACAGGAAACTAATACCATCTAAGGCCAAAGAAGGGCTTATACAGCTCGACTTTGTTTGATATGTTCATTTGGTACCCATACGAACCATAACTACACTCATATTAAGATGATAACTAAGCATATACGCTTGCTAGACAACATACCACATTAAAAATTAAATAAAGACCTTACCTGCAATGTGTCAAAAAAGTCAAATTTGCAGTATTTGAATGTTCATATCTATGTAAATGGAAGATACCACTAGGCAGATTATGAACAGAACTTCTGCATCCTGTTCCTAGTTATCAGAGAGGGGGAGGGAGTGGGGAGCCAAAAGTTACAACTCATCAACAAGCTTCTTCAAGTCAAGAAGCTCATATAAAGTTGTTTTATCAAATGCAATTAAAGGTCATAAAAGCTCTAAAGCACCACAAGATGCAACACTAAAGAAGATATTGATATAACATCACATGCAATAATGATATTTCGAAAATGTAAAATATGGCATTGCTATCAAAGAGCTTAATATCTATTGCATAGGACATGCCTGGATTTGGTTGGCCCAATAGGAACTCAGACTACATTGAGATTTTAACCGCCATCGTTGGTTGCAACCCAATAAAAGAGGTTGCATTCCGCACCCAACAACAAGCTAAAAGCTTTTCTAGCCTAACCACATGGATTCATTGAAGTCAATAAAGTCAACTTTGGAGACTACAGCAATTAAGCTCTCTGAAATGGGGATACAATTCTAACTTAGGTGTCATGCCTTTAAGTTCTAGGAGTCATTCCTAGAAAATTTTGTGTTTCATTTTGTTTTTATCCTATTCCTGCAATGCAAACCCTAAGTTACCAAACTCCACACCTGAAGTCTGTATTTCCAGACCCTAAATAACCCTCCAATAACCATAGCCTTAAATTTCAAGCATTCCAAAATTTCAGGGATGTTACCTTCATCATTCGCACTACTAGGACAATAAGAATACTTTTTTTAATGGAAAATAGAAGCACAAGAAGAGGTGCACTATGGAAACTTAATACGACGTAAAATAAGTAGATATCCTGCCTTTAAAATTCAATTAGGAATGCTAAAATGAGAGACCTTAAGAATACCCATAGCAAGCCCTTCCAAATGCCTATACCCAAGAATTCGTGCACGTACAAGGCTCCCTTCTTTGAACTTTTTCTCTAGCTTCTGGACTTCCTCATCAGAGACATTAGACATCTGTCCACATCAATTATCATTGACATCAACACAACATGAACATGGTTATGAATGTGAGAATGACAGGCAAACTCAACAAATCAACATACAGTGACATAAGCTGGTGAGGGAACCGGCTCAGAAGGAATTTGCAGCAGAAGGCCTAAGCCCTTATCAATTCTGACTATTGTGGACTGATCATATATACCTCCAGTTTTCACAGTCTGCATATCAAAAACAATAAGATAGTTGAATTTCAGAATTTTAGATACATCACGATAAGTAGTTCAACAAGCAACACATTGCGGGGTATGATTCCATCAGGGAAGAAATGCCCTTCTGATTTTCATGTCATGGAAAGTATCGCAACAAATAATATGTAAGGATCCCAAGCCAAAGATCCCACAGAAGTCGTAAGCAAAGGCTTATTGTTAGAAGTCTAGCACATTATTTGAAGCATGCTGATTATCATTCTCGTGATCCATGATAGCAAAACATCATGAAATTAGTCAAATGATCCCCTTCCCTTTTTGGCGATGTCATGATGCCATCAATGCAGCAGCACTTCATGAAAACCATAGAAGATATCATAGAACAATTGATGCAGCATAACTAAGCAGAAAGCTATGAAAGAAACGCTGGCCAACTTGGGAGGCAATGTATGAATCAGCAATAGCACAAAGCATAACAAACTCACCAACGGAGGAGCCTTGTTAAGGAGGAGATGAGGATTCATGGTCAAACCAACAGCTCTGGTTGATGGATCAATAAATAGTATCCGAGCATTGACCTATAGACATGGAATATTTATATAAAATGGCCCAGGGGACAAATTGCCAAGACTATGAAGAGAATGATCATCTATCCCACAGCATAATTTATCAACACAATTACATGTGAGACCATGAAGTGAACTGTCAAACAAAACAGAATATCAAAAATTTTAGTTGCATCTATCAGGCAAATTACAAAAACAGGATTCACATTTTCAGAATGAAGATCTGCTGCACTAACACTTACGAGTGGTTGAATCATAGAACCTAACCCCCACCTTGAGCCACAAGCTATGTTGCCAATTTGGCAAAAGGTTGGATTACTTAAATAGAGGAGTCTCAATTGGACAAAAGACTGGTTTCAGGGAACTAAAGATTATAAAATAATTTGGAATCACAGAAAATGATAAAATGTTCCATGAAGAAAAGAGACTGCAAATTTTATTCCACGAAAACTCCAGCACAACTGAAAGGCTAATTTAAATAAAACCTGTAGTAGGAACACACAACCAATTATCAAAATGGAAAATAAAATCAGAATCAATCAACAGATTCTAGAACTTGCAATGCAAATTATTCTGTGCAACAGATCCACTCTAATAATTAAGTTGTTGATTCATACAACATAGGTTCGGCTACAAGAGAGAGAATAGATTTGTTAGAGAATACTGTTTTATAGCTTGTAAAGTATGATACAACAATAACACGATATGATTCTTAAACAATTTACATCTTCAACTAAGAAACAATGCTAACAGAGTCAAGGGAAGCATTGGCTAGGACTTAGTACTGTGCATGAATATATCAGTGAACGGTATCAGTTGTGGTTATATCGGTATCAGACATATCGGACAATACACATCAATATCAGATATATCAGACAAAAAACCCCTAAAAATCGTAAGCTAATAAAACTGTATTAACCGATTTTGGTTGTATAGGCCAAGACAAAACCTATCACGATATTGGAAATATCGGAATTAATGGCCTCAATACTAATACATATTAGCCAATATGTATTGTATGGGGTAATATTTGCATCAATGCTTAAGACCCTTTAGACTTGAGCAAGAAATTAGAGTGATAAGCACATGTTTTAAAAAGGTTATATTGGGGAAGTAATGTTCAAACAGAAAAAATTATTTTTATATCTATAATAATACAGAAATAAGGCTCGGATCATCAGAACTAATAAAACCTTTCCAGGCATATTCAATTTAAATACAATCCTTTAACTTTGTTATTATACTCATAAATCACATTCTTGAAGTATAAAGGAGAAACTACACAGAAAAAATGCATAATAAGAAAGCGTATTGAAAAGCTTATTAGCAGATGCCCTCAAGACACTTGTTAGAAGGATCCTTTTCTATTAGTATTAATATAAGTCTATAGGTTCATTTTCCACAACACGGGGCGAATATCTGATAAATGGTAAGAGGCCAAAACATCGTGATGCAAGGAAGGGGGAAAAGGAGGAGGAGGAAGGAGAAGAAATTTGGTGAGAAGGGGAAGAAACAAGAAAAGTGAACAGAGAAGAGAGAAATAGCAATCAGCAGAGAGAGAAAAAAATAACAATCACTCAATATTCATTTAACTTTTTAATACCTCAAACAATAGAGTTGAAGTCCTTATATAAAGAGACCCTATTCCTAAAATAATTTGAAAATAAATATAATTTCTTAATTAAATATATTTTAAAATAAAAAAAACAGGATGACATAATTTCTTAAACAAAAATAAAATAAAATATCATCAAATAAAAATAAAATCTTTCAAATTAAAGCAAAAATCAAATAAAATCTCAAATCTCTTCCAATTTGGAATGTCTTCTACTTTGGAATGTCCATTGTGTCCGCGTCAAATTGTCTCAGCAACATATCATTTTTCCCTAAAATCTTTACTTGGTAAGTTGGCATGGTTGGAAAAAACAACTATCCAAAATATATACTCTGGCATTAGGATTAGCAAGCTGATAACAAATGTAAAGCACATTCAGTAGTTCATTAATTAAAAACAAAACCACATTCTCGGGGCAATTAACTGCCTCACCAAACCATAAATGAGCACAAGCTTCACCAAGCACTTCATTGCATTGCTGCCAGGATTTCAATCTCCAGATTTCCTCAATGAGGCATCTGGGCTACCTTTCGGAGAAGACTTACATTGGATCTCATGGCAATAACACTCAATTTGAACCACAGCACAGAAGCCAGAAAATATGAAAAGAATACCAAAATGTCCTGTTTATGTAGAAATGACAACTGCAAACACTTTTAATCCAACAAAAAAAAAATATGTGAATTTCATCCATCAGAAAGTAAGACTCTTTGAGAGAGGAAATAGAACAACAAAAGTTGAAAAAATGTACGAATTTCAATCCATTCTACTGGCATCAAGAATTGCCACCCTCAACCTTTTTTACCCTTTTCATGATCCTTTGATGTGCCTAGTTAAAACTTTTCTGCAGGCTCCACCATGTTTAACACTTTCAAGGGTAGAAATGTAATAATCATCATTTAAACATGCAAATTCAGAAAATTCTTGGTAACTCAATGCTACCAAAATGACAACAGCAACCAGATATACCACAAAGACAAAGTCCCAGCCACCAAATAATGCATTGACACTGACAGATATGCTATGCCTTAAAAATTACAAAATTAATCGCCAATTAATGTTTCAAACAGCTTTTTGTTTTCATCAAATTCCAGCAGCAATCATATGTCGCAAATGGAACACACACAAGTCAGTTTTGCCACCTTTTTATTCTTGTCATACTCCTTTTTCCAGGCAGAGGTTGGGAACATACTTTGCAAATGAAATATATCAACCTGAAAATAGAAAACAAGTAAACACAACATTAACCATAGGTGTAAACTTTTGCAAAACAACTAAGGAGATTAGGTCACCTTCGGTGTTTGCCGTACTAAATTCCATTTGCTAATGTAACAAAAAGCAAAAAAAAAATCATACTTACAGTTCCAGTAAAATATGTTAGAAACGATAACATAATCCCATTCTCAAGGATTGCCTGCACACGAGCATTAACCATCATGCCTGGAACAAGAATATCAAGTGAAATACCCTTAAGATCCTTGGTCTGCACAAAATTTAAAAGAAAAAAGGGGTACAGTCAAACATGAGGAAATATAGCAAAAGGAATAGCACATTGCAGAATGTAAAATGGCCTACCACACATTTAGACACCATAACAGCATCACAACACAGATGAACAACTTTTCGGGCTTTATCAATACTTCTGACAACACCATGTACAAACTGCCCAGCATTCACCTGAATCTCCCTGCAGTCTGGGGAAATATAGGGATCGGGGGGAGAGAGAAAGAGAGAGAGTAAAAATGAGGTCTACATATGGATCAAAATATAGGCAAATATTTTTAATATCAGCCAATATTTATTGGTAATGGGAGATCTAAATATCTGATATTATCTCTATATGTTTCCATATCAGGAGCATAACTTGACATATTGGACAATGCGGCCAAAAAAGGCATTTATTTGCTTTGCTTTACTTCTCATAAGCCTTAATACGCATGTTTAGTGCAAATCTATATGTTTCAAATGTGTCATTCTTCAAAGAAGTCCAAATCCATATGTTTTGTAAGAGAATTAACATGTATATACCTAAAGTTGTGGAGTATTTTTTAAAATAAGCTAGAAGGATATAATGCTTAATTTTGATAGAATTCACTAGGACTCTACAAATATGTAAATATATAATAGAAATGGGCCAAATTTGACTATATATCTCACTTTTAAGGTGGTTAAAAGAAAAATAATGCCTCTGCAACATCCAAAATGACCTGTACCGATACTTTAATTCTGGGTCCACAAGTACAAGGGTAGAAAAATCTACAACAAACAACAAGCACACTAAAGGAAGAAGACAACCCATGCAATTTAAATATCACATCAACGAAAATGCCATGAAATCAGAGAGAATTTATGTCAAGGGGGAGCTTCATTCATATGGCTGACACAAAATCAGCAATTTGTTCTATTTTAATTTGGGAAGGTGGAGAATGGCATACAAACTAACTCCCAAAAACTTAACTAGAAATGATAGTGATCATACAAGATATGGTGCATCCACAATTGTCTACCTGCTTACCATTACGTTAATATTATGCCAAAACTGTCTCATCAAACCCATGGCAATACTAGTCTACAGTAAACTGCGTGAGCTGCATTGGCAGCTGGAGTTTGGCAAGTTTAGAGTGGCTACAAGAAGACTCTGTCAGAGCTGAACTCTCGGCTTTAATATGGTTCAACAGGAAGAAGTTCAGAGATAAGTTTGTCTTCTAGAAAAAATAATGATAGAAATAAGGATGTGAATAGATGCAGTTCCACATTGGCAGGGCTAAATTGTTATTTTCAAGGGAAAATGTCCACATGCTATATTTCTTTTCTTGTTTGGCAGTTTTTAATGTCTGTTACTTTACCATTGACTCCCTTTATACCCTGACTTTGCGTTGCCATCTTGGCACGTTATAACAGAGATTTTTTTCTTCCCAGTAAGAAAAAGGCAAATAGTAAACTAGTCAACAATGATAATGGAAGCACAAGACGTTAGATTCCCTAAACAACAGGAAGCAGGTTCCATCTTCCCATTAATTAGAAACGGAATATGATTATCAATACATAAAACGGAATAGCTTCTTATAAACAGGATTAGAATCCTTACATAGACTATGCATGTACTGATGGATGTGTGAACCGTACCTTCTTCCCTTGTCCTTGGGAGAAATCCAGTAAAAGAAGACAACCCAAAATGAAGAATGTAACCATGGTCTTCAACACTTTTCACATATGCAGTGAGGACCTAATGCACAGTGCAAAATCTTTAATCTGAATATCATGCATAATTGCCACAAGACACTCAAGTGCAAATGGTCAAAAGGGTGTGAAACAAAGTCCTCGTGATTACAAAATATACAAATACTCAACATTTTAATCAAAGTAATGTGCAACACTGTATAGAACAGATCATCAAAAGTATTAAAGAGGTGGGAGTGAGGATGAAGCAGAATCAGGACTATACAACAGGCTGGACTTGTAGCGGAGCACTTAATAAGATGGAATGATCAGTTGCAAGACAAGATCACCCTGGTATGGAGTATCCAGAGTCCTGTAGTTACCAACATCAACTTTTTTCCAACAAATCCTACGAACTCTTTGAGCAGCGAATCAGCCTATCTTCTTTCAAAAGCACCAATACTATCATTCTTTTTGGTCGTATGACAAGAAAGGCTGCATTCAAGAGTGAATTTATTGTGATCTCATTCTACAATCCACAAAACCTATCAAACATTACATAATACGCCGCAGCTGTCACAGAATGATTTTCTATAGACTGTTTAATTGGTTATAATGCATATACTTGCAATGGTTACCTCCAAAGATCAATAATAACATTAAAGACATCTAGCGATTTACTAAAAAAGGCCACCCACAAAAGACTCTTTTCCATGGTTTCACCTCGTGACCTCTGTGGTGACATCTAGTGATGTTCTATATTAGCAAAAATTGTATAATATAAATTTTACTAACGTGAAGTCAATTAGATTTCATATTTTATGGAAAAAAGAGCTAAAAGCAATGCTAATATTATCGAATGCATTAAAGAAGCTAAATCAATTTATGAAAACGTCAAAATGGAATCAGCACTCAATGGCCAACAGCATTACATAATTGTCATGCTATTCAGTAAAGACAAATTTCTAAATTTATATATCTTCTCTGTAGCGTATCAGCTGCACCAAAATCCATTGATGTAACAGACATTACTTGTTCCATGCATTAACTAGAAAAGCAATAAGAATCAAAAGACGGAATCACTATAGGGAGCGGAGTAATATTTTGGATTAATCTGTAAAAGAATTTATATCCTGTAGGATCAAGTCTGAGTTTTTAGGCTAATATAAATGAAATTTGTGAGAATTAATAGACAGAATTTTTTAGACTAGGAATAGCATTGTTTTTTTAAGAAAAGTCACTCGAAGTTGAATCACCTCAGTAGTGATGGCTTCAACTAGTCTATTTGTTGAAGGGTTCTTATCCTCTGTTTTTGGACTAAATTTTTTCTTGCTTACAGTCTCCCATATGACAGTGTTTCTTCTTTTATGTATAAGTTGTTTATATATAAATTGGTAGCACCTCGAAAATGAAAGTCATTATTACTCAACAAGAAACACAAACAAGATCATGAAGTTCGTATGCCATATTATTTAATTGAAGTATTTATGTGAAATTTATAAAAGCATGGGACAATGGCTAAACTATTTCAGTTTGAGATGAGAATCATCTGTAGTTCATCCTTTACCTTTCACTTTTATGATGGGGAATGAGGAGGGGGAGAGAGGATGAACCACTGCTTAATGCTACCATGGTATTACGCAAGACAAAAGCATCATTTCCACAATTGAACTCCTTTTCTCAGAAAACACAGAAGTGGGGGTAAAATAAACATATCAATATACAATAAAAAAGTCAAGCAAAATTCCATCAATATCAATTGACCATTATGTGCAGCAGAGAATTAAATAGTATTCAACATGATATGATAGTAGAATCTAGGGCAATAGAGAAACAACCATATTATTGGTTTCTTACCTATGTAATGAAAAAAATGAATTATTGATGAAAGAGAATATTAAAGTATAAGAAAAGGCAGCAAGTGTGTGAGGCTAGTCAAAAAACAAAGACAGACAAAAACGGAAACATGTGACCAGCAGGTGGCCATGTCAGGCCACCTGTCATTGGAAGAAGGAAATGGTACCTGTTGGCTGCCTCAACAGCTCAGTAAAACATGAAAATAAAAAGATGAGAAAAGGATAAGAATCAAGCAAAAACAAGACAGCAAGCTAAATCAAACATAAGGCAGCAGAAGCACAGGTGAAAGAAACATAACCAAGACTGCAACCAGGAAATAGAATCATGGAAAACGAGAGAGAAAATAGGAAGAAGAAATGATAGCAACCTGATTTCAGTAAATCCAACTTGTTGGAAGAATATTCTCATCATGATATCTCATGGTAATATCTTCAATTTTATCTTAGTAAGAATATAACTCGTCGAGGAAATTCCTATCCATGTGTCTAGACTAGTTACATGCCATCTTATAATTATGGGATTTAAAGTTATACATTGAATTAGAATTAGGCAATTGGTTTGTTGGAACTATTTTGAAGTGATTTTATGTACATAAAGGAGCAAGAGGATTTGGATATAATGAAATCAACATGTAGTTTGACAGTAGAATTTAAGGGAAATGTAACAAGCATGCAAAATTAGAGATTGCAGGTTTAAAGTGCTATGCAGGATGAATTGGGGAAATGAGCTAATCACATACGGATCTAACTCTTAGAAGTTTTAGTTCTCAACCAAAAGAGCTATTTCATACATCATACACACTCTTGAGTTATCATCTAATCTATTTGAGAAACTAAAGTGTATCATGTTAAGTTTGGGCATAGGAGACGGCTTGGTGCAGAGTTTTGGAAGCTTCAAGAATGAGCTAGGTGTTGCATTGTGCAATCCAAGTGAGTGGATAAAAAGATTTACATAAATATTTTTCATTTGATGATAATGTTTGAAAATTGGTTTCAGAACCTAGGAAATGATTCATATGCTATATGTACATGAGGGCCCACATGTAATTTCTAATTTAGACTGTCATATATTCCAACTTGAAAGGTATGTTACATGTTCATGGGCAAGATCCTCGTATGCAACAGGTGTACATACATTGTATGAGGTCTTTGGACAACATTTTGTATACATGAAGACTTTGAGCATGTTAGATCTCTTTGCTCTCAGGGACCCACTTTAAGCAAGTGTATGACCACGATACATGAGATGATATGATTTCATAATTTTAGATATTCTTATGGGAAATGATGTTTAGTTGCATGACTTAAATGTTTATGGTGATAGATATTTTGGTAATTGCTTAATTGATTGGGTATTGTTTGATAAAAATTCATACCCATAGCTAGTTTTATACTATGTTGAAATTTTGTGGAAAACTTGCAAACTAATAATCAATTCACTAAGCATGTCTCATAGTATCTCATTTATTTTAAAGATCCTAGGTATTTTGAGGTCATGAGCACTTCTCATAGCCATGCAAGCTAACGTCGGGCCCTTCAGAGGACTCTCACTCCTTTGTTATTTTGAAGGCCGGCATGTTGTTAACTTTGGTATGTTATAAATCAGATAAGGTGGCAGAGCCTTCCAAATGGTCATGCTAGGTTATAAATGTTATACAAGATGCTATTTTCAAGTAGCGACAAGAGGTTTACTTTGGCTATGGTGTAAATTTTGTTAGAGGCACAACGCGCAATAAAGAACAAAGAGTCCCCAGGGCCTAGGCATAAGAGCGGGCCTGATGGAAATGGGGGGAGGGGGTACATTTATCAAACATGTATATAGAATGTCATTGTAATGACTTCTAATTGTTAAAACTAATAATAAATGAAAAGCATTTAAAAAAATATTTCTAATGATAATCATGATAGACTCATAATTCATAAAATAATAATTAAATCTAATGGCTAATTTTTTTAAAAAATCCATCATATAGCCTAAGTATGTGCCTTTTGGAATAAGCCTAGTCTAAATATGTAAGCGGCACCATGCTCTAAGCCTCAAGCCCAGGTGTAACCTTTAACAAGAGGTTGGACCCCAAAGTCATCGTGATTATTGTGTTGGACATATCTAGATATGACTTGCAACGAAATGACCCAATTAATTCACTAGTAGGAAATAGGACACTACTTAGCTAAACACTTAATTCATCAATAGGAAATAGGACACAACAAATAAAATTTATGGAACCAAACAAATATAATACAGAGTTTCAGTAGAGAATCAAGTAATTTTTAGCACGTACCATCCCTTCTTGAATCACATCCAAGGAGAAGCCCTTGTGCAACAAAGAAAGGCGTAAAGAAAGCCAGATCTTCCTTTTCCCCATCTCTTTCTTACCCTCGTCAACTTCCAACACAACACAAGAGAGAAGTTGGCCTACATTAAAAATGCTAGAGAGCAGGCCACCCTCACCACCATCCTAGAATAAAAAGGAGGAATTAACCATAATAAAGAGCTAACAAAGACTACATATCATATTATTAGATGAAGCTACAATACCATAAAAAGATATGGACAACAATAAAACCTAAATATAGTAATACAATAACTGAAGATCCATCAGATAATGACCATTTGTCAAATGCCATCTGTAACAATTTACGTACAGTTCAAATATATTGCATATGAAATATATTTCTACCATGGACCATTTCTTTATTTTTGCATTGAAGCAATATTACCACCTTCACATTGTCAAATAAATAACAAAAGCATATTACCACCTTAATATTATTGACTAAAGCCATGTCAAGTGCTTCACTGGCCCGAACTAACCCATGCAAACCCCCTGGAAGACTAACAACAAGGTCCTTCTCATTTACTTCAGCAATGACTCCCCAGAGCTTCATTCCAGGAGAGATGTTCTGGCATTCACAAATTAAAAAACAATGGTAATTAACTTAGGACAATAAATAAAAATAAACAAATAATTTTCAATAGGAAGAATACTAAAGTAGGCAAAATATTCTTTTTTTTTCATAACCCAATGCATCAAAAGGCAAAGGGAAATCATCCCTCTCACCGAAGAAAGGGGTTAAAAAAGTATTAACAGCTTGAAACTACAAGAACAAAATGATTAAATGCCAACTACAACATTGGATTCCAGTGAACAAGTCATTTGGTTACATATAGGTAATGCAATCACAATATTTAGACCCATTGTCAAACACCAGTACTTAGAATACATTAATAAATGCCCACAGCCAACGCTGACTTCCACTACAATCAGTCCTACAATGAAACACCTCCAAAGAGCCTGATTCATGTGCCTGCAGCTTGAACTAACCAAAACAATAGATTAGAGGCTCCAACCTTTGGCATTATCTCACTTTTAGATTATTACCATCTTACAAATCCTTTCAACAGTCCTCTAAAATGAAAATAGTAAGTTCAATGAACTGCATCCTGCATTATTCAGTACTGTTTCTTTTTTCCCTACTTATCCTTCTTTTTTCACAGTTGGAGAATCTTTCTTTAACAATTACTCAAAAAGATGTTAAATTGCTAATACAGCACTAAAACTATGCAGTTCCAACATAATTATATTTTTAATAAAAAAGTGTAAAACTTGAGATAAAATAATGTCTTCCAAAATACTACTGCTAATTATTATTCTGCTTTGCTAAAACACCGCATACCTTTAGAGTTATCTTATTAGCAAACCTCGGAAGTTTGCCGATAATCCCGTCGCCGAAAAGCGACCCTAAATCCTCCTCTGTTGCTTCATCGCCAGTCTTCATCATCTTCTTCCTTTTCTTCTTCTTTGACGGCCTCATTTCAGCGTCAAAATCAGCGTCTACTTCCGCACGAATTTCATCTCTATCCTCCCGGGTCAGTGAACTTCTACCTCCTACAATATTCACACCAATTGCTTAAAGGGGAATAAGAGATTGAACTTGTGACTAAGAGAGACAAGGAGATTAAGGTGGAACCTCTGGGAAAGTCGGGAACATCGACGTCCAACTGCAAAGGCAAAGTTTGTGATTGGGCAGCAGCATCCCGGCCGTTGCCAAAATAGCTGGAGTTTTTTGGGTTGTCTTTATATTTTCTCTTCAGGGTCTTCCTGTTAGCTGCAGCCATTATTGGAATCTCTGCAGGATTCACCACACTGGAAGGCTGATGCCAAGTGCTGAAAGCAATTCGGAAAACCTAGCAATGTTCCGAAAAAATAAAATATATTCTGCAAAGCAAATTGAAGTGATGCAATGCGCGAGGTTTTAGGGCGGTAACAGTTTCTGGATTCACCACACTAGGGTTTCGCACACCCCACGCTGCAAATTTATGGATTAATTTTTCATAAATTTGATAACAGCAGATAAATCGAAATAGGGTTTCGAACATTTTTTAATCTATACACATATAATATTTTTTAATCTTTAAAATCTGAGAATAATTATTTTTTAAAAAAAATATTTATTATGTGTTAAAATATAATTAAATAATAAAATAAATATTTAATTAAAAATAATATAAAAATAAAAATTTTATTTTTACCAACTAAATACTTAAAATTGCTTAAAAGCACGCTCCCTTATAGTGAGAGGGAGCCCCTCCATGTAGACGTAGGTTGTTAAATTTTGATTATTTAACACTCCTTATTTTATTTTTCTAAAATTATATGAAATAATTTTTAAAAATATTTTTAAATATTAAAATATTAATATTATAAAAAATATTTAAAAATATAACTATTAAATTATTTTTATAATTTAATAATAAAATAAATTAAGAGCCTTAGATGCTTGATCCAACCAGCTTGATGCGAAGAGGAGGGTCTTCCTCTTAGTCTGCCTAGATGACCAAATGTGTCATTCTGTACATGTTATTTCAAAAGTTGTTTCATAAGTGAAACCAAATCAACAAGTCCTACCGAACCCAATAATTCCTTTGTACTGAGAATTTTGATTACTTTTGCAAAAATTCATGCATCATTTATTTAAAATTATTAAGTATATTTTAAAATAAAGATATAACATCCCCGTATTTCAACTCGGGTTTATCTGTTGATGATTGCACCACCTCACACCTCCTCTCGATTCTTCCTCACCCGTCTCCCTCTCTTTCCTACTCTGGCATTTCTTCTTCCCTCCCGAAATTCTAACGTTGTGTTTCGTTGTAAGAATTGAGGTGGAATGAAATTTTTATTCCCGTGGGAATGGAAATTTTTCCGTTTGATTAGTGGTAGGATAGGAATAACAATTCCCACATATTATTATTATTATTACTATTATTATTATTATTACTATTTTCACCTTATTCCTCATACTATTCTACAAACCAAATAATGGAATACTAATTTTCATATTATTTTATTCCAATAACCAAACATATCGTAAGTCAATTTTCTCACTTGCTCCCCTCTCTATTTACCACCAGGCATGTCCTCCTCCTCCATGTTCTCTAATGACCTTCCCCGACCAATCCCCATACCGCTATACCTTCTCCTATCAACTCATTTTTCAAAAGGTACAAAGCTTGGCTGAAACGAGAAGGAGAGAAAACAAAGAAAAAGAAAATGAGAAAGAGAAATGACGATGAGAGCTGGGTCGGTGGAGAGGAGAAAAAATAAGAAAATCAGTCGTTTACTCTGTTACAGTTGGTGTCCACCATTGCTACGTCACTGTAGCCATCATCAGAGACATCGCCATCGTTAATCTATGCCAAAACTACCGCTATCATTAATCCTAGCCGTTGTTACAGCATTGTCGCAAATCATGCAAATGACTTCCCTTACTTCACTATCTCCTCTAATCGCACGTGATACTCCCTATTTTCTCTATTGCAAGTGATTATCCGTATTTTCCTTATTTTCTCTCTTTATAAATATTTCTCCATACTTATTGAGTTATCCGTGGCTTGTAAGAGATAAAAAGAGAGAGAGAAATAGATCGAAATCAGTGGATAAACCATGATTTTCATGGAAAATTTGGTTAATGGCGGAGAGATTTGAAATTACTTAATGGTTTTAGTGGCCAGTGCCGTCGTTCCATGCCGATTTGCTGTCGACAAAGAGGAATTAGGGCAACGGCAGAGAAGGAAAAAAGGAAGAGGAAGAAGGAGAAAATGGGAGAAGTATATATATATATATATGTATTCTAAATTCTCATTCTCCTCCTTATATATGTGTGTGTGTATGCAAGTATGTATTTTTGCAAATTGTTTATATGTTATATTTGTTAAAATGTACCTGTATATTAACTTACTTCAAACAATAGTAGAAATTATTGAGTTGTGTTTAATTGTAATATAATTGAGTATATATTTGATATTTGATGTTCGTACAGATGAATTTAATAAAAATCAGAATATCGGTAATAGTTATTAGAATTGTATAATGATGGACGTTCGGGTGTTAAAAAAAAATCATACTAGTTTTAGTCTAATAGTGGAATTGGATAATTAGTGGCATCATTAAAGATTATGGGATTTAGGGGGTTATCAACCAGTAGAAATTATGTATACGGATATTTAGTGGGTCATTGGTATTTTTTTGATGGTGATATTGTTTGTGTTATCTTCGATAGCATGTATATAGTCATTGTCAATACCAAACAATATTTCTATCATTATAAATCACAAGCCTTCTTTACGTTTATTTGGTTGCTTGATTATTTAGATTATTGGCTTCATACAGTTAAGATTAATGAGAGTATATAAAAATATTAAGGTATTTAGTCGAATGAGAACCTATGATATCTTAATATGGTCTACACTTATTCGATACTGATTTTTATATTATGGTGGTGATGATGTATATTGCATAGTAATGTGTGATACTTATAATTATATGACCATTGTAAATTATGATATCGAGAATATCATGGTAGAAAGTATTATGTTTGACATAGATATGCTTTTGTGCCTCAGTGGGCAAATAATGAGCACGTTGATGAGACGTTTGTACTTAGTTTGGCAAAGTTTCTATGGACCCATAGTAGTTAAACATTTAAATATCAGTTAACCCGTACAAGTATCTAGATGTCAAGGCAACATACACAGTCTTTGGTTTACAATGGTAAAATAAGATTAATGAGTTTCTTCGTGATATCCTATTATTATTGATGCCTATTGAGTTGTGATTAAGTACAATTTATAAGTTATATTTGGTAGAATTTATATGTTGGATTTTATAATATTCGGATTCAGTAAAATCCATATTATTTATTATTATATTGGTGTTTAGGTCGTTAATGTTGACATTCGAATCAGAAAATCCCTTTTATTTTTCATGATGTTGGATTTTGAGTAACTTTCACTTGTTATTGGTAAATCTTATAATCTATGTGATATAAGGGGCCGGGTGACCTGCCTTTTATTTTTGATTCATGATTATGACGTGTTATGACTCCTTAGATATAGTTAGATTTTATATTATTGTTACGGTCTTTATATCTATGATATTCAAGATATTTATTATTGTTATTTTTTTATTATTATCACTTATTGGGTATTTTATTCAATCTTATATTTTATTAGCTCCAAATTGAATGGATTATATAGAGCTAGTAGGTGATCCTACTTTTACGATGGGACCTTCAGTTAGAGTAAATTTTGAAAGTTAGTTGCTATCTTATTCGTGGGAGATACTTCAAATGTATTTTGATAATAGGTTTGATGGTTTATTGTTAGGTTGCAACATGTAAATTGAGTAGTTTTATTTTAATCGATATTTGCATAATGTGTAATTTAGATAATGAATGTATTAGTGAAAATGCCGAGATTATTATGAATATTTAATGATTTTAAGAATTGAGATTTTCGTGTGAACGGTTTAAGTCGTGATTGATAATTAGGGCTCAGGTCATCACAAAAGTTAACTATTTAATGTAACAATCTTATAAATAGGAAATTAAAAAATAAAAAAAATAAATTAACCCATTAGACTCAAGTATGAATAACAAAATCCTGCCTTGATAAAAAAAAAAAAATACAGACACTGACCAATTAGCTGAATGGGCAAGCATCCGCATGGCTGAAAATATACCAAAAATATAAGATGATATTTTCGAATTCCTAGATATTAGAACAATAAATGGGATGACTAATTTGACCGAACGAATAATCACGTCAAACGATTAACTAAATCGAAAGGCTAATTTAGTAGAACAGTTAAGTTAAATAGACGATTAATACACCATGTAATTAATTCAGTTAAAAAACTTCTAATTCAAACCAATAGTTTGGCATCACCATCAAATTAACTGCTTCCAGAAAATCTTCCACTGAGAACATGCTAAATGATTGAATTATTTAATTTGTAACGGGTAAAATCACTTAGGTTGTGGTTTATTATTTTTTTAAAAAAAAATTTCATCAATTAATAACATGGCTATAAACACGCTCACTTCTTTTGAAATTAGGGAAGGAAGCCGAAAAGCAAATAAAGAATTATTAACTCTCTTATTACTTGATTATCTGCATCTTACAGAGCAAATTCTTTAGTCTTTTAGTATTTAGAGTTCTCATATTCTCTACTACTTTTTTAATTTTTTTTAAAAAAATTATTAATCTAAATATAGATAATATATCGAATAATAAGTCTCATATCTCTTTATTTTTCATTTAACATTGTGATGTGTAGAATCTTAATTAAACTTTCGGTAGTTTGGCCCAAATATTCATATAAAGTAAACAACCAAAAAGGGAATCCAGAGCTAAAATTATTCAAAATATTCATTAACTTACGACAAAAAAATGGAAACCAGAACCGTAAACTCCATGGTCGTATCATGCATCGTTTTTTCTGTAAATCCATGCGTGATTTACGAATTAACCAACCCAAACAGCATTTACGAATTTACATTTGTTGCGTTCTGGTTCCACGGGACTCGCTATGGCCGCGAGTTGGAGATGTTGAGGGTCACCCAGCCGTATGACCTGCTATGGCCGAGAGACGCAGGATGTTGATCACCCAGCCGGATCTCTCGGGGACTCTGAGGGGGGACGTCCAGTCCGATCCGTGGTTAACTGGCAACACAAAGGGGTGATGCGTTGGACACGAGGTGAGAATTGAGACCGGATGTTTTAAGTGGAAAACCTCCTCTTGAATGGGGAGGAAAAATCACTAGGTTCAGGGCCTGTAAAGAGCTTCACTAGGTGGGTTGGAGATTTTACAAAGTACAGTTGTGAGGGTTATTTCCTTCCCTATCTCTCGTTTTGTGTTTATCTCCTAAGGAAGCTATACTCACTGGGAGCCTTTTTACACGTCTTCGAGGAGTTGGGCGTGGAGAAAGAGAGTGCCAAATGGAAGCTTTGTGAGTCTGGAAGGCTCTCCCTTGCGTGTCTCTTGAAGGGCCTCTCTCCAAAACCTCCCCTTGGAAAGGAGGTCTTGCTGTGTATTTATAGTGGAAGTCGGGCCGTTGGGGAGTGGACACGTGTCATCCATCCGGCGGTTGAGGAGCTGGTCCACTGGCCTCCTTTAACGCAGCTGAGATGTGGAAAGGGACATGCGTCTGGCGCACAAGTGCCTTTTTAGTGTGTCGGCGTCAGGAGGATCGGATATCCGCCCGATTTGACTAAGCGTCTTTCTGTTGATCTGGCGACCGGCGAATCTTCAGAGCTTTCTTGAAACCCAGACGAAATAAGCCACCGGCATTCCCATTTATGAACGGGCGGTTCTCGGACGGCTATGAGTCTTCTTGGAAGCTCGCAGTCTTGTGAGGAGAGAACAGCTCTCGTGGGTCCTTTGGAAAGTCTGAGAGATTCTTCCTGGCCGCTCGGGTAGTTGCGAAACCTCTTGGGCTCCTCGCTTGGGCCGTCCGATCTGCTCGTGAGAATGTCTCTGGGCCTCTTTACTTGGGCCGTGTTTTTATGGGCCCTCATACTGGGGCCCAACAACATCCAAAATCGAATGCCACGAAAAATTATTACAAACCTGAAACAAAATGAAAATTAGCGAACCCTAGCAAGCCCTAAAAAACAAAATAACAAATCCAAACAAAAACCTATAAATTGTTCTACTAAACAAAAACCTAACGAAGATTACGGATATTGCATACCTTAAATTTTAGTTAAAGTAAAAAACAAGATAATTCAGATGTATCGCGATTGGAATGGGAGATGGACGGCCCGCTGGGGTGGCTCTTTCTCTCTTGGTAAGTACTGCTACCGGCTGAAAAGGAACAAAGGCACTCAGTGGCAAGAAGGTTACTGGCGAATCCGTAACTCAATAATCAAATTTAGGGCTACTGGCGGGAGGGGCAAGAAAGAAACGTCAGAAATATGCTTGCTGGCGGCGAAAGCGCCAGCGGCACGAGAGAGAAGAAGAGAACAGGTGCGGAAGAGAAGAATATTGAGAAGAAAGAAGAAAGACTACATACATAGACGTGAGTGTTTCGAATTTGATTATAAAAATATATATATATGGGGATGGTTTGCCGAGACGAGGCTGCCATGCCGTATGAACGTAGCAGCTCCTGTAACGTACTTAGAGGCCGTTAGATTTTAAATTAAATAATTTATATTTTTAAAAAATAAAAATATTAATAATAAATATTTTTTTATATAGATAAAAACACGAGAATAAATAACTACTTTTTATATTATTTATACACTTGTTTTAGTATACAAATTTTCGTTATAGCATTGGTGATATATATATATATATGATACTAGTAAAATGTAGAAATTTATTAGTAAGTTTAGTAAAAAGGTTAAAAACTATTTGATTTTATTATTATGAGCAAATTTTTAAAATAATTTAACAAGCGTCATGAGACAAAAATGAGTAAATTAAGGTTTAATATGTTTGTATAATTCGAATTATAAGTTAACTTGTTACAAACCCAAACCAAATATATCAATTTAAATAATTAATTATAATTTTTAAAATTTAAAATTCTAATTAAATTTAACAAATAATACTAAATTTTAAAAATTTGAGTATGACAAAATCAAATACATAAGACCTGACAAGTCAAAATCCTCACAAAACCTCATCGGACAACCATCTGGACGATATAAATTCGACATGTTCTACGGTCATCGTAAAAGAGGTAATAAATTAACCAAAATCATGATCAGACATAATCAAAATATCCCAACTGATTTCAAAATATAACCATGGATCTATACCTGGTCAAATTTCATAATACAATCATATCAATTTTCAATTTAAACCATAACAAATTAAAACTTACTAAATTGGACGAATGGCTGATGGATCACGTTCTAACTCCTGCAGTGCATCTAAACCTTCTCTCTGAATGGTCAAAATAGAAAACGTAAGCCAAATGCAAAATAAGTATCATATCTTGACAAAATGAGACCAATAAATCAGATGAAAGGTCAATGGATGAAAATCCAATCAAATTACAAAATGAATCTAAATCGCCGA
The DNA here is from genome assembly GCA_033239525.1 of Nepenthes gracilis. Lineage (NCBI taxonomy): Eukaryota > Viridiplantae > Streptophyta > Magnoliopsida > Caryophyllales > Nepenthaceae > Nepenthes > Nepenthes gracilis. The sequence continues at coordinate 13,460,755 of BSYO01000019.1, read as the reverse complement.
TAAAATAAATCCAATAAAAATCTAAGATCCAAAGTCTAAAATTTAATAGTAGTCTCGTACATAAAACAAATATCTAAATTCTGAAATAGTTCACATCGGGACGTGTATATATATAAACAAAATAGAGGTGATTTAGACCAATTTCAAAGTCGATGTCAAATCCGAATCCAAGTCCAAGTCCAATACCCGATCAGCTTGTGATTTGGGGCAAAATCCAATAGCCTAATGATTCAATAACGTGCGCAGAAGTCGAAACAGCACCGCAACATATATTTCAAATGTCCGAATCAAAATATAAAATCAAAATAGTTATACGAGACATACCAATGCCCAACTGAAGGCAAAATCGGCGAATCTCAAATCCAAATCTAAATCAAATTTCAACATAAATCAATGTAGAAATGTAAATTATGCACCAAATTTAGATTTTGATTATTTAAAAATTAGCTTGACGAAGGGATACACATACCTTAGATCAAAATTCATATATTCTGTACTCATAGATAAGGTTGCTCATTATATTTTATCACTCGCGGCTTTGGGTGCATTTTTCAAATTTGTCAAATATATTAGGACGTCTGAATATATTTTAAGGTCGAATCAAATTATTCAAATGGAAAAAGTCACTACTCTAAATCTTTCCTTCCGACGGAAATGGATTTTCAAATAACAAAATATCTTCTCGTAGGGAGCTGGTCAGACAATCGAATAATCCAAATCCAATGTAATGACTACGACCAGGCACGTGCATGTGACTGCACTACCTATATATAGTTTCATGCTCATTTTCATACAAATATACTGATATAAAATATACATTATATAATAAATCATTCGAACTTTCAGAAAAATATTAAACCCTATAAAATTATAAAATCGGTATTAAAAATCCTCAAAATACCCAATGAATTGTACATGTATGTCCAAAATAAATAAATCAGGTGTGTAAAAGTCCACACATGTTAATAAAAATTTCAAACAGTATCTAAAATACACCAGATACGAAATTAGACCAAAAAAAGGGGTTTACAGATACTTATCTTGACTTCATACTTTACAGATTTGGAGTAAGGATGTCCAAAAGGGCCGAATGGTACCTCTCTCTCCTGCCGGCCCACGGCCCTTTCTCTCTCCTCCCTTCTTCTCTCTCTCTCGTGCGCTTCTATCTCTCTCTCTCTCTCCACCATCGTGGGCGACGGCTCCGACTTCAACATAGGTAATGGCGGTGAGCTCGACGGCAGCAACCTGACGGCATCACCCACGGCGGCTTCTCTCTCCCCTTCAGTCGCAACCCTATCGACGCCCCTTTCCACCCAAATCTAACGAAATATTAGTTGATTTTTACAAAATTATCATATATAACCTCAAAATCAACGTCCACAAGAAGAATAAAAGGATTTAAATACCTTGATTTTTCTGATTTCTTCCGAAAACGACGACAGACGGACAACGACCGTTTGGTTTCAGCTTCCGATTTCTCCTTTTACAACCACCGGTAAACAAAATGGAGGGTACCATCACGAAGAGGGTTTCGCTGGCTTCCATCCCTGGCATTGGGAGCTCTGGTAGCAGTAGTGGTGACGATGCTTGCTGGCCTTCTTCTCTCTCCTCTCTTCTGCCCCTTCTGCTTTCTCTCTCCTTGAAACCATCATTATCATGTTCATTGATTTTTTTTCCTTTTTTTATTTATTTTGTTTTGTTTTATTATTATTATTATTATTATGTATCTATTTTTCATTGCATATTATTTTAAAATTCGAATCAATGTTTAAGTGACAACACGGGCGCACATTGAGTAACAGCTCAACCAATCCTAATATTCTTCCAAAATTTATATTATTAAATTAATTTTTTATCATGTCTAAATTATCCAAAATCACAATTAATATTAAATTGATCTGAATAAAAATCTGAAATCGTACATAACTTTTATGTGCGCATTGATTTCATTGGTTAGAGAAGATCAATAAATTTTTATTCGTCACCAAAATTTCTACATTATATTCCATTATTATCTTAGATTTATTTTATTACTAATTGTTTTTATTAAAATAATTTTTATTCACTTCTAAAAGATAATATACTTTACGTGTATTATATATTCGTGCATCCTTTACTCCCACTATTTATAAATAGTTAAATAAATCGTAATTAAAGATACTGTAGTTGTTTAGTCATTCATACTTATGTGATTCATCTAACACTTATACATCCTTGAAAGTAAATCAAAAGACTAGAGGCATTTTGGTCACGATTTGTTTAGACGTTTTATAAAAATTATAAGCACATGATGTATACATATACAACATATATAATTCATATTTTATTCTAAATGTAATAATAAACCAATATCTACACAAGTAATTATCACTAAAATAAATCTGACACCACAGAAGAGTTAATGCATAATTTTGGTGATGAAGCTAAATATTAAAAGCCAATTAGATTTCAAATAAAATCCAATAGGCTTCTTTAACTATTGAAAATAAAGTAATATGAAAAATCAACTCATAACTTGAGCAGTACAGACATATTAAACTTTGACCAATTTACTCATTACTCGTAACAACTACTAAGAAACTTATATATTTTCTTACATCAATGGAGCCAAATAATTTTTGATTTTTTTTATCGATCTTGTTTCACTTACTAGTGAATCTATGCACGCTATAAAAATACAATATCCAAGCTACCAACGTCATTTATAAAGGTTTGTAAGTTGGAACAAGTTTATAAATAAAAATAGAAATTATTGGGTAACAGAGCTTTGACAATTTTATCGCAAGGAGAAAAGATTTGGCTTTTTATTCTAATTAATCTCTTCTTCTTAAACAACGAAGGCTTAATGATTGTTGCTCAATTTCTTCATAATTTAGGTTTAGAAAAAGATGAGTATACATAGATTAGGTTGACATTGGGTCAAAAAAAATGTGTCTAAAATAAAGCAGTGCTCCAATACTCATACACTGCACAGGAACGCTTTAGGCATAAAGCCTTTAGCAGGTCACACAAATGAGAAATAAAGCCACACATTAAGCACGATTATTTAGACAAATGTGCCCATGCATGGTTTAGGCATACATCAAACGTGGTTGTTTTAGATCAATTGCACTCAAGCACAACTCAAGAGAACACCAGGCGCGAGAGTGTTATAGATCAAATGCATACATTTGTCGATCAAGTGCAAATCGGGGCATGGGAACACTGGACATATTACATGCTCATGTGGTGTAAGTGTTCATTTGTCATGAATCTTTAATTATTTTTAATAATCCTTCAAATTACCTTTTTTAATCACGAAATATGTTAATATAATGTATTTATTGTAATTTCCTCCTTTGCTAATTTTATGACAAAAACTCTTTATATAATAAAAACTATAATAATACATGAATCACTGGTCAAACATCACCGATATAAAGATCCGTACACACAAAAAACTAATCTTAGAGCTTTATCAAGTAAGGACTAAAAACCAAGAACTTCTAATAGAAGAGTATATACTAATCCTAATCAAATAATGTTAGTAAAAATACAAGCAATGTATAAATAAATAGCAAACTTCAATAAATAATATGACTATTAATCAAAGAGTAGTTGCTAAAGAAAATATAGAGAAAACACAATAGTAGATGTACTGTAATACCACAATAAATGGGGCTCAAATACTATGATGCATGGATCCCAAAATATCCATTTTATGATATTAATTAAATTAAGATGATGCATGGGTCAAAATTTAATTTTTTGATCAAAATAAGTTAAATTAAGTGGTGGCTGATCAATAATTGATCCACGCTTATACATATTTTGGATTGTAAGCGCGCACCTAATGACATCCTTTAGGTGTTTATGTGCATTTTAGATAAATTAGTCACACTTGATATATGCTCAATCAACACACATGTACATTTGGAATTAAATATTAATATCTGATGCGCATATGAAGGACACTTATATACAAAATGGATTATATCTTAGCACTTGATCTGCATCTGATTGGCACATATGCTAATTTTTTTTTTATAAATAAGCCACTAACTAATTTTGAGTCAAATCTGCTATAATTTTGAAAGAACAGATAGAAAAAGAAAATAAGAAAAAAAGAGGTGAAGAGAGAGAATACATGTGAATGAAAATCTAAGGAAAAATCAAAGATTTGTTGCTAAATTTAAGTAACAACAAGTTCATTTAGGCCATTCTTCCTCTATTGATACTTATTTTTGATCTCTTTAAATACTCATTATTTTAAATACTTATATATGTGTTATTTTTATATATAAATTGATTTTACTTTATATACATATATTTCTACTCTCATTTCATAAAATTTTTATGGAATACATGCTTCTAATTCATGCTCATCATCTTTAATTATAAAATTTCTTCAACAAAATTTATCCATACCTTTAAATTTTGTTTAATAATCTGACATGTTTTCAACTTATAAACATATATTTTTACATGTTTTGAACTACTATATAACTATATGTATATATATATTATATTTTAAAAAAACCGGTGAAATTATATTAATCATATTAACTTTCTATAATTTCTGTAATAATGATTTTTACATGTTTCTAAATTATATAACATAGTTCATGCATGTTCATGTTTTACTATATGCCATATATTTTAAAAAATATATAAAAAATTCTATATAAATTTTGATAAAGAAAGTATTTTTCTCAAATATGAAAAAATTTAACAAATATTCATATTTGAGTAGAGTTTTTAATTTAATTAAATATAAACTATTATAAAAAATTGATAAAATACATTCGAATATATCTCAATATATTATTAATAAATCAAATGTTAAACTTATCATTTGCGACTTAGAAAATTAATATTCAACCATTTCTATGCGATTATATGTAGACGATTTACCTATAAATTTTAAATAATAGTATATGGTCTTTGTTTATATAAAAATAATCATAACACCTGTTTTAACATTTGTCACTTATTAATGAAATCATCATTGATATTTAATTCCATTCATGAATTAGCATAATTTGAGCATGCCTTGTGTATTTGTACATTTTTAATATATTTCATGTATTAGTACAAAATTGGCAAATTTTGATTACTAGAAAATTTAGTTTAGCATGAATTATTGAAAAAATGATGATATTAGTATCTTTAAGCTTAATTATGGTATAATTTTATTATGTCTGATTGATATATCCACATATAAAATTATATAAGTATTATTAAGTAATTAGCTCATTTTTATATTTATTTTATTAACATTTTAAATTAGAAAATTCAAACTAACTTGCGGGCAATTGGGTTTGAAGAAAGACTATTTGAAGATTAGCTTTTTAGAATATCAAAGCTTTTTTGATATAGTAATTGAAAACCAAATTGTAATTTAAATTATTAATTTCATTTAAATTAATTTTTGTTATAATTTCAGACAACCATATTGATGAAATGGCAATACTTGAGACTGATTTTTTAAATTTTGAAAAGTTACTTTGATATTCTGATTATGCTTAAGATGTTTGCTTCTTATATATGATTTTAAGATCAAGTAATTATTGATACTCAATGTCATGTTTCAGTATAGCTTTCAGGTCCTGTAATTGAATTTTTTTATAATGTCATTTTAAGTTGTTTAACCGCATTTGATTCGTAGGTTTGCATTTGGGTGTTAGTTTGGGTTAAAAGTAAGTAAAATAAATAATTAAATTTTAAATCTTGATAATTAAAAATTGATTTAAGTTAGTTAGAATTAAGAAATTTACATATTCAATTTTGAATTTAGGGACGTGATAAATACAAAATACAAATTATAAAATACTCCCCCTTTTGTCACAAATGTAAGAAAGGAGGGTCAACCATCACCTAGGGTTTCACGATCCCGCACGGCATTGCAGCTTTACGAAGATGCAGTCTAAGGTCCCTCTCATGTAGATATTCTAGTTGTCCAAGCAAGTGCCAATTTGCAAAAAACCTTTGAGAACATGAGATTGTAACTAATAATCGTTGATAGCATGTTGAGATTGATTAGGAGAGTTCGTGGCAAGTTGGTCATGCATCCAATAAGTTAACCCATGATCACTGAAGATGCTAAGGAAGATAAAGGAGGGACAAAAGGGCCACCGGAAGATGAGAACGAGGCATCATCCAAGTAGGCTCAGCCAAAAGATCATGGTGATTCAGTGAATGTTGATGGATTTGAACTTAAATTTGCTTAAAAGTGGTGTGGCCAATAGATTTTCCTCAGGAGACATGAGGAAAATTAGGAAAAAGGAATGCCCAATCCCATGACTTGACATTGAACAAGGAACCATGGGAAAAATTGTTATCTTTTTTACCGACGAACACCAAAATCATATGGGAGTAGAAATGTGAGGGAAGATCCATGGGATGGCCTAGAAAGAGAGCATACACATAGAGCATTTTATTAAGAGGAAGAGAGGCAAAATATGTCACTAAAAAATGCTGATAGGCAAACTAACAACACTTAAGTATATTTGAGACAATAAATTAACGCCTAATATATATATGACAGGCGCTTGTATACGGGCCTGTGCTCATGTATAAGACAGACACTTGTGTATAGATTTAACAGTATGACTCATGCTCATCCCTAGCTTGAGACACACTCATGCATGCATATGCTTGGCCCTACACTTGATGCACGCTTAACATGTGTGTGTGCCTGTATCTTCATAAAAAAAAAAGCCCTTCGTGAATTTTTGGGTATTTGGGGGCAAAGAATAGAGAAGAAGAGAGAGAAAAAAGAAAGAAAATGAGATAAAAACTAAAGGAATTGATCTCAAAGATATTTTACATTAAATCATATAAATATTTTGTTTAAAAAAGTGTATTAATGCCTATTTTTTCGTCTATTTTAAAATTTTTTAATTTTATTATTATTATTTAAAGACATATGTATATTATCCTTTTGGACTTCTTTTGAATATTTATTGCACGTATATCTGTCTTTTTAAGATTTGAATGTTTTGAAAGTTTATACTTTCTTTTTAAGATATTATTAAAAAATCATGAAATTTTGACTATTTAATTTTATATGACATTTCTAAGCAAATATTTGAAAAACAAAATTCCATTTTGTGAATGGAAAAAAGAAACTGTTTCTCCCTAAATTAGGATGCTATAGAGTTGTCTATTTTAATTAAATAAAAATTATTATAAAGAAATTATAATATTATATTTGAATATATCGTAATATATTAAATACAATTTAAAAATTAAACTTATCATCCATATATGAGAAAAGTAATTTCAACCCCATCTATAGAGTCTAAATGTATATGACTTGCTTACGAATTTGAATAGTGGTATATCATCTTTGGGTTATTGGGAATATGCATAGCCTAATATTTAAGATTTGTCCTTGATATAGTTAGTGTGTGAGTCATTAATAATAGCTTCTTAGATTTTCATATGTTTTTTATACAATCCATTAGTTTTCATATTTTTGAATATATTATTACATTTTTTTAGTCTTCATATATTTTTTATACAATTAATATATTTTCATATATTTGAATATGTCAAATAAGTTATAAACTATCATATTTTTTAACATATTTATTAATAATTAGATATTTTAAATTTTCACATATAATCATGATTAATAACACATTATTTATATATTATATATAAATTTTGTTAAGTATTAAACTCACATTTTAAATATTTTTAAATCATTCTTAGATTAGCAGGCTTATATATCATATGGGATTAGAAGAAAAAATATTCAAATAGAATAGTTTAAAATTCTTTATTTATGTTTTTTAGGCTTGTAACAAGATTTGAACATTGTTCTTTCAAAATTGAATTTAAGTTTTCACTATATGTACATTTAGATTATGGACAGATATATTTCCTTATAATAAGTTTTTGGGTTGGGATTGCATAGTGTATTTAAGTCAAGCAAGTATAGTTTATTTATTTTTTAGACCATAGTCGGCCTATTTTCGGTTATTATTGTATGTTTAGTTTGCAATGTCTACCCAAATTTTGATTTTGTCCTTAATTTTGATTAAATTTTATTTTGACGTTATTCTATTACCTACTTGTTTTATGGTTATGATACTATTATTTTAGGAATATTTTAAAAAAATTCCTTCATTACTTTTAGTATTAAATTTTCTTAGGATTTTCTTATCTCATAGAATACAATATTTACTATTAAAAATATGAAAATATCTATCATTAGGTTTATTTCCTTTCCCTAGATTATACAGGGTCTTAATCATGCCAGGTCTAAGGTAAACCCCATTAATAATTTAGCAAGCAGTGCTTATAGCTTTCCCCCCAAGATACATAGCTACTTTCTCACTATGAATCACCATCCTAGCCATATATTTTAGAATTTGATTTTTTTGCTTGACTATTCTAATCTGTTGGGGAGTGATAATGGCAAAAAATTCACTTTTTTTTTCGTTCTTCATCATAAAATGTATCAAAATTAGAGTTTTCAAATTATTTTTCGTAATCACTTTTAATTCCTATGATAGGATATCTTATTTTATTTGTTAGCTTTTTTAAAAAGAGTTTTGATGAGTTCAAACGTATTAGATTTTTTACACAATAATTCAATGCATGAGAACCAAGAATAATCATCAATAATAACAACAATGTACATTTTGTTTCATAAACTCTTGATCTTAGAATGTCTCATAAGATCCATTTAAAACAAATCTAAAGAAGGCTTCATGTGAATATCGGTTATCATAAGGTGACTTAATCAAGTTTGCTTTTTTTTACTTGACACGGACAACAAACATAATTTTTGACATTCGTTATTTTGGGTAGGCTATCGATAGTGTTTATCTTAGAGATTTTAGACAAACTTTAAAAGTAGATATGATCAAGACAATGATACCATAACTTGGTAGTATCGATCTTAGCAAGATGGCACATTGTGATCGGTCCAAGGACAACCCTATCAAGACTGTTTGGAGTTTCTTTTCCTTCTAACACAAGCAATCCTTTAGTGTTAAAAATAGTGCATTAATCTCAAACAAATATTACTTTAAATTTTTTATCATATAATTAACTTATATTTATGAGATTAAATTTCAGACTCTATATATATAGCGCATTACAAAATTTAGTTAGATGTGAAATGCTAACTATAACTTTATTGAGATTAAGAGCCTTAACTCCATCACCAAACACAATTGACCATTTCGAATGTTAGTAAATGAAGTAAATATAGATTTGATATCATACATGTGCCTAAGCACCCACTATACCACATAAATATGTTTTGAGCTTCTAATGCGATATCACAACATAATAACTAAAGTTACTAAATGAGTTTGCAATTTCACTCTTTTTTTTTCCTAAGTTAATTTTTCTACTCAATTTTGTTACTTATTTATTTAGATATTTGATTTGATTGATATGATTGGTAACACTTTCATTTTATTTGTAATTATTCTAAATATTAGATGTATGTCATAAAATTCATCGCAACCATAGTACATGGGTATAAATGAACGAAAGAATTTTGTTTGATTGACCCCTAACTTGGTTTTCAAAGATCTTTTTTCTTGCCTTCCCACTAGATTTCATTGTGCATGGATCTTATTAGTATTTTTTAGTTATCCCGTATTTAACCGAACATTTTATAACATCATTTAGTAGAAGTGTTATTTTCAAGAGTATTGATAACTGTTGGACAAATTTTATCATTCATTAACTATGTTGAGTAGATCTTTTTTTTTTTTCTAGCCACTGCTAGAAAAACCATTGAATAGTTTCTATTTTCCATCCCCAAAATTATTGCTGTAGCTTTTATCATTCAATATCCCTAGGGAAAATTAGATTGAGAAAAACATCTGAAATATGTCTCACATATTTGAGTAATAACCTACAACCGATATTAGTTTTCAAACAAATATTACAAATTCTAACAATTCGGAGTGAACTTTTATTTTCCATTCGAACATACCCAAAATCTCCAATGGAATAAGTAGTGAAGAAATCAACATGGAAGGTGACATGAAATGACGCACCGGAATCAATCACCCAGGTAGTGTCATGACATGCTATGGTGGTATAATTGCCATTACAAACAATCATCGAATCATCGTAAGAACTCACCGTGATAATATATATATATTTTTTGCTTTCACAACATTTCTTATTATTATTGACTTCGAGTTTCTAACAATCCTTCTTGAAATGTCCTTTCATGTTGCAATAATGGCATTCAACATCTTTTTCTGATTTTGAATCTCCCTTATTATTGTCATAACTCTGATATCGAGTGAAAGACATTTTACCTCTACCTCTCCTCTGTCTATGTGCAACAAGTGCCTTGGAATGAAAAGAGCCCATTACTTTTCATCTTAACCCCTTGTTAAGCAAGCAACTTAGTTACCTGAGCAGTGATGACTTCTTCATTAGGAGACGAATTGCTAACCATCAACCGCTAATGTCCCCTAGCTATTAAGCAATGAACTAAGTTGCAATAATACTTGCAACTCATTGTCAGATGATATACTCATCATATCAATTTTATTCAAGATATATTTATCTCATTTTATTAGAAAATACATAATTTTTCTACTTTGTAAGAGTTATATTTAGATAATTGTATTTTAGGGCATATATAATTTGTTGCTTCCTTTGTAATATTGTATAGTTATTTTAGAATATTAGAAAATTTATTCTTTTCATTATTTTGTATTACAAATCATGTAATGGGCGGCGTCCCCTCACAGTAATTTTTCAGAGGCAATTATAATATTGTAAGGATTGCGCTTGCTTCCAACCTGCACGACTGCGTTTCTCCTTCCTCACCGTCTTCTTCCTCATTCATCGCCTTTCGATTCTGCTTCATTTTCTTACACATTTAAGCACTTAGCAAAAGAGTTATCTTCTACATTTTTTAAGTTAATTAAATTTTATAACCAAAAAGGTTTTTTTGGTGGCAAATTTTCTTTTACACAAACTTTTAAATTTTTTATAAAGAGTCTGGACTGAAATCTTGGTAGAGACATGATAGGAAAAGCTATCATCAATCTATTGGTGAATTACACCAATGTCTTTTTGATTGAGCTTTATAAAATCTCCTTCATTCACACCTCCAAGTTTAGTTCCATTGTCTTTCATGGGATTATATAAGCATTTGTAATAAAGAAAATCAACCGTTTTAATTTTCCAAGCCAACCAACTATTTCCACTAAAAGTCACCATGCAGCCAGCTTGGCTTTCCATGATTTACAGCAGAATAACTTTATCTTTGGTATAAGTTATTGAGAAAATAGTATTTTCATAAATATAAATAAATATTATAAGAAAAATGGGTTAACAAAAATGCTCCATCACTCAATATGTGGTATGTCAACAATCAAGATTACAAGTATTTATAAGGGACTCATAAATCTTACAAATAACCAAAAAGGGTAACGAATTTTATTATAATAGAGAAACAAAAATTTCAAAGATATTTCTTTTTGTGTTTGGTTATAATGAAGAATAATTTTAAATGATGATTTTTATAGGTAGTTCTCCATATAAGAAGTAAATCACCCACATAAAAAAAATTAACTTTATACAAGTATAAACTTTTAATAAATCCATAACTTTGATCACCAAATTATTTATCAATTGGTCATGGACTGGCCTAACCCAATTGAACTAGTATTGGATGAAGCATCCATTTTATATATTGGCATTTCTTAGACAAAATGGTCAAAGATAATGCTTTCTAGTTAAGTTTATCTTTATTTATTGCCATTCTCATATTATGTGCATCATGAAATTTCATTTTATATTTATAAAATTAAGCTATATATGCATGATTATTGTATTATATAATAATTAATGAACATTAATAAGTGATATAATACTTCATATATGTTATATAACTATATACTATCATTAATTAAGTTTATCAAATTATTATTTCTAGTATAATAATGCTATATTTGATAGTTCTTGATTGAAAAACTTAAACCTTTTGATACGTTGGAATTAAAATTAACTTAAAATATAGGCAAGCAAAAAAAAAAAACTCAAAAAATTTGAGGGAAAAAAAAAATACTGCGATATTTTTTTAGACAAAAAAGGATACAAGAACGCGTAGTTTCTGGTTGTGAATCGTAGAAACGATGCGTAGCAGGTTTGTGCAGGGGGTTTCTCATTTACGGGGGTCAGATGTGTTCGTAGCAGTGAGAGAGACAATGGGGACGAGAGAAGTGTACGAGGAGAAGCTCAGAAATGGAAATCTCTGTCACGATCCCACCATCAAGCCGGGCCTCGGCTCACCACGTTGCCCTCGTTGTCTTTCTCTCCTCGAATCCAATTCTGTGAGTACTTCTCTCTCTTTTTTTGGGAGAGTTCATGCGTAATATCTGTCTTTTCCTAAACTTGAATCTTATTGGAAGCAGTCGATCCCTTTATTCACCTGTTTCTCCCTTTCGTCGGGTTTTGAATATCAATTGTCTGATTATATGTCTCTTATGGCAGTACTTATGGCGAATCGTATTTTATTTTGGTTCAGGGAAACGCCAAATGGACCATAACTCCCGTCCTGCATGATGCCACTGCCGTTGTATGTTATTGCCTCCTTTTTCTCACTTCTTCCTCCGCCTGGAGCCTGCGCTTTTGTGCGTTCGTTTGTGTGCTTTGTAGTGTCTTCTGCTGTGTACGTTACCCGTTTCAATTTTACAAATGCGTGGACAATGGAGTATTATAAGATTTGTCTATATCTACTTAATGTATTTCAATAGTGAAAACCCCACCTGTATATAGGTAGAAAAATAAGGAGCATAGATTCTCTACATCATCACCGTCAAGTTAATGCAATACTTTATCCTATTAAATACATTGTTCAACCCTGAGCGGATATTGGAATAGAACCAGTGGCTTCTTAGCATAGAGAGATTTTACTATTTGACTACGTCTGAATTTTTTTCTTCTAAAAATGTACACACACACACACACATGTATATATTGTCTGCATCATATTTGTGCAAAGTCAGGCCATGTGCTCTCTTCATATACTTTCTTCTAGGCATTTTTAACTAAATTCTTGATCTTTTAATTGTTTCACTCAATGCATTCAAGAAGTTTAAGTTTGACCCTCCCTATATCTCTTTCCTTTATATCCATATATATACTGCATGTGAATGTATACTCCAACAATTCTTCCTCTCAAAATTATGTAGGACAGTAAAAGAGCTATCTCTATGATAAACCTTATAGGCTATAGATAAGTGTTAGATTTGCTCATCTCACTTTCCCAACTTGGAAATATTGGTGAAGAAGAAAAAGGAAAAATGGGTGGTATGGTATATGAGGCTCCCATGTTGTGGGGACTCAAGAGGGTTTGATGAACATAAACTTATCACTGCATGATATAGAGATTATTCTTGTAGTTAGAACGTTGACAATTAAATCACAGTTGAGCTACCTTACCTTTTTCAAATAAAAGAGTGTGATGATTAAAAAGAAGGCTAAGATTTTTGAAATTGTTGACCATTGTTAGGTAACATTTTTGTCCTTTTTCCTCATTCTTTAGGAGTTTTAGATGAAACATTAAATTATTCCTAATTTATTGTTGCCTTGTGAAAATCAGGGCATCTCTGTGTTATCTTGTGGAACTATCATTTTAGTTTATGGTACTGTTGATACGTTGCACATCAACAAACATTGGCTAATAAAACTAATGATCTGACTATTTTGAAGGAATATGCAGAAAAAGTATGGAATTAGAAGAAAGGAAAGGGTTTTTCACGGTTGTGAAAATATAGAAAGAAAGGAAAAGAGAGGTATGCAAAGCATATTTTATTTACATTTTACAGTTTGGTCCCACAAATAATCATTCTCCAATCATAAGAGCAACCAATAAATTGAAAGGGAAGGAAGTAACTAAACCATGAAATTACAATTCATGTCTGAGGAGTAACCCGGGACTCCTAAATGCCTTCCTTCTCTTCTCTTCTCACCACCTAGTCTACCTTTCTGCCACTCCTTGCCGGAGTCTACTCGTCGCCAGGGAACTGTCCTTAGGCTACTCCAAAGTTGCCGCCCTTATTATCCTTTTAAGCGGCTTCATCACTTCGGGTTTCTGTTGGAGTTTGTTCTGGTTTCAATTGCTGATTATAGGCTAGAGAGATTAAGGCAGATTCCACATTATATATTGTTGGATACAAGATACAGACTTGGTGTTGGGGTTGTAACACTGTATATTGTTCAGTTTTTACTATTATTGTGTGATCCAACAAGGATATCTATCTGGCAACCTAAAAACTTATGTATATCCGTTTGGACAAGAACAGAACAATTTCATTTAGTGTGAAAGGGGAAAATATGTTCATATCGAATAAGAAAGATGATAAACAAAAAATAAGATGCCTCAAGGGGATTTCAGAATGAATGTGATGTGTCAAGTGAAAGTATTGGAGTACTTTCTCGTATTTGTTACTAAATCACTAAACATTTCATAAGGGTAATAATGGTAAAAATCTAAAATAACTTGACTTTCATTTATTTTCCACTCATATATCAAAAAAGAGGAAGTTTCTGTCATTTTTTAAAGGTGACATCCAAACAATATAAGGAAAATTTTATTTTGCTCTGTTGTCATCCCTCCTTTACTTCCTTTCAACTCTAATCCACCCCAATTACTTTAAAAATAATTTGGAGAAATAGGGGGTAAAATAATTTCACAAAATTAGTTTAAAAGTTTAAATTAAGAAACTGAAATTGCTTGAAATCATGGAAGTAGTTTTTGCTTGAATATGAATCCATGGAGGAAAGCTATCGTTGTTTATAGATTGTATAATAATGGGAAGGGCTGTTCCTGCAGCTGTGTTTGTAATTTATTTAGAAAATTCTTTAAAACTTATATTTAATCATGTTTATGGGATCTCTTCATTTTCAGACTTTAATTGTTACCTTAAAAGTGGAACTGTTCCAGCGTTTGTTTGGTTAATATGAAAGAACGTGTTGATGCTGTTCACTAACTCTGCCTAAGTTTTAGCTTTTATGTTTGATGCATTTAACGCCTAGGTGACCTCTTTAAAAAAATTCAATAGCACGAGTCCTGGGCTGTAGCACAAGCATCTATTCAAGTCTAGAAAATGACTATTTCATGAAAATATTGTCAAAGTCTGGGCGGTGGTAAGTTCTTGCCTCATGAGAGCGGTATATGGTAATAAGCTATCTTCAGGGCTGAATGTGTGTTTGGAGCAGGGTTGGCATTTTCGCTATGTGTATTTTATCAACAAAATTTGTTCCTTGATCCTGAGTTGGGAGGCAATTAATGAGGAGCCTCTTTCTTTGTATTCTCTTTTCTTTTATGGGGATTTATAAAATTTTTTGGGAGAGCTTGATAGACTCATGAATCGCAATTGTAGTGTAACAATGCCAATATGTAGAATCTTCAAAATATAAGTAGTTGTTTTAACTATTTTATCTAGCATTTTGGCCGTTCTGCAATTTCATTTGGTAGGTGCTGAGAATGAAGGACAAGAGTTGAAGTTGAAATGAGACTTATAATTTTATGATGGGATGATGATGCTGATTGAAGTTGTGACTCATTGATTTTCCTTCGTAGTAGCTTTTGTGCTTTTATTTTACCCTTTATGTTTTATGCTCAAATTTCCAAAGATTGTTATATGTGTTTGAATTTGATTGTTTTCACGGATGTGTGGATAGAGTGAATTCCTGCATTTTTTTTCATCATTTTGTTATCACTGAAATACTTTTGTTTAGCATGGGACTATCAATAACTAGCGCCATCATATATGTAGATTTTTGTTACTTTTGTTTTTCTAGTGCCTACATCATTGAAGGAATTTGCTGTACTACATCCAGCTTTTGTGGGCCATTATTGTGCATTAGGTTCATGTATTTTCTTAATACGTTCCCATGATATATCTTGCAATTGCTGCAACATTTCTCCACTGGTGGTCAATTGTGTGTTTTGTTGTCTTTATGGTGGGTAAAAATGGGGGAGGGGGATTGAACCAGAGACCTATTAGTCCTAAGGCCTCTGTCATAACTAACTTAGCAATGGTTTTGTTGGTGTTGGTGAATATTAATTAATCCACATTGAGTGTTGCCATCTTCAATGAGTACCATTTCAATATTTTGGTTGGACTGTCAAGCGGGTTTTAGTCAGAACTGATAATGTTTATATTGTAATGTCTGCATGCATGTATTTATGAGCGGTGTGCGGTGATGATACTAAAAAAGGAAGAACATAATAGTTCTTGGCATCACTTCTTTTTATCTAACTATAGCAAGTAATGTCTGTTGAGTAGGCGGGCACAGGGCTTGGTGCAATGTTGAGTGTTATTCATGGTTTCAACACAGGTAAAACTTCATTGTTTTGTCTCCATGTGGAAAGCTTTTTATCTGTATCTCTTATTGGTGTCTACTTTCAGGTATACCATATGTCCAAAAACATGTTAAGGGTCCCAAGTGGCTTCCATTTGTTGTTGGGGTAAGTCTTGTTGATTCTGGGTTATTTGGTTAGTTTACAGTAACTTTTCTATGCAGTCTCCCGTACAACTTCTAGTATTGCCTTTTGTTGCATCTTTCTTTCTTTTTCCTGTCAACAGCTTCCACCATTGCTTATGTTTTCAGCTGCCATTGCCGCATGTGGAGGTATGGATAATGCTTCCTTAACAAATTTCGTACTAGTTGTGCAATATTTTTTTAGTGCAATGTTTTGTTTAGTTTTGTTGGATGTCTGGGCCCTTAATGGTTGTGGCATGTCTATTCAAGGATGATGCTAAATCTTGAGAGATTTGAACTGTAGAATGCATCTTTCCTCTGGGTAAGCTTACCCATGATTTGTCATGTTGAGGCTAAATCCATGATTCATTGTTGAGAAGAATGAGTTCAAACCGAATCCTTTCTAGTTAAAGAATCTCTTTCTAGTTACTCAGGAATAATTAAGAGATTGTTTAGAAGAAATATGAGATTCTACTTTTGGCAGCAACATACTATTGGATGGTGGTCTGGCTTATAGGATCAAATCAATACATTCTAAAAGTAAATATTTAAATATTAATCTCATCGATTGCATAAGTATCATACCAATCCTTATCAATCCACTTTATGGAGAAATGTGAGACACACAAGTTATACAAGATTTCGTGTTTCACTTAGTAATTCATGTAGCCTTGGCCATTTCAAACATAGTGGACGACAAACTATGCTATATATATCATTTGGATGGGTGTTGCAAGTTGCAACATGGAGTTTTGTGCCATAAACCTATAATTATTGAGTCACTATGCAAGTTTAATGTCCTTGCTGTCATTGTCAGAGAAAATACCAAACCTGCAATATTGGTTGGTACCGAGGCATTTTGTTCAGCTAACATGATAATTTTTAATTAGTTCATGCATGACTGTTTTTCTCTGGTTGGCTAGTTATATCAACTTAAGCTGGTGGTTGCGAGGACCTACCTTGAGAATCCATGCAATAGTACTCTTAGAATACTGTGCTGTTAATCATTTTGAGAGATTTAGAACTAATCAATCAAGAGTTCGACGACTGTTTCACCACTTCTATCCCGTGATGGTGAGGAAAAGTTACTGAAGTGATGAACTGACCATTAAAAAGATTTAAGTCCAAATGATCCATAAGAATTCACAACCAGATGAAAACAAGCATTTGTGCTGTCAGCCTATATCCACTTCTGAGTAGCTTTGGGGTCCATTTAGATTGCAAGATTTGAATTGAAAAAAAAAAAAAAAATCTAAGTCTAATTTCAAATTTTATTAGAATTGGAGTTGGGTAAAATTCAAATTCTATTGTTTTGATTGTATAAGAAATTGTAATTTTGAGAGAAAAAATAAAGTTAAGTTTTTGGTTAATTTTTTAATCTATATATAAAAATAAAAGAAATAAGTAATACAATTATTGTGTCCTCAGATCGTGGTCGCTGTACGGACTCAAACCCGAAAACAAAGCAACACTAAAGAAATTGCGTAAGTGTTAGGAAAGAGAGGGAGAGATTGGCACACAATGTTTTTATGTGGAAACCCTCTTCCGAATGAGAGGAAAAACGACAGGACTCAGGGTCGAGGCAAACTTTCACTATACTGTCGAGTGAGTACAAAGAGTGGAGAACACGTGAAACCCGAAGTTCTCTAAGTGTTCTTTGATTACACTGGGCGAGAGCCCTCACTATCTCTCTTTTTGTGTGTGTAAATGCAAAAGTGGAAGCAAGATCCTTTGTTTGGCGTGCCTTGAATGTTTATACAGGGACTGGATGTCCTACGTGGAGCACTCATGTGGCTTGGCGTGTGTTGGTTGTCCTACCACCAAATCTGCAGGTCATCTTTGCTGTGTTAGGAGGATCACGTACATGTAGGCGGGCGTTGTGAGACGTCACATCACGCGTGGTCTGAAAATCACCATTCTCTGTGCAGGTTATGTGTTGTAGAGGTCGCGCGTACTTTGGCAGAACTCAACTTTGAGCCGATGTCCTTGGTCGCGCTAAGTTCCTTGCTTGCGTTTATGTCGTTAGACACTGGCCAGAGTTCTCATCCTTGACAAAGGCTTTAGCCTTAGTCAAGTCCGCAGTATCTGGATTCCAAGTGTCATCGCACTTTGTAGGTCTTCGTCTTTCAACGAGTTCGCATCCTTCAACGAGTCATCGTCTTTCAACGAGTCATCGTCTTTCAACGAGTCATCGTCTTTCATTAGGGTCTTTGGTCAGAGATTAGTCATCGGGTTTTCAGTGCTATGTCCTCGAGCCCATAAAGTCAAATCAATCTCTCGGACCAATTTAGCTCTTTGGGTTTCTTGGGATGAGGGCTTAGGTTTTTGGCCTCTAGAACCAACTTAGCCTCTCGAGCCAAGTCAGACATTTAGGCCGAGCACTCATGTCCTCAGACCTTCTTGGCCAATCTAGCATCTGCGGTCAAATTGGGTCCCTGGGCCTTCTTTGGACTCGGACCCGTTTAGAGAAAACGGGCCTCTTACTGGGCCTTGGATATTCACTACCCATCACGAACCCCCTCTGTCAAGAGGTTTAAGAATTTTAATCTTTGGCGTGTATGATGGCTAAAGTTCCTTGGGATATTTTGGCTTTGACCTGGTCCTTTAAGATGCAAATCGTCTGTCTGACGTGGCTAGATGTGGTGCTGTCCATGAAGTTACCTGTTGCCCCTCCCCCTCTGAGTTCAGTGTCCGACATCGCTACTGCCTACACTAGTGAGGTCTCAGACTGGATTGATACCCCATCGGAGGACACTGCTGTGGGATAGGCACTGGGGGAGACTGAGGCTACCCAGGCCGAGGAAGTAGCGATGATGGCACCTGCTGCTAATATTGCTGAGGCTGAGGACACTGTTGTGACCGCTGAGCTCCCATGCTGCACAATCCAAGTTTACTGCCCGATGACGATTCCATCCAAGGTATGTGCGGTGGTCTTGGTCGAGGACGTCACTGGGGCTCCATGTGCTGATGAAGCTAAGACTGGAGCTGCAGAGCCTTTCGAAGCTGCTGAGCGCTTAGCCTTTGATTTTAATGGAGATGCCCCTATGTCCGAGACCAGAGTTGAGGTATCTGTGGTGCCTGCTACTGATACTGTTGAGGCCGAGGACACTGCTGTGACCACTGAGCTCTCATGCTACGCAATCCAAATTTACTGCCCGATGACGATTCCATCTGAGGTATGCGAGGTTTTTCTAGTCGAGGACGTCGCTGGGGCTCCATGTACTGTTGAAGCTGAGACTTAAGTTGCAGAGCCTTTTGAAGCTGCTGAGCCCTTAGTATTTGATCTTGATGGAGATGCCCCTACGTCCGAGATCAGGGTTGAGGTATCTGTGGTGCTTGCTGCTGAGCCACGAGGGTCCGAGACTCCTAGAGAAGAGAGCTCAGCTGGTGGCTCTCTCATTTTTTAGGTATCTTTCTGCCATTCCTTAGGCCTTTTAGTTTTCTTGTATCCACGCTTTAACAATTTGATTTTCCTTTACAGTTTCAAGAGCTGGTCATTGCACCGAGCTGGAGTCCCTCAAGGCCACTAGGAGAGGCCAACAAACGTCTGAAACTTGAGCTGGTTGAGGCCAAAAGCAAGACTGCTGAGGCCGAGGGCAAGATTGCTTCTCTCGAGAATTCATTAAAGATCCAGCAAGTTTAGTACGGGTTTCTCTAGGACTGAAACCTCCAGCTGGAGAAGGTGCTAAGGACTTCAGTGAGGGTTGTGGACATAGCACGAATGTTAGAAGGCAAGTACTGGGTTGGCATCAACTTGTACCGCCAGGTGATGAGGTTGCTGAACCAATAGTTTGCCACGGGTATGTTTGATCCTCGGAATGCTAGCGTTACTTGCTCGGACGACTTGTATGGTCTTCCAGGAAGGGGTGGGACTCCCAGCCCTTCCCGGCCTGGACCATCAAGCCATTCTGAAACTTCTGGGCAGCCAGGATCTTCAGAGCAAGTAGGGCCTTTCGGACCGCAAGGACATCAGCAGTAGTAGTAGGGAACTTCTCCTCAGTCTAAATCCTCAGAGGGCTGATTTTTTATTCGTGTAGTTGCATATATATATTTTTTTGTGTACATTGTATACAGTACATTTAAAGTGTGAATAAAATTCACTTTTCTGTTGCAATCTTTCTCCAGATTGTCTTGTGTGTGGTTCTTTTTCTGGACTTAGATTCTTAGGAAGCCTTGTCCCTTTTGAGCCGAGTGTTCGAAGCTTTAGACCGTCTTAGGCTGATGATGCTGCCTTAAAGGTCTTCGCATGCCAACTGTTTAAGCTCTCTAAGCTTTAAGTCCAACCTCTTCAGGGTTGCTTGGTTACGTCAAGTTTTAGTCTGACCTCTTGAGTCGCTCGGTACGGGATTGAGTTCTAGTACGATCTCTTAGACCCCTCAGTACGAAATCGAGTTTTAGTATGACCTCTTGGGCCGCTTAGTATGAAACTGAGTTTTAGTAGCAAGTGAAAGGAATCCTATCCACTTGGCTTAGGGGTTGCCCGGATCTTGATCATGCGTGGGATGAGATGCAAACACTCGAATGAAGTGTAGTAGGTAAAACAGAAGGAACGAGAAAGACAAAAAAAGTGTGATACAAGTATTCCAAATGATGCAGTCACTTTACCTGTGAGGGTATCTGTACATTTATTGGTTGTACTTTTTGAGGTGGGTTGCGTTTCAAGTCCGGCGGACAAGCCTTTCCTCTTGGGTGTGTAGCTTATACGCCCCATTTTGGAGGATGACTGAGATTAGAAGCGGTCCCTCCCAGTTTGGAGAGAGTTTGTTCCGGCCAGTGTTTTTACCAGTGGCTTCAATACTTATCAGTGCTAAGCCTTCTACTTCGAATTGACGTGCCTTCACCTTCTTATTATAATATCGGGCAACTCACTGTTGGTACGCCGTTGTGCGCAGTCCTGCTACGTCTCGGACTTCCTCAAGCAGGTCTAGGTTTTCTCGGAGTTTCTGTATATTTTTTGTCAAGTTGTAGCTCTCAACCCGGAGGCTGAGCAGTCCGACTTCCACGGGTATGACCGCCTCTACGCCATAGCACAGGCTGAAGGGAATTTCTCGTGTAGGCTTCCTCAGAGTGTATGACCATAAGACGGATGGCAACTTGTCGACCCATGAGCTCCCGGCATGCTCCAGCTTCGTCTTTAGTTTGTGCATTATGGTGTGGTTCTTGACCTCCACTTGTCTGTTATATTGTGGGTACGCGATTGACGTAGGTACTAACTTTATCTTCAGATTGGTACAATATTTGGTAAACCTCTTCTCAAAGAATTGGGTCTCATTGTCAATCACGATGTACTCGGAGATCCCGAACCTACACACTATGTTTTGTCGTACGAAATCTATAGCGTTTTGCTCCGTAATGCGCGCTAGTGGCAAGGGCTCGACCCATTTGGTAAAGTAATCGATCCCAATAATCAAAAAATTCCTTTGTTTAGATGCTGTCGGCAATGGCCCGAGTATGTCCAGCCCCCACTGTGCGAACGACCAAGGTAGTTGTAAGGCTTTGAGCTCCGTATGCTGCTGGTGGGTGATGCTGCCGTAGACTTGGCAGTTTTCACATTTTCACACAAAGTCTATGGCATCGTACTTCATGGTCAGCCAATAGTATCATTGCCTCATGAGCTTGAATGCGAGGTTCTTACTCCCCAATGTGAGATCTATAAATTTCGAGGTGCACTTCTCTAAGGGCGTAATAAGCCTCTTCAGGAGAGAGGCATCGTAGATAGGGGTAGAGAAGCCTCGTCTATACAGTTGGCCGTCGGTCTTCTTCTTCTTCTTGGCTTTTTCTACATCCTCAGGCAATGTCCCGTTGGTCAAGTACCTGAGGTATGGGGTCATTCAATTGTTAGCTTCTGAGATTTGCATTACTCCTGGCTTTGGATCTTCTACACTCGGTCTTCCGAGGACCTTACGCATTCCTCGGGCATACTGCTCTGAATCTACTTTCTCAAAGGCTGTCATGAGTCCGCAGACCTTTAAGAGGTATTTGGATAGTTGTGAGTTGTTGGCTTTGAAATTTCCTCGGACTTGGTTGACGACAAACTCGGAGTCACTGTAGACAACTAAGTCCTTGGACGAGCACTCATTTGCTAATTGAAGTCCGGCTAGTAGAGTTTCATATTCTGCAGTGTTGTTGGTTGTTGGGAATCCGAGAACCATCGAATTCTTTATCTCTGATTCTTCAGGCGTCCTCAGCACAATGTTAGCCCCACAACCGTCCTTCATTGAAGAGTCGTCCACGTGTAGAGTCCAGGTGGTTGGGCTATGTGATTCCTCAGCATTACAAGCGTCGGAGGCCTCGAGAGTTGGGGTCGTGGTCTCGGCTATAAAGTCTGCCAAGACTTGGCCTTTTAAGGCTAACATCGGATAGAACTATATGTCAAACTCATCCAACTCAATGGCACACTTGACCAACCGTCTCGACGTTTTTGCCTTTTGCAGAATCGCTTTCAAAGGCTAGTCGGTTAAGACAATTACCTTGTGTGCTTGGAAGTATGACCTAAGTTTCTGGGCGGAATACATGAGCGCCAGTGCCATTTTCTCTGCTTGAGGGTATCTTGTCTGAGCGTCAACCAAGACCTTGCTGATGTAATACACAGGTTGCTACCTATCATGCTGTTGTCTGATCAAGGCTGAGCTCAATACGGTCTCGGACACTGCAAAGGTACAGAACAACTTCTCGCCTTGTTAGGGTGAAGTTAAAAGTGGGGGATTCGAGAGGTACCCCTTGAGGCCTCTGAAAGGCCTCCTTGCCGTCGGTCGTCCACTGGAAGCCGTTCGTTTTCGTGCTCCTCATAGCCTTAAAAAACGGCAAGTACTTCTCGGCTGATTTCCTAAGAAGTAGGACAGAGCTGCCAGCCTTCCAATCAGTTTTTGGACCTTCCTCACAGTTCAAGGGCTCTTCATATTAAGGATGGCCTTGATTTTTTCTAGGGTCGCTTCAATCCTTCGGTGTGATACAATGTAACCTAAGAACTTTCCAGATGTCACCCTGAATGTACACTTGGTTGGGTTGAGCTTCATCTGCTGCGCTTTTAGGACATTGAAGGTCTCAGATAGATCTCGGACGTGGTCTTCGGTCACTTTGCTTTTGACGAGCATGTCGCCCACGTAGACCTCCACGTTGCTCTCGATCTGGTCCCCGAACATGTTATTTATGAGCCGTTGGTAAGTAGCGCCCGCATTCTTGAGGCCAAAGGATATAATTTTGTAACAATATGTCCCTTGGTACATCACGAATGAGGTATGCTTCTCGTCTTTGGGGCTCATTTTTATTTGGTTGTAGCCCGAGTACGCGTATATGAAGTTTAAAAGTTCATGTCCGGACGTCGAGTTTACAAGTGAGTCTATCCTCGGTAGGGGAAAGCTGCCTTTTGTGTACGCTTTGTTGACGTCTGTGAAGTCCATGGACATCCTCCACTTCTCGTTATTCTTTTTTATTATGACGACGTTGGACAGCCAATTTAGGTATTGTACATCCCAGATGAACCCGGTGTCCAGGAGCTTCTTCACCTCTTCTTGGATAGCTACCAACTTTTCTACTGAGTAGTTCATCATCTTCTACCATACGGGCTTATGACCGGGATTTAGGCCCAACTAGTGGACCATTACTCTGGTCAGTATTCCTGGCATGTCACTCGGTGTTCAAGCGAAGATGTCCGAGTTTTCTCTTAGGAAGCTGATAAGTTGCTCTCGGAAGGGTTGGGGCAATGAGCTCCCTATCTGGACGGTCTTCTCAGAACCTTTGGGATCCAGAGGAACTTGGTCGATAGTTTCTCCAGACTCGGCCTGTTGCAATGTTGTTTCGTCACGGAAGTTGAAGTCTTCAATAGGCCGAGAAAGGAGTGTTTGCGTGACTTGGGTCAGGTAGCATGTTCGTCTAACCACTTGATCCCCGAGGATTTTTTCAATCCCGTATGGTGTTGGAAACTTCATCTTCAGATGTGGGATTAAGGTGACGACTCCGAAGGCGGCTAGACAAGGGCGTTTGAGGATAGCGTTGTAGACCGAGTGGAGGTCTACTACCAAGAAGGATAGGTTCTTGGACACCGTCCTCGGATTGGTCCCTAATGTGGTTTCAAGTTGAATGACTCATTTCACTGGCACTGGCTCGTTGCCCAATCCGTAGAAGGGTCCATCGGTGGCCGTCATCTAGCTTCTTTTGAGCCCTAACTTCAAGAAAGCATCAAGATAGAGAATGTTGCGCGAGCTTCTATTATCAAAAAATACTCGTTTCATCTTGTAGTTTAAGCTACTTCCAGAAGCGAGTGCAGTTACAACAAATGGGTCAGAATAGGGGGATGTAACATGGGTCATATTTTTGTTACTAAAACTAATGACCGAATCCCTAAATTCTACCATTGGCTTCTTATTATTTGCCGCTGGATCCTCCCAGGCGCTGCCTCTGATCGGGCGGGTGGATATCATGTTGACCACCCCCGTGGCCACTTTGTTTCTCGGCTGGTCAGTCTCACTAGCTTTTGCTGTTCTGGAGGGTTGTCCGGGTCTTTGCAGGAAGCGGTTGAGGTGACCTCTCTTGATTAGTTTATCGATCTCCTTCTGCAGAGTCCTGCAATCCTCGGTACCATGGCCATTGCTGCGGTGGTAGTAACAATATTTAGACTAGTCACCACCGTCGGGTTCTTCAGTTCCTTGGGCCACTTCAAGAATTTTTTATCCCGAATCTTCATCAGGACGGTACGCGAGTCGTTCAAGGGAGTTAAATTTAATGGTCTGTGATCCTTCCTACATCTTGGCTTAGGCCGCGGATGCTTGCGACGTTTCTGGAAGGGGCCGCTGTCATCGTTCCTCTTCCCGACGGCAGACCTGGGTCCTTCATGTGGGCGGTCCGCACATTTGGGACACTTGTCAACACGGCTACCCATTGAGGGGTCATCGCCATAACCGGCGGGTCTCTTGGTGGTGCGCTGGCTTGCGGTCTTGTGTTGACCATTTTCGTGTAAGAGATTGAGTGTTGAGGGGAGATGCTAGGCTTTTTGTCACGTTCCTACAGACGGCGCCAAATGTTGCATCCTCGGGTCGTGGTTGCTATACGAACTCGAACCCAAAAACAAAGTAACACCAAAAAAATTGTGTAAGTGTTAGGAAAGAGAGAGGGATAGATTGGCACACAATGTTTTTACGTGAAAACCTATTTCTGAATAAGAGGGAAAAACCACGGGACTCAGGCTCCAGGCAAACTTCCACTATGCTGTCGAGTAAGTACAAAGAGTGGAGAACACGTGAAA
This sequence comes from Nepenthes gracilis, assembly GCA_033239525.1. Classification (NCBI taxonomy): domain Eukaryota; kingdom Viridiplantae; phylum Streptophyta; class Magnoliopsida; order Caryophyllales; family Nepenthaceae; genus Nepenthes; species Nepenthes gracilis. The sequence goes on along the minus strand of BSYO01000019.1, from coordinate 13,435,044 downwards.
CCCAAAGTTCTCTAAGTATTCTCTGATTACACTTGGCGGGAGCCCTCACTATTTCTCTTCCCGTGTGTGTAAATGCAAAAGTGGAAGGAGGATTCTTTGTTTGGTGTGTTTTGAATACTTATATAGGGGCTGAATGTCTTACGTGGAGCACCTACGTGGCCTAGCATGTATAGGTTGCTCTGCCACCAAATCTGTAAGTCTGCTCTGCTGTGACAAGAGGATCGCATGCATCTAGGCGAGTGCTGTGAGATGTCACATCATGCATGGTCTGGAAAACATCATTCTTTCTGTAGGTTGCGTGTTGCAGAGGTCGTGCGTGTTCTATAAGAAGTCAACTCTGAGCCAGTGTCCTTGGTTGCACTGAGTTCCTTGCTTGCGTTTATGTCGTTGGAGACTGGCCAGAGTCCTCATCATTGACAAAGGCTTTGGCCTTTCAGTGGGCGGGAGCCCTCACTATCTCTCTTCTTGTATGCGTAAATGCAAAAGTGGAAGGAGGATTCTTTGTTTGGTGTGTCTTGAATGCTTATATAGGGGCTGAATGTTTTACGTGGAGCACCCACGTGGCCTAGCGTGTATAGGTTGCTCTGCCACCAAATCTACAAGTCTGTTCTGCTGTGTCAAGAGGATCGCATGCATGTAGGCAGGCGCTGTGAGATGTCACATCAGCATGGTCTGGAAATCATCATTCTCTACGTAGATTGCGTATTGTAGAGGTCGCGCGTGTTCTACAAGAAGTCAACTCTGAGCCGGCATCCTTGGTTGCGCTGAGTTCCTTGCTTGCGTTTATGTCGTTGGACACTGGCCAGAGTCCTCGTCATTGACAAAGGCTTTGGCCTTAGTCAAGTCCGCGGTCTCTGGATTCTAAGTGTCCTCGCACTTTGCAGGTCTTCGTCTTTCAACGAGTCCGCGTCCTTCAACGAGTCATTGTCCTTCATTAGGGTTTTTGGTCAAAGACTAGTATTTGAGTTTTCAGTACTATGTCTTCGAGCCCATAAAGCCTAATCAATCTCTCGGAACAATTTAGCTCTTTTGGCTTCTTGGGACGAGGGCTTAGGTTTTTGGCTTCTAGAACCAACTTAATTTCTCGGGCCAAGTCAAACATTTGGGCTGAGCGTTCATGTCCTTGGACCTTTTGGGCCAATCTGGCCTTTGGGGTCAAATTGGGCCTTCTTTGGACTTGGACCCGTTTCGAGGAAGCGAGCCTCTTACTAGGCCTTAGGTATTCACTGCCTGTTACTGATATAAAATTTAAATTTTTAATGCTTGAAATACAATATAATATTATTAAAAAATTTTAAATTATTTGATGTAAATAATATTTTGTAGATATATATTATTTTAAAATTTTTTAGGTAATATTGTTTATTATAATATTATTTTTAAGCTTTTAAATAATACTTTATATAATTTTTTAAGAAAATAAATTAAAAAATAAAATCATGGACATCTGACCATTAACCAACTTATATAACTAAAATTGTTTTATTCAATAGGTTTTGCCTTATTTTATAATTGTTAATTGATAGATAGTTTTCAGAATTAGAATTATAATTTTTTACTTTACTACTAAAAATTACAAAAAAATATTCTTCATTATTTTTCATTTCTATGGAATTGAAATAAGAAATTTGAATTTTAGTTCCGCTGAACAAAAAAAAAAAAAAATAGTTGGAATTGGGCATGGAATTTCAATTTCAATTTTAAATTCCAGGGCCCAGTTCGGCATATCAAATGGGGCCGAAGGGAAAATATGAGACAACCTATCTATTTGTCTTGCTTTTATTGCTGTATCGGGATCTTTCCTTGTTCTTTCATGAAGAAGTGTTAGATGGAAGTGACATTGCCAAGAGTTTGAGAATTATCCATGAAGGCATCTGGGGAATCAGTCTATCAAACCAGTTAAGATAATGTTGAAAGGAATATGCTAAGATAATGTTGAAGGAATCCGAGTACAATATATTTCAACTGGGCAGATCTTTAGCAGAAGGGAGGCTGCCTCCAGCCTCTTGACCCTCACCTACAACTAGATTCCCTTACTTGTCCAAACACCTGTAGCACTTTTACCAAAAAGAGGCCATTTCACTTATCATTACATTCATCTTTGGTACAAAATTCCGGATCTCATTGATGATATGGTCATAACACCTCCCTTTGTCTTGGGGCAGCTCAACATCATGTATGAACCTTAGAAACTCATCATGTTGAGTATTGAAGAAGTGTTGACTTGTTATTTTTCATAGTATGTCATGGACACACTATCTAAAGGATTATCCGGTTCCTTTAATTGGTGTTAGGGGACACCTTTGAGTAGGCCTATATTAGTAGGCCTATATAAAAATTGATAGATGGGGTGCCATGTCACCCGAGGGTCCCAAATTTTTTAATTATCTGACTATTTAGGGTCTGCTTGGTTCTTAGAAAACATGAAGGAAATGAAAAACAATATAGAAGTTAAAGTATTTTCTTATCTTTGGGTTGTAAGAAAATTATAAGGAAAAATATAGCAGAAAATGTAAAAGAAAATTATAATATTAAAGGCGTGTAACTTTTTTTTCTTCATTTTTCTTTTTAATAGCCAAATAAAGAAAATATTTTTATTATAAACTTATTTTTCTCATGTTTTTCAATCCATCTCCAACAAAGGAAAGAATTTTTTTTTTTTTCCTTCAATTTTTTTAGAACCAAATAGGCCCTAAGTAATTGACTAGGGTCCAAAGGCGGGATTCATGAGATAAAAAGTGGTATGACAAGGTTGAACACCCCACTCGCAGCTTAGGGCACTTCAGACCCTCCCTTTCTCGAAAGAGGCAACCATCAAGATTTGGGAATGTAATGTTATGTTTGGATACCCCCCCCCCCCCACCACGGCAGCGCCGGAAATAAAAAAAGAAAGAAAATAAGAAAATGGAAAAAAAAAATTGAAAGAAAGTATTATTGGTGCTGGATTGGATGGAAAATTTTAGAAAAAAATAGCATGAAAAGTGTGTAAAAATATTAGTGTTATATTGGAAATTATTTTCCATATAAAATTAAGTGGAAAATCCAAAAAATTGGGTGGTAAAAAATAGAAATGTCATATTGAAGGCATGTATTTTATTCTTTTTGGTTTTTCTTTGATAACTGAACAACAATATTTTTCTTAAAAATTTATTTTCTTTCAAAAATATATGTTCATAACATTCAAATAAAAGAAAGAATGTATATATATATTTTTATTTCCTTTTATTTTTTTAATCTTTTCTTTGATTCAAACATATCATAAAAGTTTCTTGGCGTTAAAGAAGATGATCCAAGGCTTAAGCAGTTGAGATAGTGAAAAAGCAGATGTCTCCATCTGGCAATTGCTTCTCTTTCCTAAAGGAAAGGAATTGTCGATCCATATTGAAAGCCTTGAATAAAATCAGTGTATTGTAGAAAGTCTCTATCTTGCATTGTGTGTTGCTGTTGCCTTAGAAAGTCTTTTATGTGGTGAATAAGAAGGTTCAACTGGAAATGGAATATTCAGGATAAAAGCCTGTTTTAGGGTTCTATGAAAGGACATCAGTTCTTTGACCCATCCGGCTGCGGGAAGTATCCGTAAAATAGTATTTGGGATGGTATGCTTGCGGAATGCTCTTTAAGTTGATCCCATTTTTTAAGTTTCCTATAACTTCAATGGTTAGAATTAGAAGTTTGATAAATAAAATGACAAAAATTGTATCGAATGATTTAAATAATTATTCAATCTCCGCAATTGATCCATCCAATTTTTAATTCAAAAATTTATATTGGTAGAAAATCTAAAATAGGAAAGGACCTTAATAACTCCTGTTTGGGTGGTGTCGGATAGGTGGTAAGGATTCTATCTAATTGGACAGTTAGAACTGTAAAATAGGTTTAATATATTTTAATATATTGTTATAATTTTTGCCGTTTAAATTGTTAGGATGAATCTTGACCTTTATGAATACAATGGTGGATAAAAATTATGATGACCCTAATAGGATTTGGGGGTATTTTGTATACATAAGATTCAAGCATTGAGCTTCACCTTTTTAGAGAGGCTTCTTCGTTTGAGGGTAGGGTTTATTGAGAGAAGAAGATACTCATCTTGTTTCATTACAACAACAACAACGAAGCCATAAACCTTCTATTAAGTAAGGTCAATTATATAAATTTATTTTTATCATTCTATTCTATGCTATTCTCTACTGTATCCTTCGATAGTAAAAGCAACACTAGTCATCTTTTATCAACTTATACAAAGCTTTTCATTGTTTAGCCCTTTCAAAATTTTCATTCAATTACAGTTATATTGAGTGGTGGCAACTTAAAAGTGCCCCCTCTCTCTCTCTCTGTATTTATATATGTGTGTGTATGTGTATAGGTTATGCTCTGCCAAGGTTCGCCCAGCTTACTGTGACATCTTACCACGCTGCCTCAAGTGCCTCACATTATGGGATTTCACTGCTCACCCGGCACATTGAAGAGCCACACGCTTCCCGGACTTGGCACGACAAGCTTTGATGACAGCTTCTAGGTCCGGTGGCACGACAAAATATTAATTTTGTGATTTTTTTTTTTTTTTTGAGAAGTGTTTGGAAAATATCTTTTAGATATTATAGATATTATCGAATGATGTGATATTTATTAATTTATATGAAAAAAAACTGTATAAAAATAAATACATAGATGAGATGTCACGTCATATAATATGTCTAGAAAGTGGGTTTGGAACAGTAGACTTCTATTTTGTTCCCTTTGATGTAAGGCTATGTTGTAATCCTTCATAGATTGAGATAATATTTAATATGTTATTTTAATATTAACCATTTTGAAGTTTAGAGAGCCTATTGCTTGGATTTTTATATGCATGGAGCTTGTAAATTGCTTGGTTTATTATTGACTCTCCATATCAAGCCTTTGGTATTGCAAGATGTATATTATTTGAAGAGGTATCTTACTCATCAAATTGACTATGTTTTAGGGGTAAACATGGATTGGTTTAATGCAGATTATGGGATAATCCGTGATCAAATTGTATATTATGGTCTGTATTTTAATCAAATTAAATAAAATCGTCACTTGAGTCAAATCAACCAAATTGTTAATGTGTGGGTTTGTTTGTAGTGTTCAGTTTTTATGGTTTGTGGAACTAATCTTGTGCAAAAAAAATTTATCTAGTCAATTTAATAGTTAAAAATTAAAATGAATAAGTAATAATATCAATATTGATGGTTGCTGGTACTCAAGACCCATTGGCGAGATCCTTTTTTCAGTAGTTGGACCTTGATATTGTAGAGATCCAGTGGGCCCAAGAGGTTCAGGCGTTAGGTCTAGCTCAAACGGCGTAACGGATTTAAAGTCCACTCAAGCCTGTGGATTCGAGATGGGCTGCGGACGTCACCATGCCCGCAAAAAAGGCGGCGTTCCATGGGATTCGGTGGCCAAACTTGTCAGATTGTCAGAGGAATGATGGCTTGCAACACACGCCGGATCACTGCAGATGTGACATTACGGGAGATCATCTAGATGTCCTTGATACAGAAGACTGGATTGGTGGAGTTCTTGGAAGGCATCCTGCACACGTCAGTGCCATGTGGATAACTCTCAAAGGATGACTCAACCATTGTAAATACATTAATTGTACACTTAACAAAGAATCAAGCATTTTTACTCTTACTTAGCTAATATAGAGAGAGAAATAAGAGAGCGGAATGGCTTGAGTACACTTTGTAATCTCTTTGTAATATCTAGCAGTATAGTGAAGCTATTTCTCTGATTAAAGTCCCATAGTTTTCCTTCTCATTTACGGGAAAGTTTTTTACGTAAAAACTCTGCGTGCCGACGTCATTGTACTCTCTCACTCCCCATCACCAAATCGTGCCCTCGTCCACAAACACACATTTCATTTCTTGTATTGCACAGATCTTGCTCGAAAAAGGGTCGCGGACTCAGCCAAGTCCCTGTTCGTACAAGTGTGTAAGATCCGAGAATGTAACATTAGCGCCATTTATGGGAAGCGACTAAAAGTCAACTTTTCACGTTTTCTACAGAACATCCATGAACCTTCCGACACCCTTCTAGAAGTCTAGCAAGGTGAATATCAGGGCACAAGCAAGTGCGCACCTGTCAGGGAAGTGGCCTCGTGCGATAATGGCCCCACTCCCTTGGTCAGGAAAGAGGACCGTCCTGATCCAGTTGTGCGGGCTTTGGCTACAGGATGGACGACATGCCCAAAGCCTTCTTGACTCTTTGCTCTAAAATAGACGAGCGGATGAAAGGAGCGCCTTTCAAAGCCTCCCAGACAGCGATGTCCCAAAATAGGGGCAAGGGGAAGAAACACCCGAGCAAGTAAGCCAGCCAGCGTGAAGTCCCCAGGACTCAGGTTACTTCAAGCAGCAAATTCCCTCAAAGATTCGATGGCCACTTAGGTCCTCAGGTTCAAGAGGAGAGCCTTGAGAGACGCAACCTTCGTTTCGTTCGTAGCAATCAGGAACGTATTGTTTAGGAGGCAACTTTACGGAACTATACCCCTCCTAGGGTTAGGGGAGTCTCCGAGCAATAGCGGTCCAAGGGCCTTATGAGTTGAGAAATTATCTTAACGATAAGAAGGTGGCGGCTCCACCTCACGTGGAGGAGAGATTTAAGAAGGTTTGAAACTGCTTTTTTGGCGAAAATAATGGAGGGGATATACTCCAATCTCTGTTCGTAGCAGAGATCAAGATGAGGACGCTCCTACCAAAGTTCAAGATGCCAAATTTTGACATCTATAATGGAAGTGCTGACTCGATGGATCATCTAAACCACTTCCGTGAACATTTGAGCCTCCAGGGACTAGATGAGATGACCATGTGTCAGTACTTTCCAATGACACTTAAGGGAGATGCGAGAGTGTGATTTTACGGGCTGCCTGTGGATTTCATTCGCACCTTCAGCATGTTGACAGTGATTTTTCTCTCACAGTTCACCTCCAGTAGGAGAGTAGAGAAGCAGCCCTGGCATCTCACCAGAGTGAAGTAGGGTGCCAGGGAGAGTTTGAGGGGATTCTTGACTCGATTCATAGCGGAGGTCAGGCAAATCTCGAAGTTGATTGATGGGGTAAAATTGAACACGTTACTATCTGCCTTGGAGGGGGGCTTCTTTTTCAAGCACCTTATTCATAAGGGTTCCTAGACGTTCGCGGAGGCCGAAGCGGTGGCGAGAGCATACATCGCGGCCGAAGAAGCCAATGATGCGAAGCGACCAGAAAAGGACGAGAACTTCCACTCGAGGGCGGTGGAAGGAAAGAAAAAGGGCGGGGACCATCCAGGTCCCTAAACGATAAAGAAGTAGCATAAGTCCAAGCAGATCGTTCGGAGGGAGTCCAAACCTGTGAATCTTACTCCTCTGAACGACACTCGTATGAATGTGTTGATGCAAATACAGGAAAAATTTTTGAAGTAGCCCAATGTGGTGATCAGACTAAGTACTGTTATTATCATTGCAGTGGGGGCCACAGTACCGAGGACTGTTGGGTGCTGTAGAATAAGATCGAGGAACTAATAAGGAGGGGTTACCTTAACCACTTCCTACAAAGACTCAGACAAACTTTCTAAACAGTAGGTGATGTTGAGGTCGACCTGCCTAGAAATCGAGTGGTAGCGAGAGTTGTGAACATGATATCAACTTGCCCTGCCAGAGAAGACGCTCGGGAAATCATTACGGCAAAGAGGCCGAGGACCGGGGCTAAGGACAAGGTTATTAGTTTTAGCAACTAGAATATGGCCCATGTAACTTCTCCTCACTTCGATCCCCTGGTTGTAACTGTACTCGTTTCAGATAGAGTAAATGACTACTAGATGAAATGAGTTTTTGTTGATAATGAAAATTTTAGAAATTTACTTTATTTTGATGTCTATTTTAAATTGGAACTTAAGAGAAATCAAATGAGAGCGGCAGAGGGGCCACTCTACGGATTGGACAATGAGCCAGTGCTTGTCTAGGATGTCATCCAATTGAAAATCACGTTGGGGACGTATCCGAGGATTGTGTCTAAGGTCATCACCTTTCTGGTTGTGGACTTTTCGTCAGTCTACAACTCAATACTTGGACGTTCTTACTTGGCCACCTTTGGTGCTGTCACTTTCATCCCGCATCTAAATATGAAGTTTCTGACTCCATTTGGGATCGGAGAGATCCTCAGAGACCACGCTGTCGAGCGGACGTGCAATTTGTCCCAGGTCACCCATACTCCCCTTCCACAGCCAATCGAAGACCTTAACCTGCGAGACGAGGCGACGTTGCAGCAGGCACAACTCGGGGAACCAACTATTCGAGTCTTGATAGATCCCAAGGATCTGGAGAAATACGTCGAGATAGGAAGCTCACTGTCAAAGACCATCTAGGACCACCTTATCAGCTTCCTGTGGGAGAACTCGGACGTTTTTGCCTGGATACCAAGTGATATGCCGGGGATCTCCACTGAAATAATGGTTCACAACTTGGGTATATATCATCATCATAGACCCGTTAGGTAAAAGTATAGGAACTACTTTGCAGAAAAGCTGGTGGCCATACATGAAGAAGTGAAGAAGCTCCTAGACGTCGAATTCATCCGAGAAGTACAGTACCCGAACTAGTTGTCAAATGTGGTCATGGTAAAAAAGAATAATGGGAAGTGGAGGATGTGCATGGACTTCACAGACCTCAATAAAGTGTGCCCTAAGGATAGCTTTTCTCTCCCCAGAATTGATCAACTTGTAGACTCGACGTCAAATCATAAACTTTTAAACTTATGGATGCGTATTCGAGTTACAACAAAATAAAGACGAGTCTCGAAGACGAGGAACACACGTTATTCATGATAGACCAATGGACATATTGTTACAAAGTGATACCCTTTGGTCTAAAGAATGAGGGTGCGACTTACCAGCAGACTCGTAAATAAAATGTTCAAGGGCCAGATAGGCCGGAATGTGGAGGTCTATGTAGATGATATTCTTGTTAAAAGCAAAATAAGCAGCCACCACATCCAGGACTTGTCCAAGACCTTAAACATGCTCATAACTCACAAGATGAAACTCAACCTAAACAAGTGTACACTTGGAGAGGCATTTGGGAAGTTTCTGAGCTACATTGTTTCACTCGAGGGATTGAGGCTAATCCAGAAAAGATTAATGCTATCCTTGATATGAGATCTCCTCGGACAATAAAGGAAGTCCAGAAACTCATTGGACGGGTGGAAGTCCTTTCTCGTTTCTTATCCAAATCGGTTGAGAGGCACCTGCCATTCTCCAAGATCCTGAGAGGAACGAAGACCGTCGGCTTCTAGTAGAATAACAATTGTGAGGAGGCTTTCCGAGAACTTAAAGACTATTTGTTGAACTCTCCTCTCTTAGCTTCTCCTCAACTAGATGAGGACCTGTACCTATATCTGGTGGTGTTTGACACGACCTTTAGCTTAGCATTGGTACGACAACAACATGATAGATAGCAACCTGTCTATTATGTGAGCAAGACCCTGGTGACACGGAGACCAAGTACCCGCACACGGAGAAGATTGCTTTGGCGTTGGTGTATTCTGCACGGAAACTTAGACCATATTTTCAAGCATATAAAGTGGTGGCCTTGACCAATCAGCCACTGAGACCTATCTTGCAGAAGCTCGAGGTGTCAGGATGACTGGTCAAGTGGGTCATTGAGTTGGGTGAGTTCGATATCAAATTTTGTTCGAGGCTAGCCTTAAAAGGTCAGGCCCTCATGGACTTCGTTGTTGAGACGACGACCACAACCTTTGGTGATCTAGACCATCATGATACAGACAAACTAAGTGAAGTAACAATATGGACACTGCATGTGGACGACTCCTCAATGAAGGACGGCTGTGGAGCTGGCATTGTGTTACGAACGGCTGAAGGATCAGAGAAAAAGTATTCAATGACCCTGGTTCTCGACTACAAACAATGCCGCGGAGTAAGAAGCTTTGCTAGCAGTACTCCGATTAGCCAAGGAATGCTCAGCCAAAAACCTAATTGTCTACAATGACTCTGAATTAGTCGTTAATCAGGTCCATGGACATTTTGAGGTTAATAGCCCACAACTCTCCAAATACCTCTCGAAGGTCATGGGTATGACCGCGGACTTTGAGAAGGTTGAATTCGTCCATATCTCAAGGGAAGAGAACATGAAGGCTAACATGTTGGCAAGGGCAGTAGCTTACGAAAACCGAGAGCAATACACTTGAGGAATGCGAGAAGTTCTGAATAGGCCAAGCATCGAAGATCTCGGGCAAGAAATGATGCAAGTCACGAGTAGCAGCAGTTGGATGATTCCTTACTTAAGGTATTTGTCCGAGGGGACATTACCTGAGGATGCAGATGCAACAAAAAGGGTAAAAAAGACAACGGGTTGGTACACTATTATGGGTGATCAATTACACCGGCGAGGGTTCTCAAGCTCTTACATGAGGTGTCTCACTTTCGAGGAGGTAGAATACGCCCTTCAAGAAGTGCACCTCGGGATCTGTGGATCCCATATTGAGGGAAAGAACCTAGTCTTCAAACTCATGAGATAGGAGTACTATTGGCCAATAATGAAATACGACACCATGGATTTTGTGCGCAAATGTGAAAACTGCCAAGTCCACGGCACTATGACTCACCAACCCTACACACTAAGCTTTGAGCATTGTAGTTACCACGGCCCTTTACCCAATGGGGGCTTGACATCCTCGGACCGCTTCTAGTGGAGATCGGACAAAGAAAGTTTATGGATCGTCGGGATTGACTATTTTACCAAATGGGTTGAGGTAGTGCCACTTACAAAGATTATAGAGCAGAAAGCCATTGAGTTTATCCGACAAAGTATTGTGTGCAGGTTAAAATTCTTGAGTGTATCATGACCGACAATGGGACGTAATTCAGTGGAAAGTAGTTCACTAAGTACTGCACCAGTCTGGGGATCGAGTTGGTCCATACGTCAGTCGCGTATCCACACCGTAATGGGCAAGTGGAGGTCACGAACCGCATGAACTTACATGGACTCAAAACAACGTTAGAACACTCCGGGGCCACATGGGTGCACGAGCTGCTATCCGTTCTCTGGTTCTATAGAATGACTCCAAGGGAACCCACCAAAGAGACGCTATTCAGCCTGTGTTATGGGATAGAGGCAGTTATTCTAGTGGAGGTTGGCCTTCCAAGCCTCCGGGTAGAATATTTTAGTCTGGGCAACAACAGTCAAAGGTTTTGAGAGAATTTCGATATGCTCAAAGAAGTCTAAGACCAAGCGAGGTTGAGGACGACAGCATACCATTAAAGGGTTGCTCGGTATTACAATAAGAAGGTGAAGATGTGACAGTTTGAGGTAGGAGACTTAGTACAGAGAAGTATAGAGGCCACGGGCAAAAACACTGGTCGGAATAAACTCTTCCCGAATTGGGAAGGGCTGTTCCTGGTCTCTGCTATCTTTTAAAATAAGGCCTATAAGTTGCGCATCTAAGAAGGCAGACTGGTCCCCCGAACATGGAACGTCACGCACTTCAAGAAGTATTATCAATAAATGTAAAAATGATCAAGTAAGACAAAACACACCATTTAATGTGCTTGTAACACGTTTCATTGACGTAATAAAATTGCCTTTCTTTTATTTCATGTCTTGCATATCATTGAATGTTGCATGTCATCTCATTGACTCACAAGATTTAGGTTACCCCTAAATCAAGTGAAAGAAATCCTTTCACTGACCTAAAACCGGACTATGCCCAAACGACCCAAAAGGTTATACTTAAAATTCGGCTATACCCAAGTGGTCTAAGAGGTCGTACTTTAAACTCACAAGTGTCGGAGCGGCCCAGGAGGTCGTACCCCCAAAACTCGGCTATGTTTGAGCGGTCCAAAAGGTCGGACTAAAATTTGGCCATGGTGTCAAGCAACCATATAGGTTGAATTTAAAACTTAGGGGATATAAGGTAGCAAGCATGCAACGACCTTAAAGGTAACATCTTTAGCTTAAGATGGTCAAAAGGTTCGAAAGTTAGGACAATGTCTCCTTAAAAGGCATGTCATAAAAGAAGCAAATACTTTAATGGTCTGAGTAAGAGAAACCAAGTGTTTGCACTTAAACAATGTAAATTTTATTTACAAAAATAATATGCGTACAACAGTATGCTTATACAAAAAAAAAAACTTTGTAACCCAACGAAAGCACAGTCAGCACCCTGGCTGGTGAGAAGTCCCCTGCTACTGCTATCCTCTAGGACCATGGGGCTCCGCTTGCTCTGAGAATCCCGGATGCCGAGGGGTCTCGGAGTGGCTTGATGGCCCAGGTGCGGAAGGGTTGGGAGGCTAATTCCTTCCTAGGAGGCCATACAAGTCTTCCGAACAAGTAGCGTCGGCATTCCAAGGATCATAGGCAGCTGCTAAAACCAAGGATTCAACAACCTCATTACCTGTGGCACCAGGTTGATGTCGTCCCATTACTTGCCTTCCAACGTTGGAGCAATGTCAACTGCCATCACCAAAGTTCTTAGCACTTCCTCCAATTGGAGATTCCTATCCCTCAGTAGTGTATGCTGAATTTGTTCAAGCTTCAAGGCACCTTCAAGAGATGCAATCTTCCCCTTGGCCTCGGCAAGCTCAGCCTCCAAGCGTGTGTTGGCCCCGGCAAGGGCCCTGGAAGATTCTAGTTCTCCGTAGACTTGGGTGACCTTGCTAATAATTGAGTCAAGGCCGCCGGCCATGTCTTGAAGTTGTAATGGCACAATAAGTCAAGCAAGTACCGATAGAAGAAGATAAAATAAAAAAGTGATAAGTAAATACCCTGGTCATAGCAGAGCTCCCTGAAGTGCTCTCTTCTCTGGGAGCCTCGGGCTCCTCAAGCCTCTCCGCCGTAGCCTCCTGCATCACAGAAACCTCGGCCCTGACCTCGGGTACAAAAGTAGCAACGTCCCAGACTAGGGGCTCAGCCACTTCAACATGATCCTTGGCCCCGGTCTGGGCCTCAACTGAACGCGAGGGCCTAGCGCCGTCATCGATCCCAGGCTCTTCAAAGGCCACAGGCAAAATTATTGTCGGGCTATAAATTTGGATTACAAGGCAGGGGTGCTCGTGCAGACACGTCAGCAGCTAGCTCCACACCGTGGCTCTGCTCGGCCTCAATAGCCTCAGAAATGGGTGCTATCGTTATCATCATTCCTCTGCCTGAGTTGCATCATTGATCTAGTCCAAGACCTCACTAGTGAACTCAGAGGGAACGTCAAGAAGCGGCTCACCAGTGGGAGGTTGGGCGGTAGGGAGATCCGCGGACTAGCTAGCAAATTGAGAAGGTTGACTAGAGGACTCTGCAAAAGTTGAAGATCCGAGATCTTCAGACACTCGGATTGGCTGCGCAACCGAAGTCCTCAACCTCCTCATAAGAGGTGCAATCACAGCATTGTCATCAGATGAGGAGTACTTAACAATGGACGCCGAACTTTTTGAGGCCTCAATTCGGCAACTCTTCTTTGGGCCCTCGGTTGGCTCCTCTATCCTCAGAGTCACCTACTTTTTCTTGAGTTTCTTCTTCTTCTGAGCAGCGACAGGGTCAAAGTCCTCGGCTAGAGTCACCCACTTGGCTTTTGCCAAATTCTCGGGACTCAACCAAATATTTTTCTTATTCTCATTGATGCTGCCAAGGTTGGCCATCACCAAGTCTTTGATCTCCTTGGCAATCTCTCTCTCTTCTTTGGAAGCGTTCGAGCAATGCTTGCTCGCCACATTTTCCCAAAAAGGGAGAGAGCCCAATTCTTTCGGACACCCAAAAAAAAAAATTTATCTTTCCCCCTCTTGGTGGAATTAGGATTTTCGCCGTTTATGATAGTGAACTCAGGACGGGGGTCATCACAATCCAGTCTAGGTTATGAGTAAAGCAAAACATAACCTTCACCATAGACACCTCAAGAACCTTCCGGTGGCAATGAGCAAAAACACAAAGTGAAACGAGATATCGGATAGCGTTAGGCTGCAATTTCATAAGCAAAACGCCCAATTCCCTCATGATGTGATACAACTCCAATGTGAATAGGGAAGCGAAGCCCACCCTTGAGGTGGACCTCTTGTATAGTGATGAAACCGTCAAGTGGGCTACACGTCCTATCAGTGGGCTCAGAAACCACCATCGCCATCGTATCAGGAATATCATACTTTGTGTGGATGACATCGAGATTCTCCAAAGACAGAAAAGAAGTGATTTCTTTAACGCCAAGAGCCATGGAAGTTGGGGAAGAAGTAAGAAGGAAATGAGCAGAAGGGCACTTAGGAAAACGGCAGCAAAGGGTTCAAGAGAAAAACTCTTATGGGTTGCGTGGTGTAAAAAGAAGGCTGAGATCGTATTTAGAATGACCGAAAAGACTTCAAAATCGAAAAGGCGTGCTTGTCATTGCCCTAGCCACGCATCAACCACCCGTACGTTGTCAAATATCATGGGCTTTTCGTTTCCAAGGCAACATCAATCTCATTAATTGCGCTTCTAATGCGCTTTAATGGCCAAAAGCGCCAGCGCAGACCAACACCTTGGACTCAAAAGAAGCTCTTGGACCCATCCTCACTGAAGGCCTTAATCTCGAGGTTAGTCTCAAAAATACTTGAGGACATTTTTGGACACATGAGGACATCGTCACAGATTGTGCAGCGGTGCCCAGAGCCCTAAATTTTTCTGACGTTTTAGGCTAGATCCAGGCCCTAGCATGTTCTCAGACATTCCGATTAGTATGCCCATACTACAATCCGCGGTCACTAGCAAGAGAAAAAAGCAAGCTTCGACTTCAAATAAAGGCTGAGGAACGTAATAGAGTAAATGAACGAGCGGACTTCCGATGGAAATGCCCTCCATACGAGAGCTATCCGCATCCCTTAGACATGACAAAAGGGAAAAAGATTCATGCGACAGGCGAAGAGAATAAAGGCAATAACTACTGCTTTTATTAATCAAAGTTCATTTACAAGTACACGGCTCGCAATAGTAAGAGTGTAAGAAAGAGGAAGAAGATACGACACAGGGCATGAAGCTCGGAGAGACTGCCCCGGATGCTTGGAGCATGGCTGGGCGAACGAGACCCACTTGGGATCACCACGGCTCCACCGCCGGTAACCCAACAAGCCCAAGCACCGAGGCCATCGATGTTGGTTAACTCCTACGGGTTAGCCCAATACTAACCAACACCCGTAACTGGAGCTCTGACGGGTAATTGGAGAACATGCGCTCCCTCGATAAGGACTCCATCATTTGCCTCCTCTCCAGATGGCATGAATGATGGTTCAAGTGAAATGGAGACCATGAGCGATATGCTACACCGGAGGCAAGGCACCTGTGGTAGCTCCGCGTGATCTAACACCGCACGGGAGATCACCATAGCCGGAGGGAGGATGCAATGACGGCGGAATGGCCAAGCCACCCACAATAACTTTGGGAACCACCCATAAGGGGGGCGTGAGGACAATCTTCGTTAGAAGTTTTAGATCTCTAACTAGTCCATCCGATTCCTTTGCGTATTCCCATCGGAAGCGGGGCACGCCAAGGCCATCGCATCGCTTCTCTGAAATCAGCTAAGGGATGAACCACATCGGTTGAGAGACCCACCTATTTATGGACAAGCTGGCACCCTACCCGCACTTAATTGGGCATGCTTCCTAGTAGCCATAATTTACGGGGAAGAAAAGCTCTCAAGGCACCTGAATGCCTGCGTGACGATATGGGGAAGGCACGACGTCAACCTACCTGGGGAAGGCGGGACATCAGACTGCCTGGGGAAGATGCGACGTTAGACTGCCTGGACAAGACACGACGCCAAAATGAGACAAAACATAGCGCATCCCAAGGAGAACAACGCAGTGGCTAACTGGGCCCAAAATGGACATGCCAGGTCTCGACTGCTAGTCGGCCCAGGCATGGAGGGCTAGTGATAGGTACTGGTACTCAAGGCCCATTGGCGAGTTCCATTTCCCGAGAGTTGGACCCTAGCACCGTAGAGATCCGGTGGACCCAAGAGGCCCAAGAGGTCCAGGCATTAGGGCTAGCCCAAATGGCGTTACAGATTTAAAGTCCACTCAGGCCTGTGGACTCAAGATGGGCTGTGGACGTCGCCATGCCTGCAAAGGCGGCGTGCCATGGGATTTGGTGGCCAAACCCGTTGGACTATTAGAGGAATAATGGCCTATAACACACGCCCGATCATTGCAGATATGACATCACCGAGATCATCTAACATGCACACAACATCCCTAGCACAGAAGACTGGATTGGTGGAGTTGGTGGCTTACTTCCTACATACGCCAGTGCCACGTGGACAACCCTCAAAGGATAACTCAACCACTTTAAATATATTAACTGTGCACCTCACAAAGGATCGAGTATTTTTACTCTTACTTAGCTAATATAGAGAGAGAAAGAAGAGAGAGAATGGTTTGAGCACATTTTGTAATATCTTTGTAATCTCCAACAGTATAGTGAAGCTATTGATTGGACTCAAATCCTGTAGTTTTTCCTTCTTATTTACGGTAAGGTTTTTTACGTAAAAACTCTATGTGCCTACGTCCTCATACTCTCTCACTCCCCATCGCCAAATTGTGTCCTCGTCCACAAACACACATTTCATTTCTTGTGTTGCACGGATCTTGCCAAAAAAGGTCTCAGACTCAGCCAAGTCCCCGTCCGTACAAGTACGTAAGATCTAAGGATGTAACAAATATAATAATAGTATATGTGTTAAATAATATAATATAATTGCTTAAAATATAAATTTTGTTGATAAAAAATGCAAGTATTTAATAATTTAGATAATACTAAAAAATTAAAAGAGCTAAGAATTTAATTAAATGTATTGAAAGTTGATTTTGAAACACATTAAAATTAGGCATGTATTGCATTCCATGAATTCGGGTTGTTTTACGGATTAAGGGGCCGTGAATCGGATATTTACGTTGGGTCGATCTAATGCGGATCCGGTGTTCATAGTTTTGAACATGAACCTTACATAACACAATTGAAGTTGAGTAGTTGTTCTATGGCGGAGTTGCTCCTACCATACATCCTTTGACGGTCAAATCAGATATCTTTTCAAGAGAGTAAAAAGATACAAGGAGGATGTATTGATGTATGTAGCGGTAGATAGAACATTTAGGTGCGCTTAGAAGAATGATAGCTTGGAGATACACCCGATTGGAGGGTGCATCTAGTTGAGTGGTATCTTGGATAGACGATATCCTGGAGGGATAATCTTTCATTGGTTGGTGGACTTAAGGGGAGGCCATTTGAAGGAAGAGTCCTCCCTATCAGAGACTAGCCCCTTTCTCATCTCTCTCCCCTCTTCTTTGTTGGGATGAAGATATTTATAAAGTTAGATGGTGATTATTCTTATCCATTGACAACCACTAGTCACAACCACCAGTGACAACCGCTAGTGAATAAGGTGAAGCGATTAAGCAGTTTCTTTTCCTGAGCTGAGTATACCGAACCCATTACTAGCTCCTCATGTCGGTGGTTCAAAATTTTTAACTCCCGACATACTTCTAATGGGACCTTATCTATAGGTCAGAATTTGTCAACTTGCTATCCTTAAAAAATTCGATTTTTAAAATCCGACCTTCTTTGAGCCGCTCGATGATGTAACCGAGTTTGATGTAACCGAATTTCAAAATCTGACCTCATGTGGGCCGCTCGGTGATGCAACCGAGTTTTAAAATTTGACTATCTTCTGGGTTGCTTGGTGATGTAACCGAGTTTTAAAATCTATCTTTTATGCGCTTCTCGATAATGTAACTGAGTTTCAAAATTTGACATTTTTGAGCCACTCGGTGATATAATCGAGTTTTAAAATCTGAACTTTCCTTGGTCACTCGGTGTTCTAACCGAGTTTCAAAATTTGACCTCTTCTAGTCTGCTCAGTGATATAACCGAGTTTTGGATAACAGATGAATGAAAATTCATCCGTCTTAAGGGTAGTTTCGGTCGCTTATCATTATAAGATAGTATGCAGACACTCATATGAGCATACAAAGTTACTATACTATTAATTAAAGTATGGTTCAGACAAAGAATATGATGCATGCAAGACTTACTTGGATTTATCGTGGAATCATTGTTGGCTTTTGCGATGCTCGGGGTAGATGGCGTATTATGCCATTGGGACCAGTTGACCGTCTTGGGTGAACGGCTTGCGTGCATTGCTCGATGGGTCGTCAAAGTACTTTTTACCGATTCTCTAGCCTATTGCCTCTATACTCTGTGGGACTTGATCCTCAATCATGGTCTGGCTAGCAAACACCTTACTATGGTGTCGGGTAGTTCGCTTTCCTATGACTTTGGCTCTGTCACTAGTAGGCAAAAATTCAGGCCGACATAGAATTTAGATGGGAAACGCTGATTGTGGTATGATGGGTAGTGGGCTGTCATACTTAGCCCCCCATTGTGAAAACCATGGCAGTATTTGTAAGATTTACTTTTCGTTGTTAGCCCTCATGAGAGACATTGCTGCAAGACTGGGCTTATTTAGCCCCTAGGTAAAGCTCCTCATTCCATCACGGCACCTTGTGAGCAGTGGGGTGAACACTCTGGAAGCCCCTAAGGCGGGACTCTTGCTCTAGCAAAGGAATGATAGAGTGTCTGTCAGTATTGCAAGGGTCCTCTCTAAAATTTTTCTAATCGTATAGTCAGTCGTGACGGTTGGTGGGTCAGCCGCCCGACCGCCTAATCTTAGAAGTGCCCAATGATGCTAAAAAGAGGAAATAATATTATTTGAAAGGAAAATCACTTGAAAGGGTTGGGTACCGAATAACAATTCAGTGGTTATTCTGCCTTTGTTACGGGAGACACCTGATTTAACAGCTGTAACAGAGCGAGATTAGGAAATCCCAACTTAGCCAAGATTTAGTGGCTTGGTCGAATAGAAAGATGCTGATGGTCCTCAGACAGGAATGTCAACAGTGACAACAGGAAGAGCAGGAGGGGTTGACGATGATGAGATTTATCGTTGGCTCATATGCAATCGCGGAATGACCGTTGTGTCATCCACAGTGAAGGGGGCGTTGTTTTTCTTCCTGCTCCTATTCTTGGATAGATTTTGGACGTTGGACTGATCCTAAAAGTTGGACTGGGTTGCAGCCAAATTGGCTGGTCATCGAACAGATTCTGAACTGAATCTTTGCCTCTATTGTCAGACAAATTTTAAACGGAAGCTTTTCTCTATCCTTGGACAGATTTTGGACGGNAAACTTGTCCATGTCCATGGACAGATTTTCAACAGAAGCTTTTTCATATCCTCGGAGACATTTTAGACGAAAACTTGTTCCATGTCTTCGGACACTGTGGGCTGAGCTTCACATCTGGCACCTCAACCTCTTCAGCTCTCCCTAAACTCCACAGGGGTGTTTCATCCCACTACCTCATTGCAAGGTCAGCCATGCCTTCGGCACAATATAGCGCTTGCGCTCTCTAGATGTGCAGCTCAGAGGCAAGGGTTTCGCCCGTAGTCTGAGATGGCGGTTGGGCTCGGCAGATTTAATGCCCGCGGCCTCAGATGTGAAAGTCGGAGATGAGAGTTATTACTTCGGCCTCAATTCGAAGTTAACAGACGAGGGTTCTGACCACGGGCTCAAATGCAAAGTTTAGATTTGAAGGTTATGCCCGTGGCCGATTAAGACGATAATGATGAGCGTTGGTGGACGATGATGGACTACGGCGCTGGCAACGGCGACAGCCACCTTGTGATAGCTACAGTAACCCAAGTATGCGCCGTTTGTGGCCCTTTCTCTCTCCATCACATCTTGTTATACAATCTTTCAAAATTTTGTCAGATCACCTCAAAATTGCCACATGCAAACACAATACTGACATCCTCAAAGAGGAAGGAAGGATTTACTTGCTATGATTTGTTGATTTTGCTTTGATGATGGCGGTGACAGCGGTGGTTGATCTTGCGCCTAATGACTTCACAATTTCACTCCTTCTCTTCACGTCGTAGCACAAAACCAAGGGGTAAACATGGAGAGGGCTTCGTTGGCCTCCAATCTGGGCGGCGTCTCCTCCGACGTGGTGGCCGCCGCCCCGCTCTGCACGTCGTTCCTTCTTCCTTCTTTTCCCTCTCTCTTTTTTCTTTTCTTCTTTTCTGTCGCCCTGCCCATCACCTTTTTCACCATTTCTCTTTTTAAAATAATAACATTATTTATTATATATATAATTACATTTTGCTTGATTCCCTTTCTCTACTCTCCTTGAACTTTCTGAGGGCGTTCAGGACAGCAGCTTACTGTGCATTGCGTGCTACTGAGGACTATGGAGTTCGGCATCAATGAAGGCCTTGGTCTTGGGGTGTCTATTAATACTTGATAGAGCATTTTCTTGTGCAAGGGGCCTTTTTTTTTTTTTATTTTTGTTTTTGTTTGTTATTATTATTATTATTATTATTATAACAATTATTATTTATATAATACAAATAACAGAGGGACATTTTGCTAAATTTTCTTTCTCTTGGCTACTAAAGTTTGGGAGTTAGAGGGGTAGCTCCCAGCCCCCAGCCATTTAAACATGCCAAGGGTAGAGTGAACATTGCTAAGAAGCCGTCACTAAGAGAGGAGATTTCTTTAGCCGAAGTGATGACTGAAAAATGTGTCTGTTTTGTTATTTTTTGGTGGCTAACTTTTCAGCCGTTCCTGCGTTTTATCACCAATATTACGTTCCATTTAATTCGAATTGTCCTCTGATTAAAGAGACGAAAATCAAATTTTATTTTGGGTCGATATGACATCTGGTCTTTCCATAATCTCAAACCTAAACCCTACATAACACAACCGAAAATACAATGGCGGAAATAAGAGGTTATAAGAGGTTAGAGGATGATATCTTTCTAAAATTCGCTCTCTGTAAGTATATCCTTCAACGTTTAAATGTTTGGGTCTTTCAAAAGGTAAATAGTAGAAAGATGTAAAGAATGGTGTCTTGGATAGACGATATATTGGTGGATTAAGTGTTTGGGTGGTGGACTTCAAAATGGGAGGCCTTATGAAGATACACCCGATTGAAGGGCGCATCTAGTTGAATGGTGTCTTGAATAGACGATATATTGGAGGGATTACCTTTCATCTGTTGGTGGACTTCATGGGAGGTCTTCTAAAGGGAGAATCCTCCCTGTTGAGTGATTTCTTTCTGTGGATTGGATATATCGAACCCATCAGCATGATTTGTTCATTTTAATTATAATAGGAAATTCTATTTGTTATATATATATATATATATAATTATATGTAAGTTTAATTTAGTTCATTTTAAAATTTTAAATTAAAATTGAACTGAAAATACGATTTGGAAACAAAAAATTAGATTGCATCCAAACTGTATATATATGTCAAATTATCATTAACAATTTAATTTGAATTAATTAGTATTTTTTTCTTAAAAATGATAAATATTCATATAAAAATAAACTATATATATATATATATTTGGAACAATTTTGGAATAATCAATGATGATGGTCATGCAAGAATTCGAGCATCACGAGGGAAGCGCAGGAATGGGTCACGGCGGACATCAATTTCCAAATAAGACAAATCAAGATGTCAGGTTGTACGTTCGAAACCCTTTTCATTAAATTATCATAGCATTAATATAATTATAAAATAATCATTATATAATTTAATAATTAATAGTTTTAAACTTAGGTAAGGTTTTTTACATAATATAAAAATAAAATTATATATAATAATAAATTTTTATAGGTATTTAGAATTAAGATTACAATTTGAATAAATTTTGATCGTATTATTGAATCTTCTATTAGGATTTTACGTACCATAATAATAGATAAAAATTTTAAAAGAATCAAAACTCGTTGTTAATATATTATTTGACATTTAAATGGGTAAATTTTTTAAAAATTTAAAATGTGGGGGAGATTGAGAGAATAAGAGAGAGGAAAAGAGAAGTCAAAGACTCGACTCTGCATTTTTTATAAGAACAAGTGTGTTAGAAGACTATACTCTATTCTTTATTTTTTAAAATTTATTTTATTTTTTTAAAAAAATTTAGACATATTTATAATCATACTACAAGTTGTTAATGATTTTTTAAAAGAAAATAATTGATTACAATTTGATTAATTAGGCCAATTAAATAGTTATTAGTTCAACCGTCCTTATATACAATCTGATCATGGGATTGATAGGAAATGTTTAACGCCTAATGATTTAATTGATAATGATGAATAGATGATGTTGGTTAGTTTATAAACTCTCATTTAAATTAATTATAGAGTATATAATCCGTACGATTAAATTAACTACTCGACTTTATATTAGATATGCAGACATTCACACATATAACTCAATCCAACTTATATTTGTCAGATAATTGCTCAGCAACCCATTGAATTTTGATTTATTTTGACTAAAATTAGGTTGAGATTGGATGCTATTTCTTCAAATTTGGACCAGTTGGACTGGACATTACTTTCTTTCCCGACTTATCAATAACCATGGGCTTGCTTGCTTGATAAATTGGGCTAGCCCAGTTACTTTTATACCCGACAGACTAAAAAATGATCCAATTTTTTTTTTTTTAAATCTCGCCCATATTTAAGTTTTTATTCATTATAATGTTATTTTTTTCCTTTATTTGTTAGTATGATATTATTTACCTTTTGATAGGGGAAATTTTGGTAAAACTCATATGGGATATCCCTTAGTAATTTTCATGTATTTATTTTGATATGATTCGTTAATATAAATAAAATAAATCAAAGGTCATTAAAGATATTAAAAGATAAGAAGTCCTATTATTTTGACTTAAAATGTTTCAAATTGTAAAATTAAAGGAAGTGATATTTATTTATAAATATAAAATATTTATTTTTTTGATACTAATATATATTAATAGAGTAATATTATTTATATATTTAATTATATTAAAATTATTATTTTAATGTAAAGAAAAAATAAAATTAGAATTAAAATAAAATAAAATTTATATCTAATTTTAATTATTTTGATAATTTATTATTGTGCCGGATATTACATTTTGACTTATTTATATTTTATTAATTATATTTTCATGTACCCACGAAAAAGAGTGTATTATTTGATAATTTGGGATCTATTTTAATTTCCTTGAACAACTTGAATAATAATTAGCTAATGTAAAATATTAATAATTAGCTATTGAAACTTACATGATTAATATTTAATAATTCAAAAAAATAGTGACAGATTACAAATTTAATACGATTTTGTTATATTTTATAAAAAAAAAGTTAATTTTTTAAATTTATTTAATTTTTCATAAAAATAAAAAAATATTTAAATAATTAAGAAATTTATCTTTTTTTAATCCTACAAATCACAAAAATACTTATCACATATGAATAAAATGACAGTCTTTACGGATGAATGCAAGGGTTGTTTTCATCTTTGAATACACAAAATTTTTTTTTCTTATCTTAATAATATGGATGCCATTTAGGAAAAAAACTAAATAAATACCTAAAAAATTAATTTGATTCAGACCCTTGAACGACTTATATTCAGGCGTTATCCTGAGCTCTGAACTAATTTTCTATACACTATAAAAAAAATAAGATGTAAAAAGGGCTCCATAAGATTTCTCTTAAAAATCTCTTCGATGATTAAATTAATAAATTATTTTTAATAATATATAGAATAAATAAAAAAAGTATTAATATAGACAGCAA
The DNA here is from genome assembly GCA_033239525.1 of Nepenthes gracilis. Taxonomy (NCBI): domain Eukaryota; kingdom Viridiplantae; phylum Streptophyta; class Magnoliopsida; order Caryophyllales; family Nepenthaceae; genus Nepenthes; species Nepenthes gracilis. The sequence goes on along the minus strand of BSYO01000019.1, from coordinate 13,411,370 downwards.
GTAAATTTTACTAGGCCTGATTCGTCAAGTGATGATGTTAAGACTTATCCAAGTTAAATGGTCATTTGAGAGTTAAGAGAGTCACATCATTCATGTTTCCTGCCTCTTTAGGCTTACACAGGCCTTACATTTTTACTAGACTTATCTAAACCTTAAATGTGGGTTGGGCTCATTCACACCTTATATTGAGCTGATTAACTTGGGTGATACATTGTAGCTGTATAGCCATTATATCAAATGTCAGCAACAACGTCATTTGGCTGGTAAATCTAGAAGCGGATCTTGAGTGGCTTGGTGACTAGTGGCGGTGTCATCTGGCAACCACAAGTGTCAGATATATGTTGCCAACACGGGGAGAATAGATGTCGTGCAAGTCACAAGTTGCTAATGGGAAAGAATGGCTGCTCGCATAGGAGCATGCACAATTAGAGTAAGGAGATGGGTGATAGCCGAGGTGGTGTCATACCTCGGCACTAGCGAGAGCCTAGATAGTTGGATGAGAGCCATATCGAGACAAAGTAAAGTTTGAGTTGAAGCACTTATATGAAATACTACATATAAGGCCAAATATACAAGTTTATTAATTTTTCTTTTATAAATATTTATATATATATCTTTTATTATCTCAAAATATTTACATAATTAATGAAAAATAAACAAATATTTCAAATCTTCAACAAAACTGAACAAAATATCAAAATAACTGAACAAAATTATATACATGCAATAATATTTAAAGTAGAGATATCAAAGATGGCATTTATGTACAATGAAACAAGGTATGCAAATAAAATCAAAGAATTTTAAACTAAATTAAAGAACGAATTTAAAAATACTTGTTTTTAACCTATAATTTATTAAATTGGACTTTCAAAAGTTTTAAAATTTTCTTTCTCATTGTGCTTTCTCTTTTCTTTTTTCCTTTTCTTTATTTCTCTTTTCTCATCTTTTTTTAACAAATTGGCTGAGCAATATACAGATCCCCTTTCATGACACAATCAGCACAAGAGCGTCAAAGAGGCTTAAATTAGGCGCCCCCTGTTCTATCTAATCTTTACAAAAGCATTGCATTAGGCGTGACTTAAGTATCAATATTTTGTCTAAATTGGACCTAAGTGTCTCATAAATGTGTATCAAGTGCACCTCTTGTGCTTCAAGCACTCGTTAGATGTTGGGCATGATTCTAAATAATTAAGCTTTTTTCTTAAATTTTTATCATAAATTAAATAAAAATCGGACAATATAATTCCTTCTTACTTTTTCTAAAATTAAATTCTCGAAATTCACATACATTGATAAGCAAATAAGATTGATCTCTGCATTTGTCCACCATATTTTTGTTTCACAACTTTAAAATTTTCTCTTCAAATTTGAATTAGGACCTCGTCACATATTAAGTTATCATCAATTTTGATCATAAAAAAAAATCATCAATTTCAACGACTTCTAATTTGTTAAATTTAGCTCTCTTCTCTTCATACCCAACAAGCAAAGTTCAATCCAATACTTCACCTTAAGTCCTCAAATGCAAATGTACTAATTGTTGTCGAATCTAATCTTGTAAGCCTTGTCAAAACTTTTTAGCCCCTAACTTCATTTATCACTATATAGAAGGTAAATTGAAATAATTTCACAAATTTAGCTTCATATTCTAACATTGATATACTCATTTACCTCAAGCAGGTAAATTCATCATCTTTCTACTCTTAGGCACTCATCGAAAAATATATTTTTATAAAAGCTTTCACAAAGACATTTTAAGATATCTTTTATTATTTAAGTCTAAAATCCTCTTTTGTATGATTCACTAATGATCTACATCTCCATCCAACCTATAAGAAGCAATCTTTACTTTCTCTTCCTCGGGATAATTTACTATCTCGGGCAAATTCTCTATTCAATAGATCCAAATGTTTATCTTGATTGGGTTCAAATCCTCAAAGAAATTCAGGAACTTATTTATTCAAAAAATGATTAAAGGGTGTCATGCCATACCCTAGATATCTACCATTTCACTTGGCTGCAAGCTTTGTGTATTATCTTTGAATTATTCAATCCATTATATCTAATGTACTAGCTATCATGGCCAAATGTTCTAAATCATGGTTAGATTCAACTCCTCGACTTTCTAACATTTTAAGTACCTCTCATATAACAAATTTTAAATATTTAGTTCTTCAAATCACATAATACACTTTTTTTATGACTTGCTCTGTGATATTATTTTATATCACATCCTTGACCAAAACGAGTAATAATTAAATGAATAAATAATTTAAAGAATAATCTATAAATAATTAAAATTTTAAATATTTTGAAAATTGGATTGAACATGCCAAACCTAAAGACCAAGTAGTAAAATAATCACAAATCTCAATGATATAGGAACTAGCTAAACTAATCTTATCCAATCTCTAAAATAAAATATATTAACCTGCTCATATCCCAAAAATCGTAAAAAAGGGGTCAATAAAAATCCAAACCATCATAACATTCCAAATTATACAAACTATAACAAATGAATATACAATAACTAAATCATAAATCATAAAATAAATCAAATACAAATTCAAATACAATTTATAAAGGCACCAAATCTTCAATACAACTTTTGTCTAAATCCTACATGTCTCTAATACCATATAATCTGAAAAGGGTTAGAAAATAAAATAAATCATAAATTTAAAATCTAGCAATATATATATATATATATGTGTGTGTGTGTGTGTGTGTGTGTGTGTGTGTGTGTGTGTGTATTATGACAAAAATATGTTAACAAAATAAAATAAATGAATAAAAAATAATAAAACATATGCTAAATTCAATATATCAAATATTTTAATATGTCAAATGTCTAATAATTAATATCTAAATCTAATTTCATATGTAAATTCATAATACATATAGAAATATTAAATAATATCAAATTGTTGAAAATTATCTAAATAATTCCAAAAGTCTCAAATAGACATAGTTAGATAAAATCCGAATATTGCATTCAAATAAGATATTGATATAAATCTCAAAAAAAAAAAAAAACATGCCAAACTAATAATTAATGACCAAAAGACCTAATGCGTCCCTGGTTCTTGGATTGTAATACGGATTAGGAAGCCATTCGATCTTTCGCTACATGTCGAATCAGAACGGGTTCGATCTCTATCGCTACTAAGTTGAAACTCGTGCACTACAAATTACAAATAAGAGGTTAAATAATTGATGAGATTCACTTACTGATTTATCTTCCAACATTTAAATTAGAAATCTTTCTTAAGAAATGGAAAGATCTAAGGTGGATATTCAATGGTGTAGAATTGCATATGAGTGGGAATGTGAGAAGAGTTTGGCTCCTGTTGGTGAACTTGATTAGGGGCAGCTTGGAGAAGAAGGAGGTCCGGGCTCCTTTTTGGTTGTACGTGGTCAATGGCTCATTATGGTTACACTCAACGAAGAGTGGCTAACTATGGATACATTTGGTAGGGAGTGACTTGCTATACACTTGAGTAGGAGTAGCTCACTATGAATGTATTTGGTAGGAAGTGACTCACTATAATTGAGAAAGAGTTGTGCTAGTCGGGGAGCTTGGTTTTTGAGTCTCATTCATGGGCGATTTTTCCACTAAAAGTAGCCCACTATTGGGAGTAGCTCCGCCTTACGAGTTGAACTTAAGAGGACATCATTACTTCTTCTCTCCCCTTTTATGAGGGTTACTCTTCCCTCCTAAGCTCGTCATCTTTCTTAATTCTTTTTTTTCTCTCCCCCTCTATTTTGAGAACGGTGTGGAGTATTTGTAATACTTTGAGGGTGAAGGTTTAGTGCCAAAACCTGTGATAGATGTTCTACTAGGATTTGTCGGTCATTAGGATATTGACGGGAGCCACCGTGTCAGACGTCATTTTGTTGTGGCGGGGAGGCCAATAGTGGTCCCTTCGTCTAGTACTCAAGTGGCTTCAAGCAACATGCTACACATGTTTGCTCTGACTACTTTGCTTACTGCTTGCTTGAAGGCCTTATGGATTGATTCGTCTGGCTGTATGGTCGGTTGGCCCATTGACACTTGTCTCTTTTGACACTTCATTCCCTGAACCCCATTTTTTATCACCGCTTTGGTTTGGGCCAACCTAAACTTCTCACTGAGGCTTGTTGGGCCCCATGTCGTATTGTTAGTTGGGTTTGAAACTATGCCAGCCCATGACACTATCGGATTCATCAAGACTAATTTTGATAAATGATTATACATACTCATTATAATTTTAAATTAAAATATAATTATTTAGACTCATAGATAAGTTATTTATAAATTTTTCCTAATCTTGATAAATACCACTTTCTTTTAACACTCATAAAAATAAGTATAATCTTCAAGTGTATCTGATATATTAAGATATCTAAATATATTATTTTTATCTAATTTTTTACGATAATTTTTAATAAAATATAAACAGTAAACTCTATAATAATCATAAAACTTTTTGATTCTCGCTAATGTCATTAATTGTAAATAAAAAATTGCATATTACATTAATTTTCATTAAGAAAGATAAATATTGTTAATAAAAAAATCGATTCTAATTTTTTAGAAAATAGTGAACATTTGAGTTATCATTAATTATAATAGCCGCTAAATGATTTACCCAAATTAAAATTAAAAGCTTATAGTTTAAACCGTGGAAATTGAACACATTCAACAAATTAAAGATCAAAAAGATAATTTGCATTATATATAATCTCTCTCGTACAAAGACAAGAACTGCTTGCTAGCCTTATCTGCAGGGGAGAAGAAGAGCTAGATTATTCTAATGGCTAATATTTTCTACATATAATTTTATTTTTTTAAAGTAAGCCCAATATATTTTGTAGATCGATCATTAGAGGCTCAAATCCAGGCTCATCCGATAGTCGCCACCCTTCTGAGCCACCCTAATTCCGGCGTCAGCAATGGAGGTTTCCGGCGAACTTTGATCAGCAGGATTACTCCCTCTTGGGCCGCTTCCCATCCCCAGGGTCAGCCAGTTCTCAGGAATATCACCTTTTTCCAGGGAACAATTCATTCGGCAGGTCAATAATCCGCTCTCGCCTGCGCCACGACACGCCACTGCCACCACATTGAATGGCGGCGCAACTCCAAGTTGCAGAGAAGGCGGCCCATTTTTGGAAGCCACGGGATAAAGTACTGGCGCACTTGTCCCAGGGCGATATGGCAGGGGATGAGCCAGAGGGACTGCACCACCCCGAGGAGAGGCGGCGCCGCGGCTTCTTAGTGGTTGCCGCGCCTGAAGTGGTGACGCGTACCAAAATCTCCGACTGTAAGGGCGGTGGACATTTTGATGCCCGGACAGAGCATAGATGTTTCGAAATTTTCCTTTGCACCTCGGGCAGACAAGCGGCCGGGCAACACAGCCACCACGCCGTGCGGGTTTAGGCTGAGGACGGTGGATCGATCCCCGCCGAGGCGGGAACGATGGGTGAATGAGATCGCTGTTTGCTGCGGTTTCAGTGGAAGCAGACGGGCTGTTTGCCATTGTTTACGGACGGGAACGAGAGTAAAGAAGCGTGAAGGGAAGAAGAGTGCAGAAAGAGGACTCGGCGATTTAAAGGCACGTTTTTCGTGAGGGATGAGAAATGGGGAGATAAGAATGAATTATGATTCTATTTTTTACTGTGATAATTAAATTAAAATTTAATAAAAAAAATTCATTTTTTAAAATTTTATTACAATATTAATATTTATTAAATATTAAATTTTTTATATAAAATTAATTATTTAAAAATATTATATAATATTTAAAATTTAATCGTTAAATATTTTTAATCTAAAGATAAATATAACTAAGTTTGAAAAAACATAGGCATCTTATTTAGCTGTGACGGGTCCAATAACTCATGGGCCAATATAGAATCAGGCCTTTAAGGGAACAATACCCCAAAGAGCCGTAGTCGATAAAAAATTTATCAAGACCCAAGGCCCAGATTATGCAACTCAAATCCACCCAACAATATGTGAGCCCTTGAAGCCACTTATTGGACACAACCCAATAGTACGCCACAGCAATTCCAACTCATCAGACCATCCCATTTGGCCGTACCCCTAATCGTTTGGCTCAATGTAACTTGTTGGGGGGACCAAGATCCCTGGCGCCTTCAGTAGGCTAAGATCGCAGAGTCATGCTATCGGTTACTCACTGCGATCCCAGCAATACTCTAGCTAGCAAGCACGCTCTTTTTCTTCAAACGCTTCCCTTACTACACATAAAAAAGAAAGAGAGACGCATTTCTGGAGGGGCTTTGAGAGGCTAAAAAATTCAAAGAGGAAGTAACAACGAACAAAGGCAACGATCTATCCCAGAGCTACTTTTCCCATAAGGCATCCCTTTCTCTAAATCACCCTCTCGCAAGGGTGTCTCCGAAAACCACTAAATCGAGTGCACTAATCAGAGCTCCATCCTCCATCTCTAAGCTACTCCTCAATCGATTGGACTCATTAGATCTCAATCATTAATTTCTAAACTACTCCTCAATCAAACACCCTCATTAGAGCACAATTTTCAATCTCTAAGCTACTCCTAATCGAATGCACTTATCGAAATTCAATCATCCATCTCTAAGTCACTCCCCGACCAAGCGTACCTATCAAAGCTCAATCCTTCATCTTTAAGTCGTCCCTCAGTTGAGCACACCTATCGAAATTCAATCCTCAATCTCTAAGCCACTTCCTAGTTAAGTGCACTCATCGGAATTTGATCCTCATCGGAGCTCAATCTTTCATATCTAAGTTGTTCCCCATTCGACTGTGCTCATCGAAACTCAATCCACAATCTCTAAACCACTGCTTAGTCGACCACACTCATTGGAATTCAATTTTCCATCTCTAAGTCACTTCTCAATTGAGAGCACTTGTCAAAATTCAATCCTTCATCTGAAAGCAGCTCTTTGACCAAGCTCACTCATCAGAACTCAATCCTCAATTTATAAACCGCTCTCAATCAAGCGCACTCATCAGAATTTAATCATCCATCTGAAAATCACTCCTCAGTCGAGGGCACTCATTGGAACTTAATCCTCAATCTCTAAATTGCTCCTCAATCGAATGCACTCGTCGAAATTCAATCCTTCATTTGAAAGCCACTCTTCGGCCGAGCACACTCATTTGAGTTCAATCATCTATCTCTAAGCCACTCCTCGGTTGAGCATACTTATTGGAACTCAATCCCGCATTTTCAAGCCGCTGCCCAATTGAACACACTCATCAAAACTCAATCGTCCATCTATAAGCTACTCTCTAATCGAGCACACTCGTCGAAATTCAATCCTTCATCTGAAAATCGCTCCTCAGTCGAGTGAGCGCTCTCATCAGAGCTCAATCCTTCATCTCCAATTGCTCTACAGTTAAACGTATTCATTGGAGTTTAATCTTTTATCTTTAAGTCGCTCCCCAATCAAGCGCACTCATCGAATATTAACCCTTCATAAACACTCAATTTTTTAAAATATGTATCTATGTATTATTTATTTATCATCATATCTTTTTATCTGCTTGAAAAAGATTTATTATTTGAACGTTAAATGATATACAGGGAGTGCGTTTCGCTATTTTTTGACCTTTTATTTGTTAATTTTGATGTGTAAGATTCAAATTTAAAGTAACAAAGATCAGATTTATTTCAACTCGACCTATAAGAAAAACCAAACGACTCCCTAATTCATACAATAATTTAAATTTGGGGATGCATCAAGTTAAAGTTATAAATTTCACAGCAATTAATTGATTATTGTTAACAAAAAAATATTATACTTTTGATGTAAAAACTATTCTCAATCTTTTATTTTTAAAATTATTTGATTTTGATTGGTATAAATATATTTGTATAATATAATAAATAAATTTCACATATCAAGTTTAAAAAACTTTAAATTTTAAAGAAAATAAAAAAAATAATTTTTAAAAATTTTTTGACACGATTAATTTGATAAATTATTTTGTTCTATTACGTCCATAGTTTCGAATTGTCTGATGGGTTAGAGAGTTTTCAATTTTTCAGGTTGGTCGAATCAGAGCGGATTCGATCCCCATACCTTTTAACTTAGAATCTATACAATACAATAGAAAATAAAAGGTCAGAGAAAACGGCGGGACTCGCACCCCGATTTATCCTCCAACGCTCAAGTCAATAATTTTTCTTCGTAGAAAGAAAAATAGAGTATACTTTGAATAAAATATACGTAGAGGATTGTGTATTTTAGTATACCTGATTGAGTGGCATCTTAGATGAACGATATTTTAGAGGGATAATATTTCCTTAGTTGGAGGACTTCACATGGGCCTTCTCAAGGGAGAGTCTTCCCTGCTAGAGGCTGACCTATTTATCATCTCTTCCTCCTCCTTTTCTTTTTGTTGGGATGAAGATATTTATTAAATTGGATGGCGGTTATCCTTATCTAGTGACAACCATCCATAGATAATGTGAAACAGTTGAGTGGTTTCTCTTTTCTGTCGTGGGCCGTCCTAATTAGCTATAGCAGTTTAGGCCGATTAGGACGTCATTCGTTTCTTAAGCCCGCTTTTTCTGCCAATGGACTCTTTTCTTGGGTTGAGTACGTCGAACTATCATATTCAAATTACCATTAATGATAAACTAAAATTAAATGTATAATTTTGAAAAAAAAGTTAAAAATAAAAAATTGAAAATATTTCTGGTTATCTTATTTTTATTTTTAATAGATTTTATAATTTTGCCTGAATTACGAGCCTAGAAATGAAATCGTAAAATGAATATGAATAAGCATTACTTCCGTTATTTTTATTATGAAATTTAATCATATAATATAATATATTATTTTTTATTTTAATAATTAATATAAATAAAAAAATAAATAATCACTAAAAATATTTTTAAAATAGCAATAGAGTTCCAAATATTCCAGTCTGCCAAAGGGTACTTCAAATTTTCAAAATTCAATCAAACACCAATTAACATTCCGAGGGCAATATTGACATTCAGGTGCTAAGTTTTCAAATACGTCTCAAATAATGTAATAATTCTTATTTAATTTTATCGGGTGGATTGTAAAATTAAGCACACAAAAAAAATTAACCTTATGATACATGCTCCATGGTCACACGATGAATTTCATCGGCGAAGTGTGGCGTGAACTGAGGGAAGGGGAGTTCTGGCAGAGGAGAAGAAGAGAAAACAGAGAGAAGAAAGCAAGAGATAGAGAGAGAGAGAGAAAAAGAGAGAGACGAGTCCGAGAGAAAGAGTAGAGAAGAATCAGGGAAAAGGGGGAGTCAGAGAGGAAATTGAGAAGTGTAGTATATTCCTCCATTTAACGTGAATGGTACTTGCTCTATACAGTAATTGGCTGAGTGGAGTGAACGACAAAATATAAGCAATAACAAAAATAATAACAGAACATGTGCTAGTGAACGAGTATAACAGGATGTGAACATAGAGAACAAAATTCAGCTGTGAGTAGGTAAATGTGCTGGCTGGTCCTAGTAGCAGCTTGAGGAGGAAGTTCCATCTCCGGAGGTGGATTGTCAATGCTGAGAGCGTCTGTATCCCACGATGGTCGAGATGCCAAGGGTGAATTATTGGATCCCGTACTTTCAACGAGCGAGTTTCGAATAGTATATTGACGAGTACGTAAGATTGCCATCCATATCAAAAGAATCTTGTTCTCAAGGTTGAATGAGGAAAAAGTGTTATGAAGTGATATATTGCTGTAAGATTGTTCATAGCTTTCCAGAACCAGTGCTGCCAGCTCAGTTGCCAAACAGCTTCTTGTCCTCACAACAATTTTTCGCGCTTCATCATATGTTCCCCGACGAACTAACAGAATAGCCCTGAAGAATGTACAATTACTACTTTCATCAGCACTAGTAGAAATATTTTCCATCACACAAAGCTTTGTTTCATCACCATTATCAAGGCAGGAAACATATTCTGCCATCTGATCCCACTCTCCCTTGTTCCATGCTGCACTAGCTACCACTGTTAAACTGCCAAGCCCCATCGACAGTAGAAGCTCATCCAGAAACATGCATCCATCGTATGTTTTCCTTCCACTAGATCTCCTTGCATGAGTGAAACCCTTTAACAGCAGAAAATGTAGAACCTCCAATTCAAGAATCTTCAAGAGTGAAATCCTCCTCAAGCCCAATTCAGATTTAACAACAAAACTCAAGAGTGAAATCCTTGCTTGAGGAGATGGGCTTAAGCATATCGTAAGACTTGACATTGCTATCCCACTGATCAAATGTATATCATTGTCCTCCCCAAGCACTCTATTTGATGGAAGCCCAATCATGCTTGACATTCCAACTGAAGACAACCACGCTAACTGATCAAACATAGTTGGATTTTCGAAACCTTGACTTCCTAACATATGGGTTCCTGACAATGCAACCGGCTCTTGTGTTGTGAAGATAATGCAACTGATCAACCTTTGCTTTTAAAGCATTGCTGCAGTCCAAATGCCTCAAGAGATTCTCCAGGTGTTCTCCCTTCAGGGTCAGAAGTCATTGAGGCAAGCCTTCCCAACTAAATTTGAAGATTAGGGTCTCCACATAGCGAGACAACTTTTGCTCCACTCCAAAAGCGAATGTAGATCTTCCCTGAAGCTTCCTTGCCGAACTAACATCCTCCTGTATTGACATTATGCTTCAGAGCCGTGTGAGATGGAGAGCACTTTCTTGCAACCTTTGAAATCTCCGTTATTTCATAAACATTCATAAACTTTGGCTGAACTTTGGAACTCTTACAACTAGCAGGCAACAAGTCCGGTCCGTAACCATGGCCATCCATGGGTTTATCCCAGCAGGTGTTGGCCAGGTCTTGCAACAAAGCAAGGGCACGAGTTTGAGACACGTCGTAGGCCCCTTCATTGGTGGAGAGCTGCATAGCTATTCCACGAGGGTTCTGAAGGATCTCAGGGCATCCTTGCTCATGGAAAACAGTGGAGAATCGATCAGACATAGGTTCTGAGAAACCAGGAGCCCATAGGAACTCGAAGCATGTGAGGTAGGAAACATCGTGCATAATCTCAAGAAAACTCATAGCACCGGCTCCTTTGTCTGTTCAACTCGTTCAGGAATCTTCTTCCTGCCAAGAGTTGCTAGTTCCACCAATTGGTAATCCTCTAGGTGACTGGAATCTTGAGTAGGAGTAGAAAGGAGCTGACCAACGCAGGCAATAGGTTGGTCCGTGTGGTCAATCTCTCCAAACTTCATGTCACCGGAAGGAATATATATGCAAGGAACAATCGAAATCAAATGGCGGTTATCCTTCTGGGAGCCAACAACAGGATGACGATCCAACTCCAGTAGAAATGTATTCAAAATTTGAAATGCCCATTGGAGGAAAGCCATTTGTCCAGACGTAGAGGAATCACTCAAAAGAGAGTCACCTTTTCTTCGTCAATACTTGAATAATAAAAGGAAGTCATACAAAATAAGCTTAAATTGCAGCACCTTAGGCTGCTTCACATGCATGACAATACCATCCCTCTCATATGTACTATCACCAGTAGTATCCTTAGCGGTCATATAAGAGAAATCAGATGTTAGAGCTAAAATACTCACCGAGTTGTTCAACTCTTGCAACGTTTGGACAAGAATGAGTACAGGAGCTTTGTTCTGGTCTTTATCAGTCAGGAAGAAATCGTCGGACAAGTCCCCGATTTGGGAATCAGGTGATGCATGTGGAGATGTTTTCTCGATTTGAGCCAAGGAAGGCAAAATTGCAGTGATGGGGGTTTGAATTTGTTCAATGGTGGAAGTGTTAGAGGTGTTACCTGTTGCATGTGTCGATTCTATTGGGTATGCTCGATGCTGTTGTTGGTCGATTTGTTCAAGGAAGGAAGAATGTCCACGAGGGAGTGCCTAATTTGTGTTGTGGTAGAAACGGAAGGAGCGGTTCGAGTAGTAGGCGGTTGTACGGACATGGCGAAGGAAGCAATTGCTGGTTGAGCTAAGGGAAGATGAAGAGTGGTGGTGGCGTCAGGTGGAGTTGGTGACGTTATGAGAGAGATGTGGGTTGGAGTTTGAGGAGACAGTTCTGGACTTACGCTCGAAGGCTCGATGAGCAAATTAGTGGTTGGGAGCAACGTAGTAGGATGGAGAGTGACTGATGGAGCAGCCACAGATGGTGGAGGGTTGCATAGCAACGACAGATTTGCTGGTGAACGATATTTGCACTCAAGTTTGTTGAGCGATGGAAGGATGGCAGCAATGGAGTGTTGCGTTTACTTCATGGTGGAATTCAATGCCATGATTCGTGCTGTATTTCGCCGAATGCTTTCCGTTGCTTCTTTCATCTCCTTGGACAACTTTGTGATGGCATTTTCCAGTGATGCGAGGGCTTGCTCTTCAGCCAACGTCTCCTCTGCTTTACTCTCAACGAGAGCACCATTTGATACATACTCCATGGTCACACGATGAATTTCGTCGACAAAGTGTGGCGTGAACTGAGGGAAGGGGAGTTCTGGCAGAGGAGAAGAGGAGAAATCAGAGAGAAGAGAGCGAGAGAGAGAGAGAAAGAGAGAGACGAGTCTGAGAGAAATAGCAGAGAAGAATCAAGGAAAAGAGGGAGTCAGAGAGGAAATTGAGAAGCGTAGTATATTCCTCAATTTACCGTGAACGGTACTTGTTTTATACAGTAATGGGCCGAGTGGAGTGAACGACAAAACAGAAACAATAACAAAGATAATAACAGAACATGTGCTAGTGAACGGGTATAATAGAATGTGAACGTGGAGAACAAAATTCAGCTGTGAATATGTAAATGTGCTGGCCGGTCCTAGTAGTAGCTTGAGGTGCAAGTTCCATATCCGGAGGTGGATTGTTAATACTGAGAGCGTTTGTGTCCCACGACAGTCGAGATGCCACGGGTGAATTACTGAGTCCTGTACTTTCAGTGAGTGAGTTTCGAATAGTATATCGTCGAGTATGTAACACCTTAATTTAAAAATATAATCAAAACGATTTGAATTATATAGTTTTCATGACAAAAAAAAACTAAATAATTAGTCAATTCTTTTCATATAAATATTCTTGTGATTTTTTTACGTCCAATAATAATAAATTTAATTATATATTATCATAAATTGTACCTAATTTAGATATTTTAAAACTATATTTGCAAAATTTTGAATTTATAATTTTCAATAATAATTTTTTTTAATTTTAAAATAATAGACTTTAAGAAAAATAAATGGACACAGTTTTGTCAACTTTTACGACAGAAATTTAGGACATGTTGAGATCATCCCATTAATTAAACTAATTTATTACCGCAAATATCAGCAAATTAAATAATAAAAATTTAATTTATATTTTAATAATATATTATAATTTCAATTTTTTTATTTTATTACTTAATTTTAATATAATTTAAATTGAACTGATTGGTCAATCCTGTCTAACTGATATAAAATTTTATAAATATAATTAATATATATAAATGTTATAAATAGATATAATAAAAAATATCATACCAATTTATTATTTAGGCCTAGCACGGTCACAAGTTTGGCCCAATCTAAATTTTAATTTTTTCTAACTGTATTTATTTATTTAATTTAAATAAGTATTAAATATTAAAAATTATATTAATAAATCATTATTTTGTGTGATTTATAATTTTTTTATGCAAAGACCCTACACTTGAATCCGATTTAACAAATTATTGTTTTGTGTGATTTGTAAGTTATAATTATAATTCATTATAATTTAATGATTTATAATATTTTAATCTAAATAATACATTTTAAAAAATATTTTATATTTTAGATATTTTTATCTAAATATAATTTTTTAAATAAAATTAATTAAGATAAAAATATCAATATATCAACACAAATCTCAACTACAACGAATCCGATTTAGTGATTACAAATTTCCTTTTAAATTCAACACGCATTCAACCTGAATTCCCTTTTGATATTTCCGTTATACAAGTCTATTTTTAACATTTCACTCGATTAATGTAATATATTCTAGAAAAATAAATAAAATTTCTTATATCTATATCTTTATTTTTTTCCTCAAACAACAATTAACTCACATATATTTCTAATATTTTTTGATTAACGAAGAAAAAAATCACATCATTTGTACCAATGACATATTACAATATTAATATGACTATATGGAATTAATTATTAAATGATATATTAGATATTGCCTGATTTATATCAACATCAAACCCTTCCTGGTACCTTTGATACGGCCATAAAATTATAATATATCACTATATTAACAATATATTAGAAGATATAATTGATATTTTTTGATATATACACAAATATTTCTTTGACAGATTTCAATTAAAAAAAAAAAAAATTACCATTTACTATTTGTTATGTTTCACGAATTCGGGTTATCTTATGGATTAGAGGGTCGCGAATCAAATCTTTGTGTTGGACCAATCTAATACGGATCTGGTCTTCATAGTCTCGAACTTGAACCCTACACAACACAACTAAAATAAGAGTTCAGAGAATTGTGAAAATTGCTCTCACCGTCTATCATTTGACGCTTAAATAAAAAGTCTTTCTAAATAGAAAATATATAATGAGAATACGTAAATGTATGTATCGATGAATTGAACGTTTGAGTGCGCTTAATTGATCGATGGCTTAAAGGTGCGCTTGTAGAGGGGCGGTTCAGAGATGCGTCCGACAGATAGGCCGCTTAGAGATGCGTTCGACAGAGGAGCGGCTTAGAGGTGTGCCCGTAGAAATAAACGTCCTAGATGTGTAGATTATACGGCCATCTGAGTATTACTATAGTACTCTAGAGAAATGATCGATCACTTAAATGGAAGATCTCCTGGAGGGAGAGAAGAGATGGCTTCTGGAAGAACTGCGGGGCAGGGCCTTCATGGACGAGAGAGAGATCCCTTCAATGAGGACAAAGCCTCTTGAAATGGAGGACTGGTCTCCTAGGATGGAGGGTTGGCCTCCTTAGGTTGGAGGGTTGATTGACATTTCCTCTGTTTTTCTCCCCTTCTCCTTTGAGAATGAAGGAGTATTTATAGTGGTGAACAACAGTTGGACAACCGCCCACGAACAAGGATAAGACGAAACTATTTTTATCGGTTACAGTAAAGCGTGCCGTCTTGATTGGGCCGACTAGTTTTAACCCTAGCCGTCTGGACAGATTGGGCCAATTGGGACGCTGTTCATTTCTTGAGCCTGCCTTTTCATTCGTGGACCTTCTTCCTAGGTCGGGTTTACCAAACCCATCACTAGCCCTCATGTCGGGTGGTTCGAAATTTTCTTGAGCCTGGGCAATTAGGACGCTGTTCGTTTCTTGAGCCCGCTTTTTCATTCGTGGACCTTCTTCCTAGGCCGGGTTTACCAAACCTATCACTAGCCCCCCATGTCGAGTGGTTCGAAATTTTCAGCCTTTGGCATGCTTCTGATGGAATCCAATCTGTAGGTCTGGATAAAATGTTATTGTCGTCTAAACCTTACGGTCACTGTTGTTGAGTTTTTACACGTGCGTCTGATTGGTCGCGCTCGCTCCTTCTAGGAGGAGGTCGTAATGCTGGTAAAAGGATGGTTGCTGGCTAAGCCTTGAGGCTATCACCGTCAGGCTTTTACTAGCCTAGGCCGCCGTCCGCATGTGCTTGTTGGCGCTCGATACTAATATAGCCAAAAGGGTGTAGCCCAATTTGATTGACGCTAATATAACCACAATCAATATTGATACTTCATCCATGATCAGCTGATACTTTGCGTCAAACCACACTGCCAACACTTGCAAGGCCGTGACTAATACAGGTATTTCCATAGGTGCCCGACACCCAACAGGATGACATGATTTTGCAGCAAAAAAATTATACGTGGGAATTGTAATCTGGCCCTTTCATAAATCTGAATCAGATACAACAAATCAATCTTCAAGCTTTCAGCTCAAGAACTGCAAGGAAAAATCCAGGCTCATCCACAAATTCATTTATTACAAAAGAATGATCATTTGCAACTTTCTCCAAAATCATCTTATCAGGTAAGTTGGAGACGACGATGTCGGGGTATTGCAGCCGTTGATTCTCTAAAGCTTGCTTTCCCTCGAGATGGCTGATGACTACTCTTGCCCCTGCACAAAATTTTCAGCATGACTCAAGAATAAGAAGGCGAATTGAAGCAATTGATTCAGGAAGGATAGGTTGAAAACAGGAGGTCGAGGTCAATATTTCCTGTGACACGGCCATCACTTTGATAAAAATTTGTGTTCGGGGAAAATTTTTACAGATACTGTAAATCTATGAACAGCAGAATCTAAGTATTACAATCGAACTCAATGGAGTAAGTCGTTGGGATCCAGCTATGGTGGAAAACATTGATGTCATGCACAGCCGGGGAGGATCCAGGATTTTCCTTTCAATGGGTCAGTATATAAAATGAATTTATAAAAATCATCATGAAAAATCAATATTTGTTCCACAATGAGCGATATTTTTGAAGAGCAACACTATTTATGTAACAAAATTATTACAATTTCACTGATAAGGATAATATAACACCCATTATGTGGCGCACTCAATAGAAAAAAATAAAGAAAGAGAGATCAATCAACAGGTTTTACATTGCATTTTATTTTTTATTTTTTATTTTTTTGAGATGGTGCATTTCTAAGTAGTTATGTGGATGCATTTGCTCTAATTCAAATAAAACAACAATGATATAGAAAAAGAATGGCATCAAAAGACATCATTTAGCCACTCTTGAAACACTTTTAATGATATAATATCTCATTTATTCATTTATACTAACAAACCTACATAGGGATAGAAGAATGGATGAATGGATGGACATCACGCCAATCTAAAATGTTCCAAAGGTGACACTTTAACAGCAAATTTTACCTGGGGAACAGCGATTGGTAAGTGCACCAAAGACCTCATCAAGCTTGAATGGCAAAGCAGGCAAGAAATAAAGGAAAACAGCATCAAACGGTGCCCATTTTTCAGGAACATAAATCAATTCTCCCTGCCAACACTTCACTTTGTCGTGCCTTTCTTTTATGCCAGCCAACAAAAACAATGAGTCATGAGCAACAAGCAAAAACTGGCATGGCGAGGTATCAACAAGCCTATCCACAAAATCATCTGAACCTAAAGAAACCAAGACTTTCGATGTCTCCCCAATATTTCCAACAGAAATTACTCGATCCCACTTTCTTTCACGCTCTTCCTTAGAGTTCGTCTCATCGGTATCGAGAATTGACCAATCTTTCTCAGCTAAATCTTTGAAATCTACAACAGCAACGACACCTTCATCAGGGTTAAGTGTAGCAGAAACTGGCAATTGACGAGAATGCAACAATTGAGATTGGTTAGATGAGGACAGAAGAGAAGATGACGAAAGCCGATTGCCCATATAGCAATAACGGTTGGGACGAGTAGAAAGGGTTAGTAATCCAATGTAGGGTGGTGATTGTGGGGAAGTCGATGAGAAGATGAACGATGGGGCAAGGGAGATAGCATTCATCTTGGGAATAAATAGTCTCCCAATTCAGCTGTTTTAAGTAACAAAGTATCCTCTTTCTGTAGGCAAAGTATCGGTGGAGTGACTAATCACTTTTTTGACTTATATTTGCGTCGTTGAATCAAGCATCCCTGTAATCAGCACATAATAAATATCTATACATGAAAGGAGTAATCTAGAAAGGGAATAGAATAGGAGTTTATCATGCATGATGCATTTCTTATGACATGGCAAGCCAGATTTTCTATTTCAACATCAATTAACCATACAAAACTATTGTTTCATAATCATTTAGAAGAAAATATTGGTATCTGATGTGGGGAGCTTTTTTTTTTTTTCAGGTACCCACATAAAAAATGAGATATAAGCAAAAATTTGATAATATTTAATCATCTATTTACTTATTTGAGAAATTTTAGTTAATTTTATCCAATTGATCTTGATATCCTCATATGTTATTTATGGGCCCTGGGTATAGGATTTGTTTGGTCAATTCGGATCTTCGTCGGAATCCGAGGACACAACAGTTATTAAAAAATATTCCTAAATTTTTGATCTATGCACATTTTATGTATCTATAAAACATATAGATTTAGCCTTCTTAAAAAATTTGAATGTGTTTAAAATGTATAGATTTAAATTTCTAAAAATGAAGCGGAGCAATCAAAAGGGGCTGATATATCTATGGCCTACCAGGCTGATTATCCGGTATCAGGACCTCTTAATACTAATACATATTGGTCGATATTTTTATCAATTATAATGCCAAGTCCTTTTCCTTTCCATCCGAATTACACAAATTAGATGGAAACAAAATGGCAGGCTCAAAAAGGGGTTCTTGCCAATTCCTTCTGAATTATGCCAACCAAACATATGAAACTCATTCCTTTGAATTCAACATAGTTTCCTTCATTCAAGCTAGATAGGGTACAATGCACACTAGTTAGTGCCCGAATCATAACAATAGTTGATCAATTTACTAGTCACGTGCAATCAATAGTTTTCATAGAGTGAGTTGTTCCATAGAATAGGGACTTAATGATTGAATTGGGGGCTGAACCCTGCCCAGTACCAAAAGTTCAAGGAAGTTCCTGACCTAATGGCAAGAGAACAGGTGACAGAAGCCCCGGTGAATGGCAGCAAGAACTACAACGGTCCTAATGTTGTGAAATTTCTTATCAGGCAAGTTCTGACCTGCATGAAAGACATATCAATCTGCACACTGTTTTGGAGAGTGGATTGATGAAATAGACAAATTTGTGAATATGTAGACTACCTGAACCTAGGCAAAAAAACCCTATGAAGTTTCACAATTCCTTAGGATTAGCTTTGGACTTTTCCTATTTAGCTTAGGTTGAAGCCATGAATGAGATACCACTCTCGGATGAGTTATAATTCTAACCTTGTGTCATGGCTTACGAGCCACGTTTCTGTGGGGCATCATAACTCAACTACAATAACTATACAAGCTCCACTAGCCCACCATAAAGATTTCCCACTATCAAGCACAACCACCATGAAAATGAATTCTAATATTCTCAGTATCAATGCCTACAAGCAGCAATTCATTACCATAAAACTGAAACCCACAAAAACTAGAACAAATTCATTTTTCGATATCCATAGTTAATTAATATTAAGCACCGAATGGCTATATATTGAAAATAATTGCTGCAAATTGTATGTATATATATTTTTTACAACATGTTGCAAGTTTGTACTTATTGCATAAAAGAAATAGAAATTTTGAACACCATTGTCAAAGCTTGTGAGCAGATGCCATAGGTAGAATCGAAATTTAGAATGGACATCAACCAACAAGGAAGATAAATGCAATTGAACAAACTGAAAACCTAATCTCTCGAATTTGGACCACGAATGACAATCTACCCAGAATTTAAACCGTCGAATTGGTTCCACTAAAAATCTCCTGAAATTTCCAGTACTCTAGAAATTCAATTGACGGAAAAAAAATCAAAAATTTGCCAAAAATTTGTACCTGAGTGTGACTGACCCGCAATGACGGCGTTGGAATTGGTGGGAATTGTCGAGGGTGAAGCGCGAAAGATTGGATTGTACAGATGGACCTACGTCGTTCCGACGTCGTTTTGCTCATCGAGGAGAAATGCCTTCCATTTCCTTTTTTTTTTTTTTCTCCGGGCTCCATATTATGCCAGTTCTCTTTTAAAAACAATGTCTCTATTAGTACATTTGATTATAATAAAATAAATAAAAATAATATAATTATTTTAAAAATATAATAAAAATAATAAACATATATTTAAAAATTAATTTTTTATATTTAGTTAGACACTTATAAAAAAAATTAAAAGTAATTTCTTAATATTTTATAAATAATATTATTAATTAATTAATTAATTAAAAATATACTTTAAAACCATTTCCTTGTCATGATTATATCATTGCCACCATCATAATGTCATCACCACGGACACCTTTCTCAACCTCACCAGCCCCACCATTTTGTTGCCATATGTTCGGGATGACATTCTCGACTAATTTACTCATACAGTATTTAGCATTACTGTCACATTTTGATTTATTAAGCCAATTAAACCCTCAAATATAATTTAAATGATCTAAAGACAAGATAAAAACTCCAATAAACAAATTCAAAAGCGCAAAAAACCAAACATGAAAGAATATAGATAAATTATATTGCTTCAGAACTCTTTGTTGATTGATTGCAACAAATAAAATCACCTCTAAAATGACTCAATTAAATACAATAATAATTCCATAATGTTATACAATTTTGAAATTGTATAAATCAATCATCTAGATACCGATGCAGATCGGCCACTGAGTTTGCGGCCCAAAACATTCCGCCGGTGACACACTGTTGCTATCCAGCCACCACCACCACAATAGCTTGCAAACTTTATGGAAAGAAATGATATTTTGGTTTAAAGTTTTTATAAAACCCAATAATATATATTGTTGGGCCCCAATATAAGGGCCCATAAAACACAGCCCAAGCGAAAGGTCCGGAAAGACGCCCACAAGCCAAGAAGGCTGGGCAGCCCAAGAGGCCCAAAATAGAGGCCAATGTCCCAAAGGCCAGAGCCACAACAGAAGTTTGAGAGGTCCCGTCAGTTCACAAGGAAGCTCGAGGATATCGCTAACGACATCCAGATACAAGAACAAGAAGAAGCCCGAGAATCCCAGAAGTCCTGCCGAGTCTCAGATCAGTCCGAGAGGTTGAGGGGAGACTCGAGGGCTTCCCTCAAGAGATCCTCCGAGAGCTGTCTTCTCCAATAAGTCCGCGAGCCCACAAAACAATAAGGAATGCCACGCAAGGACGAGGGCTGCCCCCCCATGCACGAACGCCAAACGACAAAATCAAGGAACCTGACGCCGCCAACCTCAATGATACGCCTGACTTCAAGACATCGATTACTGACCTATGCGTCTGACACGTACAGGCCTACCAGCGGCGCCAGCCGCGTGCTCTCCCGCATACGTCAGCAGCATTAAATGGGGTCGGTGAGACAGTGGATAGCCTCTCGGCCACCCGCTGACTGCCACGTGTCCCCTCCCCGACGATACAATTTTTCCTATAAATATTCAGCAAAGGTTCTCAACAAGGGGACTCTTCTCGGCCCATTCCTTTCCGCTCTCTCCGGAAGAAAAACCCTTCCTTCCAAGTCATTCCAGGCACAAAAGGAAAAAGGACTTAGGCGCCTCATTAATGCCTTCCACCTCCCTTCTCAACAAGAGAGAACAAAAGGGAGACAAAGCTTCCCAACGAGTGAAGCCCTTAAGGAGAGAAATACAAAACAAAAGACAAGGAATAAATTCACCCTAAATATTTGTATTTTGTAAAGACTTCTACCTAAATAGTGAAACATTTTTAAAGGCCCAGAGCCTCGTGATTTTTCCTCCTCATTTAAGAAGAGGTTTTCCACGTAAAAATCTAGCCTCAATCTCTCTCTCTCTACAACTCTAAATCTCAAATACTTGTGTTGCGCGTGGACCCGAATCTCGGAACACAACATATATATTTATAAAGGATAATAATTTTTTATTCTTTGTTTTTATGAAATTACTAATCTTTACAACAAGTTGCTAACAATCAATCAAAACAGTAATTTGGCCAACAATTTTCCATTAATTTCAATAATGATTTGAATAAAAGTATACAATGTTCAAGCAGACAGACAATGAATTCTAAGTGAATTTGCCCCCACTTTCTACTTCAATTTCTTTGGTTTCACAGCTTGAAACTTCTTTCCTTCCATGCAGAAACGTCCTCTTCACACAAAATCCTACACAAAAAACTTGAATCTTTTCATAGGACAGCACGCGGACGAGTGTAAAACTCAGTGAAGTCGAGTCGGAAAAGGAGGAACTTCAAGTCAATGTGTTGCTGCACCGGCAGCTGACTGATGAATCCTTTAAGAAGGGATGAGTACTTCTTTCCAATGTCATCCAATTCCTTTCCCATGTGGCTAAGAAATTTACTGGCTTGTTGGGTTAAGGCCTTCTTGCCATCAGTCACCCACGATCCAGGTTCCAAAGATTCTCCTCTTTGTTTTTGAGAGTTGATCGACCTATATATCATGAAGGGAAGATATGATTCAACATATGTAAGTGGTGAAACGTCGATTATGCTTGTGTTTGTTTTGCCAGAGTAGAAAAGGAATGATATAGCTACCCATTTCCAGAGTTTGGGAGGATGCACATCCGGGGTGAAGCACAGCCCCTTCACCTTGGGTCTAAGGTCATTCAATATAACTCTAATAGCCCATGTATTTTATTTTTTGGAAAAAGTTGTAAAGGATTTCTTTTTTTCAAAAATAATGAAATAAACCTTGGCCTTGGATTTATATCCAGCAGCCTCGGGTGGAGGCAAATGGGCTGCACCTTACGGGTGAGGCACAGCCCCCTGGTTCTCTATTTCTGATTCCCTACAAATATAAGCTAAGAATCAGCTGACACTATCTGCTGAATTTATGTATCATTATATGCTTAGACTTGGCCAACATACTCCGGAATATTTTATTATTTATTCTTTTTAACTTCATGTTATGAACATGTTATAAGTTTGTGATTTATGAGTTTATGATTTAGTAACAAGTAAAACTCTAAGATCACATTGTCTTCCTTTTTTTTTTATCATAAGGATGTTATATCACAGCTTCTTTATATCGGCTCACTTGCAAAATTTTGATTTGACGGAACAAGAATCATGCATTTGCTATTACTTATTTATTATAAAGTAATGTTATTAATCAATTATATTTTCATAATTAAAAATAAATTATAAATTGTAGTTAACGTGTACAAAACATGACATGTCCTCATCAAAACAAAACTAGTGCCAACAAGTTGGTGTCCTGTCTCATGTTAGTTTCATGTGTTAGAATACATGCAACCCAAACGGTATTGTCAAAAAGAAAGATGAATACCTCATTTGCAACTCATGAATGCCTTCGTATAGCCTATCTGCAAGACTTCGGAACCGCAATATGTGATCGAATAAAATGAATAGTGTCTCATAGAGACTCTGAGATCGTTCTCCAAGAAGAGACTTTTCCACGATAGAATGGAGATACTTTTCATGGGCAGAAAGTAGGTCATCAAGATCCTTAGCTACTTCCATTTCATTCGAGAAGTTAGACCATGAAACCTCCAAAACTTCAAACATGATGTAGTATTGCAAATTCGAGATGAAATGATTCATCTCATCCCAGAGAACTTGGCACCTTCTTAAAGTAGAAAGCAACTGCATCTTGACCGTCTGTTGCAGCTTAATAAATGAATGAGAAGTAATACAGTTCGGCTTCATCGTCTTCCAAGCACGAATTAATGCATGCTCGACTCGCCTAAGCTTCCATAGGAAATTAAAAATTCTCAGATATCTTTCCATTACGGATTCCGTGAACACAGTGTTTAGAGGGACTCTGGCCTCATACTCTAACGAGAACATGTCCCACCCCCTATCTCCAGTGTTATGTGGCATCATCTTGACCCTCAATCTATCGAGTATGTCATGATCATCATACTGAGCATTAGATGATTGAACTGCTGTCTCAAGCAAACCGGCTAGCTTAAATGTACTAATAGTGTTAGCAGGCTCTGAGAGCTCAGGACCAACTTTATCCATCAGATACTGAACAAAATCGCCTTGCCCAAGAAGCAAATACCGCTTGATTGCCAGGCAATGCTCTTTGAACTTGTACCGGTTGTACATAACTTTCATCAGGTGCTTATCTATTCTCTTGGCTGCTTCAACAACCAGCAATTCGAGCTCATCACTTTCACCATAACCAAGGCCACCTTTCCCAGTTGTCGTCCCAGAGGCTGCTGCAGCTTCCATTGCAGCATCGGCCCAACCACGATCCTCACAGCACACACGAAGAAAATTAATGGATTTCCCAGTCCTTAAGATGCGGCTGGCAAGAGATGGTGAGATGAAAGAAGGAAGCATCCTAGCATCAAGACGATAACCTTCGCTCCAAAGGGACTCAGCTTTAACAGGCTGACCCACAACAAAAAACTCAGCATATCTATCTTCGAGTTCTCCTTCCAAAACCCAACTCCTAACCATCTCAAAAAGCGGTGAACAAACTCGACGCAACAAACGACTCATGAACTCATGAACCAGCGGGTCACCATGCTGGGCATGCATATGAATCGCCCCAGCCATTGCCCCGCCCTTTAAAACCTTGCAACTGTCGACTAAAACAGCCATTAACCTCATCTTCACCATAGGTTCTGTAAACCAAACTGATAGTCTCCTCAAAGAAAGATAATCCCATGAACTTGCAGAATCAGAAACTAGGGGAATCGGGTTCATTGCTTGTGCATCGAGCACTGCCAACAACTTATGGTATTCAGTTAGCTCCTCCTGCAAAGATGCACAGAATGCTTGCCCTACAGTTCCAACATCTTCTGCTTTACTGTCCGATACATACCCGTAAACTTTCTTGAACAACCAACCTAATTCAGAAAGTTTTTGGACCATAACCCTAGTAGCTCGTGGCACCTTAATCGAATTGGGCAACACGTACCCATCAACATTTTCATCGAATTTAACTTTACTACCATCAATTCCTCTGGCAGAATACAATAAATCTCGAACCAGTGTTTCTTCAGAAACGTCATTCTCTTCCTTCACTAAATTAGCAAACTCCCTAAATGCTTTGTCACGAATATTTTCTGGGTCTTTCGATACCAACAAGACCCCGCCACTCCAACCCTTCCCGGGCATTTCCCGGTTGCACAAACTTTTTAAGTTTTCACTCAATTCACCATCAAATAACGCTGGCAAACCCCCCGAAACCGCCGAATTAACAAATACGCTGTTAGATACCCTAGAAATAGACTGTTTCTTAGTGATATTCCGATCTTCTGAGATGACTTTAAGTAGATAGAGCACTGCCCATTTGTTGTTTACGCTTCCCGTTCCGGTTTTCGAAGCGAATTTAGAGTAGAGATCGGCAAAAGCAAGGGCTTGGGAGGATTTACCTTGAGTGGCGAGTTGGCGCTTGATGGATTCTGCCATAGAGGCTTCGTCGGCGACAATTGAAGGCGTCAATCGGCTGGACAGGATGCGAATTGCATAACGTAGAGCTTGGTTAGGGTTAATTGAATCAGGGTTTTTAGAGGGTGGTTTTTGTAGATTTTGGGATTGTAAGCGATGTACTAGCTCTTTTACTAGATCTAAGATCTTCTGATCTTCCATGTTCCCTCGACGGTGTAGAGAGAGAAAAAGTGAGCAGAAGTAGACAGCGAGAGACAAGAGGACTCCTGAAAGTGGAAATGGGGGGGGGTTGGTGATGAAAGACGTTTGAGGGTTTTGGATTTTTTTTTATGTGGGCGCGTAAAAATAATTCAAAAAACAACAAAGCAGAGTTCAATGAAGAATTCATCAAATTTCGATTCATTACGGATTTGGGTTAGACTCGATCAATGCTAGAGACTTTATATAAATGATAAATACTCATTTTATTTCTTTTAAACTTTATTTCCAAACAAATTACATAACAAATTATAAAAATATAAAATAATAATAAATTTTTAAATCTGTCTTTTAAGAATCATCATCGTTTTTTCATAATTTTTGAAAAAAATGTCCGTAATGAACTTATGAAATAGCTAGTATAACCTAAAATATTCAAATGCGATTCTAATTACTCAATTATCATCAATAAAGATGAACTTACAATGGTGATCTTACATAGTCAAACCAAGTGAATCTAATCAACAAATGCAACATAGACCCACATAACAAGAGAGCTCGTCCACCCACTAAAGTCCTTTACCTCATTTAGCCACCATTCGGGTGCTTCATTTAACAGAACTTTAGACTTTGACATTAAAACGGAAAATTCAATCAAGATAAATTCTAACATGCAAGTTTGCTCCTAATTCCACGGTCAATAAATCAACAAAATTTCCTTCTTTCACATTCTCTTCATGCCCTTTACAGAGACAAAGCTGTAGAGCTTGTGGTGGCCGTCTCAGCAGCAGCGGCAGTAATGGGGGACATGGCGAGAGTTGTGGTGGTGGCGGGGATGCTGGGGACGGTAGGGGTGGTGGAAACACGCTCACAGGACGGACACATGATGAGGGTAGTGGCAGGGAGCTGCATGTAGAAAGGCTGAGATGTCTTCAGACCTCTTAATTCCTGAAGCTCTCTTTGTAATCTTCTGTTCTCTTCTGTCAACTTCTCACAGCACCTTTTTAAATACTCAAAATCCACCTCTGTCTGCTTCAATTTGGTCCTGTTCCCATTTCATCAACAATCCCCGAAAAACTTATTTAGAATTATATTTAATGAAAAAGATTAGTACTTAGAATCATGAGTCTATTGGATTTATAATTCCCAAAGGTAAGAATTTCATCCTAATAACTTTAACAACTATAATCACAATAACATATTAAAATGTGTTAAACTCATCTCATAATCTTAGCCATTTCAATCGCCGAGATGGAATTCACATTGTTTGAAGTATAGGAAGTTGCTAACAGCTCCCGAACATCAAATCCAAGTCACTACAAGGGAAGAGGAAGAAAATGCTAAAATTATCATACATAACATGACATATATTTAATAATTTATTAAAATAATTAAAATTTATAATTTTATAAAATTTTATTATATTTTATTAGAAAAGATATATCATTAATTAGCTCGATCTTTAATAGAAAGAAAGACATTAATGTAATTAAGGAATCTATCATTTTTCTACCCAGTAAATGAAAAAATTATCCATCATGTGAATGGATTTGATGAGTAGTTTTTTCCTGAATTTTTAAGGGGCAGTTTTTTTTCCTGATTTGAATTTGAACAGAAAGCTTACTAATTTCATTTCCCCTCTAATTTTAAGCTTGAATCCAAAAAAAATTACACTCTACACTTTCACAAATTTCTGAAAACTCTTATTAAGGAAGAGATAAGAGGGTAAATTGAAAAAAATCGATTACAAATTCTTCAAGAAATATAAATTCAGATATGTATGAATATTTAGTTCCATATTTAAAATTATAAAATAATACAATAATTTAATAGTCCGTAAAATGATATAATATTATAATGTTTTATAATAAAATATTATCTTAGCTAAGTTTGGGTGCGAAAAATGCCGACATTATATACAGATTAGTAGAACCCGTGTTCAACTGGGTTTAACTGGCAACCTCTTAGAGGCAAACATGCCATTGCACCGCACATACATTTGTAATCAGAACAACACCCCCCCTCCCCCCAATAAAAGAAAAATAAAAAAGACCAGAATATTTCCAAGGCATCCTGGGGACATGACCCTCTTTAGTCTGTTTAGTCATGTTGGTCCGCTTGTATATCAGCTATAGTTAGCGACATATATTAATATCAGATAGAATGGGTGCAAAATCTTTTCTAAAATTAAAAATTGACAAGAATATATCGAACGATATTACTTAATATCGCCGATACAATGGCATATCTTGATTTTGTCACATCGACAAATATCGATATTAGGGGTCAATACATACCCTAAGAAAACATATAGGAACTCAAAGTAATTCATCTTGTGAGTATTTACTTTCTACAAATTTAAATCACACTCAATAATTACAAATCTCCATCATCTAAAAAGGAACT
Organism: Nepenthes gracilis; assembly: GCA_033239525.1. NCBI lineage: Eukaryota > Viridiplantae > Streptophyta > Magnoliopsida > Caryophyllales > Nepenthaceae > Nepenthes > Nepenthes gracilis. The sequence goes on along the minus strand of BSYO01000019.1, from coordinate 13,383,763 downwards.
GTGTATTTCTACCAACAAAGCAAAAAAAAGGCAATAAGCAATTGTTTTAACCAACAAGAAATCGTAGAAGAGGAAAAGCATGAGCTCAACCTCAAATTTTCACCAAAGTCAAGGGGGATTCCTATGAAGGATAAGGTAATTTTATTATAATCTTAAATTGGTGGGTTAAAATTATTTAAACTTCCTCTCATGGATTATAATGATAATAACAAGTTCATCTTACCAAATAAGAAGAAATGAATTGAAGATTATGGATTCAAATTATCAAAATAATCCCTCAACATTTGCATCATTTATGAAAACATAAAATCAATATCGAGCAAAATTTTTTTAAAGAAGTAGAACAAAATGGGTTGGGTGGAATATTGATTGATATATAACCCGAACCGAATGCAGCGGCTAATATATAATATATTGATGATACGATGGCATATTCTGATTTTTGTAGTGTTGGAAATACCAGTTTGGGGGTGGCCTGATAGAGACATATATATCAACATTTTACATAACAGCTGATATTTTATTCTATGGTTCGAATAATATGTCTATCTTGTCCTTATGAATAAGAATTCATTAAGAAAGACTCCAAATAAATAGATGAAGTTAGTAAGCAAGATCTTGGAAAAGAGGGGAAATGATACCTTGCCCTTCTGTTTTGAAACCAAACTTCCACCTGACGAGGACGAAGATTAAGCTGCTTAGCCAAAGCAAGCTTTTGTTTCTGCAATGTGACACGCAAATAAACCAATAAGTGAATGAGAGAAAGAGTGAACGAAGGGAAACTGATTCCGAATTCTCCGATAATGAAGGCAATTATAGATTCATTTTCGTCATTCAGGCTATTTCGTATGATTAGTGAAATAACTGGATGATTCAATAATCCACATAAAAGATTTGATCTTGTAAAGTATTTAAAGTAACTAAGCAAGCACGTATAATAATTCCATCAACATTATCGATTTCTATCTAAGCTTTAAGGAAAGGGGAGATTGACATACAGGATTTAACGTATGGTGTTCTTTAAAGCTTTCTTCAAGAAAAGCAGACTGTTCTTTTGAAAGCCTGAGCTTTTTCCTAGTTGAATCATTTTCTTCATCGTCACTGGCTCTTGAAGTTGCTTTCTCTGTCTCAGTTTCATGGCCATTACTATGTCCCTCTAGCTCTACTCTCTTGCTCTTTCCGTAACTACTTCCATTTTTGTGTACAGAGAACTCGTTGAAAGAGGAGCCAGCGCTGTTAGGGGAAGACTGCTCCTCCGCCGCCTCTTCCGCCACAGCTGCCGGCGATGGCAACCGGTTCACGTCTAGCCCTCTAGACTGTCCGTCGGCGTAATCCGGTTGAGAGCTCACTGCTAGGCGTAAAACAACACGCTTCAATGTCTGTTTCTTTCTAATCCATCAAATTCAGTATGTCAATTCAACTGAGAGCCCATGAAAACCCCGATTCGAAAGAAGATGAGTGTTTCTGCTTTTCTTTTTTCGTTATTTGAAAAACCCATTTCAAAATAAACCTAAATAAGAAAAATTCATCGAGGGTTTTCAAAATAAACCTAAATAAGAAAAATTCATCGAGGGTTTTCAAAATAGACCGAAATAAGAAAACACCCCCCATTAGAACCAAGGTCACAAATCCCTAAATAATCCACACAAATGAAAATATAAATGTGATTATTAATTGAAAAAAATGTTCGAATCATGAAGATATGAAAGGCAGAGTACAGTTATCAGGCAGCCATGGACGGAGCTGTGAAGTACGCGGTTGAACGCCAGGATTAGCAAGGGAAAAAGGAAGAAGATGAAGCTGCAGGGTTGAATCTGAAGAAACTCTCATCTCTTCCTTGTCTTCTTCACTCTCTATCTCATATTCTGCTGCTTCTGTATTCTCATGTGATCTTGCGTTTAGTGCTAATCTCATACAAGACCCTTTAATTTCTCTGCCATTAGCTATGCTGTCTTTCTTCTCAAGGAAAGAAAACGATTTCGAAGTATCCCCTAAGCTTAAAGCTAACTCCATTAAAGCCGCGCCCTCTCCCCAAGACCAGAAAGCCTTTGAAGTGAGAGGGAAAAGACAGAAGACGACCTCGAAAAGGAAAGGGAGACAAGCTCGAAATGTCTACACAAAAAACTCCTACAAAGACCGGGTTTACAAATAATATTTTATACATTTATTCATATTTTAATAATTAAAAATAAATATATAAATTTTATTTTATATTTTTTAATCTTTGTATTGATATTGATTTTAATAATTAAAAATAAATATATAAATATTATTTTTAAAAAAATTAATACTTATATAAACTGTATATGAATTTTATATATTTATTTATATATATAAAGTTAATACATTTATTTTAATTTTTTAGTTTTTATAAATGCTTTTGGATATATAAAAATTATAAAATAACTGTACAAGTGTATAATCCTTTTAAAAAATAACTTTAAAATACTATTTAATTATTATTATAATATACTATTTATTTATTAATTTACTATGCAAGGCATGAGTTCAACAAAATATTGCTTGATATTATTATTTAATTATTTTTAAAATTTTATTAAATAATATAGTATTTATTTATTTATTTATTTAACAAGTTATATTTCTAACACCGCTTTTTTATTTAATGGCTGTCGTGGCCCAGTGTCTAGCTGCTTTGTTTGTTTGAAAAGAAATCACAATTTATTAAAATATGGTTTACAATTTTTGGTATTTAAAGTATTTGAGAAAATATTTCATACAAATAAAGGCATAAATCAAGGTAAAATATTTTTTAATCAATACAAATTGAATATTAAACAATAGATAATAAATTCTCCACATTAAAATTGTAAATAAATTTTCAAAATTTGACCATTATTTTCAATTAGCCAACCCCCATTAGTAATATTTTTTGCTTAAACAAAATATTAGCAGTGTTTATGGTTTGATAAACTGAATCATAAATCCTTTTTTTTTTTTTTTTTAACTTGAATCGTTTAAACCTGATGGGTTTGAAGATATGTGGGTTGGCCCAATTCCAAGTATGCAGGAAGAATCACATGACTCAGGAAGCATTCCAAGCAACCCAAGATCCAAACGGTTCAATTCAGGTTAGCCTGGCAAAAATCAACCCTTGGATGGGCCCTTGAACAAGGCTTAGCAGCTCTCCCAAATCAAAAGACATTGCACAATTGACCAACGGGCATGACCGTTGTCAACATATCATTTTTTCAATTTAGAGAATCGGATTTACGTACAGCCTCTAATGGATCTGCCTGCCAACCGTCCTATGCACAATAATCATGAGAAATGGAACTATAGAAAATAGGGTGATAGCCCCTTTTTGCAACCTAGTAGGTAGGTAGGTAACCATCATTCTTTATGATAAAAAGATGAGATCCAAATGCTGAAGAGAACAAGTTCAAAGAGAACGAGTTCAAAGAGGAAGTTTTGAGGAGACTCAAGAGGTTTAGGGCTCCCGACAACAAGAGGAAGAAGAATGGGCATAAGCTCCTAATAACGAATGAAGAAAATGAGAGGAGGGAAAAAGAAGGATGGCACTCAGTTGCTCTAGCCAAACTCTTGGTGAAAGGGAGCACATTTATCATCATGGTTTTTCACTCTGTCATCGAATTTAGAGTATCGCCTCCAACTATCAGTACAATCAATCGACTCCGGGCTTGTGAATGTGGCCGTGTCACTCTCCATTTGAATTCTCGACCGTTGAGGCAGTGAGGATAGCTCATGCAATCAGGCATAGAAGGCTCCCCTTTGTATATAGCCAAGAGAGGATTCCAACGAGGACATTCACTCACGTGTCGCCAAGCTCACTAGTGCTCTCGCTATCCAAGAGAGTTCCTGAGAAAGGTAAAGCAAACCGGTTCTTGCTAACAAGATTCTCCTTCTTCATTTCCCAAAGTCGTTCCCTATCCGAAGCATCCTTCAGAGCTTCATCCTCCATCTCTATAAACCACCACTTGATTGGATGCATCCATTGGAACTAAATTCTCCATCTTTATAAACTGCCCTTAGTTGGGCACATCCATTAGAGCAAAATCTTTCATCTCTTTAAGCTGTCCCCTTGTAGGGCACGCCCAACGAGTTAAGTCTTCCATCTCTCAAACCAGCCCCTGGCTAAGCACACTCTTCGGAGTTGAGTTATCCATTTCTCAAAGCTTCCCTTGGTCGGGCGTACTCTGTAGAACTAAGACCATCATCTCTCAAAGGCCTCTTTACCGGGTGCACTCACTAGAATCTAACCCTCTACTAACAGTTTAATCCACCTTTTAAATACATCTATGCATACACATCTTATATTCTTCCATCCTTTTCTAATTGTAGAAAAATTTTTAATTTAAACGTTGGATAGTATATTTGGAAATGAGATTCCGTAATTTTTAACCTATTATTTGTTAGTTATATTACGCAAGATCTAGGTTTGAAATAATGGAGATTGGACTAACTCTAATTTGCCCCATGGAGAGATCGAATAACTCACTAACCCATTCAACAATCCAAATTTAGAGACGTATCATTCGTACTACTTGTGAGAACAACTAAGAGTTTAATCACCGCATCCATCAGAACAAGTAAGGTTAGACCAAGGGCACAAGCCCGCATGTCGACCCTAAAGGCCATGTCCCATGGTGATGACCCCACCGCGTGTAGTCATGAGGGCGAATGGTCCATGATGAATATCAAATTTATATTTTTATTTCTATTTAATTATTATTTTTTATAGTAATTTTTTTAAATTACATAATTAAAATATATATTTTAATTACATATGTCTCATTTCTTAAAGAAAATTTTTGGAATAAAAGTATGTAAATAGATCATATGAAATTTTATTTTATCAATCTATTCAACTGATTGAAAAAATAGATAAAAAAAAAAGCAACGATAAATTTTTGAAGAATAAAAAAATATAATATATATATATGACAAACAAACAAAAAATTTGCAATCATGAAAAAGCAGAAGAAGTATTCGGCATGAAGCAAGAGCAAAAGGAAGAGTGTGGTAGGAAGGAAAGTAGAGCAGCGGAGCAAGGAAGCGTGGAGAAGCAAAAGAAAAATGAAGAAGAAGGAAAATGACTATCACCGTCTTCCTCCTCTCCTCTTTACAAAGGAAGCAGGCGCAGCTAAAAGGAGGATCGAAGAAAGGAAGGAAAAAGAGAAAGAAAGAGAGAGAGAGAGAAACAGAGAGAAAAGTGAAGCAGCAGAAGAAGAAAGGAAGGAAAAATGGAAGGAAAAAGGCAGAGAGGGAGAGACAGGTGGGGAGGAGAGAAAAAATAGAGGGGAAAAGGTTTGATTAATATTTAAGGTATTAGTTTTTTTTTATTCCTCAAAATTCATATTTTAGTATAGTAAGTTCCATCCATGTCCTTTATTTTGCACTCATGAATCTTGGTTTAATATAAAATTTATTTTCAAATTAGCTTGACCTAGTCAGTATTATACCATTCGTCTTTTATTTTTTCTGGTTGGTTTAGTTCAACTTGATATCGGAGCTTCATAATTTTACGTGTTAGGACTAACCTTTGCAACCAGCTAATATCTAATAGCTAACATTTTTATATTTTTGTTATTTAATTTTTCACACTTTATTTTCTGTTTTTTAATTTTCTAAACATTAGATGGTTGAACCACCACCGCTCTTATAAATTTATATTTTTGTTATTTAATTCTCACATTTTATTTATTATCTTTTTTTTATTCTGAACCTTAGATGATTGAACCATCACCACTTTTTTATTTTTATATTTTTAAACTTTAAGTTCTGCTATTGTTGAACAGTATAGTTGTCATAAGTATTTTAATTTTCCACAATTTTTAATTTTGTTATTTAATATTTCATATCTTTTAGCTAATTTATGGCTAAATCATGATTGTTACAACCATCCTCATTCTCACCAATTCAATATTTTGATTTTCTGTTGATATAAAATAGTTACGAAATTAGTTTCGTGTAGAAAATCAATTCCTTATGAATACGATATTCAACTTATTAGAAAAATTATACCAAATCCTCGTACACTTATGAGGTTAAAAAAATTATACCTATTAAGGTTCAGCCAGTCTACCCCGAACTAACGACACCCACCCAAAGTCACGGCACCGGGGGCACCCCATGATTAAGACCCCAGCTCGGAGCCTCATCAGGACCACATCTGTGCCCTGCTAGGCCCCCGAGGCCTTAGAGGCGCCAAAAGCCAAGCCAGTAATCGAGTCCTGCATCAGCTACCACGGTAGGCCATGCCTCAAGGGCTTGGCATACCGCATTGATCACAGTTCATTCGGATGGGCACGATGTTTAGATCATGAGGTTTGTAGGCCGAGATCCCCAACCAAGTGCCCAATCGGCGGGAGTCACATCTAACATTGGCAATCCTATCGGCAAGGCCAATGCACCCAATTCCCGAATGAAGAGCCAATCCCAAGGACATAGTATCCTCTTCGCCTAAGAGGCGCTATGTGTAACTTTGCCGGAATCCAAGTAAGTCCTGCATGCATCCATGCGAATTGCTTGTCGCTTGTTTAGTCATTTGTTTCCATTCATCATATCCGAATGTTTGTGTGCCTACATTATTCCAAAGACCTAAATTGCCTCTATGTTGGGTGAATCATTCTTCACTTTTTGACTGGTTGCAATCCGGTCTAAAATCTCGGTCTCGTCTATCCAGCAGCCCAGAGATAGTTGAAGTGAAGCCTCAATCCTGACAACTGAGTAGCTCATGCGCGGTCAAAAAAAGCGGCTTAGGGCCTTACAGACTAAGATACGGACCTTCTCATCAATCAGCTACAAAAACCTTAAGGGGCTATCCAGCACGTAGACGACAATTTCCTCCAACAGGAACTAGCACCATCAGTCGACCATGGTTGGCGAACTAAGATTAGATGCTCGTAAGCTACAACATCCTATGATAGGATTGAGTGCCAAAATGATAACCTGTGGGCGATGACCTAGGTTTTGTTAGAGCTCGATAGCTATGGCCATGAAACTCTATGTTGGGTGAATCATTCTTCACTGTTTGACCGGTTGCAATCCGGTCTAAAACCTCGGTCTCGTCTATCGAGCAGCCTAGAGATAGTTGAAGTGAAGCCTCAATCCTGACAACTGAGTGGCACATGTGCGGTTGAAACAAGCAGCTTAGGGCCTTGCAGACTAAGATACGGACCTTCCCATCAAGCAGCTTCAAAAACCTTAAGGGGCTATCCAGCACGTAGACGACGATTTCCTCCAACAGGAACTAGCACCATCAGTCGACCATGGTTGGCGAACTAGGATTAGATGCATGTAAGCTACAGCATCCTCCGATAGGATTGAGTGCCAAAATGATAACCTGTGGGCGAAGACCTAGGTTTTGTTAGGGCTCGACAACTATGGCCATGAAACCCATTTGTCCCTAGTGAGTTTCACCAACAAGTGTGCCATGACTTCCCCTTTTGTGGGAAAGTGCACAGTGTCCCATGACTTCTCTTTTGCGATAAAGGGCACAAACGAAAAATGACATTCGTTCAAATCTCGACAATGCTTAGCCAAGCGGGAAGGGGCCATAAAAAAAAAGAGAGAGCTCAACAAAAGCATGAGAAGCACCAGCAGCAATGATCAAGATGATCAACCTGTTTCATTAAAGAATTAAGATGTCCATATAAAGGCATCCAAAGGCCCCAAAAGATACAAGAGGCCAGATGCTATCTACGCCTACGGCCTGTTCGAATGGCCATCTTTGGGTTGGGGACCCCCCGTCCACCCGGTGCAAACCCCCGCAGTTCCTTGGTAGCATTCCAGACTGAACATTCTCATCCCAAAGATCCACAAGCTGCCATCAAGTCCTCCAAAGTTCATCATCGAGTGAGGCAATCCAATTCAAAACTTGAGCATTGGCCTCTACATGGTGACCTTAGCCTCGGCAGCGCCTTTGGCCATCTCCTCCTCCACTGGAGCGGCCTTGGTAGCTTCCGCAACAAGAGAAGAAGACACAAACGCTCTTGGGGTAGATTCCACCAGAATCAGGGTCCCCCACTTAGCTGTGGCATGGCGTCAACCAAGTCACTCGACTCCCTAGTCAATGGTTCGCCCGATTCTACTCCGCCCTCAGGGTCCACCGAGCTCTCCTCATCTTTCGACCGCAAGACGAATCACTCAAGCCCAAATCGTCTCATAGGGGCCAAGTGCAACTGGGCCTTGTTGATGTCCCAATGTCTACCAAAGGCGTCCCCCTTGCGCATGTAGCATTGATTTGCTAGCATTCCTTGGAGAGAGTAGGCAATGCAGAACCCATCTCTACGATGCCTTGGTCAGAAGAGGCTAGAGTGTGGGACCCCCATGCCTCCTCTTGGGCCGATGATTTGGCGTCGTAGAGTTCTCGCCTTCCTCTAGTCGGGGCACCCACCGAACTCCATCGAGGGTGCATTGGGAGACCGAGATGTTGGTATGGCACAGAATGTCATTGTACTCCTCGACTAGGGCAATTAGAGGTAGTACCACTTGTTCATTGGACTTAAGTCCTCCATCTCTATAAGTCACCTTCTAATCGAGTGCACCCAATGGAACTAAGTTCTCCATCCCTTAAAGCCGCCCATTGGTCGGGCGTATCCTACAAAATCAAGTCCTCTATCTCTCAAAGCTGTCCCCTAGTTGGGCGATCTCTACGGAGCTAAGACCTCCATCTCTCAAAATAGCCCCCTAACCGAGTTCATCATCAGATCTTAACCCTCTGCTAACAGCTCAATCCCCCTTTTACATGCATCCATATATACACATCTTACATTTCTTTATCTTTCTCTCATTATAAAAAAATTTTGATTTAAATATTGAAAAATAAATTTCCTACAAATTCGACAATCTAAATCTAGGGATGCATCAAAACCAATTCAACAAAAATTTAAGGCATAACCAAATTGATTTGACCAAACAATTGATTTAGGGCTCTGGTGCAACAGCTATCATGTCATGTGTCCCTAGACCAAAATCCATTTTGCTTTATTTTGTTATCCAAAATTAACTTGAAATAAGACTCTAAAATTTACATTAAAAAATTAGTTGTTTAATTAATCGACTTAAACCTAAATTGAAAGTCGAACCTATATCAAATACCGTTAATCAATCCAAATAATAATTTAATATCTAAACACAAAATTTAAAAGCTATACATAAAAGTGGTTTTGAAAAATCATCAACTGATCAACTCAAATTATAAGGAAAAAGTATTTAACTAAAATCAGAATATCCAACTATATGTATCAATAAATATACTAATTTAGCTTAAATATTATCATGAACAGATGTCCATATACCAACACTAACCAAACAAAAGTTGTCAATTTGAAGTACCAAAATTACTTAATAGAAATTTAAACATCATGAAAATTATTTTCTAAAAGTCTTCTTATGTCCAAAATTCCTCACAATGTTGTTTGAACTTACTAATCTGAAAGGTTAACAAACAAGTGGCAATAATGAGTCTAATACTCGACAAAATATATATAATCTTTGTATGTTAATATATATTTATATATCAAATAAAACATATAGAGACAGTATTATAATCAAATTTTGAAATACTAATAATATCAACATTGCAATAAAACATGCAAAAGTTTTATACTAATAAATAAACATGCCAAAACCTATATAACAATAGAAATAATTGCCAAAATCATATACTAACAGCCAATCATCCTAAAAACTGTGCAAGTGCAAAAATTATATTAAAATCATATAATACTTAAAATTGCACAATATGTCAAAATCAATCAATATGTATAAAAATATAAAATATACAAAAATGATATTATATATAAAAATCAATGATTTGTGATAACTTTATTAATAATAGATAAATATTAAAATTTAGATTATAATTATTTTTACATAATCAAAAATTATATATCACTATTAACAACTCTTGAATAGCGCAATTACATATTATTTTATATAGTCGGAGTTAAATGCTACTTTTCTGACTTGTAAGTATTAGATTAGACTTTCAATTTATAAATAATACTTTGCGATATATTTGAATATATTTTATTAATTATCTACAACATTTTTTATTTTATCAAAACTAAAATTCTAAACAAAATATAAATATGCAAACATTTTTTAAGTTGGAAAAACTGATTTCTTACATCAAAGTTAGAGTAGAGCTTTTATCAATTTTCTAGCAAATAAGAACATGCAGTAATAAATATATGATAATTGTTGATTTGTGAAAACTTAAGTCTAAAAATTGGTGATATATAAAACCATTTATGCTACAATTTTAGAAAGTCAATATAGTATGTGAAATTTCACCAGTTTATTCTAAATATAAAACATACAAGATTAAATATATAAAAAATTTTGAAATGCATAAATATGAATGAAAAAAAATTAGCAATAAGAAAGAATATTTATATAAAATTTTCTATACTTAAAATATGATTTATATAAATTTAACACATGAACCTTTTAAAACCTCATGACATTAGACTATATTTACATGCATGCAAGTATAATCAATTTGAATAATAAAATATTACATGTATGAGTATTAAATAAAAATTTTTCAAAAAGTTTATAAAAGAGCAACATTAAAAAAAATAGTATAGATGCACTTACCTTTATCTAAAATTATCAAATTCTAGCTTGAATTCTTTTTAAATTCACATTCTCTTTCCTTCTAAACTCTTCTTATCTCTTTTTACATCTTCTTTTTCTCTTTTTTTTTTTAAATAAAGTAAAAATAAGGAACCATTTATAAAAAAAAAAAAAAAAATTAGTGCACCTATATTAGTTAGAAGTGACTCAAATACAAAGGTAAACTCTATACTGTGTATGAGTGCCTTCAAGTGTCAATCAGGCACCACTATTCTAGTTCAAATATATATGAGCGCCACTTGATTATGTCTCAGATGTGGATATTCTATCCAAAATATATTCATGCATGAATTAAGTGCATATTATATATCACTTGGGCCTAACTCATTTCAGTCCAATAATTAATTTTTTTTACTCAAATTCATAATTCACCTAAAAAATTTATTAATTAAATTAAATGTGGCATCATTAAATTAATTTTTGGGATTCATATGTTACATTTCTTTCATTCTTATAAAAATTTTGTCTTAAAATTTTACATTTCTCAATGAATGAATAAATATGCATACTTCTTCTAGACTCCATCTTCTCTCTTGCATTTGACCTCTTCAAAACAATGGTTGTTTTTCTATAAAACTTTGACTAGTGGGATGACCTTAGTATTGAGCACTTGATCCCATCTTCCCAAATTTAAACTAGTTCTTTGATATATGTTAGATCCTAATTAATTGTCAATAGTTCATATTCATTAATGTGCAAAGGGTCGTAAATGTATTTACGAAGCATTGAGACATAAGTACATCACCCAAGCTTAGAGTTGAAGCTAATTGATGAGCTATTACTCTAATCCTCTCCAAGATTTTGAATGGCCCAATGAAATTTGACTTTAATTTTTCTTTCAACCCAAATCAAAAGACTCTCTTAGATGGAGATATATTTAGAAATTCATGATCTTCAATCTTAAAACTCAACTCAGACTTTCTACAATTCACATAACTTTTTTGTTGATTTTGAGTGATTTTAAACTGTTCTTTGATTAAATGAACTTTATCGAAAGTTTCCTGAATATATTCTTATCCCAAAACTCTCTTATCTCAAATTTGTTCCTAATGGATTGTGGAATGGCATTTTCATTCATATAACACTTTAAAAAGAGTCATACTGATACTTGCCTAGCAACTGTAATCGTAGGCAAACTTGATTAGCAGTAAGTACTCATCCCAATTTCATTTCATCTTTAAAATTGAATCTCTTAAAACGTCTTCTAGAATTCGGATCATCCATTTCAAATTTGTGTATGTTTGGAGATGATAAACCATGTTGAAGTTTAAATTCATACCTGACTCCCAATATAAGCCATCCCAAAATTTAGATACAAATCTTGAATCACGATCTGAACTATGAAAGTTAAAACCCCATGAAATATGACTATCTTATCTATATATAATCTTACCAATCGATTCCTTGAAAAAGTCATTCTCACGATAATAAAATAGGCCGATTTGGTTAGTCGATCAACAATCACTTATACTACATCTTGGTTTATCAATATTCTTAATAAATGCATCACAAAATCTATCGTTCTATACTCTTATTTTCAACTAGGTGTTTGCATAGGTTATAAAAGACTTGGCAGTGTCTTATACTTGACTTTTACTTATTGATAAATTGTGCATTTTTCTATGAAAGCCATAATTTCTAATGTTATGTTTAATTATCAAAAATTTTTCATAAATCTTGGTACATCTTATTAATTTTAAGATGAGTAATGTATTTGGATTGATGAGCATCAGTGGCAACTTAGACCTAGTCTACGACTACCCCTCAAAACTAATAACTCAAAAACTATAATTCTCATATCAATATCATAATATATCCATAAATAATAAAATATAATTAAAATTTTCTAACAGTAGCCTCATACATAAAATTATGAGGGGATATATCGCCCCAAAATCCCAATAAAATATAACCAAATAATATAGTGTATCTTTAGAGTATAAAATAAAATAAATATCCTCACCATTTAAGCCCCATAATCCCTATCGTTCTTATTTTTATCCAATTTTAGAGTTATCATTCTTTAATTTTACTATTTTAGAAAAAATAAATAGTAAAAGTGAGTTAAAAGTTTAGAAAATAACTCTAACCAATGCAATAATAATGAAAATATCAAACTATTCAAGGAACTTATATGTTAAAAAAAAGCTTTAACAATATGCAAGATATTAAAAATAATAATCATCTCCGAATAATTAATAAATAATATCATTAATAAAATAACTCAGAAAATCAATAAACAGGATGTCAATAAGCAACGATATCATGAAGGGCATTCGCGGGTCCCATGAGGCCAAATTAATATATCAAGGTCTCAAAATATTCATAATACTAAAGTCTATCTCCTGAATTATTGATAAATCTAACTCAATATAAAGGTACAATTATATGAAATATCAAACTCTATATAAATCTTATTATATCTTTATACTCCCAATAGTTAAATAAGTATTATGATATTACCCTATATTTATGATATCTTTGCTATCCTTTATAGTCATCTAAAAGCTATACCTATAACGTACTTATAACACCTTTGATAGTTTTCATCCATAATATTCATGATATCATTTCATATAATAATTATAAGTCTATAAATATCCTATCATAGAAAAAATTAACCTCTATCATCATATATGTAATATATATTAAAATGTGCAGACTATAATAAAATGTCATGGACTCCTATTCATTTAGATACTTTAGTTTTCCAAATACTTTCATCTATTTAGTCATAAAATATCAAGAATATGTTCACTCAATTTGAAAGAAATGCAAAAAAAAAAAAAAAAATCATGATTACCAAGAAATAATAGGAACCCCTAAGTATTTTACATGATCACTTCTCATTAAGGTCACAAAATTCTATATCTATCAAGTCTAACCTTTAGTATACTCATTTCTTCTTATCCTTAATCAATAAAATCAAGTAAAAAGTTACAAATGAGCCAATATTCTCCCTACCCTAATTCATACCACATAGCTACTTAGAGAAAACCCCAACTTTCTTTTGGTACTTCATATTTCAAACTATGAAATTCCATATGAACTTCCCCTAATTTATCTTATAGTCATAATTATCAAATATTTTATCCTTTATCTCACTCCTAAGGGCACAGGTAAATGCCATGACATATTTAATTAATTTTCTCTCTTTTCTAGTATATTAGTTTGTATACATCATGAAAACAATATGGAAATCACTTAACATACTAAGCTTACCATAACTTAAACATACACTTGATTAAAGATGTTTCATTAAGCTCATGGCCTACATGAAAAGAGAAAGATAACATTATTTTCATTCTACCTCTACATAAAATCATATGTCCAAACTTTCATTCTACCTCTAACAAATCTACCCACCATGATCCATCAGCATATTAATTCTTTACCACTTTAATTTACATTATCATACATTTAAAGACAATTATAAATAATCATAATGTTTTTCAAATTTTAGACTTCAATTATTAAGTCCAACATTCATACTTCTAAAACCAAATCCAGCGTTGTATTTTAATGTTTAACATACAAGATACTATTTATTAACCAACATTCACATTTCTCTATGACGGTGACATATATAAATAATATTCATGAATTTCAATAGAAAATTTAAGGTTTGCTTGACAAAAAATTAAGAGATAACAAACAAAGCCACAAGGTTATTTAGTAGAAAATAAAAGATTACAAGTTTATTTGTTAGAAAAAGAAAGATCACAATTTTACTTATCTTAAAGTTGGATGCTCCTCACTCCCTCTATTCCTCCTCCTCCTCCTTGGTCACTTGACTTCTTGAAAAAAACATGGCTGCTCCTCTCTCTCTTTGTAAGCCAAAAGAATAAGAAAAGAAGAGAAACTTTCAAAGGTCTAATTTCTAGAAAAAGGGAGCTTGTTTCTAGGTGACTTTTTCCACTCCTACATCTTAGGTTTTTGGGCTTGTTTTCCTCGTTTACATGGCAGCCAAATCACCCTTATTAGACGCTATCAACTTTTCTTTTGACTTATATTGATGTAGTCACCATCTAATTAGTGATTGCAAATATCTTAGATTTCTACTTGACTAATTTCCCGACATAATAATCCATATATTTGGCCACTTCCTTCACAAGTCAACCAACCTCACCCTAAAAATTTGAATTTTAGTAGTTAACTTCCTTCTCACTTATCTCTTATTATCTTGTTGATTTGAAAAACATTTTCACCCAATTCTTCCTCAAAAATCCAGCAAATTCTCTTTCCCATCCATGTGGCTGAACTCCCTACCTATAGCTAGGAAAATTTATAAACTTTTTGACTCAGAAAATTATGGTAACCACTTAACAATATCCCTAATTTTTCTCACCAACCATTTAGGATGGCTAAGTTGACTTTGTTAGGGTATTTTTTACAATTTCTCTTGAAGATGGAAGATAGATAATCTCCTCCTTGTTTGTATTAACTAACTCTTTAATTTTAGTTAGTTCTATCACGATTCATTAATAAAATATACGCAGGTCAAAAATAAAATTTATAATAATGTTTCTATCAACTATAAAATCCAACCCGAACATGACAATCATATACAAATAGGACCCGATATAATAAAACCCGTACAAAATCTCATCGGATATGAATATTGACAAATATAATACACGACCTACTATCCACAATAGCAATGGAGATATCCAAATATACAACGACTCATCAATATAACGTAATAACTCTAATATTTCTCATACATATACCAAGGCACTCATCTGACCATAAACAATAACCATAAAACATACCAACATCTCTACTCACCGATAGAGATATTCGAACCAGACCACGACCAAACTCCTGCGAGCGTATCCATGGCACTAGTCTGAAGGGATAAATATAAAAACGTGAATTTAAAACTCAGCAAGTACTATCATCATATAAAATAATACATATAAATTAGAAATAGGGTATCGCATAGCAATCACGTAAAATAAATACAATGTTCGTGAAATCCCTGAAAATCGAGGAGATATTTCGTACTAAATCGTCGTCCGTATCAAACAGTCTATCCGGGATATAATCATAATAAATAACGATCCGATCAAATATCATAGACAAATCATATCATATGATTCGAGGTCACACTACATAATCACGACCGTCACCATATATGTGTGGGACACATACCATTGTCCGGATCTAAATCCCATAATACAAAAATCGAGAGAAGACCACCGAAACTAAAATATAAATCAAAACACGTTCCAAGTTTATCACATATTTATACGTACGAGACATTCCTATCGCCCATCCGTAGGCCAAACTAAGTATCTCGAATCATAGTCCACCCAAATATATGTAGAAATATAAAGTATGCACAAAATTAGAGAACCAAAGATCAATAATACCAACTTGAGGAAGGGTTACCCTCGTCCGGTAGCCACGACTATATCGGTTACGATTTAAGCCAACAATTCAAGGCTCGGCTACGATTTAGGTCAATATCTTAAGGCCATCCATGTACTCTGTCTCCCATAGATTAGAAATTTATTCACTATATTTTATCACTCATAATTTTGGGTACAACCTTAAGTTTTAGTTATATATTAGCACATCCGAATATATTAGTTTTCCGTCAATTCCTTACGATGGTTCTTATTTAAATACACAGTGGGGCAGGTCAGCTACTAAATGCCTCAACCTTCTTGCCAGCGGAAGGGGGCCATGTCATAGACGTCCCCATCGGGACTAAGCCTCCCTGTTGGGAGTGGTACTAAAACTCATGCCTCGAATCACATATAACGACCTATCGGATTTCAGACCACCATGGTCCCGTAGTGACCCTGCCCCTGGCAGCATGCGTGTGGATCGACACACTGCTTGGTTCATGGTTTCACAACATACGGATATACAAATATACATATATACAGTCCGAATATCCGAAAACCCTCCAAATCATAAATACCTGTGTAAAATCACCGCATAATCGATAAAATATACATGTATGTACATAATTAATAAATTAATGATATATAAAAATACATACATGTTAGTAAAATATCCAACAATAATCAAAATGTATCATAAATTAAATCAAACCAAGAATAGGGTTAGAGGATACTTGCCTCAAATTTATTCTCCACAGATCTGAAGAAAAGATAACCCGAAGCACCCAATTGGGCCTTTCTTTCTCCTGCCTCACGTGCGCCTACGCGCTACCCTTCCTCTCTCCTCTGTGCACGGCCATTGTGCCACCGCTACCGCCTCAGCCGGCGACCACTACGGCCTCACCCACGACCACCATCGTCGCCACCGATCTCTCTCTCCTCTTCTTTCTCCACCTGCAAAAAATCCAATATGACAATAATTATTAAAATAATTCAGACGGAATCCGAAATATTACAAGTCCTTAAATAAGTTTGTTTATGAAATCTTTGCTTCAACAGTTGCCACAATTTATATAGTTATGGCCATTGAAGTCTATGGATAAAATCATGTCTTTAGGGTCTCCAACTACCATGATTTCAATCCTCCAAATTATAGCCAATCATCTACTAAAATAGAGTACAAAATATTTTGGTCAACCTAGCTTGATTAGGCGATGAGTTTTTTATCTCCATCAATAACCTTCCTAAAATATAATTCTTTCTAACCATTATTATTACCGTAATTTAGGACTTCATATATCACTAATTATTTGTATAATTTACATCTAATTTGGCCACCATATATTTTCATGAAACCACTTCAACTAACTCATTTTTTTCTTTCCCAAAATTTTATCATAAAGTTTGGCTATGATAGACTTTAACTTCCACCATAAAAAATTAAGCTAAGATATTAGCAACTAACATAAGTTCGGCCTAGGGTCCATATTTCTAAGGAAAATCCTCCATTAATTTTAATAACATTAGCTCTTCAAATCTTTAGTTTTTTAAAAATTTGGACAAACTATCAAAACCTTATAAAATTTAGGAGATAAATTCTACTTGATAATTATGTTAAAAGAGCATGTCTTACCTTATCCATGATGTAATGGATGTCCATCTAAATAATTGCACAATCAAAACCATGTTTTACTTGCCTTGTAAGGGTTGAACCTATTTAATTAGTTAAATCATTTAATTAAAATTATTTATAATATTATTTATTCAAATAATTATCAACGAGATCATCTGGGATGTTATAATATCACTCAAAATTTCTTCCTTCAATTTATTTAATTGGACACACTTGCTCGATCCTGAAACCTGAATACTTCATCAACTCTGACATTGGATTCATCTCTTGACCCCCTATTCAAGTCTTTGACTTTCTGCCATTTGTACTTGTGTAAGTAACCAATGTGGACCAACTTAATTCTCAAACATGGACAATATTTTATGAACCTGTTGCCAATAAATCCCAAACCACTATCAGTCATTATAATATATGATATTCTAAATCTAAAAATAGTATTTTGGTACACAAATTTTATTACATTCTATTCGATTATTTCAACCAATGGGGATGATTCTACCCATTTTATAAAATAGTCCACTATAATAATAATAAACTTTCTTTATCCTACTATTATTTAGACGGATCCAATATTCCTAGCCTCTATTGTACAAATGCCAAGGTGCTTGTAAACCTTGAAGTAATGTATATGATTGTTTGGGCATGTTGTCATGGCTTTGATAGTTTTCACAATTCTTGACAAAATTCATAGCATCTCTTTTCATTGTTGACAAAAAAAAAAACATGCCACATGTTCTTGATGGCTAGATTTTCACCTCCTACATGTGTTCCACATGTACTGAGATAGACCTTGTTGAGGGCATAGTTGGCCTCAGTAGGAGTTAGGCAACACATGTAAGGAATTGAGTAATCCCTTTATAGAGTTTTCTATCTACTATAGTGTACCATCCAATTAGCTTTGCAATATATTTTCCTTTTGCTAAATCTTTTAGAAACATTCCATTCTTGAGGCATCTTTGATAAGGTGATATCAAGGTCTTCTCGGTAGATATTGAAATTATTTAATTTGGCTCTTCAATACTTAAACTTTTTAGTAACTCTCTTATATCTCAATTGTATTGTTCGGAGTTTCCAAATGTCATCATTTTGACCTACCGATTGGCTTCTAATTTTCTTCTCTTGGAATATGGAGAATTTTAACTTTGTCAAATAATGACAAAAGCTCCCAAACCTTGCAGAGATACTTTGCCAAACTAAACTAGATGATTCAAAATTAACCAATACTTGGTTCGCCACCGGTTCAAAGTCACCATAAATTATTAGATTCTTGGCTAAGTACTCCTTGATTAGCCTTAAACCTACCAATAAGATTTTATACTCACCTACGTTGTTTATAGTTTTAAAATGAGACATCATTAAATATTTGATCTTAAATCCATCTGGTGCAGTAAGAACCATCCTAACTCCGCATCTGGACTGAGATGATGATTTATCAACATATAATGGACATATAGGTGACATTTCCTTCGAGGGTGTGTTTCTATGGTTATTTGCTTTTTCTGAGATTGGGATCATGGTTTTGGCTATAAAATCTGCAAGAGTTTGACCCTTTATAAAGGGTTGTGCTCTAAATTTATATTGAACTCATCCAATTCAATGGCCTATTTAATCAAATGTCCATATACTTTTGATCTTTACAAGATTTTCTTTAGTGGTTAATTTATTAGGACTATAATCTTGTGCATTTGAAAATATGGCCAGAGCCTCATTATGCTAAAAACTAAGGCTAAAACTATCTTTTCCATTTGAGAATATTGAAACTTTGTGTCGGACAAAATCTTGATAACAAAATATACCCACTACAGTATAATAGTTTTTCTCTAACCAAAATAGAATTCAGTGCTGATTCAAAGACTACTAAATAGAGATATAGCTCTTTGCCTTCTTTTGGACAAGTAAAAGAGGTGGTGTTGCTAGATTCCATTTTAACTCTAGTAATGGTTGTTAACACTTCTCTACCCATCAGAATCTATTAGCTTTTGCGTTTCTCAAAACTTTGAAGAAAGGTATGTCCTTCTTGACTAATTTTGCTAGGAACCATGATAATACAACAAGTCTTCTAGATAATCTCTAAATCTCTTTAATCGTTCAAGGAGTATCCATACCATTATAACTTTTATCTTTTTTGAATTTACTTTAATTTCTCATTGTGAGACAATAAGGCCTAAAAATTTATCAAAAGTTATTCCAAACATACATTTAGTGGGGTTTTATTTCATCTGATGTGCTTTGAGTACTCCAAATGCCTCGATTAGGTCACAAATATGATCATCATTAAGTATAATTTTTACAAACATGTTGTCTACATACACATCTATATTCTTCCTAACCTGATTCTTGAACATCTTATTTACCAACGTTTGATATGTCACCCCAATATTTTTCAATTCAAAGGGCATCATTTTGTGATAATAAATCCCTTGGTCTTTCATAAATAAAATCATTTCTTCATCCTCTAGTTTTATTCTAATATGGTTATTATCTTAGTAAGCATCCATGAAGCAGAATAACGGGTGCCCAATTGTTGAGTATACCAAATGGTTGATTCTTGGTAACGGAAAGTTATCTTTCAAATATGTCTTATTCACAGCAGTGATATCAATACACATTCTTCACTTTTTATTACTTTTTTTTTGACAAGAACAATGTTAGATAGCTTGTTTGGATAATGAATCTACCTAATGAATCCAGTATCAAGTAACTTTTTAACTCCTTCGCACATTGCAACGAGTTTTTCCATGGAACAATTTCATCTTTTCTTTCTGACCAGTCTATATCCTAAAATAAGGCCTAATTTGTGAACTATCATCTCTGTTAGTATTCCTAACATGTCTACCGGTGTTTAGGTAAAGACATGCAAACTAATCCATAGGAACTTTATTAATCATTCTCATAAACTTGGCGTTAATGATCTGCTGATTTGGATATATTTATCGAGATCAGCCAGATTAAGAGGAATTCGGAGGGATGATTCTCCTGACTTCCATTATTAGAGTCCATTCTAATGTTGAAGATCTAATTCATCTATTGGTTGAGAATGTGTCAACTCACCTATTTGTGTTAAGTGGCAACTTCTTTTGGTGACTTGATCTCTCCTTACCTCTCCAACCCTATATCTAGTTAAAAATATTTATTTTTACATATGAGATTGAGGTAATTATCCCAAAATTTACTAAGCATGGCCAACTAAATATAACATTATAGATTGAGAAAAGATTCACTGCTAAGAAAGTTAGCATATGAGAAGCTGTCTTTGGATATGTTGCTAAGGTAACTTCCATTGAATAGTTCCTTGTACTTGACTTGGTTCATTATCTAACCATACAATAATACATCTGATAGTTGCATTTGATTTCTTTTAAACCCTAATTTAACGAACACATCAAAATACATAATTTTTTTAAAATTTTTATTATTAATAAAGATTTATTTTAATTAGTAGTCCAAATTTTGGTTTGAAATGAGTATCAATGCAATAAGAGGATTAAAGTGGGAATATATTATATGTGTCATATCGTCATTATTAAAATTAATAATAGCATTTTTTACCTCTAACTTCTATCTCTTACTAGAGGAAGTCTTCTTTGAGTGGTTTGGAGCTTTGTTGTTGGCCGGCTTTATTGATACAATGTTTATTACTCCAATTGTCACCTAGTTTTAAGGTTGTTCTAATGGTTCCACATCACTTTTATGTTGGTTCTTGAAGCAAACCTTGGTTTTTTAGATATTTGTTGAGGTACCCATTTTAAATCAAGACCTTAATTTTCTTTTGCAACATTCGACAATCTTAAGTGTTTGTCCTAAAAATTAATGGTAAAAATAATATTTAGACTAATTACCTCCTTTCAGGTTTTTAACCGGTTTTGGTTACTTCATAAACTTCTTCTAAATTTGTTTAAGGACATTCATCTAAATGTCATTCTGTGGAGTATGATTCAATGCATTATATTCTTTTCGTACTCTTGATTTAGTTATTTGTTGCTTCCTATATTCCTAAGTAGACAAGTTATTGCCATTGCTCTTTTTCCGACTATTTGACATCGGATGATATTCATAATTTGAGTATCTTAGCCATTTCGCTTCATTAGCATCATCGGTTGCAATATATGCTCGGGTAATGATTTTCGTCTCTAGGAAATTCTTTTGCTCTTGTTAGACTAAGTACTTAAAGAAATTACCCGATTGTATAGTGGCCATGAAAGGATTCGATTTCACATCATCAGTGAGCTTTAATATGCCCCAATCCTTAGCATTAAACCTAACCAAAAAATACTTCAAACTTTCATTTGGGTCATGCCAAATCCTGACAAGGTACTAGGGTTGCTTATTTTCCTTCCGGTTAGAGGCGAGTTAAGATAACAACTAGTCTGCCGGATCCTAAAAGAATCGAATAGAATTTGGTGTTAGCTTGTACAACCAAATTTTTACGTCTTTCTTTAGTGTTAGAAAGAAATAGGGGCATAATGCAGTATCCCCAAAGTTTTGGAAGTAGAGCAACATCTGAGAATGGTCCATTGTGTCGGTGTTTCCATCGTAAGGTTCCAATACAAGCATTTTGAATTTTTGGAAAAGATGATGGGTCTTAATCTTTCAAGTGAATGGCATACGGCCCAACGTAGTTGTTTGCCTAGCCATTCTGCCTCAAAAGAGTTGCTATTCAAGCCGCTTTATTCTTTCCACCACTTAATTTGTGGAGGTTATCCTCTTGGCGTTCAAGAATATTCTTAACTTTGAATTATTTATAGAGATGTGAGACACCTACCCAACTAGAAGGGTTTTTGGCATGCTAATACATGACCTTTTCCCTCAAACCATGTGATGTCCTAAGTCCCATGTACATCGAGGGTTACATTTCTTAAGACTCTCTTCCTTAGTCTCGAAATTTAACCATCCTTTAAGCCAAGAAAGATTTTTGTAGAGAGAGGCTTTTTGTGCCTTCAAAATTCTCAATTGGTGCGGATTTTCTTTTAAGGTAGATTTTCTTCACATTGTTCTTCTTTTTGAAGTTGATGCTTGAAAATTGATATTTGTTTATGTGATTAATTGTCAACTTTATCCCACAACATTTTTAGCATCTTTGACATATTATCGATTTGGAATACTAGGAATTCAACATCCATTTTGTTGTTAAACAAATATTTTTGTAACTACCTTCTCTAAAGTTGTGACCATGGGACGTGACATCCATTATTGAATGACTCGTTGTCTTTGTGCTAAGATATTAACCATTTTGCTTTGTTAAAAATAAGTTTTATTATTTGGTGAATCAATTTTTTGACAAAATAAGACCAGATGGCTTGATCACATTCTTATGGACAGCATCAATAATGCATACATTGAATCTTAATTGGTATCCAAATTTGTTACATCCAACTTTCAAACCTCATTATTTGAATCTTACACATCATAAAAAATAATATGAGATTAGAGGAATACGGGACTTCCTATCTGATATATCATTTAATGTTCAAATTAAAAATATTTCTTAGAAAAATTAAAAGATTAAAAGATGAAAGGAGGTGAGTATTAAGATAGTGAATTTCAAAGGATTGGGCTCTATGAATTTTGATGAATAAGAAAGGTGTTCTGTGGCTTCAGATTTTTTTACCATTATGTCGAATAAAGACTTTGTATTTTTAGTTTGGATACCAACCAATCTTTTATTTTCCAATTAGTGCATCTACCGTCTAAAGCATTACCTTATTTGGCTCCGATCGTTACATTGGTTTGGTAATCATTCAGCAAGTAATACTTGACATTTATTCGACCATTATTGCCTATTTTAATACGATTGATCATCTCTCGGTTTAATATAACAATGTTAGATTTAATGTTGGATTTATATTTCTATTGGGTTATAACGTCCTTCAATCTCTAACAATCTAATCATCTAACCATTTAGTTGGTCAGTTGAACATTTTTTTTTGTCCGATTCCTTAACTAATTTCATACCAGTTTTAGTATGTTGGATGCCCCGATACCTATTTCCGAGTTGATGACTTGTAAACGCAGCGTTCTATGCATGCTGGCCCATCTTATTTGGGCCGTACCGAACAATATATTCTAATTTTTATAATTTAAAATTTTTTTATTAATTTTTTATTCAATAGTAAAGATTAATATCTCTCTCAAAATAGATATATTTCTTTATGGATATAAACCAAATTGAAAAATCCAAATGAGATTAAAAATTTTTAAAATATACATAAATAATTATTTTTTATATCTTAATATTTTTATTATTTAATTTAATAAGATAACATATATATATATATATATATATATATATTTATTTATTTATTAAGTAATAGTCAGGGCCGTATGCGCCCATTAGGGGGAGTATTAATTCATTAAGTAATAGTCAGGGGCCCAAATTGAAGACAACGGTCCCGTTTTCTGGAGGCATTAAGTCCTCCAATAACGAGAAGTTGGGCCCACCTGGGAGTTCAATTATTAGGACGCGATGGTATTGGTTTGTAGCCCGCCGCCTGCTCCGCAGTCTTTCCCAGTTGCTCCGCCGAATCGACGCCTAGGCCCCGCCGCTGGGATTGAAGGGGCCGCTTCGCCGGTGCTAAGCCTCATGGAGATCTGATCGTTCAACTAATTTGGACCTATTGACTTAAAATTTTATAATGTTAACGGATTGTAAATGCATATTAATAGAATGAATGAAGGCAATAAAATCTGTCATAATTAATTTTTAAATTAGATATAATAATAAATAATATTTGAGTTGACCCAATATATATTATAATTTTTTTAAAATTTATTTTTAAAATTTAAATAAATATAATTTTAAAAAATTATTTTAGTAAATTAAATATTTTTTATATAGAGATTTTTTTTATTTATCTATAAAGTTAGATTATTTTTTAATCTAAATATTATAATTTTAAAAATATTTTATAATTTTAATAGTAATAATAATGTACAGGCTTACACAATCAAAAGTCTTGGAGACCCCACCGACTTTAATATAAGAAAAATAATATTTTATACACCTATTTTTATCAAAAATTATTAAAATTAAAAAAAAAAATCTATCAACCAGTCCAAACTAGTCTTGTTTGGATTGTAATATCCTTGATTTTTTTTAGATTATTTTAATATTAATTGTGATTTTTAATGCGTTTTGGATCCAAATTTTGAACAGATTCGGATCAAGTCGTTTGTCTGAATTCGACTCCGTCCACTAAATTTGGATCCTGCATATCACAATTATGAATAAGAGGTCAGGTGACGGCGAGAGGTTGTCCTACCATAAACACTCTGACACTCAAATTAGTAAACAACCTTCAAATTAAGAAGGTAAAGGTAGAGAATGCAAGGGAATGCATAGAGTGTTTAAGATGGAAAATGGGTTTAGAATATCGAGCCCCCATTGCCCAAAAGGCTAAGGAGTTTGGAGAGATCTTAACTCTGCGGGTGGTTGATAGTGAAGATTACCGTGGAGTTTGTAATTTTCACACTTCTTCACAAAGTCGAGGGTGTCTTTCTTCATTGTTGGCTAAAAATATCCCAATGCTAGGTTTTTACCGCCGATGTGCCACCCACAGATCCCAAGGTAGACTTCGCTCAAGACATAGTACACTCCTCACGAATTAAACACCTGAGGTATGGAATCGAGCAGCCATGACGATATAACCATCCGTCGACCATGGTATACCAGCCAGCCGTCTTCTTGATCTGTTTGGCTTCGTCCATATTGTCTGGCAGTATTCTGTCCGTCAAGTACCTTTGGTAAGGCGTCATCCACCTTTCCGTGTCGAAAATTTGCATTACTTCCTATTCCTCTGTGCTGGGAGTGCTTAGGACCTCTCGCATGTCCCTCGTGTATTGTTCTAGATTTTTAGCCGTCGTTACCCTGACGAGTTGGTCGGCCTTCTAGTTTTCAGTTTTGGGGACACGAACCAAATTCATCTTATCAAATCTTCGGATGGCATTCTTCGCCTTAGCCAAGTATTTGGCTAAGGGAGAGCTGCACGCCTCGAAGCTCTCGTTTAACTGGTCAACAACCAGCTCAGAAATGCTGTAGGCAATTAGTCGTCTGGCGGAGCATTCCTTTGCTAGTCTTAGCCCAACTAACAGGGTTTCATATTTAGTAACATTATCAGTAGCCAAAAAGTCGAGTCTAAGGGAGTACTTCACCTCAAGCCCATCAGGGGTCCTCAGAACTACTCCAATGCCGCTGCCTGAATCCGTAGACGATCCGTCTACATTGAGAATCCATTTCAGATCTTCCCCGTGTAGTCTTTCTCCTCAGTGGGCTGTTCATCAGGAATTGGGGTCGCAGTCTCGATGATAAAGTCAGCCAAAGCCTACCCCTTTATGGCTGGCATGGGTCGAAATTTAACGTCGAACTCTCCCAATTTGATAGCCCACTTTACCAGCGGTCAAAAAATATCGAGTTTTCGCAGAATACTCTTAGAGGTTGGTTGGTCAGGACTACCACACGATGAGCTTGGAAGTAAGGTCTCAGTTTTTGGGCAGAGAAGGCAAGTGCCAAGGCTAACTTTTCTGCATGTTGGTAGCGTATCTCTGCGCTAGTCAACATCTTGCTTACATAGTAGACCGGCTGTTGAGAGTCGGAGTCTTGGCTTATGAGAACAGAGTTAAGAGCCACCTCCAACACTGCCAAGTAGAGGTACAACTCTTCTCCATCCTTAGGTGACGCCAGTAATAAAGGACTAGCCAGGTACTACTTTAATTCCTCGAAGGCTGTCTGGCATTCTGTAGTTAACTAGAGCCTGTTTGCTTTTGTTCCCCTCAAAGTCTTGAAAAAAGGCTGGTACATGTCCTCTGACTTGGCCAAGAAGTGGGACAAAGCTACTAGTCATCCAATTAACCTTTGGACATCTTTAACACTCTGCGATGGGGTCATATCCATGAGGGCCTTGATCTTCTTCGGGTTGGCTTTGACAAATCGTTGAGAGACAGTGAAACCCAAAAACTTTCCCGATGATACTCCAAAGATGCACTTAGAAGGATTTAGTTTCATTTGATGCAAGCGGAGCACCTCGAAGGATTTAGCGAGATCGCGAATATGGTCATTGGTGATCTTACTTTTGACGAGCATGTCGTCGACGTATACCTTCATATTGCGACCGATCTACTTTTCAAACATCTTATTCACGAGCCGCTGGTAAGTGCTACCCGCATTCTTTAGACCATAAGGTTACACCTTATGGCAGTAGGTGTCTTAGTCTGTCATGAATGAAGTGTACTCCTCATCTTCTAGGCTCATTCAGATCTGGTTATAACCCGCATCCATAAAATTCAGCTGCTCATGTACGAATGTTGAGTCCACCAACAGGTCGATCCTAGATAAAAGGAAGTTATCTTTTGGGTAGGTTTTGATGACGTCAATAAAGTCAATGCACACCCGCCATTTCCCGTTACTCTTCTTTACCAGAATGACGTTGGATAGTCAATCCGAGTATTGGACTTCTATGATGAAGTCGGCACCTAACAACTTTTTTACCTCCTCCCGAATGGCGATCAACTTCTCTACGGAGTGGTTCCTCCACTTCTACCTGATGGTCTTGCGATCAGGATCGAGACCCAACTTGTGAACCATTTCTCTGACTAGAATCATAGGCATACCAACAGGTGTTCATGCAAAGATGTTAGCATTCTGTCGTAAGAACGTGACCAGCTCGTCGTGCAGTGTTCCGGTGAGTAACCCCCCAATCTGTATGCACCTTTTCGGGTCCTTCGAATTCAATGGGATTAGATCGATTACTTCACCAGACTGCGTTTGTTGTAGGGTTGCTTCATCTCGATAGTTAAGCTCTCCTACCATCTTTATGCTACCACTTGGAGCGATCTGAGACATGTAGCATGTCATCCCAGTGACTTGTCACCTAACACTTCAACAATACCACATGCTGTTGGAAATTTTATCTTGATGTGTGGTATTGAAGTGATGGATCTAAACGCTGTTAAGCACGGGTAGCCTAGAATCGAGTTGTAGACGGAGAGTAGGTTGACAACCAAGAAGGTGAGTGTACGACTCGCCATTCTTGGGTACGTGTCTAGGGTGACCTCCAACTAGATCATTCCTTGGATGGCCACTGGTTAGTTTTCAACGCCATAGAGCGGGCCTTTTGCAGGTTGTATTTGATTCTTTTTTAAGCCAAGTTTAAAAAATGCATTAAGGTAAAACAAATTGCGGAAATTTTCATTATCAACTAAAACTTGTTTCAGTTAATAGTTGACGGTACTGTCTGAAACGAGCACCAATCGACGAGGGGAACAACATGGGGGGAGATTACATGGCTAAGGTCATTATCGCTAAAACTAATGACGTTATCTTCTGTGCACTATTTCTTCCAGCCATCTTGTTGCTTCTCGCGATCCATTGGAGTTTTGGCCGATCGGGTTGTCATCATCTTGACTACTCCAACCACGACCCAGTTCTTTAATAGAAAAGGCTCCGATCTTTCCCCGCCTGAGGTACTAGAACTTTGTCCAGAATTCTTGGCAAACCTGGTGAGGTGGCCCCTTCGGATAGCTCCTCGATCCCCCGCTGAAGCATCTTGCAGTCTTCTGTATAATGTCCAAGAGATCGATGAAAATCACAATACTTTCCTAGATTTCCTCCTTCCACCTTCTTAAGTGATTTTGGCCACTTAAGGAACGTTTCCCCACGGATCTGCATGAGGATGTTGAAGCACGTATCAGTCAAAGGCATCAAGTTGATTGGCCCATAATCCCTCCGCTCCGATCCTATGCTGCTTCCGGTGGAAGTAATCGCTATCGTTGTGCTTCCTTTTTCCCATTCTTGGGAAAGAGCGAGATTGTTTAATTTGCTTGGAATGTTTTGCCTCGTTGGCCTCTTCTGCTGTGGCGTAGGTCCTAGCGATAAATTCCTCCTCTCGAAAGGTAGAGAAGAAACTACCAAGCTTCATCTCTTCTATGAGCTTGAAAATTCTTCTTGCCTCTGCCACGAAGCGATATAGGAATTTTCATAGATTTTCTCCCTGTTTCTATTTGATATGGGAGAGATGCCAAGACTTCTTTTCTTCTCAGCGATTGGAGACGTATTGTGCTAAGAAGAGGTCAGAGAGCTCTCGAAAGCTCCTGAATAAATCTGATGGGAGACGATGAAACCAGATGTGGGCATCTCCCTTCAACGTAAAAGGGAAATAGCGGTACATGGTTATGTCTCCCAACCCTTGTAGACTCAGATGGGTGCGAAAATAGTTGAGGTGATCCATAGAATCAGTACTCCCATCGTAAGAGTCAAGAGTCAGCATATTAAAATTGGCTGGCATGGGACGGCTCAAGATCTTTGCCATGAATGGAGACCTTTCCAGATCCAAGTGTGTTTCGTCATCCTCGAACATGTGTTTCAGGATCTTGTCCACCCTCGAATCTATGGGAACGACATCGCCAACTCTTTTGGAGTTGAGATAGGTTCTCAACTCCGTTCTTTCTCTGACGTGGCAAGTAATCTACCGGCTACTACCACTAGCAGATCAAACGATCCTAGAGGGTCCGTCTTGAGCCCGAGGGGAGGCATCCGTCCAAGAGTATTGGGGATTTCTTTGTAATGGACTCTCCTCCGGAGTCCTACTGCCCAAACGTTTTTCGAGCTTTGATCAGCTTTGGGCGTGTGAGGCCTCCGAAACATGAGTACTGGCTGGCCTCTTGGTCTTCTTGGCCTGTTTCTTTTTCTTTTGGCTTCCTCTCCTGGAGGTTGGAGTAGTAATTGTTACGGGTGAAACTCTCTACTGAGCATTTTCCTGGTGGGCGCAGAGTATTTGGAGTATTTTGTCATGTTGCTCATACTCTCCACCAGGTTCTGGAAAAATGGTGCTGGCACACCATTAACCACCTCATTGACCTAGTTGCCAGTTGAGTGGTCTCGATCAGCTGTGGTCGTGTCTCTAGCGGGACCGTTAGTTTGCACTCTTGTGTTCATAATTCTATTTGATGGAAGGCAAAATTGAGAGATTGGAAAGAAAAGTGGTTGGCTTTTTGTAAGCTTTTCACAGACGGTGCCAATGATGCATCCTGAATCCAAGTTTTAAATAGATTTGGATCAAGTCATTTGTTTGAATCCGACTCTGTCCACTGAGTTTGGATCCTGCACACCACAACTATGAATAAGAGGTCAGGTGACGGTAAAAAATTATCCCACCATAAATACTCCAACGTTCAAGTTAGAAAACAGCCTTCAAATTAAGATGGTAAAGGTAGAGAATGTAAGGGAATGTAGAGAGTGTTTGAGATGAGTGAGTTCTCTCGAGGAGAGAGGCTTCGTAGATTCATGAGAAACGCTAACTCTAAGTACTATGTTCATTGGAAACGTAGTGGTAAAAAAAGAGAGAGAGCGTTTACAGTCTGAAACGTGAGATCTTTTCTGCAAAGAGCTTTTATGGGCAAGTGAATGCGTTGAATGAAGTGTCTTTTGGAGTGTGGACTCCATGACCTTTTATAGGCGCTGCTTTGGGCTATCTTCCTTGTGCAGAAGGGTTTGATTCCCGCGCTCTATTGGGATCGCTGCCTTTTCTAGTGTGGAATTTTTATAGCAATAATGGTCGCTGTATTAATTGTTTCTCTTCTATATTCTGTAACAGTTAGGGTTTTCCACAAATAGGGAAAGGATTTTGACGCCTTTCTTTAGAGATACGTGTTGAATCTATTGATGACCGTTATAGTGGAGATTGCCTTCTATGAAGGGCACAAAATTAGGGGAGATGATCGTTGCTAGTCGAGGATGGTCACGTAGACCAAATTAGGCTTGGCTCGCTTGACGCCTGACCTGCAGATGGTCAACAGGCCACGCTTCCGGCCAATGGAAGTGTAGACCGCCCCGCATGGCTCCCGTCAATGAAAGTGTTGACCGTCCTGGATTTAAGTGGGTCGTTCTGCTCTTGGGTTTCTCCTGATCCATTAACCTTTCGACCAGTCAACAGTAAGCGTTGACCGTTCGAGCGTTAATGGACCAGCCCATTATTGACGTACTCATCAATTTTAAATAATTTGGATCTAATAAAAAATAATTAAATATTATAAAATTTTGAATGATATTTAAATCAGTTGGGTTGGTACTTAAAATGCGTCTGTACTGTTACCTGACTATCAATTTGGATTATGAAATAAAAAATATAATAATAATAATAATAATAATAATAATAATAATAATAATAATAATAATAATAATAATAGAAAAAGGAAAAAAAGAGGCAAAGGGTGTCGGGGAGAGGGAATGAAAAAGAAGAGAAAATGAGGGAAGAAAAAAAAAAGAGAAGAGAGGGGGGCTAGCGCAGGATTGCCGTCCGTTGCCGGAAGGGCTGACGCCAAGGATGGAAGCCGATGAAACCTTCTCTGTGATATTACCTTCCATTTTGTACGCTAGTATAAGTAAAGGAAGGAATCGCAAGTCAAAGCAGAATGGCTACTGCCATTACCGGAGAAAATTGATGAAATTGAGGCAAGTAAATCATTCTCTTCTCCTTGTGAATGTTGATTTTTGGATTGCATGCATCGATTTTGAAGGAAATCGGCCAAATCATGAAAAATGGGGAAATAAGGTGCAGTGGAGAGAGAGAGTCGACGGCTTGCATGCCACAGTTGCTGTCGTTGCCATTGCAAGGATGTTGCCACCAAGGTCACCCCCATCAACGAAGGAGGAATGTGAGGAGAGGCAGAGGTGCGACGCGACAGGAGAAAGAATGGGAGAAGAGAGAAGGGGCGTGCATGAAGCAAAGAGAGAAGCACGCGATTCGGGTGCCTTGGAACATCATTTTGGTAAATTTGCTTGAAACAAAATCGAGACAAGTATTTATAACTCCTATTTTTGGTTTGATTTAATATCTGATATATTTTTTATACTATTTAAAATTTTTATTAACATGAATGTGTTTTTATACAATTGATTTATTTATTTTGAATATGTGTGAATGGCACATTGGCTGATTTGGGGGTTTATGATACGGACTTTATAATTTTAGAGAGTTTACTATTTTTTAAAAAGCCTGAAAAAATTATCAAACAATGTATATATGTATATTAGTATATATGTGCAAAAATGTGTATGAAACTTATATAGGTCGTACATTTTCACACGTATGCATCGGGTTATAGTCACTACATTTGGATTTATTATTGGAGATTCTGAAAAACACCCGACAGCGAGATTTATTATTTGAAAATTCAATTTCACCAGTAGGAATGGCTCAGAGTAGTGACCCTTCCCATTTGTATTATTTTGTTCGACCTTAAATATATTCGGACGTCCTAACATATTTGACAAATTTGATGATTGTACCCAAAGCTATCGATAGTAAAATATAAAGAGCAATATTACCCATGGGAGACAGAGTCCGTGGGTACCCAGGTATGTTGGCCTAATTTACATTTGATATGGCCTAATGTTAACGAGAATATGTATAAACATTTCTCAAACTAGTTTTTGAATAATCGGAACTCAAATTTAGTACATGATTTGTATTTCTACGTTAATTTGTATTAGATTTTGATTTGAATTTAGATTTTGAATTTAAATTTAAGATTTGCTGATTTTGTCCACAGATGGATCTTAGTATATCTCCTACAAATAATTTTAACTATATATTTTGATCCAGATATTTGAATTATCTGTCATGATACTGTTTTGACTTTTACGCACATTATTAAATCATTCAACTATCAAAATTCTACTCTAAATCACGAGTTGATCGGGTTTTAAACTTGGATTTGGATTGGATATCTACTTATTGGAATCGGTTCGAATCACTTTTATATATATCTAAATTGGAAAACATTCCTTATATATATCTTGATAATGAATGTTTTCTAATTTAGACATTTATTTTAAATTTAGTTATATAGTTTGAGTACAATATTACCATTAAATTTTGGATGTTAAATTTCTATTAGATTTATTATATTGGCATTTTAAATTTATTCTGTTATTTGATTGGATATTTATCTATTTGATACTCCCTCTAATTTATTGAACTCATTTTATTTAAATATGATATTTGTTAAATTTTAAACTCATATTTTAGATTTTATCCCTTCAGAGTAGAAGATTCGAATACATTATAACAGAAAGGACGTAATTTGCCAACTATTCGTCCGATTTGGTGAGTTTTGGTTTCGTTATGGCTTAAATCAGTATTTGATTTGTGATTTAATTTTGGAGTTGGCCAAATATAAGCCCATTATTATATTTCAAGAATAGTTGAGATATTATATTTATCTAACTATGATTTTGGTTAAATTATTACCTTCATTAAGATGAATATAGAGTATATTGTATTTAGATTATCCGGATGACTATCCAATGAAATCTTATACGGATTTTGATTTATTGGGTCATGTGTATTTGATTTGTCACACCCAAAATTTAAAATTTAGTATTGTTTATTGAATTTGTATTTGGCCTTACAAATTGATAGTTTTATTTTACTGTTTGGACAGGATTCTATTTTAATATTTAATATAAGTTTATAGTTTTTTAATAAAATAAAAAATTTTATATTTATGCTTTTTTCACAAAATGGAGAAATTTTGGCATTTGTACTTTTTTTTGTAGAGTAAAAAAGTATTGATATTTATTATAGAATCCGTCATTTATTGTTTATTAAGAATTATTATGAGAAATTTATGAAATAATATATTTAAATATTTTTATATATCAGACATACTTAATAATTACACCTATCATCCGCTGATGGTAAAAAAATAATATTTGACCCTATCTATAAAGAGTAATATATAGATGACTAGCCTAAAAGTCTAAATAGTAATATTTTAATCTAAAATTATCAAAAATATGTATAATCCTTTTTTTTTAAAGTTGGTCTTTTGGCATTTAATTATCTAATTTAGTACTACTTGATTTTTAAAATTTTATCTATATCATATTTTATATTTTGAAATGATTTAGCTTTGAAAATAGGAGGTTTTAACACGATATTGGAATTTACCTGACTTTAGATGTTTGAGACTTTTGAAATTGTATAACTTGTACTTTGAATAATTTTTATACAGTTTGTATTATTGATATTAATATATGTATTATGGACTTTACATATGAAATTATGATTTAAAATGTGTATTTGAAATACTGGATATATTAGATTTTACAGGTTTTCTGATTTTTCGCTCTTCAATCAATTTTATGCACATAGTTTATATGTTATATATATGTATTTTTTGTCCTTTTTGGCTCATAATGTGCAATATTTTTTAACTCTTTTATATTAGAAGGTCATAGATCATTTGTAGAATTCAAATAAAAAGACTTGAAGATTTTTGCTTATTTATATTTGTACTTAGATTTATCGTTGGAACTTATATTTAGGATTATTGTGTAATTCGGTTTATCTTGATTTGTATATGGAAAAGCACGTTTCGTGCTAACGTGTTTTGATCCCGTGAAAAGTATAGCGGAAGCAGTAGAAAGAAATATCTAATACACGTAAAATATTTATACTAGATGCATACGAGACTAACAATCATGCACAATATAATAATGATAAGCAATAAAGATAAAAACTCAATTTTTGGTGACGAAATGAAAACTCGATACCCATGGTATCGAGAAAAACACTCCGGGCTTCAACGGCCAGGGAAGCAATGCACTATGAAAATTAACTTACGAGACCCGTGGTAACGAATTGCCGCTAACCTGGCCGACTTACTCTCGTCACGTGATCCCTACCAAGGAACTCCTTGGATTTGCCCGCGGCAACGGAACCGGACTCCTCCCGGTCTTCACGTCAATCTTCCCTCGAACCACTTGAATTTTCAATCACGAACAAGTCTCCTTCTTTACGAACCAAAGTCTCCAACGATGGTAGAAGGCAAAAGTTTCAATGGTGAAAGAAAAAGAAGAAAAATGGTGAGAAAACTCCTTAGATCATGAAGCTCAAAGTTATGTCTTTTGGTTTTCTCAAGAGAGACTAAATCAATGATGCATGAAAGGCTTTTCTCTCAAGTTTGAAGACTTCAAAAATTATCAATTGAGGCTGTGGCGTGCTTAGGGTTTCAAGAAAATAAGGTATGAATTTATAGTGGAGCCAAAAACGCGTTTGAAAATTCTGCCCGTTGGGCCGGCGCTCGTGCGGGGCTCGAGCGCGCGGCGAGTGGCCGTAGGGTTTCCTGAGAAACCCTGCGGGCGCTCGAATGGGGTTCGAGCGGGCAGCGAGCGGCCCCCCTACTGGAATTTCAGCTTGAGCGGTTCTCGAGCACCTGGCGAGTCGGGGACCTTCTGGATTTTAAACTCGAGCGGGAAATGAGCGAGAAGCGAGCGGGAAGGCTTAGGACGGGCTCGAGCGAATGAAGGGCGAACCGAACGGACTTTAACCCGACAACCCACAACCCGACATCAATACAATAATACATATGGTCACGGAATATGTCAATTAGACAAAAAGTCTCTAACAATATAATTAGTAAATAGCATTGGATAGATTTTAGTGTAAATTTTATATTATGATATTGGATATTTATTAAATGCTTTTTTTTTTTTTTTTTGTGGATAGGTTTGGTTAGACTAGGTGCTATATTATTTGTATACCAGAAAGGATTCAATACGGTGAAATTCTATGTCTACTGTGAATTGTAGTTTTTATGTTGTTAAGGTCATTGTTGGTTTATCAAGTCTAACTTGGCAATTTGGATTATTTGGGTTTTGATCATCCATAAAAAATTTTTATTTGAGTTATTATTATTATTATTTATTATTTTCTACTCATTGCAAAGTCATGATAAAATAGTATAAGAAAAAGTCATAAGAAAAGCGTTTTATATGATTTTAAGGAATAAAATATTAAAATTTATTATAGGGTAGGCATTGAAATGTTAGGAGAGAGAGAAGTTGGATCCAGCCAAAATGATGACTATTTGGCCAAAATGGCCTGAATGATAGATATAATGGATTGGATGGACTAATGACAATATATAGAGCTTATAGAAAATACAAGGAGCTAGGTCCTAAGGGCATGGCATAATGTTCTTCGATCATTTAACTAATGAAAAAGTTCTTAAGCTTTTGAGTGATTTGGATTCGATAAAGGTGGAGATTTGGATTCATAGAGTAGAGAAAGTATTTAAAGTTATTAATTGCTTAGAGGGGGAGAAAATCAAATTTGCAGCCTACAACGTAGACAAAGAATCTAATTATTAGTGGGCGATGTAGTGGAGAATTATGGGTATGAAGAACGAGAAGATCTCTTGAAATATAGTTTCAGAGCCTGTTATGGTGAAGCATTTTTCGGCGAAAGTCTGTGAGTAGAAGAATAACGAGTTTTCCCATTTTAGGCAAAGGAAATTTATTGTGGTGGAGAATGACATTGAGTTCATGGAGTTGTTCCACTTTACTCTACACATAGTCATGGATAAGGCTAGGAGGGTTCGAAAATTTCTACAATGCCTTCAAGATTCAATTCCAGAGCAACTTGTGTCATTATATTTGAGAACTGATGGTAAAATACTCGATCGAGTCTTGCTTATTAAGTAGGAGTAAGAAAGAGGCAAATTCTATGAGAAGAGGTCTGCGAGCCAAAGAATTCAAAATTCATGGTTAGGAGGATCCAATTTAAAATCTAAGGCATAGGATAAAGGCAAGGCAATTGAAAACTGATCATCACTGGCTAAGCCATAACACTCTAGGCCTGTGTGAGACCACTATGGCAAGCACCATCCAAGGCGGCAGTGTTATAGATAGACTAGAGGTTGTTTTATTAGTAGCCAAGTTGGCTATATGATGATAGATTGTCCATTTTCACCGAAGCATATGGAGAGGAAGCTCACTATTCCAGTAAAGACTTTTGTAGCAATGGTGAAGAATGCTCATGCCAATCCATCAGTGATTATATGTAAAATGCTAATTTTTGACTCTATGACTTATGTGATAATTGATTATGGGTCTATGCATTTATTTGTGACTCCCAAATTTATTTTAATTTGTATTGTGCCAAAAATTTTGGATTATGTTTTGATTGCATCTACTCCAGTGGGCAAGTCACGGATGTCATGTATCCTAAATATTTGATTTAGGTTAATGGATTTAAGTTGCATGTGGATTTAATTTTATTAGAAATGTACAATATTGAAATCATTTTGAAAATGGATTGACTGATGTATTATTATGTGAGAATTGGTTACTTCAATAAGATAATTTTGTTTTACATCTGTGGATATGAGCCTTTCAAATTTCAATGAAACTTCAAGAAAGAATTGGCATGTTTGCATTGATTTTACATACAAGCCATTTGATGCACTTTTTTAGCTTCTATTATGTCTATTGGAAGTCACAATGTGTCCATTAAGAAAATTTTTATAGCATGTGAATTTGAGGCTGCCTTTCAAGCGGAGCTGCCCAAATTGCCTCAAAATAGATAAATTGAATTTGCTATTGATTTGGTTCCCAAATCTATACTTGTTTTGAGAGCTTCGTATAGAATTGACCCATTTAAATTAAAGAAATTAAAATAGTAATTGTAAGAGTTACTAGACAAATAGTTCATTTGATCAAGCATATCATCATGGCAAGCTTCAATACTCTTTATAAAAGAGAAAGATGTATCAATGAGATTATATTAATTATAGAAAATTAAATAAAATTACAATTAAGAATGAGAACCGTTTGTTGATAATTGACTATATATTCAATTAATTACAATGAATGCAAGTTTTTCCTATGATTGATCTACATTCAGAGTATCATCAGTTGATAATTAAATAAAATGATGTAACTAAGACAACATTTAAAAGAGATATGGCGATTATTAATTCTTAGTGATACAATTTAGATTGTTTAATACACTGACAACATTTATAAACCTTAATCGAGTTTCTGTGACTGTCCTTGTTGATCATATTCTACCTATTTGATAAGTTTCAAAAAGCACGAGGCTTGTTTGATAATTACTTTGCAAACATTGAGACATAGGCAGTTATTGGAATACTTGATAAAGTGTATTTCTTTGGGCACTTCTAAAAAAGGAGAGTCTATGGATCCAAAGAAAATTAAAACACCGGGTAATAGGAAGTGGCCAATGAATATTATAGTGGTCTATAATTTTCTTAGGTTTTGAGAATTGCAGCACCATTGATACATTTGTCTCACAAGATGGCTTTCCTTTGAGATGAATACTATGAGAAATGCTTTTAGAAATTGAAAAGCCTATTGACTTCTACGTTAATTTCATCAATTTTGAAATTGGCAGCGCTGTGTTGTAGCACCGTTAGTGTAATGCATTTTGAGAAGTCTGTTTTGATGTAGTGTAGTAGGATTATTTCCTATGGATCAAGCTGCTCAAAGTTTATGAGCAAAATTATCCTACCTAAGGTTTAAAATTGGCAGTAGTTATATTTGTTTTAAAAATTTGAAAGTACTACTTTTATAGAGAGAAGTTTGTGATATATTTTGATTATAAGAGTTTAAAATATTTATTCCATATAAGTTAAATATAAAGTAGTGTTACTAAATAAAATTGTTAAATATTATAATTATGAGATCCAATATCGGTCGAAAATGACAAATGTTGTTGTGGATACGCTGAGTCGAAAGTCTTTGAGTATGGTGGCTCATATAATGATCAAAGAATGAAAGATACTTGATAGGATGAAGAACTATAATATTCATTTATACTCTCAAGGTTCAAGGATGATACTATCATATTTTCAAATTTAACAAATTATGGAAAAGAGTAAGGAGTCATAGATGGATGATCTGTATTTAATGAAAATTATCGAAATTTAAATAGTGGTATGAGCAAACTTTAACATTTGACCAAAGTTATCATGTTTTAAGACTATATTCATGTACCCAATATTGAAAACTTGAATAGGAAAATTTTGAATGAGGCTCATAGAATGAGGTACATCATTCATCCTGAAATTAATAAAATCTATTAAGATATTAAAAACCCTTCTCGTGGAGAAAAATGAAGCGGGAGATAGCTGCTTATATGAGGAGATGTATTGTATGCCTACAAATCAAAGCCAAACATCAAAAGGCTCCAAGAGTTTTATAACCTTTACCGGTTCAAAAATGGAATTGGGAACATATACTAATAGATGTTGTGTTGAGTTTATCAAGGATGATAGGGAATCATGACTCAATTTGGTTGATTGTGGACAAATTAACAAAGTTGGCACATTTTCTTTTTATAAAAACAACATTTTAAAGAGACCGTCTGACACATTTGTATATCAATAAAATTGTGAGTTTGTGTAGAATTTCAACTTCAATTGTTTCTGATAAAGACCCGATGTTCATATCAATGTTTTGGAAAAGTTTACGAGAGAAGTTAGGTACAAATATGAGATTTAGTATGGTATATGATCCCCAAATAAATGGACAGTCAGAGAGTATAATTCTAAATTTGGAAGATATATTGAGAACATTTATTTTAGAGATGAAAGAAAATTAGAACAATTATTTACCGCTTACTAAATTTGCTTAAAATGACAACTATTTATCAAGTATCAGCATATCCCCATTTAAGGCTTTATATGAAAAGAGATGTTGGTCTTTTATCAATTGGGAGGAGATTGGAAAATATAAACTTTTGGGCTCTAGTATTATTCAAGACACTTCAAATAAGGTTAAATTAATTCAAAATTGTCTAATAATTGTATAGAGTTGTTACAAGAATTATAATAATAGCTGAAGATTTGATTTGAGTTTGGAGGTGGGTGACCATATATTTTTAAATGTATCTCCAAAAAAGAAAATTTTAGATTTTAGATGAAGGAGAAATTGAAACCAAAATTTGTTGGGTCATTTTAGATTTTGCAGTCAGTCTGATTTAGTGGATTGTCATAATGTATTCTATGTTTCAATACTATAAAAATATGCAGTTGATCCCTCACACATTATTGAATACAAATAGTTACATATTGATGATAATTTAATATACGTTGAGGTTTTGGTTCAAATTTTGGAGAGAATAGATCAAATTTTACATACTGATAATTCTATTGATTAAAAATGCTTTGAAGGAATTATTTTTCAAGGAAACGACATAGGAATGCAAGGATAAGATCCAAAACAAGTATCATTATTTATTTGCTCAATGAAGTACAAAAATTTCAACGACGAATTTTATAAGAAGAGAAGAGTTGTAAACTCTAATATTTTCGTTATGATTTATAATGGTAGTGTTACTTGTATTACGTCAAACTAAAAATAATTGTGTAATAAAAAAAAAATTAGACCGAGAAGAACCAAGCCAGCACTTGATGTACACATATTACAGCGCTCATGTATATTTTAAATAATGTCGTAGCACCTAAGATATATCTGTTGGTGCTTATGCATGTTGTAAGATTTTTGGAAGCTAAGTTGTGCTTAATACGATGTTTGTGTAAGCCTATATGTTTATGTTATATCTAATATGTGCCTAACCGATATTTTTGCACTTGTTTGGATATTTAAGGGTTCTTCACTCAATGTCAGATATTTTGTACGGTAAAAGAGAAAAAAAGGGAAAAAGAAAAAAGACGAAGAAGAATAAGAAAGAAAAGGAGAATGAATATAATTTTGAAACTTTTTAAATTAAATCTACCATATTAAAGATTTAAAGTATATATTTATAAACTCATTCTTCCATTTATTTCAAATTTTTTTGATTTTACTTATGATTTTTATTATATTATACAAATATGACACCTTTATAACCTCATTTTGAATACTATTACATGCGTATAATTCTCATCAATCGTTTCAAAATTTTATTAGGTTTTATCAAATATTTAATGAATTGGTTTTTTTTTTTTTTTTTTGTAGAATAAGTGAATATCTTAAAAAATTATATGAATATATAGAAATATTTAAGAAGAAAAGTCATAAAAATTTTTGCTTGGCCTTGCATATTCATAGTCCATACAAGTGTTCAAACAAAACTTTATTTTGATATTTGATATTAGTTTATACTTTTGGCCATGGTAAAAATTTTATATTTATACTTTTTTACATTATAAAAAATTTTATATTTATACTTTTTTCATATAGTAGAGAAGTTTTAATATTTATATTTTTTCATAAAGTAAAAGACTTTTTAATTTTATTACCTAAGTGTTTCATTTATTGTTTGTTAATAATTATTATAAGAAATTGATGAAATGATATATTTATATATCTTAACATATCAGACACATCTAATTACTACATTTATCATTTATAGGTGGCAAAAAAGTAGTATTTGATCATATTTATATTGAGTAATTTATAAATGGTTCATCTATAATTTTAAATAGTAATATTTTGGTATAAAGTCACCATAAATATGTATAACTATTCCTTAAAATCAGCCTTTTGGCCATTGGTTCTCAAATTTGACATAATTTGATTCTCAGGTTTTACTTGCTTTGCATTTTACATTTAAAATAATTTATCCTTTTAAAATTTGCAAGTTTTGATATATCTAACTTTAGACATTTAAAATTTTTTAAATTATATGATTTATTTAGATAATTTAATACAGTTTGTATTATTTAATATTTGTATATATATTTTAAACTTTGCATGCGAAATTATAATTCGGAATATGTATTTGAAATATTATATATATTTAATTTCATTGAGGTTTACAATTTTTTGCCTTTCTAAGTGTTTTATATATGTGATTTATATATCATTGATGGGTACGCCTATAGTGAGCTAGCCCAAAAAAAAAGAAATAGCTCAAATCCAGAAAGGTCCGTATGTGTGCCTGGACGGTCAACATGAGCCGTCGACCCGACAAAAGGCAAAAGAGACCGGCCAAGACTAACGTTAGGATGGGTAACTGGCTCACAGAGACGATCAATATTTCTATTGGCTAGAAGTATCACAGTAGGTCGGCCCAAGTGCAAGCCTCACGTTGGCCCAGCCCAGTTTGACCACACTTTCATCCTCAACCAACAATGGTCTTCTCCCCTGATTTTGCGTTTTCTCATAAAAGCAATATCCGCTGTAACAATTACCAATAAATTCAGCGCACATCCAACGATGAAAGCGTTAGATTCTCTCCCCTGTCTACAACAAACTCTAGCAAATTACAAAATGCATAAGAAAGACAATCCACCCAAGGAGTTGTTACCGCCATTGAAGCCCCACACCAAGAAAGGAAGCCAGCCTAGTGGGGTGCAAAAATCCAAGTATTCCTGCCTAAGGAAGGATGCACAGTATCTCAGCTGTAAAAGTCCATAGAGCTCTCATTTTAGGGCACGCTCTCATCCCGGCATAAAAGTTCTCATAAGCTTACACAGCACTCGTACAAGCCCTCACGCTTTCTTTTCTGTGAAGAATCCTTGATAAACTCAGACAGCGTTTTCACAAGCTCTCACGCTTATTGAACGCTGACTTTCTCTCTATCACTACATTCCCCGAGAGCACAGTATCATAAGCCAACACTCCTCTCGAGCCACAGAAACCCTCTCACGACGAGAGCCAACCACCATCACAAACACTCTTTACACTTCTCATTATTTATCATTTTTGCCATAATCTTTTTTATTCGAAGGCTGTTTACTAACTTAAACATCGAAATATTTTTGGTGGGATAATATCCCACCGGCACCTGACCTCTTGTTTGTTGTAGTGGTATGCAGAATTTAGACTTAACGAACGGAGTCAGATTCAACAATCGACTTAACCCAAACCTATTCAGAGTTTAATTCCAGGACTCATCAATCACATATATACTTGTTGAATTTTAAACAAATAATTTATCATATTTTCTAACCTTTTTAGGTTAGATGGTCATAAATTACTTATAAGAATCAAACAATAGATATTCAAATCTTATAAATGAAAAAGTGGTGCAACATTTGCAGCCCCCCTTATTCTCTTCTTGCCCCTCCGGCCACCCTTGTCCTTCTCCCCGTCACCCACCATACAAACAGTTTCTCTTCTTGTTCCGGTCCACTTGCCACCCAACGGACCTATCACTTCCTTCCGTGGCTTCCCCCACCACCCCAATTATCCCTCCCGGCATGAGCCTATGCGGTTGTCACCATGCTTAATTTCCTTTTATAAAAAGAAAAACATTATTTATCTCAATCCTACAATTAATCTATGATACTTATATATATATATATAGTTTATTAAAAATTTTGAAATAAATAAGTAAATAAAATAAGTTCTATACAATGAGAGAGTTGTAGTGGGTTCTAAGAAGTAAGAGGCTCCCACAAAGTAAGGAGACTCTCTCTTACACGACACCATATAGGAAGTATATATTTTGTATTTTTTTAAAAAAATCTTTTTAATAAAATTTATATTATAAAAAAATTATTAAAAAAATATATAAAACACATATTTTATATCGTATGATTCCCGTTCTTGCTACACAACTTCCGATTGGTAGCGAGATCAAGTATCTGGCAATGGGTTAATAAAGCCAACAATGATATTTAGTTAATAATATAATATTCTTATGCATTATATAATATGATTATATGAAGAGAATTCTGGGGCATTGTATACTGCCTTCATCCATCGCACATCAATTGTTCGGTGGATACGTGATGGCTCTTAAATGTGGAAGGATCCCAAAACTATATTTTATATTAATAAAAATTTTAAAAAATATATTGATAATTATTTATTATTATTATTTATAATGTTTAAGTATTAAAATATTTATATTATAAAAAATAACACAAAAATGTTTACAATTTACATATATTTTTCTATTTTTAAGTATATTAATTTGTTATCAATATTAATAGTGGGAATCCTCTAAATATTAACTAGACATTCAATCAACTGTGATATTTTATTGCTTTATTTTGTAAATTTAGTGATATAACTATGGATTGAAGGGGCGTCCTTCTTTCCCTGGAGAAAAAGACTCTTTTCTTTTATTTGAATCGTTAAAATATAAAATTTGCCCACACATTCGTTTTAAATGGATATAATATGGAGAAGGACGTCTCCCGATACATATAACTATATAAATAAAATATTACTTAATTAAAAAATATTTCAAAATAATTAAAAAAATAAGTAAACCTAAAAATTTTACAAACGGATCGATGAATTCGTGTATTCAAAGAGGAGCTAGGCAGAGAAATAGGGTATTAAATTATCAACGAAGCACCGAAAAAAAAAATCATTTTCTGGGGTGTCCACAGATTATAATCTCGCTCTGGTGCTCGCTCGCTGTCTCTCTCTCTCTCCCTCTCTCTGATCCAGAGATCATGATCTTTGAACTCTGAGTTTTGGGTCTTCTTCCATCAAATCTCCTCCTCCTTCTCCTTTCTACCTCTCTTCTTTTAACAGATCTCTCATGAGGATCAGGAAAAGGCAGGTGCCTTTGCCTCTTTCTCTCCTCTCTCCGGTGCCACTCACAGATCCCCACTTATTCAGCCGGTCCCCGGCGGCGCAACCGGCAGACCAAGATGATGCTATCAGCAACCACTGTCAGCCCTCGGATCATCTGACTCAGGCCCACTGCCATGAATCCGATGTCCCGCATATGATCGGAAGCGAGAGCGGCAGCGGGATTTACTACTGTCAGGCTGAACTACCACCGAAGAAGACGGAGTTGAAGGAGCGTTTGGTCAGTCAAAAAAGAAAAGCAAAACAAAGAAAAGAAAATCATCCCTTAAACTTATCTTTTTGTTTTTAGTTTTTCGTTGTTAGTAAGTGCAATATTATATACGTCATTCTGAGCCAAACAGGCCCTTATGCTTTCATTTTTTTGGAGTTTTCACGCCTTCCTCCACATGGCTTCCATTAGCTGAAGTTTGTCTTCGTGGGATCCTGACTTTTTCTGCAGGACCTTGGAGAGAGAGGGGTTGAAGATGGGAGGAGAGAGAAAGATAATAAGAGCAATGACATCAGGTAAGAGAAAGGGAAAAAGATTTAAGCAAATTGAGTAGCTTGAATTTTTGCCCTTTGTCATCCAAATCTTCTTTGTATCTTTAAGCAAATTGAGTAGCTTGAATTTTTGCCCTTTGTCATCCAAATCTTCTTTGTCAATCTAATCTGTCATGAAATCTTGTAGCAGTAGAAAAAGATGAAAATCACCTGACGGAAAGAAAGA
The DNA here is from genome assembly GCA_033239525.1 of Nepenthes gracilis. NCBI lineage: Eukaryota > Viridiplantae > Streptophyta > Magnoliopsida > Caryophyllales > Nepenthaceae > Nepenthes > Nepenthes gracilis. The sequence continues at coordinate 13,339,142 of BSYO01000019.1, read as the reverse complement.
GTAGAGATCAGATTCATACCTTGGATTGAAACCCAAAAAAAAAAAAAAAAAAATAGTGGGAAAATACTGTTTATAAGGTAGGTTTTGATTATCATCATGCCCTTCCCATCAATCTACTCTATAATCAGTAGTTCTTTTTTATTTTTCAATTTTTTTTAACAATTAGCATGTATTGCTGGTCCCCATCTACACAACATTTTCTGATTTTTGCCTCTGATCTTAGCACTGCATCCCCACTTTAATCGCTGCTTTTTAGCTCTCACCTCCATTATATTTTTAGCAATTAATGTTTGTGGATACTTTGGGCCTTTGCATATTTTTAGTCAGGAAAGAAGTGTACTGGCTGCAGAAGCTAATAATGGAGTTCTCCCGCCGCAAGCACCACCATCGATCCCCTTCGTTGCAGGTACATGGTAGGTTCATTGTCTGAGAAAAATCAAACTTGTCACATCTCTGAGTCTTCAAATTTTTGGGTATTTGGGGTTTTCCAGCAGCACTTGGGAGGTGGTGCAATGGAGATGAAACGGTGCCGTTGAAGAAGAGAAGAAGAGGGTATTTTGATAGAAGCGGAAGGGATAACGACCCGATAATCTCCATGGAGATTCCAGAGAAGAAGACAATATGCAAGATTGATAAGAACTGCGTTCGACAAAATGGTGTCGACGAAACCGAAGAAGAAGATGAAGCTACACAGCAAGACAAAGAAGAAAAGATAACAAATAATAATAATGGCAGTAGTACAAAGAAAAGCAAGAGGGGCCGTACGATCGTGGAGGGTTCGAGGTGCAGCCGCGTTAACGGGAGGGGATGGAGGTGCTTCCAGCCGACCCTCGTCGGATATTCTCTCTGTGAGCACCATCTCGGCAAAGGACGGTTCAGAAGCATGACCGCCACTTTTACTTTGAAGCGATCATCTACTACTTTGCCTTCATCGTCATCCACAGAGAAGCGAGATGAAAATATGATGCGTAATGGTGGTGATGTTGATGAGGATAACGATGATGATTGGGAGAAGAAGAAGAAGAAGAAGCCGCCGCTGATGATAAGCTCCAAAGGAAGGGTTAAAATTGGGATGGCGAGTGCTCGATCTCTGAGTAAAAAAATGGGTCTTGTAGCGGATGATAATGGCGGCAAGAACACATGATGGCTGATGAAAGAAGAATGATGACGATGACGGCGAGGAAGAAGCCGCCATTGATGATGAGCTCCAATGGAAAGGTGAAACCTGGGACGCTGAAAGCTTGATCTTCGAGTAGCAAAATGTGTAAGAAATTCTTTAACGATATATAAATATTAATTCTCAATATCCATGTTATATTTTTTTAACTAATCAATTATATATAAAAATAAATTTAAATATTTAAATTCCGTTAAATTTTAATTTTCTAAAAGGATAATATCAAAATTAAAATCATACCAAAATTATTCTTATCTTAAAAAAATTAAGAGATAATTTCTCTTTATTTTCTCTCGTTTGGGTTCATGGATATTTTTATAAGTCTCATACATCCCAAAATAATGATTATCAACCATATTTTATAGAGTAAGATAGGATTATTTTTAAATTATTAAAATATTTATTTTTTTATCAAAGAGTTTATATTGAATAAATATGTTATTTTAAAAATAATTAATTAATTATAAATAATTAATATATTTAAAAAATTAAATAGGACTGTATTATTTAATTAAAATTTAATAGATCAATAAATTAGATCTCTCTTCATGTAGGATAATTTTTTAACATTTTTTCACTTAGCTCATATGATAATATTTATTAAAATAATTAAAATAAACTTTCAATGTATAATATTATAAACTCTAATAATTTAGATACAATAATATTATACTTAAATAACTATAAATGTAAATTATGGTAATTTTATATCATTATGCGACATAATTTTTTTCATATATCATAACATTTACGAACCATATGATTAGAGTTTTAAATAAAAAATATTTACACGGTCTAATAGTAATATCTTTGTGAGAGATTATTCATGTTATCATTAACCTAAAATGTAAAGTTTGAACAATATAAAAAGGGGGATATTTAAAACCTACTATGTGAGACCTCAAATGTTAAGAATAAAAATATAATTTATAATCATATCATAAATAACGATAAATATCCGTACTGTAAATATAATTTATAAATATTTTGTAATAAACCTTTAATTAATCAATCTATAATTATAAGATTGATATTAATATACTTGATTGATACTTTTTATTTTTAAATTTTGTTTTTAATAGCAAGATATTTAATTTTGACATGTTTAATAATCTTTGAATATTTGTCGTTTTTGAGTAGAAAATTATTGTGAAATTATCATAATAAATTTTCAATTGTCTAATTATACTCTTGACAATCTCAAGCTCAGAAATAAAAGTTTTTAACAATAATGTACATATATTGATTTTAAAATATATCATAAACTCTACTTTTATTATAAACATAACAATCATATATTGTTTCACACTCATCCATGAAATTACTTTAGGCAGAAGAAAAATATATTTAGATATGGATTTTCTGATATTTATATATCTAATATAATCTAAATCTAAATACTCTACCATCTCTAAATGATCTAACTTTTTATAAGCTTGTAGTCATTAGTCTCTTAAAAGTATTTCATTACTTTCATTGCAACTTTCCAATTATTCATATTAGGGTTGTTTTGATATTTTTTGAATATACTAATTGTAAAACTTATATATGATATGGTATAAATTTATACATATATCAAACTTATTATGATAGAGGTATAAGGAATACTATTCATTTGATTTCATTTTTATTTATTTGATAGGTATTATATTAAACTAAATTTATCATCTTTTTCAATTAGAATAATATTAGCAACATAGTTTTTTTCTTTAGTCTCTTTAAAACTTTTTTGTTATATCTTTTTGAAATAATCCTAATAATTTATATTATCTCTTTTTATTTTTTCCATATAAGTTATCTCACTTATATCTTTTATATTAAAATTTTTAAAGAGGACTTCTTAGATTTATTTACTAATCCAATATGACTACTTATAAGTAATATATCATTAATATATAAAATCAAAAATATAAACTTATTTTTAATGACTTTTATTTAGATGCACCAATTAATGGTATCCGATAAAATGGTATCGTAAAACTTAATATACCATTGTCATAAGACTTGTTTAAATCCATATATAGATTTCGTTAATATGTAAGTAAGTTCTCTTATTATTCAACCAAGAATCATTCAGGTCATTTCATATAAATTTTTTCATCTAAGATATAATTTAGAAAAATATTGTTATATACATTTGATATAATTCTAAATTAAATTATGTTACCAATAACACTATAATTTTTTAAAGATTCTTTCTTTGAAATTGGATAAGTCTCTTTATCATGAATACTACCTCTCTGAATATAACATTTGTTAATAAGTCTAACTTTATATTATTCAACATTATCCTTTCAGTCATGTATAATATTAAATATTTATTCATAACTAACTATTCTATAATCTCTAAGTTGTTAGATGAGATTCCAAACATTATTATATGCTATTGATTTTGATTTACCTTTCACCGCATTAATTTATTTTGAAGAATCATTTTTTTATGACTTATTGAAAAAAAATCGAATCATTATATATCCATTTATCAAAATCAAATTGTTATAGATAAACTAAATAAACATTTAAAATATTTGATATTCTTTGTTAATGAGATTTTCTTAATATTACCTCTTGTAATTGTTTTATAACTCATTCAATAGTGATAATCTCATCATAGAAGATGGGACCATTAACATATCACTCTTCATTATTGAATTGTTTAATAATAGTTGAAATAATAATTTTCTTAGGAGTTATGAGTAAAGAGACTTCTATTCTAATTTTTTGATATCCACATTTTGTGAAATAGCACCCCTATTGGTTTGTTATTTTTAAAAATTTTGGTATTACTAATTTCTATTATTTTTATACTATGGTTAAAATAACAAAATCTATATCCCTTAGATTTTTTTGGATAATCAATAAAATATCCATTAAGAGTTCTAAAATATAATTTTTTTTTCCTTATAAATTATACATCTTAACCTTTATAGGATACCTCCAAACATTTAGGTGTTGAAAACCCGAATTTCTACCAGTCTACAATTCAAAATGAGTTTTTGGAATCGCTTTATTAGGGATATGATTAAAATATACACAAAAGTCTTAATATTTTCCATTCATAAAAATTTAGGTAAAAAGATATTATTTAACATACTTCTAACCAAATCTATTAAAGTACAATTATATCATTTAGCAATATCATTCTACTGTGATGTTCCCGATATAATGTATTGAGTATGCATGTTATTCTCTCTAATAGCTTAGTAAAAGGGTCAATATTATCTTGATTCATCATAATTTCATAATATTCTATATCTTTCTCGCATCTAATGTCTTTTATATTTTTATATAATTATTTTTTAATTTCAGTTATGTATACCTCCAAAAGTTTCACAACCTCAAATTTCTCATGTAACAAATAAATATAATAATAATATAAAAAGTCATTAATAAAAGTAATAAAATATTTTTTTATCTAAAGATGAAAAATCAAAATGTTTACAAATATTTGTATGGATAATTTTTAAAACTTTTTTAATTCTTATGGTATCTTTTTTATATGTTTAGTTTGTTTGAAGTAATCAATATTAGAAAGAATTGCTTTTTTATCAAATTTTTTACATGATATTTAAATATATAATCTAATTTTTTATACCATAAGAAAGAAGAATTCTCATTCATCAAATTACATTTTATTCCTACATTATAATATAAAATCATAATAGTTTCAATAAAATTTTGGTTGAGGTTAATTTTACAAAGACCATCACAAAAAGCTCTTAAACTAAAAAAGGCTTTGTTTTTATATAAGCTAATCCTTCCTTTTTAAAAAAAAAAAAATAGTATGGATAGGCATTGAGTTTAAAACTAGAAATGATATTTCTACAAATTAAAGGTATACATAGTATTCTCAACAAATGTAAATACAAACTAGCATCAATAAATAAATGAAAATTTTTATAGTAAAAATACAAATTTTGACATCATTTTTTATGACAATGATTTTTTCATTTTGATTTATGAATATTATAGCCCTCATTGAATCACCAAATATTAGATGAAACTTCAATTAGGTATGATTCAAAATAAATATAAATTAAATACTCATTTTTTTGAATTAAGCCTTTTTTATGGCAACTTTTTTTTAAATGTCACAACTTTTTATAAAAGTGACACATTCTATTGCTTCCTTTTTTTTCTCTATCCCTACATCAAAATGGGGCTTCTTTTTTCTTTTGATGATCAAGTCTTAATACACTTTTTTTTTTTATTTTCTTCTTTCCTTACCACCATAATCCCTTAAATTTATAAAATAAATTTCTTATTATTTAAATCTTTTCTCCTCTTAAACAAATATACTTCCCAATTTATTTACATTTTGCTTATCTTTAATAATATTGTAACACATTTGAAAAGATTTATACTTAGAAGGAAGTAAATTAATGCTAAATTGAACAAGAAAATATTTATTCAAATCTTTACCAAAAGTTTTAAATTTTACAGCCAAATTAGTCATCTCAAGCATATCTTCTTCCTTGAGTACCGTCAAACTTCATATGGTAAGTTTTGCCATCAATGTCCTCGCAAATGACTTATTCGCAAACCAAAAAAATTTGTAATAGTTTTGAATAAATCTTTAGAGTTTTTAGTTTTAAAAAGTGTTAATTTAATATTATCAACCATAATCTTTCTCATAAATATTATATTTCTTCTATTTGACTTTTTCCCATGATTTAAAACATGTCTTCACTTCCTCACTACTAGTATAAGTAATAGTAATGAGTTTCTTTGATTGTCGAGATATATTAAGATTCAATACGTCCAGATGAAACTAGACTTGTTTAAACTATTTAAAAATATTAATTCTAGTAAATATTAAAATAAAAAAATGTGAGAATGTAATAAAATCGGGACAGATATTATAATAGATTAAAATACATTATATTAGTACTTTGAATTAACAAATATAGAATATAAATAGTGCCATTATAGTCTACTTTTGAGTACAATTGTAAAGTACTAATTAACTATTATAATGATTTTTATTTATTTACAAAAATAATTAATAATATTTTAAAATTTAAATAAGTCTATTATCTTTAAGTGTTCAGAATTCTATTTAAAAAAAAAGATACTTATTAATTATTCTATTTAGTTAATCAATTATATAAAATCAATGTACATTTAGATTTACCATAATATCTACTAATTAAAAGATTATAACATGTCAAATTTATAAAGTAATTAAATTAATATATGAGATAATTATATTAATTTTTAATTTAAAATCTATAAAATAATCTAGTTGAGTTACTTTAATGACTATTAAATTATATCATTATATAGATGTTTGATAAATATTATTTTTTAAAAATATTTAAAATAATTTTTGTACAAATCTAAATACATAAAACATATTTATTATTTAAAATTCATATAATATTATATAAGATCTGATACGACTCTAGATCCAAGTCGTTTAATGAATTAGAAAGCTATCCAATCTTCTGTATTGGGTCAAATTGGAGTTGATCCGATTTTCATACCTTCTAACTTGAAATACGCATAACGCAACGAACGAATAAGAGATCGGAGGATCGGCAGGACTCACACCTCGGGTTATCCTTCAACACTGAAGTCATAAATATTTCTCATCGAATAGAAACATGTGAGAATGTAAAAATATGTGTGAATGTATATAATAAATGATTGAGTATTTGAGTGCATCTGACAGTGGAACAGCTTTGAGATGTGCCCAATTGAATGGCGCCTTAGAGGTGCGCCTTGCCAAGAGTCATCTTAGAGGTGTGCCTAATTGAGAAGCGGTTTAGAGGTGTGCCTAGCCAAGAGGCAACTTAGAGATGGAAGGTTTAGGCCCCAAGGATGGAGAGTAGACACCTGGAAGGAGAGCGGGCCTCCTTGTTGGAATATAGCGCTTAGATGGAGGGATAGCCTCCTAGAAAAAGAGCCTATACTCATAAGAGAATGGCTAGCGGCATCTTAAGACTGTACTCATTGGCAAATGGCTTTGAGAGATAAAGGAGAACAACTCCTTCATGCTCCTCATTGTCAAAGGTTGGGTCTCTCTGTCTCCTCTTTGTCTTCCCTCCATACCCTGTTTCTACGCTTAGCTTTTCTTTGGATTCAACCTCCTCCCTTCCCTGCTATAGTGAAGGGCTAAATATAGCACTGATGGATAGTCCAACCTTCCCTGGTTGATAACAACCGCCCATTGAGATGTCCAGATGGATAAGATAATCTCATTTGACTAACAATTTTCTTCCTTCTTTGACACAATTATGGGAGGCTCCTGGTATGGCAACTACCTTTTGGAAGAGATTCACCATGCTACTATTGCCATTTTGGAAGCGATCGTGCGAACATGGGTAAATATTTACCTGGCTGTTTTGATAGATTATAGTAAGTTTCTTTAGTGCGCAAGAAGAGGATCCTAGGCGGTCCTAATTGGACAGATGAGATCATTTTGGTCTACTGGGCCGTTTGGGCTGATTGTGCCAATTGGGATGTTGTTCAGATCTTGAGATTGTTCCTTCTACTTGTGGGCTCTTTTCTTGGGTAGGATAGACCAAACCCATCACTAGTCCCCCATGTCGAGTGGTTCAAAATTTTTAAGCCCCAGCATACTCTTTATGGGATGTTGCCTGTAGGTCTGTGCACTTTCTTTTCTAAGAAATCTTGCAAGTTGTCACTCTAATTGGCAGGATTTGACAGTGATTCTCTAGACTTCACCAATTCTTTATAGATGCTACTGGTGGCATGATATTCCGCAATAATGGCACGTCGATCTTTTCTTTTTGCTATAAGTAGAGGGTCTGCAACATCTTGCTCCACAAATCATCCCCACCAGCTAAGTGGAGTGAATGTTAGGAGGGGGCATGAAGCATACACAACCAACTGCCGAGGTCGACGGAGACTCGAGCTCAATGCTAGGAGCTAATGCTGAAAGCACATTTGAGATTCACTTTAGTTTTTTTCTTTTTGTCCTTGTCCTAGTGTATCCTAGCCTCGCATAGTATTGAGCGGGGTTCAGACTGATTTCCTCCTTTACCAACTAGTGATGGAGGGACTTTGTCGAGGCAGCCCTAAAGGAACGACAGCTCGACCAATTTGGTGAGAGAGGTGATACCCTCTCTGCTCCAACCGAGCAACTCAATCCTAGGCTGCCCATGGGAGGTCTACTCTAGAAGGCTGCAGGTGGGGTACATCCCCAAGCCCACGCCAAACCTCAAGCCATCGTCGCCACATTGGGTCTATTGTATGGCTTTTCCTGACTACAGCTAGTTTCGATGGATGACTTTAGGTGGATGCTTCCCGGGATGCCATAGGTGCTTCGTGCCTCTACTCTAGCTGGCAAGGGCTTTGGTATGTCTTTCCCACTTCGACAACTCAAGGGTTATGGTGTCCGAAACATGGTATTCTAACCGCTGAGATTCCATTTTAGGTTCATGTGCCTGCTTATCCTAGGGGGTAGGACCTTTGAAATTGGGATGTCATTCTATGTACTTTTATTCCTTTATGAAGTTGTACATTTACAGTCACAAACTTGTACATTGCAAGAGAGATTAATGAATAAAACTATCGAGCATTCTTTGTCTTCATTGTGTGTCCCCAGAATTCTCACATGATGTGAATGATTGGAGTACTTTGATCTTTCATCCTCTATAGCTCGGATCTTTGGCATTCTGACAAGCTGGCCCTTGGACATCTCAATCTTCTGGCGGGTCAGCATTTGACTACTCAACCTAGCACCCAGCTTGGGAGAGGGTTGGCTAAAGCAGCCTCGAGGCCGTCTAGGCTGTGTGCTGTCAACTTGAGATTCTTTTGGGGCGTTGCCTTTGAACATTGTTGCTTGGCGATGGGTTGACAGATCGACGACTCAGTCTTCTAGCAGATTTGCACACGACCGCTCAACCCAACGCTTGGTCAGGGAAGTGGTCGACCAACCTGACCTCAAGCATGTCAAGGTCGCCTACTGTCTTCTTGCCACTTTGATATTCGATGTTCTGGTGGTTTAGCTTATTGACGTCTTGATCTTCTGGTGGATCGATGTTTGGCATCCCGACCCGATGCCCAGTTGGGGAGGGTCCAAACATCCTCGTCTTGAGTTTACTAGGGCTGTACGTTGCCACTTTGCAAGTTATGGATAGTGATGCGCCGGGCATCATTATGAATGTATCTTCTGGAGACTGGCATTAAACAGCCATCGTGTCGACCAAAGTGGTAGAGTGCGGTGATTGATGGCAGGCCGTGCAAAGATGCGAGGCGACGTCCATCATAATAGCACCTGTAGGCAGATTTACTAGGGAGCACCAAGGCGAGGACATGCGTCATTCGCCATTATGGCGATGCAACCATTCAACTTTGCTGTGATGTCGTTCCAGGCAGTGGCTCAGTCTATTCAAGTGCGGTATCTGCTATCATTTTTGCACCTTCTGCGAACACTTTCTAGGGTCACTCTGTCGTTCTTCTGGTGGTCTCTCACATGGCCCACCATGATGCTGTCGGCGTTCCTATTTTGGTTACTTCCTCATCGGAGGCGTTGTCCTCTTTTGTCTCCATGCCTTCCACGGAGGAGAGCAGTAGCGATGAACTAATGACGAAGGAGATGGGAGTAGTCATATCGGAGAGCACCGTTGCGAGCAGCGGAGAGCACCACCGAGCTGCTCTTGCTCTAGAGCATCGGGAGGTTCTGAGGTGGCCTCCTGACCTCAAGTCTATCAGATCTTCTTACCTCTTAAGCTGCAAGGTAGGATTCTACAAACTCTTAGCCTTCACGGTTATACTTTTTAGCGGCTCTTTTCCTGACTATTCATTTCCCTTCTCTTGGTTGTGGCAGGGAGTGCTCTACAAGTCAAAGGAGGAAGTGCACATCCTGGAGTACAAGGTTACCCGCCTCCTACAGGAGCGCGTTGACATAGAGGAGATGGAGCAGAGGGTCAATGTTGTCATCATTGAGGTGCTTTAGAGTCAGAAGCGGGCTAACTACCTTGACCAGGCTTTGTCTGAGTTTGAGACGAGAGTGCAAGGGCTCTCTGATGCCCATGCCGGAGCTTTGGCTCAGATTCCCTTGCTCAAGGATGAGCTTCGGGAGAGTCAACAGTGGCTCATCAACCTGATGGCACGAGTGCCAAGCGGAAGAGGGAATTAATATCCAGGTTTCTTCCAGAGAAGGTGGCTCCACTGCTGGAGGTGCGATTTCAGGATGGCATCCATTTATAGAGAAAGATAGTCTCTTGGGTAGCTCTAGATTTCCCCATCGGTTATCTTGATCTGAGAAACATTGGCACCAGGCACCAGATAACCTCATCAGCTTCCTGATGGAAGGATCTCGTTCTTCAAGGGGCCCCCAGACATGAGGCAGTCGCTCCGATTAGCTTGTAGGAGTACATAACTCCTTTGTATTATTATTTTGTTTTAAGGCCACTGGACGCCCTTGATGTACACCTTGACTTTTAATCAAACTATGTTGATCATTAATGTTGTGCTTTCCTTGTGCACTAGGTTCCTTTGTCCAATGTCCGTTTTGCCTATTGGTTGGCACCATTATTGCCTTGGTGATGCTTGTTCCTGCCCGTCTCTCAGCATTGGAGATGTTTGCTATACTCTCAGATGGACTCGAGCCTTCAAGAAGACATTATGGCGAATCTTGTTATCGTGCCAAGCCAGTTTCATACTCAAACATAAGTTAAGGCTTGGACGACGCTGCTCATGCATGATCTTAGGCGGCTAGCTTTGGACAGAGTACTTTGCTCCTGAGATGTTGACCGTCGTTGACTGACAGTGCTAACTCCTACTGGAGGAAGTCATCACGCGTCCCGTTTTAACCCCCCAAGGTTTAGAATCAGAATGCAAACGGGCCACTCGGATGACCAATATTTAATTTGACCGCTTGTGGGCCACTTAAATGATTATGGTTTAATTCGATCACTTACAAGCCACTTGAATGACCAAAGTTTAATTCAACCGCTTGTGGGCCGTCTAGATTACTAGGGTTTAATAGTAGACGGGTAAAAATTCGTCATATTTAGGGACAGTCTAGGTCATTTATTTCATATACCTGCAAGCACGCATTCATACCGAGAGGAAAAGAAAGAAACGACATACAATGCACATGGAAAAGAGTTTTCTTTTATTAATGACAACATAATAACATTGCAAGCGTGCTCATGTCATACAGATATCTTATCTGGGTCTTCACTGGAAGTAATGCTTGAGGTGGACAGCATTCCATATCCGTGGGACCAACTTACCGTTTTGAGTTCAGAATTTATATGCTCTATTCCACTGAACGGCTAAAACTATAAACTGGCATTCCCTGTTAGGAAAAAGCTTATTCCAGTTGGTGGTCTTGCCTGTAACCTCTATACTTCGTAAGACCAAGTCCCTAATTTTAAATTGTCGCGCTTTTACTTTCTTATTGTAATAGCGGGTGACTCGTTACTGGTAGGTTGCAATTCACATTTGGGCAGCATCACAGGCTTCCTTTAACAAGTTTAGGTGTTCCCTAAGCTTCTGAGAGTTACCAAGTGGATCAAAGGCTTCGACCCTAAGACTTGGGAGCCCGTTTTCAATCGAAATTACTGTTTCAATTTCGTAGCAGATACTGAAGAGTGTTTCGAGAGTTGGTTCCTTTGAAGTCATCCAGTATGACCATAGGACAGAGGGCAGCTCATCGACCTAGGAGCCCCCTGCATCCTCTAACTTGGTTTTCTAACAGTGGAGTAACGTGCAGTTGTTGACTTTAACCTGTCTGTTTGCTTGAGAGTATGCTATCGAAGTATAGACCAATCTAATGCCAAAATTGGTACAATACTTGGTGAGACGCTTCCTTGAGAATTGGGTTCTGTTGTCAATCACAATGACCACGGAAATGCCGAATCTGCATACTATGTTCTGGTGGATGAACTCTAAGGTATTGTACTCGGTGATATTGGCTAGCGTGGTGGCCTCAACTCATCTAGTGAAGTAGTTCATACCCGCTATGATGAACTTTATTTGCCCAATCACGATGGAAAATGGACCGAGAATATCGAGTTTCTATTGCGCGAAAGGCCAAGGAACTTGGAGGGATCTCAGCTTTGCAGACGGTTGATGGTGAAGATTGCCATGAAGTTGACAATTCTCACACCTCTTCACGAACTCCAGGACATCCTTCTTCATTGTAGACCAGTAATATCCCTAGCGTACGATCATGAATGCCAAGTTTTTGCCACCAATGTGTGACCCACATGTCCCAAGGTGGACTTCACTCAAGGCATAGTCGGCCTCCTCAAGAGTAAGACACCGGAGGTACGGAATTGAGTACCCATGGCGATAAAACCGTCCATCGACTGTGGTGTACCCGCCAGCCATCTTTATCCACTTGGCCTCGTCTGCATTCTTTGACAATGCTCTGTCTGTCATATACCTTCAATAAGGCGACATCCAATTTTCGGAGTCAGAAACTTGCATCGCTTCCTACTCAATGCTAGGGGTGCTCAAAACCTCCATAATGTCCCTCAAGTACTGTTCTAGATCGTTGGTCACCGCTGTCTTGACGAGTTGGTCAACCTTTCAGTTTTCAATTCTGGGGACGTGGACCAGGTTCAGTTTGTCAAATCTCCATATTGCATCCTTCGCCTTGGCCAATTATTTTGCCAAGTGACGATTGCACACCTTGAAGCTCCAGTTGATTTGGTTTATGACTAACTCTGAATCATTGTAGACGATGAGTCGCCTAGCTGAGCACTCTTTATCTAGTTGTAATCCGGCTAACAAGGCTTCATACTCGGGAACGTTATTAATAGCAGAAAAGTCAAGTTTAAGGGAATACTTCACCTCAAACTCATTGGGGTCCTTAGGACCACTCTAGCACCGCTGCCTGAATTCGTACACAAACCGTCAATGTTGAGAACCCATTTTGGATTTTTTGGGTGGTGAACCGTGTCCTTAGTGGAACGCTCATCGACAATTGGGGTCGTGGTCTCGACGATGAAATCCACCAGGGCCTGCCCCTTGATGGCTCGCCTGGGCTAAAATTTGATGTTGAATTCTACCAACTCAATGGCCCACTTAACCAGCCATTTGAAAATGTCGAGTTTTTGGAGAATACCCTTCAGTGGTTGGTCAGTTAAGACAACTACGCGATGAGCCTGGAAGTACTGTCTCAGTTTGCGGGCTAAGAAGACAAGTGCCAAAGCCAGCTTCTCAGCATGCGGGTAGCGTGTTTCTACGCCGATCAACGTCTTGCTCACATAGTAAATTGACCGCTGAGGAGTCGAGTTCTGGTGAATAAAAATAGAGTTGAGAGCCACTTCTGGCACCGCAAAGTAGAGGTATAACTCTTCTCCATCCCTGGGTGATGTCAGCAACAACGGACTGGCTAAATATTACTTCAACTCATCGAAGGCTGCCTAACACTCTGCAGTTCACTGGAAGCCGTTTTCTTTAGTCCCCCTTAGTGCCTTAAAGAAAGGCTAATACTTGTCCCCCCAACTTTGCCAATAAGTGGAACAATGCTGTCAGTCATTTGGTTAGCCTCTGGACTTCCTTAACGCTCCGCGGCAGAGACATGTTTGTGAGGGCTTTGATCTTCTTTGGGTTTATTTTGATCCCTCACTAAGAGATGATGAAACCTAGGAACTTTCCTGAAGATACTCCAAAGATGCACTTTGAAGGATTTAACTTTATCTGGTGCGTGTCAAGTTCCTCGAAGAATTCAATCATATCGCGAATATAATCGCTGGTGGTCTTGCTCTTAACGAGCATATCGTTGATGTACACCTCCATATTACAGTCGATCTGTTTCTTGAACATCTTGTTTACAAACGTTTGATATGTGGCACCTGCGTTCTTTAGACCGAAAGGCATGACCCTATAGCAATAAGTTCCTTGGTCAGTCATGGATGAAGTATGTTCCTCATCACGGGGCTCATCCAGATCTGATTGTAACTCGAGTATGCGCCCATAAAGCTTAGTAGCTTGTATCCAAAAGTCGAGTCTAGCAACAGGTCGATCCTTGGTAAATGGAAGCTGTCTTTTGGACAGGCTTTATTGATATCGGTGAAGTTGACGCACATCTGTCATTTTCTATTGCTCTTCTTTACCAGGAATATGTTGGAGAGCCAATCCGAGTACTGAACTTTTCTAATAAAGACGGTGTCCAGAAGCTTCTTCACTTCTTCCCGGATTGCGACAAGCTTCTTTACTTCTTCCCGGATGGCGACAAACTTCTTCACGAAGTGATTCATACGCTTCTACTTGATGGGCTTACGGTTGGGATCAAGGCCCAACTTGTGAACCATCACTTCGGTCGGAATCCTAGGCATGTCAATGGGTGTCTACGCGAAGATATCAACGTTCTGTCTCAAGAACGTGGTCAGCTCGTCGTGCAACGTTTTGGCGAGTGAGTCCCCGATCTGCACACACCTCTCCAGGTCCTTCGAATTTAGTGGCACTAGGTCGGTTGCTTCGTCGGACTGCGCCTGCTGCAAGGTTGTCTCATCTCAATGTTCTAGCTCTTCTGTAGGCCATCTGCTGCTGCTTAAGGCAATTTAGGACATGCAACACGTCTGCCCAATTACCTGATCATCCGGCACTTCACCGATACCACATGCCATTGGAAACTTCATTTTTAGATGCGCTATTAAGGTAACGGCTTTGAATGCTACTAGGCACGGCCATCCTAGTATAGCGTTATATACGGAAGGTAGATCAATGACCAAAAAGGTGAGTATATGACTCGCCATTTTTGTGTATATGCCTAAAGTGACCTCCAACTGTATCGTTCCTTAGATAGCCACAGGTTCATTGTTCAAACTGTATATTGGCCCTTTGGCAAGTTTCAATTGATGCTTTTTGAATCCCAGTTTAAAGAAGGCATCGAGGTAGAGTAAATCCTTAGAGTTTCCATTATCAATGAAAACTCGTTTCAGTTGATAGTCAAAGTACCGTCTGAAACGTATAAATACAATAAGGGGATCAACATGTGGGGAGATTATATAATTCTTATCACTATCATTAAAGCTAATAACGTTGTCCCCCATCTTCTGCTTCTTCCGCTCAACTTGCCATTCCTTATGATCCGCGTGGGTCTTGGCCAGCCAAGTCGTGACCATGTTGACTACTCAAGTCGCGACCCGATTCCGTGGCTGGCCTAAATCCGGTCCTTCCCTTCCTGAGGTGCCAGAACCCTGCTCGGAGTTCCTGACGAACATGGTGAGATGACCCCTCCAGATGAGCTCCTCAATCTCCCGCTGTAGCATTTTGCAGTCCTCCGTAGTGTGTCTTGGAGATTGATAAAAATCTCAGTACTTAGCTGAATTTTCTCCTTCCGTGTTCTTCAATGGTTTTGGCCACCTAATAAACTTTTCACCACGAATCTGTATAAGGACGTTGGCCCATGTGTTGTTGATGAAGCAACAATTCTTACCATTTTAACTTAGAAAAAATTATACATTTTATTTCCTAATTCTTAATTCTTACCATTCTTGAAAACAATTCATCATTTCTCATCATAATTATAAAATTTTTCTCATAATTACATATATATATATATATATATATATATATATATATATTATGATAAATTTATACTTTCTGTAAAAACTTAGTCATCGCAATTTTTAAGGCATGAAATGCTCAATTAACCCATTTATGCAAAGAATTCAGCAAAACATGCATAATTCAACATTTGTGCAGAATTTATGTAAATTTCATAATATGGAGGTTCAATTGTATATATTTTTGATTCATAAGAACCATATATTTAATAATTTAAAGTATGTAAAATCTTATGTACGAATTTGAGGTATGCAAGGGGCAAAATTTAGCAAGATTGTAGCAAAATCAGCAATATATATAATTTTTTACAATTTCAGTTTATATGCTTCATATGCAGAGAATTTGGGTGCATTGTCCAGCTCATATCCAACATATGTTTGATAGTTTAGATCACGTGAAACCTCATGTACGAATTAAAAGTATAAAAGAATCTAAATTTAAGAAAAGTTAAGCAAAAATTAGCAACTAGAGCAAAATTCTATAATTTAAGTTTAATAGCTTACATGTAAGGGAATATTTCCTAAAATTATAAACATACAAATTTCAAATTTCAAATCTAAAGAATGCAGTAGTAAAATGAATGAATTTCATCATATAGAAGGTCATTAAATTATGATGTTAAAATATGCATATAGCTATAAAACCATATTCAAGACATGTGTGCAGGTAACTTGAACTAGAACATAAATTTTTATAAATTTTGCTATAATATACTGAAAAACTAACATACATGCTTAGTATAACTAACATAACTTCAAAATAATAATATATTTAAGTAATGGAACAAGAATTACTCATGAAATATAAAAAAGAATAGTAACAATTAAAGAAGAGTATAGAGTGCACTTATCTTAACTTAATTTATCCAAATTCAAGCTTTGATTCATCAAATTAGAGCTTTCTCAAACTTTCTCTCTCTTCCTCTCTCTCTTCTTTGAATATTCTCTGAAAAATGGCTGAAAACTAAGCTAGAAGTTACTTATATACAACACAGCGCTCGAGCGCGGATCAAGCGCATTGAGCACAAAGCTACGGGTTTATTGCACTCAAGCGCGCGTCAAGCCTGCTTAGGCTCAAGCACCGATTCAAGCATGCATCAGGCTTGGATTTAACCGGTCCAATTTTGACTCTTTTAATATAATTTTTATATCATTTGATCTCAATTTTAATTATATTAACTTAATTAATCATAATTATTATAATTTAAATATTCGGGCCTTACACGAGCATTGCCTCAAGCGCGCATCAAATGCCACTTAATTCCAAATGTGCATGAGTGCCACCTCAAGCACTTCTCAAACGCGAGTAATATGTCAGAATCATGCTTGAATGTTACCTGAGGCGCACATCATGCACCCACCAGTCTGCCCTAATTCTGCTTGAGCCGTCCAAAGGCTTTCCTCAAACGTACCTAATCTGCCAAAAGTGTGCACGAGCGCGCGTCCGGCAATTTTCTTGAGCCAATCCTACTTTCTTCACCGAATTTTCTCTAAATTTACATTACATGGGTTATTTCTAATATACTCAAATGAATTAAATGAAAAATCGGGTATTACAATTTCACCTTGGCCGAAATCTTATTTCTTGGTGCTTTAAGATGCAAGAACTGCGGCTTGCTCATCTACCAGGACTGAATTTTACTCTATTGCAACTATTTTTGCTGAGATTCGTTGGATTTGCTCTTTTCTTACTGAACTGGGCATTCAACTTTCACAGCAACCAGTGATTTATTATGATTCTGTTGGTATGACGACTATATGCTCAAATCCAGTTTTTCACTCCTGCATGATACATATGGCCTTAAGCCATCATTTCATTCGAGAGTAACTTCAAAGTGGCTGTCTTTGGATGGGCAATGTCTCCTCTAACAATCAGCTTGCAAATGCTCTCAACAAATCTCTTCTATGTACATAATTTCTCCTATTGAAAGACAAGATCAGAATCTCCTCATGGAGGTCCATTTTGCAGGGGCATAATGAAGGAAATCTAAATCAAGAAAATAAAAAAAAGATCACAAATTATAATTATTCATATCACTGTAAATCTCCAAAGTTTAACTATATCCCTTATGCTTAGCTGTTTAGTGATTATAATTTATGTACTTATTTAATCCCCTAATTTTTTGTTTTCTATCAATAAAATTTCATCTTCTATGATAGAATTGCAAATGTATCATATTATAAGATGTGTGCCATAATCTTTACATTCTATTAACATCTTTGTGTTATGTATAAAAGAACGAATATTTACTCAAATTTATAGATGATAGTAAATTTTTGATGATAGTATCATTTTTTTCGATTGGTAAAGATATTTTAAGGTCAATTGAATTATTTTGGGCTCTTTCAATTGGCTATTAATGATATTACTTTTTGACTAGTGGAGCGGGTCCAAGATATTGTTGAGAGCCAAATGGTGGTGAGGGTTTGGGGAATCAATGGTCAAGGGTCGAGCACTGGCTACTGGTGGGCGACCATAAGAAGAGGCTGGTGCATCGGTGGTTGAATGACCAACAGCAAGAGCCTGGGGTCTTGTTGGCCGGAAACCAACATTGGGGTTGGAGGCATCATAGCATGGTGATAGAGTTTCCTTTGTATAGAAACAATCATTAATAGATATTGATGGTCAATAATAAATAAAAATTTTTTTTTAATTTAAGTTTTAGATAATAGAATCACTTTGTATAAAAAAAATAAAATATTAATAGGTATTGTTAGTAAGTAGTAAATAAAAAGTTATTTTCCTAAAAAATACTCAATGTCGATTTACCATTCTGTATGTTTTAAACAACAGAAGAATATAAAATATTTTTCCATGCATTTTGTCAAAGCCTCATTTCACATTACTCTTTATTTGTTTTCAGGAAAATTATTATGAGTTTAAATTTTGAATAAATAGATTTTTTTTAGAAAATTTATCAGACCCCAAAAGGTATGACTATAAACATATTCTAAAAACAGAATTTGGGCAAAATTGTTTTGTATTTCATTGGGGCTAGTTCGAATTATTTAGATAGGAAAGGCATCAATTAGTCTTCCAAATTATTTCATATGTTAAAGTTTCTTATTTTATTAATTTTTGTCCTTGCGATTTAGTTTTAAATTTTAATTTTATTAATTGAATGATATTTGGTCAATTTATCATACATTATGATAAGTGCTCCATAGTAGTATTGTGGTAATGGGGGCGTGAGGGTGAGATTGATGCGGAGATGGGAGCTTTAGTAGAGGAGATAAGGGAAAAGAGGGCTGGAGAGTGACAGTGCAAAAGAAGTAGAATGGGGAAATAGAGAGCAAAAGAGAGAAGAAAGGAAACAAATAGGGATGACCGAGGTAAAAAACAGCTGAAATGTTTAAGGTCGAGTTGCAGGAAGAAGCAGAGAGGCAAAATCGAGATATAGGAAAAGAAAGGGAGAAACAGGGAGAGAGAAAACTAGAGAGAAAACCAGAGAGACTGTGAGAGCAAACATTTCTCATCTACTAATCAGCCAAACATGGCTTTATACAAGAAATGTAACTATCCATGTGAGGGGAGCAGGGTGGGGATAACAGAATTGGGAAATAAAAAAAAAAAATAAAAAATACAGGGGAGAAAAAAATGAGAAAATGAAAAAACTAAGGGCACGTAACACATTAATATAAATTAATACATAAAAATCTAATTTAAATCATTGTAGGGTAGATTATCTTACATTAATGGGCAAAGATATGGTCTTTTGCTTATAAATTGGAATATTTTCTTCTTTATTTGAAGCATCTTTTCAATAATAAAACCGTGTAGAACGGAGTTGAACGCCAATATGTCTCATGCCTTCCCCAAAGTAAATAATATATTAAACGAAAATAGACATAACCACAAATTTGACTAATGATGCCTCTTGTGGAATCCTTTCGAGGACCACTAACAAAGCAGTATTACTAGTTTATCAGTGGAAGGTTATATTGTGGAGTGAGTTGTCTCATATTGATTAAATAAAAAATTAACCTATTATTTATAAATGGAAAGATTTTACTTTTTTCATTGATATATATTTTTAATGACAAAATGTAAAAGATGAGGTTAAATATCAGTATATCCCAAATCTTTTTAAAAGCAAATAATACCTCAAATAAGAATAAATTTGCTTTTAAAACTCAACAATTATTTTATTTGTAAAACTTTTACCAAAATTCTCAATATTATAGCATTATCATATCTGTATTTTAGGATATTTATAAATAAGAATACTTATTTCTCCATTAGAGGGATATTTTTAAAGACAAAACCCTACAAAACATGCTAAAGACCACCGTGTCCTACACTTCTGAAATCAACAATGGTACTGTTGCTAGAATCTTTATCGGTGTTTCCAATATAGTAGTATTACTACTTTAATAATGGCTATATATTATAGGACGAATTGTCCTTATTGGTTGAGTAAAGATTTACTCTCTACTTATGAGTAATAAAACTGGCTTCTAACTTTAAAATATATTTTTAACAACAGAATTGTATAAATGAAGTTAGAAAATAGGTTTTGGGAGATCCTACTCTGCGAAGTAAGATGTTCGCCCCAAATTTAAATTTTTTTTTGTAAAATTTGTATTTCAAAAAAATCTTAACATGAGACAAAATTTCTACTCCGTAAAGCAAGAACCCCACCTCTTAGATGTTAAAAACTTTGTTAATTGTGGAAAATTAATCGAAGTACGTGAACAAAATCTCAGCCGCTCATCCCGGTGACTGATAACCGATGAATGCTGATGGCTCAGAGACGGAAAGACAGAGAGAGAGCCTGGTGGTCTGCGCGTGTTGGCGGAGGCAGCTTTCGAAAATTGAAAAGAGTGCGGGAAAATAAACCTCCGCTCCAAGCTACGGCGACCATTTGGCGTGAACAGTTTGCCGATCTTAGATTTCTTCTTCTGTTTTTGGTTTGTTTATGAGGATCTTCAACGTCAATACTTTACATATTGAATGTGTCTATCTATATTAGGGTTTCTTGTTATCCGTCATGTTTCAATATCAGATTCTTGTATTGTACGGGTGATCAATTCGCCTGTCTTCTTTCGTTGCGCATTTGAAAGTTTTATCTGAAGGGCAATGGCGGAGAGAGGGGTGAAACGAGAGCCAAGTTTTAGTATCAATGAGGAGAGAGAATTGAGGACTAGGAAAGGTAAAAGTGTAGCGGACGTGAGTGATACTTCAACACAAAATCCGCATCAGCATCAAGGCGAAAGAGAATGGAGGAGTAGGAAAGGTGGTGGTTTTGCTGGCTTGAGTGACTCCTCTACCCAGAATCTGCTGCAGCAACAAGACGTAGTTGAAAGGAGGGCCCTCCGATGCCGATACCTCGCGGTCAAGAACTTAATAAGCGGTCTCTTTCTTTCTTTGCGTAATTTATGATTTTGGTTTAGTTTAGAATGATTTCTCTTACTTTGACCTCGGTATTGGAATATATTAATTGGTATCATTTATCTATTTCTTTCTTTGGATGAATTTTTAGGGCAAGGAGAGATATGGGAATAACTAATCAAAATTGATGAATTTGCAGGTGAAAGAGAAGATATAACGAGACCTGATTCAGATAAGTTTAAATCAATTATCAATGAAGTTGAGAGCATGCATCAGAAAGGTATTCAATACGTTTTTACATACCAAGATTCTTTTCTATTTGACAATTGGATTTGATCTGCTTCTTGTTTCCTCGATGTTGTATTTTTCAAGTTTGAATGAATCCACAATTATGACTCGACCTAGAAATTCAGTGTTTATAGAAAATGTTTAGGAATTTTCCCTCTACCTCGGCAAAGTACTCATCAAAAATTTTCATTGTTGAACATTTACATTCAGGATGTCTAGGGGTTGATTATTGCAAACTGGGAAGGTTTCCCTTTGTTCTTACTCAGTTAGGAGTTGTAGAATTATTCATAACCATTTGCAGGGAGGTGATAATAGCTCATGATGCAAAGCATTGAGTAAACTATTATACAAAAATGGTGGAAGAGAAAACCTTCCAATAAGAAAGGATGATCATCACAGTTTGCAATTTTGCTGTATTAAAAGTTGGGGCCGCAGATGGATTCAGAGGCTATTTGATGTGATGATGAACCCATAGAGGAATTGTGTTATTGAATTCAAGCATAGCAAGATGTTTTCTGGTCATACTATTGCTTGTTGTATCCAACAATTGTAATGTGACCCTGAAGTGCTGTTGGAAGTTGTCCTTTTTGCTGGCCTCCCAATCTAGAGGTCATGAAGATATGTTGACTCTTATTAGAAATTTGGTCATGTGGAAATGGAAGTAGACTTGAAAATTTTCATAGGAGAATTTTTGTCAGTAATTCTGCTTAGGAAATATCCTTTGGTGTCTTATTCTTGTTGTTATCCTTCTCTTCCTTTTGATGTGATGTCTTAGTTTAAGATTACTATCTGAGTAAGAGATTTCAGAAATGTGCACAACTAGTCACACTCTCTTTAGGAAATCAAGAGTAGCATGGTAGCTGGCTACCCAGCTTTCTAGGAAATGACTTGATTTCAATTTCCATCCACTCCTCTCCCCATTTTATCTATCAAAGAAAACATAAAAAGGTACCATTCTTTGTAAATTCAGAGTCAGAGGAAAAGTTTCTTGTCCATTTAGGGATCCTGATTATTGAGTTAAAACAAGAGAGAAATCTGAGGGGATGTCATCCTGGTAGATCAAATATAAATAAAATATTTGGGAGGCTACTTGTTGTTGATGTATCACTAGTGGCATTCCCTAGATTGGAGGTTTCAGGCTTGTTAATATTTGTGTGGTGCAAATTTCATGCTGGATCTGTTTCTCACTTGTTCATTATGGTACTACGGGAGAATTTGGTCCAATGCCTTAGCTGTGATGATGATTTTCTGAGTTCATTGAGGTACTGTTCGTGATGAACCTTTTGCTTGGGAGTGGTTTGCTAGGAAGAAATTGGATGAAGTCAGATGATGCATCCTTAGGTCTATCATTTTGGGCTATCTGGAAGGAATGAAATGACTATGCCCTTGAAAATAAATTGAAGATTGTTGTGGGTCTGTCTATTCAATGGCTTAGCACATTGCATCTTTTGGACCGAAGGGTCACATCCTTCTCATTTTTTTTCTGTGGTCTTGCATGTTCTCTTTTCCTTCTCAGTTGCTATCTTACCAGCCTTCAACGAATCTGCATATTTACTGATCAAAAAACAAATATTAGATAAAGCCCTGATTAAAAAGAATAAAAATAAAATGTTAAATGAAGCCCCAAACTAATCTTTCTTTAAATGACTGCTGATGGAAGTCATCTGAAATAATTAAAAATAAAAGACATAACCAAGCGATGAATGTAGATGTCTAGCGATGATCAAAAGGGAGATACCTGTCCTTCAAAAATTACTTTCTTCTGCTCAGGTATATCAAATGACTACAAATATTGCACGGCCCAGAAAGATTTAAGAAGCACATTTTCTTCAAATACTCAAACTCACTTAG
Organism: Nepenthes gracilis; assembly: GCA_033239525.1. Lineage (NCBI taxonomy): Eukaryota > Viridiplantae > Streptophyta > Magnoliopsida > Caryophyllales > Nepenthaceae > Nepenthes > Nepenthes gracilis. Next base: position 13,315,993 of record BSYO01000019.1, on the reverse strand, counting down.
GAGAAGATCTTCCAAGAATGAGCAGTTGTTATTCTTCCAACTACACAAAAAAGATTATTAGGGTATATACCAGGACAACTGTGTGATTGTGCACTTATAAATATGTGTTTAATCTCTCTGGCTTCAAGAGATTGATTGAGATTATTTTCTTATGTCTTGTTATCTTTTTTTATAACATGTTTGTTTCTCTCTTTGCCTGTGAGACTAATTGAGATAGTTGGCTTATATCTTGTTATCTTTTTGAATTTGGTCTTCAGTTCAGGCTCCTAGGGAGCAGGTTGCAGATGCAGAGGCATTGTTGGACATTACAAACAGTTTAGTTACTTCTGTTAAAGCTCTGAAAAATGATGGCATAACTCCTTCCAATTTTGTTACCTGTCTTCTTAGAGACTGGGGTCAGCAAGGTAGAGCAAGTACTAGCTCAGAGGACGCTCGGAATTTGATACTATGGAAGGAAATTGGCCGTGCAGTTTCACATATTTTCAGGGGGCACAGGATGTTGCACCATGTAACAGCTTCTAGCCACCTTTCAACTCTCTCTCTTTCCCTTTGTGTTTGGTTATAGAAAAGTTTGAAAGAATGCAAAATACTGAAGAAAAAATAAAACAGAGAAAATTTAAAAAATCATTCTCCTGAAATATGAATATTCTAATACACATTTTTATTATATTTTTTTTCCTGTGATTTTTCATACAATCCAAATATAAAAGTATTTTTTCATCAATTTTCTTTTCTTTTTCTTCAAACTTTCTTAGATCAAAATAAACCCTTATGAAAGTTTGAAAGAAAGGAAAGTAAAATTGAAGGAAACTACTTCTTTAATATTTGGATTGTATGAAAAATCACAAGGAAAAAAATTGATAAAAATGTATTAAGATATTTATATTTGAGGAAAGTAATTTTCCTTTTATTTTCTTTCATTCTTATTTTTTCTCATTGATTTTCTTTCATGCAAACATTTCTAAATCCAAACAAACTGTAAGTGAATTCAAAGGAATTCACCTGTTCCACTTATGCAGGCTTGGGCCAATGAATACTGAGCTGAAGCAAAGGAAGAGTTTTGTTCGTAGAAAACATGTGAGGCCTACAGAAAGTGAACGGCCTGAAGAGGTATGGTTGCATAGTCTTTTTGCCTTTTGTCAAATTAAAACAACACTTTGAATATAAATAAAAAGACAAAGAAAATGGTCGAGCTTGATATTTGGATATAGAATGTGATGGATTTTAGAAGTCAGTAAAATCATAATAACTAAATATGCCTCGACCAAATTTAGAGTTCTATAGATAGCATCATATTCTCACCTAAGAGCTACAGAAAAAATGCATTGCTTGTGTTCATGGCCTCTTATTGAGTCCATAATGTACTGGCACTTGCAATTCATTTATCTATATAATGTGATGGATTTAAAAGTTAGTAAAAAAATCCATTTTTGATATTTATCTATCAAATGTGGTTTTAAAAGTCATTAAAATCATAAGAACTAAAGTATGCCTGGACCAAATTCAGAGTTTTATAGATTGTATCATATTCTCTTGCCTGATATCTACTGAAAGAACATATTGCTTGTATTTATGGCCTCTAAATAAGAGTCCTTAATGTGCTGGCACTTGCACGGTTCCATTAGTACTGTAGCTCATTTATTACAGTAGAAAATGATCTATTTTGCATTTGTTTAACCTATTATCTACTGTATTGTTTTATAGCTGCTTACGAATTATATATTTGCTGTTATTATGCAGGTCAATGAAAACCAAGAAGAAAGAACTGATACAGACAAAAACATGGCAACGATGTTTGACATATTGAGGAAGCATAGAAGGGTCCGACTAGAGAATCTAATCCTGAACAGACATTCTTTTGCACAGACGGTTGAAAATTTATTTGCTCTGTCGTTTCTGGTGAAAGATGGAAGAGCCGAAATTATTGTGAACAATAAAGGCCATCATCTAGTTTGTAAGAGCATATGCAGAGGACATATTTTCCAATTTATTTTAGTTACTACCAAGATTTCTCCAAGTATATACTTCCTTTTATCCTTCTATTTACGTTGATTTCCTTTTCCTTCTTCACAGCCCCAAGAAATGCTCCTATTGCTAATGCAGTAACATCGGGCAAAGTTTCATACAGCCACTTCATGTTCAGATTTGATTTCATGGACTGGAAGGTATGTTTGAGTTTGAAATGCGAATGTAATGCAATTTTTTTCTACTGGAATGCATGTCATCTCTGTAGAAAGGATGTGCACAGGCTTCTTGATCATATTATTGATGATGTGGCACATGAAACTATTACCCATAAATTAGATTGTAATCCTGAGAAGGATTATATTTGATTATATTTATTTATTTTTTTATTTGGTGGGGTTGAGGGGGTAGGGCTATTGCAAGAGGGTGTGAATATAGTAGTCTGGGAAATTCTTTCAATGTTGCATCACAATTTATAATTCAGAATGGCCAACTCCCTCTCCACACACTCTGGTTTTGTGAAGTTGGAAAAAGTAATACTGTTTAATCTTGCTTATCTTTCCAAAACCAATTTTCAAATTCAGTTCTTGAAGTAGTGAAGATCTTGCATGATACTTGATTTGCCTTTTAAGTACTTCTTAAGTGGTTACCAATGAGTGAATGTGATTTCCTTCTACTAATGGTTAAAAATACGTTTTATGGGCCATAAGTCTGTAAAACAAAATACAAGAAAACAGAAATGTATAGGCAATATTTTAAAGGTTTTTTTTTTCAAATGTGATAATTTGAATCATGACCCACTATTTAGTAGCTAAAATCTTATCCGTTATGCCACCCATGGCTAATTGATGACTTTATAGTTACATTCAAAAAGATTATTTTTTGTTTTGGTCAATAAAGGGACCCGAACACGAGCCATTTACATTGGGGGGAGGGGGTACATCCCAGTGGGCAACACCCACTTTTTTATGCTATGGAGTGTTTTTTGTTGCTCACTGATTGATTTGAAATTTGGATCTTACAGTTGATGATGGATTCTGTCGTGATTGGGGAGGAGTTGATGCCGGATCGAACTCAAGCAAGCACGGTAGCAAGTGCTGATTCTGAATCGGATTTGACTCCAGGGGAATCCCAAACAGCAGCACCTACGACTCCGATTAGAAAGTTGTCGAGGAACCGAGGCCGGGTCCTACAGGAGCATGTGGTAGTGGAAGACTCCCCTGAACCCAACAATTGTAAAGTGAGAGCTGCTGCTATCCGAAAGCGTAAGCTGTAGTTGAGATGGCAATGGTTTATACTGTGGCTTGATTTTAGACCTAACCAAATGCGAATTGAAAGGTAAGCAGCAGTAATTCTAAAGATTTTCTGATAAATTTTACCGTTTGATCATAAATTATATGTCTCGTGGATACATTTGGAGGTCCAGCGATTGCTTATAGGTTGTTCTTGGATCTAGCTTTTGCATTTTGGATGAGATGTTTAAGTTCTATCAGTTTCTATTGCTGATTTGCTGGGATTTTGTGATGCCTCGTGCTTAGGTTTCTCTCCGCTTTTGATCTTTTTTTGTGATGCCGAATTGCTTATATATTTATTATCAGAAAGGAATAAGATGAAAATAAAATTAATATTTTAACATTTGGCTCCCGGATGGTAAATATTACCATGGAATAAAGCGTATATCACCATTAGTATTATCATATAAGAGGAGATTTGTATAATGCAAATGAGAAATAATATATTTATATAATTGTATATTTATTTATATCAAAATTATTAAAATTATGTGTAGGTTTTATGTTATTTTAGTTTTTAATCTTTTATTTTCCTCTCTCCATACTAAAAAAGTAAAAATTTTGATATAAATAATATAAAAATGAATATATAAATAATATTATCCTATAAATTGTGAGTTTTTTTAGAGATAATTTAATTAACTAGTAAATTAGGAAATATAAAGTCTACACTGTTACCTCAAAATTATTATAGCGGTCCAATTAACTGAGCTTGTTTATTATATTAAGATCTAAAATTAAATAACAAAAATAGAGTTAAAATATATTTTATATTTTAATAATTTTTTTAATCTCTATTTTTTTATTACTTAATTATAACTCATAAAATAATAAAAATACTCAGTTAATAGGAATAAATAACAACTCTACTATCAGTTTGGGACGAATTTTTATCTCTTAAAAAGATTAATTGAGTTATTTTTTAAATTTAGATTATTTTTTAAATAAATAATTATAATTTATCAATTAATTTTAATAAATTTTTATTTTTTATTTTTAGTATGATAAAGTAGGTTTGATTTTGTTAGGTTTTAGGTAGAATAGTATGCCAACTCACTCGCTCTGTTGATTGATTGTACGGATTAATGATGCTTGATTAGTGTATAATTACGGATTAGTCAAATTAAGAATGAATTAAATAATCCCATAAAGACGTGTAGATGATAACCATCGACACGTGAGCGCGGTAGCTGGAGATGAGACGGCTTTCATTATCAAATGCTAAACTGACAGCTAAAAATTTATTTTCGTTTTTTTACAACGTGTCAACAATAAATTTTAAAATTATTTTTGCTAAATTTTTATCCTCCGAATTTAAATAATTAAAATTATAAAAATATATTTAACTATTTTACTTCTTATTTTATAATTTTAATTATTTAAATTATATAAATAAATTTTCCAATTAAAAGTAAGGAGTCATTCCAAAATAAGCTTTTAGAGTCTATTCTACTAAAAAAATAAATTAATTTAATTATTTTTAAATATAATAATTTAATATTAATTAAATAATTATATTATTTTTAAAAAAAAATTACTTAATTTATTAAATAATAAATTTTAATTATTTAATATTGATCAATTGATTATAATTAAATTAGTAGAACAACCTCTCCCTCAAAGAAGTAGAAATCCAAATCAGTAATACTATTTATATATATAGAATATGACATTATTACTTTAGAGGTTGAAAAATAATTAAATATATGTGATTTTATCTTTATATTATAAAAAGATTATTTTTATAATTTCAGCTTATTATTTTAAAATTATAATAAAATAGATTTATTATTTATAAATACTCACCTTTAAAAATTACTCAAATACAAATATTAATGGGAACAGTGAGCTTTGATGATATCCCACCCATATTCAATTTTTATCGTTTTTGATTAAATTTATATTCATTCAATTTAACAAGATTAGGACATGTATGAAATGCAATATATATATTCATCCTAATTTCAGTGAAGTAGATTTAATATAAACTTTATATCATAAAAATAAGGTAAATAAATATTAATATCATTCATTAATCATAGAAATATATCATAAATAAATGAATAAATATCATATTATTTAAAAATATTGAATAGAAGGTTTGCTTCTTCCTCAATGAAGAATCCTTCTCAATATGTCTAATTAATAGCATTTTTTTAATACCACTCTTTATTTATACCATAGGCTTATTTAGAATTATATATATACAGATGAATAAATATTATAACAATAGATAATATCTCAAAAATATTAATTAGATTTCTCCAAAATATGAAAATATCACTCCAAATTGCACCAAGCTTCATGTGAGAGAAGAATTGGATAGTCGTCTTCCTATCCATTCCAAAAGAATAGCCAAAGAGGTAAAGTGAGGGAGCGAGACTGAAGAAAACCTGTAAACAACAAAACAGAGTTTCTTCTACCTGCTCATCGAGAAAGAAGATACAAAAGTAGAGAGAGAGAGAGAGAGAGAGAGATATGGAAAAAGACATCACAAATTCACATGCTTCTAACAAGCATTTCTTGAAATCTTCTGTAAGACTCAATCTTCTCCAACCTGAACTTCTCATGGCAGTTGGCTATGAACAAGTCTGCAAGCTTATCTATCTCATTCACGGCGTCGTTATTCCCGTCACCTTTCTCCTCTAACCATTGGAGATAACTTGCAAGCTCTGTGTCTTCTTTGCAAGCCTTACTATTGTTGCAGTAGCAGTGATCATCCCTAGAGAAGGAAGAATTCCAAGTGTTATCGTGATACAAATTCTGGGTTTTTGTGGAATTATTCAGTATCCCATTAGTAGCAGGTGGAGAAGGCATCGGCATCACGTGAGATGATGATGAAGATGAGCACCAGTTATAGTGAAGTCTAAACGATCCAAACAAGTATTTGTTTTTCTTGGTGAAGTGGGATTCTTTGAAGGCGATGAACTGAAATTCCCTGAAAATCTGCATGAAAATGGACTTCGTAGAGTTGGAGAGGGCTCGGAGAAGTCGAACAATGTGGGAGAATACGAGGTTGTGAATTAGGGTTTTGATTTTCAGAGATGAAGACGGTGACTTCATGGATAAAACGTTGAGAGAATTAGGGGATTTAGGATGAGAGAGGCTCACCATTTCTTTTTGTGATGGAGAGGTCGAATGGGTGGTTGTTGAATGTTGAGTTCAAATGGATTTATAAAATGTGCCAATCAATGTGGGGTGATTCTTTATATAAATATAAAATTACATAAAATTTTTATTTAAAAACTATTACTACTTTCATACTCCCAATAATAAAATTTTATTCTAATAATTTAAATAATTAAAATTATCAAATAATTTAAATACATTTTAATAAACTATCACAATCATAGTTATTCAAATTGCTAAGAAAAAGGCTTATCATTAAATGTACGAGCCAAAATATATAAAAATATGATGACTCTAACATAATTTTTACTGATATATATAATGTTCTAAAATAATCAAACTATTTCAATTTTATTATATATAATATTACATTATTTTGTGTAAGAATTTATTTTTATGGTTTAAATCATCAATTAACATATTATAAGATGATAACTATATGGTGCAAATGATTATAAAAAGAAGTGCCACTAAATTTCCATGAGCTGAACTTCTGTCTTTAACTTTTTTACCTTTCTTTTACTTTCCCAAATTTTCCCTCCTCGATTTGTAATCTCTCTCTCTCTCTCTCTCTCTCATGGGCTTGAGCCAGACAACAAGAAAAAGACATGACTACGAAAGTTTCTGGATATGTTTGGTTACAGGCACTCATAGCACACTAGACCTTTGGGGGTCTTTTTTTCACTTCAAATTGTTTAACTATGTTTGATAAATAGATTTGTGTGCCTACATATAATCTAATATATATCTGAAATAATGATTTGACTCAGAAAATATTAAAATTTGATCGAATAATCTTTGCATATGAAATTTAAGTTTTTATATAGTTTAAAGATATTTATTAGAAGACTTCTTCGATGTGTAAATCGAATTATCATTAAATAAACTAAATAGCTAAACATCGGGTGAAAAGAAGCTTATCATATAGACTATGCAGCTAGTGCAAAGTGATACCCGAGAGGTGAATGGAGCCGTAAGGTAACTCAAGGGGTCCGTTTTCGGATAAAAGGAGAGTAGAGTGACTAGAGGGTTCACTTTGTGTGATTGGTCTTTGAAGAGGCCTAAGGATTACTATGTTGAATCCTTAGCTGATGATTCGAAATCAATGTAAGCCACTTTGACTCAACATGGACAATAATACTCTCAACAAAGTTCATGCTTCAAATGTTTAAAAAAAAAGCTATCGCGATTTGAATCTTTTAACTACAAAACCATATAATGTGTTAGGTTTTTAACGAATATAAATGTTGGTCAAATTGACTTATAAGCACTCTTAAATGTCAAAATCGATCTAAAGGTGCCAACGTAAAAATGACACTAATATTAAGTATACTGAACGTAAGGAAATTGTTAATTAAAGATATAACAATTGGATATAATAACAAACCTTTTAATATAAAGCAATTGTGATTATGACTCTAAATTCGAATAAGATTATGAGTGTGGATACTGTAATAGAAATTTTTCGTCTTTTTTTTCTATTCTGTCACTACGCTGACTCGAAATGATATTAATTAGTTGGCATTTTAGGTTGCCCAATCCTTCTTTGATCTAGATATATCTTGATATCTTGTTTCAATAGAAATGCAAAATTTACTTTCTTATGCATAAACTAATTTATATGACCATATCACTCATAATGTTAGTAATGTTAGTAATGCATAAACTCATAATGTTAGTCATCGTTCTAATATAACATTGAAAGCTTAATAGATATTAGAGAGCACAATTATTTTATTCTTACTCACACATTGTATAGTTATTAAAATTAACATATAAGAGATATTAATATATTATAATTTATTAATTAAATTATTGAAATATCATGTTTAAATTATTAAAGTAAAAAAGATTAAAAGGTCTCTAATTTCAAAACATTTCAATCCTTTTTAAAATTATGAAAATAAAATATTCAAAAATATATATTATACACGTAAATTATATTCAAATCTAAATATAAATCACAACAATTATATATAATAAATAGTAGTAATAATATGATATGAACAATTAGTAAAACAAAATAAAATTTTTAATGACAAAGAAAAATCTCAATAATTAACAGTTATCAAATAAAACTTTTTGGGTTTCTACAACCAGTAAAAATAATAACTAAAAAAATCAACATATAACCTGGGTGGATAAGTGCTCTAAACCTTAGTTGATATACTTTAAACTTATGATCTCTAATATTGAACTCCTTAAATTTGCTTTCTATAGTAGAATCAAATACCTTTCGATTTTCTTGTTTATTTTGTTTCACATACTGTAATATCTCCACACACCACTGGATCTTAATATTCATGCCACCAACGTCTCAATAAAAAGTAAAACAATGAAGAATCATAAAGAAATGTGAAACTAGAAAACCTTGACACTAAATCTCAAGAACAAAAGAATAGTTTTCTCAAAATATGGTTATTCACATATATCTAATAAAGTTTTTAGAAATGCAGCCATTTTACCTTGTTTTCCTATAGATTATAAATATTTGAAATTGAGGTATTTATAGAGAATATTAAAAATTATATTAAAAACACATGATTATTGTACATATACGTTGAATAGATGTGTTTCAATCACAAAAGCCTTAACAAGAAGTTCAAACTTTTAACCAACATGCGCCTCTTAGATAAATATTAGGTGCATATTATTAAGCGTGAATATTTTGGATAAAATACACACATACAGAGCTTAGGTGCACATTAGACGTGAGTATTTATATAAAATACAATATGTAACGCTCAAACACATTGGGTATGAGCATTATAGATAAAATACACAAATATGCTTATAAAGTGCAAGTTAGGCATGAATACTAAAAGTTGGCTCATTTATAAGCATCTGATGTATATCAAGCATTAATCTTGACAATACTTGAGATTATTTTACAATATCTATTTTATTTAGTTATGAAAAATACTAAAATCAAATATTCACAACATAAAAGAATAGTTTTTTTAATAATTTAATACAGTTAGATAAATCTAAAAATCTTTAAAAATTAAAATGTGAAAATCCTCGTAAAGAGGACCTACAATTAATAATATATGCATTAATCTCTTAAAAAATATTAATTATTAAGAACAATAAAACCTCTTAATTAAAAGAATTATAAAGTATTGGCTTATTGGTGGTTGCATTAGATGATGATGATGAGAGCAAATTGTGAATTAATTTGTTATTTCTTGGAATAACGACAGCCGGCAACGGAGGCACCGAGTCCGGCGGCCATTTTACTATTCAGTCTCCATTGACTCGATGAGGTAAACACGGCCGATTCTTCGCCGGCATTACAATCCGACGACATGCATTTTATATAAATGACTAAAAGAAGGTAACATGCTTATTTGATACGTAGATGATAATATTTCAAGAAGATTTAATATTTGTATTTTTGAGAAAAATAAATTTATATTATATTTAACTTACTATTTTTTAGGTAAATTTTGTATTTTATATCTTATAAATAATTTTCTAAATTTTATTGATGTGATGTATATAATCTATGTTAAAAAAAAAATAGAAATATAGATAGATTATTAGTGGAATAAATTTTTACCTTTAATATCAATTTTAAAATTTTTAATTAAATTTATAATATTTATATAAAAATATGTCATACACATCTTATAAGAAACTGTAAAATACATATTTATTATAATATTTCATACTTATAAAATTTCTAATACCAAGCATATTATATATATATATATATATATATATATGATACAAAATATAATTAAATTTAACTTAAAAATTAAATTAACATCAAAATAAAAGTAATGAAATATTATGAGAAAAATAAAAAAAGGAAACAAATAGACTGATGCTTGCCAATAAAATGAAAAATGCTAACATCGTTAGATCTAATAATTATCTATTTAAAAATAAAATAAAATAGTGTAACACATCATTAGAATATAAAGATTATGGTTCTATTACAAATATATAAGAATTTGTCTCAACTCAGTTATGACATTTATAGTATTAGGGTAGTATAATTAAAGCGATACTTTCTAAATTTAATTTTTGTGTTACAAATCGTAATTAAGTTCATATTATCAACTATGGGGAAAACACTGCATTCGAGAAATTTATAGATCAGGAGTTACTTGGGTCAACAGAAGAATCAAATTTATACAGGCAAAAAGTTTGATGTGTTGGGTAAAGAAGATTTTGGAAGCTACGAATAGTAATATGAATAATATCATAAACATAATAATTTACCTTATTAATGTTACTTAGTTTAGTATAATATTCTCTGACAATATAAATAATTTTTAATCGTCATTTATTTTATCAATATAAGTTTTTTAATCTTTTAATTTAAATTTTATATTTTTATTAATGATTCATTTGGTCTACATTAAAATATCAAAATTACGTTAAATTTGTTCTCTTTTTTATACATAATAATACAACTTTTAATTATGTATAAATGTCTAATTTCTCATCTTATCTTCACCAGTACATATAAAGATTTATATATATATATTATGAATATTATATTATTGTGTTATATTAATTAATCAATAAAAATATAAAATAATTATGCATTTCAATGACAATTAATTTATATATATAATTTGAATGAATTATAATATTATTAAATAATTTCTAATAATTTTCTGATAAAAAAATTATTGAATAAAAAGCATGTCATCAACAGGTGGTGGGTCTAAAAGTCATAATAATGTTGTCGCTTGACAGCCCGCATTAATGACAAGGGTACAAACAACCTCGCGTGCCCATTAAACTATTTAAAATACCTTTTAAGAATTTTTCAATATATATTTATAAATATTTATTATTATATAATATTTTATTTATTTATTTTTAATATTATATTATTTAAAATTTATAATTTTTTTAAAAAAAATATTTCTCGATACATACTTAAAATACATATTAGAAATCATAATATTAAATAAGTGTTTAAATAATATAAATTTTAATTTTTAATATATTTATTAATATTTAAGTTAATAACCCATTTTTAAAAAATAAGTATTTTGAGAGATTTTATTTTATTTTTATTTTTTGATATTTTTTTTAAAAAAAGGATAAATGTATTAATAATTATATTATCAATTAATTATATTTTTTTAAAATAATAATAAATTAATTTTATGGCTATTATTATTAAGTTTTAAATTACATGATATTAACTATATTAATTATGTAAATCTTATAATTAAAGAGCCCATTTCTTTCTCTTTCTCTCTTTTTAATTCCCGCTCTTCAATTTGTCAAAAAGCTGATTTCATAGAAACGCTTTGTTTCATTGAAATTTCCACGGTGAGATTTTAAATGCAGCATGGGACCGGAGCCACTTTCATTAATCTCATTTTTCTGTTTTATTTTATATTTTAATAATCACTTTTATATTAAAATTATTCAACATGAAATAACACATAATTAATAATCCATTAAAATAATTAAATATTATAATTTTATTTAATTTTATTATATTTTATCTGACTAATTATTTTCTTAATGAGTCTGATCTTTGATGAAAAAAAATATATTGATATAAAAAATAAAATATATTTTTATCATATAAATAACAGTTAACTATCATATCTGTGTGGGCTCAATGGGCATTTTTTCTAAATTATCGATGCACGGTTTTTTTTTTAAAAAAAGTTGAATTTTAAAAAAATCAAAATTTTGATTTATTTTTGTAACTCTCATTAAGAAATAAAAAGTAATAATAAATGAAAAAAGAATGCCAATTATAGTTTCAGGTATTACGACAATTTAACGATTCGTGAAATACATTTATTTCTTAAGATCTTGCATTTTAATCTCCACCGTCCATTTTTTATCGCTCAATTATAATTTATACGGTTAAAAGAAGCTCTATTTATTAAAGAAACTTAAGGGTTCTACTAAAGAATTCTCCACTAAGCAAAATGAGGTCGTCCTAGTGTTCCTCTGGGCATGGGCAGCGGCAGAAAGAATCTGGAAGAAAGCAATAAAGCAACTTGGAACGTAGGGCACCTCCCAAACCAACAAGCTTGATGTAGGACTGTGCCTGAAAATAAAGGTACGTTCAATCGCTTTGGAAGGTTGGAATACAAGGCACTTTCCCTTCAAAAATTGTCACCATGGAACAAATAGTCACGATTAGGGTAAGCCAACATCAATTCAATATTTACCACTTTGTGCGTTTTGAATTTGTGTGTGTCATACCGGTAGATTTTATGAGATCTATTATAACATTTGACTTTTTAATTTATATTTAATGTTGGGGTTCGATCAGAATATACACAATCCGACAAAGCGGATCAAAAACACGAATCTCACATCAACCGTGAACTACTAAACTTGTGAGTACAAGAAATATAATAATATATAACGTTTTTAATATAAAAAATTTTTTTTAATTAAGGAAAAAAATCACGGGATAAATTTTGAATAAATCTACTATAAAAGTGTCACTTATAAGAATCCATTTCAAAACCCATTCACTACAATTTCAAGTGAAGAATGAATGATTATAACTCCCTTTAATATATCAAATAACCTAACAATGAAAATATAATAAGAAATAAGAGTAACCAAACGAAAATACACTCTAAAAATCATCTTTTGAACAACGTATATAACATTGGCGATGAATGAAACTTAATAACCAAACGAAAATACACTCTAGAAATCATCTTTTGAATAACATATACAATATTGGCGATGAATAAAACTTAATTCAAATCTCTATTGGATATCGAACCTCTTCATCTTCTTTTCACTTTCTATGTACAACGCTCGTTGTATGAGAATGAGTTCAGAATTAACCCTAAAATGCATCAGATGCGTTTTATATTGCGAATTGCGTTCAAACACCAATCAGGCACACCTCAAACATAGGCACCACTAAAATTGGCACCTTAAAAGCACCTCGAGAACACCTCAAGCATACACCCCTTGAAATCTGCGACCGAGTTAGAGGCCCCCTTAGGCGTGACTCAAGCGCAGTGGCTCTTTGCTTGCTGGTCGCACATGCTTTACGCGCATGAACACTTCGATCCTCGCATAAATCTTACACGATCTTTCAACAACTATTCATTTATTGTGACACTTATTAAAAAAGTGACTAAAATTTAACATTTATGACATCATAATTATTATGTATTAAATAAATAATGATAATAATTGTATTTTAAAAATTAAAATCAAGTGTTCGGAGGCATAATGGTCAGCATTTGATAGGCACAAGAGAAACACATATGTATTTGAGGTAGAAGCACCATACTTGATGTGCACAGGAGAGTTATTTGTGTGTGATTTTGATAGAATGGGTCGCGCTTGTGTGTGTTTGCGTTTGGGCTTTGCCCCTGATGCACTCCTATCTGGTGCACACACTTCAATCTTTTTATATAAGGCCTTCGCCTGATTTTTAGGCTTTTATAAAGAGAAAGATAAAAGATAAAATAGAGAAATGAGAGAGAGATGAGAGGAGAGAAGGCAAGAAAAATGATCTCGAAATAAGTTTGTATAAATATTTGGTTTAAGGTAAGTGTATCTATTGTTACAATCTTTTAATTTTTTTAATTATTATTTGAATGTGTATATATATTACCCTTTTGCCTCTTTTGAATATTTGTTGTAGGTATATCTATTTTTGCCAATATTTGAATATTTGTTAAGGTTATATTTATATTTGAAATATTAGTTATAAAATTATAAATCTTTGATTGTACGACTGCACATACTATTTTCATATAAATATTTAATGAAAATTTTACTTACTGATATGAAATAGAATATTTACTTTTTTCTTGATTTAAAAAAATTTAGATATCTGTTATATAATATAAAATTAATTATTTTGACTAAATAAGAATTATTATAAAAAAAATTAATAATTATATTCAAACATATCCTGATAAACTATACACAATTTAAAAATTGAACCAATCATCCAAGATGAAAAAAGTGAAACTGTATTTCTTCCATAGACCCTAAGTATAGAGAGCCTACTTACAAGTATTGAATAGGAATATACCGGCCTTGGACTATTAAAAATATATATAGTCTGATCTTTAAGGTTGCCCTTTGATATTATCAATGCTTGAGTCACTAATAATTAGTTCTTAAGTTTTTCATGTGTTTTTTATATGATCTCTTAGTTTTCATATTTTTGAATTAATTTCCCATAGCCTTCCGATGTTTTTCATATGCTTGGTATGCTTTCATATATTCACACATTTCAAAAAATTCATAAGTTATCATGTTTTTGAATATATTTATCAAAAATTAAATATTTCAGATTTTTACGTGTAGTCATAATTTAATATCATTTATGAATATTTTACTCATATATATTCATATATTATATATATTTTTTATTAAATATTAGACTCATATTAAAAAAATTTAAAATCTATTATAAATTAGCAGGTTTAGATAACAATCAAATTGAACAGATAACCATTCAAAAAAAAAAATAGTTGGAATGTTTTAATTATATTTTTGGACTCGTAATTGTATTTGAATATTGTCCTTTAAATTTTGAATTTAAGTTTTTACTATATCATATTTAGGTTATTGGTAGATACTTTCCCGTATAGTATATTTTGGATTTGAGTAAGTACTATATATTTGGGTCAGATGGATTTAAGTAAGTACTATATACTTTCTCGTATAGTATATTTTGGATTTGAGTAAGTACTATATATTTGGGTCACACGACTATAGCATAGCCATCCTTGAGACCACAATCATATATTTTGTATGGTTTTGTTTGTATTATCATGCCTAAATATTGATTTGGGCCTTAATTTGGTTAAACTTTATTATGATGTTATTTTATTACCTTCTTGTTCCGACGTTATAACATCTGTAATCATTTTGTCTCCAAGTTATTATATTATTTTACAATTCAATAATCCACTTAAAAGTATTTGGCAAAATCCATTAATTAAACAAAAGTACGTTTAAGTATCTTGATTTATGCCATGGCATGAAAATAGTAAATGCCGCACATTGTTTACTAAAGTTAATATGCTTCAACCGATTGAATAGTAATGGCAAACCTGTATTCATGCTTAATATTTTTTTTTTTTGAAGAATTTGAAATTGATTTCTTCCCATTCATTTGTATTTTTTTGTTATTAATAAGAGTTATAGAATTTGTGTAAAAGACCCTATCTTAAGACACTTAAGATCAGAATATGAAGAGGAAGTTAATAAATCTCTAATTGTTCAAATCTAAAAATGGTTATTATGTAAATCTAGAAAAAATTGTCTCTTTATTTGTATTTTCTTCCATATATAGGATAGAAAGAGAAATGATTCTTTAATTATATAAATAAACTTCTTTTCATAAGCAATTAAGTTCATTAAGAAAATAAATTCTCTATTATATTAAATCTATTTTAATTGGATTATTTTTATGATAAAATTTGGTCTCAACTAAATTATATTTGAATCTTTTTATTTATTAAACTGAGATTTATTATAACTTAATATGTTCTCATTAAAGCTAAAACAGATTGGGTACTAAAAAACATTTAAAACGTATAAAGGTGAACCAAAGTTTGAACTAACGTTCAAGCCAATGGTTGAACGTTTGTGTGCGCTCATATGCAGTCTCAATAAATAATAGAATGGATTATAAACGTGCATCATTGGATCGTGCACATGCACTAGTAACATAATGGGTCATATATATGCATTATTGGAATGTAAACACATATAAAGTAATAGGTTGGGCGGTACACGAACACTATTATATCTTGTATATGTGTGTTAACGTCTAAGCCAAAATTCAAATGCCATTGTATAGAATTCATAGTTTTAAATTTTTTTTTCTTAGTTTTCAGTCTCGTCTGTAATAGACTTCTTATTTATCTGGCTACTACTTATGTGGAAAGAGGAAACAAGGAGACAACAAAAAGTGAGAGGAAAAAAGAGAATACCTCTTCTGTAAGTTGTGATCCTAAAAATAAGGTTTTCTTGTTATGAAATCATTTAACCTCCATCGAATATTTACTCCAAGCTTATAAGCATTTAGAAAGTTATTGATGGCTTAAATCATAGAGTTCTAAAAGTATTTGCTATTTTCAAGGTAGTAAACTCAAGTCTAAAAGAAGATTGAAAAATGACAGATTTTGTTGCTAGTAAGTAAATTTGAGTAGTTTTTCGATAGGGTTATACGTCAGAAGTAAGTTTATTAAAATTAGTGCATCCGTTCCATTTGATCTATAAATTAGTTTTTTATTGGAGATTTATTTTGATTAATTTGAGAAGTTTAGGATTTTACTTAAGAAATATTTAGTTGTTGAGATTTTCTTTCATTAACACATCTTATGTTAATTAATTTCTGCACTTTGTTGATTATGTATATTGGTTATACTGAATGAATAAGATTGAAATGTATATTTGTAATATCTAAAGTGAATATTTTTCACGTATACTTAATATTTTCATAATTTAATCTTCTACAATATAAAAGACTAAAACTAAGTTGTTAAGGGCTACTCAATTTTTCCAATTAGAATTAGAGCCTACCCTAATGTTGACCCTTTCAGTTAGATGACTTTGGATTACTTATTGTCGATTCTATCATGCTTCGACTAAAATAATCATGTCTAATAGAAAGTTTACATTAAAACATTTTTAAAATCATTAGATGAACATGTTTAGCTAAAAGTGGGGAGAGGATGGACTCCTACCAAAACTGAAATGAAAGACTTCCCCAGAGGCCTTGCTACATGGTCTAGCAATAAGTTTAAACATAGTAATTGGAACAATACATACATCCATCCATTTTTATAACAATCTCAACTGATGAGTCTTGACGAGTGTCTATGTATGAAATTATTAAAAAAATATGTGATAATTTACAAATCACACAAAGAGACTAAAATAGTTAAATTTTCAAGATAACAAATCTTGATTGGCATATTTGAAGAACTAACAATGAAATATGGTGCAATGTTTGACAAATTCCTTACCAAATCAAATGATGTAGTTAATTATATCTTTAATCTATGAGAGAAAATTGCTAAAAAGAAAAATGTCTAAAGAGTCTTGAAGTCTCTATCCGAGTAGTTTTGACCGAAGGCTATTATATTAAAGGGAGTAAAGATCTTAATAAAATAAAAATTAAAAAGTTAGTTTAATCTCTTTAAACTTATAAATTATTTCTCCCACAAAAGAAAAACAACAACTCTATTGGCCTATGATCTAAAAAGGGAAGCTGTGATGTATTTGTGGACAATGAGAAAATTACTTTCTTTGTAAAATAATTTTAAAAACTCAAATAAAATAAAAAATCTCATAAAAAGTCTAAAGACTTATCCAATTATAAAAAAAATAATGATAAAAAAATGAGCATAAGGATAGAAAATTCAAAGGCATCCAATGCCACAAACACCCAAATGTTCCCACATGTTAGATTGAATGTCTTAACTTTAAGTGAATGAGGACAAAAGCCTTGTATACCACTCTTTCTAATGAGAAGGCTAAGGAAAGTAAAAGTGAGGTTTTGGTTCTAGAAAGCATTCCAATTATATGACCATTATGTCTCGTGTTGAGAGTAACAATAAACCTATCTTAAGTCATGATAAAAAAATTTGATAAATTGGATCAGTCAAATTTGAATAAAAAAAAGACATCTAACGAGTTGCATCACAATAGTCTAATGATTAAATGAATAAATAATTTTTTTTTAAAAAAAAGTTAAAAACTAGAATGCAAAGATAAAATTTTGAAAGATTGTTTGTTCAAAAAGAAAGAAACTCTAAAAATATTATGTTGAAAATCTTGTTCTTAGTAATAAGATAAACTATTTTTAAAATGAACTCAAAAATACCAAGGCCTAATTTATAGTGTTCATAAAAAGTATGAAAAAATTTAATTATATATTAAATTTAAACAAAGGGGCTAAAAATAAGAAAGGACTTGGGTTCCATAAAACCAATTTTCAAGTGACTTACCTTGCAAAAAACTGTTTTCATACCACCAAATGAAACTTAGAAACAGAGGTGGGCACTTTGATTCAATAAGAAAAGAAACCAAGGCAAGCTTTTCCTTTAGTCAATCCAAGAGTAACTTGAAAAAGATTGGTGGTTGTCCCCACATGTATTGGCTGTGAAATAAGAG
This sequence comes from Nepenthes gracilis, assembly GCA_033239525.1. NCBI lineage: Eukaryota > Viridiplantae > Streptophyta > Magnoliopsida > Caryophyllales > Nepenthaceae > Nepenthes > Nepenthes gracilis. The sequence goes on along the minus strand of BSYO01000019.1, from coordinate 13,297,493 downwards.
GGCACATTTGCCCAAATTGTGTAGAGACCATGTGGAATCACCATCTCAATCAGCTTAGTAGTGCATCAAAATATTTTACTTTCTTTAGATCAAGACCTATTTGTCAACAATATGGTGTCTTTAGTCACATTCACTTATAGAGTCCTCTACTTTATTTCAGAAAACCCACCCAAAACTTTAATTTGAGAACTTGGGTGAATAAGGGTGACCGAAAGAAGATGACATCTTATTTGAACTCTAGGAAAATATTTAACAATTATAAGCACCAAATAAGAAAATCTCATGCTATTCTATCTAAGACAATGCATAAATAATTCTCTTATGTGCTTCACTTTCTTCAAGATTTGTCACTATTTGTTATTTTTGTGGCTCATTCGACCTTATTATTATCACCCTTCTTATTGAAAGTTTCAATGTAGGTTCTCCAGGAAAAAAAGCTTGCACATGAGGTGTTACACTTAATACAAATGGTACTTAGTTTGACTATAACTGTTAAACATGACTTTAAAGGAAATAGATTTAGTTTAATCTATATGTATTCAAGTTAACCAACCGGTTTTTTGAAGAAATAAATTTGAGTAAGCATGAAGGACTTGGGTTCTAAAGTCAAGGTATCTTGTGCTACTCTTAAGTAGCTCTCTCATATATTATACATATAAATTAAAGTGCATTTAGAGTAAAAATACGCAATTATATTTTGTTTTCAATATTAACTATTTGTTTAAAAAAACAAAAAATTGAAAATTTAAAAATTTTTTGATAATGGGATATTTGTTATATGCTGTTCTACACACATATTCACTGCATATACCATACTTTATTTATTGAGACTATGACTACTTTTATGTATTTTGAGCCAATGATCCTAAGTCTAATTGAACCACCTTAAAAGCGAATTTACCTTAAACTAGTTGAACATAAACTCTAAAATAAGCCACCAAAATATTGTTGATGAGTTTCCGGTCAGAATTCATACTAAAAAAGAGAAAAAATATTTAAAAAGAAAGGAGTTCCTCAATGCTAGAACGCTAACTTAATGAGAACAAAATATTTACAATGAGTTATAACTCCTGTTGATGTTTCATCACACGTACAGCACATTGTATGCATTATTCTCATTTATTTTGTTCAAATATGAGATTTTTGAATTTTTTTCATAATTATTAAATCTATAAAAAATTATGATTTGAAGAATAAATTTTTCGACTTCACTTATTATTGTCGATAATTTTAGTACTATTTTCATTATTATTTAACTCATCTTGCATCCCACACATATCATTCTAGTTGGGATGGTTTTTAATTAACATTCGAAATGAAGCTTGAAAGCAATTTTAATAATCACGGTCGAATGCCAACCAACTTATGTTGTACCACCAACCAACTGATATTCAAACGTCCACTCAGACAATCAAACACCACGAGGTCTTTAAGTCTCTCCTAAGAACCCTAATTGCATGCACAAGCCTCTTTCTCTCTCTCTCTCTCTCTCTCTCTCTCTCATTTGCTTGAATGGTGTCTCTTCTCCCCCTTAGCTCCTTTGATTTTCACTCATTTTCCTCGAATCTCTTTCAAAATTCGTAAGTTTACCTCATTATCTAATGAATCTAACTCTTCTCCTACTATTTTTCGTGGTAATCATCTTGATATTGAAGATTTTTTGTGTTTTTTTGTATAATTTTTAAATCTTCATATTTCTATAATTTTCATATTACTTTTGCATCTTTCTACATAAATATTGTTAAAATCCTGATTTGGAGTGTCTTATTCATTTTCAACCATACCAATTTATCTTAATCTAACTTTTCTAGTCTAATATGTACCTCAGTAGCTTTGATGTCCGAATGTCAACCATTTATACTTGTTTTTTTTTGTAGACAATCTTCAGCAGTGTTTTAATTTGGTCTATTTGACTCATTTTTGAGATGTTTCATAATATTTTGTACATATAACTTCAAAATCCATTACAAAGAAGGGTGTCCTTGAACGCGGAAGAGATAACTCAAGTGGTGTTCATCCATGATTCTAGTCTATCAATGTAGCAGAGCATTATTCTTTTAGTTTTAGTATTAGGAACCTATTATTGGAGCATGAGGTATCGCTTTGATCACTCCATTCCCATATCCTAATATTTATATTTCTAGAGTGGTTACCTCTAATCATAATTTGTTACCTTTATTTATTCCGCTAGGTTAAAAATTATATTTCAACATACACTAAATCAATCCTAATAGACCCAAGTTTTTAGTATATATTGGCAGTCAGACAATTTGAATCACATTTAAGGTGATTCAATACGATATTGGTCTTTCCTCTATAGCTTTCCTTAATTATGCTTACAAAGAGGAGATGATGCTATATGCTAAATAGGTATTCTCCAATCTATTGTGATGTCCACATTTCTATAATGGTTGTGGGACTATGACGAGCATGTCATTCACTAATTGTTTTATTCTTTATTGCATTCTTAACACGAATATTTTTTTTTGTGTCTTATCAATCGACTATTCCTTAGTCTTGCGCTTCATTTCTTTATGTTGTCCTTCAAGGTGTTGTCATAGATATCTTAATCATTATTTGTGAGCAAGTTATAAACACATTTGAGGACCCACAACCGTGACCCAATTTCCTTATGATTGCCTCATCCAGCGCCTTCTCTCTCCTCACTATATCAGCCTATAGTTCTCTCATGCAACCTATGACTCTTGAATTACCCATTGGCATAGTCACATATGTTCAAGGTAGATCCCATGCACTCGGTCAGGCCTCTCCTCTCGCTGATTCTATCCCTCCACTTTCCACTAGGAAGCATTTAGAGGTCCCTTATCTTCTTAACCTACTAGGTCTATTGACTCTATTATGGACCTTCTACATTAGTTGTAGTGTTATGACTTTGGTACAAGTATGTATAATAAAAACAATAGACACATTCAAATAATAATTATTTATAAATGATTTAAAACCCAAATAACTCAAATATTAGATTAAACATATTGTACCAACATTAAAACAACATGATAAACATAATTCAATTGCAGACATAGGACATGGTGGAACTAAACCGTGTTCAACCTCCAAATAATATAATAATCTGCTAAAATCTAAAATATTTATAAAGAAAAATATCCGACCAAATACTTCAAATATCACAATATAAAACTGCATAAATTATCCATCTAATACAGCATCTTAAAATATACAAACTATGAAACTCAAAATATACAATAATTCAATACACAAAATATCAAATATTTTTCAAATACAAATACAAAAATAGTAATGTAAATCTTCGTCAATCATTATTCCACATCTTGTAAGTATTTACGACCCGCTAATTTGTAAAGATTAAAAATAGTACAAATCATGAGTCTAAAATTATATATATATATATATATATATATATGTATATATTAACAACACAAATGAGACAACAAAAAAAAAATTATAAATCACATGTGAAATCTTACATGTCAAACTTTTCATTAAGCACATTTTGAATTATGAATTCGCATGCACAAATCATTATATATATGAATATCAAATCATGTAAACCATATGTAACCATCAAATGACCAAATCATATAATGTATCTATAGAACTTAAAAATCTAAAATCATTCAATTCAAAAATCATATTAAAACCTACAAAATTCAAAAGGTTAAAATATATCAAAATATAAAATAAGATACAAGTTAATATCCAAGAACCAAAAACCGGTGAATCGCATATCGACCAACAAAAACATTAAATTTTAAAGAATGTGTTACTCATATTCTCAATAATTTTAGATTAAAACACCACTATTTAAGACTCATATATTAACTGTCTACATAATTCTCACTAAAAATAGGGTCATATTGTAACATTCCCGGCGCATCCGCATGTAAATATTGTTCGCTTTGACCCGGGAGAACTTCGCGGCGTCTCCAAGCCTACAGGCCATAGCCTGGGAGAGTTTCACGACATCTCCAAGCCTACAGGCCTCAAGGTTTTCTCCTGGCGAACCCCCCACAGGCTTCCAGGACGCGTCTACAAAGGGGGAGGTGTGCATGCCCTTATAATGACACTTCATTCCCCTCCCCCAATCCAATATGGGACCTTACAGTTCACCCCCCTTGGGGACCCAGCGTCCTCGTTGGCACACTGGACTGAATCTCGGCTCTGATACCATTTGTAACGTCCCGACGCATCCGCATGTAAATATTGTCCGCTTTGGCTCGGGAGAACTTCGCGGCGTCTCCAAGCCTACAGGCCGCAGTCTGGGAGAGTTTCACGGCATCTTCAAGTCTACAGGCCTCACGGTTTTGTTTCTGGCAGACGGCCTAAGCCACCCCCAAAACCCGTCCACAAGGGGGGAGGTGTCCATGCCCTTATAAGGACATTTCGTTCCCCTCCCCCAATCCAATGTGGGACATTACACATATATTATTTTTTTTACCCGTAAAAAATAGGTTTGTTCTTCAAGTGTATTTAACATATTAGAACAAGTCTAAATATATACCATCAAAATCTTATAATGGTTCTCAATAAAAATAAATAAAAGATTATATAACAAATATATAAAACTTTTTCACCATTTAAAGAAAATGTAAATTCTGATCAAATAGCAAAATAAGGTCCTCATCGAAATGCTTGCACAGAATATCACTTTTGAGGTCAAATATACAATATTTCATGACTTTCGTTTATAATATTAACATATATAAATATAATCCTTTAAAATATTTACTTGTTCTACAAAAATTAAATAATATCTGCAAATGTATAGTAAAAGTAACAAAATTTTAGAATATTTAGTAAAAATACATGTATCCAAGTAATATTCAAAACAGTGTAAATGGTGATATACATGTATAATAAAACAAATATCATAAGCAAAATCAAAGTACTTCAAAAATAAACTAATGAACAGATTTAGACATACTTATATTGACCTTTACATCAAATAGATCTAATATAAAACAACTTCAAAATCTTTTACTTTCTCATTCTTCCTCTTTTTCTCCTCTTTATCTTTTTTTCCTATGCAAAATAATAGAACTCAAGCGAAGGAACCTATTTATATTCAATCATTACATAATGCCAAATATGTGTGCATCAAGTTCCACAGTCATAGACACAAGTTCACACGAGTGCCACATCAAGCGTAACGCAATCACCTATATTTTGCTTCATCTACGCTTGATCGTCCCTTCAAGTGCATCTCATGCACCATACTTGCTACCTAAATTATGCTTAAGTTCCCCTTAGGCGCATAATTACTGTCTCAAACACGCACAAATGTGAAGACAAGTGCCATTTAGACACTAGCCTAATTATCCACAATTTTAATTTTTTTTTAAAATTTTTATCATTCACTTATTTATCACGTTATCCTAAAACATATAATAATGACATCATAAATTATGTATGAAAAATCAGGCATTACATGTAGTTACAAATGGATTAGATATCTTTGTCGCAGTTAAAGTTTCAAATAACAATGTAGTAGCACATAGAGTAGGTCTTCGCTACGCTGGCAGATTTCTAAATTAGTGTTAGAGTTTTTAGACTAGAGACGTGGGTATCCAAACTAGGATGATCCATCTGGAGTTTAGAGCCGAGCGACAGACTCGATACATTCAGCAGGAAATGCCCAATAATGAGGTGAAGACTTCGGGTAATGAGAATGAATTTTAGGTAACTATTTATTGATAATTTGTACCAAAAAGGAAGAGATGTATTGTATTGTAACATATACCCAGGGTTATATTGTTATATTTTGTGAGAGTAAAATAATTAATATTTTTACTTATTATATTTGTATTGAGTATTGTTCTATATTTTGACTATAGTATTAGTTATGATGATATATTATTTTTGTTGCATTCTCAAATTCCAACCACCGTACGGACGAAAACCCAAATGACTCCTCGGGTCTTTTGGATGCACTCAAATGGAACCCGTGCAACACACAAATAATCTGGTTATCCTTTTGGATTGATGGATGTAATCCAGGAGGTAGAGAGAGAGAAGAAGAAAGGAATAATACACGAGATTTTACGTGGAAAACCCTCTCTTGAATGAGAGGGAAAAACCACGGGCTTTGGGTCTAGGAACTTGTTTTTACTATGATGCGCTTAGCTATAAAGAGTTTATAGAGTATGCTCCAGTCTTTCTCTCTCTTTTCCTTCTCTCAATAACGGTTAGTCCAGTGTAAAATATTGGACCCCCCATTTGGGTAAATAGTTAGGGTATTAATAGTCGTCAGACCCTCCTTTGAGAAGAGTCCACGTGGAGCTGGTTTGTGTAGTCGGCCCTACCACCAACTCTGCCAATCAAGCTTGCCGTGTCAGATACGTTGCGTGCATGTAGGCTTGTTTCGTGTGACGTTATTTCTGCAATGATCAGGCGTGAACTACTGGTCATCATTCTTCTTACAATCTGACAGGGCCAGTCACCAAACCTCAATCATGCCGACTTTGCAGGCAAGGTGCCATCCGAGACCCATTTTGGTCTGAGTGGACTTTAAGTCCATTACACTGCATGGACTCGTTCAAGAGCCTGGACCTCTTGGGCTTATTGGGTCTCCATGGTATCACGACCTAACTCTAGGGGTACGGATCTTAACAGTAGGCCTTGGATATTAGTACCCATCAATAGCCCCCCATGCCAAAGGGTCTAGGAACCTTAGCCCTTTGGTATGTTCAATGTCTGCGAAAATGTCTCAAGCGTTAAGCGAACATGTCCTTCTCTCTGGTAAATATCTGAGGATGCCTTTGTGAGACCAGTGATTTGATCAAATATTTGGAGGACTTCTTCAGACAATTATCCTGATACGGTCGCCTGGGGATCTCCTTCGAGTCTGAGATGATAGTGTGCTCTACCAACTGATCGCTGTTGACACACGCATCCGAGTACATCAATGTCCTTGGGCATGTCTGGAAACAGGAGTCCGGGACATGAGCCCGAAATGTCTGAGAGCACTCTGAGGCTCTTAGTCCGAGCAAAATGTTCGGGGAATTTTGAGATTAGTGGTCTTACCAGAACATCCGAGGAAATTTCAGATTTCAGCATTGTTGGGCCTTTCTAAGTGATAGCCGTCTTTGCGTATTTGTCCAAGATCCAAAAATGTCCCCAAGCCTTATGGGACCAAAGGCTTTGAAGAAGGCTTGTCCGAGAACTCTCTCTGAGTCTGAGAACATGGTGCGCGCCACCACTTGGGCCATCAAAGCGTATCAAACACGCATTTAATGCGGTGAACGTTGCCTTGGAAATGTAAGCCCACCATCCCTGGCAGTGTACGGGAGGTTAACGCGTGGCAAAGGCAATGATGGCGCGCACCTTTGAATTTTGAAGCCCTTCAAATCGAACGTTTGCCTTTCTGCCATTCATCTTTCTTCACCTAATTTTGAAAATTTGCAAGTCCTTCGAAGACGCTCTCTACAACCTCCTTTGTGCACTGTTCATCTTCCTGCCTTTCTCATATTTTGATGGCATCCGGCGTTGCAAATATTGCTTTCACCCTTATGGTCTCTCATCTCGATGCCATTCGTGCGAGGTACAATATCCCTTCTGAGATGGGGATCTTGGTACCAGAGCCCCATGAAAAGGCCTGCAGTCTTCCAGACGGTTTCATCACAGTTTACACAGTCCACCACAAAAGTGGGCTGCACTTTGACATGCCGCTAGACCTGTATCACATCTTGAGGGATCTCAAGGCACTTGTTGCTTGTCTTCATCCCAATGTCGTGAGGTACCTCATTTCTCTTTGTGTTTTTGTGTGTTTCCATCAGCAGACCATCGAGTCCTTGGCCGTGAAGGTGATTATGAGATTCACGCACGGCCAGGATTGGGTTGTCATTACTCCGCGTTCTGAGTTCGCAATGCTGAGTGGTGGCAACCCCAATTCTACTAAAAGGTGCAAAGATAAGTTCTTCTTCCTGGCAGTCCATCGTGTTTAGGATATCCCCAATGATTGGGGAAACGTCAATTCCAAGGACTGCCAGGATGCTACGTCTGAGGAGAGGGCGTTGGTGGAGGACATTGTAGCTCTCGCACAATCCAACCTTCTCAGGTTTTACGAGAACAGAGAGAATAAGTGGCTAAGGTCTGAGAACTTGGCTAAGGCTGAGTGGGCACCTCAACCCGGATACTCTGGCGCTCCTACTGACCGCCTGACCAAAAAGAAGAAGATGATGATTTTAACCACGTAGAAGAGTCTGAGGATAGAAGAACCATCTGAGCGCCCAAGGAAGAGTCAGCAGACTGAGTCCTCGTCCAAACGTCCTGCTATTCCTGTGGAGAGTTCCTCATCCGGTGATGACTAGGCTGTCATTGAGCGCCTATTCAAGAAAAAGGTTGCGAGGCCTGCCAAGCAGCCTTCTGAGGCCGTGGTCTTGCCCATGGAGTCTGCAGTGGCTCCTCCTCCTCTCACCAATTCCGTGCCTGAAATCTCCTCTGTTTTTACTAGTGAGGTCTCAAACTGGATGAACAATCTGTCTGAGGACATTGTTGAGGAGCACGCTGCGGGGGAGGCTGAGGCGACTCGAGTCGATGATGCAGTGGTGATGATTGCGACAACATACTCTGAGACTGCTGAGGCTGAGCAGATTGTTGCGACTGTAGAGCCCCCATGCCTTAAAATCCAAGTTTACAACCCGATGATGGTTTCACCTGAAGTCTGGGAGGAGGCCCTGGTCGAGGACGTCGTTGGGGCTCCAAGTGCTAATGAGGCTGTTGCAGCGCTTTCTGACACTACTGAGCCCCTAGCCCTCGATCTTAATTTAAGTGCTCCTACGTCCAAGACCAAGGTTGAGATTTATGTGGTATCTGCTGCTGAGCCATAAGAGTTCGAGACCGCTAGAGAGGAGAGCTTAGCCAGTGGCTCTCTCGTTTCCCAAGTATCCTATTGTCCTTCATTAGATTTTTAGTTTCTTATTTCCTACCACTCCTACCCTAACAATTTGGTTTCCTTTGCAATTTCAATAGCAATAACTGGCCAAAAAATTTGAGCGGCTCATTAGTGGTGTCACCCAAACTTGTTCTGACCTAGAGTCCCTAAAGGCCACTAGAGAGGCCAACCAACTCTTAGAAGCTGAGCTTACTGAAGCTAAAGAAAAAATTGCCTCCCTCGAGGACACTTTGAAGCTTCAACAGAGCCGGTACGGGTTTCGCCGATATAGGAACCCTCCAGTTGGAGGAAGTGTTGAAGATTTCAGTAAGGGTCGTGCACATAGTTCCAGCGCTGGAGGGTAAGTATTGAGACGACATTAACCTATGACGCTGAGTGATGAGCTTGCTACGTCCGCAATTCCTCACAGCCGTGTTCGACCCTCGAAATGCTAATACCACATGTGTAGAGGACTTATATGGCATCTCTGGGAAGGCATTTCCCAACCCTTCTCGGCCTGGGCCACCAAGTGATCCTTGTCCTTCTAGGTGGCCGGGATCTTCAGGACAAGCAGGGCCTTCTGGATCACAAGGATAGCAGCAACGGCATCAAGGAAGTCCTTCTTCTTAGCCAGGTACTTCTGAGAGCTAACTGTGGAGTTTTCTTTCTATCTTTTTTTGACACATGTATACTGTTGCACACACATTAGTCTTATAAATAAAATTCATGTTGTTTAAGTGCAAACATCTTGTTTGTCTTACTCGGACTGCTCGAGTGCGTGGTTCCTTCATAACATATTGTTAAAGAAGTTAGTCTTATACTAACTTAATGTCTAAACCTTTAGACCATCTTAGGCTGAAAATACTACCTCTAGGATCGTCGCATTCTTGCAATTTTAAGCCCCTTAAGTTTTTAGTTTAACCTCTAGGGTTGCTTAGTATCGTGCTAAGTTTTAAGTACGACCTCTTGGACAACTCGAACACAACCGAGTTTCAAGTACGACCTCTTAGGCCAATCAAACACAGCCGCATTTTAAGTATAACTTCTTGGGCCGCTTCAACACTGTCGAGTTTTAAGTATGACCTCTTAAGCCGCTTGATCACAACCGAGTTTTAAGTACAACCTCTTGGGCGCTCAGGCACTGTCGAGTTTTAAGTACGACCTCTTGGGCCGTCCGGTTACAGTCGAGTTTTAGAGTAAGTGAAAGAGTTGCTTTCACTTGATTTATGGGTAACCTAGGTCTTATAGATCAATGAGATGACATGCAATCATTCAATAAAATGCATGATAGGAAACAAGTTAAAAGAATTCATAATATTCACAAAATGTGTTACAAGCACATGGCATGATGCTTTTTGCCTTACCTAGGCATCTATACATACATTTGTTGATAATAGTTTTTCGAGTCGAGTACCTAAGTCCGCTGGTCTCTGAGGCCAATTCAACTTCTTTGGTCCAACTGGCTCCTTGGGCCTCTCGGGATGTGGACGTAAGTCCTCGGGTCTCCTGGGATAGTTCTGACTCTTGGCCAAATTAGCCTCTCAGATCTCTTGAGACGTAGGTCCAAGTCCTGGCCTCTAGAGCCAGTTTGGTTTCTCAAGTCAGATTGACCTCGTGGGCTTCTCGAGGGCTTAGGTCCTCGGACATTTTACCTGACTGTTGGCGTGTTCAGCTGTTCACCGCTGGCATGCGGTTCTCCGCAGTCTTGCCATGCTTTGAGCCCTCTGAAGCACGTCTAAGCTTTCTCGAAGCCTTTGAGTGCTGTCGTCCGAGCTAGTCAAGGGGATATCACGCTTATGACATTCCACCTCATGGTTGGTCCGCTTCACCATCTCCTACTATTTGGAAAACTTGTCCGGATTTTTGTAGGAAGTGGTTGAGGTAGCCTTGACTGATTAGCCTTTTGATCTCCACTTGTAGCATCCGGCAGCTCTCAGTGTGATTGTTGTCACAGTACTTTGTTTAATCGCCCCCATATGGGTTCTTTAACTTCTTAGGCCACCTCAGAAATTCTTCATTCTGGATTCGCCTCAAGATGTTGGTACACGAATCATTCAAGAAAGTCAGGTTTGAAGGCTTGCTCTTATTTTGAACAACCTGCTCGAATCTGTGCTACTTTGAGGATCCTTGGGAATCCTGATGGTCCCCGCTCTTTCTTTTTCCTTCCACCTTCCTTGGGTGGAAATCCTCTTCACCTTCTAGCTTCACTTCTTCGTTGGCTTCTTCTCCGAAGACCCGTTTCTAGATCTTCTTAAGTTTCTTCTTCGTTTGGGGTTGAGCCATTGCATTCTTCTCTTTGAGATAATTTCTCAACTTGTAAGAAGTTTGAGTAGCCTTGTGCTACGTGCGACTGTTTTCCTTGGCAAGGATCCCTTTGTAAACGGGTCCTTCCTAAAAGGTGGCTTTTCGATTGTAGTGAGAGTGACAAGGATCTGGCCTTTCTGGGCCCTCATCTTGGATCCAAGAATCCAGGTGACCTTCAAGTCGCCGTGGGACTTCGTTGCTTAAGGCAACCCGTGTCCCTGGATCTTCATGTCGACTAGCTTGTTTTTTGAGATACTTCTTTTCCTTCCCCTTTTTCTGATACGTTGGGGTCTAGGAAGCCTTGGGTGGCGTTCCCATTGACTGCCCGTCCAATTTTGAGCAAAGGATTTGGATGGCTCTTGAGAGATCGTCCACTTTTACCGCCAGTGCCTGTACACAAGGGCCTAGACAGCCACACAGCCTGCTACCAATTGGGAGACAGTTGCTACAGGATGTCGTATCTTGGACGGACGTACTGGCCTATGCTCGTGTGTCCGTCATTCTCTGACTTCTAAGGTTCCTCTGAAAACTTCTGAAAAATGTATTGACATGACTTTTAGTCAATTTTCATAGACGGCGTCAATATTGCATTCTTAAATTCTAGCCATTGTACGGACAAAGACCCAAATGACTCCTCTAGTCTTCTGGACGCACTTGAATGAAACTTATACAACACACAGATAATCTAGTTATCTTTTTGGATTAATGGATGTAATCTGGGATGTAGGGAGAGAGAAAAAGAAAGGAATAATACGTGAAATTTTACATGAAAAATTCTCTCTTAAATGAGAGGAAAAAACCACAGAACTATGGATCCAGGAACTTATTTTTACTATGATGCACTTGGCTACAATGAGTTTATAGAGTTTGCTCAAGTCTTTCTCTCTCTTTTCCTTCTCTCTATAACGGCTAGTCCAGTGTCAAATGTTGGATCCCCTGTTTGGTAAATAGTTAGAGTATTTATAGTGGTCGGGCCCTCCTTTGGGAGAAGTCCATGTGGGGCTAGCATGTGTAGTAGGTCTTGCCATCAACTCTACTAATCAAGCTTGCCGTATCAGATACGTTGCGTGCATGCAGGCTTGCTTCGTGTGCATTATTTCTGTAATGATCAAGCGTGTTCTATTGGTCATTATTCTTCTTGCAGTCTGATAGGGCCAGTCACCAAACCTCTTTCATGCCCACTTTGCAGACGAGGTGCCATCCGAGGCCCATTTTGGTCTGAGTAGACTTTAAATCCACTACACTACATGGACTAGTTCAAGAGCATGGACCTTTTGGACTTACTGGGTCTCCATGACATCGGGGCCCAACTCCAGGGATACGGATCTTAACAGTGGATATTGGGTATCAGTACCCATCAATTTTCAATAGTTTTTATACTAATTTATATTTAACGTATCACATATATATTTTAGTTGCGCCTGTTATACTGATAAACATGTATATCAAATGTTGCACGTCATCATTGTAATAGTCATGTCTATAGTGTCTATATATTTGTCATGTAACAAGCTCTAATATGCTAGCAATTGGAGCTCTTTTTTTTTCTTTTTTTTCTTTTTTGATATCATATAAGGAGTTTTATTACAAAATTGTCAAAGACAAAGATTGTTAGATTTATTTTAGTTGGTTTATTTATGTGATAAAGCTTAATTCCAATAAAGTTCTATTTGATTCTTTTTATTATTATGATTAAAATATGCTCACCAAAATTAAAAAAGATTGAGTATTCAAAAATATTTGAAGCGCACAAAGGTGAGCTGGCATTGGAACCAATGTTCAAACGCCAGTGTGCAAACTCATACGCAACCTTGATAAATAATATAATAGATCGCGCAAGTGCTATGTTGGATTGCGCATATGCTGCATTGCCCAATATTTTATTCGTGATTTACGACGTTAATATTATATACATTTGATCAAATTCAAAAATAATTATATAATATAAATTTGGAGAAAAGTTAGATTGAGGAGAATAAGCTCGGTAATTGTTTCCACCATCGTGTGTTTGGAATAGTAGTTATGCGCATAATAGGCGCATATGGGATACTCATGTATGGATTGGACTAAACATGTGGCACCTGAGATGCACCTATTTCAATTGTTATACGCAAATTTGATGGAAAGTTGGCACCAGACTTACGCCTAATGTGAGGCTCGTGGACTCCTATGTGTATGGTGCTTGATTCATACCTATCTGATACTCATGCGCCACTTTAGTATATATTATCTATGTGAAAAGGAATGCTTTCATTAACCTAACCAACATTCATGTGAAAAAGAAAGAAAATAAGCTAGAGCAGTGTAGAGAAAAAGGAAAAAAACTTCTTCTATTAGTTATAATGCAAAAGATAAGATCCGTAAATTGAATGTTTATATAATTCAGTCTTTTACAATATAAATGGATCAAAATCATAGCCATTAAGAATAATCTAATTTTTCCTTAATATAACAAAAAGTTTGAGATTGTAACTTGTAAATTTTAATGAATTGTTAATATATGTCATATAATGTGAGAAAATTCTAACAAATTAATTGTTTTACCCGCACTTGATTTCACTCTAAAATGCTTTAAATTACAAGGGAAATCATTTGTGACTAAAATAGATTTCCACAGTGAATAGGCCCCACTAAGGGGAGTCTTAACACAATGCCAAAATTTTTACTGTATAATCTAATAATTATATGTTCAAATAGTAAAATAGTCTCTTACATAATTTTAAATAAACTATATAAAAATTTAAATTAGTCTAAGTATTCTCTGGAATCCAAATTTTTTTCTCAACCATACAACCAATTTATTAAATTTTTCCGCCTAATCATATTTTCTATATATAAAGAGGTGAAAAAAATAAAAATTTTGGTATACTCAATGCTCTGATATTTAATGTGTTAGAGTCTAATAAACTCGGGCAGGATATACATATTTATACCAAAGTAAAAATACATAGAAATGACTATGTAAATACTGAGAATGAGATAAAATACGGTTTATTTTTCTTGTATGGGACATTAGATTTCACCATTTTGAGTTAGAAAAGCTGAGTAACATATCCTATTATGGTTATAATTGAAGATTTCAAGCCCTCTATTCCTAGATTTTTTTTCCCCCCTTCAATTTTAAAGGATATTTTAGTTTAGTGCTTATTATTGTATTTATTTTTTTAGTCATATTATATTTAATTTAATTTATTTTCTTTTTACATTATCAATACTCCCATCATCTTACTATTAATTTATTTATATGTAAGTTAGATCATGTATAATAAATTTAAAATAATTTAACCATTTTCAAGCACCATGCATAGCTAAAGCTTCGTGTGTAGGATTGTATTCATTTATTTATTTTTGTATGTTAGAACTAGTGAGCTTTTCTCCTTTTTTTTTTTTTATTTGTATTTGTACATATATTGATTTGGCTGGGAAGTTTGTCGGAAAATTATGCTCAAAATACAGCAAAAAATATAAAAAAAAATTATGATTTTAATAACTAAGATCATCCTTTTAACAAGCAAAATGATAAAAAAAAATTATTTACAAAAAGAAGCAAAATTGATGCGAAATGGACCGCTTATCTTTAAGATGATATACAGTTCAATTGTCTTATAAAAATATAATATTGTAATGTGTGTATTCATTAAATTCAATATTAAATTAGTAATGAAAAATGCTAAATTTTATTTAACTAGTTAAATACTTTTAATTATAATTAAATACTTTTAATTTTTCTTAAATTAATTGACCATTAATTAATTAAGAATTTCTATACATTATAAGTGACACTTAGTATTATATTATAGTTATCCTGATCAAGTAAATAACTATATATATATATATATATATGTGTGTGAATAACCTTTTTGTAATATTTACCTTATAAATTTAATTCTTTTATCTTTCTAAGTCTTGAGCGATTTAAGGGTATAAAAAATATCAACCCTTATTAAATTTATTCATATATATATGGCATATTTAAATAAAAGTTCATTTATTTAGAAACTCATTTATAAGTTATAAACTACCCTGGCCAATAATATAATGAATTATTAATTCAACAAATCATATAGAATATCTATTCTTTTTTGCTAGGAGTAATGAACCAGTTTCTAATCACACTTCTATCTACATATAATTTTTATTGTACCCAATAAATACCTACATATATCTAATTATTGGACACATATTAATAGTACCAAAGTATAATAATGCCAAGGTATTTCAAGTTTAAAATTCATTCATTCAACTAATATGTGTTGGATTTTTGTTAACATGCAAAATTTTTATACAAGAATGCATCAATCGAGTCAATTCAAAGAACTAATTTTCTAATGTTCACATGAATATTTATCATAGTGTTAATCACACGAGTGATCATAAGTTCAATTAACTCCTTCAACAGGTTAGTATAATATGAATCACTTTAATTGGATTACTAATGTCTTAATTTAATGATCTTACAGTTAAAAATATTAAAGAATAAAACTTATAAGTAATAATAGTTCGTGACTATGATCTCAACATAATTGTTGATGTGTTGCTCAAAATTAAAAATTTTATCATACAAATAAAATAATAAAATATGATAAATATAAAATTACCTTTTAATATAATTGAATAAGAATGTATATTAAGTGATGACTCATTGTATTGAATATGAACTAAAGGTTTCGCAGTTCAACAACAGGCTTTTTTAGGGCAATTTAAAAAATAATTTTTATTGGCCATATAATTTTTGGTATTTATCAAAAGTGAATGCACTTTTTCATGTGAGGGAGAGGAGAGAGAAATCACGGCAACCCATGAGTTCTCTCTTAGGTATCTTCTCCCTGAGTTCCCAACTCTAACCCTAATATTTTCAACTCTAATCCTAATTTATCCCCAAAATTTAATAACTCAAAAGAAAAAGAATTAATGTCCTCTTTAGATCCATTGATTGAATTAACCACAAATGATATTTTCTCTGAAACTAGTATTCTTGCTTATTTTGATGATCATTGATATTAAAGAAAGAGATTCGAGACTGTTCACGAGACAAAACCTCACGTGATTATCATGGTATTGAAGGTGGAGCAGACAATTCTTCCTCATCATTATACTCCTCGTTCTCTTGTTATGCATCCAACTCTTCCAAAGGTTTATTTATGTGGCATCCAATTAGTAAAACCCGAATCAATTTAGGACAATACACACTCTAGTGTGAGCATTTAGGAAGTTCCAATGTGAAAAACCACCTGTCATCGACAAAGATGGAAATTATATGGATCGGCAACCAATATTGCATAATAAATGTTGCAAAAATGTTTTCTGTTGGTTTTTTAGGCCATTGATACATACAAGAATTAGAAAAATAGACTTGTAAATAGTTGCCTATATCTGAAAAAACTAGCTAAGTCAAAAACTAGCTAAGTCCATACACTACCGTAGACCTTACGGCACCCTAGATGATGCAATATAGTCAACCTATTTACATTTGTATTTATACATCTACCGGTTGTGTAGCATGTAAGCTTGTTGGTTGGTTTCATGAGCAGTGTACTGAAGGTTTCCTCCTTGATCCTGCTCTCGCTTTCTAACTGTATTAACTGAGCCTTTTGGAGGTAGATCATGTAGAAATGCTTCAGCTTCATCCATCCTCAACAACCACTGAATTCCTTTACCCGTTCTTTTAATTCATCTAATTAATTGCTAAAATTTAGTGGTCCATTTAAATGCTGATAACTCTCTCATTACTATGCCCCATTATCCTCCTTAAAAGCCCTTTCGTTCACCCGTTCGGTGAAGGCAATTGATGGTTTTCCTTATAAATAATGTAAATTAGTTTTGTCCCTGACACCAAT
Organism: Nepenthes gracilis; assembly: GCA_033239525.1. Classification (NCBI taxonomy): domain Eukaryota; kingdom Viridiplantae; phylum Streptophyta; class Magnoliopsida; order Caryophyllales; family Nepenthaceae; genus Nepenthes; species Nepenthes gracilis. The sequence continues at coordinate 13,280,480 of BSYO01000019.1, read as the reverse complement.
TCTCTGCAATACATCATCTATAAGAGGAAAGGAGTATCCTGAAACTCAAAACCATCCAAAATCTATAACCCGAAAATAGAACAAGGCAAATGGCGGGAGGTTAGTACGTGATCCTTTATTCCGCTTTCATGATTGTTTATGTCACATAAATTGCTAACATTTGGTATCAGAGTGAGGTTTCGTGCCTCTTCCTTTGCCGTTCTATATTTTTTTCAATTTTTTCAATTTTTAAAAATTATTAAAGTTTTCATTTTGTGGTGATTCGGTGAAAACGAATGCCGAAAATCATTGAAAAATTTAATTTTTGATATTTTCATATATTTTTCATCAATTTTGGTGTAAAAATGGAGTTGTTTTAATTGGGTCAATTCGAGTTCGGGCAAGCCCAGCTGGAGGTTGAAGACGACTTAAACGGCGTCGTTCTGCTACAATGCTCGCATTAAATAAAAAACAAGAGGAAAGGATTTGGGCCATTTCGTGCGCGAGCCCAAATCCCGTGTCTGCTGCTGACGTTCCTCGCGTCTATCCCTGGACCGTTGGCGTGGCGGCCTGCCTGCGTGCGCGGCCCACATGCACGCCGGCCCACTATTGTAGCATTCTGAAAATTAGCTGAAAAATGCTGCATGCGTGCACGGCAGCCAGGACTGAAACCCAAGACCTTTTGCGTGGAAAGGGGCATGCGTTGACACTTCACGGAGCGCGCATCTTGTGAAAATTAAGGAACTTTAATTCCCTTTATACGTTATATATATATACATATAATAAATGAATAATAAATATGTATTATTATATAAAGGTTTACATTTATACGTATATATATATAAATATACGCGTATATATATATGTATATAATTATATTTATTGTTATATATAAATGTTAAAATATAAGGTTTAAAATATAATTATATATATATGTATATAATATCTAGTGATTAATATAATTTAATTAATTGGGGATTAGTCACAACGTCCTTAATTAATTAATAAAACTATATTTTATTATCATATATGGTGTAATGACATTAATTATGACTAATTATTTTTAATATAATAAAATTTATCCCACAGAAAATTTTATTATATTAAATTAATTAATCATGATAAAATATCAAATTATTTTTTTAAATTTGCCTACAAGGATTAAGAATTAAAATATAATTTGATAGTTTTATCATAAAATTGGACATGAATCTATTTGAATTAAAAATTTAGCCCACAGGTAATTTTTATATCAATTGATTCATGATGTATGCTTTATATTGGTAAAGCATAATTCTGTATTTATTTGTTAACCTCATTTATTATTCGTTAAATATGTATTTAATTTTTATACAATTATTCAATCTGTAAATCTTTTCGATATAAGATGTAAAATTTTTGAATTGAAAGGTGATAATTATAAAGTATGGAAGGAGAGAATTCTTCTTCATTTATGGTGAATAGATATAGATTATGCTATAAGGAAAGACGAATCACCCACTTTTACTGTAACCAGCACTCCGATTGATGTAACTATTTATGAATGATGGGAGCGATCTAATCGCCTTAGTTTAATATTTATAAAGACTAAAATTTATGTTGATATTCGTGGTTCCGTCGATCAGCATAATAAAGTGTGGGATTTACTAAAGGCTATCGATGAACAGTTTAAAATTTCAGATAAAGCACTTGCTAGCACCCTAATAATGAAGTTTTTATCTTTAAGGTTCACCGGTGTTAAGGGTGTGCGTGAGCACATTATGCAGATGATGGATATAGCGGCTCAGTTAAAAAATTTAGAGGTAAAAATATCCGAATCTTTTCTTGTGCATTATATTTTGAATACCCTTCCACCACAATATGGACATTTTAAAATCTCTTATAACACACATAAAAATAAATGGTCGATCAATGAACTTATTACCATGTGTGTTCAAAAGAAAGGAAGGCTCATGATGAAATAAAGTGAAAGCGTATTTATATTCAAAGAAGGAAAATTTAAGACTCAAGCCAAAAAGAAGGAAAAAGGTAAAATACCTCCTCAATCAGATATCAAAAAGGAATCCAAGTATTTCTTCTACAAAAAGAAGGAATACGTTAAAAAAGAATATGTCAAATACCAAAATTGGCTTAAGAAGAAAGGTAATCCATTCTCTTTTGTATGTTATGAATCTAATATGATTAATATTTCTCATAACACATGGTGGATTAATTTTGATTCTATAATTCATATTTTAAATTCCTTATAGGGCTTGCAAAACCTAAGAAAGTTAGTGGGCAGTAAATAAATTATCTTCTCCTGAAATAAGATGCGTTCACATGTGGAGGTCATTGAAACATACAAATTAATTTTGAATAGTCGTTTTATTTTAAATTTAGGAAAGACCTTTTATATTTTAAATTTTTTCATAAATTTGATATCAGTTTCAAGATTTGTACCTTTTAAATATTCCATTATATTTTAAAACATATCTTTCAGTTTATATTATAAGTCTGATATTATTGGGAATGGTATATTATCAGATAGTCTTTATTACTTGAACTTATAAAATAATACCTCTTTCAATCTTGTACATGTTGATATTGGCATTAAGCGATGTATTCTGGATAAATGTTCATCTATATTATGGCATAAGAGATTATGTCATATTTTTATTTAAAGAATAAAAGATTAATAAATAATGGAGTACTTAATACTCTAAATTTTACTAATTTTAAGACTTGTGTAGATTGTATTAAAGAAAAGCAGACTAACAAGACTAAAAAAAATGCCAATAGGAGTTCAAACATATTAAAAATCATACATATGAATATTTATAGTCCTGACATTGACTTATACGGTCCAAAATATTTCATCACCTTTATTGACGATTTGTCATGATATACGTATTTTTACTTGCTTCATAATAAAAATGAAGCCTTAAATGCTTTTAAATTATTTAAAGTAGAAGTAGAGAAATAATGTAAAAAATAAATTAAGATTGTGAGATCAGATAAAGGTGAAGAATATTGTAAAAGATATACTGAAGATACACAAATACCTAGTCCATTTGCAAGGTTTCTTCAAGAATATGGGATTGTTACCCAATATATTATGCTTGGTTCTTCGGACCAAAATAGTGTAATAGAAAGAAAAAATCGAACATTATTAGACATTGTGAGGAGTATGTTTACCAACTCCGATCTTTCAAAATTCTTGTGAAGTGAAACTCTTAAAACGACGGTGTATATATTAAATCGAGTCCTAATAAAAGTTGTCCCAAAAATTCTTTTTGAATTATGAAAAGGTTGAAAATCGAGTTTACGACATGTACACGTATGGGGATGCCTATCTGAAGTAAGAATTTATAATCCATATGAGAAGAAATTGGATCCAAGGACCATCAGTGGATATTTTATTAGATATACTGAACGGTCCAAAGGATATAGATTTTACTGTCCATCTCACAGTACTAAGATTGTGGAATCAAAAAATGTAAAATTTTTTAAGAATGACTTAATGAGTGGAAGAAAGCTATCCTGAAATATGATTTCTGATAATGATCATTTGATTTTTCAACATTTCATTTTAAATAATAGGTTGATTGTTGTACACAACACCCTCAAAATTAAATTGGTATTAAACAACCAAGTAATGTCATTCCACAAAATGCTAATATTATTTCAGTTGACCATAAAATTTTAGATTTATCTAAAATAATTATACAATATACTCCTATTAAAAATGATGATACAATATTGAGAAGGTCTTTTAGAATGAGAAAGTTGACAATTTCTAGTGACTTTATTATATATTTATAGGAGTCTGACTACAATATTGAAGCCGAAAATGATCTTGAAACGTTTTCACAAGCAATACGTTATAATGAATCACAATTATGGTATAATTTCATGAAGAAAGAGATGAATTTTATGAGTTACAATGGAGTCTGAAATCTTATTGAGTTGCCTAAATGGATAAAAGTTATAGGGTATAAATAGGTCTTTAAGACAAAGAAAAACTCATTAGGCAATATCGAAAGATATAGAAGAAGACTCATTGTTAAAGGATATACTCAAAAAGAGAAAATTGATTACACAGAGACTTTTTCTCCTGTATCTAAAAAGGATTCTCTTCGTATTATTTTGGTATTGATTACTCATTTTGATATAAAATTATAACAAATGGATGTGAAAATAGTATTTCTAAATGGTGATCTAGAGAAAGAAGTTTATATGAAATAGTCAGAAGGATTCTCCTTTAGTGATGGTGAGCAATTGGTCTGCAAACTCAAGAAATTCATATATGGATTGAAACAAGCCTCCTGTCAATGGTATTTAAAATTTAATGATGTTATCTCTTTATTTGGTTTTAAATAGAATATGTTGGATCAATGTATATACCAAAAGGTCAATTGGAGTAAGATTTGTTTCCTTATTTTGTATGTGAACGATATTTTACTTGCATCCAATGATAAGGGTTGCTATATGAAATAAAATAATTTCTCTTTAATAAATTTAAAATAAAAGATATGGTTGATACATCTTATATTATTGGTATCAAGATATATCGAGACAGACTACGATGTATTTTAGGTTTGTCTCAAAAGACCTATATCAATAAAATTTTATAGAGATTTCGGATGAAAGATTGTTCACCAAGTGTAGCACCCATTGTGAAGGGTAATAGATTCAATTTGAGCCAATGCCCAAAAAATGATTTTAAACGGGAACAGATGAAAAACATTCCATATGTTTTCGCTATTGGAAGTTTGATGTATGTTCGGGTATGTACAAGACTTGATATCGCATTTATAGTTGGAATATTTGAAAGATTTCAGAGTGTTGCGTCTAGAATAAAGTCCGAGCAACATAAGAGTTTAGTTTGGAGATTAGAGAAAGAGAGATCGAGACCAGTTTTACGTGGAAAACGCCCCAAAATGAGGAGGAAAAACCACGAGGCTTGGAGCTTGAGAAAGATCTTCACTATCGTTGAATGGTTGTGTACAAAATACAAAGTAGGGAGAGACCCTTTCTTTTTCTTCTTTTTTATCTCTTTTTCCTGGCTAGGGAGCAAGATCTCGGAAGATCCTTGGTACTCAAAGTGATGTCCAGAGAAGACCTTCAGGATCCTTTTCTTGTGGGCTCTAAGTAAGTATTTATAGGGAAAAGTGGTGGTTGAAGTGCCCACGTGGCTACCGGTGCTGCGCAGGAGGTCATCCACTGCTGCCGACACGACCATGTCGTGTCGTATTCTTGTGAATCTAGCTATGCTAAGCGGTCTTGACCGCCATACCTTGTCAGAATGTCACCCTTGAAGCGGCAAGGCATGTTAAGGTTTTGGTGGCGTGGCCGCATAGGTTGCGTGTTCTTTCTTTTGTGGTTGTAAAACATTCTCGGACGTCCCCTGGAGAGTCCTCATCCCTTTCCTGGCATTTCTATCCTTTGGATGAGTCCGCGTACTATATCCCCCATGTGCTTGTTTTCGGATGGGATAAAAGGGTTCTCGGTCATTGATGACTGTACCGCTGACCGGCTAAAGGCTTTTGGGGCCCATTGTGGAATGTCCTGGGCTTTTTTACACCTTTCGCTAAGACAAACTGGCAACTTGGGCTTCTCGGGCCAAGTACTCGTCCTCTCGCCCATTCTTTTCAGGACCCCGGGTATTGGTACCCAACACTAGCCCCCATTTCAAGTCTCGACCGTTTGGCATGTCCTCGTTTTAACCTTCCTTCCTGATGGCATTTCCCATGAGAATCCGCCCCTGCGCATAATGACCGTCCGAGGAATGATGACGCTTGAAGGCCCATCTTCCAACTTAGTCCGAGATGTATTGTGTCCTCGGGTTTACGGCCAACCAATATTTGAAGCAGTGATGTCCGGGAACTCCTTTGGGTCCGAGGATTCGTTGCGCCGCCGTTTTGGGCTTCTGCAGAGCATTAAATGCGTGATTGACAAGCGATGTACACCTTGGGAAGGCAAAGGTCATTATTTCCTGCTGTCGAATGTCCGGGCGACGCGTGGCTAGGGCAATGATGGCGCCCTTTCAAATTTTTAAACCTATAAATGGTCTTCCTCCCTCACAAAGCCGTTTCTGCTCGTTTCCCTTTCGTTTTCTCTTCCTCGCGTTGTTTTCCCATTACAGTCCCTTGTGCCTTTTCACCTTCACCTTTCAATGTCGAGGCGTCCTGAGTAGAGAGATTGCTTCGATGACCCTTGGTAAGCTTTCGAAGATTCGAGCTCAGTACCATATTTCGGAGTCCGCGGGCGTGCTTATTCCGGGAGCAGAGGATAGGGCGTCGAGCCCTCCAAACGGCTTTATCACCGTTTACGAGGTTCATCTTAAAGGAGGGTTGCGGTTCCCACCGCCAGAAGAGCTTTACGACCTTATGAGGGCTCTTGGGGTTCCTTTCGCGAGACTTCAGCCGAACGCCATAAGGTACTTAGTCTCTCTGTGCGTTTTCTTGAGGTGCCATAAGAAACTCTTGAGTGTTACCACCGTCAAGGTTATGTTCCGTTTCACATAACCTCGACCGGATTACCATGACCCGCGTCCGGATTTTCACCGATGTGTGGGGGCAATCCCGCTCCACTAAACGGTGGAAGGGCAAGTACTTCTTTCTCGAAGTTCACCAGAATGGGCCATCCCCGTTGGTTGGGAGAAAGTGGCCAGCAGTGGTGTTCTGAGCCTTCGCTGGAGGACAGGGAGATTGCGAAGGAGTCCACGGACTGGTGCTCGCCCACCTTGGGAGCATTCATGAGGACAAGCGCACATTTGGTTGTCGCCTTTGAGAAGTTTGTTGATGCCAAGTGGGAATCCGGGTCGAGTCTTACGTGCTTCCATCCAAGAAGTCCAAGAAGAAGAGGTCGACGGGGAGTACGCGGCCTTTGAGGATAGGAAGTCCGGCCGGACGTCCTGAAAGGAGCGCAACGACCGAGAGCTCAAAGCGCCCGGCCGCCCTTGTCGAGTATGCTTCCTCTGATGACGATGACGACGATGCTTTTGACGTCGTAGTTGATGATGTGACTGCCCCTCTTTCCAAGAGGGCGAGGACTGTTACTTTGCCGGAGTCCTCGGAGACGGAAGGTCCTGCCCTTACGTCCTCATCTGGTCCTCCTGCTGGGTCCTCGGAGTCAATTCCCCCTTCTTTGGAGATCTCGGGCGTCCAGCCCCCTTGTGATGATCCAGTTCCTGTGGATTTTTCCTCCGAGGACATGGCTGGCGTGAGCCCCTCTGCGGGGCGGAGAGGGAGACGACTTTCGAAATAGTCCGAGAGGAAGTGGAGACCCTCGTGGCTGGTCTGGTGTCCTCGGATCCTTCTGAGCATCCCGTTATAGTCCAAGTTCGTTCTGGTGGGTTTTGTGAAGAAACTGAGGAGGAGACGGCGGCGCCTCCTATCGAGGCCTTAGGGCGCCCACTGCCGATGCCCCTTTATCTCGGTCGGAGGTCTTTCTATGGTGCCTGTTTGTGAGGCCCAACCGTCCCGAGACCAGGGGGAGGCCACCGTGAGCGGTGACCCCCTTATTTCCCATACCTTCATCGTTTTTGAGTATTTTGGCCTTCTTTTTTTCTTTCTTGCTCTCACGGTTTGCTCTTTGATGCGGCTTGAATGTGGTTGGAAAGATAGCCTCCAAGATGGAGGCTAGGACCAATGAGGTCGCCAAAGGTCAAAACGGAGCTTGCTGAGGCGAGAAGTAGGATAGCCTTGTTGGAGGAAACTGTGAGGCTCCAGCGGGACCAGCATCAGGTGCTTCAAGACAGGCTCTATTTTCTGGAGGAGAAGTTGAGGTCTTCCATTCCGTCCGCGGAGATTAGGGCTGCACTGGAGGGCAAATACTGGGACGGCGTCAACATGTGTCGTCGAGTGTTGCGCGTGATTCAGCCGCGGTTCCCGACTGCCCTTCTTGACCCACGAAACGCCAATGCCTTGACGGTAGCGGACTTATACGGGGTTGACGGGAGGCCCTTTCCCAGCTCTTCTCGGCCCGGGCTATTGTGGCCTTCGGATCAGCTGAGCCCCCAAAATATAACAATTTCTCTCGAGAATGACATCTTAGGATTTGGATATGTATTTTTCTTCTTTTTGTCACTTGATGTACATTTTGTTTAATAAATGATCATTCTTAGACGATTTCTTGTTGTGTTTGCTTCTTCTATCTTTCGTCGTATTCGTTGAGGCTTTGGCCCTTAAGATTGCTTGAGATGAAACTGAGTCCTTGAATTCGACCCTTTGGGCCGCTCGGACGGAACCGAGTTTTTAATTACGACCTCTTGGGCCGCTCGGACGGAACCGAGTTTTTGATTACGACCTCTTGGGCCGCTCGGACGGAACCGAGTTTTTAATTACGACCTCTTGGGCCGCTCGGACGGAAAAAGTTTTGATTTACCTCTTGGGCCGCTCGGACGGAAAATTTTTTATTACGACCTCTTGGGCCGCTTATAAAATTTTTAATTACGACCTCTTGGGCGCTTGGACGGAACCGAGTTTTGATTACGACTTCTTGGGCGCTCGGACGGAACCGAAGTTTTTTATTACGACCTCTTGGGCCGCTCGGACGAACCGAGTTTTTGATTACGACCTCTCGGGCCGCTTCATTATATATTTTTAATTACGACCTCTCGGGCCGCTCGGACGGAACTGAAGTTTTGATTACGACCTCTTGGGCGCTCGGGACGGAACCAAAATTACGATTGGCCGCTCGGACGAATCGTTTTGATTACGACCTCTTGGGCGCTCGGACGGAATAAGTTTTTTTGACCTCTTGGGCCGCTCGGACGGAACCGAGTTTTTGATTACGACCTCTTGGGCCGCTTTGACGGAACCAGAAATTTTGAATTTGTCGTTGATGAGGGAGTCTTGGAGCAGTTCTTGATGAACACAACGAATGGACGTTTTTATTGATGGGTACGTGTTACACCGCTTTGGCCTCTAGGGCCTTCTTGAATTCTTCTTACATTAGTTCATGAGCTCCAGTCTTGGTGGTCCTTTTCTTTGCTCCCTTGGGTCTTTTATCGATCATGTTTAGTTCTTAAAATAAGAAACGAAAAACTCGGCCTTGCCTCCGGGAGTGGCGTGGCCGGTTGTATCCTGGTCCGGGGCCGGGCCCGTGTCGTAGAAAGATGGCCTTCCGCCACTAGACGATTGATCTGCTCAAAAGATGCAAAAATCGGTGTCGTGGGCCGTGATTACAATGGTAATGACTTATTCCCATTGGTCACCTCCTTCCGGGTTCTTGAAGGCCCCGGGCCATCTTAGAACTTCGTCCTTGATCCGCCTCGGGATGTTGGTGATGGAGTCGGTGAAGGCCAATGGGCTCAGTGTTTTCTTCCCCCGAGGACCATCCGCTCGGTATTTCTTTGGGTCTTCCGTGGGCGCGCCCTTCTCCCTCCTTCCTCCGTCCTTGGGGGCAAGGAGTCTTATATTCCTCCGCCTGAGTTGTATATGGCCTTGTGTCCAAAGACAGCTTTCTAGAGCCTCTTGTTCTTGATGGGGCTTGGCTCATAGATTTCTTCTTGTTGAGGTAGTCCCTCAACTCACCGGGAACTCGGGCCTGCATCCCGAGATTGAGTGGACGCGAGCTCTTAGGGTGTCTTCCTGCAGTCTCGCTTCGTATTTTCACGTAAGGTATGGATGGTTCTTGAAAGGTTATCCACCTTTTGTTCTAGTCTTCGCATTTTCCTTATGTTGCTTGACAGAGACACTGCCAAAGTGCTCATCCTCTCGGGCGGACGTGTCTCTCCCCGCTCATCATCTTTTGGGCGTTGGCGGTTGTGGAAGAATAAGTGTTTATGTTGTTTTGGAAGGGTGAGAAGTTTTTTAGTCCTCTTCCCATTGACGGCGCCCGATGTTATTTTGGATTTTGGGTCCGAGCAACATAAAAGTTCTTTGGAGATTAGAGAAAGAGAGAGATCGAGACCAGATTTTACGTGGAAAACCGCCCCTTAAAATGAGGAGGAAAAACCACGAGGCTTGGAGCCTGAGAAAGATCTTCACTGTCGTTGAATGGTTGTGTACAAAATACAAAGTAGGGAGAGACCCTTTCTTTTCTTCTTTTTTATCTCTTTTTCCTGGCTAGGGAGCAAGATCTCGGAAGATCCTTGGTGCTTGATGTCGAGAGAAGACCTTCGGATCCTTTTCTTGTGGGCTCTAAGTAAGTATTTATAGGGAAAAGTGGTGGTTGGAGTGCCCACGATTATTGCACCAGGAGGCTGTCCAGCACCCATGTCGTGTCGAGGCATTCTGGCGTGTGCGGGAAGCTAACGGCTAGTGGTCTTGATCGGCCATACATTGTTAGGAATGTCGACCTTGAAATGTTATAAGGTTTGGTGGTGGCGTGACGCATAGGTTGCGTGTTCTTTCTTGAAAAACATTCTCGGACGTCTGGGAGAGTCCTCGTCCCTTTCTGGCATTTCTATCCTTTGGATGAGTCCGCGTACTATATCCCCCATGTGCTTGTTTTCGGACGGGATAAAAGGGTTCTCGTATTGGTAATACATCTGTGGCTAAAGGCTTTTGGGGCCCATTGTGGAATGTCCTGGGCTTTTTTACACCTTTCGCTCAGACAAACTGGCAACTTGGGCTTCTCGAGCTAAGTACTCGTCCTCTCGCCCATTCTTTTCAGGACCCCGGGTATTGGTACCCAACACAGAGTAATTCGGGTATGGAATACTGAAAAACTGTTAAGAAAGTGATGAGATATCTCCAATGTACCAAAGACTACATGCTTACATATAGACGGACCGACGATTTAGAAGTATTGGGGTACTCCGATTCAAACTTTACTTGATGTGTTGATTTGCGTTAATCAACATCTACTTACATATTTATGTTTTGCCGGTGAAGTAGTATCCTGACGGAGTGTAAAGTAGAGTTTGATTGCTATTTTCACTATGAAAGCTGAGTTTGTTACTTATTTTGAGGTTACAAAGTATGGTGTATGGATGAAAAATTTCATATCTAGGCTTAGAGTGGTTAATTCCATCTCAAGGCCATTAAAAATATATTGCGATAATTCAGCTGCTATTTTTCTAACTAAAAACAATAAAAGTAGCAGTCGAAATAAACATATCGACATTTAATTTTTAGCCATAAAGGAGTGCACTAAAGGAAAAAAAATTGCTATTGAGCATATTAGCACTGAATTGATGATCGCTGATCCTTTGACAAAAAGCATGCCACCATTGAGGTTCAAGGATTTTGTAACAAGAATGGGGTTAAATTTTATTTTATAATTTTTATGGTATGGATAATGATATTTAATAAAATTTCTATTTATTTATTATGATATTTCTTAAAATTTTGTGTACACAGTTGATTTGAGAATATCATTAATTGTTTGACAAAGAATAAATAAAAGGTTTATTCATAAAGTAACGTTATCGAATACGGGTACGTCTTAAGAAATGTAATATATTGTAATACATGAAAGATATTACTCATTATTAAAGGACTTATCGCCATGATTCATATATTTATTTCTTAAGGTTGAGAATTGATGGGTTTGGTTATCATATCAAGTAAAATATGGACCAAGTGGGAGAATGTAAAAACGCTTCAGCTTCATCCATCCTCAACGACCACTGAATTTTTCACCCGTTCCTTCAATTCATCCAGTTAATTACTAAAACATTAGTAGTCCATTTAAATGCTGATAACTCTCTCATTACCTGTACCCCATTATTCTCCTTAGAAGCCCTTTCGTTTACCCGTTCAATAAAGACAATTGATGGTTTTGCCTTATAAATAATGTAAATTGGTTTTATCCCTAACACCAATTCTCCACAATACACCGTCTATAAGAGGAAATGAATGTCCAGAAGTTCAAAACCATCCAAAATCCAGAACCCAAAAACAGAGCACGACAAATGGCGGGAGGTTAGTACGCTATCCTTTATTCCGCTTTTATGGTTATTTATACCACATAAATTGCTAACAGATCAAACATACAAGAAACATTCTAACATTCTAATGCAAAGCTACAGGTCAATATCAGCAAACAGCAGGTAAACAGTTTCATGGAGTTGGAATACCATCCATGATGAATTCATTTTGGGAGTTACACGTTCCATGTTGGGTCACTTTATCATGAGTTTTTTATCCACCGAACAGGTTTCTCATTTCAAGTGTTGACAAGGCTTTTCACGTGACGTTTAAGCAATGTTCAGCTTATGCAAAGTCCTTCTAAAAGATTCCATATGTTAGCTGTAGGTTGCTAGCATCCAATATAGATCTGATTTGTATTTCATTTGTTAGGTTTTGGTCATTCACTTATGAATATCACAATAAACAGATTGTCATTGGAAGTACACACGATGTTCACACGGGGCACACTTGAATGAAAATGTCGATAAAATATCACATGATACTCATACAAGTATTAATCGAGGGTCGGTCGAGTGTTGTCTGAATGGTAAAAGATGTTGAATGGTTGAACAATGTTCATACAAAAGTTGACCAATGATTGATTAAAGGTTAGTGAAGTAGGGCATGATTGCTGCCCGAGGGATGCACGTGCGCTGTTTGTCTAGAGGAGTCGTGCTGTAGGCACGCCAAAAGAAAGCATGTGTGTGCTTTGTCTAGAATAATTGCACCCATGTATGCTTGGAGGGTGCTCATGTGCCTTTTGTCCAAAGAGGTCGCACCTAATTAGTGTTCGTGTGCCGCTTCTAATATAAAGTTATGCCTGATGCAATTTTAAAGTGTCCGAAATCATTTTCCCATATGAGGAGTGTCACACGAAAAAGAAAAAAAAAGAAAAAGAAGATGAAAAGATTCGATACCCGGTTGAAGCCTGATTTGAGCTCCATCTTTTGCCAATGTCGAATACATTATTTTAGAGTTAATTTTTAGGACATATTACTATTTAATTGTTCTTATTTCTTAGTATTTTTTCTCTTGTAAGTTGTTAGGTGTGGTGATGAGGTTTATATTCAACCATTCTTCATTCGAGATTGTAGTAAAAGAATTTCGAATGGTTATTTGTAACCCGACACTATTATTATAGTAGACTTATTTAAAATTTGTCCAATAATTTTTTTCTTAATTAAAAACAGCTTTTCACGTTAAGAATATTATACATTATTATATTTCTTATACTCATAAATTTAGTGGTTGATATTTTACAAGATAATCAGATTTATTTTGCTGTGCTGGGTTGTGCGTATTTTGGTCAAATCCCAACATCATCCTCCAATATTATAGTATTCTAGTTTATATAAGTGCACGTATTATTGTCTCAATTATATTTTTTCTCGTTTGGTTACTAGTATTTATATACCTATAATGTTATTAATTACTATGTGTTTGAGGTTATTGATAACCAATTTTTTACGTGTGTTATCGATGTGAAGAGAGCAATTTGGTGAAGATTATTTGTAACCAAATTTTGGTATTCCAATTCCTTTGATAATAACGAGAGGGAATGACTACCGAATAAGAATTCTGTCAAAAAATGGCAGCCAACTTATGGATTTGCAAACAATCACTCAAGAAATCACCAAATGGAAGGTCCCCGAAAAGAACATCAGATCATTATCTATTTGAGCTAGAAGGTCAAGTAATGTTTATTGTTTCTTATCAATCTCACTAGAGTTGAAAATTGGGAGATCAATTGCAGAAATTGCTCTAATTCAGTTGAAGTTATATTAATCTTAATTTGGCTCTCTGTGTTGGGATCAAGGGACCCACTTGACACTGTCAATTACCTTTTCATTGAGTCACAAAGACGAGAAGCACATCAAGCACACAAATTGTATATGTAATTTTGTGTTGAAATTAATGAAAAAATCACAATATTTGATTTTCAAAAAATTATCTTCACTATTTTAAGATCTGGTTACAAATAGCTACATAAGACATCCCTTTCACAATAATAGTTTGTGTGAAGAACATATCACCACTAATCTTAAACATATTTTGATTATCAGCACTGCAAGTGTATAAACCCTAACAATTAAATAAGAGAATACAACCAAAAAAATTAATAACCGATAGTAAGTTCAAAAAAGAGAGCAACATGCTGGAGATTACTGAAGAATAAAGCCCAAATTAAATCACAAATAAATATCCATTGCTTCCGGTTCTGCTTTTCTTACTTTGTTAGAATGTTCATATGAGTCAAGTATAGCCAGAATTTGACCTAAAATCATAACATTGATATTTATATCAAGTGCAACCGGTCTGACAACTATCATGCTACTTACCAGCAACCAACCACATCCTTCTTGAAAGCACTACTCAAGGCCCTAACTCATGACTACAAATTCAACTTTGGTTATTATGTCTGATTAATTATCATCTTAATTTTATCAAGTGTTACTACTCCAAATCAATAACATTTACTATCCAATGGTACTTAACATCTATATGCTTTACAATAAATTAGTTGGCAATCTCATATATTATATAGTCACGCGACCCGACTAGACCTATGTTGTGCATATAATCAACCAATTCACGGCAGCCCCTCAATCTTCTCACTTTTAGCTATTTACATATCTAACGACATGTTAAAGATACATTATTTTATGGATTATATTTCTCAAACAAACCTTCATTATAACTGTATGCAATCTCCATTTGCTAATTAGATAGGAATTTTAACTAACTATTGACTAACTATAGGTTATCATTTTCTACTAAGAGATTCCATCATATCTTGACAAAGTAAGAAAAAAATAGTAGTATCTCATTTAAACACAAAGGTAGAATATAGAGTCGTAGCCAATACCCTAACTAAACTTATTTGGCCTCAATGGCTCTTAGCTAACGTGGGTATTCATTACTTCAAAGCTACAACTATTTATTGTGATAATCAAAATGTTATTTAGATCACTCATAATAATATCTTTTATAAACATGCTAAATATTCTAAAACTGATTGCCACTTTATTCATTAGCATCTACATCCGTAAATAGTTTGTATTTATTACATTCTCTCTGCTGAACAACTTACTGATGTTTTTTCAAAGTCATTCTCTAGGGTGACTTCATAACCTCCTTTCAAACTCAAATCGGTATCTCTTAAACTATCTTGAGTTTGAAAGGGGTGTTATGGATACATTCTATTGTGATACTTCTCTAATTTTATATAGATACTAAAAATAAAATTAAACTTAAGTATAGGCATAATATTCTGCAAAATTACTTTAATTATGTCTTTGTAGCTATCTTTTTATATATTTATAGTCTATATATTCGCACAATGTAAAGTATTTAAGATATGAATAAGAAATATAAAAATCTCTATTCTCTTTAGAATAGAATAAAAAGAAAAAAATGCTATTTATCCCATATATCCATAACTCATCTCTAAATATTTCTATACGTGGGACCTATTGAGATTTGAATAACAATATATGAAGAGTAATAAAATGGATTTCATATATAGAAAGGAATTGTAAATAGGTTGTAGGGGTTGAATGTGTAACAACATTTATATATGAAGAGTTGTCAATCAACTATACATCTAGCATTTGCTTATACAAATTATAAATGCAAACAGATTCGTGAGAATGATATTAGATATATCGTAAAATCTCATTTGATAGTGTTTTATACTAAAAAGTCAAATAGTAAATACTAAGAAATTGCATTTTTGAGTAAATAATTTCTTAAAATATGGAGTATTTTGTGGTGTGTTTTGTTCTCTCTCAAGTATGACTATAAGAAATTATTTATAGATAATAAAAAAAACCTACAAAAAAGTATTTTTTTAGTCAAATTGGCTATTTTAAAGCTATATTAATTGAATAAAAAATTATAAAAATTATAAAATGTCACCTAAGTGCTACATATCACAAATAATAGAGCACTACTATAATCAATTAAAAGTTTCATGAAAGGTTTAATATATAAGTTCTCTAAAGAATTTTTACAATTTGAATGTGAGGCTTTAGCCTTCTTTACAACATTTAAAATCTACAACAAAAACTAGGCATGGAATAAAAGTTGTCTAGAGGTCTTCATATATTCATGCTTCCTTTGTAATTTTGTTCTTGTCATTTAGCTTTTTTGTACACACTATAGTGTTAGAATTGGACTGCCAAAATTTATCAGATGCAATGTCAAAAATAAATTAGTAAGAGAACCGATCACTTAATTTCCCTATTTAAATTCTGTGAAGATAATACATAATAATACATATTCATAATAGACAAATCATATAATAGAAAAAAAATATATTCTTATGTGAAAAATATTTTTCTATTATGGAAGAAATCATAGGAGAAATATTTTTCATTATATAGTGTGAGTTTGGTTATACTCAACCATCTCAAAAAATCACCATCAAATTTATCACAAATTTAAATAAGTCAAGTAATAAATAATAAAGAAGTAAAAAGATAATAAAAAATGGTACATTTTTTTAATAATCTTGTATTCATACTCTCCAACTCTTCAAAGAAACCTTTCTCTGAAAAATCCATTCTTCATAATCTCTCTCTTTCTCATAAAAGAGACACAGACTACTCTTAAAAAAAAACTGATATTTGAACACTAACAATTGATATTTGAACACGAACTATAGTTTATGAAAGTTCTAAGAGTTTATGTTTGACATTCAAATACTAACTGAAGTTGGAGTGAGAATGAAAAGTTAGCATTCAAACGTTGACACTCGGTATTCAAAGGTCACAGGCAAAATTGACTTTGCACAAAAAATTATGCACAAGAGTCATTTATACACCCATTAGACGCTTTAGCCACTAGAATTCACACATGAATGCTGCTCATGCGTTTATCAAAATTGATCTCTTAAGCCACTTCAAGTTTTCTTTTGAGCAAATCCTCATACAGAAACCAAGCGAATCTTTGGGCGATCCATCCATTAAACATATGAAAGAAAATGATAGTACTTGTGTAGGAAATGTGTACATGGTTTTATGTAACACAGATGAAAATGGTAATATTCATGAGAAATGGGTTTTATTATGATCATTCTAAATATATGATTTTTTTATCCATGAATAGTAGGATCATTAAAAATATGATGAATGACAAAAATTGAAATAATAATTTGATATGTTATTATAATTTTATTCTTTCAAATTATCACAATAAATCTCAACTATTAATTAAATATGAGAGTCTAACATTTAAAATGAGTACAGCAAAACTAGTGAAAATTTCCTTTTTGTTTTGCTTCTTGACATAGATGGAACTTAGTCAACATTGCATATAACGAAACCGCTGAAGAAGAATGGCCACTCCAATGGTGGGTGGTAGCCACCCTCCCCCATTCTCTCTCTAAATGCCCCGATGATATTGTAATGAAGCATGATGGAGGCTTAATCATTGTTTCAATTGTTGTGAAAATTAAGAGTTTGAGAATTTTATTCTTCAACCTTCATACTTAGATTATTAACAGAGTGTTTAAGATGATTTAGGCAATCGTGATTGCAATGGTTCAGCAAGGATCTTAGGTTTACTATAAAAATTCCTAAGCTTTAACTTTATATCTTTGAATACCTCTTACTATAAATTAAAACAAATAAAAATTGAATTATATAAATATATATGAAAATATTCTAAGAACTCTGCGAAAATTTTTGTGTCATCGTTATACTCATTTATCTATATACACTTGTCTGATTGAATTTGGGGGAAATACTTCTGATCAATGGTGATAAATGTTATCTATATATATAACGATCGCCTTAATTCAATAGTATAACTGCCTAGTTACTAATTATTGAATCGATTCAACCGTCTTCTATTACCGACCATCTTAACTCATTATGATCTTTTAATATTTGAATGTTAACACTTTACATTTTTTATCTAAATGTTTATATGCTATTATTTAATAGACTCTGTGACATCTTCTATTATGTCGTTAGTATTTAAACCTCTTATCTAATTAAATATTGGACCGATTTATTTATAATTATTTTTATATATATATTAAAATTAATAAAAATTATCTTTTGATTATTTATTTTTATCATTTATAATTTGAAAATGACATAAATTTTTTTTCAACGGCCATATTTGAGTACTGGCCAAGTAAATGAAGGTGGGGTTGGAAAAGTAGGCAACAAAAGTAGTTTTGGGGGAATCAAACTGGAGGAATCCATACGTGTGAGATCTGTTTAGAGATGAGTGAAGATCTTCTTTTGTGTGTTTTAATAATTTTACTGACAAAACTAATTAATATTTTCTGCATATTTTAAATAATTATTTATATTAATATATTTATATAAATCAATAATAAATAAATAAAATATTATTAAAAAAATCATAAAAGTATTGATCAGATGTCTCCAAAATATTTTTTAATAATTTTTGTTTATGGGTGTTTTTTTTCACCCCTCTATCCAAAAGAAAATTAAAATAAATTTTAATTATATGAATTTATCTACAAAAATAATAAACTAAGATTTAATTAAAATTAAATTCAAAATGAACGATGATAAATTTTAAAAAAAATTATGATCTTTAAATTAGATTAAATTAAATAATATCAAATTATCTAACCAAAAGTCTTAATTATACTTGTCTATAAGTCAAATTAAATTAGTTCTAACTTATATATGATAATATTTTTATTTTTAATATATTTACTTAAAAATTTATATTTATATAAAAATATCTAAATATATATAATACCTTAAAATTATAATATTAAGAAAAAAAATTAAATAATTGTACATTTTAATTAAAAAAATTATATAAAAAGTTATTAATTTACACAAAAATATAATCTATTAAAATAAATTTTTAAATTTGATACTTATTTAAAATAAATAAATATATTGTTTAAAAAAATTATAATCTGATCTTAATCGATTTGAATCGGATATTTTCATGCGTGATTGTGCCCCTATCTAAAAAATATAATCAGGCTTAATTTTATAATTATATCAGTCTATAATATTTTTATATATTAATTAAATCTTAAAAAATACTATTTAATTTTATTGAATTGAATGAATGAATTTTAATCACTCTAACAAAATAAAATATAAGATAATTAATTTACTAAAAAGAAATTAAAATAGTATAAAATATAAATAAAAAATTGAAAATATGTTTTCGTATGTTCCATGGGGTAGTATTATTATTATTTTTACTAACTTGTTATTATTGATTGTATTTTAATAAGTAATTAATTAAAGGTTAAATAAGTGAATATATAACATAAAACCCTAATCCATTTTATTTAAAATTATTATTTAAAATAATAAAAATAATATTATTTTATTTTGTTTTTTTTTTTTACTACTCTCCTTAATTTCTTTAAAATAAATACTTTATTAATAAATTCATAATTTAAATTTATAAAATTTAACCAAGTGGGTCCGTCGTCTCTGTTTTTCATATTTACTCAAAAAAACAGAGTACTTGGCAACGTCCTTGTTAAACAGTTTCCGTGAAGTGTCACAGAGCAAAATTCAGAAATCAATTTTATTTCTCTGTTTTCCATTTATTTAAATGAAAAATACTTCAAATAATATCAAAATTTTTATTAAAATTTATTTTTTATTTTTATTTTTTTAATTTTATTATCAACTTTATTTTATTTAAAATTATTCTAATACAAATATTATATATAATTTATTTTTGTGTGGGAATAATTAAATTTTTTATTTTTCTAGTGGATACATATTTTCCGTAATTAATGATAAAAATAATACTTTAAATAGTCTGTTAAAATTGATCTATTTTGATAATATTTGATCGAGAATTGCTTTTTAGCTACGAAATGATGGTTAGACTAACACCATTATGGGTTATATTTCGATCATGTACAATTTATACCTAATTATAAATAATTCTAAAACATATATTTATTTGATATTTATTAGTATGTGCATGTAATATAATAAAAAATATTATTAATTTAATAAATAATTTCATCTTATATAAATTTAGATTTAAGTATTAGTTGATAATACATTAGAAAAAACTATATATATATATATATATATCATGAAAAGGATAAAATTTACAATAAATTTGACCCTTTTGGCATTATAGTTGTAGGGTTTTTTTTTTTATAATTATTGTATGGTTTTGTAATGTTTCTATTCTAGGACTTAATTAATGAATATTTATTAATGATTTTTTTTATATTTAAATTTTATTAGGATATGAGTCATTCTCGTGTGAATTCATATCCGATTAGCAGGCCAACAAGTTTGGCAAATTATATATTTGTGCAATATTAAGAAAAGATATTATTATATTCACCATACTCTATATTACTTGATGACAAAGTAAATAATATTTCAGAGTGAAAATATTCAAAGTAATGAAATTTGCCGGAGTCGTTTATAAGGTTGAAGTGGAAGAAAATAAGGAGAGAGGAAGAAATAGAGAAACAATGAGTTGCCGTTTTACTATTATAATCTGTTATCTATTTATCAATGGTTTCTATAACCAATAATTTTTATAATCAAATTTTACATAATTAGATTTTTTATGAGTTAAATGTCTCATAATTTTCTTTTTCTTATTTAGATGAAGATTTTCACGTAAAATTTACGTGTATTATTCTTTCATTTCTCTATTGTGTATGTGATTATTGATACCTATTTTTCTTTTAAATTCACGATTTTACTAGCCCCCATTCCCAACAAATTTAAACTTAATATGATATCTATTTATTTATATATTTATATCAATTCAGTAATATAGATAGATAAGATATCATACAATCGAATATGTCACAAAATGTGGTATCTCTATATAGGATAAAATAATTTATATACAAAATTAGTTTACATAAATAATTTATATAGGTATGCATAAAATAAAAAATATTTGAGGATACCCTTTAACTCCATTTGAATATTTACAGATGATATAATATTTATTTTTTAATTTATTTTTAATTAAATTTGCTAAAATATATTAATAAATGAAATATAGTCCCACTTTATTTTTATTAATGAGTATCCCCATAATATCACTTCGGCATTGTTAAATTTTATAAAGTATAAAATTGATGTTAAAATTAAATTGAGAATAAATGTTTAAAAATAAATCGACATTAATATTGTTTCCAAGTAAAAGTAGACGAGGGATCACAGAAAAATAAAGGGATCAGGAAGATTTTAACCTTTAATTTAAATTATTAATAATTAAATAAATAGTTATAATTTAATTATTTTTAAAATATAAAAAATAATTAAGATTAATTATTAAATTATAATTATTTATTTTAAAATAAATTATTGAGATTGTTGCATTTTGGATCCCCGGGGTTCAGTCGGATCCGTGGTTTTCAGGCAAAATAAGTGTATGAAATGTTGAACACGAAAAAAAAATTGAGACCGGATACTCTTTTCCCAAAATTAGCTCCAAAAAGAAGGTAAAAAGGCCCACTTTCTTTTGGCCCTAAATCTCTCTATTCCCTGCGAAACAGAACAGAAGAGTGGTCAAGCCTCCGGTCTCAATATTCCTCTCGTGTTTAACACCTCACACACTTGTGTTGTCTGAAAATCACCGATCCGACTGGATCCTGGAGATCGAGAACGCAACAGAGATATAAAAAAAATAACTTTTATCATTTAAAGAAATGGAGCAACCCTCAACTTAGAAAGGAAAAGAGATGGATCAGTTAAAATAATTATTTAAAAATTTAACAAATATTACCTAAATAATTATTTTTTTAGAAAATTTATTATTTGACTAAATATTTACTAAATATGAATAATACAAAAAAAAATACTATATATATAATTTCGTCAAAATCATTAAAAATATTAAATTTTATTATTTTTTATTACTTAAAATTATTTCAAAAATTAGCAGAGGATAGACATTAAAATATTTATTTATTGTGTTAATTTTAAATTTTTAATGTTATAAAATAATTATTAATTATTAAAATAATAAATAAATATAATATTTAAAATGATTGAATAATATTATCAATCAATCTCACAGTCCAAAAATGCACTGCCCCACTTCTACGTAGTAGGCCCATAGGCTTTGGAAACAATAAATATAATTTATAATATCATAAAACGATATATAGTAAGTAGTTAGGTTAATTCAGATTAAATCCTAAATATATAATTTTATTATTCAAAATTATATATTACATAAAATTAAATATATAATTATAAAATTTAAAATAATTAAAAATTTTTATATATTTTTTTATTTGAATTTATAGAATCTCAGCCGCTGGCCAAAATTACAGACTGCTGAATATGACTAAAAAATATTCGATTGATTTTACTCTGCCCGTGACTGATTTGTTGAGTTTGCAGTTGAAATTAATAATTAGGACAATTAAAATAAATAATTAAATAAATAAGAAAATCATTTTTAGGGTCTGATAAATAATTTAAAAATATCACTAAATTACATAATATTATATTTATTTATGTATTTTTATGTAAAAAATAGATAAAATATTGTAATTTTTTTAAATAAAACATAATTTTGACTTAATCTATGATTATAAATTTAATTTCTATTATGTATTTACATTTAAGCAATATATGATGTATGAGATTGAAATTATATATTTATAATTTTAAATTAAATCAATAAAATGGGGGTAAAAATATATGGATCCGGGAGCGTCTTTTCTCCATCATGGAGAAGACCGCCATTCTCTCTTCATCCGAACTGCCGGATGTAAAATCAAGCTTGCCACACATTTTGAATGGAAAATATAACATGGGCCGTTTGATTTTAAATTTAATCATCCAAAATCATGAATCATCGGATTTTACATCCGAAATACTTCAAATTAAGAAAAGGGACGGTCGCCTTCGGAGGAGAAGGATCACGCCTCGTTAAAAAAAAAAATTATTACAAGTAAATAAATAAATAAATTGTATCTAACTTCTCTCAGCCAAAACGTAACCAGACCCCAAACTTCAAACTGCATGATCCAGTTTCAAAGCAACTAGACTTTTTGCCAGAATGAAATCTTAGATTAAAAAATAAAAAAAAATAAAATTAAAATATTAAATAATATTATATAAGTAGTTTACATTAATTGTTTTAAAAATGAAATTAATATTAATGTTATAAAAAATTAAAAATATAAATATTTTAAATATTTTTTTAATTTTTATTATTAAATTTTGATGTAAAATATATATTTTTTAAAAATATATATGGGTAAGGATAAAAAAAATTCTTAAATTATTTTAAATTATTTATATCAAATCAATCTAAATCATAAGTAACTTTAGCCTATGAGAGAATTGATTATAGTTTAATTTTTTTTACCCTAATCATATTTTTAATTTAATTATAATCTATTAAAATTATGACTCTTACTTTTTATTAACGATTAAAATTTTATTTTTTTAAAATATTAGCCACTCTTATTTATTACAAAAATTCATCACTTTTTAAATAATTTTTTATATTAAATGATTAATTTTTAAATTAATAAATTCAGTACTATAAATATTATAAAGCATCTAAATCAAATCAATTTTTATACTGAATGCTTGAAAAATTTATATCAAGTAAATCAATTCGTATTTAATCATATATTTTGGAATATTTTTTTATAATTTTAAATATTATAAGATAATATAATATTTATTTATTTATATGTGTTTGTATTAATATGAATAAATATTATAATGTTAGTAAAAATATTTAAAAAGACTGTCTGAATTTCGTCGTCCTCAAACGAAGCATGGATGTAAATTAGTTAGTCACGCAGCATGACTCAACAGGAAGAATAAATTTACTATTTTTGCAATGGGGAGAGATAGGTGATGGAGCTGCTGCTCCTTTACCAGAGCTGTCATGGCCCCCAGCCATTTACTTTCTCGGTAGTTGTTGTAAAGAAACGACAGTTTATTTCTCTGAGGAAGAAGACATGGGGAGAGAGAATGAGAGGGAGAAACCCCAAAAAGGAGTGGTGTAAGAGCATCACAGAACCCCAACCGAAGTAGCAAACGTACACTTCTCTTTCTATTTCTCTCTCTCTCTCTCTCTCTCTCTCTTCTGCTTCTCGAGCATTACTTGACGATCTCAGAGTGGAGAGAAGAGAGAGAAAGAAATGTGCTGCTGTTCGTTCGAGCTGTCATGGTCCGTTTTCAGTCTCAATCTCCACTACTAAAAAGGTCCATCCCCCACTCTAAAACTCCACCAACCTCCCATCCCCTATCTACTGTCTTAACTACCATCGCCATGAATGGACTCTTCACGAGATGAGGTAATGGATTCCCAATATCCGACCGTTGGAGGGTTGCAGCAGAAGGCCTCTTCTGCGCCTTCCGGTTCTCTCAACGGCCTGAAATTCGGGCAGAAAATCTTCTACGGGGATGTCGGTCTTGGAGTTTCCGCCAAATCCGGCGCTGGGTCTTCCTCTTTTTCATCTTCCTCTGTTCCGCCGCCCTATGCCGGTGGCTCGGCCAGTCAAGGGGCGGCGACGCCGACCAAGAAGGGGAGAGGAATGGTCCAAAGTGCGCAGCCGCCGAAGTGCCAGGTCGAGGGTTGTAGGGTAGATCTTAGTGATGCGAAAACTTACTATTCAAGGCATAAAGTTTGCGGCATGCACTCCAAGACTGCTAAGGTCATTGTAGCTGGTATAGAGCAGAGGTTTTGCCAGCAGTGTAGCAGGTCCCTCTCCTCTTCCCCTTCCGTATCTGCAATTTATAATTCCTAATTATGGATTTTTTTTCCATTCAAATTTGGTTTTATTTTGGGTTTTTGATAATTTTGGTGTGATTTAGGTAAAACAAAATCGTCCATTCTGCTGATATAATTAACATTTTTTGCAATAAAAGATGTAGCACTTCTAGACCCTGCAAAGAGCGAGTCTCTTAGGCCTTTATTGGGAAGAAGCAATCAAATCTAAAACAATGGTTTTGGGGGAAAGCTTTGGTAGTCTGATAATTGGGTTTTCTTCTATTATTTTTATGATGCAGTTTTTGTGGGAAAAAAAAAAAAGAAAAAAGGACAGATTGGCGCAGCCAAAAAAAAGATAGGGTTAGTACTTGTGGGATATCGTATCCTTCCAGCTTTGGATCTAGTAGGTTTATTTCTTGTGATTTTGACCTTCTTTGTGGAAGGTATTGTTACTTGTGTTGGGATTTGTGCTATTTCTGTCTCTCAAATTCAACATATGCGGGTGCTGGTGCTTGGATTTTTAGGTGTTTTTGCTGCGTTGTGTTCTGGTTGAAGAATATGCTCAAGTTTTATTTTATTTTACTGTCATTCTGAAAGCAGGGCATCCTCTCAATTGAGTTGTACTTTCTATGGAGTATATGCTTGGCAAAAAGGAAGAAAAAAGGGGAAGAGAATGAGCCTCTCATATTATGTTGACGGTGGGGGACAGATATACGTAGTCTTAATACTATATTTAAGAAGCTGTTTTTTGTCATTTGAATCAGTGCTCCTCAGTTTACTATATATCAACTTCGCCTCCGTGTCTAGGCTATCTTATGTTTTCTCTGGTGGAATAGTGTACTGGTATAGTTGCTAATTGGCTAGTTTTCTTAGTTTTTCTGTGATAGACTAATACTTCATGCTTCTGGCGTTCGGGTGTGATCGAATGTAATACTAGATCAATGATTAAGGTTGATTCACTGTGATAATGTTTCCTTAGACAGTAAAGATGGGAAGTTCATTTTGCTTAAGTTGGATGGTGGGTTGTCACAGGCAAATTAAAGTTGGCCTATCGGTGTTAAGCTATTGACTGCGTTATGATTTGCAAACTCAATATGCGGAAGCCAAAGATCCCACTATCTAGCTTAGTAAAAGGACATTCCGATGCACAAGGATTCCGCTATGCGTGGGGTCCGGGGAGGCTTGGAGAAGAACAATTTTCAAGATGTACCAGAAACAACACAGGAACTCAAGATCCTTACTAGACTCAATTGCCTTTAGACAAAAGACGACGTCTACAATCTCTCTTGTAACTGAAAACCTTGTTGAGTAAGAGTATTGACCACTAAGAACATAAAAACTGGTCTTAGGATTTTGACCACTCTCTAATAGATCTAACCTTCTTAGGTTTGGTTGCTATCCCCAGCATAGCCTAAGAAAAGTACTTGAATGGCATAAAGGATACTTCTTGAGTTTAGCGTAATACCTAACCTCTCTAAGATGGTCTGTGTGTTCCTCCTTAAATTTAAGATCTATAAGAATGTCATCATAGGAAATCATTAGAAGCTTTCCCAAAATCGGTTGAAGAATGCACAGATATGTGACCTGTCCCACAATAGCTTTGGCACAGAAAGGAAGAATCACTAAGCTAAATGGGACCTACTATGAGGGGGATTGGAAGAAGTTTGGAGGACTAGCATCGGGCACTCTATAATTCATCTCCATACCCTTCAAAAAAGTGGATTGTGTAATCGTCCCTCAGGTGGATTAGGTGAGGATTTATAATACCTCTTGTTAGGAATTTGGAAGATTAGTAACATTGAAACAATAAACAATCGCATAATAAAATATTAAATTTATGTGAAAAAATTTCTGTTAGGAAAAAAACCAAGGGCAAAGGTGGAGAGGTTTTACTGTTTTGAAATCAGGGTTAAGAGGAGACGGCTACAATTGAGTTTCTGAAATTTTGCCAAATCCTAGTACAAAATGCGACATATAGGCAAAGCTGATGGGCTCAAAAATCAGATGACCCGGTCTATCTGCTACTGCCACTAACCCCTACTTAAAATTTTCAAATTGCACCCTACAAACTGGCCAATGACACAAAACAAAATCGGTTGACACCTGACACCTCTCATATTCTTTGGCCTTCTGGTAAGCATTGTCCTCCCCCACTTCTAAGATAAGTTTGTAACCATGAATGAATTTATAAGCTAAGAACATAGGTGACTCCTTTAATTCACATGGAACCATTGGCTCCTAAAATCGAAGGTTATACTCAAACACACTAGAGGTATTCTTCTGCCTAAGGTCATAGCTACTTTAATAGCTGGCTCTTATAAAGATGGCATATACTTGTCTGTTTCATAACAACCGACAACTAAATGTGGGTCACCATGATATTCTATGGTACACTTGACTTTTTGCCAATGCTTCCTAGTTATTCTGACCCATTTAACTTTATAAATCAGACATGCTCTTCGTAATGGAATATAAATCTCTCAACACTGTTAAGCACCCTTTTCTCCCAATTGAACATGATGAACCAAAAAAACATAGGCAACTAATTACACCAAGTGCACAAGCAAATTTTATGTAAAAACCCTTCTAATCTAAGGGAGAACCACGGAAAACTTATGTCCAAAGCAACCTCAACTATAATGAGATTCTGTTACACATAAAATTCTCCGAGCAAGCCCCTTCACAATGACAACATATATGAAGAATCAATCAATATTAACCCCAATACACCTAGAAACTGAATAACGGAAAATACAACGAGAAAATGGGCACCGAATTACTTATATATTCTACAATTGAAGCTAGATCAACATATTTGAACTCGACGAAGGATGGAACTTGAATTGGGCCTCAAACAGATGCTCAAAGCTTCCCTTTCTTCTCTTTTCTCCTTTCATTTTCTTCAAGTGGCGTCCCTTGTGTCAAATGGCTTTCCAATAACCCTAAAATCAGAAATGGGTATTTGTACCTGTGAATGGTATTCAAATTAAAGGCAAAAATGACTTAGCACATGTGTCCGTTATGCGTGCATCAGACACAATTACCACTGCTTTTTGTGCACATGCGCCTTTTAGGTGTACACCATGAGCCCTGGTTCGGTCCAACGTTGGCACTTGTGCCAATCCGCTGCTCCATTGAATACCTTTGCTCGACCAAGTGCTCACACAAACATTGAGCAAATCACTATATGGTAGGTCAATAGGTTTGGGATTCACAATAGAGTGATTCAAAAACCCAACAATCATTTCATACCACTCAAAGAAGTCATCCATGCCCTTAAGCCAGGCAAGGAAAAAATAGGGGTCCAATTACCATTATAGTTTGCTGCATCTACCATAACTTTCTCAGTGATGTCTTTCCTAGCCAGGGCTGCATATTTACCCTAATTTGAGGCTTAAGATGATCGTGGCATAATCTTGCATATTCAATGTCTAGGAATGTGATCTAGTTAAGGAAAGTAATATGTCCAAGTAGTGCCTTTATTATATGCTATAGGGACCTAAAATGTAGGGTACTATTGCCATCTATATCTTACCCTTTCGAGAGGGGGCTAATCTATTTCTTAATTGCTGTGCCACCAGATAATATGTGAAACACAGGGCATCAATACTAGTGGTTATGTAGGATGATTTGAGTACTACGTGCTAAGTACCTTGCTATAGACATGCCTGAAATCGGAGCCTAGATGCCCAAGCCTATGCTGGGGCAATTACTAGTTGCTATCATTCATTTAGTAGTATGAAAGAAAATATCGGTATTGATATTGATGTCGATATCAGTCTCGGCCATATCTGTTATACATATCAGACAACATAGATGAATATCAAATTTATTGGGAGTAAAAATTTTTTGCAAATTGTAAGCTGCAGGTAAATGTTGACCAGTATATCGTGCTACAATTATGGTGACGTATTACAGTTTTTTTATGGTATCAAAAAATATCGGTATTAGTGGCCTGATATCGATATATATTGGCTGATATTCCATATTTCCTAGTCATATGAGACCTAGGAGGCATAGTGTTTAAATGAAGAATATAATCATTGAGCATTTCAGTTGGGTTAGAATTTTATTGGACTTGGGGAGCCCTCATGTGATTCTGTTTTGTAATAGAATTTGATTGATTTTGGTCAGCCTGTGTTAGGATTTATTCCTACATCAATTGGTGTCAGAGCCTAAATTCGCAGCAGCTGTCTCTACCACGTCCTAGAGTTGAGAGATCATCACTCAAGCCACAAATTTGAAACAGAACCAAGGGAAATTTGGTTCCAGAAAAAACCCTAGCTGGGAAGCCCAATTATCTACCCGTACTCTCTATCTGCCTTCAAGAGGCCAAGAAGTTGTGTATTTGGGCGTGATAAATGCAATTGAACTGTGTGCTGGCTTATTGTTGGGATTCCCAAAAACAGCGCTGTGGAACAAAAGCCAAATTCCCTGTCAAATGTCAGCCATCCAAGTTGTGTGATCAACACAATTGAACTGTGTGCCTGCTTATTGCTGGGATTCCATAAAATGGTGCCACGGAACAAATCCATATCCCCTGTCAAATGTTAGCCACCCAAATTGTTGTGTATTTGGGTGTGATCAACACAATTGAATTGTGTGCCTGCTAATTGTTGGGATTTCTTAAAAAAAAAAAAAAGGCGACACGGAACAAAATCCCAATCTCCTCTCAAATGTTAGCCACCCTTTTTTCTCTGTTCAACATGATGAACAAAAATATGCAACCAAGCACATACATGTTACATAATAAATTTAACGTAGAAAATTTTCTCAACTAAGGAAAAACACATGTGACACTTCGTCCTCACAATCTCCACTATAAATATTTATTACAAATAACCCCATTTGAGAGTTCTTCGCAACACCCCAAACACACCTAACACTTGATAAGAGCACAGAATGAGAAAAATGAGCAACCAATCATTAATATTTTCTACAAGTAAAGCTATAATAACATACTTGAACTTGGTAAAGGATGCAACTTGAATCGGATCTCTACCCAATGCTAAAATCTACCCCTTCTTTTCTCTTCTCTTGCTTTCTTGTTGCGTCCCTTGTGTTCAAAATGCTCTTAGAATGTCCAAAAAATCAGAACATTGCCTTTTATACCTACTCTGGTGCACCTGTGCCCATAGTGCATACATCAGGCGTGGTTTCTATTGGCAAGCCATGCAAGTGTGCCTTTGAGGCGCTTGTTAGCCCCAAACGCGATTAGAATCTATGCATGTGTGACGTTTGATCTTGCATCAGGTACTAAATCTTGCCAATGCTAGCACACGCACCCTTCATGTGCTCCTAAAAAATTGCCTTCGTTTGAGCTAGTTCTCACAAATATATATGAAATGACATGTCAAACTGTGTGTGACTCCCAATAAATGATCCAAAACCCAACACTTTTTTCACAGTAGAGAAGTTTGTTTTGGCCTTCCTCCCTTCTTCAAATCTCTTTGGCGGCCCAGTTTCTTTTCCACCATAAATCAATCCACAATGATTACAAGCAAGGTGTTGCAGGTTTTGACTAGTCTGGTGATGATCTGTCTATTTTTGCTCTGATGTTCAATAATGTTGACAGAAGTGCAAGAAAACTGATTAACTTGAACAACAAATTAACTAATTGCGGACATGCATGAATTCAAAACGCATTGTGTCTTGAGTTATTGTCTCTTTTGGCATGCTCGAATTCTGATGACAGTAGTGAAGGAGTGGTTAACACTGATGTTACATCTAGTTCTGCAACACCAACCTCCATTCATATCTATAGTGCACCTCTAGTTGCTTCACCTATTCACATATGAAATAATGGGACTAAGGCCAAGTTAAGGGAGACCACAAATCACTGTTTGATTACTTGAGTCAACTAGACCCAAAAAGTAGGAGGAAGGTGAAATTAAACTTTACAATTTATCTCTTATATTGATGAAAATGAAAGTGATTGACCAAATTGTAGATCCGTGCCATGCTCGGGTGATGAAGTGTTTTTGTCTTTTTGATTTTGTTTTCAGAATGAGAGATGTTACGGACCTCTCATCATCTTGGCAACCTTATACACCCAAGGACCAATATTAAAAGTTAGAAAATAGTGGGTGGAGATTGTATCTAGTCCTTATAGCTGATGCAATCTCAACCTTTTATTTATGACTTTTAATCTTGGCCATTGGGTGTACAAAGGTGTAAATGGTGGGAGAACC
Source organism: Nepenthes gracilis (assembly GCA_033239525.1). NCBI lineage: Eukaryota > Viridiplantae > Streptophyta > Magnoliopsida > Caryophyllales > Nepenthaceae > Nepenthes > Nepenthes gracilis. Next base: position 13,249,768 of record BSYO01000019.1, on the reverse strand, counting down.
ATGGCAATTGTCTTTTAGAATTAGGGGAGAATGATGTAGAATGATCGAAGTGCTGCATGCCTCGGCATAGGTGTGCCCAGAGTTGGAGTCCAGAGTCCTGTTAGGATTTAAGGAGATAGACAATTGTAAAATTGCGAACAATTGTACAACGGAATATTAGATTTACATGGAAAAACCTTGAAGGGGAAGACGTGGCAAATGAGAAGTTTTGGAAAAGAGGGTATAGGAGGCTGCAGGTGCTCTCAAAATTTCTCGCTGAAAGCTCTCACACATGCACATCCTAATGCAGGACAGATATTTATACCTGGGCAAGGCGCCACTTGAGCGGCCAAGACGCTGTCCACCTGTAGTTTGCCACCGGAAATCTCTCCAAACTTGCAGCATAGAAGTGGCTATTTCGCAGAATTTCCTTTGAATGGTTATACTTCAGTGAAAAGTCACTTGAAACTCTCCTGTAGGCTGCAGGAAATTAATAAAACTTTTGCACTGTTAAATTTTCAGGTCAGATTTTCAGATTAGCCAGTCATACAAAACAAATTTGGGACATACTATTGTTGTTATTGCAATGCTCGAGTTTGATTTGGAGCGACAACCCAACTAATAATTGTTGTTATTGTAGCTGTAGAGGTGTAATGAAAATACTTTTTGGAAAGGGGCATCCGGGTCACCATGAAGCAAATTTACGCTGCAACAAGGCTAACCATCCTATTTAATATTTTTTGAATTTGTCCCATCTGTTGGAATTTGTTCCTTTATCAAAATGTTCTCCCATAATCAATCTTCTCCTCTCAGCTTCAGTTGGCCCTGTTGCTTGTTCTTCCATTTTATGAATTAACTTCTTAAGGAAGTTTGTAATTTCTGTCTTTTTTTGTTCACAAGGATTAAAATGCTGTAATTTTTGAGTGCTCTGCACAGATTTCATCAGCTTTCAGAATTCGATGAAGGAAAAAGAAGTTGCCGGAGACGACTAGCTGGCCACAATGAGCGTCGCCGGAAACCCCCGCCTGGGTCTTTACTTTCGTCACGGTTGGGCCGATTGTCTTCGTCTATCTTTGGTGAGACAGGAGCTAACAAAATCAACCCTCTCTTTAGATGACCCCCTTCTACATTCCTATTGTACAGTTAACAAATGTTTGGAGCACCAAAGAAAACATCGGTATTAATATCGGCCATCGCTATATTGATATTAGATATATTAGAAGAAAAAATTTTTGGAGAAATCGTAAGCTAATCGGACTATATTATATTAGATTGTATATATCGGTATTGAATTTATCGGAAGGAAAAAAAATTCAGAAAATTATAAGCTAATAGGTCCATCAGCTGATGTATCACGAGATATTGCTGATATGATAATATATCAGCTAATATTTACATCTATCTATGGTTTGGTGACTGAGTTAAAGACCCATTAAGGTAATTTGATATCTCATCTATAATGGCCCATAAAAAATTGAATAGATAGATGAATGCTACTTAAAATAGGTGGCTGAAAGATGGTTAAAAGGTGACCGTATAATATTACTCTTGTGTTGTTGATTTTCAATGGCAACTTTTGCAGATGGCAAGGGCAGCCGGCCTGGTGGTTTTTTACTGGACTTCACTTCATACCTGAGGTCTCCGGGAACTGATTCATGGCTGGGTAATAAATCCTCAGATCGAGCGGCTGGAATTCACTCTTCTACCTCCGGGGAATACTTTCCAACTACGTGGGCGAGCAACTCCCAAATGTTTCTCCGAGGCTCAGCTGCAGGGACCGGATTTTCCAGTTCTAACATCTCTTTGGGAGATTGTTTCACAGGAGTCACCGACTCCAGCTGTGCTCTCTCTCTTCTGTCAACTCAACACTGGGACTCCACAAACCGGGCGTCAGGCATTGGACTGAATACCTTGATGAATGCTGAGGGAGCGACCGTGGCTCAGTCGACGGCACCCACAAGCGCTGGTGTCGCCCACTTCCATAGCAGCTCGTCATGGGGGTTCAAATTAGGCGAAGCTAGTGGCGGCTTGCATGAGGTGTCGCCATTTCTGGGTCTTGGTCAGATTTCTCAGCCAATTAGCAGTCAGTTTTGTGAAACGGAGATGCCTCAAAGTGGGCGGCAGGTGGTGGAAGTTGAGCAGTCGAGGGCAGCATTTAACGCTTCCACCCACCACACCCACTGGTCTCTTTAACTGCTGCTGCTTCCATTAAACACTCTCTGAAGCTCTAACTTTCGTTCTTTTTGATGGCGTTTAACTGGTAATGCCTTCTTTTTGTTGCCTTCCTCCTCCTTCCTTCTAAAACTTCTCGAGTATGAAACATGGGATCTATAAGTTATGTTAGAACAATTTCCTGCTATTTTGTCTTCTCTCTTCATTTCTTCCTGTGGAGATGGAGTGAAGCACGTTTGATCTGCCTCATGTCCAACATGTGTTAGAAATTGTTCTGTTTTTTCTTGATGCAGAGCTGAGGATTGGATTTTGAATTGTGAGATTTTAAAACCTTATTAAAATCGAACTGTTTGAGGTTTATAGGGTTTGATCAATGTTATTAGATGGACACAGTTTAAAAATTAGGGTTAATTAATCTTTTAGGTTGGGTGTCTTCATAGGTGAAAGTGAATGGTGGATAGTCTACATAGATTGTAATTTTATTTTGTAGATGTATTTTTATTTTAAATAAATATCATGTTTAAAGTGTTATTTGATAGATTATATTTTTGTTTAAATAATAATATTTTTATATAATTTTTTTATTTAAATATGTATTTAGTAATATTTAATTTAAATATTAAATTTATTAAATATTTAATATTTTATAGAAAAAAATTGGGTAGTTTTTAAGTATTGTAGTTTTAGTTATTTATGCTGTAAAAAATTAAGTTATGTAAACATTTAATCTATGTAGAGAATATTTGTCTCTTTTTATTAGACTATAGAATATTAATTTTACCCATTTAATATTTATTAATATATTTAATAATTAAGATGCAGAAAAAACAAATAACATATGGTGACAAATAAAAACTTTAAGAATCAAAAGGCTATTAAGTTAATTTTTTGAAATTTTTTTAATCAATTAAAATAAATTTTATTATAAAAAATTAATTTATGGATTACGTGGTACAAATAAGCTAATATTAATTTATTTGCTTATGATATGTAAATTCTATCAAAGAATTTTTTGAATTTATTTTTTTAACAATTGAATTAGATGTATTTTAATTATTTTTAAAATTATTTTACTATTTTGGCAACAACTAATAATTTTAGAATTTTGGGATTTAAGATATTAACAGAACTCTAAAAACTCACAGGTTTGAAATAAATATTTATAATAAATAAATGATTTTTTTAAAAAAAAATCTTATATTTTGGATCAAAACTCACGGTAGAGGTTTCTCTTTTTCTTCCCACTTCTCTAACTCTCATTCTATTTTCATTTTTGTGTGTATAACAGTTAAGTTAAAAAAAAAAGATTATTTATAATAAAGTTAAAAATTTTGTCCAAAAAACACAGAACTGTATTTCTAGACTTTGACATTTGAATGCTAGCTCAAATATCAGTATGAACGTCGGTGTGTACATATGCATAATCCTAGGCCATGTTTGGTTGCTGGAATAAGGTGGGAATAAGGTGAAAATAAAATTTCTATTCCCAGAGAATAGATATTCCTCCGTTTGGTTACAAATTTAATTAGAAATAAATATTTTTAAAAAATAGTTATTTTCACATTTGTGGGAATAACTATTCCCACTATTATCATTATTATTACTACATTTTATAATAATTATTATATTTTATAATTATTATTATTGTGTTATTATTATTATCACTATTCCCATATTATTCCTCATATTATTCTATAAATCAAATAAAAGACTATCAATTCTCACATTATTATATTCTAACAATCAACTATGGGAATAACAATTCCAACTATATCCTCATCCTATTTTATTCCCTGAAATAACTATTCTAATCACACCTTATTCCATTCTAATAACCAAACGTACTGCTAGAATGCATTTGTGAGCAATGAGCGTCTTATTCTATTAATTAGTATATGTGTGTAACACATTCTGTTATTAGCGCGTGCATTAGATCAAAGGGTCTGCGCATGTGACCTATTCTACTAATTTATTGAGACTGAACGAGTACGCACTCTGGCATTTAAATACTTGATTGAATGCTAACTTATCTTTTATGCGTTCCAATAATTTTTAACACCCAATCATTTGTAGCTTTGATAAGTATACTATGGGTCATAGTAAGTCTTAATTAATAAATAAAAGAACTCAAATATAATTCGATTGAATCAAATTTTATAATAGAAATAGGCTAACAACACATATCTAATAATCTCCCCCTAAAGTAATTTCGTAACAAAACTCATTATATTGCATAAATAAAAAAAATAACCGGTATATTTATGGTTACCAGAATTATTATGCTGATAATATATGATTTAAAACTAAGCTCATTATCAATGACTGAGGGTTAATAAGACGGTACAACAGCCATGACAACTTCATATATACAAAGTTTTGCTGCCAAATTATTGTGCTAGTCTTAAATTTATTAAGCTTTTAACTTCTGCTTGGCTGATGGTGTGGTGTTCTAGTATGAGTTAAGAAGGGAAAAAGGTAAAGTGGTTTTAAGAAACTATTTGAATTTATACAGGTGCTGAGGTATAATTAGTGCCACACACGAGCACCCATCGGGCACACATTACACAGAAATATTCTGGTACAGACATGCATGTACGTTATTTGAGTGCACCTTAGGTACATATATTTTGCTTAAAATGTATTTATATGTGGGTCTAGCACACATCAAGTGCTGTTCAACCTAACTTACTTTGATTCGATATTTAATTTTTTAATTCAAAATTTTAATTAATTTTATCAAATTAATTAAATTAATCATTGTTAAATCTGTCATATCCCAAATTTTGATCCTAATATTAATGCTTAACCTATATTAATTAACTAACTGTTTAATAACATTTAAACGTGAACTTCACGTTGATATTTCGACTGATCATAAATAAATAAATTTAAAAATACAGATGATCCAAATACTTGTCATATCATTGTGTGGCTCTAACACTGACCCAAAACGTTATGCCTGACTAAAACGAAACCAGAGTACACAAATTTTGTAAAATTAAATCATACATAAAATTCTGATACCATACGACCAATCGTCAAATAATTTGATTCAATCACAAATCACAACAATATAATTTCATAATTTGCATACCATTTTATGAACCTTTAACCTGCTGTTTGACATCTGATATAATTTATTCGGACACTCTAAAATCGTCCAAATAATCAAAATATACCCAACTGTTGCCCGAATATATTACAAGCATTAAACATTGTTTGAAAATTGAAATACAACAATTTAAAGCTACTAACTACTATCTAGAACCATTAGACATCAGATTAAATTATCTAAAAATTGTTCAAAAATCATAAGTATCAAATAATATCATCTGAAATTAACTGATCAATTAAAATATAATATTAAACCCATTAACAATCATCCGAACGCTGACCAAATATAACATGATACAATAAATATTATCCGAAAATATTAAATAACAATAATTGTCATCAAATTATTAATCTAAATTTCTCATAGCAACTCGATCCTTAAATCATGAATTTTCAATAAAGACTTATGCATCTCATTTGAGATGGTTAGTAAAAACAGTAATGATTGAATTAAAAGCTCAATATTGCACTATATAACAATAAACATATACATATCTTTGTATTAAAAATATAACGGAAGGAGCTATGTATTGAAATTTAATGATATACTATAAAATTTCATAAAAATACATGTTCGGATTAATGCAGATTTTTTAGCTTATTTTTATCATATTTATTCTTAATCTTAATCATTAAAACATGTTCAATTCTTATCTTTTTTTAGGGACTAGGGCCACAAGACCTTACCGATTAAATGAGCTGTTAATCAAAACTCGAGTTGTATATGTTCTTATATAATTAAAGGCCATAAACTTCTATTTAAAATCCTGACGTTGGTTATCTACATATAATCCTATAAATAAGAGCAGATACTATTTCTTAATCCTGCAATTACATAGGGTTAAATATCGATATACTACTATAATATATTAAAATATAATAAAATATATTATCTACTGAATAGAACATTGGTCTAATACTTATTCTAAGGAAGACTCTATACCTATTCTTAATTTTTTATTACTTTCTCATCTCTAAAGAAAATAATCATATATCATAACATAATTATAGAATTTTCTTTCATAATTCTAAAAGTTCATATTTAAACTTTTGTAGAACTTAGTCATGATGATATTTTAATATGTGGAATGCTAAACCAGCATGTGGTGTAAGAAATTTAGCAAGTCATGCAAATTTCAGCAAACCAATACATAATTTAATAAATATGTAGGATTTTCTATGATGTTTCAGAGCACATTTTGTATATATTTATCAATTTCCTAATATGCCAAACTATTATATATGAAATTAAGCTTGATGTTGCAGAAAAGCTTAACTGGATACATAAAAACAACTCAACACTCAATTCTGCAAGTCTAGTTTATATATATCACATGCAGGTCCATTTTTATACATCTCTAGCATAAATTAGGACCTATATTTAACATTAAAGACATGCAGAATACTTTGTGCAAATTTAGATCATATTAGACTTATAAATCTCATAATTTCAAACATGCATAATAATGGTGCAAAAAATCAGCCTCATGGTTCATTTTATAATAGTTTTTGTTAACATGCAGGGAGTTTATGCAAATTTTACAGAACTTATAAGGCATATACTCAACAATTTCTAACATGCAGAATGACATTTTATGAAATTAAGCATGTAAGACCATAATATTAGGTTTTTAGAACACATTTGTAGCTTAAAGTGTAGAAAACAGCATATACATTCATTGTACATAACTTAAGCATGAATTTTCATGAATATTTGCTAAAAAATGGTGAGAAATCAACTTGCATGCTGAACAGATTACTATACTTCAAATTTTAAAATATGTATGAGCTTTTAGATAAAAAAATGCCTAAAATCAGCAACAAAGAAGAAAGTTTGAAAATGCATTTACCATACTCCCAATTTACCAATTTCTAGCCTTGAACTACTTAATTTGAACCGCCGCAAGCTACGCTCGAGCATAGATTCAGGTGCATGTCAAGCGCAAAGCTGACTGGCCACCGGTCAGCCTTGCTCGAGCACGACTTGAGCATGCCTTAGGCACATAATTACTGCCAATGATCGCTCGAGCAGCTTTCGGGTAAGCTTTAGGCGCTAACCCACTGAATTATGTGCTCAAGTGTGGGTCGAGCCTCTCTCTGCCGCCAATCTATTTGACCTAATCTAATCCAAATTTAACTTTTTGACTCAAAATTTTTACATCATTTGATATTAATTTTAATTATATTAGCTTAATAATTTAATATTAGTATTAATCAAAGACTCAAACCTTACAAAATTAATGTGTTTCATGAATTAATAATTATGAGAATTATTTAAGCACTTTATTTTTTAAGCAAAATAAATACAAATGAAGTATATAATATGCTGTGTATATAGTGAAGGACCATCCATAGATAAGAAATATCAAAATCTTGAATTGTGAAGGAATCGGGCTATGATATTGAAACCCTTAGTTTATTTGCCTATTACTCATTGCAATAATTTTACTCTCTCTAAATGAGAATTTTAACATTGAAAAACTCTTTATATATATATATATATATATATTTGCATGAGCTCTAACTAAAAACCCATCAACGATATTTTTTAGAGGGTCTATTTTATGAATTTAGGTTCAACTAATCCAAAACCAATTCACGCTTTAAGTGGCCCAAGTATACTTATAATTGTTGTCTCGAAGCACAAAAAAGTGGTCAAGGTCTCAATCAATACTGAATAAAATATAATAGACCTATTTTATAAAAATATAAAAAAAAGATGAATGAACAAATTCGCATCTCATTTAATACATGAGAACCATTTATTTTCAAATAAAATTTAAATTATTCATCTATCATTCAAAATTTTTCAAATTTTTAGTTTTTTTAATCTGTTGTCATTGAAAATAAAATATAAATGCATACTTTTACGCTAAATACACGGTAATTTGCATATACAATGCATGAAAGGGCTACTTACAAAAGGCAATACTTTGGCTTTAAAATTTCCTTTTTCTTAACATAAGCCCATTTATCCAAAGAATGGGTTGGCCAACTCAAGTATATATGGGTTGAATCAAACTCATTTCCTTTAAAGCTATGTTTGACTATTTTAATCAAACTTGATGCTATCTCTCTTAAGCATTTCACCTGTTAACTTTATCTTTTTAGATAATTTACCTTGAAACCTTCTATAATAAAAATTATAACAATGGAGTTTAATATGGTCATGTTGGCCACATGAATAACACATAGTGATAAATCTCAAAAGAGGGTAGGGCAATTGAGAGAATGATCTAGGCATCGTCTTAAAGAAAAAAAACATTAGGAGATTCTCAAGTCCTTATATTTTAGTAAAGATAATGTAAATAAATGTGACCAAAGGCACTACAGTGGCAACATTTAGGTCCCAATCTAAATAAATTAGAAGACTTAGATACTTAATCGGGCCAATTAAGATAGTGATTTCATGGGGTCTCTATAAAATTTGGGCAAATTTGCCATCCCTTTTCATAGTCAATACATGTCGGGACAACTTTCCAATGAAAGAAGTCTTTTTCACATTAGCCTTGGATTGACATTTAGAATGGGCTTGTTTGGGCTTCTTTTCTTGTTGAATTGAATCCCACCTCCCTTTTTACACTATGCTTGGTAATTGGTATGAAATAGGTTTAATGGGATGGATCACTTGAGAATTAGTCTTGTAAAAAAAGTCAAGCATTTTCTTATTTTTAATTACTTTTTTTAAAACTAACATATGATCAAACCTTTTCATATATTTCACGAGCATCATAAACTAGCCTTTAGTTTTTTTAACTTTATTTTTAAAATATTTTATCTTATCCCTAAAAGTAAGAATTTTATCAAATAAAATTTTTGAAACCTCTTTCTTTTTAGATAAATAATCATATAAAATTTTCTCTTTTTAAACAAATTGTTCAACTTTTTTTGAAAGAATTTTTATATTCATTTAGTTATTAGAATATCATGATACAATTCATTAAACGTCTTTTAAAGTTCACTTAACTCATTATCAAATTTACAGTTTGACTAATTAAAATTATTTGACTTCCTATCATGACTTAAGTCAGGTTTATCATCACTCTCCACTCGTGGTACAAAAGCTATATAATTACAGTGATTTGGAGCTGAAAACCTTACTATTACTCTACTCGACCTTCTCATTTGAAAAAGTGATACACAAGGCCTTATTTTTTTTATGTTTGAAGGTAGGGCATTCAGCTCTATTATGTCTAAATCTTTGATATTCATAATATTGAATGTCTTAGATTTTCTATCTTTAGATTCATTTTCTTCATTTCTCTTTTTTCTATGACCAAATAAGTCTTTAAATTTTTTTCATAAAAAAAAATTTATTTTCCTTCAAAATATTTCTAAATTGCTCAGTAAAAAGGGCAATTTCCTTATCATCCATAAACTCATTCCTCAAGTCATCATTAAACTTTCTTTTTGTATATTTTGGAGCAACTGTTCTGTCGTTTATTTTTAGGTTAAGACAACTCATATATTTGAAGAAATCTAACTAACTTTTTAAATTTTATTTTGTAAAGGACATTACTCACATTAATAACCGTAAACTTTTATTGAAATCTTTTGGGTAAAGACCTCAAGACTTTCGAAACAATTCCAACAATTTTTTCTCCTAAATTAAATAGAGTTAATTATACTATTTAATTTTGGTACAGAACTTGTCAAAAATTTCATCTTCTTTGATTCTTAATTTTTCAAACCTTGTAATGATATTAAAATTTTAAACATTTAGTCCTTTCATTTCTAATTTGTAAAATATTGTACACCTCCTTAGCAATTCACACATAGATGATCGTTGAAACTTATCGGGTGAAATTGTCATAAAAATTGTATAGATGCCCTTATTATTCTAATCACTATGGTTAAACTCATTGCTTAACCATGTGGCTAGGATTTTAGGGGGGGCAAACCCATTTTTGGTTTTGGTAGAAGGAGACCATCCTCTCTTAAAATATAACTAGACGCTTTTAATTAGCAATTTTAAGAAGTTTTCATACGAACCTTCCAATATGTATAGTTATTTATATCGAAATAAAGTGAAATCGACGAGAAATGACTCATGGCCATCTAGCCAAAAGAGTCAAAACATCGATAATCACTAATACCAACTAAAAATATTAAGTAATCCTTAAATACTATAGCTTTGACAATTTATATTGTAAAAGACAAAGTTATATAAATATTCAATACATGTAAAAATATTTATTTTTAGATATTACGAGTACAAAATGCCAATCTAGAAATAAATGAAATATATTCAATAAATAAAATATAGAAATAAACGAATACACACTAAAAATAATAATAAAATAAATAGATTTTAAATAAAATCCACTAAAATTTTCAAGTTAATCAAAATAAATTTACTATTAAAAAGTTAAATTATAGACAGAGTAGTATAAACGTGCTAACCTTTAATTAACTTACTCTTGATACATGAATTCTACTAAAGAACTCTTTGAATTTATTTCCTAGCAATGAAATTAGATACATTTTAATTTTCTCTAAGACTTTACTATATCGAGAGCAACCAATACTTCTAAAATTTCAAGGTCTAAACTATTGATGAAACTCTAAAAACTCACAAGTTTAGAACAAATATTTATGACGGTTGAATAATTTTGGGACGAGAAAATTTTATTATTTGGATCAAAACTTGTGGAATAGGTTTTCTCTCTCTCTTGGTACTTCTCCAGCTCTCAGTCTCTTCTCTTTTGTGTGGGTGAATGCTAGGTGAAGGAAAAGGAGACTATTTATAAGGGAGGAAAAAAATTAGCTTAGAAAATGACTGTGTTTCTACACTCAAGTAGTCAAACATTGGCTTAAATGCCAGCGTGCGCATGTGTACAATCTAAGGGCACATGTATATGACCCATTCTATTAATTTGCATATGTGCATAATCTAAATACGCACGTTTACAATCAATTCTGTTATTCACATATATGCACGATTCAATCGTCTATTGATTTGCCAAGACTATATGAGTGCACACTCTAGCAATCGAGCGCTTAGTTGAACACCCAATTGATTATCAGCTTACCTTTACATGTTTTGAGTGTTTTTAAACATCCAATTCTTTGTAATTTTGATGAGTATATCTTATGACACAATCGATCTCACTTAATAAATAAAAAATTTAAATATAACTCGATTAGAACTAAATTCTATCACATAAATAAGTCAATTAATATAGACCTAATGTTTTAGATACATTTTATGTAAATAAGAATTTTTATCTTAATTGAAGAACTCAAGGCAAACCTGCGAGAGCTCGGTATTGGAGATGGAGGGGCTGTTTAGAACCCTTGAACGGTCTCATCATTGAGTGGGGCCATGCACATAAATCATGTGAATACATGTAAGGCTACGGGCATGCGTAAGTCGAAAAATGTGTAAGATTTATTTATATATATTGGATATCTTAAAGACTTTAAAACCTAAACTATTGAATCATTTGTTAACAAAGATTAGAAGCAATCATCACTTCTAGTTCTTCAATGTGTAACTTTTATCAATTGGACTTGCACATCTTTTCCATAAGTTGACAGATAATATATTGATTTAGAGTATTCGAAAAATGTGTCGCTCAATTGAAAGATTGATTTCATCATGATATATGGGTAGATTGTTTGATATTGTTAAATAACGGGATGACTTTATACTTATAAGTAAGAAGACTTATTATTTCATTCCAGACACCTTTTAAAGGATGAAATCATAGGAGATGGGGTTAGTGGCCGAATGTTTCTCACATATAATATATTAAATAGAAATAGCTCTGACTTCTAAACTCAATAGTCTATATATTTACTGTAGAATGTTAAAAATAGATTTATATAACTGATAAATATAAGTATAATAGAAGGAATACCAAGGATACTTGTACCCATTGTCGTTGACATAGAACAAGAATGTAGAAAGGTAAAATATAATCGATACAAAATGTATTAATTTTGATCCCTATATGTTTTTATGGCACAAAATAAAATTAAGATAAAAAGCTTCTAAATAAAAATCGTGTTTTTGTTAATTTAAAACTTCATTGATAAAATGTAAGAATAGTTATCATAATAATCAATAGGCAATTTAAAGATTTTATAGGAAATAAAATTTATAGAAATTTAAATAGCTTTCTTTACTAAGGAATTAGAATTTAAAAATAATAGATTATAAAGGGATTTATAGATTTTACTTTTTTTATTTGGACCGTTAGATTGAGAAAATTTAACAACTAAAATTTAAATATTAAAATAATATAATCTGAATAGCTATTTTTATTAAATAATTTAATATTATATTTAATATTAAATAGATATTAATATTATAAAAGGCATAAATATTACTATATTCAATAGCTTAACCATAAAACTTTTGAAATTTATTATATTGTTTTGTTAATAAATAATCATATATCTCTACTCATTTATGATATCTAAAATCCTCTTGTACATAAAACGACGCGTTTCACTGGTATGATCTGGCACCTTCTGAATAACGGCCTAACGGTTAGCCGGTAAAGGAAGATCCCCTTGAGAGTGCTAAGACATTTTCCTCGCATTTGCTCCCGAAGCAGAACAAACTCTCTCTCTCTCTCTCTCTCTCTCTCTCAGGAAGATTTTCTATCCAAGATACGTCCAGATCGAAGCCCTAATTTCAAGTTTATGAGCTAATCGAGAGAGGTTTGACGATGTTTCAATGCATCATGATAGTCCGTATCTTCTCTCTCGAGTATCAGAGTTTCAGTTCTTGAAATGGTCTTCTTGAAGTTCTCGAGTTTCGATCTTTAATGAGATTCCAGCAAAGCGGGAGCCTTATTCAAATACTAACCTTACTAATCCCGAACAAATGTAACACTCTTTTTGTGCATTGTAGCTGATTTTTTTCCACTAACATGACGTGCACAAAGTTTTTTGTTCGATTGCCTGTTTGATTGCTGCAACAAATTTTTGATGCGGATTTTTTTGTTACCTGTAGACTGTGCTATGCTGTCGTGATGGAAGAAGTATTGCGTCGTTTAAGAGTATGTCTTCTTGTGATTTTATTAGCGTCCATGTTTTATTTTCAATGTGCCGCAAAGACTGATCCATTGGACGGTATGCACTCTTTCTCTATCTGTATTAATGTTCAATGATAGTGCTTGCTTGTCAGAGATTAGGATAATTGTTCACTTTTGACTGCTTTCTTGTTATTGCCTCAATCTGAATCCTTACTTAATGTCTATTTTTATGTGCAAGAATTATGTTTTCTTGTTACTAATCAGATTAATATTTTTGGTTTTGACTGCTGCTTGTTCTTATTGTTCCAATCAGAATTCTCAATTGATGTTCGCCATTTTTGGTGTCATTTGGTCCGTTCTTGAGAAAGCCGAGAAACCGTTTAGACATTAAGCCAGCATACTGCATCTGTCAATCTTGAAAGTTTTTACGTTGTTATGGATTAGCCATCTTCTTCAAGGTAGAATTAGATAACCGATGGTTTTCATCGTCCGCAGAAGAGAAACATAATTCAAGGAAAATCCAGTATTACCTACCTCACAGGTCACTACTGAAAAACAATCTAATTCTCTCAGCAGACGAAGGAAAAGTCTCTAGGTGAAAGTATCAATATGATTCAATCTACCAGCCTACTGCCAAAGCTATACTACAGCATATAAAATCACCCAAAAGAAAAGAAAACGAGGGCATTGAGGAAATTGATTGACAATATCACCAACACGTAGTAAATTGAACAATACAACCTAGATTGAAAGCAAACTTATTCTCCTCCCGAGGCCATCTGATAAAGAATGTAATTGTGACAAAAATTAATACATCTGCTAGTGTGGGAAAAAAAATTTATCCAGGTTAAGCTAAGTGGGGTTCAAATTCCATCGAGGACCATTTGTGTGTTGGGATTCAACATCCGAATTTGCACACAACCCAACGCAACGGAAAATCCAAACCCCCTATCAGTCGTTAACCATCAATTTAGCAGGAATAAGGAATAAAAGATTGTACAACGTTTTTAACGTAGAAACCCTTCTCAACTAAGGGAAAAATTACGGGATAAACTCCAAACAAACTTCCACTATATAAAATCGGTTACAAAAACTCTTGAGATAGAATACCCATAACACACCTGAAACAGAACAAGAAAAACAATAACCAGAATTAGGAAACTCTCCTACCCTCTTATATCTCTATTTTTCTTTTCTCATTCCTCTCACTGATGGTGCACTCTGCTAACTGATTTTACAAGTATGGCGGCAAGCAGTGAACGCCAAGAGTTCCATTTTGCACTTTGCTCCATTCCACTCTCCGTTTCACTGCCGCTATCCTATCGCTCTATCCTTTTTATTTTCTGAAGCGCCTGGTATGCTCTTTATAAAGGCTCCAACTCCAAATCCAATTTGCTCACCTGGATGATTTTGCAGATAATTTGTCACACCAATTTTTTTTGCGACTTCACCAATTTCCGCACTTCCTCAGACATGTATGTTTTGCAAATCAACCTACTTTATTCAGACGGCGCATGCACTGTAGGTCAGCTACCTGCTCTACAAAACTTACCAACTTTGAAAAGTCAAACCGCTCTACAAGTCAGCTACCTACTCTCTGTAAAACTTACAAATTCTGGAAAGTCAACTGCACACCACTCTGGCCCTTAGCATCACTCCTGCAAAAGCACTCCGGATTTCCACTCCGAAAAATCCACTCCAGATTTTCACTCCGGAAAATTATCCTGTGAAGCACTCCGGATTTTCACTTCGGCAAATGCCACTCCGAAGTTTGCCTACTCCGACAAATGGTTTTCTCCAAAATTTTCTTTCTCCAACAAACAGTCATTCTGGTCATTTGCTCAACCAGTTTGTAGCACTTTGAATTTTGATAACGTGTTTGTTTTTGAGCCACTCACAAGGGAGTTACCAAACCTAACAAATTTTTTCTTACGACATTGTGGGGGGAAACCTTCGCCTTTTTTCGACAACCGTCATTGCCTGCCTTTCGACGTCTTCTTCTCAACTGGGATTCTGGCGTCAACCTCCGCAAGTCTGAATGATACATTCTTCCACTCCACTGAACCTGGAATAGTCCCACTTTCCTTCAACTCCTTCTATGTGGCCGAATCATTTTCCCTTACACTCTACCTTAACCACCTCCTCCTACCACCTTAATCGATACCTTAGTTGGTCACCTTGATATCTTCCTTGGCAACCTAAACGTTCATCAGGTACCGACCTGATCTCCTACTTCCTCTTACCATGATTAAGGTGCCTTTGGTGAGTTTTCACTGGCTGTCTCCAAACGCCGTCTTGAATCCTTCTTCATCAAATTTTTTGATTGAAATCATATTCAACCTTAAATTTGGAGCATGTTGCATGTCCTTCAACACGAGCTTATTCCCGTTACTTGTCCTTAAGGAAATATCCCCGATACCAACAACCATTGACAAGCCGCCGTTACCCATCTTCAATACCCCGTGGTCTGCGGGCGTATAGCTAATGAAGTGGAACTTCCTCGATATCACATAGTGTAAGGCACTATTATCCATCACCCAACTCGTTTCCTGGCATGGTAAGTTATGTGCTTCCCCTACGTGGATAACCAAGAGGTCTCCGTAGAAATCAATAGTATTTCAATCATTATCATGATCCCGTCTCTCCTGACGATCGCCTCCGCCCTTCTTCTCTTGCTTCCTCTACGGGTAGCCTTGCTTCATGTGGCCCTTTTTGCCACAGTGGAAGTAGGTTTTCTCCTAAAACTTAAACCGATTGTTCCTTCTCTCTGATTTGCTACCTCGTTCCCTTAATTTTCCTCATCCTCGACTACTGGTTGTCACAAGTAGACTTGGGCTCCCCTTAGACCTCACTACTTTCCCTTCGCCTTGACTCATTGATAAGTATGAAAGTTATGACCTCATCCAAATTGAGCGTGTCTTTCCCAAATAGTAGCGTCGTGGCAATATGATTGTACAAGACAAGCAATGATGTTAGTGACACCAATGCTTTGTCTTTTTCATTAATTTTCTCATCAAGGATTGACATCCGCTTCACAATTCGGTTGAATTCGTCCAAATAATTTTTAATATTTCCTCCTTCCGACAGACGCAGGCCATAAAACTGTTTCTTCATATGCAGCCTCGTTGTTAAGGATTTGAATTTGTACCGGCTCTCAAACTTCTCGAATACCTTCGTTGGGTCTGACAAACCAATGACCTTCTGAAGAGTGCTATCCGTAAGATACAACTTGATCGTACAATTAGCAAGATCCCTCCTACTTGCCACTCCTCCTCCGTCATATTCTCTAACTTGTCTTCCTTTCTCTGAAATGCTTTTACTATTCCTTCCCAAGTCAAAATATTCCTCACCCTTTCTTACCAAAGGATAAAATTATTTTACCCACTAAATTACTCCACACTAAATGACAAATTCCTGAATGACGATGCCATCAAATCGAAGGTCTACAGCCTGTTGCTCTGATACAACTTATTGAGAATCGAAACCTGGATTCGCACATAACCCAGCGCAGTGAAAAACCTGAACCCCCCATCAATCATCAGTCACAAATTTAGTAGGAATAAGGAGTAAAAGATTGCACAGTATTCTTAATGTGAAAACCTTTCTCAATAAAAAAAACCTATGGAACAAACTCCAAATAAGTTTTCACTATATAAAATCGGTTACAAAAATTATTGAGATAGAATACCGGCAACACACCCAAGATAGAATAAGAAAAATAATCTCCAGAGTTAGAAAACTCTTCTACCCTCTTATCTCTCTATTTTTCTTCTCTCCTTTCTCTCATTGGTTGTGCACTCTGCTTACTAATTTTACAAGTGTTGCGGCAAGTAGTGAACGCCAAGATCTCGCTTCTGTACTTTGCTCCGTTCCACTGCCACTCTATCCTTTTTTTTTCTAAAGCACCTGGTATGATCTTTATAAAGACTTTGACCCCAAATCTAATGCTCATCTAGTTGATCTTGTGGATGATTTGTCATACAAGTCTTTTTCTGCGACTTCACCAGTTTTCACATTTTTTCAGACACGCATACTCTACAGGTCAACCTACTCCACTTAGATGGCGCATACCCTATAGGTTTTCTACCGGCTCTGCAAAACTTACCAAATCTAAAAAGTCAAACTACTCTACAAGTCAGCTACCTGTTCTCTACAAAACTTATCAACTCTGAAAAGTCAATTCGCACAACTCTAGCCTTGGCATCACTCCTGCAAAAGCATTCCGAAAATCCACTCTGAATTTTCACTCTGGAGAAGCACTCTGGATTTCCACTTCGGAAGACCTTCCTGTGAAGCATTTCGGATTTTCTCTCCGGAAAATTCACTCCGACAAATGCCACTCTGAAGCTTGCCTATTCCGACAAATGGTCTTTTCTGAAATTTGTCTTCTCCAGCAAACAATCATTCTGGTTATTTGTTGCAACAAGCTTATAGTACTCCAAATTTTGATGACGTGTTCGTTTGTTGAGCCACTCACAAGAGAGTGACCAAACTCAACACTATGTTCAAGAGTTTCAGTATGTAACAAAGCTGGTCCATTTCTTTGAGTTCAGCTAATTATGCCACAATTTGTTCTTAATGTAAAAGGATAAAAATGCCATTTTAAATCCTTTTAAGGATAATTGTTTTTCGAAACAGCTAGTAATTGATTCCTTAATTATTATGGGAGGTAATTCTTGTTGGGATATGAATCACTCTCGTGTGAGTCCACATCTGGTTGATAGGCCGATTGGAGATTTAACAAAACTCGCATGGATACAATACTGAAACGGAGTATTGGCAAAGTGGCTAATTGGCAACCAGGTGCCGGACCGAATGGTGTCAGTCGGACTACCGATTTGAAGGTAGACAAGCTAGATTAAAGAACTTGATGTCTAGCCAAACTAATGAGCCGAAGGCCAATCAGTCGGACTGCCTAGTCCAAGGAGCAATCGAACTAGCCAAGCCGAAGGGCGTTTGGACTGTTGAGTCCGAAGGGAGTCCGGATTGCTTGTGATAAATGATGACCGGCCGTCAGACATCTTTAAGGTTTATAGAAAGCGCACAAAATTTTTTTAAGATTTATAAAAAAAAGTGTGATTGAGAGAGAAGAACGACTTGTAAAATTAAAGACCAATAAGCGTCGCTAATGAGAAAAAGTGAATAAATGAAAGAAAAGAGAAAATGAGAGTTTTTCTTTCTGTGGAAATTTTCTTTTGTACCAACTATTGCTCGAATTGATTAGGTATAAAGAGTCAAGCTCTTATATTTGGGATTTATGTAACCGTTTTATACAGTGAAGATTTGTAGACGAATTATCTTGTGGTTTTTTCCTTCTATTTAAAAGAGGATTTTTATTGTAAAATTGTGTTTGTCTTGATTTTTTCCCTGTTGTGTGATTACTGTTTATTTTTGTTTGTTGTTATCATCGTTGCTCTTTTTTCTCTATTTGACTGACTTGTCGGCTGATCCCCAACAGTTTTAGCAATACAAGATCTATACAATGCCCTGGATAGATCTCCACGGCTGAAAGGATGGAAAATAGACGGTGGAGACCCCTGTGAAGAATCATGGACAGGCATTTCATGCTCTGGTTCATCAGTAATACACATGTAAATTTCTCCAGTAGACATATCTCCCCGTTATTATTCTATGCTAATTTTCCAGGACTAATCTGTCTCCTTGCTGGTGAAGTAAGCTTCATGGTCTAGAGCTTCACGGAAATCTCAGTGCCCTGCTGTTCATTCTCCACAGCTTGAAGGAACTGTGAGTAGCATTTCTTATTTCTAAGTAACCAGTATGTAAATAGTGGGAGGAGATAGTTAAAACCTTCCGTTTGTTATAGGGATGTTAGCTCCAACAACATCCACGGTGAAATCCCAGGCCTACCGCCTAATGCCACACATGTGTAAGACTAGCAACTTTCTGGTTGTTCTGATTATTTCGGTTTTATCCAAAAGATTAGCACAGTTCATTGCATTCAACTCTTCATGTTTACTGCATATGCAGAAATTTGGCATCCAACAAGTTCACAAAAAATATTCCAGCCTCCTTAACCTCCATGAAAGGCCTGAGACATCTGTGAGCATGTTATTTCTTTGACTAACGCTTTATTGGTTAAGCATACGATTAATGTAACTTGCATCTGTCTCAGGAATCTGAGCTACAATATGTTATCTGGACCCATTGGCAATGTTTTCACTGGACTTCAAAATCTGAAAGAGATGTATGATTTTTCACTTTTTTTTGGGTCATTTTATGGTAGAGTAAGCACTTGATTTCTTGTCTGAGGTTTCGCCAGTCTACTTTTTTCTTAAAGTTTGCTGACAGGTGATGGTTATTTTAGTTACGAAGTATGTATATAATTTAGGACCTTCTGTGGTCATAGGAATATTTTATGATTCGATTTGTAACGCCATGATGAATTTGAGCATCACCATAATGTTATCCTGAGTTCTTTTAATTCCCTTCTTATAAACAAATCAACTGGTGCAGGGATCTATCTCACAACAATTTCTCTGGAGATCTACCAAGTTCATTTGCAAATTTAACAAGGCTTACCAAACTGTCAGTTCCAATTCTCTAAATTACTAGAATTTAGCGTAAAAATGTCATGAGATTTAAATCTTCTACAAATTGCCATAATCATCAAGTTATTTCACTATTTCTTAATATAACGTATTTGAATCCATGTTTAAAAATTTTTTCTTAAAAACCTGAAATCAATTTCTATTCCTTTGTCTTCATCTTTCTTCTTTTATGAAAATTTACAAAATTTCTACATAGAAAGCCAATGAACAGTTTTTTTAAGGGTTTCTTAAATTTAGAGTCAATGAAAGTTTTGAAACCTTATTCAAACTCAATTCTAAAAAAACCATCTTCTCAATATCCATAAAAAACCATCCATTATTAGTCTTACGAAATAATAGATAATTTTATTATTTATATGATAGGATGAGAACCAATCACTTAATTATAAAAATATCATTTTTTCATAAAATATTAGGCTTATTAAAGGAAATAATTTTTTTCAATAAAATATAACAATATTGTATAGGATCGTAATATTTAATTATTTTGATAAATTACAAAGTATAAGTCATATCATATGAGATAATTCTAATACTTTGCTGCGGATTATCTTTTAACATTAGAAAATTTAATGTTATAAATATGGAAACTATCTATCTTACAGGTTCTTGCAGAACAACAGTTTCACAGGTTCAGTGATATTCTTGGCTAATCTACAATTGACCGATCTGTATGTCCATGCCTGGTGGCATTTCACTGGAAGTTTTAGTTTCTATAAAAATGTTTCCTTTCTCGTGGGCTTACATATATCTTCTATCAGGAACGTCCAAGATAATAATTTTAGTGGCATCATTCCTCAGCATTTTCAAACCATTCCAAATTTATGGTAAGACCATTCCTTATTCCTTCAATTGCCTAAGCTTACCAGAATTAAAATTTTGCTCTAAATTGTCAGGATTGGAGGCAATAAATTTCATGAAGAAGCCAACTATCGTCCGTGGGATTTTCCTTTGGAGAAAGTCCCCAGTGACCAGAATGTTACTAGCCCTCCAACTGCAAAGTCAAATGCCGTAGAAAACTATTTTTTTCCCATAGTGCATGAACATAAAAAGAAAAGGCTGGCTTTAGGAGGCATAGTTTTTATGGTTGGTGGAGTAGCATTAGTGACAACATTTGCAGCACTTATCATTGCTATCAGGATCAACAAAGCTCGTAAGAAATTCGTAAGTACTGAGGGCAGCCATAGCTCTACGTACTCGCTTCCAGCCAGTTCAACCAGAGGTGACACTCTCTGGAAACCTGTACATTTTTCTTATGTTTTCTACTTTTCCCCTTCTTATAAGATGTGCAGATTGGGGACATATCATTCCATCATGAGATTGTTAGTATTCGGTATATTCAGTATTGACACAAATATCGACCAATATATATTAGTATTAGACTTCTGATATTAATTGCTGTCGATGCTGTGAGAATATTTTACTATATTTCCATATCAGTTGCATATCAATTACTACGGCCTTGCTAGATTGCACATTAATTCTTATAAAGCATTGAAGCAATTCTATAGATACTAGAATTCAGATATCTTAGCCATCCCAGACGTTCAGACAATGTGCTGCTTCACACAGTATACTGGGCTATAGCTTTAGCATATCATCTGTTCTCTGTTTTGAGGTTTCTTACTGTTACCGTAAATGATCTTGGACTAGATTGCATATCACACAGACAATGTTATTTTGGTTTGTTGCAGACATACGGAAATTGAAGTAATTTTGTTTCTGTGCTAGTTAGTTCTGCTTATTGCTAAGGTCATATCAGTTGCCAAAAGGCACCTGCCATCCTCGCTATGCGCTAGGATGAAATAAATCGTGGGGTTTGAGTACTTAGTAACTCTAACCTTACCAAGCATTAAGTATAGTTTGGTGGGGGTGTTGCGATTTCTCCAAGCCATAAGCACATATACAACCAGTATTAGTGAAAATAAACCTTCGAATCCTCCATCAATCGTTAACGATCAAATAACACAGAAATACAATGAACAAAATTATGCAACCAAATATACATAAGTTGCACAACAATATTTAACGTGAAAAATTTTTCTCAATTAAGGAAAAATTACGGAATAAAGTCTTAATAAATTTATTATAATAATGTTATGTTAAAAATATAACCCCTCTAATATCGCTTCACGAAAATTCGAGTAAATAATTGTTGAATCCGACCCCTCAACATACTTTACAAACCACAAGAAAATAGCAAACCTAGTTAATGAGAAACCAAAGCAGAAATACATCCTAGAAACAAATTAAAGTAACGTACATGAATTTGGCAAAAAATAAAACTTAAATCGAATTTCAACCGGATGCTGAAACCCTTCTTCCTTTGTCTTTTCTTTCTTCTCTCTTCAAATGGTGCCCTTATGTTGAAAAAAATCTATTTTTTTACATAAAAGTTACATAGGATTTTTATAAATAGAGCTGATATTCGAATGCCAAATGCACAGACTAGGATTGGTACACACGTATCATTTAAGTGTATATTAGAAGTGTCATTCTGTCCCAAATATGCACACGCGCCCATTGTATGTCTATCAAGCACGATTACTTCCAGTTCATTGGAAATGACTTTTACTTGAACACATATTGTGCGAAACTTTAGTAAATTCTACCACTCGAGCGACCCTCGTACAAATATCTTACAACCCTTGCCTAACATATTCGCTTGAATACACCTTGTGTGAATATTTTTCAAATGACTTATCCATTAGGCGTGTGACTCATAAAAAGTGACCTAAAACCTAACAGGACGGTAGGCAAAATTCCACGAACTTGAAACCAAGAAAAATTCTCTTATTAGGATTGAATTTACCACCACATAGTTTGTCTTCGTAAGGAAGCAATAATTGTACACAACCATATATATAAGTATAATAAAATATAATTTTTACATAGTAATTCTTTTCCACTAAAGGGAAACCATGGAACCTTTTGTCCAAACATATCTCTACTATCATTAGAGTTTCAGTTACAAATAACCATATAGTCAACTTTATTATAAATATCCTTCAAGACAACATGTGTAAAAATCGGCTAATACCAAACTCTCCAAGTTGACTTGTTCCAATTACACATGGGCGATGTCCAGTTATCATTAACTGTCACTATTCTAATTATATTATTTAAAGATTCAATTACTACTAACCTTAAACATACATATTAATTGTACCATCCTACATAGTGAATGAGCCGAGAGATGAACAAAATACAACAAGGGAAACAAAAATAACTTGAAAATATATCCTACAATTGAAGTTAGAATAATATAGTCAATGTTTGCAAAAAATAGACCACAATTCAAACTTAAAATGATTGGCAAATCCTCCATCTTCTTCTTTCTCTCTCTTCATCACCATTTTCTCTCTCCTTTGTAGCACCTAATGCTTGAAATTATATATTCCAACTCTGACCTAGAAGCAAAACATGGTATTATACAAGTCGAGAATTGAGTTAAGAGAACAGCCGTCTGATGAAAAACGGTTGTTAGTATACATGTGTTCGTCATGCACATTAAGCACACATGTAAACATTAAGCACGTTTCTTTGCTAGCCTTTACTTACACAAAACTTGTGTAAATTTCACACAAAATATCCATCCTATATTTTTGTTCTAATGAAAAGTTGCGCAAACCTTATACAAAACAAGTCTGGAAGTGAAAATTTACATGTCTAATGGATATAGGATTTATAAAGATATGATCCAAAACTCAACACAGTTAATCTACAGTGTCCCCCTTAATTTTCTAGTTCTTATTGAATTTTTCTTTCTGTTTTGCTATGTTTACAAGGCTGATATCACCAGCTGTTTGTTCTTTCATTTTGGTTGTAGTTTGTTCATCTGATGTACCCGAAGCAAGTCCACATATTTTTACTGTTGATCCTCCACCAAGGATGCCAAGACATATCCCACCCGCTCACCATGTAACAAAGGACAGAACATCTTGGCGAAGCTCCTCTAGAAAGTGCAAAATGTCACTAAATGCAAAATTGTACACAGT
Organism: Nepenthes gracilis; assembly: GCA_033239525.1. Classification (NCBI taxonomy): domain Eukaryota; kingdom Viridiplantae; phylum Streptophyta; class Magnoliopsida; order Caryophyllales; family Nepenthaceae; genus Nepenthes; species Nepenthes gracilis. The sequence goes on along the minus strand of BSYO01000019.1, from coordinate 13,225,948 downwards.
AGCAGAGGTTCAATTAGCTACAAACAACTTCGGTGAAGAGAATTTTATCGGAGAGGGATCTTTAGGTTCAGTTTATAAAGCACAATTTCCTGCCGGGCAGGTATACACTTGAACTTCTAAGATAAACTTCAGGAAGTTGATGAAAGTTCATTGTTTGGCTGCACTAATGTATTATCGCACCATATCTTTCATTTTTCCAGATATTTGCAGTAAAAAACATAAGCACGGTGATGCTATCTCTCAACGAAGAAGAACGATTCATGGAAGTCTTACGTAGTGTATCCCGTTTGAGGCACCCAAATATAGTACAGCTTACCGGCTATTCTGTGGGGTATGGGCAGCACATTCTCCTTTATGAGTATGTAAGGGAACTGACGCTTGATGATGCGTTGCATCTCGAATGTTTCGCGCCTCTCACTTGGGGCCTACGTCTACAAATAGCAGTGGGTGTTGCTCGGGCTCTGAAGTAAGTAATCACATCTCTAGAATTTCACTAGTGATTACTATCATAAGCTCGCTGAGCAAACGGAAAAATGAATAGAAAAAGAACCACAAGGGCAGTAAAATTAATATTTAGTGTGACAAAAAGGTCCTTTTCTTGCTTGTGGTTGTTGTCAGTAACCATCCTTCTGTCTCACTGTTTTGCACGGTGCAAATGTGCAGCTATATGCATTCATTGTCACCGCCCGTTGCTCACTGCAACTTAAAGTCCGCAAAAATTTTATTGGACGATGACCTTATTCCTCGTTTATGTGACTGCGGACTTGCCATACTGAGGCCTCTCACAAGCAATAGTGTCAAACTCAAGGTACTTTTAGATCTCGCCCCTGTTGCATGAGTATGCATGTTAAGAACTTTATAAGATTTTGATCATTTATCATGTTATCTCATAATTTTATATTAAAAAAATAAACATTATACCTAAATTATGCTTAAAAACCTTTTCTAGAAAAACTTGGAAACCATTTTTCTCCCATCGCCCTTATCCCTCTTCCATCATGAGAGGACACAGAATTTTATGTATAGAGTTTTCATACAAATTTTAAAATTTTCTAGAAGAACCACTTAAATTCAAAAAAAAAAAAGGAAGTTAATAAATTTTCTCTAATTCAAATTTGAAAAACCGCCCACATCATTGAAAAAAACTCCACTAAATATTAACCATAATTAATAATGGGTAAATCTATTATTTATAGTGTAAGAAGAGAATTGATCCACTAATTATATAAATATTATTTTTTTATAAAAAATTAGACCTATTAGTAAAATAATTTCTCTAATAAATTATAATAAAACCTTACGAAATCATAAGTTTTAATTATTTTAATAAATTACTAAATATGTATCACCTCAAGTAGAAGAATTCTTACCTGCATTATATAAGCTTATGCACGGTTAAGTTTTCAGATTTGAATTCATGTGTTGTTTTGTGGGATTTGGATCCATAATGTCGGTGGAAAGATTTTCATTTATGGTTTATTGTCTTATTTTGAAAGTGGATTATTGGTTGGCTGTGCGATAATAGATTTACATCAAATCTTCCTTATGAGTCCATGGCATTGAATTCTTTATTGAATCATAAATGGGTAAGCTGCGGTAATCTCACATAATATCTGCATTGTTATTGATCAAAGCAGGCTTCTGAGTTGGCTATCAGCAACTTTGGCTATACAACACCTGAACATGGGCAACCTGGGGTAGAAAACACAAAGGCTGATGTCTATGCCTTCGGCGTTATGCTTCTCGAGCTTTTGACAGGAAGACGGCCCTTTGATAGGTGATTATTGGATCACGGATTCTTCATTTATTGATTAATGATAATATTACTAATTCCATCAGTTCGAATGACTACCATTAGTCATTCTTAGGCCATTTAAAAGGGAAGACTTCCATAGCAAATCAAAGAATAATATCATTTGCACAATCGAATCACCTTAACCAAATTTCTTTAGTTGAATCTTAATTAAATTTCACTTGACTATCTAGCCTCTATTGCATATACTCAGGGTAGAAGTTTTGTATAAATATATCACTATATTATTAAATGTTTCTGGTTTAGATACCCTCGAACAAGAAACAAGAAAGGATAGGAAGAAAAAGCCATTGCCAAGAGTGAGTACTCAGTTGGTAAATGTTAGCATTTTTGCTTGTAGTTTAATCACCGATGAAAAAATAAGTTGGATGCTTTACATCAAAGAACGGATTTCACCTTCGAATAAAACTCGTGATGGTTGAAAAGGGGGATTTTAAGTATACCATAGTATCTCCCCTCCAAAACCGGATGTAGTAGTGTATTTTTTTTGCAATTAATATCACACTGTTGTGTTGTGCTTCAGTTCTAGACCAAGAGAAGAGCAACATCTGGCAAAATGGGCTTCATTACGGCTCCACGATGCGGATTCTTTAGAACGGATGGTCGATATGAGCATTCGTAGATCACTCAACAAAAGGGCGCTCTCCCATTTTGCTGATGTTATATCTCTTTGTATACAGGTATTATCTTATCCTTCAATTTCATTACGGATTGACCAAACTTGGATGCAATTTGCATATTGATATCTTCAAAGGAAATCTGGTCACCAAACCCGAATGATTAGCAAACTAAATACTAGTCTTGGGTTTCTAATACAAGGGGAAAAAAAAAAAACAGTCTGATACATAAAACTCTTGTTATATGTTAGTCCAAAAATCGGATCAGTTTGAGTTTATTATGTGTATTATGTAATGAAATATCGACCAATATATTAATATTAGGCTTCCGATATTATAATAAATCGCAATATATGTTCGTATCATTTGATATTTAGATCATCGGGTATAACACTTGATGTTTTCCAAAATAATGGCTAACATTTGTTCTTAGCTTCCGACTTGTAAAAAAAATTATATCTTGTAATAATATATATCATATAATAAAACTGATACAAATATTGTTATTTTCATTTGTGGTATGTGACCTTACCCTACATTATGTAGTTGATTGTTTCTACAATTGGAGCTTGTGACCACTGCATCACATAGTGATAACACTATTATTATGCGAAAGCTCCCATCTATTTCAATTTAACAGGTTTCTATTACCCATTTCAATTTTTTAAAATCTTACAAAACTTTCTAACCGTATATGTTTTTTTATTATTTTTTGGCATGTTTTGATGAAACTCGAGGCAGCCCGAAAAAGAGTTCCGGCCACCGATTTCTCAGGTCGAGGAAGCCTTGACATGCCTTCTATCAAACTCCGGCTAGAATGGCTCTAAAGGCAACACTGCAGCGCTCGACAAATCATTCAAGTCCAGGTTTCCTAATGGATTGTCCCACAATAATACCTACAACTTCTTCCAACTCGACCGTGTCACCCAACCTCCACTCACTTGCAGGCTCTCCTACAAACAGCCATTCCTTCCTAAAATCACTAGGCTTATTGAAAAGTTGGTGTGTTTGTTCTCCTGACGGCCAGTTTCATTGCATAGCATAAGGAGCTGCATGCAACTTATCATCATACTTACTGATTTTTCTGAAATATGACAAAATTCTATTTGATGAATTTTGGAAAAATTAAGGTCTTCTTCGGACCGTGTCGGGCTAGGTTGCCCACCAAAGAGCAAGAGTCCTACCGATAATAAATTACTCGATATTTTTTGAATTATCAAATTTTGATTACTTATAAAAAAAAATACAGTCCGATATTTATATGTGAACTTTTAACGTAGATCTTTTAAAATAAATTTTGAAGAAAATTATTACTGTTAATTGAGAAAAAGCATAATTATATCCCATCTCAATTAAAATTTGGTCGGTTTAAACTAATTACCGGCCTAATGTTATTTAGTTTTTTAATAAATTTATATCTAAAAAGCTAAAAAAATAAAATATTTAAAATATAATACATAAAAACATTGTAGGAATACTATTTTACATAAAAACTCGTATTTATTCAAAATATAATTTAACGAATTTTTTTAATTTTAATATTTATCTAAAATAATAAAATATTTGTAATATAATTATAATCATAGCTCGATCCATATATTATTCGTGCCTAAATTTTTCAATGTACTCGTTCGTAATAATTAAATGATATAAAATTTCGGGCAAGTCGACCGGACCGGGTCATGTGTATGAATCTCTTACCGTTGATCGTCGATCGCCAGAAAACACTGGTTTTGTAAGCTACTATCCCTCGTCTCTCCTTCGCACTGCTGGGCGCTTTCCTTCGCTGTTTCTCTCTCTCTATCTGCCTCCGTTTCATACAGGTACGTTTCTAATTCTCCATCAAATTTCAAAGACCTGATCAACGTGTATAGTGCCAACAATGCGAGATCAAGCATTTGTTGGTTTAAATCTTTCATTTCTTCAGCATCTTTAGAGTTAGGGTTTTCAATGGACCCATCGCTTGAGCGTATTTTGACATTTTCCAAGTTATTGTTTCTCGTCACTTGTATTTAGTTTGCTTAATTGATCAAAAGTTTGTCTGATTTATGGTTTTGTCTCTCAAGCCATTGACTGATTTTCTCAAGAGTTGTCCAATATTTTCTTCTTTTTTTTTTTTTCCCCCGGGGGAATTCAAATTCATTTGAAGATATCGCGGTTATCATCTGCGGCGTTGATCTCTTAATTGTGAATTCTGTGTGTAGCATATGCTATCTATTTTAATCTCTACTTTTGGTTGAGCCCTAATGCTTACATTTTTGCTATCACAATGAAGAAAAGACGGGATCACTTTGAAACAGCTAACACTATATTTCATGGTTTAGTTTACAATACGTACTTGTAACTTTGGGTGCCGCTTTGATTCACATTTTGATGCAAATTATATTCCAAAAGGCTAAGGAATGATGTCTCTATTTGGACCCGTAGAATATGATTCCTTATTGCAACCGCATTTGATTATTGGGAGCCGTCCATAAACATTTTTAACAATTTTCATTTTCAATATTGGCCTTCATTGTCACTAATTTGCATCCAAGTAAATGAGCATGTGGTGTATTCTGTACAATGGATTCCTTTAGCTGTTGAATTGCTTCCACGCATAGAAAATAAAGAAAGTCTTGCTGGGCCTCTGCAAAGTATTTGTTTCAGTAATTCATTCTGGGTCAAAGATTGATTTGGGTTCTGTTCATCATGGTTTCTGTGCCAGTCCAATTGCTAATCAGCTGGGAGAAAGCAATGGACCCTTCGGAACTAAGGTACTTGGAAGATGAGGACACACCTGGTATGAAAGTCTTTAAGGGTGTAACCAGTGGTTTAGCAGCGGGAACAATTTGGGGAACTGTTGTCGCAACTTGGCACGATGTGCCTCGTGTTGAGAGAAGAGTTGCACTTCCAGGATTGATAAGGACCTTGAAGATGATGGGAAACTATGGGTTAACATTTGCTGCCATTGGGGGTGTGTATATTGGTGTTGAGCAGCTGGTGCAGCATTATAGAATGAAGAGAGACTTCATCAATGGGGCTGTTGGAGGTTTTGTTGCTGGGGCTTCGATTCTGGGTTATAAAGGTTATATTTCTTCTCGTGCTTTTCTTCTTAGGATTTTTGATTCCATATTGCATGTTCATATATTGACAATTGCCTAGAATGTTAGCATTTTTTCTAATATGTTCCTCATATATAACTGCTTCTAAATCCCCTTCTATCTTAATCTTTGCTTGCTAGTGACTGCTAGAAATAGACATACCAATGATTTCAGGCTGCTGTTATGTGGGCATCTTATTACAATTATGCATAAACTAAACTAAAATTCACTGAAGCAAGATGCAATTGATGTTTCAATATCAGATCTGTACTAGTTTCTTAAGCCAAGTGAACTTTATATCTGAAACAGAATACTTTATTATACTAAAAAAATGCAATATGAGATTATCCAATCAAGCTAGAATCATCAAGAATTTTCTACACTACTTTGAAGGAGGAAGGCATGAATCGTACCTCATCTGTGTCGTTCTTCTCCACTACACAGTGGTTGAATCATAAACTTGGCAATTGGTTTACTCAATATACCTACTGTTGAGTTGATGTTGAATCGTGAAGCTATGGCATGTTTAATATACACGTAGAACATATAAAATAGCTTTCATCTCCCACCTTGACAATGAAAGATCGGGCATGGAAACCAAAGATGCCCTTCTGGTGAGTTTGAATAGCCTCAGGCTACATGATGAACCACTAATTCACTTCTGATCTCGTGTTGACTGTAGCATGAATTAATTTCTTATTTCCCATTATGAAAGCAATCCCAATCACGATGAAACAAATTATTCACTTTAAAGGATTGCTAGTACGCTACAAATTGCAGAACCCTCTTCTTTATTGCCTGAACATTCAAGAATGTTCACAGCATTAGTCGCTAGACCACTTTCATCATACTTTATCACTTTCCTTAGCTGATTTTATTGGGGATATGATTTTGTGTTGCGCACAACTTGCAAGTATTTTCCAACTTGTGACATTTGTTTACAGCATTTTTTCAATAGACCACTGTCATCATACTCATTCTTTTTGCGAGCTGATTTCATTGGTGAGATGATTATGTGTAGAACAAAACTTTTATTTTCCGACATGCAACATTTGTTTGAGTGTTATTGTCCATCCTCCTTTGCTCCTTTGGTGGGTTTGGTTGTAAGTAACCTGAATGTGGATTGCTCTCACGTGGGATGTAAATGGAAAGGCATAATCTAGGTTAGTGAGGATTGTAATTTAGTTGGGGTAGGCTTCTTTTCACATAGCATGCTTATTTTTTTGATCCAATACATTCTTTGAAAATTTCAGAAATCTAGTTGTAATATGCGATGAATAGTCATAAAGTAATAAAGTATTGTAATGCAGTCAATTCATATTGACATTGGGACACTTTGAAATTCTTGGTCTTTTTTTTTTTCTGTTTGATTGGTTTATTTTCTTACAATTGTTATGCATTATGCACTTATGAATTTGGAGATGAAATCACTGTGTTTTCAAATTTGGTTGGAAAGTTGAGTTTAGCATTCAAAATATTGCTAAAAGGATGTCCCAGTGTTCATCCTTTCTGAGGACTCCAGGGAAAGTTAGATGTATGTTATATTGCTATTTAGCATACAGACTGTTGCTATGGTTCTAATCTCTTTTCTCTAAATTACAATTGAACAATCTTACTTTGCGCCAAAGCATACCATCATTTCAAATCTCAATTTTCCATATTTGGAATGACATATCTAAATCGCACTCCATTAGAGAATAACAATTTGTGGTCACTCTGCCAGTTAGGTGGTTATATCGGTTGCATCTATACCATGTGCCTTCCCTTAAGCATCTCTTTAGTATTTTTATTCTTTTTCTGCAGTCTTAGAATAACTAATAGCATTGTTATGAAGTAAATGCTTTCTCAAGCAATTTAAACTGATTGTCCCTTCTAAAGCCATCTGTAACAGATTGTCCGTTGTTCACTCTTGTTAAATTGACACCTAGTTGTGAGCTTTGTGACTTGAATGTGGAAGTGTTAATATTCTTCTCATGCTGAGAAAATGAACATTTTTCTCATCCATAGCTAAAATGATTGGATCTTTGAAACATGATGTGCTTTATTTGTTCCTTTCAGTGCCAAGGTTTTTAATCTAGTGGCATATAGTTAAAAGGAGCAGATTTTTGAACCATGATGATTCACAATTTTTTTCCCTTTTAACGTAATTGTGTTGCACATAGGTTTCACCTTGATTGGCTTGGCATCTTTTGTTTTGTAGCACTAATGTTGGTATATTATCCAGCTTGGTGGTGATCCAACCAAGCAAGATTGACTTGGGCTATGATATGGGGTTGAGAATTGGGTTTGAACCGACGTCTAGTGGGTTAGTCCTGGCTTCCGAATTTTATACAACAACCACCTAGTCAGTTCCCGGGTTCACTTAAGTTGAAGTGGCCTTACCTGATGAACTGAATTCTCTGTTCTGCAGAGCAATCTGGTGAAGCAATCAGAAAATCAACATGTGATCGTTTTAAAGTTCAAAAAAAAAAAAAAAAAAAGGAAATATTGGTGGGAGGGAATAGCTGAAACTGTCACAAACACAAACCGAGACCTCTACTTTAGGTGTCAGCTTGCTATATTCATTTTTGTGACCTTATTAAAAATGTATTAATCAGTTTTTTTATGAAAAGGAAAAAAGGGGAGGGCGATTTGTGGAGACCTGGCCCAGATTTGACCTTGTCCCAGACCTGACCTTGACCCAACTGGGTTATTTTTGGAACCGACTAAACTTGATTAGGATTGGTATTCAGTTTGAATATCTAGGTCCGAAATTTGTTGGGTTGGGCATCCAAATCTTAGAAACCATAATTCTTTTGGATCATGAGAATGAATGCCCTTTTGTCTAGATTTTGGTGAGATATATCATTCACTTTTACTTGAACAGGCATTGACAGGGTTAGATGCACAATAGATGTTATGGTCCACTCAGTGTTGAGGCTCCTATATCCATCCAATTATAGAATTAAAAGTTGGAATAAATTGTAGAGATTTAATAGCTTTTAGATCACTTGATGTAATTTTCACAATTTATACACTCAATTTCTAATCCTAACCGTTGTGTGGACTTTTCTTGTTCTTTTCTGCTCTCTCTCTATTAACCTCATAGAAAACAGTCCTACATTGTTGTTCCTTTCAATGATGAGGATTTCATTTTGATAGTTTAGATGACTAATGTTATGAAAATATGTTAAAATATGTTAGATCTATCTTGTGATCTTAGTCATCTAGGTTTTTAGGATGAAATCTTACTATTAGGAATATGAGAAATTACAAAAAATGAAGGACTGCACCAAGACTCCTTTCAAAGGGATATTCTGGGAGTGGGAGGTTTTGCCATTGCCCGGCTTTAATGATTTGTTTACTAGCCACCAAATGAAACTGATAAAGCATGGATAATTAATTGACGTTCTTTGCAATTTCAATAAGATTAACACTACTTATACAACAAGTTTACTATAGCTTTTACCAAAAATGATGATATGACATATTATGTAGGCACATCCAACAGAAAAATAATAAAGAAAAAGATACCAGACTACCCAACAAATGTCTTTTTTGTTGAACTGTAGCAAATCCAGTGTTAAGTGTAATATTTTTCTTTTGATAATACTTAAACGCATTCTTTTCACTTTAGGAAGGAGCATTTCGACGGCAATTTCTGCAGGAGCAGCATTAGCCGTCACATCTGCAGTCCTCGATGCCGGGGGTCAGACTACCAGAGTCGACACCGGTAAGGAGTACTACCCTTACACCACCAAGAAAAGGCCTGCTGTCACCGAGTAACAGCCTCTCTTCACCGGCACCGCCAATTAGAAGATATGGCATATTGCCGGGGCCAGGAAAAAACCGAGACCGAGAGAGGTAATTCTCCGCAGCGATGTAATCTTGAACCAGTAGCTCTTTCCTCTTGATCAATATGGAATTTCTTCAGCAGATTCTCAAAATTTGGATGATTGAATAATAAACTTATGGCATAACTTGATGATCTTGTTCTTCATATTGGTAAGCAATTGTTTGTTTTCATTTGTGGAGGTTGAGATGAAGACAATCATTTCCCCTTTTTGCTTAATATTTATGGTGAGAAGATCATCAGACTTCAATCTGATAACCAATGACCAAGATACAGTAATAACAAAGCCTTATGTCTCATTAAATATGATTGGCTATTTGCCATCATCAGCTGATGGCAATCTCCAATCTCCTCTCTCTTAATTGATGGGGAGTGTTGAAAGTTTATGTACAACCCAACATCTAGGCTTCTATTGTTTTTATATTTACCAAATTGGGATTTTTTTTGTTTTTTTTCTATGAAATAGAATTTATTTTTAAGGAAAAGTTTTTTATCATAATATTTTTGGACTTATTTTCATATACGAGAAAGATTAAATTATGACACGAGTCAATCAATAATAGTAGATATTTGTGATTATTGAGGGTGATAATATATCTATTTGTAATATTTTTAATTGGTAATTATATTTTATGGTTAAAGAATTATGTATTTTGTGATTAAGTAGGATGTATTAAGCACTTTTGATTAAATATGGTGATAGAAAGAAAATATATTTTTTTAAATTTTTTATCCAATAATAATTAGTTACTATATGAGATCGATAGTTAAATCTGTATGAGAGAGTATAGTGCAAATTAAAAAAATTTTAATATGATATGTTTAAAATATGGTAGTATTATATATTATTATTATTATTATTATTGAATTATTAAAAATAAAAAATTATTATATGTGAAATGGTTATTAAAATTAATTAATACGTGACATATAATTATATATTTTTAACAATTAGTAGCTGTTGTTGGATTATATATTGTTTTTATGAAATTAATAAATTATTATTTCGTTGAGGTTCTTGGCCGACGAGAAACTCATGTTATTAGTGGACTGGATTGTTGACGCCCGTTGCCGGAGCTGACGGTGCACGCGACACTCTCAAGGTTCGAAGCCGCTTCACTGCCCCCCTCTCTCTCTCTCGTGCGCGTCATTTCCCGGAAAATTTGATTTTAGATTCTCTCTCGCAGCTTCTCAAATTTCAGAGATGGAGAACGCGGAAACCGCCATGAGAGATCCAGTTTATCTCCACACAAGAAGAGAGCCATTCGACTACGGGCTTCTCCCAATACCTAAACTCATCTTCTCCGATGGCGCCACAACCCTAGGATCCCTCAAAGACAAGCTTATCCAACGGTCCAGTTCCTTCCTCCGGGTCGACTCGGCTACCATTTCTGAAACCCTCCAGATCTCCCTCGACGACGCCAGGCGCGTTCTCGACACGGTTGCCGCTGTCCTCCACTCAGATTCTGACCCGCTCGTCTCCGCCAAGCCTGATGAGATTGATGACGTCGGCGTCAATGTCTTTGATTTGATATTGTTTCTTTATATTCAGTCGTATAAGAGGTTGCTTCCCAGGACGCATAAGGATTCGGCTTCTGTTGCTGATGTTTGGCCCTCAACTTCGGCATTCGATGGGTACTTGTCGGCACTGTCTCCATTGCAGGTTGTTAATTTGGGTTTTCTAATTTGTTTTTTGGTTCAAACTTCAAAGAGAAAATTGCATTCGTTGTGTATTTGGTTTTTTTTTTTTTTTTCTCCTGTTGCTTCTCTGAATTCTAAATCGGTGCGATCTTATTCGTGGAATTTGGGTTTATTCTTTTTTTCTCTTTTGTCTTAATCATTGGATAGAACTTGACATATGTTACTGGGTTATGGGATGTTATATGCAGGATATACGCAGTCTTGCCCATATAATGGTGGGAGACCGCATTATTTTAAACAAGGGTCCTCTAGGTCTGGTGCAAGCTACTGCTATGCCAATTGCTTACGCTGAGAAGGAACGATCATTAGTTAGCATAAACAGTAAAGAAAACAGTGGAATTTACGCATTTCACTCTGTGATAATGTCGAACAACTGTGGCCGGTATTCTCATACCTTTAAGCATCCAGTTGGCAATGAGCATGAATGGGTACATTGCCAGAATCTACAGATGGACCTGAATGTGCTCTTCTTAATGAAAGCATAGCTTAGTTGAGATGTTGAATAGAAAAAATTGTGGACTTACACAACTAAGTTGAGTTGATTTGGTTGAGTTAAAGCCCTGAAAGGACTTGCATCTAGGTGATGGCACTGTCTCAATGGAACAGTGAATGATGATTTAGAATATAAGATTCTTATGTTGTTTCATATGATAGGCTGATGTCCTGCAAAATTTATGTATTATATTTCAAAGCAACTATCAAGCAGTCTGATGTGGTTGGTTCGCTCACCCATGTTGACCGTTTTTATGCTCCCCTCATATGAAATTCTAGCTGTATAGTTGGTACAAGCTTTGAGCTTTATTTCATGCAAATCAGGATAAACAACAGTAAAGTTCATTCCGATATCTGAGATGGTTTGCAGCACGGCCAATGTGAGTGCCTCAAGTGACCTTTGTGACGTAATAACAATGGGTAGCTTATAGATTTTGACAACGATTTTAAGGGTGTTGGGTGATTGGACAGCGGAAATGAGTTCGTTGCAAAATTCTTAATTATACAGTTCAGGTGTAAGGAAGTGTGAGGATAACATAGAGGAAACATTACATATTTTCCCGTGTTTTTATCATTTCCCCCCCTTTCTTCCTTCTTTTTGGCCTCCCAGGTGGTGTTCTGAGCTTGTCTTAAAACAGCCATATGTTTATATAGGATAGAAGAAACAATTTTCAAGCAGGTTTAGTCATCCACTATGGTTAAATGTTATGTACTGGCTTATGATTGTCTCCGCTTAATTTATTTTGCATATGACATATACTGTTTGTACCTCATAATTAATTTGTTTTATTCATACTTACACACTAGGGTTTTGTTATGTTTGTGGTTGATAAATGTATGCAGTCGGTGCATGGGCTGCATTGTCCTCTAGTACGTGAAGGATTGATCATCTCCTTGAGTCTTATGGTATCACTTTCACTTTTCTGCGTCAGGAGGGGGGGAAGGAGAAAGGAAATTAAACAGGTTATTGGGCCTGGAATAATTGCTTTGAACAAATAAGCACCATTCTCCAAACGTATAAGTTCCAATAAATGGCTTCAATGTGGTCATACTGTGTGGATAGGCATAGACTTCAACTTGGCTAGTTTAGGTAGAAATCAGCATTCATACTGTTGCTTTCTATCAAGGTGTGTCATAGCCTTGAACTATAACAATCAATGTGACAAGTTTGGCTCCATCATGTTTGTAAATTATGACATACAGTAATGGTAGCAATTTCCTGATTGTCTGCTATTTGTTGCGTCGTTAAATAAGGCAGCAATAAGATTTCTCTTTTATTGCAGCTTGTGCGCAGCAACAGCCGCAAATTTATGCCATCACAAGCTGATGAAGAGGCCCATCAGTTATCCTACTTACAGAAGCATCTGGCTAATATTCTCTCTCTTTTAGCAGAGCCAGTGGAAGGGAAAGGCGATGAATCACTGGTTTGTGACAACTATTACTGATATGTACTGGTTGAGTTTTAAAGTTTTTTATTACAGGGAGTGCGAACTTATTTTAGTGTATATAAGATGCAAGTAGTTGCATTTTGGTCTTGGTGCGACTTTTTTTTAATGCCATATACATTTAGTGAATCAGCTCAGCTTTAATTGCCTATGTAATGCTCTACGGAATTCTTCTCAGGCCTACTAACAAGTGGATTTTCTATTGATAATGGTTTTATAGCACAAACTGTATGTTCTGTGGAATAATTTTGCACTCCGTGGTCTTAGTTGGTTGAAGATATATGCAACAAGTTTAACTCTATATTCCATAGACCAAAAATATATTTTCGAGTTGAACATGAAATATAAAATCCTATACATTTTGTTGGTTTCTTTTTCAATGATGGATGGATCCTTCGCATTACTGAAATGTTAAAATTACATTGCACCTTTTAAATCAAGCAACAGAGTGCTTGTTGATGGTTGTGGCTCACAATAGTACAAATTTGAGAAATAAGAGATGAGTACATATTATTTGGGACTGTATTCTCTGAAAACCACGAGTGCCATGTCCATTGCACCTGTTGCATCCACTAATGTAAATATCAGCCAATAGTATAGGTATCGACCCGAGATAGCTATATTTCACAATACTGCGACAACATTATAATATGGTAGCTAATATATGGCCGATATGACTAATATATCTGTCAATACAGCCCTGTTAGCTTACGATTTTCATATTTTTTTTAATATGTTTGATACTAATACTTATTACCCAATATGCTTGATACTAATACAGCTGTAGCGGATGCCAATACCAATATTGATATTTTCATTTATGGTTGTGTCCCTTTGGTTGATATATTTAACAAGTGCTCTTTATAAATGGTCTATAATGCTTACTAACAATATTCTTTCAGGTCTTACCTATGGAAAATTTTGAACACCTCGGTTTTCTGATTCAATTTGGCGAGAGGGGTTCCAGAGGAATACCACTGAGCCAAGCTGCCCCATTTTTCGCGAACTCAGACCCCGATATGCCTGCTGCTCCTGTTTCTGCAGCACAAGTTCATGAGTGGCTTCTGCAGAGTATAGCCGACGCTATGGAGCATATTACTGATAGAGCATCTGTAAAACAAAATGGTCCTTCTAGTGCCAGTAGCTCTGATCAGGATGTTCCCATGATCGACGCCAACACAAGTTCAGCTAAGTCTTCATCAAGTACTAGGGGTCTGACTTTTATTGAAGGGATCTCAAAATCATCATTTGTGAAACAAGCTGCAGACCTAAAGGGCTCTTCTATGAAGGTTTGGTTAAGGAATTAGCTGCAGATTAGGTCTTCCATTGCTTTTGAAGTGGCTGATAAGAGAAGAAAAGTCTAATTGATCCATATCCGTCAAAGAAAGAAAAATACCTAAAAAAATAATTTGACAAATTCTTGAGGATAATTCTTCCATTCTATATCAATAAAAAGGTTTATCACATAATAGCTAAAAAGGAAGATATATTGCTCTTAATTATTGGGTTCTAATTATATATATGTGTGTCTCATTATCTGCTTTTGTTTCTAACTCATTTTGAATAACAAGATTTTGTGATATTGAGGTGCCTTTGCTTCCTTGCTGGTATTATCAAGATTTTGTCATTCTTTTCTTATAGAAAGTGTACACTTGATCTGAGTCAAAGTTAACTCACAGTTGCCTGTTACAATGCCAAACTTCTGTTGAGTGTTTATCTGTCTAGTAGAGTGGAAATGGATATAGGCTATGAGCATAGTCATTTGTAGGTGAATATATAGTGGACCTACATTAGTTTTAAGAATTTGGTCAACAGAGATTATTTCTGTTTGCAAGATATCTATATATAGGTTATGATTTATTGTCTACAAATACAATTGACTGTTTCTAACAATGAATACGGCAAAAGCTTCCAGATAATTTTTGTTGTTATTTGTGGCCCTGTTTAAAAATTGTTTATGTTTTGTATGTGCAACTAGCTGTTAACAATCTTCTGCATTTCCAGGTTGTAAATTGTCATGATTCTGTTATTTACATCCTGGCACCTTTGAGATATGCCACTGTGTACGGTTGCTCTGATGCAACTGTCATTCTTGGAGCTGTAGGCAAGGTGATGACACACTTTAGGAGATTCCTGACTGTTTTCTTTTCCTTTTCAAATATCACAGTGCATCCTCTTCTTTTCATATGTCTACGTGGATCACCTTTACCCTTTTATAAACCTATGGGGGTGAACCTTTTTTTTTTCTAATATTTTGAGAGGGGGGTGATTTACCTACGTATGTAAGCATTCTGAACATGAATTTGTAAGAGGCTTCAGTCTGATACAGCAGCTTATTTGCAAATTTTGTTGTATGATTGATGTCATTTTAGGCTGTAAGAGTGGAGCACTGTGAGCGTGTTCATGTGATTACAGCAGCGAAGCGAATTTGCATTGCCAATTGTCGGGAATGTGTCTTCTTCTTGGGAGTGAATCAACGACCAGTTATTGTTGGTGACAATCATAAACTGCAGGTTTGTCAGTTTGTCCTTGATGTTCCTTCCAACTTTGTGAGATATCATTGATTTTAGTCTGCAGTTGCAAGAAGTTCCTCAAATATGACTCTTTTTTAAAAATTGTGTAAAAGATTCCAATTATGTCAACAGTCACGTGGAGGCTAGTGTTTTATTTAGGTAGAATGAATAATATTATGCTATCATCTTCTGCATTCCAATCTATAGGGAACATGATGGAAACTTTTCTTGTACTGAAAAAATAAGTATAGCATGTTTTGAACCTATTATATGACATGCATATTGGAAATAATGTTTTTGTAAGATACTATTATATACCATCAATAAACTGCAATCTAGTCCTGTTTATTCTATGTGTTTATAAGGAGATTATTTGGGGGTAACTTCAGCCATCATCCATGTTTATTAGGAGGCAAGGAAGAAAAAGGCAAAAAGAAAGAATAGTAATTTACACTAGAAGGAAGTGTTGAATAAAATGAAAGGTGGTTGAATTTAGTGAAGATGGTTTGAAATTCAGTTTGATATTTCTCAATATTTTAGCTAGTTAAAGTCCTAAACTTCTTTCCTTCTGCTAATGCCCATATGGTCTTGCCCTTAAGCTCATCTGCCAACTCTGATCATCCAACCCCCATTTTGACAGCTACCACTGATCTCAATATTAATGAAAATGAAGAAATATCTTTCCCGTAACATAATACAACTACCATAAAATTTACTTTGATTGATTAAAATCCATCAAAACATTATTCTCAGCCACACCTAATATAAAATGGACACTTCATAAAGCATCTTGATAGACCCAAATTCTTCAGGAAACCTCAAGACATTTACAAATCCAGCAACTTGCTTTAATGTATTATTGAACAGTCCATCCCTTTTCTTGTCTCTTTATGCCAAAATCTGAGCACCATTGCTTGACCTTTTTAAATTGAACCAACATATATATATCTTCACTCTGAATGGTTCCATTAAAATTGGCCTTTTGTTAAAACTCAAAGGTCGTGAATATCTGAATGAATATAGGACAAAGGACCCAGTATATATCTTTGCTTCTGAAAAAGGAATCCATTGGAAAAGAAAACATGGAGCTGGGAGTATTCTCAAGTGTCTTGTTTTTTAATCTTGTGTGCCTATATGTGTGTTGCATTATTTATCCATCTATCTGATTCTTGCCCATGGGGGGCGATTCTTCAGAGATGACATCCTTTTCATTAGTCTTAGTATGTATCCCAATTTAAATTTTCAAAGGATTTATGTCACATATTTCTTTTATTGGGCTTGTCATATAATAATAATTCAGGCATTGAGTTTGTCTTTAGCCACCAGATTGCAAATTATGCTTCCTCGCAAATTCCACGTTTCTTGACATTCTGTCAGTAGTATCGTTGACTATTTACTTCATGACAAGCAACTTACAAGAAATTTACCAGCTTTCTTCTCCATTTGATTGAAATTGGAGTGTGTGTTGGGATTCTTTTGGCCATTGAAGGAGGGAGGGGAATCTCAGGCTTGAGTTTTTAAAATGGGGACGAGCATTTAGCAGAGATTTAGACATTCTATACAACATCTTGCACACCTACTGACTTCGTCAAGAATAGGGAACATGCTGAATTTATAATAACTTCAGACAAACCCATATTGGTTACTGTCAGCATGTTTCTATTCCTTCTCAGTGTGTCTTAGATTCCTGTATAATTAATGAAAGATGTCATGAAATTATAAATGAGGATGAGCTTTTGGAGTTATAATAAGGGTGCTCTATTGTGATTAGGAAGCCACATGTTTAGCTCATGAAAACAGTCTCTCTGTATTGGAGGGATGAGATTGCATGCAAATAACCTTTCGAAGCACTCGTAATGCAATAAATATTGTACACTGGGCGACCCTTATAGTGAATTCTTGATAATAGCAAAAAAGGCGCATTGCCCCAGAAATTTTGAGTTATGCACATATTCTTCCATTTGTGTCTTACCATATGATCTGTTATATAAACAGGAAAATACTCTTTTCCATTATAGATAGCTATGGTATGGCCAACTATTATAGGTATAACAGTCGCTGCCTGGGGCCAAATTACCTTTTTTTTTTCCCGCCTTTATGTTAAGTTATCAATTTTTCTTAATAAATGATTCACTACAAAAGTACTTTTTTTTTTAGTCCTGCTCTTATTTTACCAGAGGGTTTTTGCCTGATGATACTGTGATACAGAGTTGTCAGTCCACAATTTAAATTGCTGAGCCAGCATAGGTGCTCATGAAAGTGTTCTGTTTCGGCAGTGTTAGGTATTTTTTTTTTTCTTTAAATCAAGATAATAGATTTTTGTTGCAGTCATGTAGAAAGGTTTCTTTTAGCTGCTGGATGTCTGTTTTTTATGGTCACAATGATTGTATTTTTTTCTCTTATTTATTCCTTTAGTTCAAAATATGTTTTTGAAGGAAAATTGTTATCCTTGAATATCTTTAGGTTGCACCTTATAATACTTTTTACCCCCAATTGGAGGAGCACTTGACTCAAACTGGTGTTGAGACCTCTGTCAATAGATGGGATGAGCCGCTTGCACTCGGTGTGATTGATCCTCACGATTCATTATCTCATCCTGCCGGTGTCTCTGATGTTCAAGCCGAGACCGCCGCACGCCTGGATCCAGATCAGTTCACTAACTTTTTGGTATGCTTTCTTAACTTGATTTGAAATGATAACCATAATTTGTTGCATCATACTTTCAAATTGCATTTGTTTTAAGTTTTTGATTGATGCAAATATTGACCGATTCGATACATATATTAGTCAATATGTATCGGTATCAAAACCTTTCTATACTAATATTTTTAGATACGGCAATAATATTGTAATATGTTTGTATATCTGGCATTATATTTGATCTATCGACTGTTACCGATACATACTTTCTGATATGTCCGACACTGATATGACTACGATCGATACTGATTTTTCATCCATTGGTAATCGTTGCTTAAGTAAAGTCCCTTTTTGAATTAGATGTGAATTGATTCATTGTCTGTTTTGAATAAAGTCTTTCAAAATTTTCTGTTTTTGCAGATTCCAAATTGGTTTACTGGTGAATCTCCTGGGAGCACTAAAGACAACCCGTTTCCTTTACCAGAGGTTTATATGGCCTCTCAGCTCAGAAATGTATGTCCCATGACAAAATTAATTAATTTTGGACATAGATCAATTCTATTTTAAATTATGCACGCTTCTATTTTATATAGCTTTATTCTTATAGTTTATATTTTGAATGTTTAATTTGTGTATTAATGTCTTTCTGTCCCAGCATAATAACCTTGGGGAAATCAAGCAAGTTTTAGGGGAAACGTCACTTGATGATGGCAAGAAACGAGAGCTGTCTTCTGCTCTTCATGTATACTTCAAAGACTGGCTATATGGTAATGATTTTTTTTTTGTATTTTTTGCTCACTAAATTGATTTTCATTTTATATTCCTTGATGAAATTTCTCCCTATACCTCTTTGTGCTTGCTATGTTGAGGAGAAAATTAAATTTTGTGCTCTCATAGTGTGTCGTACTCATGGATTAAATGTCAGTATCGGTGTAAGTTGTGGTCATATCGAACAATATATATTGATATCAAATATATTAGAAATTTTTTTTCTGAGAATCATAAACTAAAAATCATATATCGGCTAAATATCTATAACATATCGGGAATTCATTGTGGGTTGGGAAATATCAGTATCGAAGTAACCAATATTGGTATATATGCCAATATTTTCATCCATGGTTATATTTCTAAAAGTCTTGAGCATGATATATATCATTGTCACCCTCCCATTATTGTTATTTCCATATGCAACAATAAAATGGCAATGTTTCTATATCAATGATGTATCACTAGGTTTTAATTCCAAAAAAAAAAAAAATTGTGTCCAATATGTCTAATATTAATATACTTCACCTAATACAGCTACAACCGATACCAATTTTGATATTTTTTATCAATTGAAATTCTGGATACCATTATTTGAGAGGTGTTGTTCAACTTGCCCTACTTCTAACCCCCCCCCCCCTGGATTTTTTCTTTTTTTTTGGGGGGGAGGGGGGGGTGCTTACAGTCCCACTTTTGTCCATTTCAGTTGAAGGTAAGTGTGAGGATCCTGGATATTAGTAACATTAAAACAATAATCAATCACACATCAAAATATTAGATCTGGTCAAATCTCCTGCTACCACTGACCTCTATTCATGATTTATATCAAGTTGTGCTGTGAACTTTTTGAGTTTGGTCTTTAAACGGACTGGTCACCTAAAAAAAATTTGGTCACACTTATGTTACTGAATTGTGGGTATGAACTAAAGTTGCTGAATTTGATGATGGTCACAGCTTCTGGAAACATTCGCCAGCTATACTGCTTACAGAATGACTAGATATAACAGCTTGCATATACGAAGACCCCTCTCTTCTTCCATGGCCTCCATTTCTCAAGGTAAGCAACTTACAACTGCTCATGAATCTTGATTACAAGGACGATGCATTTAGATTTGCACCTTTACCTTTTGATTTAAGGAATGCCTGTCTAATTGTATCTGCGGAATTGGGTGGTTGGATCTTCAAAAACCTTAGGACTCTCCCAATTTTATGGGAAACTTTGTACCAAATTCGTGAGTTTTTTATCGATCCGGATGCCGTTGTTGTATTTTGTTGTCCTTTTAATGAGTAAAATTAAGTAAATATGTGTAAGATTGACTGATTTTAAAAGTAAGTTTATGTTTGTTTTGATTTGTTTCTCTGTAGAATGTTTACTTGCTTCTGTCAATTCCAACCTTTAGGAAATTTAAGGATAGTTAGAAAGGTTACATATCATAACCCTCTAATAAACCTTCTACAACTCACCCACTCTCTTCATATGTGGCATTTTAATATTCCTACTACTTATTTCATTTGTTTTTAAATCTTAATAGACTCTATATATATAGAATGAGTTATAAATCGATGAAAACATCTCGTAAAACTCTAATAACTCAGGTCATTATAGACTTCTTAAAAATTCTCCAGGTAAGATTTGTCCCGACCACATTATAATCTGAGAGGTTTAGACCCGACGTTATAGATAAAAATTTTAGTATCAGTATATCAAAAAGAAAAAGGAAACATAGGAATTATAGGCTAATACGGTTGTATCGGTTGATATATTAGCTAATATTTTGAATATTAAATATGTTAGCCAATTTATTGCAATATATAACCGATACGATAATATGTCACGGTCTCATTGTGGTATTAAGAAATATCGTTATTGAAGATTAGATGTCAGTATAATATCGATCGATATTATAAATATTGGTGGATATTTACATTGCTCGCCACTATCTTTTGTAACCGAAAAACTTTGGGTAAGGGAAAACTACTCATTTGGCTATTAACATAAACTGGCTTTGTAGAGTAAAATGAAATATTAAATAAATCGTCTCTCAAGGACTTTCATAGGGTGCATTTCATTTTAGAAAGCTCCATTGCCGAACACGATCGAGTGCACGGGTGTGTCTGAGGGTGTTAAGCGAGCCGTGCCTCCCATAGCCGGTAGGGTTGGTGCGGGACCAGAACAGTGTTGATAGATTGGTCTAGGAAAGGGCCCCGGATCGACTTCTGCTAGATATTCCTTGTACTCAAACTTTGATTTTTATAAAATTTAATCTCTCTCAAGGACTTTCATAGAGTGCATGGACGGTGCCTCTCATAGCCAATAGGGTAGGAGAGGGACCGGAGCAATGTCCATAGATTGTCGGAAGGGCCCCGGATCGACTTCTGGCAGATCTTCTTTACACTTGAACTTTGATCTTTATAAAATAGTTAATAAGGTGATAATGGTTTTTTTTTTTTCATTTTTTGTATTGTGAATATTTCAATATTTCCATATTTTTAAGAAAAAAAAAAAACTGAATTCGCAATTTAAAAAAGAATAAATTTAAATCGTTAGATCACCTTGAATTTAACGGCTTAGTTTAGGGGGATTTTTCCATGAGTAAATTACAATTTTGTCCTTCATAACCTATTCCATTTTCTTCCCTAGTGATTTTACATCGGAGATTTTCAGCTGCCTTCGGTTATCGATCAAACACTGTGGCTTGCGGCAGACGTTTGCCCACTTAAACAATTACACCTTGCTTGGTTATCACGCAACATCTGCAAAACACCATAATATTCGGGCATCATAAGATAAGATTCTTCCTATAATATTTGACGAGTTTTTCTTCTTAAAATGAGGTTTAAAGTGGCACCTTATACTGTTCTTGAAGATCTTTAACGTATTCGACTGCCAAATCTAACATATCTGCCGTGTTCGTTTGCTGTCAAAAGACCAAGGAAGCATTAGGGTTTCGAAACGGGCCGAGCTACGGCTGGCGGATGATATCGGCGACAGTAAATTCTACCTTCTCGATGTTCGGCACGAGTTCTTGTAGCTTCTTCATTCGTTCGCTAATCCGGGTTCTTCTTACCTATAAGCAAAAGCCACCATTTAGCATTTCTTGACTTTCAAATAAGGTCGGAATCACACGGAAGGAATTCGGATATGAAGATTCTACCCTCTCGGCAATGCTTCGAGGATGGGTGGCACAACCTCTCTTGGCCCTAATTTTACAGGGGACGGTATCTTGAAACTGCATCAACTTCTCCATGGAGGCCATCTCGGTGGAAGTATTTGGCAATCTCGAGTGATGCGATAATGCATGTGTTTGCGTTCCATGACCGCCATTCTAAACAAGAAACTAATGTTAGCAATTGCAACTAAGACAGGAAACAATATAGCCGAGATGGCTCGGGTTTAGGTTTGATGAAAATCGAGTCGTCGAATCAGCCTGATTGAATGATTTAAGATTTTATAAGATTTAATCAATATATATAATATAAAATTATATATGGATAGAGTTAAGAAATTATGTCCAATTTATTTTTTAGATTGGACACGATCACAAAAAAAAGTAAATAGTTCAGTCCAGTTTAATTAGAATATAAATATTTTTATAAATATATTTTTATTTTAAATAAATATCTAATTTAAAAAATTATTTAAATAGGTCATATTTTTCTGTGTAATTAATAATTTTTTATATAAAAATTTTTATTTAACAATATATAGCTAACATTTTAATATAAATATTATAATTATTAAATATTTATATTTTTTTCTTTATGAATTTTTTGTGCAAATATATTGGCTCGTAGTTTTCATAGTTTATAATATATTTTTCATCAATTTTTTTCTTTTTTTTTTTTTTAAAAAAAAAGAGAAATGTATCCTTTAATTGGTGGTAGCATTACCTTGCATGTACCGAAGAACTGATACCCTCAGGATTGGCATTTCATGGGATTGGTACCACTCGGGATCAGTGTCGATGGCATGATCAATTTTTTTGGTTCAGTTTATGGGGTGATATCTCTAAGGATTTCAACCCTTCAACACCCTAAAAGCCGATCATCCTAAAATTCTACCATAAACCCTTCCAGTACCATGCTCATATGCCCGGTTCATTACTCGTCCAACAACTTCTATATGGCTCGTCCTCAAACCCATGCATTGATTTTTACGGGCCTTGCTTTGATACCAATTGAAAAGACCAAGCTGAGCCCGTATAAAAATATTCTGTTTTCACCTAATAAGTCTTATGGTGTTGCCTATGGGGCAGTTTAGAGGAGCGCCCGACTAAGGAGCAGTTTAGAAAAGTGCCCGGTTGAGGGGCAATTTAAAGGTATACCCGGTTGATGGGCAACTTAAAAATAGAGGACTAAGCTCTACTAATGGGCCGGCATCTTGGTCACTTGAGCAGAGGGTTAGCTCCTTGGTAGCAAGCTTCTAGTTCCAGGACGGAGAGTTAGCTTCTAGACGGATGGCTCCTGGCTCCGGGACAAAGGGCTAGCTCCAGGGTGGAGGGCTCTTGGCTCCCTGATATAGGGTTCTTAGCTCTGTGACAAAGGACTTTTGGCTCCAGGATAGAGGGCTGGCTCCTAGACGGAGGGCTCCTAACTCTGCGACGGATGACTCTTAGCTCCGAGATGGAGGGTTGGTTCCTAGATAGAGAACTCCTATCTCTAAGACGGAGGGCTGGCTTTAGGATGGCGAACTCTTAGCTCTCAGACAGAGGGTTCTTGACTCTTGGTCAGAGACGGAGGGCTAGCTCCTAGACGGAGGGTTCTTAGCTCCCAGACGGAGGGTTCTTAGCTCCGATACGGAGGGCTGGCTCTTAGAGGGAGGACTCATGGAAGGAGATAATGCCTCTTGAAAGGAGGTTAGCTCCTAGAAGAAGGGCAGCTCCTGAATAGAGGGTAGGCCTTATTGGAAGGAGGGCGTCTTCTAGATAGAGGATAGACCCCCTTTTTGGGGATGCCGAGCCATCCAAAACTTGCCTTTCCAAGTTTAAGGGTGCCTAACTTTATAGTGTAATCTGCAAATACACTCTTCTTATTTGGGCAATGTGAAACCTTTCATTTTGGAAAAATTTTATTGAATTGAAGTTGAGTTATAGGCCTACTGTGGGGCCTAACCCCTTAGACCATGTTAGACCCATCACTAGCCCCCGATACTCGTGCGGTTTGAAAATTTAACCCTCAGCATGTCATGATGGGGCATTGTCGTGCGTGATCTTGTAGATTTAATGCTGGTGGACTCCCTCATCCGATTATAAATGGATGGGCCCTCCATGCCTTGCTTCACTAGTCATTTCCACCAGCCAAGTGACATGAGAACTCGGAGCTGGCACGAAACCCGCACAACCACAAGTTGGGATCGATGGGAGTTGCCCTTTCTTATTTGTAAGCTGACGATATGGGGATATGTTTGAAGTCTGCCTTAGCTACTAGCGAGTCATCAAGGAGGCTAGGTTTTGATCAATCTTTGTCGGTCGACTAGGGCATGAGCAACTCGTCTGGATGGACTGTGGGTGATGAGCGCCCTAGCAAACTTCAATGTTGGAACGAGCTGTTGGCATCGAATGTGAGCAGTCCAAGTATTAGATGAAATCCAAGAGCTCATAGAGGGAAAGCCTTAGGCTAAGCGGCATCTTGCTGATCTTTAGAGCAAGCGCACCCTGAGGGACAGGGTGCTAGAGACTCGACTTTGCCTGGAGGACGTTTGTCGATTTAGGCTTTCTTGTCGGCGCCTTGTTCCTATGGTTGCCGAGCTTGGAAGGATGTGCCTGCTAAGCCACACTCGCTCCTACCAGGAGGAGGTTATGGAATAAGGATCAGTTGTTGGTTGGCTAAGAGTGGCCAGCTATCGTCGCTAGGCTCGGTTGATCACTTGAATAGGGTAGCACTTGTTCTTGTAAAAGAAAGTCATGGCACTGAGGGAGGATCTGCAAAGTCCGAGAAAATTTTCAAAGTCTTGCATGATCTCTTGGTTTCCACTAGTCTTCTATTGTTCAATTCTCTAACATTTTGACGGGGTGGCGTGATGACGGCTCGATCTTCTGGCTAGGTCGATGTTCAACCTCTCATCCCAAAGATTGGGTCAAGATGCCGGCGATTGACCTTGCCTCAAGTCTGTCGAGGTCCAATACCATCTGCTACTTGACTTCTTTAATGACTTAACAGATCGATCGACTAACGACTTGGTCTTCGGTTCAACTTGCAACGGTTGGCCTTGATGCATTGTCAAGGAATGGCGGGTTGGATCAGCCTTGAATCCGTCGAGCCGAGCCAATGTTGGCTAGCCACCTTCGGAACATGGTGCACCAGGGAGCACCTCGCCTACTGGAAGGAGGCTTGCACTTGTTGGAGGGCAAAGCTGCTCGTATCCTTCGAACGCGTGGTAACTTCAAGGAAATGGAGCGCCGAGTCAATACTGTCATTGTCGAAGTGCTTCAAAGTCAGGAGTGGGCCAACTACCTCGATCAAGCACTGTTTGAGTCTAAGGCGAGATCTCAAGAGATCGTAGAGGCTAATACTTAGGCTCTGGATCAGATCGCGTCGCTCGAGGATGAGTTTCGGAAGAGCCGACGGGGACTCACTGATCTACCGAACATGTGTGCCTAATTGAAGGGAGAAATAAGGGCTAGGCTCCACTTAGATGGGGTGGCCTCGATCCACCTCAACTGATGAATAGTCTCTCCAGCGAACTCCGAGATTTCCTATTGGCTTTTTGGACTCTAAGACAACTAGAGCTCTTTGCTACTTTGATCGGATAGGCTCCTCGGTTAGAGAAGATGGAAGGCTTGCACCACACTCTTTGGGGGACCCTCGTCCTTAGGATGGTCATCTAGTTAGGCCGTAGGTGCAAATAGCATCTTGTACCTTTTGGAGTTGTTAGGTGCCTGTAGATGTATGTCCTGATGAGTTAATTGGATCGTTTTGATCATCGTTGATGACGTTTTTATTGTTTATTCCTGACTCCTTCATCGGATACTTTTTTTCTTGCTGACTGAGTGCTGTCATTGTTGCCATTGAGGCACTAGAGGGTCCATGTTGGCCACTTGCCTCAACTATTGATTGTCCGAGCCTTAGTGAGGTCTAGGAGCCCGTTGAGGAGGAATCTCATGCTCCGGTCCAGATTGTCCGGCTGTGGGGATGCGCTTTTAGAGTGAGCGGTGAGAGAGTTGAAAAGTCAAGCAAATGCTATTGTCACCATTACCATTAGGGTCAAGCTGGGCACGCACCCCGGGATGCACTTGCTTATGCCGAGAGGAGTTCGTGGCACAGCAAAAACTCGCTTGCCGACCGAGCATGAGTGCTGTTGTCATCAAACTCGAGCAAATACATATGGCCGGTTACGCTCGCTCCTACCTAGAGGAGGTCGTTGCACTGAGAAAATGTGGTTGCCGACTAAGCCTTGAGGCTATTGTTGTTGGGTTTGTCTTGAGCGCCTTTGCTTGGTGGTGCTTGTTCCCTTGGGGAGGGAATATCGGAGCACCTTCATTTTGTGGGATACTCTATCCTGTAAGTAAGATGTCGTCACATGCTCAGGTAAGCCTCGCTAGGGCTAGCCAAGTTTCATGGTTGCAACATCCGACCCTAGCAAAGTCATAGGCCATCATCCACACATTGTCATATTAGCACTCGGTCCTATCCAAGCATGTCGTTACTCATGCCCGTCTTGTCCTAATTCGACAACCGTTGTCGATTGAGGGTGCTCTCTCCGTCGAAGGGAGGTTGTTGCACGCCTATTGTAGAAGCCCCCTAAGATTTTA
Organism: Nepenthes gracilis; assembly: GCA_033239525.1. Lineage (NCBI taxonomy): Eukaryota > Viridiplantae > Streptophyta > Magnoliopsida > Caryophyllales > Nepenthaceae > Nepenthes > Nepenthes gracilis. The sequence goes on along the minus strand of BSYO01000019.1, from coordinate 13,199,293 downwards.
GTGGCTGTTCGATGGGGAGCTCCAAGAGCTCCCAAGCCTGGGTGTTCGACCATGAATGGGCCGCTCGGTGATGGACCGATATTCAAATTCAACCATTTATGGGCCACTCAGTTGCTAGAATCGAGGTTCAAATTCAATCATTTATGGGCCGCTCGGTTTGGGGTTGAGCTTTTGTAACAGGTGATGTGAATACACCTGACTTTGGGGCAGTCTCGGTTATTTGATATAATGAGATAATATACAGGCATTTACATGAGCAGGTAAAATGATTATCCTACTAGTAACAATGTGGTTCAAGCAAACAATATGATACATGTGAAACTTACCTAGATTTGGCGTGGAATTGTCGTAGGTGCTTTGTAGTGGACGGCATGCTATGCCCTTGGGACCGGTTCACCATCCTGGGTGCACGGCCAACATGCATTGCTTCAAAGGGTCATCGAGACACTTTGGCCTACAGCCTTTATGCTTCGTGGGAGGTAGTCCTCCACCATGGACTGGTCGAGCAATGCCTTGCTGTCGCGTTGGGTGGTTTGATGGCCAGTGGCTCGGGTTTCATTGTTGGCCAATACAGTCTCAGGTGCCCTGGGACTGGTATGATGCTTGGTCGAACGACGTCTGCTACAATGCGATGGGTAGTGAGCCGAGCATGTCGTGCCCCCGTTGCGAGAATTGCAATAGCTTCTATGGGATTTGCTGCTATGCAATGGACCAATGAAGGGTGTTGCCGCTTCGGGCTTTCACGCCGTATCTTATGGCTGGGTTGATCCTCTAGCCACTGCTGGTCCTTGGCACTCGAGGTCGTTCAAGTCCCAGAGTTATCGAGTCAGCTGATCCTTTGAGGATGCTGGCTTTTTTCGTTCGCCTTGAAGTTGAACGACGGAGCCCTCAACGTTGCATGTTCAGGTGAGTGTAGATGGTCTGGGCACAACAGGTCTAGGGCACCTGGTTGGGTAGCGAGCGCTTGCATGCTCGGGGTTGATTGTCAATTTTCATGGCTTCCCGGCAGGGGGTCGTTGCCACCTCTGGCTAGTACAATGGCTCATAACTGTGATATTGATCTTCTTTGACTATCATGAAGTTGAAGGACGGAGCCCCCAGTGTTGTGCCTTCAGATGGGCGCAATGGGTCTAGAAGAGGGTGCTCATCCGAGCATCAAGCGCCTATACGTTTGGTGTCAGTCACCCATTGGTAGAGGTACCCGAGGAGGAGTAGTCGCCATGGGAGGCAGTATCTTCAGCCAACGTGTTGGCTGGAGTATAAGTATTGACCGTGTTTGTTTTATTCTTATAAGGTAAAAAAACTTTTTAGTCATTTTTACAAAAGGCACCAACGATGCATTCTGGATTTGGGTTGCTAATGGATTAGGGTACCACTTGATCTTCAGGTCGAATTGAAGTGGGTTCAGTTTTCGTACTTCTCGTCCTTAATCCTACACACTACAACTCAAAATAAGAGGTCATAGAATTGGCAGGACTCGCCTCTTGATTTATCCTCCAACGTTCAAATCAGTAATTTTTTTAAAAAAAATAGAAAGATATAACGAGGATATAAAAAAAATGCGTAAATACATGTGGTGGGATTGAGTATTTGGGTGCGCCCTACTAAGGGGCGGCTTAAAGGTGTGCTCGACTAAGGGCGGCTTAAAGGTGCACTCGACTGACGAGCGACTTAAAAGAACACTTGGTTGAGAGACGGCTTAGAGGTGCACCTATGCGCCCAACTAAAGGGCGGCTTAGAGGCGGAGGACTAAACTCTGGCGATGGGCCAACATCCTGGTTACCTGAGCGGAAGGTTGGCTCTTGGATGACAAGCTCCTAGCTCCGGGATAAAGGACTTCTGGCTCCTGGACAGAAGGCTCCTGGCTCCATGACAAAGGGCTTTTAGCTTCGAGATCGAGAGCTTGCTCCTAGATTGAGGGCTCTTGGCTCCGGGATGAAGGACTCCTTCTTAATGGAGAGTTGACTTCTAGATAGAGGGCTCCTGGCTCAGGAAAGAGGGTTTGCTCCTGGACAAAGGGCTGGCTTCTAGGTAAAGGGCTCTTGGCTCTCAAACGGAGAGCTCCTAACTCCCAGACGGAGGGCTCCTAACCGGAGGGCTCTTGGCTCTGAAACGGAGGGCTCTTAGTTCCTAGACGGAGGGCTCCTAGAAGAAAGAAATGCCTCTTGGATGAAAAGCGGCTTCTGAATGGAGGGCAGGCCTTCCTAGATGGAGGGCAATTCCTGAATAAAGAGTAGGTCCCCTTCCTAGGGATGTCAAGTCGTTCGAAGCTTATCATTCTAAACTTAAGGGTGCCTGACTTTATAGTGTGATCCGTAGATACACTTTCTTATTTGGCAATAGAAGACCTTTTACTTTGAAGAAATTTTGTTGGGTTGGAACTGATTTATGGACCTAACCCCTTAGGCTTATGGTTGTTAAACTCATCTATATCAAAGTTTTAAAACTACATGTTTATATTTTTGTTATAATTTTAGTTAAAATGTTATAATATTTAAAAATGGTCTAATCAGTGTAACTTTATTTTTAATTTATCTAAGAACCTAAAATATAAGATATTTTCAACATCACCCAAACAGAGATAGACAAACTCATACCTGAGCAACGGATGCATCTGAGTTTGAATACGCAACCCAATTGCTAAGTTGATCTCCTCGAGCTTCAACTCCGTTCCCTCCCAATAGCGTGGAATCATCCCAAGATTCAAATGACAATCTGCCGCCGTAGAATCGACCATCGCCGCCGCCGCCGCCTGCGAACTTTGCGCCGCCATGGCTAGTCTCACTGACGTTTTCGTCGCCGATCTCTAGAATTCGCGGGAAAAGAGACATAGAAGAAGATAATCCAGATTCAAAATCAACCTGTCTTTTCAGCCTATTTGTTAAAGAACTTGATTCTTCTTCATTTTTACTGTTCCATGCTCTGAAATTTCCGACGTCCTTCGCCATGTCGTAACCTGAAAATTTTTTATCATTTCATGTAAATATCATTCATAATACAACAATCATACTACCGCTAATGGTACTTCAATGAATGAGTGGAAGTGAACTGGCGGCGGCGGCGGTGGCGACGGTGGAGAGAGAAGAAGAAATCAGAGCATGATCTGTGTTTTATATGATTCATTTTTATTCAACTTTGTTGTTTTAAAATTAGACTTCTATTTATCTAATTTCTACGTATCTATAAATAATATAATATTTATTTATTTATTTATTTATGAATTTTAGTGTAAATTAACAAAATAAAATATCATAAAATATAACCGAACGCCTAAATGGTAAGTTTCAGATATGAAAATTGAAATAAATTAATCAAATCAAAACTTCCATACCGCTGTGGGCATCGAGATGGGCGAAGGATCCAGTAAAGGAAGTGCTCTGCCTGCTAAGATTCAAACCGCCGACCACTTTCGCCGTCGTTCCCAACGAGCCACCATCCTCAACCCTACAAGAATCCTTCATGGCCGCCAAAGTACGACTAACCACAGCGCTCTGCTTCGCAAACTGCTGCGGCAGCTGACTTCGCCGCCCGATCATTCGCGACCCAGAATCCAAGAATGGTTTGATCTTCGCACTCTCATCGCCGCGGTCACGTCCCCATCCGCCCGCGGTGGTGAGCCACCTCGGAGACCGATCGTAATTATAGCCCTTATCCAGACAGGTCGGAGCAGAGCGAAATCGCAATTGAGATTCATGATGTTGGGGAAATGGGTCGTCAATATACGAATCCATAGCCACTAAAAGCTCCAACTTTCGCTCTCTTTTCTTCCTCTTCCTCCTCTGTGTTTGAAGAAAACACAACAGTTCTATCAGAAGTCTCTGCTTCTTATATATTCAAACAGATTCCAACGAAATCTTGCAGAACAAGCAGCAAGAGAGAATTTTCTGAATTCGCGAAAGCTTCGAGAATCTGAGAATAAACCAAGAGACAGCATACAGATGAGATAATCGATCAGAGATGGTTCAGTGAAAATCTGATCAATTGGATGAGTGAGGAGGGAATCTGTAGATGCAGAGATGGATGTATGTGCAGAGGAGGAGGCGGCAGACATAATACGAGTTCGGAATAAGCAAACGAGGGCTTGATTTTGTTCGAAGAATCTTTATCAGTAGATTTAAGACAGCATGAGAAGTACGAGGAAGAGAACGACATGATGCAGGGAAGAAAAACAGAGCCTGCTAGAAATAGCTTTAATGGCAGAAATATTATAATAATAAACAAAATATAAATAAATATTTTTTTATTGTATAATTCTTCCAAAAGGAAATATAGAAATTGTTATAGCCTGTTTGATTTTTTAAAAAATATATATGTTAGAAAAAAGCTTTAAAAATTATTATTATGCATTTAGATATTCAAAAAATTAAAAGAAAAAATAAATTATGTAAAAATTTTAAGTATAAATTTTATTTTAATGAGAAAATAGATATGTCAAAGATCATGGAAGAAATCGTAATAGCAATAACTTAATACTAAATACCCAATTTTATTTTATACAAAAATAAGTAATATATATTATTAGTAATTTAAAACAAATATTACATGTTAGTCCCATTTAGTATCCTAATAATATATAAATAAATTGTAATATTAGGGATTTTGTTATAAATACTTTAAATATAGATTTTTTTTTATTTTTCTAATGGTTAAAATTAATCATTATAACATAGAAGGTTAAAATTAGATAAATAAATTTAAATATTATCTCAAATTCTAATATCTATTATTTTTAAAATAAACTCAACCATTGAGAGATAAGAAAACATGGCATCTAAATATTCCATGATAAGACCTGATTTGAGGGAGCCATGATACCCAAATGAAAAGAAAAATTTTTAGCATCATTTTTATACACATTCATATTTAAGGAAGCTTCATTTTTTTTGGGAGATAAAACAATTATTTTTTTATTTTTAATTATTTATTAATAAATAAATATTATTTAACTAATATTTAAAAAAATTAAACATTAATTAAAAATAAACGGTTAAGACTTAAAGATGGAGATATTCTATTTTCATGAGAGATATAGCTAATTATTTATTTAAAAATAAACCGTTGTTCTAACGCCTTTTTTAAAATTTTTAAATATAAAAAAATAAATTAAAACAAAAGAAAATTAGAGGCGTTGGATTTTACGCCAACGGCCGCGATTTTGCGGCATTGTTTCTGCTCCGCGTTTCTGCGGAGCAGGACCCCTGCTTCCATGTAGCTCATAATTTGCACTTGCCATGGGAAAAACCGCTAACTCTATTCAAAACTTTTAATTTTTAACTTTATTATTAACGAGATTAAAGTTTTATTATTTACTTATGTCTTATAACTTAATTTTATACTTTAAAAGTTTAAATTAAATTGATCATATTATAAGTCATATGATAATACAGGAGAGATGAACTTTAAAAGTGTAGATTAATATCTTTTTTGATATTTTTTTATATTACATAGAGATTTCATGATATTAAAATATGATAATATTAGTCTAATTTTTGCTAATGATAAATTTTATAATAAAGTATTATAATTTGAGTCATATCTTAAGTATTTTGGGTTCACTTAAAGTTGGTTTGAAATTAGCTTTAGTATAAAAATTCTAGCATAGAATTTAAGTGGAGAATCATGCAATATTTGGCTCAAGCAAAAATGGACTAGAACCATTAGCTAGATCATTTTTCATTATATCTGTCTCTGCAAATAATACAACAGACCAACGATTGTTAATGTCGACTATTTATTTTCTAATAATGCTTTGACCGTGTGCTTTTTTATTTAATAATTTAACCTTTTATTGATTACGATTTAACTTTTTTTAAAAAAAAATTTATCTTTAGGACTTATTGAGACAGTATTAGTAAGAAAGTTGTCGGTCATTTGATAGCTTTTCACATCAATTGTTTACAACTCGTGAAAATCTCACTAGCAACCTTTACACAGAATTCTAACTTATTAGCCTTCAAAATTTTATTAGTGGCCACGATATTTGAGTTCTAATTATTTAAAAATTATTAAGTTGGTGAATGAAGATCCATAAATTTGGCCAAGATCTATGGCTTGAAAGGCTAATCCGAAGTAAATTTTTTGTTTAAAATCAATTAGAGAAAGCCAATTAGAAGGTTTAGTGTAACTTATTGTATGAGTTATAAGTTAACTCTTTCGCTAAATTTATTTTTTTTATTGACAAGAGAAATCTAAAGAAATTTTCTCTTAAACTTGTTGATTCATAAATTTTCCTTTTATACGATAAAATTTTATATTATTTTATATTTATATGAACTTTTGATTATCTTATTATGGCTAGAGACGTTGATTGGGCTATGTGATATTTAGAACGATATGAAAAATTCAAATTATTGGCCAAGGAAAATTCATAAATTTTTCTTTATACAATAAAATTTTATATCATTTTATATTTAGTTAAAGATGTTAATTGAGCTATGTGGGATCTAGAACTAAATGAAAAATTCAAATTGTCAGCCAAGAATAGAATGCAGTCCACTTTTGTTGGGCCTTGATGTCACATTCCAAAATAATTGAGATTACATATATTTTATATTAATTCAATTATTAGCTTTAAAATAGTTTTTAATAGTTAAGTATTTAAATATATCAATTTACTTTTTACTGACCAAAACTAAAGTCAATATCGGATGTGAAGTTAAAAAATTCAGATACTAACAAGCAATTTGGAAATAAAATATTAATACAATTCATAGGGCCTGAAATGTCGTACTCAAAAGTGTCACTAATACCGATAAACATATTCTCAAACTAAATATAAGAAATAGTATTTATATTAAATCAGAGTAAATTAATACATAATTTAAATGAATTGCTGAACACAACCAAAAATTAATTCTGACTACAGACAAATGCACTATCATAAGCTGAATAGGACAAATATCTAAATAAATTAAGAATAATGATATAACTATTATTCTAATTTTTACATAATATAAAACTAATATCTAAAATCTTAAAACTATTTTCGAACAACTATTTTTTTGATCTAATCCTCTATAAGCATAGCCCCAAACTCTATAATTTGAAAGGTTAGTAAATTTAAAATAAGATTGAATTAATTACTCAGTAATATAGGTAATTTTTATAATTAAATATATACTTTATATTAAAATATGTTAAAATAAAATGTAATCAAAATTAAAAATAATAGAATAATTTATGAGTATATCATGTATAATTCTTGTAAGCTAATGTTCAATATCCTTTTTAAAATTTGCATCAATAAATATACTCAAATCGTATAAATATTTATGGACCAAAGGTCAATGATGGTATTATCGAGAAAGGGACAATAATTAAAACTTAGGTTATATATATTTTCACACAATTAAAAGTTATACGTTACTATTTAAAACTCATAAGTGGATCGTCATACATAAAACCCTGCAGATAAACCAAATGCTATTTTTAACACACAGATAATAAATTCAAGCCTTATTTATTATTATAATATATTAGAATATATCATATTATATTTTTATTAATTTTATATAATAGTCCATGTATAATCAAATAAAAACTCTACTTATATATAAACATGTTATTTAATTTTCTCATATCCAATAAAATATCCTTATCATTAATTTTTATAAGGTTTTTCTTCATATTTTCTTTAAGTTAATGACATGCAAAATTATATAAATATGTAGGGATATTTCTGAACATTTAAAATATGTTGGAACAATTAGATAAAATTTTAAAACATGTAAAATTATATACCTAAATGTTCAATACATGTAAGTATAATATTGTAGAATTTATAAAAAATTGATACAATTAATATAATTTTTAAATTTATTTTAAAGTATAAAATATACATATATATATGAAAATTAAGAACAAATAAGAATATTTAAATAATAATTAAATGTGTATATACATATTGCTCTAGAAATTAGCTCTTAAACATGATATCCACAAATCAAAGGCATATTTTTTTTTATAAAAGTTGCATAAAATGAGAATAGGAGTAAGTGCATATAAGGTTTAAATATTTTATATATAAAATTAGAGTATATATAAGTATTTTAAACAATACATACTCATAAAAAAAAAAAGAGAAAAAAGAATTTTTATATACTTATCTTATATCTAAAATCACCAAAAATCTATTGAATCTCACATAAATTTCCCTTCTCTGTCCTTTTTTTCCTTCTCTCTCTTCCTCTCTATGTGCCATATATCAAAAATTATCGTATGTGCACTTATTAGGCACGTATTAAAGATTAAGACAGAAATCGTACAGGACACAAGTGTCCATTAGGTTCATCATTCTACTTCAAATACGCACATATGCCTTTTAAATGCATATCGGGTATAAACAGTTTGCCTAAAATATGCATAAATGTCCTAAAAATCTCTTTCCGACGCATCCTTATGATCCAAAATTTATTATTATTTTAAAAAATAAATTAAAATTCATACCTTATATTTAATGTGCTAAATTGTGCCAAAACCAACCATGAAGAAAAAAATCCACAAATGGGAGTGAGAAGAAAAAATTATATATATATATATATATATATACAAATTATTATAAATAAACATATCTTATGTCATTTTATTTATTACTTTTTTAATATTATAATTCATAAAAGTTAGAAAAATAAACCTAACAACTCATTCATTAATTAATTTTAAGTTGCACTCCCACTCATGTTGTCTCCACTTCAAGATTCATCTTCATCACTACTACCCAAAATGAATAGATTTCTTACACGATCTTCAAATCTAACCAATTTTTGAATAAAATTTATATATAATTTTTTGGCATCATCATTTTTTTTTGTCTATAATTTAACTAATGGTATTAAAGGTTGAATCAGATGATACTATACTTGCTGATAAGGCTAAGAGATTCGACGCCATTGCTAGTATGCTTGCTATTTTTTTATCATTACAAAATCTTAAACTCTAATCAACTATTTTTAAAGAAAACATGGTCACATTTCAAGTATTGAGAAAGTTCAATCAATGTTGAATATTCTCTAACCAATTGTGATCCCCATTGACTCCATACCAATAATACAAATTTTGTTTCTCGAACCACCCCTACAGCTGCTTGCTTCTTTAGCTGAACTGATCGATTTCAATGTTGATTGAAGATCATATAAGTTGTGCATTAAATGAACTTTGTGATGGACCTGTCCCTTCATTTCTTCGATGTTGTCGGTCATTCCCAAATTGTAGTAGAACTTTTTAAGATAGATAAATATTTTATGTAAATTAATACGAGTTTTACAATTATTACAAAACAAGCTAATATTGAATGATTTTCTCTAATATTTAAAAAAAATTAAAAATATGTATTCGAAATAGTAATAGTGAATATTTATTTTAAATATATTTAAATATTTATGTAGATTTATCTCTCTAAATATTATATTTGTCTCCATTGTCAATGTTATATGAAATCATAATCATCTCAGGAAAACTTGCTAGTAAAATAATAACAATTGACTCAATAAAAAATTAAATATTCTACAGTAAATATCTATACATTTGTTAATAATAAAATAACATATTTTTTTAAAATATTTAATTATTTTAATCATTTTTCAATTAAAATTTATAATCAACTCGACCGATGAGATATTTTTATTATAAAAGATGATTAAAATAGAACGAAAATAATATATTGTGTCCAGCATGAAATAAGTTAAATTTCATCATGCTGCGCAGTCAATCTCTATTTTCTTCTAGATGAAGTTATTCTACCTACATAACTTTCTAAAGCGATACTTTTAAAAAGAAAATATTCTAATGCATAGTATATGATGGATCTGATATCGCGAGCCGACCCAAAACCCGAAACGTATCAAAGAAGCTTCATTAAGGCGGAAAATATTTCATTTTGGCAGAAAAAATTACTTTTAGCGAAAAAATTGAGATAGTATTTTGCGAAAAAACTTTCATTATCCTCCTTAATAAAAGAAGGAGCAGCAACCAGGGAAAAGGGATCCCAAAAAAGGCAGAGCCGCAACCCTCTCAAAAAAAGCTCCCAAAACGGCGCCTTGCTCCTCTGCTTTAGTTCGACGGTCCACAACCAAATAGGGCACCACAAAGCCCCTTCAAAGGCTCCCAGTTCCTCTGTTTTCTATGGAACAGACCTCGAGGCTCTCTCATCAATAGCGCCTGAACACGCCTCTCAATTGAGCGCAAAGCCCTCCATAGGGACATCTCCTAGCCACCCCTTCGCGGGCACGCCTCTAGGTCGACCCTCCACGGGCGCGCTTCTAAACTGCCCTCCGCAGGTGCATTTATAGAGCTCAGGCCTTCAAACAAGTCCCTCTCACACTCCTCTCATTTCCACATCTTAAGTATGCGTTTCTCTATTTATTACGGAAGATTTCAGAATGAGCGTTGGAGTGTCAACAGGAATAACCCCCCGTTAACCTCTGACCTCTTATTTGTGATTTGTGTTGTACAGGTTCTAGGTTTACGGTGACGAAGACCGGACCCGTTCGCGATCACCTCTAAACGATAAGGAATCCAAAGGTTCCCTAATCCATACGACAACCCGACACCCGGGATGCAACATTGGCGCCTTCTGTGGGAACGCAATAAAAAGTCTAGCATCTCCCCTCAATACTCAATCTCTTACACAAAGATGGACAGCACTCAAGTTTCAGCCAGCACTATGGCTCGAACCATAGCCTCTCATGGCGACGATCCCTCACTGGGTATCCTTGCCGGGGGGCTATGTTCCTTCATTATAGGATGGATAGAGAAGATCGACACCCCGAGTGCGAGGTATTTCCTCAACAGGAGCGAAGTCGCTCGTCGTGACGACCCCTCATCAGTTAGCCATGCTTGGGTGCTCCGTCCTCTAACTCCAAGATGGTTGAAGGATATCAGCATCAAATGTGCGAACCGCTATATCAGTCGAAAGAGAAGTCACCCATGGCGACGACCCCCTAGAGGTAGCCATGTAGACGAACAATCAACCCCGAGCGTGCAAACACTACTGTCCAGTCGGATAATCTAGACCCATGTTCCTCGGGCCATTTGCACCTACCTAAAGGTGTAGCACCGAAGGCTTCTCCCTTCAACTCCCTGGCGACCAAAGAAAGCCGGCATTATCAGAGGATCTGTCGTGCGTCGCCTAGCCAATCTAGGTAAAAGATCAGCCCTTAGAGCATAGGGGCCTTAAGCCGAGGCACCTAGCGAAGTGCCCTGACGACCCTTCGAATCGGTACAAGCAGACCATGCACTCAGAGCCTTAGGCAAATCCTGAAGGCATAGCACGTTGTTCGCCAACAAACACCTACGACGATTCCACGCCAAATCCAAGTAAGTCTTGCATGCATTGTACTGCCTGCTTGAATCACGTTTCATAGTAGTTTTATCTATTCATACGAATGATTGCATAACACTGCATAAAATCACGCGATCTAGACTACCCCTAAGTGAGGCAAGTCTTCACTCGCCTGCAACTAAATTTCGATCCTGAACCGAGTGGCCCATATGCGGTTGTATCTAAACCTCGGTCCCACACCGAGCGGCCCATACGCAGTGGTATCAGAGCCTCGGTCCTGCACTGAGCGGCCCATGCGATTAAAGTGTCAGTCCTGGGGGCTCCTGGAGTTCCCAACAAAACGACCATCAAAACCTTATGAGATTTTTTAGCATGCGTGCGGCGACTTCCTCCCGAAGGAGAAAGTACCATCAGTCAACGACGATCGTGGGCTAGAACCATACGCACGAAAGCGATGATGCCCTGGGCAGGGCCAAGCATTGACACGATACCAGGCAAAGGCCTAGACCCGGAGTTCGATTTTTATGGCTTGAAAACCCATCTGGCTCTTGGTATGGCTCCACGGGACTTGCGATGACGTCCACCTCACTGGACTGAGATTTCCACTAAACAAGCGAGGCGCAATGACATCCCCTGTCGAAAGATGAGTACAACGCAAGAAGGCACCGGATTAGGGCCTTAGAAACAATAGCTTCACAACTTAGCCTCTAATACCTGAACAAATATTCAAAAGCTGTATCATGCAACTGAAGACATCAGGTGCAGGGAGAGATAACTGCCTTTCATTTATCAAAGGTGAATGACGTGGCACTATACAACGAAAAATACAAGATATATCCTGATCCTATGAGTCTGGTGGCCCAACCTCTCCCAATAAGTCTTTCAAATTGGGGTTGTCGAGAATCCCGGTGTTCCTTGGATGTAATATACCCACGAAAATGCCCGGAAATGCAATGGAGACAATGCAGCAACACAGATGGATACCATCTCAAAATCTAGTGTCGAGTGCGAGGCGCACTTCTTCCGAAGTGAGCCGCAACCTGAGGTCAGTACTAAGGTGAGATACATCATCTACCAGGGTATAGGTCCATCCCCTGAGTCGCTCAGCCTCCCACCTTAGCTACCCAATCTCCTCCGTAATTCGTTCGCCCTCCTCCGCCAGCCACCAGCTCTGTGCCCTTAGTTGTTCACCTTCCTCCGCCAGCTGCTTGTTTTGCTCTTTCGGCTGTTCGCTCTCCTACGTTAGCTCACGACCTATTTCTTCAGTAGCTCGTTCTCGTCCCTGAGTGCGACATTTTTGGCTCCCACGCGCTGCACTACCTCCTGCTTGGACTCTTCCCTGACCTGGTGAAAGAATTTAAGCAGTTGAGTATGCACCATGTTAAGGAAGAGAAACCCCTCAGGGACCTGCAAGAGTAAATGAACAGTCAGCAAATCTCAGAGTTCCAGTTGGCAAAAAGACATAAAGACTAAAAAAGAAATCACATGCAAAAGCAACAAAGCTATCAGCCTCTCCCCGCCACGAAAGGACGGCCACCTGACTAAAGCAAACAAAGATATGCCACCGAGACCCTCTCTCAGGCAGGTACCAGAGAAGGTGCCTCGCAGTCTTTCGCAAGCTTGATGACTCTGTCAGCCCTCGAGAGGCCACCAATACTGCGGAGTTAGAGAGGGATCCCATGATAATTCATGCAACACTGTTCGGGCAACCGCAGCGGCATCCGTGTTTTGCTAGCAGAGGCAAATTAGGGCGGCCCCACTCTGGCAGAGCATGGCCCTTATCTCTCTACTCAGTCAGGCACACGTGTTCAGCAGATCAGTAAGCCGCTGCTGGCTCTCCCATAGCACGTCCTCGAGCAACGAGATCAAACTCACAGCCCATGCATTGGCCCTCAAGAGCTTTAGATATTTCGCTTCGGACTCGGACAATGCCCCGCTCCTGACCCTAAAAGCACCTTAGTAATTGCAGAATGGGCCCGGCGACCCATTGCCACAGAGTTGGCACGCAACTAAAGGGTGCGAGCAGCTTTGCCCCTCAGCACGGAGGTTCTCAGCCCTCCGCTCCTCAGCACGGAAGTTCTCTACCCTCCGTCCTGCAAGGAGGCGCTCAGCCCTCCTCTCGCCAGCACGGAGATGTTCATCCCCCTCAGTCCTGCCAGGGGGCCCTCATCCCTCCTCTTTCCAGCGTTGAGGCTCTCAGCCTCCGCTCCTTAACACGGAAGTCCTCAACCCTCTATCCAACCAGGAGTCTCTCGGCCCTCCTCTCGCCAGTACGGAGATGTTCATCCCTGCGTCCTGCCAGGAGGTCCTCAACTTTCCTCTCTCTAGCGTTGAGACTCTCTATCCTCCGCTTCCCAGCACGGAGATTCTCAGCCCTCCACCCTGCAAGGAGGCGCTCGGCCCTCCTCTTGCCAGCACGAAGATGTTCATCCCTCCATCCTATCAGGAAGTCCTTAGCCCTCCTCTCTCTAGCATCGAGGCTCTTAGTCCCCCGCTTCCTAGCACAGGGGCTCTCAGCCCTCCGTTCTGCTAGAAGGCGCTTAGCCCTCCTCTCACAAACACGAAGATGTTCATCCCTCCATCCTATCAAGAGGTCCTTAGCCTTCCTCTCTCTAGTATCGAGGCTCTCAGTCCTCCGCTTCCTAGCACGGGGGCTCGCAGCCCTCCGTCCCACCAAGAGGCGCTCGGCCCTCCTCTCACCAGCACGAAGATGTTCATCCCTCTATCCTGCCAGGAGGTCCCCAGTCCTTTGCTCTCCAGTGTCAAGGCTCTCAACCTCTGCTCCTTAGCACGGAGATGTTCATCCCTCCATCTTGCCAGGAGGTCCTCAGCCCTCCTCTCTTTATCATTGAGACTCTCTATCCTCCGCTTTCCAACATGGAGGCTCTCAGCCCTTCGTCTTGCCAGGAGGCGCTTAGCCCTCCTATCACTAGCACAGAGATGTTCATCCCTCCGTCCTGCCAGGATGTCCCCATATCTTCGCTCTCCAGCATCAAGGCTCTCAATCTCCGCTCCTCAGCACAAAAATGTTCATCCCTTCGTCTTCATCGGAGGTCCTCAGCCCTCCTCTCTCTAGCGTCGATGCTCTCTGTCCTCTGCTTCTTAGCACAGAGGTTCTTAGCCCTCCGTCCTCCCAGAAGGCGCTCGGCCCTCCTCTCGCTAGCACGGAGATGTTCATCCCTCTATCCTGCCAGGAGGTCCCCAGCCCTCCTCTCTCTAGTGTCAAGGCTTTCAGCTCTCTGCTCCTCAACAAGGAGGTCCTCAGCCCTCCGACCTGCCACAAGGCCCTTAGTCCTCCTCTCTCTAGCGTCGAGGCTCTCAATCCTCTCCTTCCCGGCATGAGGGCTCTCAGCCCTCCGTCCCGCCAGGAGGTGCGCGACCCTCCTCTCACCAACATAGAGATGTTCAACCCTTCGTCTTAACAGGAGATCCTCAGAACTCGTCTCTCTAGCGTCGAGGCTCTCAGCCTTCGCTCCTCAACGTCGGAGCTCTCGGCCTCCGCTCTCCAGCATCGGGGCTTACAGCCCCCGCTCCGCAGCATTGGGGCTCTCAGCCTCTACTCTCTTGCACCGGGGCTCTCAACCTCCACTCCTCAGTGTCGAGGCTCTCTCAACCTCCGCTCTCCAACTCGGAGGTTCTCAATCCTCCATCCGGTTATGAGGCCCTCAGCCCTCCTCTCTCCGGCATCAAGGCTCTTAGCCTCCGCTCCTCAGTACGAAGGTCCTTAGCCCTCCGTCTAGCCAGAAGGTCATCATCCCTCCTCTCGCCAGCATGGAAATGCTAGTCCCTTCGTCTTGCCAGGAGGCCCTCAGCCCTCCACTCCTCAGTGTCGAAGTTCTCAATTCTCCATCCCCGAGCCAAGGAATGCCCTCCTTACAGAAGGCTTACCTTCCTTTCAGAAGTTAGGTGTAACGTTCTCACGCACCCGCATGTGAATATTGTCCGCTTTGTCACACAGGCGTACTGTTTTATTCTTTGCAGACGGCCTCCACAGCCCCCAAAACGCGTCCACAAGGGAGAGGTATCCACGCCCTTATAATGCACGCTTCATTTCTCTCCCCATCCGATGTGGGACATCACATGAGGAGTCCCGAAATCATGCTTCCCTACGAAAGTCCCCACAACACTAGATGTACCCGACAAAACTGCAATTCAGAAGCTGTTTGAAAAGGAATATGTGTAATGACCTACATGATGACGTCCCATCATCACATGCCGAGGGTTGAAATTTCGAACCACTAGGTATGGGGGGCTAGTGATGAGTTCGGTATCGCAGGCCAACCCAAAACCCAAAGTGTGTCAAAGAAGCTTCGTTATGACAGGAAATATTTCATTTTGGTGGGAAAAATTACTCTTGGCGGAAAAATCAGGACAGTATTTCACAGGAAAATTTTCATTATCCTCCTTAATAAAAGTGGGAGTAGCAGGCACAAAAAGGGGATCCCAAAAGAGGCAGAGCCGCAACCCTCTCAGAAAAAGCTCCTAAAACGGCACCTTGCTCCTCTGCTTTAGTTCGACGATCCTCAACCAAATGGGGCACCAAAAAGCCCCTTCAAAGGCTCCCGGTTCCTCTGTTTTCTATGCAACAGACCTCGAGGCTCCCTCATCAATAGCGCCTGAACACGCCTCTCAACTGAGCACAAAGCCCTCCATAATGGCGGCCTGCCCTTTTCCGCTGGTGGTGAGCCAAGTAGTACGCAGAGCCCTCATCGTCGATGATGCCCTACTCCTCCGCTCTCGTTTCTGGCGAAACAGGGTACGAGGTTCTCCCGGCGATGGCATCCAGCAATTCCCTCTCAATTCAATGCTAGACAGAGCACGAGGCTCACCATCCATGGCGCACAGCAACTGTCTCCTCGTTTCCTGTGTGACAAAGCGCGGGGCTCTCCATGGTGTCGCCTAGATGCTCTCTCCAAATAGATTGTGGGGCTTCTTCAATGGTTACCAGAATGCTTGGCAGAGCTCCTCCCAAAATGCATCACGAAGCCTCTTGGCAGATCAAGGAGTGAAGGCATACTCCTCAATGGATGCCCATCAGCTTGAAAGGGATTGTCCTCAGTCGATCGAGTACAAAACCCTCACCCTGGTGTTCGTCAGCACGAAGTACGAAGCTCTCATAACATCCTATGGCTCTTAATTCCACAACAGTTCTATTCAGTTCACTCGGGACAAATGGGCAATTCCGTACTTAGCAGCCCACCAGTGCAACTCGAATGGACATGGCCCAACATCTCCACCCTCGTCTTGGCACGTCCGCTAAGCCTCCAAATATTAGCGAGGCTTAAGGGCACGCCGTCTCACTTGGAGGCGGGCATGCCTCTAAACCGCCCTCCGCGGGCGCATCCCAAACGGGGATATCTCCAAACCGCCCTCCACGAGCGTACCCCCAAATAGGGACATCTCCAAACCGCCCTTCACAGGCGCACCTCTAAGCCAATCTTCGCGGGCGCACCCCCAAGAGGGGACATTTCAAAGCTGCCCTCCGTGGGCACGCCTCTAAGCTGCCCTCCGTGGGTGCACCCCGAAGCGGAGATATCTCTAAGCCACCCTCTATGGGTGCACCTCTAAACCACCCTCCACAGGCACACCTACAAGTAGGGACATCTCCAAGCCGCCCTCAACAGATACACCTCTAAACTGCCATCCGCAGGCGCACACCCAAACGAAGACATCTTTAAACCTCCCTCCGTGGGTGCGCCTCTAATCCACCCTTCACAGGTGCACCCCCAAGCGAGGACTTCTTTAAACCACCCTCCGTAGGCGCACCCCCAAGCGGGGACATTTCTAAACATTCATCCGCGGGCGCACCCCCAAGCAAGGACATCTCTAAGTCGTCCTTCATGGGCGCACCCGCAAGAAGGGACATCTTTAAGCCACCCTCCACGGGCGCACCTCTAAGTCGTCCTCCACGGACATACTCCCAAGTAGGGACATCTCTAAGTCGGCCTTCGCAGGAGCACTTTTAAGCCGCCCTTCATGGATGCACCGATAAGTCATTCTCTGTGGGCGCACCTGTAAGCAGCCCTCTGTGGGTGCACCCCTAAGAGGGATCCTCTAAGCCGCCCTCCACAGGCACACCAGTAAGCCACCCCTCTGTCGAACGCATCCATGGAGTTCAAGCCTCCAAATACATCCCTCTCATACTTCCCTCATTCTTACATCTTAAGTATGCATTCTTCCATTTATTACGGAAGGTTTCTGACTTAAGCGTTAGAGTGTCGGCGGGAGAGAACCCCCGTCGGCCTCTGACCTCTTATTTGTTAGTTGTGTTGTGCAGGTTCCAGGTTAATAGCGACGAAAATCAGATTTGTTCGTGATTACATCCGGACGACAAGGAATCCGAAGGCTTCCTAATTCGTACGACAACTCGGGATCTGACCTCTTATTTGTTAGTTGTGTTGTGCAGGTTCCAGGTTAATAGCGACGAAAATCGGATTTGTTCGTGATTACATCCGGACGACAAGGAATCCGAAAGCTTCCTAATTCGTACGACAACTCGGGATCTGGGATGCAACAGCATAATATTTTTTGTAATTTCTCAACAAAAGGAAATATAAATTGTAAATTATTTTTGACACATATGTTAACAACATGATCTACACATTTTATATAAAATAATTTACCATTAAAAATGAATAACAATTATGATTTAAATATAGTAATAATAGTATTATTATTTAAAATAATGTCACAAACAATATAGAAATCTTATTAAAAATTTCATATTATTTACAATAGTATCAGTTGTTCCAGAAAATTTGAAAGCAATGTATGGGTGCTTAAAAATTATAAAACCAATAGATTTTTATATAATTCCCTAATTTTAAAAAAATTAATGTGCACTAATAAATATATGATAAGTTATTACGTAATAATCACACATCACTAATTAAAAAATATAAGATTTTATTTATATTAATTTTGAAATCAATTCTTCTTTAAATTGTCAACAAAAAAAGGGTAGTATTACCTCTAATAATATATTGTGATAATTTTACATATTAAACTGATAAGTATTTCTACACATATCTTTCAAATTTTTAGTCTTCCACCACAATAAATTATTTTTTGAGTAAATAATATATTCTATCAATTTATTTTAATTTAATCATTAATCGTACTGAAAAACTCATAGTCCTAGACCACCTATAAATATTAATTGGCCTTAAGTTGAAAATAATAATTGTCCCTCATGTTGTGTCACATGCCGCTTTAAATGTCCGTATCTTTCTAAACTTTTGCAAATATAATATTTTTTATTATAAATTTTTTATTTATATATATATATAATATTTTTGATAATTTTTTTTAAAAAAAATCAATTTAAAACATCTCCTAATTTGATAAATTAGATTAAATATGACACCACATCAATATTTCAAAATTTAATAATAAACCATTCACAAAAGTCAATTGGGAGCTGTTTTAACGTATTTAAATCCCGCATTAAAGTATTATTTTATAATGTTGTAATGTTTTATTATTTATTTTAAACTATTATCACCGTTTAGCTTACTTAAACATATGACCATAATTAATATGAGATATTTCATAAAGTTATTGGCTTCTTCAATGCATGGAGTAAGGTCCCTATATGTGTGCTAAATGCCCGACTAAAAGCAAACTTAGATTCTCTAATTTGGATTGGCTCAAAAAGTTAGAGATTAGAATAAATTAAGAACCGCACATTTACAGGATAAAATAATGTGCTGGGTTTTTATAAACGTCTGCAAAATAGTTCTGTAATTATAGGATGCCTACCTCTGAAGAAAATAAATATGGTTAAGAAAATTTCGATGAATTTAGTGATAGTCTCAAAAATCATGGGATGGTGCTGTGAAAAAAATCTTTTTTTTCGCAAACTTTATAAATATAGCAGATAATTTATGTAAAAATAGATAGAAATAGGGTCGACCGAATTCTTACCCTTTTAAGTATAGATTGTCCAGATTAGAATAAATTAGGAACCGCACATTTACAGAATAACATAATATGCTGAATTTTCGTAAAAGTCTGCAAAATAGTTCTATAATTATAGGATGTCTGCCTCTGAAAAAAATAAATATCATTAAAAAAATTTCAGTGAATTCAGTGACAGTCTCAAAAGTCATGAGATGGCATTGTCAAAAAAATTTTTTTACCGACTTTATAGATATAGCAGATAATTAATGTAAAAACAGATAAAAATATGGTCGACCAAATTCTTGCCCTTTTAAGTATAGATTGTCCAAATAACTGATCTATTTCAAATTTTACAGGATCATAAGCAACAGATCTTCAAAACCCGTGTTAGCTCAGACACATTTTATGGCACGACATTGAAAAAAGAAATACTGGTAGGACTTATATAACGATATTACAAAAATACAAAATAAAAACTGATTAATGAATTGAAAATTATCAATAACACTACTCTATCAATAATAACATAACATTAATTATAAATAGCATATTTAAATTTATACTTACACCCTTTGCTAAAATAATAAATGAAAAATAATTTAATTTATATTTTTTTCCCTTATCTTTCTCTTTTAAATGCAAAATGGGGAATTAAACAATCATCTGAATAATTTTTATAACTTTTTTCATATTTAGATTTTATATTTAATAAATATTGATATTTAAAAAGATTGATCAAACTTTCATATTAAGAATATTTATATGATATAATATCCACTATTAAAGATAAATTTATTGATAAAAAGAAAATAGCTAATGCTAACAACGGATTGAGGGGGCGTTCTTCTCTCCCATAGTGGAGGGATCATCTGTCTCTTAATTTGGGCCGTCGGATTTTACATCCGACGGTTACGTGTTTTGGATGATTAAATTTAAAATCGAATGACCCATATTTTATTATCCATTCAAAACGTATGGACCGTCGGATTTTACATCCGACGGTTCAGATGAGGAGAAGGACGGTCCTTTTTCAGGCGACCATGCTACTTCTCCACAAACTCTCAAAGAATTAATAAATAAAAAATAATTATCCATGCTAAACGCTTTTATAATATCTCAACATTTAATAAATAAAAAATAATTAAAATTTACTAAAATATCTTTTTATTAAATATTAGACTCCCCAGAAAATAATTTTTATTCATTATTATAATTAAAATTTACAGTAGTGCAACATTTACTTATTTTAATATATTATTAAATGCATAATATAATAAATAATGCAAAGTAAAAATGAAACAAATTTTTCGTAAGGATGGAAAATAAAAAAGAAAAAAAAGAAAAAAAGAGGCGTGGTGTAATGCAAGAAATACTTCGAAGGAGGCATAAAAATCAGATGCTTTGACGTGACCGTTGGATTTGGATCAGAGGCCCAGGGGAATCAGATGCACCGTATCACAGCTCCTCCGCGCCGTATCTGATTCCTGTCATTGATGGCGATTATGAGCTCTGCGCGGTCGCAAGCCCGCCGCCTTCCTCATAGTCAGGATAATGAATCGAATTTGAAACAGGAAAAGTCAAATTTAACCTCTATTTAATATTTAAAAAATATACTATTTTAAATTAATTTAACAGAATTTAAATTGAATTAAAATCTGATAATTTAAATTATTTTCAATACAAACTAATGATTAAATTTTTTTAAAAAAATTAATGATATATCCTTCACATAATTTATTAATTATAATTTATTAAATATAATATAATTTATAAAAAAAATTAATAAAATTTCTTAACTATTAAATAAAAAATAAAATATTTAATTTTTCTAATTATTCACCAGAAGAATTAAAAATATTCTTAATTTTATGCTTATTTTATTTTATTCTATTTAAACTTTTATTTTTTTTATTCTTCTTTATAACTCTATGGAATCTTGGTTTTGGGTTACTCTAAAAGAATCTGTCTTGTTAAGATTCTGCTTGGCCCTCCATAATTGAGAATCAAGTAGTTGAAACTTGAATAGCCTTCTTACAAATGAATAATATTTTTAAAAAATAAGTTTTTTTATAACATAATATTTTATTAAAAAAATTATTAAAATTTTTATATTAATTTAAATAAACAAAATAAGTATCATATTATTAGTAAATATTTTTAAATAAATTAATATATATCTTCTAATTATATATATATATATGGATATGCTATTCGATATGCTATAAGATTGTTGTTATGCTTCAATATTCTTTATTTGGTTGATTATTATTCTTTTTTTGAATAAAAAATAAAAAAGGGTTTCAAATGACTAGGCCCGGACGACTGTTTATCAAAAATATAAGTCTTTTTATAAAGTCATAAAGGTTGAAAATAAATTGTCACATTTATTCAATATGACATTTTAGGGAAAAAGAAAACCTTATCAATTCAACATAATATTTCCATTTGGAGAGCCGTATATATTTCAAATAAAATAAATCTGATATGGTTTTAATATCTATTATTGAATAAAAATTTAATAATAGTGATTAAAATATAAAAAAATAAATATAATATTTTTGTATAAATTTATTTTTGTAATATTTGTATCCATTGAATATTAAAAATATCAAAATTAATAAATATGTGTGTGTATATATATATATATATATTAAATATGTTTTTTGGGTGTTTGCTAGAGTTATCGCTATTTGGTCTTGTCTATTTTTCTTTCCATGATTCCCATTAAGCGCATAAATATTTTTGATATCGTAATGTTTATGATTTTAATTGATAAAATTTTTATAAGTTAAAAATTATATAAAATGGACCAAATTTAAGACCATGTGGATGAAAGGAGAATTAAATTTTTGATCAAAAAATAAAATAATTTTAAATAAATATTTATAATGTTTTCTATTTATCCTTTTTCTTCTTTTTTTGATGGTGGGTCAGATGAAGTTTAGCATTATATTCCATAAATTAATTTATGAGGTATTTAGATTTTAAATAAAGAAAGAATGTGAATAAAAAAATATAAAAATGCTTTTTTTTTTTTTTTTGAAGATATATTCTTCGGATTCATATTTGTAAAAAGGAATAAATAGAAACAGTAGTCACTAATTTGGTAGTTTATACTTTTTAATTGTTTTCCATGAGTATTTATTAATATTTTTTTTAGTTTTAAGAAAATTAAAAGACAAGAAAATCAATAAGAAAAATAAAAATAAAAAAATGTATACATAATTTCTTTTTTCTTTGATTTCATTTTGAATAAAAACAATTATATGGTAAGAAAATAAGTTGCTAATAAAAAAAAATTGTTGTTTTCTAATTGTAAAAAAATAAAGAGAAAATAATTTGTAAATAAAAAACAAAAAAAATATCACAAAAAATCTCGATATTTTATCATATATTTTTCATTATGATCTTATTAACAATAAAAAACTTAGAAACCAATAAATTTAAAAATAATATTGTTTAAAATTTTAAAAACTCTTTAAATAAGAAGGTAATTGATTAACAGACCCTTAAATATACATTAGAGTCAAATACCTAACTCAATCTAAAAAGATAATAGACTGTCATAAGCTCCGATAAAATGTCTCGTACGATCTACAGGAGATGAAAGTCATTGACTTGCCCGTGGGCCGTGGTATTTGACAAGGCATCAGCCTCCCTCCTGCAATGATTCGCTATACATTCCTTTAATATATGCCTGTTCGATTCGATAATAGTCCATTCCATGTAATATAAGGAAGCTCGATGAGGTTTTATACAAGAGCCCTGCATAATATTCCATCACCTAACTAGTACAGTAGGCCATTCCTACTATGATCAATAAATTCCTGTGTAAAGACTTCTGGTAAACAACTGTTTTGTGTATGCATTGTCCCTTTACAGTTTCGGTGAGTAACCACCGGTGCCTACTTTCCTCATTGTTTCGCCGGATTTTGAGCTGTCCTACCAATCTAGCGATTGTCGTGTTTGGCTTAATACGTTCTCGGTTTAGAAAGACACCCTACCCATGCTTGGGTTTGGCTTAATCCGTTCTCGGTTGTGATTTCTTTTAGGTCTCCGAACGATGGATCTGAACTTCTTCATCAGGACCAGATGAGCCGATGGTTCCTGTAAATTATTACAACTATATATGATTTATTACAGAATGATACTCAGATAATTTAAAACAGACTGACTTAGATAAATTAAAATGTAAACAATCTTATCGTTACATCCAAAGGTTTCAAGCATTTGCATAATCATCTGATAAAAAAATTAAGCGTCCTCAGCCAAAACACACCAAGATTTACAAAATCTAAACATTTTCCTCAACAGAATTCAACGCGATCAAGGCTCTCGGAGACGGCTCTCATCTTCGGCCGGCTCTCTGGGTCAGCTTCTGTGCAATTTAGCGCAATGTGAAAGGTGGCCAACACCTGTTTCCTGGCTTCAACCTCGTGCAATAACCCCGGATCGATTATCTCCGACAATGGCCGCTCCTCCCGGAAAACTCTCCGCACGAGACAGTCCAAACCCTTACTGTCGTTTTCCGATGCCGCATCTGGGACCCTCCCGGTCAGCAACTCCATGAGCACAATCCCAAAAGAGTACACATCACATTTCTGCGTGGACTTGTCATTCCGAACCACTGGAGCTGGGTAGGTGATGGAGGTTGGTGCTATCATCTTTGAGCCCATGATGAATGCATGGTTCGAGCTGTGCCTTCTTGAGGAAGGAGTGGTCGCTTTTGAGGCCCCTTGAATGAGCCGGGTGAGCCCAAAGCCGGAGATATATGGCTGAAGATCCTCGTCGAGAAGGATTTTTGATGATTTGAAGTTACCATGTGTGTATTTCCGAGGACTGCACTCGTGAATGTGTGTGAGCCCCCTTGCTATGCCTCGAGCAATCTTCAACCTCACTGCCCACGATAGAGGTGAGCATTCCTTGAGAGATCCACCTACATATATAAACAGCCATGTCGAATTTAAAACAATAAGAAGGTAACTTAGTAGCTGTGTAACTAGTAAAGATGCATAATTGATCGAATTTTCATGTTCAAATGAGCAAAATGGCGCCTCATAGTTACAACGGTGAAGCAAGAGAGGCAACAAAAAACCGCAGAATAATATAACCGAAAAAACATGGTTTATACCAGCTACTCATTACACAGCTGTAAGCCATCTGCCCATAACATAGTTGCCCATGAAGAGATCGTCATACTACTATAGAGGTGTCGACATAGATTCAGACATACAGAGGTGTTGCCATGGCCTGGCCGAGGAATTGTCCGCTTTGGCAGTACGGCATCCTATCAAATGGCTATTTTGGTCTAAGCAATTTTATCATTAAAAATGCGTCTCTATGGATAAGAACGGTATTGTCCTGACTATAAGTTATAAGCCACCTCTTTACTAAATTAACGCGGGATATATGTCATATCCCACAAATGGACATATTAGTTACTCTATTTTGGTAAGTTACCCTACTTTTGTTCTCAAAGCAAATATACGAGTGTGAAAAATTATGAATAATCCAATCAAAGAGTTAGGACAAGCATAATTTTTTTTTCCCCATTCATAAGATTTCCTTTTTCTTCCTTGGTGATTAAGACTTAGCTTGACAGCAATTGCAATGAATGGCTGACTGGACCAGGTAATGAAGGACTTCAAGGCAGTTGATCAGCAGGCAAGAGCTCAAAGGAC
This sequence comes from Nepenthes gracilis, assembly GCA_033239525.1. Classification (NCBI taxonomy): domain Eukaryota; kingdom Viridiplantae; phylum Streptophyta; class Magnoliopsida; order Caryophyllales; family Nepenthaceae; genus Nepenthes; species Nepenthes gracilis. Next base: position 13,174,432 of record BSYO01000019.1, on the reverse strand, counting down.
ACCATGATTTAGCATTTTAAGTCATGCACAATATAGCTGATACCATTATGGCAAAGGCCAATCTGACATTAATGTGGAATAAAACACCAGATAATATATAAAATAGCGGTTGATATATATCATTATTGGGCTCCTAATATAGATATTTATTGAAACCGCAACTAAATTACTACATATCACCGTATAGACCAAATATCGCAATATACTAACTGACACACACAATATTCAAAATATTGATTGATAAACCCGACATTTTCCTATATATCGGTTTATATTTGGCCTCAGGTTCCAATTCAGAAAAACATTGCATCTAATACCAATATAGTTCTGACCTACACTGATACCAATACAACCATGACCGATATTTACGAGATCAATGATAGCCACTTAACTGCCAATAATTTACTCATTTGAAGATTTATAAGCTTTTGAAACTTGGTTTATCTAAATCCCAAACTATCATAAGAATTTAATTGTATGAATGCCCTTTAAGGAACAGTATGCGTCAAAGAAGAAACAAAAAAGGCACCCTAAAAGAGAAAATAAAAGAAAGCAGCCTAAAAAACAGAATTAGAGAAACAGAACACAAATATGAGGTGAGAAGATTATGGTCCTTGAGTTAGTTTAGATTTGAGAGGTGGTCTGATAAATGAAATTAAGATATAGTGCTATGATCCTTTCATCTTGGTTCATTTAATATGCTTTTCAGATGCAATAAATAAATAAATACATATATATGTACATACATATATATGTGTATGTACACACACTCACACATATATTAAGCCAAAGTTCATCCAATCTTGTTACTCCTTTTACCTAAATCAAATTTCTAAGATCTTTTTATTAAGACACGATGTACAAGTGTTGCATAATTATGGGATAGAATAAGTAATGCAGATGCAGCAATTCCCATTCAAAAACAGCATTGCAAAAGCTAGTTATGCTAAGCCATTTTTGCATAACAAGGATAGTAGCCATCGGGCAGCAAATATGAAGCAAGGGATAACTTATCCAATCTATCAACTCAGCACGTTAATTGAAACTCTTGACACCAAATCACTTGATCCCCAAATTGTTTCTCAAACAAGAACACGCACCAACACAAGTTTGTGCAAACAGATGAATCATTTCTCATAGCTAGCTTTTTCTTGAATTAGAAGATGATACAGCCCACACCATCTCGAGTCTGTAAAAGAAATTGTATCCTAAGCTCTTGAAGCAACCCTAACAATGTTCCCTTCTATTTAATTTGCCTTATACTGCCCTCCCTCCCACAATTGCTTTGCTCTTAACTAAAGCAACCTTATACCTTGTGGGTTTAGCGAAAAAGGGCAACCCTGCATACTAGACTCCCATATGGGCAGCTCTATATAGGGTTAGATGTTGAAATTCTCTCACACAACATGGAACATATTTGGTAATTTATTAAAATAATTAAAAACTACGATTCTGTACAGTTACACTATATTTTTAGAAAAATTATTTCCTTAATAGGCCTGATCTTTGATGGAAAGAAACGTATTAATATAGTCAAGGAATCAATACTCTTCTTATCCTATAAATGACAAAACTACCAATCGTAATTGTGTGGATAAAAGAGACAGTTTTTTATGAATAATGTTGGGTGGTGATTCGAGTTAAAGGAAATTTTCTTAACTTTCCCTTGGCATTCATCTTATATAGTCCTCCAAAAAACTGCACAATTAACTTCTTCACAAAATTTCTGCAACTCTCATAAAGAAATAAGGGACAATGATGAGAGGAGAAAAATCAAATACAAGATATCCGATAAAAGAACGCCAAGTATGGATTCAGATATGTTATGAATATTTAATGCCACATTTTGAATTGAGAAATAACACGATAATTTGACAATCATTGAAATATTTTAATTTCATAAAGTTTTTACATTAGATGCAACCTTATCGCTACATAGCTCCAGCATTATAACTATACCAACGCAAACACCAATACTCGTGCAAGTATTTTACAATGCTCACAAATAGGAAACCTTTCACATAGTAATATCTTGTTCTAGTCTATAAGCTCAAATATCATCAACTATCAGCTGTCTATTAAATTGCTTTCTTTCTTTAGCCAAATTCTCAGCGACACTATCCACAATGCTAACCTCAGGCTCTGTCTTGCTGATTAGCTTTGCTCAAAAAATAAACGAAAAAAAAAAAAAAGAGCACTCAAGTGAAGAAATACTTGGGATAAATGTTAGAACTCTCTAGGAGCAAAAACATGCACACAACCAACACAGTGAAAACAAACCCTCAAATTGCCCAACAATTGTCGAATCGTCGACTATCAAATATCGTGAGAGCACAACGCATAACAATCACACAACCAATCAAATACCAATTGTATGATAATATTTAATATGTAAGAACATTTTCAACCAAAGAATAAATCATAGAATAAACTCCGAAAAAAATTACTATAATAGTGTTATAATAAATATAACTCATTCCGAAATCCCTCCACTATAATCAAGTGAATGATTGGTTAAATATATCCCTAACACATTTAGAAAACCACTGGGGAAAATACACTAAGGGAAATAAGCAATCAAACGGTAATACGTTATAGAAACAAAACTAGAGCAACTTCATAAACCTTGGCGAAGAATCGTTTTCGAGTCAAACCTCAACTAGATATTGAACCTCTATTTGTGTCTTTTTTCTCTTTTCTCATTTTGTGCATTACTTTATTGTGTTGGAAATGATTTTGGATGCCTTAAAAATAAGAAGGGCAATTCTATATCCTACATGGCTACTTAAGCAACCATCACATGGTGCACCCTCACAGCCTTCTCGTGGATACTTATTGAAAATCCTTCCAATCATGGCACTTAAGTACACAGCTCATGCCTATCTCACATAACTTCCCATGACCGGTTTTGCTCAAGCAAACCTCATGCGACTTTCAATGAATAGCGTTGCTCAAGCAACCCTTGCCGATCATCACGTGACCCTCCAGATGACTCATCTATTAGGTGTAGGACTCACAAATAAGTGGCCCAAAATCTAATGATAAATTCCTCAAATGGCCAAGCTTAATACCCCTCCAAAAACTTTCGTTGTTATTTCATTTGCTCTCAAAATCAGCTGCATTTATCTAGAATTTATAAAAATATATCTTATACGACAGCATTTACCAATAACAATGAAACTCAAGGATAAGCATAAGCAATGTTCCTGAAGTTGGAGAAATCTTACCATGCAATGCAGTGTACAAGCTGCCATTGCGGATGAAATCAGAAACCAGCAGCTTCTCATCATTTGCATAGTAGTAAGCTCTCAGCCGCACGATATTAGGATGACGGATCCTCCCAATGGCCTCCACCTCATACTCAAAGTCCTTGAACCGCCACGTGGTATCATCAGCTTCACTCAGCCGCCTCACCGCCACCACAGTTGGTGGAGCCACCGCGGATCCTCTCCCAGCCACCACCACCTTGTAGACAATCCCACTTCTGCTTTTCCCAATCACATAAGCTGATGCCCTTAACAGATCCTCTAATTCCAAACCAAATCCCTCTTCATCATCAATAACCACGAATTTACCCTTCTGCCCCTCCTCGCTCCCAAAGTCCCTCTCCACTTTTTCCTTCCCCAGTTTGCCCTCGCGGGACCCCCGTTTTCTCCTAACCACACAAAACGAAACAGCAACAGCCGCAACAATCACAGCAAAAAGCACAGCTGAAATCAACGGCACAGAAATTGGGCTCCTCCGGCTCGAATTTCCTCTCTCCGCCATTCCATCGCCCGGAATATTGGGGTCAGGATTTTCAGGGATCGAAGGAACATTAGGGTTTTGAGCTTCCGGGCACGGCGTGCTCAACGGGAAACCGCAGAGGCTAGGGTTACCGGTGAAGGCGGTGGGCCCTTGGTTCAATAGCGAACCCACCTGAGGTATCTTCCCGGTGAGGTTATTGTACCGGAGATCCAGGCTCACCAACACCGGGAAGTGTCCAAACGATACAGGAACCTCGCCAGAAAAATGGTTATACGACAAATTTAGGGTCCCGGCGAGGTGCGTTAGCTGACTTAACCCTTCCGGAAGAGACCCGTCGAGAAGATTCGAAGATAGGTCTAAGAACGTGAGGTTTTTCAGGAATGCAATTTCTTCCGGCACGGCACCGGAAAGAGAGTTGTGAGATAGGTCGAGAGAGATAAGGGTGGTGGCGTTGAAGAGGTGAGATGGGATGGGTTTGGAGAAGTTGTTGTTGGAGAGAGTGAGTCGGCGGAGAGAGATTAGAGCGCCGAGCTCCGAGGGAATGTACCCGGTTAATCCTCTGTTTGAGAGAGAGAGGGTGGTGACTCGGTCGCGGGTACACCTGACGCCGACCCAGTGACACGGGTTTGAGCCTGATTCCGACCACGTGGAGAGGATCCCAGTTGGGTCGGCGGTGATGGATGCTTTGAGCGCGAGGAGAGAGAGGCCGTCGGAGTTGAGGGAGAGTGTGAGAGGAGAAAAGCAGAGCATTACAATCAGCATCCATAGTTGAAGTGCTTTCATAGTTAAATTACCTCTGAGAAGCTTTCAGAAGTTTTTTTTTTTTCCTTCCTATTTTGATTCCTGTGCTAGATAGATGATCGCCATTTTCTGCAACGAGAGGTTGCAGAGTGGAGAGTGACGCGGGGTTGGAAGATGGTCTGCGATTCTCCGACGCAGGTAGAAGTAATTTTCCTCACTACTTCAACATGCGTTGATTTCAACGTTTAAACGAACGTCGCTTCTCATTTTGAATTTTTTTCTTCTAATGGACTATAATGCCCCTGTGGGTTTTATTCGTGGGACCCGAAATTATAAATAAATAAATATTTTTAATATTTTTAATGTTCATTATTTTATAAAATAATATATATATATTATTTTTCATATATTAATGCTGTTCCTTTGACCTTGGCGAGGGATATTAATATTAACTAAGAAGAAATCAATTCCCAATTTTGAGTTTGAAAATTGCTTTAATTTACGATCCACATGAATTCAATTCTAATAAGTTAATTTTGTCCGTACGAATCTAAAATTTTTTTCCTTTTTTTTAATTACTAAAAAAATCCATTTATATTTAATAATTAATTAAGAACACAAACAAAACTCTAAACAAAAAAATGGTAGACCATTTAAATTAAAGATGACTCTATTTATTCAAAAATAAAAATAGTTATTTTTTTATTTTAATTGTTCGCCTTCCCACCTTCCAAATTCAAGAAGATCTCACGTCTCTTACGTCTCTCTTCTTTCTTTCTTTCTTTTAACTCTTTCTTTCTCTCGATTTGGTAAGCTTGAGCTTTGGAAATTTTCGGTGGGATTAACTTCGCCAACTGGAGGAAATGGCCTCATGATGTTTAGTGGTGTCACGGATCTCCGTCGAAAAGCGGGATCCAAATCGCGTCAAATCATCACATCAAGAGAATCAACCGAATCTATTCAAAGTTCGGATCCAGATACGTATCATAATTATTTATTTTTAAATAAATAATTATAAATTAATTATTTTAAAATAACTAATATTTTTAATTAATTAAATTAAAATTATTTATTTAAAAATAGATAATTAAAATATAAAAAATAAGTCGCTTTATCTTTATAAGAGATAAAATTTTCGTGAATTTATCTAAGCCAAGATTAAAAATAGAATATGTATCACTTAATTTTAGGTAAAAATTTTTCGATGATACAAATTTAAATGAAGTATATAGTTTAGTGAATGTTGAAAATATATTTATTATGATCCCTCATAGTATAGTTTAGCCCATGAGTAGTAGGTATGTTATTATTTTCAATGGGATATTTTTAAGGATAAAATTATATGTATAATAGGAGCCTTATTTTTAAAAGCAACAATACTAAACATCTAATTGGATTATTTAATTTTAATTTAATTTTGTTTTTTTAAAAATATTGAGCTTATGTTTATCAAATTTCATAAATTTGAAATTACATTTATAAAATATAGAAGTATAAAAAATATATTCTCAAACTTTTACTTTTAAAAATTTAATTTCACATAAAATTTACACCTTAGTTAATATTAAATAAAAAAGTATATTTAATGTCATTTGTCATTTATAAAGGTAAAGTTACTTTCATATTATTTTTCATACTTTTTTCATTTATATGAATTTATGATCAGTTATTAATATTTATCTATCATCAGTTATTCTTTTAAAAAATATGCCATCTTTTATACTAAATAACTGTTTTTTTAGTGAATACTTACTATCTTTAGATTAACTATAATGCTTACAAATGTGGAATTTGTGGACCCCATTAAACGAGCATACTTCTAGCTATGTTATTCTTCGATTGTGTTATTTCTTGGACCTGACTTGACCAGTTTTATAGGTACTTTTAATTAAATTCAACTGATTATTAATTCTATTCACACATTATAGAACAGTCGCTTGGTTGGATGGCATTTCGATAGCTTTTTCAGTTGTGGGATCCATTATCAGTGACATGTATCAATATAACAATTACTGTTAGACAGTTTTTAACATGACGATGTGATAGAACGATCTTTGTACAAATAAATTTCGATACTACAGTATTTTCGTACGTTACATGAGAAAAATAGTATTCACTATAGTCAATTTTTGACATTACATAAGTTAATTCTTTTGGATAGCACCAATTTTAAAATTTGGGTCCACATTTATCCAATGATCTTTATAATCTTGGGTGAGACTGCCACTTCATAATCTTTGGTGATATAATTTTTATAATTTATTTTTTAGTTTTAAATTTGTAACAGCTTACCATAAAAATTTGATATTTTTAATTAAAAATATTCAAAAAGATACTGAATTTAATTTATATTTTTAAAAAAAGAGATCGATTTAGTATTTATCAACTATAAACGTTCGATTAATATTAATAAATTAAAATATTTTTAAAAAGTTAATTTTTTAAAAATAATATAATTATTTAATTAATATTAAATTATTATAATTAAAAATTAAATTTATTTATTTTTAAATGATAAATTTGAAATATCACCAATACCATCATAGCACAATAAGTTTAAACAAACCTAATTTTAAATTATTAAATAAGGCAACTAGGGTTTGATTAAGTAATACTAAGCTAATTAAAGTAGGCACAATTACGGCCCTACCCCCGAGAGCAATCTTGCTTTCGTGTCAGGAAATATAGAAGAAAACGACATGCATGTGAAATGTGAAGCAGCTTTTCAGTTTCCACTCAGGAGGGTAATTTTGTCCAGACAATAGAAAGAAGCCACGTGCGACACAGTGGAGGGTGAGACAGCGGGGTAAAAAGATTGTATTCATTCCAATTTTAAATTTGACTCATTTTTTTAATAATTAAAAAATATTTTTAGATATAATAAAAAATAAAATAAAAATTAATACATTCTAATAATACAAATTATCGCATATATTAAAAATTGTAATTTTTTTTTAATCCAAATGACAGCGGGTTCGATCTTTGTGATTAAAGATTATTAACATGCACATTATAGTAAATTAAATGAGAGGTTAGAGATCTATGAGACTTACTTTCTGATATGTTCTCCAATATTTTTATCAGTAAACTTTTATAATAAAATTAAAAGATGTAGAAAAAAATATAAATTGAAAGATGAAGGAGATGAATCTGAATCAAAAGATTTGACTCTGTTTATTTGGGTGTTCTCTTTTTTAGAGTCTCTTTAGGTGTCCTCTTTGAACTCTCACTTTTAAATTTTGGAGAATTTGTATTTATAGTTTAGATTTTAACCGATTGATTAACCTAAAATTGTCACCTGTATTAAAAGGTATTTTATGACATTGAATGAAATATGTTACTTATGAGGTACAACAGTTGCTCTTTGAATCAATTTAAAAATCATTTGAATGTTAATATGTGTATTATTTCGATCATTTTTAAATTGGATCATTCTTAAGTCCATTATTATTCATCAATTGATTGTAACTATTTGTCAGGATTAATATTCTGTTTAATACCTTATTAAACTGCTATTCAAAATATTCAATCGGTCCTGTATTCCTATATTTGGGCTATTGATTTTTGGACGTTACTTAAATTTTGGATCGGGCCAATCATTTTGAATTATACTCAATAAAAATAAATTTTAATTTTAATTTTAATAAAATAGATTTTAATTGTTAATAATTTAATAAAATATAATATTTAAAAATATATATATTCGAATTTAAATTTATAATATTATGGGTACTGCAGCCTTTGTCTCAGAGATGACAGAGACAACCATAGTGGCCGATTGTGGCCTGTTTGGATGGGACAGTAGAAGACAGAGGACAATAATCGTTACAGCTGACTTTGTCCTTTTGTTATTCTACTAATCAATTAGCATGTAAAATTAATTTTAATTTTATTTGAATTAAAATTAGTTAAAAATTTAAATTTTGTTAATTTTAAGGGTATATAAATTTATTATATGATTAATATTTTAATTGATATATAAGGATAAGTATCATGACACAAATTAAACCTTTTTTAATTGTTCAAAATTTAATAAAATATAGTTTTACAAAATTTTATGATATTTATAACATTTTTTATAAATATATTTTAAACAATATTTTTATTAAAATATTAATTTTTAAATTTATAATCATCTATTAATGTATTTTCAAATCCGAATTTAATTATAATTGACCTGATTACCGTTTGTTTTAACTTTGCACCCTATGCAACACAATAGAAAACAAGACGTGAGAAAATCGACGAGACTAATACCCCGACATATTTTTCGATATTCAAATTAAAAATATTTCTTAACGAAATTGAAAGATGCAAAAAGGATAAAAAATTTTGGGTCAAAGATATTTAGTACAGAGATTTTATATTTTAATACATCTTGCGATGTCTTGTGAGTTATACACTCGATTGAGAGTGACTCATTAGGCTTCATATGATAACAAGATTATTATGCCTGTGAGATACTTTTTTTTAGTTGAGAATCTTTTTTCATTATCTGTGAGGTAATGATAGAGTATTTATAATACTGATGGATGGTTTTAACTTCTTTTATAGCCCATGAAATCGTCGTGGTTAAGTTTAGGCAGTTTGCTATTATTTGCACCAACTAGTTACAGCCGATTTTTTCAATGAGTTGGGCCGTGAATTATTACCGGTTTGCTCTTATCTGTTCCAACTGGCTATGACCGATTTTTCTAATGAGTTGTTATCTAATGGGCCCTTATTCCGGCCATCTCATTTTTGGTCATTTTCTTGAAACAACCCACCTCAGGCCATGATGTGAGCAAATCTTCAGTGGGCTTCTATTTCATTCGTGGGCCCTATTTTGAATTGGCCCATTAACAGTAATTCCCATCACTAGCCCATCATATCGAGAGATTTAGATTTTTAACCCTCGACATGTTAATTGATGGAACCTATTTTCCGTCTACTTCACCTACTTGTTGCTGGACAATCTTACTACCGGTCTAAGCTATGGACCAAGCAATTCAGATTAACGTTGGAGGGATTTGGACCAATCAGTCCGAAGTTTACACTAGACTAGATTTTACCGAAATGGAATGTGCTGGGCCGGTTTGCACTGGACTGAGTTAGGCCGAATTGGTTTGTGTTGGACTAGATTCTACCAGAGTGATTTGTGTCGGATTGAATTGAGCTAAATTGGTTTGCTATGGATTTCAAATCCAGACTGAAACGTGGCTGATCTAAAATGAATTGCTGCAAATCAATCCAGATTGACACTAGATTGGATCATGACCTGTCGGTTTGGATTCGCCGTTGATCTGCTTTTTTTGGGAAGTGAAGACTACCTTGAAAATCACGCTGTCTTGTCACCAGATCTGTCCTGCTTGCCACGCGTCCATCATTGGCACAATGTTAGTTTATCAATCCTAACACAAGGCAGCTGGTGTGTCACGTCACTTATGAGGAGCTGACACCTGTCACTCATCGAAACCGTGTGAAGCTTTTTTTTAAAAAAAAAGAAGTTCAAAATGACAGCCTATTAAATCATTATTACTTTCTTTCTTTCGAACCCTTGACATTTTGTTTTGTCTCTCAAATCTCTGGTCATCTTCTTCTTCCTTGAATCAAAATCCTCTTTTTTACTGTTTCAAATATTTGTTTTCATTGCACCTCGCATTGATGCAATCAAGTCCATACTCACTGCAGCAGATATAGAGGGTATTTATTCTCTATATAAAATTTCTCGACAACTTTTGTTTGCGGTGCTGACTGAGAAGGATAGGGCCTACTCTCCTCCGAGTGGGTTTATCACTATCTATGAAGCCCATTTGAAAAGTAGTCTTCACTTCCCCATGGCACACAAGCTGCACAAGATTTTTGTGGATTTTTGCGTTCCCAACATGCGATTTCACGCTAATGCAGTAAGATATTTTTACCATTTGTGCATCTTTTTTTGCCTTCAAGGGCTAACGTTGAATATTACAGTTGTAATGTATTATTTTGATTTTGCTAGAGTAGGGATTGGATTTTACTTTCCTCTCGCGAATTAAAAATAAGTGGTGTAATTTACAAATCGGTGAAAAAATGGAAGGATCGATTTTTCTTTTTGGCTGCTCTAGAATTGGGCCTCCCTAACGAGTGTGGCAAAGTATCAAAGTCCTTTACCGGTAAAACTTCTCGTGAGGAAGAGGGCTCGGTAAAATTGATTATAAAACTTATACAGGTGAATACAAACTCATTTAGTGATAAAGAGCGCTTGTTTTCTACCAAAATCCTTACGCTAACTAAGTGGAAACCCTAATTGGAGAAGGCAGGAGCAACCACTCTGGCCTCCCAAACAACACAAAAGGAAAGCAAAAGGTATAATTATAAGAGAATCCTTATCATGCTGAAGTCACTTTGCTGAGTCCTTCTTCTTCTGCTGAGATTGGCCTTCCAATTTCAGAAAGGATGCAGAGAATTGGCAGTTCAACCTTCATTTCTACTTCTCCAGCGGTTGAATCATGAATGAGGGTACTAGATCTGGGTTCGCTGCAAGTGGGGAGCCCCCTGGTCCCTTTGTTGAAGCTTCCAAAGAGCCGGAGATCGTGGGTGTTGTTAGTGTTCCTGAAGCTAGTGGACCGATCGAACTAGTTGGCAAATTAGCTTGAGTCTAGGAGGAAGTTTTTATTGCTGAGGCCGTCTTGGTTGAAGAAAGGGTGCCTGGCTTTTCTATTGAGCTGGCCTAGGTGTTGGAGGAGCCCCTCGTCTGTCTTGTCGATGTGGGTAAAGATGCTACAATGACAGGAATCGTGGAGGCATCCCAACTAGAGACTCTTGTGTCTAATTTGGTTGCTTCCTCCTTTCATCCAAATCTCGGAGGGTATCAGTCAAAGTGAGATTCTACTCGGCATCATATCCAAGTAACTTTTCGTTCCATCAAAGTCAAATAAGTTATAGGCTGGATCAGGCATCCACTCCTGCTTCCACATCCAAGGTGCCTATCAACATTGCAGCTCAGAGAGCACACTATATTACGGTATGTTTTAAGAGAACTTCTGACTTTTACTAGAAAGATCTGGTCTAATTTCTGAGCTTACTATTTATAGGCTCATTATACTAATCAATCAGGCTAGCCCATTTGGTGTTATACTTAACATTTACTTTCATACTCGGTGGTTAAATTTAAACTCTAAAGATGCCTAAAATAAGGATCAAATCAACTAATCATTTGCATTATGCAAGTGTTGCTTCTTAAGGGACTCGAAATCAATGAATAACCAATGCTAATTAGTTGCTTTAATCAAATCCCGACACCTTATAATTTTGGAAGCGATTCCTTGATTATTGACTATATACTTTTGTTTTGGCACATTTCACTTACTGGCTCATTTTTTGCTATAAAAGGAGTTGATATCTCATTCTACGTACTTTATTTGGTTCCCATGTATTAGTAGCTGATGGGTTCAATTGGATCCTTCTATTGGTTCATCGCTTGGTGGATCTTTTGTTCTAGACATAAGAGAGATGATTTTAATACCATGGTGTTCTACCGAATATCATTGATGAAGCCATCTTGGTTTCCTTTATTTAGAGCAGTAGCCAACTTGGTTTTTCTCTTTATGTAACATCTCAAGCATAATTGGTTTTCTGCTTGAGTGATTACTAAGGGAATCTCATGCCTCTTAGTGCATCCTAACTCATGTGTTATTCATTAATGGGACATGTATATGAGTCAGGATGTGTCAATTGCTAGCATTCTATTGCCCAGTATTAGTTTATGAGAGTTATTTGGCTAAATGTTGCTCTTATTCTCTCTCCATTGGAGTGGGCAAGACAAATCTTTTGCCACTACCAATAAGATTTATTGCTCTGATGTTGTTCTTTTTCCTCAACCTGATTTGCTTAATATTTTCATATCGAAATAAATCTTGTATATAATTGTTACCAAGAATGATTAAAAAGTTCATATTTTTTTATTTTTTGTGTTCCTCTTACATTTAGATTTGTGTACATCCATGTGAAAATATAAGGCACAGAGAGTTTTGATTAATCAACAAATCCAAATGAAAACTTCTTGATTATTGGTCTTTAAAGATTGAAAGTATATCAAATGATAGCTCAACAACTAACTTTTAATTTAATAAAATCTGATAACTTGGCCTTATGATGAACTAGAGCCCTAAGTTAATAAACTGAAATTTTTGAGTCTAATTAGTTTGTCTCTTTAGGCTAGTTAGATTTTCATTTTGTTGCATTTGAATAATTGATTGGATGGCAATTTGGATGACATCAACGTCTTGATGTCTCTTGTCACAAAGATAACCCGTTGATAGCGAATTTAATGCTGCATCAGATGGTGTCCTTCTCTTCAAGACAGGTGACACATTGTTTGTAATTCCACTTTTGCTAGTTATTAATACATAGTGTTTTGATTGTCTCAAATAAAGCAATAATCATGTCTTAACATAAGTGTTTTAAGGATAAAAGGTATGTCGCTTGGATCAACATTGTAAAGTATGAATCTCAATACACTGTTTAGATGATAATTAATTTAATTTAAATTGATGAATTTTTAATAATAATTGATATTTTAAGTCAAAAATTAAAATTTAAACCATAATAAGTTAAATTGAATGGCACCCGATGTGCTCTTAATCCACTATGGAAGCCCAAAATAATAAAGTTCTTGTGAATGCAATTTCGATAAATATCCAAATACTAAAAAAAAATAAAGAATCCTTGAAAACTCTCATTAGGGGACTTCCAAATTCCAGGATCGTGTCTAATTGGAATCTTAATAGGATGATCTCTTCTAACCTGATATCAACCATTCTACTCTATAATCAATAAAATATAATGATGAACTAAATGAAAGCAAGTGTAAGGTATAAATTTTAAATTATAATTATAATTATAATTAATTAAGTTAAGATAAGAAAATTATTGGTGTCTAATAAAGATTTGAATTAAAGTCAATATTCTGACTAAATCATATCAAGTTAAGTGATACTTAATCATTGCTTGATGCGTGCATATGCGCATTTTAGGTAGAAAAGGCGTGCTTGAAGGATGCCCTACTGGATCTCATGCGTTTTTTAGGTAAATTGTTCATACCCAAGCATACTCGAGAGATGCACGTGGATATTTATGATACAATACAATTCCTGATATGTGCTAGAGGGACACTCGTGCATCAGATGCACACTTTACAGGCATATATGAGCCTATTTTTATATAAGGCTCATCTAATTAATTCTCAGTTATTTTTGTTAGATTTTGGAGAGATGAGAGAAAAAGAGAAAAGAGAGAGAATGAGAGAGAAGGCTAGAGGAGAAAATTTTGAGAGAATTTAAGAAAGGTTTTGGTGATTATAAGTTTAAGGCAAGTATATGTAAATCTTCTTTTATTTATTTCTGATATTTTTCTATTTCTCTGAATATTATTTATTTTAAATATTTATATATGTGATATTTTAATAGCTAAAAAGTTTATACTTTGTATGCATAAGTTTATATTCCTATTTTATGCAATTTTTATAAAATTCATGCTATCATTTTATATATATTGTGTTTTTATACTAATTTACTGTAACAATATTCATGTGTATATTGAAATTATGATTAAATGCTCTTACATGTTCTTAATTTTCGTATATAGATTATTGCATATCTTAAATCTTGAAATATATATTTTGCATATCTTGATTTCACATTCAAATTGCTCCAGCATGTTGTATGATTGAAAGCAAATATTGAACTGCATAATTATACTATTTTTTTGGTAATTTTATGTTATATATGGTTTCACATGTTTAAAAACTTTAATATATAGCTTTTAAATATTTTGCAATTGCATATTTAACCTCCTTCAATAATTATGATACTCTACATGGCAAGTATTTAAAAAATTATGACAAAAACTCTATAGTTAGTTAAAGGATAAGAATATTTTTTGATATGAGAAAATATAAAAGATTATAGTATTTGTGTAAAGTTTTTCATTTTACTATGTGTGAATTATTGTAAAAAAATTAGTGGTGATATATTATTACATATTTTAGTATATGATAGAGATAATTGATATTTAAAACTATTATCTATCGATTAAAAGTAACGTTCAATTTTACTTATAGGACTATATATATGACAACCCACCTATGAGTTTTGAATAGTATTGTATGACCTTTAATTGTATAGAACTATACATAACTCGAATTTTAATTATTCGCTAATTTGTCGGTGAGGTCTTACTGATCCTTAGTCCAAAACACTTGCATGATTTGATCATAATTTTCAGGACACACATTTTTAAAAAAATGAAGTTTGATTTTCGGCTTGAAATTATGTACAAAATGTTATGAAAATTGTATGATATTGCATCTAGTTTTAGACAATATTCATTCCAATATATTTTGATATAAAATATTTGTTAAAATATAAAATTTACATGTCATATTGAGTAATTGACTCATTCTCACTTTAATTTTTACTAACTTTTAAGATTAAAGGGTTCAAGTTATACTTGTAAGTAAATAAAATTGATGGGAAGACTCTTCAAAGAAATAGAATTAGAAATTAAAAATTTAGATATTGTATTTCATTTGAAAACAATAGAAGTAGAGTATATGTTACTATAATAATTAAATTATGGTTATATTTATTGATAATTTAGCTTAATTTTGATATTATCTAACAGTATATTTAAGTTATAATTTTATTGATTATGATGATAGTGGGAATGTATCTCTTTAAATATATTTCGAGGTCAGGTATAGTTAACAATCAGAGCCACTTTTGAATATGGTATTTTGGATCATATGATCAAATTATTTTATTTCTTATTGGTTATTGATCCTCAATTTGTAAGTTTACATTTAATATTTATTTGAGACTTTATTTTATCGATGGAATAAATAATAAAAATTTTGTTATAAAAAGGAGATAAAACCTGATTCTAATTACTTAAGAAAACAAAATAAGAAATTTGGTCATGGGACCGTGATAGCAAGTAAATAAAATCAGTAATATAAGAATACAAGGCATCCTGAATAATAATATCAAACATATATAATATTAATAATAACATATGATAAATTAATAATTATCTGATATTTAGTATTATCTTACAACCACGACTTAAAAGCAATAATAATAACTAGACATTAAAGATGCAATAGGAATTCTACTGAATTTGATTATTAACTCAGCACGAGGTCATTACTATATGAGATAAGAATAATTTTCAAGGACCTTATTTTGTTATAGTGCGGCAAATACTGCATATTTACACCCCCAATGACTATGTAAATATCATAAGGTATTTAAGAATACTAACATCCACGGTATTCTTATTACTCATATATCTTGTAAAATATTGTATCCGTAACATACTCATATCATCTATAATATCCTCGTTAATAATATCCGTGATATTATCTTCTACGATGGTTATTAAGTTATAAGCGTCTTTTTTCAAGATCAATGACATTAATCTGCTGATTGGAATAGGTATCAAAAAAATATAGACTATCTAAAATTTCACCGACTCCCATTCACTTAGATATTTTAAAATATTCACACACTTTCCTTTTACTTGTCCAAGAAATATCAATAATATACACGCATACAGTTTAAGTTAACATAAAAAATCGATCACTACAGAAATAAAAAAAATTTCAAAATAAGCTGAATATTCAACTGACCACCTTTAATATTTATTTTGAGCTGCTCTTACTCTCCTAATATACCAAATATTATTTTTAAGGCTATAAAATAAATTGCTACCAAAAAAACCCATGATTATTAATCTTATTTAACTATCATGGCTAATTCTACAAGAGTCCACTCAAAATGATAGGGCACCCTTAATTTCATCCTCAAATCTACTCATACTTTAAACTATATAATTATGTGTATATATACTCATATATTTTCATGTACATATAGAAGACACTCCATACTTACATAAATATTTGCCAACCCGTATACATACGTACGTACGTACGTATGTATACATCTGCACATTCATCTTATGCTTATATATATATGTCCCACACCATGGAAACACAGACACACACAAATACACGTATATAATCACGAAACCATCCTTCACAAAGATACATACATACGGCTGCATATAAATATAAACATCCACAGCAATCCATACAGACACATACATACCGCTACCGCAAACATAGGTATACATACACACATGCGGCGTTCAGCATTAATATACCTACGGCCGTATATACGTACATCTGTACATACAGGGCCACGTACTTCCGGTTCATCCACGCAACGCTTCTTCATCACTTAATCACTTCTCATCATTTTTACATCACTATACTCGTTGGTGCCCACAAACAGAGCACCGTGCTCTGTTTCTCTTCCCCTTCAAGATTTGCACCGAATAGTGAAATTTCAAGCCTCCAAAAATCAAGATGTAAAACAGACATTTTTCTAACTTAATTGTACAAATTACCAAGCCCCAATTTAGAGTAGAACCGAAAAATTCGAGTTTTTTTCCACCCAACGAGGCCTAGGCCCGGTTTTGCCCCATTCTCACCTCAACCAAAATTTTGACCGAATCCCATGAAATCAGGACATGCGAGCATGAACAATAATATTAACAAGGAGAGAGAAAAATGTTACTTGCATGATTTACTTGTTTCTCAACGATTATTAGTGGCGGCAATGCAGCAGATTCACGGCAACCCAGTTCTTACTCTCTCTCTCTCTCTCTCTCTGAGACTTGATTCGTCGAAAATAAGCAGTATAAAGATGGAGATTTAATGAAGGGAAGAGAAACAGACGGGAGAGAATGAGTAACGGAAGAAAGAGAGGAAGAGAAGAAGAGTCGGGAAGAAGAAACGGGCGGATGAGGCGTTTCGCTGATTCCTGTAAATGCCTTCTTGATGTATTTTATTATTATTGTTGTTATTATAATGATTATCTATTGACATTAATTAAATTAGGTTAATAAATTATTATTTTACTAGTCACATTCATTTTAATAAATTATTATTTTATAATCACACCCATATGGTTATACGCATGCTTATTATCATCACTGTAAGCTATAATTATTATTTTATAATATTTAAAAATAATTTTTGACAAAATGTAGAAAAATTATCACATTGTTCTTTCAAATTCATTAAATCAGATTATATCTGATTTTAACACTAAACTTTTATAAAATCACATATAATTAATAACATATTAATTAATCTTATTTATGACTATTTTGAGTTAAGAGTTCAATAAATCAAAATTTAAATATCAGATTGTTATATCGATATATGAGCACATTTTAAGTAAAATGGTCATGGCTAAGATATATCAAGCGGCGCATCTATACATTTGGATAGAAAGTTAATACCTAATTTACACTTAATTTGCATTCGTGTATGGTATAGATTTTGCCTCATTGTCTAACATGTGCCTGACCAATGCACAGGCACTAATTTTTCATAAATATATTGGTCGATTTTAGTTCATTTTTATTGAAATTTTGAGAAAAGAGGGAGAAAGGAAAGAAAAAAAAATAGAGAAGAAGGGAGAGAGAATGACTGAGAAGATGAATTTAAGGAAATTTTAAATAATCTTTTAATAAAATAAAGTGAATACTAGTATATTTAAAAATTTTCTACTTTTACTGCCGATTATTTTGTAATTTTCAGTATTTTTTATTTAAATATTTATATGTGTATTAATTTCATACATAATCTGTTTTAAACTTTATATGTATGCATTAATACTTTTATTTTGTAAAGTTTTATGAAATATATGTTATGAATATGTACAAATTATGTCAAAGTGCTAAATTTTTATTTAATATTCTTACATGTTTCCAAAACACATACCAATATATGTGCTTTTACCTATTTTAAATTACTATACAATTGTTCATACAAATTTTACATTTAAAAAAATTAATAAAATTATAATAAATTATGTTAAGTTTCTAAAATTTGAACTTTAGTGATTTTGCATCTTGTAGATCTACTCATACAAGTCCCTGTATGTTTCTAAATTATATGTTAAATTTTTATATATCTATAACTTTTATTACATGTCACATATTTAAAAAAATAAAAAAATTTTGCATTAGTTTTGATAAAAGAAACCATTTTATCCAGCATGAGAAAAATAAAAATATATTCGTATTAGAGTAAAATTTTTAATTTAACAAAGTAATGACTATTGTAGAGAATTAATAAAATATATTTAAATATATCCTAATATAATATTAGTAGATCAAAGGTTAAATCAAATATTTATAGGTTAGAAAAATTACGTTTAGCCCCGACTATAAGAAATAATTTATAATCGACCTACTATTAGATTGTAAATAGTAGTGTTTGACTTTTGATTATATAAAAATAATTATAACATGAATTTTAATATTCACTATTTATTGGTGATGTTATCTTTGATTCTAAATCCTTTACATATTAGTACGGTTTTTGTATAAATTTATCATATTTTTTATATGATTTTGGTATTTGTACAATTTTTGGTATATTTGATCATGATTATACAATTTTTGTATATTTATTTAAAAATTAATATTATCAATATTTCTATATTTTGATCATTGTATTATTCTTAGCATATTTAGTTTGGTATATATTCATACATGAATATTTATACATATTACTAAACATTAGATTTATTATTGTATTTATTTTAGCTAAACTTTCAGATTAGCAGGCTCGATAACTTATAAGAGATTTGGGATCATGGAAAGACTTCAAAAGATTAATAATAGACTATTTCAATTGTATTGTAATAATTTTAGATTACTAGTTGATTCTTCACTTTATTTTAATTAATGCTTGTATATGGCTACTGATCGATGATGTGAATGTTAATGGTGATGGGGCTGATTAAGTTAGATTTAGAAAATTTTGGAAAACTTTTAGTTTGATATTTTAATTTTTGGATTAAGGTATTTTTTCTCAATATGATTTGAGGTTAAACAGTTATCAATATTTAAAGTCACTGTTAGGTGTGACTTTTAGATTCTATAATTTAATTATTGTATATTTTAAGGGTATTTAAAATATTCGATATGGGCTTGCATCCCGATGTTTGGTCTGGGTTTAAATTAGTCAAATAAATAATTAATTTTTGTGTCTTAATCTAAACTATAATTTAAGTTAATTACAAATTCAAGGAATGGATAAATCGAGGATGCCCGGACATGACAAGCATTTTTCTTAAAATGTATAGTTTCCAAACTTTAACCATTTTCAAAATTTTGGCATTTGCCTTTACTCCATTTAAATCCGAGTTGAGACTTTTTCCTACTTCTATAATTTCTCAAAATGAAAATTTTTGAACTCTAAGTCTTTGGAGTCCACAATCTCTTTTGTTGTTGTCTTTGCAAGGTACTTTTAGGAATGTTACCAATATTATTTTATGGATGTCACTATCTGAATATTTTAATATTTATGATAGGTTTGATATTTAGACTACCATTATATTTATTATACCTTCACTAGATAAGAGGGTGTGCTTTTTCCATGATGACTTTATTACAATTTATGAAACTTATTTGAAGGATGGATTTTAGATCCAAATGGCTGGGAAATTTGTTGACATTATAGAGGTCTTGGGAATTTATATCGCGCAGCTCCATCCAAATATTATCTGATACTTAGTGTTATTGTGTGTCTTTTTCTAGCGTTAAGAGCTTAGATTGGTCGCTAAAATAGTAAAAATCATTCTTTTTTTTAATTTGAAAAATGATTTGATTTCTTTAACCCCTAGAAAAGGTTTTTAAATAAGTGGAGGAAATTTCAATTCTTTAAAGAACTAGAAGATCGATTCTTCTTTGTTGAATTCTCGATTGACTAAATTTTATCGAACAAAATGGAATGATGTAAATATATCTTATTCTGATTCATTCAGCAAAAATAAACTTTTTGGTATTAGCGTTGTGTAAACCTTGTGAAAGAATATATTGTTGAGTTGCATAATATTGGTAGTTTTTTCACCCGTATTGCCTTAGATTTAATAGACTGATATATTGATATTGGGGTGATGTTGTTACTGATTTACCTCCTCACCCTTTGAAAAGGATAGGGGCATTGTATTGGGGACACTCCCTAGGATTAACCCTGAAATTGGCCTATCCAACATTCATCCGACCACCCTATGGGTAACATTTTTGTTGCAAGGATGATGACATCCAATCTGTATTCCATTTTCTAAGTAGCAAGGAGGCTGAAATTTTAGGAGAAATTCTAAGCTTCAATACCCTAGGATTACTATTTACCTTGCCATTTCTTTGCTAGAGGCCTTCACCCATTCCAAAGGCTGGTGTCACTAACCCTTCGTCTAATGCCATTTCAAGAGAGAACTTTCATACGATGGAGGTAATCTTTGTTCTTTTAACTTTGATTCTGATATTGACTTTCTTGTCATTGCTAACACAATCTTTTGTAATTCTTGGAGCTAGCATACCAAATCAAGCGTAAACATTTTTTTTTTTTTTAGAATCAAGGAATCACATGCCTATCAAGTCCACAATCTAGCTATACTTAGGATCTTGGAATGCAAACAATGATTGTCAAAACCAAGGCATTGAGTCTCATGGACAATCTTGTCCACTTGGAGAAAGAATTAGCCAAGTAGATAAAGAGAGCTCAAGACATAAAAAGTCAAAATACTTTGCCTGAAGATCAAGTTGCTGTTACAAGGGAAAGAGCTACTTATTTTGAATAGGGGGCTATTGAAGGAGAATGACACGCATCCGTGGCTTATCACATGTCTATGGGACAATTGGAAGACTACTTACAGCTTGAGGAGATATTGAGGAGTATTTGACTAGAGGAGCTTGGTCATATACTGGATACTCGATTTAATGAAGGCATCAGTCTTTACATGATAATAACCTCTCTATTGGCGCCTTATTTTTCTATTGTATGTTTGGACGTAAGAAATTCTAGAACCATTTTAGTCTCACAAGTCAAGGATATTAAGGCTTAATTAAATCTACAAGTGCCTCTCCCTAGTGTCGAGCATCGATTGTAGGGCTATACTGTCAAATTTTCCATTCCTTAACGTGTAATACAATTTCTTAGCTTTGTTAGTAGATTAAGTAATTTGTACTCTGATGAATATTTCTTGAATTGTTTGCTTCATTATGTAGTTAGAACTAATTCACATACGTGAATCTAGCCTCAAGCATATAAATTTTGGTTCATTGATCATGCGATGGTTGAACTAATTCCCAACTAAATCTTTAGACTATCATCGTAGATGAGAAAGGACCCTAATCCTTGAACGTATGATTGATCATACGTGTTTACAAAGGGGGGTTCATTGTCACTTACACAAATGTAGTGTCCTCTAAGTTTAATTGGTCGAAAGACTATGTTGATAGTTGAGTCTCAAAAGTATCAACCCACCTGACAGTTGATCTCTTAAAGAAGTATCAAATGACTTAGTCTCAATCCCCTAATTCTTAATATATTTTGGGAGCATGATCATACTTGGGGTTGTATGATTCATTTGGGCCTACACCATGACATCCCACTTAGGTTGGTGTGTTTCCACATAGACAACGTTGAAACCAACTATTGACTTAGGGTCTATCATTTCTAAATTAATATATCTATGAGAATTTATAAACACATTTATGTGTACAAATTTGGACAAAAATGTACTTTTATTAATAAATGTTCAAAATATTTATATTCTCCAAACAAGCTAAAGCAAGAAATAGGGTATATCTATTAGCTCCTAGGTGGGCCATTTTATAGGTAGTATCTTTGAGATGAAGGGCATTTCAAGTGTGCAGTATAAGCTTTTTATTTTGAGTGTATTATTATATGCCCATTCTAAAGTATTGTAGGCTCTAAAAATGTTCCTTCCTAAGTTGGGAACAACTTATTCCTTTGTACAAATTTTTCTAGTGGCTTCAATATTTCTTAATACTAAGTTGTCGACTTTTAACATTTGCACCTTCACCTTTCGATTGTAATATATAACAACCTTTTTTGGTAGGTCATCACTTGAATGTAAGCCATTTCACTAATTTCCTTCAAGAGATTTAAATTCTATCCAAGAAGTTGAAAGTTTTAATTTGAAGTAAAAATTTTCACTAGTAGCTTGGCAAACCTATTTCCACTAGGATCATCACTTTTGTTTCATAATATAAGTTGAAAAGGATATCTCGAGTGGGTCCTATTGGTATCATTCAGTAAGCCCAAAATACAAATGGGATTTCGCCTATCCAAACACTTCCAATCTTGTCTTGCTCGATCTTTAAAGCATTGATCATTTTCGATTGGTCACCTTTGCTTGCTTATTTACCTATGGGTATGAGATTGATTTGTGAATTGATTGGACTCCTTGGCCTCTGCGGTATTTCATTAACCTTTTATTTAATAATTGAGTATTATTATCAGTGAATATAACCTTCAATATCCTAAATTTGCTGATAATACTTTAGCGGACTAATTCTGTAATATTGTATTTTGTAATATTAGCCTAAGGAGAGTCTTCTATTCACTTTATGAAGTAGTCTATTGTAACAATAATAAATTTTCTTTAACCAATTGCCAAAGGAAAGTGGGTTGGTATGTCCGTCCCTTATTGCACAGCCGGCTATGGAGCCTTCAAGGCTTGGAGTTCCATGTGTGGCTACTTGTGAATGATGCCATGGATCTAACAACTGTTATATTTTTTGACAAATTATATGCCATTTTTCTTTATTTTTAGACAGTAATAGCCATGTCTTATAATTTTGAAGGAAAAATTCTTTCCTCCCATATGCATCCTATATATACCAAGATGTAACTCTCTTAGGTTATAGTCAACTTCAATTGGGGTCAAACAATGCATATAAGGTATCGAATAGCCTCTTTTACACAGTGATCCATTTATAATTGTCTACCAGCCTGTAGTTTTCACAAGTTGCTTGGTTTTTGTTGGATTATTCAACAACTTTCCATCTTGAAGCAACTTTATTTACGGGCTCATCCAAGTTGCCTCATCTAATACTTGGAAAATTTCATATTCCCTCCTCTAATAGGTCTTTGGAGGATCTCCAGCATATCTCATAGATATTAGTTTGGCAGCATGATATTGCCATCTTAGAAGAAGATTGGTTTTTTAGTTCTTTGGAGATATAGATGATCTCAAACCTATCAAGAAAAGATAATAAAGCTTGGGTTTTATAGAGACATTTGACCAGTTCTAGATTAATAACTTTGAAATTAGCAAATACTTAATTGACTACAAATTTAAAATTACTGTAAATGATTTGATTCTTGACAAAATATTTCTAATTGAAATTTAGATTGGATAGCAAAGTTTCGTACTTAGCCATATTGTTGGTTGTTAGAAACGTAAATGTGATTAGATATTTAACCTCATTTCCTTCAGGTAATGTGAGAATTATTCTAATTCTATAGCCAATCTAAGAATATGCTTCATCAACATGGACATTCATTTAGGTAGTGATGTGATGAGTGGTTGCCTTGAGAATTCTTCAACGGACTTATTTGAGACTAGGGTGGTTATTTCAATAATGAAGTCATTGAGGGCTTGATCCTATTTGGATGGTCTAGCCCGAAACTCTATTTTGAACTTGCTCAACAAAATTGACATTGGATTAAGCGTTAGAATATCTCTAGTTTTTACAAAATTCTTTTAAAGGATTAACATGTTAGGCCCACATTCAAGTGTTCGAAGTTTTCATGCATCAAAAACTAAGGTAAAGAAACCTTCTCTATTTGGCTATAGCCTTTGAGTCGACTAAAATTTTACTCACATAGTATATCAATTGCTGTATTTCTAATGATTTTCTAATCAGAACGATGGTTAGAGCAATTTCTTAAATGACTAGGTATAGATATAGATTCTCAAACAGATGTGCCAAGTATTCCGTCATGTCTTAAAAAGCTTGTTAGCACTTATTTGTCCATTAGAAATCGTTTGTCTTCACTACCCCAATGATTTGAAGAACAATAAGTATTTTTCAGTTGATTTTGCCATAAATTAGTGTAGGAATGCAAGTGGTCCAGTTAACATTTGGATATCTTTGATCGCCCGATGTAGCTTCATATCTACAATGGTTTTGATCTTCTCTAGGTTGACTTTCATCCCACATCAAGTCACTATAACACTCAAGAACTTACCAAAAGTTATTCTAAAGATGCGGGTTTAACTTCATTCAATATGTTATGAATATGTCAAATGTCTTATCAAATATTTGATGTAGTCATTAACAAAGACAGTTTTGATGAGCATGTCATCAATGTACACATCTATATTTTTTTCAATCTATTGTTTAAACATCTTATTTTCAAATCTTTGATATGTGGCCCCAATAATTGAAGGGTATCATCGTGTAGTTATTACTATAAATTAGTCTATTTCTCCCTTTTTCATTTATCTATATTTTATATTTTTTATTTATATATATTTTATTTCATTTCATAGTCAAGAGTATAATAAGTCAATTGTAATATTTAATACCAACTTTGAATCCAATACTTGCTTTAGTCTTTATTTGTGGCGACACAAGTCTCTCCCTACAACTCATAAATCTAACATTCTCACAATAATATGATCTACTCAACATAAATCAAGTGTTGATGAAAGTTTTTATCTTACGGAAATCTTTTATATAATTGTCAATGAAAATTATCCATTAACCAAAAACGTTTTTAGATAAGGAATTCGCCAAATACATGTTCTACATATATTTTGTTTTATATTTCTATTATTTATTTTTCTTAGATACTATCATCTATTTATTATTTTTCTTAAAATCTTTATCTATTTATTCAATTTACATATAGATTATTTCTATATCTCTATATTATCTATATATATATATATTTAAAATATAATAATTTAAATAGAATATATGTTATTTAAATAACTATAGACATTCCCTAGTCTATCATGAATGAAGTTTTCTTTTCATCTTCTGAGTTTGGCATCTTTGGTCCTTAAATCTATCACAAAGGGATCTCAGTATCTTTGACATGTCCTGTAGTTGGGTGGTTATGGCTCTAATGTTTGGAGTATTTGGTGAGCGAGCACTTCGTAGCCTGCCTTCTTCAGGAAAGATACCACGAGAAGGAATATCATTTGATAGTTAACTTAATTGCCCATGTGCCTTTATGTTCACCTTATTAACCAGTTTCATCAAAGATTATGGGTTAGTTCATTTTGATGGGTTTGTCTTGGTGTAAGTAAGACCAAGTGGTTTCATTGCAATTTTTAGAAATGACAATAATGATACGTATTTAAAATCTGAATTATAATTTGAATAAGCTTAGGATAGATTATATAAAAAATTCTATTCGAATCCTATACATTATAATAGTAAATAAGAGTTTAAAAAAATCAGGCTTACTTCTCAATATATCTTCTGACATTTAAATCAGTAAACTTTTTAAAAATTAAAAAATGAGAGATACTAAGAGAATGTGAGAGAGAGAGATGGAGGAATTGACCCCATATTTTATAAAAGAACAAGTATGTTGGAGGTTTAAGCTCTATCTTTGTTTTTTAGAATTCTTCCTTTTTAGAAAAAGTAGTAAGGATTTATAATTATGTCACAAGGTGATAGTATTTTCTAAATATAAATAGGCTGTTATGATTTGAATGGTCAAGCTAATTGAAAACTAATTAGTTTAATGTCATTGTGTACATTTTGATTGTGGGTTTGTCTAGAGATAGTTAATTTCTAACCATTAAACTGATAATAATAAGCGGTTGACATTAACCAATTCGAAGACTCCCATTTGAACTAACAGCAAAGTACACAAACTATTCAACTAGGTTAACTATTCAATTCGACATTTGGATATGTAGTCATTTAGGCATATAACCTATTTGCTTAATAACCACTTGGTTACTAAGTCATCCGTCTAATCTTGATTTATCTTGACTATATATGAGTCAATTTTGAATTTTGTGTTTTTGAGTCTAACTCTAACGGGTCAATTAATATTTTCTTCTTTCTATACTTACTATTCATAGGGTCATGCTAATCTATCGGATCACCCTAGTTAGTGTTATAGCTAACAAAATCCAAACTCAAGGATTAATTTTTCTTCAAAAAACGAGAATAACGCTCGAGCACAACCTCATTATGGCAGCCCTAAATGAGACCTCCAAGAAATCTATTATAAGGTAGGAGCAACTATAAATAATAACAGTGGCTTTGGTAGAGTAGGAGGGTAGTTTTATCATTTGTAAAGAGAGCTTATAACTTCCCAAGAAAACATCATGGTTCTATATTTATGAGTAATTTATTACCTTTAAATGAATGATTTCTAAAGTAGACTCTTAGTTGAATGATTTTCTAAGTTAACTATGAAATCATTGAGTGATTTCTTATATTGCTTAAGTGATTTTATAAATACTATATCTTATAGCCCGAAATTTATAATTTATCTCTTATTTTAATTGTTATATCTTGTTCTTCAATTTCAAGTAATTCTTCCTGAATTTTATCCTGCATCAGTAGATATAAGAGAACGGGATTGATTGAAAAAAATTAAAAATTAATAAAAAATTTTGAATAAAAATTTGGGCTATTTTTATTCAAATCACATAATTTGAATAAGATAGAAAAACCTATCTTATTTTGAGTGATTCTTAATTTTATGGTAGGTGATTCTTTAAATAGGCACCCAAAGTTTAAGTGATTCATTTTATTTGGTGAATGATTCCCAAAATTCTAATCATGTAATCCAAAATTATATCATTTATTACCTTATTTTTATAATTATTTATCGTTTTTATAGCAAATAGGCTCAAATAAGCTTTGTCTATATCAAGTCTCGGAATTGTTCATGAACGACTTAACTTATTTGAGAATACCAGATGAATTGATGAGTGTTTAGGTTCTATTTATAAAAATAAAGAAAATATTTAAAGCTGTACTAATTATCAATGTATTGAAATAATAACCATACAATAATACCCTTGGATAGATAATTGAACAAATAGTTCGGTGAAAAGCAAACATATCTAAAATCCATTTTATATCTATAGTAATATTGTTCATATATTTATCTGTATACTCATTTATACTGAAATTATTACTTTTAGTATGGAGAGTAAGAAAAGTGCGATAAAAGATTAAAATATAGTAAAATTTATACCTATTTTTGACAATTTTGATATAAAATGATGCGTCTCTGGATCCGAACTTCGAACAGATTTGGATGATCCTTTTGTCGTGGCTCCGGTTCCGTTCCCTTAGTCGAATCCTGCACACCACTAAATAGAATAGGAGGTCAGCGTGTTCGGTAAAAAATTATCCCACCGAAAATACTCCGACATTCAAGTCAGTAAAACAGTCTTCGTAAGAAAGAAACTGAAATTGAGAGAGAGAGAGTTTGAGTGTTTGATCCAAATGTAAGAGAGATGTGAGGTCTTCTTGAATTTGGAAGGTGAGAAGGTAGTAAATGGCCGTGAGGGCACGCTTGTTGCCTTAGGGTTTTTGGAGAACGTGGGTGGTAGAGAATCTGGCACACGTTCGTATTTGCAATTGAGTGGGTGGTCAAAGAATTGTGCTACAGAAAGCATGCGTTAATGAAAGCGTGCCTTGAATGATGATTCAGTGGCTTCTTTTGTAGTTGAGAGGACGATCCTCCCTCTTTGGAAGGAGTGATTGCCTTCCTGATCTGCTGGCTGGCTTGCCTTCTGGAGCGCGTGCCAGTTGCCAAACTGATCGTGATTGTTTCCTTGTGAGGTGGCCAATGACTTTCCAAAGGTGGCGCTTTTTGAGCCGTGCATGTTGCCATCCGTGCATGTCAGGAAAGCCTAGTAGATTTGGAGAAAATCTGGCGCCTTCCTTATAGGGGTGGCGCCAATATTGCCAATATTTTTTTTGGTGCCAGTTGGGATCGTGAAATATCTTTGTTGTTGGCCTTTTGATGATTTGTAAACGGTTTTCTAAAAGGCTTCCGGGCCCAACGTGAAAATACGATCGGTCAACGTTCGACCGATGATGCGTGTTGATGGAGGAATGGTTATTAGCAAGTTGATGGGCCATGGGCATGAGTAAACCGAGCCCATTACTTAATCTTTGGGCCCAAGGCGCGTTTAATGTCATTGTTGATCGCCCTCACAGCTTTTTTCTAACTATTTTTCAATTAGGCCGCTAAAGTGTTGACCATTGTTTTGGGCCTCCATTGACTTTCTGGGTCCAGCCATTCCCAGCATTCCCATCACTAGCCCCCCATGCTGGTGGCCAGAAGCCTGGGCTCCAGTATGTTTATGATCGGATGCCTTTCCTTACTTTGAGGATCTTGTGAAAATTCGTGAAAAGCGTGAAGGAGAGTTTGATCGAAATTATTGACCGTCCTGGTCAATTTATAGTTAAGGACGAATTGTTGACCATTCGAAACTGTAATTGTTGGCCGTCGCACCGGTCCCGGTCAATTCGGCACGGAATTGTCCATCATCCCGTCAATTTGACCACTGCAATTGTTGACCATCTTGGCCAATTCAGGAACGCTCTGCCCTACGCCTTTGGCGGTTGCGGCGGCGACACGTGTCTCCCCGTTGGTTGATGATAAGTAGGAGGTGACACGTGGCAGGACTGACGGCGTCATTAATGAGGGATTTCACGCTTGGCGCTTAAGTCTCCCTTCCGTATTTTTGAAATCATTTACGTTTCCAGCCCGTTGTCTTCTTCCTTCTTGTTTCTCAGGCAAACGCTTCTAATGAACCCTAGCTTTTACTCGATCATGACTTCTGTAGCAGATTTCTCGTCCGCCTTGAGAGAAAACAACATAAAAGCATTGTGCATCGAGTTCAACATTCCCAAGGAGATGGCCTGGAGAATTCCTAACAGGGACGACAAAGCCTTTACCCCACCGGAGGGGTACATTACCGTCTATGAGGCCTATCTGAGGAGTGGCCTCCGTCTGCCATTGTCGGAGGAGCTGGAATCGATTATGAAGGCTTTGCGAGTACCCATCGCCCAGCTTCACGCCAACGCCATGAGGTATCTATGCACTTTGTGTATTTTTTTTCGAAAACTTGGCCAGAAGTTTAGGATGACCGGCGTTAGGGTTGTGTTCAAATTGAACCTTGGGAGTGAGTGGATATCGCTCACTCCCCGTACTGGAATAAAAATTAGCACGGCCATCTACGATTCGTTGGAGAACTGGAAAAACCGATTCTTCTTTGTGAAGGTGGTAGAGAAATGGCCTCTTGCCAGGAGCTGGGACGAGATTCCTGAGGTGTACTTTGGCTCGTCGTCTGTGGCGGATTGTGCCACGTACGCATGGCTCACCAAGGCCATTCGAGCCAATCCTAATGAGTTTAAGAGGGACTTTTTGGTCTCCTGGGCGGAGTCCAAAAAGGTCAATCGGGGGCCGCCATCATTCGAAGACGCCCTTCGGTTAGGATGATGAATCATTCAAGAGGAATAATCATCCGCCCAAGGAGCGGAGGAGGAGTTTTCTCGAGAGGGGCACCAGGGACGCCTTCCTCATCTTCGCCGCACCTTGATTACGTGGCTGGGATCTCGCGGCGGATCCGGCAAGATCACCTGAGCCGGAGGTTTATTGAAATTTGGGAGGCCGAAGGAGTCATTCTAGCCCGAATTTGTGACGTGGGTGGTCCCAGGCGCCGCCTGGATGGAGTCTGCGGAGGAGCCAACTCGCGACATGGCTGAGGACTCACAAGTTTTTATTGTGGAGCCGTCGACAAGGGCTGATCCTCCAGCAACCGCTGCAGAGGCAGCCAAGGGGAAGAGGCCTGCTGCGGTTGCTCCGGAAGCTGTAAGAGAGGAGCCCGCCGCTGCTGTTGATGATGATGAGTTTCTGGACCGCATTCTGGATGAGGCAGCGGCGTGTTCGGTGCGAGAGGATACTCCTAGCTCGTCATCTCCTGGTCCACCGCCAGCTGGGACAGGTCTAGAGCCCAGGCCTGTGAGGCCCTTGAGGAAGACTTATGAGGTGTGATTTCTCTAATGGCTTCATTGTATTTCTTTCTTCCTTGTGTTTGTAACTCACACTTCGCTTTTATCTTGTGCAGTCAAGAAGGTTGATCTTAGCTGTCTCTCGGGAAGTGGAGCAACGTGATCGCATCATTGCGGATCGGTAGGCTGAGATCGCCCGGCCGGGAGGCTTAGTTGGCCGCCTCGGGGGGAGCTCCGCGAGGAGACCGTTCTCTTGAGGTCATGTCATTTGAGGCAGGCATGGAGGAGCGCGAGAATGCTGAATAAGGAGGAGGATCGACTTAAGGCGAGCAATAAACACCTTACCGACAGAGCCGCAGCCTCAAAGAACGAGTTGGCCACTCGGATCAGCCTCCATGAGATCAGGGGCGCACTGCACGCCCGGCAGTTGGAGGGGCTCAACATTGGACGGCGCGTTGCACGGTTAATCGATCCTGACTTCCCAATTTAGCTTATTAATCAGAGTAGCCGCACAACTTAACATAAGGAAGACTTGGTAGGAGAGCCCCGAGACAGTCAGGGTGGTCCGCCTCCCTTATAGCCTTTAGCACTTTTGGGACTTATGTAAATTGTAATACACTTTTTGAGCAATAAAATGAAAATTCTTTTCAATTTGGTGTCCATTGTCTTTATTGCTTTTTGTGTTTGTGTGGATCATTGCGTTAGGTGGCCAACCTGGTTGTCCGTGACCGTTTTAGGCCGCCTAAGGAGCTAAGTCCCTAGGCTCTGCAGTTTGTGTTAACTAGCTTTGGCGGTCTTGTCCAAGTGGAAACTTGGGGCATTCATCGCTGGAGAAGGAACGCTGTCATCATGCTACCCTTTCGTTGAAAGGTTCTTGTGTGGGGCGGCCATCTGGTTGGCTGGCCGCCTAAGGAATAAAATCCTTAAGTTGGGTAGGCGGTTGTATGGTGGCGTCTAAGTGATAACTTGGGCATGTTGGAGAAGAAATGTTTCTCCTTCGACCATCGTTGACAGACGTTGCTTGCTCCCCTAGAGGAGGTCTTCGCGTGTGCCATACTTGACCCCCTTTTTTAGACCGCTGAACCAAGGTTTATCTCTTTCCGAGGTTTAGACCGCTTCGGTCACTTGGATGACCAAGGTTCGGATATGGGCCACTGGGATGACCAGGTTTCTTGTGGGCCACCCGGATGACCGGGGTTTCGAGACCGCTTATGGGCCACCCGGATGACTAGGGTTTGGGATCCCTTCTGGGCCACTTGGATGACCAGGGTTTAACGAGAGGGTGAAGACCCTCCCGACTTAGAGGCAGTCTAGGTCGGGTAAACCTGTAAGGCAAACGCAATTTATATGTATGCACACAATAACTAGGGTTCTATATGCTAAGTAAACTTCTTATTTTTGCCAAATTAAAACAAGCATGCGAATGAATGCACACAAGTGGGTGAGTGCGTACCTGGGTTCCTTACTTGAAGTAACGCTTGAGGTGGATTGCGTTCCACGTTCGCATGACCAACCTTTCGTCCTGGTTTTGGAATTTGTATCTCCGCTCCCTCCCAATTGGGAGAGCTTTTTGCGGCCATAGCTTGCTGTGGCCTCGACACCTCGCGGGGACCAAGTCTCCAACGCCGAATCTTTTCACCTTTTTATTGTAGTATTTGGGCAACTTGTTTCCTTCAAGTCTAAGTGCTCCCCGATTTTACGGGAGTTGGTCTCGTGGTCGAAAGACTCCACTCTTAGACTTAATTTTATCCCGTAATGATTGAAGGGTGTCTCGCGCGATGGTTCCTTCGGTGTTGTCCGATAAAACTAGAGAACGGAGGGGAGCTCGTCAACCCAGGAGCCCCCTGCGTCCTCCAGCTTAGTCTTTAACCCGTAGAGTAGCGTGCGGTTTGTGACTTCTACCTGTCCGTTGGCCTAGGAGTATGCCACCAAAGTGTGGACTAGCTTGATGCCAAGGCCGGCGCAATACTTGGTGAAGCATTTTCTAAAATTACGACTTAGGGACGCCGAACTCGCATAATTTTTGCCAAAACCACCTCAACCCACTTGGTGAAGTAGTCGATGCCCGCGATGATGAGCTTTATTTGCCTCGTGGCATTGGGAAATGGGCCGAGAATATCGAGCCCCCAAAGGGCCACGGACTCTTATTTCGTGGGGACGTGGTGAAGGTTCTGGAGCTGGCAGCTTTCACATTTCTTTACAAACTCTAGCGCGTCCTTTTTCATTGATGGCCAATAATAGCCCTACCGCATGACCTTGAAGGCCAGGTTTTTTCCGCCTACGTGCGATCCGCAGATCTCGAGGTGAACTTCAATCAACGTGTAGTCGGCCTCCTCGAGATAGACAATTACGGAGTTGAGTATCTACTTCCCGATCTGACCGCCCATCGACTACTACTGTGTGCCATTCCTTTTAATTCGCTTATCCTTTTCAGCGTTCTCTAGGAGTGATCCGTCAGCCAAGTATCTAAGGTAGGGCATCATCTAATTTTCCGTCTCAAAAATCTACATGCCTCCTGTTTCTCTATGCTTGGAGCATTCAGGATCTCCCGCATGTCCCTCGAATATTGTTCTGGGTTTTCGGCAGCAGCGGCTCAACCTGGGCTCGCCTTCCCGGTTTCCAACCGAGTGGTCGATTAGCCAAGTACTCTATGAGGGCTGTTAAGCCTCAAAGCCCCCCAACTATTACCATCAACCTCTTGATGGAGCATTCCTTTGCTAATCGTAAGCCGACTAGCAGGGCTTTGTACTCGGCAACGTTGTTGGTTGCTTGAAAGTCAAGTTTGAGGGAATGCTTAACCTCGAATCCATCGTAAGGACCACCCTCGCTCCGTCGCACAGTGGACGATCCGTCCATGTGGAGGGTCCATTCTCAGGACTTTGTCTGGGTCATTTCATCCTCTTGAAATTGGTCTCAACAATGAAGTCGGCCAGAACTGATGGCGGTTTGGGCAGCCCACTTCACCAAAAAACGTCTGGTTTTACGGAGTATACCTTTCAAGTGGTTGGTTAGTGAGGACCACTAGGCGATGTGTCCGAAGTATGGCCTCATTTTTTGCGCCGAAGATAAGTGCTATGGCCATTTTTTCGGCGCGGATGGATAAGCGGGCCGATCAATATTTTGCTCACATAGTAGACCGTCAATTCATGGGCCACTGATATCGCGGGTAATGGTACGAGTTCCGTCTTTGGTGACGCTAGCAATATTTATAAAAGGCTAGTCTTTGGGATGGCTAAGAAGCGAACAGAATCCTGCTCATTCTCAAGCAAAGCTCCACCGGTTGTTGAAATAACTCCGGGCCGGCCCCCGTACCAGTTGTATCTCTAGCGGGGGTCGCTATGTTCATTATCAAGGGTGTTAGTGCGATTTTATGGTAAATAATGATCGTCTTAACATATTGGATGATCCTCTTGTCGTGGCTCGGCCTCCGTTCTGGAAATCCTACACACCACTAAAATGATGAAAAATTATCCGACCGAAAAATACTTTCCACGCCTCATTAAAACGTCTTCGTAGAAAGAAACTGAAATGAGTTTGAGTGTTTGAATGTAATGAGAGATGTGAGTCTTCTTGAATGCGGAAGGTGGGAAGGCGAAACGGCCGTAGGGCACGCTTGTTGCCTTAGGATTTTTGGAGAACGTGGGTGGCGAGGAAGGCGGATCTGGAGAGCACACATTCGCATATCAATAGTGGGTGGCTGAAAGTGTAATTGAGAGCGCTTGTGTTGTATTACAGAAAGCATGCGTTAATGAAAGCATGCCTTGAATGATGATTCAGTGGCTTCTTTTGTAGCTGAGAGGACGATCCTCCCTCTTTGGAAGGAGTGATTGCCTTCATATATGAATCGTGATTGTTTCCTTGTGAGGTGGCCAACAGCTTTCCAAACGGTGCGCTTTCCATCCGTGTATGTTGCTGTTTGGAAAGCCTGGGCTGGTAAAGATTTGGAGAAAATCCACGGCGCCAAATTATATTCTTTTTGGTGCCGGTGGAGAGTGATTTGTGGGCCTAAAAGGCGTGTAAGAGCGGATTTGAGTTGAAAGATTAAAATAGAGTAAAATTTATACATATTTTTGACAATTTTGATATAAGTGGATATATGAAATGTATTTTCCTTATATTTATGCTTAGGTACTAAACCAATAAAGTAATACATCTTTTGAAAATATTAATCAAGAAATTTAAAATGAAAAAAAAAAAAAAGATTTACATTTGGTATTCATTGATCTAAATAATGCTTATGATAGGCTGCCAAAACAAGTCATAAACTTGATGAAAAATAATTTGCAATAATCAAAGATATGTATACAAAGGTAAAATAATATTAAAATTACTAAAAAAAAATACTTAAAATTTTTCTATTAATATAAGAGTACATTGAGAGTTTATTCTAAGTATTTATTTATTTATTCTATTTATTGATGGACTTAAGGGAGATGCTTAAAATGATATTCATGGTATATATTATTTACAGATAATATTATTTTAATAGATAAAAATTAATAAGATAAATAAATAAAATTAGCACATTAGACTGAATCAGATGACTATAAAGGGCTTAAGTAGAGATAAAGTAGAGATAAGTAAAGTGTAATTTTCTTTTTTTTAATAATGCTAGGTAAAATATTATATTGAGAAAGAATAATGATAAATATAATTTAAAAAATAATAATTTTTTTTTACCTAAAATTCATAATTCAAAAAACTAGAAATATAAATCATATCATAATATATAATTAATTTCAAGTTGTCAAATTTTGAAAATGCATTGGTGTGCTTGAAGCATACATCTAAGATTAAAATAAAAATATTGTAAGATGGCTGAAATAGATAAGTAAAATCACATTTAAAGAATATTATATTAAAAAATTATATATTATAAAAATAAGAATATTGAGATTGATAAGTAGAGTCGCATTTAAAGATAATATTATAAATATCAGTATTTATAAATATTTAGCAGTTATATCTATTAAAAATAAAATTTTTTGTAATTAGATATGATATTATTAAAAATTGAGTGAAATTACAAAATTAAGTTTATATAACTATTCACACTTAATAGTTTGTGAGATTAAATTATTATTATTATTATTACTGTTTATTAAAAGGTGTATAATAATAATAATAATAATGTTAAATATATCAAAATAATTATATATATTTACTAATTAATATTATTTTAAAATGACAAAATATTTTTATTATATTATATAATTTTTCAGGCTGTAGTTGTGGGCCATATGTTAGGTAATGGATGCTAAGCTGTCCTTTCTCCATGCCATTCTCGTGGGAGCCACAAACCGTGGCGGTGAAGGCAAAACTCGTATACCCATATAAACTTAAGTATTATAATCCAACCATAAAATCAAAAAAAAAAAAAAAAAAAAAAGCAATTTGATGGTAGTGAATTATTATTTTTTAAAAGGGTAAAGTCTAACTAAATTAGTAGCAATAATTATTTAAAAATATAAAAATTAATAAAAAATTATTATTATAAAATAATTTATTTTCAATTGCTTATTTACATATTAACCATGAAATTTAAAAAAAAAATTAATGACTAACCCTCAATTTCATTAACGATGATATTATTATTATTCAAATTTATATTAAAATTTTAAAATAATTATACATATATATATATAATTTTTATTGTATAATATAAAAAAGTGATGTTTTCATTGTTTTTAATGTTTTACTAAATTATTCCATTTTTTTAATTTCATTATTCCATTTGCTTTTACTGAGTCGATGATTAATTCTTATTGCTAACGATATGCACGGCTGAGAATGAAACGACACCGCACTTGCGCACAACGTGTCATGATCACGTACATCGCCGCCCACAGGATCACGCTGTAACCTTGCTGTCAAAACACGCATCAGTTCAGGCATTAGCATCATGAGCCAACAATCACGGATTCTCACCCATCGATCTGTCCGCCGGCCTACGTGGCCGCTGCATCACCGTCGGTTTTCCTTTAAATACACCGGTAATCACCCCTCTCCTCACCTCTGAAGCAAATCGTATGCAAGCCTGCTGCATCTCCACTTCTTCCGCGGCGAAATTCGAAATTCTCTGAATCTCTGTTTCCTCTGCTTTAATAATGGCTCGAATCTCCAGATCCGCGATGTTCTTCGCCGTTGCGGTTTTGGCAGCTTCTGCAGCAGCCGTCTGTGCGCAGAAAATAGACGAGGTGGCACCATCGCCGGCACCTGCCGCCGGTGCGGGAGCCTGCCTGTCGGTGTCCGGTGGTGTTCTTGTCTCCTCTCTCATCATATGTGCGTTTTCTCTCCTAAAACACTGAATTTTGAGTTGCAAATTTTGGATGTAAAGGTGTGTCATGTATTTGTTACATTGGATTGGACGATTTCGTTGTTGTTGTGAGACGTGGTACTCATACGGCGTTTCATTCGTTACTGTTTCCATTATTGTTGTTTGATCTTTCATTTGATTTTGTGTAAATAAATCTCTGCAATGTTTTTTTCTTTGTTGTTAATTTATTTTCATTTATTGAAAGAATGTAAATTACATTAATAATTATTATATAGACTAATATGATGTTTTTCAAATATTATATAATTTTTATTTTTAATTTCTCTTAAAATTGTATTAGTGCTAACTTTCTTAAAATAAAGATTTTTCTTACGTAGAAAGAAAATTTCAATTACTCTATTCTACTCTCTAATCCTCATATGTTCATGAAACTAAATCAGCAAAAGTCAAAAAATTGTCCGATATTCATTAAATAATTATATTGATTATTATTAGAGTTTATTGTTTTTATATATATATAGATATATAATTATCATATATTTTTTAAATAATTAATTAATCATATTAATAACTAAAGAATTTTTTATGCAAGCACAATTCCACGGGGATAAGTTTGGGAGAGTCCCCAAACTTATAAGTTGAAGGTTTTATCTCAAACTTTTCGATATGAGGTTCGCATCATTCCTCTTTCTTAACAACCGTAAATCTCCACGATTGTATTTTGCGGTACTTTATTCGATGGCTTTTATTCGGTGACTCTCACTTTACGACGCTTCACTCCGCTCCAACGTACCGACAGCAGCTTAGTCCCTCCGTAGGTAGCCGTCTCTGGTAGTCCTTTTCTATTAGAAACCTCCGTAAGTAGTCCTTTTCGAACCGAAATCGATCTTAATGAAAGCACAATTGATACAAATACAAGTTCAGGGAGAGAACCCATCTCAAAAAGATATCCTATGGGGAGAGAGCTCCCAAAATTATAAGTTAAAAGTTCTACCTTAAACTGTAAGGATTTATATTGGCCTAATCGTGCCATTTAAGGACCAAAATATGGAAGGATCACCAACCTCCAGCCATTGAATTTTCTGCTTCTATTTTCTTGCCACTGATTTCACCCGGTTTCCAAGCTTCCAAGTACTACTTTCTCTTGATCGATAGTGTATTACAGAGAAAAATGCCCAGAGACAAAACCAACCCCATCAATTTATCAGACAATTCAATCAATTGTCTGAAACGGGCGTTACAAATTTAATGAAAATAATGGAGAGTGATGATGAAACGTGAATCAACAGTATTAAACATGGGTCATAATTTGATTCAGTTTTAAAACTGAATTGTTAACATTCTTCACTTGGTCCATGTTTTATTTGATTTGATAACCAAATCTATCAACCTTCAATCTTAATAAATAAATATATGAATCATGGTAAAATATTTTCTATTAATAAGTAGTATCATCCATATATTACAATATATTGTATTTCTCAAAATATATTCGAATATTATAACTTACTTTATAAACAAATCTTATGTTCATTCTTTGTCCAATAATTAATAATATTCTTAAAATTAACTAATTGTACACAAAATTTTGAGAAACATTACAAGCAAATAGAAATTTTATTAAATATCATTATCCATATAATGAAAATCACATAATAAAACTTAGTCCCATTTTAATTACAAGATCCTTGAACCTCAATGGTGGCATACCTTTTGTCAAATGATCAACGATTATCAATTCAGTGCTAACATACTCAATAGTAATTTTTTTTCCTTTAATACGCTCCTTTATTGCTAAAAATTGAATGTCGATATGTTTATTTTGACTACTACTTTTATTATTTTTAGTCAGAAAAATAGCAGTTAAATTATCGTAATATATCTTCAATAGTAATTTTTTTTTCCTTTAATGCGCTCCTTTATTGCTAAAAATTGAATGTCGATATGTTTATTTTGACTACTACTTTTATTATTTTTAGTCAGAAAAATAGCAGTTAAATTATCGCAATATATCTTCAATGGCTTTGAGATGGAATCGACCACTCTAAACCCAAACATAAAATTTTTTATCTATATACCATACTTTGTAACCTCAAAATAAACAACAAATTCAATTTTCATAGTAGAAGTAGCAATTAAGGTCTGCTTTGCACTCCATCAGAATACAGCTCCAATGGCAAATATAAATATGTAACCAGATATTGATTTACGCGAATCAACACATCCAGTGAAATATGAATCGGAGTACCGCAATACTTCTAAATTATCAGTCCGTTTATATGTAAACATGTGATTTTTTATACCTTGGAGATACCTCATTACTTTCTTAGCAGCTTTCCAGTGAACCATACTTGGATTACTCTGAAATCTTTTCAACATTCCAACTGCAAATACGATGTTAGGTCTTGTACATACCTAAGCATATATCAAACTTCTAACAGTGGAAGCATATGGAATGTTTTTCATTTGTTCCGATTTAAAATTATTTTTTGGGCATTGGTTCAAATTGAACCTATCACCTTTCACGATGGGTGCCACACTTGGCAAATAATCTTTCAATCGAAATCTCTGTAAAACTTTATTGATATAGGCCTCTTGAGATAAACCTAGAATATATCGTAGTCTGTCTCGATGTATCTTGATGACAATAATATAAGATGTATTACCCATATTTTTTATTTTAAATTTATTAGAGAGAAATTAGTTTACCTCATACAGTAAACCATTTTCATTAGATGTAAATAAAATATTGTCCACATACAAAATAAAGAAATAAATATTACTCCCACTGACCTTCTGGTATATACATTGATACAAAATATTTTCTTCAATATCAAATGAAGAGATAATATCGTTAAATTTTAAATACCATTGACGAGAGGCTTATTTCAATCCATATATGAATTTCTTAAGTTTGCATACCAATTGCTCACCATCACTAGAGAAGAATCCTTCTGATTGTTTCATATAAACCTCTTCCTCTAGGTCACTATTCAGAAATGTTATTTTCACATCCATTTGTTATAATTTCGTATCAAAATGAATAACCAATGCCAAAATAATGCGAAGAGAATCTTTCTTAGATGTTAGAGAAAAAGTATTCGTGTAATCAATTCCCTCCTTTTAAGTATATTCTTTAGCAACAAGTGTTGCTTTATATCTTTCGATATTGCTTTACACCCTAGGGCTTTCGCCCATTTAGGTAACTCAATAAGATTTCAGACTCCATTATAACTCATGAAAGTCATCTCTTTCTTCATTGTATTGTACTATAATTGTGATTCATTATAACTCATAACTTGTGAAAATATTTCAGGATCATTTTTTACTCTAATATTATAATTAAGCTCCTGTAAATATATAATATAATCACTAGAGATTGTTGATCTTCTCATTCTAGTAGACCTCCTAAATGTTGTTGTCACGAATCGGACTAAGTAGGTCAATTTAAATAATTAATTATAATTTTTAAAATCTAAAATTCTAAATAATTTTAAACAAATAATACTAAGTCTAAAAATTTGGGTGTGATAAACCAAAATATACACTTAATAAAATTAAAATTCTCATAGGACCTTATCGAACAACGTTCGAACAATATAAATGTGACTTACTCTACAATCATCGTAAAGGAGGTAATAACCGACCCAAAAATTATAATTAAACATAACATAATATTCAAACTATTCTCTAAATAGAATAATAAGCTTATATCCGGCCAATTCCATAATCCAAATATATCAAATATCAATATAAATCATAATAAAACTGAAACTCACTGAATCGAATGAATATCTGACTGATTACGTCTTTACTCCTATACTGTATCCGAATCTTCTACTCTGAACGGACAAAACAGAAAAATGAGCCTAATGCCCAACAAGTATCATATTTAGTCAAAAGGAGTCGAATAAATCAGATGAGAGGTCAATGGATGAAAATTCAATCAAATTTCAGAATAAATCTAAATTGCCGATAAGACAAATTCAACCGAAATCCAATGTCTAAATTTTAAAATCCAATGGTAGTGTCGTACTCAAATCAAATATTCAAATCTAAATAAATGTCCAAATTTCAAAAATAGTCCTTGTCGGGACATATATATATATAACCAAAACAGAGATGATCCGAACCAATTCTAAAACCGATGTCGATCGGAGTCCAAATTCAAATCCGAGTCCGAGTCTAAATCCAAATCCAAGACCCGATCAGCTTGTGATTTGGGACAGAATTCGGTAGCTGGATGATCCAATAGCGTGCGTAGAAACCAAAGCAGCACTGCGATAGATATTTCAAAGGTTTGGATCAAAATATATAATCAAAATCGTTTGTACGAGACATACCAAGCCCAATTATAGGCAAAATCGGCGAAACTCAAATCCAAGTCCAAAAATCCATATCCAAATCAAATTCCAATACCAATCAATATAAAAATACAAATTATGCACCAATCTGGGTTCTAATTATTTAAAGATTAGCTTGAGGAAGGGTTACACATAATCCCGGTAACCTTAGGCCAAAATTCATGTACTGTGTACCCATAGATAAGGTTGCTCACTATATTTACCACCCGTAAATTTGGGTGCATTTCTCAAGCTTGTCAGATATATTAGGATATCTGAATATATTCTAAGGTCAAGTGAAATTGTCCAAATGGGAAGGGTCACTACTCCAAGCCTTTCCCGCCGACGGAAAGGAATTTTCAAATAAATCTTCCCGTCGGGAGCTGGTCAGAGTGTCCAATTTTCAAATCCAAATGTAGTGACCACAACCGGACTCGTGCATATGAAAATACATGGCCTATGTAAGTTTCATGTATATTTTCGTTACACATACTAATATAAATATACACAAAGTCCAATAAATTTTTCGGGCTTCCAGAAAAATAATAAATTTCTAAAATTATAAAATTTATATTTAAAGCCCCCAAAATAATCCAATAAATTATACATACATGTCCAGAATAAATCAAATAGGTGTACAAAAATTCATATATATTAGTAAAAATTTTAAATAGTATCCAAAATATATCAAAAAATAAATTAGACCAAAGAGAGGGTTTACAGATACTTGTTTGGATCTCATACTTTATAGATCTGAAGAAAGGATGTCCCGAAGTGCCTCAATCGGCACTCTCTCTTTCCTGCCGTGAGTGACCTTCGCCTAGCCGCTCTCTCTCCTCTGCACGACTTTTGTTCTGCTCACCCATGGCATCGCCGGTCACCGGCGGACCACCATTGGCCGCCGTCGACCACCGTTGTGACAACACTGCACGCCGCCGTCGCCGCTGCTTAGCCGTCTTCTCCGAGCGTTGTTCTCTCTCTCTCTCTCTCTCTAAGCGGCTTCCTCTGCCACTACTGCTGCTGCTCGACGAGGACGCCACGCCAACCAGCCACCATTGCGAACGGCCGTCGTCGGCCTCCCTGGCGCCACCTCGCCGGCGCCGATGCTACTGATGCTGCCGACAGCCATTGTCGGTTTCCTCGACGGTCTCACCTTTGTGCCACTCAACCACCACCCGCCAAATTTCCAACTGCCGACAACCACTGACACTGTGCCGTCCTCGCCGCACGTTACCATCACTGGCCGCCTCCCTCCTCCTCTCTTCTTCCCTCTCTTCTTTGCACCAAAACCCCAGCTCCCACTCCCTCTCTCTCCCCGATCCCCTTCTGTCCTTATCTTCTGTTTTCATTTTCTTTTTTTTTTCATTTTCTTTTTAAATATTTTTTGTTTTTCGTTATATATTATTATTATTATTATTATTATTATTATTATTATTATTATTATTATATTTTAGTTTTCTTTTATTCTAAAATCCGAATCAATATTTGGGAGACAACACGTGCGCACCTCGGGCGCCAGCCTAACAGATCCAAACATTCTCCCAAAATTTTTTAATATTTAATTAATTTTATCACGCGTAATTTGCCCAAAGTTATAATTAATATTAAATTAATCCAAATAAAAATTCAGGATATTACAGTTGTATCATCATTCTCAATAAGAGTATATTGTATAACTATTTCAGGTAAATTTTGAATATCGTGGTCAATTGAAATAGGATCAGCATTTTATGAAATGATATTGATTAGTTATTCAACACTAATTTGATCTTAAATAGTGTTCTGTACAACAATCAACCTATCATATGAAGTGGAAGGTTGAGAATCCAAATGATCATTATAAGAAATTATATTTCTGGATCGCTTACTCCCACTCATTAAGTCATTCTTAAAAAATTTTATATTTCTTGATTTCATAATCCTAGCGCTGTGAGATGGACAGTAAAATCTGTACCTTTTGGACCGTTCAACATATCCAATAAAATGTCCACTAATGGTCATTGGATCTAACTTCTTCTCATATGGATTATAAATTATTACTTCAGACAGGCATCTCCATATGCGTACATATCACAAACTCGGTTTCTAATATTTTTATAATTCAAAAGAAGTTTTTGGAACAGCTTTCGTTGGAACACGGTTTAATATATACACTGACATTTTAAGAGCTTCACTCCATAAGAATTCTGAAAGATTAGAGTTGCTAAGCATACTCCGCACCATGTCCAATAACGTTTGATTTCTTCTTTCAACTACACCATTTTGGTTCAGATAACCAGGCACAGTATATTGCGTAACAAGCTCATATTCTTGAAGAAACCTTACAAATGGACCAAGTAATTTTTCATCTTCTGTATATCTATCATAATATTCACCACCTCTATTTGATCTCATAATTTTAATTTATTTTTCATATTATTTCTCTACTTCTACTTTAAATAATTTAAAAATATTAAAAGTTTTATTTTTATTATGAAGCAAGTAGAGATACATATATCGTAAAAAATTATCAATAAATGTAATAAAATATTTTGGATCGTATGAGTCATTATCATGATTATAGATATCCGTATGTATGATTTCTAATATGTCCGAACTTATCTTGGTATTTTTCTTAGTCTTGTTGGTCTGCTTTTCTTTTATACAATCCACACAAGTCTCAAAATTAATAAAATCTAGAGTATTAAGTACTCTATCATTTACTAATCTTTTAATTTTTTTAATGGAGATATGATCTAATCTCCTATGCCACAATATAAATGAATATTTATTAACAACATATTGTTTAATGCCAGCATCAATATGCATAGTATTATAATAGGTATTATTTTATACATTTAAGCATTAAATAATATCAGATAATGTACTATTTTTAATAATATCAGACTTATAATATAAACTGAAAGATAAGTCTAAAAATATAATAAAATATCTAAAATGTACAAGTCTAGAAACTGATATCAAATTTCTGAAAAAATTTAGAATATAAAAGGTCTTTTTTAAATTCAAAATAAATCCATTACTCAAAATTAAACTGTATGTTCCAATGACTTTTACATGTGAACGTATCTTATTTTTAGAGAAGATACATTGTTCACTACCCACTGGCTTTCTTAGGTTTTGTAAATCTTATAAGAAATTTAAAATATGGATTGTAGAATCAAAATCCATCCACTATATATTATGAAAAATATTAACCATATTAGATTCATAATATACAAAAGAGAATAGATTATCTTTCTACTCAAGCTAATTTTGATATTTGACATAATCCTTCTTGACGCGTCCCTTCTTTTTGTAGAAGAAACACTTGAATTCCTTCTTGATATTAAATTGAGGAGATATTTTACCTTTTTCATTCTTTTTGGCGTGAGCCTTAATTTTTTCTTCTTTAAATATAAATATATTTTCACTTTGTTCCATCATTAGCCTTCCTTCCTCTTGAACACATATGGTCATAAGTTTATTGATTGATCATTTATCCTTATGTGTGTTATAAGAGATTTTAAAATATCCATATTATGGTGGAAGCGTATTCAAGATATAATGCACAATGAAAGATTCAGACATATCCATCTCCAAATTTTTTAGTTGAGTTACGATGTCCCTCATTTGCATAATATGCTCATGCACACCTTTAACACTGTTGAGCCTTAAAAATAAAAACTTCATAATTAGGGTGTTGGTAAGTACTTTATCTGAAATTTTAAATTGTTCATCTATAACCTTCAACAAATCCTACATTTTATTATGTTGGTCAACGGAATTACGAATAACCAACGAAATTTTAGTCTTTATGAATATCAAACTAAGGCAATTAGATCGCTCCCATCGTTCATAAAGAATTATATCAACCGGAGTACTGGTAACAGTAAGTGTGATATTCCGGATCCCAATTGGATTATTTTAATATTAATTGTGATTTTTGGGTATTTCGGATGTGGTAAAAATAAATTAAAATATTATGAAATTTTCGGGAATGATCGGAGGTGCGGGGTGGGGCCCGGAGTGTGC
The DNA here is from genome assembly GCA_033239525.1 of Nepenthes gracilis. Taxonomy (NCBI): domain Eukaryota; kingdom Viridiplantae; phylum Streptophyta; class Magnoliopsida; order Caryophyllales; family Nepenthaceae; genus Nepenthes; species Nepenthes gracilis. The sequence goes on along the minus strand of BSYO01000019.1, from coordinate 13,129,447 downwards.
TTGTAATGTTGTCCGGAGGCCGAGTTGAAATTTAAAAATAAAGGAAAGTTATATATATATATATATATATATATATATAATAATAATATTATTATTATTATTATAAGTAAAAGAAAGGAAAATGAAAAAGAGAATGGGAAAAGAAAATCAGGGGAGAAAGTGTCGGGGAGAGAGAAGGGGGAAAATGGAGGCTAGGGTTTGTTGCGCGAGGAAGAAGGAGGAGGAGAAAAGGAGGAGGAAGAGGGCGACGGCGGTGGCGTCGCAGGTGAACGACGGTCGGTGGTTGAGGCGGCGCGACGTGGTGTGAGGTGTGGGTGCACGGGGGAGATCGACAGCGAGAAGTCGCGCCCGGAGAGAGACGGCCGTTTAACGGCGTCGACGGTGGCTGGGTGAGGCGGAGGAGGTCGGTAACGGTCTCGTGAGGTGGTCGATCGGCGGCAGCGGAGCGGCCGGCAAAGGCCGTGCACGGTGGAGAGAGGAAGGGCGCGCGGGAGAGAGAGGGTTGCAGCGGGAGAGAAAGGGGAACGCTCGGGACAAAGGACGGCGGTGACGGGGTCGCGGGAAGGTCGGGCCGACGGCCGTTCGTGGGTCAGCAGATGACCGGCGGCAGCAGCCGGCCGGGAAGTGGCTGGTCAGGCGCAGAGAGGAGAAAGGGGCACGCGGAGAGAGGACGCGGCAGGAGGAGAGAAAGGCTTGATTGAGTGCTTCAGACATCCTTTCTTCGGATCTGCGAGTATGATGTTAAGGCAAGTATCCTCTAGCCCTATTCTTGGTCCGATTTAATTTCCGATGCATTTTGACTATCATGGGAGATTTTATTAACATGCATGTATTTTTAAATACCCTCAATTTATCAATTGTATACATGCATGTATGTTTTATTGGTTGTGCGGTGGTTTTGTACTTATATTTATGATTTGGAGGGGTTTTGGACACCCGGACGATATATATGTATGTTTGGTATCCGTATATTGTGGAACCATGAACCAGGCCTTGCACTAACCATGCATGCTGCCAGGGGTGGGATCACTACGTGATCCGAGGCATTGGCTACTTCCGCCGTAAGAAAGATGGGGTATTGGCTACTTCCGCCGTAAGGAAGATGGGGTATTGGCTACTTCCGCCGTAAGGAAGATGGGGTATTGGCTACTTCCGCCGTAAGGAAGATGGGGTATTGGCTACTTCCGCCGTAAGGAAGATGAGGTATTGGCTACTTCCGCCGTAAGGAAGATGAGGTATCGCCCCACTGTGTATTTAATTGAGAACCATCGTAAGGAATCGACGGAAAACTAATATATTCGACGTCCTAATATATAATAAAAACTTGAGGTTGCACCCAAAGCCGCGGGTGGTAAAACATAGTGAGCAAGTTCCTTATCTATGGGAGACAGAGTACATGGATGGCCTTGAGCTACTGGCCTAATTCGTAGCCGATATATAGCCGTGGTTACCGGACGAGGGTAACCCTTCCTCAAGTTGGTATCATTGATCTTTAGTTCTCCGATTTCGTGCGTGCTTTGTATTTCTGCACGTATTTGGGTGTATGATGATTTGAGATACGTGGTTTGGCCCACGGATGGGCGATAGGAATGTCTCGTACGTACTGATGTAATAAAACCCTGAACGTGTTTTGATTTATGTTTTAGTTCCGCGATTTTCTCTTGATTTACGCATTATGAGTTTTAGATCCTGACGACGGTATGTGTCTCCGGTGGATGTGGTGACGGTTTGCGGCGTATGTGACCTCGGATCATATGATATGATATCGTCTATGAGGTTTTACCTGATCGTGGTTTATATGATTTTATCCTGAGGGACGAGTTATTACTTTACTGACGATTTAGTACGAGACATTTCCTCGATTTTCAGGGATTTCACGGACATGATGTTTTGTTTTACGTGATTGCTATGCGATATCCCTGCTTCTGATTTATGTGTACCGTTTTATAGGATTCTTGATACTTGCTGAGCTCTAGGCTCACGTTTTCATGTTTTATCCCTTCAGACTAGTGGCATGGATACGCTTGCAGGAGCTCGGACGTGATCGGGCTTGGATATTCCTTTTGGCGAGTAGAGATATTATATTTGGTATATTTCTGATCTCGAGGATATGTTATGGTTATTATTTATGGCCGGATGGTGCCTTGATCATTGTATGAGAAATATTGGAGTTATTGCATTATGTGGATGAGTTGTTGTAGATTGGATACCTCCCTTGCGATTATGGTCAGCAGGTCATGTATTATTTGTCCGGATTCATATCCGATGAGATCTTGTGTGGGTTTTATTTATTTTGGGTCCTGCATATGTTTGATTGTCACATCCGGGATGGGTTATTGTTGTTGATGGAAATCTTATTATTAATTTTATTTTTGACCTGCGTATATTGTAGTCCTGGTCGTGGCAAATTGTGGTATCAGAGAAAAGATCGCATGGAGAGGTGATTTTGGGTCATCTCGGATAAGAAATTAATTGAATATCTGGCGTAATAAGTGTAGCCTTTGGTAAAGAATGGAAGTTTGAGTTGTAAATGTTTGAATTTGACTCGGGAAGTCGATTAATAGGCTGCCTTGAGTCGCGGGAGCAATGTTTTGAGTGTTTCTGTTCAGCAGCTAGATGAAAATTTGGTTACTTTGTGAAGGATGATTTGTTGTAGGCAAGATGGAGAGTCCTTCGAATGATTAAATGTGAGCCGATTTGAAAAATTTTGAGATGTTTAATCTCAATTAAGGCTTAAATCGAACTTCAGAAAGTAGAGGAGGTGTTCGAGATTTCTAACAGTTCAAATGAAGTTTGGTCTATTACCATAAGTTAGAGAGTGAGGCAAGCCAGTGGTAGGCTTCTCAATGCCGTATTCCACTCTTTGAGATATTTTTGTGGAAGCAATTGTGGGTTTCACTCTCTGTTTGGCATTCGAGATAGTAAGGAAGATGAATTTAGTTGGTGAAGGCATGGAATTGAGTCTGTGGCCATTGAAATTGCATGTAAATGTTGTATATTTTTCCAATTTTTGGAGTGAGCTTTGATAAAGTTTATCCCCGATAGGTGAACCTTTGATCTGTTAAGATTGTAAATTTTGATATCCGATCTGGGTTTGTAAATATCAATGATTGATTGACCTGATTTTATTTGATAAATTGGACTTTAATGTGAATTTGGGGGTGATTTGGTTGATAAGTCACCACATTAATGTAAACGATTTCAGTAGAATATTCTGATTTACAAATTGGGCTGTGAATTTTGAATATGAGGAAGAGCTGATCAAGAGGTGATGAAATCGATATTTTTGTGCCTGCAAGTTAAATGATGAAAATGTGTGCCGAGTTTATTTGGCATATGTGCCCACATCTTGGAGTCGTTATGTGGTCATAAAAAGTTTTCTAGTTGTATGGTAATTCGAGGCTGTTTCTTAGATGAGAAGATTAGCCTAAATTGTCTTCTAGTCGGTAATTGAGGTTATTGTTGAGGTTATGTCAGGAGTGACATCGATTTTGAGGACCTTGCATAGAGTCGATGAGGCATTGGTTGAGTGCCTTGCTGTGGGGTGTTAAATGCTTTTGGGATAAGCGTGATGAATCCCTGAGGTTATCTATGAATTATTAAAATTTAATTCGTTTGGGAAATGAATTATTTGATAAGCGAATGTTAGAAAATGGTAGGTGATTTGTTTGATCAATAGTTGGTACTCGATGTTTTCTAAATCGATCTGTACTTGGAGTATTATCAATTAAGGATATCGGGAGAATATACCTGAGTTTGCCTTCAAGATAAAGGTGCAGCCGTTGTGAGCTTCGGTGGCATTTTGAGGTTAGTGATTTTGTTGGCATCTTTTGTAGGTCATATGAATCTTATGATCTTTTGGCCGTATTTGAGTCTTTTTGTGATGGATTCATTAATGATGTTTTGATTTGTTCGAGGATTTTATGTGGGGTATGAGGTCCGTTTGAGGACTGTCATTGTTGTAAAGGGTAGTTTGTGGTTTGCCCAATTGAGGAGATGTGAGTTTGGTTGGAAGTGTTATTTTGGGGCATATTGTTTCTTCGATGGCATGTTTGTGAAATTGTAGAAGATTGAAGCGGTGACCTGTTGGAAAATGCCATCGTTTGTTGCGAAGGTGCGTGATTTCTTGAGTTTTCTTAAAGCTGTTAAGCGATTTGTCAAGGATTCCTTGAGAATCGTAGCGTCTGTGGGACATTGGGCTTAGTAGCTATCAGTGTTCGTTGGAATGATGAGTATAAGGGGAGCTTTCTAGAAATAAAGGACGTATTGTCTGCAAAGTTGATTTGGTTGATCCCCGATGGATTAAGTTAATCTATGATAGGTTGTGATGCTCTTGGGGAAGATTTGAGGTTGTGTTTTGATGCAGCGTTTTCGGGTGATTGCCTATGGGTTGCGGCGGTTGAATGTTTTAATCAAAATTACTCCACTTATGGCTTGGAGTTAGCACTTGAGGTATTTGCTTTGAGGATGTATGATATTTCAGTTTTGAGGTTTCGATTGTGATCAGATGTGCCGAATTTCGAGGTAGGCTCGTATAATAAATTGAACTCCTAGTCGAAATTTGTTTTAGCGATAATTCGCAGTCAGGTGATCAATCCGAATAGTACAGTAGAAGCATGTGGGTCCGTAGCCTTTGGTTGTGAGATTCGATTTGGATCCTTAGATAGAGAATTTGATTTGAATGTCAGTTTGAGGACTTTGATTTGGTGGTGGTTTTTGTTGAGTCCTGTGATGTTGGAGAAGTAGCGGCCTTGATTTGATCGGCCCGAAATCTCATGGAGTAGAAGGAGATTTTGTCGATGAAGTGGTAGTTAGGTGGATCCATGATCAGCCTATGAGTTTGCCGTTCAGGATCAGAGTTGTATTACGAGTTTGTGCGGCAATGTCTTCTGTCTTCATTTTGAGCGGAGAAGTTGTAGAGTTATCGGTGAGTAAATCCTGCCAGGATTGGGCTTTGAAGCAAGCTCCTATTTGCGGAAGATGTTTTTGTGAAGATCAGAAGTGAAGATCCTTTTGTTCGAGCGGTCATGAAGCTGGATGCAATCAAGCAGAGCTTCGATTGTCGGATGGAAGCTCGTGGAGCAACATTGGGTTGTCGGCCCGAACAATGGAGCTGAAGTGATCTAAGTTTGTTAAGAACGTTGAAGATGCTCTATCGGCGGAGTGGCGAGTTGATCATGCGTCTCGTGCTTGAAGGAAGAAATCAAGAAGAAGCCTTCGAGATTTTGTTTTGGTCTGCGTTGGACAGCGAGGAATTTGGTGGCATCTTAGATGATGATGGGTAAACTGATGAAGTCGTTTCTTTGCTTGCTGATCTGAAAGTCATTCTTGAGTTTGGTCGACGACATATTATCAAGATGAGAATGTTGGAAGGTATATTAATTTTGAGGCATTGATTGCGATTGGAAGCAGATGATTGATCAGAGTTGCGCAGCGGAATCGTGTGGATTCACGGTTATCGGTTACAAGAATTGATTCGAGAATTCAAGCATGTGATCAGATTTGTAGCTTGAGTGGATGATCGAGAAGAGTGGTTAGATGTTTCCGAAAGCGTCATGAAGAGAAGAGTTTCAAGTTTCGAGGGCAAGTGCTGGATTGGGGTTGAGGTTCGATGGGCTTTTGAAGTTTTGCAATGAATTCGAGAAGTGGCCAGCAGATTGGCGTTGTTCCGAGTTTGGCAGATCGTGATGATGTGTTTTGTGTATGTATGTTGACAGAAATATGGGTTGATTATTGGCATGTGATCGAATGTGAATGGTTGCGGATTTTGAAAAGCTATTTTATGTTGGGATTTTGATTCCGATATTGGGATAGAAAGATCAGGTGCTGATGATCAGATTTTTTTGGAGAAATCTTTTGATCGAGGTTAAGTTCGGAAGAATTGTTCTTATTTTGTTCAAGGATTGGTATGCGTAAATTTCGAGGACGAAATTTTTAAAAGGAGGGGAGAGTGTGATATTCCGGATCCCAATTGGATTATTTTAATATTAATTGTGATTTTTGGGTATTTCGGATATGGTAAAAATAAATTAAAATATTATGAAATTTTTGGGAATGATCGGAGGTGTGAGGTGGGGCCCGGAGTGTGCTCGTAATGTTGTCCGGAGGCCGAGTTGGAATTTAAAAATAAATGAAAGTTATATATATATATATATATATAATAATAATATTATTATTATTATTATTATAAGTAAAAGAAAGGAAAATGAAAAATGAAAAAGAGAATGGGAAAAGAAAATCAGGGGAGAAAGTGTCGGGGAGAGAGAAGGGGGAAAATGGAGGCTAGGGATTGCTGCGCGAGGAAGAAGAAGGAGGAGGAGAAGAGGAGGAGGAAGAGGGCGACGGCGGTGGCGTCGCAGGTGAACGGCGGTCGGTGGTTGAGGCGGCGCGACGGTGGTGTGAGGTGTGGCTGCACGGGGGAGATCGACGGCGAGAAGTCGCGCCCAGAGAGAGACGGCCGTTTAACGGCGTCGACGGTGGCTGGGTGAGGCGGAGGAGGTCGGTAACGGTCTCGTGAGGTGGTGAGGTGGTCGATCGGCGGCAATGAGCGGCCGGCAAAGGCCGTGCACGGAGAGAGGAAGGGCGCGCGGAGAGAGAGGGTTGTTGCGGAGAGAAAGGGGAACGTTGGGGGACAGCGGTGGGTGACGGGGTCGCGGAAGGTCGGCGGCGGCCCGTTCGTGGCGGCAGATGACCCGGCGGCGGCCAAGGCCGGGCAGAGGTGGTCATGCGCAGAGAGGAGAAAGGGGCGCGCGGAGAGAGAGGACGCGGCAGAGGAGAGAGAAAGGCTCGATTGGAGTGCTTCAGGACATCCTTTCTTCAGATCTGCGGAGTATGATGTTAAGGCAAGTATCCTCTAGCCCTATTCTTGGTCTGATTTAATTTCCGATGCATTTTGACTACTATGGGAGATTTTATTAACATGCATGTATTTTTAAATACCCTCAATTTATCAATTGTATACATGCATGTATGTTTTATCGGTTGTGCGGTGGTTTTGTACTTGTATTTATGATTTGGAGGGGTTTTGGACATCCGGACGATATATATGTATGTTTGGTATCCGTATATTGTGGAACCATGAACCAGGCCTTGCACTAACCATGCATGCTGCCAGGGGTGGGATTACTACGTGATCTGAGGCATTGGCTACTTCCACCGTAAGGAAGATGAGGTATTGGCTACTTCCGCCGTAAGGAAGATGAGGTATTGGTTACTTCCGCCGTAAGGAAGATGAGGTATTGGCTAATTCCGCCGTAAGGAAGATGAGGTATTGACTACTTCCGCCGTAAGGAAGATGAGGTATCGCCCCACTGTGTATTTAATTGAGAACCATCGTAAGGAATTGACGGAAAACTAATATATTCGGACGTCCTAATATATAATAAAAACTTGAGGTTGCACCCAAAGCACAAAAAGGTAAAACATAGTGAGCAAGTTCCTTATCTATGGGAGACAGAGTACATTGATGGCCTTGAGCTCTTGGCCTAATTCGTGAGCCGATATATAGCCGTGGTTACCTGGACGAGGGTAACCCTTCCTCAAGTTGGTATCATTGATCTTTGGTTCTCCGATTTCGTGCATGCTTTGTATTTCTGCACGTATTTGGGTGTATGATGATTTGAGATACGTGGTTTGGCCCACGGATGGGCTATAGGAATGTCTCGTGCGTGCGATGTGATAAAACCCTAACGTGTTTTGATTTATGTTTTAGTTCCTACGTTTTCTCTTTATTTACGCATTATGAGTTTTAGATCCTGGACGACGGTATGTATCTCCACGTGGATGTGGTGACGGTTGCGACGTATGTGACCTCGGATCATATGATATGATATCGTCTATGAGGTTTTACCGGATCGTGGTTTATATGATTTTGTCCCGGAGGGACGAGTTATTACGGACGACGATTTAGTACGAGACATTTCCTCGATTTTCAGGGATTTCACGGACATGATGTTTTGTTTTACGTGATTGCTATCGATATCCCCCGCCGATTTATGTGTACCGTTTTATACGATTCTTGATACTTGCTGAGCTCTAGGCTCACGTTTTCATGTTTTATCCCTTCAGACTAGTGGCATGGATACGCTTGCAGGAGCTCGGACGTGATCGGGCTCGGATATTCCTTTTGGCGAGTGGAGATATTATATTTGGTATATTTCTGATCTCGAGGATATGTTATGGTTATTATTTATGGCCGGATGGTGCCTTGATCATTGTATGAGAAATATTGGAGTTATTGCATTATGTGGATGAGTTGTTGTAGATTGGATACATCTCTTGCGATTATGGTCAGCAGGTCATGTATTATTTGTCCGGATTCATATCCGATGAGATCTTGTGCGGGTTTTATTTATTTTGGGTCCTGCATATGTTTGATTGTCACATCCGGGATGGGTTATTATTGTTGATGAAAATCTTATTATTAATTTTATTTTTGACCTGCGTATATTGTAGTCCCGGGTCGTGACAGCTGTGGTATCAGAGAAAAGATCGCATGGAGAGGTGATTTTGGGTCATCTCGGATAAGAAATTAATTGACTATCTGGCGTAATAAGTGTAGCCTTTGGTAAAGAATGGAAGTTTGAGTTGTAAATGTTTGAATTTGACTCGGGAAGTCGATTAATAGGCTGTCTTGAGTCGCGGGAGCAATGTTTTGAGTGTTTCTGTTCAGCAGCTAGATGAAAATTTGGTTGCTTTGTGAAGGATGGTTTGTTGTAGGCAAGATGGAGAGTCCTTCGAATGATTAAATGTGAGCCGATTTGAAAAATTTTGAGATGTTTAATCTCAATTAAGGCTTAAATCGAACTTCAGAAAGTAGAGGAGGTGTTCGAGGTTTCTAACAGTTCAAATGAAGTTTGGTCTATTACCATAAGTTAGAGAGTGAGGCAAGTCCATTTGGTCTTGGGCTTTCCAGCTTCTGGGTCCGTCCTCTTATTGGGCCGTCAAAATTGTTGACCGACCTTTTTGGGTTTCTGTTGACCTTTCCTTGGGCCAGTCCATTACTAGTGTACCTATCAAGTTTTTTCATCATTTATTTTTAAAATAAATAATTATAATTTAAATATTTTAAAATAATTAATTTTAAGAATAAATTTCTAGTAAAAATAAAGCTCTCCCCAACCTTCCAGAACTCACCTCTATCGGCGGCCGCTACGGCCGGCCTGGCCTGTCCCTCTTCTTCCTCTTCTCTGGTCAAATCCCCTTCCCTCTTCGGCTTCCATGCTTTCCTCCTCTTCCATCGTCCCTGACATCTTCAGGCCCTCATCCTCCCCTCTTCCCTCTAGGTTTTTCAGCCCTCTTCAGGTGTTTGCAGGAATTGATTCGGCTCTCTAACGCCATCTAGAAAGGTGATACGCCGGAGAGCGTTCAGTAAGCTGGCGGTCGGTTCGGCTATTCAAAATCGATCCTTACCGAATTTAATCCCGCTAGTTGCTGTGAATGGGAAAATCCTTGCCAAGCTCCCTGCTGATATTGGTAAGTTTGGGACAACGCATCGGGAATAAACACCGGTGAACTATTTCACCGGGAGGAACGCCCTCTACCCTGTGGTTGAAGCCATTGGGAAGAGGCTATGGGTTGACTCTGGACTCAGTCAAGTTCTCACGGATTCAAATGGTCAATACGGTTCTACTGGCTAACATTAATCCAGTCATTGGGCGTGATATTACTCTTAAGATTGATATTGAGTAGAATGTGAGCCGGTTGGTCTGGCTTTGATGCTCCTTTTCAAGATTGTGATGTAGCCTCGGTAGACGCAGTGTTGGCTCCTCTAGCAGGTAAGGGGCCATCAGGTACTCCTACCTCTGGCTTTGTGTCGACCTCGACCAAAGTCATCTTTTTCGGTCTTAACCAATTATAGGAAGAAATTAAAATCATAAATACTTATTAAAAATTTATTATAAATAAAATATTTATCATAAATATTAAATTTTTTAAGATATAAAATTATCTAAATGTCTATACAAAATAAAAATTAAAAGAATATAGTTTGACATGTTATCTATTATCTATCAAACATTAAAAAAAAAAACTCTCATCTTCTATCATCAGAAATACTCTCTCTACCTGAAAACTTTGCAACAAAAATACGATCTTCACTAGTATTCTAAGAACTTGTTCTATTTTAGAGTAGAAAAAAATATGAGGATGAGTTAAATATTAAATAAATAATATAAATAACAATATAAAAAATTAATAGAATATTTTGAACAATAATATCAAATATAAAAAAGAAATAACAATATTAATCAACTACCATCTATTTGAGACTTAACTGATAACCACGACACATAAATTATAAGGATAACTATCAAGATTTTTCATTGAAATTAAACATTATAAATGTAACTTGGATTTCATTAAATTTGAACATCACTGAGAAAATAAACTTCTTCAGACCAACTCAATTGTGGTCACAACTATATGAATTTTACAATAATCTCATTGGATCTTATTATATCACTGTTAACTAATGGCTATGTATTCACCACCGGTGACAGGGCAACATTCACAAGGTATTAATATTTTTAAGTTTTATAAGCGGTCAATTTTGTAATCCTACGGTACCTTGCTACTCATGGTTTATGAGTATCAAATTTAACTCCATCGAACAGTATTCTTGCTATCTTGTCGGAGTAAATCCAAAATATACTATGCAGATATTTTCATGATCCAATTGAGAGCCATATCCAAATGAAAAACAAAGTACTCTATCTTAATTACATGTGAAACCCTACATTTTTTGGTTTGATATCCCTGATATCTTACCACATGTTATTCACAGGATTATAAATATTATTCTGTGAACATAAATATCAACCCATCAGTATTTGATAATTATAAGCAGTATTTTCATATAATTTTTTAAATTTAATAATAAATAATAAGAATATACTTATGTATAAAATGATCACGTGAAGAAAGGTAACAAACGATTAAGGATAAGAGTAAATTATCCCAAGCCTTACACCTAAGATTTAGACCAAAATAATATTCTAGTCCCCTGATGTTACAATGCTAGCTTGTATGCTAAGCTCATGCTGATTATTACTTACTACCGACTTGTCTCACAACTGAGCCATTCCAATTCTTAAATACTATGACCTTTGAAACAAGCAGGGGACCCTATCTATTGTCAAAAAACCTATAAGTTTTTTTAAATACTAAAATCTATCTAAATTAGATTTCCAATATATATTTACCAAGATATATTCTCAATGCTATTCTGCCAGATTTACAGATCAACAAATCTACCTTAAATTAGGTAACACATCAAATGCCTGTCGCACGTCGAATATATAAGCTATAAAATATTGATTTATGTTATATAAGTAGTATATCATATATCAAAATAATTTTTTACTCTAAGAATGAATATAAATAAATCTACATCCTACATTTTAAGTTATAAAGAAATTAGATTTATATCATAAAAATATAAAATGTTAATAGCAAGCCATGCAGACGTTGGCATTTAAACGTCGTCCAAATGCTGACCGAGTTGTTAATGGTTTAGTTTCATCCAGCTTTGAAACTGAAGTATTGGTAGCCCATGTTTATTACTGATAACGCTCCATAATCACTCTCTATTATTCTCCATCAATTTGCACGGTAACGCATCATTAACTGATAATTGATGGAATTATCAGCTAAATAGGAGGCGAATTTGGTTTTATCCCTGAGTCTTCTCTCTGAAAATACACCATCGACGCGGAGATAAAGGGTTTGGAAGCTTCAAAACCGTGAAAACAGAGGAGCCGAAAATAGAGCAAGCAAATGGTGGAAAGTTGGTGATCTTTCATTTTAATTCTGCATTTCGGTATTTTACGGTTGTCTAGGCCGGTTAAATTTCTAACATTTGGTATCAAAGACTTGTATGCCTTTGCCTTGAACTGTTCTGCAATTCTTTTATTTTTTTTAATTTTTAAAAATTATTAAAGTTTCAATTTTTGTGATGATTCGGTGAAAACGAATATCGAAAATCATTAAAAAATTTAATTTTTAATATTTTTATATATTTTACATCAATTTTGGTGTAAAAATGGATAAATTTTTATCGGGTTAAAAATCGGGCAAAAACGGATCTGGGCGAGCCCGGCTGGAGGTTGAAGACAACATAAAACGGCGTCGTTTTATACTGCTATAGTAATACAATAAAAAATTTGAATCTGGGCCTGATCATGTGTGGCTCATGTCACATCTTTGTGTTTGCTCAGTTGCATTTTGCGACACATCACTGTGCCGCGGCCCAAGTCACTCAGCCCATTGCTGTAGTAATATTGAAAACCCTATGGACACAACTACATGCGTGCGAATGCTGGGATTCAAACTCGAGACTTCACGCATGGGCAGAGACTGGCTGCGCCATTGGGCTGCCGCACACGTCTGTTAATATTAAAGGGTTTTAATCCTGTTATACAAAAATTATTGTATTATTAATTTTAGTAATATGCGTATATATATATATATATATATATATTTATATGTATACGTAAATGTATATATATATATAATTATATTTATTATTATATATAAAGTTTGTCATATAATGTTTAAAAAATATAATTATATATATATAATATATAGTGATTAATATAATTTAATTAATTAGGGATTAACCACAGCGTCCTTAATTAATAAAACTATATTTTAATATAATATATTATATAATGATATTAATTATAACTAATTATTTTTAATATTGTAAAATTTATCTCACAGAAAATTTTATTATATTAAATTAATCAATTAGGATAAAATGTCAAATTATTTTTCTTAATTTGCTCACAAGAATTAAGAATTTGAATATAATTTGATAATTTTATCACGAAATTGGATATGAATCTACTTGAATTAAAAATTTAGTCCACATGTAATTTTTATATCAATTGATTCATGATGTATGTTTTACATTGGTAAAATATTTTGTATTTATTTGTTAGCCTCATTTATTATTTGTTAAGTATGTATTTTTATTTTTATACAGCTGTATAATCTGTTAATCTTTTCGATATTGGATGTAAAATCTTTAAACTAGAAGGTGACAATTATAAAGTTTAAATGAGAGAATTCTTCTTCATTTATGGTGGATGGATATAGATTATACTATAAGAAAAGACGAACCACTCGTTCTTATTGAAACCAGCACTCCGGTTGATATATCTCTTTATGAACAATGAGAGCGATCTAATTGTCTTAATCTGATATTCATAAAGACTAACATTTCTGTTGGTATTCATGATTCCATCAATCAGTATAATAAAGTACGGAATTTGTTGAAAACTATCGATAAATAATTCAAAATTTTAGATAAAGTACTTGCTAGCACCCTAATCATGAAATTTTGATATTTAAGACTCACCACTTTTAAGGGTGTGCGTGAACATATTATGTAAATGAGGGATATAGCAGCTCAATTAAAAAATCTTGAGGTGGATATGTCTAAATTTTTTCTTTTATACTATATTTTAAATACGCTTTCACCACAATATGGACCCTTCAAAATCTCTTACAACACACATAAGGATAAATGGTCAATCAATGAACTTATGATCATGTGTGTTCAAGAGAAAATGAGGCTTATGATGGAATATAATGAAAGTGCATTTATGGTTAAAGAAAGAAATATTAAGGCTCAAGCCAAAAAGAAAAAAAAGGTACCAAAATTAACTTGAAAAGAAAGGTAATCCATCATAATTTGTATATTATGAATCTAATATGGTTAATATTTTTCATAATATATGGTGGATTGATTCTAATTCTACAATTCATATTTCAAATTCCTTATATGACTTGCAAAATTTAAGGAAGCATGTAGGTAGTGAATAAAATATCTTCTCCAGAAACAAGATGCGTTCACATGTGAAAGCAGTTAGAATATATAATTTAATTTTGAGTAGTAAATTTATTTTGAATTTAAAAAAGATCTTTTATATATTAAATTTCTCTAGAAATTTAATATTAGTATCAAGACTTGTACCTTTTAAATATTCTATTATATTTTCAGATTTATTTTTCAGTTTATATTGTAAGTTTGATATTGTTAAAAATGATATATTATCTGATGGTCTTTATTACTTGAATTTATAAAATTATACTTCTTATAATATTATGCATATTGATACTGGTATTAAACAATATATTGTGATAAATATTCATCTATGTTGTGATATAGGAGATTAGGTCATATATCTATTAAAAGAATCAAAAGATTAGTAAATAATAGAGTACTTAGTGTTCTAAATTTTACTAATTTTAAGATTTACGTGAACTGTATAAAAGAAAAGTACACTAATAAGACTAAGAAAAATATCAAAAAAAGTTTGAATATATTAAAAAATCATACACACGGATATCTGTAGTCCTGATATTGACTTATACGGCCTAAAATATTTTATCACCTTTATTGAAGATTTTTTACGATATATGTATCTCTATTTACTTCATAATAAAAATGAAGCTTTTGATATTTGTAAATTATTTAAAGTGAAAGTAGAGAAATAACGTGAAAAATAAATTAAAATTATCAGATCAGATAGAGGTGGATAATATTATTATAAATATACTGAAGATAGACAAATATTTGGTCCATTTGTAAAATTTTTATAAGAACATGAGATTATTTCCCAACATACTATGCCTGATTCTCCAGACCAAAATGGTATAGCCGAAAGAAGAAAGTGAACGTTATTGGACATGGTGCGGAGTATGCTTAGCAACCATAATCTTTCAAAATCTTTGTGGACTGAATCTCTTGAAACGATAGTGTATATATTAAATCGGGTTTCAACGAAAACTGTTTTAAAAACTCCTTTTGAGTTATGAAAATGTTAGAAATCGAGTTTAAGACATGTACGCATATGGGGATGCCTGTTTGAAGTAAGAGTTTATAATCCACATGAGAAGAAGTTAAATCTAAAGACCATCAGTGGATATTTCATTAGATGTGCTGAATAGTCCAAATGATATAGATTTTACTATCCATCTTGTAGCACTAGGATTGTGAAATTAAGAAATATAAAATTTTTTGAGGATGATTTAATGAGTGAGAGTAAGCGATCCAGAAATATAATTTCTGATAATGATCATTTGGATTCTCAACCTTTTATTTCATATGATAGGTTAATTATTATACATAACACCCCTCAAGATCAAATTGGTGTTAAATAATCAATTAATATCATTTCATAAAATACTATACTATTTCAGTTGACCATGATATTTAGGATTTATCTGAAATAGTTGTACAGCATACTCCTATTAAGAATAATGATAAACATTGAGAAGGTCTACTAGAATGAGAAGATTAGCAATTTCTAGTGATTTTATTGTATATCTACAGGAGTCTGACTACAATATTAGAGTCAAAAATGATCCCAAAATATTTTCACAAGTTATGAGTTATAATGAATCAGAATTATGGTATAATACCATAAATAAAGGGATAAATTCTATGAGTTGTAATGGAATTTAAAATCTTATTGAGTTTTCTAAAGGGGCGAAAGGTATAGGATGTAAATGGGTATTTAAGATAAAGAAAGATTCATTAGACAATATAGAAATATATAAAGTAAAACTCATTGTTAAAGGATATACTCAAAAAGAATGAATTAATTACATGGAGACTTTTTTTCCTGTATTTAAGAAAGACTCTGTTCCCATTATTTTGGTATTGATTACTTATTTTGATATGAAATTATAACAAATGGATGTAAAAATAGTATTTTTAAATGGTGACCTAGAGGAAGAGGTTTATATAAAATAATCGAAAGAATTTTCCTCTAGTGATGGTGAGCAATTGGTATGCAAGCTCAAGAAGTCAATATATTGATTGAAACAAGTCTCCCGTCAATGGTATTTAAAATTTGATGATGTTATCTCTTCATTTAATTTTAAAGAGAATATTTTGGATCAATGTATATACTAGAAGGTCAGTAAGAGTAAGATTTATTTTCTTATTTTATATGTAGACGATATTTTACTTGCATCCAATAATAAGAATTCATTGTATGAGATAAAATAATTTTTCTCTGATAAATTTAAAATGAAAGATATGGGCGATACATCTTGTGTTATTGGCATTAAGATATATCGAGACAGACTACGAGGTGTTTTAAATTTGTCTCAGGAGACCTATATCAATAAAATTTTACAAAGATTTCGGAGGAAAGATTATTCATCAAGTGTGACACCCACTGTGAATGGTGATAGGTTTAATTTGAACCAATACCCAAAAAATGATTTTGAACGGGAACAAATGAAAAACATTCCATATGCTTCCACTGTTGAAAGTTTGATATATATTCAGGTATTTACAAGACTTGACATTGCCTTTACAGTTAGAATGTTAAAAATATTTCAAAGTAATCTAGGTATTGATCACTGAAAAACTGCTAAAAAGTGATGAGGTATCTCCGAGGTACCAAAGACTACATGCTTACATATAGACGGATCGACAATTTAAAAGTATTGGGTTACTCCGATTCAGACTTTGTTGGATGTGTTGATTCACGTAAATTAACATCTAGTTACATATTTATATTTGTCGATAGAGTTGTATCCTAATGGAGTGCAAATCAGACCCTGATTGCTACTTTCACTATGGAAGCCGAGTTCATTACTTGTTTTGAGGCTATAAAATATGAAGTATGGATGAGAAATTTCATATTTGGGTTTAAAGTGGTAGATTCCATCTCAAGGCCATTAAAGATATGTTGTGATAATTCAGTTGCTATTTTTCTGGTTAAAAATAATAAAAGTAGCAGTCGAAATAAATATATCGACATTCAGTTTTTAGCAATAAATGAGCGCATTAAAGGAAGAAAAATTACCATCGAACATATTAGCACTGAATTGATGATCGCTGATCCTTTGACAAAAGGCATGCCACCATTGAGATTCAAGAATCTTATAATTAGAATGGGATCAAATTTTATTTTGTGATTTTCATTGTATGAAAAATGATATTTAATAAAATTTTTAATTATTTGTAATATTTCTTAAAATTTTGTGTACAAATTAGTTGATTATTTTAAAAATATCATTAATTATTGGACAAAAAATAAATATAAAATTTATTCATAAAATAATGTTACCGTATACGGATATATCTTGAGAAATGTAATATATTATAATATATGGATGATACTACTTATTAATATGGGACTTATCATCATAATTCATATATTTATTTCTTAAGTTTGAGTATTGATGGGCTTGGTTATCACATCAAATAAAATATAAACCAAGTGAAAAAATATTAACGGTTCAGTTTCATCCAACTTTGAGACTGAAGCATTGGTAGTCCATGTTTATTGCTGATAATGCTTCACAATCACTCTCCATTATTCTCCATCAATTTACACAGTAACGCCTCATTAACTGATAATTGATGAAATTATCAGTTAAATAGGAGGTGAATTTGGTTTTGTCCCTGAGCCTTCTCTCTAAAAATACACAATCGACGCGGAGATAAGAGACTTGGAAGCTTCAAAACTGTGAAAACAGAGGAGTCGAAAACCAAGCAGGCAAATGGCAGGAGGTTGGTGATCTTTCGTTTTAATTTCGCATTTTGATCTTTTATGGTTGTTTAAGCCGATTAACTTTCTAATACGAATAATAGATGCATAAAAAATGATAAAAATCAAATCATACAAATATGAAATTAAGTATATATCTTTTATACTTATTGTATTATTTTATGATGGGAACTAATAAAAGATAAGGAAAATGTCATGGATTTTGATCAACAAACAATTATAAGGATAAAATTGTCTAGTAACAGTAGAGATTGTTTCACTTACAAGATACAGGAGATTGTGAGGAGTTAGAAGTATCAGTTGTCTTAAAACTCATAAACATAGTGGATCAACAAATAGGAACGGTCACTACTGCTACAGCACGAGTGGATCACCAAATGTTCACCCAAAGATTGATTCAACGCAAAGTACCTTTCTCTATCTTTTAACCTCTACTAGCTCACTCTCTTTTTATTCTAGTATTAAAAATGATGAAATAACAATATGCAAAAGAGGTTCTCCACTAAAGTAGAACAATGATGGAGGTGTGAAAACACTCAAATAAAGCTAGCTAGGGGATGAATAAAGTACCACATTTAATTTCTTCAAATTAATTTTTTTATTTTATTAGTTAGATTAATTATAAGATAAGATTCCTCTATGTGCATGTATGAGTAAGGGGTGGCCGAAATGATGGAGTGAGACAATTTAGATTACACTATACTTAGAATTAGGTTTGTATTTAATTCTCTATTTAATTAGTTTATATTTTGTTGATTACACTTGTATAAACACATGGCACATATTAATAGCACAATAAATTTTAATTAATATCCTAAAAATTGAAACTAATTACTGATTATTGATAAGATAATTACCAAAATATTCCTCAAATGATTTCACAAATCCAATCTAATAGGCCAAATACATTATTATTATAGACTCTTTCATATATATAGCACAACTCTAGTTTTTCAAGTCTCAACATAAATTTAGTTTAAACTCTCCTATATTAAATAACTCATTAATTATCTTCAGTAATGATCCCTATGGATAAAAAGTCTAATAAACCTAATTCAAAATATTAGGGTATTATAACCCTTCTCACTAAAGGCTCTTAAGGATGGAAATGATGTTGGAGTGACCTCGATGAAGGGGGCTTAAGCACCATAAGGAGGAGATTGAGCACCATGGATCAAGTTTATAACTGTCTAACTTGTGTTCTTTGTAGTGACGATATGAATTTTATAATTATTTCTTCCTTTGACACTCCTTTAGGGGTAAGTTTGGGCCATCTTATGTAAATTAAATGAGTATAATTGACCGTTTATTGAGTGACTGTAGGAAATTTATTGGGTTATGCTGAAATGAAGAGGTAAGCACCATTCTCCTTTAATCTCTCTTATTTATGTGGCGTTTGGTTCACCGGAATAGAAATTCTATTCCGGGCTAATTCTTTTAGGAATAATAATTTTATTGTTTGGTTTATAAATTAGTCAAAAATAAATATTCTCAAAAAATATTTATTCTTACATAAAAGGTAAAAATAGTTATCCCAACGTATGTGGGATTAACTATTCTGTCATATTATTATTATTATTATTATTATTATCACTATTATTATCATTATTTTCACCTTATTTTTCATACTATTCTACAAACCTAATAATGGAATACTAATTTTCGCCTTATTCTATTTTAACAATCAAATATAAGAATAACAATTCCAACTCTATTCGCATCCTACTCTATTATATGAGAATAACTATTCTATTCCCACCTTATTCCACTCCAACAATCAAACGTAGGATTAGGAATCAGTTCATCTTCGATGATTTGTCGTTTTGAATCCATCTTGTCCGGTAGAGTTAGTCAATTCTTGCACAGGAATAAAATTAGTATTATGCAGATGAAGCTACTCTTGCGCCTGATCCGGAGAAGACAGTGTCTCTCCCTCAACCAGTGACATTTTCACCACTCGTGCTTGATGTCGCATTTGACTGATTCCAATGTGCTACTATCCATTATGGTTGGATGTTGATCATACGATCATATTAATTTTGGTTGTATTGTTTCCCGTTTGATATTGTTAAGTTTTTTTGTATAAAGCTTGATTTATTTAATATATTCTTCTTATTTACCCTCCAGAAAAAAAAAAAAAAAAAGAGAGAGAGAAAAATCAGGGGTTTTGAGGACTCGCAGCCTCACTCCACTATTCCTCTCTTACTGAGTCTCTCTCGATAATATAATTTATTTTTTGTGTAATAATTTTAATTTTTTTCATTTATTTTACGTTACATTATATCAATTGTTAGGATTATATGAGAATTTAAAATATGAGAAAATCATCACAGATTTTAAATGGGTTTTTTTAAAAAAATTTGTTTATTATTAGATTAATATTTAATAAATATTAATATTATAAAAAATTATAAAAATATATATTTATAATTAGAGATATACAAAGTAGATCTCCTTTGAAAAATATAAGGCCCCCAAATCCCTATAAGATGAGTTAACATCGAAAAATTATTTTCATAGATGTTTTTTTTAAATATTATTAAATAATATAATATTTTTTATTTATTTTTAAATAAGCTCATTAATTTATGTAATAAATAAAATATTACCTAATAAAAAATAATTAAAAAAAAAGTATCTCGTTTTTGGGATCCATAATATATTGAGAGTCTTGTATATTTGTTAAACTCTATTTTAGGAAATATTTACATTACATAAATAATTTAATAAAAATCAAAACTTTTTTTATATCTACTGTATAAATAATAATTTAAAAATATTTAATAAATATTTTATTATTAAAATATTATTAAATCATATAATATTTATCTATTTATTTATTTTTATAAAAAATAATTAATATAAATAAAAAATTAAGCCCTAAATTCATCTGCTGTCAAATTCTTCAGTTTCAAAAACAGAGTATCCGTACAACGGGTGAACCGTCTACAGGCAAAATTTAACCGAATAATAATAACAGAGAGAAAGAGTTCATCCATGGCGGATCTTTCAACTCCGCGGTAAATCTTCAAAGAAGTTGAGACACAGACTCGTATCCGTGATAAGACTACCGAAATCCGGAAGCGGCCCGCCGATCTCAAACGGAGGCTCCAACTCCGACGACGAAAAAGACGCGATCGAGCCGTCGGTTACTCGATGCGTGGCGGTATTCTCTGTCTCCGTCGCTCGTCGACTCGATCGAGATCCACCAGGCTGCGTACACGGACCACGGATCACTTCGGCCCCGATCTTAGTCTTCGTCCTCGGCTTCGGTCGGAATTTCGGGAGAAGATCCATCGCTGCAACTCGTTGAATGGATTTAATTCAGTTAATAGCAGGCTATATATAGAGAGAGCGAGAGCGCGAGAGCGCGAGAGAGAGAGAGATTGAATTGATTCGTTACGTAATAATTTAGATGAAATATTTTCTTATATCATCCGATTTTCCAAATTTAATGGTTGGGCTAATATTTTCCATAAATATTAAAATTTTTATTGACTTATTTTCCATAAATATTTAATTTTAAATTTTAAAAATATTTTTCTTAGTGCCCTGAATTTAAGAAAATAGAAAAATATTTTTTAACAAATAAATTTTCATGAGACAAAATTTATTGTTTATTGTTAGACAAAATTTAAATTTAAATTTTTTAAAAATTAAAAATAATGTAGGATATATGTTGTAATTTTTAAAGGTATAATAAATAATTATAATTTTAATATTAAGAATTACCTATCAAATGATAAAATTAAATAATATGATACTGATTGAATAAATTATTTTGAATTATTTGGGTCTTCACTGGGATTGTCCTGATTTCGCGGGTCGGATCTTTTTGTTTGTCCGATCCGACGCGGATCCGTCTCCATAATCTCAATCGCAAACACAAAAGAGACAAGATATTTTTAATAAAAAGGGAAAGATAAATAAATGGTAAATATTTAATGGGAGGATGATTTGTGGAAATGCTTCCAATGATAGAAAGAGAATCTCATCCTTTTGATCCTTAGTTTGAGATGGTATTTTTTGGGATGTAGATTTGGATGGAACAAAACATATCCCAGCCTTCCGGCCATTTTTTTCCCCTTTTTTCCTTCTCTTGGAGGTTTTTCTCCTTTTATCATCTCTTGGAGGTTTTCCCTCTTTTATCCTCTCCTGGAGGTTTTTGGAGGTTTTTCCTCTTTGACCCTCTCTTGGAGGTTTTTGGCGATTTTCTCCCTTTTATCCTCTCTTGGAGGTTTTTATATAGACGGTTGATCTTATCCATACCAACCACGGATTGATCAAACGTCAATATTCACCCCGTGGATTAGATGAAGCGATTTGAACTTTTTCTTGGGTCGGGTTTTACCAAACCCATCATAAGCCCCCATGCTAGAAGATTAAAATTTTAACTTCTAGCATGTTTTCTGATTTGATTACTTAAATTTTTAATGATTTCGGATTAATTTACCTTTGGTAATTCTTGGTCGTCACTCGGGTTTATTAACTTTTGGTGACTCCGCTTTTTGGTCACTCCGATATTTTTACTCATATTTTGGTGACTCCATATTTTTGGTCACTCCGGATATTTTTACTATTTGATGAAATTTTTTTTTTTTCTCATTTGGTGACTCCCATTTTCGTCACTCCCGGATATTTTTACTCCGGATTTGGTGACTCCATATTTTTAGTCACTCCGGATATTTTTACTCTTGTTTGGTGACTCTATTTTTTGGTCACTCCGGATATTTTTTGCTCCGGTTTGGTGACTCCATATTTTTGGTCACTCGGATATTTTTGCTCTTGATTTGGTGACTCCATATTTTTAAAATATTTTTATCCGGTTTGGTGACTCCATATTTTTGGTCACTCCGGATATTTTTACTCGGTTTGGTGACTCCGCTTTCTAGTCAATTTTTTTTCTCCGGTTTGGTGAATTTTTAGTCACTCCGGATATTTTTACTCAGGATTTGGTGACTCCTATTTTTGGTCACTCCGGATATTTTTACTCGGATTTGGTGACTCCATATTTTTGGTCACTCCGGATTTATTCGACCTCTTTTGGGCCGCTCGGTGTGTAATTTAGAGTTCGATCGCTGATTTAACCGAGGTTTTTCTAGTGAGAGATGATGCGGTTTGGATTTGAGGAGTTGTGTTTGAATAAGTCAAACAGGCTATTTAAGAGTGGAGGTATTGGTTGAAGTCCACTCGCTTAAGTCCGGAGTTGACATTTCAATCGGAGTTGATTGAAGTTCGCCAATCAAGTTCGAAAAAATTATTGTTCCGGATTGGATTCTCCGGCGCCGGAGTGATTTTCGGATGAAAATCGAAGAATGACTTTTATTGAAACGTTTTGTAAGTAGATTTTGAATTCCAAGTGTTTATGCAAAATTAACAAATTTTGTTCTTTGGAGGGAGCTGCTTGTAATATTTTGAGCCAAGTGTGTGAGAAGGCCGCTAGGATGCCTTTCAATGGAATGCAATTTTCGGAGTGGAATTGACGGAGCTCAATTATCGAATTGTAAAATTAAATTTTCGAGACGGAATGCGATATTCAAGTTCAAAGTTAATTTGAGACGGAATGTGAAAATCCAGATGAATTCATGATTGAGTGTAATGTGAAAAATGCATTTGAAACCGGATTGAATTACAAAATTTAGAAATGGAATCGGAAAATTGCCGATTTGAAATTTGTAAAAGCCGACCGGAATATTTTTGGAGTGCTTTGAGCCATAAGTTGGAGTTTTGATCACCTCCAATTTTATTTGATTTTCTTTTGCTGAGAATGTATTTTTGGAATTTGAGGGGCTATGTTTGAATATTCAAATCGGTTGTTTGTGAGAGACATGACCGATTTGCGGTTGAAAAGAAAATGCCATATTTTGCCGAGTGGATTGATCTCTAGAATCACTCCGATTAAACAAGTGGAATGATCTCTTTCAAAAATCCCAATCCTCAAAAATTTAACACCAAGTTCAACTTCAGCTCTAACTTTAAAGTGTTTTCTCTATAACTATCTCTGCCCCGCAGCTCTCCACGATGGGAACGTGATCCGCACACCTCCATGCAAATGACCGAGATCTAATATTATGAACTTGAAGAACTTAATTTATGCACTCCGGATAACCTTTGAAAAGTATTATCAATCGAAATCAAATCAACTCAATTTTCCCAGTTTCATCAATAAATGAGTGTCTGGCCGCATCATTGGTGGATTTTTTTATCACATACAACCTGCGAAACATTTCATTTACATTACCACATTCAAACCACCAGGACCACCAATGGATCAAAAAGAAGATCCTAAATCAAGAATCAATCCCCCGTTTTCAATCCGACAAAAATCAACATTGAAAGAAATCGCCAACGATATCACATTAGGGAAACGAAGAAAGTGGTTCCGAAACCGTCGAGGCCATAAGAGGAGGTCTTTTTGATAGAATCGAGTTTCATTCGATATTTGGTTCGTCCCTTTTCACATGAAAATCATTTCCAACCTTTTGAAAGAAGTCCGTCCCAATATAAAATTCATTCGGCCCTTTTAGAAATCAAGTCCGACTTTGCGTGCGAAATTAAGTTCGCCCTTTGAAGAATCGAGTTCGGCTTTAGAAATCACGTTCCACTTCCTTAATGCAAAATCAAGTTTGAGAGCCGAAGTAGCATTACATGCCATAATTACTTAAATTAGTGGATTTTTGAAATTCGATGTTGCGGAGTGGATTTTGAAACAAAGCCTTTTGCGGAGTGGATTTTTGAAATAAAGTTTTGCCGGAATTTTTTGAAATCAGTATATGACTTGCGTAGATTTGGGGCACCATTATTCTTTTATGAACTGTGAATTCGAGAAAATGCGGAGTAGATTTTGGACGGCATGTTCTCGCTTTTGAGTGGCTTCGACAAAAGTGCCTTTGAACTCTGGTTGTGTGAGAGAGAGAAGTAATAAATTTGGGCGAGATGTAGCATTTTGGCTCAAAAATGCATTTGAGGAACCAAAAAGAGAGGGCTTTGAAGATGATAACACCGGTGAAATGCTGTCTCGGTAATGCGATGTTGCAAACGAAATCGGTGGCAAATAAAAATCTCGCCGAATCACCACAAAATTGCCAAACCACAATACATGTATCCTCAAAGAGGGCGGAAGGGTTTGCTTGCCTTGATTTGGAGATTTTCTTCCGGCGATGGTGGTTGTATGGTTCCTTGCGGCTCACGATCCCCTTTCTCCACTCACACCTCGGCATGAAATCGGAGGGGGAAGAGGGAAGAAGGCATCACCGCCTTCGATAATGCGCCTCCTCCCGGGTGATATTTATCCTCTTTCTTTTCTTTTGCTGCCCGATCCGCCTCTTTTCTCTTTTCTTCCTTTTTTTTTTTTTTAATGGAAAGGAGTTGAGGCGGTTTGAAAACCAGAAAATGGATAATGGCCGTGATAAAACTTTTTTTTTTTTTTTTTTTTTTCGATTAGATATCGGTGCGGAGGAGAAGCCCCAGCGTTTGATGACTATATCTTGTACAAAACTTGGAGCATTTTGGATGTATAATGGGTGCGCGAGTATTAATCTCCCCGCTCAAAAAATGCCGATTTGGCTTGATTTGGTTCATTTCTTCATCTTGAAATTCTGATGGCTGCTCAAGAAATAGCTTCAGGGCTTTAGCAAATGCCTCAAAAGTAATGAGTACTACCATCGTTTGTTTAGGAAGTCGTCCATTTCTCCGATCGGAGGAATGCTTGTTGTAAGTACTTATGCTTTTTAGTGGAAAAACCGCTTTTTGCAATAATCGCGACGCGATCCGTCTCCATTAATCAATCTGCAACATAAAAGTAGACAAGATGGTCGGGCGAAGGCCATTTACGCCTTTCCGTGGCCTTTTTGAGAATAAAAAGGGAAAGATAAATAAATGGTAAATATTTGGTGGGAGGAGTGATTTGTGGAAGTCATGCTTCCAATGATAGAGAAAGAGAATCTCATCCTTTTTGATCCTTAGTTTGAGATGGTATTTTTTGGGATGTAGATTTGGATGGAACAAAATTATCCCAAAATTCTTCCGCCATTTTTTCCCTTTTTCCTTCTCTTGGAGGTTTTTCTCCTTTTATCATCTCTTGATCCTCTCCTGGAGGTTTTGGAGGTTTTTCCTCTTTGACCCTCTCTTGGAGGTTTTGACAAAATGGATTAGATGAAGCGATTTGAACTTTTTCTTGGTCTTTTACCAAACCCATCAAATTTAAAATTAAATTTTTTAATAAAAAATAATATCTAAAAATATCTTAATATAATATATATCCATCAAATATTATCTATATCTAAACATAATATTTTTATAATTATATTATATAATTTCTATATATTAATGAATTAAAATTTATATTAGAGTATTTATTTTTTTTTATTTTCATATACAGATTAAAAAATTAATCATATATTAACTTATTTTTTCTTTTAAAATTATAATTTTTTATATAATTTAAATAATAAAATTTAAATTCTTTCCATCAGACTTCTAACATAATTAAAATTAAAAATTATATTTTTCAAATTTCACTTTTCAAAAAATGATTCAATTATATGAAATAAAAACTCCAGAAAAATAAATAATATACTAACATATTTTTATATATTAGAAAAAGAATAATACTTTTTTTAAAAAAATTAAAAAAATAAAATTTATATTTATTTTTAATAATTTTAATACAAATAAATATATAAATAATATTAATCAGATATTGGTTAGACTTCAACAATAAATATTTTTACAATCGGCAGAAAACATAAGTTCAAACTCCTAAAAATAAATCACTACTTAACATCAATCACCCTGCCGCCAGTAGTCAACCGGCAACACCTGACCAGTGGCGGTGGTCAACGCCCTGCCCCGCCCCGCCCCGCCCCGCCACCAGTCAACAGCCTAAATGACAAATAGAGCCTAAGAATCAGGTATTGTGATTTATTAAGGTTTTTGAAACACCTACTCCCAATAAATAAACAAACAAATAAATAAAATTTTAAATAAAAAATAACTAAGAAAAAGAAAAGGCAAACTACTAAATCCAGAAGAAATATAGCAAGCCCCAATTGAAGAGGATACCAATCTGTCAATATCTGTACGTACATTTGTATGTATCTCGTTACTATAGAACGTCGAATATATATATATATATGTATAAAAATGAATTAAAAAAGACATGAACAAAGTGTAATAATAATGCTCGATACAAAGCATGTACCGGAATGCATAAACTGTTCCGTCGAGCTTGTCGGAGACTATAAGCGAGGCGGCGGAGACTCCATGGAAGAAGAATGGATGCTGAGACTCATAAGCTGATGCTGATTTAGTGCTGTTTTCCTCTCAGTTTTGACCCTGAAATCTCGTTCGAGTGCCTCTGCTTTGCAGGGGTAGATCGCTCGGACTGAGTGAATAGGATCAAGATGTGCATAAGGAGCGTGACGATTGCCAATGTACCGACTGAGGCGGCAACGCCTTTCCATGATGACAGGAGTGATGACCATTGGAAGAACTTTACAACTCCTAGAATAAGAATGCATGCCCAAGAGCATACAACCTGCACTTTAAAAATTGGTGTCACACATCTCCTACAAACAAGCGGCCAAATAGGGTGGATGAAAATACCGGTATCGGACATTCTCCTAGTGCCCATTTTAGAAGTGAATTGTATATTAATACTTGATTATTTTTAGTCATTTATTTACCTATCTAAGAAATTTTCGTCAATTTTATCAAAATTAATTTTGATATCTTTCTTGGTCATTAAAGATGACCCAAAAATTTTAATTTGAGTATGTTTAATACTTCTACAAATCATGTGGACTTATACTTCTTAAAAGATTTAGGAACATAAATATTATTTGAAATGTGTAGATTTAAGCTTTAAATAGAGAAGCGAAGCAAAATCAGTATTGTCTGATCATCTTGAACGTGAATATATCGGAGTATTTTTCTAGCATAGAGAAATATCAATGTTAGAGTCTATCAAAACCAATACATATCAGCCGATACTTTAAAATATCCAATATTTTCATCCATGGTGGGCTCTAACTATGACAAATATATAGAAAACAATCAAAATAAAGAGGGTCAAGGACTCGATTAGTCACCAGAAGAGACTTCAATGGTCGACCGGTGTCTTGAATATATTGATCACCAAAAGTGTCATTGGCTTTATGTTTGTCTAGCAAGGCGTCCTGATACAGTCGTAAATGGCAAGACAATCACAACAAAGAAAATGAGAGAGCTCTTCACAAAAATAGCAAGTAATTTTCTTATTTTTGGTTAAATTTGTTTTTGTAATGTGCTTGCTCTTTGTGAGGAGCAAAGGTTCAGGAAGTGCGAATGCATGAGTCGAGCAAAGTAATTCAAACCTTAGCAACAAAAATGTCTCGACACCACTGTGCAACTTCATCGTCCGATTCTGGTAAATCTTTCATTGAGTACCGTTTGATGTGCACATGAATCTGCAAATTTAAACCAAATAAACAGCTTAAATTACAGCTGATTCTTCTACCCGAATAAGCACAGCCACAGGAGGCGAACATGAGTAGAAATAGTGAGGTAATTTTTCTAAAGAATAAGATACGACACATTAAAGACACATTAACTGAGTTTGTGCTTTCTTACAATATTGGATTATAACTAATAAAACATTATTTTATACTAAATAAGCTTTCAAAACTTTAAACCAATCAAATAGAATATTCATAAGCTATAACATCTCTCCTCATCGCTGGTTTTTCGTAAGAAAGAGTTCAGATAGCTAGGCCTTTCTGGCAGGAGACCATGTTTTGTTTTGGCTGACTAGAACAAAACTAAGCTTATAATAAACCCTGATTTTAAAAAGAAAAAAAGAAAAAAAAAAAAGAAAAAGAGCCAAACATGTGTCTCCCAGCATGTCTGAACATCACTGCAATGTGTTTTCGGCATGTCCACAGCATGTCAGCCCAAGCATGGCAGTGTTTGATATATATCCGACATCAAAAACATACCTTGAATCGTTAATGTTTTTTACTCATGAACCATAAGATCTCTCTCCTTTCTCTATTTTTCTTGGAACTAAGAAAAACTTTTCGATTTCTTCGTTCTCTTATTTTTAATTAGAAGAATTTTAGGCCACAATAAGCTCATTGTCTCTGTTTTCGTTTAAAATTTCCTTTTTAAAAAATAGCCAACATGTGCCTCCTCATAACTTGTCCCCAACATGTCTAAATCAAATAAAATTTCCAAGTTTATCCAAAATAAGTGTTTGTGCTTCCTAGTCTCTATCAACAACACTCGGTTTCACTGTAGATCCAGTTGCCATGCAATATAAAAGTACCCAAAAGAAAAGAGAAAGAATTGTTTTCATCGTGGTCTTCTAGTTGTAATGAAACATTGTTTTCTCAACTCTACCGGTCTCGCTGGTAAAATTTCATTCACACAAACAGAGATTAGAAATGTATTATCATTCAATATCACTTGCAATTAAATAAGCCAGTGTTTCTTCAATTTTTGTTTTTTTTTGGGGGAGAGGGGGTGGTGTGATGGCACAACTAAATCATGTCTATCGGTTGTCTAACAACCCATTGTGGTGCTTTTGGACACGCATGATGATTCTCATTATTATAGATCATGATCACAAAAACTTTTGAAAATACAAAAAAATTGATAATCCAGCGAAAAATTCAATGAGAAACAATGAAGTTTGCATCTTTTACAAGAAATTGTCAACAGTCAACGTCACAATCATGGATGGAAATATCGGTATCGGCATTGATCATAGCCATGTCAATATCGGACATATTATATAATATATATCAGTATTGGATCTATCAAAAGAAAAGAAACTTCTTAAAATCATAAATTAGCAAAGCTGTATTAACCATATCAGCTAATATATTATGATATTGCCATGGTACTCGAAAAAATCAGTATTGAAGGGCGGGCTTATATAGAAAAATATCAGCCGATATTTGAATTTATGGTCACAATGCTATCGTGTCTCCTGCAGAAATAACAATCATATTTCTGTCACAGTTCTCTAGTTATCCCAAATGCATATATACAGTAGGATAACAAAGAAATCATAATTTGGCTAGACAAATACAAACCCATATTAGGATTTCATCTCACTAAGAGCTGGACATAAGAAATACCGCACATTTGTGCTCAGAATCAACTATGAAAGTCAAAAATTAGCTGCACAACTATAGATAAAGACATGGTTTTGCAAATCAACCAAAAGTGAAATCCACAAATATGATAATAAAATCATATCTAATCATATTTATGCCACAGCGGTAGGACACACTACCAACAAAACAGCAAGCTTAGAGTTTTCTTTTTTTTCTGGCTTACTTCAGATGGCTGCCCCTTGAATAGCCTGAGCATTGTGGGTAGTGGAGAACTTTTAGGAATTGCCACTGTTGCATCATAAATGGCGGGAACAAACGACCGCATTTGATTCACTGCTGTAACAAAACCCTACAATCGCACAGGAGAGAATGTTGTCAGTATTTTAAGGCCAAAGGGCAATATATGCAAAGGCTAAAAGTTGAAAGGGAATGCAATAATGAAGCAAAGAACTAATGTTGTATTTAGCCTTTTTATGGCACTTCTTGCCCCCCTGTCTACTCCTCTGTCACAAATATTTTACTTTTCTATCCTAAAAGGAGCAGATTCGGGGGCACATGGACCGTTAATCCAAGGGTCCACATTTAAATATTTAGAAAAAATATATATATAACTAGTTATTTTTGTTATTGTTCTTTTTTTATTATGTTGAAATATCAAAATACTAATATTATAAAAAATAGAATAAAAAATATAACTATTGACATATATATATTTTTAATTTATACATACAAAATTGGGACCCTTGGATTTTCAAATCAAGGTTGGGGGCGCAATGGAGCATCCCCCATTCCAAAAGGATCTACATAGTCTTGACATAAGAGAGTTCCTGCCAAGAAGCTTGATTCCCTTCCCTCCTTTTTTCTTCTTTTTTAATGCAACTTTTTTTTCTATGACGTAGAATCTCCTCCTCATTTGTCATCTAGCATGGGATTTGGGGTCGAACTTTATAACCATGAACAAGGTAAGCTCAGGCACATAGTAATATAAATCAAACTCATTACCATGAACCTAACTATGCGTCCCAAGTCACCCTGGTCAACTGTACCTCTGCAGATTAAGCATTCACACCTTTGATTTGTCACAGAAAGAACAATTGAACCAAAGATGATGAAAACAGTAGCCCCATAATTGAAGTCATGCATGAAATGAAGGAAGTCACAGAAGCAATTTCATTGAAAATCAATCTTGGCATCAAACTATTGACAATATCCAAGCAGCAAAAGGTATGTCTAGTTCAACATCAAACAAGAAAGAAAGATAAAAACCACGGTCATAAAACTTGCCCAGAAAGATCAGTTTGTCTTTCCTTATCTTTCATTAGAGGTCGTTGAGAGAGAATTTAGGGGAACAAGGACTGGAAGAGGGATCAATCTCATCTTAAATCACAATTACCGTTGGGTTTTCCAATTACCCAATGAACATGTTATCTGATGGTTCGCTTTATTTTGGTGTAAGAATTTGCTCGAGAATAAGAATTCAGTGGCATAGGAGATCGGCATATGATGGGCACATAAAGGATGTACGCAATTGGGATAGTGTAGGTATGCCTGATATGCGTTTGAAGGACATACATGCATGTCCTACCAATAAGGGTCACAGTTGACGTGCACTTGCACCAGTGCGAGGATAAAATGTCCTGTTCAAATTTTAAGGGAAACCTAAGAGCATTTAACACAAAGGGGCACTATAAAGAAAGAGAGAGAAGAAAGAAATAGAAGAATTAAAAGATTTCAGCATCCTCTAATGTTTTTTTTGAGTTCCATTCTTCACCAAGTTTGGGTATGTTGACTTTGGCTGTAGAACGATATTACTGATTAATTATTCGTTTTTTTCCGTTATATTTTGCTATTGTCAGTTTTTAGGTACGATGGGGTTAGTTTTAACCGATTATTCACATGAGTTGTTCCGAAAGATTCTTACGGTGGGGGGGGGGGGTTACTTATAACCTAATATTTATAGTGGATATAGTTC
Source organism: Nepenthes gracilis (assembly GCA_033239525.1). NCBI lineage: Eukaryota > Viridiplantae > Streptophyta > Magnoliopsida > Caryophyllales > Nepenthaceae > Nepenthes > Nepenthes gracilis. The sequence continues at coordinate 13,097,837 of BSYO01000019.1, read as the reverse complement.
GGAAGCTTGTCCCATAGTTTTCCCTTAGTTAAGAAAAATTTTCCCCTTAAAATTATTGTGTAACTCGCATGATTAGTTACTTATTATATGTTATTCCTCGGATTCAATCAGGATAAAAGGATGGGTGACATTTGGTGATATTTTGGGCTTCGTTCTGCTGTGTTGTGTGTTCAAATCCCAACAATTATGAAATTAGCTAGCAATACTAAAAGCAGAGATTTTAGACAGGACATAACTGGGCAGAAAAAAAGGCACTTGAGCAAACGGACACAAATATTTAGCAATTTGTCAGCAGATCTTGCAATAAAATTAGACCTTGGTACGAGGTATCAAAACATTTCTAGGAACTGGCAACCCGCACGAAGCTGCATACTCTTGAGCAGCCAAAAGTTTAGCTTGTGTGAATCGCGTACCCTCCACAAAGAGAGCCAACCAGAAAGGCTGCGGGTAGTCCTTGAGCCTTTGAAGACCTAACTGCAGACAATCCAAAAATTATAATGAGAAATACTGCACTTTAAAAAAGGCATTCTTTTTTTCCATCGAAAAAAAGATCAATTCAATATGTATTGACATTGAGATGTGCATCTGGCAAATTGATACCTTCAATGTGCTTTCATCCATGGCCCAATTTCTCTCAAGGAAAAGATACTCTGAAAACCACATCGACCAACCAATTACCTATTATAGTGGCAACAACTCATAAGCCAATTTCAAAGAAAATGCTCACATCACTGTAATCAAGGAGTTAAAACAAATTGAAACTAACTAAAAAATTTAGACCGCACAGAGTTTTTCTCCAAAAACAATATAAAAATCACCTAGATATGAAAATAAATTTGTATCCCAAATATATAAACAAGAGGTCATCCAACTTTAAGACTACAGACTTACCCCTAAATAATTAAATCTTATAAAAAACCATCAGGTTCCCTGTAAGATACACTGCAAGAGATATTATTATGGACTCTTAATTGCAGCTTTGATACCATTGGAATGCACGAATGTATGCTATGATTGATTTTGATATTAGACTTTAGTTGCATCTCTGACATTGTAAATTAGATATGGAAAGCTGCAGCTTCCGCAGCAGCTTACACGATGATCAATGGTGAAAAAATGACATGAAAACTTCCGCAAGTGTGGACATCACTACTATTGAAAAATGGACATGTTAAGGTGTACAGATGTCTTCAAGGTACTAACAACACAAGGGAACAATTATTCACTTCTTTGGAAGTAGCGCCCATGCTTGAATGTCACAAGTGCGGGATTTGTTCAAACTGAAGGGTTGCGCAATGTAAGTATGAAGGGTGCTTGTACACCGACACTACTATAAAGTTATGCCTGATGCGATTTTAAGGCATCCAAAATTATTTTGTAACACAAGAAATGCCACACAAAAAGAAAGAAGAGAGAAAGAGAAAAGAGGAAAAGATTTGACATCCAATTGAGGTCCAATTTGAGTTTCATTTTTTGTTAAAGTCGGGTACGTTATTCTAGTATTGTTTTCTAGAGCATATTATCTTTTCGTTGCTCCTTTTCTAGGTGTATTTTCTCTTGTGGGTTACTAAATATGTTGGAGGTTGTGTTCAACTACTCACCCACTCGAATTGTAGTAAAAAAATTTCAGAGATGGTTATTTTTATAACTGATCACTTTTATAGTAAATTTGTTCAAAATTTGTCCCATGATTTTTCCTTTGGTTTGAAATAATTTTTTTATATTAAAAATCATTATACAACATTGTGTTCCATATAATTCAATGTTTGGTGGTTATTATTTGAATGGAGGTTTGGGTTTGTTCAGCTGTATCAGCTATGTGTGTTTTAATCGAATCTTAATAAGTGGTATCGAAGAGTAGGTTTTTTCCAGTTGTAAAAATTACGATTTGATAGCATCGATATAGAGAAGTTTACCATTCTACATTGAGTAATTTAAGATAAAATGGTTTCATTATTTGGCAAAAAAGAGAGGAATATTTTGATTCGGGAAAGAATGGTAAAAGCACTATGGAACAATGAGGACAAGTCAGAGAAGATAAATGATGAATAGTGGAAAGATATGAGGGATTTTACTAATTGCATGATCAAATTATATCTCATGGACAAAACTCTTCAAAAAGTCGTTGGCTTGTTAGATCTAGCTGAGGTCTAGATGAAACTTGAGGGCCGATACAAGTCTAAACCCTTCACAATGAAGTTACACGTAAAGAAGAAGTTCTATAGCCTTTGGTTGGTGGACGGGGGAAACTTTAAAAAGTACTTGGATGAGTTTAATAGGATTTTAACGCAGATGTCGGCATTTGATGAGAAGATTAAGAAAGAAAACAAGGCATTAATATCATTAACTTATTTGCCGGCCTCATATAATCATATTGTTACAACGCCACTGTTTAGGAAGGACATACTCACCTTTGAGGAAGCCATCGTTTCTCCACTTACGAATGAGTCTAGGCATAAGGAAAGTAATAAGATTTTAGGGGGTTCGGGTTTATTCTGCTGTGCTAATTGTGCATGTTTTAGCCAATCCCAACAAATCATATCAAAGATCGAATATTTTGGTACCCACTAGAGGTCAGGGGAGCAGGAGATCAAGGGACTGGAGCAGCAAGTTGGAGAAGAGTAGCAGTTGTTTCAATCTTCAAAACATCAAACACTTTCATTGTGACAATATGGGCTACATGAAGAGGGATTGCTTCAAGAGGAAACAGAAGGAGGGTGGTAGCTAACAACAAGAGAGGAGGTACTGTGACAAAAATGATCAAACCTCTATCACTACCTACAGAAGCCTTCTATTCATCTACACGGGGAAGACACGGAGCTTTACAAGCTACGGGACAAGTTGAATGATGGATAGAAGTTCCTCACACCATGTGACATCAAGAAAGTCCCTCTTCACCTCTTATATGTTTAGAGATTACGACGTATTGAAATGGGTATCGATAGCTCATCAAAAGTAGTTGGCATCAAGGACGATAGTTTGCAAACAAGCAACGAGACGAAACTCGTGTTGAGAGGCATGTGATATGCCTCAAAGATACAGTTGAATATGATTTCAGCCGAGAAGTTTTATGAGGAGGGCCTTTGCAAAGCATTCAAAAAATGCTAATGGAAACTCACCAAAGGCACCTCAGTTATAACAAAGGGAAGTGTTCAAGTTGGTACTTAATGGACGTTTTGGTTACCGAGGGTGACACCAAGGTGACCAACGAGAGTATTAGTCAAAGTGGCATGAGGAGGCCGAGGAGGGATGAAAGGGGAAGCTACTCTTCCATGGAGAAAAATCCGAAAGGGAGTGGGACTACTCCAAGTTCCATGCAGCGAACAAGAGATGATGGTCGTAGGTAAAGGTGAGGGGCCCCCCACAAGGTCATGAGAGAAAATTGTTAGATTTTAAGTCACTTCCTTGTAAATTCCATAACAAACAGATGATTCATCTAGAGGATGCATAATGTTCATACGTGAAATACTCGAACTAAAAAGTCAAACAAAAGTTGCACGATGTTTGCACGATAGTTGATCAAAGATCATCCAAACGACAAAGAATACTATAGGATCGTATAATATTTGTGCGAGGGTTGGTCGAAACTTAACAGAATAGGGCATGATAAGAGCCCGAAGAGAGCAAGTGCGCCATTTGCCCAAATCAATAGCACTTGATGTGCACCTAAGGGGCATACGTATGTTATTTGTCCAAAAAAGTCACATCTGATATGTGCCTAAGGGGCACTCATATACCGTTTATCCAATAAGTCCGCACCTAATGCGCTCCTAAAGAGCACTCATACGCTGATACCGCTATAAAATTGTGCCTAATATAATTTTAGAATAACAGAAATCATTTTGCAACACAAGGAGTGCAGTACATAGAGAGAGAAGAGAGAAAAGATGAAGAGGTTCGACATGCGATTAAAGTGCGATTTGAATTTTATTTTTTGCCAAAATAGGGTTCGTCGTTCTAGTGTTCTTTCTTGGAAGTATTGGTTGCACTTTGTCTCGATGTATTTTCTCTTGTTAATTGTTGAATATGTTGAGATTGTGTTCAATTGGTTATTCATCGGGATTATAGTGAAGAAATTTTGGAAAGAATTATTTTTGTAACCAATTACTTTCATAGTGAATTTGCTTGGAATTTATTCCATGGTTTATCTATTAGTTCAAAAGGATTTTCCACATTAAAAATCATTGTATAATGTTGTATTCATTGTACTCCATTGTTTGGTTGTTGACATTTGATAAAGGGTTTAGGTTTGTTTTGTAGCTACGATTGTGTGTGTTTTGACTAAATCCTAACACAAACTACTTACAACTAGTCTTACATAACTCTTCAAGTTTGTCTAGAATAGGTTGTGAAACTGATTCGGAAAAAAAAAAAAAAACTCCAAATTGTATCTTTCCCGTAAGATTTCCTATTAAAACAGGTGTTTTTGACAACAGAGACAAATTATAACTTTTATCACAAGCACTTCTTAAAATCTGAAACAAGCACCCTCTTAATCTTCTAATCACTTAAAATTCTGAACATCTACCCGTTTTCCCTTCCGATCCACTAACTCACCGAACACTCCTTATTCCTCATATTGTCATTTTCTCAACTCTTCATTTAGTTCTAGAAAGAGTAGATGACTTCTTAGCTCACCTAGATAACAATCAGAATATTCTAAATTAACCTTCAAAGCTGACATATAATTAGAATGACGATATGCACACTTGTGCAACAAGATCTTCATCTGAACAATTGTTCCGAATTTTTTTTTTCCCCATGGTGGCATATCAGAGTATAAAACTATTCTTGGGCATTCACTTAATAGTTTTAGTTTAGACCAAAAACATTCAAACTAGATGAATAACTAAAATGGTTTCATACTCTATTAAGCCTCCTTGCACAAAGGCCTTTATGCTTGAAATGTGGAATAAGCAAAGAACCAACTCTTACCATATGCTAAAATATAACCACTTGGTCAATCTAGCTCTAGTATTAAGTCAAGATACTAACTGAACCAAAAACTTAAAATGTTAGGTGAAGATCCACAAATGATTTTCACTCTAATAGTGAAATACTCTCTTGCATTGGAGGAACCTCTTTTTCAATTGACTTAAACAGCCGCAGGCTTAAGCAAATATTTCATTGAAATTTGCTTTGCATGCCCTGATAAGTAGAAGTCCCTGGTGCTCTTTAGTAGGAACCACAATCAAACAGTAGATTTCTTAACATCTTTATCTGCACTAGCCTTTTTTTTCATAATATGTCCTCCAACAGCGTACCAATCCCTGTGGCAATGATTTTTTTTTTTTTTTCATAGCAGTTCCATTTATCTTTCCATATGCTTCCTACATTATTGTCAATGAACAACATTTAAACATCTTTTCACCATCACCATTTTCCATATTTCGACCCGAATTTTTTGGGATGCCCCTAATAATCATCCAATGGCAAGTGCTTTCGTTTTTTTCATGTTATCAAAAAGTTGAACAATAATTTTTTCATGCTATTGTGCGACTATGACTACACACTGAAGGATCACACTGAACTAACTCTAATCTATTATTAGCTTCTTATTGAGTTCAGCACCTCATAGCAGTATAATAGGCATTTACACTGAAAGCTAGATTATAGTCCTCAAAGTCCATTACAATTGTAATTGTTCACCTTTTCAATAATCATGATCATAAAGTACCTCAAGTGCCCTGCATTGGAAGGAAGAACAATTCTACTCTCAGGTCAACAAATCGTACCTGGTCAGTAACATCTAAATTTCTTTCCATTAACCAAGCTAGCTATAAGAGTATGAAACTCACAATGTCTAATTACTGATCTCTGATTGACTCTTTTTTTACAACAATAGCATATCATGCAAATAAGATCGGGGAGGAATTCTCTTTTCGACTCATGCTCTCCCACTCTAACTGTTACTTTTCTTTCTGCTACTTTGAAAGTAGCTGCTACATCTTTAACTACTCAAATTTGAAGGCTTCAAGCATAGTCATTGATCAACCTTTTAGGTGGAATGGGAATTATAATTCTTTCTACTTCTCAAAGTATAATGAGAGATAGCATGACCAGAAGGAATTGGCAAAGAAATATTGATACTTTTCCTGTTTTCAAACAAGCTCGAATTCAATGTCTGAAGGGTTTTTTTGCCTAGACGTTCCCAATAAACATTTTCTCCACAATATTAGTCAACTGATTCAATACACCAAGCCCTTTCCAAACTGACACCAACGCCATTGATTGCTTGCAATTACCGCTCAGATACTACTATTAGTTTTAAATTGCAGCTATAATGCCGGTACTAAAATTTTATCACATGTTCAGAGCTTGGATGTAGTATCCTGGATATATATAGATGGACATAGTGGACATTACATGATGATCTTTGGTGGAACAATCAAATGGGAATTTATGCAAGTATGGGACCACAGCGGCTAAAAGGACAAACAAACATTTGATATTCAGCTTGTAGGAACTCTTAACATAACAAAATTACCTTGATTCTTTGGAACTTCTCAACACTCGTTCAATACCAACCCCCCCCCCCCTGTGGGAACTGGTCCCACAAAAAAATGTACTTTGGTAGGAACTACTTAGACTCCTCTCTTCAACTGAAAATTCTGTATCCTTATATCATCCATCTTTCATTCCACATAAATCCATACCTTACTAAACTCTCCATATCACACACCTTTTTCATTTTCCAACACTCAATCTACTAAAGACACCATAATTAACCTAAATAAAAAATTTTAAAATTCTTAGCTGCAAAGGTACATAATCTTGACATGAAAAAAAATGAATGTGGAGCAGTAGCTGTGAACAAAACTGGCATCTACACATTCTTAGCAGGAAAACAGACAGTTCAGATCATAAAGATACTAAGCTACTGAGAAATAATTCATCATGTAAAACAAGCTTTGACTCATTCATACTCTGAACACATCAATTGAGGACTTACTGGAAGACGTTTTGATGATTTTTTCATCACGGCTAATGCGCTGCCGAGGCAACCTGCACGCTGTCACAAGTGTAAGCACTAAACAATCAGCAGAGGCAGTCGAAAAATATAAACCAGCATCCCCAAGCCTCCCTTTTTACACATAGAAGGGCAGCTAGCATCTAAATGGAAACAAAAGCTCACATCATTTAACACGACAAGTCTGCACGTGGTTATGCAAAAAGGTAATGTTAATTACTTGCCTGTGCCAAAACCCATCCAACAAGCCAATCAATGTCACTTCTGTGGTTCGATATGAGCAGTGCATGCTCTTTACCTGAAGAAAAAAGTTTTTGAACAAGTTAACGAATTAGTGACTATGACAGACTTTAGTTAATGGTAGACAAATATCTCATATCCTAGTAAAATACACTGTTGATGTGAAAACTTTGCATATACCCATCAACTGAAAGATCTCAGGATCTGTAAATATTTGGATCTGCAAGTAAGAACAGCTCACAAAATCAGAACCTAAGCTAAAAAAAAAACTACATCTTCTGATGTGAAAGAGATAATTTGCATATCACGGATCAGTTTCTTTGCTAAAGGCATGATCTAGCCAAACTAGTGGGATCTGCAATTCTGAATAACAGTGAATATTGTCATAGAATGTGGACACTACAAATCCAAGGTCCAATAGAATGTCAGCACTTATACATTGTGACAATAATAAAAGGGTGATTGCTTGGTGCACATGTAAAATATGAATCTTAAAAGATTATTTTAATAATGATTAATTAAATTCAATTGATGGATTTTCGAGGTTGAGTGAATTTTTGGATTAAAAATTAAGTATTGGATCGATGTAAGTTAAGTGGTGCCTAACGTGCATCTGACCCACGTATGAGCACATCTTAGGCAGATGTGCGCACTTGAGATACACTCGAATGACACACTTGCATGTTTAGACCAAAATATTGGTGCTGGAGCGGATTATATCTCAATGCCTGATCAGCGCCTAACCGGAACTCATGCACCAAATTTCTATAAATAGACTTCCTTGCTGATTTTAGCTCATTTCTACTAAAATTTTGAGAGAAGAGAGAGAAAGAGACAAGGGCAAGAGAGAGAGAAGGAGAGAGAGAAAGAAGGAAAAGATTGAATTAAGGTGAAATCAAGAGATTTTTTGCAGAAATCAAGAGATTTTTTGCAAAAATCAAGTGATCCAAACCTTTCTTTGTTATTACTGCTCATTGCTGATCTCTCTGAGCATTTCTTATTTCAAATACTCATACATGTATTATTTTCATAATTAAAGAGATTATATTTCGCATGGATGTGGTTTTACTTCCATTTCATGAAATTTTATGAAGTGTGTGTCCTAAATTCATTCAAATCATATTTAACTACTGGGATTTATGTTCTTAAATATCTTCAAATTTTATATATGCATTTTTTAATGTATTAAATTCTCACATAACTATTCATGCATGTTTCAAATTTGAAAGAAATTGATGAAATTACATAAACTATGTTAATTTTCTGAAATATTAGTTTTAATGATTCTATATGTTGTTAATTTACTCATATAAATTTCTGCATATTTCTAAATTATATATTAAAGTTCTTACATGTCTATAGTTTACTTTATTGTTCCTACATGTCATATAATTGAAGGAAAATTAAGAAAAATTGTACATTAGCTTTGATCGAAGGAATCATTTTCTCCGGCATGAGGAAAATAAGAGAATATTTATATTCGAGTAGAGTTTTCAGTTTGACCAAACAATGACCATTGTAAAAAATTGACGGAATATATTTGAATATATCTTAATATATTATTAGTAAATCGAAGGTCAAACGGGTCAAAAAAGTGACATTTGATCCCAACTATAGAGAATAATACGTATCGACTGACCCATGAATCATGAATAATAGCGTATGACCTTTGAGTTTATGGAAACAATCATAACTTGAATTTTAATATTCATCATTTGTTGATGAGGTTGTCACTGATCCTTAGTCCTTTATTTGTTAGTATGAATTCAGCATGATTCATACATTTGTATAGATTTTGGTATATTTAATCATTAGTATTTCGCTTTTGTATAATTTATTAAAAAATGATATTATCAGCATTTCAGACTTTTGATCATGATATAATCCTGGCATGTTTCGTTCAATATATATCTACATATGAAAATATATATACCTTATTAAGTATTAAGCTCATTTTTATCTCTATTTTTACTAACCTTACAAATTAGCGAACTTGATAACTTGTAAGAGTTTTGGATAGTAAGGAGAAGGGTTCAAGAGATTTAGTTTAGAATGTTTTATTCTAACTTACAGATTCAGAATTTTAACTTTGATTTGAGATTTCGGTATTTTGTTTATGTCTATATCCAACCACTGGCCAATGATGTCATAATGATGATACTAGAGATGATTAAGCTTGATTCAGTAAATTTTGAAAGTTATAGTTTGATGTTCTAATTTTTAGATTAAGATGTTTTCCTTTACTTATAATTTAAGGTCAAATAGTTGTCAATATTAAGAGCCATTTTTGGGTATAGCTTTTAGATCCTATGATTTGATTATTATATATTTTTGGACTGTTTAACGGAATTTAATATAGATTTGCGTTTTGATGTTTTGGTTGGGTAGAAATTGATAAATTAAACAATTGATTTTTCGATCTTAATTTCAAATCGGACTAAGATAATTACGGATTAGAAAATAAGTTAATTTTGGCTTTGGACTAGGGACGTGACAGCACAAGACTTCCCGCATTGTAGGCTTTGACAATGGTAAAATGTGCTCTTATCTTGCAATGCAAAAACATTGTTTACATGCAAAAATGTAATACCCAATTTCCATTGAATGTAATTTGGTATTGTATGTTATATTGGGTAAATTGAATATTTCAAAAATAATTGTATATTGTGAAATTTTAAAGAAAATCGAAACAGCAGGCTGACACCTGAGGCGCGCCTGAGCGCAGGATGCCATGAGCTGGCACACGAGGCAATATGGTTGTATGCCACGAGGATGGCGCTCGAGGTGCACCTGAGTTGCGCTTGAGTATTGGGTGGCCTATTTAAGCAACAGCAAGGCACTGTTCAGGCATTTCACGCGGGAGAAGGAAGAAGAGCGAGAGAGGAGGAGGAGAAAGGGGAGAGAGGAAAAAGAATAATGATAGATCGGAGTATCTTTTTGTCAAATTTGCTTAGTAGGAAGTTGAGACAAGTATCTTTACTTCCTATCTTTAGTCTGTTTTTGTAGCTAATAAACTTTGTTCACGTTTGGAGGCTTTAATATTCATACATGCTATTTTTATTTGCCCTATTTGTTTCCTTCATACATGTACATTAATTTTACTAATCGTTTGGAGATTTTGTTCAGGATTTGTAAATATTTGAGAGTTTTGTTTAGTTTATGAAAAAATGAGTAAATATTTGAGATCTTATATTTATATATCAGTACATTTATACGAAAAATGTCATGAAAATCTACATAGGCCGTGTATTGGTATACATGCATCACTGCATGGGGCTTAGAATTTCTACCTTTGTAATATGATTCGATATGTAACCCTCTCCCGACAAAAAGACCTTTATGGCCCCTTCCCGACAGGGAGAGCTTTATGATTCTCTTTTCCGCCAATAGAAAAAGGCTTTGTTAAGTAGATGACTTTCCTCATTTGTATTTTAATGAGAACCATTGTAAGCGAATTGAACGAAACTAATATATTCGAATATCTTGATATATCAGATTCAACTTATGGATTTCATCCAACGCCGTGGGTGACAAAACATAGTGAACATATTCATTTTCTATAGGAGAGCAAATATGGACAGCCCCATCCATAGGCCTAAATAGTTATTGATATGGTTTAAGATTACCAAAAATATATGTAACATTTTCTCAAGTTAGTCTCTTGGTCTTTAATTCTCCGATTTCATGCATGTTTTGTATTTTGATATGTTTTCTGCATTGATTTACATATGGACTTCGTTTGAGATTCGTAGGTTTGCCTGCAAATGGGATTTGGTCAATCTCATACATTTGGATATGTGATTTCATTTCAGAACATGTTTCATTTTTATATGATTTCGTTTCGAACTTTGTTTCATCAGTATGTGATTTCGATCCGAACTTTATTTCGTTCAATATATGCTTCGTTTGGACTATGATATGATTTGGATTATGTGATTTCGCTCCGAATAATATTTTGTTCAAAGTACGTCCCGATGGAACTATGTTTTGATATGGATTATGTTTGAGTACAAGACTACCTTTAGACCTTCGATATCAAGCTTTTGGATTTGTATCTTTTATGTATTTTGAATATATTCATGGACCCTCAATCTGATTTCGAAAATTATTGTTTATTATATGATATAAATACTTGATGAATTTTAGGCTCACGTTTTTACTTCTTATCCCTTCAAGTTAGTGGATTCGGGTACATTGTAGGAGTTTAGACATGATCTGATCGTCGTTCATCTATTTTGGTGAGTTTATTTTCGTTTTTGGACTGGTTATGTATCAAATATATATTGGATATTTAGTTTGGCCGAATGTAGGCCCTCGGTTATGTATTAAGAACAGTTGGATTATTCAATCATTGGGTTATATTGTTATTGTTGGTTTGTCGCCTCTGTTGCGATATTTGTAGAATGAGTCGTATTTATTACATTGTCTGGATGATTATCCGATAAGATCTTGTGCGAGTTATTATTATTATAATTATTATTTTGGGTCATGTGGACATTTGTTTTGTCACACCCTGATTTGGGATTAGTTGATTATTGTTGTTTTAATTTAGTATTTTAATTTTTGTGAATTATAATTGTTTACACCTGTTTTGCATTCCGGGTTCATGACAAAAAACATCATGGCTCACTCTGCAAGTCACATTGTGACAAGAATAATATTTGGAAATCCTTTATATTGCAAAGTTTATTGATTCCAGTATAAGGATGCAAGCTCTCCCCTCCCAATTCCTCCCTCCCAAAATGGACGCAAACAGATTAGAACAATACCATCAAGCAACAAGCAGACAGCACCCTAATTTATATTAGAAAATGGACACGAACCACTAGTACTCACAAGGGAATCTTCCTACTTAGAAATACACACCTCTATACCATTCTTCCTAGAGTCAAGTAGTCATTATAAGCCACCACTAGGAATGTAAAACAAGTCCTTGTGGAACAAAATCAGCAGTAAACTTACCCAAAAAATAAAGAATGGCCCCGTTATTATCTATTTTCACCTAGTAATAATGTTTCTCCTATGCCTTTCTCATTGTCTATTTCACCTTTTAACTCGATCTCTTTACTCTCCCTGTCTCACTTTAATTCACATTTGCATATTTCCAAATTTTGTGTTATATTGGCCTCGATTTTAACATATGCTACCTCGAACGTGCATGCCACACAACCATTGCTTAATTTACAAAACAAGAAATTCCACCCATCCTTCTTTGAGACTTCATTTTCAGAATTCTCTGCGCCCAAAGGGTTATAATATTTGCTTACACCAACACATATAGCTTTTCCCATGATGATTATATTCACCACCAACATGTGCCGCAGCCTAAGTGGCTGAGGAAAAAATTGGAGTATTCTAGACAGAAGCACAAGAATAAAGGACTTAAAATAGCGATGAAAGTAGAAAACCATCAGTTTTGAGATACGCTTGGCGAACCGATGAACACAATCTAGAACATTAGCAATCACCTTTACTTTTGCCCACCAATCGACAATCCATACGAGCTCTAGCCATAGTAATTCCGCCAGCACTCTGTTGATCCTCCTGTATGTATTCTTCGACAGTGGTCGAATAAGCACGAAACAAGTCGCCTGAAAAACGGTAGCTAATTTACCATCAGAAACTCTAATCACATGAAACAAAATATGATATCCAAGTTCACCAATCAATTCTACTCACAAAAAGCACTAAAAACAAAAACCACACACCAACTAAGAAATCACAAAACATAAACGTAACTGCAGTTGCTATATTAACAATAAACAAAAAAGCATCAAAACCCCCATTAAAGCAACAAAGTTAAAAAGACAAATAGTTAAATCAGATCACATCTTGGGCACAAACAACCATGAGGGAAAAAGCAAAGTTACCTGAATGAAATTGATGACCAGTCCTGAGAAAAAGAAAAGCAGCCCTACAGGAACAATCACAGCCGCAGCTGCAATCACCATGGCGAAGAAGATGAGGTATCTCCACAAAAGCAGAGTGCGAACTACGGTAGCGACATGCGAAGTGTAAAGATTTTGTAAGGCGATGAAGGGAGACTACAGAGAGAGAGAGAGAGAGAGAGAAGAGCGGGGAAAACGAGAAAATGTTGATTTGATAAAAATCAGAGACGACAAATCAATATTTAAGTAGAAACGAGTTGGGTAGCCGAAAGCTGTCTCGGTTATTAATGTCAGAATTTAAAATATTAATTTAAAAAATAAAAAAATATTATAACTTTTAATTTTTATATTTATAATAAATGTAAGTTGCTGATAAATTATCTCTTTTTTTAATATTTTGAAAGGTAATAAATGTATTTTTCAAGTAAATTAGAAAATTGATAAAATTTAAACCTTAAAAATAAAAAATATATATTTTTAAAAAATTATAATTTCTTTATAAATATTATTTCAAATTTTAAGTTATATAAAAAGGTTATATTCATCATAAGAAAAATATTATTCATTATATAATGATGTGAAAGTTTTTAAACAGAATAATTATGTTAAAAATTTAATATAGTTATTTAAATTTATGGAATTTATAAATAAAATTTTAATTTTTATTATTTTATACATAAATAATATAATTATTGGCCACAAAATTAATGGATATTTTGAAATAAAATTAAAAAAATTAAAAAAAAAAGTTAATTCAACCTGTAAAAAATAAATATTTAAAAAACATTAATCAAAAAAGCCTATGTCATAGCCCAAAAAAGTAGAATAATTATAAATGTAGATTTAATGTCCAAATTTAAACCCTTTTTAAGCTTTGTTATCATAATTTAAATATTAGATTCTCTTATTTTTATAATAATTAAAATATATTATTATAATATGAATCAGTAAAATTAAAATAATATATTAAATGTTATCTCAATTGTTATTTCTATTATTTTTAAAATGCCCTTATTTGTTAAAAAAATAAAAAATAAAAAAAAGCTAATGAGATAATGCTCAAGGTCATATCGACTTGCTCCATGGAAAGAATGTTGCACAAGCCTTTTAAGGCTTTAAAATTTATTTTCTATCACAAAAATTACACAAAATCAAATATCACCTTTTAAAAAGATCATATAAATAGCAATATTGCTCGCTAACATAACAGAATCCTTGTCCCGAAGAGGAGGCAACGTCAAAGCAAAGCTCTCAGAATGTATAATTCAATGTCTGATTTTTTTCGACTTACTGACATACATAAAAAAGAAATTTACCTGACAGAAAAATTGACAACTGTAGAAGAGTACTAAAGAGCCAGACTTTTATGGCAAGTGACGACAGAAATATGTGATAAGATTGGAATAGAAGAAACAGTAAAAGAAAAGCCTATTTATGAGTTTTAAGTAAGCCGATACACCTTAGACAATATGGTTACAAAGAATACCAAACAAAGAGTTCATTCATCTTCAAAGTCACAAATTTAATCCATCGAGAGTAGATATGCAGACAGTACAAAGATGAATGATTTTGATATGATTTTATCCTGCTGATTCACTTAGAAGAACACAATTTAAATCCAGACGATTCAAATTAAAAATAAAATGACACCCTCGAAGCTCGAATTTGCCTTCCAAAGTTGGGGGTTTCACAAATAAATGTAAGAATCTGAGTATAATAAGAAAATCCTTAACCTATTTCAAAATCTTACATGTTAATTTCAGTTTATAATATACAGTAAATTATTATATTTTGTATAGGCTTATCAATAGAAGTATGCAAACTAATTTAAACAAAATATTTGAAGTATATGTCAAGGGAATTCGATTTAATATTCAATCATATTTGTTTTTATTTTTGTTTGCGTTTTCTCATGATAATTATCTATAAATTTTTCTTACCTTAGCCCTTAAAAATGATACTCTTGATGCAGTAAAAACAAAGTAATATTGTTTGATATAATGAGCCAATAGTACAATTTTATTAATACTTATTAATTTACTATTTATGTTTAACTAATTTATTATTTATACATCATAAAATTAGAAAAAAATAAGAAATTTGTTGTTAATATTTTAGAGAATTATTGGTATTAAGAATTAGAATGCTATTAACAGATGTAATTAACTTATCGATAAAGAGATACTATAGGTAAATGTACACATAAATAAAATCATACTTTGCTCAAAATTAATAATAATAATGATAATAATAATAATATTATTATTTTATTATGTATCTATTATAATTCATTTGTATAATAAAATACTAACTATATAATAAACAGTGTAGAGTCCCACATTAGATGAAGAGGTAAACGAAGCGTGCCTTATAAGGGCGTGGATACCTTTTTCTTGTGTGACGTATTTTGGGAGCGGTGGATTCCGTCTACCAAAAATAAAACCGTGCGGGCCGCATGATGGCTTGGGACGCCGTGAAGTTTCCCCTGCCTAAAGCGAACAATATCCACAGCGGATGCGTCGGGGACATTACAGATGATATCAGAGTCGGGATCCGGTCCAGTGTGCCAGCGGAAACGCTGGGTCCCCAAGGGGGGTAGCTGTAGAGTTCCACATCGGATGGAGAGGGAACGAAGCATGCCTTTATAATGGTATGAATATTTCTCCCTTGTGAACGCGTTTTGGGGGCGGTGGACTCCGTCTACCAGGAACAAAACCGTGAGGGTCGCGTGATGGCTTGGGACGCCGTGAAGTTCCCTCGGTCCAAAGCAAACAATATTCACATGCGGATGCGCCGAGGATGTTACAGATGGTATCAGAGTCGGGATCCGGTCCGGTGTGCCAGCGAGGATGCTGGGTCCCCAAAGGGGGTGGATTGTAGAATCCCACATCGGATGGAGAGGTGTACGAAGCGTGCCTTATAAGGGCGTGGATACCTCTTTCTTGTGGACGCGTTTTGGGGGCGGTAGACTCCGTCTGCCATGAGCAAAACCGTGTGGGCTGCGTGATGGCTTGGGATGCCGTGAAGTTTTCCCGGCTCAAAGCGGACAATATTCATATGCGGATGCGCCGGGGATGTTACAAATAGCATGTTATTATAATACATATTTTTAATTTGTCCCCAAAATAAAGGAAAGAGATCCAAAAACTAAAAGGCATCTGAGGACTCTTTTTATATATTTATGTGATATATATTTTGAATAATTTTATCAAAAAATATTTAACCGATAAAAATAAAAATATTTAAAAATAAATCGGTGCAATGATAATTTAGGCTAAACAAGGTGGACCAAAATCTATTTGATTTTAGTAATATGAATTTGTATTTAATATAGTTTGTATGAAAATGCATTTAACTTGATCTATAATAATTCGATAAAAATATATTAATTAGAAATATAAATATAGTATTTAGGAAAGAAATATAATTTGATATGATTTCTTACATCTTTCAATATCTTAAAAAATTTATAATATAATGAAAATTTGTTGAAATATGGTCGATTTTGACAATAATTTAGGCGATAATGATCTCTTGAAAGAATGAAAAATTTAATAAATTATATTGAAAATTGATTTAGAAGTACTGTAAAAATAGGATATTGATACGATCATTTTGAATGTTTTTGTATGAATGATTTAAATTTTTTTTATTCAATGGTGATTAATACCATCATTTTGACATTATTTTCCAAAAAAAGCTGAACATTATGTGATTTAATAAAATTTGAACAATATTTATAAAAGACATTGAAAAATAGAAAAAAATATATATTTTTCAAACTTAATTTTTAAGTTATAAATTGTATGTTTTATCTAATTTGATATTTTAGAGATGAAAATTGATATCCCCGATTCTTATATTGTGCTCAATAGATAGTACTTTTATCCATATACCTCATAATTTATTACATATAATTATTAGGTAATATTTTAACCATAATTATAATAATGGAGCATATATTAAATAGTCAATATATAAAATAAAATTATAATTCAAATAAAAAATAAAATATAACTCAATATTATCTTATTAGAGTCCTAGAAGAGTAAATTATAGAAATTCTTCGAAAACAATATCTTAAAAAAAAACCCAAATTAACATTTTTAAAAGCAAACTCTAAAAATTAATAAAACGTTTCAATTATTTTTTTTTTCAGATGATATCTGAGTTGTAATTATGTGGTGTCCCACATTGGACGAGGAGGTGAACGAAACATGCATTTATAAGGATGTGGAGATCTTTCCCTTGTAGACGCGTTTTGGGGGCGGTGGACTCCGTCTGCCAGGAACAAAATCGTGCGGGCCGCGTGTTGGCTTGAGATACCGTGAAATTCTCCCGACCCAAAGCGGACAATATCTACAAGCGGTGGCTTAGGGACGTTATAAATAGTATCAGAGTCGGGGCGGTCGGTGTCTGAGTGCGGACCCCAGAACTCCTGGGAGTGGATTGTGGTGTCGCATTGGATGGGGAGGTGAGCGAAGCGTCGGCTTATAAGGATGTGGAGACATTTTTTTAACATGTAGATGCGTTTTTGGGTCGGTGGACTCGTCTGCACAGAGAACAAAACGTGCGGGCAGCGTGTTGGGCAGAGACGCCATGTTAAGTTATAAGAACAGCGGGACAATATCTACAATTGGGTGACAAGATGCGTTACAAATTATTTATTAAAAAAATATTTTAACCATATTGTCAAATTGCCCCTGATTAATTTATTTGAGAAAAGCTAATTTGAGAAGATTTAATCCATCAAGGCATCTATACTAACAATTTGTAATGTACAAGTAACCATTAAAAAATGGTCTAAAATGGAAGTGAAGACTTGTGTGTAGTTGGGAGTTAGACTTGAGTCACAATCAAGAGGATAATGTTGCATTCAAGCCCTAGAATTTCGTATAATTCTTTCTAAGTCCTTAGAATTTTAAATTATTCTATAATGCCAATTGTGTTTCACAAATCTTTTTTTTTTCTCTAATTATTCATATTAAGAAAAACAAGAATCTTATTATAAGTAATAATATTATCAATATATAATTTAAAAGTTGTGGGTTTGAATTATAAAAAAAATTTATGTATAATTTAAAATATATCAGATACAATAGCTCCAAATTGATTTGACCCTTTAAACATAATTATAAAATAAGATCACAATTGTGGGTATTAATTTAATGTACTTGTGAGGATATCTATTGTGTATCTATTAGTATCATCACACAACTTAATTTTAACAAAAATATTTTTGGGAAATACTTTAAATATTCTTAAAATATTTTATAATTATTATCATATTTATCTGTTTATTATTCTATAGATAAATAGATAAGTTATTATATGGTCTAAAGATATGTCCTAAACTTCACCCTAATATTTAGGAGGATAAAAGAATAGCGAATTAAAAATTTGAAGAATTTCATGAAACAATAATGGGTTTTTTTTTCTTTTTTGAATTCTTCAAAATTATTTAAATAATTGATAAATTTGAAAAAAATTGTTAAAGTGAACAACATTAAAATATTAGATAAATAAATGATAAAAAATAAAATATTTGTGATTTGATGCATCCAAGATCTCTATAGTCCGACTTTCGAACGAATTGCCCGTTAGGATAGTCCACATTTGTGTAAGTTTTATGTTTATTTTTTATTTTAATAGAATTGTACAAAAGTGTATAAGTATATTTCGAATGGCTAAGAAGATCGTAAGTCAAATATATGGTAAAAAAAACCAGCTAGGACATACCTAGATTGTTAGATCTGACAGTTAAGGCTATTGAAGTATTCGGAGTGCAGTGTCCTATTCAAATGTTCAAATATTTTAGGATTTTAAAATAATATGGTTAAATTAAGGAATAGGTTTTCAAAATCTCAAGAAATAAAAACAAAACTAGCATGTATGTAACATTATACCAAAGAAAGTAGGCAAATATCATATATATAAATATTTAGATAATGAATGATAAGAATTTTCTAAAAATCTGATAATAAAAGAAAAATAAATTTAAATACACATCTTTTCACTTGAAATTACCAAAAATTTGCTTGGATTCATCTTAATTTCACTCTCTCCATCTTTCTTATTTTCTCTCATTTCTTGTTATCCTTCTCTCTTCTCTCAAAATCTATAAAGAATGAACAAAATTAGTCTAAATTATCCTTATATAATAGGCTAGTACATGTGTGCCATTCAAGCACTATTCAAGCGTAAATGTTTCTTTAAACCTATGCATGAACACCAATCTGATATGCGTCAAGCGTCACTATTTAAAAACAAACACTCATACACACATCTCATGCATACCTCAGGTATGATGATTCTATTTACGATACGCATATGTGTAACTCTAGCGTACATTAGTTGCTGTTTATATTTATATTATTATGATCTAATATTTAATTTTTAATTCAAACTCCTAATTAACTTTAATAATTTAATAATTTCATTAAATTTAGTATCATTATATTAATCTTAGGATTTGGGTTTTATATTTTTATCCTCATTGTAAAATATTATTTTTAAAATTTATATACCTTAATAAAAAAATAAATATGAATACTTTTCTTGAATTTTATCTTCTCGTTCTTATGTAATATTTTAAATTTTTATTCGAATTAATTCAATATTAACTATGATTTTGGATAAATTAGGTATGATAAAAATTAATTAAATATTAAAAAATTTTGGATGACATTTGGGTCAGTCGGGTTGGCGTCCGAGGTGTGCCCGCTTTATCGCCTAAATATTGATTTGGATTTTAAAATAAAAAAATTAAAATAGAATATATATATATATATATATATATAATATATAATAATATTATTATTATATAATATATATATATATATATATATATATATATATATTAAAAAACGAGAAAAAAAAGGAAAATGAAGAAGGATAAGGATTGAGAAATCTGAAAAAGATAATTCGTGGAGAGAGAAACCGAGGGAAGAAGGAGATGAGGGCGTCGGCCGGCGCGCGAGGAAATGGCCGGCCACTGGCCGGTGAATCAACACCGAAAATGGAATTCGGACGAAGCCCACTCTGCAATTTTATCCTCCATTTTGTGATGGTGTGAATCGGAGGACGGTGCGGTGGATCGAGGGTTTGCTTGAGGAGAGAGAGAGGATTTGGGACTGCGACGGCGAAGGAATGGCTCGTTGGGGGATGGCTTGTTGGGGGTCGACTGCAGCCGCAGGGCGTTGAGGTGACGGCCGTAGCCGGTGACAGAGGCAGCGACGCTTGCGGCAGCAGGGTTCACGAGAGAAAGAGAAGGGAAGGGTTTGCGACGAGAGAGTGGTGCTAGGAGAGAGATCGGCGGTGGTGACGGCGCTGACGGGGGTGTTGCCGGGAAGGCCAGTGGTTTTAGGTCAACGCGGCAGCAGGCCGGTGTGGCGGTGTGGAGCAGCAGCGGCAGCAGTGGCTGAGCTGCGTAGAGAGAGGGAAAGCTCGGATGCGACGCTGGTAGGGGCGCGGCAGTGAGAGAAATGGTGCCGTTTGGGTATTTTGGGACATTCTTTCTTCATATCTGTAAAGTATGAGGTTCAGTCAAGTATCTGTAAACTTTCTTTTTGGTCTAATTTAATTTTTGATATATTTTGGATACTGTTTGAAATTTTTATTAACATGTATGAATTTTTATACACTTATTTAATTTATTCTGGACATGTATGTGTAGTTCATTGGATATTTTGGGAGTTATTTGATGCATGCACCGTTGATGACGGTTACGCCGGAAGAACAGCGAAGATAAAAACCAGTGGAGTGGACGGGAAGGGGAAGTCCGACAGAGGAGAAATCAGGGGAAGAGGGGAACTGTCGAGGGAGAGAGACAAAGAAAGGGAAAAGGGGAAGGGAGAAAGAGTCGTAGAGTGACAGGGACAGGGAGGAAAGAGAGAGAGTAAGTGGGAAACGGAACAATATTTCTCTGCTTCATTATATCGGTGTCAGAACACTATATAGGGAAATGGGCAATGGGGGAAACGGGAAAACCCTCCATGGGTCGTAACCAATTAAACAAACAGCAAGCAAATGACAGTAACGGAAAACGGAGAACAGAGAACGAAAAAAGAAACGGGATGTTGGGTTTGTAACATTAGGCTCGTAACATTGCCCCGTCCATCAAAAGAACCTTGTCCTCAAGGTTAGACGCGAAGATAAAATTCTAAAGCATCATGATCCAACGCAACTCAATATATCCCCGGGTCCTATTGTCATATGCATTTGTCGTAGCTCCACTTGTTACCCCGCATCTCCACCAGTACGACGCTGAAGCTGTACATGTTGCTCTTCACATATAAATGCCCTGTGAAGACATACTTTGGAGCTGCATAGCCTTCTGTGCCCATCACCCTTGTCAAGACATAAGACTGACTAGCAGAGGGGCCAAGTTTTGCTAAACCAAAGTCCGAGATTTTGGCATTGTAGGTCCCATCCAGGAGGGTGTTAGAGGTCTTGATGTCTCGGTTTATGGACTCGGCCATCGATGTGTGTAAGAAGGGAAAGCCTCGAGCAGCTCCAATTGCAATTTTAAGGCTTAAATCCCATGGTAGTGGCTGGACAGCAGAGCCCTTGCCAAACAGGAGGTTTTCCAAGCTTCCCTGCTGCATAAATTCATAAACAAGCAGCAGCTCCTTTTCTTCCCAGCAATAACCCAACAGCCTCACAAGATTAGGGTGCGAAAGCCTTTCCAAGAAATTTACCACTGACTGCCACTCTTCAATATCTTGTAGACTCTCTTGATTCAATTTCTTGATGGCAACAACCACTCTAGTAGCACTCCTAGCAGGCTGTTGCTTCTCCTCCAGCCCCCATCTTAGAGGACTGCCAGCTTTCTCAGTCCTCTGCATTGGCCCGTCACCAACTCTTCTTCTCCAGTACCACTCAAATTGTAGTTTTAGAGGACTACCAGCTTTCTCGAGCAAACATTGCAATCACCCTGAACATAATATTCAACGAAGATGAAGTTGGCATCCAGCTGCGCCATCTAATGAAGGAAGGATGCCTAACATCAAAGCCATTTAAGCCATCTGTGATATTGTTATTGGTGTGGTTATGAATAACATCCCTCAACACCCGAAGGCCTACGCTATGTGCCTTGTCAGCTAGAGATTCGAAGTTCTCAGGGGTTCCAGACCTACTGCTCAGGTGGATATCTAATATTTTTTTAGTGACCGAATCATCACTATCTAGAAGAACAACCCGCACCTTAAAACTGGCAGGCATCAAGCCTTGTCCTGGATTATAGCAATCCAAGGTTTTCTCCCAGCTCCAATCATAATTCAGAATATTAACAGAGCTCAGGTCATTAACAGCAAGTGTTCCAACAGGATTTCCACAATAGAAAACAAGTGATTTATGCAGTAGGTTCCATACCTCATCCTCTATGGAATTTACTCTGATCTTGGGCAATTTCTGCTCCTCCACCATGGATGGATAAAGCTTGGCGGGGGATGTCAATGGAGCAGTTGGGGCACCAGCATGATCAACTGTCAGTTGAGCAGACTTACTGGGAGTCTTCTGTAGGCAAGGCTCTCTCTAAACCTTCTCTTGCCCTGCCAGAACCACTTTCTAATTTTAGGAGAGGCTTCTGGTGATACCAACACTTCTGACCGTTACAAAGCCCCTCATTAATATCAACCTGGGCCAAAACAACAAAATGTTCCCAAGAAGTGTCGTCATATATTGTTGCTGTCGTCGGTCTTGCACCATTTGGAAAAGCTGCAAAAGCGATTCCTAATTTTGCTCGGCTATTATTCCAGTCATGCAAGTGACATTGTCGGCTGGATTGACTAAGAGAAGTAAGCACCATAGAAGAGCTGTCCAGGTCTTGCGAAGGTTGAACAGGAGCACGGGCACATGTTCTTCCTAGATAATCTCCTGAAATTACAACAGTGCTGAACAAGTCCCGCAAATCGCAATCTCGGAATGTGGAGCTTGGCCAAATGAAAATGAGAGGTGATGTGTGCATCGGTGGAAGCGTGAAGCATGGCTGGCGTGGGTTGAGCCTTTTGGGCGAAGCTAGTTGGGACGCAAGTCATGATCGGCGACGGGCTGGAAAGAACTGGGAAATTTGCAGACGGGTTGCGGTATCGTTCGATTCGGTTACGTGAAAGTGGGGTTCCATTGAGGGATTGTGGAATTTGAGCCCTAGTGGAAGCAGAGCCAGTGGTGCGGTCGTCCTGTGGAAGTACGGACGCCACGAAGGGAGCAATATCTGGTGGAGGTAAGGAAAGATGAAGAGCGATTGTGGTGCCTGGTGGTGAGGGTAGTTTGCTGGCTAAAGCTTGGGTTAGAGTTTGCGATTGTGGGAGTGGTGGAGTTTGAGGAGACAGTTGTGGACTTACCTTCGAAGGCTTGGTGAACAATTTAGTGGCAGGAATCCTGGGAGACTTCGATCTATTTGGTTGAAGATGACTGAATACATTTGCCTCATCAACGGAATCATGGGGTGTCGACGCTGAACCGGCCGTTTCGTTTGGCAATAAGGTCTTCCAAACCCCAATCTCGTCCCTAGTTAGCACCTTAGCATTAGGATTCCCGTTGTTGAAGCCTCCAACTGATGCTGCTAGCTTTGCTCCAGGAGCCCATCCCATGCAAGTAAGCCCTGAGTCTCTGCGGCTGAGGTCACGTTGAGTTTTTCGTAAAACCTCATCCGAAGTTTCTGATTGACTGGGAGAGGATGAAGAACCATTGCTCTCAATCGCTGGGACCCCTACCGTCGCAGAAGCAGCTACTGTTGCCGATCGAGAGTCAGATACAGATGGAATCTTCTGAGCAACGATCTGCCCTGAAGATCGAATCGAGAGGGGCACGACATCAGCAATGTAAGTAGAAGCTATTGAAGTCTGGCGTAGATGGGATAGAGCGGCTTTGTGAGTCAAGGACGAGGGCGGCCCAAATTTTTGCTCAAGATCCCTGGAGAAAAATTCCCAGGTCGAGATTTGTTGTGTTGTGCACATCCACGTATACCACTGGAGAGCATCACCGGTCAAGTAGACGGCGACGATGACTAATTTTTGTTCCGATGGAGTTCGATGTTTCCAGAAAAATTGTTCGATATGAAAGAGCCAGCTGCTAACGTTTTGGCCGGAGAAATACGAGATTTCTGTGACAGGTGAATGAAGGTGAGAAAACGGGGCTGTAATCGAAGAGGGGACTGGAAGAGGTGAGGAATGTTCAGGAGGCGAGGGATGTTGTGCGTTGTGTTGCCGTTCGATTCGAGCCAAAGCTTGACGGATTTCAGTGAGGGTTTGTCGGATTTGAGCATGAATCGAAGCATGAGCAGTGATGGCCGCTGTGTGTGGTTGGCCATTCACAACGTCCTCCTTTCTCGACTTCGAAATCCCTACGATGTGATCTTCCAGAGGAGTGCAGTGCACCGATAATCCCTCTGCCATGTCTCAATGAAAGCACCAATGATGCATCCACCGTTGATGACGGTCACGCCAGAAGAATAGCGGAGATGAAAACCAGTGGAGTGGACGGGAAGGGGAAGTCCGGCAGAGGAGAAATCAGGGGAAGAGGGGAACTGTCGAGGGAGAGAGATAGAGAAAGGGAAAAGGGGAAGGGAGAAAGAGTCGCAGAGTGACAGGGACAGGGAGGAAAGAGAGAGAGTAAGTGGGAAACGGAACAATATTTCTCTGCTTTATTATACCGGTGTCAGAACACTATTTAGGGAAATGGGCAATGGGAAAAACGGGAAAACCCTCCACGGGCCGTAACCAATTAAATAAACAGCAAGCAAATGACAGTAACGGAAAATGGAGAACAGAGAACGAGGAAAAAGAAACGGGATGTTGGGTTCGTAACATTAGGCCCGTAACATTGTTGGACTAGGTTTTATCATTTTGGAGAGTTTAATATTTTTCTAAAAGTCCGAATAATTTATTGGATACTGTATATTTTTATATTAATATATTTGTATAAAAAAATGAGCATGAAACTTTGTATAGGCCATGCAGTCACATGCACGTGTCGGGTTATGGTCACTACATTTAGATTTGAATTATTGGATTCTGACCAGCTCTCTACAGGGAGATTATTTTGTTATTTGAAAATTTCTTTCTGCCGGCAGGGAAGGCTTGGAGTAGTGACACTTTCCATTTGGATAATTTGACTTGACCTTAGAATATATTTGGACGTCCTAATATATCTGACAAGTTTGAAGAATGCACCCAAAGTCAAGGGTGGCAAAACATAGTGAGCAGCCTTATCTATGGGTACATAGTACGTGGATTTTGATCTAAGGTTACCAGGATTATGTGTAACCCTTTTTCAAACTAATCTTTAAATAATTAGAATCCATATTTGGTGCATAATTTATATTTTTATATTAATTGGTATTAGACTTTGATTTGGATATGGATTTTCGGATTTGGATTTGAGATTTGCCGATTTTTTGCCTATAATTGGGCTTGCTATATCTCGTACAAATGATTTTGATTATATATTTTGATCCGAACATTTGAAATATCTGTCGCAGTGCTGTTTCAATTTCTGTGCACGCTATTGGATCATCCGGCTATCGGATTCTATCCCAAATTACAAGCTGATCGGGCATTGAATTTGGACTTGGACTCGGACTCGGTTTTGGACTCGGATCGATATCGACTTTGGAATTGGTCTGAATCATCTCTGTTTTGGTGATATATATATTTATATATATATACGTCCCAACGAGGACTATTTTTGAAATTTGACATTTATTTGGATTTGATATTTGATTTGAATACGAGACTACCATTGGATTTTAAAATTTGGATCTTGGATTTCGGTTGAATTTGTCTTATCGATAATTTGGATTTATTTTGAAATTTGATTGGATTTTCTTCAATTTGACATTTCCTTTGATTTATTGGACCCCTTTTGATTAAATATGATACTTGTTGGGTATTAGACTCATTTTTCTGTTTTATCCCTTCAGAGTAAAAGGTTTGGATGCAGTACAGGAGTAAAGACGTGGTCGGTCAGATATTCGTCCGATTTGGTGAGTTTCAGTTTTATTATGGTTTATATTGATATTTGATATATTTTGATTATAGAATTGGTTGAGTATGGGCTTATTGTTATATTTTGGGAATAGTTTGAATATTATACTATGTTTGATTATGATTTTTGGGTCGGATTATTACCTCTCTTACGATGATTGTAGAGCAGGTCACATTTATATCACTCTGACGGTTGTTCGACGAGGTTCTGTGAGGATTTTAATTTTGTTGAGTTGTATATTTTGGTTTGTCATACCCAATTTTGGGACTTAATATTATTTGTTTAAAATTATTTGGGATTTTAAATTTTAGAAATTATAATTAATTATTTAAATTGACCTGTTTAGTCCGAGTTCGTGACATCTTATGTAATTTTTTCGTAAGATTAGTTTCTTAACAATATCTTAACCAAGAAAATAACTTTAGTGTAAAACATTCACCATATCCTAAAATTTGAACTGGTTCTTCAATGCACATTAAGTTCTCATTAATCCATAATGCTTCATACTTGATGACTTACGGAGGGTCGCAAACATATTTACAAAGTATGGAAACATGAAAAACATTGTGAATATCTCCTAAGTTTGGAAGCAGCACTATTCTACAAGCCACTTCTTCAATTCTTTTGAGAATCACAAACAATTTAATAAATATTGGTTTTAATCTTTCTTTTAATCCAAATATGGAAACTTCATTAGATAGAGATATTTTTAAAAATATACGATCTCTAATTTTAAAACTTAACTCAATCTCCCTACGGTCCACATAGCTTTTTGGTTGGGCTAAAACAATTTGAAATCAATCTTAAATTAAATAAATTTTATCCGACACCTCTTGGATCACTTTCAGTCTCAAAAGTCTTCGATTTTTAATTTCTTTCTAATTAATTGGAGAACAACATCTTTTTCCGTATAATGATTCAAAAGGTGTCATATTGATACTTGTTTAATAACTGCTATTATACGTAAGCTCACCATATTCTCTAAGATCAAAGTTATCCGCTCTAACTATTATTCTGCTTGTGGATGATATATTATGCTAAATTTTAACTTGTGCTTAGCCTTCAATGCAAAGTCTCCCAAAACTTGAATCTAAATCTTGGATCTCGATAAAACACAATCGAAATCAAAATTCTATGAAGTCTGACTACTTCATCTGTATATGATATTATTAAACAGTTTTATTACGAATTCAGACCAAATAGATTAAATAAATAAATAATTAATTATTTTTAAAATTTAAAATTATAAGTAAATTTAATAAATAATATTAAATCTTAAAATTCGAGTATGACAAGTCAAATACATAGGACCCAATAAATCTAAAATATGTACAGGATCTTATTGGATAACCGTCTGAACAATATAAATATGACATACTCTACAATTATCATAAAGGATGTAACAATTCAATCAAAATTATAATCAGATATAATATAATATCTGAACTATACCCAAAATATACCATGAGTCTAAACTCGATTAATTCTAAAATCCAATCATATCAAATACCAGTTTAAATTATAAAGAAACTAAAACTCATTAAATTGGACGAAAAGTTGATAGATCACATCTTATTTCTACAATATATCTAAACCTTCTATTCTAAAAGGATAAAATATAAACATTGGTTTAAAACTCAACAAGTATCATATTTAAATAAGACAAGTTTAATAAATCAGATGGATGATCAAATGGATAAATATCCAATCAAATAACACATTAAATCTCAAATTACTGATATAATAAATCCAATAAAAATTCAATATCCAAAATCTAATAGTGGTCTCATATTCAAACTAATATCCAAATCCAAAATAAATATTAAAATGATAAAGCGGTCATCATCGGGACATATATATATATATATAAGTGATTCAAACTAATTTCAATAAGTCAATTTTCAATCTAAGACCAAATCTAAGACTCGATCAGCTTGTAATTTGAGGCAGAATTCAATAGTCGGATAATCCAATAACATGCACAGAAGTTAAAACAATATTGCGATAGGTAGTCCAAAAGTCTGAATTAAAATATATTGTCAAAATCATTTATATGATACATACTAAGATCCATCTATGGGTAAAATTGATGAATCTTAAATTCAAATCTAAATCAAAATCCAATATAAATATATATAAAATATAAATTATATATCAAATTTGAATTTTAATTATTTAAAAGTTTGTTTAAGAAATGATTACACATATTCCTGATAACCTTAAATCATATCAAATACAAATTAGGCCAGCATACTTGGCTACCCATGTATTTTATCTCCTATGGGTAAGGTTGCTCATTATATTTTGTCACCCACAACTTTGAGTGCAATTATCAAATTTATCAGATATATTACTGTTGGGTTCTAATACCCGGGGTCTCTAAAAGAATGGACAAGGGGATGAGTACTTGACCCAAGAAGCCCAAGCTGTCCGTTTGTCCGAGACCTCATAAGGTGTACGCAGCCCGAGGACATTCCGCGATGAGCCCAAAAGCCTTTAGCGAGTCAGCAATGCAGTTAGCGACCGAGAACTTTATTATTCAGTCCGAGAACAAGCACGATATGGTATCTAGTCCGCGGACTCATCCAAAGACTGAAAAGGTCAGTAAAGGACGAGGACTCTCCCTGATGTCCGAGAATGCCAGCTCAGCTTCACAGTTGCCAAGGAACACGCAACCCATGCATCACGCCACCGCTGTGTCAGTAACAAACCCCAGAACATGCGTTGTCACCTCAAGACTGACATTCCCGACCAAGTATGGCCAATTAGCGGCGTTGGCAGCTAGCTTCTTGCACACACCAGCATGCACGATCTGATGGTCATGTCAAGCGAGTAGGTGGTCACCTCCTCAGGCACCAATGTAGCCACGTGAACATTTTTAGCAGCCCAGTTTCTCTATAAATACCCACTTAGAGCACACAAGAAAAAGGATCTTCTTCCGGACTGGCAAGTGAAAGGGCTCAAAGAAGGAAAAAAAAAAGGTGTTTCTCTGTGCTTTGTATTTTGTACACAACAAGTGAACGATAGTGAAGATCCGTTTCAGGCTTCAAGCCTCGTGGTTTTTTCTCCTCATTTTAGGGGAGGTTTTCCACGTAAAAATTCGGTCTCAATCTCTCTCTCTCTCTGACTCCAAACTTCAAACACTTGTGTTACTCCGGACCCCCGAAAACCGGGACGCAACATTGGCGCCGTCTGTGGGAAGAGGACTAAAAGTCAGCTTCTCACCCCTCCCAGATAATATCAGACCACGCTTCAACAATTTTTACACAACTGCCGGCCCCCAAAGATGATGAGCGGGGCGAGGCAAATCGTCACCGCCGAGAGGAGGAGCACTTGACAGTGTGTCTCCGTCGAGCAACGGGAGAGGAGTGGCGGCCCGGACATCTAAAGCTAGAACAAAAGTGGATAACCTTTAAAGAACCGTCCATACCCTCTGCGAGAGGGTAAACGAGCGGTCAGAGGAAGACACCAAAGCTTGTTTTGCCGAGTACTCCGGGAGCGACAGTGCCCGAGCTCCTAGTGAGTTGAGGATTACCTCAACAAGAAGAAATCTATGAGCCGGGCCCCGACGAAGAAAGGGCTCGAGAGGCTCGGGAGGCGGTCTTCGGACCCAAAACCCGGCCCGAGCCGAGGAAGGAAGGAGAAGACCCCATACACAAGGGCGGGGAGGAGAGAGAGAGGCGAGCGGCAAATGAAAACCAGGGGACCGTCCGAGCAAAACAAGCCCGAGCGGACGTTCCAAGGAGAGAGAGGCCATCCGGTCCACTCGCTCCCACCGAATCACTCACTAACATCCCGAGGCGGATCGGGGAGGAAGAATTCTGAGATGGCCCAAGGCCCCGAAGAACCCGGAAGGGGCGGCCAGTGGGAATCTTTATCATTACCATTGCTGTCACGGCCATGACACTGAGGACTGCAGGAAGCTTCAGGTAGAGATCAGGCGGCTAGTGACGGAAGGCTATCTTGACCGTTTCCTGCCACGACCTGAGCATAGCCCCAGGGCAGCGGGACACAGCCGATCACGCCACTCCAAAGGCAAGGCCAGGATGGGCTTGGAACACGCCTGACTCGTTCTTAGCAACGCCAATACTGGCAAGACTAGTACTGAATATAATTGTCAGGAGACCCAAGGAAGCAGAAAGAGGACCGCCAAGAGTGGAGCTTATGAACTAATGTAACGTGAGGATTCAAGAAGGCCCTGGAGGCCACACGGTGTAACACGTACCCATTAATGAAAACGTCCATTCGTTATATCTGTCGGGAACTGTGCTAAGACTCCCTCATTAACGATGAATTAAAAAACTCGGTTCCGTCCGAGCGGCCCAAGAGGTCGAATTAAAAAACTCGGTTTCGTCCGAGCGGCCCTAGAGGTCAAATTCAAAAACTCGGTTCCGTCCGAGCGGCCCAAGAGGCCGAATTCAAAAACTCGGTTCCGTCAGAGCGGCACGAGAGGTCGAATTCAAAAACTCGGTTCCGTCCGAGCGGCCCAAGAGGTCGAATTCAAAAACTCGGTTCCGTCCGAGCGGCCCAAGAGGTCGAATTCAAAAATTCGGTTCCGTCCGAGCAACCCGAGAGGTCGAATTCAAGAACTCGGTTCCGTCCCAGCAATCGTAAGGGCCAAAGCCTCAACAAGCATGACGAAAAAAGAAAAAGGAAGCACGACGAGATATCGCCAAAGACTTAAGTATTATTTCATCAAACAATACATGTACATTGTGTAAAAAAAAAATGATACATATGCATATCCTAAGACGCTGGGGGCTGGCTCCCCGAGAACTCCGCCCTTGAGGCTGGTCTTCGTGAAGCTCAGGGGGCCCCGCCAGATCCGAAGGCCCTGACGGCCCTGGAGAAAGAGGATAGCGGGGCGGCCCTGGCTGAGAGGAGCTGGGGAAAGGCCTCTCGGAAATCCTGTATAAATCTTCCGCCGTTAAAGCATTGGCATTCCGGGCATCAAGTACAACAGTGGGGAACCGCAGATTAATCGGTCGCAACACTCGGCGGCACATATGGACGCCGTCCCAGTATCTTCTCTCCAATAAAGGTGCAAGGTCCGCGGGTGATATGGACGCCCTCAGCCTCTCGTCCTGACGGTACAGCCTGTCCTGGAGCAGTGACTGCTGAGCCCGCTGAAGCTTCACAGTGTCCTCTAACGAGGCTATCTTACTTCTAGCCTCAGCTAGCTCCGTCTCTGCCCTTTGGGCCGCCTCACTAGCAGTCTTCAGGGCCTCCATTTGGGAGAAACCCTGGGCTACCCCACCAATTATCGCGTCAATCTTCCCAACTACGTCTCGAAGCTACATCAAAGGGCAAAAACTATTAGGACAGGAGAAGGGAAAGCAAGAGACCAGGACATTCAAAGGAAAAATGAAAGTACACAGGAAACGAGGAAGTCGCCACTCACAAAAAGCCTCCCGGTGGTCTCGGGAGCTCGGGTCTCCAGGACAGGCGCCGCAGAAATCTCAACCCCTACCTCAGGCAATGAGGCGCTACCATCAGGGGTAACGGCTGGGGGCTCGACAGCTATAGACGGCGCCTCGGAGGCATAGGGATCTTGGGCACCCCAGATTTTTTCATCGTAAGACTCCTCCCGAACCTCACCAGAATCAACTTGGACTACGGCAGGATGCTCAGAAGGATCGGAGGACTTCAGGTTAGCCACAAACTCCTCGACCTCCACTGCCTCTCGGACGGTTTCAGCCGTCGCTTCCCTCTCTGCGCCCGCAGAAGAGTTCCCACCTACCATGTCCTCGGAAGGTTGATCTATCATGTCCGAGACCCCACAGGGCAAATCAGCGGGAACTACGGGAACAGAATCATCACTAAGGGGCTGAACGCCCGAGATCTCCGTAGTCGGCAAAATTGTCCCCAGGGACCAATGGGAGGACCGAGATGTGGAGGCGGGGCAAGACCTTCCGTCCCGAGGGACTTTGGCGGAGTAACGGTCCTCGACCTCTTGGAGAGAGGGGCAATCACATCGTCGTCTCCCAAATCATCAACAACGACGTCAAAAGTATCATCATCGTCGTCATCGGAAGGAGGATACTCGACGAGGGCGGCTGGGCGCTCTAAGCTCTCGGCCGTAGGGCTCCTTTCCGGGCGACCGGCCGGACTTCCTATTCTCAATGGCTGCGTCCTCCCCCTCGATCTCTTTTTCTTGGACTTCTCGGGCGGAGCTGCAGCAGGGGTCTCGACCTGTGATTCCCACTTGGCCACTTCAAAGTTTTCAGGCGACAACCAGACGTTGCGTTTATTTAGATGGAAGCCCCCAAGATTGGCAAGCACCAAGTCCGTGAACTCCTTCGCGATTTCCCTCTCCTCTATCGAAGGATCAGAACACCACCGGGCCGACCACTTTCCCCGGCCGGAGGATGGCCCGGTGCTCGTGAACTCAGGAAGAAATACTTATCATTCCACCGCTTGGTAGAGTCGGGGTTGCCCCATCATCGAGAAAAATCCGGACGAGTCATCGTGATCCAATCGAGGTTATGCGTGAAGCGAAACATAACCTTAACGGTGGTGACACTCAAGAGCTTCTCGCGGCATCGGAAGAAAACACACAAGACTAAATACCTTATCGCATTGGTGAAGTCCTTGCCCTCGTGGTCTCGTAAAGCTCTGCTGCAGGCGGGAACCGCAACCCGCCTTTGAGGTGGACTTCGTAAACGGTGATGAAGCCATCTGGAGGGCGCAGTGCCCTGTCCTGCGCCCCTGGAATCAGCATGGCCGTAGATTCCGAAATCTTATATTGAGCCCGGATCTCCGAGAGCCTATCAAGCGTCATCGTAGAAATGATATCTCTCACTCCGGGCGCCATCGATGTCGGAAAGTGAAGGCGGAAAAGCACAAGAAAATTTCAGTAGGAAAGCAACACTAAAAGAAGAAGACGAAAGGGAAACGGGTAGAAGTGGTTCTGTGAGGAAAAAAAGGCCATTTATAGGTTTGAAAATTTGAAAGGGCGCCATCATTGCCCCTGCCATCGTCGCTGGCCATTTAACAATGAGGCATGATGACCTTTGCCTTCCCAGGTGTACGCACTCGATCACACATTTAATGCTCTGCAGAAGCCCAAAACGGCGGCGCTACGAATCCTCGGACTCAGAGAAGTTCTCGGACATCACAGCTTCAGATTTCGGTTGACCATAAACCCGAGGACACAAGTTGTCTCGGACGGGTTTTAGAATTAAGCCTCCAAGCGTCATCACTCCTCGGACGATTAGTATGCGCGCGACAGGACTCTCATGGGAAAAGCCATCTTGAAGGATGGTGATATTACGAGGACATGCCAAACGGTCGCGGATCTCGAACCCTTTGGCATGGGGGGCTAGTGTTGGGTTCCAATACCCGGGGTCCCTAAAAGAATGGGTAAGGGGACGAGTACTTGACCCAAGAAGCCCAAGCTGTCAGTTTGTCCGAGACCTCATAAGGTGTACGCAGCCCGAGGACATTCCGCGATGAGCCCAAAAGCCTTTAGCGAGTCAGCAATGCAGTTAGCGACCGAGAACTTTCTTATTCAGTCCGAGAACAAGCACGATATGGTATCTAGTCCGCGGACTCATCCAAAGACTGAAAAGGTCAGTAAAGGACGAGGACTCTCCCCGATGTCCGAGAATGCCAGCTCAGCTTCACAGTTACCAAGGAACACGCAACCCATGCATCACGCCACCGCCGTAGTCAGTAACAAACCCCAGAACATGCCTCGTCACTTCAAGACTGACATTCCTGACCATGTATGGCCAATTAGCGGCGTTGGCAGCTAGCTTCTTGCACACGCCAGCATGCCTGATACAGCATGGTCATGTCAGCAGAGTAGGTGGTCAGCCTCCTTGTAGGCACCAACAGCCACGTGGACATTTTCAGCAGTCAGATTTCTCTATAAATACCCACTTAGAGCACACAAGAAAAGGATCTTCTTCCGGACTGGCAAGTGAAAGGGCTCAAAGAAGGAAAAAAAAGGTGTTTATCTGTGCTTTGTATTTTGTACACAACAAGTGAACGATAGTGAAGATCCGTTTCAGGCTTCGAGCCTCGTGGTTTTTTCCTCCTCATTTTAGGGGAGGTTTTCCATGTAAAAATCCGGTCTCAATCTCTCTCTCTCTCTGACTCCAAACTTCAAACACTTGTGTTGCTCCGGACTCCCGAAAATCGAGACGCAACAATTATGATATTTGAATATATTATAAAGTCAAATCAAATTATCCAAATATGAAGGATCATTATTCTAAACCTTTCCTATTGGTGGAAAGGAATTTTCAAATAATAAATTTCTTTTTTGGGAGGCTAGAATATCTAATATCTAAATCCAAATGTAGTATTCACAACCCAATATAGGCATGTGAAAATGTACAACCCATACAAGTTTCAAGCACATTTTCGTATATACATATTGATATAAATATATATAATGTCCAATAAAATATTTAGGATTTAAAAAAAAAATATTAAGCCCTCTAAAATCATAAAACATGTACCAGAATCTCCAAATCAGCCAATAAGCCATACATGCATATTTAGAATAAATAAATCGGGTATATAAAAATATATGTATGTTAGTAAAAATTTTAAATAGTATCTAAAATATATTAGATATTAAATGAAACCAAGAAAAAGGGTTACAAATACTTGCATTGACCTTATACTCTACATATTTGAAGAAAGGATATTCTAAAATATCCGAATCGGATATTGTTCTCTCTTGCTGACGTGAAGCCCATGCTCATAAGTTGTTTTAACGCATATCAGGCATCACCCATGTTTATACCACTATAATGCAATACTAATTCCTAATCCGAGCTCATAATTAAACTCAATAATTTAAGAATTTATTTAAATTCAGTATCATTATATTAATATTAGAGTTTGGATCTTATAATAAGATGTCTAGCTATTAGACATATTTAAATTATTGTTTTGATCCTAAAATCATAACAGGTAAAGAGGTAAGTATTAGTGAGGGCCCATATTATTTCATGGCAATCACTTTGACAATCCTTAATTTTTTGCATTTTATTAACCCATTAATATAATCAATTGAATCATCACTCTACTCGTAAAGTAAGTCTCTTTCTCATTTAATTATTAACTATATTACCATTTTTTATAACTTCTAAGAATTCAAACCACCCAATAGTCGCTTGGTTAGCACTAAATCTTCTAATAAACTAAAACCCCAAATTTGATATTCTCAAATTTCTCAATGTCCACACACTTTGCCTTTAACCTATCCATAATAAATCTCTATGTCACTAACATGTTTAATAATATAAAGAAGTTATGTATGAGATATGGTCCTTGATTATAAATATATTTCTAAAGATTGCATAGCTTAGTAATGTGCATTGACTGAAAAGTGAAATAAATCTCTGGGCTGTAATGAAGCATGCATCATACTTTGGCTTACATGCTAGGGTTTATATGGGGGACTAAGGGGAGCACAGTCTCTTGACAATAGTGCTACCATCTGAGCAATGTTAAACTATTTATTTATTGAATATTATTTTGGTAAAAGATTATTTATCATAAAATCAAAGGGATGAACACAAAGACCAATGGTATATGCCAATCATTTGTTCATACTTCCACTGGGTCTATGTTAATAACAACAGTAATCATTTCTTCAATTTGATTTATCTGATTTACGATTTTTTTGAACACTCAACACAAGCTCCTAATAATAGTGCTCACATCTTGACAATGATTGTGAGGAAAGCTATTTATTTGTTGGCTATTACTCTAATAAAAGATTGTTTATCATAAAACCGAAGGGATCAATACCTAGATTGACCATATACCCCAAACATCTAAATCATACATTTAGTGGGCCGAGTTTGGTGTTTTATCCCATCTCATCAAGCAATAATTAAAAAAAATGTTAAATTTTGAGAGCAAATTGATAAAATTGAAACATTATACTACAATAAAAAAGTTTTTTTTTTAAAAAAAAATAGATTTTTTTGATGATTAACCTTGTAAAATATGGAGAAGAATACAGTGTAATATTACTTTTCTTTCTTTGCTTTGGAATCAATGAACAAGAGTATTCTCTAAATTTAAGTAGAAAGTATGAAAAATTAGAAGAAAAGCCTAAATAAGTCTATAAATTATTAGAAAAAAATCATGAAAAAAAATATTTGACATTAATCAATTGTTTCCTTTTTGTGAGTCACTTTTTGAGCCATGCATAAATCACATATAAAAAAATAAGAAAAAAAATATGCTTATTGAAAAAAGATTGATTATTTCTTTCCTTGATTTATAAAATAAGATAACTTATGACAACATCAACCAAGCAAACATCACTAATTTGTCCATTCGGCTTTTCAAATTTCTTAACTCGTCATGCAGCTTTCACTAAATACAAGCATGAGCCCCACTAATTATCTCATCGTGATCAATTCAACTGCCTTTGAAGTTTTGCCTTATGAGTTGAGTCATCAATCTATTCATAGGGTATGCCTTCTTTTCACTTAGTCATTAATTGAATCATTGTTTTCTCTCCAATCTTTATAAAAAAAAACCATCCAATAATCCCTCAATCAATATCAAATATTCTAATAAAATTGAAAATTTTAAGGTCAATATTATCAAATTTCATAATATCGACAAGATTTATTTTTAATATATTTATAAAAAGTATCTATTTTACTGATATGTTTGATGATGTGAAGAAATTAAAGCATGGGATCTGTTCCTTAATTGTTAATATAGTTCTAAGAATCGTGTAACATATCGAAAATAATGTTAAATTTTATCTGTTATTGAGAATATAATATGTTTAATTATATATTTTTAGAATGTTATTGAGAAGTTATATTATTATTAATAAATTAAGTATGTCACTTCAAGTTTTAAACAAAGCAAACATAATTTATTGTGATCGTAAATCTAATGCCTTTGAGGGCTCAATCATTCTTACAATTTAGTTGTTTTTGAGGTTTCAGTCCAAGGATTAATGGCTTAGTAAATTGGCAGGCAATAACGATACGTTTGATTATTGAAATGAAATAAGGTGAAAATAGAATAATTATTTCAGAAAATAGAATAAGATGAAAATAGAGTTAAAATTATTATTCTCATATTTGGTTATTAAAATAAAATAATATAAAATTTATTATTTTATTATTTAATTTATAGAATAGTATAAGAATAAAAATAATTATAATAATAATAATGATAATAGTAATAATAACAACAACAATATGATAATAGTAATAATAATAATACAAAATAATAATAATATATAATAATGATAATAGTAATAATAATAATACAAAATAATAATAATAATATATAATAAATATAATAATAATATATAATAATAATAATAATAATAATAATAATAATAATAATAATAATAGTAGTAGTAACAACAATATGTAAAAATAATAATTTTTAAAAATTTTTATTTTTAGTTAAATTTATAATTAAATAAAAAAATATTTATTTTTAAAAAATAAAAATTTTATTTATTTTTTATATTTTTTCAATCAAACGTGCCATAACTGCATGAGAAGTGAAGAGGGATAATTTGCGTCATTTTGGCACAATTGCGCAGTGTAGGGTAGATTTAACTTTCCGTACCAAATCAGTTTCTCTCTCTCTCCGCTGACATTTCGGCATAGTTTATTTCAGATTCAGCGTTCAATTTGAAGCCGCGAATCTGCCCGTATTCAATCCAGAATCCTGCCTTTCAAATTGCGTCCATTTATGCCATGCACGTATGTATATCCTGAACTCACTAATCTCAGATCTGGCCGAGGTAAGCTTACGTGTCTTTCCGAGTATAAATTCAACTCCTTCAATTATTGAATTTCCATTCTGCTTTGTACAAATTTGTAAATTTCTCCTATTTTGTTATGTTCATGCATTGAAACCATTTCTTAAACGTGCCTTTCTATGATTCTACCGTTGTTGGCACTAATTATGAAGTTTCTGGAAATGGTTTTTTCTTGGTTGATTGGCCACTTGTTTGTGTTGAAATAAAACCTGTTTTCTGACCGCCTTTAGAATTGGGTCTCGAGAGAAGTATGAATTCGGGAGTGGAGATGGGTCAATCACCATGTCATGAAGCTGTGATTTCGTTGAATTATTTTGATTATTGTTTTGATTGATTCGTAACTTGGTTTATGGCCGTGCGCTGAAGTATAATTTCTTCTCTTTGGCCTTCTTTAGAATTGGGTTGCTGAAAAGTATTGGATTCACTCTGATCCATCAGATTCTTCCAAGTTTACTGAGAGTTGGATTCCCAGATAATGTTATCTATTCAAAAGTGGACATGCACTTGGTCACTAACTGCCATAGTTGCTTCAGTTGTAGTGTTGGTGTCTGTGGTTCATCTCTTCTTGTTTCCTCTGACGCCAACACTTGATTATCTGGGCATACGGCAAATACAAACATCATGTCCCTCGACAAATGACACGTTCAGAAAGGACAATGCAGTGGTTTTTCCCCCGGGTCTTGACTTTGGTCATCGATTTCCAGCTGATTCATACAAGGCAGTAGTTTACCGAGGTGCTCCTTGGAAGGCTGAGATTGGGCAGTGGTTTTCTGGTTGTGATTCAATTGTTAAAGAAGTTGACATTGTTGAGGTATTTGATAATTTGATTTCGATCTATTGTTAGTCGTATGTATGCTATACGTAAAATAATCTGTTATTCATTTAATTCATTGCATCTCTGTTGAGAATGAGAATAAAAGGAAGAGTTGTTTCCACTCTTAATGAAGAAAGGTCTCATGAAAATTGTTTTATCAATATGCCAGAGGCGGCACTCTATTTGCTCCAAGACTCATCCATCTGAAACTTTATACATTAAAGTCATTGATGTTAGTCCATTTTCTGAGTTGTCTTTTGCTGATGATTCTGTCCACAGAAAATTAGCGGAAAGGCCTGTATAAATGATTGCAGTGGTCAAGGGGTTTGCAATCATGAATTGGGTCAGTGCCGATGTTTTCATGGATTCAGTGGTTAGTATTCTTTTTCTCCAAGGTTTCTTATTCCTAACTACCTTGTATTATAAGAGGAGCAGAGAATAAAGCAGCTTTTATTTATTTATATATTTTTTTGGGTGGCGGGAGAATTAGCAAGATTAGAGGAGCTTACTTATGTCAATTGGAAAAATGTATCCAGCAGAGGCTTGACCATCTGCATTTCTTCAATTTGATTGACTTCTAAAGGATTACTGAGATAAACATAGTTGTTAAGCATGCCAAAACATGGCAATATGCTAATACTGTACGGGGGTATACAATCTGGGTTATTTGGATCCACTTCTATCATAGAAAATGATTCCACGGATAAAAACGATTTATACTCCCGAATCATGAAAGTTAGCCTTGGTGTAATAGTATAGTTATTGTCGTATGACCTAGTGTGACGAGTATTATGGAAACGTCTTTTATATATAATGTAATATAATAGACCCAAAGTAGTCTAATCCTTCTCTGGACACATGTATAACAAGACATCTGATTATATGGCTACCCTTTTTTACTCCAAAATCTTGGCTATGCTCCTAATTTGTGTCAACTGCCTATGACACAGGAGAAGGATGCTCTGAGAAACAGCACCTGGACTGCAACTACCCAGCATCTCCTGAGCTACCACATGGGCGATGGGTTGTCTCGATTTGCCCGGCTTATTGCGATACAACTAGAGCAATGTGCTTTTGTGGAGAAGGCACAAAGTATCCAAATCGCCCCGCAGCTGAGGCATGCGGATTCAAAACAAAGTAAACAAAATTGCTATACTGATTGTTGACCTCTTATTTTCTCTTCACCTAGAAGAATGTTCAATTTCTAAATTCCTGGCATCTTCTTTAGGTTACCATCTGAGCCTGGTGCTCCCAAATTGACTGACTGGGGGAAACCTGACCTGGAAATATTTACAACAAACAGTAGCCAACCAGGATGGTGTAATGTGGACCCCCAAGAAGCCTATGCCAAAAAGGTGCAGTTTAAAGAGGAATGTGACTGTAAATATGATGGTCTGATGGGGCAGTTTTGTGAAACTTCTGTGCAATCCTCCTGCATTAATCAGTGCTCAGGTCATGGGCATTGCCGCGGTGGATTTTGTGAGGTAAGGGGCTTGTTTATCTGTATCCATCTTGTTTTTGGAGTTGAACGTATGTTCTAAATTCAAAAAAACCATAATTAGCAGAGGTGGTTACTTCGATTAATGATAATCTGATACAAAAGGATGGTACAAATTTGCAATGTGTTGTTCCTAGACTTTTGTGAAAAAGCATCATTTCGGAGCATAGTACTATATTTAAGACAGTTCCTTGGAACAAAATGAGTCTAGGCCTTGGGACAACGGTAGGATTCCTCTGTTGTAACCAAGGAATCTTGGATTTAAACCATGTAAATAGTCTATTTGTAATGCTATGAGTAAAGCTGCATATATCTAACCCTTTTTAAACCCCATGATATGGAGCCTTGTATACTAAGCCATCCTTTTTTGTTGTGAAAAAAAAATGTTAACCGCACATCTGCTAGAGAACAAGGATATAATCTCGGTGCTAATGTGCTATGTGGGAATTCATATCTGACTACTTCTTTGAGATGGTACATGGTAAGATTCAATGACAGTATTCTTCACTAAAGAGATGGACCTTCAGTTTCTCCCTATGTGGGCAGGATGATAACATGTAATTTCAATTTGAGCAGTGCTGCCATTTTTCCATCTGCTGCCCTCCTGTTTTTCTCTTTATTTGTTGGGGGGGGGAGGGGTTGAGGCAGCTGAGCTAACCACAATCCTTCTGCTTCTTTTTATACTCAATCATCATGAATTCAAATAATGCATTTGAGACACATTTCTGAGAAGAGGAAATTAAAATCACCTCTGGAAGTGGAGATGAGCAGATGATCAGGGCTAGGTTTAGAAATGAAGGACAAAATCTTGTATGAACTGTCAGCATAAGCATAGATGAACAGACAAATCGTGTCAGAGAAAATGAAATGAAATTTCCTGTGTATTGAAAAGAAAATTTTGCTCAAATTCTACATTCCACACATTTGAGATTTAAGCTGGTCAGTTGTTGCTAACATTTGACTGGCTTGAAGTCAGCAACCTATTAGAAGCTTCTTTGGTGGCTTGCGTTTCTTTTGTTGTCATTCAACTTTCTTTTCTCTTTTTATCCCTTTCATATTACATTTTTTGTACCGTGATTAGAATATACCAACTTTCATAATTCAAATTACGCTTTTTTGTAAGACTAACTGACTTTCTCATAAATTAAGGTCTCGTTCAAATTCACATTTATCGCTGTTGATTTTACTCCTATTTAAGTTGCCTTTTTGTGTCCACAATTGCAAGCTAGATATGTTTAGCAATGCCTACTCAGACTTTCCACTTACAGATGGATTTTGTTGTCAGTGTAATGGTGGCTGGTACGGAGTAGATTGCAGCATCCCTTCTGTTTTCTCTTCAGTAAGAGCATGGCCTCGCTGGTTACTTCCTGCTCAGGTGAATGTTCCCAATAACTCCCATTTTGCAGATAATCTTGTCGGTCTTGATGCTGCAGTTAAAAAGAGAAGGCCCCTGATATATGTTTATGATTTGCCTCCACAATTTAACAGCCTTCTCCTTGAGGTAAGAATGGCCATCATGTTTTGTGGGACACTCTGGAAATGTACAATTTCTTATTAGCTTATCCGATTTTCATTATGGCAGGGACGGCATTTCAAATTTGAGTGTGTCAACAGGCTCTATGATCACCGAAATGCCACATTTTGGACAGAGCAGCTGTATGGTGCTCAGGTGTTGTGCATACAGATATATTGATTTATTTTCCTTTGTAACCATGGATGAAAATAACCAGCATTTGGAGGCCCAATACCGATACTCTCTGATATTAGGAATTGCAATGGACTGGCCATTTTTTCCTTCACTTTGTTTTTGAAAATTTTAGTTCACACGTTTTAAATATGCCTAATCTTTCTAAGAAGACTAGATCTAAATGTTTTTTAAAGATATTAA
The DNA here is from genome assembly GCA_033239525.1 of Nepenthes gracilis. Classification (NCBI taxonomy): domain Eukaryota; kingdom Viridiplantae; phylum Streptophyta; class Magnoliopsida; order Caryophyllales; family Nepenthaceae; genus Nepenthes; species Nepenthes gracilis. The sequence continues at coordinate 13,055,779 of BSYO01000019.1, read as the reverse complement.
ACATAGATTAAAATTTTGGGGTATTTTCAATAGTATAGAAGGATACCAAGTTTAATATTGATATAATTAATTGAACCCCTCAAATAAATAAATGGATGATTAGAAATAGAAAAATTTTAAGTATAGCTCATTTTAGATGTGGTCACAAGAATTTATTTAATTTTGTCGTGATGTCCAATCCCTATATATTTTGCCTAATATAGTCAATAGTGACATGCTTGCAACTGATATTTATACCGATACTAATATTTTCATCCACGGTTGTAACTAAAAAAAGGTTTCTATAAATTCATGCTATATTTCTATGCTACTTATTTACAGATGGCACTCTATGAAAGTCTTTTGGCTAGTCCACATCGAACATTAAATGGTGAAGAAGCAGATTTCTTTTTTGTCCCTGTTCTTGATTCATGTATCATTACTCGGGCCGATGATGCACCACACCTAAGTATGCAGGTATATATTTGATATATTATTACATTTGTTATTATGTCATTTTTTAATAATTATTCTAAATAATTGTCTATGCTAAAGAAATGCATATTTGAAACAGCTGTGTCTGGTTGCACGTTTGATTCTTTGAGTTATTTGGTGGTTTGATTATGCAGTTTGTTGTGCCATTTGATAAATAACTATGCATTGGGGAGAATTAACTTCAAATTTACTCTTGGATAAAACTTATTTTGGGTCCTATTTAGAAATTTGAAAAGGGAGAAGGAAAGTTATGAGAAAACATGAAAATTATAACTAATATTTCTTCAAAATTTCCTCCATTTTTCTTATTTTCATCAGTATTTTCAGGACTCCATAGAAAAAAAAGCTTTCTATCTTGTAGCGTTCATATGCATATTTTTTTCATTTTGTCTAGTACCTTCATGTGCATAATACATTGACATATAAATTAAAGATTTCTCTGAGTTATACCGTATAAAATTTTAAATGCTTGAAAAATGACAAAATCTTTTTCTAAGTAATGAATAATCCCTGTCCTAACTTTGTGGGTTTACACTAAACTCTGGATCTATGGCCTCACCTCAAAATAGCAATTCATGATAATATGTATTTCAAATTATTTAAAAAAATTAATTTTCTAGTCTTTCTAAGCCATTCACCATTGCAGTTGCCATGCATGTTACGATATGTCCAAGACAAGCTGCGACCACAATTTACAACTATGTATATACATTCTACTAAGAGTTTATTTTTTGTCCACGTGAGTTCTTCCGAGTTTGCAGGCACTGTTTCTCTGTGTCCACTCTCTCTTCTGTGCCCCATTATTGTTATCCAAGAGAAATGTTTCAAGACACCCTTTAGCTACCCATGGGACATCCGGGTGACGCAATGCCATCCAACCATTTATTGTTGTGTTATTGGTGTAAATGAATGCATAAAATTTCATGTTCTCGAGAGTGTTCTAAAGGTCAATAAAAGGTGTCCTCTAACACCGCCCTATAATCCATATCTCCTGAAAAACCTATTTCTCTTACAAAACACAGGATCATCAAGGATTAAGAAGTTCTCTTACTTTGGAGTTCTATAAGAAGGCATATGATCACATCGTAGAGCAATATCCTTACTGGAACCGCTCAGCAGGAAATGACCACATTTGGGTATGATGTGGATAAGCTCCTCTTTCCCTATTATGAAGGGAATAGCAGAATTTTGTTTTTTTTTTTTTTTTCAAGCTGTGTTAAGTTATTATATGCTAATTATCTATGTTTTTCTACCTGAAGGCAGTTTTTTTCATGGGACGAAGGTGCTTGTTATGCCCCTAAGGAGATATGGAATAGCATGATGTTAGTCCATTGGGGTAACACAAATTCAAGGCATAACCATTCAACAACCGCCTACTGGGCGGACAACTGGGATGGCATTTTGCCTGAGAGAAGAGGCAGTCACCCCTGTTTTGATCCCAGAAAAGATCTTGTTCTTCCGGCTTGGAAACAACCAAATTTGGATTCCTTGAGGTCTAAATTTTGGGCTAGGTACACATCTCATTGAATTATCTACAAAAGCCGCTAGTCTTTGTTTGCCATACATGAGATTCATGGAAATCTTTCTATTCCTAGGACTGCAATTCTTCGGAATGAAAAAAACCCATGCCAACATGCTCTAGAGGAGATTTAGTGGGTCACCTTCCGAGTCTCTAAGCAAAATTTCAAAGTTACCCATATAAGTACCATTAGGACATATAGCTAACTCGTACGGGATTAAGCATATGTCTGTTCAATCCCAAGTTATATATTGCTTCATATCTATGGATACGTCGTTTCAACATCAATGAAATATGTCTAAAATAGCATTACAAAATATATCACACACAAAGACAAAAAAGTCAAGTGTGTGGGGCACACGAAAAATATATATATAGGCAAAGATTCCTTGTTGGTTTGGCATGTGTTACCAGGGTTGTAATTCTGTAAATTTATAGGGGTAAATTTGGTATGTGAAATCATCAATCCCCTTGGAAAGGGAGTTGGTGAAATACCATCGCTCCTGAGTTTTTGATTCCACATCCACGTGGTTTTTGAGAGTGTGATTTTGACAATTCTCCATAGTGCCCAAAAATTTGATGCAAATCTCATATCCTCTCCTCGAAAATCTCCTGTCCTGAATGACCTATTGGTGTTTTTTTTTTTTTTTTTTTAAATATCTGCTTCTATATCAAGTGAAATCCTAATTGCTTTGTTTTGCAGGCCTCTTGACCAGAGAGAGAAACTATTTTACTTCAATGGAAATCTTGGGTCTGCCTATGCAAATGGAAGACCAGAAGCTACGTAAGTTTCAAAGCTTGGAGCCATATTTAGATCAATATATTGAATTTAAACTTTTTTGACAAATGCAACATCAATTCCCCAGAAATGTGTAGGTGACACTCTAAGTGGCGTCCATCTATCAATCTATTCTTGTGGGTCCGTGAATATCAATGAATAGATGAGATTCCATGTCATTCGAAGATGTTGTTAATGCCCCTGAGATGAGAGATCTCATTCTACTTTTAACCTTGCAATAGAATGGTAGGGCTAAAGATGATAAGATCGATATTGGTCGCAGTAATATCGTTATCGGACATATCAAATCATACGTATCAGTATCACATATATCAGATAGAAAAAAACTTCTAAAAAATCATAAGCTGACAAGGCCTAATATGTTAACATGTCATTATATTGTCGCAGTATCACTAATAGAGAAATATATTGGTTGATATGTATCGTATTTGTCAATATTTACATCAATGATAGGAGTGATGGGTGGCTCATCAGCTCTTTATTCAGGTATAGTATGGGTATCCGGCAAAAACTAGCAAAGGAGTTCGGTTCAAGCCCTGACAAGGATGGAAAGCTTGGCAAGCAACACCAAGATGATGTGTTTGTGACTCCATTGCGATCTGAGAATTACCATGAAGATCTGGCTACTTCTCTTTTCTGTGGGGTATTGCCTGGAGATGGCTGGAGTGGTAGAATGGAAGATAGCATTCTCCAAGGTTGCATTCCTGTCATCATTCAGGTATCGCATATTTGTCATCAACTGTTCCCTGCTGACGAAATTCTCACCATTATAAGTATGGGAAGCCTCTAACAGTTCTCTGCAGCCTTACAGTCATTATAAAAATTACTAAATGGCAATTTTGGGGCCTCTTGCAAACACTGAAAGCTGATGGGGAAGAGATTTAGTGTTCTATTCCATTTTTTTTTTTAGTTATTTTTTTGTTTCTAATTCCTCCTATTTTTTTCTTTGCAGAAGCTATTTTATTAATTGACATGGGCTTTATTGATAGTCTAATGCCTATTTTTCTAGTACTAATGATATCATTACTTAATTTTGGTATCCAACCTTCTGGTCTGTTTTAATTTGTCCATTTTTCACTCATCGTGCCATTTTGTGTTTGTTTTTGGTGCATAGGATGGCATCTTCTTGCCATATGAGAATGTGCTCAACTATGAAAGCTTTGCTGTTCGAATTCAGGAAGATGAAATTCCAAACTTAATAGAGATTCTCAAGGTATTGTTTTCTTGTGTTATGCTATTTCTTATGCAATATCATTAGGGCCTTAATTTAATACTTGTTTGCCATGGATGAAAATATGGTATTGGTTGCGATCATATTTATATTAAACAATGTGTATTGACATTAGATATATTAAAAAGAAAAAAATTTCTGAAAATTGTAAGGAATAGGGCCATATTAACTAATATATTAGCTATATTAGTCAATATATTGGCTAAATATCGTTGTTATTGGCTAACACATCTGCCGTGTTGATCGATATATCGCAATATATTCTCGATATAAAAACATATCCTGATATTTTGTAGTATCGTAAAATATTGGTGTCCGATGGACCGATATCGATATATATCAGTCGATATTTGCATCAATGTTGTTTGCTGTTTTTTCATTCCTATGTGAATTAGGGATTCAATGAGACCGAAAGAGAATTCAAATTGGCCAATGTACAGAAGATCTGGCAGCGGTTTTTTTATCGTGATTCAATCTTATTAGAGGCTGAGAGACAGAAATCGATCTTTGGGTATGTTGGTGATTGGGCTACAGAGCTATTGAAACTGGCCGAAGATGATGCCTTTGCCACATTTATACAGGTATTTTTTTTCTTCACATTATGGTAAATGTCTTGGTCATTTGTAATGACAGTAGATATCAGCAGCCGTAAGTTTGCCTTTTTATTTTGCGCTCCTATCAAAAGTCTAGGTAAGAAGGCTTAGTGTCCGTTATGGATTAAAACATCAGAATTGGTATTGATGGCAACCATATCGGGCAATATGTACTTGTTTCAAATGTATCGGATGCAAAAAAAATTTGTGACCAAATTGAAATTAAGTTGTATAACAAAATTTGAGCTTATTTAATCATATTATACATACGTGAAGTATTTTAGCTATCTTTGTTCAATGAAATTAACACCTTAAGAGCAAATAATACGCTAGTAAGTAACAAAATAATAAAAGTAATCAGAAATAAAGTTAATACACGTAATAACGTCGTGGTAAATATTGATGAGGAATTGCAACTATACATTACGACATGAGTTAGATTTAAAGAAAGGAAACAAATTTGAGTGATTTGGCCAATATATTATTCGTATGAAGTCATATCATGATATTTTCGTAGCATCGGAAATATTTATTACAGAGGTTTATACCAATATTTTGTTCCATGGTGTACGTGGACCCTTCGTTCCATGGTGTAGAATGGCCATTTCCATGATTTGAGCCCACAACCTCCGCACAACAAAAAGATGAACCTTACCGATTCCAAAATATTCACCCTCTTAAAGCAATCATAGGCATTTGCTAACACAAAGATATTAGTTAAAAATGCTGAACATGATACAGAATATGAATTATCTGATTCCTTGACTTGTCGAGCTGACCGTTTGTTCCTGCCTGCACAGGTCTTGCACTACAAACTACACAATGACCCCTGGAGGAGACTCCATGGTCATTGGAAAACGGAGTTCGGTTTACCTGAAGAATGCTTGATAAGAAGATGATGAAGATTTCTTAACTTGTGAAGGAAACTAGTCCAAAGAGAACCCTAGAAGGCAAACATGGGGCACACCACAACTGCTATTTGAGTTTCGAGATTTGATTATACACGGAACCCAATAACTCGATGTGAAGCGGCATTATTTGGCTAGGAATTGTCTCATAGCCCAAGTTCTCATATATACAAATCATGGCATCGGTCAATCGTACCGGCATGCATATGCTGTCCATGAAGGTTGTTTTTTCTTTCTTTTTGTTTATTGTGGAATTGTCCATAGTAATTAGATTTTTCCCTGATTGAGAAACTAAAAGGAGATAAATACAACACATCTCATTATTGATAATCTGTTCTTATGAGAAAATTTAATACATGTTAGATTTAATTTTAATATTGAGCTTTGCTGTTGAAATTGAATTTTTTCCCCTTTCTTGGAGAAGTAGAGTTGATGGTTTTAGAAAGAAAATTGCTTGTGGGAAACCCTTTTGATAGCCTTTAGGATAGAGCATTGGGTGATATGTCAAACAGCTGTTAATCTATTTTTATGTGAGTTTGTTAGTATGAACGGTATGATTTAAGACATGTTAGATTTTTTAATATGTGATTGAGTAGCTGAAAATCAAACATTGAGCTTGGCTAGTTCAAAAAATTGAACTTTGCTGGTTGAAATTGATTGATTGATTTATTTATTTATTTTTGCTTTGATGGTTTTAAAAAAGAGGAATTTTTACTGGATAATATGGCTAAGCAAACACGATCAAATAATGTGATATTTATTTATTTATTTTTATCTAAATTAGTTGATATAAATAGATAAGATGTTATATTATTCAGGAGCATTAGAATGGCAAGATGCCAATGGGGTATGCACTTTGTGTGGTCTGTCAAATTCTAAAGTGTTTTGTTTTCCAAATAATAAGTTTCAATTTTAAACAATTTCAAAATATTTTTGGTAGAGGTTATAAATTACTATAAAATTCCTTCAAAATCGATTTTTTTTTTTTTTTACAAACGGTAATTTATTAGATCAATTTCAGATTTGATTTGTCATGCACGTTGTGTAATTAACTAATTATTTTTAAAATAAAAAGCAAGGTGCTAATTGCTAATAGGTTGATTGCAGCCCAATTGATTCGCATTGTACTCATAATAATTTTGCATGGATTTTGATGGGTTCAACCTACTCGACCTAGAAAGAGGGCCCAAACAGAGCAGTGAATTTGACAGCTTTGTACCAATGGTCCCCTTGATTTAACTAGTACAGATAAAATTGTAGATGGTCGGAAACAAAGATAACTGCTAAATCTATTCATTTATCCTGTTCGTGGACGATTGTTATTGGATAAAGACAACTCAACCGTTCTTTAACTTTATAAATATCTTTTCATCCCAGCGAAAGGAGGAGGGGGAAAACGCCCAAAACAGAGGAGAGGGGGAAAAAAAGGCACTGTAGACTCTAATGTAGAGGCCTTGCCTAGTCCATTCAAGAAGTTTTGCCGGATCAGTTCATCCCTCCATTCAGGAGGCTATCCTTCCGAGAGCTATTTGCTATCTAGAAGGTCATTCATCGGGCCATCTAGGAGGCCTTGCCTTCAATCCAAGAGGTCTTGCCCTCCACTCGAAAAATCATCTGTCCAAACAACCTGCCTTTCATCTAGGAGTCTTGCTCCTGTTATTTACCTCTAAGCCTCCCTTTAGTTGGGCGCACATGTATACTCGATCCCCCATTATATGTATCAATACATTTTTCTATATCATCGTACTTTCCATTTTTTTAAAAAGATGTCTAATTTGAGCGTCAGAGGATATATCAGAGAGTTGAGTTCCACCAATCCTTTGATATCTTATTTTCAATTGTATTGTGTAGAGTCAAGATTCGAAGAGACGGGGACCGAATCAATTCCAGCTCAACAAGACATAAAAATTTAAGTAACTAACTTGTACAATAATTCGGAATCAGAGACGCAACATGTTTTACTTCTCTCATTTAAGTCATTAAATTAAAAAATATAATTGTTAAAATTTAAAATAAATAATATTCTTAGGAATTTTTTTATTATTATTTTTTAAAATATTAAATTTAATATTTAATATATTTTAAAAGAATTTTAAAAATTAAAAATATAATTATTTTTAATATATTTTTATTTTTAATTTTGATTATTTAATTTTAGTCAAAGGAAGGGTGCCTTTGGGAGAAGTCCATTTCCCTCGGCCTTTTTCTTATCATTGACTGACTGGATTGTTGGAGCGCTTTCGATTATTTTGGTAGGGCAAAATGTCCAACTTTTCTATTATTATTATTATTATTATTATTATTATTATTATTATTATTATTTTCAATTTACAATACTAATTTTACAATTTTGCATTGCTTATAATGTAAAATTAAATCAAAATAGAAAAGGAAGTCATCCAAACTCATACAATTATCGTATAAAATTATCATAGAACGGATTTTATCTTAATTTTAATCTTACGTTATATAATTAATTTTTTTAAATAAATAAATAAATATATATTTTAAAAAAATATATTATTTTAGAATAACCAATGAACAGTCATAAATAATATAATATCTTATTCATCTATATTTTAAAAAATTATAACTCTAACTCTAAATTTTCTATAAATATTTTATTTTTTTTTATCTATTTTAAATTTTTTAAAAAAATTTTAAATATTATTTTAAATAACGTGATATATATCTATCTATTTATACTGACAAATTCATGTAATAATAGATAAATAAACGTTACACTACCTAAGATATGCACAAGCTTTTCTCTTATTCAAATAAGTTAAATAGCAATCTATCTATTTATTTTGACAAAATACCAACAATATCAAGGAAATTTCACAATTATCATGAATTATCGGATTAAGGAGTTGAATATCATTCATGAAATTTTACCTAACTATTTAGATTTTGGGGTTTGTTAGCATTTTGAGCACGGTATTAGAACCTTATTGATCAAGCGGTATTGAATTTGATTTGTGAAAATTTTATTTTTATTTTTATAATTATTTTTCAAAAAATAAATATTTGCTTAATCCACACTTCAATCCAAAAAAGCATTCGCATGAAAAGATATTTAGAATATAAAGTGATTGGTGAATCTTTATCCAAAATATTTAAATTTGGTCATATTCTATCATTTCTACAATGCCCATAAATAAAGAGTTTCATTTCAGATCAAATTTTCATTGCAATCGCTTTGATCCACTCTCTCAATGAAAAACCATAATACACCCTAATAAATTCCTACCGGTAGACTTCCCTATACTTAAAGTTGATTGTCTACATGCTCTATCCTCTTGACTTTGTCTCATTATCTATTTTGTAATCATTCGATTTTGCCTTTACTCCAATGAAAGCTAACTCCTACCCCTCCTTTATTGTCTTTGGTTTTCTTGACATAACATTTTTGGCCGCAACGGCCGCAGGGGTTTCTCGGGAGACTAATGATATAGATATAAATAAACCTTTTTACTACTCATGGTTTCTTCCCCCTTCAAAAGCTCTGACTTTTTTTTGACTTTATTTTACATAATCTTTGCCATCAATTGAAATACAACATAAGTTTTGTAAAATTTGAAAATTAATAATTAAAAAAAAAAAAAAGGTCCAATGCACAATTTTTTTACAATGTGTAGGGTCCAAAAAAAATTAAACCATTTTAAATCTATCATATACTGTTTTATCTTACATTATGTCAAAAGCTATTTTCATGACTCTTACACGTGACTTTTAAATTATATAATGATAACTCTATCATCACACAAAAGACCTTATTCATTACATAGATTGAGGTCATCTCATTTCTTAAGTAAAAATGGCACTATTCTATGGGTATGAGAATCAAAATGGCTCTCGTTGTCTCTCATTCGTGCTCGCGGTAGCTCTTTCGACATCTTTAGACTTTGATCCGGTTTGTAATGATGTGGTTGGATCTTGAGCCAAGCGCTCTGTTTTTGTTATGGATTTTTTGGGACAATTTGGTCTTGTTCTCGTGATTTGTTCAGTTTTCTCTTTTTATATAAATTTAATTACTTAGAAATATCAAAATGTCACTCAAATTTAACATCCAAACACAGGCATTTCCTCCATTAAATACTGCCATATAAACATCCAAGAAAATTAGAACTGAGCAGGGTCAACGAACACCTTCCCCCACGAATAATCATAAATGAGATTATCAATTTTTCCTTCTTAAATAACATGAAAAAATTCAACAAGAACAACCCATATTCAAATTATCTAGATCTTGAGACATCCTTTGTGCATCATTGTTCCCCCAATTTTTATCATGTGTAAACGAACAAGAAAGATTTCCAGAAAATACCCCAGATTAAATTCAAGATGGTCAAGTTAGTATCGGCTTATTGAAAGGAATCGTCAGTTCTGCTCTTTGATCTCATTCACGCAATCTGCAAATTTGTTTGTCCGATAAAGATTGAAGCCTCGCGTTCGTCCTGGGGCCCCACCTTTAAGTGAACAGACATCCAATACAAACCTGTTCAGTACCCCAAACCAAGAAACAAATTGTATGAGAGAGCCCTGTTTTTGCATTTGATACATATCAGTATCGACCTGCATATCAACAAAATTATGACGTCGCCGTATTGGCTGATGTTAAAAACTTCAGCCAATATATCATATAATTTTCAATGTATCAGTCAATAGTTGTCTTTGAATTCTATTTGGAAAAGAAAAGTTATAGCTGATACCGATACTAGTATTTTAATTCATGGGAACAACATGAATGAAACTTACGAGTCCTTTGAAGCATTTTCAAGATCTGCAGCCGAACAATTTATAAATATCTTGTGATCAACCTTTGATACTGAATGAATTGAAGACAAATGAATCTCCTCTGCGATTTAATTAACATTCCTAGTCAATATAAAGTTGGGGAAGGAACCGATTTTTCGCAATCAGTGGAGAAACAAATTCTTATTGGAATTTAGCAGTTAATTACCCCGTGGACATTCATCGACAGCATATTCATGTAGGCCTAAGAGTTCCTGCATCAGAAAGCAACTGTAAAGGCCTGTTTGGTTGGGTTCATAGGTAAAAATATAAGCCGATATACATCGAAATCCCTTTTCCAACACCACAATAATTCACGATATATTGTCGTATCAATAATATAACAGCCAATGTACTCCATATTTGACAGATATATTAGCCGATACAACTAATATACAGGCAAATATTTTTCTGTCAAATTACGATTCTTAAAAATTTTTCTCTTTCAATATATCAATACCGATATATATTATCTAATATATTAAATATTAATACCGATATTTGCATCCATGGTTAGGCAACTAAGGGGTGTTTTTAGCTGCTGGATCAACCCGATGTCCAAAAGATCATTTGATTGTTGTAGAAACTGTAATAGTAATGACATTTATTTTCAAAACCACAAATATTAGCTTTCATGTCCTAGGAAGAAAGCGAGAATCACCTTTAGAGTCTTATAGCAAGCATTGAGGTCATCATTCACCAAGATATGATCAAAAAGACCAGAAGATCGACCTTGCTCGAGCTCAACCTTTGCGTTTCGGAGACGCTTTTGAATCTGTTCCTCTGTCTCAGTCCCCCTGTTGCAGAATTCCAAACAAAGTTTCATGAAGCAAGAATTCTAGGAAATTAGGGAAACTACACATCAGCAGCTCTTTTGTTACCTCCCCCGAAGGCGCTTCTCAAGATCCTCGAATGATGGAGGGCAGACGAAGATGAAAATAGCTTCAAGTGAGCTAGCTCTCACCGACCTTGCCCCTTGAACATCAATGTCAAGAATGCATCTCTGCATTAAGATCGAATTATATCTCGCAATATATCATAAAACTGAGCAATCGGTCTACTACTTTTTCAATTTATTTGGTTGAGAATGAGCGATCAAATCTTGATATCAATCATGATTTTCCCCTGTTCATTAGATTAAGCAGTCAGTCAATAAAGTTCATTCCTAGGTTTAAAACTTTCCATTAGACTCCTCTTTAGACTGATCAGATTGCTAACCAAATTCATTTTTTATTTATAACCAAGGATAATAATATTGGTATCAATCGTAGCCATATCAATATTTGTTATTGATATTAGATGTATCTCACGCAAATTTTTCTATGAATCATGACCTTGGGGAACAAATATCAGGAGTATAGGCCAATATGACAATAGATCATAATTTTGTCATAGTATACAGAAATAACGGTATTGGGGTGGCAATCCTATGTATATTGGGCTGACATTAGTGTACCATCCAATATTTCATTCCATGTTTATAACGGTTCAAGAGCTTGAGATTCACTCTTTTGGTCCAATATTCACACCTCATGGATGAATATATTATAATTGATCGCAATTACATCAATATCGAACATATTAAATAATATATATCAATATCGAATATATCAAAGGAAAAAATTCTGATAATTATAAACTAAAAGAGACATATCAGCCAATAGATTACGATATATCATCAATATAGCAATATATCGTAATATTGTCACGATATTAGAAAATATTAGCATCAGAGGGATACCGATATTGGCTAAAATGCTCATCTATGATTCACATCATTGCCTAACATTAATAATCTTTTCACATCAGCCAAATGTGTTGAATGTCTATTATACATGCAGAAATTGCAAACATCCATACCTTTCCAACATCTGCAACCACCTCTACAGCTTCAACACTGGTCCCATAAAGATTTCCATGAACACAAGCAAACTCAAGGAACTTTCCCTCTTTTATCTCCTTCTCCATTAAAGTTCGTTCTGTAAAATGATAATGAACCCCATTTATCTCCTTTTCCCTTGGAGCTCGAGTTGTGTGGCTCACTGAGAATCCAAACATGGAGGGAAATTCCTTCATGAGTTTTGATATCAATGTACCCTTTCCCACTCCCGATGGACCACTAAAAACGACTGGTTTCCCAGGATACCCACTAACTCCTTTGCTCCAAGCAACGACATCACTTTCCAAAACTTTACTTTGTTGTCGGACAAAATTAGTGTCCACCTATCAATAACAAATGATCAAAAATACATTCCAAACACAAAATCAGAACATAATTCATACAGAGTCATGATAATCAGCCGGGTGATGATTTCATCTCGTTTACATGCAATTAAAAGCAATTATCGCGTGTTTATCACAAGATATCTCAGAAATATTGTGAATGAGACGCTTGACATGATGATAAAATTGTCATTATGTATCGTGGTGATCACAAGTATGAGTTGTGAAAAATGATCTATTATATAATGTAAAGTAAGGCTACGTATGATAGACCTAATGATGGTATGATTCAACCCCGGACCCTGCTCATTACAAATAACCAATGCTACATTCCAAAAGAACAACCGAAAGAAGTTCATAGGGAGTCATGAGGGTGATAGGGAATCATAATTTCATCTATTTTACAAGCAACTCTTAGAAATAAAAGCGCATAATCACTAGATATATCATTTTTATAGTGAAGGAAAGCCTTGGTGCATAGCCACGTGGCTTTGTGGTCACAAATTCAAATAATAAATAATAGCCTATCACAAACTAAAAGGTAGGTTTGCATCCAATAGAACCGGTAGTTTTCAACACTTTTTAGGACCTTGGGCATAGGGAAAGCTTCATGCTCCGGGCTTATATAAGATTTATCGCCAATAAAGCAGCTAAACCAACAAGGAACAGTTCCCGTCTTCACATGCTATGCAAAGCAAAGTAGCAAGAATGCAGCACTCGGCACATGTGACGCCAAATATAATCCCATCAACTAAACACATTGGAAGACAAACCTCAAGAAGCCAAATCCGGTCTGCCAGCGTTGAATCGTTCTTAATAACCAATATACGATCTTGATTTTCGTCTAGAAGCAAAGACCAGTGGTCCTCACTTGGTGTAGGTTTAGTTCCCAAAATAGTAGGCTTCACCCTGCAGTTTAGACAACAATAAGTTACACCATTTCTAAGTGAAGAATTCTATATGCACAATTTTGAAGTCAATGCCCAAAAATACTCACCGTAGATCTGCAGATTTGTCGTAAATCTTAACACCAATTGATGATTCTGATTCATCATCATTTCCTCCAATTACATACTAAAAACAGAAGTTTCAAGGAAAAAAAAAGCACGTTACAAGAAAAACAAATATACTGAAATCTCATAACTGAAAAGAAGAAACATAATATGACTATAATAAGATAGAACTTAAGTACTATTCTTTTCCATTGACGTACTTTCCGATCACCCAAAACAATAGCTGTCTCACTTCCTCTGGAGGCCAAATTAAATCCATTTCCACAGCTTTTCTTCAAGTCATCAGAGCAAATAGCTGGGGCCTCTCCCTAAATCAGATAACTTAGATCAGATTAAACTTGAAAAAATAAAATAAGGCAGACACATTGATGTGATCTATTTATACTATAAGCATTAGATAATTGGGTTTCATGAAAAAAAAAACTTACCGTCTTACCTTTGGAAGGGGAAGGGGTTAAAGTTGCCTCGGTCCAATTAAGAAAGCAAATGGAAAGTAATTGTCAGTATAAGGAATGAACTCACCATAGAGCCTTCTTCTCGCTTCAATTGACAAAATACCCTAACCAAATCACATATTAACATATCATAGTCAACAATAAGCAAATTTGTTCATATTCAACAACAAAAAAAAATCGATGTAAGAACAGAGTAAGCGCTCAAAATATTGGATGCAAAACAATGTACAACAGAACTCAATAAGAATAATTAAACTCAGAGGCCCAATTGGCAGTATTGACGTGAAAAACAAATAAATAGAACAGCGCACATCACGTAAAAAGAAAGAGAACAGGCCGAATTTTTACCTGAAACTTGGGGATCAAAAGCAATAGATTAAAAAAAAGCCAATGTGATTACCACCCAGAACCAGAAACTTGAGGGAACAAAAAACAAAAGAATTAACAGCAAAAGAATAAGCTTCTGGGTTTAAATTAATCTCTTGATATTGAAAAATGGCAGGCGTGAAAAGGGCGACTGTGTTTTGAGTAGTTCTCAGATCAAAACAAACTTGAGACGAAAAAAAACACAAGGGTGGTGGACCAAATTGCAAGAAAATGAAGAGAAGGGTTCTCAAATTTGAAGAAAAGAGCGAGAAACGATGGAGGAAAGGTGGACCAGAGGGCGGTGATGGTGGCAAAGCGGTGATTTTCTTTTAGGGTCGCATTGAATTCAAGGATCCCAGAAAACCGCCTTGCCTTCTGCGGTGTTAATGAATGAATCTCCTCTGAATTTTCCAAACAATAAATGAGAAATTCGGAATTTATTTAATTTTTAAATAAAGTCAGCTTCTTCAAGTTGAATTCTGAACCTTGCCTAGAAGGAAGGCACCAGATTTCCCATTTGTTGCCATCATTCGGGTAGATGGCCACACAATTGGGTAGCCTATCCATTTAATATTAATTAAATAATTATATTATTTTTTAAAAAATTAATTAATTAATAACAACTCTTTTATTATCTAGATTGTATTAAATAATAATAATTAGAAGTGATCAAATTAATTAAGATTATCCCAAATTCTGATGCCCATTAAATCATGATCTGGGGTTTTGATGGTGAGGCACGCAATTTGAATTCAATTTGAATCTTAACAGTAATAGGTGCATTTTTAGAATATCATTTATGAATAATAATTTATTAAAAACAAATATTAAATAGTGAGTTTTTTATGAAAATAATTGGGATAAAAATAAAAAATCAAAATTAAAAAATCTTAGGTTATTTTTATTTTTTTCCCAAATAATATATTCCCCTCTATTTTTTTTTTTATTCCAAGTTGATTATTTGTGTGAAGAATATGATTCTGGGTTTCGTGTAAAACCATCTAATTTATCATATAAAAAACAAACAGAATATAAGATTAATAATTTACTTTGATATAGAGATGCTATGTGATTATTATATTATTTGTTGAATAATATTCTATGATCATAATTCAGACACTCATTCTGATATAAATTTTAATTAATTTATTTATTTTAAATAAATTATTTTAAATAAATTATTAAATAATACACTTATTGTTCAAAAATATTTAATAAATATTGTAAAATATTTCTCTTTCTCTCTCATATAAATTAATCAAAAATATTATAGGGCATTTTCAAATATATTTCTTCTTTGCTAAAACTCAAACAATCACATTAATTAAAATCTAACTTTAATATCATTTCAATGTTTCTCACAAGGCTTAATAAAAATTATTTTTAAAAAATTTTAATTATTATTTATTTATTTATCTATCTATTTTTATTTAATTACACATATAAATTAAAATCTTCATTTTTAATGAAAATTAATAGGTATTCTCTTATTCTCACTTTAAAAAAGACAGTGAATTTTTTTATTAAATATTAATATGTTTTATTTTCATTTATGGTAAAACCTCTCTCTATTTCTTTAATTTAATTAGGATAGTTGTTTCTTCAATGATCATCAATGAGTTAGCCCAGAGCATTAAATTGGGAGATTATAATGATTAAAAATTAAATCTGTCAAAGATTAGGTTTTGAAATCAAGAGGTTGCATTTAGTTTGGTGTAATGAAAAATTCATTTCAACCTTATTCTCAAAAATAATAAAATAAATATAGTTTTATTTTATTTAAAATAATTATTTTCTGGGTAAATTAAATAAAATAGTATTTGTTTTTGACATTTTTTAATAATATTTTTATTTTTAAAATAAATATAATATTTTTTTATCTTATTTTATCTTGATAACTAAATATACGGTAAATATGTAATTATTGACAAAATAAATTAAGGTCCCCTAATTTGGAATATCAAAGCTCGATTGGTTTTTTGAGTTAAATATTTATTTCTTGTATATATTAAAAATGTTTAAAAAGATAAAAAGGGATAAACTTTATATCTTAGAAAAATCTATTCATATTCATCATGAAATTAAAAAAAAGTAAAAATTAAGGTTTAATTTATATATTTTAAGTAGACATGATATTCGAATTTATATAAAAAAATTATAATTATTACATTGAATTTGGTTGGACATAGTTTGGTCATTCAGGGTTAAAAATTATAATTATAATTATTTATAATCTAAATTAGACTAGTTTAAATCGATTAATATATATTTTTTATTTATAAGTATATTTACCTAAAAATATATATTTATATAAAAAATTACTTAAAAATATTAAACACTATAATAATTAAATTAAAATATTATATAATTATATATTTTAAATAAAAAATATTTATATAAAAATATATTTTATTAAAATATTTTTTTAAATGGATATTGACATCAATTATTTGATATACTTAAAATAATACTAATAATAATTCAAGTCTGAACAAATAATATCCAGAAAGGTACTCTATCTCAGGAGAAAGGAGGCCAGCCCTCCATTATTCTAAGGAAGCCAAGACAATTTCTGAGGGGCCGATCCAAATGATCCCCATCTCCCTCTAAGATATTCCTTTCATGTGATATCTCTCATGAGGCATACCTTTAAGCATTCACCGATTGAACGCCATAAAACACTCTACCTATCAAATATACATCATCAATTTATCTTTTTATATTCTTGAAAAGATTTTTGACTTGAGCGTCGGAGGACTTACGGCGAGAATAATTCCCACTGAACTTTAACGTCTCGTTTTTAGTTGTATTGTGCAGGGTTCAGGTTTGAAGTTATGGAGAGTGGATCCGCATCAGATCGACCAGCAAGAAGATCCGATTTACGGCCCCTGATCCATATGATAATCCGAATTATTGGTATGCAATAAAATCGTACTAATTGATTATTTTAACATGTAATTATAATTAATAAAACATTAATTGGATTTAGTTTTTTAATTGTAATTAATTAATTTTTTATAGAATTTTAAATTAATTAAATTAAATTAATCATACGATTTGATTTTGATCAACCCAATTCGTTTATTGGCTTAAAAGTACAGGCGTCAGGCGTGGGGGTGGCCTCACGCAGTGATTTGCCCATCGACAGGATATCCACGTTGTGTGGCCCCCACCCAATAAATGCACCTAAGTGCCTAAGTAGTAAAAATTTGAAAATATTTATTACATAATTTGTATTTTAAAAATTATAATTACATACAGAAAATTCAAATATTTTATTAATTTTTTTTCAAAAAATATATTTAATTTTAATTTTTCAAGAATAATTTATGGCAAGTAGATCTGAAAATAGGATTAAAGTGCACGGTGGAGTAAGGCATTTATTTTTTGTTATTATTAAAATAATATAGTTTTTAGATTATTTTTTAATATAAAATTAAAAAATAAAAAAAATTATAATTAAAATATTTTTATTGGAAAACATTAATATTTATGACTTTTTTTAATAATTAATTGGGAAAAAAAAAAGCAATGGGCGGTGCCACCGGTGGCGACAGGCGGCGCAGCGGCGCGCACCATATTTGAAACTTTGAATGAGTGAGCAAGTTGCAAACGTTGAATTTGAAAGGCTAAAGATACGGTCACAGTACCCGTCGCCGCGCTTTTCACGCCAAGGTTCAATTGATGCGTCCATTCGCTGCCATAAAAAACTTGCTAACTATTGGACAGTTGTAAAGTTCGGTGACAGTCAATTTTTGTACTTTTATGCTGTATCTGTAATTATTTTTTAATTTAAATCATTTACTTTTAAAATAAATAATTTTAATTTAATTATTTTTTTAAAAAATAATATAAAATTAATTATTAAATTATAATTATTTATTTAAAAATAAATAATCTAAAATTTATCTTTTTAAGATACCTAGTCTCCTAGCGGCGTAGTACCATTTTGCCTCAATTTATTGCTTCGAGATTCCTAAATCATAAAATATATAATTTTCTTCCAATAAAAGTCTAATTATTTTACATATTTATAATTACTTCATAATTCACTATTTACATATAAAATTTATTTATTTTTTATTTTTTAAAAATAATTTAATAGACCGTACGTATAAATAATAGATTATAAGATAATTATAAATCCGTAAGACATCTATTAAAACTATTTTTAAATAATTATAAATTCGTGAAACATCTATTTAGTGAGATTATTTAAGTACTTTTTAAAATTTTAAAATAAAATAATATTTTATTTATTTAACGTGTTCAGATAAAATTTTCACATAACAATAATTATTATTATTTTAAAAGTTATTATTACTGTTGCGTCCCGAGTCCGCGGTTATTGTACAGATTAGAGAGCCTTCGGATTTCTTAGTGCGCGGCGGCGTCAGGAGAAGGGTCCGGTCTCCGTCTCTATGAACCTAGACCTCCACAACACAAACAACGAACGAGAGGTCAGGGGTCCGGTAGGATTTCTCCCACCGAGACCACTCCGACACTCAAGTCAGCAAATTCCCGCAATGAACGAAAATGGCGCACGCTAAAGAGCGGCGCGTGGATGAATGCTGTGAAAGCGTAAGAGATGCTCGTGTGATGGTATGAGGAATGCAGTGAGCAGGTGGTGGAAGGCCTGACTTCCTTGATGCACCGCAGCGGGTGGCTAACTCCCCCTAGTCTGAGTAGACATGGGGTGGATAATCGTGAGCTAACTCGGGAGTGAGTCAATCCTCCGTCCCAGCTTGTTGCTAGCTTGTGATCAGGTTGAGAAGAAGGGAGCTTATAGCTTGTTTAGCTCGATTTAGAATTGAAATAAGAACTCAGGTCGGAGAAGAGGAAGAAGGTCCCCTCTCTGCGGGATGTGAGGGCTCATATAGGCCTCTCCCCATTGGATTCTGAGCTCCAAAACGCCGATTCACGAGGCCTCTGCGCGCCCAGTCACAAGTTGTGGACCGGTCATGTCGATTGTCTTTCTTTGTGGGCCGCCACGCTTACAGGCGTTACGGCTGCCTTTGATTTCCCCCAGGCGGATTGGTTGGTGGCCTGCAGACGGTTGTGGGAGCCATTGGTGCTGCTCCAACCACTCCACTATTGGCTAGCCTTTCCGCCTTTTCGCCGGTTTTTCGGCAACGCATTAAATGCGTTGCGGATTCCGTTCCGTTTCTGCTTACTGGCGTGGGTTCTCGCCTTTCGACCATTGGGTGTGGGCCGACTCATGCGGAACTTCGGACCTTTCACGTGCCACGGATCCTTTATGGGCAGTAATGCTTCGTAGGCGTAGGGACGTGGGACCCAACAATTACTAAAATAGAAAGATAACAATTTACTCTGTAATTTTAAATATTGTCAACTGTGACCGTTGCTATGCCGGCAACAGTTAATATCAGGGTTATTATTATTATTATTATTATTATTATTGTAAATTTACTATAATATTTTTTAATAGCAACAATTAGGATTGTGATAATAACTCTTATTCTAAAAATGGCGGCAGCGATGATCGTGAAATATAGAGGTGGTGGTGATTGTGGTGGTAAATGTGAGGCCAAAGGCCGAGGTTGGCGGTGCTAGTGGCGGCGGTAATTATATTACGTGGATTTTATAATAAATCCATATAAATTAGATAACATAAAATTAATCTGGCATTTATTTTATCAATTATATTAAAATTTTATATGAATTATTGATATGTATCGTAAATTATAATTTTAATGTTATAAATTTTAGAATAAAATTTTAAATTATTTAGTCTGAATCTTATATATTATAAATTATGACAAGAAGTTAAAATTCTGATTCACGACAGTATCAGTTGTGATATAATCTAATTCTATAGCTTTTTTTTTTTTCAGTATTTTGAGTAGCTGAATTTTTAACAAATTTTAAACACTATTTATACACTTGTCATGACACAAGAGCTTATATACAAAAACGTTATGAACTTATCTTTCAAATGATCAACTTTTACAAAAGCACCTTGCAGCAAGAGCCAGCCATTCGGAAGCTTTTTCCTTCTCATTCTCTCACTCACTTTCTACTCTGATTAGTGTTGATTAGTGTGGCTGACTTAAGAGTTTGAGTATTATGAGGTGTGAGTTTTAATTTATAAATTTAATTATAATTAAATAGGATAAAAAAATTGTTTTTAAGATTAAATAAAAAATTGAGTCAAAATTAATTTTTAAATTTAAATCACATCAGATTGAGTGATATTTAACCGGCGCTTGATATATGCACTTACGTATTCTACACAAAGGGGTTGCCCCTAAAGGACACATAACTGATGCCCAGGCGTATATTTGAAACATTAATCACATGCTATGCACATCTAATAAATGCTTATAAGCACTTTTAGCAAATTATCAGTGCATAATGTGTGATTGGAGTAATACATGTTGCGTCTTGGGTTTTCAATTATTGTACGGATTAGAGAGCCTTCGAATCTTTCGTTGCGGGTTGATTTGGATCAAGTCTGGTCTCCGTTGCTGATAATCTAAAATTTGCATAACACAAACTACAAATAAGAGGTCAGAGGTCGGCGAGAGGTTCTCCCACCGTAAATACTCTGACATTGAAGTTAGTTATCTTTCGCAATAAACGGAGAGATGCAGGAGTCTGTGTATGATACGGTGAGGAATGGAAAGATGCTTGAATGCAGTAGTTGAACGATTTAGGGAGGTTGGGCTACGTTGGGTGCACTACAGAGAGTGGCTCACTAAAATTACTTGATGGAGGCTTCGGGGAATCAAGATTCAGGGGGACCAGCGATCGGGTTCCGAAATCAGGATTCAACAAAAGGATCCCTCTCCTATCGAAGGAGAGGATATTTATAGGCTCCGTGGAGGAAAAACCCTAGGCGCGGAAATTCCTGGCATGTGGTAAGTTGAGATTCGCCGGTCGCTGACCGTTGGTGGCAGCCAGTGGTGTCAGTTGTCACCTTGTGGTGGTGCGGAGATTGTTGTCGGATGCTAACCTCGCTTGGTCTAGCGCTCGCGCGCAGATTGGCTGAGTGGCTGGATAGGTCTGCGTGTGTAGCGGTTTGCAACGTTGACCTTCTCCTTATTAGTCGTCATGCTCTAGGCAGACTTCTTCCGCCTGTAGCTGCCTTAACAGGCTGCTACGGTGCGATGATTAGTTGCTATCTTGAGACGCCACGTGGGCCTTGTCCTTGGGCCTGCTAGGCTTCAGAGGGATTCTGACTGGTTGCTCATCTGGACTAGTGCCTCTTCGACTGCCCTTCCTTGTCCCAGCTTGCCTCCGAGTTGGACCCAACACTAACCCCCCATACCTGGGGACAGCCCAATGTCGTGGCCTAGCATGTCCCTGGAGGGTTCAGCTGGCTACCCATGTGGCATTCCTCGAGATGCACTGGCTCTTGTCTCTTTATGGTGTCACCCCTTCCCCATGTGAATACGCAGCCTTTTTAGGCGCTATAGGGATTCGGAGCTCTGCCGGGAAGGATTTGCATCTCGCAGTTCAGCCTAGCATTGATGACTTTCCTATTTCGTGATTAACGGCCATCGAACTTGGCGCCCCCTTGGGAACTCGTCAGGCGCTGGCACGTCCATAAATTGAGGAGTTCCCCAGCGAGGAGGTCCATGCTTAGCCACAGCTTGAAGAAGTGATGCGAAGTCCTTAGCTTGCCCCGCTTCCTACGGGGACTTGTGAAGGAATCGGATGGTCGTGCGAAAGAGATGGAATTGTTGCTGAAGCCTGTTGTCATGCCCTTTCTGTGGGCAGTTCTTCACCGTGACAGGAGTGGTCCAGCCACTTTGCAACTGTCGTGTGCCTCCCTTTTGGTCAGCACCGGCTCTAGCAGCAAGGGACGACATATGCTTTCTCATGGGGCTTGCCCCTTCTAATGCGTTGCCGCAAGCCCCAATCGTGGCTGGTAGTCCATATGTGCCGCCTGGGAAGGGGTAGAACCAGCAGTCTCCCTAGAAAGTATGCAAGCAAGTCACAATGCCGTTGGGACTCCGGTGCCAGATGCTTGTCCTTCTACTACGAAGGTTTAGATGCACCTAAAGTGTTGGATCGACATCGGTGGCATTGGCCCGAGAGTGGGATTGGACTTCGGACGATGCTGTGTGATCATATTTCGCAAGTTGAGCCCGTCCGAACGGCACCGCCATCTCGAGCATTTTGCTCCTTACTGTATTTTTGCCTCTTGCATTTTCGGTGTAGCAAATCTTGTACTTTGCAAGAAGCTTCGATGAATAAAAGTAGTAACCTTTATCTTCATTTTTATGTTGCCAAACTTTTCTCTTTCTGTCCTTTGTGGTATGACTCAAGGGCCGCTGGGCCCTCTTGCGTCCATAAGCATTCGAGCCCTAGCTCATTCTCAATGCCGGGTGATTGCAGGTCACCCTGGTTGGAGTTTGTCCCTCGTGTCCAGGAATGGACCGTCGATGGTAGGATTGAGAACGGAACTAGTCCCTAGCTCGTTCTGCCTTGGGGGGGAAACGACGTTGACGGTTGTCACATCAAACCAGATTGCTGACGCATTTATTGCGCAGGGAGGCCTGCGGTCATCACGTCATAATAGCTTCCCTCGAAAAAGCGCGCTTCTTCGGGGCGCTGCCACGTGGTAAAACCTTACTGGTTACTCGTGCGCATTCCATTATTTTGACAACCCCGTTTCATGGAGGGTTTTTGGCAATTTAAATGCCAAGAATCCCTCCAAACTTCGTACCTCTTGCTTACTTAGAGATGCTGATCTTCTTGCGGTTGCCCTTTTCGCTCTTCCTTTGCTGTGACAACTTTAATGGAGAGATTGTCTTCCTGTTCTGAATCTACATCGTCTTCTGATGAATCTGGGAGGGATGCTCAGTCCTCAAGGATCCATGATGAGGCCGCTCTTCCCGCGGCCACTGCGGGGGGCTATCACTTGGAGACCCCTGTCATCAGGCCGATGAGATTTTTGAGTGCTTCATCAACTTCGGATTGGACAGGGCATCCACCTCCTCACAGCACCAGAGGCTTGGAGGCGCTCACCTGTCATTTAGCCACGTCCTTAGGGGTAGTGGAAGACATCGAAGCCAAGGTGCAGGTCATTGTCGAAGAGGTCGAGCAAGCTCAGGCACGTGTGGCTCACTTTGAGCGAGCGTGATCGGAGTCCGAAGCGGGAGTGTCACGGTTAGCCGAAGCTAACATTGGAGCTTGAAACCAGATTGTTGCTCTTCAGGAGGAGCTCGAGTGGAGTCAGGTGCAGCTCAGGGAAGCGCATAATGCTCACGCATGGTAGGAGGCGGAGCTGCAGTCGAGGATCAGGCCGGAGGAGTTGGTTCCCTTGCTCGAGGGAAGGTTCTAGGAAGGCATCTGGCTGAGCAGGAGGATAGCATTGCTGGAAGTACCAAGTTTCCGCATCGGCCTTCTCAACCCTTGAAATTCACGCACCAGGACACACTTAGTGCTGACATAGTTCGAGGCTTCTGATGCTTCAAAGTCCGAAGGAGATGAGTAGTTGTATCCGGCGACGGCTGGTCGCCTTCCTCTTTTAATGAAACTTTTTTTTTTATAGTGAAATTACTTAATAAAATTTCGCTGTTCATTTGAGCAATGCTTCTATTTTCATTTGCAACGCGTGAATGTCTTGACCTTCCTTTTGTTTCCATACTCTGGAAGGAATGTCGCCACCGTTCCCGATCGCCAGGATTGCCGCATTAAATGCTAGTGTGACTACCGAGATTCTGGCAGATGACCGTAGCGATAGTGGGATGGCAGTCTATCAAGAGCCATGATGGGCCGTTTTAGGGGACTTGTGGTACGCTGCTGAATTGGCACATGCCATGGCCATCATTTGGAGTAGCCACTGCGTTTCTCGCGCGATGCCCCTTTGGCTCACAGGCATTGCCTATTTAAGTAATGCCTTCTCCTGCCTCTCATATTTTGCGTCTTCTTGAGTTAGAAAAACCATGACGAAGAAGAGAGTCTCTTTGCCTTTTTCTCGTGCAATTTGCCAAAGGGTTGGCGACATCCAGTGTATCTTGATGACGAGCACTATTGTGGCCTTGATGGTTGAGTACGGTATCCCTAGCGAACGGCCTATTATTCTCTTGGCCCAGGATGGGAGGGCGAATGCGCCCTCAGAGGACTTTATCACCATTTATAAGCACCATCTGAAAGGTTGGCTTCACTTCCTAATGCCGGTCAATTTGTACGAGGTCGTCGACAAGATGGGGGTTGTCGTTGCTCAGTTTCACCCCAATGCGCTTAGAAATGTGGTTACCATGTGCGTCTTTGCCCGCCTCCACAATTTCCCAATCGGACCAAGCTTGGTGAGGGTGAGCTTCTGGCCTTCGGAGTTGAAGGACTGGGTATCGTTGTCTCTGCGCGCCGACTTCCAATTTCGGGGGGCAAACCCCGATTCGGTGAAGAATTGAAAGAACCACTTTTTCTTTTTGAAGGAATCGGAGGATTGGGAGATCCCCAACACATGGGGTCTGGTAAGCGACTTCTTCTGGGGAGAGATAAGCCTGAAGGAGCTAAACGAGGAGAAGAAACTACTCGATTAGATTCGCGAGAATATAGCATCGTTCTTGAAGCTGGGGTTTTACTTGTCCCCCCACACTTTTGCCGTTGCCCAGTGGGGGCCATCGTGCAACTGGGGTGGTGCAGCAGTTAAGAAGAAGAAAGCCAGAGCCCTCATCCTTCGGGATCCTTAGGGGGAGATTCCTGGGGAGAGCGGCTCGTCGCTGTCTCTAGGGTCCCCCTCGGAAGAAGAGGAGGAAGCTTCTTTGAAGAGGTTGAGGATGGTTGGAGGTACCTCTACGCGGAGGTCATAGAGGTTGGCCACCAAGTCAGCCACGTCTGTTGGAGCTGCTACCTTCGAGCTAGTGCAGTAGTCATCGTCATTGGAGGGACCGACAAGGTGCTCTCCGATTCCCGCCGTTGCATTGGCGGAATATGAAGTTCCCTTTGTCGAGCTGGCCTCCAGTGGGGAGTTGTCACTGAGTCCCTCCTTCGACCTTGGGCAGCAGGGAATGCCTACCGTGGTCGTTGAGGAGGCAAAGATGGGTGCACCGGAGCCTACCGGGATCATGGAAGTCGGTGTGCCAGAGCGAACACTAGAGTCTACTGAAGTCGCAAAGGCAAACGGCCTAGGGCAAGCACCAGAGCCTGCGGGGATACCGGAGGTCACAGGAGAGTCATTTGGAGCGTCACTTGAGCCACTCTCCTAGGATCCTGCCGCTGTTGAAGAGGTAGGTTGGCTGGAGCGACACGTCGATGCCTCCGTTACTGCGGCACTTCAAGAGATCAATCAAAGGGAGATGGAGTTACCGTCAGAGTGCGTTGCCACCCCGTCACCTTTGGCTGCGCTAGATTCAACTGGTCTTGTGGGGGGGGCTATCAGGTTGCCGGAGCCCCCAGGCATGGAGGAGGCAGCCGTGGCATCAGAGCCCTCAAGCATGTCTGCATCTGGAGTCGCTTCCCAAAGCGCAATCACGTCCTTTGCTCAGGTATGATTTCTTTGAGTGATGCGTCTTCTTGTTGATGGGTCTGCTGAATTTTTATGGTTCCTCACAATCTCCAATTTTTTTGTTGCAAGTTCTGGAAGCAGTGTGCACCGTTCAGGCAGCGTCCTCCCATCTAGATGAGCTCCTCCGTCGAATCCAAGAGGAAATCGAACGGGAGGTGGCCCAGAGGGTGGAGGCGGAGACCGCAATGCTGAGGCAGGAGGTCGAGCAGCTGACGGGAGAGTTTCAGGTTGCCAAGGGCCAAATCACTGAACTAGGGACCCTAAGCTCCCGTGCTCTCGCAGACCTTAGGGTTCACCTTTCTCCGAAAGAGATGGCCCGGATCCTAGAGACCAGATACTGGGACGGCATCCGCTTGTGCCGTCGGATCATCTCCACCGCATACCCAAGCATTCCCGTGGGGATCCTTGATTCAAGGAACGACGGATGTTTGTGGGCTCCCTCCTCATTGATTACTCGGAGGAAGTTGGACCGTCGAATCCTTAGGATAGTTGGAACCTTTGTATAGTTTATTCTTTGTTGCTTGTTCATGGCATTGTTGTATTCAACAGACAAGAATAATGAAATACATTCTTTCCTTCAGCTCTTAATACTTTGAATTTTTTGTTATCCCTTTCCACTCTGCAATCTGTCTAGCCATGGCTAAGCTTCTTAGCTATCGTCCCCAAGGCTTGAATTTGGAGCCTTCTTATACTGTACTCGTCCTTCATCTGAAGATGTCGTCACATCTCGTGCGTAGTGGGTGCTCAGTCCATTATGAGGGACATTGTCACACGCCCAGTTGAGCGACACGAGGGCCAGCTGGGTTTTGCAGGCCACAGTAGCCAGACTTCGGGTCTTAAACCTTTGCGCACACAATACCATTTTGGCGCTCAGCTCCGCTCAAGGCGTCATTGCTCCCGTGCGCATGGTCCTAGCCCACGATCATTGTTGACTGATAGTACTCTCTCCTCCTCAGAAGGTCATAGCACGCCCGCCGTTTGGGCCCCTTAAGGTTTGATGGCTGCGTAGTACCTAACGAAAAGAAGTAAGCTAAAGTCTAAGTCTGAAGACTCTTGGAGACTTGAAGTTACTTTGGGGATCTCGAAAAGAGTTAGTTTGAATGTAAATACCTGATTGTATAAATGTATATAAAATGCATATTGCAATTTATATTTCTGCAGGTATATAGTTCTGCTTCCGCTCTATATGTTTTCTAGATGTTCCATTTAGGTCCTAGCTGGCATCTCATTTCTGAACTAATAATGTAGTAATAGGAAATGTGAATAAAAGCCATAGAGAGATTATACGGCATCTGCGATCTTATGTTTATGATGAAAATATATGATTAACAAAGATTATAATGTTGCACTATATATTTGTAGGCTAATTGGGCTTAAGATCATATTTCTGTTCTTGACGGAATTATCTGTAAAAAAAATTCATTTCGTTACAAATGGTATCAGAGATATGACATCCCGAAATATTTTTAATTATTAAAGTGGGATCATTTATGATTTTTGATAATTTTAGATAATTCGAACACAAGAAAAATAATTAAATGTCATGAAATTCTGAAGAATAATTAGACCGGCGTTCAAAGTACGCCGTTCAGTTACCCGGAAATCGATTGGAAGAAATAAATATGTATGTATATAATAATAATAATAATAATAATAATAATAATAATAATAATAATAATAATAATAATAATAATAATAATAATAATAATAATAATAATAATAATAATAATAAAATAAGTTAGTGGAGAAGGTAGAAAAGGAAAACCATGAGAAAGGTGGGAAAACAAAAACCAAGGGAAAACAAGGGGGGCACTCACCCCCCATGTCACTCTTCCCCTCCTATAAATAGGAAACGAAAGGGAAATGGGGAAATAGGGAGGAAAGCAACAAGAGAAGAAGGAGAGAGAGAAAAGAGAAGGAGGAGAGAAGAGAAGAAGAGAAGAGAGAAGAAGGGAAGAGAAGAGAGGAAGGAGAGGGAGGAAAAGAAAAAGCGGGGAAACGTTGTCTGACTCCGATCAAAATAAGGGTAGCTGTATATCAAGCCAGGCAAGTGTACTATGGACGTTAATTTTCTGTCTTGCTGCTTTTTCGTATCTCTAACAAAATATATATATATATATATATTTATGCTTTAAAGATATGGTTCTGTACGTCCACTAAAAA
Source organism: Nepenthes gracilis (assembly GCA_033239525.1). Lineage (NCBI taxonomy): Eukaryota > Viridiplantae > Streptophyta > Magnoliopsida > Caryophyllales > Nepenthaceae > Nepenthes > Nepenthes gracilis. The sequence goes on along the minus strand of BSYO01000019.1, from coordinate 13,027,756 downwards.
TATTAAGGTGGTTTTGCATGTTTATTGAAAATAATAAAAGACGTAATTCTGCATGTTTACCAAAATAAAGCTCTGGATATCTGAAAAGTTTACATAGATTTATACTGATAAATTACTAAAGACTTTTGAAGCAAAACCAAAAGTTTAACTGAAATATTCAGTTATAAACTCAGAAAAATATTTCTGATACTATCAACCGTTCTGTTATAAGCTCTGAAAGATATCTCTGATACTGTAAACTGTTCTGATATTGTTCAGAGAAATGTTTTCGATACATTTGTAACGGAATGGATTTTTTTTTTTTTTACATATAATTCCGTCAAGAACAGAAATAAGATCTTAAGCCCAATTAGCCTGTAGATGTATAGTGCAACATCATAATCTTTGTTAATCATATATTTTTATCATAAACACAGGATCGTAGAGGCCGTATAATCTCTCTATGGATTTTATTCACGTTCGCTACTCACTATATCAGAACAGTTTATAGTATCAGAGATATCTTTCAGAACTTCTAACAGAACGGTTGATAGTATCAGAAATATTTTTCTGAGTTTATAACTGAACATTTCAGTTAACCTTTCGGTTTTGCTTCAAAAGTCTTTAGTAATTTATCAGTATAAATCTATGTAAACTTTTCAGATATCCAGAGCTTTATTTCGGTAAACATGCAGAATTACGTCTTTTATTATTTTCAATAAACATGCGGAACCACCTTATTATTTATAGTAGACGTACAGAACCATATCTTTAAAGCATAAATATATATATATTTAGAGATACGGAAAAGCAGCAAGACAGAAAATTAAGATCCGTAGTACACTTACCTGGCTTGATATACAGCTACCCTTATTTTGATCAGAGTTAGACTGCGTTTACCCGCTTTTTCTTTTCCTCCCTCTCCTTCCTCTCTTGTATTTCCTTCTTCTCTCTTCTATTCTTCTCTTATCTCCTCCTTTTTTCTCTTTCTCTCCTTCTTCTCTCGTTGCTTTCCTCTCTATTTCCCCATTTCGCTTTCCTCTCCTATTTATAGGAGGGGAAGAGTGACGTGGGGGGAGTGGCCCCCCTTGTTTTCCTTTGGTTTTTTTTTCCACCTTCCCCATAATTTTCCTTTCCTGTCTTCTCCACTAACTTATTTTATTATTATTATTATTATTATTATTATTATTATTATTATTATTATTATTATTATTATTATTATTATACATACATACATATTTATTTTTTCCAATCGATTTTCAGGTGACCGAACGGCGTACTTTGAACGCCGGTCTAATTATTTTTCAGAATTTCATAACATTTAATTATTTTTTTCGTGTTCGAATTACCTAAAATTATCAAAAATCATAAATGATCCTACTTTAATAATTAAAAATATTTCCAAGGTGATATTTTTGGGGAATGTAATTTCTGACGGAAGTATTTCGGTAGATCTAAAGAAGGTAGAGGCTGTTACAAATTAGAGTAGGCCAACTTCTGTGACCGAGATTAGGATTTTTCTTGGTATGGCAGGCTATTATAGGTGTTTTATAGATAATTTCTTACATATTACTATGCCTCTGACTCAATTGCCAAAAAAAGGAGGCTAAGTTTGAATGGATTGAGAAATATGATCCGAATTTTCAGGAGTTAAAGGATCGTTTAACTACCGCTCCAATAGTAGTCATTCCAGAAGGTTCAGGAGACTTTGAGATATACTGTGACGCCTCTAAGGCCGGTTTAGGATGTGTATTAATGCAACACGGTAAGGTAGTGGCTTATGGGTCCAGGAAACTGAAAGTACATGAAAAGAACTACTTTGCCCAAGATCTGGAACTTGTTGCTGTTGTTTTTGCATTCAAAATTTAGAGACATTACTTGTACGGCGAGAAATTCCCTGTGTATTTCGATCATAAAAATTTGAAGTAGCTATTTTCACAAAAGGAGCTTAATATGAGACAAAGGAGGTGGCTTGACTTCTTGAAGGATTATAACTGTAAAATATAGTATAAACCAGGAAAGGCTAAGTAGTTACAGATGCATTAAGCCGTTGATCGGGGTATGTGGCTCAGTTATAAATTAAACAGATGAAAATATTGAATTGTTTGAGACAATGGGATACCAACGTTATGTTAAGGGTAATAGGATGCTTTTATCTTATCTTCAGATCCGACCGGAGGTAATTGATGAAATTAAGGCAAAGCAAGTAAATGACCAATTCCTTGTGGATATTACAAGTGATTTGAACAAGGAATCTAGACTTGATTTCAATGTCCGGGTCGACTGAGTATTAAGGTTCAGAGACCGATTATGTGTGCCAAATGATAGAGAATTGAAGAAAAAATCTTGAAGGAGGCTCATCGGCCTAGGTACACTATCCATCCCAGAACAAACAAAATGTATCAAGATCTGAAGAAGACCTTTGGGTGGAGGAACATGAAGAGAGATGTTATAACTTATGTGGAGAAATGCCTTATATGTCAGCAACTAAAAGCTGAAAGGAGGAAATCTTCTGGGATATTACAATCAATGCCGATTCTGAGCTGAAAATTGGAAGATATTACTATGGATTTTATATCAGGACTATCAAGGACTCCTAAAAATCATGATGCCATTTGGGTTATAATTGATCGATTAACAAAATTAGCCCATTTTTTAGCAATCAGGACCACTTATTCCCGTAACAAGCTGGCCCAATTATATGTAAATGAAATTGTGAGACTTCATGGAGTTCTTGCCTCTATTGTTTCTGACAGGGATCCTCGTTTTGTCTCGAGGTTTTGGGAAAGCTTACATTAAGAATTGGAGACAGAATTAAAATTCAACATTGCGTATCACCCCCAAACTGATGGGCAATTAGAACGTACCATTCAAATTTTTGAAGATATGTTGAGAGCCTCTGTATTGAAAATGAAAGGAACTTAGGACACTTATCTAGCACTGGATGAATTTACATATAATAACAATTATCAGGCTAGTATCGACATGACGTCTTTTGAGGCTCTATATGGGAGAAAATGTAGGTCGCCAATTCATTTGGAGGAAATTAAAAATAAAAGAATTTTAGGTCCTGAAATCGTAAAAGAAATTGTAGTGAAAATTAAGCTAATTCATGACAATCTGAAAGTTGCTCAAAGTAGACAGAAAAGCTATGCAGATAAAAGGAGGACAGAATTAAGCTTTAAAGTAGGAGACTTTGTCTTTTTGAAAGTCTCGCCATCTAAGGGGACATTCAGGTTTGGAGTAAAAGGAAACTAAAGCCACGGTTTATTGGTCCTTTTAAGATTTTAAAAAAGATCAGAAAGATGGCTTACCGTTTGGCACTGCCACCTAGTCTGACAGACGTACATAATATATTTCATGTATCGATACTTCGAAAGTATGTCCACGATCCTACACACGTGATCGAGTATGAGCCATTGACTATCAAAAAGGATTTATCCTATGTCGAGGAGCCAATACAGATATTGGATTGAAAGGATCAGAAGTTGTGCATAAGGACCAATTCCATCGTAAAAGTGCTTTGGAGAAATCATTCACCAAAGGAGGCCACCTGGGAGTGCGAAGAGGAAATCCAAAGCAAGTATCCCCACTTGTTTTCTTAAGGTACGTAGTTCTAATTAGTTTTGAGGACGAAATTTCCTTAAGTGGGAGAGAATGTGACATCCCGAAATATTTTTAATTATTGTGGGATCATTTATGATTTTCAGTATATTAGGATGTCATCAATGAAGACCACCACAAATTTATTGAAATATGGCCTGAACACCCTATTCATCAGTTCCATAAATGCAGTTGGAGGATTTATAAGGCTAAAAGGCATAATAAGAAACTTATAATGGCCATAACAGGTTCGAAAAGCAGTCTTAGCCACATCTTTTGGTTTGATCCTCAATTGATAATAACCGGACCTCAAATCAATTTTTGAGAATACCCGATATCCTTGTAATTGATCGAATAAATCATTAATGCATGGCAGGGGATACTTGTTCTTAATCGTAACTTTGTTCAACCCATGATAATCAATACTTTGCTGTAAAGACCCATATTTCTTCCTTACAAACAATACCGATGCTCCCCAAGGGGACACACTTGGCCTAAGAAAACCTTTTTCTAGCAATTCCTGTAATTGTAATTTTAGTTCCTTTAATTCAGTTGGAGCCATACGATATGTGGTTTTAGAGATCAGACTAACACCAGGAATAATAGCAATTTCAATCTCAATCTCCCAGTGCGGAGGCAATCCAGGTAATTCTGCTAGAAAGATATCTTCAAAATTACAAACAACTTGGATGTCCCTAGCCGGCACATTATGACTTCCAGTGGTGCAGACATATGCTAGGTAAGCTTTACATCCACATTTCATCAAATGTTTAGCATGTAAAGTAAAAATCAACATAGACATATTTTTCTTTCTAATGCCTTGAAAGAAAAAGGGTTCTATCTCGGGAACATTAAAATAAACTCTTCTCAGAAAGCAATCAATATTAGCGTGATATTTGGCTAACCAGTCCATCCCTAGAATCACATCAAAGTCACCCATGTTTAATAATACCAAATCGATAATCAAGGATACCCCATTCACCTCAATTTCACATTCAGGATACATAGTATCAGTAATCACAGAAGATCCAGTGGGAGTTGACACAGACAATTCACAATCCAAAATACATGGGGTAGATACAATGCAGCATACAAATCATGGGGAAATAAAAGAATGGATAGACCCTTAATCAAATAATATAGATGTAGGAACTCCACAAATAGAGAGGTACCTTCCATGACATGCGGGGATACTTCCGGGTCCTCAATAGTTACTACGAAGGCTTTAGCTGCAGTGGTTAGCTTCTTTCCGTCTAGTCTCAGAAGTAATGGATAGTCTTTCATTATGTGGCCCTACTGCCCACACTAAAGCATGGTCCCGATATTTTACGACATGGTAGTCTTGGATGCTTCTTTCCACAGAAAATACAATCTGCGACTGATGTTCGAGCGCCAGTCACTGACTAAGCTGGAATGATACTTTTCCCTTTGTCAGTCGTCCTTGCCTTCTTAGACGGTCTAGAAGATCCCATATCTGATCCAGTACTAAATCCAATCAGGCTAGCAATCCTTTTAGTATAAAACTTTTCTATTTCTACTTCCTTTTCATAAATAATCGCCCTGTCTAAAATGTCAGCATATGTCTCAAGCTTCAGGGTCCACAGTTGCTTCCTAATATCGTCCTGCAGCTCTTGCTGGAATTTTTTTGCCTTTCTTAGTTCATCATCTACGTAATAGGGTGCAAAACGGGATAACTCTATAAATTTAGCATCATACTCTGACACCGTCATACCTCCTTGTCTCAACCTTATGAACTCCTGTTTCTTTTGATCTCGGAGATTGGATGGAAAATATTTTTCATAAAGACATCCTCAAACATCTCCCATGTAATAGCATCATTGGACACCCCTAATGCCCTTTTCTTCATACTCCACCAGCTATCCGCCTCACCTTCCAACTTATACACTGCAAAGGTGACCTTTTCTTGATTGGTACACCGAATCAAAGCAAATATCTTCATCATTCTTTTCAGCCATATATCCGCTTCTGCTGGATCAGGCTTTCCAAGAAAACCGGATGCTTGCTTAGTCGTAAATCTGTCATACGTCGTGGGAGTTAGACATGCCGGAGCTGGCTCGATCGCAGGGACCGGAGCCATATGCCTATGCTCAACAGCTTTCACCACACTTGTCATTCTTTCTAATAAATTTATATACAAAGCCTCTCGAGCATGAAAAGTATTAGCATTCCCACGGTAATTTCTTCTATCTCTTCTACTAGCCATCCTATAACCAAAATAAATATAATATTACAACCTCAAGAAATTTGTTAAAGGAAGAGATTGTCAACAGCTTGATAATATTTTAAATTTAGCTTAAGGGTGAATATCTTAAAGGCTCTAGTTGCCTTAGCTACCCCAACCTATTCTCATGGTAGTTTAGTATAGAAATTCAGGCCTATACTTCCACTTTTCGATCGATCAATCTGTGATCCTGTGTTTATGATGAAAATATATGATTAACAAAGATTATGATATTGCACTATACATCTGCTGGCTAATTGGGCTTAAGATCCTATTTCTATTCTTAATGGAATTATCTGTAAAAAAAAAGATCCATTCCATCACAGCACTTCTTCTTATTCCCTTCATACTCGAGCACACGGCTAACCGTCTTTTCAATTCAAGATACGATCCTCACATGGGGTTCACACACCCTTTTAATTCTAGGAATTCACCAATGAAGCCATCCCAAAAGCACAGAGACACCTCAAGGAAAAATACTTGGTTAATGCCTCATCGGTTCTTTACAGAGTCCTCAAAATTTGGTGCCAATCTTGACACAATCCACATCAACTATCAATTTAAAGATTAGGAGATAATTCGGCTAATCTTTTCCTCTAAGAATATTCTTGAACACTCACACGGCCCAATCTCCTTAGTGACCACAAAACAATACCCAAGTGTGGTCTTGCCTGCTAACTAAACTTGACACTTATGTTTATTGAGCGACTTATAGGAAAAATGACACTATTTTGTCGCCGCTCTATCATCTATGCTTCATTTTTAAAATTTCACAATTGGATGGCAAGTATCATATCCTACTACCACGATTCAAGCTAGCATGGCAGCTCACCAAACAAGACATCCTCAATACCATATCGGGCCTTAGCGCCACAAGGAAACTAATCAACCCAACCAATTGTATTTATAAACCTGAGAAAATATAGTAAACCTTAATGCAACTAGTAATAGGCTTACGATTTTTAGATAAACAAATAAGCTTAGGAAACCCAAATAAAACATAGGTTCTGGATCCCAAGATAACACATACTAAAATATCAAGATCTGGAAACTTTACCTCTCGCCACGATGGACGATACCTCTATACTTGTTCCATCACCGCAAAGCCCCGATTTAAGGTTTTGGGCTCCTTTATTGTCCGACACATAGAATAAGGGTAATCCCTAATCGTGCGGTCGAATTATCCACACTTGAGACATACTCCCAAAAATTTCATCAAAATAAGACATTTATCTATAAAGCATCTATGAATATATCCGATGATACCTCTTTATCCTCAAGGCCCATGATCCTTTTCACGTTAACTACCTGAGGTCAACTTTACCTCCTATCTTACATGGGATAACATTACCTTAATTTCTTCTGAGCTTTTGATGACCGCATCATAGTCTTAATTCTCAAGATCCATATGCCATCTTCTATAGGATCCAGCCACCCAAAAGTTTAGACACTAAAGTATCACTAAATTGATTATAATTTGACATCCTAGGACTCATTACATTAGAATTGGCTCTAAGTTATTCTAACCTCAAGCAATTGATTCTACCTTATTTATCATACTTGATTATTTTATTCATACATACCTTCTTACCAATTTATTACCCTCAGAACCTCAACTCAGAGCCGGTCAAACCTAAACTTCGAACCAAATTCATTTAGCCTAGGCTTCGAATCAACACCGATCAATTCAAACACTAAGTCGGCACTAATCAAATTAAAACCTCAAGGTGCCTTCTCCCGACCTTGCGGTCAACTACTATCACCAATAAACCCCTGTTTAGGACCCATTACGGTTACTCATATCCTATTTGAAGGCAAAACAACGCGGGTCAAGCTATTCTTAGGACACTAACTAAAACGCGTAAGCCGGACAACCAAACTCATTCTAACTCTAACTTAGTTCAAGCCTAAGCTCGACATCTAAGGTAACTAAAACTATCCAATCTACCTTAATTTACCCTACATCTACGTTCACTTATTTGATCAATCTTAATCTATCCTAAACTTTTGTATACGATTCAAATCAAACGTAAGATATCTCTTTTCTCTGATACTAACTGTGACGGATAATATTTTTTATAGAAAATTCGACAGAGTTTCGTCTATAATATGAACATCTGCCAATATAAAAACTTGTACAATCTCCAGTACAAAATAATAAATATCCGAATATCCTAACATTTGACATCATATAGTCAACAACACATAAAACTACACAGGATCCAATTGTCACATATTATTCGTGGCTTCAATACTGTGTATTTAGACACAACGTCGGCGAAGAGAGATGCCACTAGGTACCTATTACAAATCACAATAACTTGTAGAAGTATAAATAAGTTCAAATGACAACGAAAACTAAATTATCTGATTAACAGCCTTATGTACAATATACATTAAGATTTTAAAAGAAATATAAATATATATATAATTTTCAATGACATAAATAAAACTATAAGTTCTAAATCTTTGACATGATCTTTCATATCCAAGCCTAGATCACTTTGAATCTCTTTGCTATCTTATCGGGTATATCAGACCTGTGCTAAACTGGAGATAAGAAGAAATAAAGGTAAGTTAATAGCTCAACAAGTGTAATATAATTAAGATGGTAAGTAATAAAAGTAAAATAAAGTAGGAGGGAGTTATACGAGTATAATAAGGATGTGTAAACATACAACGTGATTAATTATGCATTTAGGATACAATTGACTTTTTGCATTTTATTCTTCTTATCTTTGGGATGTAAATTTTGTACAATTACTTATATTTACGGATCAAACCGAGTAAACCTTACTAACTAAAGATGCAGGAGAACGAGAAAATGATCATAATACTCAATATGATCTAAGGCCATGAGCTTTTATTATCGACTCAGAGAGGAGCCGTCCTTATAATGCCTATAGACAGGCCAAACACCACGTGACATAATGGTATACCTATCACCCGGTATGCAGGGCCAATAAAACGCTACCTTAACCTCCCGCGGTCTAGAGGCAGTCATCATTCTTCTATAGTAATATCCTAAGACTTGCTAAGAATATTATTCACTATAATAAGCAGTTAAAATAATCCTTGAATATATACTGTAATACTAATGACAGGCCAAGGAATATTACCCTTCATAACATAATTTTCATGGTCCTAGTTTCATGATTTTTTATTTATTTGAGGGAAGGTTCACCATAATTCATTCACAATATCTCCATCCGAAAGAATAATTCGATGACATAACACATTGTCGGTTTTTCTCCAAATATTTGTACGATTTTTATCTTTTCTTTGGATTAAAGTCTTCTTATGACTTAATTCACATACATGAACATCATAATGCATGGGAATGGTAGAACTCTTACTACCGTAAGTCAAACGTGACTTTAAGGCTTCCAGATAACATTTCCTTCACAATTGGATAACACAATATTTTTTGGCTTTCATAATTAAACATATACAAATATATATACAACTTAATTAATAATTAAGCGATGTGAAATTTATGCAAAACTTATCAAAGGGCTCAGGTGAATAATACCCGCTACAGTGAACAGTGCCCATTGTGCATAATCGGGAGATTCTTGGAATTTCAAGTATCCAATAGGTAAATTACCAAATTTAAGTCATGGGTAATCATAATTTCAATTCAATTTATGTATAAAACCCAAAATATATGATTAAACGAGATCCAGGCGTGGGTCTAGGGTTTCGCAAACGAAAATCCACATAAAACTACCAAATCGGGTATCAAATCGGTAAATTAACTTATATAGGATATAGGTAATGATATTCTAATATCAATTTATGTAAAAGTCCCAAAAATCGGGGCCCGGAACCACCCGGGTGCGGGGTTATGCTTTGTATGAAAAATCAATGTAAATCCTCAAATTCGGACACGAAATTCATATATATGCAAAATTAAGATATGGGCATCACAAATATATGCATGGGTTGGGTATCGGGACAATAATACTCGAAGAAAATCGAACAAAAATAAAAAAAAGGAAAAAAAAAAGGTATGAGTGTACTTACCTCAACCCAATTTATAACATTTCCAACTAGGTCGAAGCCAGAATCGGATCCGAGAGCCTCCATTTTCTCCTATTTTCCTTCGCACGGTTCCTCTTCTGCGCAGGTTCACCGCCACTGCACTACCACACCTGCGGCGGCTGCCGCCTTGCCTGCGTGCTACTGCCGCTAATAGTCGTCATTGACCGCCGTCAGTCACTGCACGCCACCTTCTTCCCCAGACAAACCCTCCTCTCTCTCTCTCTCCTCTTATCTACCCGAGTGTTTCTGTCCCCCAATTTCCCTTACCCCCTGCTTCTTTCCACGTTATTGTTATTATATATATATATATTAATTCTTTTTTCTTTTAATTTTTAAAACTCAATTCGATACTTCGGCGAATGAACTGGTGCACTTCGGGTGTTCGCTTAATAAATCCAAATATCTTATAAAAATTTTATAATATTTAATTAATTTTTGTCTCGCCCAAATTACCCAAAATGATAAATAAATTCAATTAAATTAGATAAAAAATTAGGAATATTACACGAGGTACATTTTCAACTCTTGAAATACATCGCATTCGTCTATCCATCAGAATTCGGACGCTTTTGTTCCTTGAAGTGCCTTGAAAAACGGCAAGTACTGTGAGGTTCCCAAATCAAAAATAGAATTAACATGAGGTTAGAAATATTTCTCTACATAATAATAGAATATTGGATAAATAAATAAAGGAACTTGGTAAAAATCTGGGGACTTTTAATGAAGAAAACACCACCTAAAGCTTCCCCGCTCACCACACTCCCGAAACCGCTCAAAACAGCCCGCCGCCTGAAGCATGCTCGAGCCCCGCTCGAGCCGAAACAACAAAAACCCAGCCGCCTGATGCATGCTCGAGGCCGGCTCGAGCGAAGCTTCTAGAACCCTCTGGAAAGCTCTCCCGCTCGCCTGGCGCTCGAGCTGCGCTCGAGCGAAAATTCCAGAACCTTCCTGAATGCTCCCGCTCGCCCGCCCGCCCTCGTAACCTTCCACCGCTGGCTCAAGGCGCTCGAGCGGCCGGGCGACTATATATAGGCGGCCGGGCCAGCAAGCGTGAGGGAAGGAGGGAGAGAAAGAGAGAGAGGAAGAGAGGGAGAGAGAGAGAAGGAGCCACAAAGAAGAAGGAAGGAAATGGAGGCTTTCGAGTCCAATTCCGAACTCAAGCTAGTTGGAGAAAATATGGGGCACATTGAGGCAAGTATTCTCATACTCACTATTTGTTATACTGTGATTTCGTTACCCTTCCAAACTATGAAAATTATATCGCCATAATTAATGATGAAAGAATATTCTAAATTAATGCTAAGAAATGAATCACTACATCCCGACTACGCAATCGATCTCATGAAATTCGATCCGTCCACAATGACCGGATCCTTTAACGAAATGTTATTACTGTTCATGAGAAGTAAATGGAAAATATGCATCCTCTTGCTATGAAAACTATGATTAATGAATATTTGAAATTGTACGATTCAAGAACGGGCTCCGGAGGACCCCAATATGATTGGCTCATCAACGGTAAGGAAATCAATTCCTTTAAATATTGTTGATCATGCTTATAAAGTGACTTATGAAATTGCTAAAAGTCCCCAAAGGAAGATAAGAACGAATGGAAAAATGAAACGGAAGGAAATCCACAATGGATATGTGATTAATGAAACCTCCCGTGTGGTGGGAGAAATGATGAAATCCACAATGGACTCTTGGACGGGTAGTATTCTCTGGTTTGACACGTCCATCTCGGTGAAAACCCGAAGAATACTTTGGCCGCGTATTCTGGTCGCTTGTGCGAGCGAGTGACGTCTGTGTCACGCCTTAGGATACTATTGTGGAAGAACGAGGACTGCCCTGGTACCCCGAGGGAATGGGGCGATATGATATGGCACGATGTGCACGACGATATGGTACGATGAGATGTACACGACCCCCCGGATGGGTCGTTAAAGATAATCCCTCACGGCCTTAGATCATGAGGTGTATCATGATCATTTCCTCGTTCTCTCGCATCGTTTGCTAGTACGACCTACTAGCCCAGGTCCGCAAAGATCAAAGTAAAATTGGAAAGCATGGGAAACGACAATTAAATGTGCCAAGACATGGTAAACGACAAAATCAATATTTCCAATATTCCTTCCCTTACCTGTCTCAAATGCATATTGACCCTTGCTATTATCATGTTCACAGTTTGACAGTGACGTATGATTATACTTGCTGAGCGATAAGCTCACTCTTGCTATCTGTTATTTTTCCTCCAGATGAAAGCATTTAGATAGAACAAAGAAAGGCTTGCTCGACAGGACCAGACAGACAAGTGCAGCAAGGACTTGGACATAGGATTTGACATGGACAACCATTCGGGATATTGGTATGGTTTGTGGTTGCCTTTATGGTTTTATTATGCTTCCGCAGTTCATGGCATTATAGTATGCTTCCGCACTTTGTTTTGATGTTTCGTGCTTGAGGTTATTAGCTGGCATCTCTCTAGCTCTAATATAGTACGGTCAGAATACTGTATTGAAGCCACGAATAAGATGGCAAATTGTAAGATCCTGTGAAAAGTATGCTTAGCCTATTTAACCTGGTTGTATATCGGACTTTTGTCCAGTATAGAGAAAACTCTGGACACTGAAGTTTTACTGACGAAGGGTTATTAAAGAAAAATAACCTGGTTCGTCACAAGTACTTATCCGCGGACTTGAACAGGAAACATGATAGGGCTGCAAGTCACCATATAAGTTTCTAGACTTCCTTCACTGTCCACAACGGGCTCATGTCAAGGATAGCCCTAATTTTTTTCGCGTTCGCTTCAATACCGTGCTGGGATACTATGAAGCTCATAAATTTTTCAAAAGTTACCTTGAATGCGCACTTGGCCCGGTTGACCTTTATCCTGTGAGCTCGGAGCACCTCGAAGGTCTCCTCCATATCGCGAACGTGGTCATCGGCAGCTTTACTTTTGACAAGCATGTCGTCAACATATACTTTCACGTTCCATCTGATCTAGGCTTAGAACATTTTGTTCACCAATCTCTGGTAGGTTGCCCCGACGTTCTTGAGGTTGAAGGGTATGATCTTATAGTAGTATGTCCCTTGGTCGGTCATGAAAGAGGTATGTTTCTCATTGTCCAGATCCATCTTATTCTGGTTGTAGCTTGAATAGGCGTCCATGAAACTCAGGAGCTCGTGTCCTGATGTGGAGTCTACCAACTGTTCGATCTGGGAGGGCGAAAAACTATCCTTCGGACAGGCCTTGTTTACGTCAGTGAAGTCAACGGACATCCGCTATTTGCCATTGCTTTTCTTCACAAGTACGATATTGGACAGCCAATCCGGGCACTGGACCTCCCTTATGAATCTAGTGTCTAACAGTCTTTTCACTTCTTCCCTTACGACTATGAGCTTTTTAACGGAGTAGTTTTGTCGCTTTTACCTGACAGGCTTATGGTTGGGATCAAGATGCAACCTGTGGATCATTATTCCGGCCGGTATCCGAGGCATGTCGGCTGGAGCCCACACAAAAATGTCGGAGTTCCTCCGAAGGAAGTTTATCAGCTAGTCGCAGTTCGCTACTATTAGGGACCCGCCGATTTGCACACACTTCTTAGGTTCGGAGGGGGCTAGAGGGACCTTCTTGGTCGCTTCCCCTGACTAGGCTTGCTATAAGTCATTTCATTATGAAAGTCCAAGTCTTCGACCGGCTGATCTAACGCCGTAGAAGCGACTTGGGACAGATAGCACGTCCGTTCAACCATCTTGTCATCGAGCACTTTTCTGACTCCATATAGGGTCAAAAATTTCATCTTAAGATGAGGGATCGATATTATAGCCCTAAAGGTAGTGAGGAACGGTCTACCTAGGATGGCGTTGTAGACGGATAGTAGGTCAATGATTAGGAACGTCAGCTCATGTGTGACAACGCGTGGGTAAGTTCTTATTATGACCTCTAGCTGGACTTTTTGCTTTATGGGCACGGGCTCATTGTCTAGGCTATACAGGGGTTCTTCGGCTGTTCTCACTTGATTTTTTCTCAATCCAAGCATAAAAAATACATCGAGATACAGTAAATTTCTTGAGCTTTCATTATTGATAAAGACTCGTTTCAACCGGCAATCAACTGTATCATCTAAAACGAAGGCTAATACAACAAGGGGATCAGAGTGAGGAGATATTACATGTATCATATCATCGCTACTAAAACTAATGACATCATCCCTAGCCTCTACTCGTGCCCTCTTGTTACTGGAAGCATGCTTGTATTGTCCCTGCCCCCATTGTTCTTGGCGGTCTGGCTGAAATCATGCCGATCACGCTGGTGGCAGTACGATTCCTTAATGGCTCACTGACTTTGCCTTCAGGAGCTATAGGGGCCAGCCCCGAGCCCTTCAGGAATCGTGTAAGGTGCCCACAGCAAACGAGATCCTCTATTTCCTTCAAGAGGGTCCGGCAATCTTCAGTACTGTATCCCATAGATCGAATGAAGTGACAGTACTTCGTCTGGTATCCCGCCTCTGGGTTCTTTGGCGCTTTAGGCCATTTCAAGAACTTCTCATCCATGATTTGAATCAGGATATTTGAGTGGGTGTCATTAAGGGGGATCAGAGCCACCGGCTTGTACTCCCTCCTGGCACTTGGCTTCGATCGAACTGCTTACGGTGCTCCTGGAAGCGGCCGCCATCTCCATTCCACTTTTTCCCAACAACCGGCCCCTCCGCTAGGCGGTCTGCACATTTGGGATGCTTTACTTCGTTGGCCTCCTCGGCTAAAATGTAGGCTCGAGTGATGACCTCAGCTTCCCGGAAGGTCTAAGGGCATTTGTGCGCCAAGTGCTTAAAGAAGTCCCCTGCTGCCAATGTGGCGATGAAGGTACTGAGCTTCATCTCATCAAAGAGCTGGGGAATCCGGCAGGCTTCAGTGATAAAGCAGGTCAGGAACTGCTTCAGACTCTCCTCCGACCTTTGGAGGAGGCGGACGAGGTATCAGGGCTGCTTCTCTTCCTTCCGGCTAAAGGCGAACTGGCTTAAGAAGTAATCTGCGAGCTTGTCGAAGGACTGGATAGAGTTCGGCAGGAGGCCGTGGAACCAAAGCAGGGCGTCCTCTTTGAGGGCTAGTGGAAAACACCAGCATTTGATGGCCTCGTTTGCCTCATGGAGGGATAGGCGCGTACGGTAGTTGAGGTGATCCATTAGGTCAGTACTTCCGTAGTAGCCGTCCAGGGTTGGAATCTTGAACTTGAGGGAAAGTTGCTGAGTCTGGATATCCGAAGTGAACGGTGAGCTTCGCAGGTCGAGCGCGGATCGCCCGGAATCCCCCTTGAACAGGTGGTTTCATATTTTCTCCACCTTCTCCTCTATCTGCGGGATGGACTCACTTCTCTTCACGTTGATGAAGTGGCGGAGCTTCGAGTTGTTTTACGGGTCGCGTTGGGCATGGTGGTTGTTCGCTCAGGACTTCCGCGTGTTGCACGATCCCTCTTGTCCGGCGGTGGACCTCTTGTTGCTGCTGGAGTTGTGGGGATTTTGCCTCTTTGGGCTTTCCTCCCCTCGTCCCCACTAGGAGGGCTACTTGCTGCCATTCGAGCCTCTTGCCTGAGGTCGCTTGGGCCTCGATGTCGTTAGGCCCATTGGGCCCTACCATGGGGGCCCTTGCACAACATTTTTTTGCCTGGAGGTCGATGCCTTGAGCCCCGGAGGAGGAGCTCCAACCCACTGCATTCTCGTTCGAGCACACAACGCTTGGAGCATTTGTCTCATATCGTCGATGTCGGCTGCCAACTTATGCACGTCGGGCTTTGAGCGCTCGCTAGCATGGCTACCCACTGATGGGTCATCACTATGGGCGGCGGTGTCTTTCGGAGATGCACTAGTTTGTGTTCTAGTGTTGACCATTTTCTTCGTGAGAGAGTGGATGTCGGGGTAGGAACTGAGACTTTTTATCACATTTTCCACAGATGGCGCCAATGTTGTGTTTTGGGTTTTTGGTTGTTGTACGAATTAGAGAGCCTTCAGATCTACCGCTGCGGGTCGATCTGGATCGAATTTGGTTTCCGTCGTTGATAATCTGAAACCTGCACAATACGAACTGCAAATAAGAGGTTAGATGTCAGCGGAATATTCTCCTACTATAAACACTTCAATGTTCAAATCAGTTATCTTTTACAATAAACGAAGAGATGTAAGAGTGTGTGTATGATGCGACGGGGAATGGAAATAAGCTTGAAGGCAGTAGTTGAGCGATTTAGGGAGGTTTGGCTTCGTTGGGTGTACTACAGAGAGTAGCTCACTAAAATTGCTCGATGGAGGCTTCGGGGAATCAAGATTCAAGGGGACCAGCGATCGGGTTCCAGAGTCGTGATTCAGCAAAAGGATCCCTCTCCTATCGAATGAGAGGATATCTATAGGCTCCGTGGAGGAAAACCCTCATTGCGGGAATTCCTGGCATGTGGCAAGGCGGGATTCGCCGGTCACTGATCGCTGGTTGTAGCCAGTGGTGTTAGTTTTTGCCTTATGGTGGCACGGAGACCATTGTCGGGTGTTGACCTTGCTTTGTCTGACGCTTGCGCGCAAATTTGCTTAGCGGCTGGGCGGGTCGGCTTGTGCAGCGGCTTGCAGTGTTGACCTTCTCCTTATTAGGCATCATGCTTTGGGCAGACTTCTTACCTGCAACTGCCTTAGCAGGCTATTGCGGCGCGTTGATTGGTTGTTGCCCTAAGATGCCGCATGGGCCATGTCTTTAGGCTTGCTGGACTTCAGAGGGATTCTGGCTGGTTGCTAGTCTAGATTGGTGCCTCTTCGACTGGGTCTTCCTTCTCCCAGCTTGCCTCCAAGTTGGACCCAACACTTGTGCACCACATTATTTTATCTCAATGCTTGATACGTGCTCGGTGGAAACATGTACACTATATAAGTTTCATCAAATTAATTTTTAGTTATTTTTATCAAATTTTTGAGAGAAAAGAAAGAATAAAAAGAGGAGAAGAGAGAGAATGAGAGGGAAAATGTTAGAGGATGACATTTAAAGTGAATTTAAAAAACTTTTGATAAATTTAAAGATAATATAAGTGTATCCTAAACCTTTTTTTTATTGTTTATTTTTCTTTACCTTTTTAAATATTAATTGTTTTAAATACTCATATATATTATATTTTCATAATTTAAATATTTGTACTTTATATGTATAAATTTTTATTTTTATTTTCTATAATTACTATTAAGTTCACATCCCTAATTTATATATAGAGTTTTGTCAAGCTAGTTTCTACATTTATATTCATATATATGTTAAAATTTTGATTTAATTTTCTCATATTTTTTAATTTTCATATATAATGTCTAGTATGTTCTAAATTCTCAAATATATACCCTACATACCATGAAATTGCTATAATTTAATTGTCTGTACTTGTTAGTTGAAATGAAAGATTGAATTATAACCTTTTATTTGCTTTTTTACATATTCTTGATGTAATCAATTTATATGTTTAAAATTTTTATAATATAACTTTTATATGTTTAAAAATTTACATGATTCAATTCCTATAGATTTTTTTTATACACTACATGATAAGTGTTTTAATAAATTATGAAAAAAATTATATAACTTGTGAAATAATTAATGATATTTTATCCGATATGAAAAAATATAAAAGATTATTTGTATTTATTTAAAATTTTTCTTTCGTTATATACGGACAATTATAAAAAAAATCAGTAGCATATATTATAACATATTTTAGTATATTATAGTAGCAATCGAGATTTAAACATATCGTCCACAGGTTAAAAATGACATTTGAACCCGTTCACAGGGTTATGTATTAACGACCTACATACATACCTTGAATAGTAATGTAAGGTATTTAATTCTATAAAAATATATATAACCCTAATTTTAATTATTTACTATTTTGTCAATAAGGCCCTACTGATCTTTGCCCTATTAAAATTAATATAATTTGAACATATTTTTCATAGTGCATTGCAAATTAGGAACTGAAAAATTATAATTTAAATTCTATGCATGAATATTATGAAAATTCATGATCTTACATCTAAATTTTTTAATTTATTGTTCCTTCCAATACATTTTAGTATAAATTGTACATTTAATTATGAAAAATTTAAATATCTTATTGAATAATTAACACACTCTTATTTTTATTTTTATTACTAATCCATTTAGATTAACGGCTCAAATTCCTTACAGATGTTTAGATCGGGAGTGCCATTGGTGGAGAGTTGGATTGAAATTTTTATTTTGTTTATGTATTATTATTCAACAAAAATAAAAGTTTGTATTATTAGTTTTGATCTTTGGACATTCTCATTAAAAATTCTAGGGTTGGTAATATATGGTGCTAATGTTTGAATAATTTTGGTTTTTTTTTTTATAGTTTGATTGAATTATACTGTTAAAATATTCTGACATTAATAAAATACTTATCTTTATATATATATCGAGATTATAGTATAGTCGATATTTAAAATCACTTTATTAATGCTCATTTCTATTAGTAGTAATATTTAAAAATTAATTAAATAACTTCTCCATTACACCACTTATTTTTAGAATAATAAGTAGTCTCAAAATACTTCTGTTAATAAAAAATAAACACCTATTGAAATTACCATGATTTTAAATTAATTTTTAATATAAATGATTAATTTTTTTTATTTTTTATTATTTATGTTATTTGAGTTATTAGATATTATTATTTATTATTGGCATTGGCCATGTTTTAAGTAAATTGATAATTCTTTCTAGAAATTAACAAACTATTATTTGAAAATTTATCTAATTCGAAAATTTTAAAATAATATTAGTACAAAATAAAAAAAAATTTATTTGAAAACTTAATTTTAAATTTAATATAAAACCTACACGTCAAGATAAAATATAAATATTTTTTTTATTTATTATTAATTTTAGTTTAAATTGGTTAAATTAAATGAATTAAGTTTAATTTAAAAATAAAATTAAATAAAAGGTTTATCAATTGGATGAGATAGAAATATTTTCATATCCAAATTCATTCCCCTGCGCGGCCTTTTCCCGGCGTGTTGCTTCCTTCCCCTGCAAATCCTATACAACCCCTCCTTCAATTGGAAGAACCAATACCCGAAATGTCGAGGAAAATTAAATTTCTGCGGCAAGCTTGAAAATGCACAAGTGGAGAACCAATTTTGCGCTGGACTTCCATTATTCATCTCAGTTCAGCGAGTGACCAAAACGCCTTTCGTGTGGGTGGCCTCAAGTGTCCCAATTTTCAATTGTGTCTTGAAATCTCAGCCAGATTCAGTCAATTGATGCAGTCAATTGAAATCTCAGAACAATCTCGATAGTGTACCAGAAGAATTCAAGAGGCTGGATGATGCCCAGCAGGTGTTTGATGGAATGCTGCATACGCAGTTAGTAGCACACCTTTAATCAATTTAATGGGTATTGAAAGATCAATGATGCTGCGTCTGTTTTTTGAAATGAAAAATCTCTGGGGATATGTTTTGGAAACTTTGGGACGTAAATTCAGGTGATATGGTATCAATCTATCTATTTTTAAGGCGGGCTTATTGGTGTAAAAGGATGAATGAAGTGTCCAAAGATTGTCTAATATCACGAGATGATTAAATATGGAATTTGCTCAATATTCTACTTGTTGCGTATTTCTGAGGGAGGTGATGTGCCAAAAATTGTAATTTTGGGAGAGCAGATTATTGGGTTAGCTATAATACCTGGTATTTACAGGATAATGATGTTGGTATTTGAATATTCTTCACGCTTCCGTCTTAGAGACATGACATGAATCTGAACTTAGTGTCTGTAATTTTTTGATTTTCATAATGTGGTGTCCCTTAGAATGCTTGTCAAGTATTATACTGTATGTTGGAACTCCATATGTTCATATTCTCGATTCGGACATAGTAATGGGGCGCTTCTAATGTTTGAAGAAATGAAGATTCAATGATATACTTTTGACGTGATCAAAGTGTTGGATGCTCTTCAAGATTGCAGCTACTCTGATATAGACTAGGCAAAATGTGGAATAGGTAATTGATCGATCATTTTCTTTGCATGGTCGATCTTTTTAGGCCTGGCTGGGACAGTGGACTTCAAATCCAAAAGTAATTTCTTGACTCGCTCATGCTTTGGAGGACTCCTATTAGTATTTGTAGGCTGCAAAAGGATTTAAGAGTATGCAAGGTAGTTTAAATCTGAGACTCGGGGGTGCTTACTTATAGATATAACAACAATAACAGTGTCTTTAATAAATCTGGAATTTTAGTTAACGGATCTCGTTGTGTCCTCGTTTCTAGAAGAAAATCATGTCTATATCGTGTCATTTCAGTGTATTGTGTCAATCTTCATGCATTCTAGGAGATGGTGATACAGCATCATTTCCGTAATGGGTTGAAAGAAAATCCAGAATGCATATTGTACTTTACCATGATTTATAGAGCAAAAATGATATTCTACTGCTTTTGCGAATCGATAGCCTCTTAGTATGGGGAATATGAAGAGGGAATTGCCTAAATGATAGGCAAAGGTAGGAACTATGATTGAAGACTGGAGAAAGGAATCATGTAATTGGTGATAAAAATCTTCTGAGTGAGGTTTACATGTGAATGTGGGAGTCATTTTTATCAAAACAGCAAGTGACTTATAATGTCTTTTTCCAACTCTTTTTTGTCCTTTGAAGCGAATAATATCCGACTGATGATTAGACTTGCAATAAATTGTTGCATCTGAAGAGATCTTTCCTGGTGAATGTTATCGGTCTTGTTTTTTATTGTTGACAAATTCCATGACAAAGTATTGTGTATCGAATTTTCTCTTTATATCTTAAGTAGCAGGTTGGGTTCGCTCGAAGTTCACTGGATGTTGGATTGAGCACTGCATTGACGAATTGGTTTTGCTTAAAGTTTGCTTGATTTTGGCTCAAACATTAATGTTCTGCTTGAGAGTTTCACTCAATGTTGGCTCGAGCATCGTAATACAACACGAGAATTTCACTTGAAGTTGATTGACATCAAAAAGTTATTCATCTTGTTGTGGTGTGATTATTTTATTCTAGGCATAGTGGTATAAGTGGATCTAAATCCCGGTTTCTCATGTATGGCCATTGTCTTCCTTTTGATGCTTATAAAAAGGAATGTCAGTCAAGGATTCTGAACTCCTTTCCTTAAAAAAATAAAACCTTCTTGTTGTATGGTGTCCGATTTTCACAAATAGCTCATGGATGCGGAGGATTCACTTAGCATACCAAACCAACTTTAGCATTTCGTACATTAATTCAATGTACTATATGAATAGCAATACTTATTAATGAGTCTCTATCGATTAGGATTGTTGTTTTACGGGAAAAATCTGTCAAACTCTTAAATTTTTTAAATTAATAAGAAGATTTGTCTTTTATCCGACCATCAGAAGAATGACACACAACAATGAATTTGTTCTCATGCCTGATCTACTAAACCAGGGGGAGTGTGCCTCAGCCCCAAGGCGCAGCCCCCTTCGCCTCATGTCTTAGATTGTTGAATGTAAATCTAATGACTCATGGGATTTTTCCTTTTCTAAAAAAAAAAACCTTCATGGAAATTATTTTTTCAAAAATAAATTATATAGATTATTGGATTTACATTCAATGGTTTCAGACCCAAGGCAAAGGGACCGTGTCTTACATCCGAGGCGCTGCCCTCCCTGAACTCCCTAGTACACATTATTGATGACACTATAGGAGCTGGGCATGTCCAAAGTTATCCTGAGATTGGCGGGTTAGCTTTATATTCAATGCAAACTCTTCCTTGGTGAATTTGGCACCCAATTTCCACAAGCAGCTCTTTGATGGATAGCATGTTGCTTAGCATTTACCAAACCAGCTTCTTTCATACAAATCTTTTGAGTTAATTCATGTATTTTTCGTTGTTTCTTCATTTTTGCAGGTGTTTCTGTTATATTGGAAGCACAAAGCTAATTGCTGAGGCAATGTTTTATCAAGCGCATTACTTCTCCGTACTCTTACATGGTAATCCCACTTTCTTTTGTTACCATATCAGCTCTATATGGGATCTTTATGAACGCTGCTTTTTCATGCCTAGGTTTCTAGAGCTAGATAAAGATCTGAAATCTACTATTAGCAGCTAACTGATTTTGTAATCTAGAATCATATAATGAGAAATTGCCAACACGAAATACGACTTTTGGATGAAAATGATATCGACTGCCATTTATGTAACTAGTAACATATCAAAACACTGCAAAATTCTGGTTCATTGGCAGTACATGCCTCAAATCATATAGCTTAAGAGCAATGAACTATACAACACACGAACATTGTCTAGAGAGCTTCTCGAAATCCTCAACACACAAAATGAAGAGAAAACTGAAGCAAAAATGACTCAACTTGCCTGACTTTGCACGATACTTGTCTCGAGATGCCCTTTAAAAACATGTCCTTTTTATAGCTCATCATATTTGAACCGAGAAATGAACGAAGTGAGAACAAGACAGAGAGCTGTTAGAGTCCTCCCATACTCTCAAAGTTGAGAATTTCATCATGATAATTTAGACGATTAAATTTATAAGATAAATTTAATATATTTCAATCTGCTATCATAATCTTAAACGTCCAAATTTCTAATATGAGATCCTCACCGTTAGATGGCCCTTGCAAGATTCATACAAGATGATTCCTTAAAATCACTCCGTAAACAAACTCTGCATGTCTTGATGCATATAGCACATACATATCTAACAATCTTTATCTCTTTCTTTATGTATTTTTCTGGGTGCAACCCTTTTTGCCCATATTGCGGTAGGGATCCCATGTATCTGAAGGTACCCTAATGTTTATTACGGGCATTTTTTTCCCCTTTTGTTTCAATAATATGTGAACAATTTCCAAGTGTTTTGGAAAGAAAAGGGTACGGAAAGAAGCTTAGAAGAAGGAGCGCTTGGTGGGAGCTCTGCCAACAGCTCTCATTAAGTTGGCTATTTCAAGAACCCTGGCCACTCTTGTTCCTCTTTTGCCCTCTGCAGTTGCCCTCCTTTCCTCTGCTTTTCTGTGTGCTTTTGCTACATCATTCTGCATCTTTTCCATAGCTCTTGCTCTTTTCTCCTCCAGTTTCCTCTATAATGGAAGGGTAATTCTGTTAGCATACCTTTAAATAGACATTTTAATGAAGATTCTTTTAGTAACAAGCAAAAGAGAAGGAGGTTAGACTTAAATCCACATCGAGTACAGGTCTGTAGGAATCAAGAGCTAACCGCACTATTCCTACGCCTTTATTTCCTTTAATATTTCAGTTCGTTGACAGTAACTTTAACATTTTATATGAAAAATATCAATTTCTTTCCAGTAATTTAGCTTTAGTTGGACTCAAGAAAACTAGAGGGGAAGGAAAAACTATTGGAAAATTATCAATAATTAGTTTTATCTTGAGCATATTTTTCTCCAAACTTAGTGGATTTTTTTTTTTTGAAATTTTATGGAGTCAGAATTAGGGGTTTTTCTTTTGGATGTGAAGAAGTTGGGAACTACAAAAAGGTGCATGAAAATTCTTCTAAAATAATCAAGATTTCTCATGTTTTCATCTGTTTGTATTATAGTGCATAGCATAAAACTTAAGAAAATGCTCACATAATTGAAAATTCTCCTCCAAGCGGATGAGCCCAGAAATTATGAAGCTTGAAAGGATTCGGTCCTTTTTTCTTCTTTCTTTTCTTTTAAATTTCATATCATGTTTAATTAGATTATTTATACTTCAATTTCAGTTGAAATCTTAATATAGCGATAAGATTGTACTGTTATGACTTAGCAGTAATACACTCAAACTACAGTGATAAACATTCACAGCTTAGGCACTTTGAGTCATGATCCAATCAATTGTGTAAATATGAAAACGCATCACTCAGGGAGGTATGGATACAGAAACGCAGTACCTCGACTTTCTTCATCCATGAAGTAGCGTTTTGAATCTTCTCATTTTCCCACCCGCTGATAACAGCATCCTCCCTCTTAAATCGATTATTAATCTTCGCAATCTTAGCATTCTGCCACGCTGAAATCTTTGCCTCGACTTCCTCTCTCTTCACCCTCTGCACAGAAACCTCCCCGTGGCCGACCATGGCGGACCCACTTCCACTAGCATGTGTCGGGGAAGGCAAAGGATTACTACCGGGCACGATTGCTAGCGGGTTTGTCTCATCCGGAACCTCCTCTTCCTCTCCAATCCTCCTCAGATTTCCATTGTTTTCACCGTCGTTTTCGCTACTGTTGCTGTTGCCGCCGCTAATGGTAGAACCTGCGAGCAATAAGGCGTTGAACTCCCTGCTCATGGTGGTGAAGTTCTCGCTCGAACTTGCATCACTGGCCATAGATACTGACGATGGTCGGTGGCTCCCTGCCTCCCAGCCTCTTGTACGGTGGCTGGCAGGAGGTGGGTGTGTCTGCGTTAGCGCGTGGATGTCTCTGAACTGGTCTTCATTGTGCTGCTCCTCGTGCTGGTGGTTGTCGGTGGTGGTGGTGGTTGAGCGGGCACTCAACATGGCGGTGTTTTAGGCGGCGGGAGGGTGGTGGTTGAAGGGAATTGTGACTAGGATAACCACGAATCACGTAGATTACGCGTTGTGTTTGGAGATCTCAGGAAACAGACAATATAATGAAGTGGCACTTCACCTTTGGCAGACGTTGATGTGACAGGGACTTTGTTTAGGATCCATTGACGAGATAACACGACACCCTTAGAGATCATATAAAAAGAATCATGGACGATTTTTCCATTTTTTTCCCCATGAATGAGACGTTATCGAGGTAATGGAACGGTTAAAAAGGAAAAAATCGCAAACCACTCTCCTAATCAGTCAAAAAAAAAAAAAAAAAAAATGGTCTTAGCGTGTCAAATTTTGATATCGTTGGGTCCCAGAATGAACAAATGTATACGGCTTTATATTTATAATTATATGAATGATATCTTTATGGGTCAAACTTATAATTTTTTATATTATAATAAAATAATTTGTGATAATTTATATATTCCGGCGTATGAAAAATTATCTAATTGCTTTTAATGTTAGCTAAATATGAGGGTATGGTGTGTAAAATTTTAAAACTGTGAAGTCTGAAAATAATTAAATATACATAATTTTATATTTTTAATTATAGAAAAGATAGTTGATTGTTTATGTTTCGTACCGAGTCCCTGATTGTTGTACGGATTAGGGAGCCTTTCAATCTTTCATTGCAGGTCGATCTGGATCGGGTCCGGTCTCCGTCGCTGATAATCAAGAACCTGTACAACACGAACGACAAATAAGAGGTCAGAAGACAACGGGAGACTATCCCCCGTTGACACTCCGATACTCAAGTTAGATATCTTCCGCAATAAACGGATGAATGCACGCTTAAAGATAAATATGATGAGAATACAAAGATGCAGTAATGTGGGGAGTGTGACAGGGATGTATTTGGATGCTTGAGCTCCATGGATGCGCCCGGCAGATGGGCGGCTTACCTGTACGCTCGCGGAGGGGGGCTTGGAGGTGCGCCCGACAAAGGGACAACTTATAGGTGCGCCAGAGAGAGGGGCGGCTTATAGGTATGCCCGTTAGAGGGGCGGCTTGGAGTTGCGCCCAGGGAGGACGGCTTGGATATGCGCCCCGTAGAGGAGCGGCTTATAGGTGCGCCCGACAGAGGGGCGGCTTAGAGTTGTGCCCGCGGAGGGCGGCTTGGAGGTACGCCTAGTAGAGGGGCGGCTTATAAGTTCATCTGACAGAGGGAAGGTTTATAGGTTCTCCCGTAGAGGGCGGCTTGGAGGTGCACGGCGGAGGGCGGCTTGGAGGTGCACCGGCGGAGGGCGGCTTAGAGGTGCGTCCGGTAGATGGGCGGTTTATAGGTGCACCCGGCAGAGGGGCGGCTTGGAAATGAAGGACTAAGTTGTATTAGTGAGTAAACGTTCTAATTACCTGAGTGGAGGATTAGCTCTTGGACAGCAAGCTCCTGACTCCGGGATGGAGGGATCATGACTCCAAGACGAAGGGCTAAAGGCTTCCTAGCTGGCGAAGGGCTGAGAGCTGAGGGCCTTCGGACGGCGGAGGGTTGATGGCCTCTCGACGGGAGGAGGGCTGAGGGCCTTCTGATGGCGGAGGGCCGATGGCCTCTGTGCTTCCTGAAAGGAGGAGAACTTCGCTCCTCTTGGATGGAGGACTGAGGGCCTTCGGATTGGAGGAGGGTTGAGAGCCTCCTAGCGGCGGGGGTCGAGGGCCTCTGGATTAGAGGAGGGCTAAGGGCATCCTGGCAGGCGGAATGCTGAGGGCCTCTGAGACTAGTGGAGGGCCAAGGGCCTCCGGACGGAAGGAAAGCTGAGAGCCCCTGGCGGCAGAGGACCGAGAGCCTCTAGATTAGAGGAGGGATGAGGGCCTCCCAACTGACAGAAGGCTGATGGCCTTTGGACGGGAGGAGTGCTTAGGGCCTCTTGGCGGTAGAGGTTCGACGGCCTCCAAATAAGAGGACTAAAAGCCTTAAGAATTGGAGATGGCCAAGAGGCCCCGGATGGGCGGAGAGTTGAGAGTCTCTTGGCCGCCAGTTTGCTCTCATTGGAGATCGGCTAGTAAAGGTTATGCCATTCTCCGAGCCATATAGAGCCTTATGGAGTTTCTTCGAACTTCTCCCACTTGTCCTTCAATGCTTGAGGGTGCTTGCTTTTATAGTGGGAGTTACAGATACATTGTTTCTTCAAAAGCAATATGTGACTTTTATTTTGAAGAAAGTATGTTGGATTATGGGCTTACTATGGGGTCTGACCCATTGACCCATGGTTATTGGACCAATCACTAGCCCCCCATGCCGATGGATCAAATTTTCAGCCTTTGATATGTTCATGATGGGATGAGATTGACCATTTTTTCCCCTCAAGTTTGACCTGTATTCATTGACAGAAAAGTTTGACTCTAAATAGTGGATGGAACCAGATTGATGGTTGACGAGTTTGGTTGACCGCATCACTTGATCCAGAAAGCAGAACAGAGTTGAAAATATGGTTATCTGATTTTGTTGACCAATGAAGTGCTTGAATCCGTAGAGTAATTTAGAGCTGAAAAGCTTTCTTGACTGGCGAAGTACTCGAATTCGGAGAGCAGTTCGGAGTCGAAAAGCATTGTTGACTGGCGAAGTGCTCGAATCTGGAGAACAGTTCAGAGTTAAAAATCTTTGTTGACTGGATCCGTTGACTGACAAAGTGCTCTAATCTGGAGAACAATTTACAGTCAAAAATTTTGTTGATCAGATCTGTTGACCGTCGAAGTGCTCGAATCCGGAGAGCAGTTCGAAGCCAAATATCTTTGTGGATTGAAAAAGTTGACCGATAAAGTGCTCAAATCCAGATAGTAGTTCTGAGCTGGAAATCCTTGCTGATCGAAAAAGTTACCGGCGAAGTGCTTGAATTCGGCGAGCTCTTTCAAGCTGAAAATCGTTGTTGATCGGATTCGTTGACCGACGAAATGCTCCGACCGGAGAGCGATTCGGCCAAAATCCTTGTTGGCCAAGAAAAAAGTTATCGCTAAGTGCTTGAATTCAGAGAGCAGTTCTGAGTAGACAATCTTTGTTGACCGGATCCGTTGACCGGTGAAGTGCTCGAATTCGAAGAGCAGTTCGAAGTCGAAATCTTTGTTGACCGAAAAAGTTGACCGGCGAAGTGCTCGAATGTGGATAGCAGTTCTGAGTCGACAATCTTTGTTGACCGGATTCGTTGACCTGTGAAGTGCTCGAATCCGAAGAGCAGTTCGAAGCCGAAAATCTTTTTTGACCGGAAAAGTTGACTGGCGAAGTGCTCGAATCCGGAGAGCAGTTCTGAGCTGACAATCTTTGTTGGCTAGATCCATTGACCGGCAAAGTGCTAGAATCCGGAGAGCAGTTCTGAGCTGACAATATTTGTTGACTGGATCCGTTGACTGATGAAGTGCTCGAATCCGGAGAGCAGTTTGAAGTTGGAAATCTTTGTTGACTGAAAAAGTTGACCGGTGAAGTGCTCGAATTCTGAGAGTAGTTATGAGCCGACAATCTTTGTTGGCCGGATCCGTTGATCGGCGAAGTGTTAGAATTCGGAGAGTACTTCAGAGCCGAGAATCCTTATGGACCGGATCCGTAGCGAGCCTTTCAGTCTCAGGCAAGACCTAGGAGCCCGTAGTGCGAAGATCTCGGGCTGAGGATTAGATCTCCTCACTGTAAGGACGCGCTTTGAGAGGTCGGGAGGTGACTTGCCTTAAGATAGCTGATCGTTCGAGCTGTAGCAATAAGATGCATCTTGCGCTCATTGGAAGGGCTCTTGCCGTTGGCGAACCATTCAATAGGACTAGGAATGAGGAGCCCCAGGAAGCACAGTTGGTAAAACTGGGGATCCTTTGACTCTTGGATTGAGCAAATGGGCCGATATCATGACCACGGCCAAGCCTGGGATCCCAATTTCTGTGACTCCCTCTTTGAGGATGCCGCTTTGCTTTCTAGTGGTGTGTCAGGGTTGCTGGTGTTAATTTGCGCTGGATCCTGATCATTCCTGTGAAGGGAAGTTGGGCCTTGAGAAGACGCGGTTGTCATCTAAGCTTTCTGGCCTTAGACGAACATGTCTGGTTGATTGCGCTCACCCCTGCCAAGAGGAGGTCATGGCGCTGAGAAGATGAGGTTGCCGGCTAAGCTTGGAAGCTATCGTTACCAGGCTTTTGCTAGCCTAGGCCATCACCTGCATGTACCGTCAATGCTCGGTCCTTCTTGAGGACGTCGTAGCGTTCATGCGTCTGGTCCTAGTTCGTCGACTGTCGTTGACTGATGGTGCTCTGTCCTTCGAGAGGAGTTCGGCGCACGCATGCTGAAAAGCCCCATAAGGTTTTGAGTTTGACCACATGGGCCTCTTGTTGACGGGATCGAGGTTTAATTCGACTGCTTACGGGCTGCCTGGATGACCAGGGTTTAATTCGCCGCTTATGGGTCGCTTGGATGACGAAGGTTTAATTCGACCACTTATGGGCTGCCTGGATGACTAGAGTTTAGTAACGAACGGGTGAAAACCTGCCCGACTTAGGGGCAGTCTAGGTCGCATGATTTTATGTAGTATTACGTAATCACTCATATGAACAGATAATATTTCTATCCTATTAACGGAAATATGATTCAAGTGACCAGTTTGGTACATGCAAGATTTACTTGAATTCGGCGTGGAATCGTCGTCGGTGCGTGAGTGGCGCTTTTGTAATCGGCTCACCGTATCGAGTGAACGGCTAGTGTGCACCACTTCGGAGGGTCATCGGGGCGCTTTGGCAGGCGCCTTGGCCTAAGGCCCCTATGCTCTATAAGATTTGATCCTTTGTCATGAATTGGTTGGGTAGCGTGCTGTAACTGCCTCGGTAGCTTGTTGGCCAGTGTTTTGGGTCCCATTGTCGGCTGATACTGCCTCAGGTGACCCGGACCAGTGCAGCGCTTGGCCGAATCATATTTTCTGCGGTGCAATGGTTGGTGGATCGAAAACATCGAGCCCCCATTGCATGTTTTGCCATAACTTTTACAGGGTTTATTGCCATGTAACAGGTTACAGCGGGATCGGCCTACTGACCGGAGCAATGCTGTGTGGTGAAGGTCAAGCCAGAGAAGATCTGGCGGCGAAGAGCTTCGGCAGGTTAGAGAGGATTTGGCGGCGAGAGGTTCGACAGGTCGGAGAAGATCCAGCGGCGAAGAGCTCCGGCAGGCTAGAGAAGATCCGACGATGAGGAGCTCCAGCAGGCCGGAGAAGATCCTGCGGTGAGGGCTCCGACAGGCCCAAGATGATATAAAAGCAACAGGAATTGGTGGTGGAAGGTTGAGGGCTTTCGGACGGTTGAGGGTTAATGGCCTTCAGACGGGAGGAGGGCTGAGGGCCTCCTGGTGGCGGAGGGCCGATGGCCTCCGTGCCTCCTGGAAGGAGGAGAACTCCGCTCCTCCTAGATGAAGGATTGAGGGCCTTCGGGTTGGATGAGGGCTCAGAGCCTTCTAACGGCGAAGGGCCGAGGGCCTCTGAATTAGAGGAGGGCTGAGGGCCTTTGGGACTGGCAGAGGGCCGAGGGCCTCCGGACGGAAGGAAGGCTGAGAGCCTCTGGGGGCAGAGGGCTGAGAGCCTCCGGACTTGAGGAGGGATGAGGGCCTCCCAACTGACAGAAGGCTGATGACCTCTAGACAGGGGAGTGCTTAGGGCCTCTAAATAAGAGGACTAAAAGCCTCAAAAATTGGAGATGGCCAAGAGGCCTCGGATGGGCGGAGAGCTGAGAGTCTCTTGGCTGCTAGTTTGCTCTCATTGGAGATCGGCTAACAACGGCTATGCCATTCTCTGAGTCATATGTAGTCTTATGGAGTTTCTTCAAACTTCTTCAACTTGTCCTTCAATGCTTGAGGGGCCTGCTTTCATAGTGGGAGTTACAAATACATTGTTTCTTCAAAAGTAATGTGTGACTTTTATTTTGAATGAAGTATGTTAGATTATGGGCTTACTGCCGGGCCTGGCCCATTGACCCATGATTATTGCACCCATCAGTTTAATTTTGTGATTATTAAGTCATAAATAGAGTAATTTTATTATTGTGTGAATACTAAAGTATTAGCGTGAAATAAGATATAGTTTTAATGAAAGCATTGCAAAGGCTTACATTAGCACCGGGTGCATTTTACCGCCTCCATGTCATCTTTTGTCAGGGATTCTGACATCCTTGTGTTGGGCGTTTCCTCGCACTGCTGCGTCACCATTTGATTACATATTTTTTATCTATTTAATTTTATATAATTTCATTATCATAAATAAATAAATAATATATTATATTATTAATAATATTTTAAATTAATTAAATAATATTTTATAGTATTGCCATTTTCTTATACATTTGGTATCCTTTCGTAGGAAGAGCAATGAAGCACCGACACGATCGATCTTCTCGCCTCAAAATTGAAGATATTCTATAAGAAATGTCCGATTCTACTTCGAGCTATAACGCGTGATTAGGTGGTGTCCTGTTTATATGATCAGATAAAAATTGGTAATTTAAAACTTAAGATTTTTCTGTTGTTGTCCAACTATTATAATCTTAGAAATATATGATTTATGCTTATTTTTGATTTTTTTAAAAAATTTTGATGCGTCATTGAATCATGATTGTAGTATGGATTAGAAAGTTAAAGTTTATCTGTCGGGTCAGTAGCGGGTTTGATCTTCATATATTTTTAATTTGAATATTGTATAATACAAAATACGGTTAAAGAATTTGACGGAACTTACTTTCTGATATATCCTCCGATATTCAAATCAGAATCATTCTTTAAAGAAAGAAAAATGAGAGAATGTAAGTTTGAATGTTAATAAAATTATTTCTTGTTTAGAGGTTTACATTTTTTTTTAAATCGTTTTAATTTGAGAAAGAGAATGTGCATTGAGCGTCTTTGATTTGCCTTTTATTTTATTGAGCGTCGACCTCTTTTCTTATTGGAAAGGGGGGATTTTGATAGAAGTTAGGAGGTGGTTAACTTTTTCTATTATCTGCCATGAAAATAGCCGAGTCGATAGATTTTTACTCAATTGACGGTTCTAACCAGAGTTCGATATCATTAATTAAAGATAAGCGAAGAAAATCGTTCCGACTGTTGGCATTGGTCCCGTCTTCATTCAAGAAGTGAATTGTCTGGATAAGGTTGTCGGTCATATTTATCGATTTGGACCGCATGGGCTGTCTGGTCCTTCATACTTTATTCGCACGTTTGGTTGGAAGAAATAAAAATTTTATTTTCACCTTATTCCTCTGAGAATATTTATTTTTCTATCTGGTTATATTTTTATAGGAAATAAATATTTTTGAATAAATAGTTATTTCCTCACCAAATATTTATTTTTGAATAAATATTTAAAAAATATTTTAGATATATAATAATTTTAAGTATTTAAAAATATAATTATATTTAATAATTATATATTTTAAAAATATATAATTATTAAATATGTAATTATTTTAAAAATATTATATAATATATAATATATTTATTTATATATATAATTATTTAAATATTTATTAAATATATATTCTATACATATTTAATATATATAATAAATATGTAATATATATATTATAATAAGGAATATATATATATATTTATATGTAATATAAATATATATATATATATATACACATAATAAGGAATAAATATATTTTTTATAAATTATAATAATTATTATATATTTAATATATATATATATTATATTTTATATGATAAAAATATATATAATTATTTAAAAAATATATTATATAAGACATAATTATATTTTATATAATTATATATTATATATATAATTATGTAGATATTTATTAAATATGTATTTTATATGATAAAAATATATATTATATTAAATAATAATTAAAAATAATATATATAATATTTTTTAAATAAAAATAAAAGAATTATTATAATAAACTATCACATTATTCATCATATTATTTAATAAATTAAATATTAAAATATTAATTTTTAATTTATTTTATTTTAATAATTAAATATATAAATAATAATTTTGAAATTTATTTTTATTCTATTTTATATTTTTTAAATAATTATTTTATTTTTATCTAATTTTGTCAATCAAACGTAACATACGGGTTGAATCCGTGGACAAAATTTTCTTGAGCCGTCGGTAACATTAAATCTATTTAAAATATAAATAAATCTGAATTTTTTTGGGACATTATAATTAATTTATGAT
Organism: Nepenthes gracilis; assembly: GCA_033239525.1. Lineage (NCBI taxonomy): Eukaryota > Viridiplantae > Streptophyta > Magnoliopsida > Caryophyllales > Nepenthaceae > Nepenthes > Nepenthes gracilis. The sequence goes on along the minus strand of BSYO01000019.1, from coordinate 12,995,143 downwards.
AAGAGGCGTGCTACTGGACAGATAAAACTGGGTCCCACCGTTGTCCCGTCCATGCAAGCAATTACCGATCAAATTGCCACGTGTTCGGCATCCATCGAATGATCCGTCTTGCGGGATAAGAAGTATCTTTTCTTCAGTACAAGAAATATTCAAAAATATTTGAAAAATACAAAAATATTAAAATCTATGTAATTATTAAGTAATATTTTTTTTATATATTTATTTATATTAAATTTATTAAAAATAAATACGGGGGTTTTATTTTATTTTAATTGTTTTATTTTTTATATTAATTTTTACAAAATTAAGTGTATAACCCATTTACAAATGTATTTTTGGGATTTAATTTTTTTACATGGCAACACATAAAATACAATATTTATTTATTTTAAAAGTATTATCAATGATATATTATTTTACTAATTTTCTGTCTTAGCTGACCTATATAAAAATAAATTAATAAATAAATATTATACACTTGAATTAATACCGATAATAATTTTAATAATTATTTTTTTAACTATTTTTCGTGTTATATATTTATAGATTGTCTTGTCATAATTTTTATCATTTTATAAAATATTAATTATTGAATGATAAATAATTATTGTTAATTTAATTTGTTATTAAGATATACAATATTATGAAAAATATATATATTTTTTTACTAAATCAAGTTTTTAGCCTTCATTCAGCTTTATTATTTTTCAAAAATTAGACTACAAGCATCTAATTTAATATATATTTAGAATAACATTTATGATTGATAAAATATAAAAAAAAATATTCAATATATTTTTAATAAAAATAATATAAATACTATTTTAGATTTTAAATTTGTTGAAATTAACGTTAATTTTTTAAAATTAAATTTTAGATAAAAAATTAATAATTTAGTTGTTTTATCATATTTTTTATTGTTTTATTATTTTATAAATATGTTATTTATAAAGATTAAATATTAATCAGCTGTTGAAGGGCGTCTGCGCTTGGACTTGACAGAGAGAGCCGGGAGCCCAATTTGAGTGGTTCGGTGGACTACTTGTTAATGGGCCTATTTGGTGGTGCTGATCCATTTGTGATCCGGCCCATACAATTTGGAAGTTGGGCTTTGAGGCCATAATTTGTGCCAATATATTTTTAAAAAATATTATTCATTTATTTTAAAAATTATAATGTTTTTTTATTTGTAATTTATAGTGTTATAAAAATAATAATGTTTTAAATATACAGGATAATTACTCCGACTGTATATAAGCAGGCAAGCTTTAATTATATTCTTCCCTATTCCCAAAATTAGTTCTAGCTTTTTCAGAATTTAATCAATTACAGAAAATATGACATCATACAAAAATAACAAAAATATTGGGAACTTTTATATTTTTTTATTGACTTTATTTATATTTTGTATCATTTTAATTTTCATCAATCAAAAACAACTTCTTTAAAAGTTAATGATTACACATGTAAGAATATTAGGATAATAAAAATACTATTTATATATCCAATTATACACTTATTTATGTTAAAATTGGGTATAAATTTTATATTATTTTAATTTTTACTCTTTTTTTCTCAAAGCTAAAAATGATAATTTTGATATAAAAAGTACACAAATAGATATACATATAATATTATTTTAAGATAAATAAGTGATATCACGCCAAAAGATAAGATTGCGAAAAAGGATATATGTATGATGCGTCTTTATATTTGAATTGTCAAACAAATTAGGGACCTGCCTTATTTGAGCATTCGATTTGAAAATGGGAACGATTTTTGTTATTTTGAATTTAAATCTTGCATACAATAATAAATGAATTAGAGGTGAGAGAAATATTGGACTCGTTTTTTGATATATTTTTTGACATTAAAATGAGTAATTTTTCTACTCTGGAGAGAAAGATAAGAGAAATGAATGCATGGATACAAGTCGATGGAGATTGAGTGCTTGTCGAAGGGTTGTACTCCGTATGTTGCGCTTAGATGGGTGAGCAACTTTTAAAGTATTGCACTCGAATGAGAGTGTCTTTAGAATTGATGCATTCGTATGGTAGAGTGAATTTTGAAGTGATGCACTCGTATGAAAAAGTGGTTTTAGTAGTGTATTGCCTTATTTTCTTGTCTAAATATCTGTTTGCCTTTCATCCCCTTCTTATGCGAGGGAGACGCTGTATTTATAGTGGGGGTGTTTTTTGGTTGACGGATCCCAAATTCAATGTATGGGCGTTATACTTCTGCAATTATAATGGGAATTATTTGTATAACTACTACATTTATTTATCGGTTGGGTTGTATGATTTTTGACTATTAGATTGTTGCAATAACTGCCTGAAACTATACAATGATTATCCATTAATACCCATTTGTTGTTGGACGGTTTGGGTCGGGCTTCTTGGATCAATCATCATACCTTTTACTTATTGGGTTCAGAGGATTTTCTGATATGCCATCGTTATTTGGGCTTTCCTTTTTTCTTTGCGCTAGATTCTCAGATGGCCCGTGCACTGTCGTATTCATCATTAGCCCTCCAATACTGGGAGGCTTGAATTGTCAACTCCCAACTTGTTCATGGTGGGATATCAGCGGCAGACCTTCCATGCGTGTTCCTTTCCCAAATATTTTGTGAATTCAATACTCTATTTGGATAGAGTTTGATTTGATTATTTACCATCAATATTGAAATGTGTTATCTTCTCAAATTAAATGCTCGTTGATCATTTCTTGTGGGTATAAATGGAGGGGCTCTCTGTACTTTATATCACGAAGAGTCTTTTACTTACCGAGTGGTATGGCTGTTCAGAGCCAATATGGAACCTTCACAACCACAAGCAAGAGGCGATAAGAGCTTTCATCCAGCCCTTGGAGTTGAGATTCGAAGATGCGCTTAAAATCTACTTTGATTACCCATTTTTATATGGGAATCTGCCTTGATTTTTCTCTTTCATATTTGTTCTAAGACTAGGTTTTCCTCATTATAACAAGGTCTAAAGTTTTGGAGGGCGGCCTCTTCTCCCCCCCGCCTATGTCGAGTAGTCTACTCTACGACATTTTTGAAGAGGGTTGTCTCGAACTCTTACTAAGGAGAGATTTTTATTTTCTTTTATTTGCCTCCTCGTCAAGAAAATGTTATAGTTCAAAAAGGGACTGTTACTATTTCTCTGGGGAATGCTTTGCTATTCTTTTCCGTTTAAAATGCACAGTTCGGAGAGTATTGTTGCTGTTTCTGGGTATGAGCTTTTCTTTTTTTTTATGTTCGTCCCAAGGTTAGTTAAACTACTGTAGTTGGATCATCACTCTATTTATTCTTTTATCCCATTTTGAGTTGTACTTTTTCTATTATAAACTTGTACATTGTAAAAGAAATTAATAGATGGAACTAGGGTTTCTTGGGCTCCGAGATTTTCTAATGGGCGATTATTATTTGAGCTTTTCTTTCTGATGTATCTTGGATCCAAGTTTCAAACAAATTCGGGTCAAATTATTTGTCTGAATCCTATTCCGTCCAACGAGTTTAGATCCTACATACCACAACTACGAACAGGAGGTTAGGTGACAGTGCAATATTATCCCATCGAAAACACCGCGACACTCAAATCAGTAAGTGGCCTTCAAAATGAGAAGGTGGATGCAATGAGATGCAATGTATGGATTCGATGAGTGTTTGTAATATGGTGGTACTCTCGTAAGCAGAGAGGCTTTTTTTGCTCATGAGGAGCGAAGTATCTAGACTGTATTCCCTGGGAATATAGTAGCAAAGAGAGAAAGAGCGCTAGAATATTAAAAGTGTGAGAGCTTTTGCTGTATAAGGCTTTTGGAGGCAAAAATGAGAAAGTATCTTGGAATGAGAACCCTATGGCCTTTTATAGTCATTGTGCTGCGATACCTTCATTGTGTAGGAGAGTTTGATTTTCGCACTCTATTAGGATCGCTTCCTTTTCTGGCGTGGTACCCTTATGGCAGTAACGGTCATTGGATTGATTGCTTTCCTTCTATATTCTGTAACCGCTAGGATTTCCAACAAATAGGAAAAAGATTCTGGCGCATTCCTTCAGATATGCGTATTGAATCTCTTGATGACCGTTACAATAGATATTGCATTTACGGAAAAGCACGAAATCAGGGAAGAAGATCGTTGTTGGTCGAGGATGGACATGTAGGCTAAACTCAGCTTGGCCAACTTGAGGCCCGATGTTCAGACAATCAACCGGTCATGCTTTCGGTCAACGAAAGTATTGACCGTTTTGGGGAGCAAGTTGTCCATCCTGCTTCTAAACTTCTCTTGACTCATTGGTTTTTTGTCCGGTCAACGGTTGGTATTGACTGTCAAGGCAAAAATGGACCGTTATGGATCTGGGTCGCTTCTCCTTCTTGTATTAGTCAATTATTGGCGTACCCATCACTAGCCCCCATGCTGGTAGTTCGGGACTCCGGCCTCCAATATGTTTAACAAGGGATGCGAGTGGCGAGGTTACCCGCTTGAGGTGACTTGGTGATGAAACTTGCAATGACTTTTAGTCTGCTGATAGTGTTGCTTACAGTTGTTGACCGTAAAGTCATGATCCGGAGGACTGATTGCGAAGATCATTGACCGAATTTGTCGACCGTCTGGGTCAGAATTCGGAGAACTACTGAAGGAAGCGTTGATCAGATTAGTTGATCACCGGGGCCAAAATCTAGAGAACTTCTAAAGAAGCGTTGATTAGATTCGTTGACTGTCTGAGCTAAAATTCGGAGAACTGGTGAGGAAGTATTGACCAGATTTGTTGACTGTCTAGGCAAGAATTCAAAGAACTGCTGGAAGTTGAAATGAGGTGCCATCATGCCGTCGAACTGTCAGTCGAAAAGTTGGCCACGTGTGAGCATGCAATGAATTTGCGATCTTGGTAATTAATGGTCTAGAGGATCTGATTCGTCTACACCCTTTCAGGGAGCGACATGTGTCAACAATGATGGGTGCGCGTTTACGAGACGACTCTCCTTTCCAGCGTTCACACACCTTTAAGTACTTTGTCTGTTTCGTTTCAAGCTTCCCACGCTTCCATTCTTGATAATTTTTTAAGTGTTCTGCAAATTTCTTACTTCCATTTCCATTGTGTCTTCTGTAACCCAGATTGCTTCAATGATCAAAGCCAGTGAAGTGAGGGAGTTGTACGTTGAGTACAATATTCCTAAGGCGATCGTCTTTAGGATGCCCAGCAAGGAAGACAGGGCGTGGTCCCCTTCTGAGGGTTGCATCACCATATATGAGGCCCACTTGAGAAGTGGGTTACGTCTCCTAGTTCCTGACAAGCTGCTGAATATTTTGACCACCCTTCAGATCCCTATAGCACAGTTTCACGCAAATATTGTGTGTTACTTGTGTACACTTTCCATCATTTTCTGCCAGCATTCGAAACTGCTGATGGTGGAGGCAGTCCAGGTGATATTTTCGTTCATCCAGGGTGGAGAGTGGGTGTCCCTGTCCTCATGAGGACTCCAAATCAATAGTGCTATATATGACTCCCTGAAGAACTAGAAGAACCGATTCTTCTATATTCATGTTGATGCGACTTGGTCCTTGGCCAGAGGTTGGGGCAGGATGCCCGATATTTACACTAGAACACCCACTATCGAGGAGACTACCGTGGTGGAGCCGCTTTTGAAGCTGGTGGAGGGCCATATTCCTGAGTTCTGGAGAGACCACTTGGTTACTCGTGAGGAGGCCAAGAAAGCACGATGAGGACCACCTTCTCCGGTGCAGAAGATAAAAGTGCCTTCCCGTAAGTGGAAGGCTGGGGCTCTTTTGATTGAGTCTGCCAACGCACCTTCCACCGAAGAAGCTCCTAGTAGTCCAAGGCAGAAGAAGGCGGCAACGGTGATACCTTCTTCTTCCTCCATCGAGCTAGATTATGTTTTGGCTGGCCGATTCATTGGAGTCAGGGACAACTTCGGTGTTGGCGGTGTTGAGGCTGCTCTGGAGGTGTACAGGGCCAGGCTACGCTCCACTGTGAGTAGTGCTGCTCTTGCTCTACTGCAGCCAGAGTACTTGACGGTGCAGATGGAGCCACTGGCTAAGCTCCTTGTTATGTAGGCTACTAAATTATCTGAGGAGCCAGTTGCAGGTGAGCTCCTAGAGGCGCCTGAGGTGCCAACCCCCAGAGAGCCCCTAGAGGTGGTTGGCATTAGTGTTGAGTTGATGGAGGAGCTTGCTGAGACGGTTAGCCTTACTGTGGAGTTGCTGGAGGAGTATGCGACGGAGGTTTCTGCAGTGCCTGTCCCGGAGATTACTGTTTCCAGTTTTTCGTCGCCAGGGCCAAGGTCTTGGAGCAGGCCAGCGAGGTCAGATCGCAGAGTCTGAGATGGAACTGATGATCTCAAATGTGCCTTCCCTCCCTTTTCTTCCTCTGTTGCTGCTATTTAGCATTCTTCGCTTTTGTAGGAGGAGAGAATAATGGGCACTGTCAGCAAGGGACTATACCAAAGGGACATGATGATCTCAAATCATGACAGAGAGATTCTTGGTTCAAGGAGGAGATGGAACTGCTCAAGGTGGAGCACTAGGAAGACATATCTGCCCTTCAATCTGCATTATCAAGTCTGGAAGAGGAGAACGACGGACTGAAAGAGGAGAATGCCAAACTGAGAGAGGAAGCTAATCGAGTGGTGAGGTGTATTGGCCAACTCTTGTACAGATGGCATTACTGGAGAATGAGTTGTCCACTCATATACGTCCCCACAAGATCTTTGAGATGCTGTGGACATGGGTGTGGGAAGGTGTCAACCTCAGCCGATGCATTGTACGGCTGGTTGACCCAAACTTTCTAGTTGAATTCCTTGACCCAGCAAATTATTTTTTCCAATGTCATGAGAACCTTGTGGCACAGTCCTGGAGTGGTCAGAGGCCATCACTGCCTCCTCCTGGGAGCTCCGCTCCACTGTAGATTTTGTACCATTGCTTTTTTGTATATAGCTGTAAATTTACGGACATAATTAATAAAATAATTGTTTTACTGATATTCTGCATCTTTACATTTATTGTCGTTTCAATTACTTGTTCTTATATTGGCCGGCCGACTTGGTGTATTATACGCAAGTTGGCCATCTGTCTCGTAGTGTTTGAAAAGTTTGTAGTGCTCTCTGATAGACTTAAATCCTGAAGAAGATATCAGCGTAAATCCGGGCCTCACGTCAAGCTTGTTCTATATTAACGTGTGAGTAGAGGCTTAGTGATACTGCCCAAGTGTGGACTTGGGTGGCAAATTTTGGACGGTGTATTTTGTTCCTATCGACTGTTATTGACTGATCACGCTATCTCCTTGTGAAGGAGGTTGTAATATGTAACGTCCCCGGCGCATCCGTATGACGATATTGTCCGCTCTGGGCTAGGGGAACTTACGGCGTCCTAACACGCAGCCCGGCCGGTTTTGTTGACAGAATTAATCCACCGCCCCCAAAACGCGTCGTCAAGGAGAAGGTATCCACGCCCTTATTATAAGGCACGCCATTCACCTCCCATCCAATGCGGGACTCTATCCACCCCCTTGGGACCCACCGTCCCGCTGCACACCGGACCAGATCCGGCTCACGATAATATCTCGTAACATCCCCGCGCATCCGCATGAACGATATTGTCCGCTCTGAGTTGGGAACTTACGGCGTCCCAGGCCAACACGCAGCCCGCACGATTTTGCTCCTGGCAGACGGAATCCACCGCCCCCAAAACGCGTCGTCAAGGGAGAAGGTATCCACGCCCTTATTATAAAGCACGCTTCATTCACCTCCTCATCCAATGTGGGACTCTACATAATATGTGCTGTTTGAGCCCTCTAAGATTTTGACCGCAAATGGGCTATTTGGATGACTAAGGTTTAATTCGACCGTCAATAGGCTGCCTGAATGACCAGAGTTTAAATCTAACCGTGGATGAGTTGCTTGGATGATCAATGTTCAATTCAACTGCTCATGGGCTGCCTGGATAATTAGAGTTTAATTATGAATGGGTAAAAATTTGCTCAACTTAGGGGCTATATAGGTCATTTGTATAACTCTACAAACATACACACATACATATGGAATAGAAAAGGAAAGAAAGAACAACATGATATAATGGAAAAATCGTTTCTGTTATTAATATTGACATGTTTATTACAAGCATACACGTGTAACATGGATGACCTACCTGTACCATTACTGGAAGTAGCGCTTAAGGTGGGTTGCATTCTACGTCCGTGGGACTAACTTGTCGTTCAGGGTCTGAAATTTGTATGCTCCATTTTGTAGAATGGTCGAGACTAAGAAAGTGCCTTTTCAATTCGGAAAAAGTTTATTCCGGTTGGTGGTTTTACCCGTAGCGTTGATGCTTCGCAAGACCAAGTCCTCAACTTCGAATTGCCGCGCTTTTATCTTATTGTTGTAATAGCGGGCGACTCGTTGTTGGCACGCTGCTGTCCTCATTTTAGCAGCGTCACGGGCTTCTTTCAACAAGTTTAGGTATTTTTAAATTTTTTAGGAGTTACCTTTTTGGTCGAAGGACCCAACCCTAAGACTTGGAAGCCCAATCTCAATCAGAATTACTGCTTCAATCCCGTAACAAAGACTGAAGGGCGTCTCACGAGTCGATTCCTTTGGAGTTGTTCGGTAAGACTGTAGGACGGAGGGCAGCTTGCCGACCCACGAGCCCCCTATGTCTTTCAATTTGGTCTTTAGATCGTAGAGTAGCGTGTGGTTTATGACCTCCACATGTCAATTGGCTTGCGGGTACGCTACCGAAATCTGGACCAATTTGATGCCTAGATTGATATAATACTTGGTGAAGCATTTTTCAGAAAATTGGATTCCGTTATCAGTCATGATGACCTTAGGAATGTCAAATTTGCTGAATATGCTTTGGCGGAGGAATTCCAAAGCGTTGTGCTCGGTGATCTTGGCTAGCGGGGCGACTTCAACCTATTTGGTGAAATAGTCGAGCTCGCGATGATGAATTTTCTTTACCCCGTCACAATGGGAATTGAGCTAAGAATATCGAGCCCCAATTGCGCGAAAGGCTAAGGAGCTTGAAGAGATTTCAACTCAGCGGGCGGTTGATGGTGAAGATTACCATGGAGCTGAAAATTTTCACACTTCTTCACGAAGTCGAGGGTATCCTTATTCATTATCGGTTAGTAATATCCCTCGTGCATGATCTTGAATGTTAGGTTTTTGTCACCAATATGTGATCGGCAGTCCCAAGGTGGACTTTACTCAAGGCGTAGTGTGCCTCCTTAGGAGTTAAGCACTGGAGGTACGGAGTCCAGTAACCACGGCGATATATCCATCCATCGACTATGGTGTACTAGTCGGCTGTCTTCTTGATCCGCTTAGCTTTGTCTGTGTTGTCTGGCAGTGCTTCATCCGCGAGGTATCTTTGGTAAGGCGTGATCCAGCTTTCCATGTCGAAGATTTGCATTACCTTCTGTTCCTCTGTGTTGGGTGTGCTCAGAACTTTCTGCATGTCCATCGAGTACTATTCTAGATTTTCGGTTGCTGTTGTCCTAGCAAGTTGGTCGGCTTTTCAGTTTTCAGTTCTGGAAACGTGGACCACGTTTAACTTATCAAAGCTCCTGATGGCGTCCTTCGCTTTAACCAAGTATTTGGCTAAGTGAGGGTTGCATGCCTTGAAATTCTCGTTTACCTGATTAATGACCAACTTAGACTCATTGTAGACGGTTAGTTATTCGACGGAGCACTCTTTTGCTAGCCTTAGCCTTGCTAATAGGATTTCGTACTCGACAACGTTGTTGGTGCTGGAAAGTCGAGTTTGAGGGAGTACTTCACCTCAGACCCATTTGAGGTCCTCAGGACCACTCCGACACCATTGCCTGAGTCCGTAGATGATCTGTTAACATTGAGAACCCATTTTGGCTCTTTCTCGTGTAGCCCTGCATCCTCATGGGCTGTTCATTAGGAATTGGTATCGTGATCTCGACGAAGAAGTCGGTTAGAGTCTGCCCTTTGATAGCTGGTCTGGGCTGAAATTCAATGTCGAACTCTTCCAACTCGATAACCCACTTAACCAGCCATTCGAAAATATCTGATTTTTGGAGTATGCTCTTTGGTGGCCGGTCTGTCAAAACGACTACGCGATGAGCCTGGAAGTAAGATTTCAGTTTTCGGGTGGAGGAGACAAGTGCCAAGGTTAACTTCTCTACGCGTAGGTAGCATGTCTCTATACCGATCAACGTCTTGCTCACATAGTAGAGCGACTGCTGAGAGTCAGAGTCCTGGCATATGAGGATAGAGTTAAGAGTCACCTCTGACACTACCAAGTAGAAGTATTACTCTTTTCTGTACTTGGGTGACGTCAGCAACGGCGGACTGGTCAAGTACTGCTTTAATTTATTGAAGTATTGCTTTAATTTATTGAAGGCTGCTTGGCATTTTACAGTCCACTGGAATTCTTTTACTTTTGTCTCCCTCAGGGTCTTGAAGAAAGGCTAGTACTTGTCCCCCGACTTGGCAAGAAGCGGCACAAAGCTATCTGTCGTCCGATTAGCCTCTGGACATCTTTGACACTTCACAGCGAAGTCATGTCCGTGAGAGTCTTGATCTTCTCATGGTTTGCCTCGATCCCTCTTTGCGAGACGATAAAACCCAAGAACTTTCCTGAGGACACTCCGAAGACGTACTTTGAATGATTTAACTTCATTTGGTGCGTGCAGAGTATCTCGAAGGATTCAGCCAGATCGCGAATATGGTCATTGGTGGTCTTACTCTTGAGGAGCATGTCGTCAACGTACTCCTCCATAATATGACCGATCTACTTCTCAAAAATCTTGTTCATGAGCTTCTAATAAGTGGCGCCGACGTTTTTCATACCAAATGGTATGACTTTATAGTAGTAGGTACCTTGATCCGTCATGGACGAGGTGTGCTCCTCGTTCTCTGAGCTTATCCAGATTTGGTTGTAGCCCGAGTACGCATCCATAAAACTCAGCAGCTCATATCCAGGGATGTTGAGTCCACCAACAAGTCGATCCTGGGTAAAGGGAAGCTGTTGTGCAAAGTGGTAGGCTTTTCATAACGTTCCCATAGAACGGCGCTAATGATGCGTCATGGATCCCAATTTTGAACAGATTCGAGTCAAGTCGTCCGTTTGAATCCGACTCTGTCCATCAAGTATGGATCCTGTACACCACGACTACGAATAGGTGGTCAGGTGACGGCGGAATGTTATCCCATCGAAAATATTCTAATACTCAAGTTAGTAAGCGGCCTTCAAAATGAGAAGGTGGATGCAATGGGATGCGATGTATCGATGCGATGAGTGTTTGTCACGTGGTGGTGTCTCTCGTAAGTCGAGAGGCTTTTATTTCTCGTGATGAGTGAAATTTCTAAATATTGTGTTCCCTAGGAACGGAGTAGGAAAAAGAGTGTGAGAGAGAGAGCACAAGAATGCTGAAAGCGTGAGAGTTTACACTGTATAAGGCTTTTGCAGGCAAAAATGAGAACGGGTTATTGGGTGAGAACCTCATGGCCCTCTATAGCCATTGTGTTGCAATGTCTTCATTGTAAGAAGGGTTTGATTCTCGCACTCTGTTGGGATCGCCATCTTTTCTGACATGGAGCCCTTATGGCGAGTAGAATCCGGCCGGATTGATTGCTTTCCTTATGTGTTACAGAATCAGCTAGGGTTTTCGGCGAGATAGGAAAAAGATTATGATGCCTTACTTCAAGGATGCACATTAAATCTGCTGATGACCGTTATAATAGAGATTGCCTTCTGTAGAAAGCGTGAAATCAAGGAAGAAGACCGTTGTTTGTCGAAGACGAACGTGTGGACTAAACTGGACTTGACCCACTTGAATCTTGGTCTTCAGATGGTCAACCGATCATGATTTCGGTTAACGGAAGTATTGACCGTCTTGGGAGCAAGTTGTCCGTTCTACTCCTAGGTTTCTCCTGACTCATTGGTCTTTCGTCCGGTCAACGGTTGACGTTGACCGTTCAGGCGCAAATGGGTGGTTGTGGATCTGAGTTACTCATCATTCTTGGATTAGCGAATTACTGGTGTACCTATCACTTTCTTCTTTGCGTTGGATTTTGGGCCACCCTGTGCACTGCTGTACCTATCACTGTAGATGCTTATAAATTATTTTTATATAATATAAAATAAGGGAATAACCATTAAGATAATTATTATATTTAAAACATAAGTTATAAGAAATACTAATAAAAAATGTGTGTTAGCTGTAATTAAACAAACTGAATAAATAAACCTACAAAAGTCTTTTTTAAAAATATTAATAAAAAAATAATATAAAATATTTATATTATTTGATAATCCATACTAAATTAAATAGAATAACATAAATAGGTTTATATAATAGATTTTATTTAATTAAATAAAATGCTATGTTATTGTGCCATTATTTTATTTTTTATTTGTTTTACTTATACTTTCATATTTTCTTAATCTAAAACAATCAAACTCCATAAAATAATTATCATAAATAAATAAAAAAACCAAAATTCAGACTTTTAGAATAGTTTGACGGAGGAGCAGAAGGCTATAAAAAGTCAATGGAGAAGAAACAGGGAGACGAACTCGATCTTCTGGGCATTCTGAGTGAGCAAGCAGGCCACAGTCGGAATCAAAGTCGGCAAGTTTGACCAGCGATGGCTCGTAAAACAACGCCGTGTGACGGCCTTTAACGCTTGCGCATTAAATTTGACAAATATGCGCATTGACCCGGTGGCGTAAAGGATATATTGTTTTTCATTATTTTTATAATATTATTGGATACGATTTAAGGTGGGATCGACCCAATCTTTTATTATATGGGGCCCCTAAATTAGAAGTCTGTGAAATACTATGAATCAACAGTATTATTACATTGGAATAGAAAATAATATGGTCGAATGACTAAATATTTGAATGATAGAATTGCTAGTAAAATAAAAAACTTAGACACTGAATGCTGCTTAATTAATAAATTTAAACAGATAATTCTAATAAATAGTTATATAAATTGAGAGATGAATAATCAAATATCAAAATAAGTGAACAATTAATGCGCCCAATGGGCGGATATTAGATTTAAAGTTTATATGACGATTGGATCATTCATTTCTTAACTAACATAACTTCTCAATCAATATAATCATATCTCTTCATGAAAGATGTGCTAATTGATATTAATGTCATAAATACGTCTATTTTTCTCAAATAATAGAATTGATATGAATTATTCATAAAAATAGCAAATATAAATCTCTAATCATCTATACATTTATAAATTTCAAAAATAACAGAGCTAAATCTTCCATTTCTTACATTCTTTATAATCTTCAGTCTCTCTTCATCTTTCATTTCCTTATAAAAATTTATGACTTAGCATATTAGAATATTTTAGAATGTGGGTCATGTATTATTTAATCTTTTACTAATTATTATGGTCTATATGATTCAGATTAAATATTCAAAAGACTAACTTGATTTTATTTGAACGACTATCCAAATTAGATGTATACAATACTCATGTCGTCCATGGCAACGTGGTTAAGCTATTTATTTCTAATTAATCAAAATTATTTGCATCCGGTAACAACTCTCATTTTTGGCAAAGCAACAAATGGTAAAACATTGAGAGACTTTTTACTTGTCTTATGTGAGTTTAAGACCTGAAAATATAGACAATCAAACTAGCCATCAAAGGATATCCCATCCGGTAGGATTCTCATGCAAGAAGACAGTTCCAAAAGTGCCTACCCATTGGCCAATCACGATAATGGAGACTTGGCCGCTCAAATCTAAGTCATGTTGAAGATACTAAAATCCTTATAGGGTTAAGTCGAAGGCCAAATTCACAAGTTCAAGGTTCTCTAGACGCAGGCATCAACCTCTCAAATGAGGATGAAAGGAAAGAAAGTTATTTCAAAGGGATGCTACACTCAGTTAAAGATTCTAAAAACTCTCGAGGCGCTGAATGACAGTTAAGGCTTATGACTATCCAAGACATGAACCTCACATTATTAAATGACACTTGGCCAAACGTTCTGATACAGGGATAGAACAAAAAATTTCTAAACTTACCCAAGCCAATTAAGAACCTGAAAGAAAGTGATCACTCTAAGTATTACTTCCATCATCGATCTTTAGAACACAATACTGAAAATTATCTGACATTACAGAGGGATATTGAGGCTATAAAATAAAATGGGTATCTCAAAAAATATCTATAAAATCCAATGTCCGTTCCAAATAATGATAAATATGACGAGAAGCAGACTAAGTAGTTGCAAGCTGAGTAGCAATAGGAGTCAATTGATGTAGCATCTACCAAACCACCAGCAGAAAGACTCTATATCATTCTAAGAAGACTTCCTCAAATAATAGATAAAAATTAGGAGTAGAAAATAATATTATTAATTTTAATAATAATGATATGATACGTGTAATCACTCTCCACTTAGACCCTCTTTTATCCGTGCTCGTTTAGGGCAAAACCTATAACTACTAATTGAAACAAGTCTTGGTGGATAATGAAAGAATAATCAATATTCTTTACTTCAATACGTTCATTAAGTTAGAATTTAAAAACAGTAAGATGGAACAATTGAATGAGCCACTATATGGACTTAATAATGAACTGATTCAAATGAATGGAATAGTGTAACTAGAGATTATGCTGGGGCATATCCGAAAATGGCCAACTATATGCTAATCTTCCTAATTGTTGATCTTTTCTTGGATTACAACACTATATTGGATTGGCTATGTTTAACAACATTTGGAACAATCACTTTATTCCCAAATCTCAAAATGAAAATTTCAATTAAATATAAGATTGAAGAAGTCATGGGAGATTAGGTTACAAGGAGAAGTTGCAATTTTATATAAATCAATTGCACGGCACCTTCCCAACTAGTTGAAGAGTTTGATCTTCAAGATGAGGCTTCTCTTTAACAAGCATAGCCCGGAGAGTTATTTCTCTAAATTTAGTAGACCTGGATAAAAATATTTAGATTGACTATTTGCTAGCCTATTGTCTAATAGAGAGGCTAATTGAGTTTTTATGGAACAATGTGGACATCTTCTCTTGGACGCTGTCTTACGTGTTGGGAATTTCGATGGTGAAGAGGATTTAAAAGCTGAGCCTCATCTTAGGATACAAACTAATAAGACTAAAAAGGTAAAATTATTTCATAAAAAAACTCATAACTATTCATGAAAAAGTCAAAAAGTAAACTAATGGTAAATTTATTAGGCAGGTAAATTATCTAGATTAGCTAGTCAATGTCATCATTGTCAGAAAGAGTAAAGGAAAATGGAGGCTATGATTCGACTTTATAAATATGTATAAAAAAAGTCTGAAAAATAGTTTTCCAACTTCAATGATTAACCAGCTGGTGATTTTAATATAAAGACACCAACTACTTAACTTTATAAATGCTTATCTTGGGTACAACCAAATCCGGATGAATTCAAAAAATGAAGAGATGACTTGTTCAAGATTGATCAATAAACTTACTGCTACAAAGTAATATCATTTGGATTGAAGAATACTGATACAACATATCAAATCCTGATGATTAAAACGTTTGAGTGATAGATAGTAAGAAAATGGAGGTGCATGTGGATGATATTCTTGTCAAGAGCATTCTTGATGATGATCATATTGACGATATAGTTAAGACATTCAAGATACTTAGAATATATCAAATGAAATAAAACCCAATTAAATCTGTCTTTGTGGTAACTTTCAGTAAGTTTATGGGATTCATTATCTCACAATGCGAGATAGAGGTGAAACCGAAGAAGATAAAAGCCATAATAGATATAGAGCTACATCAAACTGTCAACGAAATCCTGAGGTTGACCGAAAGAGTGGCTACTCTATCTTGATTTTAACAAAACTAATGAAAAAGTGTCTCCAATTCTTCAAGGTATTAAGAGGAGCGAAGACATATGTTCTCCAGTGAACAACTGGGTGCCAACAAGCTTTCTGGTAATTGAAATAATATATGGCACATCCGCCTTTACTGACTTATTCTAGTAAAGATGAGAAATTACATCTTGATCTAGCTGTCTCAAATATAACCTCGAGTGCAATTCTAATTAGAGATGTCGTAGGAAATCAGCGATCGGTGTACTATGTTAATAAGATCCTAACAGATATGAGGATTCAATATGTAAGAACAAAAAATGTTGCTTTAGCCATATTTTTACTATGAGAAAGTATTTTCAGTCTTATAAGATTGTGGTCTTGACCGATCAACCATTAAAAATGATCTTGTAGAAGCAAAAAGTATCCAGACGTTTAATCAAATAGTCGATCAAATTGGACAAGTTTGACATAGAATTTAAAGTATGACCCTTCATAAAGGGTCAAAACTTTGTATAATTTATTATTAAAACGATGATCCCAATATCGATAAAAACAGATGAGACTACTACTTCAAAAGCGTCATGTCCCATATTGCAATCCCAAATTAACTCTTAATTAATTATTATTAATTAACCAATTATTTTTTAATTAATATTCAGACATGAACTTAATGTCAATACTTTGATCGACCACAAATAGATAAACACAATATCTTTCAGATGATCTAAAACAATAGCCACGTCACATGTAGCCTTGACACTGACCCAAAATAAAATGTCAAATCTTACGTAAGGAAAGATGTCTGCTTAATATAAATATCAGAGTAAATAAACTACGAAAGTAAATTATAAATCATAATATGATAACCAATTAACATCCATCGAACAACCCGAAATAATTATAAAACTACAATAATACTAATCCATAACATGCTGTCCGAAAGCTAAATTATGACAAACATAACATCATCCAACAAATTCTAAAACTGTCCAATAGTACAATACATCAATTCTAGACATCCTAACACTGTCCAAAACTTAAAATTGCACATTACCCAATATTGAATATCATAATACAATATTTTAAACATCTAAACGTTGTCCGAAATATAATATAATATATTAAATATTATCCAAAAATCATTAAATGGCATTTAACATCCATAAAACTCTAAACTAAAACTCTTCGAACATTTTCGATATTTATTCCTACTCATCATGTGAGAACTCTGCATCTCATCTGAGGAGTTTAGTAAAACAATAAGAGAGTAAGCTAAAAATTTAATAAGATACATAATATATTAATGAACATGTATACTTTATATTTAAAACATATTGGAAGGATTATAAATTATGATCGGATACAATGATATGGACTTGTGCAAGAAAATTTACATAATATATCTTTCAATTTCTTATCATATTCTTAATTCCATTTAAATCATTAAAACATACTAAATTCTGTTTTTTTAAGAATTAGAGCTTATAGGTTTTCTCGACTAAATGAATAGACAATTAAAATTCAAGTTATATATACTCTCACACAACCAAAGGCCATACGCCACTATTTAAAATTTGTAGGTGGACCGTTTACATATCACTCTATAGATAGGGCTAAATGCCACGTCTCACCCGCGGATGATAGGTTCGAATATCAATATGCTATTATAATATATTAATGCATACCGTAATATACTACCAGTTAAAATTATCCTTAGCCCAATATAATTACTTAAGAAAACTTTATACTTTGCTTCTTAATTCATAATTTTCTCACTTTTGAAAAAAATACTCATAGTTTATATCTTAATTGGAGATTTTCTTTCATAATTCAATAATTTCATGTCATGTAAAACTTATTCTTTCTGTGGGATGCTGAGTTAGCATGCTATGCAGAAAACTTTAGCAAGTTTTGTATAATTCAGTATATGTATAGAATTTTATATAAATTTTAGAAAGTGCAGGTTTAATTGTGTGATTATTCGGTTTATATATGCCATATATTTGATAATTTAAAATATGTATAAACTCCTATATGAATTTAAGGTATGCAAGGATCAAAATTTAGTAACATGATAGCAAAATCAGTAACTTGAAAGAATTTATGTAATTTAAGGTTATTAGCTTACATGCATGGCAATATTTCCTTTTAATATAACCATGCAAGCTTTAAATTTTAAGTCCAGAATATGCAGTAGCAAGGTGCACGAAATTCAACACATGTAAAACCATTAAACTATGAATTTAAGATATGTAGTTAGAGTACAATATTTAGAACATATATACATGTAACTCAAAATTAGATTTGAATTCCTCTAAATTTATGCTATAAACTGCTAGAAACCTAACATGCATGTGTAATATACATATTTACACTTTGAATTTATATCATAGCTGAGCAAAGGAACAATAATTACTTATAAAAATTAGAAAAGAACATCAATAATAGAATGAGAGTATAAAGTGCACTTTTTTGTCTCCAAATTACCAAATTCTAGTCTTGATTTACTTGATTCGAGCTTCCTCAAGCTTTCTCTCACTTCTTTTCTCTCTTTTCATCATCTCCATCTCTTTTCTTTGAAATTCTCTGGAAAAAGTAACTAAAATTAGCTTAGATGCTATATTTATATAGCAGTGTGCTTGAGTGCAAAATTAAGCACGCGTTAGGAGCCAAGCTATTGGTTTATTGCGGTTGAGCACAGTTTGGGAGTGCCTTGAACACATAGCTACTACTAGTGACCGGTCAAGCATTTTTTGGGCATGTATCAAGTGCGACTAATCTGCTAATCAATTACTCAAGCGCTGATCAAATGTCCCTCAGGTGTTGACCCATGGATATTGGCACTCAGGCACGAGTCGGGCCTCCCTCAGGCACCGAATTAACCAGTTTATTTTTGACTATTTAATCTAATTTTTTATATTCTTTGATATTAATTTTAATTAAAATATTTTAACTATTCTAAATTATCAATAATTAAAGACTCGAACCTTACAAAAAAGATTACTGCTTGCATGAATCTGGCATATTGATAGAGCTTCCTCACAATCAAGTAGCAGAGTCAAAATAGTATTAATTTCACCCAAAAATTTTGAGGTAAAATATGCAATCATATTTGAGTCCACAATTACCTATAACGTGACAAAATATGAGGCTTTGCTAACTTGCTTAATGCTGACAAATGGGTGTTCCTTAAAGAACTTGATCATTTATAGTGATTTTGAGATACTGTTCAATCAAGTATTTGCTAATTTTGAAATATCCAATCCGAATCTAGTCAAATATTTTCACAACGTATAAGATATGTTGTTATTCCTCGATAAGGTTGACATTATCTATATACTAAGAAAGACAATTGAAAATTTGATTGCCTTTTTAATATGGTGACATCCGGTTGTTTAGGCCAATATGCCCAAAATATGTGATAAATGTTTCAAAGGCCTAACATCAAAGATCACGATGAGGTTTTCTAAATGTCAGATGAGGAAACTTAGATGACTTTATATCTAAAATAACTTGAAAGTGGAACACTTTTGTGCGATTCTATAAAGGCAAAACATATTAAAAAATGGCCAATTTATACTCTGAAGGATAGGTCACTGTATAGTTGGGGTTATTCAGTACCCTATTTGCATCACCCATCTCCAGTGGAATTTGATTATACACTTAGAGAAATACATTTTGATGTATGTGGAATACATGTGAAAAGAAAAATTTTAGCCTTCAAAATTATGAAACAGGGCTATTATTAGCTAATTATAAAAAAAAGAATGCAATGAATTTCATTTAAAAAATACGACAATTGTTAAATTCACGGTAAAATACCTAGGAAACAACATACAGAACTCTAGGCTTTAAATGCTCATTGGTTGCTCGCATAGTGGGGACTAGACATGTTTGATCCATTTTCTATAGTTGTCGAACAAAGAAAATTTATTATTGTTGTAATTAATTAATTCACAAAATGGGTTAAAATTTCTCCATTAACCAAAATTATAGAGCAAAATGTAACATAATTTATGCACTAAAATATTATTTATAAATTTAGAATATCAGAAGTCATAGTTACCAACAATGATACCTAATTTTTTTAACAAAAAGGCTCCCAAAATACTGCAATAGTTTCAAAATTAGATTGGTTCATATATTATTCTTATACTCACAAACAAATGGGTGAGTAAAAGTAACAAATTAAATAATAATGAATGATTGAAAAACAAGTTAGAGAAAATTTGAAGGGACTTAGACAAACTGGTTATATCAAACGATTCTAAAAGAGCCCACACAGGAATCATCATACAGCTTGTGCTCTGGAATAGAAGTAGTGGAGGCAGGACTACCAAGTTATAAAGTAAAAAACTTTACTTTAGATCCAAACTTCGAACATTTGAGACAAAATTTGGATCTCTTAGAGAGTTAGAGAGATGACACGTATTCGAGCAGCAACTTATCAATAATGAGTCAATCGGTACTGTAATAAGAAGATAAAGCCATGAAATTTTGAGGTTTGTGAATTGATATTAAAAAATATCAAAGTAATTAAAAAGTTAACACACACAAAAAACTATCCCAACTTGAAAAGGACCATTCATAATATTGGCAATACTCTTGCTATGTGCATATAAACTATATATTCAAAACAAAAAGGTAATCCCTCGAACTTTGAACGTTCTCTATCTCAAAAAATATTATTAATAAAGAGGTCAGTTTATGAACATACTAGTACGCCCTGCCCCTCACTTTAGAATGCTCATGTGTTGCAATTTGTTCATTCAAGTTATTAATAAAATTGATCTTTTGATTTGTTTCTTGTCAGTTGGTATGCTCATAAGTAGTCTATATGATAACAACTAACTGTAAATTAGATAATCAGTTTAATTACCTTGTTTGCAAAATGTGCTAATTTAAGGGGGCGGTCTCGATGTAGATTTAGTAGAACTGGATGACTCTAAACTTGGTCACACGTTAACAATTCGAAAAGACTTGAGACTTGAAAATCAAGAATTTGATTCTCTTTTTGAGAGGTCAAATGATAAGCTAGATAAAATCAATCAAGACTCATCTAATAGCCATATGACCTACTAAATCTTAGGGATGCTATCAATGTATAAGGATCCATATGCCCTTTCATGTGATACACGCAACCAGTCAATTGGATAAGAACCACGGTTCTACCTAACTAATGACGATAATTAAAAGGTTTAGTAGGCAATCCGTTCAATTTTCTTATGATTGCCCAACCCTTTGTTTGCAGACAATTTGGCCATTTATGGTCTAAAGCTCATATGCATATGCTTGGGGGCTAAATAACCCAATCAATATCAATTAAGGAATAATGAATATTTGAGGATGAAAAATCTGGATATATACATTGGGAATGAAATTACATTGCCCCCACTTATAAGTACAACTAGGTATTATGAAATTCATCGTGAGAAGTTGCTCGGCTATCTTATAGTTAGTATTTGGGGCTCAACCTTTGGGTTGGGGAGCCCTATTGTTCCTCAAAATTCTTGACATTGGAAGTTATTGAAAATTTAAAATTTCAAGCATCCAAGCAGTCGGTAGAAAAGTCGAGAGCTACTAAAGGGATGATCTGCTCGCAAGTTTGATTCTCTTTTTGAATTGAAAATCGAGAAGAGAGCCGATTTCTTCGAGTTAAATGCTCTTTCTTAATAGCTCCTCAAGTCTTAGGTATTTCGCTCTTAGTCCTTCCATGGCCACGATAGTTACAACCAAGCAATTTTTGACTTCAAGGTCTCTATACTCGAGAGAACTGGCTCAGTCCTCAGTATGGATAATTTGATCAATATAATAGTAAAACCTATATATCCACTCAATTGATTCTCCCTTAAGATGCGTTGATCAATGTTTAAAGAAAGACGCTTTAGTTTCAACAGCAATAGCTCTTTAATCCAAATCTCGGACTATGAAAGGATCAATTTGAGACCAGGACATATGTTTAATTATCAATGTCTTGGCTATATAGCTTTCTCATTATCTCTAGCACCAAGTTCCTAGACTCCACAAAGTTTGAGTCAACAATTAATCTGCATTAATTAGGATTCCATCAAGAAGAAGTATTTGGATAGCATTCATAGTGCACCACTCAAATTGTTTTGTTAACATGTTTGAAATTTGAATTTAATCTCCCGGTCTAAAGGACTAGTATTAGTTATGCTCCAAAATGAGATCAACTCTACCCATTATTATGTGGGGCCCACAAACCGTAAACCTATGGAGGAATATAAATCAATTCTATTATTAGATTCGGAATAGAAAAGAATTCAACCAAATTACCCGATAATCAAATAGCCAAACTGCTAGCAATACAAAAGATCAAGGTAATAAATGATCAGTCGGTTGATAAATTTAAATGGTTAATTCTAACAAATTGTTACGTGAATCAAGGAATAAACAATTGAATCAGGCAAACAATTAATGTGCTTAATAGACAGACATTACATTTATAGTTTATATAATAGTTAGATCATTAAATTTTCAGCCTGTATAACTCATTAATTAATATGCAATCATTTCTTTAGAAAGAGTACCCGTAGATTAGGTGGAATAGGTTGCTCAATCATTCATCATACAATACTAATATGAGCTAATATTTTGCATCGGAAGGTGTATAAATTCTCCATAAACTTATCAAATTCAAATGCCGACAGAAATCTATCTTCATGTTGAATGATAACAACATTGTTAGAGTTTTCTTTCATTAATTTCCGGGTACAGATTCACTTATGTTACAATGGAGGCAAGGCCTCTATTTTTTACTCTCTCTAATCCTTTGTCTCTTTTCATCTTTTATTTCCTTTAAAAGATTTTTAACTTGAATATTAGAGGATATTTTAAAAAATAATCTCATATCTTTTATCCATTGTTAATTGTTATGGAATGTAAAATTCTGATTAAATGATTTAAAAGAACAATTTGATTTTATTCAGACGACTATTAATATTCTAGGTAAGTATCAAATATTTTTATAATAATATATTTTATTTATTTATTTATATTCATAATTTATAAAAAAATAAATAGATAAATAAATATTATTTTATTTAATAATATTTCTAAAATAATTTGAATATGTGACCAAACATTTATCACTATTCATTTCCTTGATCATTCACCACAATTCCCAATCTAGTTTAACTAAATTTATATCAAAAAATTAAAAATTTAAAAAATTCAAAAAATTTGAACAGAATAAAATAAAAATATATGATAATTAATTCAAAAGTTTCGGTTTCATTTCCGAATTTTTTTGACATTTTTTGGGTTATAGTTCAATTTTGATTCCATAGTTTTAAATTTATAATTATCTGATTCAATACGTTGTTTTTCTTTTTTAATTATTTTTCAAATGAGAAATTTATATTATCTAATAATATGTATTTTTATTCAATTAACTTAATCTGTCAAATGATATGTTTTTTTTTAAAAAAATTGAAATTTATCAAAAATATTAAATTTTAAGTATTACGAAGAAAATTAAAATTCGGGGCTAACCATATTAAAAATTTTACCCATAGTCATACTAAACGTATAAATTTAATCATGTCCAATTTTTAAAACTGTATTTATTCTAATACTCATATACTTTAATTATATTGTAAAATATTTTATTATGGACAAATCAGACTAGCTAGTCAGCCCAATTGTAATTAGATCGGTCCCTTTTACTATTCTTGTATTTTCTCTCTTCATTTCTTTCTACAACATTGAAACTCGGCCGCCTTGGTTTTCATTTTTTGTGGATTATGTCTATTTTATCGAGCATTTTTTCGAGGCAATATCCAAATTGTAATACTTTTTGTGTGGGTTAGACTTACATAGTAGAACATTTTGCTATCTCAGGACCATTATATATATGATTAATAAAATATATTATTTTTTATATACCAAATACAAAAATAAAATCAATCCATAAATAAAAAAATTAACATATTGATCTATCTTGAGAATCTGGATTATCGTACAAATTTGGATTAACATATAAATTAGAATCCTACGTACTATAATTAAATAAATTAGAGGTAAAAAGTACACCGGACTCGCTTACCAATATATCATCTTTCATTCCAAGTCAGTAATCTTTCTAATAGATTTGGAAACATGTTGAAAAAAAAACATAGGAAAAAAAAAAGAGGATATAGATGAGTGTATTTGGAGGGATACATTCTCCTTGTGTACTTGATTGATTGAATTGCCTTTTTTTTTTTCTCACTTTATTTAGGGAGATGTTTTATTTATAGTCAGAGGTATCATTTGACTAATCGACATCAGAGATCGATGCACATACATGGTACTATTTTGAATTAGCGATGAAAGGCATTACTAATAATGTGTAACGACTATCTCTATTTAATGATAAGGCCACATAATTTTCAAGTAAGATGTCACTTTTGTCTATCATTATAATCATTTAATATCTAAATATTCAGACTTTATCATTGATTAAAGCGTTTGAGTGCTATTATTTGATGAGTTTTGTGGTATCTTCAATTGGGCCGTTAGTATTTGGACCACTTATCAAATTGAGTATCGGGTTGACTCATTTTTAGTCGTACTCATCACATATATTCAATAATTATTCTCAAATTTATTCATAAATATTAAAAAAAATAAAATTGTTATGAATTTGTTACATCAGTTGCTCAGTTGTGTGCTTGTCTGTGATTTCATAAATACAAGCAAAGTTGGGTGATACTTTCACCTATTGGAATGACCTACTAAAAATTATAGTCACAGCCTTGGTTGAAGCAACCAAGCGACCCAAAAGACAGTTGGACACAAATTATCATTAAAGATCTGGGGGCCTTGTAGATCAAAATCCAACCCCCTTTTGAGAGGTCAAATAAAAAAATTTAGGAGGCTTTTCCAGGATGAATGCTATGACTTTCTTTCACAGAATTAGGTACCAACAGTTAAATATGATCGATGGACTAGGATCCGACAAAATCAAGCAGTAATGACAACCATGCCTAATAGGCAAATGAAAAACGTGTTGAATAAAAAATTCAGTATGTAATAAGAATAGTATCATTGACAATGATTGGTACAATCTATCTAATTTATTAATATATAAATATCAACAATAAGGAGATCCAAGTTTTTAATATAAAGATTACAAGTACACTGCCTATTGCCTACACAAAAGCATTTCAATTATCCAAAAGCTAGGAACCAGTAGCAAATCATGATGACGGATCCCTATCAAGCTTCGAGAAATCCCTGATCTCAGAATGTCGAGAAGTTCAAAAGTTTCTTGGATCGAAATAGCCTAAGGGAAAGTCGGGAGTTACTAAGAACAATTTGCTTGTTGGTGAAAAACCCATCCTGAAACCTTTCATTAAGAGTAGGGCCAACTTCTTCCGATCGAAGACGTACCCTTAACTCTCGCTCAAAATGAGCACACTTAATCTAAAGATTAGCAATTAGGTTGGTATTGAAAGTTGATTGATGCTCAGCTTCCTGAAGTCTATTCTCTAGTAAGGCAATCTGATCCATAACAACGGCTTTCTCAATTGAAAGCTCTCGAGATCTGGCCAACCACTTGTACAACTCTTTATTTAAGTGGCTTAATCTCTACACTGCTCGACCTTGCCAATGGCAGCATCAATTCAAATCTTTATCTCCCTAAGAATGGAAGGGTCAATGTACACTTGGGATAAATGAGCAATTTCGGTATCATGTCTGTGTAACCCATCCTTGATCAGGCCAAATCAACTCCTATGATTGCCAAACAAGGTAAACCAGTAAGTCAAAAATAGTAATGATAAAGATAATACTTGAAAATAAAGGGTTACACGAGCAATACCATAGTGGGAAAATATCTCTCTTGGAAAGAAAGATTGGGAAAAGATCCGAACTCAAAAATAGGCGGAGTCTTCTAGCATAAAAGAGGTAGAGTATGACGCTAGAAAGAAACTTCAAATCTAGGGGGAAGAGAAAAAGCGTCAGGATTTTCTGGGTACTCAAATATAGAAGCATCAGCTTAAGAAGCCTTCTCTGCTTTTGAAGCCTCTAGATTATTGTCAATAAACTCCTCTATCACCTGAGTATCATTAATAGATTCCACAATGAAAGAAGTAGGAGGCATAGAAATAGGCACGTCAGATGACGGATTAACAAAAACTGAAACCCCGTATTCAACTATAACTAGAGTAGCAATCGGTTCATTTGATCTGTTGTTAATAGGGTCATCTATTCTAATAATAGTGGAAAATAAATTTTCACCACTTATAATGAATTCGGGCAGCTCTTTAAAAATTGGGTGGTCTAGTGAAGAATGGATAGAAGCTGGCCTCGAGACAACTCATCATCTTCCAACACGGTCATCTCATTATAGGCCTCGTTGATCACCCTATCATAGTCACTCAAGGAAGAAGAGGATTTGCCTTTTCGGCCTCCCGTTCAAGAGAATTCCGAATGAAAAGCTCCCCCAGTTTTCTCTCGGGCCAACGAAAAGGCATATCAGCAGCAACCTCCTCTTCAGCTCTCACTCCCCAATCGACCTCAACGAGTGATTGCCAGATTAAAAAAATCATTTGTTTGCCAGAGTGAAATACCATTTTTCTCAATCAGTTCAATTAAGGACCAAGTCATAAAAGTCTCATTTTTAAGACATTTTTAGAATAAGTAGGATTAACCAATATCCACTTATTGGAGACGGTCCAACCGGAAAGAACCACAATATAAAAGTATTAGTCCTTTTAATCCTTTGTTGAGTCCGGATTATCCCCGCTTATTTTATACTTTTTATGGGGAGCAAAAGTAATCTAATTATTCTTCAAATTAAACCAAAAAATAATTTTAATAGCCCTAGCTTTGAGTCAAAGCTTCCAGTGTTGGAGAAAAATATATAGAGAAATCAAATACCTAATAGCGTTGGAATGGAGGTTCGCATTGGAATTTCGAGAGCCTTCAAAATCTCGCACAGCTCTCGCAAAGGGAATATGAAGCCCTTCCTTCAGATAGATTTCATAGATGGCAACAAAACCAAGTCGAAGAGAGCAGGCTCTCTCTTCAAGCAAAGGAACTTGGAAGAGAATGCCGATGAAAGTATTATACCTATCATAAATATTTACCACATTCTCAATAGTGAGAATGGATGGAATCCCAACAATGCCTCTAGAAACAACTTTAGGGGCCATGGAAACAAAGAGGAGTGAAAAGTGGATTAAGGTTGGGAGAAGTAAAAAATAAAAAAGTGTATAAGTGAAGGAGTGCGGATTGAAATAATCACAAACCAAAATAGCATTATTTGTTCCTGCCAAAGGGGGCGTACCTTTATAGTGGCTGGAATATGTGTTGGCACAAAAATGCGCAATATTTCCACTAAACCATTTATGATGGCCTGATGTAGCACCACCCAAAGCAAATATGCACAGCTCTGTATCCACTCAAATGTGTCGGTTATGAGAACCTAACACAACACTTCTCAAGGCAATAGATTGGTAATTAGCGACCATGACACTTAGTTAATTATAATGATATAAGTTGGCCCTAATTAAAGTCGATTCGGTTGACTTACGGACACGCAAATAGCACATTATTATTACACGTCAAATTATCAGAAGATCAAGCTGTGAGAGGTCCAAATTGTCATATTGTTAGAAATTAAATATCAAAATATATCATTCTAACACATGTCCACCACCCAACGTATCAACTACTTTGAGAATGCAAATATATTGAAACCATAAGAAAGAAGAATATAATTTGAGTAGTTTTATTAATCAATTTCATTCACAATGTACAAATTTACAATAACAAAATTACAACTCGGATAAAAAAGAAGAAAAATATAGGATAACAACTTGGTAAAAAATATCCTCTCTGCAGTAATTTCAACGACACTGTGGTGGGAGGCAAAGAACATAAATCATTCATCTAAGCCTACTATAGTCACCTTAGGAGTAAACATAAAGTTGGGAAACTTGTTACAATAATGAAGGTCTGACTTTGGGATGAACGTAAAAGAAAAAAAATCAAGATAATTTTTCATATAAAAGAGAATAACTAATAAAGTTTTCAAGCACTTCCATGAACCTTGATTTCAAATTTTGGAGAGAAATTTTTACTAATTCTAGCAAGTGCTACTCATGACAATGAAGATGTCATAATTATCCAAGATAGATATACTGCCAAGTAAAGTAAAGAGAATTCCTCATCTTATAATCGAGAGAAGGATTCAATGCACATTTAACTTAGGAAGATATTAAATTACAGTAATTAATGACAAAGAACAAAATATTACCAAATAAGACCCAAATCAACAAAATATCTAGGAAAGGGGCACACATTGATGATATTGCAACTAGTGTCCCATCGATGGCATGATGGGGATTTGAATTTAAATCTCCTAGAATGGGGGTTAGTGATGGATATGATTAGAAATGGGCTGACTTGATACTCAATTAGATAATAGACACAAATACCAACGTTCCAATGGAAGATACTACAAAGCCCATCAAGTAATAGTACTTGAATACCTAAACCAAGGGATAAAGTTTGAACGTCTCGATATTACATGACTATAATGAGTGGTCAAAGTAACGCTATACCTAAAAATCAGGTGGTGCTATCATTAAATAGAGACAATCATTATACACTACTAGCAACGCTTTTCATCATTGATTCGAAGTAACGCCATGTATACACATTGATTTCAGGTACCGATTAGCCAGATGGTACATCAACTATAAATAAACATTTCTTCCAAAGAAAGGGAGAGAAAAAAAGAAAACTCAATCAATCAGTACACAAAAAGAGTATAACCCTCTAAACATACATTCATCGTCATGCTCTTTCCTTCCTTATATTTTCTTTCTTAATATTTTTTCAAATCTATTAGAAAGATAGTTGATTTAAAGGTTGGAGAATATACCGAGAAACGAATCTCATATACTTCTTACATCCAATTTATTTAATTGTTGATGGATATACTAAAAAATGGGTTCAAAGTCGGGGCGACGGTCGACGTTTAACGACCCCGATTGGAAAAGCGGGCCCAATAGCTAAAAAGCTCATGCGGTCGTTTCTCAAACAAACGGTCGATTGACGTTGACCTGCGCGCTTTTAAAGAAACTGCTGCGGTAATGGACCAGCATTGATTCAAAGGGTTAATAGGCCGTCATTCACAAGGGCGGCCAACCTGCCGCGTTGCCGTCAACTCGAATGTTGATTTTTGATGGGCCCCAAGAAGCCTTTCTTCCCGTTTAGATGAAATTATCAAAAGGCCAACAGCGGCTTTCGAGATATTTCGATCTCGGTAAATAAAAAGGATATTAGCAATATTGGCGCCTCGATAAGGAAGGCGCCCGAAAAAATCCTTGCCGGCCCGGGCTTTCCAACTCGACATGCACGGAAGGAAAGCGCACGGTTTGGAAAATCTTGGCCGCCTCACAAGAAAACGATCACGATCATCTTGCGCAACTGGCGTCGTGCTCCAGAAGGCTTTCTTCACTCCTTCCAAAAAGGAGGATTTCTCTTACAAAGAGGCCATTGATTTGAATATTTTTGACAAATCTATCACGCTTTCGAAAGTCATAATTGATTTGACCTTCATCCTCCAGAAAATTGGAGGATATCTTTGCCTTCACCTCCAGCGAACATCCTGGTCAAAACACTATTTCTATTCTCTCTCTCTCATTTATTTAGTTGTGATTTCGTGGGCGTCGGAATATTTTCGGTGGGATAATTTTTTTTCGCGAACACGCTAATTATAAAAATTCCAGATTTGTTTGTATTTCGATCCGGATCCAAATGATCGTAGGATTGAAAATAATTATGAAAATTAGATCTGTTTGTATTCGGATATCCAGATAAAACAGTTAATTCTCTAATTCATACGATAATTTAAATTCTTAAAAAGCAATAATTCATAATAATGAGAATAAATATTTTTTATTTTTTTAATTGGTAGAGCAGCTTTCAATGGGATTATCTCATAAGGAGAAATATAAATTTTAATTAAATTACAATATGATCAACTTTTCTAGCTTTATTTATTTTTTATTATTATCCTAAGTTTGAAATGCTAAATACGTGGACGGGTAAGAATTCTAGAATTTAAATTATAAATAAGTTAAAAATTACAAACCATACCATATAAAAATAGAATATTCCTTTATATATTTTATAGTTTTTTTCTCACCCATTAATCGAATTCTTTTCATTGTTGTTTTTAAAATTAAACCTACATTTATTAAATTTATAAAATTTAAAATAATATTTATAAAAATAAAAATTAAGGAATATATATGTACCATTTACCTTAATTAGATTCAATATAAGATTAGTAACTTAAAATGAATTTTAAAAATATATTTTTAATTCCATTTTTACAGATTTTATCTGAAAAAATAAAAAAAATTAAATAAATTGGTAATATTTAATTTTTTATTAGTAACTTTTTAATATTTATTTTATGTGAAGTGGTTTTGATTTTTTAGGTAAATTAAAGAATCATTTGGATTGCAATAACTCAACGTTTGGACCGAGTCTCGCCCTCTGGAGAGAGATAGAGATCTGACACTTTGAACCAACCCGCCTGCCTTCGTGTATGAACCAACCCGCCTGCCTTCGTGGATGGCGGATTCACACTATAAATCTTATATCTTCTTCTCCATTTCTGCTCATCTCTCGAGCATACCGATTCTTCCTAAGATCACTTGATTTCGTTTATTGGTCGTTTATATCTATAAAATCTCTCTCTCTCTCTCTCTCTCCCCTAATCGATTCATTTGAAGCAAGTTTTCTTTATCCTGCAAATGCTTCGTCTTCTTCCTCGGATTGTGAAGATCAGGCAGGACTGGAAACTGTCTTCTAGTTCTTCAATTCCGGTCGTCTGATTTCATCAGGAAATTCACCTCGAGGTTCCCGAATTTTGAAAGCCGATCTCCGCCAATGTTGAAAGCAAGCCAAGAAATTTGACTTCTGTGGATTGTCCGATTAGTTGAAGTAAATCGACGTGAATTTGATAGCTGTTGAAGAACTTGCCATCCGTTTCATCTTCTTACTTATTCGATTTTGATCTATCAAAAGTTGAAAGCCGATCTCCGCCATAGTTGAAAGCAAGCCAAGAAATTTGACTTCTGTGGATTGTCCGATTAGTTGAAGTAAATCGACGTGAATTTGATAGCTGTTGAAGAACTTGCCATCCGTTTCATCGTCTTACTGATTCGATTTTCATCTATCAATAGCAGAATTAATTTGGGGAAAATATCCGAGGCCGCAGATTGTGAAATTTACAGGTTTACCCTCCATGGGAAATTGCTGTACTACTCCAAACGGTGCTACTCAGAAGAAGAAAGGTAAAAGGAAGCACAACCCTTTTGCTGTCGACCACGGAAGGAATTCCGCCGTTGATGGAGGCCGCAGCAAGATGGTGGTGTTAAAAGACCCAACTGGGCATGATATCGAGCTCAAATACGAGCTGGGGAAAGAGCTAGGAAGGGGTGAATTCGGGATCACGTACTTGTGTACGGATAAATCGACGGGAGAAATGCTAGCCTGCAAGAAGATTTCGAAGAGGAAGCTGAGGACGGAAGTTGATATCGACGATGTGAGGAGGGAGGTTGAGATCATGAGGCATTTGCCGGAGCACCCGCATGTCGTTAGCTTGAAGGGTACTTACGAGGACGATGAGGCGGTTCATTTGGTGATGGAGCTGTGCGAGGGCGGCGAGTTGTTCGACCGGATTGTCGCCAGAGGCCATTACACCGAACGGGCGGCGGCCGGCGTCATGCGTACCATCGTTGAAGTTGTTCAGGTGGGGAATTTCATCTTCTTTTCTCATCATTTTGTGTTAAAATTTGATGATAATATCCATCCGAAAAGGGAGGATGGATTTGAACAATTAAAAATTTAATAAAATCTAATATTTTGAGTGATGAAGATGATCATAAAACCTGTTTTGCCAATCCAGTTTAAGGCTGCATGCTTATTAATTAACTGGCATGTTAATATTATATAAGATTGCGTGTGTGATTAAATTGTGTAGATGTGCCACAAGAATGGAGTCATGCACCGGGATCTGAAGCCGGAGAACTTTCTGTTCGCAGACAAGAAGGAGACGGCGGCGCTGAAGGCAATCGACTTCGGGCTGTCGGTGCGATTCCGCCCCGGCGAACGGTTCAATGAGATTGTGGGGAGCCCTTACTACATGGCCCCGGAAGTGCTGAAGAGGCACTACGGCCCGGAAATTGACGTCTGGAGCGCCGGAGTCATCCTCTACATTTTGCTTTCTGGCGTGCCACCGTTCTGGGCAGGTTCGCCTTTTCCACTATCCTTTATTTCTTTATTTTTATTTTAATTAAAATTATTTAACCATCTTTAAAATACATTCAATAATATAATATTTTATTTATTAACCTATATTAATAATTTATTTAACAAATAAGTGAATAAATGTGTATTACGTCTACCCAAATAATACTAAAAAATACTCTCTAAATAATTTTTTTTTTTAAAAAAATTGGTAACCCTAAGATCAATCCAGCGGGATTGAGGGGGCGTCCTTCTCCCCTGTTACGTATTTTGGATGATTAAATTTAAAATCGAACGGCCCACATTATATTATCCATTCAAAACGTATGGGCCGTCGGATTTTACATCCGATGGTTCAGATGAGGAGAAGGACGCCCCACGGATCCCAATCAGCGTGCTTATCCGAAAAATACCAATACAATAAAATTTTTATTTTTTAAAAATTTTATTTTATATTATATAAAAAAACTAGATGCCTCGACCTCCTTTATTTCAGCTTTTTCATAATAATAATAATAATAATAATAATAATAATAACCTTTTAAATAAAATTAGTTTTTTTGGATAATTAGAGAGAATTTTAAAATATTGGTTTGTTGTCAAAATCAAATGACCGTTAAAACTCATTAATTATATTTTTATAATTAATAAAAAAATTGCAATGTCAATGATATTTAAATGTCTCGTCGGTGGTGGGTGCGGTTGAGGACCATCTTGCGCTTCTAGAAGCACCTTGTCTTCTGTCTTCTCATCCCACACATTCTAGAAGCTACTACTTTAAAAGATATTTTATGTGACACTACATCTTATTTATTTATAAATACTATTTTATTTTAATTTTTTCTACTCTTATCTTTTTATATTAATTTTAATAAAAATAAATATATAAATACATAAGTAAATATTTTTTCAGTTTCTAGATAATTTTATGAACCGATGGCTCTGATAATTTCTCATGAGGTGGTCGAATTGTGGCTGTTGATTTGATTTGATTTGTCGTCTTCTCTGCAGAGACTGAGCAAGGAGTTGCAGAAGCCATTATAAAGTCCGTTGTGGATTTTAGAAGAAATCCATGGTCTAAAGTCTCCGATAACGCAAAAGACCTCGTCAAGAAGATGCTCGATCCTAACCCTAGCCGCCGCCTTACTGCTCAGGAGGCGTTGGGTACGCTATCAATCGATCATTGATAAAAATATTCATCATTATTTTAAGTATTAATTAATATATATTAATATTAAATTTTAATATTATTATAATTTTAGTATTAATAATATATATTAGTTCATATATTTTTTTATTAATTTATAATTTTTATAAATATTATTTATTTGACATTAAAATATATTATTTAATATGTTTAATATTTATATAATTATAATAAATACTGATTTTTTTTATCTATTCGAGGCTTACACTTTCAGCTTAACCTTCAGTTATATAACCCTGAAAAGACATTCTTAATTTTTAATTTTTTTAAAAAAATTTTCATTCCTAACTTTTGATTTTTTTTTTTTCTTTCTTCTTGTTTCGATTAGTTTTCCGATTGTTTAATCTGAGCTTGTTGCTAGCAGATCATCCATGGTTGCAGAATGCCAAAAAGGCTCCTGATGTTTCGCTTGGTGAAGGCGTGAGGGCCAGGCTCAAGCAATTCTCTGTAATGAACAAGCTGAAGAAAAGGGCACTAAGGGTAATATATGAATTCTTCGCCTAGTACTGCATGTTTGAATAAGACTTGGTATACCATTAGAACTTAAAATTATAAGTTATTATGGTACGTTTAGCTATTGGAATGGAATAAGGTGGGAATGGAATAATTATTCCCAGGAAATAGAATAAGATGATAATAGAGTTTGAATTTTTATTCCCATGTTTAGTTGTTCGAATAGAATAATGTGAGAATTAGTATTCCATTATTTGATTTATAAAATAGTATGAAGAATAAGGTGAGAATAGTGATAATAATAATAATAATAAATGCAAGTGAATAACTTTATCCACATTTTATGTGGAAATAGTTATTCTCACATATGTGGGAATAAATATTCCGACGAAAATATTTATTTTTAGTTAAATTGTAATTAAATGGAGGAATATCTATTCCCAGAAAATAATGAGGGAATAAAATTTCTATTCTCTCCAACCAAACGTAGGGTTAGAAAATTAAGGGACATGTAGTCATAAACCTCTAGGAACAAATCCACCATTTGCTTAGTGGATCAACTAACCTAACCAAATTTATTTGTAGGTCATTACGACTCACTTATCTCTTTGAAATTGATTAATTTTAACCATTTTTGACCAAAATGATAACTTAGTTGCTTTAAATTTGCCGTGTTAAAAAATAATAAAATTATAAAAGTGTTAATTTTTTTATAGTAATTTTAATAAAAATCACTTTGTTCTTTGACTCAATGGCAAAAAAAAACCTTTTTGATACACGATGGTAAGAAACTTTAAGTTCTTTTAAATTTTCTATCTGAATTTTTTTTTAGCATTGTAACACTAATTGTCACCGATGTTTGTTGTAAATTGAAGGTCATAGCGGAGCATTTGTCCGTTGAGGAAGTGGCCGGAATAAAGGAAAGATTCGAGGTGATGGATACCGGGAAGAAGGGGAAGATCGAATTTGAGGAGCTAAAAGTTGGTTGTGCAAAGCTCGGCTTTCATATGCCAGATTCCGATGTCCGAGTTCTAATGGAAGTTGTAAGTAATCTTGCCATTTTGTTCAATGCAATAGTAGCTCTTGTGTGTTTTTTCTCAAAGAAATGCTTCTTACTTAGACAGATAGTATGAAAGATAAAAGCAGACAGACTAATTGATTATGAACGTATCAATCCCAAATCCTTTGCCCTCAAAGCTTGAAATAGAAGACAAATCAAGCCTGCATTGTTCGAAAATTAGTTGAGCTGAAATGATATAGCCCTATTTTATGAAAAGAACCATTCATATTTTATAGTGAGTCATATTATTGGACTGGTCTTTTAGTGGAAAAAGAACGGTTTTCGGAAGAGCATTGCCATAGAGTTGTCTACCTAGAAGAGTCACTTGCTTTGTAATATTTTTCTTTTTTCACTTTTTTTTACACACAACATAAGTTGTATTTGTTTATTTCTTTGGTTAGCTATCTAGATTGGATAGTCATAACGAGGCAGAGTGAAAGCCCAAGTTACTTGCCAATTTGTCACTTTTCATGACATGTTTGGCTGGCATATGATGGATAAATGTCACAAAATAGCGGGTTTAAAGCACAATTATTTATCTTAGTCTCAACAAAAAGTAAGAAAAGCATTGTAATAATCTAAATCATATAAAAAGTAAAAATTTGCCCAAAATACAGAAAATAGCCTTATATAAAATTTGAAAAGGAATCGAAATCGTAAAATCTAATACAGAACCAAAAGTTTAATATATGGGTCCATAAAATGATGCACATGGTGAGGAAAAAGAGCCTTTTTGCCTAGATATTGACCTCCTCGTAATTATGTTGTGAGTACTTCTTTGGTTCTTTCCCATGTTCACTTCTTGTTTGTTGGGGGACTAATGGGAGGTGGATTATGCAGGCAGATGTAGATGGAGATGGATTCCTCGACTATAAAGAGTTTGTAGCATTATCCGTCCATCTAAGGAAGATTGGCAACGACGAGCACATTCGCAAGGCGTTTTCATTCTTTGATAAGAACGATAGCGGCTATATAGAGATTGAAGAGCTAAGGGATGCCCTTGCTGATGTAGTGGGAGACAACAGTGAAGATGTCATCAATGCCATTATTCGAGAAGTTGATACCAATAAGGTTTGTTGTATCTCCATGTTTCTCCTTCCTATATAAGATTGAAATGGTATAGTTTGGTTGTTATATTGTTTGTTGCAACATATGCATTTACAAAAGCATTGTGAGATGAAAGGGTTCAAAATATAAAAACAACCACTTCACAAATCAATTATAAGGATGCATACATCCAATTCTTTTTGTACATTATGATGTGGGAAACTCGTGCACTATACTATCCTCGATCAATGAATATACTTGTCCTTGTGTTTGTTCAATCATAATGAGAATGAAGCACCGAGAATGTTGTTTCAATGATTTCTTATGCCTCGTTATGATGTAATAGGCATGCCGTTCCTATTCTTCAAAACCCCACATGACCGACCCCATTTAAAGGCATCACAATCCGTTATGAACAGAAGCAAGATTATTTGCTGAGAGGGACACAAATTATGGTAACCGAATAGGAATATCAGCGCAGCTATATATAGTTGATATTATATAATTTGATGGTCACGGGTGTGATTTGTAAAAACCATCCATTGTACGTTGTGATGTAAGAAAAAGCATAATAGAATACACCCAAATAATTCAGTAGTTTCATACGGTGAGCTTCCCTTTGTTGTTGAGAGGGACACGAGCATTAGGCAGGAGGATATTTATTACAACCATATAAACCAATCTTATGCATGTTGGACAGTTGAAATGTAAATATTTAACAATTCCTCTGTCTTTTATTATTTTTTTTCAGGATGGAAGGATAAGTTACGATGAGTTTTCCGTGATGATGAAGGCGGGCACGGATTGGAGGAAAGTTTCAAGACGGTATTCTCGAGAGCGTTTCAATAGTCTAAGCTTGAAGCTGATGAAAGAATGGTCATTGCAGATGGAGAGCCAACAGATCACTACAGGGCCTTAACGGACTAACATAAAAGAAGGGGGCCTTAACGGACTAACATTTGTTTCCCGTGTTTTTCCCGTCTCTGTTTGTGATTTTCTGCCTCTCATAAGGAATAAGGATGGGCCCCGGCTTTCCTCCATTTGTCTATCAAGTTGCTGATGCAAAAGGGATCAAGGAGGGTTTTATCTTTTAAAGAGATAAAAAAGATTGTTCTTCAAATCAAAATATTTAAAAAAAAAATGTAAAATTAGTTATTAAATTATAATCATCTATTTAAAATGAACAGCCCAAATTCAAATTACCCTGTATATTTTTTTAAGAGATGGAGGCCCCCTTATCCTAGGTAAAATAGTCGAGGAAGCCGGCCTTTATTGTTATAAATGTAATTTTTTTCAATCTCTTCGTGCTATCTTACATGATATACAATGCTTTTTGGTTTCTTACATAGTAGATGTGATGTTCTTTCTTCTTGTCGATTTTTTCATGTTGTAAGGTCCGAAAAATATTAAATGTATACAGTCTTATTTCTTGTATTATTAATAACTATTACAATGATTTGAACTCATTATTTGGATGTTACTATGATATAACATTATCATTGTGATTAGATTAGACCATCTATCTGATCTCTATGTTTAGGTACTAATATGTCTCGAGAATCCGAATTAATATACGAATTAGAGAGTTGCCTTATCACACTTGGACCTTTGAATAATAACTGGTCTAATTTTTATAATTTCGAATATGGATCTTGCGCATCATAACATAACAAATAAGATGTAAAAGGCATACGGGATTCGCTCCCATATATATTATCCGACGTTTAAATCAGTGGTCTCTATATTCAGATGTAAAAGATTTAAGGAAATAGATATGAGAATTTAGAGAGTGGGGATCAGCGTATGTATGGAGGGTGATACTCTTTTTTGTGTACTCATTTGATTGTCTTTTGTGTTTGTACACTCGTTTGGTGAGTATTTTCTGGGTCTGTGCATTCATCTTGTTGAGTGGCTTTCGTTTTATTTTCGTTGTCTGACCTTCTTTTTTTTTTTTTTTCTTTTGTCTGTCCCCTCTTCTCTGGGAGAAAGGCTTTCTTTATAATAAAAACGCTGTTTAGTTGGGAAGCGTCTGAAATTAATGTGCAAGCATGGTGGTGCTTTAGATTAGTGGTGAGGGGAGTCACTTGCATGTATAACGGCTGCCCCAATTCAATGGCAATATTGCCTAACTACTAGCTATTGGATTGACTCACCTGTCGTTTATATCTAATCATTAATAAGTTCATTATGATCATTTAATATTTGGTTATTCAGATCGTATCCCTTAATTTATACGTTTGTATATTATTTGCCTAACAAGTTTTAAGGAATCTTCTATTATGTCATTAATATTTGAGTTTCTTATCTATCTGTGCATTGGATCGATTCATAACTGGCTATACCCATCAGGTACTATAAGGGAATCTAAAGTCCCATTTGCTACCTATAGAGTTTCATTTTTTTTTAGTTTAATTTTTTTTCTTTTGACATACAGTAATTTGCCTTATCAAATCCATAGAAGGCAGTTTGAAATTTGTGTAGCTGGTGTAGATTGGTTGCTGGGGGCAGTGTAGTTTGGTTCTGATAATAACGACACCCACAGGATTTATAACATAATATGAGATAATACTGAACTGTCCATTCTATTTGGGATTCAACAAAAATAAGTACATAATCATTTATGAAAAAATAAATTTGAATTCTTTGTTAGATATTAACAATTAAATTCTTGAGTATAAAGAATACAAGCAATCAAGTATAATTATATAATAATATTTAATGTGAAAAATCTTTCTTAATTATAAGATAAATTTTAATTAAATTCACTACAAAATAGTGACTGGTAACATATAATTGCTCTAAGATCTCAAAACCATTCTTTGCAACCCAAGTGAATAATAGTTTATATATTATTCCAATTAAATTCTAATTGAAATCCTTCTTAACTGCAGGATAAATTTTAATTAAATTCACTAAAAAATATTAACTAATAACACATATAACCCCTCTGAGATATCAGAACCATTCTGTGCAACCCAAATAAATAATAGTTAATATAATTCACTCAATATACTTTGTAACTCATAAAAAAAGAATACAATAAGAATAAAGATAATTAATTGGTAATATATCATTGAATTAATGATTAAAGTAACATATTTGAACTCACAGAATGAAATTCAAATTGAATTTTAATTAGATGTCAAAAATCTTCCTTCTCTCTTTCTCTCTTTTATTTCTTTATATGGTACTATTGTGTTGAAAATATTCTCAAATCTTGCCTTAAAATCATATTGTGACACTTTATATTAGTGTCAGCATGCAAACATTTTTTAAGCGTATATTAGACGTGACTCCTTAGACAATCTAAGCACATACACCCTTTAGGTATTGATCTCACTGGAATTAGTGTATGAGTATCTATTAGACATATATGTTCTATCTAAAATACATATAAGCATCCATCATGTATCTATCAGGCACAAATGTCTTCAATTTATTAAACATGACTTTTGATCAAATATATATTATATGAATATTGTGACTTTTAATAAATTCTGTCACTCGAATAATCATTATATGAATATTGTGCAACTCTTGCTCTACATCTCCACTCAAGCTTGTATTGTTCAAACATCATTTCTTTTTTCAATAACCAGTTCATTAAATATAAAATTCATTCAAAAATAACACAAAAATTTAAAAATAATGACATCTCTATGAAAAGCTTCGTTCGTATATGTTGCCACACAGTCTTTGAATAAAGGTAAAAATTCCACGTATTTAAATTTTGATTCCCTTAGATTTTTAAATTCCACCATAAATTGTTTGTAAACGTCAAAAAAGAATGCTTGAATTTAGAAAAATATTTATCCTTCTATTGGCTTGAGTATCTATCTATCTCGGATTTTATGATTATTATTCTTTAATGATGAAAATAAGCCAACCACATGAAAATATGCCCAAAAATGTTAAGAGGGAATTGCAATTTCCAATCGACTGCTGACAACAACAACATTTTTTGTAATTATATGCCTTATAAGTCAATCATATTTGATACGTATTGAGAATTCAGATTGTTGAATGAATTAATGAGCTAACTGCTTTCCTTAGATTTCTGAATGTAAACGTGTCCAAATTTCGTAACTATGAATTATAATTCTGCATATCATAACAAAATAAATTGAAGGTAAGAGATATATGATACTCGTTCCCTGATATATCATTTGATACTTAAATAAATGATATTTCCAATAAATTTAGAAAAATGTTGAGGAATAAGATGTAAGGAATAAAAGATGATAGAGAATAGCGTATGTTTCGATGGTTATACTCCTTTTGTATATTTAACTGATTGAGTAACCTTTTTTTTCTCTCTTTTCTTCCTTTTTTGGGGGAAGGTTTTATTTATAGTCAAAAATACCGTTTAGTTAATCGGCACTTGAAATCGATGTGTGTGCATGATGCCGCTTTGAAATAGTAGTTGGAGGCGTTACTGACATTGTGTAACGGCTATTTCTATTTAATGATAGGACTACATGACTTCTTGGTACAATGTCGCTTATTATTTCTATTTATAGTCAACCGCTCTTCTATATTGATTCATTAAGTGGCTTATTATGGTTCTTGAATATCTGACCGTTTAGATTTTGCCCTTTGATTCATGCATGCGAACACTACTATCTGATTAACTCTATTGTATCTTCTATTGGGCTGTTAGTATTTGAACCTTTTATCCAAATGGATATTAGGCCGACTCATTTCTAAGTGTACCTATCAACATTTAATACAATAGATTACTATTTATGTTTTTTTTATTCAATTATGTTAATGATAATTTATATTTTATATGTTTTACTTATTTTATTTTTATGAAAAATTTTTTAGATTGAAGCAATACATTAATTATTATGAGATTATAATTGTAATTTTTTATTATTTTTAAACTTAAATTTTAAATATTTTTAATTGTAAGATTGCCAAGACCAAATGTTAGTGAACCGATTAAACCAGTGTACATTTTATTAGTCTGTTGAATTTAGTAATTAAGCTAATGGTCACTTGTGTAGATAACACCATAATAAATATATGAATTCTCATTAGAGAATAAGTTTAGTGAATTGACTTGATCGAGATATTTTTCTGTGGAAGTTTTGCATGATAACAGTAAGTCCTCATGTAATGGTTGTATATGTGACTTTTTGACTTGGGATATATTAATATCTCATATGTAATTTATTATATTTTGATATTATTAATATGTATCAATAATTAGATACATTGAGGCATTCGTTGGGAATAATAAAAAGTATTAGGAGATAAAATAGTGATAAATAAAGAATTCATCTAACAAAAAAGAAGAAATATCCTATATGATTTGTTGAATTAATGATTTATTAAATCCTTTGTCAAAGTAATTAACTATTTAGAAAAGGGTTTTTAATTAAATGAATTATTTATTCAAATATCATGAATGTATATAAAACATTAAGTGGTTAACTTTTTTATACCCTTTGAGTTGTTCAGAATATAAAATAATAAAATGATTAAATTTTTACTGTGACTATTAAAAAGGTTTTTTAAAAATATATATATAAGTATTTACTTCATCTAGTTGGTCATGATATATTGTTAGATATCGCTCATAATCTATAAAAGTTTATAATTAATTAATAGTTAATTAATTATGAAAAATTAAAAGAATTTAATTATAATTAAAAGTGCTTAATTTGTTAAATAATATTTAATATTTTCTTACTACTAATTTGATATTAAATTTAATGGATCACTCATAGATTATAATATCATATTTATTGTCATAAAATAAAATAGTTAATATTGGTAAAAATATTTAAAGGCATTTGTTTGAATCAAATTAATTGAGATTAATTGTTAATTAGAGAGGTCTTTGAGAAGAGCCAAAATAATAAAAAGAGAGGGGCTCATTCTCTTTTCCTATAAATAGAGAGAGGCTCTGCTCAAAATAATAAAAGTAATTCTTTCTAAAGTATTTAAACATAGTCATTGAGTGATTGCTAATACATTGATTTTTATTTTGTATAACAATCACAACAACAAAATGAGAATATCAATTTAAATATTATTTTAATCGGACACTTAAATGGTATATTATTTTAAAAATAAGTAATATATTTTATATTAATTTTATTTCTAATATAATATTTTATTATCATTTTACTGAATAAAAAGCTGATCGTGATTATTAGAATCATAAAATTTTATATTTTTGTTATATTTTGATTATAATTTTCTGACTTCATGTGCCATTGGCCATGCCCTATCGACCGTTGGTGTAACATCCCCCAATGATGTCGAACATTCATGTAGTTGACGACCACGGAACATACACCAATGTTGATGCAAAAATCAAATAACATAATATATATTTCCACCTTGCTTTAGTAATCTTTATTCTTGATACTACTTATTTCATTAAAATTTTATTTAATTTTAATAATCAAATATTTACTCTATGAGTAAAAAAATTTCATATTTTCTCCTAAAATCAATTATTTTTATTCAAAATTTTTAACTAAACTAAAAATATAATTGATGTGTCTCTAAGGTTTGAATTGATAATCAAATTAGGGAGCCGTCTTGTTTAAGTATCAGATCAGAAATGAGTCCATTTTTTGTTACTTAAAAATTGAATCCTATACATCAAAATAAAACAAAGAAGAGGTAATAAAAATATAAAATTTGTTTCCCAATATTTCTTTTAACGCTTAAATCAATAATCTTTTTTACCCAAATGAGAAAAATGCGAAAAAATAAGTGTGAGAATACAACTGAATGGGATTGAGTATTATTGTTCGAATGGCTACGCTCCTTGTAACGTGCTCGATTAAAAGAGTGGCTTTGAAAATGATGTACTTGTATGAGAGGATATTTGACTTTGTAGACTATCTAGTCTTTATCTATCTCCTTTTTTTTGTTTTCTTCTATGAAGGAGAGATTGTATTTATAGTAATAAGTGTTGTTTGGTGGATCCCTAAATAAATAAAAATTAAATAATACAAGAATATTAATGAACATGAATATTATCTTATATTAAAATTTTTTTAAATAAAAAATTTAGTAGCATAAAATAATTAATTATTTACTATTAATGATGAATTGATAACAAGTACAAAGGTTTTTAAAGTTGTTGATTTTGAAAATCATTATTGTTGGGTGTGATATTAATCGAGCCGGCTTAAATCTAGAATAAGAAAGGAAGAAAAGACCAAGTCACGACGACTCAGTAGAAATTCCTTAAAACCCATGAAGCAAAGAGTATGACGATTACTTCAAGAGTTGCGACCCGAACCATTAGCCATTGAACAAGTAATAATTGATAATTATTGGACAGTTTCAAATGGTTACCGCACTGATTTAATAGATAGAAACCGTATGGTCTAATCATTAATTGATAGTGACGATTACTAGCACAATGATTACCCATCAGAACTGTCAAAGTATAATGTCTATGCATTAATTTAAGGATCCGCCAAACGACATTTATAGCTATAAATATAATCTCTCCTTCACTGAAGAAAAAAAAATGAGATAGATAAAGACTAGATAGTCTACAAAGTTAGACACTCTCTCATACGAGTGTATCATTTTCAAAGCTGCTCTCTTAATCGAGCGCATTCCAAGGAGCGTAGCCGTTCAAACAACAACACTCAATCCTATTCATTTGTATTCCCACACTCATTTTTTTGCATTTTTTTCATATAAGTAGAAAGATTATTAATTTGAGTGTAGAAAGATATATTGGGGAGCAAATTTTATATTTCTATTACCTCTTCTTTTTATATTATGATCTGTAGGATTCAAATTTTGAGCAAATTTTACTTTATGGGTTTTAAGAAATTTCTACTAAGTTGTCATGACCTGGTCATTTTTTTATTTCTTATTCTGGATTTAGACTAGTCTAGTTAATATCGTACCCAGCAATAATGATTTTCAAAAATTAACAACTTTAAAAACTTTTGTACTTGTTATCAATTCATCATCGATGGTAAATGATTATTTATTTTATGCTACTAAATTTTTTATTAAAAAAAATATTTAATATAAGATAATATTGATGTTCATTAATATTCTTGTATTATTTAATTTTTAATTAAATTATTATTATACTTATTATAACTTATTATTACATCTCTAACTCTATATAATAACGTTTAAGGTAAAAATATAAGTACATATATGTGAGAGAGAATAAAAATATTTAAAAATATTACTAATTTAAAAAATATATATTATTATTTTTTATTTCACATTGCTTTTTA
The DNA here is from genome assembly GCA_033239525.1 of Nepenthes gracilis. Lineage (NCBI taxonomy): Eukaryota > Viridiplantae > Streptophyta > Magnoliopsida > Caryophyllales > Nepenthaceae > Nepenthes > Nepenthes gracilis. The sequence continues at coordinate 12,951,007 of BSYO01000019.1, read as the reverse complement.
TTTTATTTTATTTTTTAAATTTTAAAACAGGTACATATTCGGCTCGTCAAAAATTAAAACAAAAGTAACTGGGACCCATTTTGCAGAGTTTTTTTTCAAGTCCTATAAAAACTTATTTTATATTATTAATTTTTTTTAAATATGGGTAGAGGAGCAGATTTTTTAAATTTTTTTTTTAATTTTTTTCAAATATATTTCTATTGATATATATAAAAATAATTATAAAATTCTTTTAGATAAACATTAAAAACATAGTGACGTGAAATGATAATGATACGTACTTACCCCCCCCAAAAAATAAAAAATGATAATGATGTTATGTAGATTAAACAAGTCCCGGTCAAAAGCCGTCGACTAGAAAACCTACCAAATATAAAATTATTAGTCATTTCATTTTAAAAATTTTCATATTTTAAAGGATAATTATTTTATTCTATCTATTTAAAAGGGTATAATTATAAAATTAATGGGCCTTGTAATTTCACAGGTAGACCCAAAATCAAGCCTAACCATCGACGTGTCCAAGAGATTGAAACCCAACGAGATCTTGTAAGGTGCGAAGCCCAAAAGGTGCCGCAACAAGCCCAACCGCAGCATAGCGCATGATGGGTAGGTAGAGATGGGCACCGAGTTGGCCCAGTAGACAAACCAATATGAGCCAATCAATCGTGGCGTAGTGAGCCCGCCAGCTCGATGACTGACAGCCTGATCAGAGCAGCACACATATACAAAAGATACCTATCATAACTGTTGAGGCAGCATGGCAAATGTTCTATGAGACTTGCCCACGATCACGCGACTGCCCCCAAAAGGATATTTGACATTGCCAACCACCAGGATGGCCTAGACAGCCTGACGAGTCTTCACAAGGCAGCTGTCATCCGCCTTTGTACCCAAACCAGGCTAAATTAATGCTAACATTATAAATATCCCTCCACCCCTAGTGGAGATGGGAGGATCCTCACTGTTAATTGTCAAGCAAGAACAAAGAGCTCTCATTCACGAAGCCACCGGCTCTCAGAGGGAACACACACACACTCTCTCTCTTTCAAAACTGCTCCCCGTTGAGCGCAACCGCTAAAACCAAGACCCCTGCCGTCACTTGCAACCCCATCACCCGTGCATCATTACACCTTACATCCTCCATGTTTTTTTATTGTAAAAAAATTTCTAATTTGAATATTAGAGGATATATTAGAGTGTGAGTCCTGCTAATTTTTTGACATCTTATTATTCATTGTGTTGTATAAGATCCAGGTTATCAGAGACAGAGAGCGAACCTGCCTCATTCAACCCGCCATGAAAAATTAGGAGACTCCATAGTCCGTACAATAACTCAGATCCAAGATTGTATCATTAACGCTATTTGTAGGAATAACAGACAAGTCCAACCACCGCACTCACGACAAAAAATATGGACAACACCAGAGTGCAAGTCAGCGCACCAACAAGGGGCATTGCCACCCAAGCAACGATCCCTAAGTGGGTATTGTGTGGGCGAGCGGCTAGAGCCTGACATGTGCATGCTTGCTGCATAGATCAGAGATGTGTTCAAGATACTCCAAAAGATCAACTCATGTTTAGATGAGCAACATCTGGAGGCTTCCACCTCTGTCACGCAAGCTTCTACCTCAAGGCAAAGGAATTGAAGAAAACAGCACCCGATCGAAAGACCCCACGGCCCGATGATGCTAAGGCCAGAGAAACCTCGAGCAATAGGGCTTGGACAAGGCTAAAAGGCTATTTGAGTCGCGGGATGCGATAGGATAGCCTAGAGTGGCATAACTTGCGATACACCCATAGCAACAAGAGGCCCTTAGTCCAAGGAGAAGCCTCTTGTAGTATGCAACCACCATGAGCTGGTAGTCGCTTGGACCTACATCCCTCTCCAAACAATTGGAGCTACGGACCTTTCTTAATACCAAAAGGATCACATCCTCCGTCAAGCTGGAGGAGAGAGTGAGGAAGGTTGAGAAGCATATGTTCAGAGGGAGCGCCGACTGACTCGCTACCAACTTGAGGAGGTCACCATTTGTAAGGGAGATATGGGTGTAGCCGTTCCCCCCCTGAAATTCAAAGTGCCAGCCCTGAAGTTCTACCACGAAACTTTGGATCTAATGGACCATTTTGATTACTTCCACACCCTACTAGGCTTCCAGGGCCTCGATGACTGGGTCACGTGCCAATATTTCCCTTTGACTCTCAAAAGGGACGTTCGCATCTAGTGTGATGATCCAAAAAATCAAACTGGAAACCAGTAAGGATCCACTCGAAAAACTGTGACGATCCAGGTTTTTAAAATATAGTAAATTCTAGTAAATAAGTTAATATGATTGATAGGCTTAAGTGTGGAACAAATAAAATTAAAAAAATTAAAAATTTGAGCATTGTATGGGAAGATGCAGAGTTGGGCTCGCCGTGGGGTCGAGCCCAACAATAGGCACAAAATCCAGAATAGAGTGCGCTTGCTGTTGGCTCAAACACAAAGGAGGCGCTGAATGGCAGAATGCCCGACTCGCTGTTCGCTCGAGTCAGCCAGCCAACGCCCCTTTACGACATACCTGCGCTTGCTACTCGCAAGTTTGGAAACATCCCACCAAGTTTAAATCGTGTTTAAAAAGAGGAGAAAGGGTGGGGGTTTCCAAAACATGAACGCAGAGCACGAGGGAGAGAAGAGAGGAAAAGAAAAGGGAAATGGCTTCTCCACTCATTTTCATCTGATCAAAATAAGAAAAACGGTAAATCAGGTTAAGACAAGTGTACCTCGAATTTTATTTTTCATTTTTTACTGCTTTTTCTTTTCTTCAATTTGATATTCCTGCTTTAAAACCCACATCCCCTAAACTTTATTTCAAATAATGTGTGTTTTCTATGATTTTATGGCTAGATCTTATGTTTATACATAATTATTGTGGATTGTGGCTTCAATTTCGTGTTTGGTTCATGTTTTGGTGTTCGTTTCATGTCCGAACAGTTCGCCTAAAACCCTAGCTCAAAAATTTGGGGATTTTTGGTTTAGATTTCATGATTATGTATATGTATTATAATTTATGGTTTCAATTTTGTGATTTGACTTAAGATTTATGTGTGATTTCGTCCAGAAGCTTCGCATGAAAACCCTAAAACAAAGATTTAGGGATTTGATGTTCATAAATCTTGAATTTTGAGATATACATATTGATGCGTACCTGGATCCGACTTCGAACAGATTCGAATTTGTCTGGATTATTTGACCCGACTCCGTTCACTGAGTTTGAATATTGCACACCACTAAAAAGAACAAAGGATCAGCGTGTCGGCGGGAGGTTGTCCCACCAAAAACACTTCGACGCTCAAGTCAGTAAATCCTTCTAAGCGAGAAAGGTAACTGGAAAGCAAAAGAGAGAGTGTGTGAGATAATTTGGAGTGTCGGCCTGTTGAGAATGTGAGTTCTTGCTTCCTGCTCACAGAGAGCGTAAGGAAGCGACGTCCCGAAAGCGTGGAAGCTTTAGGAAATGAGTCTCAGAAGGTCGAAAAGGTTTCTAGGAATCCGGTGGCCTCTGGTGGGATTGGAGGACGAGCGCCTGTGTAGAGAGAAAGAGGAGAGGAGCCTCTGTTCAAGCTTTGTAAGCGTTCTGTGGAAGACTGTAGGAAGTCCTTCAGGAAGCTCGTTTTCAGTGTCCTTAGGAAGATAAGTTACAGAGCGAACAAGAGAGCTTCTATTTTTGAGTGAGTTTGTGTGTACACGAATGGATATCTCAGAATGCATGTAAGAGAGCGTTTAAGAGCGTATGAGAGCATGTAAAAGCATGTGTATTCCAGAATGAAGACCTTAAGCTTTTATGGACAACAGGAGAGCCTCTTCCTCTGGTCAAGGTAGCATGCTCTTCCTGGACTGACAGCGGCGGCCTCCTCAGAGTTGGTGGGCCTGACAGTCATAATTTGATGCATCCTCTTTCTGCTGTACAGTGCAACGGATATTCAGACTGTCTCATACTTTTGTGACCGTTATTGTTGGCGCTGAGATCATTGCCGCCCTTTTTTGGAGAAGATCAGCTTTTAGGAGGACACGTGGCCATGAGAAGACCGTTGCTTTTTGTGCACGTGTTTGCCTGCAGGTTTGGGCCTGGGCCGTAACAGGTTTGAAGCCTTTTTGGGCTTGCTACTACAGTGCATCCGGTCAACGCTCGAGTTGACCATCTGCACGCGAGTTAGCCGCCTGTTGGAGTTTAGACGGTCAACGTTGGCATTGACCGTCTTGGACCTTTTAGGAATTGGGCCTTCACGTCCTGTTTGGCCGTTTTTAAGCTGACCGTCCAGTGGCCTGTTTTGGGCCTCCGTTGACCCTGGGCCAGCCCATATTCCGGCGTACCAATCACATATTATTTGATAATTTGTTAAAGCTTATTAGACGATTTGTATATGAAAATTTTGCATGAAACTGTGTTATCGAATTATAGAGGCCCTCTGAAATTGTCTGAAAGATTGATTGTATGAATTTGGACTTGGCGTTGAGATATGATGAATTTTGACGATGAAATTGTGAGCAAACACATTAAGTTAAGTTAAATTGGTAAGAAAATTAGGTCTAAAATTGTCATACAATTAAATAAGGTTCTCCACCATATCTTAGAACGTCACGGTGGTAATCGAAGATAATTCCGTTCATAGAGTGATACGTGGTCTACCACTCCTCGGGACATAATCAGAGGATTGAGGCTATCAAACTTTTGAACTTTTGAATCATGAATGAAACGAAATGGAGATAAATGTTATCGAGCCTTTGGCCTCTGATTGTGTTGATTGAATACAATCTATCCTCGATTATTCGCTCTCTTGACTAGTTGGGCATACTAGATGGGTCCCTAGAATAATGAGCTAGAATATTGAAGAACAAGTGAGATTTAAACTGATTTATGAATTTTGATACATATTTTTATTAATTCATGCTTTCTTCTTGTTTCCATGAACTGTCTTTATTCTTCATATATTTCCATGGTTTCTACTTTATTGTACCTATATTCTACATAAAAATATTTCACTTGCATACTTTTAAAGTACCTTATTGAGTTTCAGCTGACTTTTCTAATTTTTCCTCTCTAAATGAGACCGTAGAGCTGCTACCTGACGAGAAAGAGTAAAAAAAGGTTAAGTTAAAGAAGCCTTGAGAAGATCTGAAACTTTTTGATGAATCTTTTGGCAGTTGATAATAGTTAATATAAATAACTAATTTTATAGATGAAATTTATGTATTTACAGTCATAGCATATTATGTTTTATGTTGAGTTACTATTTTTGCTTCCGCAAGATCATCTTATGGATTTAGTTCTGCTTTTGCAAATCTAATTTTAAATTTGTGCAGGTCCTAATTGGCATCTTCCTTTTGAACCGATATAGTGGATAGGATATGTTATCTTGGAGCCATGGATGAATATGGCGTTTTGTTGATCCTGTGTTTATATAATGGATGAATGTGAAAGTTATTTATTTGTATGCTTGTCCAGAATTTGATAACTACAGGTTGTTTGTGTAGGTTTTGATCAGTTTTAGAGGAGACTCTGTCAAAATTCCTACAGAATTTAATGATTTAAAATTATGGATATTAGTTTCGTTTATTTATTGACAGAAAGTCTTTAGAGGATAAGGACCTATTCTGTCATAAAAACAGTCGTCAAACTATACATAAACTTATGCAAATCCCTATACAATATACATATCACCACAAATATCACACATACACAGGATCCACATTATCACAATATATTAGTGGCTCCAATGTTGCATCTCCAGACACAATATCGGAACAAAGAGATGCCGCTAGGTACTTAAACAAAGCCATAACAGCTCGCGAAAGTATATATATCCATCAACATAGAGTGAAAACTAAACTATCTATACATCCTCAATATATCAAATACATAAATAACGTATCCATCTCAAAAATATGTAAAAGTACTCCATACAATACAAAATCACAAAATATACGTCTACAAAATCATCCTCCAATACCTGCAGCCTAGCTAACTTCTAATCCTTATTTCACCTCATCGAGTATAAATTTATACTCATCTGAAGGTAAAAAAAGTAAGGAGTATGCCAAAATACTCAACAAGGTACAATATAATTAAGGACAATAAGTAATATATTCAAAATAAATCAAAGAAGAAAAATAGGAGCATAATATGGATGTATAAATATGAAGCATGATCAAATACAATTTTGGAACTCACTTTTCTTCCACATTTTATTTCTAATTCATTTATATTCTAAAACATGTAGAGCTTTCTTTATCTTTATGGATCAAGGCTAGTAGACTTTACCAATTAACGGTGTAGCCGAATGAGGAAAGAAATGTGTATGCTGTCATACATTTTAAGGCACTACTCATGCAATTCAATACCCCATAACGAGCGGTATACCTTTCACCTATTATACAGGATTATAAAGCTTATACCACCATATCCCCCGTGACCCTGAGGCAATCCTCATACTACCACAGGAATATCCTAAAATATACCAGAGAATACTACCATCTAAAATATAACTCTTTGATCCAATTTCATGATTACTTGTTCTTAGAAAAAATTCTATACTTATTCTTAACACTTTGTTCTCACCCTTGGTGAATGGTTCGTTAAAACTTATCATATCATGGAATTTTTTTTCTTATACTTTTCATAACTTGTATAACTATTGTGAGTTTAAATCTTCACATGATTTAAATACATACACAATTAACATAAAACTTGAGAAAATTAGAAATTTTTACCACAATGAGCTGAACATAATTTTCTTACTTTCGGACAATAAATCCTTCACAAAAACATCTAACATAATTTTCGGAGCACATACAAAATATCATATATAAAATACATGTGAATAAATATCACTATTCACGTTTATAAGTTAGAGTTCCAATTTTCTAAGTCCAAATCATGTAAAATTCTCAAAATAAGCAGGTAAAAACATTCGGGTGTGGGGTTAGGGTTTTAACGAATGAAATACCGCATAAAAATTATCAAATAGAACATTAGATCAACAAATAGGCATGCTCAATATATTGGTATCATAAAATATAAATTTGGACGAGTATCAGAATGAAAATACTCAAAGAAAATGGGACAAAAAGTGTAACAAGAGAAAGAAAAGTATATATGGATCAACTTGCCTCGACTTAATCTATAACTTTTTTTAACTAGCTCTAAATCGGAAAGAAACTCGATAGCCTCGATCTCCTGCTCTCTCTCTCTCTCTTCTCCAGGCTCTCTCTCTCTCCTCTCTCGCAAATTTGCCAAAAAATGATGGAGAGAGAGACCGCACACGCTAAAATGGTCAAACTAGTGCTCGTCGGGTGTGCTTCGGGCACCCTTTCCCTAGATCCGACGCTCGAGCCCATGACGGGCGCACTTCAGGTGCCCCAACCCTGGATCCGGCACTCGAGACGGGGCTCGAGAATGCATCGAGTGCAGGTTAGGCCTGTAACGAGCCAGCTTCACGTACGCGCCATTCAAAACCCGTTTTTACCCTTCTAACATAATATTTCACATTCTTGTGCCCTAATTTTGATTATATTAACTTCATAAATCGTGATTATCATAATTTAAAATTTGAATCTTATTTACGGATTAACATTTCAAGGGTTACAATGCCAATTGCCGATTTTTTCAATTTCGAGTCTTTGGAGTTTTCAATCTAATTTCTTCCACATTCTTTGACCTCGATTCACTTATATTAACTTAATTGCTCATAATTATCATATTTTAGAAATTAGTACCTTACATCTAGTTCTATAGTTTTCAGTTGAACTCGATCCGGTAGTTCGAGGGGCTAACGGGTTGCTTCTTGTTACAGTTCACCTCTAGCCGAAAGGAGGAGAAACAACCGTGATACCTTGTTTGCCTTCAACAAAAGTGAGATGAAAGCTTGAAGCACTTCCTGACCCGGTTCACCACCGAGACTAGAAAAATATCCAAGCTCACCAATAAGGTGAAACTGAGCACCTTTATAGCGACTCTGAAGTCGGGGGATTTCTTTAAACACCTAACCCATCAATACCCTCAGACCTTTCAAAAGGTTGAGGCCATTGCCTATACTTACATAGTAATTGAGGATGCCAACGAAGTAAAGTGGTTAGAACACACGGACCAACCCCCTAAGGGGCTAGTAGATGGGAAGAAGAGGAATGGAGATAGCCGCCCCACCATGGGTCCCTGAAAGTAGGCTTGGATTCACTCAAGCATCTAGAGGGAGTTCAAGCCCCAAAACCTGACCTCTCTAAACGATACCATACCACTGTCTTAATACAGATTCGGGAAGAAAAATTCTTGAAGTGGCCCAAGATACCAAAGAACTCGGAGGGAAGAGACTAGTCGAAAAACTGCCACTACTAGTGATCTTTGTGTCACAGTACTGAACACTAACGGACGTTAGAGAAGGAGATCGAGGACTTGGTTTGTAAAGGGCACCTTATTAGGTTCCTACGGAATCCGAGATAGGCCCCCGGAGGGGCAGGCGAGGATGAATTGGAACAGCCGATGAATTGGGTCGCAGTCGGGGTTGTTAACATGGTTGTAACCAAGCCAGTCAAGAGCGACACCTTGGATTGCCCGGAAACAGCTTCCAGCAGTAAAAGGACAATGGTAGGAGTAAAGAGTAATGTCATTAGTTTAGCGACAATAATATGACACATATAATAACTTTCCATTCTAACCCTCTGATTACCGTGTTTATTTCAGATGGTACGCTTAACTACCAACTGAAGTGAATCTTTATAGATAATAAAAGTTCTCAACATTTACAATACCTCGATATGTATTTGAAGAACCCCTATATGTGTTGGATAATGAGCCGGTACTCGTCAACGGGGCCATCCAATTAGAGGTACGCTGGAGGCTTTCCCTAGGGCGGTCTCCAAGATGCTCACATTCCTAATATTAGACCTCTTATAGATTTCCAACACTATCCAGGGACGACCCTACCTAACTGCGTCCAGGATAGTGACGCTAATCCCATTCTTGAAGATTAATTTTTCAATTCTGTGTGGTGTCGAGGAGATCCTAGGTGACCAAGTGACCAGTTAGACATGCTACTTGTCTCAGGTTACTTTTATAGATAATAAAAGTGACCAGGTTACTTTTCAATTCTGCGTCCAGGTTACTTTTAGACATGCTACTTTTATAGATAATAAAAGTTCTCAACATTTACAATACCTTGATATGTATTTGAAGAACCCCTATATGTGTTGGATAATGAGCCGGTACTCGTCAACGGGGCCATCCAATTAGAGGTCACGCTGGAGGCTTACCCTAGGGCGGTCTCCAAGATGCTCACATTCCTAATATTAGACCTCTTATAGATTTCCAACACTATCCGGGGGACGACCCTACCTAATCTGCGTCCGGGATAGTGATGCTAATCCCATACTTGAAGATTAATTTTTCAATTACGTGGTGGTGTCGAGGAGATCCTAGGTGACCAAGTGACCCGATTAGACATGCTACTTGTCTCGAGGTTACTTTTATAGATAATAAAAGTGACCGGTTACTTTTCAGTTACTGCGTCCGTGTTACTTTTAGACATGCTGCTTTTATAAATAATAAAAGTTCTCAACATTTACAATACCTCGATATGTATTTGAAGAACCCCTATATGTGTTGGATAATGAGCCGGTACTCGTCAACGGGGCCATCCAATTAGAGGTCACGCTGGAGGCTTACCCTAGGGCGGTCTCCAAGATGCTCACATTCCTAATATTAGACCTCTTATAGATTTCCAACACTATCCAGGGACGACCCTACCTAACTGCGTCCAGGATAGTGATGCTAATCCCATACTTGAAGATTAATTTTTCAATTCTGTGTGGTGTCGAGGAGATCCTAGGTGACCAAGTGACCAGTTAGACATGCTACTTGTCTCAGGTTACTTTTATAGATAATAAAAGTGACCAGGTTACTTTTCAATTCTGCGTCCAGGTTACTTTTAGACATGCTGCTTTTATAAATAATAAAAGTTCTCAACATTTACAATACCTCGATATGTATTTGAAGAACCCCTATATGTGTTGGATAATGAGCCGGTACTCGTCAACGGGGCCATCCAATTAGAGGTCACGCTGGAGGCTTACCCTAGGGCGGTCTCCAAGATGCTCACATTCCTAATATTAGACCTCTTATAGATTTCCAACACTATCCAGGGACGACCCTACCTAATGCGTCCGGAGATAGTGACGCTAATCCCATACTTGAAGATTAATTTTTCAATTCTGTGTCGTGTCGAGGAGATCCTAGGTGACCAAGTGACCAGTTAGACATGCTACTTGTCTCAGGTTACTCAGGTGACCCCCAATCGGCCGATCGAGGATCTTGACTTCTGTAATGAGACCACCCTACTACAGGACCAGTCTGGCGAATCCATCGACCAAGTTCCTTTAGACCCTAATGAGCCTGTGAAATATGTACAAATTGGGAGTTCCTTGACAAGCCCCCCTATGGGACCAACTTATAGCCTTCCTCTGGTAAAATTTTGACGTCTTCGCTTGGACGCCCGTTGACATGTTGGAAATATCGACCAGAGTAATGATCCATAAGTTAGATCTCAATCTCGATTGTAAACCTGTCCATTAGAAGCAAAAGAACCACTTGGTCGAAAAATTGATCACAATCCGCAATGAAGTAAAAACGCTGCCTAACGTAGGGTTCATCAGGGAGGTCTAATAGCCAAACTAGTTATTCAACATGGTCAACGTTAAGAAAAGTAATGGAAAGTGGCGAATGTACATCAATTTCATCGATGTAAATAAGACTTGTCCCAATGACTGCTTCCCGTTACCAAAAATCGACTGCTCGTTGACTCCACGTCAGGCAACAAGTTGCTAAACTTCATGAACGTCCACTCGAGCTACAACTATATCAAGATGAGTTTAGATGACGAAGAACATACTTCTTTCATGACTGATAAGGGGATGTATTACTAAAAGTCATGCCTTTCGACTTGAAGAATGTTAGAGTGACCAACCAACAACTCGTGAATAAAATATTCGAAAGCTAGATCGAACGGAATATGGAGATGTACGTGTACGACATGCTCCTCAAAAGTAAGGCCACCAAAAACCATATTCGTGACCATGGCACGACCTTCAAAGTCCTCAGGACGCATGAGGTGAAGTCGAACCCGGCCAAGTGTGTGTTTGGCATGATATTAGGAAAATTCTTAGACTTTAATGTCTCACAACGGGAAATTAAGGTGAACCCTGAGAAGATAAAGGACATCTTCGATATGAGCCCACCTTGGACCGTGAAGGGGGCCTAGAAGCTCACTTGGAGGCTCGCAGCACTCTCTTGGTTTCTAGCAAAGTCTACAGAAAAGTACATTCCTTTCTTCAAAGCATTGAAGGGGAGCAAGACGACCGGTTTCCAATGGACAGTCGATTGTGAAGTTACCTTCGGAGAACTAAAGGAGTATCTTTCCAACCCCCTCTCTTGACTTTGCTTGGAGAACGTGAAGAACTATAATTGTACCTTGTAAATTCTGACACGATGCTAAGTTCGATCCTTATTCGGTAGCAGTCTGGCGTACTATGGTTGGTATATTACGTCAACAAGATTCTAACAAACCCTAAGACCCGTTACCTACACGTTGAGAGGATTGCTCTAACACTTGTCTGCTCTTCCAAGAAGTTACGTCCGTATTTCTAGGTCTACAAGATTGTTGTCCTAACAGATCAACTGCTGAAGGAAATCTTACGAAAACCTGACACATCCGAAGGACTGATCAAATGGGCTATCAAATTGAACAAGTTTGACATAGAGTTCTGATTGCGGTCGACCATAAAGGGTCAATCCTTCATGGACTTAATTGTTGAAATGACAATCCCTGTTTCGGATGCCCTCAACCTCTCTAAAGATGTCAACCTACAAGAAACTCCAGTCTGGACTCTACACATTGATGAATCGTTAATGCAAGTGGGCAGTGGAGTCGGAGTGGTCTGGAGGATTCCAAATGGGTCGGAGATAATGTACTCGATGACCTTCAGATTCCCAACCACTAACAGCATCGTCGAGTATGAGGCATTGCTTGCTGGGCTCTGTTTGGCAAAGAAATGCTCGGCCAAAAACCTATTTGTGTATAGCAACTCGAAATTAATCGTCAACCAGGTCTGTGGGAACTTTGAGGCATTGAACCCTCTACTCGCAAGATGCTTCGCTGGAGTAAGGGGCCTGATCTAAGCATTTGATAAGGTTGAAGTGCTCCATATTTCGAGGAAAGAAAACGTGAAGGCAGACCAGCTGGTGAAGGCAGCAACAACCGGGAACCCATAATAGTATGTTCGAGATATGCGGGAGGTCCTTACTGCCTGTGCATAGACGATCTCAAGCACGAAGTACTGCAGGTGGCTGGGGACGATAACTCGATGACCCCTACAGAAGGTACCTGATTGACGGTATGCTACCGAAGACCCAAGGAAAGCCAAGCATATAAAAAAGGCAGCAGGTTGATACATCATCATAGATGAGAGGTTGTACCACCGTGGGTATTCAACCCCCTATATAAGATGTCTCACACCAAAAGAGGTTGACTATGTGCTAGGTGAGGTATACCTCGATATTTGGGAATCAAACATCAAGGGTAAGAATCTTGCCTTCAAAATTTTACAGTAAGGTTACTACTGGTCTTCAATGAAACAGGACGCCATAAAATTCATGGAGAAGTGCGAAAACTACTAGGTTTATAAAAACTTCCCTCATCAACCGAACAAAGAGCTTCAGGCCCTGCAATCGCCCTAGTTGTTCGGACAGTAGGAGCTCAATATACTTAGCCCTTTACCCATAGCATCTGGGCAAAGAAAGGATGTCATAGTCGATATTGAATACTTCACGAAGTGGGTCGAAATATTCCCATAGGCACGAATCACCGAGTAAAACGTGACAAAGTTCATTCATCAGAGTATCGTATGCAGGTTTGAGATTCTTGAGATCATAATGACCGACAACGGAATTTAATTCATTGGTAAACGATTCACCAAATACTGCGCGAATTTGTGAATAAGACTAGTTCACACTTTCATCGCTTACTCACAAGCCAACGGGTAAGTAGAAGTGATAAATCTCACGCTGCTTACACGGATGAAGACAAAGACGTTGGGGCTTTTGGGCAGACTAATTGTCGTTCATGCTATGGTCATGTAGGACGACGCTGAGGGAGCCAACCTGCGAAACACCCTTCAGTCTATACTTGGGATTGAAGCAGTTTTCCCGGTAGAAGTATGGCTGCCCAACCTCTGGGTTAAATATTTTGACCCACTTGGCAACTCCTGAAGGCTCAGAGAGCACCTTGACCGACTTGAAGAGGTCTGAGACGCAGTGTGCTTACAAATGATAGCCTACTAATAAAAAATCACCTCGTACTATAATAAGAAGGTGAAAGCAAGTCAATTCAAGGTGGGAAACCTAATTCTACAAAGTATAGAGGCAACTGGTAAGAATACTAATTGGAAAAAGCTCTTTCCAAATTGAATGGACTGTTCTTCATCTCAACCATCCTTTAAAATGGTGCGTATAAGTTGCATACTTAGAACGGAAAACTAGTCCAAAAAATATGGAATGCTTCCCATCTCAAAAAGTATTACCAGTGAGTCTCCACCAAACCCAGGTAAGATTAACATACATCATCCGGAATGCTTGTAAAACATATCACGTTTCAATTAATAAATGATTGTTTATTTGTTCTTGATTGTTCATGTGAGTGCTTGCTTATCGTTTCTTAAAATTGAATGACCTACCCTACTCCTAAGTCGGGTGAACCTTTATTTACCCATAACTCGACCTATATATAGGTTAAAGAACCTCGGTCCCGTCTGCCAAGCGGCCCATGTGTGATCAGATAAAAAACCTCGGTCCTGTTATAGAGTGGCCCATACATGGTTGAACACAAAACCTTATGGGGCTCCCTTGGGCATGCATATGACAACTCCCTCCAAATCAAACGAGCACCATTAGTCAACTATGGTCGACAAATTAGGGTCAGACGTATGAAAGTTACAACGGGGCCACGCACCAAAGGTTGGGTTAGACGTATGAAAGTTACAACGGGGCCAAGCACCAAAGGTTGCATGTGGACAATGGACTACGACTTTGCTAGAGCTTGGCGGCGACAACCATTAAACCCAGTCTGCCCTAGGGAAGCTCGTCCATAGACATGCGATGACGTCCCACACACGGAAAAGCGCACCACCCCATAGAATCAAAGTGCCGCGATATCCCCTCGAGGGAATGAGCACGGTCAGGCTAATGCATCTAAAATATGCCTGGCAATGACGGCAATAACACTTATCTGGTAAACTAAAAAAAAGGAAAACGAAGAGAAGGGAAACTCGACATGAGTATCAGCAACAATGATCACAACAGTCTAATTGTTTTCATTACAAAAAATTCAAGATATACAATGTGGAACGTCCACCTAAGGAGATACAAAAGGCCGCTTGGGCTTACTGTTCGAGCAGAAGACAGTCTTGAGGCGAGGGCCCCCTGGTGGATGGGATGAAGCCCCCCTCCCCCCCCGGTCGTCTCCAAAAGAACTAAGCAACTCTGATTGGACTTAAGCACTAGCGTTCCTTGGATGAAGAAGGGTGATGGGAAAACCCAGGACCACCAGGGACACTATCTGTCGGAAGAGGTGGATACTTGCCCTATACCTGCCATCCATAGCCTGGCTAACCTAACCCGAATAGAATCAAACTCCGAGCTCACCTTCAAGCTGGAGATTCTCCTCCTGGGGACAAGCATGATGCTGCTCAACCCTGCAAAACTCATCATCGAGGAAGGCAATCCACACCCCGGACTCGGCCAGTTTGCGGTCAAGGTAGGTATCTTGCCCTTCACTCCGCCTCACCGAAACTCATCATCGAGGAAGGCAATCCACACCCTGGACTCGGCCAGTTTGCAGTCGAGGTAGGCAGCTTGCCCTTCACTCAGCCTCACCCGATCCTCCATCTCTTCGAGTAATGCCGAATCGGTGTACGATTGGGACAGGCGGCCGATAATGGCGATGAACTGGCAAGCCTCTCTTGAACCTGCAAAGTAAGAACCCGTCAACCAAGTTACAACACAAGCCAGAAGAGGAAGCAAGGAGCTTCACAGTCAGTACCTTCGCAAGGATGGTTTCCCTGAAGGTGGACAACTCGATAAGGCAGTCAGGGCCCCTAGGACATCATTCGCTGGGGGCTCAGAGCCGGATGCCTTGACGGCCTCATGGACCTTAGTGCAGGGAGCCCTAGCCGCCATGCAAATCTCACGTGTCAGGGGCTTAGAGTAAGGACTTTTTGCCACCTCCACAGATTCGATAGCCTCATGCGTCTCTTGAGCCTTAGGTGCTAAGGGCTTGGAATGGGGCACCTCAACGGCCTTCGATGTCTTGGCAGTCTCTTCAGTTCTTGTTGCCTCGCGATCTTCACCGGCCACCCCGGCTTGGACTTTGGCAATCCACTCATCGCAAGAAGTCCCCTCAACAAAACCAGCAAGGAAATTAGACATGGGTTCCTCACGAGGGGAGACAACAACGGCTGGGACCCCGTACTAGGCCAGGGATGGCGCAAGGATCAGCACACCCTCCATATTGACCCCTGGGTGCCCTCGACCAGAGTAGAAAGCACTAAAGACTCTTCGCCCTCGACAGACTCGGGAACCCCCGAAGCTTGGAGAGATAGGGGTGGGATGGGGGCCGTCCCCCGGGCACTCTGCTTAAACTCTTCTATGGGATAGCCATCGTCTGAAAAGGAGGAACCAGACGATACTACCCTCCATTTGGCCTCCCTCTCAGGAGAGTCCTAGATTTGTAACGTCCCAAGTCTCCTCTTAGGCATGGCAAGTGGCACTAGGGTTGCGCTAGCCCCTCTGTGTGGGATTCCCACTTAGCTAGTGCAAGTGTCTTCACAGACAGCTAATGACTCTTCTCATAGAAAGTGCTGGCATGTGTTTTGACAAGGTCCGTCAATGACTTCACCAAGTCCTTCTCCCAATCTCCTGCTTTTCCAGCAAAAGAAACTCGCACCTTGCCCCACTTGTCGGAAGGGGCCCACTCGGAAGGGATCACCAGAAAAAATATCGGTCCTTCCATTTCTTCATCGAGTCAAGGTTCCTCCCATGCAGTAGGAACTCCGAGTGAGGGGAAAGTGGAATCCAGTTCATGGCATAGTTAAACTGGAAGACCACCTTCATGGCCCTAGCGCCCAACTTATGGTCCTGGTGGTGGGCAAAGATGTACAAGGAGTCCAGGTACCAAACTGCACTGGGACGAAGCCCGACAACTAGAATGTCTGAGGCAATCAGAATCCCATACAACTTCAGAGTGATTGGGAAGTGGAAGCCTATGTTCGAGTGGGCCTCGTAGAATGTGATGAACCCCTAACGAGGGGAGCATGCTCTGCTGCCTTCGCCCAGTAGCATGTATTCCATGGCGCTCTAGATCTTGTACCAAGCGAATGGGAACTGACATCATGGGAGGTCAAAACGGACGAGATAGCATCGACAACCGTGGAAGCCATGGAGAAACTAAAAGGAAATCTCAGTGCGAAGCAATTTGAATCGAGAAGGAATAATGCAGGAAATGGTGAAGAGTCTGAGACAAGCCAGCACCCTAGCCCGAAACGGTGTCATGTGGGAAATTTGAAGAAGTGCACCCCATGATGGCAACAACATGTGCCCGCACCATGAGGTGCCATGGCACATCAATTTCCAAGCGTTAGTAATGATAGTCTGACGCTACGCCTCCCTGCGTGGGCGACTGACCCCTGTCAAATTTAGGTTGTCAAATTGACAGGAAGGCATAGGTTCTAAAGTGTAGGGTCCCACATCGGATGGGGAGGTGAACGAAGCGTGCCTTATAAAGGGCGTGGATACCTCTTCTATTGTGGACGCGTTTTGGGGGTGGCTGGGCCGTCTGCCAGAAACAAAACCGTGCAGGCTGCGTGTTGGCCTGGAACGCCGTAAGTTTCCTCAGCCCAAAGCGGACAATATCCACAGTGCGGATGCGCCGGAGACGTTACATAAAGCCCCAACGCTCCGTTTTCCAAAGAGGCAAAACTTGCAATGTGCGGCCCTGGTAGGCCCGAGGTTGACTCGACCGGCCCTCGTTCCAACTTAGTGTTCGGAACGGAGCACTATGAGCCAGGATCGCTAGAAGATCGAACCACCAACGGCCTAAATGATCTGTATGATGGTTGACAAGCAACAAAACGTAGCATTCGATTCAACCACACACATCATGCAACAATGTTTAAGAAGGTCTAGATATTTTATTAAAAATTAAGGATATACATTTGAAGACATCGAACGGCCTTGAGAGGTACAAAATGCTATCTACTCCTACAGTCTAACCAGATGACTATTTTATGGCCGGGCCCCCTTGAAAAGTGTTGTGCAGGCCTTCTATCCTCTCCCACTAAGAAGTCGATCAAGTTCAAGCAGTAGGAAGCTCCAACATTCCTTGAGTCGAGGTAGCGAATAGGAAAGCTCGGGGCTACTAGGGAAACTATCCTTCTACAGAGGTGAATGCCTTCCTAGAGCCACTCATTCAGCATCAGGGACACTTTATCAGGGTAGATGCTGGTCCTCAGCTTATCCTCAAGTGATGCGATCCAATCCACTGCTCAAGCATAAGCCTTTGAGAGCTCTCGTGATATCGCCTTAGACTTGAACAAAAACCCATCAAGATAATTGGTCCACACTTGACTCTGCAGTGCATCACTGACAACAACATTAGCCCGGCGGTCCACCCCCTCGATAGCCTGTTTGGCACTCACCTGCCACAAGTGAGCAATGTCGGACTCTCGTAGTCGCACCAACTCCTCCACCACGTGGGGAACCCTCCGTGGCTGCTAAAACGGAAAAGAAGTGGTTGGGCTGAGGCAATAGCAAAAAAGTATTAATTTCAAGGCATAGAAATCTGTAAAACACTACCTCACCGTAAAAGCGAACAGACCGGAAGAGAGGATCCAACAGACTTAAAGTCAGGGGATGCCCCCGAAACCCCCTAGGGGCCCATGAATTGAGACATTTGAATGATGCCCCTCCTCAACAGCAATCAAGAGTTATCTTCTTCAATCTCCACCGTTGTTTCCTTATCATGGCTAACCCCCAGTCAAGGATGCAAGGTTAGTGGAAGACGATGCCTCTGGTAACCAAGCAAGCAAGGCGGGATGTCAACGATGCCTTCTTGAACCATTCGGGAAGTAGAACGAGCAAGAAGGAAAGATGGCAAGTCTCAAGCCAAGATTCTTGCAAAGCCAAAAAGTGCCGAAATGGTTGGGTTTCAATGCTTAAATAGCCAACACCCTAGTTTGGGAAGCAACGCATCGTTTTGTTGGTCCTATTATGACGTGTGATGTGGGGCTTACCATCGCAATCAAGGCACTCGATTGCTGCAATCAATGCGACAGCAACATAGTTTAGCTAATTATGCCCTAGTGCATCACTCCCTAGGATTAAGAACTAACGGCGCATGGCCTTAATAGACTTGATGTCCGTTCGACTGGTCGTGCCCCAACTGAACGCTCGGGAAAGCCACCGTGAGTCGAATCATTAGAAGACAGAGCTATCAGCAAGGTCGAATTGTCAAGCTGGCAAGGCCCAAGCATAGGAAGGCAACTTCCAAATGCTTCAATCACTCACATCATACAAGAATATTAGAGCCATAAAACATGAAAACAGGCAATACCCGGTAGTTCCACTTATTAATTCTTTTTACAAAGTACAAGCCTCAGACAGCGGATGTTCAACGTCATAAGAGAATAAAATACATTGAGTAATGACCCAGTGACATTCACCCAAATGGCTTCAGGGAAGACAGTTATGAAAGGAAGGCAAAATGTAGCCATTGTCCTCTCGAAGACCGGCTTCTTTTCTATCTATCCCCTTGGGAGAATATAGCACAGCAAGGAGAGCATACAAAGGCCCTCCCAGCAAGAGCGGGGGATCATTTGCCCTCTCTCACCCAAGAGGCGACCACTAGATACCTTCCACCAATACAAGCCGTAGCCATGCAAAACGGAGTCTGCGCCGACCCAGTGTGACAATGACGGCTGGGATCCGAGGCTGACTCAGGAAGCTCTTCCTCCAGCAAGTTCCCACAACCCGTGCAAGAGATGTTGGCTGCAGATGAGGTAGCCGCTTGCCCTAGCAGGGAGAGAAGGTGCCACCTTCTCCCCTCCAAGGGCTGAACCACCTTTCCCTTGAGCCACCCTGGCGAGGACCATGCGGCGATAGCTGGGAGAAGGAGATAATGGTGACTTGAACCACCATCGTTGCAACAAGAAAATAGCCCAAGTAGGAAAATCACGGCAGACTTCAACTACAACTTTGAATCTCTTAGAATTTCCTCTTATCTCAAAAAATGACAGTATAGATTCCATGCTAGCTCCAATCTCTCATGTCACATGGCTAATAGGAGAATGGCATGTGAGGCAAAGCATAGGAAGCCCCTCCATTTATAGCCAAAGAAGACGATTAGCGAGCGATTATTACAGAAGATCACATCCGCTGGCACCATCTGCAAAGAATCGGCAGGTCCAAAAGATTGTCCCCAAATCTTTTCAAACAGAGTACCAAATCACTGAGCACATGTACAAAAGGTAGTAGAACGCCTTAAAAAGGAATGTGTGAGCTAACCCCTGTAGGTGACGTCCCATCATCAGACATGCCGAGAGATAGCAAAATCCAGCCACCCAGCATGGGGGCTAGGGATGGGTCATGTAATCTTATGGGACAACCCAAAATTAATCCCATCCATCGACATGCCCAAGGGGCTGAAACTCAACGAGATCCCATGAGTTGTAAAGCCCAGAAGGTGTCCCGGCAAGCCTAATCGCAGCCCAATGCATGATGGGCAGCTAGAGACGGGCATCAAATAGGGCTAGCAGACAGCCCCACATAAGCTGGCCAATTGCTGCATAGGGCGCTCGCAACTCAGCGGCGGATCGCCTGATTAGAGTAGCATGTGTATGGACAACTGATATTGCCAACCACCAGGATTGCATGGATAGCTCGGTGAATTCTCATAGGATAACTGTCACCAGCCTTGGTGTCTTAACCAAGTTGAACCAGCATCAACATTACAAATACCACTTCACCCCTAGTTGTGAAGGGAGGATCATTACTCTCAATTGTCCAAAAAGAGTAAAGCTCTCGCTCACAAAGCCACCAACTCTCAGAGGTAACACACACTCTCTCTTTCAAAGTTTTTCCTCGCCAAGCATAACTACTGGAGCCAAGACCTCTGCCATCACTCGCAACCCCCTCATCCGTGCATCATTGTATATTACATCCTCCATCTTTTTTTTCTTGTGGAAAGATTTTTGACTTGAGCGTTAAAATGTATATCGATGAGTGAATCACACAAATTCTCTGACATTTTATTTGTTCGTTATATTACGTAAGATCCAAATTATAAGAGATGGAAACTAGATTCCCCTCAATTTAACCCGTTGTGAAAGATCAAGAGACTCATTAATCCGTACAGCAATTTTAATTTAGAGATACATCAAAAATTAATTTAATATATTTTAATCTAGTATTATTTTAGTTATATAATTTGAAATTAAATTCAGTAAATCACGATAATTAATAAATAAATTTTATAAGATTAATTATAAATATTTAGTATAAATAATAAAAATATTTTATTTAAATTATTGATATATTTATATTTAATTTTTTATTTATTTATAAATTTTTTAAGTGGGATCAATCAATTCAAGCCGTCAAGAGTGTATTCGCCCCTGTTTCACGGTAAAAGGGAATAGCAACGGTAGGATTTCTAAATGCCATTTTCAAAATCAATTCGAACCTCTCGGATCAACTATTTGCTTTTTATAGAGGATCATTACCCAATTCATTGATTATGATTGTTATTATTATTATTATTATTATAGAATATGGCAAGTCAATATTACTTATATGAAGTAAAAACAACAAAAATTATATTATTAACTTTTCTAAATATAATTGTTAAAGTGAAAATTTAATTAGAAATTTCAAAGACTAGATGATATATGAGTTATGTATTGTGAATTATGAGGTAGTTTCATAGCCAGTGTCCAAAATTTCACATAATTGGAAAAAATAAAATGATTATACTTTACTGTAAGACTCAAATATTTTTATGATAGTAAGCTTTTTTTCTAAAAAATTCAAGAAAAATAAAATTATAAGAGTACAGGATCATACCTATAGTCCATATAAATAATATATTATCATATAAATTCAAATCGTCACAATTATGGCATAAGAGACAATTACAATCGAATGTATGCAGACGTGTGTCAGGCCAATCTTGAGTAGTGTTACACGCAATGAGGATGTTGTTTTCCTAAGTGAGGTAGACTGTCAGAATTAGTGTATGGGATCACACATCTCTTAGAGACAAAAGTTGAACGTATCTTATAATAAGATTTAGATATCTTTATAATAATTAATCTTTTTTAAAAAAGATTGAGAAAAAAATCGTGAGAATGCAGATTCATACATTTTGGGTGAGATTAATGTGAAGTGTTTGTTTGTTTTAACCAAAATATAAATTTTTGTGTTGATCTTATGTAATTGATTTCTATCTTTTCATTAATTTGAAAAAAAGAAAAAAGAAAAGCAAATCAAATAGTTTAGTAAAGTATTTGAAAGAGAAATCCAAATCTCAATATCAAACCTCAAAAAAAAAAAAAAAAATTGTATAAGAGTAACATAGTTGATATTTAATATTTAATGATTCATATTTAGTACTCTTTGAGTCTCATCTCATTCTCCTTTTATTATTAACCATGTAAGTTAAAAAATAAAAAATAAAAAACTCATATAACACAAAGGAAACTTAATGCATGGTTTATGAATAATAGTGTATTATTATTATACTGAGATTTTAATATTATGGCAATTAAACTTTTAATTTGAATTATTTTATTCTTATGCTTAAGTTGTGCCTAATTAGAACTTTTTATTAAATTATCCAATATTTCTTGCCATACATTTTACTTATATAAAATTAAACATTTTAGAATCTCCCTTTTTTTTTCTCCTCATGATTTCATTTGAAAATTAAAATAATTATACTTATAATAATATGTTAAAATAAATAACATTCATCTTGTAATTATAATAATCTATTATAAGCATTAAAAAAACACCCTTTAACAACTTTCACATAAACCCACCCTTGGAAAAATTCATGGGCCCCTTTGATTATCGAGCCTATTTTATGGCCCATGGCCCATTATCCGACTTAAGGCACATGATCAAAGGTCTGTACTCTTAAAGCCAACTGCAAAATAAGTTTGAAACTTAACCTATATACAGAGTTGTTAAATGGGTCGGGCTACTTGTGATATAGAACGGTCCATAACGAATAGTTATATATAACCTACAAAAATTTTTATTTATACCCGAACGGTCATTTGGCCGTTTGGAAGAAGAAGGCCTGAGGATGGGTTAAACAGTGTCAACTTGTGGCACACAACATGATTATAAGCATATCCTAATAGAATACAAGTCACAAATCATATTAGATTGAGACATATAAGGCTCGTATTATACCGCATATAATATATAATGGTAAGTATAAAATATCAGGCACAACACGTTTATACCTAATAATTCAAATAAATAAATATTTACTGTATTAATGTGGTTTGTTTAACATCACGGATTAGGAGATCCTGCTTCTCCATGTTTGAAACTTAACCTGTATATAGAGTTGTTAAATGGATCAGGCTACTTGTGATATAGAACGGTCAATAACGAACGGTTATATATAGCCTACAAAAATTTTTATTTATACCCCAACGCTCATATAGCCGTTTCAGGGAGGAAGGCCGAAGGATGGGTTAAACAGTGTCAACTTGTGGCACACAACATGGTTATAAGCATGGCCTAATAGAATACAAGTCACAAATCATATTAGATTGAGACATATAAGTCTCGTATTATACTGCATATAATATGTAATGGTAAGTATGAGATACCAAGCACAACACGTTTATACATAATAATTCAAATAAATAAATCTTTACCGTATTAATGTGGTTGGTTTAACATCACGGATTAGGGAGGGAGAAGCAGGATTTACCTTTTTTATTTTTATCATTAAATTGTTTTTAATCAAGTGGTAAAAATTTTAAATTTATATAATAATATTTAAACAAATATTTTTATTAAAAATATTTATGATACTTTATTTAATATTTATTAAATATTAATATTATTAAAAAATTAAAAAAAATAACAATACATAATTTTTTTTATTTTTTAAATTTTTTCTATTAAATTTTTATCTAATGATAAAAAAATAAAAAAGCAAATAAGGAGAAGCAGATCCCCCATTCGTTAACATCACTACCCACGCTCCCCTGCACAAGCAAAATCCTTACGCTTCTGCAGGCTCTTTCCGTAACTGTTGTTTCCCCGCCAAAAATTCTCCGTTGGCCCAAGTAATCAAGCTTACCGAACCCAAATTCAATCATGGCTGAAAGAAGTGGTGAAAGGGATGGATTCGACAGAGGTTTCGGAGTCCGTGGAGTTGGTGGCCCATGCGGAGATCGAGGCCGTAGCCGCCGCCGCCGCGGAGGACGCCGCGAGGAGGAAGAGAAATGGGTCCGCGTAACCAAGCACGGCCGCCTCGTGAAGGACGGAAAGATTACGAGTCTTGAGCAGATCTACCTCCATTTTTTGCCCATCAAGGAGAACCAGATCGTCGACACTCCAGGAGGCCCATCGCTCAAGGACGAGGTCATGAATGTCATGCCGGTGCAGAAGCAGACCAGGGCCGGACAGAGAACTCGCTTCAAGTCGTTCCTCATCGTCGGCGACGGGAACGGACACATTGGTTTCGGCGTTAAATGCTCCAAGGACATAGCCACGGCTATGCGTGGCTCGATCATTTGGCCAAGCTGTCTGTGATTGCGGTGAGGCGAGGATACGAGGGTAACAAGATCGGAAAGCCCCATACTCTTCCGTGTAAGGTCACCGGTAAACGTGGCTCCGTCACCGTACGAATGGTGCCTGCTCCGCGTGGCGCGGGTATTGTGGCTGCGGGTGTACCGAAGAAGGTGCTACAGTTTGCGGGAATTGAAGATTCGTTTACTTAGTCTCGTGGATCGACCAAAACTCTCGGAAACTTCGTTAAGGTTTGATCTATTTGATTTTTGTATTTCATATCTGTGTATGGATTTACATATTTGATCATTAGCTTTTTTTGTTCTTGCGTTATGGTTCATTTATGCAGTAATTCTGCATTTTAGACCCTGATTTGTGCATTTTAGCATTGAACAGTTACTAATCTGTCATATTTTTTGGTAGATTTCTTGCTAAATTAACAAATTTACGCCTATATGTGGTTACATAATCCGGTTACATTGCCAATTTTGTTGCATTATTTGGGGGAGTAGGATTGGATTTTGGTAAATGATGTACTTCGTTTGGTTTAGATACAATTTTATTAGCCGGTTGTGATGGGATGCCAATAGTGGACCTGCCCAATAGGGATAAGTGGCCCAAGATTAACAGCGGCTCATTTGCACCTCGGACAGTCAACGTTGCTGTTGACCAGAGAAGCTCTGCAAGCAAGCCGGATGGAGCCCAGGATAAATACAATCCATGTCTAAATTGGTCCACGTGCACCTTCTCAAGTCTCAACAGTGTCTGCCTTCATTCTTTGCATCTCTAAGAAAAGCAATCTCATCTGTAACGACAACCTCTCAGAATTAGAGCGCATCCCAAGAGGAAGGAGCACGAATCGGCACGTTATCTACAGAGGTAACGATCCTTACAAAACGCAGGCATCCCATCTTGCCACATAAGGAAGACAGCGGAAGCCCATGGCTATAAAAAACCATGGAGATTCACTTCATAGGCATGCTCTCTCGCCTACTAAACACCTTCTAGCCTACTCAAGCTTACAGAAGCTCTCCACGCTTTCAATCTTTTCAACGCTCTCTCCCTTTCTCTCTGCTACCAGTTCCCTATGGGCTAAGTCTGAGAGAAACTACTTTCTACAAACATCCAAAACCAAAGCCACTCTCTTCCCGAGTGCACCTCCCTCCATCATCCTCATCCCAGCATCCATCTTCGCATTCACTGCATTTTACCTCCTAATCTTCAGAAGGTTGTTTACTGACTTAAGTATCGGAGTGTTTTCGATGAGACCAAATTTCATCGTCACTTGACATCTTATTTGAAATTGTGGTGTGCAGAATCCTAAGCTTAGTGGACGGAGACCGAAATCCGATGGACCAACTCAACCTGAACCTGTTTGAAATTTGGATTTATGACATATCATTGGTGCCGTCTGTGGGAAGCACTGACTAAAAGCCAACCAACCACCTTTCCCAAAACAACATCGTCAAACAAAATGTTGAACACTAGAGCTCAAGGTAGCATCCCCGCTAGATAAGCTGCCTCCCCCGACCACGACCATTCAGCTAATAGTCCGGCCAGAGAGCTGTCTGCCCCAATTTTTCTGGCCATGGCAAAGCAGATGAACAAAATGTCTCAAATATTCCAAATGTTCTGCACACACCAGGGCAAGAAGAAGCAGGGGGCTCAGTCCTCAACCCCCATAGTAGCCTCTAGGCGGGGAGGTCAGAGGAGGAAAAGGTCGACCAAGAAGACCTCAAAGTCGGGCAACTCTTACAGCCCGGCGGCTTCCAACACCTAGAGCCATTCAAGGCCTGAGAGGCGCTTGGGTCGTGGGACTCCAGATGAGAGTCCCGAAAGAAGAAATCCCTGGTATTCCCAGGGCGAACAAAAGCTTCCCATGTAGGAAGGAGCATCTCGGATCATCCGATCTACAAGCAGTAGCAGCCGACTGGTAACACCCCACACCTCAGAGAGAACAGAGTTGAGAACTTATCTCAACCCCAAGAGATCTAAAAATTCCTCCCGAGTGGAGGAAAATGTCAAAAAAAATTGAAACTGCGTGTTCAAGGATGACGACGAACACGCAGCCGATTTTCAGAGATCTCCCTTCACTATAAAGATCCGAACTCAATCAATGCCGGCTAAGTTCAAGATGCAGGCTCTGGATTCCTATGATGGGAGCACAGATCCCATGGATCACTTCCGCATCCTTCTAAGCTTCCAAGGCCTAAAGGAGGCGTCAATGTGTCGATATTTCCCTCTCACTTTAAAGGGGGACGCACGGATTTTATTCTATCGGCTTCCTTCAAACTCGATCTGGAGTTTTCGGGTTCTCACTGATCTCTTTCAAACCTAATACGCTTTTAGCCACCAGGAAGAGAAGCAGCCATAGCACCTTGCCCACATCAAGCAGAAACAGGGCGAGAACCCGAGGAAGATCCTAGAGCGATTCGCGGCAGAAGCTCGGAGAATCCCCAAGCTTACCGAAGAGATGAAACTCGACAGTTTCATCACTGCTCTAGGGCCAGGCGACTTCTTTAAGCATCTAGCCCACAAAAATCTGCAGGCCTTTTGGAAAGCGGAAGCCATTACTCAGACATACGTGGCTGCTGAAGAGGCCAATGAGGCAAAGTGTCCAAAAAGAACGGACTAGTCTCGCACTTTCCCGGCCGAGGGAAAGAGGAAGAACGGGGGCAGCAACAACCCCTAAAGGAAGCAACTCAGGACCGGACCTCCCGACTGGAAGGAGCACAGGCCCGTCAACCTGATTCTGCTGAACGACACGCGGGCAAAAGTTCTCATGCAAATCCGTGGGAAGAAGCTCGTTAAGTGGCCAAAGCTACTGAAGAACACGAAGGGAGGAGATCCAGCGAAGTATTGCGATTTTTATTGATCTTCGGGACACACAACAGAAGAGTGTAAGATGCTTCAACGGGAAATTGAAGAGCCGATTCGAAAGAGCCTTCTCACCAAGCTCTTGAGGAACCCTAGACAGAGTTTCGGCACCTCAAGCGGAGAAAGGACTGATCAGCCCCAGCCTCGAAATCAAGTCGCAGCCGGTGTGGTGAACATGGTGACCACTAGGCCTCTCAAGGCCTACCAGACAGATCATCAGGAGAGGCAAGTTGGGTGCAAGAAGCAAATGGTAGAGAAAAATGTCATTAGTTTTAGCGATAGTGACATGACAGGTGTAATTTTCCCATATACTGATCCCCTGATTGTATCTGCGCTCGTTTCTGATGGTACTGTTGACTACCAATTGAAACGAGTTTTTACCTCAATATGTTCTTTAAGCTAGGGACAGTATGCTTAGAGTTTTTATCTCAAACCTACCGAAGGACCACTATATGGGCTAGATAACAAACTGATAGCTGTTCAAGGGACAGTATGGTTAGAGATCACCCTGGGCACGTACTCCAGAATGGCGAGTCGCACACTCACCTCCTGGTTGTCGACCTGCACTCCGTATACAACGCAATCCTAGGCTGGCAGTGCCTAGCGGCGTTCAGGGCTGTCACTTCAATACCACACTTGAAAATGAAATTTCCAACAGCATGCGGTATTGGTGAAGTGCTAGGTGACCAGGTGACCGGACGGATATGCTACGTGTTGTAGACGGCACCAAGCGGCATCAAGAGGCAAGCAAAAGAATTAGACCGTCGAGATGAGGCTACTTTGTAACAAGCGCAATCTGGTGAGGCTACCGTCCTCGTACCACTAAATTCGGATGACCCGGAGAAGTGTGTACATATAGGGGGCTCACTTGTCGAACCCCTACGTGATGGATTGATAAGCCTCTTGAGGCGGAATGCGGATGTCTTCACGTGGACGCCCGCCAACATGCTTGGGATTCTGGTTGAAATAATGGTCCACAAGTTGGGTCTCGATCCTAGTTGCAAGCCCATCAGGTAGAAACGGAGGAACCACTCCGTCGAAAAGCTCATAGCGATCCGAGAGAGGTGAAGAAGGTACTGGACGCTGGGTTTATTTGGGAAGTGTAGTACCCAGATTGGCTCTCCAACGTTATCTTGGTCAAGAAAAAGCAATGGAAAATAACAGATGTGTGTCGACTTCACCAACATCAACAAAGTCTACTCAAAGGATAGTTTTCTTTTGCCCAGGATCGACTTGTTGGTGGACTCAACTTCTGGTCACGAGCTGCTGAGTTTCATGAACTCGTATTCGGGTTACAACCAGATCAGAATGAGCCCAGAGGACGAAGAGCACACCTTATTCATCACTGATCAAGAAACCTACTGCTACAAGGTCATACCTTTCGATCTGAAAAACACGGGCGCAACTTACCAAAGGCTTGTGAACAAAATGTTCGAAAAGCAGATCGGGTGTAATATGGATGTATATGTAGACAACATGTTCGTTAAAAGCAAAACCATCAGCGATCATATTCACCATCTGGTTAAAGCTTTCGAGGTACTTCGTGCATATCAGATAAAATTGAATTCATTAAAGTGTGTCTTTGGAGTATCATCAGTGAAATTCTTGGGTTTCATCATCTCTCGGCGAGGGATTGAAGTAAACCCAGAGAAGATCAAGGCCCTCACGGATATGACTCCACCACGGAATGTCAAGAACGTCCAGCGGCTAACCGGAAGATTGACAGCGCTTTCCCACTTCCTGGATAAGTCGAGAGACAAGTATCAGCCTTTCTTCAAGGCTCTGAGGGAAATGAAGGTAAACGAATTTTAGTAGACGGCAGAGCGTCAGGCTACCTTCGATGGACTGAAGCAGTACTCGGCCAGTCCACCATTGTTGACGTCACCAAGAGATAGAGAAAAACTATATCTCTACCTGGCAGCGTCAAAGGCAACTCTTAGCTCAGTTCTGATACGTCAAGATCTTGACGCGCAGAGGCCAGTCTACTATGTCAGCAAAACGTTAATCAGCGCAAAAGCACGCTACCCATGTGCTGAGAAGCTCGCTCTGATACTCGTCTTCTCGGGTCGGAAGTTGAGACCGTATTTCCAGACTCGTGTGTTTGTCCTGACTAACCAGCCATTGAAGGGAATCTTTCAGAAACCTAATATTTCAGGACGACTGGTTAAGTGGGACATCGAATTGGAAGAGTTCAACATCAATTTTCAACCCAAGTCAACCATCAAGGGGCAAGCCCTGGCCAATTTCATCATCGAGACCACGACCCTGATTGTCGATGGGCACCACGCTGAAGACACAAACCAGCACCCTGAAGAGCCAGAATAGGTCTTCAATATGGATGGTTCGTCTACCAACTCAGACAGTAGCGCTAGAGTGGTCCTGAGGATTCTAGATGGGTTTAAAGCTCGATTTTTCGGCCACCAATAATGTCGTCAAGTACGAGGCCCTGTTAGCAGGGCATTTGACCATCTACAACGACTCAGAGCTAATCATCAACTAGATCAACGGGAGTTTCGAAGCGTGCCACCCTCTCTTAGCTAAATATTTGCCTCAGGCGAAAGGCACGATCCAGAAACTTGACATGCTGAACCTGATTCACATTCTTAGGACTGAAAACTGAAAGGCCGACTAGCTCACGAGAGCGGCGGCAGTCGAAAATCCATAGCATTATTGAAGGGACATGCGGGAAGTTTTGAACACCCCCAGCATAGAGGAATAGGAAATGATACAAGTTTCTGACGGTGAAAATTGAATGACGTAGCAGACGGTATACTGCCAAAAAGCGCGGACGAGGCTAAGCGAATTAAAAAGACGGTTGGTTGGTACACCATAGTCGACGGAAGACTATATTGTTGAGGATACTCGACTCCATATCTCCAGTGCCTTATCCCTGAGGAGGCCGACTATGCTTTGAGCGAAGCCCAACTTGAGATATGTGGATCACACATTGGCAGTAAGAATTTAGCGTTCAAAGTTATGCGCTAGGAATATTACTGGTCAATGATAAATAAGGACGCCCTAGAATTTGTGATGAAGTGTGAAAATTATCAACTCCATGGCAACCTTCACCATCAGCCGCCTGCGGAACTGAGATCTCTCCAAGCACCTTGGCCTTTCGCATAATGGGGGTTCAATATTCTCGGCCCGCTTTCCATTGTAACCGGGTAGAAGAGATTTATTATCTTGGGCATAGATTACCTCACTAAATGGGTTGAAGTCACCCCGCTGGCCAATGTCATCGAGTACAATGCCATGGAATTTATCTGCTAAAGCATAGTGAGTAGATTCGGCATTCCCGAAGTCATCGTGACTGACAACAGAACCTAATTTTTGGGGAAGTATTTCACCAAGTATTACACTAATTTGGGCGTCAGATTGGTCCACACCTTAGTGGCGTACCCCGAGGCAAACAAGCAGGTGAAAGTCATCAATCGGACACTGTTGCACGGTGTGAAGACCAAGCTAGAGAACGTAGGGGGCTCATGGGTCGACGAACTGCCTTCTGAGCTGTGGTCGTACTAGACGACTCCCAAGGAACCAACTTGTGAGACACTTTTCAACCTGTGCTATGAACTAAGGCTGTAATCTCGGTCGAGATTGGGCTCCTAAGTCTTAGAGTCGAAGCCTTCGACCTACTAGGAAACTCCCAAAAGACTAAAGAATACCTGACTTGCTAGATAAAGCTCACGACGCGGCCAGAATGCTCACAACCACCTACCAACAACGAATCACTCATTACTACAACAAGAAAGTAAAAGTACGGTAATTTGACGGAAAATGGGTGGGAAAAAACATTCACATAGTAAATATTGCGTACTGTCTAGTTTGGATGCCTTGGATTCTTTCCCTTTTTTCTTGTCGGGTTCCTTTCTTTTATAATACTAGAAAGACGATTTTGCTTGTCAGTTTTTTTTTTTTTTGCACATGGCGTTACATTCGATAAAGAAGATCAGTTAGAGCTGCCAGTTGCAACCTACTGGTTGTGGGATTGTGCACAAGATCTGGTTGAAGTAAGTTACACCTGGGGATCTTGATAGGTTATGTTCGTGGGTCTTGATGTGAGTCTGCCCCATTTTGCATCATAATCTGAGCGGCCCTTCATCAGGTGGGCTCATCTAGAATTATATCCATCATGTGTACTCTTCCTTCCCCATCTGCTCTCTGTGTTTACCCATAGGAGGGGATCCTTATCAACCAAACAAGATGATGTCGGATTAGGACCAGCAAATCTCAGTTAATATTCCTTAGCAAAATCAGCTTGTAGTTGATTTTTTTTTAGCAGAACGTGGCCAATCAATCCGAAACAGAATTAAGCAGGAGTGATCAAATTTTCGGAATGGACTACAATTTCGGTTAAGATCTGGAGTGACCATCTTCCGGAGTGACCATCCTCTGGAGCGAACAAACTTTTGGAGTGGGATGAAATTTAGGAGTGAGTTGAAATTCCTGAGTGAGCTGAAATTCCGAAGTGAGTAAACTTCTGGAATAAAATGAAATTTCAGAGTAAATAAACTTCCGGAATGAGATGAAATTCCATAGTGAGTAAACTTCCAGGATTAGATGAAATTCTGGAGTGAATAAACTTCTGGAATGAGAAGAAATTCTGAAGTGAACAAACTTCCAAAATAAGATGAAATTTTTGAGTGAATAAACTTCTGGAATGAGATGAAATTTCAAAGTGAATAAACTTCCAGAATGAGATGAAATTTCAGAGTGAGTAAACTTCCGGAATGAGATGAAATTCCATAGTGAATAATATTCGGGAATAAGATAAAATTTTGAAGTGAACAAACTTTTGGAATGAAATGAAATTCTAGAGTGATGGAATTTCAGAGTGAAATGAAATCCAGAATGAGATAAAATTCTAAATTGAATAACCTTCCGGAATGAGATGAAATGCTGGAGTGGATAAACTTTTGAAATGAGATGAAATTCAGAGTGAATAAACTTTCGGAATGAAATTTCAGAGTGGATCAACTTCCAAATTGAGATGAAGTTTTAAGATGAATAAAGTTTCGAAGTGACAAAACCTCCGGAGTGGACTGAGATTTCAGAGTGGTTCTATTGGCAACAAGTAACCGGTTTGTTTTTCGTGGTTTTTCTTGGGTGTTGTCCGCTGCGTCATTAACAATGAGAACGATTTTCCAAGTGACACGTGCGGCATTTTAAATAATATGCAATCATGACACTCCTTAAAACCATGCGCACTTTCTTGTTTCAATTCAAAAGTGGCGTCATTTTGACTCCAAAAAATCTGCCTATAAATCTGACACTGTTTTGGGCAAGTTTATTTCATTGTCTTCAAAACTGAAAACCCTAAAACTTTCGACTCCCTTTTTCCTTCCGGTTCTCTTCTTCACTCTTATGATTTCGCTCCCATAGCTTACCAAGTCGGTGATACTCGGACAGTGCTTTCTGGGGCTGATGTTGAGAGGTTGTACTCTCAATTCAACATCCCTAGGAAGATTTCCTTTGCGATGCCTAGCGAAAATGACATGGCCTGTACTCCTCCTACTGATTTCATCACTGTTTATGAGGTTTACCTTAAGAGTGGCCTTTGCTTTCCCATTGCACGAGTTGCTCCAAATCTACAAGGATTTTGGCATCCCAATCGTTAGGTTTCACGCCAGTGTAGTAAGATATTTATGTAATCTCTGTATTTTCTTTTGTCTTTATAGGCTAAATTGAACTCTACCGCCGTGAAGGTGATATTTCGATTCTACCAAAGCGGCGAGTGGACTTCGCTAGCCCCTAGGAAACTAAGCATCTCCGAGATGATCCACGAATCCATGAATGATTGGAAAGACAGATTTTTCTTCATGAAATTGTCTTTGGGCATCCTCTGTGGATGAGGAAAAATTTCTGACTCATTTACCGATAAGATCACTCCTCAAGAAGTGGATTAAGCAAAGTTGTTAGTCGAGTTATTCCGAGAGAAGGCGGATTCCTTTAATGATAAAAATAAAGACCACCTACTCTCATCAAAAATTTTGTTGTTCACTGAGTGGGTGACCGGCTCGGAAGAAACGGTTGCTGCTGTCGTCTCACCACCAAAAGGGGTGCAAAAGGAAAACCGGCACCACTAACCCCAAAACTATTTTGTCATGCCGTCGAGTTTCCTCATCTCTCTCTATTGAGGCAAACCCTCCCATGTTAGAAGGAGCACAGCCTGGGAGCTCAAAAGGAGGACAAAATTCGGGCCCTCCTGTTCAAACGGGTCTAGGGTTTGAGTTTGAGATGAGCAATAGACTTGAGCTTGTTACGGGTGAGGATGCCCTAGTGACTTTTGCTGAGCCCCTGAGCGTTCACGAGATTGTGGGTCAATCTGTTGTTGTTGGGCAAACCATCACGAGTGGCACTCTGATCGAGGCTCAACATGCCCAGGTTGAAGATGTTTCATTGCCTATCCCATCACACATCCAAACCGGGTTATCTGCCTGCCCAGCAATTGCAGAGGGAGATGCCAGAGTGGAAGGAATTGTGGAGGCTTCTCATCCAAAGTCTTCGACATCTAATCCAGCAGCCTCCTCATCTCATAAGGAACTGGTGAACACCAACTAGTGTGGCTGTTCACCCCTAGTTCGAGGACTTCATTATCCCGTCCAAGCCCTGTTGGAAAGTGGCCAGCTCTGCCCTCGCTTCTGGGCTAATGATTCCTTTGATTGAGGCTGTTCTCAGAGTGCCATTTCTCACTGTAAGTGTTTTGTGAATTCCTTCCATTGAATTGAATAAAATTGATGAGATGGACTTATTTTGTGCATTCACAAGAGGATAAAATGATTAATCCCTTGAAGATTGGTCTTCATCAAAGGAAACTCTAGATTCGTCAATTATATGAAGAAATTAACCATTTAAGATGAAACCAAGTTTACCCAAATGAGCCGGAGGATATTCGAATCCAGAGAGATATTGTTACTGTTGAAGCCCAACAATGTCAGGATCAAATTTCTAATCTTTAAATTGAATTGTAGGGCATCAGGGATGCTCTTCAGTTGTCCAACCAACAAAATGTAGAGCTTCAAAGTGAGAATGTTCGTTTGGGCTCTGAGCTGAGGACGTGCTTCAAGCCGGAGGAGGTGAGACCTATGTTGAACGCCTGATTTTTGGAGGGCATTTGACTATGCCAGTAGATTGCATTGCTGGTTGATCCGCAATTCTCGATTAACTTTTTTGACAAGAGGAATAGAGGTTGTCGTTGCCAATCTGATTTATGGGATTTTTCTAACTCCGGCGAGCCAAGTTCACATCACTCAGGGAGCTCCCAATCTTAGTATATTTTTCTTACTACACCAGTTGTATAGCCTTCATATTGTAAATGAATACAATGGTTTATTAGTTGATATTTAAAATTTTAGTTTCTGGTTGTCTCCTTTATTTTGTATATAATCGTTTGCTGGCCAAGCGCTATGGCTATGTTTATTGTTGCCAAGTTTTGGCAAAATTAAGACCGCTACAATCATGACAATTATCACATCGATCCCTGATCCTCACTCACAAGTCATAGTTGATTAAAGATGTTCATCCCTTATTAAGGGAATTGAAGCATACATGCTAACCAGCCACTTGAGGTTTAATTATTCGACCGTATTTGGTCACTTGGAATGGATCCGTGATTAAAATTTCGATCACTTGTGGATCGTTCGATGACTAGATCGAGGTTCTTTTAACCGCTTATGGGTCATAGAACAGGTGGGAAGAAAAACCCAACCGACTTATGGGCAATCTAGGCCGGTTTAGTTTCATGCATTGTTATATGAGTACACATATGTTCAAATAAAATAATGGAAACGGAAACAAATAAAAAGCAGCTGATTTTATTAATACAAAACATGATACAAACACATATGATGACACATGCATTATCTACCTAGATTCAGAATGAAACTATTGATAAAACTTCTTTAAATGAACAGCAGTCCATGTTCTCGGTATTAACTTGTTGTTCTAGCTACGCAATTTGTATATACCATTCTAAAGAATGGCTGACACAATGAATGAACCTTCCTAATTTAGAAATAGCTTATTTCTGTTGACAATTTTCCCTGTTGCCTCTATACTGTGTAAGACTAAATCTCCAATATCGAATTTTTGAGCCTTCATCATTTTATTATAATATCGTGCAACTCGCTATTAATATGCAACTGTACGCACCTTGGCTGTTTCCAGAACTTCATGAAGCTGGTCAAGATATTGCTGAGTCTTTGGGTATTATTAAGGGGATCAAAGTTCTCAATTCTGAGACTGGGTAGTCCTATCTCTACAGGGATTACTGCTCCCATCCCAAAGCATAGATTGAACGGTGTTTTACAAGTTGGCTCTTTAGGTGTTGTCCAATAAGACCATAGTATTGAAGGCAATTCGTCCACCCAGAAGCCCCTAGCGTTTTCCAATTTTGTTTTCAACCCATGCAACAGAGTTTTATTATTTATTTCTACCTATCCATTAGCTTGTGTACCAGCCTAACGCCTAAGCTTGTGCAATATTTGGTAAAACATCTTCCTGTAAATTGAGTCTCGTTGTCGGTTATTATAGCCTATGGGATCCCAAACCTGCAGACAATACTCTGTATCACAAACTCTGTGGCATTATGCTTTGTGATCTTTGCCAGGGGAGTAGCCTTTACTCACTTAGTGAAATAATCAATGCTGACAATAATGAATTTTCTCTAACCGGATGCGATTGGAAACGGGCCAAGTATATCGAGCCCTCATTGCGCAAACGGCCACGATGTCTGCAGGGTCCTTAACTCAGTCAACAGTTGATGAGGCATATTTCCGTACAGCTGGCAGTTTTCACATCTTTTGACAAAATTCGTTTCATTTTTCTTCATCATAAGCTAATAATAATCTTGTCGCATAATTTTGAAGGCTAAGGTTTTACCTCCTATATATGATCTGTATATGCGGAGGTGGACTTCACTCATAACATAATCTACCTCCTTCAAGGTGAGTCACTGAAGGTATAGGGTTGAGTATGCTCGGCGGTACAATTATTTGTCCATGATAGCATACCAACCTGCTGCCTTCTTCACATGCTTGGCGTCATCTGGGTTCTTCGGCAATATTCTATCAGCTATATATTTTCAATATGGCAACATCCAATTTTTCTTATCAAGGACCTGCAAAATTTCTTGTTCTAGCTCCTCAATACTTGGAGTCTGCGAAACCTCCCATAAACTTCTTGAATACTGTTTGGGGTTTTTGGCAGCTGTAACCCTTGCAAGCCGGTCCGCCCTTCCATTGTCTACTCACGGGATGCACACAATTTTCATTTTGTCAACGTTTTGTACCATATTCTTCACCTTCGCGAGATAGCTATTTAACAATGGACTTGTTACATCAAAGCTTCCCTGAACATGGTTAATGATCAGTTCAGAGTTGTTATACACAATTAAATACTTTGCTGAACACTTTTTGGCTAGCCAGAGCATAGCAAGCAAGGCCTCATACTCGGTAACGTTTTTAGTTGTCGGGAATCCAAGCATCAAAGAATAGCTTATTTCCTTTCCGTTGGGAGTTCTTATAACCACTCTGACCCCATTGTCGGATTGTGTTCATGACCCATCGACATGCAAAGTCCAACTCGGCATGTTATCTGTCTGACAAGTGTCTGCATTACCAACAAGGGTGCCTAGAAGTGGTGCAGTAGTTTCAACAATGAAGTTTGCCAGGGCCTGACCCTTGATAGCCAGCATTGGTCTAACCTTAATATGAAACTCGCCCAATTCTATGGCCCATTTGACTAGCTTTCTAGACATATCAGGCCTCTCTAGTACGGCTTTCAGGGGTTGGTCAGTTAGGACAATTATCCTATGAGCTTAGAAATAGAGTCATAATTTTCAGGCTGAATGAACGAGTGCTAAGGCCATTTTCTCGGTGTGTGAGTAACGGGTCTCAACATCAGCTAACATCTTACTAACATAGTACACCGGCCATTGCATATCCGATAGTTCTTGAATTAACATCGACTTATTGCTATTTTTGACACTGACAGATATAGATATAGATCTTCACCGTACTTTGGTAAAGCTAACAGAGGAGGATTAGACAAATAGTCCTTTAACTCTTGGAAAGCAACCTGGCAATCCACTGTCCAAATGAGACCATTCACTTTTATCCCCTTTAAAGCGTTAAAGAAAGGGAGGTATTTCTCAGCCGATTTGGCCAAGAATCGGGATAAAGCTGCGAGCCTCCTGGTCAGTCTCTGGACGTTTTTTTACCATCCCAGGTGGTGCCATATCTATTATTGCTTTTATTTTCTCCAGATTAGCTTCAATCCTATACTGAGATACTATAAAGCCCAAGAATTTTTTAAAAGTTACTCCAAAAACACATTTAGTTGGATTCAACTTCATCCGATACTTCCAGAGTACTTTAAAGGCTTCATTAAAATATCAGATGTGGTCATAGGTTGTCTTACTCGTGAGGAGCATATCATCTACGTACACCTCCATGTTTCGATCGATTTGAGTCTCGAACATTTTGTTTACAAGCCGCTGATAAGTGGCTAATACATTTTTGAGACCAAAATGCATAACCTTGTAGCAGTATGTATCTTGGTCGGTCACGAAGGAAGTATACTCCTTATCTTCTAGGCTTATCCTAATTTGGTTGTATTAGGAGTAAGCGTCCATGAAACTTAGCAACTTGTATCCAACCGTGGAATCTACTAACGAATCTATTTTGGGCAATGGATAGTTATTCTTGGGACAAGCCTTGTTCAAATTGGTGAAGCCTACACACATCCGCCATTTTTCATTAGTTTTCTTTACAAACACAATGTTAGAGATCCAGTCAAAATATTGGACTTCTCCAATGAAACCGGTGTCAATTAACTTTTTCACTTCCTCGCGGATTGTAATAAGCTTTTCTATCGAGTCATTTCTCTATCTCTGCATCACTAGTTTGTGACTAGGATCTAGTCCAAGCTTGTGGACCATCAAATCGGCTAGGATTTCGGGCATGTAAACCGGTGACCATGCAAAGACATTCGCATTTTGTTTGAGGAAGGAAATAAGTTGATCACGCAGGTGACCGTAAACAGAACCTCCAACTTGCATATACTATTCCAGATCATTGGGGTCCAAATGAACCTGCTCAGTTGTCTCCCCAGATTGGGCTTGTTGTAGCATCATTTCATCTCAGTAGTCCAAGTCTTCAACTGGTCATTCTAAAATTGCTTGAGTGAATTGTGACAAGTAGTAAGTTCGGCTAGTGACTTGGTCACCCAAGACTTCACCAACACCGTGGATGTTGG
The DNA here is from genome assembly GCA_033239525.1 of Nepenthes gracilis. Taxonomy (NCBI): domain Eukaryota; kingdom Viridiplantae; phylum Streptophyta; class Magnoliopsida; order Caryophyllales; family Nepenthaceae; genus Nepenthes; species Nepenthes gracilis. The sequence goes on along the minus strand of BSYO01000019.1, from coordinate 12,912,986 downwards.
AAATTTCATCTTCAAATGTAGGATAGATGTTACCACCCCAAAGGCCATTAGATAGGGTTGGCCTAAGATGGTGTTATTAACTGAAAGTAGATTGACAACCAAGAAAGTGAGTACATGAGTTGCTGTCCTAGGATACATTCCTAAGGTAACCTCCAATTGGATGGTTCATTAGACGAACACTGGCTCATTGTCCAGTCCATAAAGGGTTCCATTCACTAGCTTAAGTTGACTTTTCTTTAAACTTAATTTGAAGTACACATCCAGGTAAAGCCAATTACTCAAACTCTCATTGTCGATAAAGACTCGTTTCATTTGGTAATCTCTGTACCATCAGAAACGAATGCTGACATAACAATGGGGTCAAAATAGAAAATTTGTACATGAGACATCGTTTCCATTAAAACAAATTACATCATTCTTAACCCCAACCCTTGACTTTTTATTTTCTGCAATAGCTTCTGGTTGGTCTGGAGTGAATTTTTTGGGCGGCTTGGTTGATATCATGTTAACCACTCCGCCTGCAACTCTATTCTTCAGGCGCTGCTAATATATATTTAAAAAATAAAATTCTCTTGACATTAAATATCGCATTTTACTAAGTTATTAGTTAGTAGAATGCTCTCTTCAATTTTAATTAATGGCTTATTTATACAATATGAAAAAAACCATCTCAAAAATTAGGAAAAATGTCGAATATTTCTTTATAAGAAAAATCTTAGACTATTATTTATGTTGAATTGTTCAATGATCCATTCTTTGTATATAGATTATATTTTTATTTTTTATTTTTTTAATTTTAATGGGACCTATGTATAAATAGTGTGTTATAAAAAATTATAAATGTGTTAGACATGATTTTCTTTTTTATTTATATTTTGAAAAATTATGTAAAATTATTATTTAAAAATTTAAATGTCAATATTTTAAAATGGAGTATTATTCAAAAAATAAATATCGATAAAATTTTATTTATACCTAATGCGTCTCTAAATTTGAGTTGTTATACGGATTAGGGAGCTATTTACTTTCTGCATTGAGTTGAATTGGAGCCAATCCGGTCCTAATCTCTTCAAACATGTACCCCATGCAACACAATTAAAAACAAGAGGTTGGAGGATTTACGGGACTCACTCATCGGTATATTATCCGACGTTCAATTCAGATATCTTTCAAAGGGAATAGAAAGATGTGATGATATAAGAAGACGCATGGATACATGTAACGGAGAATTGAGTGTATGTGTGCGCCCAATTGATGGGCGATTTAGAGGTGCGCCTGACTGAGAGACAGTTTAGAGATGTGTCCGATTGAAGGACGGTTTATAAGTGCCCCCGACTGAGGGGCAGCTTAGAGGTGGAAGATGAGAGTAAGGATCCTAGACGGAAGATAGGTTGCCTAGATAGATGACCTCCTGGATAGAGGACATGACTTCTAAATGGGGGGTGGCTCCTAGATGGATGACGACTCTTGGCTCCAGGATAGAGGGCTAGCTCCTGGATAGAAGGTTGGATTCGTCGGGTGGCGCTTTTTGTACGGAATGGAGGGTAAGCCTCCAAGATAGAATAGACAGAGCCTCCTAGATGGAGTTTGTAGTGCCTTTTTTCTCCTCTCTTCCCTTCTTACTTGTGATCGTAAACGAGTATTTATAGCATTTAGGTCACCAGGCGCCCAAGCTAGAAGACGGCTGTCCACGCAAATTTGACAGGTTGCCACCGGGATCATGAGTGTCGATTATGACAACTGTCATCAGTCAAGAAGATTCATTCCTTCTTTGACATAATCATAGGAGGCGCCTGGTATGGTAGTTACCACTTTGGGAAAGATCGTACAAATCGTGGGTAAATATTTTCGGATTATCCATCAGGCTTATGCTAACCAGTTGTAATAAATTTTCTCAATGTGCAGAAAAAAGGATCATGGGCCGTCTTGATGGGGTCATTCCTAGCGAGCTGTTGGGCCAGCTAGTGCCTCAACGGGCGATCCTAGACTTATGTCTCAGATCTTAGGCTGTGGGGGCCTTCTCCTGGGTTACGATTTGTGGACAACCTTTTCACAGTAGGTTTTGACATCTGAGTCGGTCCATGAGTAATGGACCCATTATTAGCCCCCTATGTCGAGTAGTTTAAAATTTTAACTCTCGACATGCAATGATGGGATGCCGTCGTACAAGTCCGTGCACTTTCATTTTCAAGAAACTTTACAGACTGTTGCTCCAATTGACAGGATTTAGGAGTGATTCTCTAGACTACGCCATTTCTCTACAGATGGCATTGGCGATGCGATCTTTCGCAATGATTGTACGCCGATCTCATCTTCTAGCTGTAAGTGGGAGGGCTTGTAACATCTCACTCCATGAATCATCCACACCAAACTATGTGGCATGAATGTTCAGAGTGGGTATGAAGCCTACACCTTGGTTTTGGATCCACCTTGGTTTCCCTCTCTTCGTCCAAGTGCATCCTAGCCTCGCATAGCATTGAGCGAGGCTCGACCCAGTTTCCCCTTTTACCAACTAGTGATGGAGAGCCTTCGCTGGAGCTTTCTAGTGGGGGAACATCCCTAAGTTCACGCCAATCCTCGGGTCCATCAATGTCACACTGGGCCTGGTGTATGGGTCTGCGTGACTGTGGCCAATTTCGGTGGATACTTCCCAGGATGGCACCTATGTGTTGTGCAAGGGCTTTGGTGTGTACTTTCTGCTTCAGCAGCCAGAGGGCAGTGATGCATAGGATCCTTGCTTGCTCAAGCATGCTACTCTCTCTTTCGAAACTTCTTTCCAGGGATGTGCACTTGCTTGCGCTTCGGGGTGCTTGCCCAAACTAAGCAAGGCTTCAAAGTCGGATTATCATTCCGTGTACTTTTATTCCTTTATGATAACGTATGTTCACTATCTAGAACTTGTACTTTGTAGAAAGGACTTAATGAATGGAACTATTGGGTACTTTTGTCTTTACGGCTCTTGGAATATTTGTCCTTTGTCGCTTGCGTTATGCTGCATTGGCAGTCTGATCCTTTGGAAACTTGTACCACTAGTGGTTCAGCTCACGGTTACTCGTCTCCACGCTTGGTGGGGGCAAGGGCCAGCTGAACTTGCCTTGAGTCTACCATGGTCGAGCATCTTTTGTTGCTTGGCATTTTGATGACTTGATGTTCGGGCAGCTGGTGCCTTGGCTCCCTAGGGATTCACCGCTCAGTCAGTCATCCCAAGCGCTTAACTGGGAGTCTAGGTAGGCAAATCAGCCTTGAGCCTGTCAGGGTCACGTGCTGTCCATCTACGCGTGTCAGGTCATTTTGACTATCACTATGCAGCCGAGTAGCGGACCTGGACACTAGGACTGTTGGTTGTCAATGCTTTGCAAACAGGACGTCATGTCGGTCGTCATGTCAGTCGTCATGATGAGGCAGTGAGTAGACGCATTGTAGCACCTGGGGGTGAGGGCACGTGGAGAGGCTATTATGAGGATGCGCCACTTCATTATCTCTAAACGATGTCGCTGCTAGGTTGGGGCATTGTCTATTTAAGTGCTAGCCTTCAACCATTTTTTTCGTCGCATGGTCTCCATAGACATCTCTGCTTTTGCTACTACCTTCTGGATGGTTGATCGAGATGTTATCGACATTCTGACTCTGCTCGCCCTAGCACGGGGAATATCGTCTTCCTCTTCCCCTAAACCTTCGACCGAGGAGGAAAGTGGGGATGGGAGAATGGTGGAGGAAATCAAAGAAGAGGACTCAATGAATGGGGCCACCACCGAGAAAGGACGCCACCCAGGTACTCCACTCCTTGAGCCCCATGGCGCCTTGAGGGTGCCTCTAGGCCTCAAATCCGTTGGGTCTTCTCACCAAGTATGCCCGTCTCATTGGGAAGTAGTATAGATCTCCGCTTATATGTTTTGTCAATATTATCTATGGTTGACCCCTCTTTTCTATTTGACAACCTCAAAGGGTGCATCACTAGTTGAAGGAGGACGTGCTTTTGCTGAGAGATGAGATTGCTCGGTTGTTGCATGCGTACACTGATCGTGTCACCAAGGCGATGGAGCGTCAAGTTGATACTGCCGTTGGGGATGCGCTGCATAGTCAAGCGTGTGCCAACTACCTTATCTAAGCTTTATCCAAATCCGAGGCCCATGCTCAAGCCATGGATAGAATCGTATCACTCGAGAGCAAGCTGAGAACTAATCTCCAATCTGAGGAGGTGGTCCCCATGCAGGAGGAGCGGTATCCAGAGGGCATCCGTTTCTGCAGATGGATAGTCTCTTTGGCTGTGCCTAACTTCCCTAGTGGCTTCTTGGACTCAAGGAATGCTGGAACTTCTCGTCACGTGGACCTTATCGGCTTTTCAGTTACAGAGGGTAGAGGGCCTGTGCCACGTTCTCCGGAGGGCCCTCGATCATCAGAGAATCATCTGGCTAGACCGTAGGTGTAAATAGCATCTTGTATCTTTTGAGGCCGTCAGATGCCTTCAGATGTGCATATCCCGATCCTTTAATGAAGTGGTTAGACTGCTTTGATTATTATCACTGACATTTTTATTGTGTGCTGGACTTTTTTGTCTAACGCTTTACTGCTTGATAGCTATATACTATTGCCAAGCACCGTAAAGTCCAGTGTTGACCACTCACTTTGATAGTAGGCTACCTGAGCCTTATGCAAGGTTTAAAAGCTTACTGAGGAGAAATCTTAGGCTTTGGACTGGATCACATTGCTGTGAGGACACGATTTGGAAGCGATAAGAGAGATGGAGAGCCTGGAGAGCACTGTTGACATTGTCACCACTGGGGTCATTTGGTCGTGCACCCTGAGCTACGCTGACTCCTGCCAGGAGTAGATTGTGGCTCTAGGAACATGTGGTAGCCAACTAAGCCTTGCGACTATCATCGCCGGGCTTTTACTAGCCTTGGTCATCACTAGCATGTACTTGTTAACGCTCAAACCTACTGGAGAACGTCATAACTTTCATGTGTCAAGTCCTAATCCGCCGACCATTGTAAACTAATGGTGCTTGTCCCTTTAGGTGGAAGTTGACACACACATGCCTGAAAATGCCCCCTAAGGTTCGGTATTCAATCGCGCATGGGCCACTCAATGGCTAGACCAAGGTTAAAATTTGACCAGATATAGGCCGTTTGGTATGGGATTGAGGTTTAAATTTGACCATCTCTGGGCCGCTCAATGTGGAACGAGTTCAAATTCGACCGTCTTTGAGCCATTTGGCAGCAGGATTGAGTTTTTAATAGGTGAAGGATATTTCACCCGACTTAAAGACAGTTTAGGTCATTTGATTTTATACAACATTATGTAAGAACTTATATGAGCAGACATGACAATTTTATTAACAATAGCATGATTCAAGCAAATAGTATGATACATACAAGACTTATCTAGATTCGGCGTAATTGCAGACAGAAGGCGTGCTATACCCTTGAGACCGGCTAGCCATCTTGGGTGCGCGACTTACGTGCACGCTTTGGAGGGTCGTCGAAGCGCTTTAATTGGCGCTTTGGCCTATGACCTCTATGCTCCATGGACTAGTCCTACACCCTCGGCAAGCAGGCCAGCGTCGTACGCGGTGGTTCACTTGCCTGCAGTATGAGCCACATCATCAGTCAATAAACCTTAAATGACCCTTGGCAAGATGGTGCCCAGCTCTGATGACGTTTGCTGTGGCACGATGGCTGATGGGCCGAGCATATCGAGTTCCCATCATGAGAATTGCGGCAACTTCTGCGAGATTTGCTGCTCTACATGTGGTCAATGAGAGACGTTGTCGCGAGAGCTGTCTTGTTAGGTTCCCAAATCAGGCCTCTTGCTCGAGCGAGGGAATGACAAGGCATCTTCGGGCGCTGCAGGAGATTCTTGATGGAAGGAAGGTCACCGGTCGTCTTAGGGATAGAAAGGATGTCACCGCGTCAAACTCTGTTCCGAGAGTGGGCCTTATTACTCGGATCAACCCACATACCAAGGTCGTTAGGGAATGAGATTTTCCTTAGCGAGTGGTCTCTTCCTCCCGCTCCTTTTGGGAGTGTTGACATTTTTATGCTTGAGAAGGAGCCCCCAACCGTCGGCCGTCAAGGCGGGCGCATGGAACCCATGGCCGCTCAAGTGTGATGTTTAGGACAAGACTGAATATCACAATAGCTACCTATAGAGTCGTCGCCATCGAGGTTATGTCTTTGGTCGATGTGCTAGTTGGAGCACGAGTACTAATTGTACTTATTTACTGATGTGTAACCTCCTAATGCTAAAAGAAAGAGGACCTTGGCCGACGAGTAGGCAACATCATCTAGCATGGGCGGCCGTGCGCACGGGCGGCTCTCTGCACCAAAGGGCGTCCCAATCTTCTGCTTGCTTTGAGCAACTAGGTCAGCTGTGTGGTTATAATTGGGCCCTATCGCTCGGGGCCATGTGGGCCTTGAGGTCATCAGGCCTCTGGATCCTTTGGGCATACTGTCTCTCTTTGATCATCTAGAGGTCAGAGGTAGAGTCCCTAGCGTTACACCTTTGGATGGGTGCGAACGGTTTGGGGCCGACTCGATTGATGGTATGGTCGAGCGGGTTCAATGCCAAGATGGAGTATTGTGCGGTGAGCTACCAGGAAGCCATTTCGAAGGTCAACGAGGAGCTGAGTTCAAGGGGTGATCAGGTGGAGCCAAGCTAGAGGAGCAATTGGGGTGCTGAGGTTGAGGGTGACCGGACTGCCACATCTAAAAGGCAACTGCACTGCTGAATCCAAAAGGTGACCGGCTGTCAGGTAACAATGGCAACCAGACTGCTAAATCTAAATGGAAATTGGCTGCTAAGTCAGGGTGACCGAACTGCTGTCAGTTCATACTGAAATCAGATTGGATTGTAGACCAGTCAGATAGGTCAGACCAGATTAGGTCGATAACCAATCAAATCGGCTGGATGCCAGACTGGATCCAAATTGATCAGACACGCTAGATGCTAGAGTGGATCTTTGACCAGTCACGTCGGTTGAATGTAAGACTGGATCTAGATCAATTAGGTAGGCCTGGTGCCGGAGTGGATCATTGACTAGACAAGTTGGCTGGATGCCGGATTGGATTGTTGACATGTAAAACCGGTTGGATGCCTGGCTGGATCTGGATCAATTAGGCAGGCCTGGCGCCAAAGTGGATCGTCGACCTGTCAGTCTGATTTTAGGCTCATCATATTTGCTCACCGCCAATTTGTTGCCCTCGAGAAGTGGGGCATAGTGGCCTGGACACCTAGTTAAGCAGTTGGTGCTTATATGCTTGGGGTTAATTGTCTATCCATATGGCTACCCGATGAGGGGTCGTCGCCATGGGTGACTACATGTCTGACTGGTGCACTGGCTCATACTTGGAATGCTGACTATATTTGTTCTTGTAGTTAAGGTTGAAGACTTTTCATCATTTCCACCAGATGAAACCAATGATATGTCCCTAGATCCAGATTGCTATTCAGGTTAGGGCGTTGCACGATTTTCTGCATCGAGTCGAATTGGAGCTGATCCGATCCTCGTCTCTTCGAACCTAAACTCTGTGCAACACAACTAAAAATAGGAAACAGAGAATTTGATGAAACTCGCTCTCCAATATATCCTCCGACGCTTGACTCAAATATCTTTCGAAGGGAATAAAAAATGTAAGGATGTAAAAAGACGCATTGATGTATATAGTGGGGGATTGAGTGTATGTATGCACCTAACTGGAGGTGACTGAGGGGCGGCTTATATGTGTGCCCGGTTGAGGGGCAGTTTATAGGTGTGCCCAGTTGATGGGCAGTTTAGACATGGAGAGTAAGAGTAGTGCTCCTAAGTAGAAGGCAGGTCGTCTGGATAGATGGCCTCCTGAATAGAGGGCACCTAAATGAAAGAAGGCTTCTGGGTGGAGGACGGCTTCTAGCTCCAAGATGGAGGATTGGCTCCTAGATAGAGGGTTGAACTCCTCGAGCGGCGTCTCTTAGATGGACCGGAGGGCGGGCCTACTAGATAGAGTTTGTAATGCATTTTTTCTTCTCTCTTCCCCTCTTGCTTGTGAAAGTAAACGAGTATTTATAATACTTAGGTTGTTAGATTTGACAAGCTACCATAGAGATCGTGGGTGCCGAATATGGCAACCATCATCAATCGAGAGGATTTCTTCATTCTTTGACGTGATCATGGGAAGCGTCTGATGTGGTAGTTACCACTTTGAGAAAGATCGTGCAAATCATGAGCGAATATTCCTGAAATATCTATCAAACTTGTATTGAACAATTATGACAAGTTTTCTCAGCACACGGAAAAAAAAATCATGGGCCGTCCTAATGGAGCCGTTCATGGCGGATTGTTGGGTTGGCCCATACCTTGGCTGGCGATCTTATACTGTGCGATCTTGAATCTCAGGCTCTCTTATGTTGCGATTTCTGGACGGCCTTTTTATTGTGGGTCTTGATATTCGAGTCAATCCATGAGTAACAAATCTATCAATATTTAAAAATAAAATTTTATATAATTATATGATATTAAATTTTATATGCTAAGAAAATTTATAATTTATATTGGATTACCCATTTGTTTTATATTTATATATAAATTAAAAAATCAATCATATATTCAATTTATTTTTTAAAAAATTATAATTCTTTATATAATTAAAGTAACGTATCTAAATTTTACCCGACTCTAATTTCATCGTAATTATAATTAGATTTATATTTTTAAAATTTTGTTTCTATTTTATTATCCAAATTCATTCTAGAAGGATCCTATACTTTAAATTATAAGAATTTAAATAAATATAGTTATAAAATGAGTTTTATATATTATTGTAATATTGAGACTGATATGGTCTTATGAATTGGAAGTCGTCGCCCGCAAAACTGTTGCTTCTCCCCGCAGTCCCGGGGACATCTCTGCTCTCTCTCCGTCGGAATCGGAAGCTTAGATCTCCGATTCCCGAAATTTAGGAGCCAATTACGTTTGTTTCAGTTTCTGAAACTCTCGATCTCTTCTGGATTTGTTGTTGGCCTTTCTTGTTGGGATCCGTATTCCCAATGGGAACACCCGGATTGCCAAATCTGGGGAAGCATTGTTCCGTCGATGATTGCAAGCTGTTAGATTTCCTTCCCTTCACCTGCGACGCCTGCCGCCGGGTCTCCTCTCTCTTTCTCTCTCCTCTCTCTCTGCTATGTTTTGTGGAATTGGAACAATGACTGTTGTATTAGAGTGGCTGAGATCCCGGAATCAATTGCTATTTGGTTTAATTTCTAGCAAAAAGAACATAATTTAGGGGTTGTCGACTGTTTGCCGTGATTGTTATTCCCATGACCATATTGATTGGACTGCCGAATATAGTCTTTCATGCTGGGTCCGGTTTTCGTTTCGTTTCATTTCGTTTCGTTTCGTTTCGTTTTGTTTTTATACATAGATTTTTTTAATTGCTGTCTTCAACTTTGTATGAATCATTGACTGTTCGAGTTAAAGCAGGTTATTAGCTCCCATAGTGATGAGTAGTGGTTTATATATAATAAGAGAAGGAAGATGAACAAGAAAAATAAAATAAAATAAAATAAATGGCATGATCCCAATTGGAGATTTTGCAATTGTATTATGCTAATAATAATCAGGGAGAAAATGTTGCCAGTATATGACTTAGTATAAAATACGATTTCACATGGAATATTGTGTATATAAGGTTGTGATGAATAATTGGAATCCTCCCTTTCCCAGAATCATAAATCGATGGGTAATGATTTCTTCTTTTTACTGATCCATCATGAACTCTAGGTTGATTTTGAGGGAACTGTGCTTTATGACTGATATAATGTACTTATTGTGTGTTTGGCATTGATGTTGGACTGCCCAAGATTATTTTTTAGATAAAAAACGACTGTTTGGTTATAATAAATAAATAAATATATATATATATATAGATTTTGGCCAGAATTACTTTGAAGTGTCAAATATGGATTTTCATGGGAAGTAAGCTGGACGTGTTTTTTCAAAAATCAGATTTTGTATGACCAAGAATTTGGTCTTTAACTTCTCAAACACCGTCCCCGATCTCCACCACTACCCTGCCACGACCATCTCCTGCCCACCGGCCACTCTTTGCTTTTCATGGTGATGAAATTCTGAACTTTCCTTGGAGGGTTATACTCAACTAATCCATTGATTTGTTTACATAAAAATGTTGAGTTTCTTTGTTGCTGAAGCTGACATCATCTGATTACAAACATCCAGATGACAATGTTTTCAAATCCACTTCTTTGCTCAGCTGATTTTCTGCTAGCCCTATATAATGTCATGATGCTTTAAGGCAATTCAATCGCAGGAGCTGCGTTATGTTATCTTTTCTATCAGATTTCAGTCTATGAGATGAAAGACATGGGAAAAACCTGAGCTACACTACCGATCACGCTGAAGCATGATTGATCTAATTCACTATATATCAAATGTAAAGAAATCATCATTTCTCCGAACTGCTAGCGGCGTACTAAGTACATCTCTAAGAGCATATATATAGAGTACAAACCCGTCAGATTTTGTTACTTCAGTAGAAATATTTTCCAGATTTTAATAAGTTAATGGCATTTAGTTTATTCCATTTGGATGTGGCAAATAACTGAATTCCATTTTGGCTCATTGATGTTCTTATTGGTATGATGATTGTTTTACATTTTAGCTTTGGTTGTGTGGTGACCCTTTTTGCATGATTTTCTTCTTCTGCTCTGGCCTCATGATCTTCTTAATTCTATATTTCCCTGCCTTGATAGTGACCTTCTAGGACCAATTATCTCAAATTCTTTCATTGTATTCTCTATATGTGTTCTGAGTAATCAAAGAACAATATCTATAAGAAGTAAACGTTCTAGAGAGCAGAAAGTTATGTTAGATGTGCAGAGTTACGCTAAAAAATGACATAAAGATATCCATAAATATTTAGATGTTGTGTCTATAGAAGATATGATGAAAAAATGATGTTTAAGGTGGTTCAAACACTTAAATCATATGTCAAATGAAGAATATATGAGAAAATTTGAGTTAGCTGCAGCTAGACAAAAAAAGTGATCTGGGAAAACTTGTAATGAGTGCTTCTATATTGTACTAAATCAAGTAGAATGACAAGAAGAGATTCATATAGCTTATCCTACTTCATATTTTTTTATATCTTTATTATTATTGTTGTTATTTTTTATCATGTGTTGATACGTGCCCAATCATTAATAGGTGTTCTGTTTAGAGCATCGAAGCTACACTCAACACAACTGTCCACGTGCCAACGGACAAGATGTCACTGTCGTCATTTGCCCACTCTGTGCTCAAGGAGTCCGGCTTATTCCTGAGCAAGATCCAAACATCAGTTGGGAAGTGCATGTCAACACCGACTGCGACCCCTCGAACTATGACAAGGCAACAAAGAAGAGGAAATGCCCTGCCTCCAGCTGCCGGGAGGCCCTCACGTTTTCCAATTCAATCAAGTGCCGGGATTGTGGTGTGGATCATTGCTTGAAGCACCGTTTTGGACCGGATCACAAATGCCCAGGCCCCAGAAAACCTGAAACGGGCTTCCGGTTCACGAGTTTCCTAAGCAGTAGTAGTAACAGAGAGAACAAACCTCGAGCTCAGCCAACTTCATCTGCATGGGCCAGACTTGTGGATGCAGCTTCAATGGTTCGAGCCACAGCTGAAGCAGGCATGGCAAAGTTGAGTAGTGGAACTGGAGCCGAGGTGTGCCCGGAGTGTACAGCAAGATTTTCTTCAGTTACAGCTCTAGTTGATCATGTTGAGAAGGTCCATGAAAGAAGTGAAAAACAACTGGGTGTTAAGAAGGTCCTAGTTGATGTGTGCCCCAAGTGTAGCAAAGGATTCCGTGACCCGGTTTCTCTGGTTGAGCACGTCGAGAGGGATCACGGAGATAGTTCAAGGGGGAGCCGTTAGAGTCATTTCACAGTCCAAATAGTAAAATTTATTCCTTGCATTTTGGATGACTAATATTGTCAAAATCTTAGCCGTTCATGCCGTTATAATAAAATATTCACCGTTAAAAGTTCAAGGATGGATAAGAAATGCGATGGTCCTAACGGGAATCTGTTAAAAGAGGTTAGGACTCGTTTGGTCAATTGTGGATTTTCTTGTTTTCTGCAATGCAGTGGATTGGGTAACTCTCTTGTGCTGTCATATTTGAAATGTAGAATCTATAATTATGATTGTGTGCATGATTTTTGAGGTAAAACAAAAGATACTGGATTTAATATAGAGTTTAATTACTGAATATAATAATATTTTACTTTTAGAAAACTATATATCCGGCTATAATTTAGTGGTTGATTTAGTTAGCTCAAAATATTATTAAACATAAGACATTATTATATCATAGAGGCAGTTAGTAGATATGTCTCACATTGTGAATCAAGAATATCGTCCAAAAAAAAATAGAGTGACAATAAAAAAAATATAGACCTTGAAAAATATTAAATAATATAATAAAAATAATTTTAAATTAATTATATTATCAGAAGATATTATAATAAATCCATAGAGGGACAATAATGAATTTGTATACTCAGCTTTATTTAAGGGGATATAAAACTTTATTATTGTTATTGTCGAAAGATTTATTTCTATGATTTGATTGGTATACATATTAACTATAACAATTAGTCAAGGTTTTACTCATTTTTGGTTTAGCAATAGTGATTATAAGATTAAACTAATCAAAAATTAATCATTTGATTTGTTTTATCTGTATAATTTGAAATTTTTAAAAATATAACGAAGACATTTAAGTATTGTAGATGGATATTATAAGAACATTAGGCCTGATTATGTTTTTACTCGGATACAATTATAAATAAAAATAAATTGTCAGATTCATTCTAGCTTAGATTGTATTTTTTTATTTAATTTCTTTTAATTATAAATAAATATTAATTTTTTTTATGAAAAACATTGCAATAATCCTTTTTTTTTTTTACGTAAACATTATTTATTTAAGATTTTTTGGTGAATTTTTTTAACTCACATATCATATTTTTTTAATATATCATACTTTTTAGTATAAAATTTTAATTTAAAATACCTAAAAAGTAAAAAAAAAAATCCTGAAATGTTTCCATAAACTCTAATTATATATATATATAATTGCTCATATAAACGCCGCCAAAAGCTAACGGTAGAAAATGTTCTGTCGACCTACCAATTTCAAGATAATCGATGAGCATCTCCCAGTTGCAATTTGATAGTGATTTTTTGGCCGAATTCTTACATAGAGTTGCAATGGAAGATTAATTTGATCGCCTTCTCACATTTCCGATTCGATACGAGTTAAGGAACAGAAAGTTCTGAGAGAGAAGCAGTGGAGGGCAGCATTTTCGGAAAGGGGGACAGAGAAAGGAAAGGGCCGCTGGGCATAAATTTTGGTGTAGAGGAATTTGCGGAATCTCCTACATTTCTGTGACGGATTTCTGGCATTGCCTCTGCTTTTGAAGAGCATTGACCCTGAGGGAAATGACAACCAATTCACCTTCTAGGGTTTCAAGAATTTCGAAATTCTGTTTAAATGATCAACAAGGGAACGAAGGCGTGAATTTTGATTTTGATAGAGGGATTTTTGCTTATGTTCTGCGGAGATTATAATGTTCATTGAGAGAAAATGAGCGCTGTTTCCGGCGTAATTTCGAGACAAATCTTGCCAGCATGTGGAAGTCTTTGTTTTCTTTTCTCTCAATGAGGGTCAGATCTAGGCAGCCTGTCAAGCGCTGCAAGAAAATGATCGCAGATAATTTCCCTCGATCACAGGTTTGATTGTTGCACTATAAACACTATTTGTACGTTTTTTATATGAATTTCCTCCATGATTGTTGCATTTTGTCCTGGTGTTCATTGACTTGTGTTTTGTCTTCGAGGGAATGATTTGTTAATTGTTGTTTAAGATGTTTGATTGGTTAGAAAAAAAGTTGAATTAGCTGTTGAAGATATCTAATTTAGGATTGGATAGTGGAAGAACTGGAATTCTAATTTTGATTTCAATTTTTGGCGAAACCTCAAAATCGGTTTCAATTATGCTTCCGTATATAGGTGGATCCTACCTATGATAGAACTGGATTAGGTGGAGGCGCAAGGCTGAATTCCTCTTTCAAGTAATACAACAAAATCAACCAACCTTTTGTCATGAAATAAATAGAAAATGAGAAACTGTTATGCAATTTTAGGATCATATCCATATCCAGACATAGCAAATGCAAAATTAGCAAGCCAGTTAAGTCTATTGCTTCATCGATTAAATGTAAACATGGGCATTTACTTTAGTTATATCTGTTGTGACTTAATTCAATGACTGCATAACTGATAACAGAAATTCCTAATGATCGGATTTTTTTTAAGAACCCAAGCTTTGATACCATGTCAACTGAATTTAATGCCCTTTACCGTGAGGGTTTATATAGAAATTATAGCCTAATTACGAGGCTGAATATCAGCCAATTATATCAATCAAATCCACCTAAATAAGGAAGTTATAAATTATTTCTAAATATACAATATTTATAGTTTTAACAAAAGAATCATGCTATAAATAGATTGGCTTGGTAACTGTCTGACACATAACCGATAACAGAAAGCTGTAGCTCATGATGGTATTGAGTGGTTGACTTGCAGACGAATTGTGTAGTTTGCATGAAATCAAGCGGTCCACTTGCAGATGACTTTTGTAGCTCAAGGTCCTCCTAAAACCTCTCACAAACCTATTACGGAGCTCATTCACGGCAACAGTAGAGGAAGAATCATTATACCAAAGTTATCCCTGCCCTTCTTTAAAAAAGGAAGCGTCTGGTTTTTCTTCCACCATCTTTTGAAAAATGGTTCTGCTCCCGCATCGGTATATAAGTTGGGCTATGTTGGTTCTAGCAGACTCGAATGTGGAAGGCGAAATTCTGACTTCCACCGGAGAAAAGTCTCACCCTTATGCTAATTGGTAATTTGTTGTTCTTGAGTAAGTAAATGTAACTTGCAGAGGAGGGGGGGGGGATCCATTCTTCGTTTAGGCAAAAAATCCATATTATTAGAGGATGCACGTCAAGTAGTGCTGCCAATATCATTTCCTTAAGATAATTGTTGCCCTCAATGTATACATGTTAGGGCCTCATGCGCCACTGATGCTAAATAATTAGCTAAATTAATCCATCTAAATTTATCAATCTAATTATTAATTTGATTCATTTCAAGTCCATTAAAGTTGAAAATAAAGTTGACAAAACTCTTAAAATCCCAAAACTAAAATTGATGTCGAACAAGAACCTAAAAATTGAACGTTAATCGCCAACCAAAAAATAAAGTAACGAATCACATCATAAGACCTGAAATACCACGTCATCAAGTGGCTAAAATTTTCAACAATAACCTGATTCCAAAACATTTATAAGGATAAGTATTTTATTGATATCAGAGTACTCACAAAATCATGACTCAATTTAGTTACTAAAAGATAAACTAATGTCTAACATACATAGCCAATGAGAATGTCACAACATTATGTAATACAATACAAACCATTATCCAAAAAAATTATACATCCTAAGCTAATATCCTGCGGCATAGTACAACATCCGTTCATTCCCAATTACAAATTCTTTTCTTTTTTTTTTTTTTTTTTGCGGCCTCATTACTAACTTTCTTACCCTGCAAGTGTGTCCCAAGCTCGCTAATTTGAAGGGGGTTAACGAATAAAATAAAAGTAAGTGGGAGCCAAATACTCATTAAGGCATATAATTTATATAATTCGGCATATAGTCAGAATTAATTGAAAAGTCATACAATTTGCATAACATTCATGCAAAATTTGCAGACTAGATAATTTTGTTTCTTACTCTAATAATGCTCTATGAAAATATGCTCAAATCATGGTAATTCTTATAGACCAATGGCCAATAGGGCTTTACTGACGGAGGAGTAAATAATCAAAATTCTAGTTATATTTGTTTTCTCATAATCAAAGGCCTTCTATTACTATTCAAGATTTGTAAGTTGGCCATTATACGTGTAACCTTGTAAACGCGGCGGAACGCTGCTTTCACCTCACAGATGATGGGTTTGAATATCAATTACCACTATAACATACTAAGACGTGTCATAATATATCACCGCTGATTTTTTACAATGGTCCGTGGATAATAAAAGAAAAACTCTACACAAATATAAATATTCCATTGTATTTTCTCATTATAGAAAAAATATCCTTAGTTCTTTTCACAAATTATCAACGTTTTTTTCTAATTAATCCAAATACATGACATGCAACACCTTAACTTTCTACAAAAACTTGAACATGCTCGTTTTAAAATATACAAAAGCTACATTTTTGAAATTTTCAAATAAATGGACTGTTTATACTAAAATTTCAGAAGAAAATCCGAAAATTCTGTAATGCTAACATCTCCTTTCAAATGTCAAGCATGTAGGGACAAATTAATGAAATTTTAGAACACGTAAAGTATATACTTAGTGATTTTAAACATGTAGGAACATTATGTACTAATTTAAAGTATACAAGAACCATTTAAATAGGATTTCGGCACATACATAAGTTGTAGTGTAGAAAATCAGTTGATTAATACAATGTGTCTAGATTAAGACACAATTTCACCCAATATTGCAAAAAAATAAGAAAGATAGTACATACATGTGGTAAATAAATATCTTAAGCACAAAAATATAGCATGTATGAGCATTTGAGACAATAAATACTCATAGATATCAAAAGGAACAGCAATAAGAAAAAGGAGTTTGGAATACATTTGCCTTATCTTCAAATTTTTTAAAAAATCTTCCTTGAATTCACCTCAAATGGCATTCTCTTGCCTTTTCTGTCTCCTTCTCTCTCTTATCTTCTTCTCTTTCTCTCTCTTCTCTCCGAATCTAACAGAAATAACCAAAAATCAGTTGAACGTAACTTTTATAAAAGACTAGCGCAAGTACATTCGTCAAATGTACATCGGGTGCCGTGGTGAAACACTGTGGCACACGAGTGTCACTTCAGACGCTTATCAGGCACAAGCAATCTGCTAAAAGTAAGCATGAGCGTCCCTTGGACACACATCAAGCGCTGGCAATCTTCTAAAAGTGTGCTTGAGTTTCGGTCAGGCGCAACCTCTCTACCTAGAACACGTGTGTACATTAGGTGTCGGTCAAGTGTCATGCAATCCACTGTGACCCGATCCAAAGTTGGCTTTGACCCAATATTTTGTTTGACCTTGAAACTCCCTCTTTTAAACTTAATTAATCATAATCAAATTTGAAAATTTGGAACTCACCTTTCAAGCAAGTTGAATGCAAAATGTCTCTGGGATAAATGATGCCTATTTGATTTAGTTTTGGATTAACAAGATCAAATCAAGAACATTGTATGGAGAGCAAGATTGTCTAATACTTGGTGATTGTTCTTGCAAGAAAAAAATTACTTAGAACTGGCTTGAATTTTTTCTGTCCTAAAAATCAACCTTAACCTTCTAATCATAGGATGTGGTGGCCCCTTTTATATTTAATATTTTTCCCTTGTGGCAGTTAGTCGATTGATGATGGTGGTTGGGAGTTATGTTGTTTGGGAAATACAAAAAACCACCAAATACAATAGTAAAAAAAAAAAAACCACGTGGGTTCGAAGAGCACAAAGTCTGCCTATAAAAGCACCTAAAATTCGCTATGTGTGCATATGCGATTTGTAAAAGTAGCATAATACTATTGAACAATTTGTACAGTAAAAGAACATGTGCATATATATCCCCTCATAAGGATATGCGAATTCCGATATGGCACATTCTTCCATTCCTTTATCTGAAAATATGTGATAGGGCCACTCGTTCTCAAAATATTAGTCTATCCAACTGCTTTTTTGTTGTCATCTTTGGAACCCCCTGAGTTTGTTAACTATCCATACAATCTAAATAAATATGATGTAATTTGAGCTTCTGGAAACCCGAAAGTATTTTAACTACATCGGCATTATACTACAATGATGATTCTGGAACAAATTGCATTTCCTGCCACCTGAAAATTGTAGCATTTGAACTGTTGGTAAGGCCTTCAAACTTAATGCCATGATTCTGTTTGTTTGAGATTTTTAGTGACATTTGGGTAGATGACTATTGATGGGTCCGGTAATACCTTAGGCCAGCTCAACCCCAGGCCTAATCATCATCACGACAAGGAGCCCAGCAGACAACAGACGAAGCCTCAGGAAGGAGATTGATTCAGCCCATCTTAGATGCCATTACAGCAACCAAGATAAGTCCTAAGAGACAATGGGCCAAAAGGAACAAGCATCAATGATTCAAATGACACGTGGTCAGATGGACCAATCCAAAATGTCCTCAACCAGGTAGCCAACCGAGCAATCAGAGCATGCGCTTGTGGTGGCCAAAGCACGCGCATGCTTTGAGCCACTTGAAGCCTTCTGACGGACGGGTTCGGGGGACCACGCACGACATCCACCCCGAAACAAGGTGATGCCTGATAAAAGCGGCTCCTGTCACGCCCTAGTAGCCAGCGAACCCAAAAGTGGCACCTGTTGTAAACCTTGACGCCAAATTCTTTCCCACGAAACATTACAAATACCTCTCACCACTACAAGGCGGGAGAGTTCCGGCTGGAGCAACATCAGAGAGCACTACTAGAGCCCTCAAGTTCCTCTTTGGCCCAGGGAATAGTCGTCGACCCAGGGGTGCAAAGGGGGAACCAAGCTCTCCTCCGCAAACACGGCCTCTTCCTTCTCCATCCGTAGTGAGTTAAGTGCATCCTCTGTGAGCCACTTGCCAAATACATCTCTAGTAAGCCACTTATTAAATGCATCCCTAGTGAGCCACTTTACAAGTACATCCCTAGTTAATCACTCCACGAGTACACCCTAATGAGCCATTCACAAAATGCGACCTTAGTGAGCCACCGACTTCGTGCACCCAAGCAGGAGCCCAAACCTCCATCACTCTAAGCCGCTCCCTGTCGAGTGCACTACAGGAACGTAATCCTCCTCTCACATCCCCCTCCATACATGCAGCCCTGCATTCTTTCACATCCTCTTTACATTTTTTTACCTTTCTGAGAAAGATTATTAACTTGAACGTCGGAAGATAAATCGAAGAGTGAGTCGCACCAATCCTCTGATCTCTTATTTGTAGTTTGTGGTATGCGGGTTCCAAATTAGTAGAGACGGAAATCGGACCCACTCCAGTTTGATTCGCAGCGGAAGATCGAGTGGCTCCCTAATTCGTACCACAACTTAGATACCAAGGACACATAAACTATTATGGAGTAAAAATATGCCCAAAATTTGAGACAAAAATAGCAAAATATGTCATTTATTTTGTTATCTCACAACTTTCTATGTTTTATTAAACTCTTTGGTGGAAACTATAGATAAAAATATCAGTATCAGTATTTATACCGATATTGATCGCAGTTATATTAGTATTAGACATATTAAACAATACATATTGGTATGAGTACATTTGATGAAAAACAATATTTGAATCGTAAGTTAATAGAATCGTATCATTTGATATTTTGAATTGCAGCCGACATATTAGTTATATTGGCCGATACTAAAACATATTACGATATCAAAAAAATATTGGTATCAGAACTGCCAATATCGATACATGTCGGCCAATATTTGTCATATCAATGGTGGAAACATAACTACTAATTTGATTTTGTGGCTTGAATTTGTATTTGAATGCATAATCCTCCATTTTCACTAGTTTTTATGTTTCTTTATTACAGCTTGCTATTTGATTCATTTCACGTTCTTCATTAAGGCTAGCGTGTCATTTAATGAAATGATCGATCCAGAATATTGAGATTCAGCTTGTGTTGTTATTATATCTGTCTGGGGGCAATTTAGTTTAAACGTTAGCCTTATCTGTATGATGGGATGAAGAGCCAAATGAGAGGAAGATTGGCAAGCTGTGCGAATATGCTGCAAAGAATCCTTTAGGCATCCCAAAGTTTTTTTGTTTTGTTTTGTTTTGTTTTGTTTTGTTTTTTTTCCTATTTAGCAGATTTTTTAACATTTCTAACAAAAAAATGTTCTGAAATAGTGAGTTGACATGTTGCATCGGCCGATATATTGTGATATTGTCTGGATATTGAAAAATACTGATTATTAGAAGATCGTGATACTAATACATACATGCTGATCTTTGCATCAATGGTTACAAACCATCTGAGGGGATTGGAACACCTAATTCACGCCATAGAAGGGGTGTCCATTTTGGATGTTATTTTCTCTACCGAAGAAAAAGTATGCCTAAAACTTGAATAAAAGGGGAAGTTATACTTTGGAATAGACCTAATATGGGGCTGACGCTGAGAATAAATAGTCGTAACAACAATTTGAGCAGTCATTTAATGATATTTCAATTTGCCCATTTTCTTTATCTTACAACTTCATTGCTTGGGAATTCTCATCATCACTTAATCTTCTTTTATTTATGGTGGGGGTCTCTCTGATGAATACTAGATTCATGCAAATATTGGCCTATTTTATGTATTTACATTGGGGTTCCCCGATATCGATTTTTTCTAATATTACGACGATATCGTGATATGCTTTTATATGATATGATTTTGTTAGTTTATGATTTTTAGAAATTTTTATCCCTTCCAATATATTTAGATACTGATATGTATTTTTTGATATGTCTGATCGCGACTAATATCAATACCAATATTTTCATCTATAATTTCAGCACTATTGATTGATGATCTGCTAATTAAGATTGTATTTATGATTTGCAGATTACAGATAATGTCACGTCCCAGATTCCGGCCTTCGTACAATGACGATGTGTGATGATGTCACGTACCTGTCGGAGTGCCCTGGCGGACGGAACCGGTGGCAACACAAATATATGAGTATGAAAAGGTGAAGAGAGGGAGAGAAAAACACACCGAGATTTACGTGGAAAGCCTCCCCTTGAATGAGGAGGGAAAACCACGATGCTCAAGGCCTGGAGAATACTTCACTATGGGTGGAAGAATTACAAGTACAAGTTGCAAGATTATTCTCTCTTTCTTTCTTAGTCTTCTTTGATAATTTTTCCCGATCCCTTTTTCAGTGTTCTAGTTCGATATTTATAGTGGGAGGTTTTTCCCTTAAGAGGTGTCCACGTGGCTGCTGGTCCACGTTGGGAGACTGTCCACCTACTCTGCTGATTGGGCCATGCTATGTCAGGCACACTGGCGTGTGCAAGGAGGCCACCCGTCGGCGCCGCTGATTGGGCCTTACTATGTTAGGCGTGCTGGCCCTTGATGTCAGTCTTGAAATGACAAGGCATGCCCTGAGCGTCATTAATTACTGTAGAGGCAGCGCGTCGCAGAGGTTGCGTGCTCCTTGGTAACAGTGAAGTCTCTGAGCTGTCGCTCTTGGCCGTTCCCGAAATAGCCCTCGTCCTTAAGCTGCGTATCTGGCCCCCTCCCAAGTCCGCGAACTCACCAAGAGAGATAGTTCTCGAACGTCAACTGCACTATTGATCAATGAAGGATCTCTGGTTCCTCGTAGAATGTCCTCGGGCTATCACGTCAAGCATCGACCTCTCGGGTCAATCCAGGCTCACAGGAGCGTCTGACATCCTCGGGCTTTTTGTGCGAAAATAAGGTCTCGGTCAGATTAGCTCTCTAGGCCTCTTGGGCCTTGTTTCCGTCCTTTTAGGCCATGCTTTATGGGCCCCGAGGTATTGGAACTCATCACTAGCCCCCCATGCCAAAGGGCTCGAGATTCTCGACCGTTTGGCATGGCGCCACTGCTCCTCTCGAGAGGTTGCCTTTTCCTGCAACAGTTTGTCTGTGTGCGTGCTATGGCCTAGGAAGAACGTCCGAGGAATTAAAAACATGGCTGTCCACTTTTGGTTTCAGCTTTTAATAGTCCTAGTCCAGGACTACGTGCGTCCTCAGAAGAAACGCGGTGCAAGGTCTGGTGAAGAAGTTTCCCAGAACTTTTGAATCCGAGACCTTTCCAGCGCTGCCGTTTTGGGCCTCTGCAGAGCATTTAATGCTCGATTGACGGGCTAACACTTGCCTTGGGAAGCTAAAGCCCATGATTTCCCTACAGCGAACGGCTAAGTGACACATAGCGAGGGGTAATGATGGTGCGCCTCTTTTGAATTTCAAAGCGATAAATTACCCTTCTCATTTCAGAAACCCCATTTCTGCCATTTGCTTTCGTTTTCCTTGCTGAGCGTTTTTTCTCCAAGTTTTCAAACTTTCGTTCTTCGACTTCCCTTCGCCTTTTCTTCTTCTACTCTTCATGGCTCCAGGAGTAAAGGAGATCGCTTCCTCACTGACACTCGGGAGGCTTGAGGATATCCGCAGGCGATATGGTATCCCAGACTCCATGGCCATGGTGGTACCAGAGCCCAGTGATAGGGCATGCAGTCTGCCGAATAGCTTCATTGCTGTGTACAAGGTCCATCTCAAAGGTGAGCTTCGTTTTCCTATCCCAGAGGAGTTTTACCTCATTATGATGGCGCTAGGCGTTCCTCTCGCCAGGTTGCGGCCCAACGCGATCAGGTATCTGGTTTCCCTGTGCTTTTTCGCTCGCTGCCATGACAAACTTTTGGAGACTCCCATGGTCAAGGTTATGTTTCGTTTTACACATAACCTTGACTGGATAACAATGACCCCTCGTCCGGATTTCTCCGTTATGTGTAGAGGGAACCCTGATTCCACCAAAAGGTGGAAAGACAAGTTCTTTTTCCTGGGCGTCCGGGAGAATTGGTCCATTCCCCTTCTTTGGGGAAATGTAGCCAGTTAATATTGCTCGGATCCCACAAGGGACGAGAGGGAGGCCGTAAGGGAGTTCTCGGACCTGGTGATGGCCAACCTCGGGGGCTTTCATGAAAATAAGCGTAATATTTGGTTGTCATCCGAGAACCTGGCAAAGGTCAAGTGGGGGCCGCAGTCCGAGGCCTCCGTCGTGACTCCTTCTGAGAAGACGAAGAAGAAAAGACTGAGGAGGAGAGGAAAGTCTCTGAGGATAAAGGGGCCAACAGGGCCCCCGAAAAAGAGTTGTCCGGTCGAGAGCTCCAAACGTCCGTTGACCATCGTCGAGTACCCCTCATCCGATGATGAGGACAATGACAATGATGATGATGATGTTGTGATCGCCCCCCTTCTGAAGAGGTCGAGGACTGGTCCTTCACAACGGACCTCAGAGGCTGAAGGTTCCGGGCCTGTCTCCTCTGCTGCTCCTCTCGGCATACCACGTGGGACGATCGTGCAGATTGTGGAACTCTCGAACGCCCAGTCTCCCGATGATAAGTCAACTCCCGGTGTTCCCACTGATTTTGCTGGTGAAGTCTCGGACAGGATTGGCGATCCTTCCGAGGACATAGGTGGTGGGAACTCCATAAGGGAGGCTAAGGGAGGAGCTGAGCCAGTCCCGGAGGTCGCAGAGACCGAGGAGTTCGGCATTGTCGGGCCAACTCCCTGCAAGCTTTTTGAGCATCCCGATGCAGTCCAAGCTGAGTGTCCATCAAGACGTCCCACTGAGGTCCGGGAGGAGTCCTGTGACGAGGACGTTGAGGACGTCCGAGATCCTGGCGAAGTTGGGGCAGGGGCAGCAGTACCTTTTACAAATGTGGAGCCTTCGCCTCTTACTTTTGATAGCGGCACTATTTCGTCCGAGACTAAGGTTGAGATCTCTGTGGCGCCCGTTGCGGAGCCCCTGACGTCTGAGGTCACTCGGGAGGGTGCCACAAGCAGCGACCTTATCATTTCTGAGGTACCTTACCTTTCCCTTTGAGTCTCTTGGTCTCCTGCTTTATTTCAGATTTTAACGTTTTCATCCTTCATCACAGCTTCGGGACTTGGCCGGAAACCTTGACCGGTTAATTGGAGGTGTCGCCTAGAGCTTCTCGCAGATGGAGGCCCTAAGGGTTGCTGGAGAAGTTGCCCAACGCACAGAAGCAAAGTTGGCTGAGGTGGAAAGAAAGGTCGCCTCCTTGGAGGATCTTTCGATCTTGGCCAGTTGGTAGGGGCTTCTCAGGGATAGGGTCATTCGTGCCCGGGAGGAGAGGTCAAGACGTCGGTGCGGACCGCGGACATTGCAGATTCTTGGACGAAAAATCTGGGAGGGCATTCATATGTGCCGCCGAGTGTTGCGATTGATACGTCCGCGGTTTCCCGCAACCGTTCTTGATCCTAGAAATGCCAGTGGTTTATGCGCAGAAGACTTGTACGGCATTGTTGGGAGGCCTTTTCCCGGATCCTCTTGGCCAGGGCCTGAAGGCGACCCTTCTTCACCCGAGCAGCTAGGTTTGACGGACCAGGCGGGACCCTCTGAAGCTCAGGAAGTTCAGCGGCAAGGTAGCCAGGATGGGTCTTTGTAGAGGAAATGTAACTTTTTTTTTTTATACAACACTGTACGTATATTGCTTGTGTAAATAGAACATATACTTTCTGAGTTAAAGCTTTAGATTTTTCGCTTGGGTTGTACAAGTGTTTTCTCTTTTCGTAACGTGTTGCTAAGTGAGTTGTCCTTAGCCTAACGCGTGAACCTTTGAGGATTCTTTCGCCTTGGGTTGTTTTAGGCCTGCCTTTCTTGAGTCTCCTCTTTCCGTTCAACCTCTCGGGTTGCCTGGTACTGCATAAAGTTTTTAGAGTTCGACCTCTGGGGCTGCTCGGACGGAGCCGAGTGTTTAGAATACGACCTCTGAGGCCGCTCGGATGAAATCAAGTTTTAGAATACGACCTTTGGGGCCGCTCGGACGGAACAGAGTAAAAGAATACGACCTCTAAGGTCGCTCGGACGGAACCGAGTTTTTGAATACGACCTTTGGGACCGCTCGGATGGAGCCGAGTTTTTAGAATACGACCTCTGGGGCCGTCGGACGAATCCGAGTTTTTAAATACGACTTCTGGGGCCACTCAGATGGAGCCGAGTTTTTAGAATACAACCTCTGGGGCCGCTCGGACGGAGTCAAGTTTCTGAATACGACCTCTGGGACCGCTCGGACGGATCCGAGTTTTTGAATACGACCTCTGGAACCGCTTGGACGAATTCGAGTTTTTGAATACGACCTCTGGGGCCGCTTGGACGGAGCCGAGTTTTTAGAATACGACCTATGGGGCCGCTCGGACGGAGCCGAGTTTTTAGAATACGACCTTTGGGGCCGCTCTGATGGAGGCGAGTTTTAGAATACGACCTCTGGGGTCGCTCTAACGGAATTGAGTTTTTGGATACGACCTCTGGGGCCGCTTGGACGGAGCTGAGTTTTTAGAATACGACCTATGGGGCCGCTCGGACGGAGCCGAGTTTTTAGAATACGACCTCTGGGGCCGCTCGGATGGAGGCGAGTTTTAGAATACGACCTCTGGGGTCGCTCTGACGGAATTGAGTTTTTGAATACGACCTCTGGGGCCGCTTGGACGGAGCCAAGTTTTTAGAATACGACCTATGGGCCGCTCGGACGGAGCCGAGTTTTTAGAATACGACCTCTAGGGCCGCTCGGATGGAGGCGAGTTTTAGAATACGACCTCTGGGGTCGCTCTGACGGAATTGAGTTTTTGAATACGACCTCTGGGGTCGCTTGGACGGAGCCGAGTTTTTAGAATACGACCTCTGGGGCCACTTGGACGAATCCGAGTTTTTTGAATACGACCTCTAGGGCCGCTCGGACAAAGCTGAGTTTTTAGAATACGACCTCTGGGGCCGCTCCGACAGAGCCGAGTTTCTGAATACTACATCTGGGACGGCTCGGAAGGATCCGAGTTTTGAATACGACCTCTGGGGCGGCTCGGACGGATCCGAGTTTTTGAATACGACCTCTGGGGCCGCTCGGACGTAGCCGAATTTTTAAAATACGACCTCTGGGGCCGCTCGGACGGATCCGAGTTTTTAGATCTCGGGAAGGCTTGCTTTCACTTGACCTAGGAGCACCCTTGGCCTTAATGAGGTGACATGAAAATGCACAATAATTGACACATTGAAGAGACCTTTTTATTCCTGTAAACGTGTTACATTTGGTGGCCTCTAAGGCTAGCTTAATCCTTCATGTCAAACTAGTGCCCTGGGTCCTAAATGATGCGGGTTCGAGTCCTCAGGTCTTCCTTGCCTGACTACGTTCTTTTCTAGCTGCTACCCATTGGGGCGTGGCTTTTTGGCAGCCCTGGTCTGCGCTGGCTTTCATGAAGCCTTCATGTGTAGCCCCCAGGGCTGGTCATGCGTGCTCCGTGCTTATGATGACTTAGCCCTCGATGGACTCGACCCGCCGCGTCCTGCGGTTCCGAGAACTTGCCCAGGTCTTCGCAGGAAACTGCCGAGATGGCCTTCCTTTGCTAGTCTCTCAATTTCTGCCCGCAGTGTCCTGCAATCTTCAGTGTCGTTGCCTCATTGCCAAAGTTGACATATCAGAATAAGGCATTGATATGCACTTTCTGTTTAACAAATTTGTCCCTCTCTCTGTTACTGACTTATGGATGAGAATATCGGTGTCAAGATTGATATCGTGTTGTATTTGTATCGCATATATGGAATAGCATATATTGGTATTAGAAATATTTAAAAAAATTTTAAAAACTTTAAGCTAACGAATTCATATCAATTGATATATTATGATGTATTATCGATATGACAACATATCATAATATTGTTATAATATCAAAAAGTATTGATATTAGAGGCCTGATATTTAAATCAGTAGCCTAATTATGATGTGAAATCTTGCTTCTAAAATATTTTATTCCTTTCTATCAGGCATTTCCTGCGGATTTGTTTCACCAGTTATTTCTGAGTTATGGTCCATCTGAATCATGAAACTTGACTCGGAGCACATAGCATATTTTCCGTTGTTCTTGTGTCATCATCTGTTGCCCGTTCGATTGATTCAACATCTTCTGGGTTCCAGAAGGCTGACCTTCTGAGATCACTTTCGAGAACCCTTTACAAGAAGTTGAGAAAAGAGAGATCTTCAACTGCAGGCAGCAGTATCAACAACAGCAGAGAGAAAATGGTCAGTGATGGGGAAGTGCAAAATATTAATATTGAGGTGCTCGATAGATTAAAGTCATCGTACAGTCGGGTGTACAGTTCAAAGAGTTCAGCAGACTTGAACAACTTCAATGAGGAAGAAGTAAGTTCTCAACTTCTGTTATTAAATATGAAAATATCGATATCAGTCGTGCCTATATCGATACTAGATATATTAAATAATATACATCGGTATCAAATATATTAAAAGGAAAAAAATTTTGAGAATTGTAAACTAATAATGTCATATCAACTGATATTTTATAATATATCGTTAACATAGCGACATGCCGCGATATTGTTATGATATTAAAAAATATCAATATCGAGCGATCCAATACTGATATATATCAGCTCATATTGTTTAATAAAGTGGTGCTTTTAGTTGTTCTTTCTGGTGAGTTCATGTAGAGTCCTACATCGAATTTGGGGGGGGGGGGGAACGAAGCGTGCCTTATAAGGGCGTGGATCCCTCTTCTTGTAAACGGTTTTTGGGGGCCGTTGGCTTGCCAAGAACAAAACCTTGCAGGATGAGCCTAAAGCCGACAATATCTACAAGCGGGTGCCTGAGGACGTTACAAATGGTATCAGAGACGGGACTCGGGTTCAGTGTGCCAGTGAGGAAGCTGGGCTCTCAAAGGGGGTGGACTGTAGAGTCTCACATCGGATTGGAGGGAGGAACGAAACGTGCCTTATAAGGGCGTGGATATCTCTCCCTTGTAGACACATTTTGGGGGCCGTAGACCTGCTAGGAACAAAACCATGCGGGTTGGGCCCAAAGCGAATAATATCTACAAACGGGTGCCTGGGGACGTTACAGTTCATATCCACGGTTTTGCTAGTGATATATATCAAGAATAACTTACTCAGAGTAATTTGTTTCATTTTCATGGATGGGATGAATTTAAAAATAAATCTCTCATCTGACTACGTAGAAAATAAACTGAAAATAGGTATGATATAAGTAGCAAATACTACTATCACTCTTTTTCTTAAATGAAACAAATAGGCTCTGAAGAGACTATTTGTTTGAATGACGTGTTTACATGTTTGACGTTATGAGTGGATGTGTCTTTTAACACAGGTCGGAATTTCCCTTAGGCTGAGTAGCAGGCAAATCAGTCTTCATCTATCGTAGAGTTGGGGACGGTCAATTTCCTCTGAAAATATGCCAGAAAACTATGAAGCAATGGCTAAAACATGCAATCTTGTGTTGCTGTTCTCTCGATCTAAGGTAATTTTTCCATATAAAGAAATAAAATAAATAAATAATCTAATATAAATTATAATTTGCAATGTATAAAATTAGTATAATATAAATTTAAAAATTTTTATTTTTAAATATAGATAATATGTTATAGATATTTATTATATTGAGACATTTTTAGATAATACTCTTTTTTAGAATGTTAGCTAATATTCTAATATTTTAGACAATATTATTTATTAAAATATTAAAATATTAACCCAATTGAAATAAAATAGATAAATAGCCTAGTATAAATTATAATTTTTAATGTATAGAATTTAGTATAATATAAATTCAAAAATTTTTATTTTATGATATAGATAATATTTTATAAATATATATTATATTAAAATATTTTTAGGCAATATTTTTTGTTAGAATGTTAGATTTTTATTACGTACCAAGAATTCAGGTTGTTCTACAGATTCGGGGCAACAAATCGGATCTTCATTTTAATCGATCTGATACGGATCCGGTCTCCATAGTCTTGAATCTGAATCCTGTACAACACAACTGAAAACTAAAGGTCAGAGATCGGCAGGAATTGCTCCTACCGTAAACCTTCCGACGCGCAAGTCAGATGTCTTTTCATGAATATAGAAAAATAAATGGATGATGCATATTTGATGGATAAAGTGTTTTGTTATATTCAACCGGTAAACAGCTTAGAGGTATGTTTGAGAAGGGATGTCACTTGAAGGGAGATCTCTTGGAGGGAGAGGAGATATCATTTGGATCGGCTCCTGGAAGTTGTTCCGGCCTCCAGGGATGATCAAGGGCTAGCCTCTTTTTCAACTTCCTTTCTGAATGTTTTTTATCGTTTCCCTTGTGATTTTTTCCCTTTTTTCCCCTCTTTTTTCTCTTTTTCTTTTTTCTTTTGGGTGCTCCCCCTCCTTTTTTCCCTGTTAGGATGAGGTCCTTATATAGTTTGAGGATCTTATCCATAGTCAACCGCCGAATTGGTTGAGTCTTATCTATAGTTAACCGTCAGTGATAATTACCCGTGGATTGGATAAAGCGGTTAAACTTTTTTCTTGAGTCGGGTTTACCGAACCCATCAATTTTAAATTTTAAAATAATAATTTTATATAATTTTAAAAAAATAAAAAATGAGATTACAGTTGGCTCACCTCTATTTAACCAAAACAATCAAAAATATTTTATCGAATAGGTATCATCTTATTTAATTTTATTATGTGTAATTGATAAATAATTTTTAACTTTAAAGTTATATTTTTTTATTTTATTCTTAAAAATGTTAAAAAATTATTCTATATTATTTTTTTAATTTTACAAAATTCTTTTCTTTCAGTCTTTTTTTTTTCCCTCTCCTGCCCTTCTATTATATTTATTCGAATGAAAAAATTGGGTGGCCCACACAATTCTAGTACGGTGGCGTTGGGCAGAAGTTTTCAGCTGGCATTTTCCTTGAGAAGCATTTCGACTGCACAAAGAGGTACCTATTAATATCATGATTTATGCATGACCTTGATAAAATTATGCTAGCATGGGTTGGCATAATGATAAGATTATCTTAAAACGTGTTTAGTCCTGGTCTAAAAGAGAAATTGTTACCCTTAAGTCATGCCCGGATGGGTTATGCTTGGTTATCTCAGGCAAAAATATTTTATATTGCCAAAAAATTCAAAAACTCGGCCAATTTGAGTTAAGCTATTCATTTTCACCTATCATTATACTTAGCCCAAGAAATTAATTAGGCATCATTTTTTTTATTTATACTTCTTAATAATACTCATATATCTTGATCATAACTTATATAATTTTATGTTAATTGGATGGTTGGATTTTGATACTCACCTCAAGTTAGATTTCTGTCCTTATTTTATTTTGTTTTTTAACAGCGGCACTGCCACTATCATGTTGTCGATTGCTCTTTACGTTGCCGACTTCAATGATCATCTTTGCATTGAAGGCACTCAATATTCTTCCTCTTCTGTCTTGTGCCAAGGCAACACTTAACCATAAAATGGTACGTCCACTGTATGTTCAAAGTTTTGTTATCTTGATGAGGACCTTTGATTACACTTCTCTTGCCGCATTGGATTTACCGTGGGTTATTGAATGGAACCCTACACTCCATTTTTATTAGAAATATTAAATGGGCCATATCGCCCGCTGTTACTGTCAAAATGACTATTGCCCCACCCACTTCTTCACCCTCCCCACGGCCACCAATCCACAACGGTCATGTGACTGTTTGAAGAAACGGTCACTTGACTGTTTAAATTCAAAAAAAAAAAAAAAAAAAAAATTGGCCATGCTAGATTGTGCTACGGGCCATGCCGATGTATGCCTACCTCACGGCCTGCATGGTCTGAAGTGCAGGCCATGCTATACATAGCCTAACGCTATTCATCACAGGCCGTGTCATGCTACGGGCGACACGACTCATTTAACACATTTATTTCCAATATATGTTTTACGGTTTATTTCAGGTTGATCCGTTTCTAGATTTGACTAGAGACAACAAATTACAGTCTATTGACAAAAAATCTGAACGTTCTGCTGTAATTTTTGGATCTGGAGAGGATGATAGTTTTGCTTTGAGATGTCAATCCGAAATTCAAATGACTGGAGATGAGACTAGGGAATCCATGGTTTCTATCATTGTCAGTAGTCTTGAAAATTTGTCAGATGTGAGTTCTCGTCTGTGGTGTTTGAGATTATTTCGCAGCTCTTCATCATCTAATTCTGATCTGACTATGGAGGATTCCTCTTTCTGCAGTCTGAATTGTGTGCTTCGAAGAAACAATTGCTTAGTGAATTATTACCAGATGATGTGCGTCCTCTTGGAGCCGAGCTGTTGTATCAGTTTGGTTCTAGAGATGGGTCTCGTGATGAGGTAACCAGTTTGCACAACTTCTTATACATGTATTTTTATGCATGAGAAACGCTGGACGTAAATATCTGAATCATTATTGGTCACCGATTTGCCCCTATATCTGTATCAGCCATATGATGTTATTGGAAAATATCACATAAAATATTGCATATTTTGTATTTACCAACTAAATTTTATCTTTTTGTCCATATTTCTTTTATTTACTTTCTCCGTATTCCTCCTGTATTATTTCTTTCCCTTTTTCTTTTTCTTTCCATATTGTGCCGTGTATATTGTTGTATAAAGTCTTGCCTTGAGGGCTGTGTAAAGATTGAAGGAAAATGAATAAAACGCTGGCGTCCGTCTTCTTCATCATTGCGTCGTCCTCTTCCTGAACGCTATCTCTGCCATTGCCCAGCTTTCCTTCTTCCTCTTCGTTCTGTGTTTTGCTTAACGCAAAACTTACATGGTATTAATAGCGTCTCACCAAACCGCTTCCGAAACTATATCGAACGCTGCCAATCCATCCTTCACTCATTCACAAGACCACATGCGTACTCAAACCCTAACCGATCTCACAAATCCGTTTCGACTGAAAATCAGTGACAATCCTACCATCACCTTGGTCACCGATTTACTCACCGTCGACAATTATTTAACCTGGTCCAGAACTATACGTCGAGCCTCGAGAGCCAAGAACAAACTTTAGTTCATTGAGGGTACCGTTCCCAAACCAATCGACTCTGCCAATCCTCTTTTCGAAATCTAGGGCCGATGCAACGATATGGTGGTTTCCTGGATCCAAAACTCGGTCAACCCTTCTATCAAGTCCAACGTTGCCTTCGTCGACGACGCATCTGAGATTTGGAGCGAGTTACGCGACCAATTCACTCAACAAAACGGGCCTCATATCTTTCAATTAAAGAAATCATTGGCCGCATTTTGCAAGAACCAGGATTCAGTAAACATATATTACGGTAAACTCAAAACCCTATGGGATGAGCTCTTAGTTTATGACCCCTTCCCGAACTGTGATTGTGGCAAAATGAAACTCCTTGCTGACCGATATCAACGTGATTGTGTAATTCAATTTTTGATGGGCTTAAATGATTCGTATGCTCACACCCACGACCAGATTATGCTCATGGATCCTCTCCCCTCTGTTAACCGAGTGTTTTCTGTTATCCAGTAATAAGAATGACAACACAAGATGTTGTCTGTTCTGGAACATTTACACACACTGGCTTTAACAGCCAAACGCAACCTAAGTTATCAAAGGAACACTGCGAAAAACATTAACTCTGTGAAGAAAGATCGCCCCTTTTGTGTTCACTGTCGGATCACTGGGCACACTGTGCAACAGTGTTTCAAAATTGGCAACACTGAGGCACCCGTGTGTTCCCATTGCAATAAAATTGGACACACCCTCGATAAATGTTACCAATTGCATGGATATCCACCTAATCACAAATTATATGGGAAAACTGGCAACGAGATGCCTTCTGCCAACCTCTCAAGCTTCAAAAGTTACACGGGCCAGGGAGGAGATACTGATGACAAAATTGCCTTGACTAAGGCTCAATTTGACCAACTCATGGAATTGATCCAGTCCCGAGACAAGGCCAAGCCGAGCCAGTCCATTTTCGACCCACATACCGAGCAGCCAAAGGCTGCCAACATGACAGGTATGAAATCATGTGTATTGCCTTTTCAACGCCATTTGGATAATAAAAAACACACATGGATTTTGGATACTAGGGCCACAGATCATATGATATGTGATCCCGCATTATATATTCATAAGGTCCAACTTTCATATTTTATTAATCTTCCGGATGGAAGTAAATCATCTGTTTCTCATATTGGAAATGTTGAACTTACGGATAAAATGATGTTGGACCATGTTCTTTGTGTCCCTTCATTATGTTTTAATTTGATTTCTGTAAAGCGGCTAATTGATGCCCTTCATTGTTGCATATTCTTTCTCTCTAATATTTGTTTGATTCAAGACCTTGTCTCTTGGACAACGATTGGGATGGGTAAAGAAAGAAATTGGTTATGTCATCTGAAGCATGCTGAAGTACCTTCAAACACTTTGACTAATTTTCTTCTCAAACATTGTCATTTAAACATTAAGTCTTCTGTTCACTCCGTCTCATCTTCAATTAATATTTGGCATTGCCGATTAGGGCATATTTCACATTCTAAACTTAAGCTAATAGATAATCCTCTTGTAAAAGGAGTATTACATTCCATTAATAATAATAATCCTTGTTCTGTTTGCCACATGGCCAAGCAGTGTCGCCTTCCTTTTCCTCCCAACACCCATAAGTCACACACCTTATTCGACGTGATATATTGTGACTTATGGGGACCATGTTCCGAAGTATCTTATGACGGATATAAATACTTCTTGACTATCGTTGATGATGTCTCCAGAAGTACCTGAATTTACCTTCTGAAACAAAAATCGGATACAAAATTGTGCTTGGAAGCCTTCTACAATCTGGTTGCCGCACAATTTAATGTCAAAATCAAAATGATTCGTAGCGATAATGAAACTGAATTCAAACTGGGAGACTTTTACAGTAAAACAGGTATTATTCACCAACGTAATTGTGTGGAAACACCACAGCAAAACGGTATCGTTGAACGCAAACACCAATATTTATTGAATGTTGCTAGAGCTATTAGATTTCAATCGGGACTTCCTTTGAAATTCTGGAGTGATTGTATACTTACCGCTACACACATCATCAACAGAATTTTCACTCCATTACTTGAAAATAAGGCTCCATATGAAATTCTATTTGGAGTCAAACCCAATTATGACAACCTCCGCATATTTGGTTGCTTGTGCTTTGCTTCCACCATTTCCCATGGCCGTACCAAGTTTGATCCTAGAAGTAGAAAATGCGTCTTCCTAGGCTATCCGTTTGGTGTCAAAGAATACAAATTAATCGACTTAAATAGTTATGCTACATTTTACTCACAAGACGTGATTTTCCACGAAGAAATATTCCTTTTCCAGAACGACAATATTGATCAAAACTCTAATGCCCTATCAAATTCATACCTATCAGAACAGTCTAACACTGTGATCAATGGGGGACAACTATGCCAAACTCAACCAGGGCTGTCAATTTTGCATGACACCCATCCTATAGCTGAACAAACCATCGAGGATAGTGCCAACATATTTACTGTCCCAGTTCAAGATCAGTCTGGCGACCATCCGGATCAGTTAACAGACGATCAACCAGAACATAATACACCGTCTCCCATAGCCAGTCAAATACCCATTCGTAGAACTACTAGGGTTAGAAAGGCTCCCGAATATTTGAAAGAATTTCACTGCCATCAAGTGTCTCAGACCTCACTTACTCAATCAGGAACCCAGACTACTCCAGGTAAACCACATTCTCTTACAAACTACATTTCACATCAAAAATTATCTCCTACATTCAGTCACTTTTCATCTGCCATAGCATCTCAGAGTGAACCACAAACGTACGCTCAAGCCATTCGTGATGACAAATGGCGCGAAGCCATCGAAAGTGAATTAAATATGTTAGAACAAAACAAAACATGGATCATTACTAATCTACCTCCTGGAAAGAAAACTATTAGATGTCAATATGTATTTAAATTAAAATTCAATAGTGATGGAACATTGAGAGGTATAAATGTAGATTGGTAGCCAAAGGATATACACAACAAGAAAATATAGATTATCATGAAACATTCTCTCCTGTTGTCAAACTCACTACCGTGCGATGTCTTCTTGCCATGGCCGCCATTAAATGGTGGCATTTACATCATTTTGATGTTAACAATGCCTTTTTACATGGCGTTTTAGATGAAGAAATTTACTTGCAAAAACCTCCAGGCTACATCAAGGGAAAACTCAATCAAGTCTGTAAACTATTAAAAAGCATTTATGGCCTTAAATAGGCCTCTAGGCAATGATATTCTAAGCTATCTACATCTCTAGTTGCTTTCGGTTTCACACAATCCAAAGCTGATTACAGTTTATTTACTAAAGAAGATGACAAATCCTTTATTGTATTACTTGTCTACGTTGAAATTATTGTTGCCAGTAGTAGTTTGGATTCCATTACCTATGTTAAACTATTTCTGGATAGCGCTTTCAAAATAAAAAATCTAGGCGCTTTATGATATTTCCTTGGCATCGAGGTTGCACGATCCGCCAAAGGCATACATATTTGCCAAAGAAAATATGCGCTAGACATTCTCGCTGATTCTGGAACCCTTGGTTCAAAGCCTCTTAAATTCTCAATGGACCAAAATGTGAAATTGAGCAAAGAGACCAGAACCATCTTACAAGATCCGAGTGTTTACAGAAGGCTCATTGGAAGGCTTCTTTATCTAACAGTGACAATGCCTGACATCTGCTATGCAGTTCACATTTTGAGTCAATTCATGACTAGACCAACTTCTAGTCATATGAATGTTGCTCATCAGGTTCTGTGATATCTCAAATTACACCCAGGACAAGGTATATTATTCTCTTCTACTTCTAATATCCAGCTTCGAGCTTTTTGTGATGCAAATTGGATTTCATGTCCTGACACTAGAAGATCCATTACCGAGTACTATGTTTTCATTGGAGATTCACTTATCTCCTGGAAATGCAAGAAGCAATCTGTTATCTCATGCTCTTCAGCAGAAGTAGAATATGGATCCATAGCTACTACCTGCTGCGAACTATCTTGACTACGTTACATTTTACTAGCTTTGCGGGTTTCCCATCCTCATGCCGCCGAGCTCCATTGCGACAATCAAGCTGCTCTTCACATTTCAGCCAATCCTGTTTTCCATGAACGTACTAAGCATATTAAGTTGGATTGTCACTTGGCTCGCGACAAGATTCAATATGGAAGCATTCGCACTCATCATGTAACTATCCATAATCAACTAGCTGACATGTTCACCATGATTCTGCCATCACATCGTCTGCAACTTCATCTATCCAAGTTGGGCATCATTAACATATATGCTCCACCTTGCCGGGGGTATTGAAAAATATCACATAAAATATTGCATAATTTGTATTTACCAACTAAATTTTATCTTTTTGTCCATATTTCTTTTATTTACTTTTCCCGTATTTCTCCTGTATTATTTCTTTCCCTTTTAGTTTTTCTTTCCGTATTGTGCCATGTATATTGTTGTATAAAGGCTTGCCTTGAGGGCTGTGTAAAGATTGAAAGAAAATGAATAAAACGCTGGCGTCCGTCTTCTTCATCATTGCGTCGTCCTCTTCCTGAACGCATCTCTGCCATTGCCCAGCTTTCCTTCTTCCTCTTCATTTTGTGTTTTGCGTAACGCAAAACTTATAGATGTGATATTATGGAATAAAATATGGGCCGATACGAAAAATATTGGCCGAAATATATTGGGCTCACAATACCTCGACAGAATTTTTATATATGCCCATATTGGCTGATATTTCATTATCAAGTTCTAATTCACAAAAAAAACATTTATTATTTATAATATCATTACATATAATCGAACATGGCTGATGTTAATTCGGCCACTTTTATCTTGATATTGATACCAATACCAATATTTGCATTCATGCTCGATACCATGGATAAAAATATAACTATTAGAATTAGCGCGGCCGTGTCAGTATCGAACATATTGAAAAATACTTAATCATTATTAGACATATTGGAAAAACATTTCTATAAATCGTAACACAAGTAGAAAATACTGCCGATATAGCAATATATCTCAATTTTGTTGCAGTATGGAGGTGTCTAATATCTATATATATCGGTCGATATTTCATTCTATGAGCAATACATATCGCTATTGGACATATCAACTGAATTTGTTTGCAAATCGAAAATTGAGATGGAATGGCAATTGATATCTTGAATGTCATGAACATATCGTAATTTCATCGCGGTATTGTAGGCCACTACCGATATATGGCTAATATATTGTGACGTATTATCAATATAACGACATATCGTAACTTTATTATGGTATTAAGCAGCTTAATGCTGATATAAATTGGCCTATATCTCATGCCGTATATGCATGAAAACTTTTTTGCAACTCAATGCCCAAGGATTGAATTGAACACACGTTGCTTCAGGCTGCCCTAATCTTTTCAATAGATGATGATGACGATGATGATCTGCTAAATTTGCTCGATTGTCAAGCCAAGAAGGAGATTGTATTGGCCATGGAAATTCTCGGTATTTTGGGCGTCGATTGGCTTCTTGAATAAGTAAGTTGCTTTTGCTTGCACTTCTCTTCAATTCCCTTTGCCTAGTGAGGATGAATAAGATACTAGTATGATGGCGCACAAGTAGCTAGAGCTAGTTATGGGCGGCCTAATATATGAAATTATTATATGCAGTTTTGGGGAAAAGTTGGACCC
Organism: Nepenthes gracilis; assembly: GCA_033239525.1. NCBI lineage: Eukaryota > Viridiplantae > Streptophyta > Magnoliopsida > Caryophyllales > Nepenthaceae > Nepenthes > Nepenthes gracilis. Next base: position 12,875,484 of record BSYO01000019.1, on the reverse strand, counting down.
ACTAACATAAATGTTAGACGATATATATTCGTATCAGACCCTCTAATATCGATATTCCCGAATTTTACAACAATATCACGTTATGCTACCATATCAATAATATATTATAATATATCGGTCGATAGGATTTTGTCAATTTATAATTTTTAGATTTTTTTTCAATATATCCAATATAATTATGATTGATACTGATATCAATACCGATATTTTCATTCGTAGTTGGATAACTTTTGGATATAATGGGCCTCACCTTATATAATATAAAATGACATTTTTACTACTTAAACCTATGATCATTAAGTCATATTATGATAAGTCTATCATTATGTCAGTGCTTAAGACTCGTGCATTGTGTCATCCTTTAACTTTCTAAAATTATTGTTTAGGGACAAAAAATCTAGTTTAAAAATTCATTTTAATATCTAGTGCCTTGACAATAAGGGTATGCCTAAATGTAAAGGTAATGTACAGCTTTGCAGTGTAGGTGTTGAGATAGATACATCTGACCTTACAATTTGGCAAAGAATTTTTAAACTTGTCCTTGAATATTTTCTAAACTTTCTCAAGATTTCCCAATTTATTTAAATACTCCATGTTTCAATATCACACACATGGGTCACTATTGAGTAATTCAAATTAGCAAAAGTAATGTCTCCTTTTTCTCAATGAATAAGTAATTGTAAGAGCAAACTCTTAATATAATGCAAAGATCAAGAGGCTAACTGATTTTTAGAGTGCGATGGACTATATCAGTTTTCAATGCCAGAGCTATCAATTGCTCAGCCATTTCTCTAAACGACCTTCTATGTTATTTTTATTCTCTCGAATTACTACATGGAAATTCCTTACATTTCATTAAGTGGATTTGCTATATGAATCCGTTTTCATCATTCTTTTCAACTTAGTGCAACATTTTATAAAAGTATAAGTAATTTTAAATTATTTTTTATCATTTCAATATAAGTTTTTCTTGGTCTATTTCTTCCTTTCTTTTGACTATTTCTCAACAAATATTTTAATTGACTTATATTTTACATCTTGAACCCGGACCAATAGTATGTACTAATTAAAGACAATAATCATAAATTTACAAAATAAATTTCCAACCAAAAAGGACCATCCGAATATAATACTCAATATTGGGTTAGACTTGATAATATGTCAAAACTACGGATAATAATGATGGTATCAAGATCACATGATCACTTCAGGCTAATGGTCCGACAACCCAACAACACAAAATCTTATAATCATTGCTGCATGAATAAAAAATGCCACAATTTTAATACCGAAGAAATCCAAAGCATGCTTTCTACAAAACTAGGTGCTAACATCAACCTCTATACAAATCTCCTTCATACAAAGGTTTCAAAATACATACCCAAGTACAAAAAAACTAAGAACCATAAAGTATAAATAGAAATATCAGTAAGTGTTATCATCCAAGCTCATTACAAGTTATTCATAATACTCTAATCTAAAAGGGTTAGAAATTGTAAAATCATGAGCCGAATATATGTGTGTGTGTGTCTGCGCGTGCATGTGTGTAACGAAATTAAAATATTTATAAATCAAAGCGAAAGAACAAAATCAATAAAATATGCACAAAATATCATATAAAATAAAAGTCTAAATATAACAATATAGCAAATCAACTAATATCTAAACGTGATCTCATTCACAAATTTTATAATCCAAATGCAAGTATCAAATAGTTTAAATGTATAAAATTATCCAAAGTTTAATATCACAAATTTGAATAGTTGTCAAAACTTGCAAGTCTCAAATCAAACATCACGAATATCAAATTAGATACTGGTCAAAATATCAAAAATCTAAAACATGTTAAAATCTAAAAATTAAACACCAAAAATTAACTTTAAGAAAAGGTTGCACATGCTTTCTGTAATCTTTGATCAAATCACTACTAGTTAAATTCATAGGTGGACTATATACATATTTCTTTCTATAAATGAGGTCAAATGACATTTTCGTTTATCGCCTGTGAATGATAAGTACAATCTTTAAATTTATCTAAATATATTAAGATCGAATATATTAGTTTTGTTTAATTTTTTACAATGATTTTTAATAAAATATCAAATCATGAGACTTCACAATAAATGTCCAAAATTTTTTTCTTTGATAGAAAAGTATAAATTTTTTATCTAGAAAAGTAGAAATATAAAACTTTTCCCTCTGTAAAAAAATATAAATATCAAAACGATAATAAAATAAAGTTCAACTTTGAGCACATGCTTAAAAAATCACGTGCAATGCTCAAATGCAAGTTTTTATGAATTTTTTTTACAAATATTTTATATATAAATATAATATTTTAAAACATTTACCCGTTTATGTAAAACAAACAGGCTCCTCAAATATTAGACAAAACTAAAATAAAATCTCAAAACATCCAGTAAAATTATATATATGCACATGTATTTAAAATAGGAAAAGTAAAAGATAACATACATATATAATAAAATCACCAAATATAAATAAAATTAAAAAAAACTAAAATAGATCAAAGATCAGATTTAGATATACTTACCTTAATCCTTAGATATGATAAATTTGACAAAATGAAGCTTCAAAATCATCCTTTTATTCTTCCTTTCTTTTTTGCCTTCTATTTTTCTCTTATTTCTCTTCTTTTTCTGAAAAAATACTTAAAAATAGTGTTAGGCATACTTATATAGGTAAATTGACACATGAGCGCCAATCATGTATATGTCAGGCACCATTCCATTTATCAGTTGCACACGAGCGCCACATCAAGTAATAGCAATCTACCAATTTTACGCAGGAGAGCCACGGATGCACATTTCAAGTGCTATTCAACCTGCCAAAAACATACTTGAGCACTCCAAAAGCACCCCTCGAGTGCACACAATCTATCTAAAATTAACAAGAGTGCACGTCAAGCCTGCATTAGGCAGGAAGCCTGCTTCCATTTTTAAATTTTTTTTAAAATTTTTATTGTATAAATATTTATAATAAATTTAAAATAAACTAATAAGATTACAATAAATTAACTAAAAACCATGCATTACATTACACCCCCCATGTTATTGCAATAAAAGATGTCAAAACCACCTTGAGAAATAGACTTGATTGTCCTCCTTGCCTTCCACAAGAGGCCTTAAAAGAGAGGGAAAATATTATTGTTGAAATTATCCTATTTTGATACATATTAAGTAATTTATTAAAATAATTAAATATTATAATTTTATATGATTTTATTATATTTTATTTGATAAGTTATTTTCTTAATCAATTTAATAATCTTTAATTAAAAAAAATATTTATACAATTAAGAAATTAGTCATTTTCATGCCTTATAAGTAACAAAATTACTAATTATATATTAGGGATAATTGATCGGTACTGTACCCAAGGCCCACATTAAAAGATCCGTTTTCCTAAAGTTGGGTCCAGATGCCATGGCAACCCAATGGGTCCAAGTACGGAAATCGGCCCGCAAAATACAATGGGCTCAAAGTCCACTATGGCCCGTGGACTCAAAGTGGGCCCCGGACGCTGCCTAACCTATAAAAACGGCATGGCAAAGATTTGGTAGTTGATCGTGTCGATTTGCAAAGGAATGAATGACAACAAAGCAAGCACGCAAACCTCTGGAGAAAAACGTCACGCCAAGCGAACGTGTATGCAACCTTCTTGACACAGCAAAAGAAGCTTGCAGAGTTGGTGGCAGGATCTCTCACATATGCCAACTCCACGTGGGTACCCTTCAACGGGAAGTTTGAACAATATAAATAACTTAATTGTTTACCAAACAAAGATCGAGCATTTACTATAGCAACTTGTAATAAAGAGATAATAGAGAGAGAAAAGACGGACTTGTGTTGTAAGAGTTATTCTCTAAAATCTCCGTATGCTTAATGCTCAGCCTCCTGTACTAAAGTGCATTTTGTAACCAAACGCGATATAGTGAAATGGTTCTCGGATAAAAGTCATGTGATTTTTCATTCTCATTTAGTAGAAAATTTTTTACGTAAAAATCTCAGTATATCAATCTGCGTACTCTCTCTCTCTCTCTCCACTTCACACAATCATCATTTGATATTGTTGTCGGATCCTCGTCCTTATTAAAGTAAAGATCCGAGGACACAATAATAATAATGAGTAGTTTTTTTTTTTTTTGATAAATTAAGTGAATAGTTTTAGTATTTGTTTACAAAAGGGAGCTTGATAACTTCCTTAACAATTTCTAATTTAAGAAATCTTTAAGAAAAAATAATACATTTTATCCTTAAACAAAATTCTGAAACTCTCATTAAAATAAAAGAAAATTAATAAATGAATAGAAATTGATTCCAAATTTGTGGAGAAGAGACGTTTATCATAGATTTAGGTATGCTATAAATATTTAATTCTATATTTTTAATTATAAAATGACATAATAATTCAACAACTCATTAAACAATTTCATCTCATAAAACTTAGCAATTATAAGTTCACAAAATATTTTTCACTCCTTATCTAAGATGACTGTGCGTGACCTGTTTCGTGCTGTTAACCATACAGTAGCCTTCCAACGTTCAGGGTGCTCTTAATATCTGTGCAGGCGATGGGACGCAGCCCACCATTTCCGAAGACAATCTGTCTCAATCGTCTCTAACCTGCCTTACAATGAAAACAGCCTGACGCTGCGAACGAGTGTTGATGAGTAAGCGGCAGAAGATGTCGAATTAGATGATTTCTCAGCGACCAGGTGGCCTCATTAGCTTCCCTCTGCAAATCCCGAACGAGGCAAACGGCACCCTTCAGCAATCTACTGCTTGTGTGGTTTTTGCAAAGGGTATGTGCCAGTTTCTTGTAGAGTTACGTTAAATTGGATTTAACTCTTCGTAGGAGGATGATACTGTCGAATTTTGATCACTCTTTTATAGGTGACACAATAAATTGATAGTCATCAAAAGGACGCGTGATATTCGTACGAAGGCCTTAGTCATTAGGAGGATGCACGGTATTCGTGCGAGGGTCGACCGAAATCGATCGAGGATCATCCAAAAAGTAAAAGATATTGAAGAGTTATGTGATATTCGTGCGAAGGTCGACAGAGAATCGGTCGAAAGTCAACAGAGTTGAGCAATACGGGCGCCTATTGTATGCATGAGCGCCGATTCCAAAATGAGGCCTCTCGTAGCACGGCCGAGAGGGTGCTTGTGCATCGATTTTAGTGGCATGTACCCGACGAGTGCTCGAGTGTCGCTTCTGATATAAAGTCACACCTAACACGATTTTAGAGTAACCCAAAATCATTTTCTTACACAAGAAGTTCCGCACAGAAAAAGAGAAAAGAAAAATAGAGAAAATGATGATATTCGACGTCCAGTTGAAATCTAATTTGAATTCGTTCTTCGCCAAAATTTGGTATATTGTTATAGAGTGGCTCTTTAAGACGTATTTTATTTGGTTTCTATTATTTTTCATTATATTTTCTCTTATGTATTGTTAGATGTGTTGAGAGAGTTATAATCAATAATTCTTCACTCGGGATTATAGTGAAGAGATTTTAGAGGGGTTATTTATAATCAACACCATTATTATAAAGGATTTGTTTGAAATTTGTGCCATAATTTTTTTATTGGTTGAAAAAGATTTTTTACGTTAAAAACGTTGTATACTATTATATTTTTTGTACTCACAAATTTGATGGTTGACGTTTGATGAAGGGTTTGAATTTTGTTCCACTACGTTGGGTTATCTATGTTTCAATTTAACCCTAATAGCAACACTTGAAGAGTTGAGAAAACTTTAGGGCATCTTAATAAGATTGAAAAAGTTGCGACAATCATTGAGAGAAATAGTTGATATTATAAATATCAACTAATATATATTAATATCGGGTCTCAAGATACCGATATTTTTTGATACTACGATAATATTACAATATATTATCATATTAGTAATAATGTTAGTAAGTATTTAAAATATCAATCGATAAAACCCTCTTAACTTACAATTATTTGATTTTTTATATATATTTAATAATTATATATATTGTTTAATATATTTATTATCAATGCAGGTGCAACCGATACTTCTTCATTCATACTCGTCGCACAAAAAAAGCTTTCCAATATATGTAGTGGCTCTGCCATTTTGTTCAAACGCAACTGAGGAAGAGTTACAGGCATAATCCCATACAAAAAAATAAAATATAAATATAAATAATAAATTAAGAAATTGAAAAGGGCTCAGCCATCCAATTTTATCCAGACGGTCGAAATTTACGGTATAAGTTTTGTATTATAGTCGATATAGCACAGAGCCCCTGAGCTCCCTTTTGCCGGTGAGAACACAATGCCCACAGTCGATAAGCCGCCACCGGTTAGCCCAGTGCCGTCCATGAGCACCACTGAGTACCAATGTCAACCTAACTTTTTCAAGGTACCAGCCTCGACTCCCTCCGATGGCTTCTTTAAAGCTGCAGGTTGCTGATTTCTCTTTCAATTGTTAATCTTTCAATTCATTCATATTATGCTAAGTATCATAGAATTAGTACATTTTGGATATTTATTTTTTTCTTTCTTTTTTTTTTGTTTCGTAATAGTTATTTTCACTTTGTTTCCTAATTTTTTTAATAATATTAATATATTTTTTATAAATAATTTTTTAAAAAAACGAGTAAAAATTAGGAGGAGTTTACCATTTATATTGATAAATGATTATAGAATTATAATATATATATATATATATATATATATATTGATTTTTGTCCCTACAGATATTATAAAGCCTCTTTCTTTGATGGATGACTCTGGGGAAGTGTACAAGTGAATAAAAGAGGAGACGGGACAATGTAACGGAAACAAGCACGGAACAAATAGTCGAAAAATATTCACTTCATTATTTAATTATTTTAAGTATATTTTTAAATTTATTTTAATAAATAAATAATATGTTATATTTGATGCGTCCTACAATTTAAATTATGATATGAATTAAGGAGCAATTCGATATTTCAATATAGGTCGAGTTGGAGCGAGTTCAACATTTGTTTCTGTTAACTTGAAATTTGGGCACTATAAATTGCAAACAATAGGTCAAAATATTGACGAAACTCATTCACTAATTTATCTTCTGACACTCAAATCATAAATCTTTTCAAATGAATAGAAAGATGTAAGGAGAATGTGAATAAATGTAATAATGCACGTATACAAGGAAAGTGAAAAGAGGTCTGAGCTCCTATAATATATACAACGGAGAGCATCTTGGACAGGTGGAGGATTGAGTTTCGATGTATCGCACTTATTGAGTAGCTTACTAAGGTGTACTAGACGAAAAGCAGCTTTGTGAGGAGGATAAAGAGTTGTATCCGTAAAAAAGAGCTTGGCTCTTTCTAAGTTTTTGCATTTCTCTCGAGGGTAGCCTTAACTGAGAATTGTTCGATCCCCTATCCTATGAAGGGTGAGAAAATTTATAATATTTCGTGGAGATGACTTTAGCTCCAAGACTAGTGACAAGTATTCCGCCAAAATTCGCAAGCCATTGGAATATTGACAGGAGTCACCATGTTAAATGTTGTTTTGTGGTGGTGATGTGACCACGATTGGTGGTGACCGACAGGGGCTAGGTTGCTTTTTGCGTGAGTTGGCTAGGCTGCCGTTGGTTGGTAGGCACGGAGATTTTCTATGGTTAACCACCATCACCGTTGGCTGAGACCTATTATTCCAGCGTCTTTTACACTACCAGATTGCTATTGTCGAAGTGGAGGATGGACTTTGTTGTGATTAGTTAAGCCGCAAAGGCTACCCCTTGACGTTGGACTGTTGGGCCACTGGTCCTCCATAAGCCTGTTCGTAACAGATAGGCTAGTTGGACGGTCCTAAACCTTGCTTTATGTTGAATTTTTCTGACTAACGGGCTGATTGTTAAATCGATCCTTATCATAATTGGATCGACCCATGTCATGGCTAGGCCCATCAATATTGTTTAAAATATTCTAATGACAATTAAAATACGTGCATTTGAGTAGCTGTTATTGGTCTTGATTCCCAACGACAAAATCCTACTCCACCCTTGCCAAAGTTCACTTTATTTCTACTAATTTTTGGAAATGCTAATTAATTTATCTTGAGTTATCATCATCGTTTTATATTCCTTCTGCGTATAGTTTGTATCCGTCTAAAATTCTAGTTATTATTTTCTAAACTTTGACATGAAATTAATTTTAGCTTGTATTGTTTGATCAATATTTATATATCCATATCGTATTTTCCATTTTTACCAATTTTGATTCCGCTCGGTTTTGAATTTCGTTAAAAAATTTAAAACGTAACTCATAATTCAGTGCTAATTATTCTACCACCCATAAATAAATAAATAAATAAGAGCCGAATAAGTGAGAAGAACATAAATAATGGGCGAGGAAAAAAAAGACAATTTTCCTTATTATTGTATTATATTTCTTACTTTAATCAAAGGGCGGCCGATTGTTAATAGTTTTGAAAAAATATTAATTATTGGTGTCCTATGTAATAGAAATTTGTAACTTATAAAAAAAATTTCATCATTGTGTTAAGGCTTATTATTAGAGAATATATATAAGACTAATAATTATAAATCATACATATATATATATATATAAAGCAAATATAATTGATTTACTTTAATAATATCGTTTTCTATACGTCGTCGTCTTATAATTAAAGAAATTTTTTGAAAAATCACTACTTTTTTATATAATGATAATATTATTTTATATTACTGATCGAATTTATAATTTAGACTGTGCAATATTAAATCTATTATTTTTATTTATAAATATGTCCAACCCGAGTTAAATTATATCCCTCTATAAATTACATGTACATTAGATATATCCCATAAACTCTCAGATTAGATGAATCGGGCCAATTTATTTCTAATATATATATTAATCATATTTTTATAAAAATTTAGGTCAGATAAAATAATAATAATAATAATAATAATAATAATAAGACTGGCAGGTGGTCCCACGTTCCTCCTCCTCAGCCACTTCGTCTGCTTCTTGCTTTGAGGATTGTGGGGACGCGGTGGTCGTGGGACCACAACGCATGTTAGATTGTGTACGGTCTGCAACGGCGAATTTTCCTTTTCTTAATGTTATATTATAATGAACAATCCTATTAAAATTTATCGTATTATGGTATTAGAAATTATATATATATATATATATATATATATATATGATAATGATAGATATGGTAGTATTTGAGCGAACCCAAATTCAGTGTGCTGAAAGAATAAAGATCCAAATAACAATGATCCAACAGAAAGCCTTTAAAATCTGTAAAGTAAAGGATACGACGGTTAATTTAATAGATGTAACCGAAATTACTTATTATAGAAAAAATAATAATAGATAATTAACAAATAATTTCATGAGGTTGCTGTACTGATCCAATGAACAAGAGTCATACGGTCCAATCATTAATTAAATGTGGCAATTACATAAATAAGTAATACTCATCGTAATTGAATAGTCATAATGCCCATATCTTAATTTATGGATCCGCTAATCAAATTGCACCTTACTATAAATACAAGCTTCTCCCCACAAAAGAGGTGGACATTGGGTAGAGACAAAAGACATCCAAAAAGACAGATGTTAGACAGATTATAAAGTTAGATACTATCCCATCTAAGTGTATCATCTAAAAAGCTGCTATCTTAACCGAGCGCATTTCCAATAATACAACCTTCCAAATAAAAAACATTCAATCCCATTCACTTATATTTTCAGACTCATTTTTCTTATCCGAGTAAAAAGATTACCAATTTAAGTACTAAAAAATATATCGGAGAGTGAATTTTATATTACTTTTATTTTTTATTTATTTTATTATGACGTGTAGGATCCAAATTTTAAATAATAAAGACCAGACTCATTATTTATCAAACATTTAAATAAGGCAACTCCCTAATTACTTTAATAATTTGGGCATTAGAGAAGTATCAAATAATAATATTAGTTTTTATAATTATCTCTGCATCTAATTTAACCATTTTAAAATAAAAAAATTATAAAATTTTTTTAATTGATGATAATTTAATTTCAATCCCTATATTTTGATATTTTATTAATGGTAATTAAAATACTGGTCCAACTTTCATTGATTTTAGATCGATTAGGTTCATTATAAATTTTTATGGGGCAGTATAATATGTCTAATTAAATTATTCAATTTTATTAGATTTTATTTCTTTAAATTTAAATTTATCTAATATAATAAATTTAACATAATATTTTAAAAGATAAAGTACCAAGATAATATGTTTTTTAATCTTGATTTTAGAAAATCATATTTTATATAAAATTTATTTCTTAAAAGAAAATCATATTTTACATTGTATAAATATTTTTTTAATTTTTTTGAATTAGATTGATATAAATTTAATTTAACAATTAAATATTATAAAAATATTTAATTAGATTAAAAATATCATTCTAGCTGGCTATTACCACTGTTTAACTTTGCGTGACTCTCTGAGTTCTCTCTATCATAGGTTACAAGCTTAATACAGACTCAATTCAGATCAAAATTTTATAATTATTAGTTTAAATCAACTTAGATAAAATCTAATTATTTCTATTAAAATTTTTAATTATTTTTTTAATATTTTTAATATATTTATTTAAAAATTTTTATTCACATAAAAATAACAAGCAATAAAAATATCTTAAAAATTATAATATTTAAGATAAAATATTATCTAATTATATATTTTAATTAAGAATTTTTATACTAAAACTTAGTAATTGTATAAAAATATAATATATTAAAATAAAATTAAAAATTAGAATTTATTTTAAAAAAAGATATTTATTAAAAAATTTATACATTGAATTAGATTTTGACAAATTAGATACTATTATTCGTAATTATATTCTACTTAAAAAATTAATTAGATATAATTTTATAGTTGTGCACATTTATAATATTTTTTATATATTAATAAAATTTTATATAATTTTAAATTGATTAAATTAGATCGATAAAAAATTTTAATTTTAATTAAATTTATCTTTTTATTATTCAGAAAAGGTCATAAAATTTATATATATGGGGTCTGTATATTTTTTATAGATACTTTTAAATATAAATATAAATTACATCTTTTAAAAAATCACCTTTAAAATATATTCTTTATATAAGATTTTTATCGAATATCATGTAAAAAGTTTAAAATTATAAGGGTTTACTTTTAATAATTTTGACATTAAATGTAAGATCTGTTATAAAAAAAAATAAAAAATAAATATTTATTTTATATTTTAATAATTTATTTTAATTTTGATTTTTTTAAAATTAATCTATGCTTTTGAAATAATAAGGGCGTTCAATTAATGGCTGGACTTTAACAGGTCTCGATTTTAACGTCCTCCTCACTCCCCGCTGTCCAAAGCGTAATTCTTAACTCCTCTCTGTCTCTCTCTCTCTCTCCGTTTCAATTCATCGGAAGAATTTCTCACCGTCTCTCTATCTCTTTCTGCAGTCTCAAAAGTGGAAAGAAAAGCTAGAGAGAGAAAATCGAAAATCGCAGTGCAATTATTTACTTTCTTTTTGAGTATATCCCCACCCTTCCTCTCTTCCCCACGCTTTCTCTCTCCATCGCCAGCACCAAAAGACACTTCTCCCCATTAACTTCCTCCTCCCACCCCCTCTCTCAGAGCATACCGTAAACATTAGACGCGGAAGAACTTAGGTGCGCTGATCACGGTTTTTGATTTTGATTCTGATCACTGGATCTCTGGTTCTATTTTGATTTATTAGCTTGGATCTTGAATCGAATTGCATTTGTTCATATTAATTTGCGCTTTAATTATTCTTAATTTTCGTTAATTAGGATAATTGAGATTTGATCTGCCGTGAATAATGCAAATTTTGTAGTCATTTCGAACGGTTTGGTTTTTTTCCTTGGTCCTTTTGTTGTTATTTGCGTGTGAGGACAATGGATTTGATTTTAATTTCAAGATCTAGTGATCCGTGGAGCTCGCGTCAGCTGGTATCGGTGATTATGTTGAACGGTATTGTAATTCTTTTGATATGTATATCATTGAGCTGAGTAACCTGCAATTTGTTCTTTAAGTGCTTATATGAACGTTGTAGAGGTCAATTTGTGAACTCTATGTTGTGCTAATCGAGCTAGAAGAATATCATCTGGCTTGAAGAATTGTCGTCTGTCAAACGATCATTGCAGTCGGACGTGTTTGGATATTGATTAGTCATTGAGAAACATGGGAGTCCAGGAAATGCTAATCAAGGAATAGAAAGAGTGTGGCATGGTAAACTCTTCATCTTTGTCCAACGAGTGTCTGGTTCTCTACTTGGAAGAAAGTGGAGAACTATCACCTGTCAAAATAATCATTGCTGTTGAACATGTATTTGGATAGTGGTTAGTCGTGAGTGGGATAGCACTCGGGGAAATGCTGATCGAGCAACTGAAAGAGCATCTGCTTGGTAAACTACTTAGCTCGGCCCTTTATGCGGTCAAATGTCTGGGCATGTGTTCAATGATTGCTGTTAGTCAGGAACTAGTCATTCTGATATCTCTATACCCGATGGCAACTAGTCAGGAACTTGCAAATGCTAGCTTTCGTTTGGTCAGTGGTACGAGTACAATAATATACCACCATCCCAGAAGCTAATTGATAGGCTACTTAATAACTGTTCCTTATGCTTTCTTCTTTTATTATGCTTTCCTACGCCTGTGATGATAATGCCTTGATCACTGGCTTCTAGAGCAGAACTTGACCAAACCAAATTAAGCCTTCTTTCCACCAGTAGGATCAGCTGCATGCTTTCTTATCCTTCATTTAGCTATGGTGTGAGACATATTCTCAGCTAAGTCCAAGCACAAAATCATGATTGATCGTCTCCTTCGAAATATCCTTTGGTCTTCCTCTTCCTCTTCCATAATGAGCCTGTTTCAAGCACTTAGATCTCTTGTTAGGTGCATTAGGCAGTCTTTAATTTTCATGACCAAACCACCTCAAATGCATCTTTTGCATTTTTTTCATTTATGGGCGTCACCCCGGCTTTCTCCTGCATAATATAATTTCCGATCCTATATTTCTGGTATAACCATGGATCCATCTCAATATTTTCATCTGTGCTAATTCAAATTTTTTGCACATCTTTTCATGTTAGTCTAGCTGCCACTTTATAGTATTTTACATCAAGTTTGAGTTGTATTTTCTAATCACATGACCCCTGAAGTACTCATCCACTTCATTCAACTTGCTTTAATTTGATGAGAAATATGCTTATTGATCACCTCATCTTTCTTAATCATTGATCCAAGATATTTGAATAATTTCTTTTTGGTAAGCTTTCTGTTGTTATCACCACATTCCTACCATCTGCATCTATGTCCATATTAAACTTATATTTTATATATTTAGTATTTGTTATACTAATTCTTAATCTTTGGCTTCTAAAATCTCTCCCCGCACTTCCAACTTAGTTGTAATGCCCTCTCTTGGCTCATGTTTCAAAACTTTGTCATCGATGAAAAGTATGCACTAAAGTAGATCATCTTGAAAGTACTTGGCTAATCCATGTATAGCCAAGGAAAATGGAAACAAGCTTGAAGCTGACCCTTGATGTAAACCAATTGTACTTGCAAAAACCTCACTCTCTCTTGTGTATGCCCTTGCACAAGTCAGTGCTCTATTTTACATATCTTTTATAATTTGAATGTATGCAATTCAAAGATATAGTTGGAATTCCTTTTTCCTCCAAAATTCTCCATAATACTTCTTATGGGATTGTATTGTGGGCTTGTTCTAAATCAATAAATAGCATATGATTCTCCTTTTATCTTTCCTAAAATTGCTTAATTAAGTGCCTCAGCGGACAGATAGCTTCTATAGTAGTTGTCTTGAATGAGTCTAAATTGGTTATCTTAGACACTTGCATCTCACCTTATCCTCTTTTCAAATTTCCTGTAACTTCATTGTATGGCTCACTATTTGTTACTTTTGTAGTTAGTAACACTTCGTATGCCCTTTTGTTCATGTGTGGGTATCAATATGTTTTTTGTCCACTCATATGGTTTCTCATTGCTACTTAGGATTTTGTTAAACAATATTGTCAACAAGAACTTGGGATTTTGTTGAAGTTTTTAAACTCCTCTTGCACTAGGGATTTTGTCCCTAGTGTTAGCTGGTCCCAAGGGATGAAGGTGCAGAGCTATGTGTTAGGTAGTCGACAACCAACACAATAGTTTTGTTAGATCTTTGACACGGATGTGAGATCTAAGAGCCCTGCATTTTGTTATAAAGAGTGTCCTGGGGCATGAGGTTCTAATGTTGTGGTGTCTGGAGGTCGGATGTAATTTTTTCTCTACATCATAGAGAAGCTGTTTTTATTGATTGAAATCATGACCTTCATGTCATCATAAAGCAATCTTGTCATTTTCTGAGACTCACAATGGAGTCCTGAGTTCCATTAGAGAGAGAGAGAGAGAAGCAATCTTGTCATGTTAAATGTATGTTGTAATGTACTTAATTTTGTCAACACACCTTTTTCTTCTTGCAGTAGCTGCTTGTCTAGCATTGGGGCCATAGGAACGGGATTTTCAGAGGAGTTTTCATCCGTCGTCATTATTGTAATAAAGAAGTATTCCATCAATGTCCGGCTCTACAAAAGTTTTGGACCCAGCATTTCAGGGAGCAGGGCAGAGACTGTATCCTTTTCAAAAGCAGCGAGCTATTTATTTTTAATTTTTTCTGAATAAAAAAAAGCAGCAAACTATTATTGTCTCTCATCTGTTTTTAGTATAAGTTCAAAAAGGAGCTTAGTCAAAGTTTAAGAAAGCAAGGAGAGAAGGAAAAGGGAAGAAAAAAAGTGAGGAGAGAACAATTACTCAGAGTTTAGTTCTTGCATGATTTTTCACATATCTGTTTTTCCCACACAATTTTAAGGTCCAAAAAGATCATATAAAACATTGGATATGATTATTCTGGAAGACACTTAAATTGATTGACAAGCATGTTGCTTTCCCGTCAGTTACCTTACTACTGGTGCAATCTTAAACTTAACTCCTTGCAGAGGGAGTGAAATATGGCGAATTGAGGATTTCCAACCAGTTCCCTTGCCAAAATCAGACTATGGAAAATTCTATTCTGGAGATTCTTACATTATCTTACAGGTGTGTGTTTCCGTGGAAGATAATATTGATGAATTTTATTTCTGTTGATACTCATCTTCCTATTAAGCAATGTGCTTGTTTAGCTTAATATGTATACTCTGATTGGACATTACAATTCATGTATTAGGACTTGTATGGCTAATTGTAAATGGCAGCTTCTTGAGTTTCACCATATTTCATGTGTGTGGAGAAAGTGATTTGTACTGTAGAGGCTTCAAATTATGTTTGGAAATTCTATTTTACGATCCATTTTGGAATTTGAACTCCCAATTGTAGATGTCACCTTCTTGACTTTCACCATATTTCATGTTCGAGGTTAAAGTAATTTCTAATGTAGAGGTCTCTGATTATGTTTAGATGTCTTATTGTCCTCATACACAGTTCCATTTAAAGGCAAGGACAGGTGATGTGACAGTTTTTTCTTTTTTTTGTTTTGTGTGTGTGTGTTTACTGAATTCAATGTATGCTGCTGTTTCAGAGGCTCCATTGTGACATAATGGTCATAATTTTAAACCACCAAAATAACCTGTCTACATTGTGAAGGTGAGGCTGCATACAAGTGACCCTCAAAGAGTCTGCAAAAAGGAAGTATCATCACTGGGCCACCAGTCATTGCTGTTTGGGAAGAAATATACTGAGGAACACAATGTCCTCATTATTTGAAACCCTTGGAGTAGGAAACCCATTTATTTTAGGGGATATGTTGATGAGCTTTGGATACAATTTCTTGTGATCTTCATTAATCAATTTCCCTGTGTATCTGATCTGAATAGTACTCTTTGTATAAAGGATGATCAACGTGGTGAAAATGACTCCTAGTTTTCCAATCCATATTTGCTATGTTTGGACAAGGTTTTTACATCTCAACTTCCTTCTCCTTGAGATGCATTATTTAATTGATAACTAGAATGGCCTACATGCTGAGGCAGATGTTCTAGCCATACTGCTACTGGTATTAGATCTCCAATTATATTAGAGCTTACACCTCCACCTAAGTATAAATGGTTCACTGGTTCACAGACAATTTGCACAGGAGATAGCTATCAACCAGTTTACATCTCTTCTTTGAAGATCGTTCACTGTCAATTCTTTTCCGAGGTGGCATACCAATGGAAATGGACTCCTTGTAGAGCATTGTAGTTCCTGACTTAATATGGAATGGCTGCAAATCTTTCATCTTCTCATTTAATGTCCTTTTTATATTTTCTCTTTCTAGTGCCTTTGATCTCCATAAACTTTCCTTCCTATCTTAGCATTTATTGGTTTACCCTACATATGTTGGAATTATCCTGGCTTTCTTGTTTGTTCTTCCACTGCTACTTCTATCTGACTACAAATTTGTTAATATTTAATGGGGCTGACCTTTTACATAGTACATGAGGAAACAAATTTAGCATGTTAATGGGCTTGGATGAAGCATAGGCGAAGTATAAATTTTGATCTGTGAATGAAGCAATGAACAGACCATGCATGGAATATTACGCTTGGGCAAGGCTTAGATAGGACGACTTAACAATTATCGGACAAGGGTTTTAGTTTGGTTTGTGAGTGTGGGACGTTGGTAGTGCATGTATTTCATGCTCTAGTGTATCAATTCCCGGAATTTGCTTGTGTGGACTTTTTTGGTCTCTTATTTAACTGTTATTACCCATGGACAATATTGACATCATCATGTACCAAATTCCACCTATAAAAAAGTACCAAATTCCACCTATAAAAAGGTTATGTAACAAATTCTGACTAAAACTCATGGGATTTGGCCCCACGTGCATCCTGTTTGGTTGTTGACCTACTATGGGTGAATATCCCGCATATTTCACATAACTAGTTGTAGTGCATCCTTCTTTGGCTTTTTTTTTTCTGCCATTGTTTTGCCTCTTAATGGCATTGAGGTTATTTAAAAGAACATCGCTGGTATGAGGGGGGGATGACTTTTGAAGAAAGAGAATATAGATTTCCCAGACTTGAGAAATATATATATATATATCGTATGAGGGGGGGATGACTTTTAAAGAAAGAGAATATAGATTTCCCAGACTTCAGAAATATATATATATATATATATATATATGACAACTAACTGTGTGCTGGCCTATACATCACATATCATGCTATAATTACCCTATCTCTTTATGGCATGATTATTACATTATAACTGTAAATATATTATAATTGTTTGGTTGTCAGGTGATCTGTCTATTCAAGGCTATTTTTTTGGGTTTCAAAACTTAATGGGCCGAATTTGCTATCATAATTTATGCCAAGGTACCAGATGAAACTCTCTTAGTTATCTAGCAGATTTATAAATAAAGCAAGCAAGATCAACTTTTGATAAAGTTCTGACTTGAATTTGAGGCAACTCATTCCAATTTGATGAACCATTTTCATTCTCCCTCATTAGATGTGTGCTTTTAGGATTTACTTCATGAAGACCATCTTGCCATAGAGGTTGCTTTCCAGCTAGACAAAATGTCCTCTAATGCATTTATGGGACAGGCAAAGATAGAAACATGCGAACATGGCAATGCGTCAGTTGTAAAGAATATGGAATTATTGTTGCTCACTGTGGAAGGAAATCTTGCAACTATTGTAAGAAGCCTTGGCATATTATCAACGAGTGTCCTACATGTTCTCAGAATCGTTAAACTAATGCCTATCAAGCTTCTATGGGTTCTTCTTCTTCCACAAGTTCCGCTACTAAAGATGCCCACCTATTCCTAATCCAAAAATGCTTTAGCAGATGATTATTTCAATTTTTTCAACCTCAGGACTTCACAGTAGAGGGACACAACCATTTTTCTCTTGCCTTGTTCATTTTAGTGTAGCTAATCAGATTCCTGTTTCCTCTGACACTCTTAGCAATGTTAAGACATATCAGGATTGATCTTATATTCTAATTCCTAATGGCAATTAGTTGCTTATTCATTCTGTTGGCAATATAATTTCTTCGGTTACAAATATTTTTATATCTCTTGAGTTCTATACTAATCTCATTTCAATGGGGCAATTAGTTGGTAAAAACTGTGATATTTTATCATTCTTGAGAATAGAGGAGCTGTAGTGGTCCCCGGACTGCCTGGATCTCACAAATGAATCAAAAGTTGGATCTACATTAGATCTCACCTGAATCGCCCTCCGATTAAAAAATAACATCGATAAAGACATTTAGGTGCACTATTACATGGTGGAGATTGTAACTTTCCATGAATTTCCCATTTATTACTCGAGGAAGGGCGTTACAGCGTAAATTCAATCCTCATTTAGCATAGTTTCAAGGCCTTCTTTCATGAGCTAGCCTTGTTTCTTCTGATAGCTGTCTTAGGAGGATCATGGGTTGGGAGAGATACTCACAATGAAGCCAAAAGTTGGATGACTATTTTTTTTACATTTTTTTCATTCCTTGTTCTATCTCTTTGGCTTGTACTACTGCTATAATCAATTAAGACTGAAGTATGGCACAAATATTTGGGTTGTCCTAGTTCTGTTTTTGTATCTCACTTAGTAAACTTTGATTTGTTAGGTCATAAAGATCAAATTTTCACTCATCTTTCCTTTGATTGCTCCACATGTAAATTAGGCATGAGTAATTCACTTCCCTTTTCTTCTCATGATAGTCATGCTAAGCACTGTTTTGAGTTAATCCATACTAATGTATGAGGTATTGCTCCTGTTATATTTCATACAAATTGCAAATATTTTGTGACATTTATTGATCATTTTAGTAAGTACACCTGATTTTATCTTTTTATCCTGAATCTTGGGTATTTTTCGTCTTCTAAAGAATTTGCGGCCTATGTCGAGCCTCAATTTCTTTACTCATCACAATTAAGGTCTAATTCTTGTGGCAAATATATGTCTAATGAATTTTGTACTTCTCTTCAACAAAAAGGAATTTGCTCGCAGCACTCTTGTTCGTATGCACCTTAACAAAATGATATTTTTCTGAACAAGAAAATGTCACCCTTGATTGAATCTTTTGTTCCATCCAAATTCTAAGTTAAGGCCTAATCTACTACAATTTATATAATTAATCAATTGCCTTCATGTGCCATGAATTTTAAAACTTCCTATTATCGTCATTATCATCAGCATCTCAGCTATCTTGATTTTCATACATTTGGTTGTGTTTATCATGTTCATTTGCCATCCTATGAATGCCATAAACTTTCTGCTCAATTAGCTAAATACGCTTTTTTAGGATATAGAATTTCGTACAACGGTTATGTTTGCTACAATCCATGTACTCAAAAATTTTGTATTTTTGGTCATGTTGTCTTTAAAAATCAGTCTTTATTCCTTACTCATGTTGAGTCACTGTCTGATATACATGTCCTTCGTTAGTTTGATGGTTTGACTCCTACTCCTGGATGCTTCAAACTTGGAATTGTGTATGAAGAACATTGTCTAACTTTGCCACTGTTTGAGTTTAACCTGTCATCTGAGACAGTTCCCAATGTTCCACCCTTGAAAGATATGCACCCAGCACCACTCCACAATGCTTTACTAGAGTTTCTCATCCTCCCGGTTGATACGTTTTTTACCTCTTGCACTCCATGCTACTTTGAGATTTATTGTCATTTCCTCTTGGTTTTAGGTTGTTAAACTTGAATGTTGGCGTGAGTTGATAAAAGAAGAACATCGTGCGTTTCATACAAATCATACATGGGATTTTTTTAGTGTCCTACTTTTGCCCATTGGCTGTATATTTATTTATTTGATAAAGCTATGCTGTAATGGTACTCTAGATCAAGATCAAGTTCGATTAGTAGCCCTAGGTAATAGACAAAATTATGGGGTAGATTACGAAGAAACTTTTGTTCTGGTTATCAAAATGACTATTATGCACATGGTTATTTCCGCTGTCGCTTCACAAGGGTGGCCACTTTATCAAATAGATATTAAAAATGCCTTTTTTCCATGGAGATCTCAAAGAAGAGACTTACATAATCCTCTCACCTGACTTGACATCCTCCTCCTCTTTGGATATATGTAAATTAAAGCAATCTCTATAAGGATTGAAATAGGCTCCCCAGGTCATGGTTTGACAAAATCCGTTCTACCTTGATTCAATTTCCCTTTTAAGGACAACCGCTATGATTCACCTTTGTGTCTTTACAAGACATTTATTGGTATTCTTATTCTTAATTATGTTGATGACATTGTTATTATCAGAATGGATTCCACCTTGATCATCCATTTGCAGCAACATCCTCAGGCTTCGTTTTATATGATCTTGGTTCTCTTGTTTAGTTCTTAGATTTGGAAATTCATACCGATTGTGCAAGCATCTTCTTGAATCAACATAAGTACGCAGTACTTGATTGCTTTGCCTGGTCTTGAGGGTGTGCCTTTACTGAATACTCCTTTGGAAGTAAACGTGAAATATCGTCATTAGGAGGGTGAAATTCTTTTCGATCCTACCATTTTTGTCAGTTGGTCAACATTCTGAACTATTTGTCTATTTATTGGCCTGACATTTCTTTCAATTTACAAGTTATTCAGTTTTTACACTCCATTCCATCTACAACTAGCTGCAGACCCATGTACTGTAGCCGGGAGTTGATTTTTCCTGCCACCTCTCTTCATCTTGCAGCTTACGCTGATGTTGACTAGGCCTGATGTCCTGACACTCAACAGTTTATCACAAGTTATTGTATGTTTTTTGGTGACTCTTTGATATCTTAGAAGAATACGAAGCAAGTTTGAGTTTCTAAGTCTTCTACTGAATTCAAATACTGTATGATGGTCTGCGGCCTGTTAAAAATTTGTCTGGTTTTGGGGCTCCTCACTGAACTTGGCTTCTCTTAGTCTGATTCCTCTCCTTCATGCTGAGAACACCAATGCCATTCAAATTACTACTCATCCCAAGTACCATGAGTGCATGAAGCATATTGAGGTCAACCATCATTATATTAGGGAGGCCCTGGATACTTGTTTCATTTCTCTTTCTCCTATTTCCACAAACTTCTGGAAAACTAACATATTAAAGGGCCATGACATGCCAACAACATTAGTCTCTTATGAGCAAATGGGAGATGATAGCCAACTATGTGATTCTCTAAACAGCATATATCACGCCATAATTAGCTTCTCTTTATAGCATGATTCTTGTATTATAGCTGTAAATATATTGTAATCAATAGCCTAGTGACATATTCCTTGTTTAGTAAGATGTAATTAATGTAATAGATTATTCTCAGCCTTGTAATAAGGGTATATATTTTCTATATAATGAGAGGAGCCCTTACAAGTTTAGGCATTTGAATCCAATTGACAATATAAATGTGCATGACCACATCCTAGAGAGAAATAAATTAGTTATGTATTGTCTAGCTTTCCCTGGAAAGGATGGGTGATTTCTATCACATTATGTTGGGAGGAAACGTTTTATGTGCATAGCTGACCTATGTAGTTGGAGTTATAGCTTTGTTGCTGTTGTTCTAATTTGGCTTATGTATTGCAGACAAGTCCTGGCAAAGGAGGTGCTTATTTATACGATATACATTATTGGCTTGGAAAAGATACCAGCCAGGCATGTTCTTGCTTTTTCATCTGTTTCCTAGTTGCATATTTTGTACTCGAGATTGATTGTTACTGAATTTGTAAATTCATTATAGGATGAGGCAGGGACTGCTGCTATCAAGACTGTTGAACTAGATGCTTCTCTTGGAGGGCGGGCTGTGCAGCATAGGGAACTCCAAGGCCATGAATCTGATAAATTTTTGTCCTATTTTAAACCATGCATTATACCTTTGGAGGGTGGAGTTGCATCTGGTTTTAAGAAACCAGAAGAAGAGGAGTTTGAAACAAGGCTGTATGTCTGCAAGGGAAAACGAGCTGTGAAACTGAAGCAGGTATCAGTTCAGTCCAGCTGCTCCAGCATGTTGTTGAATTTGTCAAGTCCTCATGAAATAACAGTCACTTTAAATAGCTGTAAATATGGCGGCTTCTGATAATTTGGTTTTGCAGGTCCCTTTTGCTCGTTCCTCTTTGAATCATGATGATGTTTTTATCCTTGACACAAAAGACAAGATCTATCAATTCAATGGTGCAAACTCCAACATCCAAGAAAGGGCCAAGGCATTGGAAGTAATTCAGTTCCTTAAGGACAAATATCATGAAGGAAAGTGTGATGTTGCCATTGTTGGTAATGAAACATGAATATTGTACAGTTTATTATTCTGCCAATGCAAGCAGCTCTCAGTTTATTCCTTTGTAAACGGTGTGCATTGGTGTTGTTCTGCATGTAGATGATGGAAAACTACAAGCCGAATCTGACTCTGGTGAGTTTTGGGTCCTCTTCGGCGGTTTTGCACCAATTGCTAGAAAGATCACCACTGATGATGACATTGTTCCAGAGGCAGCTCCCGCTAAACTTTATAGGTATTCCACTCATGCCATTTTATTGCTCCAGAAACTTGAAGGTGATTTATGATACATGGTCACAAAGTTTGTTTGTTTCTGTTATTGGGACATCAAATGCTAAGATGTTTTCATCCTTCATTTTCTTGTAAAACTGATACTGTGCTTAGTGATTATTAGTAATGTGATAAAGCAAGGAACTTCAGAGATCTTATAAAGATATTTAGTATTATATGCTCTCTTAATGTGGTACAGTTTATGGAATCACATGGTCTACTCATGGAGGGATTAGAATAAGTGATTTTAAGCCTTTGACCACAAAATTAGTGCATCTTGCTTGATGAAAGTGGACTATAGAGACCATTGGAATTGTGTTGGGATGGTTGACTATACTTGAAGATTCTATCCGATGGGACTTGGCATGTTTTGCTGCAGTTTGGAAAGAAGTAGGAAATTTTCTGCTGAAAATTGGTGACTTGAAGCTGTTTGAATGTCTTGTTATTTTGGACTTTCTACTCCTGTTCTTACAACCACTACTTAGATCCAAGTATCCTTTTTCTTGAGTAATAGATGTTTCATGATTGAATGATTTTTATGTCAGCGGGACTTGCATTTGAACTTAATATTAATTGATTATGTGGCAATGCAGGCATTAGGTTTAGGTTGTGTTTCGTACTAGGGCAAAAATGGGGAGAAGCAGTAAGGGCAATGGTCAAGGGTTGCACATTTTCCCTTTCCTCTGATTGGTTACATTGGCACTGGAGAGAAATCTATTGCCATTGGGACCCTTGGCTAGTGGGTTCCAGCGGTCATTGGTGTTCCAACATGATCTTGCTCGGGTAGGACTGGCAGCCAATTGTAGGACGATAGCGAATGGTTGCACTAATGGGTGATACTGTGTGGGTGGTTGGTGGATAGAGTTGTGTGCCTCGCGCCTGACTTCTGTTACCTGATTAAAAAATTTATGTGCCCTACTCCTCTGTGTACAATCTCCTTTTTTCCCCTTGCTCTGGTACCCTCCCCCCTGTTTGGTACAACCATGGTGAGGGCGGGGAGAGCATACTGGTAGTAACACCCTCACCCCTCAAAAGGCAATACCAAACATGCCCTTGAGTGTGACATTGCTTTAATACCATGTCTCGAAGTTCATATTTTGTTCTATACGCTACAGTAATGTGTATTGACACAGATGTATTTCCTGACCTGTTATGTTGGTTTCTGTAGCATTATTGATGGTCAAGTGGAGAGTACAGATGGCGAACTTTCCAAAGGAATATTGGACAACAACAGATGCTACTTACTAGACTGTGGTGATGAGATATTTGTTTGGGTTGGCCGTGTAACACAAGTAGAGGAGAGAAAAGCTGCTTGCCAAGCTGCTGAGGTATATGTTTCCCAATTTTCTCTACCTCATCTTAGTATGACAGAGGATAATTCTTCAAGAAATCTGTGCCTAGGATTTCATCACTAGTCAAAATAGGCCAAAAGCTACTCGCATAACCCGGGTTATTCAAGGGTATGAGACACATTCATTCAAGTCCCACTTTGACTCCTGGCCAGCAGGATCAACAACTACTGGTGCTGAAGAAGGAAGGGGAAAAGTGGCAGGTATAACTCTGTCCCTCTGCTCTTGCAATGAGATCTTTAACTGTAACATGATTGAATGTGAGATTGTTTTCCTTCCCTAGCCTTTTTGAAGCAGCAAGGTGTTGGTGTCAAGGGCATGACAAAAAGTGCTCCTGTAAATGAGGAAGTCCCACCTTTGCTCGAAGGTGGTGGTAAAATTGAGGTTTAGCCTACACTGGCTCCTGTGATTTTGGGCATTTTTTTTCAAATCTCTTTTGATGGCACTGATATCTTTTACTTCTTAAGTAACTATGATTGGTTAGTGTTTCAGTTATGGCGTATCGATGGCAGTGCCAAAACTGCACTGGCCAAAGAAGACACTGGTAAATTTTACAGTGGAGATTGCTACATTGTCTTATATACCTACCACTCTGTTGATAAGAAAGAAGACTACTACTTGTGCTGGTGGATTGGGAAAGATAGTATTGAGGTAAGATAATGTTTAGGCCGTCATAGCAGTGATAAGGGGTGGATATAATAGTACCCATTCGCCCCCCTAAATATTAGATTTCAGTTGTGAACTACTATCGTAAGACTTGGACCTCTGCAGGCATTCATTTTTTCCTGATAGAGAATAAACTAACTAGGCAGATAAAAGGTAAATTAAAGTCTTTTTTTTTTTTTTTTTTAGAGAAGGAAGTAATTTGAGCCTTATGAGCAAAAAGAAGACATTTTATGAAACTAACTAGGTGGATAAAAGATGCATCAAAGCAAAACACAATAAGGAGGCAATAAAGTGAGCAATAGGAGGGAAGTAGAAACATATTATTTCTTGTACTACCTGCTTCCAGGTCCGATTTAACCTTGCCAAATTTATCCTTATCTTGAAAGCTGAAAAATGAAAATTCAAGAAACAAAACAATGTTATTCTAGCTTAGTTGTAATGCTGTAGTTACTTTTTAACTAGTGCCTGCTTTTAATGTACTAGCAAATATATGTTTTCTCCCCCCTTCAGAGAAATGGATTTTCTAAACAAATTAAAAGCAGCAAAAAAAGAACACGCCAACCAGTACTTAGACCTGAAACTTCTAGAAACAGAAGATGTGCCCCCCACTTTCTTGCTCACAGTTACCTCGCTCCTTTTTTTCACTATTGTGAGTGGCTCCTCCATCAAATTGCAAGACTTTCTATCAACTGTCTGGTTGCTCAAAATTTTTTTCCGTTCTTTCTAACCAATGCATGAATGTAAGAACATATTCCAAATTATCACATGATGTGGAGCCTGTGTCTCCAGCTTTGGTTATTACACTTTTGAATGTGCTAATGTTGAACCTGTTGTTGCTAAATTTGGCATGAATGCCATTTACTTTAGAATGTTTTCCTTTATTTTGTTACTTATCCAAATGGAATACCATATTCTATCTTTGGTTTGGTTAAGCTCTGGTCAACTCCCTCCTCCGCTGTCCTTTTGTTTCTCCCTTTGCTTTCTTTAAGTATGATAATTTTTGAATATCGACTTCAGTGTCTGCAGTAACTGTTCTTGAATACTTCAAGGAATATGATCCCTTCCTGTTTCTGTTTTAGGGGGACATATTTAAAACATTGGCATATTCCTTTATATTGGAAAATTTATGTTCTTATTTTCGGTCTTCCCTCTGCTATGTGTCCATCCAGTGGAGCCCTTACTAATTGTGTTTATAGGATCCTAATTCACATCTTGCGCTTGCATCTTTTCTGGGCCCATTTGGCATTTTTAATTGTTATGCTCCAATTCCTTTTAATCACATTTAATATATGTGTAAATCATACTCACATGTAAATTTTACAAATCAAGAAGCCATGGTGTCATTATCTTGATTTTTCTCTGCTTTAAAAAATCAGAACGTTTTAACTTGTGGGCCTGGCAGTATGCTTTAATGCGTTTGTAAGATTTTTTTTTTTTTTAATGATTGATGAACGTGTTAACTTCTTTTTGTTGATGAATGCTGAGACATATTTGCCTTTGGTGTCTTAATTGATTTCTTTTCTTCATCAGGAGGACCAGAAGACGGCTGCTCGGCTGGCTAATACAATATGCAACTCACTTAAAGGAAGACCTGTTCAGGTATCATAATGTTCCCTTTCACATTAAGGTACAAAATTGCAATTTATGCCCCTCTAAATAGCTATTTTCTGCAGGGTCGCATATTCCAAGGAAAAGAGCCGCCTCAATTTGTTGCAATCTTTCAGCCTATGGTGGTGCTTAAGGTATTTTGTCTTGGCTTCTGTGAAGACAAATCCTCTGTAATTTGACTGTGTTATGCTTGCTGCTTTGGGTGACCAGTTGAATCTGTTATTCTCTTTAATATTGGCATTTGTTAATAGGGAGGTTTAAGCTCTGGTTACAAAAAGTTTCTAAAAGATGGAGGGTTGGATGATGAAACTTATTCTGCTGATGGTATTGCCCTAATCCAGATATCGGGAACTTCTTTGCATAACAATAAAGCTATGCAAGTTGATGCGGTAAGAAACTTTTGCTTTTTTGTTTTTCTTTCTGGGGATGGGTCGCAGAGGCTTGATTAGCAGCACATTCCCTTCAAAAGTAGCATGTGCCCTAACCAGAAGATCAAGCATTTTCTTCTTTGATTAACAAATGGAGAGATCGTTAGATTTTTTTTTATTTTAATTGATGTCTGCTAAAATTGTTTTAGGGACTCAATTTATGGAATGACACTTGATCCAAAATAGTATACAGTGGTCAATTTTGTATCAAAATTCAATTGATTTATTAAAATGAGGATTCTAATATGTCAGTAATGTTTGAGTGACTTCTTTGATTAAAAGATGGAAGCTATTCATTGCAGCATGTCTGCAAGCATGAATATGATTCAATTTCAAAGCAATCCTTATAGTCATTAGATTCCTGATGAAAAATGTTTAGAGTACACCTTGGTTATTAATCTGTGATTAATAACTGAGAACATTTAGATTCATAAACTTTACTTCTTTTCAGGTGGCAACATCTTTGAACTCTTATGATTGCTTTATTCTGCAATCTGGTTCTTCATCTTTCATTTGGCATGGAAATCAAAGTACGTTTGAGCAGCAGCAGGCAGCTTCCAAAATTGCTGAATTTCTGAAGGTATGCCTCCTAAATTATACTCTTTTGGTCTTTTAAGCATTCTCATTTATTGAGATTTCTATGTTCACATCCATGAGTCTGTCGGTATTTATTGTGTATTATTGCATGCAGCTAATGTAAATCTTTTAAACAAATACAATCACCTGCACTGTGGAAGCCTTTTTAGACTACATATGAAGGCCCAGCCTCACTACTGTGGAAATATTCTTAAGCAGCTGGCATTTGGCTGTATATATAGAAATTTGGAAGATTTAGTTAGTTACACTTCATGTATGAAACATTGCCTAATGCCTACTCATCCCTTGTCCTTTCAAATCAATTAATTACTAAATCATCCTCACTGTTATGTTTTCTTTTCTTTTTTGATTGTGAAAATATATCATTGGAAAAGGCGAGTACATATTTGCCTACAAAATGTTGATTTCGCAAGCATTGCATCATATTTGGGCTGGAGTAATACTTGGGATTGTCATAGGGTGTTAAATGAGTTACCTGAAAAGATTGTAATGAAAAAATATGACATCTATTAGTTGTGAAGAGTATATTCATATTCCAAGTCTGAAAAGCCTTAAAATCAAGTCTGGCCAGTACCAGGGACCTGCTGATCAAATTGATTCCTGCAGTAAAGGGACAACAGAACAAGCTGGTGATTTCCACTTGTCTGTTTCTCATAATATATTGATAAACTTTGAGTTTCTTAATCACCTGAATGAATTTGTGGCTGATTTATTTATATTTTCTTAAAACTTTAGCCAGGAAGTGCTGTGAAGCACGCTAAAGAAGGAACTGAAAGCTCCACCTTCTGGTTTGCACTTGGAGGAAAACAGAGTTACACTAGCAAAAAAGTGACTCAGGAAACTGTCAGAGATCCCCATTTGTTTTCTTTCTCATTCAAGAAAGGTGACATTTTACTTTAGGGGCTTTTAGTTTCTGAATATGAAGTTATTGAACATTGCTAATTCCGTTCTCATGGTTTTTCTCATGATTGTTACCATCTTCTACACGAAAATCCAGGGAAGTTTCAGGTACGTTTCAACTTAATATTTTTGGTGTGAGTTCCATATTCATGACATTGATGAACTGCTTCTATTTACATTCTATTTTTTACCTGATAGGTTGAGGAAATCTACAATTTCACTCAAGATGATCTGTTGACTGAGGACATGCTGGTATTTGATACCCATGCTGAAATTTTTGTTTGGGTTGGTCAGTCCGTAGAGCCCAAAGAAAAGCATAGGGCTTTTGAAATTGGTGAGGTAAGATGACCAGATGTGGTTATTTGTTCATTATTTAGAACTATATTGTTAACAAATCTGTTCACTGCAGAACTATGTTGAGATGGCTGCTTCACTGGAGGGCCTGTCCCCACGGGTCCCATTGTACAGGATCACAGAAGGAAATGAACCTTGCTTCTTCACCACATTCTTTTCCTGGGATCCAGCTAAAGCAACTGTATGTGCATCAAAACTTTCCTATTACACAAGCGTCTTTTACTTATGGGGTTAAAATGGCTGAATTAAAATCAATGTAAGCTGCATAAATGGTGGATGTGAAATGTAGAATGATTAAAATAAGTTGCAGAACCCAAATGTATTTTGTGAATAAGGATTAATCAATGTAAATATGGTAGTTCTCTACCTATCCATGTAATCAACGTTTGGGATACACTTTCTGCAATGAGACGCCATAGTTTGCAAAAGAGGACAGAACTACACCAAGCTTAAGTAGACATCAATTTGGTCTTGGTGGCATTCACAGAAAGTAGTAGACGCAGAGCTGACAAACTAAGCACACAAGAGAAGCATAGCAACACAAAATTCAATAACTATTTGCTAATATGTTCATACATGATTGGAGTTTGTTCGTTACTATAAGCTAATAGTTCTGTAATGTTAGTCAGGTAGACCCCCAAAGTTAATGATAGCTATCTTATTCGGCGAACAAACCAAACGCCAGGACATTCTGCTGTATTCTCCGTATGTTGATATACAGCTCTCAGAATTTTTACATAGTAAGATGATAGTTCTGTTTAGGTTTTTCCCTTGCCTGCTTTCCTGTTTCTTCAATCTCCACATTTGTTGTCAGTGATGAGCTGCAGCGACTTGTATCTTTATTTGGTTCAACCCTCAGTTTCACTCAACATGTCTCAACCAACCCAAATCTATTTTGCAATTACTTGACCCTAGGATCTTGTAAAAACTTGGAGTAGCTTGTGATGAGGTGTGAATAAATCCCAAAGTGGCCCAGCTTGGTTATGGACCTGGAAGAGGGTCCCATCACATATCATGGGCCATTTTGATTAGACCCAGTGCTTAATGTAGCCAAGATACAGCCTGGAACGTAAATGAACTTGGATGGAGTTCGCAGCTAATCAGCTTGACCGTAGGACAACTGTTCGACCTGATTCCTATACATGCTTGAATACCATATCAGATCGTTGATGGTACAAGCGTTTCATCTCAGCCTTGAACACCACTGGCACCGACAGACTGCCATTACGTTAGAGTAGACTCGTGCAAGATATTCATCCTTCCTTGTGATGTGGAAGCGTTAGTCTTTCCTACACTTATGAATACAACATCCTTGGTTGTCAAAAGGTAAGGCCAACCTTATGCCACAGATAAGCTAATAAAGGGTCCAAACAGCTGAAACGGTTAAAAAGCATATTAAACACAACAGTATTGCTGTATGTGGGAATCGATTTAGCCTTTCTCAAATAATTTCAGGGAATTCAAACATTTTCCCTCGAAGTCCAAACTGATAAAATGTTGCAGATATGAAATACTACACACAATCTCAGACAATCGGATACCCACTCCTAGTCCAACAATTGAACCGTATAGATTATCCTACCAACGGTTTGGCCACGCCTCAGGATGATCAAGTTGCAGAATTTAACCAAGATGAACAAATTTGCAACCCTCCTAACAAATCTCAACAAGAGGCTAGATGTATAGCCCCTCCGTCAAGCACCAGACTCTTCTCAAATTTCAAAGTCAAATGTCCCAAATATGAGAGGCTAGACAACAGGAAATCTCTTGATGCCCTTTTTAAGGCAATGGATAGACGAGTTCAATCTGGTGACTCCTAAATACTGTCAAATATCTGGATGTCTTGGAAGGCTAGGTTGAACTCATGGTTGACCCAGAGGATGATGCCTTTATAGGCCTTGAAAACAATAGGTGGTGTTCCCTAATTTTGGAACTGTGCTCCATGGATCTCAGGAAATTCTCTCTCTGATGTTGAGTGTTCATGAAATCTTATTTATGAATGAAGGGTGCATTTTATAGAGTCTTGTTTAGTGAGTTGACAGTCTATAGCCTTGTCGAGGATTTTATGGGCCATCTATTGAGGATGCTCTAGGTCCTCCGTTGATGATTCCTCTGATCACTTGTCAACACCATTTCAGCCACTTTTTGAGGATTGGCCCTTTTTAGAGGACTTTCCATGACCCTATCAAGGATGCTCCTAGTTGGCGTGCTTTCAGGCCACCTTGTTGAGGATTCTTCAAGCCATTTGCTTAGGACACTCTTTGTAGAGGATTTTCAAGTTCACCTGCCAAGGACACTTCAAGTCCTTTGTTGAAGATACTCAATAGCCCTGTCAAGGATGCTCCAAGTCACCTATCGAAGTCAAACCCTGGGAACGCTTGTTGAGATCGAACTACGACTACTCGATCTATTAGCTCAGGTAAACAAACTTTTAGCTTGGATTAGTGATCTTCTGGTCTGGATGGATTAGGGAGCAAGGAATCGAGTTGAGTTCTCCCTACTTGTCTATATAGACACACGCACACACACACACTATATATATGTACTTGTATACATACATATGTACATTCGCATATATATGTGTATACACGTACATATATGTGTATACATATACTGACTGATCAATAACTGAACTTCAGTAAAATTCCTCTACTAGAATATTAGTTGTGATGAGGTGAAGAGTTACCTCTTCATCTGTGGATGAGAATCACAATCCATTTATTAGGGGTTGGATGATGGAGGCATGGATGATATTGTATTGAGTTCTCCCTAGTCTATCTACTTATCTCTTATTGGCCACCTGCTAGAAAGTCCCTTATATTTCTTGATCCAAACCGATTGATTAGTGACTGGACGTCAACAAAAGCCCATCTGCTGGAAATATTTGCCAAGCCATTGTGAACTTCCACTGCTCAAATACAATCCATCAGATCAGATTGCTTGGGGGCATGATCCTAGGTCTGATTTCCCCAGTGGAAAATCTCAAAGACTTTGTTTCATAGTTATTTTAGAGTCAAGGAGTTGGCCCTTTCTTGGTTTTATAAATATAGTTTGCGAAACAAAAGAAAAATTATGAAATTCAACCACAACAAGAATAAAGGTGCAATTTTATCGCTGGAAATATAAATGTTATAGGTCCATAGAAGAAATTACAATAAATTATTCAAAATGATCATTGCTTAGGCATACCATGGACAGGCTCTGCAACCTTGCTTGAACTCAATCATTAGGCTATCTCAGAGTGTCAGAGAAAAGATCCACCCACTCGAACAGCACAGGCCATATCTGACTGATGGTCCTCACAGAATAATGCATGACTCTGAGTTTTTGTGCTGGACAGGCCTTTGCCACCCACACTAACTCTTTGACAGCGACTCGAAGTGTTAATGGCTGGAGGTTGAGGAACCCTTCAGAAGGAAGAATCACCAAAAAATATATTTTTGTGAGCACATGCCATTTAGATAGAAAAAGGAGATGAAAACCATCATGATCTTCACTGATGCACCAAGGTGATCCTATTGTAGCCTAAGATTCGCTGGACTTATGTGCAGAGCAAGAACCAGACCCCTGCTGTTTTATAGTCATCAATTAAAGGAAATATTTTCTCCATTTTTGTTATAGCTATTGCAGCCGCTGAAGAAGCTATTGGACCAGCTATTGTTTCATCAATTTATCATAATAGAAAATAATCGAGTGGCATTGCTTTTTCAGCTTGAACCAAGTAATCTATCATAATAGAAAATAATCGAGTGGCATTGCTTTTTCAGCTCGAACCAAGGAATCTATTAGATATGATGCAAATTAGATCTTTTTCTATCATTGATTATGAGACTTTCATATTGCACAACTCCTAAGTGATGAAAGAAAGAGGAACTCATCTTTTTCCTTTTTCCTTTTTGATTAACTTCCTCGCATATGCATAAGATTGAATATGTTCTATTTCTAAAAATTGACTCACAGAAATTGTGCAGAGCAGAGCGTAAAACGGAAAACAAAAGTACATTTCAGTAAATCCATTTAGTATTTATCTAATCTCAGATAAACAAACCCATTTATCCTTGTGGATGCATAGAAGTCCACTCATGGGCATGTTTCCCCAGTTCCACTAGCTTAAAGTATGTATCCCTCCAACCCACGACCTCAGACGGGTCCCACTGCTGATGAAGTCCAAGGAAAAGAAAGTGGCGGAAGATGAGGATGTAATGTTAAGGATGTGCAGAAAAATAAAGTGAAGATGAGAAAGTCTCAGATTGAGGAGAAAAGGGCGACCATTGTGCAGTGAAGAAGGTCAAACAGAGGGACTTACCTGGCTTTAGGAGTCTCCAGAAGGTGGATTGGTGGCATAAGAATAGCCATCCAGATGAGAAGCATCCTAGCCGTCCAAAGAAGCACTCACCAGGCACGTGACACTAAAGCAATAACTGGCATGTGGGTCATTGCAAAATCAAGCTGGACGGAGAGCACATTCTTCAGCATTTTTCCTTAATTTGTTTTCCTTTATTTGTTTTTGCTGCAACAAAGAATCTCTTTTAGATTGGTAGAAAATGTTTCTAGAACTCTATAAATTGATTATGATATAGTTACAATGGGTATGAAATGAAAAACTTCTCTGATTAGCTTTGGTTTGGAGACCTAGCTCCCTTCTTGAATTGGGTGCTTCTTCATGTTTTTCCTAGTTTCTTAGTTTCTACCATTGTTGCACAAATTGGGAGCTCTCAGCTTTCCAAATTTCCACAGAAAATCCCATAAATAGAAAGCAGTTGTTACAATTGATATCAGAGACATCGATGGCTGAGGGCTCATGCTTGAGCCAATTGATCAAGGCTGTAACAGCCATAAATATAAGGCTTGACAGTATTGGGTAGAGCCATAACCAACGAACAGACCAATTAGAACAAAGCAACAATCAACAGATGGATTGAATTGAGCAGAATGTAGCCAGACTTACTAAGCAGATGAGGCAGCTATTCCACTTTTATCAGACCATCCTTGTTGCTCAACCCCCAGCTCATTTCCTAGCTTTACCTGCACCATTGATCCAAGGGGAGTAAAAGGAACTTTAATGATGTTGTCTTACCCTTCCTTGGATTGGATGGAGGAGTTGAAGAATGCTTATGTGACTTAACTCAGAAATCCAGACTTATTTCCAACAGTTGCAGTCAAGAAATCCTTGAATCAGTGTGCTTTTTAAAAAAAGAAAAATTGTCCTAGGGAAGAATCAGGAAATCAGGGAACAAATCCTTGAATGGGTTCGTAGTAGCCTTATCGGAAACCACTTGGGATATCAAAAAACCCTAAGTCGTGCCAAGGCTGACTTCCATTGGAAGGGTATAAGGAATGACATTAAAATTTTCATACGGGAATGCCAAATTTGTCAACAAACCAAATTCGAACCACAAAAACCACTCGGCCTCCTCCAACCCTTGCCCATTCTCGAACACCCATGGACTGACCTATTTATAAACTCCATTGGAGGTCTTCCCACTTCCCAAAGTTACAACATCATCCTAGTCTTGGAAGACAGATTGACAACATACGCTTACTTCCCAAAATTACAACATCATCCTAGTCTTGGAAGACAGATTGACAACATACGCTTACTTCATAGCTTTAACCCATCTTGACATTGCCACAAAACTTTGTCCAATTGTTCCGAGCCTATATTGTGAAGTTGCATGGAATCTCACACACCATAGTTAGTGACCGAGACTCAATTTTCACTAGTTCTTTTTGGAGGAGCTTTTTTAAGCTACAAGGCACTAAGGTACAGTTCAACATGACTTATTATGCTCAAACCGACAGCCTAACCTAGATGGTAGACAAGAGTTTAGGGAAATATCTAAGGTGTTTTGTGGGTGATAAACTAATACCCACTCTTCGACTAGGGTCACCCCTTTCAAAGCAGTTTATGGTATGCTGCCCTTGAAATTAGCTAGCTTTGTCAAGGGCACCACAGCTAATGCTGTTATAGAGGAAGAATTGAGGTCCAGGTATCAGCTTTTAGCCCTTTTGAAGGAAAATTTAGATAAGGCACAGTTAAGGATGAAAACGAATTATAACAAGCACAGAAAAGAAAGGAAGTTTCAGGTTGGAGATCTTGTTTATCTTCTCTTGCAACCATACTGCCAAAAGTCAATCTTTTAGAAAGAACATCATGTTAGCTCCTTGATTTTTCATCCTATGAAAGAGTAGAATTGGTGACTTACCAATTAGAACTTCCACTCTCTGCACAGATCCTTTCAGTTTTCCACGTGTCGGCTCTGAAGAAGCAGATTGGGTTCAGATCTGAGGTGATTCCAACTATTTTCCTATAGACACCAAAGGCAAAATACTCCCAGAACCAGATAAATTAGTAGGAAGGCGAATTTGAAATTTTGGTAGAAGGAAAGTTGTTGAAGTGCTTGTGAAGTGGGTCGAGATTCCAAAAGAGAACAATACTTGGGAACTCAAGGGGGGTGCCTTGTAATGGTGCAGAAAAATAAAGTGAAAAAGAAGATGAAGAAGTCATAGACAGAGGAGAAGAAGGGAGACCATCATGCAATGGAGAAGGACAAATAGAGGGACTTACCTGGCTTTAGAGGTCTCCAGAAAGTGGATTAGTGGCAGAAGAATAACCATCCAGATGAGAAGCATCATAGCCATCCAAAGAAGCATTAACCAGGCACATGACATTGAAGCAATTAGCTAGCACGTGGGTTGCAAAATCAAGCTGGACAGCGAGCATCTTCTTCATCATTTTTCCTTATTTGTTTTCAGTAATTTGTTTTTCTTGCAACAAAGAATCTTTCTGTTAGATTGGTAGAAAATATTTCTAGAACTCTATAAATAGACTATGCTGTAACAAGAATGAGTATGAAATGAAAAACTTCTTTGATTAGCTTTGGCTTGGAGGAGACCTTGCTCCCTTTTCGAATTGGGTGCTTCTTCCTGTTTTTCCTATCTTCCTTTCTTCCACCATTGTTGCACAAACTGGGAGCTCTCGGCTTTTCAGATTTCCACAAAAAATCCCATGATAGTAAGTGATTGTTACAGGATGTGCGTGATGCTGCAGGAATAGTAGACTTCTTCAGGGATTTTGCAGCAAAGGAGTATAAGATTTTAATATCCCAAACCTACTCTTTGTGAAGTCTATTCATAACCAATGACTATGAACCAATGTGTTATGTACTAAACATAGCATGATAGTAAAGTAGTAGCTTATCAACAATTGTAAAGGGATAGACAAGGCCATTATAGTAAAAGCTAGTTAAGAGAGTGTAAGAAAGTGCTTTGGCCTATAAATAGCATTAAAGGTGTAATGTGGAAAGCATATATGGAATGATGAATGAAGTGTATAAGTTCCTCATTATCCTTATAAGGTAATTCTCCCAAGTCCCTACTTTCTCTTCTCCTTTATTTCTCTCGCTGCCTATGTCCCTTTTCTTCCTCCTCTTCCTCTAATCCTTTTTAATTCTTCTTGATTTCATCTAATTCTAGTTACATTTTAGTCAATCCGAATTATTATGTATAAATTGATATAAGAGACTCATTTTTGTTTTCTTTAAATTCAGAAAATTTTTTCTTGTTTCCTTAAATATCCATTAAATTTTTTTTCCTTAGTATTCATGAACATTCTTGAATCTGTTTTTGAATATTAGTTATCTTAGTACTGTTCTCCAGAAGCATCAGTTAGCATCACATTCAAGGTCCTTGCATTCTGGGGGTGTGGCATTTACTGCAGCACTATAGCCAAGCAACGAGTTTCTTGATATTCTTGAAGATCCACATTCCAGGTTCATGTGACAAGTTCTTGTGTTCTCAATGATTTGTACATTCTTGGTGATCTTGGTTTCTTGGATCATTCACTTCCTCTCGGAACAAGTAGAACTCCTTATGTTTTTTGCATGTTCCTGATCTAACAACAAAATAGCCTTCTGTTTTCTTGAGTTCCGGGTTGCATTCAGTTGCCTTAATCATTCTTAGTGGTGTTCTAAATTGAAGTGGCTGCCATCGTGATGTTATTTATGTTCTTGAAGATTTAGATTCCGGGTTTCTGCAAGAAGTTTTGGCTATCATGAAGTAACAACCACATGAGAATTCTTGTTCTTGCAATAACATTCTGTTCAAACATCATATGAATTATGTTCTATATTCTTCTTGGACTTCTGTTTTGCATATTGGATTCTCTTGAGTCCTCGGGTTCTTAATTTCTGCATTAAATTCTTCATTTCTAAAATTGTGAAGCATCAACTCGGGTTTTGGAAAACAGTACCACTAGTATTGCATAGAATTCTTGATTTCGAATATGATAATCCTCATCTGCATCACCAGCTACTGCTGTTATATTGATCTCTTAAATTGAGTTCACCTTCAACAACAACGAAGTGGAATTGCTTCCATCAGCATACAGGTGTGTTCTGATTGTACATCAATTTCATTGTATTGTTTCCTGCTACATGTTACTTCTGGTATCATTCTGATTACAAGTGGCGACTGGCTGGTATGCTTTTGTTTTGATCTGTAATTATTGTTCTGGCATCAACGAGTTTATGTGCAAGTCTTCATGCTTCTCAAAATCCTTCTTGAAGCTACATCAGTATCTGTATCTATTGAATCTAGTTTTATTTCAAATATGAAGTGATAATCCAGGTTTCAAATTCAAGCGTCTGAAGCTGAGAGCAATGCTACAGACCTCAACTTGGAGTTGACAAAGAATCAAATTTACTGTTTCACTGAGTTACTTAGCAGCAGGGGAAATTCTTGAAAATTGTTTCGTCACATTGCCTACTTAGAGTCTTGGACTCCTTGAATTCTTGAATTTTTTTAATGCATCACTGCTCTAACATAACAAGATTCTGCCACTGATTATAAAAGATTCTGCAATAACAATTCTTGAATTGTTTGGTCTTGCGGATTCATGCCTCGTTGAACCTTCTGATTGCTCACCGAAAAGTTGCTGCAAGTTATGTTATACTGAAAATTTGCAAAAAAAATCTCACTTCAGATTTCATTTTCGGGCAACAATTGATATTTTGTATCAACTACTTGTTGGCATCAGCAATAGCAGCAAGGGTGAGGATTCTGTTGATTCCTGTTCCTCAATAGCATTGGTCTTCTTCAGAATTGCGTGGCAAGCTATGCATTCTATACATCAGTAAATCGACTTCAGTGCTGTAGCAGTCTAGCTCCTCAGTCCAGCTGATAGTTAATCCTGTTAATTCATAAAATAATCCCAACTACTTTCCAACAGATCGCGGGTTCCCAACTGAACTCGGTTGGCAGATCAACAACTTCTGCATTATCAGTTTACTTGATCCATACACATTGCTTTTACATGTGCAAGTTGGATGAGCAGGTTCTCAATCTATTGATACCACAATTCTTGGAAGCATATTACAATCCTACCCACAACAGAATTCTTGCTTAGCCTTCGGTTATCAGCACAAACCAGACTTGTACCTGATCGAGTTACTCTCGTTGCACCACACATATTGTTTACTCTTGAATTCTGACTCTTTTAACTATTCTATTACATCTCTGTCACTTTACATCTGAAATTCTGAATTCGGCAACATCAGAAACAACTTTGTCTTAATCAGTATCAGCTGTTTGCTTCAACAGCAAACCGAATTCCTGCAAATTCTATCCAGCGCTGCCGTCTTAATCCAGCCCCATCCTCAACTTTAGAAATTTTTGTTTTTTTTCCCTCCGTCCTCAAGCACTCTGTTTTTGAAATTTCTGTTATTATTGTAATGTTTATAGTCCTGCATCCACAGTTATTACATCAACTTCCGAAATCAACAATAGTACGAGACCATCTGCCACATTATAGACCTCTTATCTCAATCCATTCCCTTTAAATTAGGCTATAGCTCTGCCTAAGGTTAGACATCTTCCATTCTAACGATCTGAAGTCCACATAACAAACAATTTAAGCCAGCCCTACATCATTTCTATTCCCAACCAATTTTCATCTGATGGAGTTACTGTAACAAGTAATGTGGAGATTCATGCACCATCATTCATCATAAACATCACATGTTCAATACGGCATCTAAGATAGCAGGTACGCATGGAAAACACTGGCCTTTTCATTGTTCAAATCAACAACCTTGATTTGTATGCAGCTCAAGAAATGTTACATAGGGCGTTAGACTCCTTGGGCAACATTATCAATATTCAATGGATGGTACAACAATTGGAGATGAGAGCCATGTTTCTGTTTGAGTGTACATCATCTATTATCTATATCCTACAACTTCTTTAAGACAGTTATAGTGAGGGAAATTCTTCCATGTACATCACTTATGTACCACAACCGCAAGATGACAATCTTATACTGGTCCCACACACACTTCACTATTTTGATTATTTTAATAAGTCAGCTGATTTTTCTTAGCATTTTGGGATCTTTAGAACTCAAAATGGAACGATCAACAAGGAGAAGTTGCCTTTGGTCCACATGGAAATATTTCCTTCTTAAATGTTCACTCACAAGTGAATAAAGAAATTATCATTCGGTACAAGACACCAATGGAAGCTAGAAGTGCAAAAATTATGTTGTATGGTAGAATTTATGGAGAATGCTGCCCCTAACAATTTGCAATTCTATTTTTCAGAGAATTACAATGTGGTATTAGCTATTGGTTTCAACATAAAACAAGCC
The DNA here is from genome assembly GCA_033239525.1 of Nepenthes gracilis. NCBI lineage: Eukaryota > Viridiplantae > Streptophyta > Magnoliopsida > Caryophyllales > Nepenthaceae > Nepenthes > Nepenthes gracilis. The sequence goes on along the minus strand of BSYO01000019.1, from coordinate 12,836,342 downwards.
ATTCCTCCTTCAACTGTCAGCAATCATGCTCACAGTCAACATCAAACATTGTTAGATGACCAACTCAACTTCATGGAGCCATCAACTCATACACGAAGTCATCAACTGTACTGTACAACTTAGACATCAAGATTATGTTGTACAGAAAGCAATCAGAACTTATAAATCATAGTACTATCATGAACCTGGACCAAAAGTAGGCAGTGATAATAATTGACAATAATTGAATTCTACAAAATAATCCCCCAACCAATACAACATCCGAACACAATACCAAATTCGGGTCGTACCTGTCGAAATACTAAATAGTGTCATCAATTACATGAACAACAATAATTATTAGAATATCACTTTGAACTACCTGTCCAAACAACGAAACAGGTCACAACCTGCTCAAAATGTCCATAAGGAAAAATGATATTTCGAAACAACACAATCCACACTACCGTCCTACATAAACCAAAGTGCCACAATATCCAAAGCATGTCTCCATTATAATACGGTACACGAATATCAACTAATATATAGTTTCCTCCTATTTCACAAAGACAACGAAACAAGAACATAACCCAACTATCAAACTATAGTCACAAAACATAAACAAAATCTCTACCAGAGTCCTCGTCCGAGCTCCCTATAAGGTATTCATAGCCCTCTAATTTGGAAAGGTCAGAAACAACGAAAATATGAGTCGAATGTTCAACAAGTATCAGTATATATATATATATATATATATATATATATATATATATATATATATATGTAACAAAACGATCGTCCGTGATCATAGTGAAAGAACGAATCAATAAAACATGTACAAAATCCGCAAGAGGGGAAGTCTAACATCCGATATAACAAATCAACAAATGTGCAAATATGATCTCGTATGCAAAGAGTATAATTTAAAAGCATAGACCAAATGATCTAAATGTATGAAACCAACTAAAGTCCAATATCCAAATCCAAACGAAAATTGAAACTTGCAAATTTTAAATCAAAGTCTCGAGTATCCAAATCAAATACAAGTAAAAATATCAAAAACCTAAAATATACTCAAATTGGAGAATTAAAGACCAAAAGGCTGACTTTGAGGAAGGGTTCCACATATTTCCGATAACCTTAGGCCATATCATTACTATTTTGACCTATAGGTGAGTTGTCTATATATTCTCTGTAACAGACGGGGACAAATGCTACTTTTTTTGCCATCTGTGGATGATAGATGTAGTTCTCAAATCTGATTATACTAGGACCTCCAAATATATTAGTTCATTTAATTCCTTACAATGGTTCTGATGAAATACTAAATTGGGAAGGGTCTTTATAACAAATGTCCAAAACTTTTTTCTCTGGCAGAAAAATACAAAACTTCCAATCCGAAGAAGTGCAAATATAAAGCTCTCCATCGTCGGGGAAAATACAAATATCAAATCGAATACAGAGTAAGCCCGACCCGAAGCACATGCATGGAATACTATATGGAAGACCCATATATGCAAGTTGTCATGACTTTCCTTTACAAACATTTTGAATATAAGTCCAATATTTCAAAATAATTACCCATTTTGTTCAAATCCTTAAACTTATCAAATGTTCAGTAAAACCAAGCAAAAAACCTTAATTTAACCGGTAAAACTGTATGTATGCATGAAGAATCAAATGGGTTAAGTAAAAGTGACATACATGTATACTAAAATCACCAAATATAAGCAAAACTAAAATGAAACAAAAATAAACTAAGGATAGAGTTTAAGGATACTTTCCTTTAACCTCTGATTTGACAAATATGACCAAAAGATGCTCCAAGATCCCACTTCTTCTCTTCCTCTCTCTTCTTTCCCTTCTCTTTCTCTCTCCTTCCTCTTCCTTTTCCACGTGAATGCCCGAAAACAGTCCACGGTTCCTTATATTGACAAACCGGCGCACGAGCGCCTCCTTAGATGTGCATCAGCGCCACAGCTAACTTCAGTCACGCATAAGCACTACTTTAAGTGCAAACAATTTACTAAAATCACGCTCGAGCAGTCCAAAGGCATTCCTTAGACGTTCCCAATTTGCCGAAAGTGCGCATGAGCACATGTTGGGCATGCCTTAGGCTCCAAGTCTGCTTCATTCTCTAAATTTTATTTCAAATTTACATTGTACAATTATTTTCAATATAACCAAAATAATTCCAAAATAAACTGATAATATCAAATTAATTAAATGGAGAACCGGGTGCCACAAGTGATGATCTCAAGGCATTGACTGCACATAAGCATCGAAACTTTCACAGCAAGGCAGTCTTACATCCAACATTATTAGCAACTCTTAATCAAAACAGATCATAGACCTAACAACCCTTCCACATAAAATTTATAGCTCTCACTGCAATCCAACTCAGCATTTCAGCATACCAACACACAAACGAAGCACCATTGAAGACAGCTTTCATGATCAACAGAAGCAGTACAACTTCCGTTGCCTCTTCCTTCAACATTACAAACTAAAAGGACGCATTTTCCTCAACAAAGCTAATACAAGTAATGGACAACTTCAAGACAATCAAATGTTGGACAGCTTTACATACAGGCTCATAATCTTATTTGAGAAAGAAGTCATCATAGTGCTATTATGTTAGTATAATTCTATATCATAGTATTAGTTACCTACATTGTAATACTGTAGCTTGTTCATTTCATCATTGGAGACAAGGATGCTCTCAATGAGGGAGAATTGTTATGTACTAAACATAGCATGATAGTAAAGTAGTAGCCTATCAACAATAATGAAAGGATAGATACACGACCATTATAGTAAAATTTAGTTAAGAAAGTGCCTTGACCTATAAATAGCCTTAGAGGTGTAATGTGGAAAGCATGTATGGAATAATGAATGAAATGTATGAGTTCCTCGTTATCCTTGTAAGATAATTCTTCCAAGTCCCCCCTTTCTCTGTTCCTTCATTTCTATCTTTACTCGTGCCCCCTTTCTTCCTTCTCTTCCTCTAATTTTTCTTGATTTTATTGAATTCTAGTTACATTCTAGTCAATCAGGACTATTTGTAACACAATGGCCTGAATTGAAAAACATGGCAAAATCTTGGCAGCTGGAGACAGATTTTTGAAATGAGCACCATTATTACCACATTTACTGAACATGGGTCAGCATTACTGTTCAAGAATTTTTCCTGAATTGACTGAAGATGGCAAGCTTCTAGAATCTGATTAAAACTTTATAGGTGCAGTGTTTCATGGTGCTTCCATCATGGAAGAAACTTCCGTTGCCTGTTTACTCATGTAACAACACAATAATTAACAACCAGAAAATATAATGCTGTAAGGATCAAGATTTATCAATATCATTTGAAATTCATATATCTATATAACTTACTACAAAGTTCAGCCATTTCTCTATCAATGACACTATGGCATTTGGAAGTACATAGTGATTCCTAGAGTTTTGCTGGCACCAGATTAGTTTTTTCTATTGCTACACCTTCCTCACTTGGTTTATTATTCTTCTGAGTACAGGTTCAAGGAAACTCATTCCAAAAGAAAGTGATGTTTTTATTTGGTGCAAGCCATGTTGCAGAGGTAAATGTTTGAATTCTACAGCTCTGCTTTCTGTGGTTTTATTATGGATTTATAATATTGGAGTTTTAATGATGTTGCTGTATTACAGTGAATTGTCATTGGTGATACTCGTTCACAACCCCTTCCCCAGCTGCCTCCCCCCGCCCTCCCCCAAAAAAAAAACAAAAATAAAAGGTAGTCTCATCATATATGAAACTTTATCTTACATTTAATTTATTTTATTGAAATATATCCTATATCCTATATACCCTGGGATATCTTCCTTGCCGATGCAACACCACTTTGGGTTGAAACCATGGCAGAAAATATTGGTATCAACTAAGACAGTTTTGGTATCGGTTATATTAAGTGGTACATGTTAGTACTGGGGTATCAATCTGCTAGTTTTTTTTGAAAATCATTACCCAGTGGGCAAATGCTGGCCGATATATCATTAATATAGCAACATATCACGATTTTGTCGTGGTATTGAAAATATTGACATTAGGGTCCCATTTTATGTGTATCAGCACATATTTCATTCCTTTAATATCGGCCTCACTGCATATGAAAACATATTGGCCTATAAATATTTATGCACTATAAGTAATTTCTGTGATCCTAGACCAAATTAGTTATTATTATTTTTCCTGAAAAATCACAGCACATAAACCGATTCCTATGTCATTGAAATTTGTTCTTTTCAATCTTCTATATGGAAATACAGTGAACTGAAAGGGCAAATATTATTTTTATAGTACTGACTCTGCTGATAATGGTGGACCTTTTGTGCATATTTGTACCATGGTTACATTAATCTTGCTGCTGTGGGCTGTTCCCATGCCAACCCTCTAGGAACAAAGTTCATATGTATCGGTCTGTTATGATTTCTTAGTTGCATGTATCACTACACTTCCACTTATCACGTATCGTAATTTATAATGATAAGCTGCTCGTCATCTTTTTCTCTCTTTCTCTTTTTTTCCCCCCCTTTTCCCAAGTTGAGGTTAAGGATGGGTTAGAGGGAAGGAGTGTTGTTATGTTTTTCTCAATGGGGAAGCTCTCATATTCATTCCGTGGTTAGAATTAGAAATTGGATTGATAATTGGTAGAAATTATATCAACTGCTTTTAAATTAATATTCAATCTTTGTTATTTATCCACCCAATTTTTATTTCTTACCACTGGATGGATATATGCCTTCCTACTGGGAGGACCATAACAACTCTATATGAGGGAAGGGGTTTATAATTTATAATTAGTAAAGGGACCGATTATGCTCGGTTATGCGTGAACCTCATGCTCTATGGCTTGGTGGCATGCTGTTATTCTAGAGTAACATACTCAGTAGGACCTACAGAATAGGATACATAAGTTGTTTATTCTATTGCAGAGTGCACAAAGATCAAGTGGGTCGAATCAAGGAGGACCCACGCAAAGGGCTTCGGCTTTAGCCGCTTTATCATCTGCATTCAATCCCTCTTCCGAAGAAAGAACTGTAACAGTAGGCTGAACTATTTTGTGATTAATTTCGCACTCTCTATATATGCTTCTGTTTCTCGTTGTAATGGGATGCATAACTTCTTTTATGCCTTTGCAGAGCGGAAATAGAGCAAATGGGTCAAATCAAGGAGGACCTACTCAGAGGGCTTCAGCTCTGGCTGCTTTATCATCTTCTTTGAAACCCTCTTCTGAGAAAAAACCTGCTGCTCCAAGGCCATCTGGTAGAAGCCAGGGATCACAGAGAGCTGCTGCCTTGGCTGCTCTTTCGTCAGCCCTCACTGCCGAAAAGAATCAGCAATCACCTGATGCATCTCCTGTTCAATCTGTTCGGAGTCCACCTACGGAAAGTAGTCCTCCTGGTGAGGAAATTTTGGACTATTATTTCTTTTTATTTATTTTTATGGCTTTTTGTAAGCTGCTCAGGTCATGCTTATTGCAGTCTCTATTCTGCTACTGAATAGATATAAATATGGGCCAATATATATATATATATATCTGTTTTTGGCTACTTTTTACTGATATTTTCTAATATCTTGACCATATCATATTATATTGTTGTATCGACAATTTATCAATCGATATATCTGATATTTAGCTGATGTATTAGATATATGTTAGTGTCAAGCACCATATACGGATATTTCCTAATATTCCAAAAATGTCGCATATGTTGCCATATTGATAATTTATTGGCTGATTTGCCTGATATAGCCCAGTCAGTTTACGATTTTCAGAAATTTTTTTTCCTTCCGATACATCTAATACTGATACGTATCATCCGATACTGATATAACTATGAGAAAGGATGGTCAGGGTCAGCTTCTCTAAATCTCTTCACTTGCATGATTTTAAGATCATATGTGGAAGGCCTTGCGTTCTTGTGGGTCCTACCTCGAAATTGATCCTATCTAACTAGCTCTGGTTTTGCATACTCTGCTTGCAGCTCCAACAGAAGGTGAAAACCCAGAATTGGAGGTGGCAGGGGAAACTATAGACGAGTCGGTAGTTCAGGAGACTGAGAGTGTAGAGCTTGCAATTGAAAACGACGACGAGGATTCAAGCCCAAAACACAAGCCAAAGGAGGAAGAAAATGGTTCGGAAACTACTCAGAGCACCTTTCGTTATGAGCAACTGAAGGCCAGGTCCGAGAATCCAGTCAAGGGAATCGATTTCAAACGCAGAGAGGTGGGTCCTGAGACTTCAACCATTAGCATATCGTCACTATTTCATGTATAATCTTCTGAGTGTTGTTATGGTCCTCCCAGTGAAAAGGCTTCTATATCTACCTAACGGTTACGATTAAAAGTTGGGTAGATAAATTATAAAAATTATATCACAAAATTAAAATGGTTATTTAATCTCCATCATTCATCTACCCAATATTTAATTCTAACAGTTGAGCGAATATGGATGTTTTCCCATTGGGATTACCATAACAGCTCTCATAATCTTCATGATCCGGTCTGTTAAACTATTTCCTCGCTTGTTTCATTTTCATTAGGCTTATCTGTCTGGCGAGGAATTCCAATCCGTGTTCGACATGACAAAGGAAGAGTTTTATAAGTTGCCCAAATGGAAGCAAGACATGCAGAAGAAGAAGGTCGATTTATTTTAGCCCTTAATTTCCTCAATGCCTCTATCATTCTCATGTCCCGTAAGTTTCCTTGCCCATGTCCTATCGCTTCACAGGAAAGTAATAATGAACCCAAAAAACAAAAAAAAAAAAAAAAGAGGTTTGGGGTTGATTTCTGCTATTTGACTTAGCTGTTAATATTGGTATTGGGTTTTTCCTCTTTTTGGGGTTTTTTTTTTTTTTTGGTCATTTATGGGTGGTTTTTTTCATCAGGACGGGTCATATTCTTTTATTTGGTCTTATCCTGTATTTCAAATTGTGGTAAACAGATATGTGATTTTGGTCCTCTCGTCCCAAACGGTGTCGTTAGTGTAAAGGGGTGGTGGTTCTGGCCTTTTTATTTTTCCTGTTATTTGCCCATCAGGTACTTTTGAAATCTAATGGAAGTTCTAAATTTCACTTATAAAAGGATTTGTGTTTCTGTGTAAAGTATTTGCCTGAACGGTGGGTTCCCATGCTTCTATGTCCATGTTTGTTTATTGCTTTTAAATTTGAGTTTTTAGCCCCTGGACTTCCCATTTGGCACCAAATAACACATCCGATCAACGGTAGGATTGTTGTCGGATCTGGTGATCATAGATTCGCATGGTTAAAATTGTTTCTCTTATAATATAAGATAAGATCGTGTAAATATGAATAAAAGTAGGTTGACCCTTTTCGAGCACTGCCTTTGGTGTATCGGTTTTGTTGAATGCTTGAAGAAAATTGTCTATGAAGATCACTAAACATTATGCTATTAAAATTGTTATGTGGGTCGTTGAATTATCGAATTACTTTACAAATAATAATGCAGAACAAATTATAAATAACGTGACTAATTATATAATTGCGTTCTTTCTATAAAAAATGACAGATGATTTTTTTTCTCTCTTCATAATTATGAGCACGTCTAAAATATATGTAAAATGGCACTAACTATTTTATTTCTTGCAAACCTAAATCGAAAAATGCAAGAGGTGACCAAACCGACCATAAAATTGCCCTTTATACTTGTGTCGAGAAAATGGCTTAATTAACACAAGGATAGTTCTAACTTTTATAAAGTAGAAAGAAAATTAGGATCTTAATTATTTAAACTTATTTTTTAGTCATTAAAAATATGACCTATTAAGAAAATAATTTATCTAATCATATAGATTATGATGGGTTTAATAGTATAGTGAGCTCATCCAAACCCGAGCCCTACTATCAATGCACAAACAAGAGCAAATGCCCAATGAGCAATGATCAAGGCTCGAAAAAGACCAATCCAGCCGAACTCAATCACGATTGCAATGACCAAGTTGAAACCAAGAGAATGATGGGCCAAGGAGACAAGTATCAACAGCTAAACAAACAATACAAACGAACAAATTAATCAGGAAGCCTTTCAATCAGGCAATCAACGGTGTGGTTAGAACATGTGCAAGCAGCGGTTAGAGCACGAATATACAGGTGCCATATGCAACTATCGTCACAACTGTCTGATGAATTCGCAGATGAGACTAACTTCACGGCCTTGCAAATCTATCAAAACAAGGTGACAACCGACAATAAAAATGACTTATCATTTGCGTCCAAACGGGCTTAATGAATCTTGATAGTTCTAACTTGTCATGTAGAAAATTGCGCTTAAAACCTTTATCCACAAAATATTACAAGTACTCATCATCGCATGAAAAGAGAGGATGGAGGAGCTTGAAACGAAAGGGAGGAAAACAAACCCAAGAGAGAGACAGAGGAAAAAGGAAGAACTCTTGAACATACGAAGAATCCTCAACTGAATAAACCCTCAAGTAAGTTACAAGAGTTTAAAAAGAATCAAACTCTTTTTCCCTCTCACAGTTCTTTCTCCCAATTCCCAAAAGTCACTTCTCATCGAGTACCCCCTAGTGAGCCACTTACCAAGTGTATCTCTTGAGCCACTCCAGTCAAATGTCTTCTTTCTCTTCTAAGCTGCTCCCCATCCAATACCCTCTAATAAGTCACTCAGCGAATGCATCCAAGAACTTAAACACTCCAATTTTTTAAAATGTACCTTCATCATCCTATCTAAACCGGAGGAGATTTTTATAAATGAAGATCCTCTTCAAACCACTCATTAGAGTCTATACATGTGAGTCCAATCTTCTATATTTACTTTTCAAGTCATATCCCCGAAAACCCTCAAATGCATTACAAGAAAGACTCAATCATCCTCTCACATTTTTCTCCCAAGTATAAATGCAATTCTCATTAGGTATCTACATTTTCATATCATTTTTTGATCCATTTGTTAGGATTTTTTTATTTTTAATAAAGATTTTTAATTTGAGTGCGTTGGCCCAAAAATGTGGCTGATAAACGTAAAAACAGTTAATTTAAATTCTACTTGATTAATATCAGGATTATTTTAAAATTTATCAAATGATTAAAATATATAAATATTATAATTAAATATTGTCAATAAATTAAATATGTGATCTTTTAATTTCTAAAAACTGTTAATAAAATGAGGGAGAAAACGACAGTCGATTTAAAATCAAACCTCTTTCCAGTGTCAACCAGGTTTTAAAAAGGAAAGATTAAATAAAAAATAAATACAGGCTCGGCTGTGTTCTTCGATGGTGCACTTAAATATAAATTCAAATTTGAGACGCATCAGATTAAATTGTAAGGGATTATGATTTTTAAATTATTCTTATATATTAATAGATATGTATGATATTTTAATAAAGATGTGTATATAAAGAGTAGGTAATAATTTATCCATTTTAATAAATTATATCTACAGATATGTATTATATTTCTTCCTTAAAAGTATAACCTTTTTTTTTTTTGGTTATCACATGGGTTGTTAGGATTGAATTTAGAATTATTTTTTTTAGTTTTTTTTTTTATTTTTTAGAGTAAATTTTATTTTAGATTGGCAATGCTCTTTGAGTGTTTTTATTGAAATAATGGAATCTGCTCTGGCCCTTAACAAATGTGGCTGATAATAGTGTTAGGTGCAAAACAGTTATATTTAAATTAGACTTAATTAATATCGTATTTTTTAATTATTTTAAAATTTTATATAATATGATTAAAATATATAAATATTATAATTAAAAATATAGTCAATAAATTAAGTGTGATCATATTTTATTTTTAAAAAAACTGGGCCTTGTTAGGGGTAAAGGTGGATAAAATGGCCATATTTTCGAATTTCTTAAACAAAAATTTATTATCAAAAAATATATCATGCCGTTTAGCCTAACAGAAAACGACAGTCGATGTGTTGAATTACTTTTCTGCCCTTTACAATGCTCCTCGTCCGTAGCGTGGTCCCACCGCCAAATCAACGGCTGTACGGCGTTCTAGATTTTAGAGATGATTTAAATATACCATAAAACCCTCTAAAAAATAAATACAGGCAACGGTCGGCTGTGTTCTTCGATGGTGCAATTTAACATAAATTCAAATTTGATTTTGGTTACGGTCAGTTTTTGGTGTCAAATTCGAAATTGAATTAAAAATTCGGGCTTAATTATAATTATGTTGGTCGGTATTAGATAGTAGAATTAAAAAATATTATCTAATAATATTTTATAATTTTTATAAGTAGAGTAAAAAATTATAAATTTAAAATTAAAAATTATTTAAAATTAAATATTATAAAGTTGGACAATGAGAGATCCATTGAACAATACATTTTCTATTATTTAGGATGAATAAAAATAGCCTGATTGTAATTTTATTTTTATTTTTTGATTTATATTAAAAAATTATATAAAAGTTGTTGCGTCATGTCCGTTTGATTTCTGTTCAGTTCCCAAAGCTTAAATTAGGGAGACAGTGAGTTTCCTTTGAGGTTTGAAAGACGCGCCGCCACCGACCGGGTCACGGGTCTCTATGAACTTTCTGCTCGCATCCGCCTTTAACTCTCGACCGTTTTACACAAACAACAAACAAGACTTTAATTTATTTTTTATTAAAAATTATATAAAATATTATTTTAAAAATAAAAATTAATATTGGGCGCGAATAAACTTTCTTGGGGTTAAGCGGAAGAATATTTGATTCGAGATCTAATAAGAAGAGACCCAAAGGAAGATCCCTTTCTCCGTGGGGCGCGAGGGCTCTTATAGCCTCTCCCTTTGAAAAAATATCCGTTCTTATACGATGGATGCAGCCATAAATAAATATTTCACACAATACAAACTGACGCATTAAATGCGTTACTAAGGCGGAAAGCCTGCGCTTTATATCTGTATTTATTTAATTATTTTTAAATAAATATTATTATTTAAAAAAATAAAAATTAATATTATAATAAAGTGTAATATATGTTAATATTTTAAAATTATACATATAGAAGATAGGATCCATAAATAAATAATTCACACCAAACTGTTTTATCTTACTAAACTTTATATCATATTTATTTATTTATTTTTAAATAAATATATTAAAATAATATAATATTTATCTATTTATTTATTTTTATATAAATTTATTAATATAAATAAATAAATATTGTATATATATGCTCGATATCTTAAATATAGGAATGATAATGGGCCGGGAAGCCAAACCCAATTGATCGAATAATTTAAACTATAATATAAATTCAACTTTATAATATTTCAGGTTGAATAAAAATAAATAATATTTTATATTATACATCACGTAAATTATATCAGATAATATTAAATTATATGGAATTTGAATTTTTGTAAAGTCACAGTTTTATGGCCGACAGGGGACGATGCCACTCTTAAATCATGCGTTATTCGTTGTTGACTCTGATTTATGGCCACTAGGAAATTTAATGCGTGGAGGGTTTTAGGTCTGCGCACGGCTGCGTGTCAAATCAATACTTAATAGACTAAATATAACCAAATATATTTATATAATATTCATAAATATAAATTATATTTTAAAAATTAAATATTTAAACTAAGGGATTATATAAATATTTTAAATAAATATTTTTATATAAAAATTATTATTTATATGAAAAGTTAGACTATTGAAATAAATTTTTTAGAATTTTATTTTAATCTAAAATAAAAAATTATATTTATGAATAAAAAATTAATTTCTTGACCTAATTGACCTGAATCGATTATTTTTATCTAGTGGAGGTAGCTGTTCAAATAATAAAATAGATATAATTTTTAATTATATTTATTTATAATACTTATATATAATAATAATAGTATATAAAATTATACCAGTTGGGTTGTCATAATTTTGATTGGTCTATTACTTTATAATAATAATTATTATTATTATTATTAAGATATAAATTTTATATTGTATTTAATTTATTTCTACTTCAACAATATCATTTTAAATATTATAATTTAAATTATAATGAGCTATAGATATAATATTTTTTTGTTATATTTATCCAATACTCATATGTATAATCTCACAAATAAAAATTAGACACTCAATAAATTCATACATCAAACTCATAACCACTAATCCAATTATAACACCAATCAATATATGGCCCTAAGAACATTTTTGGCTTAATTATAAAAATAAATTTTTAATAAATTGTTAAGTTTGAATTATTTTAGTTTAAGCCGAATCATAACTGAGTTCTAAACAAACTCGAACCGAGTTAAATATGTTATTTGACTGTTAAATCAAATCAATCTGAATTGGGCTCAGTTACTACTGTCCAAAATAACAACTGTCATATATATATTTAAAATCGAGCATATTCAGATCAATCCATAAACATTATTAATTTTTAAATAGTTTTATTTTGAAATTTTTATTTTTACTAAAAATTCATAAAATATAAATCATTTCAAAAAAATATACTATTTGGATAAATATTATTGCAAAAAAAAATTTACATGAATAATTTTTACATAAAATAATTATTAATTATATAAAATATGATATTTTGAGATAAATTTTAAAACTTACTATAACATATTTATAAAAAATTATAATCCGGGCAAATAATTTTTCACATGTGACTATATCCACCGAAAAAACAACACAGTCTAAATATTTTAAACTTATATATTTATATTATTTATATATTTTAATCATATTCTAAAAATTTTACATCAAATATATAGAACCTATCAAGCAGCCTAATTTAATTAGCCGGACTGATTTTATTTCCTAGCACAGTAATTTAATTTGATTTTACTCCTCCAAGATAAATAAATAAATATTAAATAAATAATATATATATAGCTTAATTCAATAAAAATTTTTCGTTTTTGATGGGTAATTTCCAAGAAATTTCCAAAGTCGTTTTCTAGTGGGAACACTGAAGTCGATGGGTAGACTTTATTACGTCCTGAGGCCACTCTTCGAAGTACCACCATCGCCTATGATTATAGAAATCACTATTTAATATATTTTAGAAATAATATTACTTAATATTAAAGTTTTATTTTTATACAATAAAAATATTATTTATATATTTATTTATATAATTAGTTATATTAAAATTATCGAAAATGACTATAGATTTTATGCTGTTTTAATTTTTTATCTTTTTATTTTTTTATACTAAAAATAATAATTTTAGTATAATTGAGTATATAAAAATATATATATATAACATTATATATATATATACAAAATAGCACTTAATTAATATTTTAAAGGCTCGTAAAACCTACGATGGGGGATCTGCTTTTAATTTATTCCTGTTTTGTAATAAAAGATTGTTAAAGTTCTTTGAGAAATGTTGAGTGTCACGTTTCAAATAACCCCTGATAATATATTATTTAATCTAATCACTAATAATAAAATGTCTATTTCAAAACTAATAAATAAATAAATAAAACATTATATTAAAATAAAATATCTAAAATACAGAGAAAAATTTAATCTCATGAGCCCTTAAAAATCCCTAACTCGTAGTGGTAGCAGTGTTGGGATATACCATCATTGGTGTAGAGAAATCGAGAGGAAAAGATGAAACGACGATGACAATAATACACAATAGATAAATAAAAATTATAAAATAAAGAGATAAGATATAAGTAATTTTACATGAAAAATTATTTTCTGAATAAGAAAAAAAATTATAAAATTATATATTTATAAATATTTACTATATAAAATCGGTTACACATACTCTAAATATAAAAATTTAACTCTTTATATCAAATGAACCCGAATAGTAGTAAATGCAGAAGAAATTTTAGAAGTAAGAAAATTTTTATTCTCTATTTTCTCTCTTTTATTCATTTTTTTTCACTAGCGACACTCACTGGTCTCTTCTTTTTTTAAATAATTATTCTTTCTCAATCGTACTCTCTTTTATATACCCTAAAAGAAAAAAGGGAGTTTCGTACTCTTTTTTATCATAGGCCACTGTGACCAATAGTCTGACATCTTTTAGTATAAACAGCCTGGTCTCTATTTAGATTAAACAGTTTGGTCGGTTGCCTTAGTCTTCATTAGTCCGATCGTCACCCTTCGACCTTGGCATTGCCTGGTCATCCTTTATCATCTGTTTCGATCTAGTTACCCTTCGACTGCTTCACCGCGCACATGAATACCTCATTCTCAACCTAACCTGTGTGTGTTATCATTCAAATCTATCGGATGACCTATTAATCGGGTATTGACTCACACAGAAGTGATCTATAACCCAACAAGTATGTCTAAAATAAAATCAGGTTAACCTATGAAAATATATATATACTTTTAAAGATAAAATTAGCATAACATTTTTTTAAAAATTTTATATAAATATCTAATTTTTATTTATATTTTGATATATATTATTTATAACTAATATTTTATTTTTTTAAATAAATCAATATCCAAAATAAAAATTTAAAAATAAAATTTGAGAGTATTAAATATTTAAAATAAAAAATATTTTTAAACGAAAATACTCCTTTTGCTCCATCCCCGCCCTAATCACAAGTGGTGTTATGATTCTTCCGATGAGAATTTTTTTAATTTATCTAATAATTAAAATTAAAAATTAAATAAATAAATAATAAAAATTAAATAATTATTTAAATAATTTTATATAATTTTGTTATTGACTATTATTTTTCACTATTATGTAAATATAAAAGTCTTTTCATCAATAATATTCTAATAATTCTGTCAAATCCCACCCAAAATCTTTAATAGGGCAGGGATAATAATTATAAAAATAAATTTATGATGTCATTAATATTCTTAAATTAAAGGGTTGGGTCTACAACATTATTTTAATTTAAATTTGTTTTTTATTAGGCGGTAGCCATTAAGGCTACGCGGTGTGGGCAAACTGAAGGCGGGGAGGGCAGGAAAGGCACGTGGGTTTAATGAATAGTGCATTCACTCGGCTCCATATCCGCGGTTTGCTTCATATTCCCTCCGTGACTAATAAAAAGTATAATTTTTGGATAAAAATTATTTATTTAAATAAATATTTTTAAATAATTATTAATTAATAAAAATATAATTTATTAAAATAAATTTTTTCTAAAAAATATTATTTATCTAAATATAAAAATTATAAAAATATAATTTTGGATAGACTGGGCTATTTTTATTTGAGATTTTCTTTAGCTTGAAAAATCATCTGGTCGAAAAATTCATATAAAATTTTTTATAAAACTATAAATTTTAATATTGTTCATATAAAATTTAATAATGGACAAGCCCCATTGGTCGGAGAATTTTATCATGATCAAATATTCCAATTCAGTCAAAAGATTATCATATCGAGCCTGTGTGCATATAGTTGCTGTAACTGATAAAATTATTATAGTTATATTATAAGATTATTGATTTAAATTATAAAAAAATAAGATATATAATAAAGTTTTTATACACTGAACAACTTTTTAATCATATCTTAATTTTTACTCTCTCTCTCTCTCTCTCTCTCTCTATTCCTCATGCATTATGAGCTGTTCTATGAATTATTGTGTCATAATAATTAAAATATATTATAAATATTTAGAACGTTAATATATTTTACTTAGTAAAGTTTAAGATAAGATTGATCGGAGCCATTCAATATATGGAGCCCGTAAACTATAAATTCATGAGAATGAATGAATTAACCGATGTGTTAAGTTCAGATAAAAAAAGAATTTTACTAAACGACCAAACAATCGATTAGTTAAGTGATCGGACTGTTGAAAATATAAAAAATCGAAATGCCGAATGGCTAATTAGTTAATAAACTTGCATGGTTAACTTTTACGAACAATTGTATAAATCAATGGATAAATTATTGTATCAAGTAAACACTTAACGGATAGATATTAAGCTCAGAATTTATGAAACATTAAATCATTTTGTTCACAACTAACGTAATATTTCAATTTATTGAACTCAAAACTTATAAAACATCAGACCGTTTGGTTCATAGTCAAAGTAACACTTTAATTCATGCACAATTATACTTTTTCATGAATGGTATACCGATTAGTAATAAAGTACAAATACGCATATATTTTCTAAACAATTGAAGGAAAATAAAATACTAAAAAAGTAAGTATAAAACTCTAATTTTCTATTTCAAATTTTTACTATTTTTTATCTTCAATCTTTTATCATCTTTTCGTTTTATAGAAAGATTTCTGATTTAAATATTAAAAAATATTTTAGGTAATAAATCTCATATCCTTTAAATTTTTATTAAATATTATGGTGTGTAAGATTTGAATTTAAAAACTTGAACATGTAAGTCAATTAAATTCGAACAAATGTCCATATTCATAATACAAATCGTATTCAAGCTATGAAACTACTATTCTAAAAGATGCAAAATTATGTTGTTTTGCAATTATAATCCTTCTTAAAATTTTAATTATTTAAACTTTTTTTTTTATAAGAAATATAAATCGGTAAACATCAACAGTCAAACCGAAGGCATTTTGACAATACTTCAACATTCAAAGGTATCATGCTGAAATGTTTCGATTAAAAGGGGCTTCTCATACTTAAATGTTTCCGTACAAAAAAGCACTCCTTAAAATTCAAAAAGCCTCCCTTATAAAAAAAAAAAAAAAAAAATTGAAATCATCAACACTTTAAGGACTTACACTAGAAAGCCCAGCTGTTATACGGAATTTTTTTTTTTTTTTTTACTAAATATCACAAAAAGGTTACATAAAGCATATCATAATAGCCAAAAGAAAAAGATATTATAAAGGGATGGATTCAAGATTTTTTACAATTGGTCAATAATCTTATAATTTTGATATTTTCAATAGAAAATTTTTGAATACCTATACTTATGATCTTTTAATAAAAAAAAGTTAAATTTTAATTAATTTTATAGAGATAAATAAGTTATAATTATTAATTAAGAACGTAGCCGGAATCTCCTATAAAAAATTATACGGCTTACTTCACGTATAAAAATGACCCAAACAGTGTAATCGGTCAGATAAATTTATGTTTATAATTTAACTCGATTTAGTATAATATTATTCGATAATATAAATACTTTTAAGTTATTTTTTATCATATCACTCCATAAATTTTTATATCTGCATCGTTTTTTTCTTCCGGCCACAATTCAGATGAGCATGGAAGCACTATTTATGCACAAACATATTAGAACGAAAAATATAGGTTGAGTTGAATGTTAGAAGTTACTATATTTAATTTTTGCTATCTGCTTAAAATAAAATAATATATTTAAAATACATTTATCGTGAAATATTACGACACAGGGTTTAAATCTATTACTAAAAAATAAAGTTTTCAGATCCCCTCGAAGCATAATATTTTTTGAATTGTCAATTTAATTAAAAATATCATATAAAATAGATGTTAATGGACAAATTAAAACAATTTTTTGGTCATCTACTTATACATTATTCTAATTTTTTACATTATAGATATTTGTATATTATACGTATTGCCTAAAATAATAGCTTTTATTAACTATAGAAAAGGGGCAAACTTGAAATAATTCAAAAAATAAGAAAAAAAAAGAGATATGGCTAGTTATATTATTCTATGGATAAAAGTTGATTACTAGGGTTGCATAGTGTTTAATTCAATAAGATATAAGATGAAATCTCATCTATAATAAACTTAACGAGATAGTTTTAGATGAATCATTTTGTACCATTAAATTGAAGATTGGGTGAATTTCGTTTAGCATGTTGTTGGGCGATTCCCACGCCGTTGGTGATCAAGGGAAAAAATTAATTTGAGCGTTGCATTGGTATAAATAGACAATGGATTTTTAGTTTAGTTTACACGAATCATTTTTCAAACAAATCTAAGTACTGAACTGAAGAGCAAAAGAAGAAAAAAAGAATGTGAAGCATTGACCAGATAAGTATCCTTTTCGAGACACGTAAGCCATGAGTGCTATATAGGCACACACTATGCTCCACTTAATCTGTCCAAGATACATATAAATGCTATATAGGCATACATTATATCCCACTTAATCTGTCCAAGACACATATGAGTGCTATATGGGACGCACATCAGGCGTACGACTTTTGTCTTAGACACGCACGAGTGTAAGTCATGTCACATTCATGTGCTGATCTTAATTCTCAAAAATTAATTTTTTATTAGTTTTTATTATATAATTATTTTTAAATTAACAAAAAAATATATTAGTCACATCATAATTAAATAAATAAAAATCAGACATTATAATAGTAATCCATTTTATTATAAATATTATATGTTGGTATAATTAGTTATTAGTATATTATCCAATGTCATAAAGATTTGCATCAAATTCATACTTAATATTTGTAAATGTGTAACTCTCAATATCCACAGCCTGCCTTGTACTTGATCCATGATTGACTGCCTTGTCTAGAATGTGTATGCTCAAGGTGTGCGTAAGACTCATACGACCGCTTTTCAAATTAACTACACTCAATCTGTGCTCGTGATATGTACAAGTGCACTTAAGGTGGTTTAACCGCACTACACAGTGCACTCTTGTCTGACACTTGTGCATGAGGTGCGCATATTTATTTGATGTATCCCTTTAACCTAATTTTTTATCATATGTATAAATACTACCTTACACATCCTATGCATTACTTTTCCAGAATATATTCTTATTAAATGACTCCTCCAAAGATTTTATCTTTAATACTTGTAAGAATTTCTTTTTAAGAAAACAGTTCTTTCATTATTAAGTAAAAATCTCAAAAATTTTTCATTGTACTATTTCAAAAATATTCTCTACTATATATACTTTTTTTATCCATTGACCACCGTATGTAATGTGGATGGCGTAGAAATTGATATCTAGTGATGTGTGAAAACTCTATGGTTCATGAAATAAGATTAACAAGAAGACCGAAAAGTACCTAATTTCACTGTTAAAGGCAAATCCAGTGAATTTCTTATTAAGGATTACAAATCAAAAATAAGTCGACCAAAATTTAGTACGTCTATACTACCCGATATATATGTTAACATTTTTAGTATATTATTTTCACTGATTGTAGATACTCGAAGGGTTTTACTCAATAATATAGTTATTGTGATTTTTTCTCATTACCAAAAATTTGGTCTTATATTTTTTATTTATTGTGATTATTATTTATATTTAAATTTAGATATATTTTATGTGTATTATATATTTATATATTTTTTAATTTTATAATTAAAAAAAAAGTCAAGACGTGTTGAAATTAAAATCTTTTGGGTCCTTTTCACATTCTTGGCAGGCCTTAATAGGTTGTTTTAGCTATCATGTTAAATATTTTACTGATTGATTTTGTTTTATTTGCTTTCCTATGTGTTGATTATTCTGATTATTCACTAGCCTAAGAAAATTTGATTCCATTTTATTTCTTATAAAAATAAAATAAATCGATAATTTTTTACCTCATATTATGTTAGTCAAAAAGCTGTATAAAGTTGTCGAGAGATAAACTGTGTAAAACTGTAAATATAAAACTAACATAAATCTATTAAATATATTAATGGGACCTACATAATTTATTAAAGACCCCACCAACCTTCCTCAATTCTCTGTATCGTAGATTAAAAACTTTAAAATTTTATCTAGATTAAAAATATTTATTTTTGAATATTTTTCACAAATTTTCCTAATTTTTATAATTTTAATTTATAATTAACCAAACATATGATAATTTAAATATTATTCAATTTTAGCAAACATATGGGAACAGTTATAGATACGGAACGAGGAGGTGTCTAGCGCAGAGCCCCATCTAACGCCCACGGGGGTTGTTGGGTTGAAATCCGACGGCCCCCTTTTTTTTAAAAAAAATAATTATAAAATTTAAAAATAAAAAATATTAAAATTTATATTTTTATAATTAAAATATGAAAAAAAAAAATTAAAAAATAAAACAAAAAACAAAAATTATGTTTTTTTTATTATAAAATTTGGGCCGTCGGTTTTTTCAATCCGACGGCCCAAATGAGGCGCTGGACGCCCCCCGAATCCTTATAGATACAATCGGGGCATGCAAAAAACAATAAAATGAAGGAAATTAATTAACAGAAATTGGACATTATACAAAAAATAAATATAAAAAAGGGTCCTTATTATTCTGCCTAAGATTTTTCTTTTTATTATTATTATTTTCCCTTTCGTTCCAACTATTGAATCGCTAGACAGTAATCACTATACACGGAAGAATAAAACTCAGAGGAACACATTTCTCTGTTAACCGCAAAATCAATATCAAAATTCCTATTTCCACGCTGAACCACACTGTAATGATAATAATTTGACGGTGAAAATGGAGGACCTGACTCAGCGAGTGAACTCGCATCCTTGATCGATTCGACCGGCATAATCAATCTGACATTCTGCAGTATGTATAAGTTATGAACGAGTTGGGTCAAGAGTGCAGACTCAGACACCGAGGTCTTGCTCTTACCTTTGTGTTCGATTGAGGCTCGGACGATTGCTGTCAGCATGGCGGAGGAGACCCGCCTGACGCCGCGTCCTCCGCCGATTATAATACCGGGACTCACTGACTTCTGCTGAGATTTGACTGAGTTCTTCCTGTTGCGTTTAACCGACTCGGTGTCCGGGCAGCTCCAGAGCAGCACCGATTCCGGACTCTGATTTCGCAACCGGGTAAACGGGTCCTTTAGGATCAACAATTCTTTCACGTCCACCAGCATCGTATGCTTGAAATTCCGCTTAACTCGACCGAGAAGCATCTGGTAACACGCCCATCTCCTCATGCTAAGCGGTACGGGATCCAAGAACCCGGATAGCGAGTCCTCCGGGTCAAGCTCCGAAGCCTCGAAACCCACAACCGATCCGTAACTCAGCCGGAACGACTTTCCCGAGTCGCTGTAATTGCTCCGCGTTGGCCGAGTTGAACCAGTACCTTTCCCCCAGATAGTCCCTTTCTGTGTTATGTCTTCTTCTCCGATTCCAGTCCTCAAATACCGAGTCAACCCATTATTTTCGACCGAGCCACGGATCGTTTCGTTGGATTTTGCATACGAATTAACGAGTTTTAAGAATGACTCGTTCTCTTCTTCAACTGTACGACTCAGCAACGAAGAAGATAATGGAGAAGCGAAGATTAAAACCAAATCCGATCGAGAGAGCAGACCAATATAGTGTAAGATTCGCAAGAAGCTTCGAAATTCTCGCTCCTCAATATCTTCCGAGACGTGGCCAACGATGAGATCGCTCACGGCCTTCGTTCCTCTCCTGTACAAAGTGCCCATCCCCTGCAACGCGGCGGCGGAGTAGGCGACCCTGCCAGTTCTGGAACTGTGATTGAGAATTTTGAAGAGAGAGAATGCTGGGTTCGGTGGAATACTCTTGGATGGTTTGAGGAGGAGGAGGCGGCGGGAAGACTTGGGTGGCTGCTGGCGGGGGAGGTTGGGTTCGAACGTGGAGACCGTGAAGAGGAGCAGGGTGCTAAAGACTAAGAGCGCACATATTGACAGTGTGGATAGGGCTTTGGAGCGTATTGGGGCCGCTGCGGCGGCGGAAGCGGAGGAGGAAGAGAGAGAGGAAAGAGTCTTCTTTCTGTTGAACTCGTCTTCGGGGAAGAAGATCAAGAGGAAGCCCATGCCCCAGCCTAATTCTCCGCCGCTGCTCTTGGACTTCGCCGACCAAACCATCGCCACCTCTCTCTCTCTCTTTCTCTCTCCCCCACTCTGTAATCTTCACACAATCTTTCACTGATTCTTGTTTCTTGTTTCCTCTCTCTCCCCCTCCCTCACTCGATCTCCTCTGTTTTCGAGAAACACAATCTTGCTCTGTTTCTTCTCTCTCCTTTCCTCTGTTTCAGGCTTTTGGATTGCTCTGTTTATCGGTGGCAGATGAGCGGCCTCTTCGATTTCAATGCTTTTGTGGCCTTCGAAGAAGAACTAATGGATGTCGATAATATAAATCTCGTTTCTAGTTTTTACAGTTGCCTCTGTTTCTTTCTCACCAGTCTTTCTCGCCGTTTCTCCGACCAGCTTCCTTGCCAATTGCCATTTGTGTCCCTGTAAGTCTTTAAAAAGCCTATTTTATTATTATTACCATTATTTTTTAAGCGCATGGCAAGCTTTTTCTTTTCGTTTTTTATCAGGTACTTTATGAATAATTTAAAACAATAATAAATAAATATTTTATAATATAATTTATTAAATAAAAAAATTATTTTAAATAAATATTATTTTTACCTTGGCATATGTTCCCTAGAATATTAATCTATTCCCATTTAGTAATGCCAAAGGCATGTTATTAAAGTAATAATTTCGAATTTTGAATGGTATTAATTATTATATCAAATCATCTTAATTTGAACACACAAGGTAAGATCCATTTAATTAAGGCATCTCATTTAATCTTTAGCAAATATATTAATAAATTGAAACTCTTAATAAGCACATGTCTTTTTTAACAAATAATTTCTATCTTTATTTTATAAATTTGGACTAAATTTTATATAAATAATCTCATCAATAAATATATGTATCAGATAAGTTTAAATATATAATAATATGAATTAAATTTGTCTTTGCTAAAGAGACAGCAAAATCTTTCAAGATTTTATAAATCTTATAATTTAATTATTTATTTGAATGAAAGTACTATGATATCATTTTTTAATTACTTTTAATATTCATTTACTATATAAAAACAGGTTAGTATATTTATTGTATATTTTTGAAGTATTTATTTTGTATTTTTTTAAAAGAATGAGAAATAGATTGATTACTTAATAAAAATAGAAATATCATTATTAGTTATTGTTGGGTCCCAATATAAGGACCCATAAAACACCGCTCAAAAGAAAAGGCCCAAGTAAAAAGCTCAGGAATGTATCTACGGACCGGGAGGGCTACATGGCCCAAGAGGCTTGAGAACCCCAGGAGTACTATCAGGCCTCAGAGCAGTCCGAGAAGTTAAAAGGAGGCTCGAGAACCCTCCACAAAGGACCAGCCTTCTCCACCGAGTACGCGAACTCACAAGGAAGCAAGGCACGTCACACAAGGACGAGGACTACCTTATGCGCGGCCGAGAGCGCCAGCTAAGCAACTTCGCCGATTTCCAAGGTACCTGCAACCGCTACCAGACGCTGTCTCCATAGAGCACGCTTAGTCAAATCAGGACAGACAACTAGACTCTGCATGCCTGACACGCTCAGGCCTTGCCAGTGGTACCAGCCACGTGATACCCTGTACACGCCAGCAGCATTGAATGCGACCAATGGGACACTGGACGGCCTCTCGGCCACCCGGCGGTCACCACGTGTCTTCTCCCCAACGGCACAATTTTTCCTATAAATACTCAGCGAAATCCCTTTCCAAGGGGTCCTTCAAGGAACTCATTCCAGACAAAAAAGAAAAAAAACCTTAACTCTCTCACGACTTCTCTCTTCCTCTCTTCCTAACAAGAAGGAACGAAAGGGCGACAAAGCTTCCCAACGAGAGAGTTCCCTAAGAAGAGAAATACAAAACAAGTGACAAGGAAGGAATCGGTCTAAAGGCTTGTACTCTGTAAAGACTTCCACCTAATAGTGAAGCGTTTTTAAAGGCCCAAAGTCTCGTGGTTTTTCCTCTTCATTTAAGGGGAGGCTTTTCACGTAAAATCTGGTCTCAATCTTTTTCTTTCAACAACTCACTACCCCAAACACTTGTATTGCACGTGAATTTCGAGATCGCGGACGTAACAGTTATATAACAATTAATAAAAAATATTTAGTCATACACTAATCAGATGCCATTTTTATATATAAGATCAACCGTAATAATACCATTTCAACGTGCAATAATGACACTCAATTTTTTAAAAGTGTAATAAATTAGAATATTAATTTAATTTGGCAAGAAATTGATCGAATTATCTCAACTTATAGAGCTAAGTAAGATCCATTACAAAAATAAGAAAATTATTAAAATAAAAAAGTGACATGCGGAAATAAAAATAAAGTGGAAAAAAAGTAAACAAATTTAAAATATTTAAAATTATTTAAAATTATTATTTGTAATAATGTGGTGATTCACACCTATAGTTAATTAAAAAATATTATTTATACACATATATTTACACTAAAATTATTAAAAATATATGTGGGTCTTACCTTATTTTATTTTTCTCTTTCTTATCTCTCTCCACACCCATTTTATTAATTTTGGTAAAAATATGTATATATATAAATATTAGTTCTTTATTTAATTAACAATAATTGATAGAAAATTAATTTTTGATGGTAATTAACTTGTTTTAGAATTTGTACCAATTTTTAAAAATTAAAATCCAAATCATTCAAATATGTACGTTATAGTCTAAAGTTGTGAAAATATCATCCTAAATCAGTATATTAAATTGCAACATCGTATAAAATTATGAGGTTATGAGATACCCTTTTAATATTGTCAAAAATATCTTTAAATATTACAACATATTATTAATTTATAAATATTAACAAATTTATATAAAAATAAATAAAAAAAAATATTATATTGTTCAATGATATTTTAGTAATATTCATTACGATAATCATAATTATTACTTATGGGGATCTTGAAGTGCCCTAGAGCTGTAAATTTTAAGGGACTTTGTCGGTCTAATATCCCTAAAGTAGAGGGCTCTCCTGTGGGGCTTTACAGCACACAGGATGACAAGAATTAAAGAGTGAAAGTTCAGAGAGAAGAGCTACAAAAATATTTATAGCATTTTTAGTTAAATCAAATTTATTACGAAATAAGTTTAGAATTTATCTCCATTTTCAATATAACAATAAAATTAAGTTGAATTTATCAAATAAAATCCTTTTATCGAATATAAATAATTTATTTTTGTTGCGTCATAAATTCGAATTTTGAACGATTTGGGTTCACAGTTTATTTGGATCCTATCACCATTCCATGCCTTAGATCATACACACATCACAAATGATGATTAAAATTCAAAAAAAATGGCGATATTCGCTCTCTAATTAACGCTCAAATCAATAAATTACTTTCCAAGAAAAAAAAGATAAAAAATAGAGTATAAGGGAATGAATACAATAAGAGGGATTCGAGAGTAAAAATCAGAAGTATACTCGTTGAGAGTGGCTTAGTCGTGGAGTACTCATTGAGAGTGGCTTCTCTAATTATTAAGTTCGTTGAAAACTAATAGCGGAAGATAGGGTAGAGTGATTTGACACTTGTGAGTTAGAAAGCTTATGTAGGTTTGGATATACTAGAGAACGTATTTATAGAGCGAGTCTTTGGCGCCTTTTAATAGTTATGAGTCTTCACTGTCTTTTTTAGGTGGCGAGACGGGATACCCGCCTTTTGAGAGGATCCTTTCCCTTCATTGTGCGGATATGGACGTCATTTTGGGCTGCAACGGTCTTTAATGATGATTTTTCTCTCCACGAAAATGTCATGTGTAATGAATGTTGAGGTTGTCGTTGCAAATCGTGCGCTGATTTACGGGGTTTCCTTTTGGGTTGTACTCTAATTTTGAAAAATTTTCGTTACAAAGGAGATTGTCATCTTAGCGTCACGGTCAATTAGGAGAGATAACCGTTGCACACAAAAAATAATGCGTGAGTCGATTTCAATTTGGGTCGTGTCTGTTTTGGGCTATGCCCAATCTGTTTGGGAGCTTTTTCTTATCAATTGGAGCGTTAATCTTTTTTGGATAAGTGGATTGCGATATATTCTACCACACTCATCCCATTGGGCTGGCCTATTATAACCGTTTCCATCGGTTCTAATTTTTCATCTCACCAAAACATTATCATACTAAACTAAATAATTACGTAAATTTTTCTCTCTCATCCCCCTCATCCGTAGGATTTGAGTTTTTTATCTCTCTAAAAAAGAGAATTAATTTAATTATTTTTAATAAAAGTTATTTAATCAAATTAAATGATTAAAATACCTTTTTTAAAAAAATTAGTATCATTTTAAAAAAAATAAAAACATCCATTTAATATTATTTAAGTAATTGCAATTAAAAATAATTAGATCAACATCTTATTTAGAAGAATAAAATTCTCAAGGGCCTTATCCTCGCACGAGCAACGTATAGCTTTGACCATGGTAATTAATTAAAAATAAAATATATTAGAAATAAGTTTTTTTAAAAAATTCTCAATAAATAAATAAATTATTTCTAAAATTTTTTAATCAGACACGTGGCATGCGATATATCATATTTTGATCACAAGTGTGATGAGTTTTCAAGACGCTCTTATCGCTGTGGTCTTTAATTTATTGGATAGATAAGATTGAAGGGCATGGCACAACCAGCGGACAGAGTCCGTGAGCCTGGAGGCGTAAATCTTTCTGCCATATCTTTACAATTAAATAAAAAATTAATGATAAGAAATTTATATTATAAAAAAATTATATATAGTTTCTATAATTTTTTAAGATATTAATATCTATTCAATATTTAATTTAATAGTAAAAAAATTTAAAAAAGAACTATTTCTTTAGATAATTTTTTTAAAATTTAAATTTTATTTATTAAAATTTTTAATTCAAATATTTAGATATATGTCTTCTTAGTTATCAGTTATATTTTCTCTATATATTATTTGTGTGTAAAAACAGTTGTCACAGCAGCCCACTAGAAAGGTTACAAAATATCTATTTGATAGTAACCAATTATTTTTATCATCATTTTGATTTAAACATTATAATAATTATAACATATAAATTTATAATTAGACTTGGACTGCTGTACAAAATTTTATTAACAAACCGTTTCATACATAAAGATATAATTTGTCCAAAAAAATTGAACAAATTTCATTTAACCTGACCTCTAAAATAGTATTTATTCAACAAAATATATAATTCATAACATTTTATCAACAACTATAGTAGAGAAATCAAAATGATGTACAAACCCTCGGACATATGGTAATAATTATACATCCCGATGCATCCATAGATTATACAATTAAGGAGCTATTTGATTTTCTTCCCGATGCATTAAATTGAAACGGATCCAATTTTAGTTATTTCAAACCTAAATTTTACACATCATAACTAACAAATAAGAGGTCAGGGGATGACATAAACTCGCTTTTTAATATATCCTCCAATACTCAAATTAAGAATCTTTATCAAATATATAAAAAGATAAGATTAGTAAATGAATGATGTGTGAATGCGCATAATAGAGGATTAAGTATTTGAATGCGCTCTATTGGAAGACGGTTTTAAGAGATGGAGGACAGAGCTCTGAGGAGTGGGTCTAGTTGATAATCAGCTCAAAGGAAAAGGATTAAACTTTGATAAGTGCGCCTGATTGAGAGGCGGTTTAGAGAAAGAGGATTAAATTTTGCGTCTAACTAAGGGGCGGCTGACTAAAATGAGAGAATTATATACTTGTCCAGGAGTGGGTGACTAATTAATGTACTTGTAGGTGGGTGGCTAACCAGATGAGAAAAAAATTTCTGAGCACTAATAATGATGAGAGGGACTTTTGTTGGTCTCCTCTTTGGTTACAGACGAGGGGATTTTCTATGCCACGCTTTATAAGTTGCCTTCACGGGTCTTACAGCTCAAGGACTTGGAGCCGGCATGAAGCCTACACATCCACCGCCCGGAGGAGAATGAGACTTCATGGGAGACTAGAAGAGAGTAGGCATGCATTTTAAGTTTTCTCTCTATACGCTCGTTTTTTTCTCTTATTTTTCTTCTCTGTTTTCCACCCCCTTCTTTGGAGTGAGAAAGGCATATATATAGAAAGAGTCAATTTTTGTTGCCTTGGGGCGTATGGTAAGCTTTGCGTGGACGAACGACATTGTTGCTCAGCTATTGGAGGTCATGTGCGATTACAGATGTCCTTTTTGGAGGAATTGTTGAGCTGTTCCTGTTGTTATAACAAGTGTTGCTCGCATATTGATAGGATATTACCTTATTTGTCAGCTGATGGGATAGAAGAATAATCTACGCTGTGATTGGCTATAGGCACCGCGACAAACTAGCGGTAACCGTTTGTTGATATTTCTTTCATGACCACTGGGAAGCACACACTAGCAGTGGCATATGGGTTTGCCTATTGGGCTGGAGTCGTTGGGCCATCTCTGGATCGAGCTGCCTAGGCTGCTGATTAGGTCGTGTAGACTCTAGGCTTTACGGAATCTTGGTGGATTTTCGCTTCTTGGTCATGTAGACTAGTAGGCTAGATTTTAGGTTGACTTGTAAAATATTCGAACCTATCATTAGCCCCTTATATAGGATGGCTGAGTTTCATTAATTCCAAACATGTTTGTTGATAGGACGTCTTTTACAGCGACTAGCTTACGAGTTCCTTTTCTAGGCGTTCAGCAGCATTTTCACACAGGAGAGTAGTAATTCAGTGCTCTATTCGACAAGATTTAGGAGTGATTCATTGAAACTGCCAATTTGGTCCTCTACTACTGGCGATTCTCTAGTAAGGGCGATTTCCTAGTATCAAAAAATAAAAAAAAATATAGATGAATACTTATATATAACTAAAAAGTATAAAATATTATATTTTAGGTAAAATATGAGTACAATTTTTGAAATTTTAACAAAGAATCAAGCAATAAGTTTGAAATTTATTTGTCTTAATTTAAATCCAAATAATTGTTGAGCCTTAAGTTCTAAAATCTCATTTATTTTCTTACTCTCTATTCTCCTTTTCTCTGACTTTCTAAAAATCTTAGAGGTTGGGCTAAAAAGTAAAAAAATGACTTATATAATAGATTAACACACATGAATCATTTAGATATGGATTAGATATAAATGTTAATTTCAGCTTGCACACTGACACTTGTAAGGGCAATAGGCATCATAATTCTAAAATAAATATACATGATTATTCATCATATACACATTAAGAACAACATTTTTGCCTTAAATATACTCATGCCCACTCTTGTACTAACGAGGCTCCCCTCATGTTATTTTCAATACGTCCTGCCGCTTAATTTGTAACTAAAATGTATAATTAATTTTAATAATTTATTAATTTATTAAAATTTAACATTATTATATAATCCTTAATTTTTAGACCTCACAATTTTTCTCCACATCTAGCACATTTTTGATAAGTCGGATACAAGAGAGAGTATGATTATTATTATTTTTTTTAATTTTTTTGATTGAATAGGAAGGAAATAGTGCAGAAAGATCATGTTAGATAGAGACAAAACACTGCCTCATATATTCATAGAATTACTCAATTTTTTTAGATATAAAATTATACTTCAAACTTCAACAACCAATTAAATTTAATTTATATTTTAAATATAATTATTTATTTTTTTAATAATTAGTAATATCACATAACATTCACAATATCTCTAAATTACAAATTTCAAGATAATTATGCTTAAGTAAAAAACAAGAACAAATAGCCCCTGTAGAAAAAAAAAAGAAGCAATTTTTGTATTTTTTAAAGATTATGTAAACTATTATTATTATTATTATTATTATTTCTTGCCCTATAACTTTAGTCCAAAAATAGAAGATAACGATGGGGGCATGCACAATAATTGGTTATTTAGTACGTAACTTTACAAAATTTGTCCTTGTATATTGATTTTCCAAAGTTTTGGAGCCAACCAAATGTTAAAATTAAAGAAAATATGATTATAAGTTTATCATATGAAATAAAATATGCCAATTATTATTTCCCGATCCTTCTTTTAGGAAATAGAGGATTGTATTTTGCATGAAGAAGCAGTTTATACCTCTTTCAATCGAAGTTGTTGATTTGAAAATAAATATTTATTATTTTAAATTATTTTTAACTAATTAATTTTAATTTATTTTTAAATTTTAAAATGGTAGATTAATTTTAATTTATAAAATCAAAATTTATTATATTTATTTTTTATCATATAATGTGAAATTGGTATATACTTAATTCATTCTTTAAATCCTAAAGAGACATTTGCATGACATGTATGCTACAGTATAAAATTATTCTTAACAATTTATTTAACTATTTAAATTTTTTGATACATTTTTAAAATCTAAATTATCATTTAAAAATATTAAATTAGACTTTTGAATCACTCAATGTGGACCATGCACATTATAACAATTAATATGTAAGTGAATACGGGACTTGTCTCAATATATTTTTCGATACTTAAATTAAAAATCTTTTCTCATGAATAAAAGATTTAAAAATAAAAGATACAAATATTTTTTGTGGATTGAACTCGGTCCTTGGGTCTTTACTTTTTGTAAATTTTTATTTTTTTCAATTCAGGGAGATTGACGTATTTATAATTTGGTTGCCAATTAGCATATCTTTCTAAAATTTATATGACTGCTCAAGTAAAGCACTACGTTGGTTGAGATCTAATTGTTATTTAAAATTTTTAACTACTCAATATTTAATTCTCATCATTTAATAGCTATAATTGTCCATTTATTCGAGCCAATTATTCCTTAATTTATATAATCGTTTTTAAGGATTTAATATCAAACTTAATATCCGATCGAGCCATTAAGTATATCAGTTTTCAGTATATTCAATTGTTTGGCCATTGGGTTATTCGGTCAGCTTGGTATTTAGACAGATTCTTAATTATCTTTTGTCCTGACTCAAATAGCTTGATTGCTTGATTTTCCCAATGAGCTTATAATCTGTGGGTCATGTATTTTATCGAGCATGATCGATTTTATTTTAAACTGCACCCAACACTTTTAAAGCTTCTAATTTTGTAATACTATTACTTATGATATATTAAAAGTCTCCATTTTTGTCACAAGATAGATTTTGTCTACATCTTGAAATAAATCTAAATTATTTCTTATACAAATTATAATAATTAAAATATAGTCTCCCATTAGATAATTAGAAATACTTTAGGTACACCCAAGTCTTGATGTGCACCCATATACTTAGAAGCATTTAAATATATTTTTTTAATTTAAATAATAACCCGAAAAAATTATAAGGTAACCCAAGGCTTTTAAGCATGATATATGAAAGAAAACGATGCCTTCTCTAATTATTCAGAATATTAATCTTATAATTCAAGCATTACTGTGATGTATACTTCTAAATAAAATAAAATAAAATAAAATAAAAAAAATAAAATAAAATAAAATATCAACACGTAATGAAAAGCACTGGTCCACGTATTAAAATGCTCTATGCACCGACAATCTTGCCTCACTCTAACCTCCCCCAATAAAAAAACATAATATATTGATAAACAGCACGTCATGATATATAATTAGTTATTTATTATAAATCATATAAAAAAAATCCACATATTAATAATTAATAAAATGTGATGTATTTAAAAAAAAAAATCTAACTACGTTTTTATAATTTATAATACTAAGAAAACTACATGTTTCTTAATTTTTAATATACAGATATAATTTTCTCAATAATCAGGGTTTAATGCTAACCTCCCTCTTCGATTAACATGGCATTAGAATGTATGATACTTTGACCAAGCGATTTTATTATTTAGAAAACGTATAATAATCCTTTTAAAACAACCCGTATACAAATGGGTCAGATATCTTGATGTGGATAATTAAGACCCAATTGCCCAAGTCAAAAGCCTCGATTTTTAAGACAGTTCGATTGAGTTTTCAGATAAATTGATGCCTCTAAATAGGAGAATAAGGGCTCAATATGAGACAAAAGGCCCAACGAGAGTTAAGGACTTTCGACTAAAGTATTAAATTGGTCAATCTAGAAAAATTTTACGGGCTTTTAACCATCAGCCTTTATTACAGTGTATAACAGTAATAATAAAGTCTTATATCTTATTAAATGGGTCAATTATGTAAATTTATTTTTATTATTTAATTTAATTTAATTTAATATTTTATAATATCCCATTAGATATTATATAAATACAAATACTTGGGGTTCACTCTAGTGTTGAAGTGCAAACCCATAAAAGGATTAATATATTTTAGCATTTAAAATTCAAACTAAAGATTAGAGAATACTCGCTGGCTTCTCAGCCTGATCTATGAAAGATAAGGACATAGACCTTCAATTATTCAGGAAATTAATATTATAATTCAAACATTAATTTTATAAATACTACTCAATAAAATAAATAAATAAATAAATAAATAAATAAATAAATAAATGTGTCACAATCTAAATAATAATAATAATAATACCATTTATCTCATTTATGTATAATTTACTTCTTCACTCTTTATATATTGGAATCATTAGAATTTAAAGAGTGATTAGTTAAAATATAGATGGTTAATTATAGATGGGTTGCAAGTGTTAATAATGGGTTAATAGGCTACACTTAGATAAAATTTACGTAAATATAAAAAATAAATATGTACAATAATAATTACACAAATTTTTATTGTTGGTCCCAATATAAGGGCCGATAAAATACGGTCCGAAAGAAAAGCCCAAGTAAAAAGCCCAAAAATATGTCCACGAACCAAGAGGACTGGACGGCCTAATAGGCCCAAAACCCAGGCTAGCTCATCATGTCAGACTGACCTAATAAGCCCGAAAACGTAGGTTAGTGTTCCAAAAATCAAAACTACGACAAAGGTCCGAGAGGTCCCTTTGACCAAAAGGAGCTCGGGGACATTGCAAATAGCCAACAACATCCAGGTACGAGGACCAGAAGAAGAAGCTCAAGAACATCAGAAGTTCCACCAGGTTTCAGATTAGTCCAAGAAGTCAAGGAAAGACCCGAGGATCCTCCACGAAGGATCAAAGATCCTCCGAAAGACAGTTGATATCCAAAAGTTACCTTCTTCAATGAGTCCGCAAACTCACAAAGAGACCAGGCACGTCACACCAAGACGAGGACTATCTCATACACGGCCGAGAGTGCCAACTAAGCAAATTTGTCGATTTTTCAGGAACCTGCGATCACTACAAGGCGCCGTCTCCACAGAGCACGCCTAGTCAAGTCAAGACTGACACCTAGAGTCTACATGCCTGACATGCTCAGGCCCTACCAGCTGCGCCAACGGTGCGAGCAGCATGTTTTCTTGTACACGCCATCATTCTTGGCATGACCCACAAGACAGGTGGACGGCCTCTTAACTACCTGCCGGCCACCACGTATTTTCTCCCCAACTGTACAATTTCTTCTATAAATATCCAGTAAAGGCTCTTGCCTCAGGACCTTTTTTTTCCTCATCTTTTCCAGAAGAGCTAAGGAGAAAAAGGAAGTGTTCAGGAGCTTCTAAACGAGAAAACCCTCCAAAGAAGAGAGATTAAGGAAAGATATTCCCAAAACCTGTACTTTGTAAGACTTCCATCCATAGTGAAGCGTTTCTAAAGGCTTAGAGGCTCGTGGTTTTTCTTCCTCATTTAAGAGGAAGCTTTCCACGTAAAACCCGATTTTAATCTTTCATTCTCCATATCCTACACTCTCAAACACTTGTATTGCATTAGACCCCCGAAATTCAAAACGCAACAATATAGATGGTTAATTATAGATGGGTTGTAAGTGTTAATAATGGGTTAATAGGCTACACTTAGATAAAATTTATGTAAACATAAAAAATAAATATGTACAATAATAATTACACAGATTTTTATTGATGATATTAAATATTTTTTAATTGACCCATAAAATTTATTAATAAGTTATTATGACTCACATATATACCTACCAAAAAAAAAAAAAGGACTCACATATAGGTATGAATTAGTCAAATTTACTATTTTTTAAAATAATAATAATGTAATTATTTTAAATTTATTTTATTAAAAAAATAAATTTATAAATTATTGAAATTTCTCTCAATAGATGAGAGAGAGAAGTATTATTTTCTGAAAGCATATAATATAGAAAATATCACACTATTTAATATGATATCAATTAATTATTATAATATATATGATAATCATACGTGTATAATTATTAAATAGTAATTTAATTACTCAACAAATAATGCTTAATGCTGGCCTCCCCTTCTCACCAATGTGGCAATTCATTCCCTATTTTTTAGGTGTATAATGCCAATAAATTAATAAATAACATGTAATATAAACTTAAATACACATCAAGCATGTATTTGTAGATTTTAAATATCAATTATGCTATTCTTATATCTCATTCTTATTGAGTATCCACACAATATGCTTATTTTTTATAATATAATATTATATCAAATTCGATAAATATGATAAATTCATAATAATATAATGTCGAATTTAGTAAATATATAACAATATTTGATAAAAAATAACATATAAATATTTTGTCTGTTGAGTTGCAACTAGAGAGCCGAGGTACTCTGATGTAGCCTCGTACGATATTGCGTTGTAATTGTTAAATGGAGATCCAATACCCACCGTTTTTTCTGTTATTAAAAAATTAAAAAAAATATTTTTTAATAAAAGGGTTAACGAGGAAGTATTAGATCTCCATTTAATAAATATTGTGTCACGTCATACGGAGCACACTTCGTAGCGTCCCTCAAACCATTGCAACTGACTGCTTAACCTAATTAAAAAATTGCTCAAAAATTATTTTACATACATACATACATACATATATATATATATATATATATAACAATAAAACATTTTATTATAACAAAAATATGTTGGTAATATATATTTTTACCGTGCTTCTACATCCACTTTAAATATAAGTGATTAAATTCTAAATTTTTTAAATATTTTATTATCATTTAAAATATTTAATATTCTTATTCATTGTTAGCAAATATTTTTTTGGCTAATAAATTTAATAATAAAAATTATATAAACTGCTCGAACCGAGCTGATTTAAGCAATGACGGTTTAGGTGATTTAACTCAAGTAATGATTTGATTTAATTTGATAAAAATCTAAACCGTGACATATAATTTAATCGTTGACATTGACTATTAGAGTGATAATTTTAATTTCTTAAAATCCATGAAAAAATACGATTATTATATGTTATTAATTATTTTTATTTTTTTGATAATTATAAATCTAAAAAGATGGAAAAGCTTGACGCACATTTAAAATTACTGATCTATAAATCAAGAGAATGAAAAATATAAAAAAAATAACCACTTTATATTATAAAATTAAAATTCTATACTTACGATACTCCTTAGAATCAAAAGGCAATGACAACAAAAGCAATAAATGAAGGATTGTTCAAAAGCTTACATCTTGGGGGATCACGACCTGAATCAATGGACTGAAAATGGACTTTTGCTAAAGCCTTCACTGATTATTTAAGTGACTGAGCAAGCTCAAAGGCATCTGATTCTGACCTGAGTTATGGACCTGACGATTTTTGACCATTTGTCTATGATTTTTCTGTTAATCCATTCACAAAGCTATAAATGAAATATGCTCCATTAAGAGTTGGACCAAGGCATAACATGCGTGATTTGAGTTCATAAAATTAAACCTTTAATGGCTATGAGGCCCTATGGAAAAGGCCGGTGAGGCTAAACGATATGTAAACTTTCTGAATGGAATCAATCATAAATTCTATTGGTCGTGTCATTATATTTTAGCCAATGATTGCCCGGGTCGACATGTAATCACGTTTGCTGAAGCAACGTTTTGGATGCTGTCTTTGCCCATGCAGAATACCCCAAGCTGCTTCTACCGAGTATGGCTAGGAACGGTTCGGGTAAGAATGGCACTTTATTAAGGAAAAATGAAAGGCAAATGAAGAAATCAAAAGGAGAAAGGGAAGGGATGTGGTTGGTGTGCGACTAGTTAGGTAAGGGAACCTATAGGAAGGCGAGATATGTGAGGCCAATTCCACATAAAAAATTACCAACATGAATACAAGTGAAATCTTAAATTGCATAGCAAAGTGAAGGAAAAGAGTTTGATAAAGCTATAGGAAAAGGCAATATAATGTATCTTTCCATACCCTTATACTTCAACGATTTGATGTAACTTATCGAATATCTTTGCAACATCTGTAAATGACTTATATCCCCCAAAGCTTTTACAAATATCATCCTTGAAGAAGGCCCAATCAAGAATTTCATATTGCATAGCATATCCTTGGAACCAAATGCCAGCTTTTCGTTCAAAAAACACAGGCATTGAGTCTATTTTCTGGTTTTCTTGAATGTTTCAGAGATGGAAATATTCACATCATTTCCTCAACAAACATTTTCGATTGTCTCCATCAAACCAAGGAAATTCAAGCTTAGGAAAAGGCCTCAATTGCTACCTGGTAGGGAATGGATTGGGGAAAACTCGTTTGACCTTTAGAGCTGGAATTTGTGCTGCCATCTCGGTGATTACTATTGTCCTTGATGATGGCAAATATTTCAGCCAATCTTTTGTATTGAACCTTACTGTTTTCAGCAATAAAGGACAAGGTTTCGGATCTAAGGGCAGCCGGGCCATCAGGTTTCATCCGTGATGGAATCTATAGAACATATTATAGGTTGGCTGGAATCTGCAGAGAAAAAGAAAATTTCTCTTATACCAATTTTTAGGAAATGCGTTAAACTTACACTTAATATTAAGAAAATAAGATCTTGCCCATATTTATTGAGCTGTGATTGCATCGGCAGTAGCCTTAGGACCTGTAGATCAGATGCAACAGAAACTTCACTGAGCCGATATGTATAATCAGTATATCATCAATACCTCGGAATGCCTTAACAGTGCATCAGCATCGGTAGATTATGGATAAAAATTTGTAAGGGTATCGGATCAGTTGAAGCCATATCGAGATTGGAGATATATATATATATATATATATATATATATATATATATAATATATATTGGGTTATGGGTCACTTCCGTGTGGGTTCATATCCACTTGATGTGGCGGGTGGAGGTAAATATCCTCACCGCATGAAGAAAGATCGAGTTGCGCCTGCTGGGCGCTCGAGCTGAAATTTCAGTATATTTCCTGCTCACTGTGCGCCCTAATGGCGCTTGAACGGAAATTCCAGTATGCTCCCCGCTCGCTGTGCGCTGGCTAGGCGCTCGAGCGGGAATTCCAATTAGCCTGCCCCTGGCTGTGCGCTCGATAGGCGCTCGAGTCTGCCAGAAAATGTATTCTTATGCAAAAAAGTTGGCTCTAGTGCTCGTGTATTCTGCCAGAAAATTGAAACCATACTTCCGAGCACACAAAATAATCATCTTGACCGACTAAACCTTGAGAGCGATTCCACAGAAGCCAAAAACATCGGGATGATTGGTCAAGTGGGCCATTAAGTTGGGTGAGTTTGATATAGAGTTCTATCTGATGCCTGCCTTAAAAGATCAAACCTTGGTGGACTTTATTTTTAAAATTCAACTCCAACTTAGGACTCCTCGGATACTTGTGATACTTAAGAAACACACAGCCGAGTAATCTAGACTCTGCATGTGGACAGCTCATCAATAAAAGATAGTTGTAGATTTGGTATTGTGTTGAGAATGCCTAAAAGGTCAAAGATAAAATATTCGATGGTCCTTGGGTTCCCAGTGACCAACAACGCCGTAGAGTACGATACCCTACTCGATGGACTACGGCTAGTAAAGGAGTGCTCGAGACTTGGTTGTTTACAATGACTCTGAATTAGTTGTCAACCAAATTCGATGAAATTTCGAAACAAACAGCCCACAACTATCCAAGTACCTCTCAAAGGCCCGAGTACTAAAATTAGCCTTTGAGAAGGTAGAAATAATCCACGTCTTGTGAGAAGAAAATACGAAGGCCGACTAGCATACAAAAGCAGTAGCCATGGGAAACCTAAAGCAATATGTCTGAGAAATGCGTGAGGTCATCAACAAACCTAGTGTGAAAGATTCTGAGATAGAAGTGATGCAGATATTTGAGATCAGCAATCGGATGACCCTCTATGCAAGGTACTTGTCTGATAGGATATTGTCTGAAGACGCAGAGGAAGCCAAAAAGGTGAAGAAGACGGTAGAATGGTATACTATCATGTACAACCGATTGTATCGCCAAGAATTCTCTGCCCCCTACCTGAAGTATCTCACTCCAGAAAAGGCTGATTATGCTCTCAGAGATGTACACATCAGGATTTGTGGATCCCATATTAGGGGTAAGAACCTAACATTTAAGCTAATGAGGTAAGGATACTATTAGCCAACCATAAAGTACGATATCATGAATTTCGTACGAAAATACGAGAACTGTCAAATCCGCAATAGTCTTACCCACCAGTCGCATACAGAACTCGAAGCACTACAATCGCCTTGGCCCTTCGCGCAATGGGGACCGGATATACTTAGGCCGCTGCCAATAGCATCCGGACAAAGAAAGTTCTTAATCATCAGAATTAATTACTTCATGAAGCGGGTTGATGCCTCACCATTAGCTCGTATAACCAATCGAAATGCGACAGACTTCGTCTGACAGAATATTGTGTGTAGGTTCGGTGTCCCAAAATGCATTGTGATTAATAAAGGGACCCAATTCATCAGAAAGTGGTTCACCAAGTATTGCACCAACATAAGGATAAAGCTGGTGCATACATCGATCGCGTATCCGTAATGGAACGGTCAAGTGGAGGTCACGAACTGCACGATACTGCACAGACTGAAAACAAAGTTGGAGCACGCTGAGAGCTCCTGGGCCAATGAGCTACCATCAGTGTTATAGTCATATAGGACAACTCTAAGGGAACCAACATGAGAAACTCCTTTCAGTCTATATTACAGGATCGAGGTAGTCATCCCAGTGAAAGTCGAGCTGCCAAGTCTCAGAGTGGAAAGCTTCGATCCACTTCA
Source organism: Nepenthes gracilis (assembly GCA_033239525.1). NCBI lineage: Eukaryota > Viridiplantae > Streptophyta > Magnoliopsida > Caryophyllales > Nepenthaceae > Nepenthes > Nepenthes gracilis. Next base: position 12,797,642 of record BSYO01000019.1, on the reverse strand, counting down.
TAATATACAGAAATTTTAGGAGAACCTTGACCTCCTTGAGGAAGTCTGAGATGCAAAAAGATCGCGGACAACGGCTTACCAACCAAAGATCGCTCGGTATTACAATAAGAACGTGAAGGCTTGCTAATTCGAAATAGGAGACTTAGTATTGAGAAGTATTGAGGCCACAGGTAAAAATAGCGATCGGAATAAATTCTCCCCAAATTGGGAGGGGCCGTTCTTTGTCTCGGCCATCATCTGAAACGGGGCGGACAGGCTACACACCTAGGAGGGAAGGCTTATCCCGCGGACATGGAACGCCGCTCACCTCAAGAAATATTATTAATAAACTTATACAATACACATGTATAATAATTGTATAATTACATGTGCTTATATCATATTTCGTTAATAAAATAACAGTTTTTGTTTAATTGTTATTTTGCATTCAATTGGGTATTTCCATGCCATTTCATAAAATAACAAGACCTAAGCTGCCCCAAAGTCAAGTGGATAAGACTCCTTTCATTTGTCTCCAAAAACTCGGCTAAATCCGAGCGGCCCATTAGGAGGTCGAACCAAAAACTCAGCTAAATCCGAGCGGTCCCTTAAGAGGTTGAACCAAAAACTCGGCTAAATTCGATTTTCCCTTTAAGAGGTCGTACCAAAAACTCAGCTAAATCTGAGAGTCCCATTAAGAGGTTGTACCGAAAATTTGGATAAATCCGAACGGCCCATTAAGAGGTCGTAGCAAAAAACTTGGCCTAGCCAAACAACCCTCAAGAGGTTGGATTTAAAACTTAGGGGGCTTAAATAGCTGTCATGCAAAGACCCTTGAAGTAGTATCATCAGCCTAAGACGGTTTAGAGGTTCGGACGCTTGGCTCAAAAGAGATAAGGTTTCCTAAGAGTCTAAGTCCAGAAAAAAGAATCGCATAAGACAATCTGGAGAAAGATTGCAACAGAAGGGTTATTTCACTCACACTTTAAACGTATGGTATACAATGTACACAAAAAATATATAAATACATCTCTAAAACTCAGCAAAATCTATGATCAACCCTCAAAGGGTCTCGGTTGAGGAGAAGTTCCCTGCTGTTGCTGATGTCCCTATGGTCCGAGAGGCACCACTTGCTTTGAAGATCCCAGCTGGTCTAGAGGTTTTGGACGGCCTGACGGGCAAGGCCTAGAAGGGCAAGGAAACCCTCCCCTTCCTGGGAGATCATACAAGTTGTCCGAGCATGTAGCACTGGCATTCCGAGGATCAAACATGGCCTTGGTGTACTGTGGGTGCAGCAATCTTATCACTCAGCAGTATAAGTTAATGTCGTCCCAGTATTTGCCCTCCAACATTAGTGCTATGTCCGCGGCCCTCACTGAAGTCCTCAACACCTCCTCCAATTAGAAGTTCCTATCCCGAAGAAGTGTATACTAAACCGGCTGGGCCTTTAAGGTATCCTTGAGGGAGGCAATCTTCCTCTTGGCTTCAGCAAGCTTAGCCTCCAAGTCTTTATTGGCCTCTCCAGTGGCCTTGTGGGACTCCAGCTCAGAGAAAGTCTGGGCGGCGTCACTAATGAGCAGACCAAGGTTCTTGGCCAGCTTCGTGGAACAGTATAGGAGAACAAGCTGTTAAAACATAAGTGGAAGAAAATAAAGGGTAAAAAGTCTACGGGAGGATAGAAGGATACCTGAGAGACGGGGAAAGCCATTAGGTGAGCCCTCATCTCTAGGGGCTTCGGACTCTTGGGGCTCAGCAGTAAGCACTAAAGATACCTCAACCCTAATCTCAGACGTAGGGGTAGCTCCATCAAGATCAAAGAATAGGGGCTCAACATCTTCGGGCTCAACATCTTCAGCATGCTCCGTGGCCCCAGTTTCAACTTCAATGGCGCAAGGAGCCCCGGCAACATCCTCGACCAGGGCCTCCTCATGGACTTTGGATGGAATCATCATGAGGTTGTAGATTTGGATTTCAAGGCATGGGGGCTCTACAGTCGCGACAACCTCGTCGACCTCAACAGTCACATAATGTGTCATCACAATCATTATGACTGCTTCATCGGCCTGAGTCGCCTCAGTAGCCTACCCCTTAATGACATCCTCGGACAGATTGTCCATCCAGTCTGAGATCTCGCTAGTAAAAATGGAGGAGATATCAAGCACGAGCTCGTAGGGAGGAGGAGGAGCAACTGGTGACTCCATGCGCAAACTCGCGGCCTCAGAAGGCTGCTCGGCAAGCCCCACAACCGCAGATGGCTCAATGTCCTTAGCTCCTTGGATTGGCACCCTGTTCCTGAGTAGGCATCCTATCACGGCCTCGTCTTCATCGGAAGAAGAAGAGTACTCAACGATAACCGTCAGATGTTCCATGATCTCAGTCCGACAACTCTTAATTGGCTGCTCAGATACTTCCTTGATCCTCAGAGCCTACCGTTCCTTTTTCTACTTCTTACTAGGAGAGCAAGGGGCGCTAGAGTCCTTGAGCTGGTTTTCCCACTTGGCTTGCACAAGGAACTCAGATCTTAACCACTTGTTCTTTTTGTTCTCATTAAAAGAACCAAGATTGGTCAGTAATAGGTCTTTGAAGTCCTTCACAGCGGCCCTCTCCTCTGTCGTGACGTCCTCACAAAACTTGGACTCCACGTTCTCCCACTAATTTGAAATGGCCCAGATCTGATGGACGCCTAGGGAGAAAAATTTATCTATCCACCTCTTAGTGGAGTCAAGGTTTCCACCACTCATCACCAGAAACTCAGGACGTGGGGTCGCAACAATCTAGTCTTGATTGTGTGAAAACCTCAATATAACTTTCACCGCCATCGAATCGAGGAGCGTCTTATGGCAACACGCCAAGATGAAAAGTGAAACCAGATGCGTAACAACATTAGGCTTAAATCTTGCCATAGAGACTTGAAAGTCCCTCATTATCTCGTAGAACTCCAACGGCCTGGGATATCGAAGACTGCCTTTAAGGTGAACTTCGTAGATAGTATATCCATCGAGTTTAGAATCGTATACCACGCACTGATGGCTTTGAGGTTAGCCAAGGTTAGCGAGGAGGCAGGATCCTTTACTCCTGGCGCCATCGAAGAATCGGGAATAGTAGAGAAGACGGAGGAAAAGAAAGGAGGAACTCGCAAAGAGCGCAGAGACAGCTTGGAGACTTAGGAAAGTTTTCGAGTGCGTAAATGGAAGTAGCAAAGGAAAATAGAATTTAAACGGCTGTAATTCAAAAAACACACCCATTAATTGCTTGACTGTGCATTAACTCCCCATGCGGACGTAGATAATGAAGACGCTTTCCCTAACAATGTAGCGAAGTGATGCACATTCATTACACAAGGTTAGTGCATTTTAAATGCACTAATTGGTGGCGTAGACCAACTCCTCGGATTTGGATAAAGAGTTCGCAGATGACGTTTTGTGAAGCTAATTCAATTGAACGTACGTGGATACTTGCAAAGTTTGGGCATAAGAAAGAAAACGTTCAGCCGTAGACAAGGCAACTATTGTCGGCGATACCCGAGGACAGTGACGGACTTGGATACATTTGCCAACAGCGATTAGTTGACGAAACGTACCAGCATCTCGGGCTTGAAGAGAATCCTCAGACGTTTGTATCAAACGGATTAGCTTAAGAAGTCCTCGAGCTTTTGGGGTCAAATCACTAGTCTCACAAAAACGCCCCGGACATTTGCTAGAGAAAAGAACGCGTGCCACCATCAAGCTGCAGCTAGACGGTGGACGCGAAGCAAAGATGCGAACGAACTTTTGAAGGAGAATGCCTTTGTATGGCACTTGGGACATTTCCGCAGACAATAAACACGCCAAAGGTTGAGATTCTCGAAACTTTTGGTATGAGGAGCTAGTGATGGGTCGTGGATACTCAAGGTCTAATAATAAAATCCGTTTTCACAAAATGAGTCCGAGTTCCTGAAGGGCCCAAAAAACTCATACGGCCCAAGAGGTTAATATGGTTGAGAAGGCCGAAGAGGCCTAATGGCCTGGGGGCTTGTCACAGGAAAGATGCTCAGGACGGACGAGGATGCCAACTCAGGGATGACGTCATTAGAGGCACGCGCGTCCTTCAACACGCAACCTACATAGAGAATGACGGCTTCAGACGCACACATGATGTGACGTGTCGTAGAGCCAGTTCGTATGCATGCAATCTTTCTGACACAGCAAAGTAAATTTGCGGACTTGGTAGCAGGGCTTTTTGCACACGCCAACCCCCACATGGCAGCTCTATATGGAGGATTTCAATTACTATATAAGTATTCACTTTGTACCTACGAAAGGATCAGAGATTTGAAATCCTAAACCCTTGCATTTACGCACTGAGAGAGAGAAAGAGCAAAGAAGCCACGCTGTGTTATAGAGAGAAAGAGATGGCTTGTATTGTAAGAGTAATTCCTAAGAGTTTCCACACACTTAATCCTCAACCTCTTATACTTGTACTCACACATAGTCGAAGAAGTTCTTGGACCAAAGTCCTATAGTTTTTCTCTCTCATTCAGGTGGAGGGCTTTCCACGTAAAATCTTACGTATCACATTCTCTCTCTCCTTCCTATCCACGTACATACTGTTTGGTGTTACTATTGGATCATCGTCTCTATCAAAGTAAGGATTCGATGACGCAATACGTTATATTTTTCTCTCTCTCTTTTTTTTTTTTGAGTTGGCGTCTATAAAAATTTTTTTTACATTGCTTTTAGTATTCATACTTTTGAAAATAAAATAAAAAATATCTTCTCAATCAATAGAAAATTTAAACTCAAAAAAATAAATTTTCATTTACAAAAGGAAAAATTATTTTATGGAACTTATCTACTATTCACTATCAACTATTTGTGGTGACTTGGACACGAATCATCTAACCCGACCTGAATTAATCACGTGCAAAACGTAAATCATAAATACTCATTGTAAATATATTATAAATAAGATATTTATAATAAATATCTATTTAAAACAAGAAAAAAAATAAATATCTATAATATTTCAACTTTCAAAAATGCAATCTTGATGAAAATATTCTAAAAACCAATAAAATAATGGAAATAAAATGCAATTTCTCATTATTGATCTTCTAAATTTTAAAATCGTCACTACCTAAAACTCCTGCAATAAGTGTACAATTTCCTCTAACTTGCTACATATCTTTTCTATTTTGGAGCTAAAAATATAAGTGAGATGAATACTTAATAAATAAATAAAATTAATAATATTAAAAATTAATAATATATCTAAGATAAAACATTAGACATATACCAAATTAATAATAATATGCAATAAATCAGCAATTATTTGATACTCATTGTCATATCATAATTACGACTCAACAGCCACAAAATAATCAAATATCAAGACTACAATTAATATTCTATCGAAATCCAATATTAATAAGGATATATTAATAATCTCTTCAAATATTACATATCACTGTAAACCAACGATTACGACTTGCCACCAATGGCTAGATATAATTCACGAGATATTGATACTTGTAATGATCTTATGATATCTTATCACTCATAATATACAAGTATCGAATTTAATTCATATGTATATCGAATTTAATATACAAGTATCACTCATAATATCTAAGGTAAATTTAAAATATGGAACGCACTTATTTTCGTTATTTAATCTGGACCCAGGCCCAAAATAGGGTACATAATATTTAATCTTAACAATATGTCAAATTTAACACCATTGGATAATATATTTATTAATATCTTAATAAATATTATTTATAGGACTACAAGTATATATTTAAATGATATCAATTACGTTTGATTATGGAAAATAATATTAAATAATTATAGATTATATTATGACTTAGTAGGTTTTATATTTCTTGACATTACATTTTTTTTAGATAATTTTCAGTATTTTAATCATAAATAGCAAAGAAAAATCTTGTATACAAATTACGTTAGTATGAAGAACTAATTGGCAAGAATATGAAAAGCAACCAAGGAATATAATTAATTATTTGACCAATTCTTAATATTTAATTCGATCCTTACTGGTCTTATTGATGTATTAATATCATTCACATGACCATAAAAAATATATATTTTATTTTATCACTATTGCTTTAGTTCGTAAAATATTGATTAGTCAAATACGACCCAAACACTAATCCAACAATACTTGTTGCGTCCTAAGATTCCGACCGCCGTACGACAAAAATTTGAGTTGACTTAACAGGTCCTATTGGAATGCTTGGACAGACGGAATCTGACAACACACAGGTGATCAGGAGATTTTGTGTTAGACTTAGTAGGTGCGATGCGGTAGGAAGAGAGAGAGAATAATACACGAGATTTTACGTGAAAAACTCTCCCTTTAATGAGAGGGAAAAACTACGAGACACCGGGTCCAAAACGAGTCCACTATCTTTGAACAGGTTACAAGTACTCAATTTTTATAAAGTGGAAGGAAGCTACTTACAGTTGCGAAACGGGGATCTTATCCCTTTCTCACTGTTCTAGTTTTCTCTTCTTCTCGTTGCTTGCACAGTTGCCGGCAGTTTTATTTTTTCGATCCCCCCTTTTTTAGTTGCTTGGGTGAGGTGTTTATAGTGGAATGTTTATTCTTGAAATGGTCCCACGTGGCGTTGACATAGTGTTGGGAAACCAACCACCAACTCTACTGATTTAGCGTGCTGTATCAGGCACGTTGTATGTGACGTCTGTCTCGCAATGATCAAGGTTGCTCTGAGCGTCATGATTTCTTGTAGAGGTAGTGTGCTACAGGAAATGCATGTTCTTTGGTAATAGTGAGGTGTCTGAGCTTGCGTCCTTGACTGTCTTGGGCTCCTCGAGAGGTCCTCGGGATCCTAAGGCTAGCTTGGCCTCTTGGGCCAAGCTAGGCTCCCAAAACATTGAGTTGTGGACAGCTATCCTCAGGCTTTGGGCCAGCTTAGAATCTTGGCCAGATTAACCTTGTGTGCCTCTTAGATCGTACGCTTGACTTTTGGGCCGTTCTTTATGGGCCATGGATATTGAGACCCATCATTAGCCCCCCATGCTAAAGGGTTTGAGAACCTCAACCGTTTGGCATGTCTATTTGACGCCACTACTTCTCTTGTGAAGGTCCTCTTTTTCAGTGGTGATCAGCTGGTGCCTTCGCTAGACATTGGCGTTTGCTTTCTCTTTTTGCCTCTATCTGCGGACATGGTGGGGAGCGGTGGTGTAGTGGTGTCGGCCATCATGTCCGAGAGCACGCTATGGCCTGACCTAGCCTAAAATGTCCGAGGAATTTTCGTTCCGAGACTCTGAACATTGTTGGTCCTTTCTGAATGATGGGAATCTTCTCATATTAGTCCGATGTCAATAAACATTCTTGGATGTAGTGGAGCCCAAAGTCGGCCAATTGTGTGTCCGAGACCTTCCTTTGAGTCCGAGACTTATCTAGTGCCGTCGTTTGGGCTCCTGCAGAGTATTAAATGAGGAATAAATTGAGCTGACACTACCTTGGGAAGCCAAAGCCCACGATTGCTCACAGCTTATGGGCGACTGATGCGTGGCATGGGTAATGATGGGCGCGCCATTTTGAATTTTGAAGCTCCCTAGGTCATTTTTCAAGAAATGACTTCTTCCCTTAGCGCTTTTCTTTTTTTCCCAAAATTCCTTCGTCGTCTCCTTTCTCAGGTGCCTTCCTCTCTTACTTCCATCACTTTCCTTCTTCAATTTTCATGGCTCCATAAGTTAAGAAAATTGCCTCTTCCCTTACCCTAGGAAAACTAGAGGCCATTCGCACGAGGTATAGCATCCCAGACACGATGGCGATGGTGGTTCCTGTGCCTGCTGATAGGGCGTGCAGTCCATCGAATGGTTTTATCATCGTGTACGAAGTGCACCATAATGGTGGGTTTTGTTTTCCTATCCATCTTGATTTGTACCACATTATGATGGAGTTGGGCGTCCTGTTGGCGAGACTGCAGCCCAACGCCGTCAAGTATCTCGTTTCCCTTTGCGTTTTCGCTCGCTGTCATAATAGAGTGCTTGAGGTATCGATGGTGAAGGTCATGTTCCGTTTTACTCATAATTTAGATTGGATCACCATGCCCCTCGTCCAAAGTTCGTCATCATGAGCGGAGGGAACCCTGACTCCACAAAAAGGTTAAAAGACAAGTTTTTCTTTTTGGGTGTCTAAGAGAATTGGACCCTCTCCCTTGTCTGGAGAAATGTGGCGAGCAAGCACTGCTCGGATGCCACCAAGGACGAGAGGGAGGCTGCCAGGGAGGTCATGGACTTGGTGATGGCCAACTTTGACAGCTTTAATGAGAACAAGCACAATACTTAGTTGATGCCGAAAAACTTGGTGAAAGCCAAGTGGGAGACTCTGGCAGAGGACTCTTGCGCTGTTGCTCCCTCAGAGAAAAAAAAGAAGAAAATGAGGAGATTGAGGAAAAAGGGAGTTCTTTAGGGATTGAGGAGCCATCCGACAGGCCACGAAAGAGTCACTAGACTGAGGCTTCAAAACGTTCGATAACCATTGTTGAGTACTCCTCATCCGACGACGACGCCACGATTGCGCCTCTCTTTAGGAGGTCGAGGACTTTGGTTGTACAGCCAGAATAAGGGTCCTGGACCTTCTTCTCTTGCTGAGTCTTCTGGTCGTCCTCCTGAATCTGTTGGCCAGCTCGTGGATCTCCCTGCTGCTCGGTCTCCCGCTGAAGAGCCAATCCTTGATGTTCCTGTTGAATTTACTGGCGAGATCTCGAATTGGATTGGAGATCCATCCGAGGACCTCAGCGCTGGACATGTTGCGAGGGAGGCTGAGGGGACTTAGGCCAAGGGAGAGGCAACAATGGTGACGACACCTGTCTTGGAGGCTGCCGAGGTCCGGGAGGAATCCCTGAATGAGGACATTGTCGACGTCCTGAGTGGTGATGAAGTCGGGATTGCGATTGTAGAGCCCTCTAGAGGTGCGGAGCCTTATGGGGTTGTAGAGCCTCCTGTCGTCGATATTAATGGAGATGCTCCTCCACCCGAGACCACAGCTGAGGTCCGTGCGGCGCCTACCGCTGAGCCATTGGAGTCCGAGGCCATAAGAGAGGGTGGTTCATGCCGCGACCCTCTCGTCTCTCGGGTATTTCACTATCTCTCTTGAGCCTTTTATCCTCTTGCTTCCTACCGTTTATGCCTTAATGGTTTTGCCTTTTCTCATAGTTTCACGATCTGGCAGGGAATCTCAGACAGCATATTTGCAATGTCGCCCAGACTTGTTTGGAGCTGGAGTCCCTGAGGGTCGCCGGAGAGGGCAACCAATGTCTTGAAGTTGAGCTTGCTGAGGCTAACGGGAAAATTGCTTCTCTTGAGGACACTTTGAGGCTTCAGTAGATCCAATATGGGTTCTTCGGGACAGGAACCTCCAGCTGAAGGAAGGGCTGAGGTCCTCGGTGAGGGCCGTGGATATAGCGCCAGCGCTGGAGAGCAAGTACTGGGATTGCATCAATTTGTGTCGCCGAGTGATGCGATTGTTACATCTGCGGTTTTCCACGGCCGTGCTTGATCCTCGGAACGCCAGCGCTACATACTCGAAGGACATGTATGGCCTCTCAGGAAGGCTGTTTCCCAGAACCTCAAGGTCTAGGCCACCGGGCGATCCTCCACCTTCAGGGTAGCCGGGGTCGCCAGGCCACATGGGCCCTTCTGGAATATGGGAAGTTCAGCAGCAAGGGACGCTTTCTTAGCCAAGACCCTCGGAGAGCTAGCTGCTGTTAACTTTGTAGAGTTTTTTTTTTTTACATGCATAGCGTTGTTCATATATCGCGTACATGAATAAAACTTATGCTATTTTAAGCTGAAGCATTTGATTCCCCCACCCGGATTGCACGAGTGTTTGGTTCTATTGCAGCATGCTGCTAAACAAGTTAGTCTTACACCCGTTTAATGCCTGAACCTTTTGACCCTTTTAGGCTGAATACGCTACCTCTAGGGTCATTGCATGCTTGCTGCTTTAAGCCCCCTAAGTTTTTAGCCCAACCTCCAAGGTTGCTCGGCATTGTACCAAGTTTCAAATTCAACCACTTGGGTCGACTTTCAGATACTACCTCATTGGTCACTCGGACAAGGCCGAGTTTTAGATACAACTTCTTGGACCGCTCAGACATAATTGAGTTTTAGATATTACCTCTTGGGCCGCTCGGACATAGCCCAGTTTTAGATACGACCTTTTGGGCCGCTCGGATATAGCCGAGTTTTAGATATGACCTCTTGGGCCGCTTGGCGTAGTCGAGTTTTTACATATGACTTCTTGGGCCTCTCGAACATAGTCGAGTTTTATATGCGACCTTTTGGGCCGCTCGGGCGTAGCCAAGTTTTAGATACGACCTCTTGGACCTCTCGGGTGCAGCCGAGTTTTCTCTCTTTCCTTCTAATGCAAGTGAGAGGATCGTTTCACTTGACTTAGCGGCAGCCTAGGTCTTATCAATTAATGAGATGGCATACAAACATCTAACAAAGTACAAGGCAATAAATAAGTTAGAGGGATTTCATCATACCCATAAACGGATTATATTGGATGGCGCATTTTGCTTAGCCCGGCTGCTCGTACATTCACCTGTTGATAGCACTCTCGGGGAAGAGTGCCTAAGTCTGTTGGCCTCTGAGGCCAAAACTAACCCCTTGGGTCGAATCGGCTCCTAGGGCCTTTTGGAATGTGAACCTGAGTCCTTGAGTCTCTAGGGTTGACCTGGGCTTTTACTAAATCACCCACTCGGAGCTCTTGGGACGTGTGTTCAATCCCTCGGGCTTCTAGTGCCAATTTGCCCTCAGGGTCGGGTCAGCCTCGTAGGCCTTGGGCCTTATGTCCATGGTCCCCTTACAAACTATGGGCATACCTGGTTGCTCCCCGTTGGTGCACAGGTCTTTGTAGCCCTGGCACGCCCTAGCTCTCATGAAGCCCTTGCATGCAGCCACTTGGGTTGGCCGTGTGGACATTATGCTTATGACATCCCAACCCCTGGTTGGTCTGTCTCACCATATCCTACTGTTCCAAAAACTTGTCCGATTTTTTGCACAAAATGGCCGAGGTAGCCTTCCATGATCAGCCTTTCAATCTCCTTTTGCAATGTTCGACAACTTTCGATGTCGTGGCCGCGGCGGAGATGATAATGACAGTACTTTTTCTGATCACTCCTTTCTGGGTTTTTCAACCCCTTGGGCCACTTTAGAAATTCTTCATCTCGAATCTGCCTTATGATGTTAGTACGTGACTCGTTCAAGGAAGTCAGGTCCAATGGCTTGGGCCCCTATGAACAGCCTGTTCAGGCTTGTGCTATTTCAACGGTCATCGAAACTCCAGATGGTTCCCCTCCTTTCTTTTTCCAGCCCTCGTTCTTGAGTGGGAATCCTCTTCGCCTTTTGGTTTCCCTACTTCGCCGGTCCTGCCTCCAAAGACCGATTTCCAGATCTTTTTAAGCTTTCTCGTTGTCGAGGGTTGGGTCATGGCCTTCTTCTTATTGGGGTAATCCCTCAGCTGACAAGAAGTCTGCGCTGTTTTTTGCTCCGCATGGCTCCTTTCTTTTGGGGGAATTCCTCTACAAAAGGATCTCTCCTGAAAAGTTTCCTCCCTATCACAGCGAGAGTGATGAGGATCTAGCCTTTCTGGGCCGCTTTCTTGGATTTGAAGATTTGAGCGGCTTTCAAGTTGTAGTGGGATTTTGTTGCCCAAGGCAACTTGTGTCCTCAGGGCCTTGTGTTGGCTAGCTTGCTTCATGCAATACATCTTTGCCCTCCCCTTCTTCTAGGGTGCTATAGCCTGGGGGTTTTGGGAGGAACTCCCTTAGATTGCTCGTCCAACTTTGTGTAGAGTGTTTAGACTGCTCTTGAGAGATTGTCCATTTTCTCTAGCAGTGCCTGTACACAAGGGCTCAGACTGCCATTCACCGTGCTGCCTGTTGGAAGGCAACTGTTGGAGGATGCGACACCTCGGGCGGACGCGCTGCCTTTGGCCCGCTTGTTTATCATTTTTGTGTAAGGGGTTAGGTGCTGGAAGGAAACACTGGACTTTTTGTCATGAGGTTTTCCACAGACGGTGCCAATGTTGCATCCTGAGATTCCGGCCGTCGTACGATGAAGATTCGAGTTGAGTTAGCAAGTCCTCTTGGAATGGTCGGACTGACGGAATCCATGCAACACGCAGCTGATCTGGTGATTTTGTTTTAGATTTATAGGTGCGATGCGGCAGGAAAAGGGAGAAAATAATACACGAAATTTTACGTGAAAAACTTTCCCTTTAATGAGAGGCAAAAATCACTGGACGCCGGGTTCGAAATGAGTCCACTATCTTTGAACGGGTTACAAGTACTCAATTTTTGTAAAGTGGAAGGAAGCTACTTAGAGTTGCAAAACAGGGATCTTATCCCTTCCTCACTGTTCTTGTTTTCTCTTCTTCTTGCTACTTGCACAGTTGTCGGCAGTTTTATTTTTTCAATCCCCCCTTTTTTAGGTGCTTGGGCGGGGTATTTATAATGGAAGGTTTATTCTTGAAATAGTTTCAGGTGGTGTTGGTGTATGTTGGGAAACCAGCCACCAACTCTGCTAATTTGGCATGTTGTGCCAAGCACGTTGTGTGTGACGTCAGTCTCGCAATGATCGAGCATGCTCTGAGCATCATGATTTCTTGTGGAGGTAGCGTATTGTAGGGTATGTGTGCTCCTTGGTAATAGTAAGGCGTTTGAGCTGGCGTCCTCGTCTGTCTTGGGGTCTTCGAGAGGTCCTCGGGATCCTAAGGCTAGCTTAGCCTCTCGGGCCAAGTTAGGCTCCCGAGAATATTGAGATGTGAACGGCTGTCATCTGGTTTCTTAGGCCAGCTTAGAATTTTGGCCAAATTAACCTTGTGGACCTCTTAGACCGTATGCTTGACTTTTAGGTAGTTCTTTATGAGCCATGAGTACTAGGACTCATCAATACCTTAACAGATCCACCTAATCACTAACCTTAATTCAATAAGCTGCCGAATTTTACAATTTGTAGCTTTTTAACAATTTCAGAATAGAGACATGCATCCTGTGATAACCCTGAGGTCCATGTCACGTGTTCGCCCAATGATTTTAATATTTTTGGGTTATCAAAATTATATTTTGTTAGCATAATATTAAAGTATATATTATAGAGAGTAACATCTATAAAATTACAATAATAAATATATTAATTTATTATATAAATAAGTAACTTAAATATAGTCCCATGCACATCTGCTAAAATCTAAAATAAATTTTTTGTGATTGCCAATACTATTTTGTCACTCGATTTGTACTATTTTGGAAAGTTAAAATAGAAAACTAATAATTTACTATTAAACTATACATCACATAGATTAAGAACAACAATCGTAAATGTAAAAATATATCAATTTAAGATATAATTGAACAAGCTGAAAATCTCTTTTTATCACTGCCATAGTTGAAATGACAAATTTCAATGTTTATTGAACCAACTTTGATGCCCAATTACCAAAATCATATTTTATCAATGAATAATTATGCCATACATATTATAATATAAAAGTAACAATTTTAGTTGATATAAATGTATTTCCAAAACATTATAACGATGGGCTTAAAAGTGGAAGAAAATAGAAGAGTGAATAAGAATCGATTCAGTACAAATTGAATGTTAATTTGCAATATGCAGTTTGAATTTTATCTAACCGAATAAAAATGTCTATACTATTAATATGCAAGTTTTTTTTTTCGATTTGAACATTTTATATTGTCAGTAGTATTAAGTCATAAGTCGTAACAATAATAATATTTTAAATATGTTTTGAAATAATATAATAAATATAATAAAAATATAAAAGAAAAATGTAAATAATAGTTTAAGTAAAAAATTATGAATACAATAATATTAAAGTACAAAAATATTTTAAACTTGATTTATTGTACTCCAATAAAAAAAAAAAAAGATTCATGAGATATTATTTAATCAAAAAACTAATATAAAACTAATAAAATATAATTTTAAAAATTAAAATCTTAAATGATAAAATTTTCTAAAATTTTTTAATATCGGATAAAATTTTTTAAATATTAAGAAAAATTATTTGAAATATGGAAAATGTCGAGAATAAATAAAAATAATAATAATTTAGATGACAATAATTTTTTTTAAATGATTAATAATTTAACCATCTATATTAAAAATTATTAAAAAATACAATATAAATATATATAATTAATATATTTTTATCTGCAATAGTAAGCATACATGTGTGGTTGGATTTGATTTAGTTCAATTTAATCTCATAAGTTATAATTAAATCAAAAATATAATTTAAATAAAAATTAAATTATAATTAAATTTTGCATACGTCAAACTTTCATAATGATTTAATTTAAATTAGACATTTTAAATTTTTATTTTGTTTATTCCTAATTTGTATATATCAGGTAACATTATTATATCAATCAACTATTACAACTTAAATAAATAAATAAATAAATAAATATATAGTTTTTCCTTAATAAAATCGCTGTAGAATATACTGCGAATATTCTTTTTCTAATTTCCAACGTGTCACAATCTCAGTTCAAATGAATTCCTACGAATCCTCCACGTGACTTCACCCTTCAATGATCAGCCAATCGTACTTTCCTCACGGACATTGAGGGCCCCAGCTAAAAATTTAAAGAAAGTTATTATAATATTAAATCACGACCAATATTTATTTATAAAAATAATAAATTTATTGTATTTTTAAATAAAATAATCATAAAATAAGAATATATATAATTTTTTTAAATCTAAACTCAATCTCATCACAATCACGACTCAATTGAATGAATTCGCACGCCTCCCTCCACGTGGCTTTGTCCTGTCACGCTTCTTTATTTTTTTATCAAATTTATTACTTTTTAAAGTTTAAATTTTAATTTTATTTATATTAAAATTACGGTTCGGTAGCACGTGAATTTTACCATTTTATTTTATTTTATTTTTAATTTTGAAAATTTGTAATATAAATTTCTTAAGGATATTATTATACAATCATTGTATTCCTATGCAAATATCGATTTATAGGTAATATTTTTTATATAAATATAAATTTATATATTTTTAGGTAATATTTAATGTTAATTTTTTAATTTTTTATATAATATTTTTATATATAATTTTAAAAATAAATATAAATCCAAAAAGACAGCAACAATTTTTGTGACCCAACAACAGGAAAATTTTATTTATTTAATGTCATTTTATTCAAATTTATGACATATATGGTTAATAGATAAATATAAAACTTAACATTATAATTCTTACTTTTTCTAAAAAATATAAAAAGTTATCTACAATTATTTTTTCAATTTTAAACAATTAAAACTTTTAATTAGAAATTTAATTTCAGCCAAGTTAAAATAAATTTAAAATTAAATTTAAAATTTTAATTCTTAATTCTAAGTTTTTTTTTTTAAAAAAAATAAAAATATTATATTATTTTTTTAAAAAATATATATTATTGTGAAAACAAATTCAACCCATGACACAATAAGGTTTTTGCCAAAAAAAAAAAATATTTTTATGATATAAACATAGTAATGCATGTGGGAATATTATTTATAATTATCAAGAAAATTACAAAACTATGGTAAACTGAATATTTAAATAAGTACAAAAATATTATGTTATTATTTTAATTTGAAAAAAAATTACTTTTCTTGGGTGCAGTTCAAGACGAATCGACACAATATAAATTTGATTTGAAGCGCAAATCCCACCGGCCTAAATGAAAGAACAAGAGACGGATAAGAATAGCCAAGCCACGGTTTTTCAATGCTTAATTGAAAATTTCAATCTAAATTGGTATCAAAAAAGTGAAATATAATAATGAGTTAGTAAATAATTATATCTAAAAATGGTCGAAACAGATTAATTGTTAATAACCAAATGTTTTTTCCAATAAATTGGGACGATAATTATATACGAAAAAGTAATCTCTCGCAACAGTTATTTTAAAATAGTTTGACGTATGGATAAAGAGATCGGCTATAAATACAATTTTTCCTAACCAAAAAAGGAAAAGAAAAATAAAAAATGACATTCATATGTTCAAGTACACTAGGTGGAACAAAATCCCGATTTATACTCGTTTCTATACTTTTCTGATTTTCAATACTTACTTTTTAGTTTTTTTTCTAATGAAAAAATTATTAATTTGAGTGTCAAAAGATATATTAAATAGTAAAACTTATATACCTATTATTTTTTATTTATTTTGTTATGGTACAGAATATACATATTTAAAATTACAAATAATAGACTTGAAGCTATTTGAATATGTTAAAGAGGATATTCATACACTAATCAATATTTTAAGGATGTATGAATTTATACTGCGGCTCTTACCAATTAATAAATGGAAAAAAGATTTATAAGTTATTACAAAATTAATTTTAGATCAAATTACAAATAGACTAAAATGGATTTAATATAAAGAAGTTAAAAATAATTTTTTAAACAAAATTTCCCATATATAAAGATTAAATAATTATCTTCGGAATAACAATATTAAAAAAAAAGGGAATGGAAGCGGAGATGCGCCCAATGCACTGACTTACGGGACAAGCACGCTAGCTGAAAAAGCTGATTGACCATCTACCTCAGGATCACCGCCACCATCTCCACCTCCTCCTCCTCTCCCTCAGTCTGTCTCTCCCTGTCTCCAATGTTTTCCAGTTGAAAGCTCGCTTCTGGTTTTAGATAAGGACTTTGTTCTTAGAGTAAACGCAGCGATCATGGGAGCGTCGAGGAGACAGCTGATGGCGATGTTGCGCAAGAACTGGCTGCTGAAAATTCGTCATCCTTATATAACTTGTGCTGAGGTTTGTGATCCCCTCTCCCTTTTCTTTTAATCTGTTATTTTTTCTTGCAGTTGTCGGTTGGATTTTCTGTTTCTTGACAATTTCTTGTTGTATGTTTGAAGTCGTTGGAATAGTTGTGTTTTGTTTAGTTGTTTAATATTTATTTAGGCATTTCTATGTTTGATCATTACTAGTTGTTTATTTTCTGTTGTTATTCTGTTCTATATTTCTCTTGCCCTACTAATTAGGTAGTTATGTTAGTGTTGGGCGGTTAATGACATGTTAAAAATGGCCACGGAGGAAATGAAAGTGTTGATACCTATGTGAGGCGATGCAAGGGGAGAGAGCATTTTCCTAAGGTGTTATATGGAAGAAATTTGGGTGGCAGCAATAGAAAATTGATCATGTGAAGGAAAGATTATCGTGTAGTAAGCCCGTCAGGAGATATGATCGTTAATATTGCCTAGTTAGTGTTCCCCAGGGATATAGGCTTTAAAGTAGCTCAATAGGGAGGCCAAGTGCGTGAGACTCCTACATTATATAAGGTTTGGGAGGATCAGATGCACGTGTCCTTAGCCTCACATTACAAAAAAGTAAATTTCATGGCTTGAATCCTTGATATCCAGGTTTGAAATATTCATCTAATCAATCCCAATTAGAGGAAAAATGTTTTGTTGATTTGGTCATTCTGCTCCGTTATTTCTTTCCTAGTAATTGACTGCATGCAGGAATGATCTGTGAGTTTATTTATTTAATCGTTGGTAATCTAAGGCCATTGTTGTGGGAAAGTCTTTTTGGGTGGAAAATGTGATTATAAATGTTTACAACTAGGAAACAATGGAGTAACTAAGGAGAGAAACACAAGTTGTTCTATAACTAAGATGTGGCTTGACAGAATTATGTGAAGACGATAATTTTGTTGTGTATTATTGTCCCACTAAGAAATATTTCAGAGCAGAGCATTTCAAAATTCTGGGAGTATTCAGTTTCTTCAACTTTTTTGGTGGTTAAAAGGAGCAAAAGTAATGTATAAGCCTGCTGGACTGAGGAGAGGAAAAATAAGTATGTCTCAGAAGTATAAGAAGGAAAAAGATATTGTTTGAAGAACAGGACCTGGGAAAGGTTCAGAAATCCCTTATTATTGCTTATTGATAATCATGCGGAAGATAATAGTTTTGGAGATGGTTGATAACTACCGGGTGTCATAATCAGTATGAGGGATGATGATGGTAGAAAGTTGCCTTTTTGAGAAACATACGGAGCACATTTGACATCTGCTTTAATTGTGGCTTTGTTGAACAATCAGGATTTGAGTATAGATGTCACGATTATAGGTGATCTATTTGAGGCTGATAATACTAGGCAGCCATTCCCTTACGTTTCACTTTGTGATGCATCTAGATTGTCTGGTTGGCATCATTCCTTTTGGCTTTCAATTTTTGGCTTTGAGTTGATAAGTTTTGGTTTTAGTACCATGCTGCAAAAATTTGCATTTTGCAATATGCTTGGTAACCTAAAATAAACACTGGAATGCTTTGTTCTGCCAACCTCGGCCAATAACCAATATTTTGGCAGTGGATGATGCTACCTTTCACAATGAAGATGTGATATGGGCCCAGTGAGCCAGGGGAATCAACCGCAAGGCAGCTTACAATAACACTGGGTACTGAGCAGTCTTTTATGCAGTGACATAGTAATCCATTATATAGCTGTCTGAATGGTGAACAGAAATCTTTGATAGCCTTATTGGCTGGTGACCTCTGGACACCACTGCTTGTTTGGTGACAGTGGACATCAATATGCATTGCTGGTGGCTGATGCTTCGGGTACAACCAACTAATTTATGGTCCTCGATGACAGTAGTAGGTGGCAATGGTGTGTCCAACTGAAAACGTAGCGGACTAGTGGAAAATTTCCAAACCACATTGTGGTTTCTTAAAGTTTTTAGAATGAACTTAAAAACTTTTGGCAGGTGAAGATTGAGATGCAGAATGAGTAACTTATTCAACAACTCAAAGTAGAAATGTAAGTATGGAACAATTATTCAGCACAGCCATTCAGCTGCTCAAGGTTGCAGGAATGAAACTTAAAAGTGGTAGCTTAAAAGCATAAAGCTTATGAGAGAATGAGTGTACAAAGAGTAAAACTTGAAATAAGTCATGGGAAGTTAATTGACTGAAACTATTACCTGGTCAACGTGTAGAAACTAGAAAGGTGAAAGTTATGATTTTCAGAAAATGGTGCAGACTCCAATATTTGCCTACTAAGAGGAAGAAGGGATGGATTTGACTAAAAATTTTTCAATGACCATCATTCATATCACCCGTTTTGTCAAGCACAAACGGGTTTGTTTCTGTTGTAGAAAAAAATCATATAGCTCAGCAACAGAGGTTAAAAAAATTCATAAACTTATAAATTGCAGAAGATACCACTTTATGAGTTGTTGGAAGTTAGCAATGCCAAAACAAGATGTTAGTTTGAAACAAGAAAGAACTATAGATTGTTTTTTTTTTTTTCCGTTTTTATTGGTGGTTTTGATTTTTCCAATGGGTAATAACTAACAAGTGATGTCATTCTAGGACAACAATGGGGATGCCGCTCATGTGCAACATAGACTAATCTAAAACAAAACTAGTACTAACTCTTCAAAAAGAAATAGACCATAGATGTACACCTTTAAATCTATGTGAAACCCATATGGAGCCCATTTATGAAGTAAAAAATGGATAAGGGACCCTCATACATACTAATGCTCTTGGGGACAATTGCTGCTGTTGACCTTTTTTTCCTCTTTTTTTTTTCTTTTGCTTGCTGTTTGCAGTTTGAAAGTATGAGGTAACATAAAGACTGGAGAAAGTGATACTTTTTGAAGTCATCCTTCAGTTGGCTGAGCATATTCTTTTGTTCTTTTTGTAGATTTTTCTACCTACAGTTGTGATGCTGATGTTGATAGCTGTACGAATGCGAGTTGATACACAGATACACCCTGCTCAACCGTATGCCATCATCAGCCTCTGTGATTTCATTTTCCTTCCTCTCAGTATTGGTGTGTGTGCGTGCACTTGGGAGGGGGTGGTTGGAGCATCTACTTTGTGGCCAAAAATGACAGTGAAATGAATTTCAGATTCCACCTTTTTGCTTTATAGTAGTATCAAAATCCAACATCCTGATGGAAAAGGGGAAAAAGTAAAAGTCGAACTGGGACAATGCATTTGTAAAGAATATCTTTCAATCCCTTCCCTGAACCATATTTGGCGTGTCCATGTTGGATCTGCACCAGTAGACTTCTTTGACCTACATGATTAGTTTTACAATGACATGGGAAGGGAAAAAAATGTATCATGATGGTTGCTTTTCAAGTTTCAAATCTAATCTCAGAAGACTGCATGGAAGATTACTTTGATTTCTTTTTATTTTTGCTAGGGTTCTATGGTACGAGATAATCAGAGAGATAATTGATCTCGACTCAACCAAAAAAGTCACCTAAGTTGACTAATTTTGAGCCTAAATTAAGCTTGAGCTATTCAAGTAGCTTTGTAAGTAGAGTTTTGAGCGTGTGACTGAGATTGTGTTGCTTGGGAGGTTGTTAGCTTTTGAGCCTTATTGAGCGTGATTAATGTAATATAATCTCACCATTTGATTGATATATAAACTATTTAATAATAACTATATTTAAATTCTAGAAATCAATATGTCCAAAAGATAATTCAACCATCGGGGAAGGTGACTCTTTATAGATATAGGCACACTCATTAATCCTTACCTATCAATGTGCGGCGTATGCCTTCCTGTCCCACATTTTTTCTGAAGAAGTGGGATATTTATACCATATTGTGTGAACACATAAATGGAATGACCTCCTGTCTCCGTTAGGGGAGCAGCATATGACGTAAGACTTGTGTGCTGAAGCTGAGGCCCAAGAGATCGGCCTTGAAGCAGCTTTTGTGCATTGGAGTTTTCACCCTGCCTTCTCAAAAATGCATACTAGTTGTTGAATATTTTATATTTGTTTTTACATGTTTTAAATTTGTGAGCAATGCTCAGCTTAGTAGAGACAGTTAACAAGCTAGTCAAAAACTCTGTCAGTATATTCTTGAGTTGTCTTGAGTTGAGCTCCAGGAAGCTTGCAAATGGGGCTATTTTATGGATTGTTGCTGTGTCAAATCCAGCTTTCCAGGTTTGAGCTTGGTTATATGTGGTCAAGTCCTGCTTTAGTATTGTAATACTTGCCTTTATTCAACTTATCCCATTATCTCACTGGCCGACCTTGAGCCCTGTTTGCCTCAATTTGGCATGCTTTCATGGCCTGCTACCCCTGATTATTTCCACTGCTCTTGTATGAGTGATACTGTAGGGGGAGGACATTTTAAGAAACCAAATCCTTTTTTTTTTTTTTTTCTATCCTAGTTATTAGGAAAGCAAATCTAGGATTCCATGAAGACCCCCCTCCAAAAAATAACTTTTTCATTGAAGCTGACTCCTTTCTTACTTCTAAGATATTTATGTTTATAGTTGCAAATATTACTTTTGAGATAGCTTTGAAATATACTTTCGGTATCACGTGTTTGAAGTGACTTTCTAATATTGTGACTAGCTCCACAAAAGAGACATGGTAACTAGAGAAAGGATGCATACGTAACCAGGCTCCATGAAATCTTACTTTTGCATAGAATTGTTGGGTATAACAATCAGACAATTAATTGGTATTTATGAAGAAAAAGTTGAATATCTCACCTTTCTGTTTCTTCTTTCCCCTGATCCGAGCCAACCAATATCGAGCCTGATCTGAATGAGAAGGTTAAATACAGGGATACTTGATTTCCTCATTTATTGTTACATGACATCACTTATAAGAAATATTATGGTTATTTTTCATTCTATCTGCATCTAGATATATAAAAAAGGTATGCTCGTGGAGGTGGGAAAAGATGATATTTCTCCCCCTTTCAATCAAATTTTGGAGCTATTATTTGCCAAGAATGAGTATCTGGCCTTTGCACCTGACACAAAGGAGACAAGAAGAATGATCAACTTAATGTCACTGCAGTTTCCTCTCCTAAAGGTATATGTATGTCTAAATTTACTTCTTCTGCTTGCTTCATTTTTGGGTTAATGCAATACTATTATAGGATGAGAGGTGGAGAGAGGGAGGGATTGGTACTTTGTGAGGAGTTCTTGTATTAACCCCTATTTGTTTTTGATCGGTAGATTTTCTCAATAAACTTCATGGTCTATTTGAGAAAACGATAAGATGAAAAATTTGTGCACGTATCATCTCTACTGAAGTCAATGATCAGGTGTTAGTTGCTGAGTTATGTGGTACTTATTAAGAGATAAAATAAGGGATATTTGGGTGTTCTCATAATACTGGCCTATATTTGGTGTTCTCATGATCCTGTCCCATTTCACATTCCATTAATTGGTTAATTGCTATTCATACAAGATTTCTTCATGTTATCATTATTAATGAAACTCTGGATGTCTTAATAGATAATCATTATAATATCTGGATATCTTTGCAGTGTGTATGATTTATTTTCTTGTTGACAGATGGTGACTAGAATCTACAGAGATGAGGTGGAACTTGAAACCTACATACTCTCAGATTTGTATGGCACCTGCAATAAAGTTGAGTAAGTTATATTTTTCCAAATTCTTATTGGAATTTAATGCTATCACAATTTCTTTTTTCTTTTTCCACTACCCAATTCATTCTTTTGATTTCCATGTATGGTGGATTATTGGGGAGTTCGATTTCAATTGAGCTTGGAGTAGTGAAGTTTCTTTTGTTTTTTATTCTTTGCTCGTGTCCTTGTGTTCTTGCATGAATGCATATGTTTCTTGATGTTTTTTGCATGGCTGGACGGTGCTGTGCCATTTTGCACTGAAATTTGATTGAAATAGATTGACAGAGGTCTAACCCTTGGTTGCTGTGTAGAAGTGCTCATCATCAAGATGATTTTATCAATTTGGTGGTATCTCATGATGCTACTTCTCTTTTCCTTTTTGAATTGAAAAAAATTCATATGGCTTTTCAACATGGAAGATAAGTGTTATGAATCAACATGAATTGTGTCTCAAATCTCAATTGTCATGTGTGGACTGAAGGTGTCTAAGTGGATAACTCTTCAAAACCAAGACAAAGAGGGCAGTGGTTGTAACAAGAAGGTTCACTTTTTTCTATCAGGAATACAGTCTCGTTTACCAAAAAAGCACACATGTAATGTAATTATTGGAATAGAGTATATAGAAAAGGTGACATGGTCAGCATTATGCTTATGCTTAGTGCCAGTATGGAATACAAGTGGGTGCACGTTTTTGCCCAAATGCTTGACACAACAAATCTTTAGTGGAGTATGGGCTACAAATAGTAGATTTCTCCTTATCCCTCTTTTTAAGTCCAATGCCAAATAACCCTTTACCAACTGATTTAATTGGTGGTGGTGTCACTGCTCCAGTCATCTGATGTTTACTCAATAAGTTTTAAATTTCAAAATGTGTGGAGAGGCTTTTAGGTTGAAGGATAATGAAGAAACTAGGTCCTTCAGGGATGGTGGTAAAGTTTGTTGGGAAACTGATTTGATGGTACTATACTCATCATATGTGTGCCCAGAAGCTCAAAAATGTTGTCAGATTTTTGTACCCAGTCATTGGTATACATCTTCTTCATATGTTAGCTGAGCTTGTTAATGGAATATTTTGCAAGAAAGAAATAAAAATCAACTGCCAGGCATTGCTGTTTTTGTCCTTGACATCTCATGCTTATATCCCCATATTCCTAGAATTTGCTTCATTTTATTCCACTATGACAATGTCTATTGCCTATGGCCTGTGAGGTGGATCAAAAAAATTTGTGTAATGTTTGTTATTACATATTAAACAGGTCGAGATTTTCCAAGAAATCTGTTTTATATAATCTGCCCCTACTTCTGGGTATATGCCTTCTGATTTATGATATTGTTGTCTAGAGGCTTGTAGTTGGTGAAGCATCTGCTTCTGAGGACCATTCTTATAAAAACAGGCATCATTGATTTACTTCCATGATGAGTTTCTCCTTGTAGAGCCATCAAGTTGAATAAGGCACAAGGCTCAAGACTTTTTTTGACAATATTTGGTTTATCAATCAAGAGATGGGAAAGCAAATGTTTTCAACTTTCATAAGAGGTGGCATGCAAGAGATGTCTAACATCTGCGTAATCCATAAAAAATTTGGTTTTTAGTCTATCTTGTGCATAATGCATTGTTCCATAGGGCCACTTGCATGCTCTCTCTCACACACACACTCTCTCTCTCTCTCTCTCTCTCTCTCTCTCTTGGTTGGTTAAGTTGAGCCTTACCATTCCTAGGAATTTTCTCTTGTCTCTCTCAGTTGGTTAAGTTGAGCCTTACCATTTATAGGAATTTTCTCTTGTTGGTTAATTTCTTCCCATCTGTAATCTTTATGTGCTGGAATGATTATCTAGAATTTATTCTCTGGGTATGTATGCAATATTATATCACAAGAGAAAGATTACCCTGGGAATGGCAATATTATTGATTTAATTTTCACATTGAGTGGTGAATTGTGATATTAAAGTGTACCATTGGTAAATATAGGCATTCATAAAGTTCTTTTTTTTTTCTTAGGAATTGTTCAAATCCCATAATTAAAGGAGCAGTGGTTTTTCATGATCAAGGTCCTCAACATTATGACTATAGTATACGCCTCAATCACACATGGGCATTCTCAGGATTTCCTGATGTCAAAACTATTATGGATGTTAATGGTCCTTATCTCAATGACTTGGAATTGGGAGTCAACACAGTTCCGATTTTGCAGTATGGCTTCAGTGGGTTTTTAACTGTATGGTCCTTTACTTCGTCTCCAATATCTTGATTTTTCTTGCTTTACTATTATTTGTCTTGCCATGGTTTTTACATTTGATTATGTCTTCCCTCTTGAAATATCTGCAGTGTGCTTCAATCATTATCTTCAGTAATGGTACACCAATGGTTCTTTTTAGCCTAATGATAGAGATAATTAGAACTTAGTTGTCATTCATTTGTTGGACATGTATTGTATATCTCAATTAGTAGTGTCTCACTGTTCCTTTGTAGGGCATTAGGTTCATATGCTATAAAAACTTGAAGCGCTGCTTCTTGTGATGATAGTTTATGGTTATTCTCTCAGTAGAGCAGAATTTTGCGGACCCGTTTTTCATTATTATCTGAATTTAATTGGCACTTAAATTTGATATTCACCCAAAATTAAAGAGAAAGAAAAACAATTGACGGTTTTGCAATCTATGTCAATGATTCGTTATAAAAGAAATGCTACAAATGCTGGATGCTGTAATGAATTGGAGGATGAATATCTATAATTTTGAATCTAACATTGGATTGTGAATGTGTGTTGCATTAACTACTCAAAGATAGCACTCATTGGCTTATGCCAAAAATTGAACTATGATAAGTTGCTCAGCATTTGTGGACCACTGCCATGAAGATGTAGACGTTTGATAAATTGTTGCTTTAGTTAGAACAGGTACTTGTTAATAAAGGAGAACTTTTGGTTCATAGAATGTAGAATGCAAACAACATTACATAGGGGCATAAACAATTTCTGATTCTGTTGTTGATTCTTTTTCTCATACTGTCATATAAGAAGAAGGTTTTGTGAACCTCAAGTTTCTTCCTTGGTTGTTTGGAAGAATCTTCGTCCCTAAATAGATTTGAATGTTCTTTTTTTTCATGGTGACAAAAGATGAATGCAGTTTGTTGGTAGTTCCGGACTGCCTCTATTTGAAGTGTCCTAGGGACAATCAGAAGAAGGATCAATACAATGTGCATACAAGAGATATGTGATTGGTGGAGAAAAAACAAGGATGTATATAATTATGGTATTCTGGGAAGGATAGATGTAGGAATGGAGTTGGCATAATTGCTGATATATTGCAAGTGGGCCTTGGTGAACGCTTAAAAGTGAAAGTTTTGAAGGAATTGGAGAAGATACAAGAGATTTCATAGAGGGGGTTGAGTTTTCTGGGTCAACAACATGCAAATGGGTATCCAAGCATGCATGAAAGCTATGGTTATGATAAAGAAATGGAGGAAAGATATTTTGGATATCGTTGAGGCTTATGATCTTATGATGGCTAACAAACCTTTTCATGAGGTGGTAGTAACATTGGATCCTGTACAATAGTTGCTCATCCAATTCTCAAATTGGCTATTTTGCCCTAAGGAAAAGAGATTGTTTGTATTCTAAGGCTTGCAAGACCTTTCCCGGTGGAAGTTTGACTATACAACACTGTTTGGTGGTTTTGGATATACATTTTAGAAAATGGAAGAGGAACAAATTACATTACAATCGACTAAGAATTAAATGGTGGAACTTAAAGTATGCAAGATGAATGATGGAACTTAAAGTATGGAAGAGGATTATGCAATAGAGCTAGCCTATCTTTCCACTCTTACTATTGGTTGTTCTTTCTATGTCATATAGTCATAGTTCTTGTTGTTTGATTCCCCCTTTAGCCTATTGTATGCCATTTACTCAATGAATGGAATATGGTGAGAAGAGAATTAGACAATGTCTTCCCCACCTAAGCCAACCATTTCCTTTGCTGATGCTGGCAGGAAGATGAAATTCCCAAGTTTTGTCCGAATGCATTCAAAACAACTCGCTTTCTAGATGATCATTAAGAAATAGGAGGTTATAAAAATCTTTCTCACTACTCTGTTTTCTTTTCTGTTTGAACGAATCCTTAGGAAAAAGCATGTTGTTCCATCAAGCTAAAACAATATAAAATGTGTCTAGTAAATTAAGTGCATTTTATAGCTAGATGTTTTCGCTTCAATATTCTATCTATAAACCATCCCAAAGAACAAGGTTTTAAGAGAAGGATAAAAGGCATCAGACTTCTTAGTTTCGAGATAAACGACCCCCCCCCTCCACCAACTAACCAAATCTGAAGACAAACGTGGACATCTCTCCTACTTTGTCTCAGTGTCCCTCCCCCTTAAGAGGCCGTTCTTGAATGTTAGAACCTCTAGAACAGTGAAGAAAAAGACAAACAGAAACAATAATTATTCTCGACATCCATATGACGTGTAACATTTAGTTTAACATTAGGAATGTGATATTTTCTTTCAAGCTTTGAGCTTGACACCTTGGCAGTAAAATGCGGATGATGAAAGAGCAGAAATGCTTACATCTTGTAATGGGCAATGCCATAGCTTTTGATCTCTATGCTCTCGCTAGCAAAGACATTTAAGGAAAAACTTTTTGCCCTCAATCCTTTCTCTATTTGACCCATTTTTGTATTCCATCATAGCTTGTTCTTGCTAAGAAAAAAAGTGCAATATTAATAATCCATAATCAATTATTTGTAAAATGTTTCCATTATAGGACATCGCAGACTGGAGAACATGATAATTTGGAGCTGTAAAATGTGCTGAAGAAAGGCAGTGAATTATGCGAAGTTTCAAGTGTACTAGGACTTCTATGAGTGATTGCACACAAAGTAGGGAGAAAGATATCTCCAGACTATTTAAAGCAAGTGAGATAAAAATAAAAGACTTGAATCAAGGATGGTGTGGAGCAATTATTTGTTGCATGTAAGCATATTAAACATAGATGGTTGAGCTATTTAAATAACCTTTTAATGGAGGTAGGGAGAACATCATATTGCTATGGGGGCTTAATGACTGAAAGAAATTGCTCTTTATTAGTGCATGGAAGAGAGTGAGGGCGGGATTTTCCTTTGTTGGTAAGTGAAATTCCGCCTATCGTGTCTGAGTCCGGTAAAACCAATACCATCTGCCTTGTAGACAAAAGCTTAGTGGAACCAATTTTTGTGAAATGTCAAATGGGAAGTTGAATTTCACTGGAATTTTTGAACTCTGCCTGTCCTATGAATATATTAGTTTTTTTTTTTTTTTAATTTCAAGGGTAAACCTTACTAAAACATTAGTTTTATGATCTCATTTGCTCCTCTTCCCCCTCTATCCGATTCTTGTACTGCTGAATTTATTATTCTTGAATATAAATATTGCCTTTTTGCCTATAATATGTACTATAAGTTTTGAAGTATTTAAAACTTGTAATATAGTGTAATGAAAATGACCTGTTTTGTTTGCTTGGCATTGTCATGATTTTGTTACACTTAAAAAGTGAAATTTCGTCTTTTGCTTCCGCCGGAGATGGAATCCACATATATGCGAAAATGGAATTGAAATTGATTTTGAGGTTCATCCAAAAGTTGAAAACTGGAATTCAAGATCTGGCTTCTATTTCTTCAGCTACCCACCTTAGAAGGGAGGAAGTTTAAAAAGCATTGAAGAGGATGACAAAATGGTATCTTAGTACAGATTTGGAAATGGGGGCGTTGTAAGAATATGCCAGTTGATTGGAGAAATTGCATGTAATATCTTTAGATAATTTTAAGT
This sequence comes from Nepenthes gracilis, assembly GCA_033239525.1. Taxonomy (NCBI): domain Eukaryota; kingdom Viridiplantae; phylum Streptophyta; class Magnoliopsida; order Caryophyllales; family Nepenthaceae; genus Nepenthes; species Nepenthes gracilis. The sequence continues at coordinate 12,769,408 of BSYO01000019.1, read as the reverse complement.
TATGATAATTAGATAATAAATTAGATATATTATTTTTGTGATTTTTATGTATAATATTAGCTTATTTGAGAATGATGACATTCAAAATCATTTTAGGTGAATAATTTGTTAATTTGTTGTGACGTTCGGTAAAGCGTTCGAACGGTAGCTTGAATGTCAGAAATTTGTAAATTGGACGGATCAGCTTTTGGGGTGAATTTTGAGAAAGAGTTGTAATTATGTCCTTTGGATTTATGGATTAGGCTAAAAGCTGAGTAACCAATATGATTTATGACATATTTGGTGGAATTAATTAATCAATTTTGGAAATCCCTAATTCTATTTTAAGGCAAGCTTGCCTCTCACATTTTTATCTATCATAACTTCTATTACAAAGAACAAATAAAGGAATGAAATCAGAGAAGATTCAGAAGAGAACAACCATTTGACTTTCAAATTACAAGATTTAGTGAAAATAGAAAGGATCAAGAACAAATCAAGTCATCTTTTTCTTGTTGTAAGATATTTCAACTTACTCCATTCTATTTATTTCCTTCGGTCATAGTGAAATTTATGAAGTAATAAAATTTCTTCATTCTAAATTAAATCAAAGTGTTAAGATATCATGAATCCAATTAATATTGCCCAAATGCTTTAAAAATTTTAAATTATATTTCTTTTAGAAAGTATGTTCTAGTTTTGAATAAATAATCTTTTTCTTCCAAATAATTATGAATTGGCATAGTTTTCTTGATGACATTTAAGTATGAAATGTTCATTTTAAGGAACATGTTAATATGTAAGTGAAATGTTATATAAATCATGGAAAACTTTGGAAAAAATGAAGAACAATGCATGAAAGTGGAAATGAAATATATAATTGTATGCTAATATTCGAATTCATGGTTATATTAGGTTTATATTTATGTTTGATGATAGATAATTTGATTAATTATCTTGTCCTTTGATTATATTCAAGAATTGTTCAAATTCAAAGTCATTTTCTTGAGTTTCTGTTTTGGCGTTTAACCTAGTGTTCGATTGCCAAATGCCTATTGGGACAGTTTTGTCTAGTTGCTGCATTTCTTTGAATTCTGTTTAAATTTGAATTTAAACTGACAATTTCTATTATATCTTGTTACTTACCAAAAAAAAAAAAAATTCTATTATATCTTGTTTGTAAGGTTTCTTATGCGTAGTATAATTCTTGATCTTTGAATTTAAATTGTTTCTTGTTAAGTTTGAAGGACTTTTACTCATTTGAAAACCAACTAGAAGTTTCTGTTGTCCTAATGTTTGAATGTCCTGCAATTAACATTCGAATGCTAGTGTTTGGTTCTATGGTGTGTGAGTTAGCTTTCGAACACTTTACTAGCAGATTGTTACCTGAATCTTGAACTTGTTCTAAAATTATTGGATTATGATCTTTGGTCTTTGATACTTAAATTTGAGTATTGGAATTATTTACTTTGACTCATGATTATGGATATAGTTAAGGAGGTTGTATGAAAGTATCATGCTATTAAGGAATATGAAACCTGCGGCACTGTTATAGTCTATAATTTTTCGACACTGATTTTTATATCATAATAGATGATGAGGTTATGTTGACTATGGTGGGGTGCTTATATCTGTATGATCATTGTATTGTGGTATCAGTTGGATATTTGCGAGAGACATTAGACCCTATTGCATACATTGTGAGTTGGTTGGATGTTACTACATTACCATGTGAGTTGGTTGCGTGACATCATATGCCATGTGAGTTGGCAACATGTATGGTCTTGAGATGTCAGAAATCTCATTTTATTTAGCCAACTATGTGGGGGCATAAACATTGGTAGCCTTTGGTCGACAATAACTAAGATCCATAAGAGATTGTTGTTATATCTCTTGAGTTAATGATTTCGATTTTGGTAGGATGGTTACATTTAGTCTTCTTGCATTGAATATAGAAATCTTGAGTCTTCTCAATATATATCATTGTTGAGTCCCCCCTCCCATATTATTTAATTCGATATTGTATCAGGTTGGTATTTTATTTGAGCATGCAAATATTGTATTGTCGATTATATGACTTATTGAAAATTTGGCTCACTTTTAGTTATTTTTGTTAAATTTTGCTAAAATAATTATAGGTTCTTGGGCGACTTAGAATAGAATAGGGATAATGATAAAGAATACAAAAGTCTCCGGTTATTGTAAATTTAGTTTATGTTGTATTGTAAAGATAAATAATAGTATTATATAAATTGTAATTAGGATGTTAAATTATGATGTAGTATGTTGTAGACTTAAAAGTTTTATTAATGCAATGAAATGAATGCTTATTTAATTGTTGAGATTTTAGAGATTTGCAATTATAGAATACTCGTTATAATTTAATTCAGAGGATGTATATTGTATGAGATGGGTCGTGACAATTGCATGTTGGTAACCAAATAAAGAATGAAGAGGACATAGAATTTACCAATTAAAGAGGTATTAAGTTGATGAGTTATACGATGATTTTATATGAAATGGTGATTGAACAGAGGCTAAGGTTACATATGAGTATATTAGAGAACCAATTTAAATTCATGCTTAGGGAGGTTTACTATGAAAACTATCTACTAAGGCATTCGATAAAATGTATTTGATAAACAATTTGAGGAAAGATAGAAGGACTTTGATATGATAATTTATTAATTTAGATAAATCGTTTGATCTACTCCCAAGAGAAGTACTATGGAGAATTTTTTTTTTTTTTTGGGGGGGGGTGGTGGGGAAGAAGTTTCCATTGCATACATCTAAGGAATATAGGATATGTATAATGGAGCAGTGACTTGTGTAAGGACACATGTGGGGATTATTAAGTTTTTCCACATACTATTGGTTATACTAGCCGTTCAGCTTTAAGCTCATATCTATTTGCCTTGATTATGGATGAATTGATAAAATGCATTCAAGATTACCTTATAGTACGTTTGATTGTTGGAATAAAATAATGGTGATATAATAGTTATTCTAGGGAATAGAAAATAATGAGAATAAAGTTGGAATTGTTATTCTTATATTTGGTTATTAGAATAGAATAAGGTGGGAATTTGTATTCCATTGTTTGGTTTGTAGAATAATATGAGGAATAAGGTGAAAATAGTAGTAATAATAATAATAATAATATGTAATAATAATAATAAATGTAATAATAATAATATGTAATAATAATAATAATAAAATGAAATAATAATAATAATAAGTAATAATAATAACTAATAATAACAATAATAATAATAAAACAAATAAATAATAATACCTAATAATTAATAATAACAATAATAAATATAATAATAATAAAATATAATAATAATAATAATAATAATAATAATAAATAAATAATAATAATATGTAATAATTAATAATAATAATAATAAATATAATAATAATAAAATAAAATAATAATAATAATGTAATAATAATAATAATAATAATAAATAATAACAATAATAAACATAATAATAATAATAATAATAATAATAAAAAAAAATAATAATAATAATAATAATAATAATAATAATAATAATAATAATAATAATAATAATAATAATAATAATAAGTGAAAATTTTTATTCCCACGTGTGGGAATAACAATTCCCATATACGTGGTGGGAATTGTTATTCCCACATTTGAGGGAATAACAATTCTCAGGGAATAACAATTTTCATCCTACCACTAACCAAACGGAAGAATTTCTATTCTCGCGAGAATAGAAATTCTATTCCCCATCAATTCCTGCAACCAAACATGACCTTAATGCATGCTTTTTGTATTTGATGAAGTTTGGTAGATAAGCTGAGAGGTCATTAATGCTAAGTTATGTTAGAGGGATTTTGGAATCTACAGATTTTAAATTAGTAGAACAAGGAATGAGTTGTGATGCAAGCTTTGTAACAACGGATAAGTAAATAATGGGGATGTTAGGATAGGGACTGAAAGCCTGTCAAAGAGGAATTATTTTAAATGTTTTGATTAATTGTCTAGAAAAATAGGGCAATCAATAAGGATATTGTTCATAACCTTAAAGTAGGTTGGATGAACTTGAGAAGCACTTTAGGGGTCCCATGTGAATGGATAATATTATTCAAACTTAATGAAAAATACTATAAGGTGGTTATTATGCATGCTATATTGTATGAAGTAGGGTGGTAGTAGATTAAATGCTAACATACGCAAAAAAATGGTAGTTGGACAGATGATGTTGAGATAGATATGTAGTGCAAGAACAAATAGGATTCAAAATGATGTTACATGGGAGAAATACGGGGTGGTACCTCTAGAAGGAAAAATTTGGGAGATTTGTTTGAGGTGTTTGGGAATGTAAAGAGAAGTCTGTTTAATGTTCTTTTTAGAAGATATGGGAGCTTAGAAGAGGCATATTGTAGAAGAGGCAGGGTTTGAGGGGAAGCATCTGACATGATCTTGCACATTTAGACTTCATAGAAGATATAGTTTAAAATAGAGATGAATGGAGGTGAATAATCTATGTGGCCGACCCACATAGTAAGAAAGTCTTAGTTTGGCTTGGTTTGATTTAAAGATTTTTGGTTGTATCAAAATACTATTTTTAGACCAGTGGAGTGAGGCATTACTCCTGCCAGTAATAATACGTTTTATCCTAATTTTTTACCTTTTGTGGTACTTGTTGCCTTGTCTTTTTAGATGGTGAGTATTGGAATAACAGTAAGGTTGATATGTTGTGATAGAGAGATTCTAGGCTAAGGAAACCACATCTATGACCCCTAATGTGAGAGCCTTGTACAATGGTTCACTCTTTTTAATTTGTCTTATTGTCTTTTTCTTTTACCTATATATATATAAAAAAAAATTATCATCCCCTGGATTACATTTTGGAAGTTTCAGTGCCATGACTTGCATTTAACAAATGTTATTGAAACTATATGCAACACTTATTTTTATCTTCAGTTTCTCTCTCTTTTTGAAGGGTTAACCTTTGATTATTTTGTATCATCTCCTTCATCTAGATTTTGACTCAAGGTTTCTTGTTGGTCTCTTTCTTGCTGCAGCTCCAACAAGTTCTGGATTCTTTAATAATATTTATGGCACAACAACCTGAAAATATCCCAATCTCTGAAGGCATTGAAACTCCTCTATCGTCCTCATCTGATACACCATCCTTTCTCAGGCTACCTTGGATGCAATTCATTCCTTCAACTATAAGAATAGCTCCCTTTCCGACTCGTGAATACACTACTGATGAGTTTCAGTCCATCATCAAGTCCGTCATGGGAGTACTGTAGGTGCCTCATAATCTTTTACAGTTGCTATTTTTTTTTATAGATCTACATATTTTCTTAAGGTTTTGACTTTCTTAGTTTGTTTATTTTTGCATACTATGTTGACTTGTAATTGGAATGGACAGATACCTACTGGGATTTCTCTATCCTATCTCTCGGCTGATAAGCTATTCTGTCTTTGAGAAGGTTTGATAATGGGTGTCCATTTTCATAAACTGCTGAATGGAGAATGTCTAGTCTTTTTATTGTTTCTTATCCTATCTGTGACTTTGACATTGAATATGTTGCACTTCTGAGATCTTGCTAAGAATAAGTTCCCTGTTATTTCAGGAGCAAAAGATAAAAGAAGGTCTTTACATGATGGGTCTTAAAAGTGGGATATTCCATGTCTCATGGCTTATAACATATGCTCTACAGGTATAATGTGCTCTTGTTGTTTGTATTCAGTGGGAGATTAAAACAAATGTAATTATTTACTGAAGCGGGGGGGAAAACTAAATGCTTTTCCCCGTTGGAGAGTTCCTGTTACTTATGTTGTGCTCTTACTTTTGTTAAATTCTTGTGGCAAATGCTCATTGTCAATTTTCATGATGTTGAGGAAGGTCTCTCCTCCCTCTTCGGGATTGAAATGTGGCAAACCTTACTTTTTGAATTGTTACACTTGTATGCGTTTGTGACGAACCAGGCTATTTTTCTTAAATAACCTCCGTCAATAAACACATAATACAAATGCCCATAATTAATAATATAAATTTCTGCAAAAAATTGGGTAGAATTTCATTTATAAATCAAATGTTTGCCAAAATACAAACACCTGTACAAACACTGTACAATAATCCACAATGTTTATCACACAAACCACAGGACCTCACAGCCACCACAACACCTCAGGTGGCACCGTCTTCATAACTCAGGTACGACACTGGCTCAGAAAAGATGCCTACTAAAAGAAAACCCAATCGTGACCACAATAAGTAACCTGTGGAAGCAAGACAACCATAATACACAATAAATTAAATTATTTATCCATCCACATATACATAACATCATAAATGTTTAAGATTCTCGAAATAAAGTACAAATCCCTATTCCATACATAATCAAACTAAGTCCTCAAGCTCCACATAGAAAATTAGGTCGCCTATTTTGCCTCTACATCTTACTCATTCTCGTCGGGCATCAAAGTATTTTCATCTGAAAGGAGAGATAGCAAGTGTGAGCTAAAAAGCCCAGCAAGTGAAATCATACGCCACTTCAAACAATAAATAGCAATAGAAATTATAAAGGGAAGGGGATGGCATGCATTTGAAATACAATGAGACATGAAGGGAAGAGGACAATTGGAAGTTCCAATTTGTCATTTCACATGATTTAAATCATTCAATTGCTTTTTAAACATGCTTTAGAACATTTATCATTCTCTTTAGTCGTTGTGGATCAGAGCCAGTAGGTCGTACTGATTAATGAAGTGAGAGAATGAGGAAATGATCATGATACCTCACATACTCTAAGGCCAAATGATGTCCTCGACGTCTAAACAAACCGCCTATAATAGGCCAAACACCACGTGGCATAGCGGCGTGCCTGTCACCCGCTACCCTAACCTCCTGCGGTTCAGAGGCAGTCCCCGTCTTTTCACAGTAGTATTCTAAGGCGTGCCACGAACGTCCCCCGCTCACATGAGCGGCTGGGATATGCGGCCAAAGTACTCCTTGGATCTCTACCGTGATGTTAATGGCCAGCCAAAGAATACTACCCAATGAATATAATCCATGGTCCTAGTTTCAAATTTCATTATCCTTTCTTTTTGAGGGAGTATCCACCAAACTCATATCACAAACATCTCCATCTCCATCTGGGAGATCAAACTTATATCGCAAATATCTCCATCTGGGAGATCTAATCCATCAAATTTCTAAAGGTGGAATTTCCCTCCAAATATTTACAAACTTCTTATCTTACTTATGGACTTAGGCATTCTGATGATTCAATTCACATGCTTGGGCATCAAATTTATGAAGGAGAGTGAAACTTCTTACCTCAACATAGCCATTTACCTTGGAAGTTCCCCCGGAGCACAATTCATTACGAATGGAGCACAATTACGCATTTTAGGGACTTACATTTTAGCATGAACATTTAAACATAAATGTCATAGCAATTAAATAGAGGTAAAGTATACAAATTCATACATTCATCCCGGGTGAACAGTAACAATGGACTTTTAGAGCTCCCGAACGCCGCGAACGGGTCGATTCTTGAGAAATCGGACGTCCGGTTGATGTCTATACATAGTTAGGACGCGGTGATTCATATTTGGAGGTCAAATTAACATAATATGGAGGTGGAAGCATGTAAATTTATTTGTTCACCTCGGGTGAACAGTGTCAGGGGGCATTTAGAGCTCCCGGATGCCGCGAACGGGTTGATTCTTGTGAGATCGGACGTCTGGTCTATATATATATATATATATAATTGGGACGTGGTGATTTATATTTTGAGGTCAAATTAACATAATCCGGAGGTGAAAATAGGTATCTTGAATTGGGCCGTAGGTTAGGGTTTAGTGGAACCAAACCGATCGATTCGGAGCTCGATTTGGACAATAACTATAGTTTTCTTGATCATTAAACATGGGTTACATATTTTCCACAATTTGGGTGGGTATCGAGGTAAAAATACCCCAAGAAAAATGAATAAAAATAGAGAGAGAGCGAAAAGTGAGTATGAGAACACTTGCCTCGACGCGCTCTACGTTTTCTCCAACTAGTACTCGGACGAATTCGGACTCCTCGGGTCTCGATCTCTTCCTTCCTCTCTCCTCCCCATCGTTCTCCCTCTTACCCTTTCTCTGGAATTCTCTAGAATTCTCTAGAAATGCCTGAAATAAAACGCAGACGGGTATTTACACCTTGACTGGCGCTCGAGCGCCTGCCGGGCAGTGCTCGGGTGGTGGCATTCTGCCACTGCCGTGCCCAGCTCTGCGCTCGAGTGCTTCTCAAGCACGGAGGTTCCAATGGTGCGCCTGACCCGCGCTCGAGCGCTTCTCGGGTCTGGTCAGGCGCTCGTCAGGCACTGGTCGAGCCTGTAGTAAGCTTACTTCGTTTTTTCGTTGTTCGGGACCCGTTTTGACCCTTCTAACTGAATTTTTCATTGTTTGACTCTAATTTCGATTGTATAACCTTAATAAGTCATGATTTTCATGATTTAAAACTCAAAATTTTATTTATGGGTTAACATTCCACGATTTACAACTTCGGTTCCCGATTTTTCCGATTCCGAATCTTTGAGTTTTTCAATTCCATTCCTCCCGTGCTTCTTGACCACAATTCACCTATTTCAACTTAATTACCTTCAAATTACCATATTTTAGAAATCTGATACCTTACCACTCATATTAATTATATCTTGAAGATCGGTACCTTACAACTAATCTCAGTTTTGCGTTTTGGAATACCGGTTCCCTAATTTTCCAATTTTTGGGTCTTTGGGCCTCTCGATCCAATTTCTTCCGTTTTCTTGGGCCACAACTCACTTATTTTAATTTAATTACTTCTAATTACCATATCTTGGAAATTGGTATGTTACAGTGATTGCTATAATTTCTTTTTGTATTCAGAAGTCGTTTTCTTATTCTCCTTGTCCTTCTTAATGCTATTCTCCCAGTGTCATTATTTATGACATGGCTGTGACTAAATGATGTGGTCATGTCTTTTTGATGTAAGGAAAGAGCGTCAAGACAATGGTAGATCACAGTTATTTGTTCCTGCTGTTGTGTTTAACCGTACAATGCTAGTTGGAAACATCTGACCTTCAAACGCACAAAACAGGGGTCTGTGCAATATGTGACCCTTTTAGGTGACGAAGATGTCATCTGATGTTTTTATTCAAATTGACATAGCTTAATTTGTGTGGCTATGATTTGTGTCATCTTCAAAACCTGCTCTCGTGTAGTTTTATTTTGGTTGACATTTTTATTGGGGGGGAGGAATATAATTTGTTCTAGTGGTGAATTTTGTCTCTTTGCATCTTAGATAAGGAAAGGGAGGTGAAGGGCTTTCCAAGAACCTCTTGAAAGATTATTTATCATCCCAAGACTGCTTATTTATCTGCAGGCTGTCCTGAACTCGCACAAAAGTTAGTTTGTTGGTTCCAGTTAATTTATTTGAATTTTGGCTGAACTTGGTTGGGCTTAGGTTAGTTGGAGTGGATGATTCAAGTGTAGGGTGAATGATGATGGCAAATAACAAGGAAAAAAAAAACTATAGTAAAGTTAAAACATAGAGCATTGATGTCAGAAACTCTTTTTACATCTCATGCAGGCAATAGTTAGGTTTGGATTCTGTGGTGCTCTCTATATCTATTGTTCTTTTCTTTTTCATAGCCTCTGTATAAAGAAAAAGGCTTGGGTTTTTGTGATGCTCTTTGACAATTTTTCTGTGTTGCATCTGAGAAAGCACCCAGCTGCTTCTTTTATCAAATAAAATAGTGGCCTGGTGTTTGAGACTTCTGACATTGTGGGCTCTTAGAAGGGTAAGATGTGCACAGCTATAGCCTTGCATTGCAGAGAGGTAGGTGCAGTTGTTTGAACCTTGGTTTTGCATTATAGAGAGGCAATTTTCATTATTTGACCATGTGACCTCCAGGTCACAATGGAGTAACGTTTCTATCATTTACTTATGCTTGCTAATGAAAGTAAAAAATGGGGGCACATGGATCTGATTTGCTTAATTTAAGGCTTTTACTATCCCTATTACTATGTTGGCATGTGGGGGCAAAGTGGCAGTTAGTGGATTTGAGAACATGAGCAATATACGTAGCTCTTTTGTTGGGAGTAATCTTGCCTCCACTTCCATCTTCCATTGTTCAGGTAGATTCCCAGCTCCAAATTGAATGGTGATTGTGCAATTTGTGGAGTAATGGTGTTTTGTTGAAGGTAGTAGTATGGGTAAATGATTTTGGATTTGCATGTCTTGACTAGGAATAGCAATAAGTGCCCCAACCACATCACCTATCCATGTTGATGATGGCATATCATCAATCCATGTAGCAAATCGTTTGTTAAGTGTAGTTAGTAGCTAATAAAGTAAATTAGAATGTGAGCAGCAGTTAGAGGAACTTAGTGGTTGTAATGACCTCAAGAAGGAGAAGAGATGGCCGTGTGGTGTAAGGCATAAATGTTTAATGAAATGAATCAGTGAGTTTCCTTGTGCACTTGTTCCATCTCTGTCTAGTTGTCTTCTCTTTGCCTAGAAGTCTCTCCTTCTCCATCAAATTCACCATCTCTTCACAAACTATCTTAATTTCTTTGTTTTGACCATGATTTACTATCTAGAATCATGACTATTTGGTATCAAAGAGTCATTCTTCATCTTCATTGGGTCCTGAATTTGTCTTTTGTTTTACCAGTTTCACACCCCCCCCCCCCCAACACACACACAAAACAAAAATACTGCCTACCCATACTGCAATTTTGTTACAGAAATAGCAGTACTTACAATTCTGCAATTGCTCCTGCAGTCTACAATTTTGGTTGCTTCTGCAAAATTTTCTTGCTGTAACTCTGGTTTTGCAACATATATCTTCAGCATTTCTGATTTCTGTATGGCTGCAGATCAACCGCATTAACATTTTATTGCATCAGCAATGTTAAGCAAGAAGCAATTCTGGTAATGCAAAACTGCCTTTTGAGTTTACTGCGTTCCTGTTTTCTGCAGTTCTTCAATTGCAATACAGACTCCAGCATTCTGTTATTCTGCACAAACAGAATTCTTGCGCTTATCCCCGAATTCTGTGTTCAGAACAAATTTAGATTCAGAAAATTGTCAAACTGCTTTTGATTCTGTTTTATCTACTGGACATACTGCACTCTCTGTTCCAGCAACTCTTCAATTTTACACACAATTTTCCAAACACAAGCAGAAAACCACAAAACACACGGAAGATCACATGAGCCACCTATATCATGAATCTTATAATCAACTTGCTCAACAACTGCATGAGTGATTAGATGCAATTAAACTTGAAACTCAGGCAATGCTACATGTATATACCAATAATCAATATACCAAATTTGATGATCTTTCCAGAAAACTTGATGCCATACTAATACAGCCGACAGACTCCACTGCTGCATCCTTTTTTGGAATTCAACATGATGCTCGTTCTTTTGCACTTGCAAGCTCATTAATCTTTGTTCCAAGAATGCTTGTGCTTAGCAACCACAATTCTGAAATGGCTGCTGTTCCTGAAGGGGAAGAAAATGCTGCAATAGTTGCTGAAATAAGTGTATTAGAGCTTCAAACTGCTGAACTGACTGCAATAGCTATACCAACACTGCACAATTAAGATTTTGCTGCACCAACTACTGTCCCTGACCTGCCAATCCTTGATATTGAAGATTCATCAAAGCAGAACAGTGTTTTATGGTCTTCATACCAAATTCTCATTTTTCGGAATCTGAAACTCTTGAACATTGTCAAAGCTACTCCTTGAAAGAAGATGAGAACGAGGTCAGGCTGGAAGCTGAGTCTCAGAAAGAAAGAAACCACAAGTCATCATGGACAGCAGTGTTTTGGAAATAATGAAGGAAGCTGAGTCTTAGAAAGCAGAGAATTGCAGGTTATTATGGACAGCAGTGTAGTGGAAATAATAAAAATTTTAGAAGCAACATGGCAGTTTTAAAGCTGTGAAAGGGAGATCATCAGATGCGAAGAATCGTGGCTTGATGGTAGCTGTAGGATAGTGTTCAAGAGAATTCTAGAAGCATCATTTGATCACGTGGGAAAAAGGATGATCGTCTAATGAAAAGTGGCATGGCTTGAAGATAGTCATGGTATAAAACTCAACAAATCTTTTAGAAGCTCTCCAAGTAGCATGATAAAGGCGGAGGAGGACGACATGTGGCAACATCCACCATAATAATGAGAAGCATCTTTCTATTTTATTTTATTTTATTTTTGGTAATCTGTTAAAGAGGGAAATGAGAGTGAGGAATTATTTATAAAAAGGATGATGTAAAAATTAGGAAGATATGAACTGAAATTATCTCTGAGTTGTTTTACTTTGGAGACCTGTTCCTTCTAAAAGTGGAGCAACTTTCTATTTTTCTTCCATTTGGATCACCTTTTCCACCATTAAATTAAGCCAGGAGTTCCCAGCTCTAGCCAATCAACTTGAAAAACAAGAAGAAAGAAAAACAAAGGGGCCTCACAGTAACAATTGGTATCAGAGCTTTCAATCAACCAATAGAATCAGTCTTTGCAACTAACATGTAGATTGAGGGATTTGATCAGCACATTAACCAATGATTGGATGGTTTTGACTAACTCAACAATGAGTGCTTTGAGCGGCTCGAAAAGAGTATGAACGGTCTTACCGAATAGATACGTCTAATGTTGGAAATATACCAATGAATGTCGGCAGTGTAACTTTCATGGATCCAACTACTAATTGAATGCAAAGAAGTGCCAGCGATGCAGCCTAGAATACAACCTCTACTTGTACAAGATACGGAGCCATGGAGGTATGTAAACTGTAATGTGAGAATTGATTTTCCTCACTTTGAAGGTGATAATCCACGGGGGATTTTCAAGGCCCAACAATATTTCCATTATTATCACTCCTAAAAATTAGAAAAATATTGATGGCTTAAATTATAGGGAAGTGAAAGTATTAATATGGTTCTAGGACGCTCAGGGGCCTATAAAGTTTGATGTGTGGAAAGGGTTTACTTGAGCCTTTCTCACAAGGTTCGGAAGCCTAACCCATGATGATCTGATGGAATAATTACAGAAGCTCTGTCAAAGTTCAATAGCGGTAGTATATAAAACACAATTTGAAGCCATTTCCAACCGATTGAGGGGTATTTTAGCGGCAACAAAACTGAGTTGTTTTTTACGGGGACTTAAGGACGAGAACAGGTTCCTAGTAAAGCTCTTGAGGCCAACTAGCCTTCACCAAGCTTGTGGTATATCAAGGCTCTAGGAAAGGTTTATCACGAGTTTGAAGAAGTCTAATCAGGGTTAGACATCCTCCCTTAGAGGAACTAGTTATCATTTCTCATCCGGGACAACGAGCTCATCTTAAGCTGCTACCAAACCATAAATGAAGGTTCCTAGCATCTCTCCTACTTAAATGAGGGAAAGAAGAGAGAAGGGATTGTGTTATTATTGCGATGATAAGTGGAACTCGAGATATAAATGCTCTAGTCTCAAACTTTTTATGGTAGAGGTGATGGTAATAGACGAATTGAAGGAACCTAATTTTGAGGGAGCTATCATCAATCAATAGCCGAGTGAAAGTGAAGTTATAGAGATGCACACGATTATAGGCACTCTCCATTTTAAAACCATGCGGGTAATGGGGAAAATCATTGGAGTATCCGGGGTGATTTTAATTTATTCCAAAAGCACTCATAATTTCTTAGATCGAGGGTTGGCTGAGAAATTTAAATGGAGAAGGCTGGAACTCGCCAACATCCAAGGACAAATTGCCATGGAGACTTTATACAAGGAGAAGGGTCCTATGTCGGTGTGAAGTTTTGGCTATAAGGTAATTAATTTTGAGCTAAGTTTTTAGCCATGACATAGGGTGGGTGTGACGTGGTGCTGGAAATACAATGGTTAGCCATGTTAGGGTCCATAGTATGTGATTTTCTCACTATTCATATGAAATTTAATTATTAGAGGAGGGAGGTGTCTCTTCATGGATTAATAATGGCTCAAGATACCCTAGTTGATTGGAGCAAATGGCATAAAGTTTCTAGACTAGAAAACAAACGGGTGGTACTTGAACTCTTGAATATTTAGAATTCCGGCAATTGTGTGACTTTTCTAGTGGTGTGAAAAATTTATTGTAGTAGTTTGAAGGCGCGTTTAAGGAGCCCAAGGGACTGCCCCCAATTCGAGAACATGAGCATCATATTGTCCTAAAAAATAACTCCAAACCCATCAGTGTATGCCCCTGCCATTATCCTCACTATCAGAAAAGTGAGATTAAGAAGCTGGTAAGGGAGTTATTTGAGACAAAACTCTTATGGAATAGCCAGAATCCTTACTTGTCACCAGGGTTATTGTTTAGGAGGGTTGACAGGAGTCGGTGGATGTGTGTAGATTATCGGACTTTGAACTAGGAAACTGTTAAAAATAAGTACCGTATTAGAACCCCTTGTGCTAGCTTTACCTGATTTTATTAAAAAAAAAATTTGTTATTTAATGTGATGCTTCAGGGGAGGAGTAGGAGTTGTGCTAATGTAGGACTATTGGCTAATAGTGTATTTTAGTCAGACCTTAGAAAGGAAGGCCCTACTTAGCTTTGTCTACGTATGAGAAGTTGTTGTCCTTAGTTATGGCCATTGAAAAATGGAGACCATATTTGTTGGGGTAGGCTTTCATAGTAAAGGCCAATCAACAGAGTCTAAAGTTCATTTTGGAATTAAAGGTGGGAGCCTAATTTCAACAAAAATGGATGTCTAAGTTTTGGGCTATGACTTCAATATTAAATATAGGAAGGGCAGAGAGAATAAGGTTGCTGATGCATTGTTGAGGAAGGAAGATCAACCAACTCTTATGATGCTGTCATTTCCTACACTAGAGTGGTTTGAAGAAGTTAAGGCGGTTAATAGAACTGACTCAGCCCTCAAGGAGATTAGTCAAAGATTCAGAAGGTAATACTTCTATAAACGTTTTCTTTTTTCTAAATGGGATCCTCTTAAAAAAGGAAAGGATTGTAATTGGGAATGACTTGATCCTCAAAAGAAAAATCATGGATTGGGTACATTATAGCCTAGTGAGCGGATATTTGGGTTATCACAAAACTTTGAGTTGTGGCTGAGGCGAATTCCATTAGAAGGGCTTGTGAAAGGATTTTAAGGGGTTTATTTGAGAATATCAAATATGCCAACAAGCTAAAATCGACCCTATTAGGCTATATGGGCTCCTTCAACTCTTACCAATTCCTGAACACCCTTGGTTTGATTGATCAATGGATTTTATTGAGGGACTTCTTACTTCTTACTGCTATAATAGTATTGTGGTGGTTGTTGATAAACTCACAAAATATGCTCACTTTTTGCCCCTAATCCACCTATACTCCATCGCAAAAGTTGTTAATTTGGTTTTTTAACAACATAGCAAAGTTGCATGGGAACCCCGTAACTATTATTAGCGACAAAGACCCCATTTTTATTGGTTCATTCTGGAAATAATTGTTTAAACTGTAAGGGACAAAACTCGCCTATAGCATTGCCCATCACTCCTAATCGGATGGTCAATCTGAAATTGTGAATAAATGATTAGAACAATACTTAAGGTATTTTGTGGGTGATAAACTAAGATCTTATAAAAATGGTTAGCCATGGTTGAATAGTGGTATAATACTAATTAGCACTCCTCCATTGGGGTGACCCCCTTCGAGGTAGTTTATGAAGTCTCTCCACCTTGATTGGCATAGTATGTTAAGGGAACCAAGGCAAATGTGGCAGTTGAAAAAGAGCTTAAGAGCCGAGATCATCTTTTAGCATTATTAAAGAAAAATTTGTCCAAGGTTTGGGCTCGGATGAAGATGTAGTATGACAGACACAGATGTGAAAAAAACATTCCAAATTGGGGATTATGTCTACCTCCGTTTGAAATCACATCAACAAAAGTCAATGTCTTTTAGAAGAAACTTAAAATTTGCACTCGGATTCTTTGGCCCTTACAAAGTTTTAGAAAAAATCAAAACTTTTGTTTACTGATTGGAGCTTTCATAGACCGCCAAGATACATCCCGTTTTTCACATTTCTACCTTGAAAAAGCAGATTGGAGCAAGGGAAGAAGTGATTCGAGCTTTATCATTGGTGGATACCAAAGGGGAGATTTTACCTGAACTAGAACAGATTGTGGACCGAAGGGTTTGGAAAATAGGTCAAAGAAAAGCTACCATGGTACTTGTCTAATGGAAGGGTGCTTCAGATGATGACAATACCTGGGAGCCTTTACATACACTCAAGTTACATTACCCTCACGTTGAGGGCAAGGTGCTCTAAAAGAAGGGGGTTTTGTCATAACTACTTCTTGAAAGAAGATGAGAACGAGGTTAAAAAGGAAGTTGTGTCTCAGAAAGAGGGAAACTGTAGGTCATCATGGACAGCAGCATAGTGGAAATAATGAATGAAGCTGAATCTCAGAAAGCAGGAAACCATGGGTCATCATAGACAACAGCGTTGTGGAAATGATTAATATTTCAGAAGAGACATGCCTGTTTCAAAGTTGTGAAAGACTCAACAGCGTAGAAGAAAGAGGGTCGTCAGATGTGGAGAATCGTGTCTTGATGATAGCCGTAGGATAATGTTCAAGAAAATTCTAGAAGTATCTCTAGATCATGTGGGAGAAGGTGATGTGGACTAAGGATGATTGTTGGATGAAAAGTGGCATGTCTCGAAGACAGCTGTGGGATAAAACTCAACAAATCTTCTAGAAACCCTCCAAGTAACGTGGTGAAGGTAGTAGGAGGATGACGTGTGGCAGCATCCACCATAATAATGCAGAGCATCTTTCTATTTTATTTTATTTTATTTTTGGTAATTTGTTGAAGAGGGAAATGAGAGTAAGAAATTATCTATAAAAATGATGATGCAAAAATTAGCAAGGCATGAACTGAAATTATCTCTTTGAGTTGTTTTGCTTTGGAGACTTGTTCTTTCTCAAATTGGAGCAACTTTCTATTTACCTTCCATTTTGATCAGCTTTTCCACTGGTAAATTAAGCTAGCAGTTCTCAACTCCAGTCAATCAACCTGAAAAATAAGAAGAAAATCAAAAGGGTCTCGCTGTAATAAACATGGCCACATCTGAATTCAGACACATCAACAAATCCAAGATCGGTCCATTAGCTTACACAAATGTGGTCTTCTGGTTACCTGACATTCAAGCTCAGAGGCTGCATCTTCATCAACAAAGGATCCTCTAGTGAATTGGCTTTAGTTCCTCACAAGGTTTGTAAAGTAATTCTTATTGTATTGTCAAGAACTATTCTAGGAGCTACTGCTATTTTACTATACTTGTATAGTTTAGTTAGTAGTAGCTAGATCTTATGTACATTGTATTTTATTTTGACATCACACCTCACACCATCCGTCCTCGGGGCAAGGATGATTTTCAGCCCCGGGCATTGTCATACCCTAGTAATGGCAATACGGGGGCCATCCCATCACGTTTCCATGTTGATGACATGTTAGTAAAGTGATAGTTAGTAGCTAGTAAGTGGTTACTTGTTAGTATTATGTGGCTAGAATGTGAGTAGTTAGAGAAATTTAGAGGTTGTAATGACTTCCAAGGAGCTGAAGATATGACCTAGTGGTGTAAGGCATGAAACAGCAATGAAATGGATGAATGAGTTGCCTTGTACACCTTTTCCCTCTCTTTTGTCTAATCCTCTTCTCTTTGCCTGGAAGTCTCTTCCTCTATCAAATTCACCTTCTCTTCACAGCTTATCTTCATTTCCTTGTTATGGTCATGATTTCCTATCTAGGATCATAATATAACAGAGTTACATCAAACCATGAACTGTGTGGCTTCTTGGAGAAAAGCTGCTTCAAGCAGACGTGGTTGTTTCAACTGTAGGACTAATGAGTAACACCCTTTTTGGAGAAATTTTTGATCGAAATAATAACACATGATCTAAGTTGATCGTGCACATTTACATTTTTGTGGTAGAAGAATGGAATTATTGGCTGGAATTTTGATCCTTTGACATCAATATCCAATTTTGTGCATGGTGTGGTATTGTGGCACAGTTTTAGTTTTTGACACGTCATATCTGTTTGTGGATCTTTAAATTGCTTCTATGACAGAGTAGTAGTAGTTGAATCCTAGACATTTGTGCTGGCTCCAACAGCATAACCATTAAGGACTAATATGTTTATTTTTCTGACTGAGAATTTACGCGATTCTCGATTTGTGTTGGTTTCTTCTTATATGCAGTTTGCAGTCTCATCTGGGATTATTACATTTTGCACTATGGATTCCCTTTTCAAGTACAGTGATAAATCAGTGGTGTTTACCTACTTCTTTTTGTTTGGGCTGAGTGCAATAATGCTGTCTTTTTTAATCTCTACATTCTTTATGAGAGCAAAAACAGCTGTGGCAGTTGGGACACTTTCTTTTCTTGGAGCCTTCTTCCCTTATTACACGGTCAATGACCCATCCGTCCCAATGTTAGTATTCAATCTTTCTTGAGTTGCGTTAATTGGTACTTCCATCCTGTTATCTAAAATTTCCTCATAGTTTAATTTGCTCTTTTCCAGGATTTTAAAGGTTATTGCATCGTTGCTTTCTCCAACAGCCTTTGCTTTGGGATCAATCAACTTTGCAGATTATGAGCGTGCTCATGTTGGATTGCGTTGGAGCAATATATGGAGGGTAGACAGTTTCTACATTTTCTGTTCATCTTTTTTTTTTTTTTTTTTTTTTTCTATGTACGCTGAAAATTTACACTATGACTCTTGTAGGAATCATCTGGGATGAATTTTTTGGTCTGTCTACTAATGATGCTGCTTGACACACTACTTTACAGTGGTATTGGTGTTTACTTGGATAAGGTATGCCTTTTGAATGTTTGATGTGGTTGAAATGTGTTGGGGTTTCTGCCGTTGAGAACCCAATCTCTTTTGTTTTTTTCCCAATAGAGAACCTCCCAAATTTCTATGCATAATTTCTTTTTGGTTTATCCTGGATGCCATGTGTCTTCTTGAACTGTCAGTTGTATCACGTCATTATGGATTTTGAGCCAACAGCCAAGTCATGTGATGCCATAATCATGCCAAATATTTATTTCCAAAGAGGCCTTTTGTTGTTGCATCTCTTTATTTATGTTTTAGTGATTAGGGAAGCTTAGACTTTTTTCCCCCCGACACATCAATAAGATAATTTTATTTGTTGTTTAAGAAGTTTGAATGAAAGCATGCCAGCACTTTGTTGTTTTTAAGTACTTCATGCTAATGCATAGAAGTATGCATCTCTTATCAGGTTCTTCCCATGGAGGATAAATTGGGTAAATCATGGAACTTTTTATTTAGCAAGTTGGAAAATAAAGGTAATTTTAAGCATTATGGATTAGGTTCAGAAGTTGAATTCAATAATAAGGTCTCTGCGGAAAAGGTCAATTCTTTTGCACCAAAGATAGAGGCCATAAGCTTGGATATGAAGCAACAAGAAATCGATGGCAGGTATATCCACTATACTTTCAAATGTACTAGTCTAGTCTTGCATGCCTTTTTTCCCCCTTTTTGGGATGGTCATCATATGCTATGTAGGTGTCTCCAAATGAGGAATCTGCACAAAGTGTATTCTTCTAGGAGGGGGAAGTGTTGTGCTGTCAACTCTTTAAATCTGACTTTGTATGAGAATCAGATTCTTGCTCTGCTAGGTATATGTCTCTAAATATTTCCCTTTCCCATTGCATTGACTGGCTGTTCTGTTATGCTAGAAATGTCATCTGTAGTATCTATTTCTGCCTTTTTGATTTTTATATTCATGTGTTTCTTTGGCGGATATTTATTTTAAGGGTTTCTGAATCAAAATTAATTTCTACTTCTGGCAATTTAGAAAATCATGAAGTTTTCTCCTGTCTGCATGATATTTGCATTTGTTTTGACTAGTTACGTATTCCTTATTCATGCCATTGTCATCTGGATGATTTATTCATTTAATGTTTGGCTAATTTCGCTTAGGACACAATGGAGCTGGTAAGAGCACAACAATATCTATGCTTGTTGGCCTTCTTCCTCCAACATCAGGGGATGCTGTAGTTTTTGGGAAGAATATGGTGACAGACATGGTAATATGACTACCTAGGACCTTTCTCCATATTGTCACCAATGTTCCCTTCTATGGTGGGAAAATATATGCTGGCATTTTTGCTTCTCACTGTGTCATTCTGTAATCTTTGGATCCTATCTGCTGTTTGTGATTTGCGGCTTAAGCATTGCACTCTTTTCTGGCTTTCAAGAGTTAACCTGGAAACAACATTTTGAAGTTCTCCAAGATAAAAAGTGAAAAAACATAAAAATGTTTTTTGGTTAGTGTTGGAGATTTCTTCAACCTCCGCTTTTATTTTCTGTGAGAGAAGCTTGTACATTTATCATATAGGAGGACATATGTCACAATAAAATGGTTAATCTCTGTGTAGAGGTTCCAGAAAAATAAGCTTGAACATTGTTTCATTTGGGTTGCTTCTTTGCAGTACATTGAGTTGGCATTTGGCACTAACAATGAATTGCATTGTGGATGAGCTATTGTCGATTGTATGCATTGCAACCTGTGCTAGTCAACCCAGCTTTTAGTTTGCATTGTTGCTTTTACTCCCAATTGTCTAATTGCTTTCCACCTATCATTCAGGATGACATTCGGAAGGAATTGGGTGTTTGCCCGCAATATGATATTCTCTTCCCAGAACTAACTGTAAGCATTTGACATCCTTTACTTTGTTTGGGCTGTTTTGGTTTTGCATATAAGAATGTTATGCAACAATCTAGAATGCAGTGCAGGCTTGGTTGATCATGTCATGGGTACAGAATACATTTTAATATTTTTTTGTTGTTTGTCTGTTTGAGCAAATTAGATATTTTGTTGGGGACCTTAAATCGTGTGTTGGATGGAAAAGGGGATTCATACTACTTGTGAGTCTTAAGGCCTCGAAACGTTAGTACTCGGTTGGGGATCCGACATTCTTTGTCTATGTTTGTTATCTCTCATTTCTGGAGTCTTGGACAATTGTGGTTTCCATGCAAATTATGCTGTGTAACACTTTTTCTCATAATTTCTTGCATATCTTGCTTCTTAAGTTCTATGATTAGTGTTTCCTGCGCATTTCAGCAATCTGTCTCCTTGTCCTTCAAGTATACTTAGGTGAGTTGAGTTAATTCATCACTGTGGACAATTGATCCTTGATTTCCATGGTCATCATGAATATTATGAAGATAAAGCTTTTATTCTATCATCCTCTTCTGTGGCCTTTCCATCAGCCTAAACAATCTTATGCTTAACTGCTGTATTGGTGTCGCTTAACCACCCATATTTGGTGTCATGAATTTAAGTGGTCTTGATTCTGCTGCAGAATCTTCCCTTCAATCTATTAATGTTTATGATCGTGTATTCCTTGGTGTGCTTGTTGTACCTGATGATTTGGTTTTTCCTAAACGATGTTTCTTAAGGTTAATAAGCAATGTATTTTACTGTTGGAATGAATTTCAAGAACCTGATTGGGTAATTTTTAGTGTCTTGTTGCTCTACTAAGCATAATTGGATGATTGAAACTTGATACAATTTTTTATTTTATTTTATTTTTTGCCGACTCTGTTTTCACAATTTTAACTTTATTGCTTTATCTAATCTTGGTGCTTCCTTGCTCATCTTATGTTGTTTGTTTTGCCCTCCTCTGCTGATAGGGAGAAGAATGAAATTTGCTTGTAGCAAATATCATGCTCAATGATTAACAAAATTGTCTTAGTTGAGGGCTTTATATAGTGTCTAAATCATGGTTGAAAATATCGGTATTTCCGTTGGTTGCAAGTATTGGACATATTAGAAAATAAGTATCTGTATTAGATATTTGTAGATGGTACCTAATAGGGTATCTCAGCCATGGTTGTCAAAGACATGCCTAGGCACATGGTGCCAGGCTGTGCGCTTAGTTTGCGCCAGGTGAGGTGCGGGACTTGAGGTGCACGCTTGCGTGCCCAAATTTCATTAAAAAAATAAAACTAACTCTAAATTTAAAGAAAATCTCTAGCATCCTCACTTTCTCTCAATCACTTTGGGCGGCAAGTTGCTTTCTCTCAATCCAGTATCTCTCTCGCATGCTATTCTCTCTCACTCTCACTCACGCTGCTCTCTTTATTTCTCTCTCGTACGTGCACTACTCTCTCTCTCTCTCTACTCTTTTCTTCTCTCTCTCTCTCACGGCTCTTTTCCTCTCTCTCTCTCTCGCGCGCGTAGCTCTTTTCTTCTCTCTCTCTCTGCTCTTTTCTTATTTTTAATAATTTTTCTCTTATCTTATATTTTTTATTGTTCCTTTTTTCAGTTTTATTACATTTGGGACTATAATATTGATTCTAATTTTCTACTATAGATAGAATTGATGGAATCCCAAAATAGTCGCTTGAATAGAAAAGATTTTACATGGAAATATGCACATTTGGCGGAGCCAAATAACATAAATAATTCTGTTTGTAATTTTGGTGACAAAATTACCAAGGGTAGAGTTCAAAGAGTAAAACAACATATTATTGGTGGTTTTAGAAATACAATAAAATGCATTAAATGTTCAAAGCACGTTCATGAGGAGATTAAAGAATATATGAATAGAAAATTTAAGGAGAAAGCTAAAAATGAATTATTGCCTGATTTTAATAAGATTCATAATTATAGTGAAGGCGAAGAAGATGAATTTGGTAATATATATTTTTAATACATATTGATATATTGCCGATACAATGACATATTACGATTTCGATGCATGATTAGGAAATATGTATTGGGGGCCCTAATATTATTATATGTTGGCTGATATATTTCATTGTATGATCCGGACGATATTTTGATATTAAGTAATGACATCTGTGTTTTGGCTAATAACTTATGAGTGGTATCTGGTCCTTGATCAATTTTCTATTACCTTTTCTTTTGGCATCTTTATTATTGTTTATGATGGATGGTTTAATTGGTGGACTTATACTTCAATGTCCTTGGAATCTTTTGTGAAGTGAGCATTATGTTTGACTTGGTGAATTCCTCTTTCCAGGTGAAAGAGCATTTGGAAATATTTGCTGTATTGAAAGGTGTAAAGGAAGATCTTCTGGATAGTGCTGTGACTGAAATGATTGATGAAGTAAATGTTCTATACTTTGCAGACCTTTGTTAATGGATTCTATTTACTATGATTTAAATACTGGTATGAATTTTAGTGTGCCCATTCATTTTTTTGTTGGTTGGTTTTATCATGGATATCAGGCTTGTGTACAGAAATGAGAATTACTCATATCGATTATTTGAAAGTATTATAATTGAGCAAAAGTAACAATGCTATAGCAATGGTTACTGTTTGTGTTTCCTCCTCTTGCTAGTTGTTGTTGTTGTTTTTTTTTTCAATTAGGTGCTTTTGGGCTATTTTTAGGTCGCTTGTGTGCTTTCAGGTCTAAGCCTTCTTTTTTTTTTTTTCTGCTAAAGGCCCATTTTAGTTTAACAAAATTTATTTGGATTTCGAATTTGTTTTCAAGGATGTTTGTTTTAGTTCTTTCACTTCTTTATTTTAGTTCCTTCACTTCTTTATTTTGCTTTGTGTGGCGGGGAGGGTCCCATTTTTCCTATCAACTTCTACATCACCCTTGGAGCCTTTTGTTTATGGATTCTATTTACTAGGATTTAAATGCTGGTATGAATCTTAGTATGTCCAGTCATTTTTTAGTTGGTTGATTTTATCATGGATCTCAATCTTGTGTACATCTTTTATACTAGGAATAAGATTTCTTCGTTATTTATCAAAATAAGTTTTGGTTTTTAGAAGCAGCCTTTCCTATTAATGTGTCTGGAAGTGCAATGGGCTGCAGTGTGAGTCTATATTGAAATTCTCATAAAGTTACTACTAGTGTTTTTATTGAAGGGTACTATTTGAAGTATCTTTATTGTGTCCTCACTTTTCCTCACTGTTAGGAATCAGAGGAGACTTTGCCCGGTTCATCTCTCTGGTTCATAACATTTGACAAATATTCAAATGGATGGATGAGTAGAAAGTCATGGGCAATGTTTATAAGCATTCTAAGTTCTTAACCCTATGATGGATCGTACCCAAGAAAAATAGTTGCTATTCTGGTCTCACATGCAACTAGAAGAAAAGAGGACACATGCATGTGCTTGAAGTGGTTGTCAAAATCTGGCAGCATAGCAACCTAACATGAATTATAAATTCAAAGAAATAGATTCCCTGTAAAACCCGTAAACAAGTAAGAGACAAAACAAATGATCAACAGTTCACAACCACAACAACTCTGGTCAACAGGCCTTTCCAAGTTCACCTGCTTAGAGTCAGAATTCAAATAACAAATGGAACAACTATCTTTTCCAAATGACCTTGCACCTGAGGTCAAAAATTCCATGCCCAATATTTATTAACCCTGCAAAGAATACACCAAATAATCCAAACCTGAAAAGTATGTGTTGACTATATAAAAGGAAGGCGAAATGGATGTCTTCACATGGCTCAACCGACTCTGCACTAGGATGAATCTCAGAATGATGCTGATGCTCCAAATATAATCCTGAAAATGTTAAAGGAATGAAAGACCTGCGAATTTCCACATGCCATAAGGCTGACATAGTATCAAACATGTATAATAGTTATGTGCACTAAAAGGGTGAACTTGTGCACGAGGGTTCTTGCATTGTAGGCTTTGGGGAGGTTCAAATGTATGTAACCTTCCCTATACAATGCAAAGAGGCTTTTTCAGTTATTTGAACTAGTGACTTTCAGCTAAAGCTATCACAGGGGAATAGGAAATCCAACTATAAAGCTACATAAACTAAAAGTGCAAATACTATGCAACTAAAAAGTCTTGGAGCACTCTGAAATCCAACCATGTTAGCTATAGAGGAAATAGGAAATCATAACTTAGCTACATCAATCCAACACAAGGAGTATATGCATCCATTACTATGTTGTATGGCTAATCTACAAAATCCAGTAGACATATAGGATAACATCACTACAAAAATTAAGAAGTAGGCTGATTAACACTGTATGCAGAAGACCATCACAAGGCACAACATTGATCCCAACATTCTCAACTCCATCCACCCTATCTCCTGGCATGACTAACCTAAAAGCTCTGTGCACCATGACTCTAGTGTAGCTCAACTCAACTCACTCACTCATGGGCGAGCATCCACAATTTAGGCCACTTCATTCCAATGAGGAAGGAGATATGTGGCACACAGTAATACAGTTCCACCCTGAGTCCCTTGTCTGGAAGCATCTTTAATAGCTGATCCCATGAATTATCTCACCATTTGGTTTAGAAGTGTTTGGATGTTTACATACAAAAAAAAAAAAAAAAAGGATGGGATATTTCAAGAAATTAGGGAAATATGAAAAATACAAAAAAATATATATATGTAAGAAAGGAAAATGGAAAAAAGTAGTGAGGAAGAAGGGAAAATGACTTAAATCCTTGCGGTGATCTCCTCTTGAAACTTCTAAGCTTGATTAAGGAAGGAATGAAGGAAAAAGAAGATGGGAGAAGAATGTAATTGTTGAGTTGTAGCCTCATGTGGGGGGAAGAAGAAATGAAGAAAGAGAAGGAAGAGAAGAGAAGAGGAGAGAGAAAAGATTCAAGTGGAAATGGGGGTATGGGCCTTTCATTACTTCCTTTTTTGAAGTTTTTGTACTCCCTCCCTTTTAAAAAAAGTAGCTGTAAGTGGGAGCTTTGTGCACTTGGTTTCCGTTTTCCCCTTAAAGAACCTTCAAAATAGTGTCTTCCCTTTCTTGTTCATATGCCACAAACTCCTGTTCTATGGTAGAATAAAACCTTGGTATTTCCAGTTGTTATTGATCAATGTATCACAATTGCTAATGTTATTTGCTTACCCAATCATAGAATAATTATACTAATTACGTGTTGAAGGAGATTGTGGAATATTATACCTTTTCTAATGTAGACATTAACCAAAATGGTGCAGGAAATAGTATTAAAATAAATATTAGTGCATCCCACTAAAAATTAGGGGTGTCACACCAACCCCTACCTCCCCACCCAAAAAAAATCTTCAATTAAACTTGTGATTAGCTACTCTTGTTCCATTATTTTGCCAGTACGTGCCTGTATAATATTTCGGTTGGATCTACATCTATGCCACATCCTTCTTGAAACATAACCTAGAATTTTATCTTCATAGAAAACAAACTTGGAATTCACAATTATATGTTTATATGATGCTGAATGCTGATAGGATAAGGTGGTTGATGCAAAAAGTGGTCAGCATTCATGCCCTTAAGAAAAACCATTTACTGCGTATAGTTACCTACTTACTATATCTTTAATTAACTTTGCCGGATTGTATCTTGTCTGTCAGGCTCTGATTTATTTCTATTATGCATGTTAACTGATCATTGTGATATACTATTGTTACCAAAATGAGCATGAAAGGGTGACCAAATCCCAGGAGTGACACACTTATTTTTGGTTCATTGGGCCTTGGGATACACAATGTGGGGTAGCCAAAGTGTTTTACATAAATGAAGAATGCTTGGTGATGTGCTAGGATACAGAACATTATTGTGTGATGCCAGTAAAAATATCTTTTAGAATGTTTCATTTATGTGGTTGATCACTATGTTTTTCAAGTTTTTATTCAGGAACTTGTTGAAAAACAAATTGAACTATTTTTGTGACAATATTTTTTGATTTTACTTGTTAAATCCATTCTTGTCTTCCATCTCAATTAAGATCCTGTCTTTTTTTCCCTTTCACTGTTGATATAGGTTGGTCTGGCTGACAAAGTTAACACAGTTGTGAGTGCTCTCTCTGGAGGCATGAAGAGAAAACTCTCTCTAGGCATTGCACTAATGGGAAATAGTAAGGTGGTACATTGGTTCAGGTAGCAAGTTATCTGTCTGTTTCTTCTGATTTCTGTGGGCATTTCTTTAACAGGTCATTATTCTGGATGAACCTACCAGTGGGATGGATCCATATTCAATGCGCTTGACATGGCAGTTAATTAAAAAAGTTAAGAAGGGAAGGATAGTATTACTGACAACGCACTCAATGGATGAAGCTGAAGTTTTAGGAGATCGTATTGCTATCATGGCAAATGGTTCTTTGAAATGCTGTGGAAGGTCACATTCTTGTCTCACTCATTAGCCTGCACTGATCTTTGTATTCCCTGAAGAATGGAAAACCTTATAGGAGTTACCATTGCAGTTCAAACTTTTCAAGTATAAAAATGGCATACTTATGTGTTTGTTGTTGTAGATTCTTGTTAAGGTTCAATTATTGTGCAAGTAACCTTGCTGTGGCTGTTATCTATCCATACTGGTCAGATAACAATTGATTCTTTTTACTGCATCTGAAATTGGAATGTTCTTTTGTGTATAGTTCACTTTTTCTGAAGCATCAATATGGTGTTGGCTATACTCTTACAATGGTGAAGGTATCTCCCTTTCTATCACTTCATGCATCATTTAGGTGACAGTATCTGTGTTTCACTGTCCGTGACATGCCTCATTTTGGTTTCAATGTCCTCTTTCTTCTCATCAGACTGCACCCGGCGCCTCCTCTGCTGCAGATATTATTTATCGTCATATTCCATCAGCATCATTAGTGAGTGAGGTACTTATCTGCTTTATGCTTCATAGCTCGATGCTTCCCTGTATTTTAACACAGTTGTTTTCCGATGGAATATATTCCTACTGGATGTATCATAATTTGTGTTTTTTGTCAACATTTTGGATGGGTAAGTAGCTTTTTTATACAATTGCAAGCAAGTCATGATGCTTTTGATGAGCTACTTTTTACCTGCAAATCTTTAGAACTGATGAACTGTCTTATGGTATTATAGTTGTTGTACTTTGAGAATCCTTAGGATGCCTTATGGTTCCCTATGACCGTCGTATATTACATGCTGGTTCTGGTTTGATCTGTCATCTCAGGTGGGAACAGAGGTTTCTTTCAAGCTTCCTTTAGCGTCATCATCTTCCTTTGAGAATATGTTCAAGGAAATGGAAAGTTACATGGAAAAATCAGCTTCCAACTCAAAAATAAATGGAATTAAGGACAACTTCCCTGGCATCGAAAGTTATGGTATATCTGTTACGACTTTGGAAGAGGTATTCTTGAGGGTGGCTGGATGCAACTTGGACGAAACTGACTGCATTGTGCAGGGAAGAACTCCCCTTGATCCTGTGGTTATGCCAGCTTCTCATTATTACACAACAAAAGGAAGTTCTCACTTCAAACTATGGGGAAGATATAAGAACATCATGGGGGTCATGAATAGGATGGTCTGGAGAACCTTTGTGTTGGTTTTTTCTGCAGTCTTGAGCTTTATAAACTGCATCTGTATGCACTGCTGTTGCTGTTCTGTACTTGCCAGGACTGAATTCTCGCAACATACAAAAGCATTACTGAAGAAGAGAGCAATATCAGCTAGGAGAGACCAGAAAACAATTGTTTTTCAGCTTATGATTCCTGCTGCATTCTTGCTTTTTGGACTTCTTTTCCTCAAGCTTAAGCCTCATCCTGATCAGCAGTCTGTGACTTTCACTACTTCAAACTTCAATCCTGTGTTACGTGGTAGTGGAGGAGGTGGTCCCATTCCATTTGATCTATCCTGGCCAATCTCAGAGGAAGTATGCCTACCAATCTTGATGCTGGTTAAGTGGTAGAATTAGTTGTTTTATCCATAATATACTTAGAACATGCAAAGTTGCTGAACTCCGGACTACCAACTGGTGGTATGCATATATAAAACATTTAATAACTACCTCTGTTTCAGGTTGCATCGTACATCAGAGGTGGATGGATTCAAGAATTCAAACCAAGTAAATACAGATTTCCAGATTCTGATAAGGCATTGGCCAATGCCATTGAAGCTGCAGGAACAACTTTGGGACCAAAATTACTTTCAATGAGTGAATTTTTGATGTCTAGCCTCAATGAATCTTATCAGTCAAGGTCTACTGACTTGAACTTCTGCGTCCCTTTTCTGATTTTTGTGTATCGTTTCAGTTCTTTAGCTCTTAGTCTTACGATGGAATATTACCTTGGCATAAACCTTCATTTAGTAAGTCCTTTCGTATTTTCGTTTTTTTTCTTTTTTCATTTTGTGTGCTTTTATGCGGTTTTGTATCAAGCAATATCTATCTATTCCTAAATGGCTGCACGATGGATGAAAATACCGACATCAGTATTGAACATATTGGACAATACACATTGCTAGTGGATATATTAGGAGTAAAAAATTTACTACGGCTTGTAAGTTGATAAGTAAATATTGACCGATATATTGGCAAAATATTTTGTATATCTGTCAATATGTTGGCCATATAGTGACATATTATGATTTTTCCATAGTATCGGAAAATAGTAGTACTGGGCCAATATATTAGGTGTTGTCTGATATTTCATTCTATGGGTTGCATAGTGGTTTGAGTTTGTGATCTCTTGAGTATTCCAGGGGGCTGGGTGTTTTATGGGATGGGTAGGGGCTCAAGGACTATACTGCAGCCCAAGGGCCCCTAGTCCTTTTGTTGGACCCAAAAACTATCTAAGCTTTTCTTTTTATAACATTCCCTCCGATTTTTTATTGTATTTAAGAGGGAGATTTCAGGTTCAAACGACGTGATTAGCCTCTCTATAATCAACTAATTTGTGTTTTTGCATTGTAGTAATCATATGTATATTGTATAAATGAACCTCTTTTTCATACAAGGTAAGATTGCAGACATTTGTCTTCCTAGACCCCAAAATATGGGAGTTCTATGCACTGTTTGTTTGTTTTTTTTTTAAAATTTATTATTGTAGTTAATGTACACTATAGAGAGCTCTGCTTTTTCACATCTTTGAAAAGAAATACTGATGTTAAAGATGTGATTGCTGCATTCCACATCACTCATAAGATTTTTGTTCACCTCAATCTCTTCTTTCCAAGAGCTTATTGTGAAAAAAAAAAAAAAAAGAAATACCCTGTGCCTTATACAAAAAGAAAAACTTTTCCTTGGTCAAATTCTTCAGCATTTTTCTGTTAGTTCTGATTTTCTGGGCCTTTTTATCTTGTTCTTTAGTACCATGAAATATATCACAAGAGGAGTGGACTTCTTTGAAATTTTTATGGGTACTGGTATTGTTCTTTGTTTTACCTTTTACATTGCCTTGAGCAGATATGGAGCAATTGTAATGGACAATGTAAATGATGATGGAAGTCTTGGATACACTGTACTGCACAACAGTTCTTGTCAGCATGCTGCTCCTACATTTATCAACTTGATGAATGCAGCAATTCTTGGGCTTTCTACTTCTGATGGAAATATGACAATTAAAACGCGTAATCACCCTCTACCGATGACAAAAAGCCAGCATCTACAACGCCATGTATGATGTCGTGGACCTTTAGCATGAGTGGTCTTCTGTGGCATTCATTTATTCATCTCTGTGGATTGGTGGAGTGAGGTGGAATTGTGAGCATATGTTGCATGATTAGAATACCTGTTTTTTCATTATATATATAGCATGACCACTCTATTGGAGATGAAAGTCGAATATCTGGTATATGCTTATCAGCTCATGCTGTCGACACTCCCACTTAAAAAAATAAGGGAAAAGGATTGTGATTTTATATAAAGAAAATAAATCTCATCCTGATTTATGTTCCACTGATGCACTACAGTGTAATGGGTTATTGTATCTGTTCATTTGCTTGCTGTAATTTGGTACTTTGATCTAAATTCTGTGCATTACTAATATCTTAAAAATGCTAAATATTTTGAAGGCAAGATTTTCCCAGTTTTACATGCCAGCTTCTATGCGTTTATAACTTTGAGAGCCTTTGCATCAAGGCCATTGATCTGTGTGTGTATGTCTAAGCATGCATGTGGTAATGCATGCATATATACAATGTTGTGCTCAACCCATGAATGAAAATATTGGTATCGATATCGGTCATAATCATATTAATATTAGACATGTTGGGCAATAAGTATTGGTATCGGATATATTGATCTATTCTAAAAATCGTAAGCTGCTAGAGCCATATTGGCCAATGTGGAAACATGTTGCAATATTATCACGGTATCAAAAAATATCTGTATCAGGAGGAGATTTGATATTGATACATGTTAGTCATTTTCTCAATGGCGTAGCCAAAAAAGAATACTCAAGTGGTGACCTGCTATTTCTTGTTAAGTTGGTGCTACATATTTCGTGGCAAGTCTAAACCCAAACCGAACCAAACAAACTGTAGTTGAGTGTGTGGATAATCTGGTCTTTTGTTGTGTATAACATATATTCATGAACGCTTATGTCCTTTTGTAGTACCATCCTAAGTATGTTACATGGAATACTTAAGTTCATTTCAAAAATCTCATTGTGGATTGACGTCTGTGGTATGACTCACGAAATCAATTTGTGTGTAGTAGCCTCACATTTTGATGCACATGAAATTTGTATTACTTTGTATACAACAAGACGGCTTATATAATATCTTGTAACCAATAATACTTGAGTTTTTTTCCATGTGTTCTAATGTACAAAAATTATAGTTGAAAATTGCGCACTAATTTTAAATAGTGGCATCTTAGGTCTGTGGACCTAGATTGTTTTTCTGTCAATTCATCAATACCTTTGTATTCATTATGACAGTTCTTCTCGCCTGGTTTTTGCTGCCCACCTATTTATGAGGGAGTCATTACCTAGTTGAATGACATCTCAAATGTAACTATAGCTGGTGGTTGCAGAGCTAATTACTGGCTTTGCACTTCCAGAATCCATGGTACATTGATTGGTTGTCCAACATCATTGTTGTGTTGTGTTTGATACTCATTATGCACCTGATTTATATTTTTTCGGTGAAAGCCACATATAGTGTCAATATAAAATCTTAATTAATCAGTATTTCGTTTCTCATGTGATCCTTATGGTTTGGTGTGACAATGCGCTGACTTGCCTACATTTACGGCTGTTTGAATGGTTTCATGAATACTTAGCTCATGTTATGTTGTGGTCTTTGTAGGATTTGGATGCATTTTCTGCTGCTATTATAATTAGCATTGCATTCTCCTTTATTCCTGCTTCATTTGCTGTCCCACTTGTAAAGGTACTTTACTTCGTTCAAACTTAAAAACATATCCTAGTCAAGTTTATCATGCAGGCTTGCAATGATTGGCTGCTATCTTACATACTGTTGTGGAAGTTAGCTTGCTATTGTCTTTATCAAGTTGAAAATAATTTGTCTTTTGAAGTTTTAGAAAAATGTCCTCCCGCCCTAAAATAACCATAGAAAAACTACCTTTATCAGAAAGAATATTGTCGATTTTCCTAGACTTAGAGGTATTAATTGTTGGTAGGGCAAGCGTAAGTGATCTCTGGCAATTTTTGTTGGCCTCTGCTAAATTTGAGGTTGATGTCCACATATGTTCAAGATGGTATTGATCACATTGGTGTGATGTATAAGCTTCCGAAATGCTTTATGTTGACATTGAACTGCCGCATGTTCAAACTAATGTCTTCTGAATGGAAAAGTGTGCTTTCCCTACTTTTTTCTTTTGAATCAAGTAAAATAAATGTTGAGGAAGAATTCTGTACATGACCAGCCTTTTGTATTAAAACTAGATGTCATGTTTAACTAAGGACCTAGTGTCTGATTAGAAAAAAAAAGTTATTCTCCTGAATTCATGGATGCAAATATAGATATTGGTATTTGTATTGATTAGCAATGACGGTTTTGGATATATTGGATAATGCGTATCGGTATCAGATATATTGGAAGAAAAACAATTTCTGAGAATTATAAGTTGACAGGAAAATATTGGCCAAATATTGAATATATTATTGGCTAATATATCTCAATATATTATTGATATGATAACATTTCTCAATATTGTAGGGGGCTTTATATTGTACATATCGGTTGATATTTTTATCTATGTCTATATCCCTATTAAGCTTCTGAAACCATTCTTGTTGCATCTTGTGTCAAAGCATTGTTTGTGTGTTAAGGATGAAACACTCATGAAGGCCCAATAAATGAGACACAATACAAGTCTTTCAGTTGTTTTAAAGAAAAAGGAGATGGTGTGTCATCTGGAAAGTTTGCTTGCCGTGTCACTTGCTTTCTTTTCCTTTTGTGCTTTTTTTTTGGTAATGAAGATAATCTTCTTTAATGTCATATTCCTAGAAAAGAAATCATCATATGAATGATCTGAAGCATGCGAAAAAAATGCAGGAACGTGAAGTAAAAGCCAAGCATCAACAATTAATTAGTGGGGTATGTGTCCCGCCCTAAGTTGTCACAATGTAAGTGTTTCTCCTTTCATTTGAATTAATTCACTTTTGTTTTTCCCTCAGGTTTCCGTACTGGCATATTGGGCTTCAACATACTTGTGGGACTTCATCAGCTTCTTATTTCCTTCATCGTTTGCAATTATTCTTTTCTACATCTTTGGTATTCCTCGTATCTTCAGTTCCAACAATGATTTCTTTTGAACATTTCTTATAGTTGTAGATGGTTTCTTTGGGATACCACATCAGCTTGTGCATGTATCTGCAAAAGATATGTTGTAGTGCATTGAACCTTAAACCTTAGTGATAACAAATGTTTACTGAGCTTGTACCATTGCTCAGAAGGTTATTGAATTTACATCATGAATAAAAACAATTGTCAAACACAAGCCCTGGAGGAAGTGATTTACTCTAAGAAGATAATTGTCTATTTGAAATTCTAGACTATCAGAAAATTAAATGTGTAATTAGGTTAATAAGAGATCTAGAGAAAGATGAAGAGACGAAATTGAGAGCATTCATAATAATGAAAATGCTTTAAATATTAAAAATATATGCTGTTGGATTGTCACATCTATTGACTTGTTGGAGTGGTGGTTTATGGAAGTTCCCAATTGAATTTTTCATCCACTTTATGATGACCTCTCAAATGCTTATGCTTTTTAATGTTTGGTTTCTAAATATTAGCAAATGTCCTGTGGGCCTACAGGTCTGGATCAATTCATTGGAATAGGGTCTTTCTGGCCTACTGTTATCATGTTTGTAGAGTATGGATTAGCAGTTGCATCGTCAACTTATTGCCTTACTTTTTTCTTCTCTGACCACACCATGGCACAGGTACCATTCCTATCTCATTTTTTCGGGTCTTTAGTTCTTTGTGTGGCTAAGTCTCCATCTTGTCAATGTCAATGATGTTATTTTCTTGCAGAATGTGGTTTTGTTGGTCCACTTTTTCACAGGGCTCATTCTTATGGTGATTTCATTTATCATGGGGCTTATAGAAACTACTGCAAGCATGAATTCTCATCTTAAGGTGTGAAATAAATAACTATTATTTTATACCGTTTAGGTTATTTGGAGATGAATTATTTTGCTTGTTATTTCTGGTCAGATCAACTGTCAATCATCCTTTGAGAATGCCATGTTAAATTCATGCTGACATGCAATTAATCTTTTAAGAATCTTCGCTTTCTCTGAAATGCAATTAGGAGAACAGACTTGTGCTCTGATACAGTTGTGACTGGTGCTCTAATACTACTAAGGTGACATAAGGGTGTGCCTTAGTGCAACACCAGGCTGTTTTATTGTGATTTGCAGGTTATGGTTTCAACTCATAGAAATAGTCTTTTCCAAAAACTGGTGAGGTATAAATATCTCAACCTCCCAAAACTTGCAATGCAGGATCCTTATGCAATGGCTGCCCTTCATGTAGACACCATATTTATCACTAATCTTTAGTTTTGTTTTATCAAGAAGTCATGCAATAAATGCTGGAAGCAAATTCAGTGAAGATCATAAAATGATCGTTCCTAAGATCACCAATGGCAAAATTTAATATAGATTTTCTGTTGTTTAAAGGCTTTACATATTTCAGCATTATATGCCTCTGAATTACTGCCTACCCAGATTCGACTGCCTCAATGTACTTACCAAATAAAAGACTTTGTCTTAATGATTTTCTTATTTATATTTTTAAAAATGGGAAATATATTTGCAATAAGTATGGTAATGAAGGGTAAATTAGGAATCCTTCAAAGTGATAGTAGAAAGGATAAACAGCCTGCCTAACCCGGCCGAAAAAAAAAAAGAGAAAGAAAAAAAAAAAGGTGGTCCATGGTGGGCTGGATTTTCACCTTTTTGCTTACAAATGACATTTTACCCCAAATTGAAGACAAGAAGTGCAGACTTTTTATTAAGACAATGCAAGATATAGATGGAAAAGGTTTTTCCTTCCTCATGGTACACAACAATATGTATTTGAAGAGTTGGGAAATCAAGGACGGTTGTCATGAAACAATACTTTCCATCAGCCACCCGCACGGCACATGTCAAGCATCCATTTTATGTTAACAAGTCAGTCTTTCACTGATGTTCTCGCCTTAGTGTGTAGAAGAACGAGACTTTTGAAAGCAATTTCACTATTGAAGAATGAGTACAAGAGTATGGAGGGCCTACTAAACATTCATCTCTGCAAGCTCTCCCTTAGAGCTTTCAATCCCAGACTTTCTCTTGATTTAACTTGACTTTCTTGCTTGCTTTAAGCTTCTCCTAAGCTTGTCCCAAATGAGAGGGAGATCATCCCTTTACATAGAAATGCCACCTTCTCAACTAATGGCTAATATTATCTTTCCACCCTTCATTGTATGTGGCTAGGTTTACTCTTTAGAATATTCTCTACAAATATCCCTCTTAAGAATATTGTAGAATCTCTTATATCTTCTCTATTTAATAATTTTCTAGAGTGAAATACAGGTCTCTATTTTTTATAATTCTTTAGGCTAATCTAGAATTATATAGAATCCCCTAGAAAATTAAGTAATACTTTTGCCTAGAAAATTAATGCAGATATTTTATATTTCGTTTATATCATGTTAATTTGAAATAGGGCAGACAATCTTCTAGACTTAACTTTTTATGTTTGTTTTTGATTGTTTTGATAGTATATTCTTTCTTTTTTCTACAAAGTCTATACTTTAAAAACAGTGGAGTGGCCTGTCATTTCAATGAAAAGCTAACTGAAATGACTGTACAAAAGGCAAAGGGGAGATAAATGTACCATGTGCTAGTCCAGTGCTTTATGTTGTGATCTAGTCATATGTGTTCCTGGTGCCAGCAGTTGGCATGTTTCTATTGGTTGTATTGCTCGTTATCAAAAGGGACCTGAATGCTTCTTCTCCGACATGATGCTATTAGCTACTTTCCTTTTTATCCTTTCTTGTATCTATGAGGGATGGGGCTGAGGGTTGTTATTTTTCATGTTGTCTTGTTCTTTGACTTGATTTCCAATCATACTAAGTAGCCAATGTTTGACTAGTTCAATCGAGGATTTTTCTCAATTAAGTGGCCTAGGTTTGTGACAGTACCTCGAATGAGAATGCATATCTATTAGGTAGGATGACTGTATATTTGAGGTAGAATGATTGTATGCTTGTATGAAGGCAAGCATTTTTTTAGAGCTTTTCCCTTAATGACAAGATAATTGAAGGTAATGCAGTTGAAGAGGAGAATTATTTGATCAAACTAGGAATGCGTAGTCCTAGCCTATTGGAATTCACTCAACAAATTTAGAGGATCAAATGCTTATAAAAGTCAAAGGCTAATTTTTTTGATTAATACTCATAATTTTCCTTTTGTAAGTAACCCAACATACTTTAAATGAGTAACCCAAGCTTATTTTCAAAATTAATGGAGGGAAATGGGGGTTAGGGGTTAACATTAACTGTTACTTTATCCATAATAAGGGGAAACCAAGGGGTTGGGGAGGAGAAAAGTTGCATGCACATGGTGGTTGCAGCAATCAAGGGTTTTAATGAAAGCCGTGTGCATCATTCTCTCCTACTTGGAAAGAACTCATCCTTGAGTTTTGTGTGGAATTATTGTTATGTGGTGTTTTGGTATGCAGTTTTTCAAGTTCTTGATTAATTACCCAAATATCTTCCATTGAGGATTTTCTGAGCCAGTGGATAACGTATTAAGTGTACGTTCTTCTGCAGGAGGTATAAGATTAGGCGTCGATAATTTCAAACTTGGCTAAAACCAGAACAAGTACATGTGGTGATAATGGTGAGTCGGTGGACCTGTAGAAGGGGTATAGATTGGAAATGTTAAAAGTGGGACTGTTTCCAAGATAATTAGGAAGATCAATTTAATAGGCATCGGGTCCAAATTTCTTGATGATCTGACATGACCCAAATTTTTGATCCTTAAGTTTATTATAACTTCCCATTTGAAAATGCTCTTTCATAAGTATAGCTTAACTTGATCACCTTAATTCAATTCAACTTGCCGACGGTGTAGGTCGGCTTACTTGTTGTACCTCATTGTAATTTCTTTTGCCAAGTTCATGGATCTCTCAGACGTGGGTGGCCATTACCTTGCAATCCATGCCAATGCGCCTTTTTACAAGGAATGAAATTCGGTTGAGGATGTGAGATGGGTTACTCCTGTAGTTTATCTCAAATGGGGGCATTTGAGTATATTAGTTATAGGATGAATTTGTAATTGAATTCGGCTTAATGAATGATAACATCCCAACTCTTCAGATGGCCACCAAACAGGTTGCAAAATAAGTTGCTGAGAGAGTAGCTTACCACTTTTGTTTGTCGGTCTATTTGTGGATGGCAAGTGTTGGAGAATTGCAATTTGGTTCTCATGAATCCCCATGTTGTTTGCCAAAAATGCCCAATGAAATTGGTGTCTCAATTGGATGTTATGGTATGGGATATGCCGTGCAGCTGTGCAACCTCTTGAAATAAGAGATGAGTGACATGAGAAGTGTCCGTGGTCTTTTTGCACTGAATAAAGTGGTCCATTTTGGAGAAACGGTCTACAATGACAAAGATTAAGTCATGGTCGTGGCTAGTGCGCGGAAGACCTAAGACAAAGTCCATGCTGACGTCCTATCACGTCTTACTCGGAATAAGTAGATGTTGATATAATCCATGATTTAATCGTTCACTCTTGGCACATTGGCAAGTGACGTATTGTTTCACAAATGGCTTGACATCATAGTTAAGCTTTGGTCAAAAGTATCTTTCTTGTACCAAAGTGAACGTTTTGTCCCACCCGAAGTGTTCGTTGATGCTACCGCCATGAAGCTTGAAAATAATTTGAAGTCGAAAGGATCCTTCGAGTATACATAATTGATTTCCTTAGAACAAAAATCTATTCATTAGGCAAAATGGGTCCTTAGAGCCCTGTGAGTAATGCTAAAATATTTTTAAGAAATATGAATATGTTTGATGACTTTTGGTGAGCAAATTAAAACTGATTACCTCAGAAGATAAAGCTTGGAGGAGATAAACCTTTTAGCTTAGGGCATCGGCCACTTTGTTGGAGGCTCCCGATTTGTGTTTGAGGACGAACGTGTAATTTTGTAGAAAGGAAGCCCACTTGGCATGCTGAGAATTCAGTTTCTTTTGAGTGTGCAAGAAATGGAGTATCTTATGGTTGGAAAAGAGGATGAACTCTCGGTGTTTCAGGTAACATCGCCAAAACTGAAGAGCTTGGACTACTGCATAGAATTTGACATTATAAGTTGAGTAATGTTGCTTAGGCTCATTCAACTTCTCTCTTAAAAAAGAAATGGGATGGCTTTGTTGGCTTAAGACTGTGTCAATGATAATGTGAGAAGCGTCATTTTCTATCATGAATACCTCAATGAAATTGGGAAGGGCTAACATAGGGGCCTCATTCATCCTTAGTTTAACAAAGGTGAAGCTCTTCTTGGCTAGCTGGTTTTATGAGAATTATCAATTCTTCATTCAATCAATAATGGGAGTAATGAGAGAGTTGAAATTTCAAATGAAATGTTGGTAGAATGTGGCCAAGCTGTGAAAGCTCTTTCTCTCAGTAATGGTGTGAGTTGTGAGGAGTTAGCCATTCAAGGATGGCTCACACTTTTTCTTTATTTATAGTTATGCCATGAGAAGAGATGACAAACCCCAAGAATGCAACCTTTCCTTCATAAAGGCACTTTTTTTAATATTTAAGAATAATGTTTCACACTGTAGAACTTATAGAACTTGTCGGATATGTTCAAGATGCTGCTCAACGCTAGTGCTGAATGTGGGGATGTCGTTGAAATATATCATCACTTTCCAATGAAGGGCTTGAGCATGTGGTCATTAAACGGTTAAAATTGTTGGGGGCATTGCTTAGCCTAAATGGCATCACGAACCGTTCATATAGACCTTGTGTCTTAAAGCAGTTTTCCATTTGTCGCCAGGTTGGATCTGGATCTAGTGCTATCGCTTCATAAGTCAATTTAAGAAAAACATTTGGGTGCCATAACATATCAAACATGTCGTCAAGTCTCGGAATTAGGAACTAATACTTGATAGTAATGTTGTTTATGGCCCAACTATTTAATGTACATTCACCACATGCTGTCTTTTTTGGGAGTTAACAAGGCTAGAATGTTGCACAGGCTGATGCTTTTCCATATGTATGCTTTTTGAAGAAGTTCGGTCACTTGTCGTTGTAACTCTTCGTGCTCTCGGGAACTCATCTAGTAGTGAGGGGGGTTGGGGAGATTTGATCCGGGTACAAGGTGAATTCAATGCTGAATTTCCCTCTTGGGTGGGAGGTTGGAGAGCAGCTCATTAGGTGCAACATCAAAGAATTCATGGAGTAATTGGACTATTTGCTCGAGAGCAATGGTGGACTCTTCCCGATCAACCGTGTGAGTGATTGGGATGTAAATTGGAATGTTCTCCTAACACAATCCTCTAAATTCTTTGTCGGATAGAAAAACTCTATTTGTTCCTTTTATGGATGATAAGACAACTTTAAGTGGATGAAGAAGAAACCTCATTTCTTGGAAGGTTAACGTATAGGTGGTGTTGTACCCGCCGTGTTGGACCCAATGATTATATTGCCATGGTCTGACAAGTGGATGTGACAAGCATCAATTGGGATAACATCTAATTAGACCTCGTTCTCGTACTTTTTTTATAGAAATTGGATGGCTTATCAATCTTGCATAGCAATTTCTCTGCCTTTGTTAAAACATGAGACCCAATAGGGCATTGGGTGAGCCACACAGGGCAAATTTAATTTTGCAACTATCTTCTTAGAGATTAAGTTGACACAACTGCTAGAGTTAGTAATAATCAAGCACCATTTTATGTGAGTTGTTCCATAAGCATGGAAAATATTATTCTGTAATCTGTCGTCATCTTTGCTCATCAAAGGGGTGGTTAAGACCTGTCGAACCACCAAGAATTTGGCCTCTTCATCCGGTTCGTAGATCTCCTCTAGGTCATCGTGGTCTTCTTCGATTGGTTTGATGATTGGTTCAGGGGCTTCATTGGCCAACCGGATGTGGACCCAGCTTCCCTTTTGTGGACAATTGTAAGAGCGGTGCATTGTTTTTCTACAATGAAAGCACCAGTCCTTCTAGTAGGCAGCATTGTTGTTTTGATCACAAGACGCGGCTATTGTACCTGCTTGTTTCTTTCTCTTTCTAGTAGGATAAGATTTCTAGTAGGATAGCCTCTTTGCTCTCAATTGTTTTGATAAAACACTACCACTATGTGATGGCTCTTATAATTTGATTATGCTCTTATAAAACTCTCGGAGCTTGGTGGCTATAAATAAGATTTGTGAGGAATCGACCTTTAATTTCATTTTGATGTGTTTATCCGGGCATAGCCTTCCAGCTCTCAATTGTTTTGATAAAACACTACCACTATGTGATGGCAAGTCTTCGGAGCTTGGTGGCTATAAATCTGACCTTTTGATATTCGGGCATGTCCTTCCAGTTGGAAAAAGCCTCCATAGTGGCAATCCAGTCTCCATAAGATTTGGGATCAAGCTTGCCGTCAAAGTCAGAAACATTCACTTGGATACTTTTGTCAGCATTTTTGAGGACTCAAGCTAGCGATTCTATAGAAAATGAATTATTTGTGGTGGTGGTTTTTTAATCAGGACAGGCTGTGATGTAGGCTGTGGGGTGGGTGGCGCAGTGTGATGGAAGATCTAGGTGGAGTTGAAATTTTTGAATTCATCATCGTTTGATGGGGGTTCACTAGACATGAAGAACAATTGGTTCTCGGTAATGTGGTGATTTTGATCTCGTTCTTGTTGCAAAAGGTTGTCTCTTGGTCCTTTGCAATTCGAATTAGTCCATTGTAGCTTCACCGTCTCTTTGTGGAAATGGATCTCTGGGATGGAGATTTACTATTTCTTCAATCAAAATTCCAGATTGAAATGGAAGATTTACTATGTCTTCATTCATTCCATTCAATATAAAAGATTTAGGATGGTGGATGCATGTAATGAGTATGTCAACCATGGATTAAAATATTTGTATCGGTATTGGTCGTGATTGTGTCGGCATTGGCTATATTAGACAATATAGAATGGTATATTGGAATTGGTTACAACCAAATCATTATCAGCAGTATTGGGTGATATATATGGATATGGAATTTCTGCGGATGAATTTTTTTCCTTGACTGCACAAAACTTAGTTATAAGCTAAATTTAGTTATCTTTTGTCATATATTTGCATATTTAAACAGTTTTATTTTATCAAAATTGAGTTTGATATTCACTTAATCATTGAAAAAATATCCAAGATGGATATATGGAATTAGGATTTTCATAAGCAAAAAAATTTGACATAGTGGATATGAAACTGATGCAGAGACGTTGTGATAATATCCCTTTGTCATGAAATATTGCCGTTGTTTATAATATCGGCCATTCTGTTCCATGGACAACTCAATGCCTAGCTATAATGGTTCTGAAGGCATCATGGATATATAAATGAACTGTGCTAGCATCCTGTAATATGTGCTGCTGATGGTTGCCAATGCAATCTTTTGATTAAAAGCTTAGTTTCTATATTTTGGTTTTTACTGCAAATTAGGTTTTGTGGCTCTACAAATATTATTTGTGATGCCATTTGGATTCATTGGGTGATGATTGGCCTAGTAGATAGGTTTTTGGTTGCATTCCTTGGTGCTAGCAGTTTACAAATTAGTTCCCCCAAATATTCAAATATCTTTGTGTTGATGTTAAATAAATTTGATCATAAGTGGCTCTAGTGAACCTCTTGTATTTTTTGGAAAGTTTTCTCCCCTCCAGGGCTAGGAATTGAATGCAACTCCCTTGCAGCTGCCATCTCTTTTCATCAATTTGCCCGTATTAAGAACTGACTCCTGGTCATGTAATAAATCTTACTATGCCAAAGCATTTTGCTGACATCACCATGAATTTTGCAGAACATTTTCAGATTATCACCAGGATTTTGCTTTGCTGATGGACTTGCTTCACTCGCCCTTCTACGACAAGGGATGAAAAGTAAATCCATTGGTGGTGTGTTTGACTGGAATGTCACTGGAGCCTCTATCAGTTATTTGGGTGTTGAGGTCATTTTCTTTCTCAGACTGCTTCCACAAAATTGTTATTAACATGCTAAATGTGATTCATATGTGTAGTGGTGCCTATCCGATTTCTATAGAATGAAATGAATGCTGAAGATCTTCCTTTTCATTGAACTATCCTTAATGTGTGTTTGTCTGCATGCATAAAAATTCATGTGGGCACCTCAAATTTTAGCTATTATCTTTTGGTAGCCAATAAAGAAAGAAACTCTATATGTGCTATTGTTTCCTTTTTCTGCAATTAATTTGAATACTAAGTTCTGTTTGTAGCTAACTAAACTTATTTGTAGCTTCTTGTAATTCCTGTTCAAAAGTATGTGAAAATTCGAATGACATGATATACTTTGCTAGCCCTAGACTATGCAAGTGTTTCTCAAGGAATGCAATTCTTTTTCAAACTTGATGCAAATAATTACTGAAAACTTAGGAAGCTGGCCGTACATGATAAAAGGGAAAGCAACAGAAGTATAGGGTCACATTTCCTGATATGCATATATCAATTAAAAGAATTCTACTTGAAATGCATGTGGAATAAAACTCTATATCTAGGCACGCTATGCCAGTGATAGTAACATTTCACACACAGTTGAGTTATTTGTTAAACCTGATGGAGAAATAGATAAAACAAACATTTCACAGTGGAATTGAATTATTTGTTAAAGTTAACACAGAACAATTTATATGAAACAGAATACACTGTATCAAAACAGTAAATAGATATGGTATTATAACTGTAGGCCTGAAATAGAAGCAATAGAGTAACCCAAATATAGGCCATGGAATAGAGAATACCCAATTAAAAAAATGTCACAACTAGGACAAATAGGAACCGGCAACAGAGTTGAGTTATTTGTTAAACCTGATGGAGAAATAGATAAACCAAACATTTCACAGTGGAATTGAATTATTTGTTGAAGTTAACACAGAATAATTTATATGAAACAGAATACACTGTATCAAAACAGTGAATAGATATGGTATTATAACTGTAGGCCTGAAATAGAAGCAATAGAGTAACCCAAGTATAGGCCATGGAATAGAGAATGCCCAATTAAAAAAATGTCACAACTAGGACAAATAGGAACTGGCAACAGTGAAACCTAAACCTCCATCCTGGTTATTTCGCATCACCGTGTAGATTTTGAAATTGGGCTTAGGTTAAGTTAGATGGTGCCTCTTTAGTCATTAAGTTAGATGGTGCCTGTTTAAGCACCCTAACTTGAAGGGACATGAGACTTTTATGTATCTCCTTGTTCCTTCCCTCAAACAAAAACTATTGAATTTGAACACTCTCTGCAGTAGCTTAATATCTTCTAGAGAAACGGATTATGTGGTGAGTCATCCTTATTAATTGTTACCATTCGATTTAATGATTTGCAAGTAAGATGCTATATGTTTACAAGATGCTTCTTCTTTGCCTATTTGCTTTCTTGGTTGGAGATTACACAGATAAAAAGTCTCTTTGGTAGAACTTGTACATTCTGGGACTTGTTTTGTGGATATGAACTATGTGACATGGTTCTTTCTGAACATCCCACTATCATAATATCATCATATTGTGGTAGGGTATGATGATTTGAAGAACACCAAACTAGATAATCGATGAACTAAAGTTGTTATAGTTCTCTTCTATCCCAATCTCTGATCATACATGGATATCCCTAGCAGTAATGGTACTTTAGCCATGTTACTTTGGTATTATGCCCATACTGTACATATCTTTTGTACATGGTCGAAGTTTCTGTAATGAGAACAATTAAAAAAAATGTTTCACGAGTTGCAGTCCTCTGATAAGAAGCTTGCTTACATGTTGCAGAGCATTCTGTATTTCATCTTAACACTCGGGATTGAATTCCTACTTTCTCTCAAGTTATCTCCAGTTGCAGTACGTCATTTCTGGAGG
This sequence comes from Nepenthes gracilis, assembly GCA_033239525.1. Lineage (NCBI taxonomy): Eukaryota > Viridiplantae > Streptophyta > Magnoliopsida > Caryophyllales > Nepenthaceae > Nepenthes > Nepenthes gracilis. The sequence goes on along the minus strand of BSYO01000019.1, from coordinate 12,725,092 downwards.
AACTTCTGTAATATCCGCCTGAAAACCACCAGCAATATCTTGGAGCCCCTTCTGGTAGCGTATTCTGATGAAGTGGCTCTTGACTTTGATGAGGATGTGGATGTGAAAGAAGAAAGAAATAGAGTACTTTCTGGTGCCACAGATAATGCAATCATATACTTGCATAATCTTAGGAAGGTGCTCTTTTAGAATTCTTAGCAATTTTCTTTGAATGATGATGCAACAGTAATATGCACCTGGCTTATGGTGATATCTGTCGTAAATTCAGGTGTATCCTGGAGGAAAGCATCTAGGTCTGAAGATAGCAGTTCATTCCTTAACGTTTGCTGTTCAGGAAGGAGAGTGTTTTGGCTTTCTAGGAACAAATGGAGCTGGAAAGACAACTACACTGTCGATGCTATCAGGTTTTTTTGATAGATCTGTACTTAAGACCTTCACACTGTTCAAACATATTAATGTAGCGTTATTTGAAATTGGAAAATTCTCACTTAGCAGCTTATTGTGACTTCTGTGTTATCCTTTTGCTTATTTGTGTTTCCCCTCTTGGAATGGTTATGTGATTTCTTGACAGGAAATTTGTCATTTTGTCAAAATTTCATCATATTTTTTTCTCTCTACTTGTTGAGCTCTTTAGGACGTAGGATAATCTTTGATAGTGTTCAAGAAAGTCTACTTTGAATGTGTTCTGTCTATCAACTTTTTCAGTGCAAATCATATACTGCAAGATTGTAATAATCATTGATGGGATTCATGCCAGTAGAAACTTTATGGTATCCATGCTTGTAGAGACCTATGGTATTTGTGCTAGTACAAACCTGAGGATTTGTATGTCTGGATAAGTGAATCTGTATACTTAGAATGCAACTGCATTAGTCAGAAAGAGTTCCTATTTGATTTACATGTCAATTCTTTTCAATTTGCACGGTTGTATGCAGGAGAAGAACGCCCTACTGGTGGAACTGCATTTATATTTGGCAAAGACATTCGCTCCAATCCCAAGGCTGCTCGTAAGCATGTCCGTCTTGATCCCCTTTAGACAGTAGATTTGTAGTCATACTAGTCAATGGACTGCTGCCAATTAAATGACTTTCTTTGTTGTGTTGCTATTGTAACAGATTGGATATTGTCCCCAGTTTGATGCACTTTTAGAACATTTGACTGTCCGGGAACATCTTGAGCTGTATGCGAAAATCAAAGGAGTGTCTGACTGCAGAATTGAAGAGGTAAGTAATGCTCAGGAGCACCATAAGACCATAGTTAATGCTTCTACTGAAAACAAGAAATCTTTTTGATAATGTTGCCTTCCTTAGGGGCCTAACTGGGTGAAGAACGTCTTATTGGAAATCAGGGATATTTAGCAATGCAGATTTTGTCATGTGAAAAACACACCTTCATGAAAATCATAGCAGCTGTTTGTGAACCTAGTTCATTTCCAAAACTGATCGCCTTCAAGTCATTTAAGGTTCATGTGTTTTATAATGACATCTTGGCTTGATCATCAAGCCAACTATATTTAGCAATCAAGAGAAGGCTGTGGAGATTTTCACCCCCTTCTGTAAAAGTTTTGGGTTCTTGACATGATCAGCTCGGATAATGGTGTGATGAAATGGAACAATAATGCTTCAAAAATAATCTCTTACCCTCTTTACATTTTTTAGTCCCTGATTTTTTTGTTTTCCTTTGCTGCCTCTTTCAATCCTTATATTGACCCAAGTACCCTACTCTTTCCGTGATCAACTGGTTTTCTACAGGAGCTGAAATTGTGGTTGTCTGTCCATGAGGGATTGCCACTTGTCACTGAATTTGATCCATATATAACCCTGAATTTTTCCTGGCCATGCCTTGTCAATCATAATCTTTGATTGCATCACAACTTACAAGGGTTGAACAATTATAATTAGCTCAATGAAGCTGTGTTGAAGGACTAGAAGGACTGACTGAATGGTGAGAGGTCAAGTTGAAGCTGACATTATTTTTTTCCAAAATTTTAAACTTCTATGGCCTCAATTCGTAAATCAACTCAAACGTCATCCTCTTGGTGAAAAAAAAAAAAAAAAAATACTCTTTTCCATCTTGTGCATTTCTCAAATTGCCAATCACATTTCAACAATTTTCTGAAAAGCTCTTGCTGTGGTAGAAATTGGTCACTTGAAAATTTAATAGTAAGTGTAAGTAGAAGAAGACAGAGACAGAAAGCATTCTATACGCCACCATGGTCATCTTGGATTTGGAAGCTGGCAATTGAGGTGGTTATGCTTAGGTATATTGAGGATAATTACTTTAATGCTATTAAGTGGTGACATTTGGTTACTGACAAAGTAGCATTGACCACTGACAATAATGGTGATGAGGGCAAGAGTGGAATGAGGAGAGAGACGAAGGACTAGATGATGACAATTTTTGTCCCCTGAGTTTTGGCAATTATGGTTTCATGGTGTAGTCTTTTAGCCTAGAAAGAGAGAGAAAAGAAAGGGGAAAGGGATGAAAAGATGTTGCCATTTTTTATGGTTGACTGTTGATTGGAATGTTACTCCTACTCCAGCTGAGAGGGCGAGAAGGATGTTTTGACTCATCATGAGTGTTGATATTGAATTGTCTTGCAACCCTTTCAAGTTGAGAAAAATTAAATGGCAGCATTGATTTTTATTTCTAAATCGGAATTTCAACCAATATATTAGATATTATATGACATTGCATTATATGGAATTGCAGGCCTCCTTTTAATATAATGTTTGTTTTCTTCTACCAGTTATCTCCTCTACTTCTTACTTTCCTTTACCTCTCAAAACTAATGGCTATAATGCGGTGATATTACATGGTGAACTTTTTTCTTGCTGCTTACAATTTTTTCTAGGTGGTTATGGAGAAGATAGTGGAGTTTGATTTGTTGAAGCATGTTAATAAACCATCATATGCCCTTAGTGGGGGAAACAAGCGCAAGTTATCTGTGGCAATTGCAATGATCGGAGATCCTCCTATAGTCATTCTTGATGAGCCATCAACAGGTATCTGGTGGATTAATTGCTCCTTAGGTTTACTGCAATTTTCTTATAATGTTGTATGTGTTTAAGCTTGGGTGGAGTGATTGATTATAGTGATTAGAGTATACCTGAGAATGGATATATTGCCCACCCTTTCTAAATGCAATACAAAATATTCATGCAAAGAATTGGTACCTTTGTACTAAATCCACGTTTGATATTCTTCTCTGTAACACAACCTTGTTTTCTTACATAGGCAGCTCATGCAATATTGTAGTACCCCTTGATAAGAATTTTTCTTAGCCAGAAATGTTTTTGTGCTTACGTTGAAGCAATCTTTTAGTAGTTTATTTGTTTGGAAAACATCAGAAATCCCTTCTATGTTTTTTAGGTAATCAGTCTATTATGTTGAGAACTTTAAGGACCATAATTGTTGCAAATATTAATGGTGCTGAAAAAATGACATATTAGTTTTGGCAAATAGAATAGGTAACTTAAAATAGATTATGAACAGATTCAAACATAATATAAGAAAGTGGATGGATTTCATTAGTTAATATTTTTGTTAGTTGCCTTGTCCAAATTATCATCTTGTGGATTTGTACTGAGGTGGGGGTGTGCGGGTAAACTAATTGGACAAATAAGAAGAGGAATTGGTAATTGGATTTTGAGAAAATCGTAACCAAGTGATGACTCAGAACTGGAACTTTGAGACTTCTGAGCATAGAGGTCGAATTGAAGTGATGTAATGCCATTTATCTTTTTCTCTTCACACTTACTCCTCGTCTCTTTTCTTTTCATTTTCATTCTTACATCCCACTTCAAACAGTAGTAATCTACTGCAAAGGGACAAGTTCAACACAATGGTCTTCTGCGAACGCTTTGTGTGTCGCCAAAGATTAAAACTCAATGAGGTTCTTTTGCTTCATACTTTTTGAAGTAAAGCTAGATTTACTTTTTATGGAAAGGGTTGGGTTGAATTAAAGTGGGATTCAGAATGGACAATAATTGATGCAGAATGACCTGAGCACCATGTGCCTCCTTGTAGGTGTGCCCAGAGTTCCGAGTCCTTTAGGCTTGGGCCTTACTTTGGTCATTGGAGTGTCAGCCCAATTAATAAGATTGATTATCTATTTGGTAGTCATAGGGAAGTTAGGAGGCATGGTATTTATACATATTTTTATTATCTAGAATTTCAGTCAATTTAGGATGCTAATTTTAGAACAACTTGGCCTTTATCTATACATATGCACTTTCCTTTATTATTCAGTTTCATGGAATAAATTTTGAATGTTTGGGGTTGTACCATGGGTAGGATTCATTCCTTCATCAATTGGTATTAGAGCCATAGGTTTGTATTTTGCTTAGGTTTAAACATCTTGAATCTGCATTTACTTGTAAACATTGGTCAGCCTGTGTTTGATCTGTTGATGAGCCATTGTTAAGTGGTCTTGGTTTATAGGTAGTCCCTATTACAACCTGCATTTTGTAGATTTTATAATTAATGAAATAATATACAAAATGACTTCCCGTAATAGAAAATTGTTTCATCTAGAAAATACTAATTCAAATAAAAGCAGTAGAACAATTGATTCAAGTGAATTGTTATTTATTCAAATCTCAACTAAATTTTCAAAATGGACTATTCCACAGGGAAAAACATTGATGAAATGTACAAAGTTGGCACTTTCTATTTTAAGATAGCTTTTATAATTAAAGATCATGAACAAATTATTTCAATAAAAAAATGAATTTGAATAAATAAGACAGTTATCCTCTTTGTCTAATGATAAGTTTAGACAAGTAAATTGCTATCAAACCCCTTGCACAATTTGGAATGGGTACTCCCATATTAAGCTTTAGAGATCAAACTTTACTAAAATATGAAGATTTTATACTTGCCATAGTTCAAACAAATTTATATAATAGGCCAATATATTTCAATTATGCTCTAAACTTTTCTGAAGATTTTCATAATCCAAGAATACTTAATATTTTAATGCTCAACATATATATTCCGGGATTAGCTCAATAAGAAGATAGAAGAGGATTTCTAAATCTTTATTGAATTTATTTTAAATTATTAACAACTCAATTCAATCCAAAATGTTTAATCTTTATTGAATTTATTTAAATTATTAACAACTCAATTCAATCCAAAATGTTTAATTTAAAGTCACGTAGATGAAAACCACTATCTTAACAGTCAAAGGAGAACAAGCTAATACTTCCATGCCGGAATTGGTCAAATAGAATGACATAACACTGCCAGATGTCTGGCAAAATTTATACTCCACAAATTCCTTGACACATAACATTGAAGAGAATTTTCAAATATTACAGAAACATGCATATCTTGTAGATCAGGATTCTTCAATTACATTCCTATCAGCAATAGCATATCCTAATAAATCATGCAACGGGGATAAGCAATTGTTGTTTCAATGTATTTTGATACATAAAAGCAACATTTCAAATATTTTATTATCCATGAAAAAGATCGTCTTGGACCTTAGGAATTCACAGTACTTCGTGCCATATTTTTAGATGTTTCCTTTATCATTCTAGTCAAGGGTGATTAAAAAAATTTCCTCCTTTTTTTCAACATGCTATCTCTTCATTAATTCAAATAATTTTATGTATTTTCTAGGAAAATGGAAGGGAAAAGTTCTTCTAACATGCCTCTAAGTTAGCCATGCACTATTTTCTGTCGACATATTTTCAATACTCTGCAATAGTTCTTAATTTTTTAATCTTGAATTCTAGATTTATTCAATGATTAACTATAATTGCCACTTTTTTTCTGAAAGCCCTATTTAAACGCTGAAATATTGGTTTGAATTGGAAGATTTGGAGATGAGTATCTCTCCTCTCAAGCATAATGACTTAAATTTCAGAGACTTTGATTTTTTTTTTTCTTTTTGATTTTTCCTTTTCTTTTACTGATCCTCTCTCCACAGGGATTATCTAAATATATATATTTTTGGCCTTTTAGGTATGGATCCTATTGCCAAGCGTTTTATGTGGGAAGTTATATCCCATTTGTCAACAAGACGTGGTAGAACAGCAGTTATACTCACTACTCATAGTATGAATGAAGCGCAAGCACTGTGTACCCGGATGGGAATAATGGTATATGTCTATGCTTTTGCTAGGATTCTATCAATTTCAGACTTTCATTACAGATTTTGGTGGCTATCCTCTTTAAAATTGTGTTTGTAATCAAAGGTCGGAGGCCGGCTAAGATGCATCGGAAGTCCCCAACATCTGAAAACGCGATTCGGAAATCATCTTGAGCTGGAGGTGTGCACCCCCCCCCCCCCCCAAAAAAAAAAAAAAAAGTGAAGAAAAAGAAAAAGGAGAAAACTTCTAATATTGATATTTTCTTTGCTTTTCAGGTGAAACCAACCGATGTTAGCTCTTTAGATCTGGAAAATCTATCATGGAGAATTCAAGAGAAGTTGTCAGAATCTTCTTCTCATCCAAGAAGCTTATTGGCTGACCTTGAAATTTGCATTGGGGTTCTTAATTCTAGCACATTAGACAGTACATCAGCTGCCGAAATTAGTTTGTCCAGAGAACTTATAGTCATGATTGCCCATTGGCTTGGAAATGAAGATAGAGTTAGGGACCTTGTAGCTTCAAAAGGGTATCTGATGGGATTTTAAGTGAACAGTTGTCAGAGCAGTTGATACGAGATGGTATGATCCCAAACTCTGTCATTTCATTATCAATGCCCCAAATTTGTTGTTTGAGAATGAGTTCAATGTATGGAATAAAATATTGACTGATGTGCAATATATCAACCTATATATATTGATATCAGGTGCCCCCCATAATGATATTTCCTAATATAGTAAAAAATTACTAAATTTTGTCGTATTAGTAATATGTTAATTGATACAATTGATTATTTTCAATATATCGGTTGATGTTTTTTGCACAGGTGTCAATTTTTGAAATAAGTAATTTGTTGCTAATATAGTCGTTACTGATATCGATATTGATACTTCATCAATGGTTCAATGATTTAGGAATCCTTTGAACTCATTTATACTTGAGAAATGGTGGAAATTTTTTAGTGACTTCATATCCTTGGTATTAAGTTCTTGAACCTAGACTATTGTCTCTAAAGCAGACTAGTGACTCAGAAATAAACCATGAAAACTGATTTCCTTCATTATCGCTTTGTGTATCAGATCTATAAATCTGATTAGCCACATAAATCTAATCCTTGATTTGGTTACAAGAGATGGATAGCTGTCAGGTTGTTGAAACCATTTTTTTTCTTGTGATTCAGTTTAGTCATAAATTTTCTCATTCGAATAAAGGTTAGTGAAAATGTTGATGGTTAATTTGTGGCTTTTGTTGCTTTGGTAATGGATTTAGTGAAGTTCACATCTCATATAGCATGAAAATAAATAGTGAGCTAATGCATGAGGCTTCCCTAGATGGTTGCTGTCTTATCTTGTAATGCAGAAAGACTATTCCCAGTCGCCAGAAATTGACTTTATTATTGCATCAAGGCTCACCCTCACTCAATTAACGTGAAAAGTACGAGAGTTAAGGTCCTCTAATACTTTTGGCTCCCCGTGAACCCAATGAATAGGATTAAAAGTTGGATAGATGAATGGTAAGATTGAATATTTATTTAAATTATTTGATGTAATTTGTACCATTTATCTACCCAAATTCTAATATTTACCTTTGGGTTCACTTGAAAGTGCAAAATATGGAATAACCTTAACAGTTTTCAAAAAATTCATATTGATAACTCGAATGCTCAAGTCCTAAAGTCATCACCACCCTTTGAAAGTGCAATTTATAATGTCTACATGTTATTTTCTTTTGTGGATGTTGACAGCTTTTTTTTTTTTTTTTTTCTGGGTTAATGTAGGTGGTATCCCTTTGCCGGTATTCTCTGAATGGTGGTTAACAAAGGAAAAGTTTTCTGCAATAGACTCCTTTGTCCTATCATCATTTCCTGATGCCACCGCACAAGGGTGCAACGGTTTGAGTGCTAGATATCAGGTACGCTGAATCTCCCCCTCCACCCTCCCTCCCCGAAAAAAAAAAAAATCTAAAAAAATAAAAATAAAGAAAGAGTGAAAATAAAAGAAAAAAGACAAGAAAACAAATTTCATACACCCTGACAAAAATGTTATGTGATTTGTTTAGGTGACTGACAAGGAGACCCAATCAAAATTGGGTTACCCGATCATCCTGAAATTTTATAAGTTTTGGCTAAAGTATTAGGATTAAGGACCGGCATGTTCAAAAACTTAGGTCCGATTAAATTTTTGGGACAAATATGTCATGGTTGAATGTGACTGATTTTGCCTAACCCAAATTATGATTTCTTTTTTTTTTTTTTGTAAATATTTTTTTATTTTAAATAAATATCTAAGTTTAAAAAAATTATTTTAGTAGATTATATTTTTATGTAATTAATAATTTTGTATGTAAACATTCTTCATGCAAATATGAATTTTTAAATAAAAATACTTAAATATAAAAATATATATATGGATCGGTCTAAATCGGTCTAGTTTGGTTTATAGACAGGCACAGTTATGGTTTTTGGGTCATGTTACTCAGCTTGTGTCCAGTCCAACACAGCTTAAGTAGTCACAAAATTTTCACCTAAATCCAGCCTGTGTCCAGCCCAAACCCATTTCGATTAGGTCTATTGGCAAGGTGTTCAATTTTTGCTGGCAATTTCTAGCTGATCTCAATGCACATTCTCAAGAATCCAAATTTGCCTGCATTTTCTTGCCAAAGGATCGGTTTACTACTGTTGATTCCCTCTGTATCGGGTATTGGATCACCTTGATACCACAATTAAATGACTATATGTCCCCGCATCGGCAATGTATTAGCCAATCATTTCCCCACTATTTATTTTGTTTAGCTTTGCACAAAAAAAAAAAAAAAAAATTGCTTCTGATATGTTAAATACATATCACCTAATATGGCCGACAGTGATTTTTTCTTTCATTCTCCTTGGTGTTATGCTGCAGCGGCCCGCCCCCCCCAAAAAAAAAAAAAAAGGCCTGCACCACTCTTCTCCTTAATCGTTATTCTGATGCATATTGTCCAAGATCACAGGAAGATCAGCCAAAGCTAATGCTGAGATTATAGTTTAACAAGCAGCCTATGTTAACTTATTCAGGCCTACAAATGGAGGAATCCATGTATATGAATAGTGATTTTTTTTTTTTTAAAAAAAAAATTTGGAGCACCTTTGCATCCTTTCGAGCAAAGCTTCTTTAAATGATATCACATATTTTTCAGTCTCCATCATTTGGGATCATGGATAAAAATATTATTATTGGTATCGGACATATCAAATAATATGTATTAATATCAAATATATCAAAAATTAAAAATTTACGAGAATTGTAAATTGATAAGAACATTTCAGCCAAGTATCTGTTCATCAGCCGATATATCGTAATATTGGGTAATATGGATATCAGGATGCCCGATACTAATACATTTCGGCTGATATTTTCACCTATGGTTAGGATGCGATTTGTTAATTGATGGGAGCTTTGACGTAGCAATAGAGTTGTCATGTGACCTAATACTCATGAGTTCGAGTCATAAAAATGGTCTTTTGTATGAAACAATCCAAAGCTGCGTATAATAGATTCAAAAGTAGTTAGTTCCTCGATTGATATCACTGACTCGCATGACTTGTAAAACGGAATACTTTTTCCATGTGAATTTTCTTTCCATTACGTTACTTGCAATTCAAGTATTCACTGAAGCATGAGTTCCATTTGCAGCTGCCATTCGGAGAAGGTCTTTCGCTGGCAGATGTTTTCGGACACATAGAACGAAACAGGTAGAATGCTTGTTATCTTGATCTGTGACCTTCACGGCTTTTTCGCTAACATGCTGTTTGGTAAATGCATCTTTCAGGAGCCGTCTAGGCATAGCAGAATATAGTATCAGCCAGTCCACACTAGAAACCATCTTCAGTCACTTTGCGGCAAATTCCTAAGGTAAAAGCAAATCATTCTGGCAAGAGAGAGATTTGTTATCATCTTTACTTAAATATTATAGCGGAAGTTGTGTGCACCGGTCTGCCTGTGATAGGGAATCTTGATATAACAAGAGAGTTGTTGCCATATGACCTAGTGATTATAAGTTCACGTCTTAGAATTTGCATGTTGTATAATGCAATGGAAGACAAAATACAATATATCTAAAGTTGTCCAACCTGTCCTATAACCCCATACATAGCGGTTGCTTCATGTGTTGAGCTGCCTTTTGAGGGGAGCATTGGCGCAACACTATAGTTGTTATTACATGACCCGGTGATCTAGGGTTTGAGTCATGGACACAATTTATTGAGTAGTGCATGACAGCATACAATGAACTCAAATGTGGACCAACCCGACGCTAAACCCAACATATAGCATGAGTTTCATGCTCCGGCTTCCTTTTGAGGGGGAGCCTTAGCATAGTAATAAATTTGTAATCGTATAACCAAATGATCATAAGATTTAGTCATGAAAATTTTCTTTTATTTAATATAAGGTAAAATCGCATATAATAGACCCAAAGTGGCAACCTTTGCCCAAACCCCACGTAAAGAAAATTTCACGTATTAGATTTTTTTTTTTTTTTTGTGTTTATGTCGGGATAGATTATAATGATATCTTCAGTTCTCCATGAAATAGGTTGAACTTCAGCGATACATGTAAGTAAAAGGCAAGTTGCTGCCAAAATCTAACTCGCCATCGCCTGAATTTCTCCAGGTATAGTTTTGACACCCTTCTGCATATTTAGAGGACCCCACCAAGTTTGAATATACTGTAAGTTAATGTTATGTTATTTCTAAGAATGCAGTAATTAGAAATGAGGGTCCCCTTTCAGGCCTACTATTTGCTTCTGGAAGCTTCTACTATCTTGTATGAGAAATCACAATAAAGAATAATTGTCGTATAGGAAGGGAGATAGTTAGAGACATTCTTTTCATATTATTCAAACACTCTGTCGGGTGGTGTTGTTTTATCTATGTATCTATATTTGTAGACCTAAATAAAAATAAATAGATAAATAAAATATTATGTCATTTGATAATTAAAGATGTCATTGGGTATCTCTATTGGGATGAAGTGGAAAGGACGTAAGAGGAAATTTGTCTTCCTACATTTTGTTGAAGAGTTGCATTAGAAGGATATTCTTGAATGATATGATTATTTATTTATTTATATATATTAATGAGTCTGTATAGAATTTAACAAAAATTGTTTTAAAAATATTTAAAAGATCTCTTATAGATATTTTTCATTGGAAGAGAGGGATGAAGCTTCTGTCACCTCACATAAGGGGAAAAAAATCCAATAAAGTTCTGTATTTTTAACTTTTCACACTTTCAGAAACCTAATTGGAACTCCTGTTGATGAAGTTGGAAAATTTAAATTTCATTCGAGTTTTATAATTTTTAATGGTACAAAAAATTCAGTTTTATACTAAGCATGATATATTAACTTAAGACATTTTCTAATATGATTTGTACCTAATTAGTCATAATATACAAACGAATAATCTCGAGAGGGTGGGTTTTGTTTGTATTTGTGTTGGTGTTGGTGTTGGGATTGACACTGAACCAGCGAAATCCATCTCCTTTGTCACTGGAGTCAACCCCTCGTCAAGTTAGAATAAAATGCAGACATCCATGTGAAATATTCAAGGAAACCAGCGATGCGTGCTTGAATCGGCAGTGGCACCGGCAATACAGGAATGCGATTGAAACAGAGGAGATGGTGGGAGGGGAGATCAGCAGAGGAAAAGTAGAGGACGAGAGATATAGAGAGAAAAGAGGAAGACGAAGAAGACGCTTCAGGAAGGGGAAAATGCTGGGAAAATCTGAGAGGGCAGAGAAAGAAAAGAGAGAGAGAGAGCCTGTGAGAGATGAGCCAACAGAAAATTATCCTCCTCATTACTATTGCCATCTACAGTATGTATACATCAAACAATCGGAACTAACCAAAAGAATACCAAGCAGAAAAGAAAATAACAAACAACTATGCTCATAATAGAAAATAAAAAAGGAATCCTAGCAGGAGGAATTAGGCCCGTAACAATCAGCCATTTACTCTATCTGCAAATGTTTTGGTCATAGGACTGATGCCTGCTCATCAAGACCTAAACAGGTTCACAAATCACTGATAGATTAAAGCTTGCTTGAGGTGGAGTGAGCCTTAGGCGTCTGTGGTTTTCTAGACAACCCTGCTTCTATTGGCTTGGACATGTGATCAAAGCATGTAGTGGCTCTCTCTAAATCTGATCCCTTTGAATTGCTATGCCTTGCTGATGTGAGTAAGGAGACAGTCTCATATACTTGACATAGCCATGTCCCATGCTCAAGATCAACCTATCCAAACTGACAAGCGGCTTCCCCATGATTGAAAGGGCTTCCCCCATCCTGAAACTTCTAGTTCCCATAAGGTTGTCGGCCGGTCAAAAGGTAAGGCGGCCGCAAAAGATAAATCCAGGGGGCCTACAAGATCTTTCCCTCTTTCTAAAGTTATCAAATGATTTGTATTAGTTATTAGAATATTTAGGGTCTTAACGTGGTTGAAAAGGCCTACGAAGTTAGGGACTTTATAAAATCTTGTATTCTTAATCTTTGTGCCTGTTGAAATGAAATTGCTAGGCTTGAATGCAGCCTCTGTTTGATCTTACATTGCCTGTAGCTAGTCTTGGGCTATAGTCTACTGTTGTGTCTAAGGTGGTGTATCTGAATTGATGGATTGTCTCATCAGTTTTACTCTCAGACTTTGAGATTAAGGAGCAAATCAGTTTTGGCATCGCTACTGACATTGTGTGAGGATCCAAATTTTGCTGCTCCTTCATGTATGACTTTCATTCCATCGATATAAGAAGACACCCCTAAAACACGATTGAGGGGCTGGCTAGTTGTGAAGCAAACCTCCGATGGGCTCTTCTTGGCTACGTCAATGTGGTGTTACATGACACAAAGATCTTGGAGGGGGGAGGGGGGGGGGGGACTCGAAAGATGAGTCTGAGACCTTGCTCACTGTCTTTCTCCTCTGGCCTGCAAGACCATAGCTTTGAAGATGGTTCGTTCACTTGGTGCAATCGGCGTGATGGCCCAAACATCTACAAGAAGGTCAACAGATTTTTAGTTCATACGGCAGCTTATTTTTTGTGATTAGTACCATGCGTCCTTTGGCTAAGCTGGCATCTCAGACCACTCTATATGTTCCTTCCTCGTAATATGGATTAACCTGAAAAGGATTTCTTTAAATTTAACAAATTCTTGATTAATCATCCTAAATTTCTGGAAGTTGTGGGCTCCTCTTAGGCCATCAAGATTCTCCATTTGATCCCATGGAGATTTTACAAAATTATAAAACTTTGCAATTTTCTAAGATCCTTTGTGCATCATATATTGGGTAATAGGAATGATACTTTTCTATGGCACCCTTTGGATGCTCTTATTGTTTTTTTTTTCTAATTGCATTACCTTTGGTACCGGCATTCATGGTAACACTAATATTACAAATTCGGATATAAAAAAAGGTAATAATAATAATTATTAATAATTATAATCTATAAAATAAAATCTCAAAATGAAGACATTGAAATATGATAACCAAATTCGAGTTAGACCTGACAAAATATCAAATAGTATCATCAATAGTGTTTGGGTCCATGTCCCTACTTCTACGACATACGTCCACCACGGCGAGGCCGCGCCCACAAGAGATCCGGAAGCCCACGCAGCTCGGCACCCCAGCCAAGGGTTGAAAGGCGTGAACCTCACGCCTGGAAGAACGAAACCTTCTGTTATTTAAATGTGTCGTCGGAATAAAGGGCGAAAGGCGGAAAGGCTAGCCAATAGAGTGGTGTACGGGCGCCAACGGCACCGCCGCTGTCTGGCAGTGGCCAACCAATCCCCGCTCGGGGAAAAATCGGGCTTGTCAACAACGCTCAAGCGCGTCAGCCTACCTGGCCACGCAGGCAACCGGGCGTAACCGGGCGTAACCGGGCGGTCCACGACAAAGGACTGACAGTGCGATGGCCCCGCAACTAGCGTTTTGGAGTCAAGAGTCCAACGGGGAGAGCGTATAAGAGCCCTCACACCCCACGAGAGAAAGGACCTCTCTTCGAGCATCTTTCATCATCTACTTCCCTTTGAATTAAGAATTCAAACGGCTAATCATATTCAACTGCTCCCCTCTTCTCTAATTAAGAACACGAGAGTGACGAGTCGGAACTGAGCACTATCTCATTCCCATTGGCAATAGCTAACTCGCTCACCTTCCCAGCATCTCCAGAGATCACGGGAAAGTTAGCCACCCGTTGCGGTGCATCAAGGAAGCCAGGCCTTCCGCTACCTACTCATTGATTCTCCACGCCACCGCACAAGCATCCCTTATGCTTACACAAAGATTCCTCCGCGCACCCCCTAGCGTGCGCCATTTCATTCTTCGCAGGAATTTGGCGACTTGAGCCTCGGAGCGGCCTCGGTAGGAGAAATCTTGCCGGACCTTGACCTCTTGTTTGTTGTTTGTGTTATGCGGTCCCGTGTTCACAGGGGGATGGAGATCGGACCCTTCTTCCGGCTCCGCCGCGCGCTTAGAATCAAGGCGCTCTAACTCTAATCGGCAAACCGTGGACCCGGGACGCAACAAATAGTATGACCATTAACAATCATTATAGAATCGCTTTTAATTACATAATTGAATAATAAAAATGAACATAACCCGTTCCAAATGTCCATGAGAAAAAAGTAACAAACTAATAATACAAACTACATAATCGATCCAATATAAACCAAATGCAACCAAATAATATGATAATTAAAGTCATGACTCCGCAACACTAAAATATACTAATATCAATCAATCCATTATTCCCTTAATGCCAAAATATATTAAATACAAATGCAACCCAATTATAAAATTAATACTCATAAAATATAAATAAATTATCTACTTGTGTCCTTCTCTGAGTTTCCTGCAAGATATCCGTAGCCATCTAATATGAAAGAGTCAGAAACAATGAAAATTGTAAATTGAATGCTCAACAACTATCAATATATATATATATAATAAAACAATACGTTAATAATCAGAGCGAATGGATAAATTAATAAAATATGTACAAAATCCATAAGAATCGAAATTCAAACGTCTAATTTGATAAGTCAACAAATATTCAAATGTGATCTCTTACATAAAATGTGTAATCCAAAAGCAACGTCAAAGGGTTCAAATGTACGAAAATAACAAAATCTAAATAGTAGTTGAAATCTGCGAATCTCAAATCAAAGTCTTAAGTATCTAAATTATTGTAGGCAAAAATATGAAAGTCCAAAACAAGTTCAAATCGGAGAATCAAAATCAAAAGAATGATTTTGAGAAATGGTTATATGTACACCTGATAATTTTATACCTAATCACTATTATTTAGAATATAGACGGGCCGTTTATATATTCTCTCATATAAATGGAGATAAACGTTACTTTTTTTGACACTCATGGATTATAGGTGTAATTATCAAATCTATCTAAATATATTAGGACGTTCAAATATATTAGTTCCGTTTAATTTGTTATGAAGGTTTTTATAAAATATCAAATTAAGGAGGGTTTCTATAATGAAATCTAAAACTTTTCTCTTATGGTGGAAAAGTACAATGTTTGCACTCCGAAAAGTATAAATATAAAATTTTTCATCCTGTAGAAAACTATAAATACCGAATTATATATAAAATAGGGCCTGACTCGAAATACATGTATGAATACCACATGCAAGGTTTATATACGAATTTTTATAACTTTCTTTTACAAATATTTTAAATATAAGTCCTATATTCTAAAATAATTACCTATTTTATTCAAATCCTTAAACTTCTCAAATGCTCGGAAAACTAAGCAAAAATCTTAAACTATTTGGTAAAACTACATGCATGCATGGAGAATCAAATGTGATAAGTAAAAATGACATGCATGTATCATAAAACCTCCAAATATAAGCAAAATTAAAAGGTAAAAAGAACTTTTTGTCCTAAAATTTTACAATCAAGTTTCGATCTCGGTAAAAATAGCAGAAGTAGTAAAAAT
This sequence comes from Nepenthes gracilis, assembly GCA_033239525.1. Lineage (NCBI taxonomy): Eukaryota > Viridiplantae > Streptophyta > Magnoliopsida > Caryophyllales > Nepenthaceae > Nepenthes > Nepenthes gracilis. Next base: position 12,708,999 of record BSYO01000019.1, on the reverse strand, counting down.
TAAATATTCAATATACGTGAAGAATATTTATTTCTAGATACTAACGATAATGATAAGCATGCAAAATATAAAAGATTATAAACAATAATAAAAGGTTCGATTTTTGGTGACGAAGGAAAAACTCGATACTCATGATAATCGAGAAAAATCCTCCGGGTTTCAACAGCCAAGAAAGAAATGCACTATGAAAATCAACTTACAGACCAGGTAATAATAACGCGCTAACCTAGCCGACTTACTCCTGTCTTGTGATCCCTACCAAGGAACTTCTTGAATTTGGCCACGGCAACGGAATTGGACGCCTTCCGATCTTCACATCAATCTTTCCTCTCTTGCCACTTAAATTGCCACACACGACCGGATCCCCTTCTTCAACGTACCGATATCACCAATAAAGGTAAAAGGGTAAAGGTGATAGATTGATAAAGAGAAAGTGATGAGAAAATTGCTAGCACATGAAGCATAATAAGAAAAGATCGGTTTTCTCAATTAGAACACGTTTAATGGAGTGGAAAATAATTCTCTCAAGTGGGACGACTCCAAAAATATCAATTAAGTGTTAGGATATCTGATTATAGGTGTATATTTATATAGGGCTCAAAACGTATTCAAAAAAATTGGTCGTTCGAGCGTGCGGCGAGTGCAAATAAGATTTCACATGAAACCCTCGGCGCGCTCAAGTGGGGAGCAGGCCCGCAGCGAGCGGGGGGTTACTGGATTTTGGGCTCGAGCTCATGGCGAACACACAGTGAGCACAGGGCTTATGGATTTTGGGCTTGAGCTCGCGGTGAGCACACAGCGAGCATAGGGCTTTTAGATTTTGGGCTCGAGCTCACGGCAAGCGCAGTATTGTTCCCGAAGCTGGAACGGACAAGTACAGAAATATGTTTCTACAAAACACAACCCGACATCAACACACAATCACATAGGGTCATGGAATATGCTAATCATAATAATTACCTAACAAAAGCAAACGAAAAAAGATCAAAGACACGATTTTAAGATACTTATCTTTATCATCTAATCCGACAGATCTAACAAAAAGATACTTTAAGATCTATCTTTTTCTCTTCTTCTCTTTTCGTTCCCTTTTTTTCTCTCTCTTTCCTCTTCCTTTCTGCGTGAAATGTCCAAAAATGGTGTGCGTCTCCTTATATAAGCGAACTGGTGCATAAGTGCTATATTAAACGTGCGTCAAGCATCGCGCTTAACCCTAATCACGTATGATTGCCGCCTCCGGCTCTCCTTGAATGCGAGCAATTTGTAAAAGCACGCTCAAGTGTTGTCTTAGGCATGCACTAAGCATTCACCAGTCTACCCAAATCCCGCTCAAGTGGTCTAGAGGTGCTCTTCTAGTGAGCCCAATCTATCAAAAATATATATGAGCACACTTCAAATGCCAAATCCACTTCCTTCTCCAAATTTTTTTCATATTTACATTACACAAGTATTTTCAATATATCCAAAATAATATAAAAATAAACTAACAATATCAAATAAATTAAATGAGGAAACTAGTGTTACAGCTAAAGTTGATGTTTTCTCAGGTAACTATTGGAGATGACCTCTTTCTGCTCTCGTTTTCATGGGTTCCTTTATCAGAATGCGGTCTTCCTATAACCCATACATTTCTTTTGCTAATACTATTTATTGGGATCCAGAGGCCAACAATCTCCTGTCCGTCTACTTAGCTTGGTATATAATTTTAGTAAGCAGGCTTAGAGTTGAAATCAGCCTCTTTGGTCTGGGGTCTTAGCTAACACTCATTCTATACTTTCATTCTTTGGATGACTATTATAAACAGGTTCGGAACATTGGATAAACCATGCTACCTCAAGTTACCTTTCCTCTATGTGTTTTCTATATCAGCAGAGGAATCCGCGCGTAACCTCTTCTACCAATGTGAAGAGACTAAAAATATTTGGAGAACTATTAGATTTAGCATCAAGTGCGTCTGGCCATATGTTGACTAGAGTAGAGCTATTAATGGGCTACGATCAATTGGAGCTTTCATTCTCGCACCATCCTTTACTTCAGGCTAGCCTTAGTTGCCACAGCTTATTTCATATGAAGAGACCAAAGTACTTATATCTTTGGTGCATCGTTCCAATTCAACGAGAATAAGACAGTTAGATCTGTCTTGAATTTATTATCTTGCAACGGCGTCCCTCATCTGAGGACTATGTGGTGGACCCTAAGAGTAGTAGCTCTTTGGGCATTTATAGCGGCTGCATTTTTAGTAGTTTTTTGGCTCTTCGTCGTTGAGCCTTAGAATCCTGTGAATTACACTGTAATCAACTCCTCAGACGTTCCTTCATATGTCTCAAATTCTCGTACATAATATTTTTAAAGAAATATACATAAGTGTTTACTTATAAAAAAAAAAATTCTCCATGATGCCATAAATTTCTCGTAAGCTCATCGTCTTCCTCGATTGGACCTCAGATGATGAAAGAACATTTGGCTGGAGTTATGGTAATTTGGTGGAGAAGAAGCAACATTTCTATGGAACCAGGGAGAATCAAACAACAGAGTCCCGAATAAACGTGTAAGCAAATCCCTTCCTTTTCAATCTATATTAATGGTCCCGTATGATTTTTAAAAGATATGTAATAGAGGAAATAAAAAGTTGAAGTATTATTATATACGTGAACACACAAAAAATCAAAATAAAAAATAATATATAAATTTTTAGGCAAAATTATTTATTTTGTAGAATTTAACATTAAAATTTAAAACTAATTTTCTTCTTTTTTTATTTTTTGTTAAAAATTTTTTAACTTCAAATAAACCATAAAAGTTAAATACATTTGACATTGATTTTTTAAGTAATTGATGCCTGCCTATAGAAAGTGTCCTTTTTAGTAAACCGGTCTAATCTTTTAATACTTTTTAAAATAAACTAATTGGGTTATTAAAATCAGACCTAATAACTATTTTATTAGGAATAAAGAGAAAGATTTCTGTCGGTACTCCCACATGAAGGCCCATAAAAGATTTCCAGAGAGTAAAGGTCCAAGTAAGAGTCCCGGAGATCTCTCACAAGTTAAGGAAATCGATGGCTCGAGTAAGGAGCCAAGGACCGAGAACTCTAAGCACAAAGCAGAAGTTTAGAACCGCCTGCGGCCAGAAGAGACGTTGATTTTTTTCCCGGCCCCTCAAAGAGCCGCCATCTCACGAGTCCACAAACTCACGAGGAACATCACAATCGGACGAGGACCGCTCGTTCACGACATCGAGAATGCCACCAGCTACTACTGGCTTTCCCGAAGTCCTGCAGAAGCACGCGGCCATACGCCTCAACAGTAAGACGCATAGTCAAATCAAGGCCGATATTCGAGACTTGGACAGACACACGCATGCTTTGCACGCGCCGTCCGCATGCCACTCCACGCAACGTCAGCAGCATTAAAGGGAGTCGGTAGACCAAATCCTCAACCGCCGGATGGACGCCACGTGTCTTCTCCCCAACTGCCTGGCTTCTCCTATAAATACTCAGCAATGCCCCTTTCAAAGGGACAACTCTCAGGCCCCTCTCAAAAAGGAGGAGAACCTGGACATCGACAGACACACATAGAGAGAGACAGAGCCTTCAACCAGACTCTCTCTCCCCCAAAACTAACTCCCCAAAGAAGAGTAAAAAGCTCCCAGCTGAGCATAGTTCTCTAGGGAAGAAACACAAAACGAGAGACAGGGAAGGGGATTAACCCTCACAACTGTACTTTGTAAAATCTTCAACCCATATAGTGAAGCATTTACCAGGCCCTGCGCCTCGTGGTTTTTCCTCCCCATTCAAGAGGAGGTTTTCCACGTAAAAAATCCGGTCTCAATCTTTCTCTAACGTCCAACTCCTCAATCATTTGTGTTGCCTGGTAACCACGGATCGGATTGGACGCCCCTCTGCATCTCTCGGTCCCCGTGGAACCAAAACGCAACAATTTCTATATACTCGAACCGAGTATTTTATTCTTCACTTATTTTTTAATGTATTATTACTAACCCATTTAAAATATAATCCATCAAAAAATAAATAAATATAATGTTATAATTAATAGGATTGTGATATTAGATAAGTCATCATAATAAAATAAAATAAAGAGACAAAAAGCCTAATCTTAAGAACAGTTGTTTTATTTCAAAAAAAAAAAAAAAAAAAACTTGCAACAATTATGTTTTTAGTAACCCCTAAATCTATTATTATTATTATTAATATTTCATTTTTTTTACTTTGTCAAAAAAAACCAACCTGTACCCTTTTTTTTTTTTTTAATTATATGATTTTTTTTAGTGACTTGACAATTATTTGCATGATTGAGACATGAGAATTCTTGCACTCTCACGAATCTCTGCTCTCTTTCTCTTCTTCTCCATCTCCCCCTGGACTTCCAATCTCACACCAAACAGCTTCGGCCTTTCACGGCGGTGGTTGTCGTCGTCACCTTCACCGTTGCCATCTTCTTCCTCTTTTGGGCTCGTGTACATGGCAACCAAGTCAAGAAGCTCCTTACACTTGTTCTTCATGCTTGAGAGCTCAGAGCTCAGCATTCCATTCTCCTTCCTCAGACGTTTGTTCTCGTCGACAAGCGTACTGTATTCAGATGATGAGGAAGTTGATGATGATCTCTGATCTTGATCTTCATCAACGGCCTCCGATGCTGTTGCATTTGGGGTGGACGTGGGTTGTTTCCTGTTCGCACTTGCTTTCCTTCGCCGTATTTCGCCGAGCAGTTCACTCTTCCCTTTCTGAAACATGTCGTTGCAGAACTCCCACCGGTTTGCTGCCACTTTCCGGAAACCCTACGCACCAGTCAACAATAATAACGAAGTCTCAATGTAAGACTTGAGTAGATTTAGATTTATTTAGGGATTGTTAAATGATTTGAAATTAATGTCATCATATTTAAAGTTCTTTTATCTAAGAACATGAAATCGATTTCTTTAAGCTGCCGAAAAAAGCAAAATCAATTTTTTTTCCTTTCACCATTATCTATCTTACTTCATTAGAGTTTTCAGAATTTTGTATGTGGAGAGTTATATTTAATTTTCTAGAAGGAATCTTGAACTTAGAATCAACCGAATGATAATATAATTTCTTTCAATTAAAAAATTCTCCCTTATAATGTGGAAAAACTATTACCTTTTATCTTCAATAATTGACTACTAATTCTATTATAAAAATGTCTTTTTTCAACAAAAAAGTCAACACATTAAGAAAAAACTTTTCTAATAAAATTTAATTATTTTAATAAATTATTTATTAGGTATGGCCTAAAATGGGCTGACCTAACCCAAAGTGGAAGAAGGACCCAAGCATTAATGGCCCAGAAATAGGAGTAAAGAATCGATCAAAACTCTTAAATAATGGCTCAATAGGGTATTAAATAAGGCATTCAATCCCAACGATCAATTACGATCAATCTATGGATAATAATACACCAGTAAATGACCCAATCTAGAAACGGTTAAAATAGTATTTACATTAATAGTTAGTGTTCAAGATTAATTCAAAGGATGATTGCACTTCAAAAGTAGTGACTTTCATTCACTGTTATAAAATATCTTCCAATACAAATGACAGTTCGAGAGCTAACCAGTCAGTTAGGGCTTGGACTATAAATTTAAATCCTCCTAAATCAGAGTGGGAGAGTTGTTAAGAGTATATTTAAACAAACAGAGCAAAGTCCTTCCAACTCACATTCATTCCCTTCCTCTTTTTTGCATCTTTACGTCACTTAAGATGGATCCGATTTTGCATCTTTCTTTGGTTTACATCATTAAGATCAGGACCTCTTTAATTCATGAAACAATATGAGTCCTTGGAATGCATCATTAGCACTACTTGTGGAAATGTGATTAGCCATCTGTTCTCACCACCAAACTAAACTTTCAAAATGAAAAACTTTACTTTTCTAGAAAAATAAAACAATCTAACCCCTTTGCATTTCTCATGTGACTTTGACATAAAGCGATCGAGAGGATGTTTATTGTGGCATGCAAATTAAGGATTTTCAAATCCACAAAATCAAACAGCGACCTAAAATCCTTAGAGTGGCAAGAAGCCTCTCTTCAAAAAATTACATCCCACTTGTGAGGAGAGTCAATACAAGGGCTCAATCAACCTACCGACTCTCTAATTCATGAAACAATAGGTAGAAGAAAGGATTAGTCCAATTGGAATGTATCATCTCCATTTAACAAGGAGATTGGGATACATCAACTCCTTTCAAGATATCGGCCTTGAATGTGATTAGCCTTTCAAAACTGTATGTTCTCACCACTTTTAACCCTCAATGGACTAAACTTTTCAAATGAAAAACTTTACTCTTTTAGAGTAATAACATCCATATTGCACCTAAAATAAACTTTATTTAAATTCCTTCATGGCTACAATCCCTTAAGATGTTCCCGAGGTGAGCATACATTGTAGGAAACAAAGTAGTGCTGAGATCACCATCCGTTCGACCAAGTCACCGGAAGTAGTAGAGGACTAATTCGTTGAACTTTCACTATCTAACTTAGATAGAAAATGACAATAACAATTTTCAAATCTAGCGATCGGGGAGTTTACTTGAAAATTCCATGCTCCAATACCAAATGATGACATATTGACCTAAGCAACCTTGTGGCCCAGGTGGTCATGTGGTGAATATGGTCTCCATAAGACTTTGCAAAACTTGGATTATCCGAGAAAATTTCTTCTAATAAGAGCTAGGAATAGGGAATAACATTATTAGTTTTAACAACGATAATATAACCCATATAATAATTCTCTATTCCAATTCTCTTATTATATCCATATTCGTTTTAGATGGCATTATCGATTACTAATTGGAATGAGTCTTTTTTAATAATGAAAGTTCTCAAAATTTGCTCTATCTAGCTAAAAGCATGTTCATATCGGGTTGGTTCTCTTCCCGGACCATCTAGATGGAATAGCTAATTCCTCGAACACTAGTTTTTGTAGTAAATATACTTTAGTCAAAACCCCATCAATGTGCTTGGATGCTATAACATCCATGCATGCTTCATATGAGACAACCAAGTCATGGCGAACTTACTGATTTCGGATAGATCAATCGGTCAAAACCATTTGACCTCAAGATGTATAAATAGGTCCACTTTAAAATTCCTTTGGAAAAGATCAAAAGAAACTACTTTCTTTTCAAAAGCTTTGGAGCATTATAATGAAAGGAGAAGAAACTCTCTAAGAATTACTAAATGAAAGGGGTTCAACTACAAACACAGGTTCAAGTTCAATACCCGGATTAGTTGTTAAATGTTATATTGTCAAGAAAAGTAATAGAAAATAGAGGAGATGCATTGACTTCACGGATGTGAATAGAGCATGTCTAAAAGATAATTTTTTACTACTAAAGATTGACCTATTGGTGGATTCAACTACCGGGTAGCAATAATTATGCTTCATGGATACCTATCCGAGATATAATTAGATTCGAATGAGGTCAAGAAATGACCTCATTCATGACCGATAAAGGGACCTACTACCACAAAGTCATACCATTCAATTTAAAGAACGTAGAAACAATGTATCTAAGGCTAGTACACAAGATGTTCGAAACCCAAATAGAAAAGAATATGAAAATATATGTGGATGATATACTCGTCAAAAGCGTATTAGCCAACGATCATATTTGAGACCTAACCAAAACTTTTAGGGTACTCTGAGTACATTAAATAAAGTTAAATCTAACTAAATATGTCTTCAGAGTAACATCCAAAAGCTTCCTTGACTTAATAGTATCCTACTGAGGAATAGAGACAAACCTAAATAAAATTAAAGTAATCATTGATATAAGTCTATCTCAATTCCTAAAAGAAATCCAAAAATTAATCGGGAGATTGGCTACACTCTCCAAATTCTTTGCAAAATCTTCTGAGAAAGTGCTTTTCATTTTTCAAGGCTTTAAGAGAGAACAAGACTAATGGGTTCCACGGATAAAACAACATCAATTGGCTTTTCAAGAGTTGAAGGGATACCTAAGAATCTACCGCTCTTAACTTCTCCTAAAGAAGGGGATGAATTATATCTCTACTTGGTCGTCTCGAAAATAATATTGAGCTCAGTTCTGATTAGGGAAGAAGTTGATATACAACAATCGGTCTACTATATCAATAGGATTCTAATAGATGTAGAGACTCAATATTCACAAGTCGAGAGAATTGCAATGGCTCTAATCCATGCAATAAGAAAACTCCGTCCATATTTTCAGGCCCATAAAATTGTCTTAACTGCTTAGCCATTAAAAGGGATCTTATAAAGGCCAAAAGTATCTAGACATTTGATAAAGTGGGTTATGGAATTGAGTGAGTGAGTTCGATATAGAATTTCAAATACAACCATCTATAAAAGGATAAGTTCTTATGAATTTTATAGTTGAAATGATGACCCTAATTTCAAAAATTCCAGGAGAAGGCGAACACAAGCCTCCTAGTGTTGAAACTCCAACATGGATTTTATATGTTGATGAGTTGTCCTTTTAAATAGAAAGTGAGGCCAATATAGTCTTGGTGACTCTAAATGGATTTGAAATAAAGTAATCCATGATGTTCGGGTTTTAAGCCACTAATAGCACCGCTGAATATGAAATCCTAGTAACCGGGCTTAGACTTGTGAAGGAATACTTGGCAAAGAACCTGATCATTCGTAGTGACTCAGAGTTAATAGTCGATCAAGTACTCAAAAATTTTGAAGCTTCTAATCCAAGCTTAGCAAAGTATCTCATCAAGATAAAGAATCTCCTAGCATTTTTCAATAAAGTGGAGGTTTACCACATCCCGATGGAGGAAAACTGGAAGGCCGATCAATTGGCTAAAACAACCGCACTCGGGAACCCCGAGCAATTTGCAAGAGAGATGATGGAAATGCTCATGAACCCAACCATAGACAACTCGAGACGAAATGCTCCCAATCTTAGACTAGGAGACCTAGATGATACAATATCGGAAGTTCCTCGAAGATGGTTCATTGCAAGCGGATCCAATTGAAGCTAAATGCATAAAGAAGACGGCTAGGTGGTGCACCCTTATGGATGGAGAACTACACAGAAGAGGTTATTCCATCCCCTACATACAGTGTTTGACACCCTCTAAGGCTGATTAAGCTTTAATTGAGGTACATTTCAACATTTATGGATCACATATAGAAGGAAAGAACTTGGCATTCAAGGTCATATGATAGGGCTATTTTTGTCCTATATTGAAAAGAAGCGTTGTAGAGTTCGTTAAGAAATGTAAAAATTATCAAATTCATGGTAATATTTCTCATCAATTTCACTTCGAACTTCAAACACGTTGTCGCCCTAGCCATTTGCACAGGGAGGACCTGACATATTTGGTTCATTCCCACTTGCTACAGGGATAAGGGAGATTTGTTATAATTGCGGTAGACTATTTATGAAGTGGCAGAAGCCTCTCTGCTAGCAACAATTAAGAAACAAAATGTGACTAAATTTGTGCGCCAAAACGTCATATGCAGGTTTCGAATACCTGACATTATAGTGACTAACAACATTACCTAATTTGCAGGGAAAAAATTTACTAAGTATTGCACAAGCCTTAACATTAGGCTGATTTATACCTTCATTACCAGCCCCAAGCAAATGGGCAAGTGAAGGTGATTAGTTGATCCTTATTGTATGGGTTGAAGACAAAGCTAGAAAACGCGAGAGACACTTTGGTAGACGAGCTTATGCTACAAAAATATCCTTCAGCCTATGCTATGGAATCGAGGCAGTTATCCCAATGAAGATCGGGCCACCTAGTTTCCGAGTGAAAAACTTTAACTCTTATCGCAATTCTCAACTTCTGAGAGAGAACCTAGACCTACTTGAACAAACCATGGGCACGACAAGATTATGGACAACTACCTACCAACAATAAATAGTACTATACTATAATAAAAAAGTGAAGGCATGACAATTCGAAATAGGAGACCTAGTTTTAAAGAACAGTGAGGATCGATAAAATTGTTGATAAGAATAAGCTATCCCCCAATTAGGAAGAATCGTTACTAGTGTCAGTCATCCTCCGAAGTGGTGTATGTAAATTGTGCACCCAAAACGAAAAACTAATTCCTAGGGCATAGAATGCCCTTTACCTAAAAAAAATACTATCAATAACCCCACTCCCTAATATGATAGGGTTGAAGGTACATTTTGTTCATAACTTATGGGGTGCTTGTATCATATAGTTTATCATTTTAATAAGATCAATTTTTATACCGATCATTTACATTTATTACTCATTTGTGTGCTTGTATAGTTCACTATGACCATGACTAATCCTAAATAGGGTGAATGGGGATTTTCCTCCTTGCCCGCCAAGATGACCTATGTGATTATACAGTCATAGCTTGGTCAATATAATTATATGCCCCTAAATTCGGTTAAGCGGCAACAACTGCTTCAAAGACTCGGGGGATTAGGGCCAAAATGTCCAATCCCTTTTAAGAGGTTCAATCAAATAATGAACAATATTCCGCTAATAAAAACCTTATGAGGCTTTTTAGCAAGAGTGCCAAAACACCCTTATATAGGATAGGCACCATCGGTCATACATTGTTCACATAATAGGGTCTAATTAAGTCTGGCAACGATGGTGAGAGCACCTAGCCAACAAACGAAGGTTTTATTAAACAGAAACACGTTGCAATATAAACAACATCAACAACAATAATCTATAAGATTTAGCTGATTTATTGAACATGTGCAGTTACACACGTACAATTCGAAAGCCTTAACTCAGTATAAAAAGGGGACCCACCAAGTAAATCCCTATTGAGGTGGAAGTGGCTCAATTATTTAAGGCTCAAGGATAGGTGAGGACCTAGATGACAAATCCTTGCTTGGCCTTAAAAAATTTATGATGCCAAAACACTGGGAAACTCTAGAGTTTCTCCGATCAAGACAACCTAAAGGAAAATTAGGGGCATTCAAAGAGATGATCAACCTGCAAAGGAAAATACTATTTTAGAACATGGTGTCCAAAATAGGACTAACCTTCTTAGGTTGAAAACTCAACTCAACTCCTTGAGCTCTTACACTTGTTTTAAAGACTATCAATTAGACTTGTGTCAAAACTAATCCATGCTTAGCTTCTTAGAGCTTGTCTTCAAGAAAGGTTATCCTATCCACAACAATGGTGTTCTCATCCAATAACTCATGAGATCTCACCATCCATTGGAACTACTTCTTTGAAAAGTAACTTTTATTATCAAAGTTACTCACCTTAGCTATGGCAGCTTCCACATGAATCTCCAACTCTCTATGTGTCATAGGATCGATATAGGATTGAGAGACAGCCAATCTCGCGTGTCTCACTTGTAGCCCCATCCTTGACCAAACATACCGAATCCCGAGGCCGTCGGATAAATAAATTATCCAATCAAATACAACATCAAGAAAAGATTTAAGTATAAAGAATTAAGTACGTATTACCTCTTGAGTAAAAAAATTCCCTCATGAGTGGCGAAATTTGGAGATGATTTGGGCTTAGGAATTGGTGGGGTCCTTTAGCACAAGAGGGACGGAGAGCTATAATGCGGAGGAGCTGCAAATTTGGGGGAGGGCTAAAAATACCCGGATCTTCAATACTCTATTGTGGTGGGAGACTAGCTTTTGAGGGCCATCCCTCTGCCTAGGGCCACCAACGAAGAAAGACAAGACCTAGGAATCTTCACTGCGGCTCCGTGATTATTAGTAGTCATCTCCTTTGTTGCTCCTCTATTATTATGTGCTCCGCCATTGGAGCAATGGGAGGAGTAGAAATGGAAATTGTTGGGTGAGGAACTAACCAAAACCGTGACCCATACCCAACAATGAATGGAGCAGCAATCGGTTTTCCATGTTCACGCCACAAAGCTCGTGGTCATTTATTTCCATATAAACAATTGGGAGAGCCTCACCCTCTAGAATAATGGCAGGTGCCTCTTCAAAAATTGGGTAACTTGATGATGAAAGAATTAGGTCCAACCTTTGAGATAGCCCTCCCAAGCATCTGCCCCGTGATCTTATCATAGGCCTTAACGAATCCTATCAACAAATGCCGAAAAGATGAAATGGATGAACTAGGAACCGGAGCACCCTCTCTAGCCACTACCTCTAGAGAAGATCGAATGAAAGTCCCTGCTTTTCTTTTTGATCTACAGAGGTATGTCAGCGACAAACCTCTCCACCCACATTAACCTTTTTAGTTGACCTCTGTAAGTGCTTTTAGGTTAGAAAGTTGCCCGTTTTCACAACTTAGTGACATTCTCCTCTATCAAGATCGTTAATAGTTTGGACTTAAGACCTTTTCCAAAACCACTCCAAAATAAGATGAATTGACCAATAAATGATAAATATCCTAAAATGGCGAAATGGTACTTACATTAATAGCCTTCCATAATGTTCAAATTTATTCAAATGGTGGTTATACTTTAAAAATAATGCCTTTCATTTACTGTCAAAAAATGCCTTTTAGTACAGGCAACAGTTCGGGGACTAACCAATTGGTTAGGATTTCGGCTATAAATTCAAATCCCCCTGAATTAAAAAGGAAAGAATTCAAAAAAGGCAATAAAAAGACATTCAAGATGAGAGTACATTTGAACAATGGAGCAAAATCCTCCCAACTCACATTCATCCCTTCTTCTTTCAATTCATGCTTTGATTTTGTATCTTTCTACATCTTTGAGAAAGACCACTGACATTAGTATCATAGAATATATTAGAAAGCAAATCTTATATACATTTAATCTCTCATTTGGTTTGTTGTGGTGTATAGAATAAGGATTTTCAATTACAAAGACCCAGACACCTTAATTTGGATTAATAGAATGGTCCAACTTGCTCCCTAATTCATACAATAATTTGACTACTTAGAAATATATCATTACTAAATATGAGCAATATTATGAGATAATTGTAATACTTAAAGCCTACTAAGTGGATGGTCATAAGAACTTATTTTTATTATTTTACTCAATTTAGTATAACATAATTTAATATAAAAATATTTTTAAAATCTCTTTCTTTTTTTATCCATTAGGCTAAATCCTATTAGGAGATAACTAATGCGTCCTTGGTTTTTGAGTTGTTACACGGATTAGGGGGTTACTCAATTTTTCGTTGCGGATTAAATTGAAGTGGGTCTGATATCTATTTCTGTTAACTTGAAGCTTGTACACCATAAATTATAAACAAAAGGTCAAATGATTGACGAAACTTATTGTCTGATTTATCCTCCAACGTTCAAATCAAAAATCTTTCTCAAAAAATGAAAAAAAATATAAGAAGGATGTAAGAAAATGTGTGGATGTATGTGACGGAAGATTGAGTATGAATTCACTCGATTAAGGGTGGCTTAGAGATGCACTTGGTTAGGGGGCGGATTAGAAATGCGCCCGACTGAAGGGTGACTTAGAGGTGTGCCCCGCTAATGGGTAGCTTGAGGTGCTCCCGATTGAAAGGCAGCTCCTAGAAGGAGGATAGCTCCTAAATGAAGGGTATTTAAATGGACAGTATGACGCCTAGGTGGCAGGTCTCTTGGATGGATGGCATGACCCCAAGGAGGATGGCTCCTCGATGGGGGGCGCTTAGATGAATGACATGGTGTCTAGATGGCATGCCTCCTAGATGGGCAATATAGTCACGCTAGAAACTCTAGAGTTTCTCCAATCAATACAACCTAAAGGAAAATTAGGGGTATTCAAAGAGATGATCAACCTGCAAAGGAAAATACTATTTTAGAACATGGTGTCCAAAATAGGACTAACCTTCTTAGGTTGAAAACTCCAACTCAACTCCTTGAGCTCCGCACACTTGTTTTAAAGACTATCAATTGGACTTGTGTCAAAAACTAATCCATGCTTAGCTTCTTAGAGCTTGTCTTCAAGAAAGGTTATCCTATCCACAACAATGGTGTTCTCGTCCAATAACTCATGAGATCTCACCATCCATTGGAACTACTTCTTCAGAAAAGTAACCTGTTATCAAAGTTGCTCGGCCTTAGCTATGGCAGCTTCCACATGAATCTCCAACTCTCTATGTGTCATAGGATCGATATAGGATTGAGAGAGACAGGCAATCTCAGTGTCTCACTTGTGTAGCCCATCCTTGACCAAACATACTGAATCCTGAGGCCGTCAGATAAATAAATTATCCAATCAAATACAACAACATCAAGAAAAGATTTAAGTATAAAGAATTAAGTACGTATTACCTCTTGAGTAAAAAATTCCTCATGAGTGGCGAAATTTAGAGATGATTTGGGCTTAGGAATTGGTGGGGTCCTTTAGCACAAGAGGGACGGAGAGCTATAATGCAGAGGAGCTGCAAATTTGGGGGAGGGGCTAAAAATACCCGGATCTTCAATACTCTATTGTGGTGGGAGACTAGCTTGAGGGCCATCCTCTATGCCTAGGGCCACCAACGAAGAAAGACAAGACCTAGGAATCTTCACTGCGGCTCCATGATTATTGGCAGTCATCTCTGTTGTTGCTCCTCTATTATTATGTGCTTCGCCATTGGAGCAACAGGAGGAGTAGAAACGGAATTGTTGGGTGAGGAACTAACCAAAACTGTGACCCCATACCCAACAATGAATGGAGCAGCAATCGGTTTTTCCACGTTCACGCCACAAAGCTCAGGACCATTTATTTCCATATAAACAATTGGGGGAGCCTCGCCCTCTAGAATAATGGCAGGTGCCTCTTCAAAAATTGGGTAACTTGATGATGAAAGAATTAGGTCCAACCTTTGAGATAGCCCTCCGGCATCTACCCTGGTGATCTTATCATAGGCCTTAACGAATCCTATCAACAATGCCAGAAAAAGATGAAATGGATGAACTAGGAACCGGAGCACCTGCCTCTCTAGCCACTACCTCTAGAGAAGATCGAATGAAAAGTCCCCTGCTTTTCTTTTTGATCTACAGAGAGGTATGTCAGCAACGGCCTCTCCACCCACATTAACCTTTTAGTTGACCTCTGTAAGTGCTTTTAGGTTAGAAAGTTGCCCGTTTTTCACAACTTAGTGACATTCTCCTCTATCAAGATCGTTAATAGTTTGGACTTAAAGACCTTTTCCAAAACCACTCCAAAATAAGATGAATTGACCAATAAATGATAACATCCGAAAATGGCCGAAATGGTACTTACATTAATAGTCAGACAATGTTCGAAATTTATTCAAATGGTGGTTATACTTTAAAAATAATGCCTTTCATTTACTGTCAAAAAATGCCTTTTAGTATAGGCGACAGTGGTAACAGGACTAACCAATTGGTTAGGATTTCGGCTGTAATTTCAAATCCCTCTAAATTAAAAAGGAAAGAATTCAGAAAAGGCAATAAAAAGACATTCAAGATGAGAGTACATTTGAACAAATGGAGCAAAATCCTCCCAACTCACATTCATCCCTTCTTCTTTCAATTCATGCTTTGATTTTGTATCTTTCTACATCTTTGAGAAAGACCACTGACATTAGTATCATAGAATATATTAGAAAGCAAATCTTATATACATTTAATCTCTCATTTGGTTTGTTGTGGTGTATAGAATAAGGATTTTCAATTACAAAGACCAGACCTGTAATTTGGATTAATAGAATGGTCCAACTTGCTCCCTAATTCATACAATAATTTGACTACTTAGAACATATCATTACTAAATATGAGCAATATTATGAGATAATTGTAATACTTAAAGCCTACTAAGTGGATGGTCATAAGAACTTATTTTTATTATTTTACTCAATTTAGTATAACATAATTTAATATAAAAATATTTTTAAAATCTCTTTCTTTTTTTTATCCATTAGGCTAAATCCTAACTTAGGAGATAACTAATGCGTTCTTAAATTTTCAATGAGTTGTTACGGATTATTATTATGGGTTAAGTTACTCAATTTTTGAAACGGATTAAATTGAAGTGGAGTCCGATATCTAAATCTAAGCACAGTTAACTCTCATGAATAGTGACACCATAAATTATAAACAAAAGGTCAAATGATTGAAAAAAACTTTTTATTCGATTTATCCTCCAACGCTCAAATCAAAAAATCTTTTAAAAAAATGAAAAAAACATATAAGAAGGATGTAAGAAAATGTGTGGATGTATGTGACCCAAGATTGAGTAAAAAAAAATCACTCGATTAAGGGTGGCTTCTTGATGCACTTGGTTATAAGGGTTAGAAATGCGCCCGAAAGTTGGTGACTTAGAGGTGTGCCCGCTAATGGGTAGCTTGAGGTGCTCCCGATTGAAAAATAAAAAAAGGAGGATAGCTCCTAAATGAAGGGTATTTAAATGGCAAACTTGAAATGTATGGCTCTCTTGGATGGATGGCATGACCCCAAGGATGGCTCCTCGATGGGGGCGCTATGATGAATGACATGGTGTCTAGAATGGCATGCCTCCTGAAGATGAAGACTTTTTAGATACGGAGAAAGAAGAGGAAGTCCCTCTATAGCCAAGGAGAGCGCTTGGATGGACAACATGACGTTTAGATGATGGGTCTCTTGGATGGACGCAATAACGTTTGGATGGCGACCTCTCGATGGATTAAAAATAGCCACAGGAAGGGGGAAGGGCTTGGCAATTGGAGTGTGCACCCATTCGATGGCATGACGCCCTGGATGGCAAGTGTCCCGATGGACAAAACTCCAAATATGGGGTGGAGGAAAGCCTCCTAAATGGAGGGCACTTGATTGGACGGAATGACGTCTAGATAGCAAGTCTCCTAAATGGATGGCATGGCCTTTGGAAGAAGGGAAGGCCTCTTAGAAGGAGGGTTGTTCCTGGAAAGAGGACGCTTAGATGAACCGCTTGACGTTTAAATAGTGGGCATTATGGACAGTAAGTATAGCCACTGGAATGGGGAAATGCCCTATGGAAGGAGGGCACCTAGATGGACATCATAACGTCTGGATGGCGAGTCTTCTAGATGGACAACATGGCCCCTGGAAGAAAGGAAGGCCTCCTGGAAATAGGATGGCTCCTGGATAGAGGATGCCTGAAAGGAGGGCTCCATGGATGAATAGCTCCCAAGAAGGAGGGCTCATAGATGGAGGGCGCCTGGAAGGAGGACTTCCTAAACGAAGGGTTCCTAGATATGGTGCCCTTTAAATGAAGGGCTCCCTAGATGGAGGGCTTCTGGATGAAGAGCTCTTGACAGGATGCTCCCTAGACTGAGGGCTCCTTGGATGAGGGACGCCTAGAAGGGGGTTTCCTAGATGGAGGGCTTCTGGAACGAGAAACCCTGGACGGAGGGCTCATTAGAAGGAGGGCTCTTGGATGGTGGGCTCCCAGGATGGAGGGCGCCTGGAAGGAGGGATCCTTGAATGAATGGCTTCTTGAATAGAGGGCTCCTAGACTAGGTGTTCCTTAGACTGAGAACTCCCTAAATGGAGGACGCCTAGAAGGGAGAAGGGCCACTCATAGAAAAGAAAATGTTCATGGCCCCTCCTAGAGAGGAGGTACCTCCTTGGCAGGGGCCCTGTCTTCTTCCCTGGGAGGGAGAAGGGGACAGGATTCCTCACTAGGAGGAAGGATGATAGCGCTCATGGGATGGAGACCCAAATCCATTGGATGAAGTCTCTACAACGGTTGTAAATTTGTTGAGGTATCAATGGTTTAAGGGAGCCTGCTACAGCAACTGACTTTATAATGCGGTCTGTAAAATGGTTTCTCTTGTTTAGACGATATGGGAACTTTGGTGTGAGCCTTTATAAATCTGTTGGGTTAGAACTTTTGAGTTGCACTACAACTCGTCTTGAATTGTCATTGTTAGGCCGATGTCGACTAGACCACAAGCTGCGCGGGAACTCATCTGGACTGAGCGGTTTTTTATGTGGATCTTGAGTCAGGCTGGCCTAAATTTTACCGAACCCATCAATACCTTACTTTAAAATTTCTTGTGTCATTACCTACATGAAATTCAGATATAAATGTACAAAAACTAGTGACATTAAAAGATACCCTTTCAGTACCTTCACAATATTATTGGATGACTTAACGTCTCATTTTATTATATGTTCATTCATACTAATAAATTAAAATAAAAATTAATAAATAAAATATTATATTATTTAATAGTATTCTACCGATGCCTCTAAACCTTTTTCTTGACAAAATATATAAGATTTGTTACAAGGATAAAGTAATTATATTATAATTTTTGGATCACGTTCAAATCACAAAAATAATATTTTTGTAATAAAATATAACATCATGCACGTCTAAATCTGTATAAAATTTGTGATAGCAGCCAAATGTTTTTGTGATAAATTTGAAATAAAACAAATTTAAAAAAATGCAAAGTACAATTATTTTATAATAACATTAGCATATTATTAAAGGTGTATTACGATGATTTTAATGATTTTTTTTTAGGAACAAAATAAAATGGTAATTTCATCCAACTTTTCTCTCTATTCCTATCTGTTGTCACTAAAAAAAGAAAAATTAATTTATTTTTTTACTAACGAAATCTCAAATAATATTAATAAATTTGAGTCCGATTTAAGCCATGCTGTCAAATTGTCAAAATATTACCACTTGGGCACGCAATGCACGTAGAAAAGTAAAAAATAGAGCCGTTGATCACACCAAAATTGACCAAGTAACACGCAGGACAAATGTCGATATTAAATAGTACGGTCAACATGAGAGCTGTTGAGGAAGAATTTAAGAATTACACGAATTAAAAATAGAAATATTTAAATAATATTATTTTATTATTATTTTTAATTATCTTAATTGACTTTACAAAGCTTGAACTTTATTTTTTATTTTTTTATTTTTGGATAAGTCTATGAAATATTTCGTTAAACTAATTAAAAAATTGGAATAAAATGTGAAATTTGAGGTCTTTAAATATTTAATTACAATTATTTGATTAATAGTAAATGACTAATATTTTTTTAAAAAAATTAAATATATTTTTTTTATAAAAAATAGATAATATAGTTATTTAATTAAAATTAAATAATTATAATTAAGATAGTTAAATTTAATAAATCAGAGAGGTAGCTGTCCAAGGGCATGTAACACATGTTTTCTTTGGGTTGTTCAAACTGACTTTTAAGGGCAATTACGTCATTGCGTTTTGGCAGAAAATGGAAAATCAAAAGGGTAGAAAATGGAAAAAAAAGGCCATCTATTGGATTACAAGATACGTTTCGTTTAAAAAATTATCGTTTACCCAAAAGTCAGTCAAGAAAACAATTAAAAAATATACTATATTGCCCATTTTAGGCTTCTATGGTTGAATGCTTATTTAAAAAATATATATATAATTACTGTAATTTTTTTATATAACTATTTTTTAAACGATTTAAGTAATATAAATATGATATAGTTATTTATATTAATAAATTTATATAAAAATAGATAGATTATTGTGATGGGTATATCGAAATGTAACAAACCAAAAGTCAATTAAACTCAAGGATGGCTTGGCCAACACTTTAACTACTTTATGGGAGTTGGACTCAAGAGCCAAAAGTTAAAAGGTCAGGCCGACGAAGCATACACAGACGGTCAACTCAAACGTTGACCGTTTGCGCACTGCACGTTGGGCCCAAAAGAGGTTCTTCTACAGTAACGAACCTGGTCCATTCAAGCCCACGATCCATCAGACGGCCAGCAACGGCTCCCCTGGCAATATCCACGATCTTTGCCGGTTCCCAAAACGGGTATTGACAAAATTGGCGCCCTTCATGTAAGGAAGGCGCCAGATTTTTTCAATCTCCTACCAACTTGGGATTCAAACAGTAAAAAATACCAAAGGAAGGTGAGCTGTTGGCCGCCACAGAAGGAAACTACCTTGCTCTATTTGGCAACTGGTGTCTGCTTCGAAAGGCAAGCCCGCCAAGGATCACACAGGAAATCATTCCTTCCAAAAGGAAGATCGTCCTTTTAATCGTAAATAAGTCTATTGAATTATCATTCAGGGCATGCTCTCAGCTATCTACGCTCTCTGTTATTGATGCTTTCTGTTATCAACACTTTCTGCTACAAACGTGTTCAATTGCTTACATCCTCAAGAACTTATGCTCTCAATTACTAACGCTTTCCATTGCGCAAAACACGTGCTCAAGCAACCCAAAAAACCTAAGGCATATAAACGCGCCTCTCACGGCCGTTTACTGCCTCCCCACCTTCCAGATTCAAGAAGGCATTCTCGTCTCTCTTTCATCTAGAAAATACACACTATCTCTTGCTCTCTTTCTCAATGTTCAGTTTCAATAACCTCCTTATCTTTCGAAGGCAGTTTACTGACTTGAGTGTCGGAGTATTTTCGGTGGGATAACTTCCCGCCGACACGTTGACTTCCTGTTCTATTTAGTGGTGTGCAGGATCCAACTCAGGGAACAGTGTTGAAACCAGGACAAGTGGATCATCCCGAATCTATTCAAAATTTGGATCCAGGACGCATTAGATTGAATTTTAAAAAAATTTACATTATATTTAATATTTAATAAAAGATAATATTTTAAAAAATAAAAAAATAATTTTTGTTATTATTTTTTTATTTTAAAATATCACCTTTAGATATTTATGTGAAAAGAGAAAAATAGTGGGAGGTGTCAGTCGATCGATGAGAGTGAGGTTCCTGCTTTACGAACATGACCATTCACTTTCTTTTTTAATTAATTTTTTTTATATAAATTTTATTAAAAATTTTAAATAAAAATAATAATACGATGGATTCTAATTCGTAAAGTAAGATCTCCTGTTTGGCTGAACAGTAAACCGAATCCAAGGGTCTGCGCTTCGACCGAGAAGTGTAAACCCTGCGCCTCAACCTCGAGATCTGCCTCGGGGTTGATCACGACGGCCGTCGAATCAACGATGTTATGTTTTCTTTACCTTCTGGATTGAGGCGCAGCCACAATCGGCGATCAACTCCCCCACCGTCGTATTATCAACCCGAACACTGTGGTTGACGTCGCAGCCACGGCATCACAGCACCACAGATGTCGCCGTTGATGGTGACCCCCTCCACTACCACCCTCAGTCTTCTTTACCTTCGATCAGGTTCTCTCTCTCTTTCTCTCTTCCTCTCTGTCACTCTCTCATCGACTTGGTCTCTTCCTTAACTGCAACCGCCGCCATCACCACTGGAACCACCTCCCATTCCGCCAACAATCGGGCTCATAAAAAAACCGGCTAGCACCCTTGCAACCCCTACCACGGTGACTTATCGTAATCTCCTTGAGATTTTGTTCTGTTTCATAAGAGTTTTTTTTCTTGAAACCACCCACCGCTGTGCAAAGTGATCAAAACGCCACCATAAACCACCTCCGCCACCAGCCTCACGAAAAGGCCAGTCGCCGCACCACCACTTTCTTCCTTCATGCCCTCTCTCATCTCACCCATTATTTCCTCGCACAACCACTGCCCAACTGCCACAATCAATAACTGCGACTTCTATTGGTGGTGGTCATTCTGTCATTGTAGGCGTTTCGTGGTGGACTCGTGGTACCTCCTGTTCTACGTGTGAACTCTTTTATTTTTTCCCTTTTACTAGTTTTTCTATCTTATTTTTTATATCAAAAATAATTCAAATATATTCTTTTAAATAATTAAAATATCACATCAATAAAAAAAAATATCAATATAATACCACTCTTTTCCTTTTATCCACTTTTTCCTGTTAATTTTATTTGCTAGTATTTATCAAAATTTTAAAAATAATTAAAATTAAATAATAAATATCACTACCTTTTTAAAAGATAAAATCCTCCTCAATCTAATAATCAATGGTCATTAATTTTTAAGAATTTAACGTTGAATGTTATTTCAAATTGAGAAATTTAATGAGATCCGGAGATCAGTAGCACAATTTAAGCGTTGTCGAATAAGAATTTTAACTATAAATCGATCGAAGGAATATTAAAACAGAAGGAAATTAAAGAGAAAAACTTACATATGTATTAAGCTGCCGGATAAAGCTAGAGAAGTTGCTATGCTTGAAGAGCGTTGGAAGCAAATCTCTGGCGAACTCCGCCGGCTGCCACACCACAAACGCCGTTCCCTCGGCGTTCCACGAGATCACGCCGTCCATGGCCGGATCATCCACTAACATGTACGTCTTCAACAAGAACGGCGGCGGCCTCGACTTCTTCACATACTCCAACAATCCATCTCCACAGAAACCATCCATTTCTAATATATTTATATCTTAATAGATAGATAGATAGATAGAAGAAGAAGAAGAGGAGAGAGAGAGAGAGAGAGAGAGAGAGGGAGAGAGATTCTGCTGTATATGTATAAAAGATGCTTTAGTAACTACTTAAAAGAAGAAGAAGAAGAAGAAGAAAAAGAAGAAGAAGAAGAAGAAGGATAAAGGGGAAGAGAGAAGAGAAGAAGAGCAGTTAAGAACTCCCAACCCCAACAGTAGAAACTCAACACGACTTCACAGTTCATGAGAATTGTGAGGGCCTTCCTTCTCTCTCTAGAAAACTAAAAACTCAGTATCAATTTTGGATCAAATCTTCAACTGTTACTTATATAGGAACGACTATAGGAAAGAAAAATGCATGCCCATTAATTAATTATTACTTTATTTTCTTAGGAGAAGTATTTTCTACAGGGATCATGCTTCTGTTTAGATCGATCGTCATCAAATTTGTACCGTCTGATCTGAACATCACAACACGTATTGACAGATTTCCATTTAATTTTATTAATAAGTTGGCTGGGTTCTTTGAACGGACCGGTCAAGGGTAACTTAGACTTGAAAAAACCTGACATTCTTTATGTTTTTCTGGCAATAATATTCGGTCGTCTGGTTTATTATCTTTTTCGATGATTGATTATTATCAATAAATAAAAGAAAATATATGTAAAATATTATAGGTCTCATAAACCTAGTGATTCATTTATAATTTAGATGATACGGGTATAATAAGTTTTTGAATTTAGATTGTTAAATGGGTTAGAGAGTTACTCAATCATTTATAATGGATTAAATTGGAGTAGTTTCGATCTCTATTATTTTAAACCTGAATTATATATAATATAACTAACAAATAATAGATTAGAGGATGGTGGTAGCTCGTTCCTCGATATATTTTTCGACATTCAAGTTAAAAATCTTTCTACAATGAAAAAAATATTGAGGAATATAATATGTGTATGCATATATACATGTAAAAGGGGGATTGAGCTGGTAGTTGAGGTTAGGCTCAATGAGTGTGCCTGACTAGGGAACGGTTTTAAAAGATGAGGATTTAGCTCTGTTCGGTATGCTCGGCCAGGGGGCGGCTTATAGAGATGGAGGATGAAGCTCCAAGGTGTGTGCTCGGCCACGGAAAGCTTATAGAGATGGAGGAATTAGCTTCGAAGGGTGCACTCAGTTAGGGGATAGCTTTGAGATGAATGACGTAATTTCGAAGAGTACACCTGGTCAAGGCCAGCTTTGAGATGACGGACTTAGCTTCAAAAGGTGTGCCCAGTCAGAAGGTGGCTTTTAGATGGAGGACGAGGCTCAGATGGGTACACTCAGCTAGGGACGGTTTATAGAGGTGAAGGACGTGGCTCCTAAGAGTGCACCTGGTTATGGGGTGGCTTATAGAGATGGAGAACTTAACTCCGATAGTTGTGCCTTAACCGGGCATGGCTTTGAAGGATGGAGGACAAGAATCTTGCTTGTGGGTCCTAGTTTACTTTACATTTTTCAAAAACTTCCTTAGATATGGGGAGCACTAGCGGCTTGTCTATGCGGGAGTAAATGTTCCTATCAAAATCCTTTCCTAACAACATGCGAATGGGATCCTTTTGCTCCTGATTGCATGAGTCATCCTTGTTCTCCTCACAACACGGCGCATCCACCTTCTCAAGCCCAAATCGGATTGGTTCCTCCGATAGCTAAAGGTGATGCTCTGAACTCGATAAGAGAGGGAAATCCGTGAGGATGAGCGTGCTCCCCTTCACCCAGAGTTTGGTTAGAGCAGTTGAGTGCCATCCTTTCTTCTTTTTCCCTCTTCTCATTTTCTTCGTTTGTTGTTGGAAGCTTCTTTCCTTTGTTGTTGGGAGCCCTGAGCCTCCTGAGTCCCCTCTTTTTTTCTTCTTCTCTTCTAAATTTCTCCTTTTATTGAGGATGATGATGGTAACCTGCCTCCTAGGCTGCAAAAAGGGGCCATCACCCTACCTTCTACACGCACCATTTTTCATGATTACTGTGCAGAAGGTACCGGGTAGATAGACCTGTCAAAGACTACACGTAAATCCTGATTCTCTGAATTGAAAAAATGATGTGCTGATAGCAGCCACACTGGTTGGTAACCTGTGTGATATCTTCTGAGTTGGGGGAGTTGTTGGGCTGTGCTTTGTGGGCCCATCCAAGGGCTAATTTTTGATGAACCGATCTGGACTATACTGTCTAGATCTTAGGCAGCGCAAAATTCCTCCTGGACCGTGCTATTTTTCTTGTAGATTTAGATTGGGCCAGCCCATGTATCTTTGGATCTATCAGGGTAAAATTTATATGTTTGGTATAAAGTCAGGTGATTTCACTTAATTAACATGGAGATGGATGGTAGAACAAAAGGAAATTTGATTTCATACTTATTATCAATAGTATATCAATTCTATTATTTGGTTAATATATAGCTTAGTTGACTCTTCAAAGACAACTTATAGTTGAAAAAAAAATGCTGCATTCTTTTTGCTTTTTCACAATAGTAATTAATCGGTCCATTTTTAATAGTTTAGACAATGTGGGTACGATTTATATGTTTAAGAAAATTACTAATAATTCAACTAACCTAACATAGAGATTGATGGTAGAATAGAAATAAGATTTCATTTTATACTTATTCTCAATGAAATAATGATAATTCTATCGTCTGGTTAATATATATATCTGGGAAGTTATTATTTATATGAAAATAATGTTAGGTTGTGGATAATTCTCATGTAGATGCCATGTTCATTTGATGTATTACTCGATGGCACTTATGATGATGTATATGCGTTGAACTGGTCCGGTAAAAAAGGGTTAAGTGGCACGTGACTGCAGCTTGATTCACGCATGTGTGTTGATTCCAAATTGGGGGCGCTTGAGGGATGCCTAAGAGGTACACACGTGCACATTGGCTGGATTGGGTGTCTTGAAGGAGTGCTCGATGGGTACTCGTGTACCAATTACAATGGGCTCATGTGTGAGACTTGTCTGATCAAAGCTCGAGTGCCTTTCTTGATACAAAAAGTGTTGTCACTATTTTTAGGGTTATATTTTATGACTTTTTGATTTTGGAGCGCTGACATAGTAAAAAACAAAAGAGGTGAAAGAGCAAGAAAGTTAGAAGATTAAGATTTACTCATCTAATTGAGTTCCAAATCAACTTTTATTATCCGCCGACATTGGATATATTATTCTTAAAGATTGAGAAGGAGATTTTACCAATCGTATTTCTATCTTTTATTTTATACTCTTTATTATTCGAATTTATTTATTATAATGAGTTATATTCTTATATTTTTTAGATTTGTGTAACCGAACTTATCACATAATAGATATTTTGGACATCTAGTCCCATGATTTTTTTCTCTCATTTAAAAAGGAGATTTTTATATAAAATCTTATATTCTTCATTACTTGTGGTTATTATTATTTTATTGTATGTCATCGGTTATTTTCACATGGTTCAAATGAGGGGTTTGAAACCTAATAAGTGGTATCAAAGATACGATTGTTATTATCATGTATTAAAATTTATTTGAACGAATAGAGGCCAAAAATAAAATAATTTGCTTGAATAACTCAAACAATGATATATGGAGGAGCAAAATGAAGAATTTATTATTTGTTAAAATAATACATCTTTCAGTATTTGTTACTTAAAAGCCTAGTCAAAATTCGAGAAAGAATAGGCATTTAAATATGAATAAGTTTATGGCTATATTCAATAATTTGTTGACGATAATATGTACAATCACATTTGTAATGAAACACATTCAAAAATATTGTGGGAAAAGCTCAAAACACTTTATGCGTCAAAAATCGATAATAACAAATTATATCACTTGATGAAGTTAAAGAAAATAAGATACAATGAGGGTACATCTATGACCGACCACTTGAATAAGTTTCAAGGATGTATTGATCAATTAAGTGGTATGGGCAATAAATTTGACAACGAGTTGCAAGGCTTGTAGTTGTTGACTACCTTGCCAAATTCATAGGAGAAGATATGGATCATCATCGTTAATACAGCTCAAAATGACATGGTGACCCTAGAGATAGTAAAAGGAGTCGTGCCAAATAATGAGATGAGATGACTCTCACAAGGTTCCTCTTCCTCGCACTTCGAAGTGCTAGTCTCCGAAATACAAAAAACATAAAGGGCGTGTCTCAAAATCTGATAAAAAGAGCTGAAACAAGTCACGATCGATATATCAAAATCTCGGATGCCACCACTACAGAAAAAAGAGACACGTCAAGATGTATTATTACAAGTGAAAATGTGATAATACTGTTTGAAATGAAAAGAAGGTTGAGAAGACCCAAGATGAGGAGAGAATCTCAATTGTTATCAAATTTAATCTTCTACTAGTTTGAAAAGAAGAAAAAGTGATCAATTTGGCAAACCATAAGGCAAACTAAGTGTTAGACAACGGTGCTTCACTTTATGTCACGTCGAGAAGAAAACTCTTCACATCTTACACTCCTGGTGATTTTGGAGGGTTGAAGATGGAAAATAAAATTGTATCCCAGATTATCGACTATGGTAATGTGTGCCTAAATACCAACAACAGAACCAAGTTGCTGCTGAACGATAAATACCAACAACAGAACTAAGCTGCTGTTGAGAGATGTACAAAACATCTTGAATATTCGGTTGAATCTCATTTCAATAGGCAAGTTTGATAATGCAAGCTTTTGCAACACATTATATAAAGGGGTTTGAAAGTTGATTTGAAGATCTCTAGTAGTTACCAGAGAAAGAAAGTTTCCAACTTATATACTTCATAAGTTTCAGTTTTAATAAAAAACATACACGTGGCAAGAAGCGAGGAATCTTTAGACTTATAGATCAATATTTAAACCATATGAGTGAAAATGGGTTGAACTGTTTATCTAAGAAAAATTTTCTTTAAGTGTGTAAAAGAAGCCAAATTGAAGACCTATCCTTATTGTACAACAAAAAAGCAACAGAGAGTTTTATTCTATAAAAACTCATCCACAAGGAAGATTGAGCTTCTTAAGTTGGTACACACTGATATATGTGGCCCTACTAAAATAAAGACACTCGGAAGAATGCTCTATCTCATAACGTTCATTGATTATTATTCAAAAAATTATGGGTATATCTGTTGAAACCAAAGTATCAGGCTTTCAATATTTTTGAATAATTTTATGCCCTATTGGAGAGACCAATGGAGAAGAAGTTGAAGTGCATGTGGAGCGATAACAGAATAGAATACATTGGAGCATTCAATGGATATTGTCAGACCTATGAAAT
The DNA here is from genome assembly GCA_033239525.1 of Nepenthes gracilis. Lineage (NCBI taxonomy): Eukaryota > Viridiplantae > Streptophyta > Magnoliopsida > Caryophyllales > Nepenthaceae > Nepenthes > Nepenthes gracilis. The sequence continues at coordinate 12,681,528 of BSYO01000019.1, read as the reverse complement.
ACGATATCAAAGGACTTCACTAAAGACGCCAAAATTCAAAGGTGTGGCTAAAGGGATGAATATGACGCTAACTGAGATAATTCATTGCATACTTTCAGAGATAAAACTCTCTTATTCATTTTAGGGGGAAGCCTTGAATGTCATAACTCACGTAATCAACCTATCACAAAGTGACCCACTAAATGAAAAAGTACTGAAAAAGATATGGTTCAAAAAAGATGTGGCTCGAAAAAGATGTATATTACGACTACTTGTGCGTATTTGGGTACAAGTTCTCTGTACATATCCCAAAAGATGAGAGGTCTAAACTGGAATCAAATATGAGATAGTACATCTTTTTCGATTATGGAGAAGATGAGTTGGGCTATTGGTTTCATGATCCGATAGAGAATAAGCTTGTTTGGTTAAGAGATGTGGTGCTTGTCGAGGATGAGACGATTGAGGATATCAGCAAAGTTTAAAAAGTCATTTCCAACAATGATAGTGACCAGCTGTGTAATATGAATTCTGAATCCTTAACACCAATCTCGATTCATGATGAAGACGATGATTGAGATGACGTTAAAGGGAAGAAAATCATGGGATTCCTATACTTGATGAAGTGGACGATGCAAATGCAGATGTCACTGTCTTTCATGATGATTCTGAACCAGCAGAGATCATCCCACTCCGATGATGCACAAGAAATCAAAGGCCCTACTGTTGCCTATCTGCTAATGAGTATGTATTACTTATTGATAGTAAAAAATTAAAAAACTTTACAAAAACAATGGAGGATGGGTATAAATCAAAGTGGATGGAGGCCATACAATAAAGTCATTACAAGAGAGCCTTATGTTTGAGTTGACCAAGTTTCCTAAGGGCAAACAAGTATTGAAGATCAAATGAGTCTTCCGTTTGAAGATTGATGAGAACAGCCCACAACTAAGGTACAAAAGTGAGGTTGGTTATGAAAGGATTCAATCAGCGGAATGGTATCGACTTTGAAGAGATTTTTGTTCCTATTGTGAAGATATTTTCAATCAAAGTGGTTCTTAGATTGGCTACGGTCCTTGATCTAGAAGTTGAATAATTAGATATACATATGGCTTTTTTTTTTTACGATAATCATGAGAAGGAGATCTATATGGAACAATTGGAGGAATTTCGAGTTGAGAAAAAGTAAAGTTCAGTATGCTGTCTAAAGAAAAACTTCTAGGAATAAAGCAAGCTCCGAAATAATGGTATAAGAAGTTTGAATTTGTTATGGTGAGTTAAGGCTTTCAAAAAAGTATTTCAAACAATTGTATCTTTATTCAAAGGTTATCAGAAAATGACATTGTTATTCTTCTACTCTATTTGAATGATATGCTTATTATTAGACAAAATACTTCCAGGATCACCAAATTGAAGTAGCATCTTAGAAAATGTTTCACTATGAAGGATTTGGGGCTGGCAAAATAAATTTTTGATATAAGAATATTTTACAATTGAAAAGGAAAAAAATTGTGGATGTCCCAAGAAAGTTATATTGAGAAGGTATTTCAACAGTTTAATATGAAGAAATCTAAGCCGGTAAACACTCTATTAGCCAATCACTTCAAATTGAGCAACTGATAATCCCCCTCTACAAATGACGAAAAGGAAAGCATGAAATGCATCCCTTACTCTTCGGCCATGGCAATTTGATGTGTGTAATGGTGTGTACGAGACCGAATATTGCTAATGCAATTAGATCGGTTAGTTGTTTTCTTTCAAATCTCAAAAATGAATATTGGTCCATGATGAAATTGATATTGAGATATCTCCAATGATTTGTCAAGATGTGTCTATGTTTTGAAAATGGCAAGTCACTTCTAGTTGGGTATATTAATGTAGATATGGTAGATGATATTGACTTATAGAAATCTACCTAAGGGTATCTAGCGAAGTTTTTTGGAGGAGTTTTTTCGTGGCAATTTAAATTGTAAAAGTGTATTGCTCTCTTTACCACTGAGGCGAAATTTATTGTGGTAACAGAAACAAGCAAGAAGATATTGTGGATGAAGAAATTCATCCGAAAACTTAATTTCAAGTAAGAGTGATATATATTATTTTGTAACAATCAAAGTACTATTCACCTTTATAGAAACTCGCCATTTAATTTTTGATCAAAGCATATCGATGTGAGATATTACTAAGTGAGGAATGTCATTGATTTAGAGTTACTAACACTTGATAAAGTCAAACTCAAAGAGAATGCATCTGACATGATAACCAAAGTGATATAACGAAAAAAACTTAAGGTTTGCTGAACCATAGCTAGGATGATGATGGTTCACATAAGGTCGTGAGAAAAAGTTTGTTGAATTGTGAATTTTTTTCGTGTGGGTCTCATACCCATTTGATATATCACTTGATGACACGCACGATAACGCATGTGCGTTGAAGAAATCAGAAGAAAATTGTTGAGTGGTGCGTGACAACAGCTTGATTCACACATATGAGCTGATTTTAGATTGGACGCACTCGAATGACATTTGAGAGGCGCACATGCACACATTGGTCAAATTAGGGTTGCTTGACGAGTACCCAAGGGGTACTTGTGTGCCGATCACATGGGCTCGTTGCGTAATACATGCTTAATAGGCATTTGAGTACCGTTCCTGATATAAAAAGTATCGATACGATTTTTAGGATTATACTTTGTGACTTTCTGATGTTGGAGCGCCAATACAGTGTGAAAAAGAGGAGAAAGAGAGAAAAAAATGAGAAGATGAAGATTTACTCATCCGATTGATTTTCGAATTAAGTTTTATTTTTCACCAATTTTAGGTACGTTATTCTTGAAGATTGATAAAGAAATTTTACTGATCGTATTTATTCTATTTTGTCTTATACTTTTTATTACTCAAATTTATTTATTATAAGGAGTTGTACTCCTATATTTTTAAAATTTGTACAATCGAACTTGTCACATAATAGATATTTTAGATGTATAGTCTCATGATTTTTCGCTCTTATTTAAAAAGGAAGTTTTTTACGTAAAATCTTGTATTGTTTATTACTTGTGATTATTATTAATTTATTATGCATTATCGGTTATTTCCACTCGTTTCAAATGAGAGGTTTGAAACCCAACAAATAAGAATTTCTTGTAAATAATGAATAGGCAAATTCATATTATGCCAGTATTATAATGTCAAGCCAAATGATCATAAACACTACACTGTCTTTTTAATATATAACGAAATCATGATTCTCACTAGATTATAATACATAATCAACATGATTAATGGTATTTATTTGCAGATATTAATATGGCTTAAACAAATTAAGATTTGCTGCACTTTGTGGGTGAAAATTTGTCAAGAACAATAGTCAAGGTTGTTGAAAAGAAGGAAAATTAATTTCTGTTTGATTAAAAATGGTTTAATTTCTATGTGAAAATTACATTATACAATGTAGGAATATTTAGTGGACCATCTGATAATGATCCTTCTCAAGACTTCTGCACCATTAGTCCTTAACTAAACTCATTAGGTGATATTTATTAGAATTATTCAATATGATATGATATATATTTAATAATTTATTAGTATAATTAAATATTATAATTTGATATATATTTTATTATATTTTATTAAAAAAATATTTTCATAATATGTCCAATTGTAATAAAAAAATATTTACATAACTAAAAAATTAATCATCTTTTCATTATATAAATGACATAATTATATTTCATATATTATGGTTAAGACATTTCCCCAATAAGCAGCAATAAGGTGATTTTTTTACCACATTTAAAAGTGTAATTAAATGATCTATCACATAACAGTCATCTTCCTATTTATTGTTTATATTCTTGTCATATTACATAACACATATTTAATAAAATTAATAGAATAATTAAATATTATAATTCTATATGATTTTATTATATTTTATTAAAAAAATATTTTATTAATTGACTTAATTTTTAATAAAAATAGTTATATTTATATAATTAAAAAATTAATTATCTTTCTTTCCTATAAATTATAGAATTATATATCACGTATTATGGTTAAAACGGTTTTCTCGATAGCATTAATGTGATTTTTTTCATATTTGAAAATGTGAAACTTTTTTATTCTTTCATTAACCTCAATTATTTCGAATTTAAGGGTATTTAGAAAAAATTACTAGTCGAACCCGCCCAACTTAACTAAGAATAACCGAACTTGACAGACACATCTTGTTTCTTTTTTTTTTTGGGGGGGGTATTCTAAGTAGTGGGTACCTTGTAGGATCTCGACTCACCTACTCGAGTCTTGTATGAATATGCAGAAAGGGGTGCTCCTAGGTGCGTGTTGGAGTTGTGTTTGTTTGCAAGAATGGATTCCTCGTCAAGTCAGTTTGAAGGATGTGAACACACTTGCGCGAACTCAAGTAACGACTACAAGGAAGAAATTGAAAGGAAACTGTACCCCACCAGGGATGGATGCAAACTCGCAGGCGGGTTGTTTCCCTGTCGTCGTCACATAAAATTTTTTGCACAAAAAAATTTGTAGCTACATTAAAAAGGGAGATAATAGTGAATATAGATAAATCAATTTCAAATTTCCCATAAAAAAATCCCTAAGTTTGGATTCATATCGTTAATATTTAATTCTACGGCATAAAATTATTAAATAACATAATAATTTGATAAGTCGTAAAATGATTTAAATCTCACAGTCTTACCATAGCAATCATTCTCAAGATTTTAGCAACATTAAACTCACATTAATTTCTATTTTTTCATTGGTTTTAAGTGTCATTTAGCCCAAAAGCACGAGATTAAGATAATTTTCCAATTAGCCTAGTTTATAGCATTTATGTCTTAATTAATATGTCTAAGGGTTAGCTTATTTGGCTTCCTCGTTGAAATTTACTGCTACTTGATTGTTTATTGTTACTATTAAACAAAGGCAACGCCTTGTTACTTATTGTTTTAAACTATTGGCCGACGAGCTTTGTTGTAGTCATCGTCGGTGTTGATTTTATTCCCTTTAAAGGCTGTTTTAGCTTTGGGCCCATATAAACGAAATCAGTATTAGAATAAATTTTTATTCAATGTCAGAAGTAGAAGTGAAATACCATTCGCCTTATGACCGTACTAATTTTTTTTTAATTTTTTTTGGGGGGTATACTCATATAAATATCTAATTTTTATATTCTGATTTGGGTTGGAATTTGGATGTCAAAGATTTGATCATAAAATTAAAAATTAATATCTATAAAGATCGTTTATGAACCCTTTCTTTTAACTCATAAGAAGATGATACGATAATATATAATATAAATATTATAATCATAAAGTAATAATGTATAATATTTTATGTAAAAAACCCTTTAGAAATAAAGAATTTTTCACATAAATATAATATTTTATTATTTATGGTTGTAGCTTTTATTATCATAAAGGGTTATTCACATAAATATAATAATTTATTATTTATGATTATAATTTTTTATTATCATATTATTTTTTTATAAATTTAAATAAATGATTTGATAATAATTTTTACAGAAATTAGTTTTCAACTTTGTAAGTAAAGTTTTGACGTTTGAATCCAAATAGGTCATATCAGAGACAGAATTGTTATGCTAAAACTTATTTGAATTGATGGAAGGTAATAATAAAATAATTTATTTGAATGATTCAAACTGTAATATTTGAATAAATAAGATAAAATATTTAGTATTTAAGATAAAGTATTTATTATTTGTTAAAGTAATATATCTTCTAATATTTGCTATCTAAAAATTTGAATTAAAATCTAATAAAGAATATACTTTTGAATATGAATAAGTTTGTGGGACCATTTGATATTTTATTAATAATAATATTTACAATTACATTTGTATTGAAACATATGCAATAACATAATGAGAGAAACTCAAAACACTTTATACTTTAAAGACTAATAATAATAAGTTTTTTCACTTAATGATATTAACACAAGTGAGATATATGAAAAGTAGTTCTATAGCTGAATATTTAAATAAGTTTTAAGGGTATGTTGACCAATTGAGTGGTATGGGTATCAAATTTGACGGTGAGTTATTAAATTTGTGATTGTTAGCCAAACTACCAGATTTATGAGAGATTATTTGGATCATCATTACCAACATCACTCCTAATGGTGTAAAGGCCTTGGAGATAGCCAAAGACACATTTCACAATTAGGAAATGAGGATGTCACAAAGTTTCACGTTCTCGCACTCATAAGTGTTGGTCTCAATATTATTAGAAAAGGTAAGGAGAGAGGTTACAAATTTAGAAAAAAGAGTTGAAACAAGTCGAAACCAATGTATCAAAATCGTAAATGCTATCATTATAAGAAAAATTAGCATATCAAAAAATATTATTATAAATAACAATATAAGAATGTAGTTGGCAATGAAACAAAGGCTAAGGAGTCCCCAGATATGGAGAGTGTCTCAATTGTTACTAAATTTGATATAATCAATTTGGCCGATCAAAAGATAAGCTAAATGATCAAAAGTGGTGCATCATTCCATATTATGTCTAAAAGCGAACGGTTCACATTCTATACTCTCGATAACTTTTTAGTATTAAAAACAAAAAATGACAGATCATATCCAATCTTGGGTTGCAATGATGTGTGATTGACTATTGACAATGGCAAAAAGTTGGTATTAAGGGATATACGATACATATCGAATATTTAACTAAATCTTATTTCAACTGACAAGCTTAATGATGAAGGATTTGTTAACATATTTTGTGAAGGTACATGAAAGCTCACTAGAGGATTTCTAGTGATAGCCTGCTGAAAGAATATTTTTAATTTGTATGTATTGTAAGTCTTAATTTTAATCGAAGACATATAGGTGGATAAGAGTGACAAATCGTTCGATTTACAACACTGGCGTCTAAACTATATGATCGAAAGGAGGCTTAATTGTCCGGTAAAGAAGAACTTTCTTCTGGGTATAAAGAATGCAAAGTTGGAAACATGCACATATTGTTTGGCCGAAAAATTATAGAGAGTTTTATTTTATAGAAACTTATCTATTAAGAAGGAAGATTTTCTTGAGTTCATGCATACTGACATATGATGTTCTCTCAAAGTTAAAACACTTGTCGAGCACTTTACCTTATAACATTTATTGATGATTGTTCCATAAAATTGTGAATGCATCCTTTGAAGGTGAAGGATCAATTTTTTTATGTCTTCGTGCAATTTCATACTTTAGTTGAAAAGTGAACAAACAAAAATTAAAGTGCGCTTGAAGTGACAATGGAGAAAAATATTTTAAAACATTTGAGGCATTGAAAATCACAAGGTGGAATGAATGGGAGTTATAAAAGATGAAATAAAGTCATTACATAAAAATCACACTTTTGAGCTAATCAAATTGCTAAGGGCAAACGTGTATTGAAAAATAAATGGATTTTTTGCTTGAAATCTAATGAGAACAACTTTCAATCAATGTACAAGATAAGATTAGTTATAAAGGATTTTGATCAATCGAAAGGGGATTGATTCAAAGAGATTCTTTCTCCAATTATGAAAATGTCTTGCATCCAAGTTGTTCTCAGATTAGTCACAATCCTTAATCTAAAAATTAAACAACTAGATTTATCACGAATTCGAACCAAGTAGGTCAATTTTAAATAATTAAATATACTTCAATTATTATTCTTATAATTCTTAATTTTGGATGTGACCACAAAATATACAACTCAACAAAATTAAATCTGATGCGTCTCTGGATCCGAATTTCGAACAGATTCGGATGATCCTCTTGTCTTGGCTCCGACTCCGTTTCCTGAGTTGGATCCTGCACGCCACTAAACGGAACAGGAGGTCAGCGTGTTCGGCGGGAAGTGGTCCCACCGAAAACACTCTGACACTCAAGTCAGTCAAACAGTCTTCAAAAGAAAGAAACTGAAATTGAGAGAGATATATATATTAAAAGAGTGTTTGTTCCAGATGTAAGAGAGACATGAGGTCTTCTTGAATCTGGAAAGTGGGAAGGCAGAAAACGGCCGTAAGGGCTCGCTTGTTGCCTTGGAATTTTTGGAGAACGTGGGTGGCCGAGAAGGCAGATCTCTGGGAGTACTCGTTCGTATTGCAGAGAGCGTATGCGGTTGAAAGTGTTAAAGGAAAGCTTGTGCGATTGGAAGCGCTGAAGAAGGTGTAATTGAGAGCGTAATTCAAAGCGTAATTGAGAGCTTGTCCTGGATGGTGAATCCAGGGCTTCTTTTGTAGTTGAGAGGATGATCCTCCTTCTTTGGAAGGAGTGATTGCCTTCCCGATCTGGCCTGGTGGCTTGCCTTTCCGGGAGAGATGCCGATTGCTGGCCGATCGTGATTGTTTCCCTGTGAGGCGGCCAACAGCTTTCCAAACCGTGCACTTTCCTTTCGTGCATGTTGTCGTTGGAAAGCCTAGGCTAGCAAAGATTTGGAGAAAATCTGGCGCCTTCCTTATATGGGAGGCGCCAATATTGCCAATATTCTTTTTGGTGCCAACTGGGATCGTGAAATATCCTCGAAAGCCGTCATTTGGTCTTTTGATGATTTGTGGGCCTAAACGGTCGTGTCCGTTATCAGAGAAGGGCTTATTAGGCCTAACGCAAAATGCGGACGGCCAACGCTCGAAGTTGACCGATCGCGTGCGTGTTGGCCGCCATTGTGGAGGATGTCCATTATTAGCGGGCCGATGGGCCATGGGCCTGGAGGAGCCAAGCCCATTACTTGTAGAAAAGCCTCTTTGGGCCCGGGGCGCATAATGAGGACTGCCAACGTTTGAGTTGACCATCTGCTGGAGAGTTGGCCGCCCGGACAGTCAACGCCAGCGTTGATCGTCCTGGGCTTTTCAGCTTTTGGACATTAACGCCAGCGTTAATGTGTTGACCGTCGTCCTGGATATTTTGACTTTCTGGGTCCAGCCAATTCCTGGTATACCCATTACTAGCCCCCTATGCTGGTGGCCAGAAGTCTGGGCTCTAGTATGTTAATGATGGGATGCCTTTTATTGCTCTGAGGATCTCGTGGAACCTTGTGAGAGGCGCGAAGGAAAGTTTGACCAGAATTGTTGACCGTTTTGGTCAATTCCGGAGCTCCAGAATTGTTGACCGTCCTGGTCAATTTCGGAGAACCAAAATTGTTGATCGTCCTGGTCAATTTCGAGTACTGCATTGTTGACCGTCTGGTCAATTCCGAGCACTGCAATTGTTGACCGTCCCCGGCCAATTTCGGCGCTTTCGCGCCTTTAGCCGGTTTACCTGGCAGAGTGTGACACGTGTCTCCCTTTGGTTGGGCAGATATCCTCGCCATTAATGCGCCGGAGATCCGCCTTTTATAGGGCCAAGTAGGGAGGCGACATGTGGCGATCCTAACGGCGTCCTTAATGAGGGGTTTTGTGCTTGGCGCTTAAGTTTTCCTTTCGTATTTTTGAAATCATTTACGCCTTCAACTCGTCGTCTTCTTCCTTCTCATTTCCCAGCCAAGGCTTTCTAAAGAACCCTAACTTTTGTCTGATCACGGCCTCCGTTGCAGACTTCTCATCCGTTTTGAGAGAGAACGATGTTAAGGCATTGTGCGTTGAGTTCAATATCCCCAAGGAGACGGCCTGGAGGATTCCGGACAAGGACGACAAAGCCTTTGCCCCCACCGGAGGGGTACATTACTATTTACGAGGCCCATCTGAGGAGCGGCCTCCGCCTGCCGTTGCCGGAGGAGTTGGAATCAATTATGAGGCTCTGCGAGTACCCATCGCCCAGCTTCACACCAACGCCATGAGGTATCTCTGCACCTTGTGTATTTTTGCTCAAAAGCTTGGCCATAATTTAGGATGTCTGGCGTTAGGGTTGTGTTCAAAGTGAATCAGGGGGGAGAGTGGATATCGCTCACTCCCCATACCGGGATAAAAATTAGTACGGCCATTCACGACTCGCTGAAGAACTAGAAAAATCGGTTCTTCTTCGTGAAGGTGGGGGAGAAATGGCCTCTTGCGAGGAGCTAGGGCGAGATTCCGGAGGTGTACTTTGGTACGCCGTCAGCGGCGGATTGCGTCGCCTACACATGGCTAACCAAGGCCATACGAGCTAACCCGGATGAGTTCAAGAGGGACTTCTTGGTCTCCTGGGCAGAGTCCAAGAAGGTCAACTGGGGGCCACCATCGCCGGTTCAGAAGCCAAGCCCTCCGGTTATGATGATAAACCCTGAGGACTCAAGGGGTGTGATCATTCACTCAAGGCGCATGGAGGAGGAGGTTACTGAGAGGGTAATTGGGACGCCCTCCTCGTCTTCGTCTCAAATTGATTATGTGGCTGCCGGGATCTGCGGCGGAGGCTGGAGGAGTCATCCTGGCCCAGCCTGCAACGAGGGTGGTCCCAGGCGCTGCCTAGATGGAGTCTGCGGAGGAGTCAGCTCGCGACATGGCTGAGGGCTTGCGAGTTTTTATTGTGGAGCCGTCGACGAGAGCTGATCCTCCAGCAGCCGCTCCAGAGGTAGCCCAGGGGAAGAGGCCTGCTGCGACTGCTCCAGAGGCTGCGAGAGAGGAGTCCGCCGCTGCCGCTGATGATGATGAGTTTCTAGACCGCATTTTGGATGAGGCAGCGGCGAGCCTGGCGCGAGAGGATGCTCCTGGTTTGTCATCTCCTGGTCCACCGCCAACTGGTCCACCGCCAGCTGGGCCAGGTCTAGAGTCCAAGCCTGTGAGGCCCTTGAGGAAGACTTACGAGGTATGATTTCTGTAAATGGCTTCATTGTATTTTTTTTCTTCCTCGTGTTTGTAACTCACACTTAGCTTTGGTCTTGTGCAGTCAAGAAGGTTGATCTCAGCTTTCTCCCGGGAGGTGGAGCAACGTGATCGCATCATTGCGGACCGAGAAGCTCAGATCGCCTGGCTGGAGGCCAAGCTGGCTGCCTCAGGAGGGGAGCTCTGCGAGCAGACCGCTGCTCTAGAGGCTGTCATGGCGGGCATGGAGGCAGAGAATGTTGAGTTGAAGGCCGAGGTCGCCCGCTTGAAGGAGGTGGCCGATTAACTTAATGTGAGCAATAAACGTCTTACCGATTGAGCCGCAACCTCAGAGAACGAGTTGGCCGTTCGGATCATCCCCCATGAGATCGGGGGCGCACTGCACGCCCGGCTGTTGGAGGGTCTCAAGATTGGACGGCGCATTGCACGGTTAATTGATCCTGACTTTTCAGTTGAGTTTATCAATCAGAGCAACCGTGTAGTGCAACGTAAGGAAGACTTGGTGGGAGAGCCCCGAGACAGCCAGGGTGGTCCGCCGCCCTTATAGCCTTTTGCACTTCCTGTGCGCTTTTGGGTCTTGTGTAAATTGTAATACACTTTTTGAGCAATAAAATGGAAGTTCTTTTTAATTGGGTGTCCATTGTCTTTATTGCTTTGTGTTTGTTCAGATGGTTGTATCAGGCGGCCAACTTGGTTGGCCGGATATTGCTGTTTGGTTGCCTAAGGAGCTGAGTTCTTAAGTTGGGCAGGCGGTTGTGCTAACCAACCTAGTGGCGCCGTACAAGTGATGACTTGGGCAGCCACTGTTGGAGGAGAAATGCTCTTCCCATCGACCGTCATTGACTGACGTTGCTACTCCCCGAGAAGAGGTCGTCACGTGTGCTATACTTGCCCCCTAAGGTTTTTAGACAGCTATCGAGCCATTTGGATGACCAAGGTTTAGTACGACGCTATCGGGCCACTCGGATGACCGAGGTTTAGACCGCTTGCGGGCCACTTGGATGACCAAGGTTTCGGACCGCTCATGGGCCACCTGGATGACCAGGGTTTTAGACCGCTCATGGGCCATCTAGATGACCAGGGTTTCAGACCACTTTTGGGCCACCTGGATGACCAGGGTTTAACGAGAGAGCGAAGACCCTCCCTACTTAGGGGCAGTCTAGGTCAGGTAAACCTGTAAGGCAAACACAGAATATATATGCACATAAAGGCTAGGGTCCTATATGCTAAGTAAATTTCTTATTTTGCCGAATTAAAACAAGCATGCGAATGAATGCACACAAGTGGGTGAGTGCGTACCTGGGTTCTTTATTGGAAGTATCGCTTGAGGTGGGTCACATTCCAAGTTCGTGGGACCAACTTCCCGTCCTGGTTTCGGAGTTTGTATGCTCCGTTTTGCAGGACAGCGGAGACAAGGAAAGGTCCCTCCTAGTTGGGAGAGAGCTTGTTGCGGCCGGCCAGCTTGCCCGTGGCCTCGACGCCTCGTAGGACCAAGTCTCCAACGTCGAATTGTCGGGCTTTCACCTTTTTATTGTAGTACCGGGCAACTTGGTGTTGGTATGCTGCCGTCCGTATTCTGGCGGCATCGCAGGCTTCCTCTAGCAAGTCTAAGTGCTTCCTGATTTTCTGGGAGTTGGTCTGTGGGTCGAAAGATTCCACCCTGAGACTTGGAAGCCCGATTTTGACTGGTATCACCACCTCAGTCCCGTAGCAGAGGCTGAAGGGTGTCTCGCGTGTTGGTTCCTTTGGGGTTGTCCGATAAGACCAGAGGACGGATGGGAGCTCGTCAGCCCAGGAGCCCCTGGCGTCCTCCAGCTTAGTCTTTAACCCGTGGAGTAGCGTGCAGTTTGTAACCTCCACCTGCCCATTCGCTTGGGGGTACGCCACCGAAGTGTGGACCAGCTTGATACCCAGGCTGGCGCAATACTTGGTGAAGTGTTTCCTGAAAATTGGGTCCCGTTGTCGGTCACTACGACCTCTGGGACGCCGAACCTACAGACGATACTCTGGCGAAGAAATTCCAGTGCATTGTGCTTTGTGATTTTTGCTAGCGGGACGCCTCGACCCACTTGGTGAAGTAGTCGATGCCCACGATGATGAACTTCCTTTGCCCCGTGGCAATGGAAAATGGGCCGAGGATATCAAGCCCCCATTGCGCGAAGGGCCATGGAGCCTGAAGTGACTTCAGGTCAGCGGACGGCTGGTGGTGAAGGTTGCTGTGAAGCTAGTAACTTTAACATTTCTTTACAAACTCAAGCGCATCTTTTTTCACCGAGGGCCAGTAATAGCCCTGCCGCATGATCTTAAAGGCCAGGTTTTTCCTGCCTACGTGTGATCCGCAGATCCCGAGGTGAACCTCACTAAGCGCGTAGTCTGCCTCCTCGGGAGATAGACAGCGGAGATATGGAGTTGAGTATCCGTGGCGATACAGTCGTCCCTCGATTACCGTGCACCAGCCAGCTGTCTTTTTGATTCGTTTAGCCATTTCGGCGTCCTCTGGGAGTGATCCGTCAGCCAAGTATCTAAGATAGGGTGTCATCCAGTTTTCCGTTTTAGAAATCTGCATTGCCTCCTGTTTCTCAATGTTGGGAGCATTCAGAATCTCCCGCATGTCCCTCGAATACTGTTCTAGGTTTTCGGCAGCAGCGGCTCTAGCCAACCTGTCTGCCTTCTAGTTTTCAGTTCAAGGAACGTGAACCAGGATAAGTTTGTCGAAGCCCTGGACGGCCTCCTTCGCTTTAACCAAGTACTTGGCCAAGCAATGGTTGTTTACCTCAAAGCCCCTGTTAACCTGGTGGACGATCAGCTTGGAGTCGCTGTAAACCGTCAACCGCTTGGCAGAGCATTCCTTTGCTAATCGTAAGCCGGCTAGCAGGGCTTCGTATTCGACGACGTTGTTGGTTGCTGGAAAGTCAAGTTTGAGGGAATACTTAACCTCAAATCCATCAGGGGTCGTAAGGACCACCCCTGCTCCACTGTCACTGTCCGTGGACGATCCGTCCACTTGGAGTGTCCATTCTGGGACCTCGTCGGGTTGCTCTACGTTTTCTGTAGGCTGTTCCTCTTGAATTGGGGTCGTGGTCTTAACAATGATGTCAGCTAGAGTCTGTACTTTTATGGCAGGTCTGGTCTTGAATTCGATGTCAAAGTCACCCAATTTGATAGCCCAGTTTACCAGCCGTCCCGAAACATCTGGTTTCTGGAGTATGCCTTTCAGCGGCTGGTCAGTAAGGACCACTATGAGATACGCTTGAAAGTATGGCCTCAATTTCCCTGCTGCGAAGATAAGTGCTAGGGCCATTTTTTCAGCGCGTGGATATCGCGTTTCTAGGCCGGTCAATGTTTTGCTCACATAGTAGACCGGCTACTGGGTATCGGATTTCTGGCGCACCAGAACGGAGCTGAGGGATATTTCGAAACTGCCAGGTAAAGGTACAGCTCCTCTCCGTCTTTGGGTGATGCTAGCAATGTTGGGCTAGCTAGATACTGCTTCAATTCATTGAAGGCGGTCTGGTAGTCAGCCATCCACTGGAATCCGTTGGATTTTGTCCTTCTCAGGGCTTTAAAGAAGGCTGGTACTTGTCACCGGACTTCGCGAGGAAGCGGGACAAAGCTGTCAGCCGCCCAGTCAATCGCTGGACGTCTTTGACGTTCTGTGGGGGAGCCATGTCAGCGAGAGCCTTGATCTTTTCTGGGTTTGCCTCGATCCCCCGGTGGGAGACGATGAAACCCAAGAACTTCCCAGAGGCTACCCCGAAGACGCACTCGGCTGGATTCAGTTTCATTTGGTGCTGGCGGAGCACCTCAAATGATTCTTCTAGGTCACGTATGTGGTCGCCAGTGACTTTGCTCTTGATGAGCATGTCGTCGACGTAGACCTCCATGTGGCGACCAATATGTTTTTCGAACATCTTGTTGACCAGTCGCTGGTAAGTTGCTCAAGCGTTTTTCAGTCCGAATGGCATCACTTTGTAGCAATAGGTCCCCTGGTCTGTCATGAACGATGTATGTTCCTCATCCTCCGGACTCATTCGAATCTAGTTGTAGCCCGAATAAGCGTCAATGAAGTTGAGCAGCTCATGTCCAGCCATGGAGTCAACCAATAGGTCAATCCTGGGCAAGAAAAAACTGTCTTTTGGGCAGGCCTTGTTGACGTCAGTAAAATCGACGCATATTCGCCATTTTCTGTTGTTCTTTTTCACCGGGACGACATTTGAAAGCCAATCTGGGTACTGGACTTCTCTAATAAACCCAGCATCCAGTAGCTTTTTTACCTCTTCTCGGATGGCGATCAGCTTTTCTGTGGAGTGGTTTCTCTGCTTCTGCCTGACCGGCTTTCGGCCAGGATCGAGGCCGAACTTGTGGACCATTACCTCAGTCAAAATCCCGGGCATGTCTCCGGGAGTCCACGTGAATATATTGGCATTCCGTTGCAGGAACGTGATCAGTTCAGAGCGCAGCGTGCCAGTGAGTGAGCCGCCAATCTGCACACACTTTTTCGGTTCCTTCGGATTTAGTGGGACCAGATCTGTGGCTTCACCAGACTGCGCTTCTGTAGGGTGGTCTCATCTCGGTGATCGAGTTCTCCCACCGTGCCAGTGCTGCTGCTTGGGACAATCTGGGACATGTAGCCTATCCGCTCAATTATTTGGTCGCCTAACACTTCTCCCACACCGTAGAGTGTCGAAAACTTTATTTTGAGGTGTGGAATCGAGGTAACTACCCCGAATGTTGCCAGGCACGGCCTGCCCAGTATAGCATTGTAAACGGAGGGCAGGTCAACTACTAGGAAGGTAAGTGTGCGACTTGCTGTCTTTGAATACGTTCCTAAAGTAACTTCTAATTGAATAGTCCCCTGAACGGGCACTGGTTCATTGTCAATGCCGTATAATGGGCCCTCGGCTGGTTTTAGTTGGTTCTTTTTTAGGCCCAATTTGAAGAAGGCATCCAAGTAAAGCAAATCTTTAGAACTTCCATTATCGATAAAGACTCGTTTTAGCTGGTAGTCCGAAATGCCATCTAAGACGAGTGCTGATATGACAAGGGGGTCAGCATTGGGGGACATTACATGGGTTGAGTCATTATCACTGAAGCTAATCATATTGTCTACTATGCGCTGCTTCTTCCTCCCAGTCTGCTGCTCCTTGCTATCAGCCGGGTTCTTGGCAAGTCGAGTGTTGACCATGTTAACCACCCCCGCCGCAATCCTATTCCGAGGTGGAGTCTACTCCTACCCCTCTTCATCAGCCGCTTCTGAGCTCTGTCCAAGACCCCTAACAAACTTCGTGAGGTGGCCTCTACGAATCAAGTCCCCGATCTCCCACTGCTTGTGGTCCTCAGTTGAATGGCCAGCAGAGCGATGGAAGTCACAGTACTTCGACTGATTTTTAGAGTCTTTCTCCACGGATCTGCATGAGGACGTTGGCGCGCGTGTCTGTCAGGGGTGTGAAACTGGTGGGCCCATAGTCTCTACGTTCTGGGGGCCCAGTCCGGTGCTGCTTCTGGCGGGAGTGTTCTCCACCGCTGTACTTTCTCTTCCCTTCTCCAGGGAACAGCCGAGGCTGATCCACCTGCTCTGGACATTTTGCCTCATTGGCCTCCTCTGCTGCAGTGTAGGCTCTGGTGATGGATTCTGCCTCGCGAAAAGTTTGAGAATTTTTACGGGCAAGGTGCTTGAAAAAGTCACCGCAAGTAAGCGCAGAGATGAAACTGCCCAACTTCATCTCCTCTGTGATCCTGGGGATCCTTCTGGCCTCTGCCACGAAGTGATCCAGGAAACACCGTGGGTTCTCTTTCGGTTTCTGCTTTATGTGGGAGAGATGCCATGGCAGTTTCTCTTCCCGTCGGCTCGAAGCGTACTGAGCCAGGAAGAGGTCCGTGAGCTCACGGAAACTGCTGATGGTGCCTGAAGGGACGTGATGGAACTAGATTCGAGCGTCTCCCTTCAGCATGAGCGGAAAGTAGTGGCACATCGCTGAGTCTTCTAGCCCTTGTAGGCATAGATGGGTGCGAAAGTGATCCAAGTGGTCAATTGGATCACTGCCCCCATCGTATAAGTCAAGGGACAACATCTTAAACTTTGCTGGCAGTGGACGGCTCAGGATTTTTTCAGTAAAAGGAGATCGGTCCAGGTCGATGGCGCGCTCCTCCTCTTGGAACACACGGTTCCAGATCTTGTCTACCCGTGGATTGGTGCGAGCGACGTTTGCTGATCGTTTGGAGTTGAGGTAATCTCTCAACTCTATCTTGTCTCTGGTGGGTTCAGCAGCCGGTCGGCTGCTGCCTCCAGTGGATCGGGCAGTCCTGGAGGCTCGCTCCGGACTGCGTGGTTGTCTTCTACTCGAGAGTATCGGGGATTTCTTCTTTCTGGGCTCTCTGGTGGAGACGTATTCCCGGAGAATTCCATAGGCCTATTTTGGCTAGGAACGCGGGAGGACGCTGGAGCCAGATTGTCTCCAGTATTTTTGGGCCTCTTGGCCGGCTTCTTCTTCCTCTAGCCACCCCTTTTGGTGGTAGGAGCAGGGATGGCTGCTGGTGGAGTCGCTTGTTGTCATTGCTCGTTCTGCGTGCAAAGTAACTGGAGCAGGCGATTGTTGGCCTGCATCTGCTCCACCAGTTGTTGAAAGTAAGGTGGTGGAACTCCGCCTGCGTCTCCGTTGACCATGGCACCAGCAGCGTGGTCCTGGTTGGGGTTAGTAGCATCTCCAGCGGGGTCGCTAGTTTGGCCTCTCATGTTCACCATTGCCGAATCAGAAGGTGACAAAGAGAGTTTGTGCAGATTTTTTCTGGTAGGCTTTTGTAAGCGATTCCCACAGACGGCGCCAATGATGCGTCTCTGGATCCGAACTTCGAATAGATTCGGATGATCCTCTTGTCTTGGCTCCGGCTCCGTTCCCGGGTTGGATCCCGCACACCACTAAACAGAACAGGAGGTCAGCGTGTTCAGCGGGAAGTGATCCCACCGAAAACAGTTCGACGCTCAAGTCTGTCAAACAATCTTCAAAAGGAAGAAACTGAAATTGAGAGAGATATATATATAGAAAGAGTGTTTGTTCCAAATGTAAGAGAGACGTGAGGTCTTCTTGAATCTGAAAAGTGGGAAGGCAGAAAACGGCCGTGAGGGCTCGCTTGTTGCCTTGGGATTTTTAGAGAACGTGGGTGGCCGAGAAGGCAGATTTCTGGGAGTACTCGTTCGTATTGCAGAGAGCGTATGCGATTGAAAGTGTTAAAGGAAAGCTTGTGCGATTGGAAGCGCTGAAGAAGGTGTAATTGAGAGTGTAATTCAGAGCGTAATTGAGAGCTTGTCCCGGATGGTGAATCCAGGGCTTCTTTTGTATCTGAGAGGACGATCCTCCTTCTTTGGAAGGAGTGATTGCCTTCCCGATCTGCCGGCTGGCTTGCCTTCTGGAGCAGATACCAGTTGCCAAGCTAATCATGATTGTTTCCTTGTGAGGCGGGCAACAGCTTTCCAAACCGTGCGCTTTCCTTCCGTGCATGTTGCCATTAGAAAGCCTAGGCTAGCAAAGATTTGGAGAAAATCTGGCGCCTTCCTTATATGGGAGGCGCCAATATTGCCAATATTCTTTTTGGTGCCAACTGGGATCGTGAAATATCATTGGAAAGCCGTCGTTGGCCTTTTGATGATTTGTGGGCCTAAACGGTCGGACCATCAGAATGGCTTATTAGGGCCTAACGTGCAACGCGGACGGCCAACGCTCGAGTTGACCAGAGCAGCGTGCGTGTTAGCCACCCTTGTGGAGGATGTCTCATTATTAGTTGCTCGATGGGCTATGGGCCCGAGTGAACCATGCCCATTACTTAAAAAAGCCTCTTTGGGCCCAAAGCGCATAATGTGGTCGGTCAACGCTTGAGTTGACCGTCCGCCCGAGAGTTGCCGCTCGGGCCAGTCGGCCAATGCCGCCGCTGACCGCCCTTGGCTTTTCGGACTTTTGGACTCGCTTTTTTCGTTGGGCCGTTAATGTGTTGACCGTCGTCCTGGACCTTTTGACTTTCTGGGTCTAGCCCATTCTGGTATACCCATCAAAATTCATACAGGATCTAATCGGACAACCGTTCAAATAAAATAAATATGACATACTCTATAATCATCGTAAGCAATGTAACAATTTAACCAAAAATCATAATCAAATATAACATAATATCTAAACTGTTTTTGAAATATAACCATAGGCTTATACCCGGCTAATTCTTTAATCTGATCACATCAAATACCAATTTGAACTATAATAGAGTTAAAACTCATCAAATCAGACGAATGACTGACAGATTATGATTATACTCCTACAATACATCCGAATCTTCTACTCTGAAGGGATAAAATAGGAAAAGTGAGTATAATACTCAGTAAGTATCATATTTAAACAAAATAAGTTCAACAAATCAGAGAGAATATTAAATGGGTAAAATCTGTTCAAATGACAGAATAAATTTAAATCGTCGATAAAATAAATCCAATAAAAATCTAAATTTCAAATCTAATGGTAGTTTCATACTCAAATTAAATATCCAAATCAAAAAACAGTCCGCATCAGGATATGTATATATATATATAAACAAAATAGAAGTGATCTTGACAAATTTCAATATGCAAATAGCCAATTCCAAGTCTAATCCAAGTCCAAATCCAAGTCTGAGTCCGAGTTTAAATTTGAGTCTGAATCTAAATCCAATGTCCGATCAACTTGTGATTTAGGGTAGAATCTGATAGTCGGATGATCCAATAGTGTATGCGGAAGGTGATGCAATACCGCGACAGATAGTCCAATGGTCCAGATTAAAACATATAGTTAAAATCATTTGTACGAGATATACCAAAACTCAACTATGGGCAAAATTGATGAATCTCAAATCCAAGTCCAAAATTCAAATCTAAATTAAAGTCTAATACAAATCAATGTAAAGATACAAATCATGTATTAAATTTAAATTTTAATTATTTAAAAACTAGTTTAAGAAAATGTTATATATAATCCCGATAACTTTAGGCCAAATCAGATGCAAATTAGGCCAGCATGAATGGCCAACCATGTATTCTGAACCCATGGATAAGGTTGCTCACTATTATTTACCACTTGTAACTTTGCATATAATCCTCAAATTTGTTCGATATATTAGGACGTTTGAATATATTTTAAGGTCGAGTCAAAACATTCAAATGGGAAGATTCATTACTCCAAACCTTTCCTACCGACAAAAAAAAATTTCAAATAATGAATATCTTTCTGTAGGGAGTTGGTCAGAATATCTAATAGTCTAAATCCAAATGTGGTGACCACAATCTGACACATATATGTGAAAATATACGTCATATGGAAATTTTGTACACTTTTTCGTTACACGTACTGATATAAAATATACAGTATCCAATAACTTATTTGAATTTTCAGAAAAATATTAAATCCTCAAAAATTATAAAACTCATATAAAAAACCCTAAATCATCAAGTTAACTACACATGTATATCGATAATAAATAAATCATGTATATAAAAATACATGCATATTAATAAAAATTTTAAATAGTATCTAAAATATATCGGATATTAAATCAGACCAAATGAAAAGTTTACAGGTACTTGCCTGGATTTCATGCTTCACATATCTAAAAAAATGTCCCAAAGTACCCAAATTGGGCCGCTCTCTCACTGTTGGCGCATTCTCTCTCCTCCCGCGCGATCTCTCTCTCTTTCCTGTGCGAGCTCGCTAACGAGCGCCACTGCCGCTCCTCCCATGACTGCCGCTGACCACCGGCCCACAATCTCCACCGCACGACGCCGCCCATGCCTCCAACGACTATTGCCGACATCCGCGACGGCCTCCTCACCGAGTGCCGTTAGCCACTGCCGACGCTGACGCCGACATAAGACATGCTTCCTGCTATTCAACCATTAGTAGTCTAATGCATATGAGGTGTGTACGAAACTGGATATAACTTATCATATAGTTGGAATAGTTAACCAATTTTTTTTTTTGATTTCGAAAAAGAGTATTGGTCTGCAATGAGATAAATGTTAAAATATTTTTGAGAAACTTTCAATATGTATCTATATTTTGACAATGACAAATCGCTTTTGATTTGATACGCTAACACTAATATAGCAATCAATACTGACATTTCAATGTAAATATTTGACAAGACAATCAAATTTATTCTAACACACTAGTTGTACACACTAGTTGTACATATTTTGACTGAATTCTAACAGATTGTCTATCTATCTTATCTCTTTGATTCTTGTATAATTAATTTTATTATTACTTAATATAAATATCCTTTTTTTTTTGTCTATAATATGTATTATAAATTTATAAATTTTGTTAAAATAATTACTCATTAATATACTTCAAGAATTTTTAACATATTTCAATGGAAATATGACATGTTTTATTTGTTCGTTATTATTATAAATTTATCGTACTTTAAAGTGGAATTCTGTGTTCCAATCTTGACATAAGCATAATCCGCTCACGTGCGGTGGCAAAATTACAACTTATTTTGAGAATTAAAAAAAAAATCAATACCAAAATTAATTCTGACTCGGCCTTTTTCTCTTTTTATTCTTTATTTTTTTTTTGTTTGAATATAAAGAAAAACTTGACTTTAATACCATTAATTAGGTGCGTGGAACCTTTCAATGATGTTCTTCGTTCTCATCCTAACCTGACGTGCTATTTCCTCTAACCCAAAACAACTGTCACGTTTAATTTTCTAACTCATCGTCATGATTATGTAATTTGCCTTGGAATTTTTTCGACATAAAGACACACGACCCTTTTCGTCTGCAATCTTTTTTTTTATATTTTTGTTGAAAAAAAAATCATATTTATTATAAATTTTAAAAAAATGAAACAATAATGATATAAAATTGATGGGTAGTGAATATCCATGACCCAATTAAAATGCCTATTTTTATAAAACGGATCCATATCCAAAGAAGGTCAAGAAGTTCAATACAGTTTGAGCGACTAGATTGGCTCTGAGTGCCCGAGGGTATGAGTGGACAGCCCAAATGGCTGACTTGGCCCAAGAAGCTAAAGTTGGCTCTGGAGCCTCGAGAAGCTAAACCCACGTCTCACAAGTCCCAAAGAGTTGGACTGGTTCGAGAAATTGACTTCTACTAAAGCACGTGCAATCTTTGTAACACGCCGCCTGCGCAGAGAAGGACGGTTTCGGGCATATAGGTGATGTGACGTCTCGTAGTGCCCACCTACACGCACAAATCCTTCTGACACAACAGAGCAGAGCGAACCTATAGATTTGGTAGCGAGACAAGCAGCACATGCCAAGTCATGTGGACGCGCCACGGAGGACATCCAAGCTTCTATATAAGCATTCAAGATGCACATAACAAATGATTCTACTTCCATTCTCGCATTAACACACACAAAGAAAACGTTAGTAATTTTTACCCCAATGTAATCAGAATGAGCATTTAGAGAACCTTGAGTTTCACGTGCTCTCCATTCTTTGTACTCACCAAACGACATAATAGAGGTTTCTCTGGACCCTTAGTTCCGTGATTTTTTTCTCTCCTTCAGAAGAAGGTTTCCATATAAAAATACTTGTGTATTGTTCTTTCTTTTTTCCCTAACACTCACTTGATTTCTTTGGTGTTACTTTACTTTTGGATCTGATTCTATCCCGTGATTACAATATGAGGATGCAATAAAAATAAAATAATAATAATAATAATAGTTTTTATTTTTTAAGGAAGTGTGTCCTGTATTATTTCTAATTTATAAAAATTGTGTTTAATTTAATATTTGTTATGAATTTATATTTTTAAAAATAAAATAAAATTGTAAATAAATTATAAATATACTAAAGATTAATTTATATTTTCTGGGGATTTTTACCGTCAAAATCCAACAGCCAGCATAAAATACAATTATCGAAAAAGAAACATTAATTCTTGAAAAGCTCGGGCAGTGCTGCTTACGTCATCAAACTATGCACCTGCCAAGCACGCGCCTCCGTCTGAAAAGGCAAAAACGACACTGCTTGTTACTTACCGGTGGGCCCGTGGTTGTCCCCCAGCGATAGAATCGACGGTGGATATTTTCGCTGAGCTGAGAAAGGTCCGAGATGACGCTCTAGGCGGATGTTAATTTTCGTGAACCACCGTAAAGGTAATATATATATATAATACTAAAAATATTTTTATTATTAATTTTGTTTTTTTTTTTTAATTTTAAAATTTTTTTAACTTCATCACCTTTATATTACCGTATAATATAAAATATAGTCTGTTGCGTTCTAGAACCGCGGCTTCCAGGCGGATCCTCGTTGATGAGGGGTGTTCCCGAGTCTCTGGATCCGCGAGGTTCAGTCGTAAACGTTGGTTCCGGGCAACACAAATGAATGTGGTGTTGGACACGAGAGAAAGATTGAAACCGAATTTTTTACATGGAAAACCTCCTATTGAATTGGGAGGAAAAACCACGAGGCTCAGGGCCTTGAAAGTGCTTCACTATTTGGGTTGAAGTCTTTATAGAGTACAAGCGTTGAGGATTATTCATTCCATGTCTCTTGTTTTGTGTTTCTTTCTTAGGAGGATATGCTTGCTGGGAGTCTTTGCCACTCTCGTTGGGGATCTCTTTGCATTTTGCCTTTTGGGGGAAAAGAGTCCGGTCCCTTTTGAGAGGGACTTTGCTGGGTATTTATAGGGAAACCCAGGCCGTTGTGGAGGAGATGCGTGGCAGCCATCGGGTGGTCCAAGCGCTGTGTAGCGTCCCATTGGCCTCATTAATGTTGCTGACGTGCGCGGTAAGGCACGCGGCTAGAGCTGCTGGTAGGCCTGCGTATGCAGGGTTTGAATGACAGCATTGATTTGACTAGGCGTATCCTGTTGAGACGGCGACTGGCAGTGGTTGCAGGTTCTTTGGGAATCGACGAAGTTGTCTAGCTGGCATTCCCGGTCGTGAATGAGCAGTCCTCGTCCCTGAGTGGGGCACCTTGTGAGTTCGTGGACTTGTAAGAGGCGGCCGTTCTTGGAGGATCTTTGGGAAAGTCCGGGAGCCTTTTCTTAACATCTTGGGCAATTCTGAGACTCAGCTAGGCTTCCAGAGTTCTCGATCTTTTTTGTATCTGTGTACTCGGATATTGCTAGCGTTGTCTTCGAGCTTCTTTATAAGCGGACGGGACTTCTTGGGCTTCTGCTGCAGTCTTGGTTTTTGGGCCACTGGCTTCTACTCTGGACCTCTTGCTTGGGCCTTTCTTCTGGACCTTGTTTTTATGGGCCCTTATATTGGGGCTCAACATAGCTCCCCATGCCAAATGGCCCGAAGTTCTAGGCCATTTTGCATGAAGTCACTAGCATGCTGGAGGAGTCGACCGTTTGAGTGTGTGTGTCCTGGTGACGAGTTCCGCGTTGAGTTTGATGGGAGGTGGTCCCAGGACCTCTTATGGGTCCGAGGCCTTTTTGCCGCCGCCGCTTCGCTTCTCTAGGGAGCATTAAATGCGATACCTGGTTGATGTGACGCGCTGACAGGCGCCTTGGGAAGGAAAGGCCATCATTCCTCTGAAACGAATGGCCGGTCGACCCGTGGCAATGGTAATGAGTGCGCCCTTTGTATTCCAGGGTTTATTTAAACGCCTCCTTGCCCTAATTTTTCATCTTCGCGCCGCTCTTTTCGTCTTCTCTTCTGAGTGTTAAGGCCTTTCTCCCTTTCTTCGCTCGAGTTTCTTCTTCATCTCTATTTTTCGGCGTTCATGACGCCTGGAGTGAGAGATATTGCTTCCACGGTGACGCTCGACAAGCTCACGGAGATTCGAGCTCGATATCGAATCCCTGAGTCTATGGCCATGATGATTCCGGAGTCGCACGATAGGGCACTGTACCCTCCGGACGGCGTCATTACCGTTTACGAAGTCCACCTCAAAGGCGGGCTTCGGTTTTCCATCGCGGAGGAGCTCTACGACATTATGAGGGCGCTCGGGGTGCCTCTTGCCAGGCTTCAGCCAAACGCAGTAAGGTATCTGGTGTCCTTATGCGTTTTCTTCCGGTGTCATGAGAAGCTCTTGAATGCTCTTACAGTCAAGGTGATGTTTCGCTTTACACAGAACCTTGACTGGATTGTGATGACTCCCCGCCCGAAATTTTCTTTGTTGTGTGGAGGTGACCCGGACTCCATGAAGCGGTGGAAGGATAAATTTTTCTTCTTGGGAATCCATGAGCACTGGGCCATCCCTTTTAAGTGGGGGAAAGTGGCTTGCCAGTACAGCTCTGACCCTTCAAGGGAGGACAGGGAGAATGTGAAGGTGTGCACGGACTTGGTGCTGGTCAATCTGTGGACCTTCCACTTGAACAAGCGCAACATCTGGCTGTCTCCTGAGAAATTCAAGAAAGCCAAGTGGGGACCATGGGATGAGGCTTCTGGCACTGCTCCTTCCGTAAAGGCCAAGGAGAGACTGAGGATGAGAGCTGGGACACTGAGGATCGGTGGTCCCGTTACTGAGCCCTCCTCTGATAGTGATGATGTCTTTGACATCGATGATTTGAGCGACGATGACGTGGTTGCTCCTTTGATTAAGAGGTCGGGGATTGGCTCCATGCCCGAGTCCTCGGGGTCTCGAGGTCTCGCCTTCACTGCCACTGCTAATCTTGCTGAGCCCTCGGGGGCAATTGTTCAGGTGGCGGAGCCTTCGGACGCTGAGCCCCTTGGTGACGACGATGACGATGATGTGCCTCTGATTAAGAGGCCGAGGATTGGAGTCCTTCTTTTGGGCTCCTCGGGATCTGAAGGTCTCGCCTTCACTTCCACTACTAATCCTTTTGTTGCATCTATGGAGGTGCCCGCCCAGACTGCGGAGTTTTTGGACGTCCAGCCCCCCAGTGATGATCCCGTCTTCGGAGCTCCCGCTGATCTGCCTGGTGACGTCTCGGACAGGATTGAGCACCCTTCCGAGAACATAGGAGGCGGGAGCGTCATGGTGGACTCTGAGAGGGGGACGACGGCTGAAACGGTCTGAGAGGTCGTGGAAGTTGAGGACCTAAGTGTCGATGAGCTCATGCCCCTCGATCCTTCTGAGCGTCCTACTGTGGTTGAAGTCGAGCGGTCGTCTGAGTTTTTTGAGGATGCTTACTTTGAGGCAGGCTCATCGGGGCCTTTTATAGCCGCCGAGTCCATATCTGAGGCGGCGCCTGCGGGGCCTAGGAGTGGTCTTCAGGAGTCCGAGATCCATGGGGAGTGTAGCACAGGGGATGATCCTCTCATTTCTAAGGTAATCCTCTGCTTCCTTTCCTGCTTTGTCCCCATCTCTTCATATTTTGACGAATCTTCCTGCTGCAGCTCCAGGGCCTAATAAGGGGCCTCAGTGGACTAGTGGGAGTGATCGCCCAATCCCGTCTGGAAATGGGGTCTTCGAGGGCTGCCCATGAGGCCGCACAGCGAGCGAAAACGGAGCTGGTCGAAGCTAAGGAGAAGATTGCTTCTTTGGAGGACACTGTCAGGGCCTCCTCCAGGATCGGATCCTTCGCCAGGAAGAGAGGTTGAGGACGTCTGTGCAGATTGCTGAGATTGCTCCCGTATTGGAGGGCAAGTTCTGGGACGGTATTCGTATGTGCGGTCGGGTGGCGCAATTGGTCCGTCCATAATTCCCTGTCGCCGTCCTCGATCCCAGGAACGCCAGCGCCTGGAGCGTAGAGGACTTATACGGCGTTGCTGATCGGCCTTTCCCTGGGTCTCCTCGGGCAGGGCCTGATGATGAACCTCTTACGCCCGAGGAGGCAGCTTTGGTGGACCAGGCGGGATCTTCAGGAGCCCAAGAGGCTCAAGGAGGGGACTAAGGGGTGCCCCCTTGATACATTGTTTCTTTTTTTTTGTTTCGTTATACTTGTATACAAATTCATTTTTATGAATAAGACTTGTCCTTTTTCACATTAGGGTTTCGGACGTTTCTTTTGTCTTGTTTTCATGGACGTGTTTCTTTTCTTTTTTTTTTTTTTTTTTTTTTTTTCTCGCGGCGCGCTGTATGGCGCCTGACGCCTTAGTGACGAGTGCGTGACCTTTTTCAGGTGCTTGACCATTTAACTTCTTAGATTTGGGCACGTGGTCTTCTTAGGGACTTCTAGCTTTTAACCCTTTGGCTTTATTCTTATTGCCCCGTCTCTGGGACCGCTCGGTCACAGCCAAGTTTTTTGAGTTTTGACCTCTGGGGCCCGGCCTCTAGGACCGCTCGGTCACAGCCGAGTTTTTGTTGCCTAACCACTGGGATCCGACCATTGGGGCCGCTTGGGTTGGCGCCCGAGTTTTCATTGCCTAACCACTGGGATCCGACCGTTGGGGCCGCTCGGGTTGGCGCCCGAGTTTTCATTGCTTGACCACTGGGATCCGACCTCTGGGGCCGCTCGGGTTGGCGCCGAAGTTTTTGTTGCCTGACCACTGGGATCCGACTGCTGGGGCCGCTCGGGTTGGCACCCAACTTTTTGTTACTTGACCACTGGGATCCGACCGCTGGGGCCGCTCGGGTTAGCGCCCAAGTTTTTGTTGCACCCACTGGGATCCGACCGCTGGGGCCGCTCGGGTTGGCGCCCACGTTTTTGTTGCCCGACCACTGAGATCCGACCGCTGGGGCCGCTCGGGTTGGCGCCCAAGTTTTGTTGATGTTGCGAGTTGCCTCGTTGTTGGTGAGGGAGCATGAGAATGCTTCAGAATAATGAAAGGATTTTTTTATTAACGTGCATATTTTACATTGAGTGGCCTCCAGGGCCTTTTCTCTCCTTTTTTTTTTAGCAGTCCGCGCGCTTGGGCCTTCATGTTCCTCTTCTGCCGTCTCCTTGGTCCTTGCGACAGCTATGTTTGGGGCTGGCCTCGCCGGTGCTGGCGCCCTCAGCGGGTGGTCAGGCGGGCTCCGTACCTATTATGGCCTTACCCTTTGAGCGGCGCGACCGGGTACGCCTGGGTTGCGGTAGGAAGCGATCGATATAGCACTCTATTGCGAGCCGCTCGATTTTTGCCGGGAGCTTCCGGCAGTCTTCGGTGTCGTGGCCGTAGCTGCAGTGGTAGTGGCAGTACTCCCACTGGTCACCTCCCTCTGGGTTCTTCAACGGCTTGGGCCATATCAGGAACTCCTCTTCCCTAATCTGCCTCAGGATGTTGGTGAGGGAGTCAGTGAAGGCCAGTGGGCCCGAGGGCCCGTCTCCCCCAAGGACCATCCGCTCGGGCTCTTCTTGCCCGGACGGCCTTTGGATCTTCCGCTGGGCGTTCGCCCTTCTTTTTCCTTCCCTTGTCCTTGGGGACAGGGGGTCTTCTCGTCCTCCCAGCTGACTTGTTTTGCCGATTTTGAGCCCAAAGACAGTCTTCCAGAGCCTTTTGAGCCCTTTCTTCGTCGGGGTTTGGCTCATGAAATTTTTCTTGTTGAGGTAGTCCCTCAACTCGCCAGGAATCCGCGCCGAGTGTTGCCTCTGGGGCGCTGCTGGACGCGGGCTTTCGGGGTGCGGGCCCCTGGGTTGCCCGTCCACTTTCTCTCGGAGGGTGCGGACGGCTCTTGTGAGGCTGTCCACTCTCTGCACTAGCTTGCGTATGACAGTGCCGGGGCACCTGTCGTAGCGCTCCTCTTCCCGGGTGGACGGACTGTCCTGCCTACTGATGATCTCCAGGTCGTTGGTTGTTCTTTGAGGGGGGAAGTTCGTGTGCTTCTGTCAGCTTTTCGTTCCCACAGACGGCGCCAATGTTGCGTTCTGGAACCGCGGCTTCCAGGCGGATCCTCGTTGATGAGGGGTGTTCACGAGTCTCTGGATCCACAAGGTTCAGTCGGAAACGTTGGTTCCGGGCAACACAAGTGAATGTGGTGTTGGATACGAGAGAAAGATTGAGACCAGATTTTTTACGTGGAAAACCTCCTCTTGAATTGGGAGGAAAAACCACGAGGCTCAGGGCCATAAAAGTGCTTCACTATTTGGGTTGAAGTCTTTACAGAGTACAAGCGTTGAGGATCATTCCTTCCATGTCTCTTATTTTGTGTTTCTTTCTTAGGAGGTTATGCTCGCTGGGAGTCTTTGCCACTCTTGTCGGGGATCTCTTTGCTTTTTTCCTTTTGGGGGAAAAGAGTCCGGTCCCTTTTGAGAGGGACTTTGCTGGATATTTCTAGGGAAACCCAGGCCGTTGGGGAGGAGACACGTGGCAGCCATCGGGTGGTCCAAGCGCTGTGCAGCGTCCCACTGGCCTCATTAATGTTGCTGACGTGCGCGGTAAGGCACGCGGCTAGCGCCGCTTGTAGGCCTGCGTATGCAGGGTCTGAATGACAGCATTGATTTGATTAGGCGTGCCCTATTGAGACGGCGACTAGCAGTGGTTGCAGGTTCGTTGGGAATCGACGAAGTTGTCTAGCTGGCATTCCCGGTCGTGAATGAGCAGTCCTCGTCCCTGAGTGGGGTACCTTGTGAGTTCGCGGACTTGTAAGAGGCGGCCGTTCTTGGAGGATCTTTTGGGAAAGTCCGGAAGCTTTTTCTTGACATCTTGGGCAATTCTGAGACTCAGTTGGGCTTCCAGAGTTCTCGATTTTTTTGTATCTGTGTACTCGGATATTGCTAGCGTTGTCCTCAAGCTTCTTTATAAGCGGACGGGATTTCTTGGGCTTCTATTGCAATCTTGGTTTTTGGGCCACTGGCTTCTACTCTGGACCTCTTGCTTGGGCCTTTCTTCTGGGCCGTGCTTTTATGGGCCCTTATATTGGGGCCCAATACAGTCAATATTTATCAAAATTTACTAATAATTATTAGGATTTGACTAAAAATATGTAGAATTCAATGCAGCGAAATGACTTAAATCCTTCATTAAACATAACTACCAAACTCGTAAGCACTAAAAAAATAACAATATATAATATTTTTAACATGAAAAGTTCTTTCAAGCCAAAAAAAATTACGTAATGAATATTAAATAATTTCATCATAAATAGTATCGATTATAAAAAACTTCTTTAAAAATCTTTTTATTACAATGTAAATAAAAAATAGTTAACTACTAAGCTCTCAATGCACTTGGTAATCAACAAGAATAAATATATCAAGAAATAAAAGTAACTAAACTGTATTATGATCTAAAAAATAATATTAAAATAATGTACTCGACTTTGATAAAAATCGAAATTCAAATCCAATTACAACCGAATATTGAATATTTTCATATTCTTTCTTTTTCTGTTCTCTATGCCCATGTGACACTCCTCGTATGAGAAAATCATTCTAGATACTTTAAAATCATGTCAGGTACCACTTTTTATCAAAAGCAGAATATGAGCTTTGATTAGACGTATATCAGGTATGACCATTTTGAACAAACGGCATATGAATGCCCCTCAATCATGACTTTTTTAAACAAATCATGCGCATGCGTCTCTTATGTGCACATTTGGTGAGACTTCTTTAGGTAAACCGTACACATGTGTCCCTTAGATACCTATTATGCGCTACTCTATTGACATTTAATTCAAGTAACCATTGGCATCCTCGCATGAATATCGTATAATCTTTTAGCTTTCTTTATTGCTCAAATGACCATCAACCAACCCTCGGTTGACTTTCGCACGTACATTTTTTATGTGCCATTATGCGTTACTCTACCAACCTTCGACCAATCATTAGCCAATCTTCACATTAATATCACATAACCCTTTAACTTTTTTTATCGCTCGAATGACCTTCAACTGATTCTCGATTGACTCTCACACGATCATTACATGATCATTACTTATCTTTGACTACGTGTACCACGCATAAATATTGTACATTTAGTCGATAATTATCCATTTGTTGTAGTGTTTTTTAAAAACAATGACCCAAAATTTAATAATAATATGTATAAAAATAGATAAAAAAATATTTTAACAATAGTGTATTATTTAAAAATATCTTTTATATAAAATAAATATGCATAGAATTGTTTGGAAAACTTGTCTTGACTTAAAAAAAAAAAAGAATAAAAAAATACGATTAGACTGAAATTAATAAATTTTTATTATTGCTTGAGCCGTCCAAAAGAGAAAATGTTTGGCTTAGTAAAAATTAAAGTAATTTTTGCTTAAGGCTAGCTGAGCTTTCTTGACTTTCAATATTATCTAAGATTATTGTTATTTTTATTTATGTGATTAAATATAATATTTGAATAAAATTATACTTTCTTGTTGATTCGACTCAACCATTCACGCCTATAACAGGTATGGAAATGGCAGTAATATATAAATATTTTTTTGTGATGGTTCCCTAGGAAGGCTTATCTAAGAAAGAATTTTTTTTTTTTTTTTTTTATAATTGGTGCAAAATACTCTTTAAATATTTTTTTAAAAAAATTAATGATATAATCTTATATCTAGAGGATCAGAACAACTCCTCGAATTATCCTTTAATACTCAAATTAATAATTGATACTTATCAAATTAGTTAGCGAAGAGAGAGATAATGAATGTAAATAATTAAAAGATTAGGTTTCAAGAGAATTTTTTGGTGGGGGGGAGGTGTTTTATAAGACAGTGTCCGAATCTCTTTTATGACAGTTGTGTGTCGTGGGGCCAATGTTGAATAATGAGAGATCGTAGGGATCAGTGAATAGTCAAATACTCTGTGATTCTAATTTATTTGATTATCAGATAATTAGGTACTTTATCATAAAATTCTTAACAGTAAGATCGTAAGATTATCATTTTTTTTTACTATGTTAAAAGATTTTGTGTTTATAAGGGTATAGGGCTCATTTTGAGGTTGATTAACTTTTCATACTTAATGGTTTATCTTATGAAAAGTTTTCTAACTTTTCTCAGTAGTTGATTTTCTTTTAAGGAGATAATACATTTATCATTAACCATAACATTTTTTAATATGATTTAATGAATAGCTTTTCTTAATTTTAGGATCTGCCCACCACATTTATGGGCATGGGTTTAGTGATGGTTCAAACGGTTTACTAACTATAATCTTGATAGCGGGTCTTGATTTAAAAATCCAACTGCCACGATCATGAATTTGGATTTAGTAAGTAATTTCAAACAGTTTGCTGACTCAAAATCCTGATAGTGGGTCATATCTATTGAATTTAAGAATCCAACTATCACGTTAATGGATGTGAGCTTAATGGACGATTTCGAATAATTTGTTAACTAGAGTTAATAAATTAAGGTCATATCTCCTTATCTTTCATGATCCACCCCATCAAGTTTATGGACATAGAGTTAGTGTGTGGTTTCAAATAATTTGTTGGACGATTTATATTGATGTGCAACCTCTTTTAATAATAGTCTCTTCGACTCTAGTTAATAGTTTTAGTCATTCTAATGGACTGACTATTTAATTTGATTGATGAGTCAATATCAACAAATCAAACAAAATTAATTAAGTATGAGGGTCCACTATTTATCTTGAAAACCTATCCTCATTATTTTGTCCAATCTAATTTATCTTTGCAGATCGGTTTCTAATTTAGCCACACTCTACCTCTTTTAATTTTTTGGCAACTTGGTCACTTGACTGTTAAGTTTATTGCCAAAGTCCTGAGTATGAGCCAATAATGGAGGCTCAATCTCTGGACCGGATAATTTGGATCCATCTGCTCAATATCAATTCGTTGCCAGTAAATATAAAAATCTATAAATTTTAGTCAAACTTAACAAATTTAAATATTTTAACCAACCTATATGAAAATAACAAATAAATAAATATCATTTTATTTAAAAATATTTTAAAATTAAAAATATTTTCTAAAAAAAATATATTTTTTAACTATTTGAGGGTGATTTCAACAACTTGACTAAGTGCTAGTCAAAAGGTGCCCTCACGGAGGTAGGCGGCCACCATCTTCCTGCCCGGGTATCCCTTTTCTGCCAAGGATAATTATTGTTCATCTTTACCTAATGATGCCATATATATATATATATATATATAATTTTAAAAATTATTTAAAAATAGGAGGCTAAAATTTAAAAAATAATTCTCTCCACCTCTTTAAAAAATGAAGCCCCCTTTGATCCATATAAACTCTGAATACTGGGCAGTGCTGGCAGAGGCCCAGTTTCCTTATTGGGCCGAATGTAAATGGGCCCAACTGGTCACCGTTGGAAAGTCCACAAACATGTTAGACTATTTGATGATTTAAGATTCCATTTTGGATTGCTACATATTAAAACCAATTTTTAAATAAAAAATTAAAAATAATTACATGTGTAAAGTCATAAAAACTAATTGAGATTATAGTTAATTATTATCTTTTTTTATATTAAACTTTAATTTAAAAGTTTAAAAGCCAACTTAAAAGTACTTTTTAATGAAATATATATGCTATAGTTTTTTTTTTTTTTTTTTCAAAATCACTTTTTAATGAAACTATCGATTGAAAAAACTTGAATTATGAGAAACTCCTCTATATTATTTTCAAACTAACAATGTTATTGGGAAGAAAATGGAGTCTTTAGTGAACCCAAAAATAAGCTCCAAAATTAACCCTAATTGCTCCAGATTGAATCAGAAGCATTAAATAATCAAGATTAAAATTATAGATATATAATCTGGACCCTTTAGTCTTCATTGTTTAATTTAGATTGTAGGATTCACTTTAAAGTCTATTTTTTAGAATCACCTTAATATCTTCAAGAAAGTAGTCTCTTTATATTTGATGGTTAAAATTGTTAGGTTATAGATTATTTTTGTATGGGCTCATCCTCATTTGACATGTTATTTGGTGGTTTGGATGAGGTCATTTGGGTACTGCACTAATATAGAGGATTGAAATTTTCATATGCGAGACCAGCGCTTGAGTGCCGATTACAGAGAGAGAGCGCTTGAGGGACACCTGAGGCACCAATTCCAATATCTAGTACCTCAAGGTGTGCTCAAGGTGCTATTTCTAGTGACACCTGCACTCAAGCACACGGCTCGTAATATAAAAATACATTCTTATGTTTTTAAAGTTAACTACCTACTTTTTTAGATCAAGAGCGTCGTCTTTGAGAGAAAAAGAAAAGAAAGAGAGAGAAAAGGGTAAAAAAGAAAGATTCGAGTATTCAGTTGAGTTTCAAATCATATTTTAATCTCCATCGACTTTAGGTATGTTATTCTTAGAGTTAAAAAAAAAATTTTACTGGTTATATTTTCTACTCTTTTTTTTATACTCACATTACTCGGTTTATTTGTTACAAGATGTCTAATTCTTATATTTATGGGGTTTGTGTAATCAAACTGATTGTATAGTGGAGATATTTCAAATGTATCATCCTGTTGTTTTTTCTTTTCATTTATAAGAGAGTTTTTCATATAAAAATTAATAGTAATATAAATAGTCAATATTTAGTGTATAATAATACTAATATAAATAATTAAATAGCGATTTTATTTTTTTCTAAAAAATAATATTCCAACATATATTAAAATGTTCAAATAGATCTAATTAAAATCGAATCATCTGATCTACTTATTCTTACCAACCTAAAAATTTATAAAGTTTGGTCAAAGTATATCAGTATTATTGATGGATACGATTAAGAAATTAGACATGATTATTTTTTGAATAGGGTATGATTATAAGTGAAATAACTAAATCAAACCAACTCGACCCAAATTATGAATTTTTTTATTAAATATATTTTTTATTTTAAATAAATACCATATTTTAAATTTTTTTAATATATTATATCTTTGTATAATTAATAATTCTTTTATTTAAAAAATTATTTATTTAAATATATACTTGGATATATTTTGGTAAGATTAATACTTTTTGTATAAAACATTTTTATTTAAATATATATTTAGTTAGTATTTTAATATACATAATATGTTTTTTAAAATATTTTATATTTTTAATTATTTTTTATGTATATATGAACTTAAAAAAATTTAAAAATAAAAAATATTTATGTCTTAGCTTGAACTAGCTCAATTTAGATTATGAATATACTTATATCCAACCTAAATCTAATTTTAATCGGGCCTAGTTTAATGTAAGGATAAATATAAAAAATATTTTAAAATAGTTATTTTTTAATAATTAGGAATAATAAATATAAATTCCCCCTGTATTTTTTATTTTTTAAAAAATAAAATAAATACAAATGGGAGTTGGTATTTTTTATTTTTTATTAAAAAAAATAATTTCTTTAAAATTATTATTTTTATTATTAGAGTAATTAAATAATAGGATAGTACTTTCATTAAAAATAAGGTCAAAATGTAAGTCCTTAACTACTGTAAAATGTGTCATTTAAATTGCTTCTCTTATTATTTTACCACATTCTCACGCACCTTTATGCCTAGAATAATATTTAGGAGATTTTTTTAAATTATTTTTAAAATATTTTTAGATGATATAATATTAATTGGTTTATCTTTTTTTTTATATAGGTTAATTATAAATAGATAAAATATTATATTACTAAATATATTTTAAATATAACAAAAAAAATATCCCTAACATGAATCTTAGATAGTTGAAAAATTACAAATATTTTATGGAAGAGTCCTTTTCCTACATATCATTATTTTATATTTTTCAAAAAAAATTTAAAAAGTATGATGATAGTTATAGTTTTTTTATTATTTTTTCATAATAAGAATACTTATATGGTTAAAAAATAAAATAAAATTACTTTATATTATTTTAAAAATATAAATTAAGAACTTATCAGATCATCAAGATTTGATGACCATAAAGGATGGGCACTCCCTCACTTTGCGAGTTAATTCTCCTCAATTCATTTACAGCCACCTCAATTTGCAAGTTCATCCCCCCTCACTCGGCTGCTCAACCAGTGCAATCCTAGGTGAACTTGATGCGCGTCCGAGTTACACTCGAAAATTAGGGTGCACTTTTCCAAATGGTCACATTTTCTAACCTAATTTTGAGCCACTTTATAAATATCCGTCTTCTTCTTTATATTTATAACTACTAGAAAAATATTTTGAAGGCCATTCATTGAAAAAGAACTCACTTTTAATGCTTTGACCTTGCTTCGTTTTGAGCCGATTTGAGAAAACTTGTCCTCAATTCTTGTGCTTT
The DNA here is from genome assembly GCA_033239525.1 of Nepenthes gracilis. Classification (NCBI taxonomy): domain Eukaryota; kingdom Viridiplantae; phylum Streptophyta; class Magnoliopsida; order Caryophyllales; family Nepenthaceae; genus Nepenthes; species Nepenthes gracilis. The sequence goes on along the minus strand of BSYO01000019.1, from coordinate 12,645,806 downwards.
AATTCTAGAGTTTTCTCCATTTATCCATTTTATTATTCATACATTTTTTGGCCTGTTTACTCTCGCGAGAGATATGAGTGGTGTGGAAATTGAAATCTAGTGGTGTGTGGAGATTTAACGGCTGATGAAAGAAGATTGACAAGAAGACCAGAAGGTGTTCAATTCCGTTGCGATGGGCAAATCCAAGGGGTCCATTGGTATGAATTACAAGACGATAGTAAATTGGTTAAATTTGTAATATCATAAAATTTTATCCAATTTAATTCAAATTATTTATTATTATTTTGAATAAATTGGACGTGATAAATATTAATTAATTATTATAAAATTTTAGATGATATTTAAATTTATTGGGTTGCTATCCGAAGTATGCTTGTTCAGTTTACTGAGTATCAATTTGGGTCACGAAATAAAAGAAAAAGAAATAATAATAATAATAATAATAATAGAAGTAGAGGGGGAAATGAGAGAAGGGGGGTTCGGGGAGTGAGTGAGGGAGGTTAGGGTTTCGTTTGCTGCTGAGCGGCATGGTGGAGGGTTTGGCCAGGGAAGGCGGCGGCTGCAAGGAGGAGGCGGCGCCGGCGGGTGTGCGCTGGTGGTCGTTGGCTGTTGGAGGGTTGAGCAGTAGCGGTGCATGGAGAAAGAGAGAGCCGGAGAGAAAAACTGTGTGAAGGAGAAGAGGAGGAAATGGAGGTTTTCGGATCCAATTTCGATTTCGAGTTAGTTAGAGAAGTAGCAAATCGGGTCGAGGCAAGTGTATTCATACCCTCTTTGTTTTCTCTTTCGATTTTTATTTATTTTCTCTCGAGTATTTTTGTTTCGGTACCCACCCAAATTATGTAAATCATGGAACCCAAGATTATTGTATGAAGTATTTGTTGTTTATTGTCTGATTTTTCCTTTGATCTGCACGGTTTGGCTTCTCCCAAACCCTAGACCCACACTCAGCACATGTAACCCCTCTATTTTAAATTTTATACATGATTTGTCTTTAATTATAATTTACCAATATCCTAAATATATATATTCATCGGTTGGGTGTTCGATTTTCTAATTATTGACCCGTTTGACATGTCCAGAAGCTCTAAATTGTGCACTGACACTGTTCACCGGAGACAACCAAGAATTTTGCATGTTTTCACCTTATTTAATTGTTATGCAAGTTATATTTATTTCCATATGTTTAATTGTATACTCCGAAAAAATATGTTTGTGATCCGTTTTTGAAGAAAATATTATCCGGAATCCTCTAAAGTTATAATTGTCTCTTGGTGTGAAGAATTTCTCTTTTTTCCTATACTTATGATATTTGTGCATATAAATTAAATCATGAAAAGATTTAAATTTAAAATAAAGATAAAAATTATGCAAGTATTTGGATAAAATTTTATAATTTATTATATGATTGATTTGTCCTCTCGGATGGAGAAATTTATGAAAAAAGTTTGGTGGACTTTCCCTCAAAGAATAAAAAATATGAAATTAGGATCGCAAATTTATATTACGGAGGATAATATCTCTTGGCATGACATTAGTGTTACAGTGGAGATTCAATGATTATCTCGACCGTGTATTGTAGCGGGTGATACTCTCTGACAAGTTTTAGAATATTACTATGGAAGGACGAGAATTACCTCTGGACTGCGGGAGGCTAGGGTAGTATTTTATTGGCCATGTAATTCGGGGTGATAGGTATATCGCTATGCCACATAGTGTTTGGCCCATCTACATGCATAATATGTAGATGGCTCCCCTCTGAGTCTAAAATAAGAGCTCATGATCTTAGATCATGTGAGGTATCATAATCTTTTTCTCATTCTCCCACATATTTAGCTAGTAAGGCATACTGGCCCTGGTCTACAAGGATAAATGTAAATTAGAAAACGCATTAAATCATATTTCATATCTTCATACATACCTACATATTGCTTCCTTCCTCCTTCATGTTTTATTTGTATATATAATGCTTATTATTGGTTTATGTTACAATTGTTGAGCATTTGGCTCACCCTTACTTCTTTCTTCCTTTCAGATGAGTACGCTCTTATACCTGACGAGTCTAAATAGGTCGTAGGTGTAGGATAGGCCGCAGATCTTGCATTGAAGAGCTTCTGGGACTTAGTTTATGATATTTTCATATGTTATGAAGTACATTGTATTATTTTAATACGTATGTGTATATTGATATAACTGTATGATATTAACGGATATGTTGCTTAATTTTGCTGTATTTGATAGATATAGTGGCTTTTGCAGGTTTTGTATGGTTGTATTTGGTTACCTAGTAACATCTCGTCTGAATCGACGTCGTATTCGGAGTTATGATGTCGGCGCCACTTGTTGTTTATTATGGCAATTCGGAACCTGTATGTGTGTATTGTGTATGTTGTAGATTTTGTACAGATTTTATATTGGTGGATATCCATATTACAGATTAAATTTTACCGAATTTTTGGCAGAAAATACGGTTTGTCACAAAATTAGTGCGTCAGCACATTCGATTTGTAAGTTGACTTTCTTAATACATTTCCTTTATGGCTGTAGAAACTCGAAGAATTTTGCTCGATAGTCGTGGTTTTTAAGGTTTTCATTCGTCATAAAAATTGTGTCTTGATTATTATTACTTATTATATACTTTTTATCGTTGGATTAATCTAAATTTGAATATACTTTACGTATATTGTATATTTATAGTTTTATTTATTCTGTAATTTGATAAAGGGGTTGAAATAAGTTGTGCCTTGGAACTCCATAATCCATTTCAAAGGCAATTTAAGTCCTTAATATCATAAAATAAAAGAAAAGTACAATAAGAACTAATATAAGAATACAACATGTAGAAACTTAGTTCTTAAAAAATTAGTAATACTTTTTTAATTCTTTTCATATGTAAGTATTTATATAATTCATCTCAAATATCTTTTTATAGGGTTTGAAAAATAATGAAGAGTTGCAATGAATATAATGTCAAATTAATAAAAGACTAAAAAATATAAGAAGGTCAGTGAATATAGATATTTTCTTATCATACAAAAATTCTAAGAGATGAAAAATTTAACAAAAAAATAATAATCATCCATCATCAATAGTAAATTTTTATAATCTTGATGGGTATTAAGAAAAAAAATATTCTAGTGAAAATATTTTAAATAAAATTCAATATATGATCATGGTATACATAGTAAAAAAAATAGATCAAATATACGTTAACCCTTATTTGTTGAACCGACATTCAAAAAGTAAAATTAAAAAATAGGTTAATAAATAAATAAAAATATCATAAACTATTTTTAACAATTTAAATGGCTATGTCGATTAACGATTGATCCGCCCCGATAGGAAAAGTATTGTCTAACTCAATAGGCTCAAACTCAAAGAACTTAGTCTAATCTTGACCCAAATCTAGTCAAAATAGATTCAATTGGCGGCCGGATGGTTATTAAGTGGAATACAAACCGTATTGAGTTATATACCTAAATTGATGTATATCTGAATATATAGCCGAGCGGTTCATCCAATCGATATGTTTGTATATTTTGCAATTAACTTAGGTGATGGTCTTCAAACTAACAAATATTAGTTGTTCATCATTGTTAGTTTAATATTTAGGCGGTAACCGTTTTAATCAATCACACGACTAGAATGTGTACAATGATGATTGAACTAAGCAGTTTTCAACTTGTTTAACCACTAAATCGTAACTAGTTATTCCTCTTCACGAAATCGCCATCAATTGACAAATAGCTATAAATATACTACACTTTTAAAAAATGGGAAAGAATTCAAAAAAATAATTAACAAAGTATAGCCCTCCAAAACATTTTTTCTTCTACAAAATACAAACCTACCCTCTTTCTCTATCAAACCCTCAATCTCCCCCATATTTTAAACTTTTAAAAAGTTTATCGATTTGAATATCGGATAATATATTAAGAACCAAGTCTTCTTTACTTTGGACTTCTTATTTGTTGTTGTCGTATATAAAATCTGGATAGAAAGTCTGATAATAGAACCCGAGTTTATTTTAATTGTAATCCAAATTTTAGGTATGCCTTATTGGTACAGTTTGTGGGAAACGCGATCAAGCCACTTGAACCTACCTAAACAAAATTTGTTATGGCTCCAAATCAAAGTAGGTTCGAATAATAATTAAAAATAATTATAATCCACAAATAAAATCCCAAAGAATAAAACCATAGCCAATACAAAATATTAAATCCAGATGTGATCTGACAGTATATCCGATAGTCCTGACAAATAACAGGAATAATAAACGATATATTGTTATTCATTCATAGGATGTCTTTGGATTACTTTTAGAACAAATAATTAACCATGGTCTACTCTAAACGATCATAAGGAAAAAGATAATCATCCTATCAACACAAACCACAAATTTGAACCAATGTAAACTAAATGTCATAATAATCTCGCAGAAGAATAATCCATACTTTGATTCCATAATAATAGAACATGCTACACTAACCTATATGTTGTCCAACTGATACTAAAATATATCTAGTACAAAAGGAATCAGAATACAAAGTTAATAATCATAAAATAAACAAGATTTAGTCTACTCCGCGACCGAATTCTCTATAATGTATTTTTGGCTCACTAATCTAAAATGATAAGAATAATAAAAACGTGAATCGAATGTTCAACAAATATCAATAATCAATATATATAACAAATAGATGCGTCCAAAATCAGAATGAGAATTGATAAAACACATACAAAGCATATAAAACTATAATCCAAAAGTTTGTCAACGAAAGTTCGAATGTTGTTTTCATACTAAAAAATATAATTTAAAATGAATACCAAAATTTTCAAGTGTACGAAATCAATCGAATCCCAACTCTGGACAAAACCCACAATCTCAATCAAAATTTTGAGTATCTAAATCAATACAGGTAAAACATCTCAAAATTCAAAACATACTCAAATTGGAGAACTAAAGATTGAAAGACTAATTTGAGAAAAGGGTTATACATGCTCCTCGTAACCTTAGACTATATTACTACTATTTTAACTCGCAGGTAAGGCCGTTTACATATTTTTTCTATAGACAAGGACAAAATTACTATCTTTTGCCACCTATAAAATGAGTGCACTTATCAAGTCTGTTTAATATATTAAGATATTCGAATATATTAATTTCGTTCAATTTCTTACAATAGTTCTTATAAAAATATAAATCAGGAAAGATCTCTATATGATAAGTTTAAAATTCTTCCACCATAAAAACAAAACAAAATTTCTACTTGAGAAGGCCAAATACAGAGTTTTCTACCTCAACAGAAAGTATACATATCAAATTAAATATATATAATAGAGCCCAACTCGAAGCACAATGTAAGGATACTACATGCATGGTCCATGTGCAAGTTTTCGTGAGTTCTTATTTATAAATATACTTTTACATAAATAAAATATCTTAAAATATTTATCCATTTTTATGAATGAATAAAATCTCCAAATAAGAACAAAATAAAAGTAAAATCCCAAAACAACCGGTAAAAGTAACGTATATGCATGCGAAAGTCAAATAGGATAAGTAAATATACATGCACATTAAATCCACTAAATATAAGCAAAACAAACTGAAAATAAAAATAAACTAAGAATAGGGTATAAGAATACTTGTCTCAATCTCTGATCTTACAGATCCGACGAAAGGATATTTCAAAATATCTCTTCTCTTCTTCCTCTTTCTTCCCTTTCATTTTCTTTTTCTCTCATTTATCTTCTTTTTCTTGTGAAATGATCGAAATAATGTGCACTACCTCTTATATAATCAAATTGGCATACGAGCATCGTTCACGCATACGTTAGGCATCGCTCTTAACCCCATCAGCGCACAAGCACTACTTAGGGTGCCCCTTGAGTATGAACACTTTGTAATCAGCACTCGAGCGCTGCCTAAGGCGCTCCTCGGGCATGCCTACATTGGAATTCACACATGAGCGCGCATTGAGTGTGTCGCAAGTGCCAAAATTGTTTTCATACTCTAAATTTTTTTCAAATACATATTACATAATTATTTTAATATTTATAAAATAAATCCAAAATAAATTGATAATACTAAATTAATTGGACGGGGAACCAAGTATTACAAAGTTACACTCATACAACTCCACAAATCAATTATCTTTGACAAAGCCAATCAACATAATGAATATAACGACACAGAAGACAGTCAACCAACTACCAAAAGATATTTACTCTCACAATGTCCTTCCTGAATAAGGTAGCTAAGGAACTGCTCGATCACAGTCACTTTGAACATTAGAGTCCTAGCTATTTAACTACAGGATATGTTAAAAACACTAAAGTCCGTCTGAGATGGATTTGAGGACTAAACCCATTGCGTTAAGGTCCTCAACCCACAAGTTTTAACTTCAAAGAGGAGGTTGAAAGATAAAAAAAAGTTGCCTTAAGGGAGAGCCAATCCTGGCTAAAGACTCTCATGGCTCCCGAGACAAAAACTAAGTTAATCCCTCTTGGCTCGACAGCCATATCATCTTTGAGCCTAAGGAGAGGAGTCTGGAATGATAGAATCCCTAGTACACACTAGATTCTGAATGCCATTCTAATCAAGAGAAGGGGTTATGCAATAATATGCCTTGAACTCTTTCAGTGAAGTAGATACCCGCATATATATCAATTATTTAAAGTTGAGGATATTTTTCAACGCAAAGAGAATCTATAATGACATAGACTTAAGCCTCTAACCCAACATGGACTGCCATTCTGACTTATAAATCATATTACTTATTATCATAAATAAACTTATATTTAAAATATCAATAATAATGCTCAATTCTTCTAAAAATGTTGCCAGACACAAAATATTCAAATACATCTAAAAATCTAAGAGATGCAATCCCAATAACAAATAATCAACTACTATCCAAAAAAGTAAGTAAACATATTTTTAGCTCTCAATAATAAAATTCTCAGACTTCAGAACTATCACTACCTGGTACTCAACAATAATGGTATAAAATCTGGCTAGAACTATGATGTTACTTTAATCTGAAGTCAAGAATGGTAAACTAAATATCCAACAACTAAATATAATTAATAATATCAGAATATAATAAAGTATCTTAAATAATAATATTAAATGCCTATAAAATTAATAATAATAAATAATAAATCAATAATTATCTAAGATTCAATATTATATTGTAAGCACGGCCCAAGAGTTACAAAGACAACTAAAAATTAAGACTGTGACATGGAATATATCAAATCTAAATATCAACTCAATACAAGGTTAATACTATATGAGAAATCAAGAATCTTTATGGACCTTATTTTACTATAGTAAGCAAAATACTGTGTATTTATGCACTATCGGTTGAGTAAGCCTTAAGAGATCTCTAATATTTTCGGTATACTCACTACTCATATAATATTTCAGAGGCTATTTCCATAGCATACTCATGCCAATCTATAATGCCTCTTCCTTGTGATATCTTAAATACCATTTACTATGGCGGTCATTAGGTTGTATGTGTCCCTCCTTAATATCAAAGGCCTCAAACATTAAATTAGAATAGATATTGAAAAAGTGTAGATTGTTATAATGTCTCGTGGACTCTCATTCATCCAGATTTCTTAGAGTTTTGCACACATTTCTTTACTTAGTCATAGAATGTTAAGAAATATATACATGCAATTTAATGCAACGCAAAGAAATGATTGCCAAGACAATAAGAAAATCCATTAAGATACTAAATTTCAATCGCCTTTAGGTTTTTACTTGATTCTCAATAGACTTACTCGGGTATTAGTCTTATTTTTAATGTCATAAAAATATATACTATTTCACCATTACCAAATAAATCTCATGGATTTTTAATTTTATCCGAACTATCCTAGCTAATTATAATAGGAACCAACTGAGATACTAATATATCCTAAGTATCATCTTAAACATTGATTATCCCAAATATAATAAATGAAATATTTCAAAAAACTTCTCATTCCTTCACTCGAGAGTCACCGATGGGAGTGCTTCCCCAATGCCTACGGGGCAAATTTTTGATACTCACCATCACGAATGTCTATCGATTTCTATGTCTTCTAGTAATTGAAATCATATTTTGTCAATGTAATAATAAACTTTACATGTTAAAGAGTAGTAATGTTAAGATTATGGTCACAAATACATTTATTAACCATATAAATAATTGAGCTGAAAATAGTTCAGTCTACTAAAATCTAGAATAGATTTTGTGATCAGTAAGGTCATTTCTTCACTCAATTTTTACTTCTTCGGAAAGTCAAAATCGTGATTTGGTAATATATGATTAAACCAAGTATTTCAAAATTTAAGAAAGATAATCGCTAAGATAAAAACAAATCAATTTAAAGTGTAAACAAATAGCTCAAAAATTATTTGTCACTAGGCCAATAATGGAGGTTGCAGATTTCAATACTTATTGAAATAACTTTGGCGTTCAATTATCAATACCTCAGAAATTAAAATTATATTTCGTTAATAAAAGACTAAACTATACATATTATATTGGAAAAAGAGGTAACTTTCTTAGTGTGGACATACTAATAACATATATAACAATTAGTCATAAAATCATTTGTTACTATATCTCAAAGGTGAAATGGCATATCTCAATGTTTCTTGTAGTGTCTTCATCACCTAATTACTATTACTATAATTTTGACTAATTAAAATCACGTTCTATCAATAAAATATTATACCATGCATGCTATAATATAAAAATAGTGAGTTTTTTTTTGTACGAGCACATTAGTACAATATATAACAATTGTGCCAAAAATTGTCCCTTACAACAACCCCAATGGTGAGATGGCGATTTTAGTGCTAATCGTATCAATTTCGGTGTTCAATTACCAATACCTTAGAAATCAAAATTATATTTCATCAATAAAAGATTAAATTATACATGTTATAGTGTAAAAATAGTGTTTTGTTGGTATAAAAGTACTTATGACATATAAATAATTGGTCTAAAAGTGATTCATCATCAAACCAAAAATTGAAATGACAGTTTCAATACTTATTGAAACACTTTTGACACACGATTACCAACATATCAAAAATTGAAATCATATTCTTTCAATGACAGATTAAACTATGAATGTCATATTGTAAAAATAATAACTTTATTTACATAAATGCATCTATACAATACGTAAAATTTGGCCCGAAAATGATTTGGAATCAAGAATTTCCTCCCTCTGTATTGTTCAGCATCTTCTCAAACTGAACGGTACTTTTTGCCCGATAATTTTCTATGCATACGGCACATGAAATTCTTTGAAATGGCCAAATTTTTTATATAAAAAATTATACTATTATATTTACAATATTTAAACAATAGCCTAGTGATTAAAAGGATGCGTGACAACTTCATTTTCTTAACAAATACCACAATATGAGATTACCTTCTATTTTCCGTGATCCGAAAGGTGTGGTGGTGTGGTTTAGCCTTGTCTGGGGCCCCAAGTCAATCCCGACACATACTTTTATTCTATGGCTTGCGATTCGCCAGAGGCTTAGCACTCTTGATAGAATTGGCAATTATCTTCATATTCCTGCGTTATGTATACTCTGTGCCTCTGGAAGGGAGTGTCATGACCACCTTTTTTTCAACTGCCCTTTCTCCTCGTCTGTCTGAAGGCAAATGTGTCACATAGCGGGGTGCAGATGGCCCCACACAAACTGGAATTCTAACATCTTGTGGGTTGCTAAACGATGGAAGGGTAAAAATCTCAAAGCATTATCGTTTCGACTCACCCTTGCTGCATCTGTCTACTTTATCTGGAGAGAGAGGAACCATCGTATGTTTAAAGATTCGAGGATTCTTAATGAAACCCAAATGGTCACCCAAATCTCTGCGGCAGTCCGGGGAAAAATTGAGGCTTCCCACAGCGCCTTTACTGTGCAGGACAGGCAGATTTTGGATAGGTGGAACATTCCCTGCTCTAACCCACATTTGGAGGACTGGATCTCCGCCTGACATTTGGAGGTGTGCTGGTGTATCTCTGTGGTAGATCTTGAGCGGCTGAAAGTGTGCTGAAGGTGCAGAACAGGCGGATATTGGAAAGTGGGAACATTCATTAATCCATCTTTCTCTTGGATGACGGTGTCCGGAGTACATTGCGGTTGGCGTTTCAGGATTCCGGAGTGTTTTGTGGACTCCGGTTTTCGGAGTGCTTTGTGCGCTGCTGTTTTTCGGCGCTTGTTGGACTTCGGTTCCTCCTTTATGTGCCTTTTGTTTAATAAAAAAAAATTCTGTCCTTATTTTTGAGAACTCCGGATTCCGTGTGCTTTGCGCGCTGTTGTTTTTCCGGCGCTTGGTGGACCTTGGTCTCCGGAGTGCTTCCAAAAAAAAAAAAATTGGCGGTTATTGTTCTGTGCATTCCGGTTTCCGGAGTGTATTTTTGTTCGCTGTTTTCCGGAGTGTCTTGTGCGCTTCTTTATCCGGCACTCTTGAGGACTCCGGTTGCTTGAATGCTTTTGCTGCCGCGTTTGTGGACTCCGTTTCCGAAGTAATGTCCTTCCTTCCTTCCTTCGTTTCTTCCAAAAAAAAAAAAAAGGGGGGTTTGTCTTGGCCTTGAGGACTCCGGTTTCCGGAGTGTTGTTCTCATGTTCCGGAGTTTTTTTCCTCCAAAAAAAAAATTTTAGCGGATACAGTCACTGTTCTGTGAACTCCGGAATCCGGAGTGCCTCTTTTGTTCGATGCTTTATCCGGCGCTCTTGTGGACTCCAGATTCTGAAGTTCGTATTTGTTCGAGCTTGGCTGGAGTGCTTCCTCTTATCCTGTGCTCTAAAAGCCGGATCAACTTATTCAGGTACTCATATATCCGATGCGTCCAGCTTGCGTGCATTCCGGAGTCCATTTGCTTCCCTTATTAGAAGGACCGAGTGGCTTCTGCGCCTCGCTGGCCGGAGTGCTTGGAGTGTCTCTTAGACGGAGTAGATTTTCTTGGCTGGAGTGACCTCTTTGCGATCATTTCCGTAGTTCCATAGCTTCACCAAAAGTTCTACTGGCAGTTGTGGCCTTGAGTCCCAATGCTTCTATTGGACGGAGTGGCTTTCAATGCTGGAATTCCTTTTGAGGATGAAGTGTTTTCTGAAGCCAGAGTGCATTTTGAGACGGTATTGATTTTTGAAGTTGGAGCGCCTTTATTCCTTTAAAGGCGGACTGATTCCGGAGTAAGAGGCATTTTGATGCCGGAGTGCCTCTTGAGACCGGAGTGGTTTTAGAGCCGGTGTGCCTTTTGCATACTAACAAGCTGGAGTGGTTTATGTGGTTTGCACGTGCTGAGGACGGAGTGGCATTGCAGTGCCAGAGTGCCTTAGAGGACGGAGCGGCGCTTTGAAGCCGGAGTGCATTTTGAAGTGGAGTGGCCTTTTGAGGCGCACTCCGTCTGAGTTTCCTTTGAAGTCGGAGTGAACCCAGTGGCTTGACGTTGCTGATGTGATGATGATCTCAGTGGCAGGGTGATTCTTCATTCACTTGGGCCGATCGGTTTTTTCTTTCTTACAATGATCGAATATTATTGTAATCTTATTTTTAATGACTGTTGTCATTGGTTTGGGGGCTCCCCTGATACTATGTTTCTTTCCCCAAGTTGGTAAAACATTTGGTTAAGTACATAGTTTTGTACATTTATTTAAATTTTAATGCATTTAATTACTTATCAAGAAAAAAAAAAGAGATTACCTTCTAAAGCTCTAGCTTCCGGGGAAAAGAAATATGCTTGCCAAAATATTATATCCTTAACTTTTCTCCAATTATCATTCCCTTCCTAAAAATACTCCAAACACTCGGCCCAGGGGTGAAGCAAATTTATTTATTTTTCTAAAATTCTATGAGTAAGTTATTTACCAAACGGGTCCCTCAAATTCCAAATGAAAATCATCCCCACACACTATAAGGTCCAAATAAGGAAAGAGAAGGAAAAAGAGAGAAAAATAAGGAAGTGAATTTAAAGTGATTTTTAAAAATAATCTTGGCAAATCTAAGCTAAGACATATGAATTTAAACTTGTTTTTTCTTTTGTTGCTATACTTTTTAGAAAACACCGATCATTTCTTATTCAAAATGTTCACACTTGTGATATTTGCCTATATTACATATTACATACATATTAGTTTTACTTCTATTTTAGGAGATTTTAAAAATTTGTATCTTAATCTAAGTATGTTATCTTAAATTTTTAAAATTTTTAAGAAATTATCCTTACATATCTCTTTTATACAAGCATTTAGTGAGAATTCTATTTTAATTTTGATAATGATAATTTGTTTTTCCATATTTGTGAAAAATTTTGTATATTTTGTTTTTTGATATAAAGTTTTTTATTTTGATTAAATGAGAATTATTATAAAAAATTAACGAAATATATTTGAATGTCTTAGTATAATATCTATAAATTTAAGATAGTATCTAATATCCATGGTTAGGAAAGCAACATTTGACCATAATTATATGGAATAATATGTAGTCGATCTACCGATGGGTAATGAATAGTTGCATATAACCTCTAGTTATGTAGAAGCAATTATAACTTGATTTTTGATATTCAACCTTTGTTAATATATTAATCACTGATTCTTAATTTTTATATATTTTTTATATAATTTCACATAATTTATCAATACTTCAACATTTTTGGCATTTTAATTTTTGATGATCATTATGGGCCCTTAGCATATTTCATTAACTACTATTTATATATACATATAATATATATTTTATTGATTATTAAATCTATTCTTATTATCTTTTACTAACCTTTTAGATCTACAAATTTCAATAGTCTTATAAGAATTTTGGACATTCTGAGAGGTTTTTTAGAGGAATAGTTTTTAGGTTGTTTTTATTATATTTTGATTATTTGATTTGGTATTTGTTATCTTGGGTTTGGACCATTTTTATTAATGGCTGTGGGCCTTTAAATTAGATTATAATTTGAATGTTGGGTACTTTGTTATTGAGTTTGAGAAACCTTTTTACTCTTAGTTATTAAAATCAAGATTGTGATAGATGACTTGCAATTCAGTAATAGCTATGGGTTGGATACTACAATGGGAGGCTCAGTCCCTCCTACTAGCCCCCAATGGAGGGAAATACTCCTCTAAAACATACAGTTTACAGTTTGCAATAGAGTAGCAAAACAACTTATATCGAAAGCTAGAAGATTTACCAAAGTAAGTCACTTGGATTTCCATAAAAGAATCCCCACCAGAGCAGGGATCAGTGACAATTAAGAAGGTGAATGTTACGGGCCGGTATTTGCTAATTCTGTTTTGCCGGTATTTGTTTCTTCTGTTTGCTCTTACGTGTAGGTTGTTGGGTATTTTACCGGCTTTTTGTTAAGGGCTGAGGGCTTTAGCGTGTATAAAGGGTCAGGGGCTTCAGCGTTTATAAAGGGATGAGGACTTTAGTTATAGTGGAGAATAAAATTCGCAAGTTTTTCATTCTCTTCCTGTGTCCTACTCTTTTTCCCCGCTATTTTTCCTTTGTTTTTAGTCTCTTTCTCTCTCTCTCTCGATTATCCCCTTTGTTCCCCCCTTTCCCCCTTCCTCCTCGTCTGCTTGAACTCTCATGTTCTGCTCTTCCTCTTCCTCTACTTCCCCCTATTTTGCGCTGCATTGAAATTGTGCACATAACATTGGCGCTTTCATTGAGATATGGCAGAGGAGCTAATAATCAAAGAACTGACGGGGCTCGAAGCTTCTAGTGCACGGTTGTTGAAGGATGTGATGGGCATCACGGCGACCATCTGGCAAAATACAGCAAACTTTGCCGCACGTACTGCCACCGCTACTTCCATCAGCGCACAAACCCAGTACACCCTCGCTAAAATCCAGCAATTGCTTCGTAGAATTTAGTGATACTGGTCAGTGAATCCTTCCTCACCTGTGGCTTTCCCCTTTGTTACTTTTCACCCTTCAACTCACACTCTACCCATACCGCGAATGTTTCATCAAGACACCCAAATCACTCTCCATCCTCATTTACTCCAACCTGAACTCCTTCAATCCCCAAGTCGAATCGAACGACAAATCGTGCTGTCTGTAAACCTCCTATTGCTTCCACCTTCCTCGTAGCACACGGACCCATTCTCTAACATTTTATCCCCACCGCTAAAACCCTAGCAAGTAGTGCATCATGCCCAATTAGATGACCAAAACGCCCTCCATTTTTGTTTACCCAAGCCCAAATTTCTGTTGTTCTTTGCCAAAAATCTTCTCCTTGCTGGCGTGGAGGCAGAGATGCTACGCGGTGAAGGATTGGTGGAGTTGCGAGACTCATCCAGCAATTTTGTCGCTTCAAAGGATGACCTCGAAAAACATTACGCCATTGCTTTTGTCTAACAGTTATAAGAAATAAACAACTCAGTGAGTGTTTCTACTTTAACAATTGAATTTACCTAGAACATGCCTTCAGAATTTCATGCTGTTGTGTGTACAAATATCAGCCTGGATAAGTCGGTTGAATTTGATGAATATTGCCACAATCATCAGCCTGTGATAGACTTCATAAAATCTGACATATATGACCTTTTCAGTAATGTCTTCCGTGACTTTGGTCCTGAGTTTGCTACTATTGACGTCGATGGTGAGGAGCCACACACGGACAATCCTGTTCTTATTTCTGTTGTGGATGAGGAGAAACTTGAGCAAAAAGCGCTTAAAGATTCCGGACTGACATGAACCAGGGACTATTCAGGGGCTTTACAATCACTACAGCATTGAGGGAGGGCCATCTTGAGATATTGGAGATCTTGCTCAAAGCTAGAGCTTCTCAACCAACCTGTGAGGAGGCCCTATTAGAGGCAAGCTGTGATGGACGTGAAGGATTTGTGGAGCTACTCGTGGGTTCTGATTTAATTTTGTCCCATGTGTTGGTGCATGCTTTTGTCACAGCATGCTGCAAAGGATTCAACGATGTGGTGGATGTGTTCTTGAGGTGTGGGTTGGATGTAAACTCATTAGAAGAGACATCAATTCCTCCATTATGGGACAAATATGGTTGGTGTACTTATTGTTCACCTTAATTTATTGGTGTGTGGTATGTAGCATCCTGGCTGCAGGATGATGACTTATCGCGCAAGCTCTTTAAGTCGTAGGACACCACAATAAACTACTTGCAATTGGATAGGCAAACAGATATAGCTTCTACTGAAGGCCTAGAAGAGAATGTTGTCACCGATTATATTCTAAAGGGTTTAAGTCTAGAATTATGCGCAGAATACAATGGTCGAGATGAAAAGGTGCAAGGCATTTCTAGAGGGCCAAGAAAGCAAGTCACAATCAGTGAAATGTTAGTTGGGCTGGCAAAAGTGCTGATCATGGATGAGATATTGCTCGGTTCAGACAGCTCAACAATCTTCCCAATAGTTCCCTTGTTTGGACAATATATTCACATTCTTAGTGGGACAACACTAATTTCATTCTTTCAACCAGCACTTGAGACTTACAACATGTTCGACCATATTATCCTACTGTTTAATGGCCTAATTGTTTGTCAAGGACCCTATGCAAATGTACTCAATCCCTTCGAATTCATGGAATTTCGATGTTCTAACAGAAAAGGGGTTGCAAATTTCTTACCAGTAGTGACATTAAAGGAAGATTAGCAGCAGTACTAGATATGTAGAGATAAGCCTTACATATTCATCACCTCAACTGAGTTCTCCGAAGCATTCCAATCGTTTCACGTTGGTCAAAAACTAGAAATCGAACTAGCTACACCGTTTAAGAGGGGTAAGAACCATTCATCTGCTCTAACAATAGAGATGCATAGAATTAATAACAAGGAGATTCTCTAATCTTCCTTTTCAAGAGAATGGCTACTTATGAAGAGGAATGCATTCGTCTACATCCAGATAACTCTACTTGCTATTGCGGCTGTCATTCCAATGACTGTCTTCTTGAGGATCAAAATGCACAAGGACAGAGACGGCGGGGTGTTTTACACGGTTCCTTTGTTCTTCAGTGTGATTATGCTTATGTTCGTCGGAATGGCCAAGTTGTCAATGTCAATTGCAAAACTTGTGGTGTTCTACAAACAAAGGGATCTCCTTAGGATACTCCCCACTATTGTTGAAGTTGTATTAAGGGTATCCACCACATACTGTGTCATTGAATATGATCCTAATGTTGGGAGGTCGTTCACACAACTCCTTCTGCTTGAACTTGTCAACCAAAGGGCTTTCAAGCTATTTCGATTCATCGGAACCTTGAGGAGGAATACAATTATTGCAAACACATTCTGGTCATTTGCATTGTTTCCGTTGTTGGCTTTGGGGAGCTTTATACTTGCGCAAAAGGAACTGAAGAAATGGTGGATAGGGGGTCATTGTGAGCAAAACATTATTGTCTATGAATATTAGCTCTCTTCAATATGGTTCCGTTTATCTACAAAAGTTGACAATCAAACTAGAATGATGTTTGTGGAGAAAGTTAGGGAATTGGTTAAACCAACCCCTGAGTGGAGCTTTGGTTGGGCTACTGGAAGTGGGCGGTCTCTCCACATAGCAATGGAACTGGGTAGCCATTGCAGTTGAGCTAGTGGCTAACCTTTCTATCATATTTATGGATGATAGAACGGTCCCAAATACCATAGATGCTGGAAGAATTGTCGTGTGCACCATTCACCAGTCGAGCATCAGCATAATGGTAGTGTTTGAGGAACTACTCCTACTGACACAAGGAGATTAAGAAATCTATGTGGGGCCAAATATATTTGGTAGGAATACCATTTTTACAGTACACGAAACCTCTTCAGACGGTCAAGATTCCTACATAACAATGTATACTACTACGTGTATAATATTTAGGCAACACCTGGTGATTAAACGATGCAAGGATTATAAAGAAAGAGATAATTATTCACTTGCCTTTGCCTGGTTCTCCTTATAAATCAACAGCAATTCTTTGCGGCACAAATTAGCGGTAGCAACTGCAATAGAAGCGGCAGCGGTAACAGTGGCAATGACTTCTACTCTTCATCTCTCACACGAAATGCCCCATAATTAGATTGCCAATATTCACAGTTTTCCCAGTTCGTGTATGACTGTGAGAAATTGGTGAGAGGACGGGGCTGAATGTGATATAGGGAAGGGGAAGTAGGGGAAGAAAATGAAAAAAAAACTGAGAGGAGGGGGAGAAATAAGAGGAGAATAAGGAAAAAAAGAAGAAGAGATTAAGGGAGAGAGAGAAGTAGAGACCAGTATAGGGAGGGGAAGGTAATCATAATCACTCAAATGTCATTCAATTTATCATTACTTTTCAAACAATAGAATTAGAATCCTTATATAAAGAACCATATACTTAATATAATTTAGAAATAAAATCAAATCTAATAACTTTTAATTTAAAAAAAAATTAAATAGAAAATAAAATAAAATCTCTAATTGAAAATAAAAACAAATATAATTTAGAAAGAAAATCAAACCTAATAACTTCTAATCAAATTAAAAATAAAATAAAATTAAAAATCTCTTCTAATTAAAAATCTAATTTAATTTAATTTAAAAATAAAATAAAATAAAATCTCTATATTTATAATGTCTGCATCGGAATTTTATGGGAAAGGCGGTAGAAATAATAGTGGAAAAGGGGTGGTCCGCTGTTCAACCCTATGCTTAATATAATTTAGAAATAAAATTATATTGATTTCATTCCATGAGAAGAGATAGTTGGTAGTTTCCCAAAAGAGTGGGAACTAGAAACAAGATGAGTGAAACTCTATTGAGCAAATCCCAAGAACTCATCATCACTTGGATTATCTTTCACATTTGATGGTGTAAATCTTCTTTTTATTATCAAAACAAATTGCTTGGCTCGAAAAGACAATTGTTTTAGTCTTTTCATATATAATAGACTGTATATGTCAAGGTCATTCAACCTCAGACATGCTTATCGCATTTCGTCTTCTATTTAATCGTTCCACTAGATCGTCCTCTTTTAATCATTATATGGCCCCTAACACCATATTTTCTATCTGAATAATATCTAAATTTATTTGATAATAATATACTTTAAAAAAATGATGCATTGATTCCTTTATCATATCTGATGGGTACTGGGTCTTCAAGGCCCAACCAAGGAACCCGTTTTCACGAATTAGACCTGCTTTTCGAGAGGCCCAAGAGGCTAAATTACCCCAAGAGGCCCGAGAACCTGGATCCACAGCCTAAGTAGCCCAAAGAGTTGAACTAGATCGAGAGGCTAGCTTAGCCTTAAAGGTTCGAGGACTCCGTATAAGACCCAAGGGCCTCGATGAAGACGAGGACATTTGGCGATAAGAGCCCGCAGACACAAGGAAGGCAAAAGCTGTCCTCAAGGACGCAGACTCTGAGAGGACTCTAGCGGCACAAGCTCAGCAAGGAAGCTCAGGACGATCGAGAACGCCAGCTCAAAGAGTTGACTTTTAATGAGACACGTGCGCTTTCTGCAACATGCAACTCCACAGAAAATGATACTCTGCAGAGCAGGCATGCGCACCGCAGAAGTGACGTCTCATAGGTTAGCATGTGTGCAACCTTTTTCGACATGGAAAAATAGATTTGCAGAGTTGGTAATAGATTCCACTGCGCATGCCACCGCCATGTGGCCGTTCCACACAGGGAGACTCCACTACTATATAAGTATTCACTGTGCACCAACCAATGGACTGCCTCTTGAGCATTAGCATTTGCTCCCTTAGAGAGAGAAAAAGTGAGTCTTCCCTCTTCCCAATTGAGGGAACACTTGTGTTGTAAGAGTAATTCCTTAATATTCACAATTCACTTTGTTCTCCACCCCTTGTACCCAAATACTTAAATATTGGAATCATTCTCGGACTAAAGTGTCCCGTGGTTTTTCTCCTCATTTAGAATAAGGCTTTCTATATAAAAACTCCGTGTGGCATTCTCTCTCTCTCTTTCCTACACAAACTCTATACTTGTGTTGTTAAGCTTTCAGATCCCCGTCCATAAGAGCCCAGGATCTGAGGACGCAATATTGGCACCGTCTATGGAAACTGACAAAAAGTCAGGTTAACATATCTTCCAGAAGTAGAAGTCTGAGTAGACCGTTCGCAGGGAGTACAGATCATTAAATATGACTCCCTTGAACGACATGCGCACCAATGTCTTAATGCAGATTCGGGACGAGAAGATCTTGAAGTGGCTCAAAGCGCTGAAGAACTCCAAAGGTGGTGACAGGTCCAAATATTGTCACTACCATCGATGCAGTGTCCATGGTACCGAGGACTGCAGGACTATGTAGAAGGAGATCAAAGAGTTGATCAAGAGAGGTCATCTCAACCGCTTCCTACAAAGACCTGGACAATCTTCTGGAGCAGCAGAGGACGATGAGGCTGACCAATCGAGAAATCAAGTGGCCGCAGGGGTCTTGAACATAATTTCAACTCGTCCGGCTGGAAGAAGCACCCGGGAGGATCCAACAGCAAAGAATAATAAGCCAATGGTAGAATTTAGGGATCAGGTTATTAGTTTTAATAACGAAGATATGAACCATGTAATATCCCCCATTTTAACCCATTGGTTGTAGTTTCACTCGTTTCTGACGGTAACTTAGGCTACCAGATGAAATGAGTATTTATTGATAATAAAAGTTCGCGCAATATTCTCTATCTTGATACTTTCTTTAAGTTAGGGCTCGAAAGAAGCTAAGCGATGGCGACCGAGGGACCCCTTTATGGACTGGACAACGAGACGTACCAATGCAGGGAGTCATACAACTTGAGGTCAGGTTAGGGACCCATCTGAGGATAGTGTCCAAGACCCTTTCATTCCTGGTAGTAGACCTACCCTCAATCTATGACATCATCCTCGGATGCCTTTGCCTTTCTGCTTTCGGAGCAGTCACCTCGATCCCACCTCTAAAAATAAAGTTTTCAAGACCATATGGGATTGGGGAAGTCCTCGGGGATCAAGCGGCCAGACGGACATGTTACCTTGCCCAAGTCACACAAACGCCCCTTCCTCAACCCGTTGAAGATTTGAACTTCCAGTGACGAAGCAACATTGCAACAGGTCGAGTTTGGGGAAACAATCGACCGAGTCCTTCTGGATCCTAGAGATCCAGAAAAGACTGTCTGGATAGGAAGATCTCTGCCTTAACTTTTCGAGACCAGCTCATTAGTTTTCTACAACAGAACTTAGACATATTTGCTTGGACTCGGAGTAACATGCCAGGGATATCAACCAGAGTAATGATCCATAAATTGGCCTAAATTTTGGTCATAAGACCGTCTGGCAGAAGACAAGGAACTATCCCATAAAAAATTTGGTTGCCATCCAAAAAGAAGTGAAGAAGCTCCTGGACGCCGGGTTCATCCGGGAGATGTAGTACCCAGACTGGCTCTCCAACGTTGTCAAGATAAAAAATAATAATAGAAAGTGGAGGATGTGTGTAGACTTTACAGATGTCAATAAAGTGTGCCCAAAGGATAGCTTTTCCTTGCCAAGGATCGACACCTTTGTAGACTTGACGTCCGGACACGAGCTTCTAAGTTTTATGGATGGGTACTAAGGCTACAATCAAATAAAGATGAGCCCCAAAGATGAGGAGCACACTTCATTTCTGACAGACCAATGGACATATTGTTACAATGTCATGCTCTTTGACTTCAAAAATGCTAGTACTACTTATCAGTGGCTCGTGAATAAGATGTTCCAGCATCGGATCGGATGGACTGTGGAGGTCTATGTGAACGACATGCTCGTCAAAAGTAGAGTGACTGAAGACCACATTCGAGATCTATTCAAGACCTTCAATATCCTAAGAGCTCACCAGATAAAGCTCAACCTAGCCAAGTGTATATTTGGAGTGACATTTGGAAAGTTCTTAGATTACATTGCTTCACACCGAGGGGTTGAAGCAAATTCGGAGAAAATCAAGGCCATTCTTGATATGAAGAGCCCTTGGATTGTGAAGGAGGTCCAAAACTTCACTGGAAGGCTGGCAGCTCTGTCCCGCTTCTTGGCCAAATTGGCCGAAAAGTACTAGCCGTTTTTTAAGGCTAGGAGGGGCACGAAGATGAACGACTTCCAGTAGACGATCGACTGTGAATAAGCCTTCCAAGGCCTCAAGGAGTACCACTCAATCCCCCCTCTTTTAACTTATTCCTAGTCAGGCGAAGAGTTGTTCCTATACCTCGCAGTGTCCGAGACTACCGTGAGCTCAACCTTAATCCGACAACAGCAAGACAGGTAACTGCCTGTGTATTACATCGACAAGATCATAATTGACGCTGAGATAAGGTATTCTTACGTAGAGAAAATGGCTCTTGCGCTCGTGTATTCCGCTCAAAAACTTAGACCATACTTCTAAGCACACGAAGTGAATGTCTTGACTGATCAGCCTTTGAAAGCGATTCTGCAGAAGCCAAAAATGTCGGGACGGTTGGTCAAGCGGGCCATCGAGTTGGGTGAGTTTGACATAGAGTTCCATCTGAGGCCAGCCTTAAAAGGCCAGGCCCTAGTAGACTTTATCGTCGAGGCCATGACCCTAACTCTTGAGGTTTCGGGCACTTGTGATGCTGAATAATCACACGGCCCAACTTCCTAGACTTTGCATGTAGATGGCTCGTCAATTAAGGATGGTTGTGGAGCTAGCATTGTGCTGAGGACGCATGAAGGATTAGAGATAAAATATTCGATGGTCCTCGGTTTCCTGATGACAAACAATGCTGTAGAATACGGAACATTGCTGGCCAGATTTCGGTCTGCAAAGGAATGTTTAGCTAATGGCTTGGTTGTCTATAGTGACTCCGAGTTTACTGTCAACCAAGTTTGAGAAAACTTTGAAACCAACAGCTCACAACTGGCCAAATACCCCTCAAAGGTCTGCGGACTCATGTCGGCCTTTGAGAAGGTTGAAATTGTCTACATCCCAAGGGAGGAAAACCAGAAGGGTGATCAACTCGCCAAAGCAGCAGCCTCAAAGACCCAGAGCTATACGCCGGAGGATAAGCGAGATCCTCGAAAAACCCAATGTAGAAGATCCTGAACTAGGAGTGATACAAATATCGAAAGATGACAATCAGATGACCCCATACCTCAGGTAAATGACTAACGGGACATTACCTAAGAACGCGAACAAAGCCAAGGAGGTGAAGAAGACGACAAGGTGGTACACTATTATGGATGGCCGCCTATAGAGACGAGGATTCTTTGTCCCCTGTCTATGGTACCTCTCTCCTGAAGAGGCTAATTAGGCCATCAAAGAAGTACACATCGAAATTTGTGGATCTTACATTGGAGGCAAAAACCTTACGTTCAAACTCATGAGACAAGGATACTACTGGCCAATCATGAAGTAAGATGCCATAGACTTCGTGCGAAAATGTAAAAATTGCCGAGTCTATGGAAACCTCACCCACCAACCGCACTCGGAGCTCAAAGCCTTACAATCACATTGGTCGTTCGCACAATAGGGGTTGTACATTCTCGAGCCACTGCCGACAGCATCTGGGCAGAGGAAGTTCTTAATAGTGGAAATCGACTATTTCACTAAATGGATAGAGGCCACGCTACTGGCACGCATTACAGAGCAAAATGCTACAAATTTCGTTTGACAGAGCATAGTGTGTACGTTTGGGATCCCAAAATATATCATGACTGACAATGGGACTCAATTCTCTGGAAAAAAGTTTATCAAGTATTGCCCCAACTTAATGATAAGATTGGTACATACGTCAGTTGCGTACCTGCAATGTAACAGACAAATGGAGGTCATGAACCGCACCATAGTGCACGGACTGAAGACAAAGTTGGAACATGCCGGGGGGTCATGGGTTGACGAATTGTCATCCGTCCTGTGGTCATATAGGATGATTCCGAGGGAGCTAACACGAGAAACTCCCTTCAACCTGTGCTATGGAGTAGAGGCGGTCATACCCACGAAGGTCGGACTGCCTAACCTCTGGATTGAGAGCTACGACCTGATGAATAATGTACAGAAACTATGGAAAAACCTAGACCTACTTGAGGAAGCCTGAGACCCAGCAAGGCTGCGCACAGCGACGTACCAATAGCGTGTTACCCGGTATTACAATAAGAAGGTGAAAGCGCGCCAGTTCAAAGTATCAGATTTCGTGCTGAGAAGCATTGAGGCCACCGGTAAAAATATCAGTCGGAATAAACTCTCCCGGAACTGAGAGTGACTGTTCCTGGTCTCAGCCATCCTTCGAAATGGGGTATACAAGCTATGCACCCAGGAGGGAAGGCTTATCCCTCAAACTTAGAACACAACCCACCTCAAAAAATACTATCAGTGATTGTACAGACATGCACACAGGTATAGTAGTTGCATCACTCGGAATACTTATATCGTACTCTGTGAATAACTGAAAATAAAAAGAATTTTTCCTTACTTGTTCTTTCCGTTCTTTTGGTCTTATTTATTGTATATCATTTGAGTGTTTGCATTTTATCCCATGTATGGTCAAGACCTAGACTGCGCCTAAGTCAAATGGACATGATCCATCCTACTTGTCACTAAATTCGGTTCTATACCGAGCTACCCAAGAGGTCAAACTAAAACTCGGTTCCATACCGAGCGGCCCAAGAGGTCATATTAAAACTCGGCTAAGGTTGAGCGGCTCCAGAATTCGGATCTAAAATTTGACAATGCCAAGCAACCATCAAGAGGTTGGACTAAACCTTGGGGGCTTAAATAGCTGGAATGTGAAGACCCTAGAGGTAACATCATCAGCTTAAGACAGTCTAAGGATTCAGACACTCGGCTCAAAAGGGACAAGGCTTCCTAAGAGTTTAAATCCAGGAAAAGAACCCAACACATAAGACAATTTGGAGAAAGATTGTAACAGAAAAGTAAATTTTATTCATACTTTAAGTGTACTGTATATACAATGTACATGTAAAAAAAAAAGGAGGGAAAACACCTTTACATCTCAACAAATCTACAATCAGCCCTCAGAAGGTCCCGACTGAGGAGAAGTTCCCTGCTGCTACTGATGTCCTTGTGGTCCGAGAGGCCCTACTTGCTCTGGAGATCCCAACTGCTCAGAAATTTGAGGTCCACTTGATGGTCTAAGCTGAGAAAGGCTAGGAGACCCACCCCTTACCGAGAGACCATACAAGTCCTACGAGCATGTAGCGCTGGTATTCGGAGGATCAAATACGGCCGTGGTAAACTGTGGGTGTAGCAACCTCATCACCCGGTGGCATGAGTTGATGTCGTCCCAATACTATGTCCATGGCCCTCATCGAAATCCTCAACACCTCTTCCAGTTGGAGGTTCTTTTTCCGGAGAAGCCTGTACTGAACTTGCTAGATCCTCGATGAATCCTCGAGGGAAGAATCTTGTCGTTGGCCTCAACAATTTTTCTCTTTGCCTCAGCCAGCTCAAGTTCTAGATGCTTGTAGGCCTCTCCAGTCGCCTTGAGGGACTCTAACTCGACGCGAGTTTGGGCAACACCACCTATGAGCCGATCGAGGTTTCCAACCAACTCTTAAAACTATAAAGAAAAATCAAGCTGTAAAAGTATGGATGCAAGGAAACTAAAAGCCTAAGGAATGACAGAAAGATACCTCAAATATGAGGGAGCCACTAGCTGAGCTCTCCTCTCTGAGAGCCTCAGACTCCTATGGATCAGTAACAGGCACCACAGAAACCTTAACCCTAGTCTTGAACACAGGGATAACTCCATCAAAACTTGAGACTGAGGGCACGGCCGCTTTAGTATGCTCCGCAGACCCCATCTCAGCATCAGCAGCACATGGAGCGCCAACAACATCGTCGGCTAGGGCCACCTCATGGACCTTGGGCAAAATTGTCATCAGGCTGTAGATTTAGATTTCAAGACATGGGGGATCTACAGTCGTGGCAGTGTCTTTGGCCTTAGCAGTCTCAGCAGTAGACGTCATCACCGCTTCTTCCTCAGCTTGGGTCGCCTCAGTCTTTCCGAGTGCTTGTCCCATAGCAATGTCTTCGGATACTTTCTCAGTCGTCAGCCCACGATCACATACCAAAAGGACTCTAACTGAGCCATTCAGAAAAAGTCCGTGGACACTTGGAAAGCTTGCTCTTGGAAGTAGAAGCGTCAGGCCATGGATGAGAAAAGACGTTTTGGGAGATCAAGGCAATTCCAGGATCGCACATGCTAAAGGTTAAGATTCTTGAATTTCTTAGCATAGGGAGCTAGTGATGGGTATTGGGTATCTAAGGCCCAACCAAGGAACCCATTTTTACAAATTGGGCTCGCGTTCCGAGAGGGCCAAAAGGCTAAATTAGTCCAAGAGGCCCGAGGATTGGGATCCACAGCCCAAGTAGCCCAAAGAGTTGAACTGGACTGAGAGGTTGGCTTAGCCTTAAAGGTTCGAGGACTCCGTATAAGACCCAAGGGCCTCGATGAAGACGAGGATGTTTGGCAATAAGAGCCCGCGAACATAAGGAAGGTAAAAGCCTTCCTCAATGATGCGGACTCTGAGAGGACTCCAGCGGCACAAGCTCAACAAAGAAGCTCAGGACGATCGAGGACATCAACTCAGAGAGTTGACTTTTGATGAGGCACGTGTGTTCTCTGCAACACGCAACATCCACAGAGAATGATGGTCTGCAGAGCAGGCGTGCGCACCGCAAAAGTGACATCTCGTAGCCAGCATGTGTGCGACCTTTTTTGACACGGCAAAAGTGATTTGTAGAGTCGGTGGCAGGTTTCACTGCGCATGCCACCGCCACGTGGCTGTTCCACACAAAAAGACTCTACCACTATATAAGCATTTACTGTGCACTAACCAAAGAACCGCCTATTGAGCATTAACGTTTACACCCTTAGAGAGAGAAAAAGTGAGTCTTCCCTCTTCCCAGTTGAGGGAACCCTTGTATTGTAAGAGTGATTCCTTAATATTCATCATTCACTTTGTTATCCACCTCTTGTACCCAAATACTTGAATATTGGAATCGTTCTTGGACTAAAGTGTCCAATGATTTTTTTTTCTTCTTATTTAGAAGGAGGCTTTCCACATAAAAATTTTGCATGCCATTCTCTCTCTCTCTCCTACACAAACTCTACACTTGTGTTGCTAAGCTTTCGGATCCAAGGACGCAATAATATCTTATATGAATGCAACCTATAAACGTTTATGAAATTTATTATTTTTATACTATCTTTTAAAAAAGCTCAGGTTATTTATTTTAACATTATTATTTTTATAATACTCATTTTTTATGCATTATTATTTAATTGCTTAACATTATGATCCATTAAATATAATTAATCTAATTATTATACTATAATTTTTTCTTTTTAGTTTCAAATATATGTTTTGATCGCAAAACAATCAAATATAATCATCCATTTTAACTTACCTACATTAATTATATATATCTCACACTCATTTATATCCCACTTTCTTAAATTATAAACATAAAATAACAAAATCTATTATTTTAAAAAATATTTTTATTTTAATAATATAATTATTTATTTATTAATCAATATTAAATAACCCACATAAAAAGAAATAATAAATACTGTTACATCAACTGTTGATATCCCAAAAAATGCTAAATGAGTGTTTCCTAATCATTTCTATATATAAATCATCTTCCTAACCCTGTATTTGTGCTTACAAAAATATACAAGTGCTCCAAATTTTCTGAGATCTTGAGGCATCACTGTGCTTAAAGCTCAAGCTGTCCATTCCTTCTGGCTATGGAGTATTCATAAGCAAGAACCAAACGCTTCTTAAATCTTCTGAGATCTAATTTAACAATCTGATTGTCCAGGTAAATCTTCTTAGTGAACTGCCATCCTTTCTTACCGACGCCTTCGGGGTTCCGTAAAACGGGATCGTTTCTGTTGTACTCCTCGGACAATGAACTCTCTCTCGGAAGGATTTTATACGGAATATATCTTAACCCAAGCTTCAATGCCGGCTCCCCGTAGTAAGTCTCGGCCGCCCACCCTGTTCCGAGAGGGATAACTTGGACAAACACGCATCCCGGGTTGAGAAACAGAAAATGAGTCATGGCGGCGCCATGGACCCCAATCATGGCATCGCTTGAATTAAGTGCCCGGTAGATTTTAGCCAACTCTGTGGTTCTGTCGGGCTTCATTACTTCAACCTGAAACCCGATTTCTTCACCCAATTTCACCAACAGGTCCTCGTTTTTTATTGACCGTGACCCATTTCGAGATAATATGATAAGTTTTGGCTTCTTCGGTTGATCATCTCGCACTCTCTCCCCAGATTCAATCGAGGCTGTCAATGTCGATCGAGATGAAGAAGGTTGGTCTTGGATTTTAAGCTGCACCTCTCTTCGTTCTTCTTGAACCAGATCACTAATCCGAGGCCGATAAGCTCGATCTAGAAGGTCACGAAAGTCTCTAATCGTCTTATTTCCTCCCATCAGTGATGAATCAACAGTAAGCTCATCGTGAATTCTAAGACCAACAATGGCTTCCCGAAAGCAATGGGTTCTTTTATCTCCATTAAAGTCGATTGGGGAGTAATTGGAGAGGAGGGAAATGATCTCTCTGTACTTAGTAAACCACCAATTATGATATTCAAGTATGACAAACACAACTTTCTTGTTAAAATGCTGAGAAGTAATGTATAAAGGCAGGATTCCGTCATTGAATTCATGGTAAACATTACCAGTATATCCTCCGGTTGAGAAGACAATCGCCGGAACATCATGCCAAACATCACAGTTACAATGAAGACCCAGATTCTTGTTATTTGAAATAAGGTTTAATTCTTGAATGGTGTTCATTATACTCGTTTCCCACTTTCGGGTATACGGCTTAATCTTCTCTATTTGCAGTTGATTTTGATCGTCATGTTCTTTGCCAACTTCAACGAAGCTGTGAAGATGATCAACGGAGCTTTTTGGGTTTTGTTTGGTGTAAAGGAAAACCGACGAGGAAGGAGAGTTTGTCCTGATATCACCCTTCATGAAACAGATATCTGAGCGGAGGCTGCTTCTGTCACAGCATATAGTTCCTGCAGCCATAGAATGAGCAGAAAAAAACAGTTAAGCCACGGGAATTTATGTCAATTTTTCTTAATCTTGTTTTCTTGATCAACTATTTCCCAAATCGAAAGCAAACTTGACTGATAATATAATGAAATGTGAATTAGCTATGATTAGAATGAAAAAGTTGTTGAATATGACTCGAATTTATTTTGTGTGATTGCCCCGTCTGAAGACTCAACCCAAAAGTTTTCACTGTGACTTAATATAGATTTGGAATGAAGATTAGTGGTGGTGGTAGTAGTGGGACTTGGCCAAAGCAAGCGATATGGAGATGATATATTTTTGTGTACATACTACATTTGCACTAGGTTTTGATCGTACTTTCAAATAATAGAATTTCTGGTTGTCTCTTATTTTATAATCCTAATCAAAAAAATAATAAAGACTCTTATTATACAATATATTTATTGTTTTATTATTATTAATGTCCCAAATCCTTAAATGGTAAGCCTAAAAAAGTTTAAAGTAAGGTGATAAATAATAATTTTAAACTATTTCTACATTCTGTTAGTATTATATTAAATTAAATGAAATGTTATATTCAATTTCATATAGCAATCCAACTTATTCAGCCTTTAAATCTTTATGGTTAATATATCCTATCAAATAATGAAAATGTTCAAATTTTTCATTTCATTTTTTTTTAATTATGATATGATATACATATTTTTGGTATAGAATGTCATATTAGCCATCTTTGGGATGGAATTCACCAAATTCCACACCCCATGGAATTTCAAGTCTCGCCCTTTTAGATACCTAGGGATCATGATAAGAGTAGTATTAGGGGACAAAAGCATACTCTTAATATTTCAAAATAACATAATATTATATACATATAATCGATGGGTGTCATATTACCCATGTATGGATTTTCAGAGGGAATCTCAAAAACATTCATTAAAGAAAGATAGAGAGGATTCCAAACAAGGAAAAGCATTTGCGCATGAAAAAACAATTGATAATTGAGGGCAAGGAAACAGAGGCCTTATTTTGATCACAAGAATTAATGAAAGAGGGAAAAAAACGAAAATAAGACAAAAATATTACTATTTTAAAAGAAAACTTCGTATTGTGTTTCAGAGATGATTTACCGTCAGAGATTGAAGAGCAAATGGGGGTATTAGAGCCCAACTGAGAACCCATTTCTTCATCTTCTGCTCTAAATGAATCTGCAAAACCAGAAACAGAGCACGAACAATCAAAGAAGAGTAAAAACACCACAAGCTCAAACACCAAGACAAACTCCATGAAAGTGAAGGAAGGAAAAAGGCTCACACAGGAGAGAGAAAGAGGGACGAAAACCAAGGAGCCTTGAATCCCAAATCAGACAGCAGAACAGAAGGGAGAAAAGAAGTATAAACAGAAGCCCAGGCCTTCCCCTCTTGAAATGATAAAAACCCTTCGTGTTCTCACGAACGAAGGCAGCAGTCGCTTGCGACTCGTCTCCATTTCCTTCCATAAGAGCACCAGCCTTTTCTTCCCCTTTCCTTAACTGATGGTAATACCTCTGGTGATGCGCCATCAACTCTCCGAATCTCAGCCGTTTGAGCTCTCTGTTTTTGTTTTTCACCCCAGAGCAAAAGAGAACAGAGAAACAGTGTCCCTTAAACGAAGAGAGAGAAAAGGCAAATGGTTTTTCCCTTTTTTATTTTGGGCTCGAGTTTTTAAGTCCTTTGCTTTACGATGAATCCAAGCACAAAGGGGAGACGAAGATGGCGAGACTGATTTGCGGTTTTTTTGCTGAAAAGTTTCAAATACAGATCGCAAAAAATGAAGGAAAAGACAAGATTAAGGAGGAAAGATTTACGAGAAGAAGATGATAAGAAAGAAAAGAATCAAAGATGGCTGACGCTATTACTGAAACAATGGTTTGGGGGAAATATTCAGAAAAATAAAAGGTAATGGAGGCCGTCAA
This sequence comes from Nepenthes gracilis, assembly GCA_033239525.1. Taxonomy (NCBI): domain Eukaryota; kingdom Viridiplantae; phylum Streptophyta; class Magnoliopsida; order Caryophyllales; family Nepenthaceae; genus Nepenthes; species Nepenthes gracilis. The sequence goes on along the minus strand of BSYO01000019.1, from coordinate 12,615,849 downwards.
TGGAAGGGATGAAGCTGTCAAGCGGTCAAAGATTCGGGAAGGCACGTCGTGTATTTGAGTTTTGAGAGACAATCGGGTTGATTATTCGCAAGCGTTGGGATTTCATTTTCGGCAAAATATTTATTTTTCGATTTCTTACGGGAAACGGATCGTGGTTCCGCCGCGCACCATTCATTCACTGTTCACCTTTTCGTTTTTAATTTAATAAATATTTTAAATAACATGCTTTTATTCCAACACTTATTTTTCATAATATTATCAATAAATATATATGGGGACGGCCCATGCAGCCCTAAATTTAGTGACTATGGGTAGAGATAAGTTCAATTATTAAAGTATGAGTTATTAGATATTTGATCTATGAATAGATCAGACAGTAATTAATTAGGTAAAATTAATAAATTTTAACTCTAAGCCTGATGAAATGTGCATATAAATTGAGAGGGACAAGTTAATGAATGATAGACTGTCAAGTTAAACGGTCGATCTTTCATACTTAGCTAATTTGTAAAATGAGTTGGACACTCATAATGTGGTGCTGTAGACCCAAATCATTTGACTCAATCTGAATTGACTATATAAAAAAAAACTCAAATCATAATTGATAATTATAAATACACCGTACATAAACAATCTATAATAAATATCCTCTCCTCAAAAATAATAAAAAATATAAATATTCATAATATCATAAGTTTTAAGAATTTGGTCTGAATACAATATGCAAAGATTAATAAAATAATAGGGAAGCATTGTAAATTTTTTTCACTATAAAATTTCTAGACTCTCAGATCGTCTCTATATAAAATTTTGATAGTAAATGTATGATATTTTGTAACTCGTAATGGATTTTTCCTACTCTATAGCCAAGAAAAACGTAAAGATGTGACAAATGTCAAATAGGTAAATAAAATTAATAATATTAAAATATAATAAAATATTTTAAATGATAATATCAATTATCCATAAAATTAATAACAATATATGATAAACCAACAATAATATGAGACTCGGTATTATATCATAGTTATGACTCAAAAACCATAATACAACTTGATTGATAATACCAACAAATTCACTACTAAAGGTGTGTTCGAAGGTCGACGAAGCACAAGACTACCAACATTTCTAACTACCGGTAAGATGATAGGCCCAGGACTGGGAGGCCCAAGGACGGTCAACGTTGGTGTTGACCGTCCGTACGGCCGGGCTTGCCACAAACTAAACGTCAACCAGCGTTGACCAGGTTTGTTTGGGCTTTAGAGCCCTTGATAATGTGGGCCTATTCTATTCGAGCCTGACCCATCGATTTGCCGCCACCGCTCTCTTCATTCCACACGAAGGCGGCCGGCGAGTTGACGGTCAACACGAAGTTGACCGTCTACTCCCCTACATACTGAGGCCCAAACGAGGCCCCCACGAAGTGGGCTCGACTTACTTAGGCCCATGGCCCAAATAAAGGCCATGGCGACACCTCTCATGAGGGCGGCCAACACGCACACAGTGGTCAACCTCGGCGTTGACTGGCCCCGCGCCTTGCACATTGGGCCCCGAAAAACCTTCCAACAGTAGCGGGCCTGACCCGTTAGGCCCATAACCCCTCCGGCAGCCAACCACAGCCTTCCACGCGTCCTCTTTGATCCTAAATGGATACTGACAAGATTGGCGCCCTTCAAATAAGGAAAGCGCCAGATCTTCCCCGTATTCTTGCCCACCAAACAACCCAACGGTAATAATCCAAAGAGGAAAGAGATAATCTGGGGAAGCTGTTGGCGTACAAGAAGGAAACTATCACCTCCACCATGGCAATCGAGATTTCTTTGGAGAAGGCAGGCAGCCACGGAGGAGGGAAAGGATCTCGCCTTCCAAAGAAGGAAGATCATCCACCTCTTCCATAAATCAGCCCCAGAACCTTCGTTCTGGACACGCTTTCCACTAACAGAAAAAACGCTTGGCTTGAGACTGAAACTCGGAGAGAAAACTCCAAGTCTTCTAAATACAAGCTCTCTGCTTCCCAGTTCCAGGGAGACCGCATAATAAACTTCAGGGCAACAAGCGAATCCTCACGATTGCTTACTACCTTTCCCACCGACTCAGATACAAGAAGGACCTTGCGTTTCTCTCTTACATCTGGGTCAAAACGCTCTCCCGCCAACTTATTCTTCTTTCAGTTCTTTCTTTAAAGGTTGTTTGACTGACTTGAGCGTCGGAGAGTTATCGGTGGGATTTCCTCCCGCCGTTAACTGCTGACCTCCTGTTTTGTTTTAGTGGTGTGCAGGACCCGCACTCAGTGAACGGAGCCGGATCGGGTCGCCAAAATCCGAATCTGTTCGAAGTCGGATCCAGGTACGCATCACAACTAAATATCAGGGATGCAATTAGGATCACTGAATCTGAATATTAATAAAGATATATGTTTTGTCAAATTTACCTTAACAAATGTCTTAATTAGATATTATATTTCAATAATCTCCTTAAACTTTATATATTACTATAAAATTATTCATAAGGTTATAAGAAACTCTTCAAATAATCTTAATCTTTCGGGATATAAAAAATATTTCGAGATATATAAATTAGTATCGAACTACTATAAACTACATCACGATATCGTAAGTTTCATATTCCTTGATATATAATATCTTTACATAATTTCATTTATCTTAATAATAAATAAATAAGAAAATCATGTATGCGAACTAAATTAACGCCAAAAAATGACTATCAAAAAAATTCAAAAATGACTTAGTCTTTAATTGATCTTTAAAATTTTACCCGATTCTTACAAGACTTATCAGTATGTTAGTTTGTTTTAACTACATAATAAAATTTCACAAAATTTTGGTTTAACCAAATACAACCTAACACTAATCAAATGCTCTTATGTTAGTTTAATCAACTTTATAATATAATTGAAAAATAAGAGATAGTTCTGATGTGTCATGAGGATCTGAGTTATTGTACGGATTAGGAAGTCACTTAATTTTTTTGAGCGGCTCGAGTTGAAGCGAAATTGATCTCCGTAATTTCAAGCCTAGATCTTGTACATCACAACTAACAAATAAGAGGTCAAAGGATGGTAAAAATTTACTCTTCATTATATCCTCTAATGTTTAAATTAGAAATTTTTCTACGATGAAAAAAAAATGGAGGAATACAATATATGTATGCGTAGATGCATGTAATGAGAGATTGAGTGTTTGAGTGTGTTCGACTAGTGAGCGGCTTGGTGATGGAGGATTTAGCTTCGGCGGTACGCTTAGTAGGAGAGCAGCTTAGAGATGGAGAACTGAGCTCCATCGAGTACACCCAACCAGGGTGTGACTTTGAGAGATGGAGGACTGAGCTCCTACAGGTATTGCTAGACCGGGAGCAATTTAGAGAGATAGAGGATTGAGCTCCATTTGATACCCTCGGCTAGGGGGTGACTTTGACAGATGAAGGATTGGGCTCCTACGAGTGTGCTTGACCGGGGAGCGGCTTCAAGAGATGGAGGATTGAACTCTATTGGGTGCGTTTAGCTAGGGAACGACTTTAAGAGATGAAGAACTAAATTTGAATGAGAACGCTTGTTAAACTCTTCTCTGACTACTAGTAGAGGGGTTTCCTTTACCTTACCACTCGAATCGACCTTACTAGCGAAGCAGTGCACGAGTTTGGAGACGGCATGGCGTCGGCACTGCCATGAGTCTGGATCAGTGTGTTGTTTTAAAAGTTGGAGACACGTCTATCTCAGAATAACCCTCAAGTGCATTGAGAAAAGAGAGAGTGTGTGCTCTGAATGTTTGGGCGTGGTTCTTGCCATTTTCGTTGAGTTAGCTCTTACTTGGTTAGAAGGAGATGAGCTCTCTTTCCTTACAGAGGGAAGGTGTTACATATAGGACGAGGGTTGCAAAACTTGCTTTGGGGCGCATGGATATCGACGATTATTCATGCGGATTTATTGAGTTGTGAGAGTAACTATTGCGGCTGTTTTATGGCAAGTATGGTAATCATAATTTTTTTTGAAAATGTTGTGAGGGTCATGCTTGCCATATTGGGAAGATGCGCTGAGCAAATATTCTACGGATATTTGTTGGGCTATTGGTGGCTATGCAGGAGGGGGAATCATGGGTGCGACGCTATGTGCAACTCTAATCGCCCGCTTCTTGCTGAACAATTCTGAATCAATCCGCTTCGGCTAATTGCACTGCTACTAGGACCTTAGGCCCTGGGCAGCAAGGAGTTCCATCTGGCCATCGATCTGCTACAATCCGAACTCTTGGTTGACTCATGGTACCGAATCCATCAAGTTCCAAACATGTCATCATGACGCATTGTACATGGGCATCAGCTTCAGCACACCCCACCGAACAAGATTTCCAACCTTACCATCATGTGTTCATTCAATATTTTCTACGTCTTTCGATAACTAAAAATTACACTTCAATGACATAAAATTAAATTATGCAGGCCATTGAATAGTAAGGGCAAGATTATGGTAGTAAATATATTTATTTACCATATAAATAATTGGCTTGAATATAACTAGTTGTACAGCACACAAGATTTGAAAATAAAATTTTGCTATTGGCCTACAACTTTGTTACTCAATTTATTCCACTCTGAGAAGTGGAAATCAAGATTCGTAATATGATATTAAATTACACAATGCATAATTTAAGAACAATAATTATAAAGGTAAAAATACATCAATTTAAAATAAAAATAAACAACTCAAAATGGTTTGTTAGTACAGTTAAAATCAAAATGATAGATTTCTGTTGGGCCCCAGTATGGAGGCCCATAAAAGCACGGCCCAAATAAGAAGCCCAGAGACACTCTCGCGAGCGGAGAAGATCAGATGGACCAAGTGGGAAGCCCAAGGGCCGAGAGTCCAAGAAGTTTCGCAACTGCCCGAGCGGCCAGAAAGAAACACTCAAACTTTTCCCCAGAAGGCCCCACAAGAGCTACTCCATCTCACTAGCCCGCGAGCTTACAAGGAGTCTCAGAACTAGACGAGAATCACCCGTTCATGGCCGGAATGCCCGGCCCGGCCCTCTACCCGTCGGTTTCAAGAAAGCCTGCAACTACTGCCAGTCGCCGTCTCAACAGGGCACGCCTAGTCAAATCAAGGCTGATATCCAAATCCTGTACACCTGACACACTCAGATGCTGCAGCGGCGCCGTCCGCATGCCACTCCCCACACGTCAGCTGCATTAAAGGAAGCCAGTGGACCAGCTCCTCAACCGCCGGATGGACGCCACGTGTCTACTCCCCAACGGCTCAGTTTTCACTATAAATACACAGCAAGGCCCCTTTCAAAGGAGAGAGCATTCCTGACTCTACGATTCTCTCCGCCCCATATTACGGCCGAACTCTCTCTCTCTCCACACTCAACTCCTCAAAGAAGAGTAAGAAGACTCCCAGCGAGCATAGCTTCCTTAGAGAAACACAAAACGTGAGACAGGGAAGGGATTAACCCTCACAACTGTACTTTGTAAAATCTCCAACCCATATAGTGAAGCTCTTTACAGGCCCTGAGCCTCGTGGTTTTTTCTCCCCATTCAAGAGGAGGTTTTCCACTTAAAACATCCGGTCTCAATCTTCATCTCGTGTCCAACACCTCATTCACTCGTGTTGCCGGTAAACCACGGATCGGACGGGACGCACCTTTTCATCTCTCGGCCGTGTTGGACCCCTTGGATCCAACACCCCTGATCAACGAGCCTCCTGAGAGATTCGGCTGGAACCTCTCCAGCCTCTGCATCTCTCTGACCCGTGGAACCAGAACGTAACATTGGCGCCGTCTGTGGGAAGGAAGAGCAAAAAACTCACGACTTCCCACTTTCCAACAACGAGCAACACCCCAAGGATGTTCAGCAGACAAGGCAGCACATCCACCCGGGGAGAAGAATGCCACGACGGATGTCTCCCGTCGGGCGGCAAAGTAAGCAGCAGCCCCTGCACCAGCGTGCGCAAACTGGCGTAGAAGGTGGACAGCCTCACAAGAGCCGTCCGCAACCTCCAGCAGAAGGTGGGCGAACACTTTAGGAGCCCACGCTCCGAAAGCCCGCGCCATACGGCGCTCCGAAGACAGCAGTCGGCGCGGGCTCCAGGCGAGTTGAAGGATTACCTCAACAAAAAGAAGTCCATGAGTCCGGCCCCGTCAAGGAGGGGGCTCAAGAGGCTCTGGAAGACTGTCTTTGGACTCAAGGCCGGCGAAGCAACTCAGCCGGCAGAACCAGAAGACCCCTTGCCCCCGAGGACAGGGGAAGGAAGGAGAAGGGCGAGAGCCCACCAGAAGACCCAACGACCGTCCGGGCACGATAAGCCCGAGCGGATGGTCCTTGGGGGAGAAAAACACTCAGGCCCATTGGCCTTCACTGACTCCCTCACCAACATCTTGAGGCAGATCAGAGACGAGAAGTTCCTAAGATGGCTCAAGGCGTTGAAGAACCCGAAGGGAGGTGACCAATGGGAATACTGCCATTACCATGGCAGCCGCGGCCACGACACCGAGAACTGCAAAAAGCTCCAGGCGGAAATCGAGCGACTGGCAACGGAAGGATATCTCGACCACTTCTTGCCAAGACCCGGGCGCGGCCCCGGAGCAGCAGGAAGCAACCAGCCACGCCGCTCGAAGGGCAAGGCCATAATGGACGCGGACTAAAAAAAAAGAGAGAAAAAGGAGAGAGAAGACAAAAAGCCTTGGTGGCCACTCAGTGTAAGAAAAATGTACATTAATAAAACATGTATTTACAACGAAGTGTTTCCATACTCTCTCCCCGGTCGCTTCCTGCCAAGACCCGGGCACGGCCCCGGAGCAGTAGGAAGCAGCCAGCAACTCACGACATTCAACAAACAAAAACTCGGCTGCGACCGAGCGGTCCCAGAGGCCGGGCCCTTGAGGTCATAACAAAAACTCGGCTGCGATCGAGCGGTCCCAAAGGCCGGGCCCTTGAGGTCATAACGAAAACTCGGCTGCGACCGAGCGGTCCCAGAGGCCGGGCGAACTTTAAAGGGCTGCAAGCCCAAGCCCAAAAAGGGCAAAAGGGACAAACACCTGAAGGGAGTTAGGCGCCGTATAACGCACCGCAAAAAAAAAAAAGAAAAGACACACGTACAAACAAGACACAAAAGAAACGTCCGAAGCTTTAAAGCGAAAAGGACAAAGTCTTATTCACAAAAAATAATTTTCGGTACAAGTGTGACAAAACAAAAAACATAATAAAGAAAAATGAGGCAGCATGTCAAAGGAGTGCCACTCGGTCTCCTCCTCTCTGAGCCCCGTGGGCTCCCGAAGATCCCGTCTGCTCCACCGGAACCGCCTCCTCAGGCGTAAGAGGTTCACTATCAGGCCCTGCCTGAGGAGGGCCAGGGAAAGGCCTACTGTCGACGCAGTACAAGTCTCCCGTGCTCAAGGCGCCAGCATTCCTGAGGTCGAGGACGGCCACAGGGAACCGCGGACGGATCAATCGCGCCACCCAGCGGCACATATGAACACCGTCCCGGAACTTGCCGTCCAGCATAGGAGCCATCTTAGCAATCTGCACGGACGTCCTCAACCTCTCCTCTTGGCAAAGGATTCGTTCCTGAAGGAGGCTCTACCTAAACCGCAGATCCTTGATGGTAGCCTCCAGAGAAGCAATCTTCTCCTTTGCTCCAGCCAACTCTGCCTCCGCCCGCTGTGCAGCTTCATGAGCGGCCCTCGAGGACCTCATCTCCAGACGGGACTGAGCAATCACTCCCACTAGCCCGTTAAGGCCGGCTATCAAGCTCTGGAGCTGCAACAGAAAAGTTCATCAAGGCATAAACGGTGAAAAGCAAGAGAAAAAGGGAAGCAACGGGCTACCTTAGAAACAAGAGGGTCATCCCCTATGCCACACTCCATATAGGACTCGGACTCCTGCGGCTGGCTCCTAAGCCCCGTAGGCGTCGCCTCAGATACAGACTCATCAGCTACGAAAGGCGCTGGAAGGTCTGCCTCGAAGTCAGCACCCCTAAGAACCTCAGGCAACCGCTCAGCCTCAACAACAACAGGGCGCTCAGAAGGGTCAGAAGGCGCGAACTCGTCAACACTCAAATCCACGACCTCCACCATCTCTCGGATCATTTCAGCCGACACTCCCCTTTCAGAATCCCTCATGGCACTCCCACCACCTATGTCCTCGGGAGGGTGATCAACCCTGCCCGAGACATCACCAGGCAAAGCAACGGGAGCGCCGGGAACAAAATCATCACTGGGGGGCTGGATGTTCGAGGACCGCGCACTCTGAGCAAGAGTCTTCGCGGGTGTAATAGGGAGATCAGCAGTGGAAGTGAAGGCGAGACCGCCAGATCCCGAGGGCCCTGGAAGAGAGGCTTCAGTCCTCACCCTCTTGATCAGAGGGATATCGTCATCATCATCATCATCACAAGAGGTCTGGGTCTCAGGAAGCTCTCTACTCCGCGCAACAGCTCTTGAGAGCTCGGCCGAAATATTAGCAGTGGAAGTGAAGGCGAGACCCCCAGGCTTCGAGGACTCAGAAAAAGGGCCAGCCCCCGACCTCGTGGGCAAAGAAGCAGCCACGTCATCATCGCTCACACCCTCAATGTCAAAATCCTCATCGTCACTCGAGGAGCGCTCAGCAGTGGGTCCCCCAATCCTCGGTCTTCCCTTGGCCGTTACGAGAAGAACTGGGCTGGGAGCCTCATCCCGCGGTCCCCACTTGGCTTCCCTGAATTTATCAGCAGCCAGCCAGATGTTGCGCTTGTTCAAATGGAAGGTCCACAGATTGGCCAGCACCAAGTCTGTGTACGCCTTCACTTCCTTCCGGTCTTCCCTTGAAGGGTCAGAGCAGTACTGGCTAGCCACCTTCCCCCACGTGGTAGGGATGGCCCAGTGCTCGTAGACGCCAAGGAAGAAGAACTTGTCCTTCCACCGCCTCGTGGAATCTGGGTTGCCACCACACAGCGAAGAAAATTCCGGGCGGGGAGTCATCACGATCCAGTCAAGGTTCTGCGTAAAGCGGAACATCACCTTGACCGTAAGAGCATTCAAAAGCTTCTCGTGGCACCTGAAGAAGACGCACAAGGACACCAGATACATCATCGTATTCGGTGAAGCCTTGGCAAGAGGCACGCTGAGCGCCCTCATAACGTCATAGAGCTCCATCGAAATGGAAAACTGTAGCTCGCCTTTAAGGTGGGCCTCATAAACAGTAATGAAGCCATCCGGAGGGTACAGCGCCCTATCATGCGACTCCGGGATCATCATGGCCATAGACTCAGGGATCTGATACTGAGCTCGGATCTCCGTGAGCATGTCAAGAGTCAATGTGGAAGCAATATCCCTCACTCCAGGCGCCATGAAAACCAAAGAGAAAAAGAGAAGACGAAGTTCGAACGAAGAAGGAGACGGAAAACAGGCGCGAAGATGAAAAGCCAGGGCAATGGGACGTTTAAATAAACCCTAGAGTACGGAAAAGCGTACTCATTACCCTTGCCACACGTCGACGAGCCATTTGCCTCAGAAGTCTGGCGATCTCTCCTTCCCAAGGCGCCTGATAGCACGTCACATCAGCAGGATACGGCATTTAATGCTCCAGCAGGAAAGTGAAACGGCGGCCCATAAGAGGTCCGAGGACAACCTCCCGTCAAGGTCAATGCAGAGCTCGCCATCAGGACACACGCTCTCGGACGACTGACATCTCCAGCAGACTGACGACTTCATGCCAAACGACCAAGAACTTCGGGTCCTTTGGCATGGGGGCTAGGTTGGGCCCCAGTATGGAGGCCCATAAAAGCACGGCCCAAATAAGAAGCCCAGAGACACTCTCGCGAGCGGAGAAGATCAGATGGCCCAAGTGGGAAGCCCAAGGGCCAAAAGCCCAAGAAGTTTCGCAACTGCCCGAGCGGCCAGGAAGAAACACTCAAACTTTTCCCCAGAAGGCCCCACAAGAGCTGCTCCATCTCACTAGCCCGCGAGCTTACAAGGAGTCTCAGAACTGGACGAGAACCGCCCGTTCATGGACGGGAATGCCAGCCAGCCTACTTCGTCGGTTTCCAAGAAAGCCTGCAACTACTGCCAGTCGCCGTCTCAACAGGGCACGCCTAGTCAAATCAAGGCTGATATCCAAATCTCGTACACCGACACACTCCCGAATCTTGCAGCGCGCCGTCCCGCATGCCACTCCCCACACGTCACCGCATTAAAGGAAGCCATGGACCGGCTCCTCAACCGGGATGGACGCCACGTGTCTACTCCCCAACGGCTCAGTTTCCACTATAAATACACAGCAAGGCCCCTTTCAACGGAGAGAACATTCCTGACTCTACGATTCTCTCCGCCCCAGATTACGGCCGGACTCTCTCTCTCTCCACACTCAACTCCTCAAAGAAGAGTAAGAAGACTCCCAGCGAGCATAGCTTCCTTAGAGAAACACAAAACGTGAGATAGGGAAGGGATTAACCCTCACAACTGTACTTTGTAAAATCTCCAACCCATATAGTGAAGCTCTTTACAGGCCCTGAGCCTCGTGGTTTTTTCTCCCCATTCAAGAGGAGGTTTTCCACTTAAAACATCCGGTCTCAATCTTCATCTCGTGTCCAACACCTCATTCACTCGTGTTGCCGGTAAACCACGGATCAGATGGGACGCACCTTTACATCTCTCGGCCGTGTTGGACCCCTTGGATCCAACACCCCTGATCAACGAGCCTCCTGAGAGATCCGGCTGGGACCTCCCCAGCCTCTGCATCTCTCTGACCCGTGGAACCAGAACGCAACAATTTTAATTCTCGTATTATAACCCTAGTTTAAGCAGGTAATATTAATAAAAATATCTAATAATAATTATCCATAAATGATTAAAATCTAAATAATCCAAGTCAAGTTAGACCATACATATTGAATCACAACAAGATGGTAAATCATAAACTCAGTAGTGTGTACAAGATCTAATCAATCTAAGTTGTCTAGCTTCCAAATAATATAAATATTTGCTTAAACTTAAATCTTAGTAAAGAAAAAAAAAATCTAACAAAATACTCAATATATTAAAAAATAAAACCATACAAACCATCAATCTGACTCAAATTTTAAAATATACAAATTGTGAAACTCTAAATATTCATAAATCTAGCAGATAAAATCCAAATATCTATTATCAAAATTACAAATATAACCAAACAAAAATCTTCATCACATTATCCGTCCATGTCTTACAAGTATTCATGATCCATTAATTTAGAAGTATTAGAAAATAATTACAAATTATAAATCTAATAATTAACAGTTATATATATACATATAATAAATAAATACATACATGAAAAACAAATGAAATAATAAAATCATAAAATATGTACAAATTTTAATATGTTAGACTTTTTATTAAACACATTATGAATCATGATTTCATACAAACCTTTCAATACAAATACAAATATTCAAATCATGATGATAATACAAAATTATTATAATATCAAAACATTTAAGGCATCCACAAAAATATGTAATCTGAAGAATCGTATTAAAACCCATAAACTCAAAATGTTATAATATTTCAAAAATATAAATACCATACAATCCAAATCACGAGAATAAAGGATTGATAGCTCACACATCAACTAATCAAAAGTTTAATTTTAAAGAATAAATTACTTATATTTTTGATAATTTTAGGCTAATACATTACTATTCAAGACCTATAAATAGGCTATCTATATATTACTTTTTATAAATTGAGGGAAACATTACCTTCTTTTTTCACGTATACATAATAGATATATTTTTTAAGTGTACATACTACATTATGACATATTCAAATAGAAGTCGTCAATTTCTTACAGTGATTTTCAAATAATAAATGAAAAATTGTATAACAAAAATATAAAATTTTACCACCCTCATAAAAGAATAGATATTTATATCAAATAATAAAATAAAGTCTTCACCAAATACTTCTATGGATGTCATATATAAAGTTAAATGCACAGTATTTTTATAATTTTTATTAATAATACTTTGATATACAAATATAGTCTTTTAAAATACACACTTATTTGGTGAAGAACAATGAAACCTTCAAATATTCATTAAAACCAAACAAAATCAAAAGTTATTCTATAAAATATTTATGCATGCAATAATATTTAAAAAATATGTGTAAAGGGTTACGTGCGTATATATTAAAATAAAAATTACAAGTAAAATCAAAAGATTTAACACTATCAAAGCATAAGCTTATATATATTTACCTTAAATTCTTAATTTAACATATTTGATACAAAACAGTTTCAAAGTCTCTTCCTTTTTCATTCTCTCTCTTCTTCCTCATCTTTCTCCCTTTTCTTTCTCTCTCTTCACTCACTTTTTTCCATGCAAATGATAGAAAATAGAGCGAATGTCCCTTATATATACTTAATTGATATACGAGTATCAAATAGACGTGCATAAGACACCCTATATATGTACAGGCACAGTCAAGTGCCGTATTAGGTGTATCTCAGATACTAACATTCTATCTTATCCACACACAGTTGTCCATATATGCCTCTCAAGTGTGATGCTTCTATCTAGAATATGCATAAGTGCAATGATGGGCACCAATCAAACACTGATCCTAATTTTCTATATTTTATTTTTTTATATTTTTTATTATATAATTATTTACCACATTGATCCAATGCATATTAATTATAATATTGTAAACATCAATGAAAAATCGGGCATTGCGGCTCACTGAATCAACTTCGATACTTGATTGCCAACATTTTGAAAATCGAAATTTCATTTCGTCAATAATGAATTGTACTAAAAATGTCATAGTATAAAAATAGTAACTTAATTGGTATAAATTCGTTCATATAGTATCATAATGATTGGCTCAAAAATCATTCTGAACCAACATTTTTCATCCGTTAAGTATATCTGCCGTCTTCTCGACATGAAAGAAAGATTGTTTGTGCTACTATTTGTTATTGTTCACACAAAGAAAATTCCATTTTTTCAATGTACAAAATGCTATAAGGCAGCCAAGCTTTTTTTCATATCAAGTTACACTACTGTATATTCAATGCTTAGGTAACCATTTAGTAATAAAAGGATGTAAGAGTCGTAGATAAAATTAATAAAATTTATGGGTTTGGTCACTCTATTATGGGTAGCTCAATAAATAGATATATCATTGGAAGATCGTGCAAAATTTTGAGTGAAATTCGAAGTGTTCGCACTCGCTGGGCGCGCGTGGCAAATGACCAAAAGAGTAGCAGGAGTGTTGCAAATTGGCCTGAGGTTGAGGGCGAAGCCGACAAGGCCGCAGCCAATTGGGCTGCAAGAGGAAGGCCAGCAGGGCGGCCGGAAAACAAGGAGGTCAACCTGTAAGAGGCCAGCCAGCAGTGGCCGGCTGGGCAGCAAGAAGCCAGTCAGGGAGGCTAGCTTACTAAGAGAAGAAGTCAGTCAGGGAGGTCGGCTGACTGAGCTAAGATGAGGCCGGCCGATGAGGCCGACTAAGGGCGTTAATGCAAAGGGGCAACCAGGCAACGCTAATTCAGAGATGTCAACCTAGCGGAGCTAATAAATGACTTTGTAGAGTAGGCATTAGATTCTGAAGAGTATGTGGCAGGATTTATAGAGTAGGTAGTTGACTTGTCGAATTGGATAGCTGACTTTGCATAGTATGCACTATCTGTGCAAAGCATGCATTGTTTACGTGAAAGCGCAGGAACTAATAAAAGCGTAGAAGACGACAAAGGTGGCGTAACAAATCCTCTGCAAGATCAGGGCACGTGAGCTGATGGGATACCGGTCAGGCGTCGTTATAAAGCACACCAGACGCTTTAGACCTTGTGCGGTGAACTTGTGTGATGAACCGTGTATGGAACGGAGAGTGAAACGGAGCAGACAAGTGCGGAAGGGAGCCATCGCCGTTTATCATTCACCACCACACCTGTAAAATCAAAGTGAGCAGAGTACACTACTAGTGAGAGAAATAAAAGAAAAAAAATAGAGAGAAAAAGAGGGAAGAGAGTTTCCTTACTCTGGAGATTATTTTTTTTATTCTGTCTCAGATTGCTAGTATTCTGTCTCAAGAGTTTGTAACCATTTTACATAGTAAAATTTTTTAGAGTCTGTCCCGTGATTTTTTATTTGTTAAAAAGAGTTTTTCACGTTAAAAATTATTATGCATTATTATATTCCTTGTGTTTACATTCTTGGTGGCTAACAGCCGATGGGTAGTTCATATTTTTCCACTGTGCCGAATCAAGGTGTATATGAGTCAAACCCCAACGTAAATTTCACTTGCCTAGTTTTTATTTGCTTCTCTCGGCAACATAGTGACACAGTGGCAATCATCTTCTACCTTCTCCCTTCTCCCTTTGAATACTCCTGAGTCCATGCACACTGTGATGGGAGAAGAAGAAGAAGAAGAAGAAGAAGAAGAAGAAGAAGAGGGATAGTTGTGAATATAAAGTGAGGCGGTTGCATAGTAGTTTGGTGAAAAGGGGTGAACGAAATTGTAGGGTACCGGTTTTCAAAAACATGGTATATAAGTGTAATTAAATTAAAATAAGTGGACCGAGATCTAAGGATATAGGAGGAATCGGATTTAAGGGCCGAAGACCCGAAATTAGTGGGATTGAGAAACGACATTATAATCTCGAAATATTAATCCGTAAATATGATTCGGGTTTTAAATTATGGTAATCTCGAGGTATTAAATTAATGTAATTGAGATTATGCTCGAGGTATGCGGAAACCTAAGTACGGAGGTGGAACTGGGCAGCCGTCTGCTGGGCGCCGTAGCGAGATGGCTAGCGCCTGCCGGGCGCTCGAGCGCCGCAGCATGCACCAATTCCAGTGGTAGCACCAGTAGGGTGGCGCCTGCTGGGTGCTTGTGCACCGCGGCAAGCGCTAGAACCAGTAGTGGGCGCGCCTGATGCGCGCTGGCTATGCGCTCAAGTGCCGGTCTACATTAAAAGCAGGACACGTTTTCTTCCCGTTTCATTTTCAGTAGCCCACTAGTTTTAGGGAGAGAGAGCTTGAAGAACAAGAGACAGAAGGAAGATTTGGAGGTCTCTGAGTCCGATTCCGACTTCGAGCTAGTTGAAAAAGTTATAGATTTGGTCAATACAAGTGTACTCATACCCTTTTTTTCCTCTCTTTTGATTTTTACTCATTTTTTTCGGGTATTTTCATTCTGATACCCACCAAATCATGAAAAGTGGGAAACCCATGATTATTGCTTTAGATATTTATGGTTTATTGTTGATTTTTTCCTTCGGATCGGGCGGTTTGGCTTTACCTAACCCTATACCCGTGCCTAACTCAAGTTCTCTCCCTTCATTTCGAATTTTACACTATTTGACCCCCAATTATGAATTATCATGTTCTAATTATGCATATATTTCGATTGGGTGTCTAATTTTTTAAAAATTGACCCGTTTAGCACGTCCGAATGCTCTAAACCGGCACTGTTACTATTCACCCGAGGCAAATTATGAATTTTGTATGTTTTTATTATAATTAATTGTTATATAAGTTACGTCTAATTGTACACGTTTAATTGTAAGTTCTGAAAAAATATGTTTGTATTCCGTTATGAAAGAAATATGTCCTGGAGGCCTCTAAAGTGACAATTGTCTCCCTGTGGTAAGAAATTCTAATCTTTCCTATAAATTATGATATCAATGCATATAAATTAAATTGTGAAAAGATTTTAATCCTAAGGAAATATAAAAATCAAACAAGTATTTGGAGGAAAAATCGCAATTGACTATATAATCGAACTATTCTCCCGGATGAAAAAATTGTAACTAAAAGAATTATGGTGGACTTTTCCTCAAGAAATATGAAATCATGAAATTAGGACCATGATTTATATTATAGTGGGTAATATCCCTTGACATACCATTAGTATTACAGTAGAGATTTAAAGATTATCCGGACCGCATGTATAGCCGATGATACTCTTGGCAAGCCTTAGGATATTATTGTGGAAGAATAAAGACTACCTATGGGCCCTAGGGGACGTGGAAGCATATGGCTGTGGCCCGTCTACAAATATGTTATGTAGATGGCCCGTCTCTGGGTCAATAATAGGAGTTTACGGTCTTAGATCATGTGGATGACATAATCTTTTCCTCGTACTCTCACACCTTTAAATAGTATGGCCAACTGGCCCTGATCCACAAAGACAAATGCAAATTAAAAAATGTATTGAATCATGTTTCATATCGTCATGCATCCATACATATCGCTTCCACCTCATCTCCTGTTTCATTTATATATATTGTTAATTATTTACTTATGATATACTTGTTGAGCTGTTAACTCATCATTGATAATTTTTTAAATATATATTTAATTTAGTTAGTTATTTAAATATGTAAGATTTACATATCACAAAATAATATGATTTTCTTTATTAGCCTCAAATAATATGATACCAACATTAAAATTATTTAATCCTCGTTCATTAAATTTTTAGATTAAACTAATTAAGAATTAGAATATCTGACATGATCTGTCTGGGCTGTAATTATTTAGAATAGAGCAAAATATATAAATATTAGATATATACGGGCAAAAAATTAAACAATTAATTGTTAAGGTCGAGCAAGGTAACAAATACAAAAAAGTCAGTACAGCCCAGCACAAATTATAATTTTTTATAAATATAATTTATGTGATCTACGTAAATACCAAGGTAAAAAAACACCTCAATAGAGTCATATTTTGTGTAATTAGTAACTTACTTATATGAAAATTGTTTATTTAAAATACTGTAAGGTAATATTTTTTATCTAAATACTGTTTTTAAGTTTTTATATATGTACCAATTTGAAATAAAAAGAGTTTAAATAAAAAGAGTATTGTTGCGTCCTAGGACGTGGGGTCCGTGTACAACACAAGTGTTTGGTGGTGAAAGTTGAGAGGGAGAGATTGAGACCGAATTTTTACGTGGAAAACCTTCTTTTAAATGGGGAGGAAAAATCACGAGGTTTTGAGCCTTTAGAAATGCTTCACTATTTAGATGAGAGTCTTTACAAAGTACAAGTTTTTAGGGTGAATTCCTTCATTGTCTATTGTTTCGTATTTCTCTCCTTAAGGGCTTTACTCGTTGGGAAGCTTTGTCACTCCTTTGTTCTCTCTCGTTGAGAAAGGAGGTGGAAGGTGCTAATGAAACGTCTAAGTCGTTTTCCTTTTGTGTCTGGGACGGCTTAGAGGGAAGAGTTTTTCCTCTAGAGAGAGTGGAAAGGTATGGGCTGGAAGATAGAGAGAGATTGCGGGGCCTTTCCCTTCTTCTAGAATGAGCTTAGGGAGAGAGAGCCTGTCCAGAGAGATCTCCCTTCGAATGGGGCTTCGCTTGGTATTTATAGAGAAGAATGTGCTGTTGGGGAGAAGACACGTGGCAGCCAGCAGGTGACCGGGAAACTGTCCACTATCCCACTGACCCCATTTAATGCTGATGACGTATGCGGGAGAGCACGCGGCTGGCGCCGCTGGTAGGCCTGTGCGTGTCAGGCACATAGGGTCCAGGCGTTAGTCTTGATTTTACCAGGCGTGCCCTATTTAGATGGCGACTGGCAGTGGTTGCAGGTTCCTTGGGAATCGACGAGGTTGCTTAGCTGGCATTATCGGCTGTATATGGGGTAGTCCTCGTCCTTTTGTGGAGCTTCTTGTGAGTTCACGAACTCGTCGGAGAAGACAGCTCTCGGAAGATCCTTCGAGGAAAGTCCTCGAGTCTCTTCTCGACTTCTGAGATTTGACAGGACTTCTGGGGTTCTCGAGCTTCTTCTTGTCCGTGTATCTGGATGTCGATAGTGATGTCCTCGAGCTTTCATATGAGCTGACGAGACTTCTCAGACTTATGTTATGATCTTGGCCTTTGGAATATTGGCCTCTATTTTGGGCCTCTCGGTCTGTTCAGCCTTTTTGGCTCGCGGGCGTATCTTTGGGCCTTTCGCTTGGGTCTTTCATTTGGGCCGTGCTTTTATGGGCCATTATATTGGGGCCCAACAAGTATAATTATGTTTTTTTTTTAACTCTAGTAATCGATTATAATTTGGCCAAGCTTGATGTAGCATTCACAAATTCTTATCTAAATTAGACCGAAGCCATTGAGAAAGAATTCATATTGGTAATGATTAGTTGTTAAATTATTATTCAAAATTATAATTTATATATTAATATATTCTGTGAGTATTATAAAATCATAAAAATCATACGTTATATTTTGAAAATTTTAGTACAAATACTATTATATTTAAAAATCAGTTAATTAATGTAACTGAACTTATGAACTGACCAACTATTCAAAAGTGTTCAGGTAGACTTCTAGTTTTCACTAAATTAGTTTGACCCATTCAAGACAAAAAAAAAAAAAAAAAAGAATTCATGGTTCGATTATCCTAAATCATAAACAAATCAACATAAAAATTTATATTAGATTTGATTAAAATCTAATTTATAAAATTTTGATTGTGTTCGAATGAGAAAATACAGTTGTTATGTTACACCATACCAAGATAAGCATGGCTTCTCAAACAAAAATAATAATAATAATTACTGTATTCGTTAATAATCTAAGTTGGGTCAGTCAAACTAATCCATGGATATTTCGAGTTTAAACATTTGTGGCTTTCTTGTCTGTATGGGTTGTGTGACTCTGCCCGGTATGGCTTTTCGTGCTGGTATAGGTATTTTGTCGGATTGATGCAAAATGTCCGCTTTGGTGGAGGGAAAAAAAAGGTTGGCAGCATGAGCATCTTGCTGGTATGCTACTTTTTGCCGATATGGGTCTTTTATAGGTGGGTGCAAATGCCCGGTTTGGTGTTTGGCCGGGTGGTGCATCTAGCGCAATTTGCTTTTTCCTGGTATGCAATATGGTGCCGGATTGGCACGTGTTGACTATTAAAAAAAAAAGGGAAGTGAGTAGTGCATGCTTTTTTGCCTAGTATGGTGTAGTTCCGGTGTGGGAATGTGCCGGTTTGGTGCAAACTGTCCGATGTGGTCGTTTTGCCTATTTGGAGCCTTTGCCACAGTTTGCTTTTGTAGAGATGAACATGACGCTTGGACTACCTACTGGTTGAAGTTGATTGCGCCTTAAGAGCAATAATTTTGATCAACACGTTGACCGGGCTGGGCTAAGGGTACACGAGCGATTCGGACAGATTGAAACATGCCATCGAAAACCTGAAAATACAAGATTTGGTAGTCCTATAGTATGGAATGTGACGGAAGGTAAGATACAGCAGATATGGAATCTGGTGTTTGGAATGGAGTTATTTGATCTTCAATTTTGAATGCCTAGAGTGTTTGGCTTGTTGAATGAGTATCTCTAGTAGGTTTTACTTGAGAACGGTTGCACATGGAGTCTGCGGCCCTTCTGGTCGTTGGCTGCCTAGATTGTCCAGCGTTTGTTATGGCATTTTGGCAGGTTAATTGGAGGCGATTGGCTGATTAGGATGACTGATAGCTTGTGCTCTTTTATCATATTACTTTGGTTTCATGGTATGTTTTATACTACTCAGAGAATGTCCTAACATCTATATTCTTACTTAAAGTCGACAAAATACTTAGAGTTAACATACAGATTTTTGTAACTATATTTATTTTAATATAATTTTTCTTACTTAAAAAAAAAGAGTTTAAACATTTTTATTAAATAAACTTATATTTATCTAAAAAATAAAAACATAATATATCACATGAGAAAAAAAAAATCTACATCACATGATTAGACTGATAATTTTCTTCTACGACTGCCCACAATTTTAAAATTCAATTTAAATATGCTTGTTAATATTACTCTCATATCCTTGAAATGCTTTATAAAATTTGGAAGAACAAATCAGGCCGATTAAATAATTTGATTTTAATCAAATATAATATAATTGGTTGACTAACGATGCTTTGCCTTGTAAGAGGGGATTGAAGGATGCATTCAGCCTGCAACGAAGCAGAATTCCTTCATGCTTTTGGGTGTTGAGAAAAGAGAAAGTAAAAGCAACGTCACCACGCCAATCAAGGCATCGATGCTCAACACGCAATTTTTTTAAGATAAACAAGTAATAATAGAAAAAATAAATGTGTCACTTGTCGCAGTTTAAGGGCATCAAGCCTATCAACCTTGGCATCACGTTTATCAAAATTAAAACGAGGCATTGCTTTTGCCCCTTATGATCTATGATTTTTTTAAATTTATAAGTTTAATTTAAATGATTCAAATAATATAAATGGCTACTAAATAATAAAAGATAAACTGTATATATCTAATTTTTTATTAATTTAATAACGTAGAGGCCTCGTAAATTTAAATACTTGTTTATAACACATTTTTCTCAATTTTTTAGTTAATTGTCAAGCTCTGTCCTGTTATAAGTGATACAGTTCATAAATTTAGGACATTTTCAGAGAACATTGAAACAGCCATCGTAGAAAAATTTATGAGATCGGATCTCGAGAATACGCATCTAGGATATCATATGGCATATGCCAATGGTTGACAATTGGGTTGCCCATCGTCATGGCTCTAAAACCTGAGGGTTTGATCCCCCAGCCTTTCAGTGCCATAGGTTAGACAGTTAATTGAAGATAAACGATTAAAAATGGTCAAAATTATAAAATAAAATTATTGTTTAAGAAAAATAAAAATTTTTGAATAAAACTAATAGATAAATATCATACAATATCACAATATAGTACGAGATTTTCTTCAAATCTATAGCCTTTTTGTTGCATGCATCCTCTAGATGAGACCCAAGCTCTTTTAGAAAAGCAACATACTTCAACCAAAGAAATATGGATAATCAGTTGAGACTAGAAGCTAATAGCTCTAGTTGAAAAATCATTATTGCCTCTATTGAAAAATGCCTATTTGGCAGTTCACCCAATTGACCAAATTCTAAAACTTGTTCAGATCTGTTCACCAACCCCAATCCTCAAGCGAGAAAATTAGGAATAGAGCTAGTCTTTTCACAAGTCTTAGTCTTTTTCTCAACATATTTGATGTATATTTAAAAATTATTTTAATTCGATGATATATTTATCCAAAAAATAAGATGTAGATTATTGAATCTCTAGCCTATTTATAATAATACAAATATTTATAGCTCACAAGACTCAAGATTTTGTTCCTAGGGTTTTCCTTCCTCCTTAAGTTAATAAAATTATAGTGTTATTTTATATCAATCTGTCGATTTAACTATATGCCTTTTTATATTTTTTCATGGTGATTTGAATATGAGATCTTTGCTTTTTATAATTGTTTTAATCAATTGGTCAAATTTTGACTCATCTCTAATATTTGACCTAAAGGAGCTTTAACATAAGAGTTCAGATTGGTGTTCTCTTTTGAGGGCTTGACTTTCTGGGCTCTCTTTGTTTATCTCGAATATGTGGGTAATACTCTTTTAATTTTATTTACCTTATTAGCACAAATAACACTTAAAATGCCATCGATTTAATTAAAAATTTAATTTAACATAATATAATATCTATAAAAACCTAACTTTAGAATCAAAACTTAGAAATTTTGCTGATATATTTTCTTACTTTTTTTTCCTTTTTCCTTGTACCCATTTAGCTCTTAATCAACTGATTCTATTAGGTCAATTTATCCTTTTCCATAATGGAGATTATTTTAAAAATAATAAATAATACAAATTAAAATAATATGGTGATATATTATTTTAATTTTATATATACCCCAACGCGGAATTATACTGGTCCGTAAATATTGGACACGTGGATTCCTCATGTTTAGCACCTTTTTCACGTTGATTGGGGACAGTCCTCCCTTGATCACGGGGCTGTCTTTGTATCTTACCCTGCACCCACGAAAATTATATTTTTTAAAAAAATTAAAAAAATATTACAATTTTTTTTATTTTAATTCGAGAATATAAAAATATATCATAAGTTTAAATTACCAATAACTTAATTTTTTTTTCATATTTCTAAAAATAAAGGTAAAAACCTAATGAAACAAACCAACGAATTGGGCAGTATGCTGGGCCTCTTCTTTCATGGGCCATTCCTTCAGGCCCATGTAGAAGGCCCACTCTGGATCTGCTACTCCAGCTGTGTGCTGTGGAATCGTTGACATGATAGATTATAACTGATTTGTAGAAAAATATTATTTGTCACACATCTGCAAAATATTAATAATATTAAAAGTTCAAAAAATATTAAGTATCTTACCATTTTACACCCTTTTATAACTCCCTTGCCACTTGGGGAAATGTGATAGGTTTATAGAGTTCACTTTTTGATTTTTTTTTAATCTTTAAAAAATTCAAGTTCCATTATGTAATATAAGGGATCGAGGGGGCTTCATTTCTTAAAGAAATAAAAATATTTGTTCTCTTAATTTTGATCATCTATTTTAAAAATAATTATGATCTAATTATTTTAAATAATTAATTTTAATAAATTTTTTAATTTTTTAATTAGCAAAATTATAATTATTTTTAAAAAAACAGATGGCCAAGATATGAAGAATAAGTATATTCATTTTTATAAGAGATTGAACTTTCTTGAATGTGTAAAGGTTGTGAAAAATTATAAAGTGGTAGCACCTATGTTATTTCTATTTTATGAATAAATAAATAAAATACATTATATAAATAAAATATAGTTATAAATGAGTTAAAGAAATTGAGACATTTATTATTGCTCTAACTAGTAAGGCGAGCTTGAATGTATTTTTGTATAAAATTTGAAGCGTCCTTAGATCTGAATTGTTAAATAGGTTAGGAAACTGTTTGATCTCTCTTGGTAGGTCAAAGTGGAGTTGGTGTGATTCCCGTTATTTCGAACCTAGATCTTGTGCAAGATAACTAACAAATAAAAGATCAGAGGATGGTAAAAACTCGCGTCCCGGTATATCTTTTGACTCTCAAATTAGAAATCTTTCTATAATGAGAAAAAGATGGAGGAATACAAGATGTATATGCATATATGCATATAAAAGGGAATTAAGCTGTTAGTAGAGGATTAGACTCCGGTAAATGTGCCAGACCGGGGACGATTTTGAGAGATGGAGGATTTAACTCTACAGGGTGCTTCGGACTAGGAGGCAGTTTATTGAGATGGAGGACGAGGTTTCGAAGGGTACGCCTGGGTAAGAGGTGGCTTATAGAGTTGGAGGACTTAGCTCCATTGAGTCAGGGCGCGATTTTTAGAGATGGAGGATAAGGCTTCGAAGGGTACACTCAATTAGGGGATGACTTTGAGAGATAGAAGACTTAACTTCTCTAAGTACGCCTGTCCAAAGGACAATTTATAGAGACGGAGGATAATGATTTGAAGGGTGCGTCATGCTAGGAGCGGTTTTAAGAGATGGAAGAGAAGAATCTTGCTTATGGGTCTAGATTTGCTTCACCTTTTTCGAAAAATCCCCTTGGATAGGGGGAGTGTTGGCAAGCTTGCCCATGCGGGAGTGAATGCCCCCGCTGAAATCATCGTCTGGCTACATACGAAGGAGTGCCTTCCACGCTCAACTGCACGAGTCATACTTGTTGCCTCGGCGGTAGAGAATTCAGAGGAAGCACGGTGCGTCCACATTCGTAAGCCTAAATCGGATTGGTTGTTTTGACATCCGGAGATGATGCTCTGAATTCGATAAGAGAGTGAAAATCAAGAGGATGAGTATGCTGGAGCCGCATGGAGCCTGCCCAGTCGTCAGCTAGAGCAGGAGGAAGTCGTTCGAGATAGCGGGTAAGGTTGCGTCCAAAATCTCTATTGGTTCCCTTCTCTTAGATGGGAAGCCCCGTCGCCTTCTAGCAATCTCGTCTGTTCTTAGAAGCTGAGAAGCCTAAATGCTACTCTTTGCCATGTGGTTTTTGGTTCCTCGAAGTGCTAACAATCCCATCGTTGAGGGATCATCCCAAGCACTTGGCCGGACTTAGTGGATTTTCCATTGTTTGGAGGCCACTTACCGGCCTTGCTCGGGGGTTGAAGTGTTAGGGCATTATTACCTATCATGATTGCTCTAGAGGATTGATGTGCCATGGTGTCCTGAGACGCGGGTGCATGCTATGATCCATATGAAGGGGCACCCTTTGGGCTCCTCCTGAGGCGTTATCATGAGGGACGCATGATCATCATGGGGGCAACTTGGGGATGAAGAATTGAATCTTGCCTCACTGCATGGCAAATCCATGGGATGCCTAGGGAGGAAACATGCAAGCAATGGCATCCTATAGATAAACATGTCGGGAGTTGACGAGTCAGGCCTCCCAGCATGGGGGCTAGTGATGGGCCTAACAGATTTAGGGCCGGCTCAACTTACAGCTCAACTGCCATGCACTCGAGACATGGTCCCACGAAGCACGGTGGCGGCAGAAGAAGGGCCTAGTTAGCAGCGGCCTATTGTTCAGTCCGCCAACCTGAAGGCCCAAACGGCTATGCAAGTGAGCACATGGGTCGACCCGGAACTGTTCCATTAAGATCAGGTGATCGGGTGACACACGGTGCAGGGCTATGGTGACCCCTTTTGTGCAAATTGCTAGCAATCTAGACCCCACAGCTTAAAAAGTCCCCTACTTAGTTCAACTATGCCAACTGTCCTAATGACACAAGAAATGTCAACGACAAATTTGCTATGATAGTGTGTCGTCCTAAGAAGGTGAATCTGGCTCTCTGCCATCCCCATGGAAGCCATGATTACCAGGATTGCCTTACGCAAGTTTGACGAGATGTCAATAGCAGCCTAGCTTGAGGTTATTGATGTTAGCAGTGGAGTTCTGGCGAGAGCGCACTCACTCCCGTTTTATATGTATCCCTTCGTTCCTACAAAGAAAGGGAAACCAATCGGAAAAAGCTCCTAGCAGTCCTATATCTTGAAAGCACCTGACCACACTTCCATCTATTATGTGGAAAAGAGCATTGTAATTAGCTACTCTCATCGAGTGCATCCCCTCACAAGCTGCTCTACCAATGAGTGTTTGTTCCTCCGTTAGCCACACCTACACCGTGCACATTCATCGGAACCCAATCATCCAAAATATACTAAATCCCCCAATACGTACATCTTCGTATATCTACTTTATTCTTCTATCTTTCTCTCATTATAAAAAAATTCTTGACTTGAGTATCAAAGGATATACCGACGAGTAAATTTTTCCATCTTCTAACCTCTTGTGCATTTATTGTGTTATGCAGTATCTAGTTTAGAAGTGTCAGGGATCTGACTGGCTTTAATTTGACCTGTTAGAAGAGATTTAGTAATTTCCTAATCTGTTCAATAATTCGGATTCAATAACGTATCAAAACTATTAAAATTTTACTTCTTTATTTTGCAATCAAACTTATATTTATCTATTTAAAATTTTTAAAGGAAATATCTATAAAAAGACATCTAACTTACTTAATAAGATAAAATTTTATTATATAAGATCTTTATTATCATATTTTTTTACTATAACAATTATGTATATATAAATTTACTTACCTAGATTCATAATAGCTAAACCTTTTTGTGCCACATCGATATTGTTTTTGTCTCAAAAAATTGGAAGATTTCTCTCTCTACTCATTATTTGTAGAAACTTTATTCAAATTTTGTATATTCCAAAATGATGGTCATAAACATATTTTTATAGGAGGATAAAAAGCCATTCCCAAATTATCAAAATATCTCTCATCTCATCTAAAAGGTATATTTTGAATAGATATAATCATTGATAAATAATATATTCCTTCGCTCAATAGGTATATTTTAAAAAGATATATCTATTCTCAAAAAGATATATTTATTAAAAAATAATATATCCTTTTTATTAAATAGTATATCTTGAATAAATATGTCTTTTATAAATTTTTTTTAATATATTTATAAATTAATAAGACTGTATTTATTCAATCAGCTTAATAAATTAATAATTTATATGCATTATCATGTGGAATATATTTCTAATAAGATAAAGTATAAATAAATATAGTTTTGTATCTTAAAGAGTAAATTTTATATTAAATTTAATTTTTAAAATTAAGATGAAAAATATTTTTTTATATTTTAAATATGTTTTAAAGTAATAATTCAAATAAATATAAATTTGATTTACAAAAAACAGAAGGAATAAACTGTGCATTCTACATCGATTCCCTTCCAATAACAGAGAAAGCAAAGCAATATTATAACAACGTAATATAAGAGATAGATTAGATTAAATTAATTATATAATATGCAATAATTTCACGTAAAAAATCTATTTAATTCAAATGAAAAAAGTCATGAAAATTTTACGTCCAAAATAGAATCCTAATACAATAAATTAGGATTATCTGATCTCACAAATAAAAATTTGAAAATTAAATCAAACGATGTACCAATTTTAAATAGGTATCATTTTTGGCCTGCAAAGGGACTTACATGCAAGAAAATTTATGCATTTTTGTATTCGATAACATACATTATTAAGTAAGGTCCAAAGTCATCATTTTGGAGCAGTGGGTCTGACACTACATTCGATTATTAGAATAGAATAAGATAAAAATAAATAACTATTTTTGAGATGAAATAAAATAAGAATAGAGTTAAAAATTAATATTTTTTTATCTTGTTAGTGTAATTTTTGAATATTTTTATTTGGAGTTGTTGGACTTTTGATCTAAAAGGAGTCTTTGTTGAAGAAAATTAATTAACCATTTAATGCAAGTAAGCTAAACTAAATTTATGTTAAGGCCAGTCATATAAGATTTGCAGGGTTTTTAGAGGAATATTTTGGTAACTATCCCATGGATGAATAATAATTGATTTGTTGTTATTACATCATTATAAGTGCCAGTCTTAAAAGAGAGTGACCCCTGAGATGTTGAAGAAGAAAGGAAGGTACTTAACACAATTTTTTTTTTTTTTTTTAGGGCCAATCTTTTGGTTAGAATTTTGAGATCTATTTTCGGAATAACAGTGGTGGTCGTTAGTGTTGTTGATATATTATTTTTACGTATCTGCAAAAAAACAATACTCTTAACTCATCTTGATTTCAAATATCTTTCAAGAAAAATATTTATTGTTATTGGATACCGTAATTCCTATGTTTACTTGTTAATTAAAATACATGATATTCTCCTCACCTTTTATTGGTTCCTATTATTAAATACTTTAACAATTAAAGTATAAGTGATATATGCTTAATTTTATATTTGTGTGATTTGATTTTTACTATTTTCTATGCAATGTTTGACTGATATTTGAATTAGCATTAAAATACCACACTATTATTTGGTCCGTGTGTTGAATGCAGTGTATATACATAACTAGTTATAAGTATTTCATGCATCTATAATAGAAATGTATTTCTATATGCCGTAAAATATATGACCTATATTTGTTTATATCTGGCATTAGGATAGAAGACTGTTTTGATAGAGTATATATGAATGTACGACATAAATTGGCAAATTCAGACTATATATGTTTGGCATTAGATAGGAGTTTAATGTTATGGCCAAATTCAATGTAGATCAGTCAATTTGCAAACCTGATTGAATGATATTGAGAATATGTATTAATAGATGTATTATGAGAGACTGATTTGGGCATATTTGAATGCTTTAAAAAATCTGTGAGCATGTTGGCTGCAGGAAGATCTCTTTCCTGTTTCAAAGATTTTGGTCCCTAGAATTGGAATGAATCGGTTGTGAGACAATTCGTGTAAGGATTGAGATTTTATTATTTATAATTTGATAAATTAAATTAATTTATATAAAATTAAGATCAATGAATGATAAAAATTAGAAGTAAGAGACTCATACTGAAATATGATAAAAATTTATTTGATGAAACCGATTTCACATTTAGTTAATAAATAATAGAATGTATGATACGGAAGTAATTCAATTAATAAATTCGTAAATCGATTAATAATGAAATTTATTTTAGTTGACGACAAGATAACCTGGTTACCGGAATTACATCCGATTAGCAACCAAACTTAGTCTGATTGATTAAATATGGTGTGAATTAAATTAATTAATTAAGTAAGGTCCAAAGTCATCATTTTTGGAAAGGAGAAGAGACTACGTTTGATTATTAGAATAGAATAAGATAAAATAAATAACTATTTTTCACCAATGAAATAAAATAAGAATGAGTTGAAAATTAATATTTTTTATCTGTTAGTGTAATTTTGTAATATTTTTATTTGGAGTTGTTGACTTTTGATCTGCTAAAGGAGTCTTTGTTGAAGAAAATTAATTCCAAAATTTTTGCAAGTAAGCAACTAAATTTATGTTAAGGCCAGTAATTAAGATTTGAAAAGTTTTTAGAGGAATATTTTGGAACTACCCCATGGATGAATAATAATTGATTTTGTTGTTATTACATCATTATAAGTGAAAGTCTTAAAAGAGAGTGACCCTGAGATGTTGAAAGAAGAAAGGAAGGTACTCAACACATTTTTTTTTTTTTTTTTGTCGGGCCAAGAATTTTGGTTAGAATTTTGAGATCTATTTTATTAAAGTGGTGGTGTTAGTGTTGTTGATATATTATTTTTACGTATCTAAAAAAACAATACCCTTAACTCATCTTGATTTCAAATATCTTTCAAGAAAAATATTTATTGTTATTGATACTGAACTCTATGTTTACTTGTTAATTAAAATACATGATATTCTCCTCTTCTTTTATTTGTTCCTATTATTAAATATTTTTACAATTAAAGTTTAAGATGATATATGCTAAATTTTTATATTTTTGTGATTTAATTTTTACTATTTTTTGTGCAATGTTTGACTGATATTTGAATAAGTATTAAAAATACCACAATATTATTATTTGTTATGCGTTTGAATGCTAGTGTATATGCATAACTAGTTATAAGTATTTCATGCAAATATAATAGAAATGTATTTTCTATATGCTGATAAATATATGACCTATATTTGTTTATATCTGGCATTAGGATACGGACTGTTTTGATAGAGTATATTGAATGTCAACATAAAATTGGCAAATTCAGAACATATATGTTTGGCATTAGATAGGAGTTTAATGTTATGGCCAAATTTTGTAGATCGGCCAATTTGCAAACCTGATTGAAGGAACTCGAGAACATGTATTAATAGATGTATTATGAGAGACTGATTTGGGCATATTTGAATGCTTTCAAAATCTGTGAGCAAATTGGCTGCAGGAAGATCTCTTTCCTGTTTCAAGATTTTGGTCCCTAGAATTGGAATGAATCGGTTGTGAGACAATTCGACTAAGGATTGAGATTTTATTATTTATAATTGATAAATTAAATTAATTTATATAAAATTAAGATCAATGAATGATAAAAATTAGAAGTAAGAACTCACACTAAAATATGATCAAAATTTATTTGATGAAACTGACTTTACATTTTGTTAATAAATAATAGAATGTATGATATCTGTAATTTACTTAATAAATTCGTAAATCGATTAATAAACCAATTTATTTTAGTTGACGACAAGATAACCTCACCCTAATTACATCCGATTAGCAACCAAACTTAGTCTGATTGATTAAATATGGTGTGAATTAAATTAATTAACTAAAATTATATAAATTTGTAACACAATAAATACATGGAAGGCCCTCAAATCAGTTAAATTTCTAAGAAGTTCAGCAAGAAGTCTACGGCAGCTCATTCCCATCCCAATTTTATGAGTTGTTTACCAATTAAATTAAATAATTAAAAGATGCAATTTGGTAAGAAAGGAGAAGAGACACCAGGCCAATAAAGAAATTAAAACATATTAAAAATTTATCACCAATGGAATACCAACAAGTAACTAAAGAAGGGAAAGCCACCTTAGTATTTTTGTATGGTTTTGTTTAACAAGACTTTGCCACTTTATGGGGGCATGTGGCAATTCCAAAATTTTTGAGTGATGACTAAGTATATTGGCAAGTAATTAAAAAAAGAAAAGAGAAGAAATCGTGGGGAGGCTGGGGAAAAAGGGGAGCAAAACAGAAAGGAAAGTTGAACCAAAATCAAGAAGATTCGGTTGGCTGCTAAGTTTCAAAATTAAATATAAAATGTTTTCGGGCAAGAATGAACCATATTTGATTTTAAATCAATTGAAGTATTGAATATAAAATTTTATTCTTGCTAAAATGAGCAATATGTCAAAATGAGACTCTGTTGCCGAACTCTACTGACACGTACTAATATCCAAATCTTTATTTGATTTTATGTTGTTTTTTAAATATATTTTAAGATGTTAAAATTTTTATATTTTTATTCCGAAATAATTTATCGGTCTAAAATAGCAAAATTTTAAAATAAAGTTCTACAACCTGCTGTTATGCTTGTTGATATGCTATTTTATATAGAATGGCCGATTTATCCCATGAAAATTTTAAAAATCATGATAAATCAACATATTATTTTGGAATAATGGTTAGAACGATTCAATGAGTTTTAAGTCAACTTGCAGTTTGAACTAAGAAAATCAGGAACTGTTGTTGGTGTTGATTATCATCATATTTTTGATCGATTCAAGCTCTATAAAAATTAGTGTAGGAACTTTAATGAACCCTCTAAGATATTATGAAGTTGATTTAAAAATATCTCTTAAAAATTTGATCGGTTCAGCCTTAAGAAAATTGAGTAAACCAAATCAGCTAGATTGCACCAAATGGCAAAATGGGCCATTTTTTAAAATTGATCATTTAAAATATTATTGTTAGCTATAAAAATAGGTTGAATGAACCACCAATCGGATATGAACAATTTTGTTATGAAATAATCATTTGCAATTGAACCGATACTAGACTATTTACCATATAAAAATGGTTTTAAAAATTCATATGGTCACATAGTGATCAGAACCCGGATGAATATGAATATTTGTACAAAGTTTGAATTTCAGCCCATGAAACTAAGTTGAACCGCGCCCCAATTTGGCTGAACCGACATCCAAAGTATCTTCAGTATATTAAAATGATATTAAAGTATCAACTTTTAAAAACTTGGTAGGATTTAACTACCAAACCAGACTCCAAAATAACAACTGAACCATACCCTATATCCCTGTTGATGTTGTAGCTTCAGAAATTGTAACAAATCGAGACCGGTTTAGCGGTTGGTCCGCTTAAACAAGGCTTAATCTATTTATTTTCAAAAATATTTTGATTTGGTCATTGAACTGGCCCTAGAACAAAAATTGCCACTAAACCGGTCGATTTACACTTAATTACCTATCTTGCTAATTTAGTGTGAACCGGTTAGAAAATAAATAATAAATCGGCCATATATGGTATGTTAAATTAGCAATTAAGCGATACATCATGTAAATCGATTGGCCATTATAAGAACCGGATGTTAAATATATTTAATGAACCGATTTCTAATGAACCGGCTAAATTGTAAGTAAACCAGTTTTTATATATGCTCCTTTAAAATCATGAACCGGCAACTTATTATGTGGATAATGGTGAACCGATTTACATGATATAACCGGTAAAATTTTATGAAAATTCGAACCGATCTATAAATCTAATTTATGATCAAATCGGTTAAAGAGATAAAATAAAACCGAACTGGGATTATACGATTTTGGAATTTATGATTCAAACTATTATTTAAAAATAAGTCGAGCATATGTTAAAATGTATATGAACTTATATTTTGCATTGATATGATTTTATTATGAAAATATACGATATTTTTATAGTGATTTCAGTATATATATTTATACATGAGTTTATATATATGTATGATACTAAGAAAAATATAAATTTTCTAAGATGAGAAAATTAAGAACAAAAAGTAAGATTATAAATAATGGCTTCTAAAGTAAGAAAACTGTATTGATTTATTTTAGCATAGCAATCCATACTGTCTTAGGATATTATGAATTATTTTACATCGTACGATAAATATACATGGCATCCCGATTAAAATAAGACCTTGATTTGTGGTCCTATCTTCGGATGTAAATAAAGAAGAAAGTATTGTTGTGTTATACGATTTTGTCCTTTGATTGAAATGGAGTAATATAATCCAAATATCGATCAAATATTCTCAGAAAGGCCTACTAACTCGATTCCTAAGATATATAAGGTCAAAATATTGACAAGTAATAAGAATTAAGTTAAGCATCAAAAGTATAAATGTATTTTTATATACATCATGATCCATATTCCTTATTATGAATTATTTTAAAGATAAATATACATGTCATTGATTATTATGTTCTTATTGAGTATTTGACACTACTTAAGATACTTCAGGAGTTAAATCTAGTAACAAAAGTAAAAGAACCGAAGATTTTTCTGTAATAATATAAGAATTTTAGTTTAAGCAAAACTTGTAATTTTATAAGCATCCCAAAAATGTAAGTTTTTAATATTTATAATTTAGAAATATGTTTACAAATTTCTTATGGTTATCTTGTAAGTTTCGGTATAATTTTTATATAATGAGTTTAGAATTTTAGTTAGCCTTCCTTCGTGTTCTACATTATATTATGGTCAATAAAATGTCAGAGGCATTGATAATCGGCTTTATTTGGCAAATCTAGATTGTTAAGATATACACACGTTTCTTATGATTAAAATGAATATAAGAATGCAAGACGTGACAACTCGGTAGTGAGCAGCATTCGATGTGAGTCAGATGTGTGTGCTAGTGCTGGAACGTTAGATATTCAAAATGTTATTCCAATTTAGATTTTAGGAGCGAGGCCTATAATGGTCATTATAGGATCTATTTTTTTTTCCTTAGTTGTTGATTACTTTTTTTTGTATAATCTTTGAATACGTTGATATGTTATTATTATCATGATTAAAGTAAATAAGATTATATAAAAATATGACGTTCTTAAAAAATATAAAACCTGCAAAACTTTAATTTGGCTTATAATTATTTTATTTGTTTATTTATATATCCCGATTGGATGAGGTTTATATTGTAAATTGATGCTTATAATCTTATTTACAACACAGAATGAGATATCAAAAAATATCGT
This sequence comes from Nepenthes gracilis, assembly GCA_033239525.1. Lineage (NCBI taxonomy): Eukaryota > Viridiplantae > Streptophyta > Magnoliopsida > Caryophyllales > Nepenthaceae > Nepenthes > Nepenthes gracilis. The sequence goes on along the minus strand of BSYO01000019.1, from coordinate 12,582,932 downwards.
ATTGAGGGGTGTTGGATTTGGGATGTGATTTGAGATAGAGTATTCTATATCCCATTTAAGTGTGCCTTCCAATCAAATTACAATAATACGAGCATAGTATATTTTAGACTTACTTTAAGAGGATAATGAGAATATTGATCATATGACTTAAATTTAATACTTGCAAACCATTGGTTATGAGATATCATGAGACCATAGAATAGTTACTTATCAAACATGTAAGTATTGTTATTTCATATTGTAAGTGTTGGGTCCCAATATAGGGGCCCATAAAACACGGCCCAACGAAACGGCCCAACGAAAAGCCCAGAGATATGTCCACGGACCACGAGGACAGGATGGCCCAAGAGGCCCAAAAGTCTAATTGGCCTAACGAGCCCGAGAGTATGGGCTAGTGCCCCGAAAGCCAAAGTTACGACAAAAGTTCGAGAGGTCCCTTTAACTAACAGGGGCTCGAGGACATCACAAGGAGCTGACGACATCATGAACACCCAAGAAGAGTCCGAGAACCCTAGCTCTTAGGTATGAGGATCAGGAGAAGAAGCTCGAGAATCCCAGAGGTTCTATCAGATCTCAGAATAATCCGAGAAGTCAACAAAAGACTCGAGGACCTTTCGCAAGGAATCAAAGATCCTCCAGGTCCTTCAAAAGGCAGTTGACGTCCGAGAGCTACCTCCCTTGAACGGGTCCGCGAACTCACAAAGGGACAAGGCATGCCACACAAGGACGAGGACCAACTCATACATGGCCGAACGCGCCAACTAAGCAACTTCGTTGATTTCCAAGAAGCCTGCGGTCACTACAAGATGCCGCCTCCACAGAGCACGCGCCATCATGAAGATCAAACAGCCTTTCCGACACGTCAGACGCAGGATCGAGTCTCGGCACGCTATATCCTCGTGTTGCTCCAATGGGTCAACAGTGTCCCTAACAAGCCATACCAGCAGGTGTGGCACGCTGACGACAAAATACCACCGCCACGTGTCCTCTCCTAACGCATGATTTTTCCTATAAATACCCAAATAAACCCCTTTTCAATTTTTCCTTTTCCAGGAGAACAAACAAGAAGAGGAAAGGGCTCAGAAGCTTCCAAACGAGAAAGCATTTCAAAGGAGGGAAACTAAGGAAAGAAAAAGGAAAAATACTCCCAAAACTTGTATATTGTAAGACTTTCACCTATAGTGAAGCATTTCTAAAATGTCCAGAACCTCGTGATTTTTCCTCCTCATGCAAAAGGAAGCTTTCCACGTAAAAATCCAGTTTCAATCTCTCCTTCTCAACACCCCGCACTCCAAAACACTTGTGGGCATTGGACCCCATTCCTATAACGCAACATTGGCGCCTCGTCTCGTGGGAACGCTGACAAAAGCTACGCTCTACCCTCGTAGAACAACTAGCGTCCCGGAGGTGGCACCTCATAAGCTAAGACGCCCACCCGAGGTGGGACCTTCGATAGGTGCCTCCCATCGTGCAAAAGACGGATTGGCCATTACTAGTGTGCGGAAACTGGTGAAGTAGATGGACAGCCTCTCAAGAGCGGTCCACACCCTCCGCGAGAGGGTGGACGAGTAGTCCAGAGGCAAATACCCCGAAAGTTCGCGGCCAGCGGTGCTCCAGGAGCGGCAAGCTGCGCGAGCTCTAGGCGAGTTGAGGGATTATCTCAACAGAAAGAAGTCCATGGCCCAGGCCCCGACGAAAAAAGGGCTCAAAAGACTCTGGAAGACGCTTTTCGGACCCAAGACCGGTGAAGCAAGCTAGCCGGGAGAGAGAGAAGACCCCCTGTCCCTGAGGACAGGGGGAGGAAAAAGAAGAGCTGGAGCCCAGCTGAAGCCCCAAGGACCGTCCAGGCAAAATGAGCCCGAACGGATGGTCCTTGAAAGAGACGGGCCATCAGGCCCACCTGCCCTCACTGAGTCACTCACCAAAGATCCTAAATCCAGACGAAGAATTTTAGATGGCCCAAAACGTCAAGAACCCGTATAAACTAGTGGGAATACCATAACCGCAGCCTGCGCTATGACACCGAGGGCTGCAGAAAGCTCCAGGCGAAAGTCGAGCGGCTTGTAATGGAAGGCTAACCGCTCCCGCTATAGGACGCAGCTTAACGCCGCTCAAAAGGCAAAGCCATGATAGGCACGGAACACGCCTAACCATCGACTGGGGGGCTACGCTTGCCAACTTCGTAAAGGCCAGCACAGAGCAGAACTGTCAAAAGGCCACGGTCGGCAAGGTAGCAACGAGAGAGACGCCAAGGCTCAAGCATGCGTCAACTAGGACTTAGGGCACTGTTGTAACGTGAGGATTCAAAATGGCCCTGGAGGCCACCCAATGCAACACGTATATATGAATGAAAGGGTCCCTTCATTATGTCCATCATGATGTATTCTCATGTTCCTTAATCAATATAAAGGCAGCTCACAAGTCAAAGCAAAAACTCCTGGGCCCTCAGAGCGGCCCTGCAGGTATGCCGAGCGCCCCGCAGGTCGTTAAAAATCCTACTATAGCGGCCCGAGGTCGACTTAAAACCCGACTAAGCGGCCCTAGAGGTCATATTCAAAAATCCGGGTCTTATCCGAGCGGCCCTGAGGTCGATTTAAAAACTCTATCTAGCTACTCTAGAGGTCATATTCAAAAACTAGGTCCTATCCGAGAGGCCCTGTTCGTATTCAAAAATTCGGTCTTATCCGAGCGCCCTTCGATTCAAAACTTAGCAAAGGTCGTATTCAAAAACGCATATCCGAGCGGCCCTGAGGTTGTATCCGTCCCTCCGAGCAGCCCCGAGGTCGTATTCCAAAATGCCTATCCGAGTGGCCCCAGGTCGATTCTAAAACTCTGGTCCATCCGAGCGGCCCCAGAGATCATATTCTAAAAACCTGGCCCCATCTAAGCGGCCCTGCAGGTCATATTCTAAAACTCTGCCCATCCGAGTACCTTGAAAGTTTAAAGCTCTAAGAATTTCATGCAAGGCCAGACGATCCGAGAGGTCAAAAGGTAACATAATCCTTCAAAGGGCTCATGATAAAAGCTAAGGATGAACTACTTAGCACCACCTTACAAAAGGAAATGGCACTCGCACAGACTGGGCAAAGAGTCCCAGATTTCAACTCTAGAAGTGTAAGTTTTTATCAATCAAAATAATATTCTGTACAGTGTTAAAAAAAAAGACATAAGACAACAAGTCACGGGAGCTCTTCTTGACTCCCTGGTCCATGAATCCCTTGGGCTCCAGAAGCCCCCGCTTGATCTGTCAGATCTAGCCCCTCGGGTGTAGAAGCTTTGCCTTCAGGCCCTGCCCGAGATGACTCGAGGAAAGGCCTCCCAGCAACGCCATATAAGTCTTCTCTGCATGAGGCACTTGTTCCCGGGATCGAAAAGAATAAAAATCGCGGATTGACTGGGCCAGAAAGACTACACGCGGATGCCTCCCCAATCTAATGACGCGATCTCCAAAGGATGTATGGACGTCCTCAACCTCTTGTCCTGATGGACAACCTTGTCCCGTAGAAGCCCCTGCTGAAGCCGCAGAAGCTTGATGGTGTCCTCCAAAGAGGCAATTTTCCTCTCCGCCTGGGCCTAACTTTAGCCCGATTCCCAAGCCCCCAGCGACTCCATCTCCAAGCGAGCTTGTCACGAACCCGAACCAAGTAGGTCAATTTAAATAATTAACTATAATTTCTAAAATCTAAAATCCCAAATAATTTTAAACAAATAATACTAAATCCAAAAATTCGGGTGTGACAAACCAAAATATACACTCAATAAAATTAAAATCCTCACAGGACCTCATCGAACAACTGTCCGAACAATATAAACGTGACCTGCTCTACAATCATCGTAAGGGAGGTAATAATCCGACCTAAAAATCATCATCAAACATGACCTAATATTTAAACTATTTCCGAAATATAACAATAAGCTCATATCCGGCCAATTCCATAATCTAAATACATCAAATATCTATATAAACCATAATAAAACTAAAACTCACCAAAACAGACGAATATCTGACCGATCACGTCTTTACTCCTGTACTGCATCCGAACCTTCTACTCTGAATGGACAAAATAGAAAAATGAGCCTAATGCCCAACAAGTATCATATTTGACAAATTGAGTCCAATAAATCAGATGAGAAATCAATGGATAAAAATCCAATCAAATTTCAAAATAAATCCAAATCGCCGATAAGACAATTCCAACCAAAATCCAAGATCCAAATTTTAAAATCCAATGGTAGTCTCGTACTCAAATCAAATGTCCAAGTCCAAACAAATGTCCAAATTTTTAAAATAGTCATCGTCGGGACGTATATATATATATATATAAACATATATATAACCAAAACAGAGGTGATCCGAACCAATTCCAAAATCGATGTCGATCCGAGTGCAAATCCAAATCCAATGCCCGATCATCTTGTGATCTGTGGCAAAATCCGATAGCCGGATGATCCAATAGCGATGATGATAGCGTCAGCCGCCAGAGACCGGCAAAGATTATTCCAAAGGTCCGGATCAAAACATATAATCAAAATCATTTGTACGAGACATACCAAGCCCAATTATAGGCAAAATCGGCGAAACTCAATCCAAGTCGAAAAATTCATATCCAAATCAAAGTCCAATTCCAAGCAATGCAAAAATACAAATTATGCACCAAACTCCGGGTTCTCATTATTTAAAGACTAACTTGATGAAGGGTTATACATAATCCCTAGAACCTTAGGCCAAAATCTATGTACCGTGTACCCATTAAGGTTGCTCACTATGTTTTGCCACCCAGCGGATTTGGGTGCATTCCTCAAGTTTGTCGTATATATTATGGCGACGTCCGAATATATTCTAAGGTCAAATCAAATCATTCAAATGGAAGGGTCACTACTCAAGCCTTTCCGCCGGAAAGGGATTTCCAAATAATAAAAAGAATCTCCCGGGGAGCTAATCCACCCCAAATCCAAACGTAGTGACCACTTACCCAAGATGTGCATGTGAAAATGCACGCTAATGCAAATTTCGTGGTATATTTTGTTACAATAATATATAAATATACATCAAGTCCAATAAATTTTTCGGCTTTAATAAATTCCTAAAATCAAAAGCCCATATTTAAAACATCCAATTTAGCCAATAAACTACACATACAAGTCCAAATTAAATAAATTGAATATTTTATGCATGTTAGTAAAAATTTCAAACAAAAAAATATTTTCAGTTATTAAATTAGACCAAAAGGGGGTTACAATACTTGCCTCTGACCTCACTCTTTGATCTAAGAAAGGATGTCCCGAAGTGTCTCAATCGACACTCTCTTTCCGCCCGCGCGTGACCCTCGCCCAGCTGCTCTTTCTCCTATATACGGCATGAGCCGGTCACCGGGCGGACCACCATTGGCCACCGCTGACCTCCGTCGCCACAACACCGCACGCCACGCTGTTTCGCCTAGCCGTTGGCACTACGCGGCTTCCGCCATCACGCTGCCAACTCGACGACGACGCCACGCCAAACAACCACCACTTTGTAAACCGCCACGCCGGCCTCCCGGGTGTCACCTCGTCCGGCGCCGATGCTATTGGAGGCCGCCGACAACCATCTTCGGTTTCTCGACGGTTTTCTCTTCGAAACCACCACCGACTGGCCTTCCAACCGACAACCACTAGCACCGTCCGCACGTCGCCATCGCCGCTTATCCTCCTCCTCTCTTCTTCCTCCTTCTCTGCGAACCCGAAACCCTAGCTCCCTCTCTCACCTCCTTCTCTCTCCCCGATCCACTCTTCCAATCTTATCTCTTCTTTTTTTTCTCTCTTTTTTTTTTTTTTAATTTTTCAATCCTTATCTTCTTATTTTCCCTTTTTTTTCATTTTTAATTATATATATATAATATAATATAATATTATTATTATATATATTATATATATATATTCCATTTTAGCTTTCTTTATTCCAAAATCCGAATTGATATTCGGGTGATAATGCAAGCACACCTGGGTGCCATCCCACCGATCCAAATGTCAATTCAAATTTCATAAAATCTAATTAATTTTTGTCACGCTCAAAATACCCAAAATCACAATTGATATTAAATTGGTCCAAAATAAAATCCAGATATTACAGAGCTTGGGCGACTTCTTCACCAACTAGCTGAACCTCCCAACCATGACCCGGAGCTGCAAAAGACAAACAAGTCCATCAAGAGACAGCCAACTAAAAGTAAGGCAAAAGAAATAACGGTAGATTACCTTAGAGACAAGGGGATCATGCCCAGGTCCGAGATCTCTAGGGGCCTCGGACTCCTGCGGTCCGCTCTCGGGCGCAGCGGGTGCTTCCTCAGGAACGTGCTCCACTACTATAAAAGGCACAGAGGAGCCTACCCCAACATCAGCGTTCTCGGCATAAGGCTCTCCCAGGACATCCACCTCTCGCCCTAAAGGGCTTTCAGTTGGGACTTCAGCGGGAGGGTCAGAAGGAACAAAAGACATCAGGCTGTCAGCGCCAACCTCCTCGGTCTCTGTCAGCTCTTGGACCATCTCAGCAATCATTCCCCCCTCAGCATCCATGGTGGAGTCCCCACCTCCTATGTCCTCAGAAGGGTGGACAATCCCGTCCGAGACGTCACTAGGCAAATCAATAGGAACTCTAGGAATGGGATTATCATTGGGAGACTGGATGTCCGGTAGCTCTACGATCTCCACTATCGTCCCCAAAGACCCGCCAACAGGGTCAGCAGACAAAGTAGAAGTGGGACCTCCAGTCCCCAAAGACTCTGGTAAAGTATCAGTCCTCGACCTCTTAAAAGGAGGAGCTATCACAGCATCATCGTCGAAATCGTCGATACCAAAATCATCGTCATCATCATCAGAAGAAGGGAACTTAACAACGGCAACGCTTAGCTCTCCGTGGGCTCTTCTCCGTGCGGTTAGCTTACCTCAAATCTCGTATCCGCCTTTATTTATTTTTTGACTTTTGGGAGGAGCTAAGGCGGGCCTCATGGGATAACTCTGCCTTCTCAAAATTTTCGGACGAAAGCCAGATGTTGCGCTTGTTCAGGTGAAAGCCCCCAAAGTTAGCCAACACCAAGTCCGTGAACTCCTTTTCGGCCTCTCTTTCCCCCTTCGAAGGATCCGAAGAAAGACACTTTCCCCCAGACAATGGGATGGCCCAATTCTCTCGGATGCCCAGGAAGAAGAATTTATCCTTCCACTGTTTCGTGGAGTTCGAGTTGCCCCCGCACATCAAAGAAAAGTCCGGGCGATGAGTCACTGTGATCCAATCAAGGTTATGTGTGAAGCGAAATATAACCTTAACTGTAAGAACATTCAATAGCTTCTTGGCAACGGAAGAAAACGCACAGAGAAACCAAATACCTTACTGCATTTGGTTGAAGCCTAGCAAAAGGAACTCCAAGTCCCTTCATGATTTTGTAGAGCTCCTCTAGCACAGGAAACCGTAGCCCACCCTTGAGGTGGACTTCATATACGGTAATGAAACTGCCCCGAGGGCACCACGCCCGTCTGCAGTCCTAATCACATGGCTACTTTTGAATCTCCTTCGAGCACTGGCTCCTTAAGCCTCGTATGGAAGAAGCAATATCCCTTACTCCTGGCGCCATGGACATCGAAAAGCAAAAGCTGAAGAACATAGAAAGCTTCAGTAAAAGAAGAACGGAAGCTTTCTCTGTGGACAGCGCTAGAAAGGTCTCGGACTCAAAGGAAGTTCTGGGACAATTCACCACCAAGCCTGGCACCACATTTCCTCTGAGGACCCACATGGACTCGGACTAGCACCGCAAGAGGCCTAAGCCCGAACGTGGACGGTCATACTCTTGCCTTCTTAGGGACGTCCTTTTCAAGCCACATCGTGCGTGCAGACAAACTGTTGCAGGAACAGATCGATCTCCCCAGGATAGCAGCGACTTCATACCAAACGGTCGAGGACCTCGAACCCTTTGGTATGGGGGGCTATGTTGGGTCCCAATATAGGGGCCCATAAAATACGGCCCAAAGAAAGGGCCCAAGAGAAAAGCCCAGAGATATGTCCACGGACTAATAGGACAGGATGGCCCAAGATGCCTAAAAGCCCAATTGGCCTAACGAGCCCGAGAGCGTGGGCTAGTACCCCAAAAGCCAAAGTTACGGCAAAAGTCCAAGAGGTCCCTTTAACCAACAGGGGCTCAAGGATATCACAAGGAGCTGACGACATCATGAATGCCCAAAAAGTGTCCGAGAACCCTGGCTCTCATGTACGAGGATCAGGAAAAGAAACCCGAGAATCCCAGAGGTTCCATCAGGTCTCAGAATAGTCCGAGAAGTCAACAAAAGACCCGAGGACTTTTCATAAGGAATCAAAGATCCTCCGGGTCCTTCAAAAGGCAGTTGACGTCCGAGAGCTACCTTCCTTGAACGGGTCCACGAACTCACAAAGGGACAAGGCATGTCACACAAGGATGAGGACCAACTCATACATGACCGAACGCGTCAACTAAGCAACTTCGCTGATTTCCAAGGAGCTTACGGCCACTACAAGACGCCGCCTTCACAGAGCACGTGCCATCATGAAGATCAAACGGCTTCTGATACGCCGTATCAGCAGGACTGGCATCCTTGGCATGCCGTATCCTTTTATGTGTCCCCGACAAGCCGTACTACAAGGCAGGCAGGCAAGCACGCCGACGCATACGCAGCGCAGGCGGGCGGCCTCCTAGCCACACACCAGCTGCCACATGTCCTCTCCCTAACGCCACGATTTTTTCTATAAATATCCAGCAAAATTCCTTTTCAAGGGACCTTTTTTCCTCTTTTCCAGGAGAACAAATAAGAAGAGGAAAGGGCTCAGAAGCTTCCAAACGAGAAAGCCTTTCAAAGGAGAGAAACTAAGGAAAGAAAAATGGAAGATACTTCAAAAACTTATATATTGTAAGACTTCCACCTATAATGAAGCATTTCTAAAAGGCCCAGAGCCTCGTAATTTTTCCTCCTCATTCAAGAGGAGGCTTTCCACGTAAAAACCCGATTTCAATCTCTCCTTCTCAACACCCTGCACTCCAAAACACTTGCGTTGCACTGGACCTCCGTCTGTCAAAACACAACAGTAAGATACTTTAATGAGATAAAAAAAGTTAATACTCAGGATTTTTATTATCATATTTTTTTACTAATTAATTATGTATGTAATTAAATTTACATAGATCCATTATCGTCAAACTTTTGTGCAATACTGAATTGTTCTTATCTCGAAGGACGGGGAGATGATTTCTTTCTCTTCCCCTTTTAGTTTGTAAAGTGTTTATACAAATTTTATATATTCCAAAATGATGCCAAATACGTCTTTTGTAGATGGAGAGAGAATTAATTTTAAATTACTAAAATATCTTCCATTTTCTCCAAAAGATACATCTTGAACAGATATAATTATGAAAAAGTGACATTATTTCGCTCAACAGGTATATTTTAAAAGATATATCTATTTATGAAAGGATAATCTATTGGGAATTCTTTTTAATATATATAAATTAATAGGATCGTATTTATTTTATCAATTTAATAAACTAATAATTCATATGTCTTATCATATAAAATATATTTCTAATACATAAATGTTACCCAACTGGTGGTGGTGAGCATATAGTCATTTATTTATAATGTCAAAATAAGATCCAAATAAATTATTAAAATATATTATATAGTTATGATCTCTATTGAGATATGTTTAATTAAACTTATGTCTTTATTATTTTTCAAATTCGATAAAATTCATACTACGCTCTTAATGTATGGTTTCGGTGGAACCCTTTGATAGTTATTCTTATAACTCTTGAATCATGGCTTGAGTCTTAGTTGATAGTTGTTTATAAGTTATTATTATTCTTATATATATGATACAATTATTCAATATGTTTTATTGATTTTTTGATATTAATAATTATATTATTTGTTAATTATTTGGCTTATTGTTATATTTTTTAGCCTCCAAAGTAGAGTTAATTTTACTAGCAGATATTATTCTTTTACTATAGAGCTTTCAAGTGGAGAGATAATTTTAAAGTATAGAAGTATCAAATTAAAAAATGGGGTATTTCTTTTCCATTTTTGACAAATGTTGGGCAATATGCCAAAACTACGTTTCATTTAGTTTTATTTTGTATGGACTTTTATATGATCTTTTATTTTAAATAATTTTATATTTATGATAGATATTTTATTTATGATAAATTTATAATGATCATTTATAATTAGAATTTTCTTCCTCATGATTGGTTCGGCGCTAAGTTAGATGATTTGGGTCCAGGTTGCTATAGTTGGTCATTTAAAATATGTAAAATTGAAATAAGAATTAATTTTTAATATTTGGTCTATAATAATAATAAGATGAATGACTAGTATAAAAATAATTTTTCTACCTTTTCCTAAAAGCCAATAATATAATATACATCGCTATCTCAGTAACAATTAAGATAAATGTCCTACCCAAAATCTACTACTTAAAAATCCGTTGTAAACAATGTTCTAATAGAAAAATATATACTGTTCTTGCCTTGCTAGGCACACCCACCTTGAAAGGAGGAAAGAAAAGTGCTATGCCCCTTTTAATTGATAAAGTCAACTTTATAAGTTGAAGTTAATTCTTACACTTATTTGGTCATATTAAGATAGTGCTAATTAATTGAAGGTTTGGGTTGTAATATTTTAAATCCTCACTTGGACTTATTTTAATATTAATTATAATTTTAGGTTAATTAAATGTATTTTAAAATAATTATTATATTGTAAAAATTTGAAGAAAATCAGATTTGCGATGTGGCGCCTAAGTGACGGTTGGATATTACATATATATGTATAAAAAACAAAGAGAATGAAAACTGCATGTGGCAAAAACCGCGGTAGAGAAAAAAATGGGGAAAGAAAGAAGAAAAGGGGAAGGGGGAGTCGGTGTGTGGTAGGGCAGAAAGAGAAGGAAAGAGAAAGAAGAGAAGAGGGGGCTCATGCGATGTAAGGGAAGAAGCAAGAAAGGAAGAAGAAGGCGAGAGAAGGAGACGAGGAGAGGAGAATGAGGAGGAGGCAACGCACGGGTGAGGAAGAGAAGCGCGTAGGGAGGAGACTCGCGGTAGGAGAGACGAGGAGAGAGAGTGAAGGGTGCATGAGAAGAGGAGAGAGAAGCATGTGATTATAGTATCTCGGAGTATCTTTTTTTTTTAATCTGCCTGTATAATGTCAAGACAAATATTTATAATCCCTATTTTTGATCTGATTTAGTGTTTGATATATTTTGACTATTATTTAAAAAATTTACTAACATGTATATTATTTTTATACACCTAATCTATATATCTTGTACATGCATGTATAATTTATCGATCAATTTAAAAATATTTGTTCAAGTTTTGTAATTTTTGGAGATTTTACTATTTTATGAAAGTTTAAAAAATCCGATACTGTATATTTTTATATCAATATATTTAGATAAAAACCAGTCAAAAACGTGTATTATGTCGTATATTTTCACATGCATGTGCCTGAAAATTGTAATCACTACTATCTATTATCTGCTATCTAGCCAACTCCCAACGGGAAGATATCTATTATCTAAAATTTCTTTCCGTTGATAGAAAAAGCTCTATTGTAGTGACCTGCCCCATCTACTTGATATTTAAAAATAAAATTTAATATATTCGAATATCCTAATATATCTGACAATTTATGAAATTATACTCAAAACTAATAGTGGCAAAATATAGTAAGCAACCTTACTTATTGGAGATATAGTACATAGATGGTTTAACATGTTGGCCTTACCTGCATTTAATAAAGCCTAAGGTTACTGAGTAAAGAGTAACAATTTCCTCAATTTAGTCGTTAAATAATTAAAACTCAAATTTAGTGTATACTTTGCATTTCTGCATGGATTTGTATTCGAACTCTAATTTGAATTTTGATTTTAAGATTCGTCGATTTTCCCACAAATTGGTTTTGGTATGTCTCAGATATCTAATTTTGATATATGTTTGATCCAAATTTTAGACTATTTGTTTATGGCTCTGTTCTAATTTGTGTTATCTGCATATGCGATTGAATCACCTAACTATTAGATTCTATCTCGAATTATGATTTGATCGAACCTCTAAATTAGACATCTACTCAAATATCTGATTATCTAATTTGATATTTGAATCACTTCTATTATATAAATATAAGTCCCAAGAAGACTATTTTTTGATTTGATATTTGTTTTAATTTGATATACAATTTGAGTATAAAATTATCATCGGTTTTTGTCATGCCCCAAAACATAGCAAGTAAATAGATTATTATTTATGAAATTAAGATCCCAAAATTTTAATAATAAATCTTACTTACAAAATTCAGGTGTGGTAATCCATATGTATATGGGACCCAATATAACACAACCTATACAAGATCTTATTTGATAATTGTTTGGACAATAAAACATGGCCTACTCTAAAACATCGTAAGGGAGATATCCAAACGGGATAACAACTCACAACGGACTCAGTCCAAATAATGGAGAATGCATCCAATGACATCGAAATCATAACAGATACCACACTTATTGGTAATGCGACGCCATATCAGATCTCATCTAACTCCTGCAAAGCATCCCAACTCTCTACAAATCTAAAGGGATAAAAATACGAAAACATGAGCCAGAGACTCAACAAGTATTATCATTTTCATGAATAAAATAGCATATGCAAATCATAGGGAAAGATCATAATCAAATATTAAAAGTCATTAGTAGAGACTCATATAAGAAGCCATCCCATTGTAAAGACTCAAGACAATTCGTGCTCTGATACCCTAGCACATAGGCAAGAGTTCATTGCACACTTGATATAAATAACGGCCAACGGCACATCCATATAAATAGAAACTAATCAAGGTCCAACTCTGTATATCATAACTACGTTTTAGGCCAATCGCTCTAGGACATCTCTTAGCATTGGCTCTCGACCCGACTACATTTTAAACCTACAACTCTAACCATTTATTATTATTGGCTATCGATTTAACTATATTTTAGGTCTATAACTCTCGACCATAGCATATTATTGACTCTCAATTTGACTACATTTTAGGCTTGTAACTTTTGGTCATTTATTATCATTTGCTTTTAACCTGATTATATTTTAAACCTGCAATTCTCAGCCATCTATTATTATTATTCTCGATTATATTTTAGCATGTAATTTTCGACCATCTCATATCATTGACTCTTAACTCGACTACATTTTAAACCTGTAGCTCTTGACCACTATTATTATTGTTCTTGGTTATATTTTAAACTTACAATTCTCGACCATCTATTATCATTTTTTGATCATAAATTTACTCACTAGGGCCTCAGACTGCTGTGGTCTATACACATATCAACTCATTAAGGTTTCAGATCTCCATGGTCCTACACATACACCAACCCACAGGGTGTCGGACTCTGCCCATTTCCGTACAAACATATTGATAGAAAAATACACATACAAAACATATTAAATATTGAAATAAACCATAGATAGGGAAAGAAGATACTTGCATTGACTTAATATCAAGTAGATTTGAAAAAGGATGCTCCAAGGTGCCTGAACTGCGCATTTTCTCTCTTCGCTACGCGCATGCCCTTCCTCTCTCTTCCTTCTCCCACTACACACGCCTTTCTCCTCCTTTGCCGCACATGCCCTTCGCCCAACAGTGACTCAGCCTAGCACGACGACGCCGATCATGGCAGCATACCAATAGTACATGCATGCACTGTGGATTTTCTTCTTCGAAGTAGCTCTCCTCAGCTCCTTTTCTGCCCCCCTCTCTCTCTCACCCTTCCTCCTCTTTGCTCTACCTTTGAGTGAGCCCCCATATACCCATCAACTAGATACATCCGATTTTTCTTAAAATCGACACATGCAAGTAGAGAATCGGTATCAATAAAGAGAAAAGAAATGATTTGCTTGCCTTAATTTCTTATTTATCTTCAGGCGACAGTGGTGACGGCGGTGGTTGCTTTGTTTGGCTCTCGCGTGCCTCCCCTTCACATCACTGTATTCCTCAAATAATGGAGTGAATCACAGAGAGGGTTACTTAGTTTCCATCTCCGGTGTCGATTCTCCAACTAGCGGTCGGTAGCTATGTCTCTCGCATTGCCTTCCCCTTCCATTCCCTCTTCTTTCTTTATTTCCTTCCTTCCTTCTACCGCCACACGCTTATTAATAATAATAACATTATTATTATTATTATTTCTTTTTTTTCTTTTATAATCCAATCGGCGTTCGAGCGTCAACACCGCCACGCTTTGACGCTAATCCAATTGATTTGAATATCTTCCAAATTTTCACAATATATTATTAATTCGATACATCCAATTAATCAAAAATAATAATTTTATCCAAATAAATCAAAAAGGGATACAGAATATTACAATTTTGATACTAAATTTTTAATTATAATCAATTTGAATTTAGTTATGTCATCTCATTTGATATTTATTTTGGACCATACCATTGATTTGTTGGACTTATTGTTTATAAATATAATACTTGTCAAATTTTAAACTCATATTTTATATTTTACCCATTCAAAATAGAAGGATTAGGCTATATTACAAAAGCAGGATTGAGATTCGGCACAGCATAGTATTCTTCGGTGAGTATCATATTTATTTAGATAAATGACATCAGTTGTATATTGATTTATAGATGAATTTTACTTGGTTTGTCTTTGGATATTGGAGTTGGCCAAATGTGAGCCTTTGGATTGTATATTGAGATTTATTGGGTCGATTTCTTTATATGGATGAGTTGCTATTATTATTTTGTTATTCCTTTACAACTGTTTATAAGCAAATCATATTTATAATATCCGAACTGGTTATTCTATAAGGTCTTGTGTAGGTTTTGATTTGTTAGATCATATATATTTCGTTTGTCAGATCCAAATTTTTTAAAACTTAGTATTTATTATTAAATTAATTAAAATTATTACTTTATGAACAATGATTAATTAGACCTGTTAAATTTTGGGTTCGTGACACGAGTAGATTTGATCGAAATTGGGCCATTCGATTGGTCTAATCCTATCAATTTAAAATTTTATATATTTTGACTAATATATATCATTATTATATGTAGGCATTGTCTAATTTTTTTTAGGTTATACATGATTACAGATAAAAATGACCGATTTGGACTGATTAGCCCAAACTATGATTTTTTTTTTTGTAAATAGATTTTTTATTTTAAATGGAAACAAAATTTAAAAAATTATTTTTAATAGATTATATTTTAAGTTATTAATAATTTTTATGTAAAATTTTTTTATTTAAATATATATTTAGGTCGTATTTTAATATACATATTATAATTTTAAATATTTTATAATTTAGGTAATTTTTATTTGACTCTAAAAATTTAAAAAAAATATTAAAAATTTAAAAAATATTTATGTTTCAACCCTGATTTGGATTATGAACCTGTATGTTTCTTGGTTTTATTTGGGGTGATTGGGCTGTGTTCAGATCGACCTGACTTTGCAGTTATAAATTTTTTTTAAATTCAATTCACATCCGACTAAAATTTGATTTTAATCAAGTTTAATTTAGGGATAAAAAAAACTTAAAAAATATCTTAAAATATTTATTTTTAAATGATTAGTGATAAAAAAATAAGAAAAAATTAATTTTTTTATTTTTATTTTAAAAATAATAATTCTAATAGAATTACTATTTATATCAATAGAGTAATTGCACAGTCAAATAGCAATTCCAATAGAAATAAAATTTTTATTTCAATAAAAATAAGATATTAATATCCAAAATCATTTGTCTATTATTTTTGGGTATCAATAAATGACAAAAATTTAAACTTTTAGCTGTAAAACACATCCCCTCTCTTATTATATTAATCTCTAACATTATCTTAGATTTATGAAAATAATATTAAAGTCTCTATTTAATTCTTATTAATTTAGATATCATAATAAATACCTAAAATGAATACATCAAATTCTATCACATATTAATATACTATGTTTGTAGAACTTATGAATTTTAACCGATTAGAATCAGGGAGTTTCATCTCTTACAGAGACGAATGCATTTTTTTTTTAATTTAAACTGTTTTTTTTAAATAGATAATTATATTTTAATAATTAATATTAATTATTTTTAATTTTCTTAAAATTAGTTAGAAATTATGTGTTTAACAACAGTAATACTATGAATTAATATAATGAAATTAAAATCATCATTAATTAGGAGCTAAAAGGAAAGTTAAAAAATCCGACGAGAAAAAAGGAAAATAATAAAAACGTGCCGTTCGTTCTCTTCTCTGCTCCGTACAGATCACATTGAAACGCCCCGACCCCACGTTAAAGACTCGTGACTTTCCTAACCAGCAAGCCCACGCGGGTGTGAAGACAGCCAAACGCAAACTTTTTCTGCCATTTTCACCGTTTCTCTCCTCATTCAGCGCAACCGACGGGGAAGGGGTGATTGTTTAATCCTCGATATTCTCGCGCATTCGGAGGAAATAAGATGGTTGTGATTTTGTTTTGATCAGAGGTGCTGGAAGAATTTTATTTTTTTTGTTGTGTTGGAAACCTAATCTCAGAGAGGAAGAACAACAATGGCGGATGCGTCGTTTTGCACGGACTGTAAGAGGAGTACTGAGGTGGTGTTCGATCACTCGGCGGGGGACACGGTGTGTTCCGAGTGCGGACTCGTTCTGGAATCGCACTCGATCGACGAGACGTCCGAGTGGAGAACGTTTGCCAACGAGTCGAACGACAACGATCCGGTCCGTGTCGGCGGCCCGGCCAACCCCTGCTGACCGATGGCGGTCTTTCCACGGTTATCTCGAAGCCGAATGGTACGACCGGAGATTTCTTGTCGTCGTCGCTGGGTCGGTGGCAGAATCGCGGGTCGAATCCTGACCGGTCTCTGCTTCTTGCTTTCAAGACTATTGCCACTATGGCTGATCGGTATGGTTCTTGTTCTTCCATTTGGTTTTCCCTCTGTCTCTCCTTATTTGCAGAAATTTAGATTAGGTGGAGTTATTCTGGCTAGTTTGTGGGAAAAATCTTGAGAGCCTTGAAGAAGCTCCCTGTTGGTTGGACCTTTTATGAGGAATTAATGTTGTGTAAAAGGATCCACTTCCTAGATTTTAAGGAGAATGCACGATTATTTGTGTTAACAGCTTTGACCATGTTTCTTGGCGTTCGCGTCGGTTTTAATGGAATTGTGGCTGTTCATTTGTGAATCATCCATGGTCATCTTTCTGGATTCGATGCCTTAGAGTGCTGAGATTGTGATCGTTGTTGTATATTCTTATTCTCATCTCAGATATGGATTGCTGAATTCAATTAGGAAGGGCGTCGCATATGCAGAACTCTTTATTGAATGGTTGAAGATATATTCCTATTTAGTTGTATTGCTCTCATAATGAACATGACCGAACTTGCAATTATCATTAAGTTCCCCATGATAGGATGTTCCGTCTGGAATTTGAGCACTATGATTGGGTGATTTATTTATGTACGTGATATCCATTGAACGCTTTGTTTGTAGTTATTGCCGTACTTTGTTTGCATAGGACTGTGGTCATGGAATCTGGAATGGTGTAGGCTTCCTCTACCGATTAAAAAATTTGTTTCTTACATCCCAAATCATTTGTTATAACGTATTTCAGATTTGGTGCCAGCTAGTTGTTGCTGGGTGGACTTCCCTTAGCAACTTACCATCTAGGTTGACGTTATACTATGAATGGTTGGCATCATTTAAATGTATGAATTGTAGCATTTCCCACCATGCATATGCTTGCTTGTAGGCATTGTAGAACTCTATCACTGCACAAATCTTATATGAGGGTGGAGGTGACAATTGCTGTGATGTTGCTTAGTGTCTGACAGATTAGATAAATATGAATCAACTCTTAATTTGTGGGTGTCTATTTTGTGCTTGTTGATATACGCTTTTAGCTTCAATTTATGGTTAAGGAAGATGAGTTGTTATGGAGCTACAAGTACAATAGAAGGGTATTGTGCAAGTTATGAAATGTTTAAACATTATGTTTTTGCAATGAATATGATATCAACATCATTGAGTTCACAAGCATTTTTCTTCTATAGTAGTGATCAAACTGTGGTTCACTGTCAGAAGAATGGTGCAAAGAATCAATAATAACAAAAGAAAGGTTAAAGAAGATAGAAGCATATGCCTTAAATAAATCATCGGTTCCAAGAAGCATTACCCCTTTGAAAGTTTCCTTGCTGCATTTACTTTTCACCTCCTTATCATCATTTTTCATTTATTATCTTGTAGAGTTGCCAGAAAATTGAGCCATATATTAGCAAGCTCACATTGTGCACAAAAAACGATCCAATTTTTTTTTTTTTTTATATTGTTTAGAAGTCAAAAAGCAATTTTTTTTTGTTTTATTATATATCTAGTATCTTATAGACATGTCAATCTTAAACAATTGATATCAACATCCTATTCCTATCGGATAATTGATTAAACCAGACCACAATTTGATAGTGCCTCCCATTATCCAACAAGCAGTAAAACCAGTTAAACAAAACCTAAAACTTTGGGAGCAAAGGTAGCCAAGTGTGACGGCCCGACTTTTATTACTATCGAAAGCCGTTGTCAATTCTAATTCATATAATTTATTATAAGATAAATAGATGAGCATAAAAATTTTTCTTATCTTTATTCGAACCTGAGATGCATTCTAAAGGTTAATAATTTCATAAACCCAAAATGTCACGGAAACATTCTAACATTCATAAGCAGCGGAATCAAAAATTACAAGTTTCCTCAAACAAAATAAACAAAACTCCAAAAATCTGCTCCAGCCCGCATAACCATAGGACTCTACTCAACCTCGTCCTCCATAAGCTTGTCATCTAAAAATTTGCAAAAGTGAACTTACAAAGCCCAGCAGGATACTCACATGCAGAAAACACAAGCATACATATAATCAAATTATAGATCATAATATAGCATAATAAAAATCATCATATCGTTTCTTCTTGGTTCAGATTCTTTTCATCTTGTCTTCATCAAAAACATTCATATAATCTTTAGGGACCGGACGGGAGCGGACAACATCGAGGACGGGTTGTGTGCTACCCCACAACCTAAAGCCGTATCCCCTCATTATGCTCCCCGGGGAGGGAGGTAATGCCTTTAACCCGGCATACGAGGCCATAGTCCATAGTCCTTGTGCCACCAAAAGGTCCCCTCCCGTGGCCCAGGAGGCATCCTCGAGTGTCACTCCAATATCCTTCATCCATCTTTAACAGCAAGTTTAATGGAAATTCGGTTCTTGGTTCGTGTTCTTTATCGGCCATATATCATAGTTCAAAAGTCGGAAGAGTTCCACTTGCTGTCCATAATCCATATGTTTCCTTGTTCTTTCTTCAAGTTCATATCATCAAAGCCAAGTTCATTTTCTCAAAGCAAAATCCGGGTTAAATTTTCCAAGCTCTTTTAATATGTAAGTCCAAGTTCAAATAAAAAGCTAAGTTCATTGCGAGTTAAATTTCCCGGCCGGAGTTCGTTTCCTTAAATCAAAACCGAGTTCTTTTTTTTATGAAGGACGGAGCACAATTACATTATGCTCCAAAAGTCGGAAGTTCTTTAATCGTGGGACGGAGTGCCATTTTCTTTTAAAAGACGGAGGACTTGGACGGAGCTCTAAACAGATTTGAGGGCTTTTGTTTTACGTAAATCCGGAGTGACTTGTCTTTAATAAATAATTCGGAGTTCAAGGTCGGAGTGGCTTTTCTTTTAAATTCCGTAGTTCAAAGGGCCGGAGTGGATCTTCCTTTAAAATCCGGGAGCTCAAAGGAATGGAGTGGATTTTCTTTAAAATCCGGAGCTCATAGGACGGAGTCCAAATTCCAAGATACATGACCGGTTTCAAATTTAAATTAGAGCTGGTTTCTATTTCAAGTACTCAGGGCCGGTTTCATTGATATCACAAAGGGGCCGATTTCAATTTTTAACACAAGAAAACCGATTTCGATTTTAATACAAAGAAAGCCGGTTTCGATTTTATCACGAAGGAAGCCGGTTTCGATTTTAACATAAAGAAAGCCGATCTCGATTTTAACATGAAGAAAGCCGATTTCGATTTTAACATGATGAGAGCCGATCTCGATTTTAACATGAAGAAAACCGATCTCGATTTTAATATGAAGAGAGCCGATTTCGATTTTAACATGACGAAAGCTGATTTCGATTTTAATATGAAGAGAGCCGATTTCGATTTTAACATGATGAGAGCCGATTTCGATTTTAACATGATGAGAGCCGATCTCGATTTTAACATGATGAAAGCCGATTTCGATTTTAATACAAAGAAAGCCGGTTTTGATTTTATCACGAAGGAAGCCGGTTTCGATTTTAACACGGCAAAACCGAAGCATCAAAGGCCGGTGGACCATAAGGCCAGAGTTTCTTTTCACAAAGGAACGAGCATATTATTTAAAAGGGTCGGAGTTCTTTACAGTAGGCCGGACTTCTTTTTAGGACATAAGGCCAGAGTTTTTTTTTTTTTTTTTACAAAGGACGGAGCAGATTTGTTCAAAGGGCCGGAGTTCATTTCATTTCTACAGTAGGCCGAAGTTCATTTTCGTTTTCTGTAAGGACGCCGAAGTTCATTTATCTTAAATTTCAAAGATTGAATTTGGATGAACATTAACAGAATATAACTAAAATCATGCATAACAGAATTTCTTTTAAATATGCATTTCAGAAAACAGTAAAATCATACTCATACGAATATCATATAATTTCATAATAACATAAATAAACATGAGTTTTAGAAATAAGGGTGAGTATCTTGCCCGAGTTCTTCTCTACTTTTTCCTTAGTCACTTTCTACTTTTAGGAGGGTTTCTAGTGGTGCCCTATTCCTGAGACCCTAAGGTCCTTATTTATAGCCCTAAGTTTGGGTGACCCTCATTTATAATTCTTCCTAATTTCCAATGTTGCCATAAATTATTCCTTCATTTCCCATGTGAATTTGTTTTCCAACACGTATCGGGAACTGCAGACATTAAATGCTACTCCTTCCCCACAATTCTGTCTTAACTGTGACCGGACTTCTTCAACAAGTCCGGACTCACATTTCAGTTCGGAAATCCGGAGTGATCCGGACGCGTTTTCACGTCGGGAAATCCGGAGTGTTTTCTTTCAGCAAATCCACACGTGTTTTTACTCCGGAAATCCGGAGTTCATTTATTATGGGAATCCGGACTGCATTAAGGAAATCCGGACTGCATTAAGGAAATCCGGACAGAAATTTCCTCAATGCCAATTCCGGACTTCTTCACCTTTGGATTTCCGGTCAACGGGCGTTGACCGGACCTAATGGTTAAAATTTCCTTATTCAAATTTTGGGTCGTTACACCAAGTATCTTAAGCTTCCTCCATTGTGCGCTAATGGGATGTTAGCCCTACTTCTTCCTTACAAAATGTTGTTTTATGGTTTGAATCTGTAATCTTTAGCTTATAATGGAGCAGCTTTTGCTTTGTGTCAAGACTCAGCCAATACCCGAGAGTGGTATACTAAATTAAACTGAGGCTGCGAGGTCATTCAAGAGTACGATCTGTGAGCTGTGTCAATCTTATTCAAAAACACATTCTATATGCTACATGTGGACTTCGAACTGAGATCTTCAGGAAGACAATTGTACAAATTCCGAGTTGATAATTTAATCCCAAATCACATTTGAACTATTCTCAGCACGTACGTAGCATAAAGAAAGCAATTTTTTCAATTTGCCAAAATGATTTCCCTGACACCAAATTTATTACAACAAGAAATGAAGCATTGACAGACCCCCAATGAATGACAGAATTTATTGTTTTCTGTCATCGAAGGATCAAGAAAAAGAAATGATTGTTACGTTTCCAGGAGATTACATAAAACCATGAAAATCCACCTTTTGTCAACAATAGAATTTAGCTCCCAGATTCGTGCTCAAAGCACACAAGACAACTATTGTGTTTCAGAATAGATAATTCCCGTTGTTTATCTTCCCTTTAAATAACTGGAGTATTTGAATGAACTTAAATTTAAAGACTTACTTGACTATTCAAGCCATGTTGAGAAGAAATTGGCAGTTCTTACTAGAGAGAATCCAGTGTTGCACATGATCCTTAATTTCCGGCAAAAGATATTATTGTGCGTGATCCTTGGATACTCTCTAAATAATAGTTCTCTATTTCTTTCTCCTTTTTCTTTTTTTCTTTTTTTATTTTTTTGGTGGGGGCAGGGGGGGGGGTGTCGCTGCCAGAGAAGCCATCTCTTCATCTACAAGGGAACAATGATTCCACACTTGCTCTATTCTTTAATGGGGATGAATTTAGAATTAAAAAAATTTTAGTTGTTGATTGCTAATTGCATGCTTTTCAAACTCTGGTTGAGTTGAATTGAGAAATTTCTTCTCTTTAACTTCCTTTTTATTAATAAGTATTTTGGAATAAATTAGATAAAGATACTTCAATGCATGAATTATTGCTGCCGAAGGATTTTTATGGATTTATTTATTTTTTTCATTTTTCAGGTTGGGCCTTGTTTCAACCATAAAGGTATCATTTTACCGGTTCTCATTTAATTTGCTCCCATCATTGTGAGATTTTCGCATATACATGTTGGCATGTACATACATAGCTGAATGATTGTTTAAGTTTTTCATTCATTCACTATTTTCCCTTGTAAGCCTGATTTCTTTTTGAGTCTATTAGAGAAGCAAAATTAGCTTTCAACATACCTCCCAGTAAAAAAGCATTGCTGACCCTTAAAATCCTCTGTTCCCCAAAGGAGGAGTTTCTGCTCCTAATGTGTATTGTTGTTAATCTCTGCATGATCTTATATCAGTAATTTGATGACTTTAGTTATCCTATGCCTGACGGTGTAAAATAGGCGGCAGGGAAAAAGAATTCTTTGCCCTGAGAATTACGTTCAGTAAAAGGAACATAAGGGAATTTCTTTAACTATTGCATCTTGATGTGCTGGACTGCTAGTAGATGTAAAGATCATGAATTCTTTAGCTGTGTTCTTCATTTTGTTGGTGGAAATGTTATCATTATTGGTGGTTTGCTCAGCATTTTGTGTTTAGCTACCTTTGATGACCTTGGTGAAATTGCTTGTTTTCGGTTTTGACTGTCCTGTTACCTTTTTGTTTTAAGGATCGAGCCAATGAGATCTACAAGAAGGTTGAAGATCAGAAGTCTAGTAGAGGAAGAAATCAAGATGCAATATTGGCTGCTTGCCTGTACATAGCTTGTCGCCAAGAAGACAAGCCACGCACAGTAAAGGGTACAACCTTAGATTCTAATAACATCTAGACCATGAGTGAAACTATCGGTATCGGTTGCTGCCATATCTGTATCATATATATTGGATAATATGAATCAGTATTAGATATTGTAAAAAATATTTCTAAGAATCATAAATAAAAAGTGTCGTATCAGCCAAATCTCGAGTAAGTTGGCCGATATATTGCGATATAAATGAAAATTGTTTGATATTGTTGCGATATTGAAAAATATCAGTATTCAGGGGCCTAATATCTATATATATTGGCTGATATTTATGTCTATGATCTGTTTGCTTCCTGAATTATTGAGTCTGAGCTTTCTTGAACCTGTGGGTTTCATCTAGAAATCTGTTCTGTTGCAAATGGAGCATCGAAGAAAGAAATTGGCCGTGCCAAAGAATACATAGTGAAACAGCTAGAGGTCGAGATGGGCCAATCCGTGGAGATGGGAACTATACACGCCGGGGACTTCCTGGTTAGTTTTTTAAAGGGTTGTTTGGTTCTAAAAAAACTTGAAGAAAATGAAAAGAAAATTAAAAGAAAATACTTTTTCCTATTTAGATTGTATAGAAAATTACAAGAAAAAATATGATGAACAGTGTGTGTTAAAATATTTGTATTAGAGGAAAGTAATTTTTTCATTTTTATCTTCTTCTCATTACTTTCTTTTTTTTCAATATTTTCTATAACCAAACTAAATAAAGCAGCTTTGATGTATTACTCACACTTTTGGTGACATTATTGTCTTTAATTTGATTCAGAGGCGGTTTTGTTCAAATCTTGGTATGAACAATCAAGCAGTGAAGGCTGCTCAAGAAGCTGTTCAGAGATCAGAAGAAATTGATATAAGGTTTCTGTCTTAAGTCCTTCAGTTTTCTAAGCTTCCTTTTTCTGCTTCTGTAATCATTCTATAGAATAATGCTTATGACCTTGCTATGTTATAATTGGGAGTGGTGTTATGGTCCTCCCACCAGGGGAGTGTCCTATATCTACCTAACAATTAGAAGTAGAAGTTGGGTGAATAAATTATAAAGATGACATCAGGTAATATAAATCATTATTTAATTATTACCATTCATTCATTAGACTTCTAATTCTAACTGTTAAGTAGATGTGAAAGTTTTTCAGTTGGGAGGACCATTCCAGCTCTTCATAATTAGAGGAAGGCAAGTCTCCATAGTTACAGGCTTGCCAAACAGTTATGTCTGCCACTATGGTAGCATATTTAGTTTTGATTCAATTTTAAAAGAACTTATCATATTTAGGTTTGATTCCAAAGAAAAAAAAAAAAAAACAGAGATTTGATTATTTATAATTGGGTCATGGAATAAAACATGTGGGAGCATTTCCATTTTTTTTTTTTTAAATAAAGTGGAATGTTAGGAAAGGATAATATTGGTGATGATTTGATCAATATTGTATTAGGATCTTAAGTAATACTTCACTGTTCTAGGAGACCCCCTTGTACTGTTGGGAGATAAGCCTACCCTTCCTCTTTAAACATGAATATTACCTTGTGTTCATGCTTTAAGATGAAATTATTGATGTAAGTGTCGGCTGATATGTATTGATAGTGAGCTCTTAGATATCGATATTTTTTGATACCGTAATAATATCATAATATGTTATCGTATTAGCGATATATTAGTCGATATTCAAAATATTAATTAATATGTCTGATATTTTATCAATATATTTGGCTAAAACGATCTGTTAACTTATGATTTTTAGAAAGTTTTTTCTTTTATTATATCCGATATTGATGCATATTACTCGTTATATTCGATATCAATGTAGCTACTACTAATAATGATATTAAAACAGTTAAGTGGGGCCTCTTTTTGGATTCTTAGCTCCCAATTTCTGAATTTAATTAAAATTAGGAAATTACTTTGATTGTGTTTTTTTTTATGCATTTTTTTTGGTTTGGTGAAGGTTCATTGATCTCTTGTTGCCGCTTTGACACTTTCAAGTCTGAAGTAAGGCCATTTTTATTCATCAGGGAGGCTAGTAACGCTTACATTGCATCCCTGTTAACCCTGCAGGAGAAGTCCTATATCAATTGCGGCGGCCGTCATTTATATTATAACGCAGCTTTCAGAAGAGAAGAAGCCCCTTCGAGGTTGGTACATTGGCCGCCATGTTTTTACATTATTCCGTAAATAAAATTGCTAGCTTTCCTTGAAGTTTTGGAAATTTGTGCAATCAGAACCTCTATTTTAGCAAGATCTTTAGCAAGTCATGGCCAGCATTAATGTCCAGCGATAAAAATATCGTCCGATATATATCAGCATTGGACTCAATTAGCAGCCGTATTTTCTAATATTATGACAATATTGCGATATGTTGTTTTATTGGCGATATATCATAATATATTAGTCGATGTACAGTCCTATCAACTTATTATTCTTAGATTTTGTTTTTTAATTCGATATATTCAATATCAATACATATTGTCTAATACATCTAATACATATTGCAGTAATACATGTAGGATTACTTTTACAGAATATCCTTTTGCATTCTTGGATACTCTCAAAAAATATGACATCTATCTATCCATTTATATCAACGGATTCATAAAAAAATAAATGGATGGATAGCGATTAAATCATCCGAGGGCAACTTTTGGGCTTTTTTTATCCAAAATGATCTATATCAGTGTGGCGCAGATATTTCAATCGCAACCGGCGTTGCTGAAGGGACGATAAGAAATGCATACAAGGATCTTTACCCTCACATATCGAAGATAATCCCTAACTGGTATGCCAAGGAGGAAGACTTGCGGAGTCTCTGCAGCCCTTGAGATGGAGGACATGAGCACACCACCGGCGAAAGGCAGACCCCTCAAAATGGGGGGAGTCGGAGAGCGACAGCCGCCCAAAGTGTTTCACGGCGGCTCTGATCTCGGCGCCCTTGGAATTCCTTCTTAAGTTTCTTCTCCGTTTTAATATTTTTTCCACCTTGTAATGCATTATAATTTGATGTAAGTACCGATTTGTTCTGGATTTCCGGTCGAATTGGGAATTGGCTTATTTCTTTTAATCAGAGGAGATGATTTTATTGCTGCCGATTTTATTTGCTTATGCAACGTTTGCCTATTCATAATTTTTATTTATTTTTTTTCATATGAACTTATGTTCTAATTTTTTTTATTATCTTTAATATTTTTAATAGTAATAATTATGATAATATATTAAGATGTATAGAATTAAAATTTTAATTTTTAATTTTGGTTATCGAAATTTTTAAAATAAAATTATTACGGCGGAGGATTCTAAATGGACGGAGCTGATTGCATTTCAAATTTATAATCACACCAATAAAAAGCAAAAGCTAAAAGAATATTTTTTTGACCTTATTTTCATAAAGTTAGATTTAATATAAAAGATATATATTGAAACTAAGTAACCAATTTTGTTTTTTAATTTCCACTTACAAATGTTCAAAATAGTGTAAGTTCATTCATTTAAAAAATAAAAAATTTTAAACAGGTTTCTTAGTTTCCATTGAGGCTTAAAATGGAACTAAAGCTATCCATTTTTTAAAGATACGAAGGAAGTTATTTTTTAAATTTAAAATATTTATTTTTAAATAAATAATTATAATTTAAAAATTATTTTTAATTTTATAAAAATAATTAAATTATAATAATTTTTAAAAAATAAATAACTTAAATTTAAAAATAACACACTCTATCTTTTAAAATATAAAATCTCCTAAATCCACTTAAAATGCCAAGGTTGTGGCTGGTTTGATGATGAAATCTCAGTTACATCAAATAGATATTATATCACGGGGAATAATTTTAATACAAGGCTCTCATGTATCATAATATGCTTATTTTTATGGTTTAAGTAATTAATCTTTAAATTATAATAAAATAAAAATTTTACAATCTAAATGACTTATCTATACAAATAAAAAAAATATTTGATCAAATTTAAAACACACAATCCTAATTAATTAATGATCAAATACCCATAAAAATCAGACCCAATTTTTTCAATTAACATTTAAAGTCCCTATCTCAAAAGTAATTTTAAGCCCTTTAAATAGAAAAAGCTAATTTCAGATGAACTATATAACATGAGAGAGCAATAATTAAAAGCTAATCAACTTAATAACATACCACCTTCGATTGATTCAGATATATAAGTTTTATTTATTCAATATTACAACAGTACAGCAGGACAGACTGACTTGCAGACAGGCAGGGCTTTGGGTCTTATTTAGCTTAAAGACTCGTGCCAAAGCTCTATGAGGGTAGACGACAGAGGAAACGTAGACATATATAAGCAGAGCAAGCATGATTATTTATTAATAGGCGTGGAATAATATTTCTTAGGGAAATATTAATTAAGCGATGATGAAAGGCAGAACGCTGAGGAGGAATTCATGGTAAGTGAAAGTTGCAGTTGCAGAGTCTGGGTTCTCCTTTGCCCTGAATTTCTCAGTCAATCCCTGTCATGAATATCCAACAAATTTATATTTTTATAAGCTACCAAAATTCAAAAAAAAAAAAAGTAAATACAATTACAGCTGATATATATAGGATGGTAATTTTTTTTTTTTCTGGGTAATTTACCTTGATAGTCAGGCAGCACCTGCAGTGAAAAGGAAAAAAATTAGAAAAAAAAAAAAACAATATATATAAATATAAATATGTATTTGTATGTATGCATGCATAAATATATATGTATATGTAAAAAACCCAGTTTGTCCCCCTCTTTCTAAACAAAATCCTAATTTTTTTAATGATTTTTTATTTGAATTTTGAGAAAATATACATAAATTTTTTATAAAAAAATATATAATAAAGACATTTTCTATTTAATTTCAAAAATAAAAAATGATTATGGAATAATATTAATTAAGTTTATTGTTATAGTTTAACGAAGATGATAAGTAGGAATTTAGAACGTACTCAATGAAGTTATCATATTCAACGGCACATTTAGATTGAGATTTGTCAAACTTGCTAACGAGCAATTGCAAGACCATCGGTGGCACAGAATATCCAAGGCTCAAGAGTGCCTGCTTCATCTCCGAGGCATCGATCCTACCGTTCCTGTCCCTGTCGAATCTCTGAAATAGTTCCTGCATGAATCAAACAAGATCATCTATGCTTAATTAACGCGTAATTAATAGACTAATTACTTCTTAATAAATCACAGCTCTTTAAAAAGTAAATCCCGTCACCTTCCAGCTCTTCAGACTGTTAAGCAGTGGAACAAATTCCTTTGGACCTGTTGATGAAGTTAAGACATCAAATTACTGTATTTCCATCAAGATTAATGACAGTCCAATGCTGTAAGTATAATTAATGCAGTATTTTTGATTGGTTTGAGACGATCTGAGACTCTTAAACAAGCGAAATTTAAACTCTCAAATGAGTGGATTTTATATAAGCTCCTAAATAAGCATATTATTAGCATTAAATCTATTTACGATTTTATAAACGAGTTAGTAATTTGAAAGCTAATAAATAAATATAATCAAACTGTTTATGAGTTTCTTTGCTTAGGTTGTTATAGAACTGAGCTCGAATGAGTATTTATAGGATTGAGCTTTGTAACTTTTCGGCTATATTTTTTTAATTATTTTTATCTTTTATTTTTTTAATGATAATTATTTTAAAAAAACTATAATATATTAAAGTATGGTTCACTCAACTTATTTAATTCTAACAATTTAAAATAAAAATTTATAAAATGAGATACTGTTAAAGTTATTATATATTTTTACCTATAAATATATTACTGTATTAAAATGATAAGTTTAATATAATAGATATTAATATATTATTGTAATTTTAATCATTTAAATTATTATTATGAAGTTGCATGTAAATAAAAGATGAAATACCTATGACCCTGGCATTAGTGTTGGTGAAGCTATACATGAGGAGATGAACAGTCCTGAGGCCGAAGCTCTGGCTGAAGTTTGATAGAGCAGTCTGCAGCTCCCTGTCGTCGATGAGCCCATTCTTATCCTTATCTATCCTGTTGTAGCAGTCGATCACCCTCTGGTCCGTGCCGGCCGGGAACGACGATGGCAGCAGCTCCCAAAACGGATTGTCATCGCGCTGCGATCCCGGTCCGCCCATCAGCACCTGGTTGCCCCCAGTTACCTGGTTCTCCAGGCGATAAGTTTGGACTTGGGAATCATACCCCCCGCCGCCGCTGCCGTAGGTTCTTTGCTTGTTTTCCGATGATGTGAGGCTGAGCTGGGACATCCCGTCGCCGACTCCCCAGTATCCGCCGGCTTTCTGGTTGTAATTCGAATAGCTTTCAGAAGAAAAGCTTTGGCTGTCCTCCGCTGATGATCCCTTGATCTGGGCTTGGCAGTCGCTGCCGCCCCAATCATAGCCGGTTTTCTGGTTAACTGTTGAGTAGGTTCGCGATGCACCGTAGGGCTGGGAGCCGTACTCGTGGTATTCATATTGGTATTCGTAAGCCATTTATGGAGGAGGGAGGTGGTATTACGGCGAGAGCAAGGCTTGAGATTGATAGCTTTGTCTCAAGAAACCAGAATGCTGAGCCCTCTATATATAAACACATAAAACTAATGACACAAACCCATCATTTTCTAAATGCTTCAAGAATATGTAATAAAAAAAAAAAAATACACCAAGAATATTGTTCTTTATTAAATAAATGGTATCTAAAGAAACAAGAAATTCCCACTTAGATTTTGAAGTGGAGTGAGGAATTTATCATCAAGCAAACAAAATTAAAAAAACAGAAATTAACAAGAGGACAAAAATGTGGAATCATTCCTTATGATCAACTTGAATTTATTCCTAGGGAATCCACTTTCTTTTGTAGTCCTTCTAAATGGGAAGATTCTGAAATTTTTAATCGGGATTTATAATAATGTAATGTATTTATATAAAATTTGAGTTTACTCAAAATTATATTAATAAAGTTTTATAACTTTAACTTTTATAAAGAAAAATATTTTTATAAAAAAATTATCTTGGACCATTTCTGAAAAGATCTTGTAACCTCTATTTTTTCAATAGATGTATAATAACAATACAATGTATTTATGCAGAGTATAAGTCCACTCAAAACACTATTAACAAACTTTTACAACTTTAATTTTTTGAACGAAAGAGTTATTGTAAAAAGCTATCTTAGACCATTACATTTTTTTTTTTTTTTTTTGGGGTGAGTATTCTTCTTATTGGTTTTTTTAAAATTCATATAGACGGATGTGATTATAAGAATTAAACCTCTTAAATAGAAGCCTTTTCTCAT
The DNA here is from genome assembly GCA_033239525.1 of Nepenthes gracilis. Taxonomy (NCBI): domain Eukaryota; kingdom Viridiplantae; phylum Streptophyta; class Magnoliopsida; order Caryophyllales; family Nepenthaceae; genus Nepenthes; species Nepenthes gracilis. The sequence goes on along the minus strand of BSYO01000019.1, from coordinate 12,552,342 downwards.
AAAGTTTGACTACATCATATTGAAATCTTTCCAATTATAGAATACTTAGCCTAAATTACATCAACTACATTATCACCAATCTAAAATATAAACACTATAGATTTTCTTTTATTAAAATGATACAACCTATTACATACAATAATTTAAAATTTGAATCGTTTTTTAATGACTAAAATAATTTATTTTTATTTTTAATGAAAAATATTTTATTAAAAAAATACTATTAAAAACACATTAAAATATTATCTTAATCTCTATCTTTTATTATTTTTCAAATACCCGTTAATCATTAAAAAACAAAAAATCATTATATTTAAAAGACAGATGACATAATCCTTGCCAAACCATGAAACTTCTATGAATTCTTATCTATCTATATTCCCTCGATAGAATCGGGTAACCTAAGCTTTTACTGATGTAGAAATGTAGCTTGTTTTCTAGTATGTAAACTTACAAATGTTGTTATCAGATTTTTTTATTTAATTTTTCTTTAAAAGAATATAATTTTAGTTTGGATTTAAGTACAATTAAACCCTGAGGTGTTTATCCCATTTGAATTATTGTGGGTTTTGTTTGGGTTTAGATGTATCGTAAATCATCATGTTTTTATCAAACTTAAAGTATTGTGGTTTGGGTTTGGCTCCTTTGATCCAAACTCAACCCATTATTGTCCATTCATTGTGACTGTTTTGTAACTATGACGTTCACGGCTCAAGATAAAAAGAAAAGATTCTATGTCATCTTTTAAAATAATGGTTTACGACTTTGCTACTTTTTTAAGAAAAAAATATATTAATTTTGAACTATCATTAAAAAAAAAGAATCACAAATCATAGTCTTATTAAAAATATATATATATATATATCACAATCATTCACCAATTGCGTTTAGAAAAAATGAGAGGTTAAATTTCATGATGCGGGAGTCCCTCTAAAACAATTCAAAGTTCAAGGAATTTTAAGTCCAGAGAAAGATGACCATTGATTCTAGTAAAGCATGGCAAGATGACCATGGATTCTAATAAAGCATGGCACGAGCCACCTTACGTGGGGACTCTTAATATTCCTTATCTCACAGCAATTTAAACCCTTTGTGCACGGTGTAATTGTTTCTGATACAAAATTTCTTTTAATAATAAAAAACATTATAATATTTTATCGTATCTATAATATTTTAATTAATATATAAAAAATAAATTGATGAACCCGATCATTTTAAAAATATTTACCCATCAAGTTTTGAGAAGCAAAAAAAATTACATTTGATATCGATATAATCATTCGATATGTTCAATATCAATGCAACAATGACCGACATCTATATCTATACTTTTATTTATGAGTAAAAATACTTCATGAAAACATCTAAATCGATTTTCTTCTCATAAGATGAGACTGTAATTTCTAAGCTTCTTCCAAGAAATCAATGCAAAGGTACTTGGGACATCATCAAGCATTGACTTTAAAGCTTACTTTAACGGATGCACAAGAGAGAATTATGAAAATTTGCAGAACAACGATGGAAGAGCACGTAGAACATAAACTCTGTGCGACTTGGCATTCGAAAGATGCACCCGTCTTCTTTCTTTTATGTTCTCTAGAGCTTCGATTTCAGTCCTCTTGCAGATACATCACTTCTCATAGCCTACAAAATGGAGATAAATATGCTTGAGTCAATTAAGGAGGATCCATGAGAAGTCCAAAAGGCCTTCAAATCCGGTGCTAGTCATGAGGTCCAAAGTAGTTCTTCGACATAGGTCATGTGTCAAAAGTAAGCTAGCTAAAATTTAACACGATTGTAACACCAAGTCTGTAAATTGATTTTTTTAGAAGATTTGCCTGAATGATTTTTTTATTTTTTTTAGAACTGTTGATTCTTGAATATTTCTACTGTTATAAAAACTTTTTATTATTATGTTTTCTAATATCTCATTTGTGCTTATATTGATAGTATCATTTAGAACCATTTATTTTTATTGTATATTGAATATTTGAATTATTTTTGCTGCCGCTTTATCATCGTAGTCAATTAATTATAACGATTTTTTCATTAATTTTCTGCACCGTTTGGCCTAAACATAGTAATTTCCTGGTTGTACAAACACTATAGATCTGACCAATCCGCCTTATCCAAAATCTTATTAGGTTTTGTCGAGATTTATCAATGTTATGAATGGACACACTCAAAATATTAGGTCCAATTAATTTGTTAATCCAAACAAGGTCACAAATAAAAATAACCTATTCGACTAAGCCCAAATCGGATTACCATTTTTTTCAAAATATATATTTTTCTAAATAAATATCAAATTTTAAAAAAAATCTTTCATTAGATTAGTAGTAATTATAATTTTGTATATAAAAATTTATTATAATTAGATAATATTTTAATTTAAATATTATAATTTTTAAAATATTTTATATTTTTAGATATTTTAATATAAACACAAAATTTAAAAAATATCTTAAAAAATCTATGAACCGGCCTGATTTAAATTATAGATGGGCGGTAGCTAAAGTTTCTCGGCTTGGATGACTGGCCATGTCCAACCCGATTTGGTGTTTATAAATTTTAACCTAAACCCAACTTCTGTCTAATGCAAACACGACTTTGATTAGATTTAAAACACAATCAAGGAAAAACCTTATTCTTCAGAAAAAATTTTAAGCGGAAGAGCAGAAACATTGACAGCAAATAAGCTTATAAATCAAATCAATATCTTGAAGAATATAAGTTCCCCATCGTGATTAAAGCTTAATGAGAGAGAGAGAGAGATGAATTCATACTAATATGTTTGGTTGGAGGAATCAAAGAGCCTAATTTCACCGTTTGATTGTAGAGGCAGCATTATCTTCCTCCCAATTAAGAAGGAAAAAGTATAAAACTGAACCGTTCTACCATCCCAATCCTGAGTTGGCCTTTCCATTTGAACCTCTTCTCTCTCGAATCTTCCCTCTCTTGAAAACCAGAAATCTTCCCTCTCTTAAAACCCTACCTTCTCGGTAAAAATCCTCTCTCGTAGCAAATCATGAGAAAATTTTAATCTGATCAAATGGTGTTAGGAGCATGATGATATTTTTTAATTTTACGTTTATTTTAATATAAATTATATATATTAAATAATATGTTTAAATGGATATTTATAATACGTATAATTTTCTGATTTTTTTATAGATATTAATGTCTTATCCATTTATTAATACTAATAGAAACCCTAACACCACAACCCGTTTTTTCTCTTCTGATTAAGTCGTGAAAAATAATAAAATACACACAAAATGTTAAAAAAAAAAAAAAAAACACTACGCCATGTTTCGTCTATAATTATCCCCACTAGATTTTAGATCCTGTTACTTGTAACCTCTCCAAAACAACTTCTTTGCAATACACTGCAAGTGTGAAATTCGGTTGCCAATAATTTTAAATACTTTAGTTATACAGCACAATATGAGTGCGCAAGCATTAATTATAAATAATAAGAGAATAATCAAAACAAAAAAATCGGTAAAATGCTCTTTACAAATGTAATAACAATATAAGTTGATGAAAAATGGAGCACAAATTGAATCCTAAAAGGATAACCAAAGTTTCCCCTTTTCTTTTCTCTCATTTCTATCAGTTCAGTGCCCCCCTTGTGTTTTGAATGACCCATTTACTCATATCTGATCTAAAAAATCAACTCCACTTTTACATTCCCGTCTAGCATTTAGATCCCAACTCCTATGTTAGATGTTGTCCGAATGGTAGATTTTGTTGTTTAAACATTAGAACAAACTTCGCTAGTACATATGTTGCTCTTCATGTCAGGCTTAGACATGGACACTCTATCAATTGAGCACATGCATCAACCGTGCATGGCTCAGGCACAGTTTAATAATAATAAAAGAGCACGTAAAAAATATACATATAACTCACAATTTAGTAACCCATCTATCTCAACAATAGGGACATTCTTTGAGATCTTCGAATGCTCTTATAACGTGATATCTCATCTATCTATTTATATTAATAGATTCATACAAAAAATAGATAGATGGACAAGTATTATATTTTACGATAGTGTTCTCGAGTATTTTTTATCTAATCAGCACTAAACATGAGCGGTATTATTGTTCCCATTGAGAGCAACAAGGACAAATGATGAAAGGCAGACCCGGAAGATCACTCGATGACCCGCTAGGTCAATCTATATCTCGGTCGAAAACCCATTTTCAGGTCTGGGCTTAGCTTGGCCCGGCAGCATTCAGGTATGTCATGCCAGAGAAAATGCATTTTGTATACTCAAAGGAGTAAGCCCTTTTTTCTTCAATAATCAAGTAATAGAACCAGTATTCAAATCGGACATAATCATATAAATATCAGCTATCAAGTGATACATACTTATACCGGATGTAAAACTCTTTTGGAATAATTATATTAAAACTGAATAATATACTAAGATTTGAGTCTCTTTGATCATTTTTTAAATATTTAAAAAGATTTGGTTGATCTTCCTTAATAAAATCCACACCTTATGAAAAATATTATTCTATCAAGTAACAAAATACTAAACAAAATATAAAATAAAGTTAATTACAGCAATAACTAAAATAACACGACAAATATTGATAAAGAAGTATAATTATACTATATAAGTTGCAGTTATGAACCAGTGATATAATCCAATTATTTAAAAAAAGAAAAAAAAGCTGAGTGACACTCAGTTTTTTCTGCCGTTTATAATTTGAAAATAAAAAATAGAAGAAAAGCATGGGGCTAAGTGGAATATCGCCTAATTGGGTATGTTTACATGGTGATTTTTTTTTTATAATATTAAAAAATATCGGCAGATAGTTTGTTTCATAGATAAAAAGCATGTTGGGCCGGGGTTAACCCATCTGAGGTTGACATATGGGCTTGAAGAGTGGGCCAGGCCCATACACTTTTGGACTAGGCAGGAGAATTGAGTCACAGGACTTACATCATGAACAGCATCTCTTAAAATTCTGACTTGATCCCTTGAAACAGTCCTCACCTAAACAAGCCAAAGGATAAGTCAGCACTGATCATAATTTTTAGGATTTAAGAAAATGTGAGCATAAAAGGAGAAACCGTAAGAACCTTATGCACTATGGTCCAAACAACACCCTCCGTACAAGGGGGAACTGTGAGTGAACCAATGTATCTGTAATATTTTCTGCTGCCAAACTTAATCTCTCCTGGATTGATAATACCTAAGTCTTTCTCTTCATGTCCAAGTGAGTTTAAGTGAGGGATAAGCTGCCAACATCGAAACCAAGAGATTAGAAAAATATTATTCTTACTATTAAGTTTATTATACATTTATAAAAAAAGATACAGTGATATTATTCTCTTTCTTTTTATACATTTATTGATTATATATGTATATAATCAATGCTTCAAATTTTACTATTATTTTTGGTAAAATAATAGTAAAAAATCTTCTAATATTTTTAGAGATAACTGGGTTACATTGTGGTCAATACTATAACTAGTGGGATCAATCCATTTTTTAAGTGTGGTGGATTAAAAATTATATTATAACTATAAATATGTTTATATCTAAATTCTTTTTATTTTTTTTAGGAAAGTCGACTAAACAGATTTTAATTACTACAACGATTTTAAATGGTTTATGCTGGTTAATATTTAACTGTTTATTTTTAAATAACGATTCATGTTGGGTTATGGATCACTCTTGTGTCATACCTATTCAAATTTGATGTGTTATTTGATAATTTGAACGAGATCATACGGATATCGTATTGATATTATAGACTTTTTAAATTAGAAGATATTTGATTTATTTTAATTAAGAAAAATTTTAATGAGATTATTTTCTAAATTGAAGATATCATTGATTATAAAAGATTTTAAGATATTATTTTCTAATTTGGAAATATTATTGATTAGAAAAGTTATATTTCCTTCCTAATTAACATAGATTATATCATTCATGAGTTGAATGAAAAAGAAAAGGGAGAAAAGAGAAAATGAAGATTTGAGCATCAAGTAGAGTGTCAAATCGTGTTCCATTCCTTGACTTTGGATACGCTGTTCTTGGAATTGTAAAGAACGTCTTTACCGATCATATTTATACTATTATACTTATTATCACTTGGTTTGTTTGTTATAAGGTGTCTTATACTTATATTTATGGTATTTGTATAACCGATACTTTTATAATGGATTCATTTGGAGTTTGTCCCTTAATTTTTTTATTGGTTGAAAAGAATTTTTCACATTAAAAATTATTATACATTATTATATTTTTTATACTTACAGATTTATTAGCAGACAGCTGACGGGGAGAAGATTCGGGTTTTGTTTCTCCGTGCCTAATTGTATATACAGTAGAACTCCAACAATTCAGATAAGCAACTTTTCAAATTTCGTGGAATGAGGAGGTTCATCTTTCAAATAAATAAAAAAATTTATTTTTTCTATCTTGATCATTTATTTTTAAATTAATAATTATAATTTAATTATTTTAAAATAACTAATTTTAATCAATTTTAAATTTTTTTTCTTAAAATAGTTAACTCACATTCATTCATTAAAAAATAAATTACCAAGACATAAAAGAGTGACTCTCTCCATCTCCATAGGAAATGGAGCACCCCCGAATCCTTCCTAATTTAGCTGGTCTCTATACCTTTGCAAGAAAACGATCCGGCCGTCCATATTTGTAAGTGATGCCAATAACAGCTATCTTCCCATCAGAGCTCGAATGAACAGCATGCAGCTCCAATTTGTTCCTACATCATTGTTTTTTCCAAAAAAAAAAAAATAAAAATAAAATAAAATAAATAAATAAATACGTTTTTAAATAATATCAAATCTATTCAACTGTATATTTTTATATCAACCCATTAAAATATATATATATATATATTACCTGGAGCCGTTGAAGGTGTGCTCAGAAGGAGAATGCCAATGGCATTGTGTCAGTTTGTAAGCTGTTCCGTTGATGTTAATAACTCCAGCGTTTCCTTTCCATATCACCTGACAATCAGAACAATTTCAAACAATCAGCCAAGGAATTAATGGGATTTAAAATATTTACTTTCCAAACAAAAAAAAAAAAAAAATTTATATTTTACAAAATATATATTAACAATTTTTATTTTTTAAATAAATATATGAATATTTTAATATTTTATAATTTAAAAAAAACTAATTTTATATATTTAAAAAGATTTTAAATCTCCACCGTTGAAGCTACATAATACAGCGACTGAGGGTGACGGGCTCCATGTAGGATTGTTTTCAATTCGAGTTAATTTTAGAAATTCAACAAAGGCCTTGCCTTTAATCATTAGAAGCATCAAATAGAAATCAAACACATTACTTAAAATGCATTTACAAACCACTTTTTAGATGAATTTTATTTATTTTTATTTAAAATAAGAAACAGATCTTAGTCATAAAATTAGGAAAGAACAAGGATCATAGGTTTTAAGAGCAATGAAAGGGAATATTGATGAATTTGTTTTTGTATATTTCATGGATAAGTTGATGGTGAAAATAGGAGGCTATTTTGGTAATTTAAATACATTATTTTCAGATCATAACCCCCATTATCACGCCAAGACCTACTCATTGACCATGCCCATCACACAATCACCGTTCACCTACTTATTTTTTAAAATATCATTCTATATATATTAATATTAAAAAATTTATATATTAATATTTTTTAATATCAAAAAATATATCTTATTGGGTCACATAATTATTAAGATATCGCAATATAATAATTAATATTTTAATTATCAGCAAAGATACTTCAAATATATCTAAAATTACAAATCATATATGAAACCTAAAACCACATCTTTTCTAAATATATAAAATATTTTAGGGTATTTTTATATAATATAGAAAGATATTAAGATTAATTTTAATAAAATATATTAAAATTTTATAAATAAATTATTAAAAATAGCTAAATTTTATATGTAACTTACTTTAAATGCATTGGTAATAAACTTTTTTTATGTATATAATATTTAATATTATTTGATATTATTTGATAGTTTTACAGGTATAAAACAGTGCAAAAGACTTCACAAAGACCAAAAAGAGAGACAGGAATTATCGTGACTTACAGCTATATCATGACCCCTGTTCTTGACTGATGCAAGAGCTGGTTTGTAATCCCTTTTAAGCTCTCCGAGATCGGGATGAATCTCAACCCTTCCATCTAGAAGATCAACGGGTGATTGCATCCTTCCATTATTACAAACCCGCCATTGCTGATTAATCTTCCCCCAGTTCTCTGGTCCTGTGCTTGTTCCTTTCTCGTAAGTAAACGCAGTTTCATCGGCTGTGTAGTACATTTTCAGCAACACCGATTAAAACAAGCATCAAAAGATTTTTAGGATTTCAACAACATCGCCTTGGAGTTCTGATAAATTGAGTAGTATCGAATATACAAATCTGATTTCACCGTTGATTTTCAAATAGCTATTCAACAAAGGGCTTTATATCCACATGTGATCCAATCAAATCGCAAATAATTTGAACAAGACTATTCGTCCACCGAAACAGATTGAAACCCTTACTTGTTACTTGCTGTTGTACAATCGCTAATGAGATCAGAAGATATGGCCCTCACTTCATTAAATTAAACATTGCAAACAATCTAATAGATATTTGACATTCAGGCATGCGAACAAGGCAAGAGCCCCCGCCCGCACTAGAGAGGGAGAGAGAGAGAGAGAGAGAGAAGGAGCGTACCGACTTCCGTTTCCATTTGAAGTGCGTTGCAGATGGGAAGAAAATGGATTGTGAGGACGATGGAAACGAAAAGCAGACGATCACAGAGAAAACTGAGAGATTCAGACATTTTCATGCTTGCTAGCAATGGCCTCTCTATCGCTGTGAGAGGGAGGGGGGGGGAGGATCGGGAATTTAAAGCAGGAGAGAGGAGGCATTAGGCTCTTTAATATAATTTATTTTCAAAAAAACAATAAAAAATAGACCCATTCTATAAAAAAAATAATTATAAATTAAAAATAATTATATGTTTAAATTTTTATATAATATTAATATTTATTAAACATTAAATTTAATATTAAAAAATTAATAAAAATAACTATTTAAAATATTTTATTTAATATTTAAATTTTAATTATTAGACATTTTTAATCAATTGGCTAAAATTAAAAAATTAAGATTTTATTTTATCTTTTTATTAAAAAAATATAGGATTCCTAAGTCTATCAAATACCTGCGATATATTCCCAACTTCAATAGTAACGGTCGTGACATTTCCGCTTCTCGTTCATTAATTGTAGAAATTACGACGTATAACTCCTTAACATTATTTAATATTACAATATTCAGATTTTTTTAAAAATAAATATATTAAATCGTTGAAAAATATAATAATTATTTATTTTTAAATTATAAAATTGTATTATGTTATAACTTTTAACGTTAATTTTTCGTACATAAAACCGCTATTTCATATACTAATGTTTGGCTTGTTTTCAAAAATGATTTTTGACAAGTGAAAAATATTTTTTTTTAACGAAAATATATACTTTTAAATTTTAATTAAAATTATTTATTTTAAAATAAATAAATAACAACCGTTTATTTACCACTTATAGAAAATGACACAGAAAGTTTTCTAATTATAATAAAAATAAAAAAAGAATTAATTTTAAAACTTTACTTATTGCTTTAACTATGTGAGAACTTTGATAATTACATTTAATCCCTTTCTAACTACAAATATAATTGTGCAAATTGACCGGATCAAAATTAAAATTGATCGGATAATCATTCAAACAATATAAATATGACCTATTTTAAATATTGTAAGGGAGATTCAAACATAAACTCATCTATAATATAACGGGTACACAATTCAAATACCTACTCTTGGCCAAATCTATTATTTAAAAATAACAAAATCTATAATAAACTCAATCCAAATAACAAAGAAATACAATCAACGTCATCTCAATCGTAATAGATGTCCAAACCATTGGATCACGTGATGCCGTGTCAGATCTTGTCCACTTTGAAGAGATGGAAATATTAAAACGTGAGCCGGAGGCTCAACAAGTATCGTTATAAACATCCACAAAATAGCACATACAAATCATAGAGAGAATGTATAAACGAATATCAAAACAAATGACAGATACAAATTCTAAATCGCCAATATCAGAAACCAAATCACCGGCGCACTCAAGGTAGAATATCATCGTACCATTCGTTGATACAACTGCATGATAAAGCATGCTCTCATACTCCGACACATAATCAAAGACCATGACATACCTACATAAATAAAAGTCACGACATACCCACATAAACAGAGGCCAATAGTAAACAGAATTCAAATTTGCATATCATAATGGCTACATTTCAAGCCGACATATCTAAGTCATCATATATCATCAGTTCTATTAGCCTGACTATATTTTAAGCCTGCAGCTCTTGATTGTCACATATCTTTGGCTATTAGCCCGGCTACATTTTATACCTACAACTTTCTACTGTCTCGTATCATTTGCTATCAATCTGACTACATTTTAGATTTATAATTCTCGATCATCTCATATTATTTGCTCCATTAACCCGACTATATTTTGGCCATCCTATTTTCACTGTCTGCTATATTTTAAGCCTGCAACTCTCAGCCATTATATTTCTAATATTAGTTGCATTTTAGGCCTACACCTCTCGTCCATATTGTTTTTAATATCCGCTATATTTTAGACCTGCAATGGTCGACCATTCTATTTTCAATATCAACTTCATTTTAAGTCTGCAGTTCTCTCCGACCGCCATGGACTCACGAATGCACCGACCCATCGAGTCTCAAACCCCACATATTATTCATACAATATATTGATATAAAAGACGCGCGTAGAACATATTAGATGCTGAAATAAATCAACAATAGGGTGAGATGATATGTGTCTTGATTTTATTCAAAGTAGATTTACCAAAAAGATATTTTGAGGTACCTGAACTGAGCTTTTCTCTCTCCTCTTCGTGCATTTTTTCTCTCTCCTACCGTGTACACCACCTCTGTGCTGCACCTTTGTCGCGCTAGCACTGCTTGGCCGTTCTCTCTCTCTCCCCTCCTTTTCTCTCCTGTCGTAAGCTCCTCCCATGCCGTGCCTCTACCTCCGCGCTGTCCAGTCGATGCCCGCGCACTGCCTTCCTGCCATGCATACCTCCTTCCTTCTCATTTATCTTCACTTCTTCTCTCCTTCTTCCTTCATCTTCTCCTCCGCCTTCATGCCTCTGCCTCCTCTTCCCCTCCTTCTCTCTCCACCAAAATTCTAGCTGATTTTCTCCAAAATTGACATATACAAATATAAAATCGGCATTAATAAAGAGAATGGAAGGGTTTCTTTACCTCGATTTCACCCATTTCCTTTGACAATGGCAGCAGATCCACTGTTTGGCTCACGCACGCCTCCCGTTCCTTCACCCGCTGTATGAATCAGAGGGTGAATCACAAAGAAGGCCTCGTCGAGCATCTGTTTTCTGGCAACGACTCCTCCAGCAACGGTGGAAGGTGCAACTATGGGCTTCAACCCAAATTAACTGAGCCGGCCCATGAGCCGATCGAGCTGCCAAGCCAGTGAGTCGAGCTATGAAGTCGGCTTATTCTAGCCGGATTTGAGCCGAATTCGAGCCGCAGACTAGTTTTGTCTTCTTCGTCTTCCTCGATTGATTTGTAACCTTCTGGCGTTTAACTCAATTAATTGCTGAAATATTAGTGGTCCATTGAGTGATGATAACTCCCATTAAGTCAATTAATCAATTCTGGCCGGTTTGAGTACAAAATGTTCAGTTGAGGCGAGTGATGGTTTCGCCTATAAATTGAACATTCTGGCTTTGTCCCTGGCACTCAACTCAAGCATTACACCATCTAAAGGAGTGAAGGAGTGTCCAGAAGCACGGAGCCCGTCCGAATCCAAAGTTCAAAAACAGAGCACGTAAAATGGCTAGAGGTATAAAGTCGATTCTAAATTCCGCTTTAGTGGTTGTTTTAGCCACATCAATGTCTAACATTTGGTATTAGAGCAAGGCTTCAACTCTGCCTTTATTGTTCTGTGTTTTTTCAATTTTTTTCAAAATTGAAAAAACCTAAAGTCCTAGTTTTTTATAAGATTCGGTTCAAACGAGCACTGAAAATCGATGGGAAATTAAATCTCCAAAATTTTCATATATTTTTCATCATTTATGGTGTTCGTATGGTGCTGTTTGAATCGGGTCTGGAATTCGAGTCGAGTCATTCGTTGTCAGGTTTGGGCGAAACCGACGAAGGTAGACAACGACTTGAACGGCATCGTTCTCTATTTCGATAGTAATAAACGTCGTCATTTCTGGCTTCGGTTTTGAGTTTCTGAACGATGTCGTTTCGTGGAAACATTTTCGGTTATAAAACGACGTCGTTCTGCTACAGTGTTTATAAAAAAATTAATTATTGATATGTTGGGCCGATTTCGGTTGCGGCCCAGAAGTTGCGAATGCGGCCCAGTACGGTTCTGGCCCGTTACTGTAGATGAATGGTGAAATAAAAATCGGTTGCTGTGGACGGGATTCGAACCCGGGACGCAGAGGAAGGATGAGCGGCTTCTGCAGCTGCGTTGTTGAGCGCCTTGCATTATTTTCCGCATTTAAATTTGTTATATACGTTTGTACTGTATATATATCATATACATACGTATATATTTATATATATATATATATATATATATATATATATATATATATATATATATATATATATATATATATATATATTGTATTATTATATATAAAGTATAAAATATAATATCTAGAATATAATTATATATATGTAAAGAAATGTCTAGTGATTAAAATAATTTAATTAATTGGGGATTAGCCACAGGACCCTTAATTAATAAATTTTTTTATCACGTGAGGTATAAAGATATAAATTGTGGTAATTATTTTTGATATAATAAAATTTCTCCCACAGAAAATTTTATTATATTAAATTAATTAATCAGGATGAAATATCAAATTATTTTTTTAATTTACCCACAGGGGATTAAGAATAGAATATAATTTGATAGTTTTATCATAAAATTAGACATGAATCTACTAGAATTAAAATTTAGCCCACAGGTAATTGTTTTGTCTATTAATTCATGATGTATGTTTTATATTTATAAAACATAATTTTATAATTTGTTAGCCCAATTTTTGGATGTTAAGTATGTATTTATTTTTATGCAGCTATTTAATCTGTAAATCTTTCCGATATTAGATGTGAAATTCCCGAACTTAAGGGTGACAACTATAAAGTGTGGAAGGAGAGAATTCTTCTTCATTTAGGGTGGCTAAATATCAATTATGTTATCCGAAAAGACGAACCACCGGCTCTTACCCTTACCAGCACTTCGGATGAGGTAACTCTTTATGAATGTTGGGAGCGATCTAATCGCCTCAACTTAATGTTCATAAAGACAAAAATTTCTGCTGGTATTCGTGGTTCTGTCGACCAACATAATAAGGTGCAAGATTTACTGAAGGCAATTGATGAATAATTTGTGACTTCAGATAAGGCTCACTAGTGTTAAGGGTGTGCGTGAGCACATAATGCAAATGAGGGATCTTGCAGCTCAATTAAAAAGTTTAGATGTGGAAATGTTTGAACCTTTCATTGTGCACTATATATTGAATTCGCTTCCACCGTAATATGGGCCTTTTAAAATCTGTTATAACACACATAAGGATAAATGGTTAATAAATAAACTCATGACCATGTGTGTTCAAGAGGAAGGAAGGCTCATAATGGAGCAAAGTGAGAGTGTCTACATGTCAAAGGAAGGAATGTTCATGACGCCAGCCAAACCAAAGGGGAAAGGTAAAGTATCCCCCCAATCTGATATCAATAAGGAGTCCAAGTGTTTCTTCTGTAAAAAGAAGGGACATGTAAAGAAGGACTGTTTCAAGTATCAGAATTGGCTTGAAAAAAAGGTAATCCATTCTCTTTTGTATGTTATGAATCTAATATGGTTAATGTTGCACATAACACATGGTAGATTGACTCTGATTCTACAATCCATATTTCTAATTCCTTACAGGGCTTGCAAAACTTAAGAAAACTAGTGGGCAGTGAACAATGCATCTTCTCCGAAAATAAGATGCGTTCAGATGTGGAGGCCATTGGCACATGCAGTTTAATTTTGAGTAGTGGTTTTATTTTGATATTGAAAAAGACCTTTTACATTCTAAATTTCTCTAGAAATTTGAATTCTGTTTCTAGACTTGTGCCATATGGATATTCCTTTACATTTTCAGACTCATTATTCAGTTTATATTATAAGTCTGATATTATTGAAAATAGTACACTGTCTGATGGTATTTATTGTTTAAATTTATAAAATAATACTTCTTTCAATACTGTGCATGCTAATACTGGAATTAAAAGATGTGTTATGAATGAATGTTACTCTATGTTGTGGCATAGGAGATTAGGCCATATCTCCATTGACAGAATTAAAAGATTGGTAAATTATTGATTTTAAAACTTGTGTGGACTGTATTAAAAGAAAGTAGACCAACAAAACTAAAAAAAGATGCCAAGAGGAGTTCGGACATATTAGAGATCATACATACTGACATTTGTAGTCCTGATATAGACTCACATAATCCAAAATATTTTATCACCTTTATTGATAATTTCTCACGATATATGTATCTCTACTTGCTTCATAATAAATATGAAGCCTTAGATGCTTTTAAATTGTTTAAAGCAGAAGTAGAGAGACAATTTGAAAAAAATATCAAAATTGTGAGATCAGATATAGGCGGAGAGTATTATGGAGGATATATTAAAGATGGACAAATGCCTGGTCCATTTGCAAAGTTTCTTCAAGAACATGGGATTGTTACCCAATACACTATGCCTGGTTCTCCGGACCAAAATAGTGTAGCAGAAAGAAGAAATCGAACATTGTTGGACATGGTGAGGAGTATGCTAAGTAACTCCAAACTTTCAAAATCTTTGTAGAATGAAACTCTTAAAACAGCGGTGTACATATTAAACTGGGTTCTAACAAAAGCTGTTCCAAAAACTCCTTTTGAGTTATGAAAAGGTTAGAAACCGAGTTTGTAACATGTACGCATATGGGGTTGCCCATCAGATATAAGAGTTTATAACCCACAAGAGAAGAAGTTAGATCCAAGGACTATAAGTGGGTATTTTATTGGATATGCTGAACGGTCTAAGGGATATAAATTTTACTGTCCATCTCATACCACTAGGATTGTGAATAAAAAAATATAAAATTTTTTGAGAATGACTTAATGAGTGGGAGAAAATGATCAAGAACTGATCATTTGGATTCTCAACCCTCCACTTCATATGGTAGGTTGATTGATGTACACAACACCCCTTAAGATTAATCTGATGTTGAACAACCAATCATTGTCATTCCACAAAATACTAATTCTATTTCAGTTGACCATGAAATTCAGGATTTGTCTGAAATAGTTGTACAACATACTCCTATTGAGGATGATGATACAACATTAATAAGGTCTTCTAGAATGAGAAAGTCAGCAATCCCTAGTGATTATATTATATATCTGGAAGAGTCGACTTACAATGTGGGAGTTAAAAATGATCTTAAAACGTTTTCACAATCCATGAGGTGTAATGAATCACAATTATGGTACAATGCCATGAAAGAAGAGATGAGTTCCATAAGTAGCAATGGAGTCTGGGATCTTATTGAATTGCCTAAATGGACGAAAGTCATAGGGTGTAAATGGGTCTTTAAAACAAAGAAAGACTCATTCGATAATATCAAAAGATATAAGGCAATACTCGTTGCTAAGAGATATACTCAGAAAAAAGGAATTGATTACAATGAGACTTTTTCTCCTGTATCCAAAAGGGACTCTCTTCGTATAATTTTGGCATTGGTTGCTCATTTTGATATGAAATTATAACAAATGGATGTGAAAACAGTATTTTTAAATGGTGATCTAGAGGAAGAGGTTTATATGAAATAACCAGAAGGATTCTCCTCTAATGATGGTGAGCAATTGGTATGCAAATTAAAAAAGTCCATATTTGGATTGAAACAAGCATCCCGTCAATGGTATTTAAAATTTGATAAAATTATCTCTTCATTCTATTTTGAAGAGAATATTTTGGATCAATGTATATACCAGAAGGTCAGTAGGAGTAAGACTTGTTTCTTTGTCTTATATGTGGATGATATTTTACTTGCATCCAATGATAAATGGTTGTTGTATGAGGTGAAATAATTTCTCTCTGAAAAATTTAAAATGAAGGATATGAGTGATACATCTTATGTCATTGGCATAAAAATACATCGAGACAGACCGCGTTGTATTTTGGGTTTGTCTCAAGAGACCTATATCAATAAGGTTTTAGAGAGATTTCGGATAAAAGATTGTTCACCAAGTGTAGTACCCATTGTGAAGGGCGATAGGTTCAATTTGAGCCAATGTCCGAAAAACGATTTGGAATGGGAACAGATCAAGAACATTCCGTATACTTCCGTTGTTGGAAGTTTGATGTATGCTCAGGTATGTACAAGACCTGACATAGCATTTGCAGTTAGAATATTGGGAAGATTTCAGAGTAATCCAGGAATCGAACACTGAAATACTGCCAAGAAAGTCATGAGGTATCTTCAAGGTATCAAAGACTACATACTTACATATAGATGGACCGACAATCTGGAAGTTTTGAGGTACTCCGGTTCAGACTTTGTTGGATGCGTTGATTCACGTAAATCAACATTCGGTTATATATTTTTGTTTGCCGGTGGAGCTGTATCCTGGCGGAGTGCAACGCAAACTTTGTTTGGTACTTTCACTATGGAGGCCGAGTTCGTTGCTTGTTTCGAGGCTACAAAGCATGGTGTATGAATGAGAAATTTCATGTCTAGGTTTAGAGTAGTTGATTCCATCTCAAGGCCATTAAAGATATTTTTTGATAATTCAGCTGCTATTTTTCTGGTTAAAAATAACAAAAGTAGCAGTTGAAATAAACACATTGACATTCAGTTTTTAGCCATAAAGGAGCGTATTAAAGGAAAGGAAATTGCTATTGAGTATATCAGCACTGAATTGATGATCGCTGATCCTTTGATTAAAGGCATGCCACCATTAAGGTTCAAGGATCTTGTAACTGAAATGGGATTGAGTTCCATTTTGTAATTTTCATTGTATGGATAATGATGTTATAAATTCCTATTTTATTGTTGTGATATTTCTCAAAATTATGTGCACATTAATTGAATTGAGAATATCATTAAGTTAGACAAAGAATAAACATAGAGTTTATTCATAAAGTAAAATTACCGGATGACTTGGAAAATATAATATATTATAATACATTGAAGATATTACTCATTATTAGAGGACTTATCGCCATGATTCGTATATTTGTTTCTTAAGTTTGAGAATTGATGAGTTTGGTTAGCACATCAAGTTAAACATAGACCAAGTGGGAGAATATGAGCTTCAGCCCAAATTAACTGAGCCGACCCATGAGCCGATCGAGCCGCCAAGCCCGTGAGCCGAGCCGTGAAGTCAGCTTATTCGAGCCGGATCTGAGTCGAATTCGAGCCGCAGACTGGTTTCATCCTCTTCGTCTTCCTCGATCGATTTGTAATCTTCTAGCGTTGAACTCAATTAATTGCTGAAGTATTAGTGGTCCATTAAGTGATGATAACTCTCCCATTAAGTCAATTAATCAATTCTGGCCGGTTTGAGTACAAAACGCTCGGTTGAGGCAAGTGATGGTTTCGCCTATAAATTGAGCCTTCTGGCTTTGTTCCTGGCACCCAACTCAAGCATTACACCATCTAAAGGAGTGAAGGAGTGTCTAGAAGCACGGAGCCCGTCCGAATCCAAAGTTCAAAAACAGAGCACGTAAAATGGTTGGAGGTATAAAGTCGATTATAAATTCCGTTTTAGTAATTGTTTTAGCCACATCAATGTCTAACAGCAACTCCCTGCACTGCCCTTCCCTCTCTCTCTCTTCCTTCCTTTTTCTCCCTTCCCTCCTTTCTTTCTTTCTTTCTTTTCTTTTTTTCCCATTTTGCTCTGCGCCCGTGCCTCCTTAATAATATTAATATTATTATTATATTATATTATATATATTTTTATTCCAATTTTACCCAAAAATAATTAATTTTATCTAAAATAAATCTAATAAAAATTTGGGATATTACATCCTCCCATTCTTATAAAATTTTGTCCTCAAAACTAACACACATTGATCTTTGCCTCAAATATCAAACAAATGAGGATATTATCTGGGACTTTTCTTCTTTTTCTCAAATCACTTCCTTGATCAAATAATTTTTTCAAAAAAGATCTGATCCTCAACACTTGATTATTATCTCTTGCCTGAAATCTAAACCAAAACCTCAACCTAAACACTTTTTGTTGACCAATAATGACTCCAACTCGAGTATAAGCAAAGGATCATTCACATATTCTTCTCATATCAATCACATAGGACATGTCATGTCCATCCATTGAACGAGAAGCAAGACCAAGGCTGTAGGCCGTCTCTCCGATCTACTGAAAGCTTTGAATATCCAGATGAACCTCAACTTCAATTTACCCTTCGTCCCCAAACCGCGGAATTCCTTTCCTCGATGATACTTTCAATAATACCTGACCATCTATCTCGAACCTCAAATTAGATTGCAAATCCGATCTCCTACTTTAAGTCTTAAATCAAATCTTATGACTGATAGCTACATGCCCACACGTTTCCACTATGTCACTCTTATCGATCATCTACCTCAGATCACAATCAAAAGCTTCAAAAGAGAAATATCTTACAATCTTCTCATCTCGATAATATGCCGATGATCAATCTCAGGAATGACGTCCTGATTGGTAAGCGATGAGCCGACTTCATTATCTCATCCATCATTATCCAAATTGCCATTAAATTTTCGACCATCCATGGCAGACCTGAAATAAAATCTCGAAGGTTTCATCTCCTACTTGACTTCCTCCTTTAGGCATGTGATTAACTTTCCCACATAATTCGCGATCTCACACTTCATATTTTGTCTGCCTACCTTGATACATGATTAACTTGCTATCAAACTCTCTCTACTTCCCTAGGTGGAGAGTTTTCAATGTTCCCTTCAAATTTAGATCAGTCCAGCTCAACTATAGTGCTAATGACCACAATTGCTCTCGAGCTTTCATCCAATCAGTTCCCGAGTTTACATTCAATCAGCCAAGGCTCTAATGATAGAATTTTTAAAACCACACTTCATCTAAAATGTGCAATAAAAAAAAGCACTTTGTACAATAGGCTCAGGGTTACATGCTCGATCGCGTCCAACTTTAAGATAGCTTGTCCCAAAAGAGGCTTCATCTCTTATATTTATAAGAGCTTCTCCTGTAGATAGGAGCTTGATTCGAAATCTAATCCTAGTAATAAGGGGAAAAATCCCTCTAGTCTAATCTTTCTATAGGCATCCTCGCCATTACACATCCATGCAAAATCCTCTAGACTGCTCAGCATCCTAAAATTTTCCTTGGATGATGTGCCCGACCATGTTAAATCCAAAATACCTAAATCTCTCTTAGTAGCATCATTGAGCGCTATCAATTTTTCTAATTCATCAGGGATCGACAAAGACTAATATCATTGACAATCTATCTTTAACTCTTGGAAGCTCTCTTCGTAATTTTCATTTTGTATGAACACCAATCGCTTCTGTGTCTATCGAGCTGAAGCAATTTTTGAAGATTCTTGACAAATTGCCCATCATCTTATTAGCAAAGTATCTGAACCTTTTGACCGTATTAGGATGAAGATGCTACCTCTAGGGCCTTCACATTCTTGCCATTTTAAACCCCATAAGTTTTTAAGTTTAACCTTTTGTGGGTTGCTTGGCGTCGCTACCAAGTTTTTGAGTCCGACCTTAAATGGGTCAGTTGGACTTTGCCAAGTTTTATAGTATGACTTCTTATGAGCCGCTTGGACATTGCCGAGTTTTATAATACGACTTCTTATGAGCCGCTTGGATATTGCCGAGTTTTGAGTTCGACTTCTTATAAGCCATTTGAACGCTGCCGAGTTTTAGAGCAAGTGAAAGGAATCTTTTCACTTGACTTAGGAGTAGCCTAAATCTTGTGGATTTATGAAATGATATGCAAACATTCAATGAAGTGCAAAACAGCAAATAAGAAAAAGAAATTTTATTATATTAACAAAACGTGTTACAAGCACATCAAATGATGTATTTTGCCTTACATGACCGTCTATACATTTATTGATAGCAGTTTTTGAGGTGAGAGGCATTCCACGTCTGAGGGACTAGTCTGCCCTCTTAGGATGAGGGCCTAAATCCTTCGGCTTCTGAGGCCAATTTAGCCTCTAAGACCAAATCGGCTCATTGGGCCTCTTGGGACGTGGACCTAAGTCCTCAGGCCTTTTAAGCCAAATTAGCCTCTTGGGCCAAATCAGCCTTGTGGGCCTTTTAAAACGTGGGTCCAAGTCCTCGAGCCTCTAGAGCCGATTTCGTTCCATGGGTCAAATTGACCTCTTGGGTCTCTCGGGATGCAGGCTCAATTTTTGGGCCTTTTACCTGACTGTTGATATATCTGGCTGCTCCTCGCTGGTATGCGGCTCATCGCAGCCATGCCATGTTTTGAGCTTCCTCGAGCTCGTCTAGGCTTTCACAAAGCCTTTGTGTGCTGTCATTTAGGTTGGTCGTGTGGATATCACGTTACAACCCTTGTGGCCATTTCATCACGTAGCTGGTCCGCCTCACCGTCTCCTGTTGTTCCAGAAACCTATTCGGGTCTTTGCAGAAAATGGTTCAGGTATCCTCTACTGATCAGCTTTTTAATCTCCGACTGCAGTGTCCGGTAGCTTTCAATACTGTGACCTCCACGGCGATGGTAGTGGCAGTACTCTGAATGATCACCTCCTTCTGGATTCCTTGACGCCTTGGGCCACTTTAGAAATTTTTCATCCAAAATTTGCATCAAGATGTTAGTACGCGAATCGTTTAAGGGAGTCAGGTTTAATGGTTGGAACTTCCCTTGAACAACCTGTTCAGACTTGCACTGCTTCATTGATCCTCGGGAATCCTAACGGTGCCCGTTCTATCTTTTCCCTTCCATCGCCCTCTAGTGTGAATTCTCTTCTCTTTCTGGCCTCTTCGCTTCATTGGCCTCTTCTCCAAAGACCCATTTCCAGATCTTCTCAAGCTTTTCCTCCCTTTGAGGTTGAGCCGTTGTCTTCTTCTCGTTGAGATAATCTCTCAACTCGTAAGAAGCTTGTGCAGCTTTTTGCTCTGCACAGCTCTTTTCTTTTGGAGAAAATTTTCTACAAGAGGGTCCCCCTTGAAAGATGGGCTCCCGATCGTTGCGAGAGTAATGAGGACTGCGCCTCTCAAGCAACCTTCAAGCCACTACAAGACTTTGCTACTCAAGGTAACTTGTATCCCTGGGTCATTGCATTGATTGGCTTATTTCATGGGGTGCTTCTTTCACTTACTCTTTTTCTGGGACGTTACAGTCTAAGAGGCTTTGGATGGCGCTCCCTTTGACCTCCCATCCAATTTTGAACAAAGGGTCTGGACAACTCGAGAGGTCATCCATTTTCACTACCGGTGCCTGTCACACAAGGGCCTGGTGGTCATCCATTATGCTACCTGTTGGAGGCAGTTGCCGCACGAGGCTGCATCTCAGATGGGAGCACTAGCTTGTGCTGGTTTGTTCATCACTTTTCAGTTTCTGAAAAACGTGTTAACCTGACTTTTAGTCGATATCCACATACAGGCTAATGTTGCATCCTCGAATCCTGATCGCCACACGAACAGAGATCCACAGATGTCCTCAGATCTTTTTGAGCATACTCAAACAGAATCCGTGCAACACAAAAAGTATGGATATCCTCTTAGATTAGAGGATGCAATTTTGAGATGGTAGAGAGAGTGAGAAGGAGAGCAATAATACACTGTATTTTACATGAAAAATCCTTTCTTGAATGAGAGAAAAAAACCACGGGACTCTGAGTCCGAGAAGAATTTCACTATCATTATTTTAGTACAAATAAATTGAGTTTACAGTGAGAATTGGAAGACGAATGGCGTCTAACTTTTCTCTCTTTTTTGGTTCTCTCTTTGTGTGTACTGTTGACAACCTCCTCTTTTTTCTTGGAGTCGTGGTTTGAGTATTTATACTGATCGGTGGCCACCTACCCAGTAAGGGGCTTACGTGTGTAGGAGTGCCTACCACCAACTCTGTAAAACTATCTTGTTGTGTCTGAGGCGTTGCGTGCATGCAGGATTGCTCCACGAGATGTCACATTTACAGTGATCACACGTGTCCTGCAAGTCATCATTCTCTGTGAAGATTGTGTGTTGCAGAGATTGCACATGCTTTTGTCAAAGTAAATGTTCTGAGTTGGCATCCACGGATGTCCTGAACTTTCTTTTCTGTGCTCATGCCATTGAAGATTTCTCAGAACCCTTGTCTTGATAAAGGCTTTTGGCCTTTATCAAGTCTGAGGACATTCGAAGGGCTTGGTCAGCAACTAGTTTTCATACTCTCAAAGCCATATCCTCAATGCCATGTCCTCGGAACTTTATTGGAGACTTTTGGTTTCTTACGGAGTCCTCGAGCCTCCCGAGTTAAGTCAATCTCTCGGACCAATTCAGCTCTTTGGGCCTCTTGGGATGAGGGCCTAAGTCTTTGGGCCTCTAAGATCAATTTAGCCTCTCGGACCAAATCAGATCATTAGGCCTCTTGGGACGTAGACCTAAGTCCTCGGGCCTCTTGAGTTAATTTAACCTCTTGGGCCAAATCAGCCTTGTGAGCCTCTTGAGACGTGGGGTCAGATTTCGAATCTTTTATCTGTTCCCTAGATATCAGTACCCATCAAGTGGGATTATTTTAAGATATTACTTAGCCATTTTGGGTTATATTATTCCAAAACAATTTTAAAGTGTAAAGATTGAGATTTTATGACTTATAATTTGGTAAGATGAAATTAATTTATGTAAAATTAATATCAATAAACGATAAAAACTTGAAAGTTAGGAACTCATCTTGAAATATAATAAAAATTTATTTGATAAAATCAACTTCAATTCCAATTAATAAAATATAGAACTAATAACACGCGGTTAATAAATTCTCAATTGATTAATAATCAAATTAACTTTGGTTAAAGACAAGACAACCTGGTCACTAAAGTTACACCCGATTAATAATCGAATGTGGCTCGATTGATTAAATATAGCTTAAATCAAATAAAAATTAAATCGCTAGACTCGATTTGTAATCGAACAAGTTTTAGTTGATTAAATTAGTATTCCGGCTAACCCAAAAGCAGCCCGGAAGCTGTTGAACCTTCCGAACAACGATATAACAAAAATTTATAATCAAAATTATAATTAGAAGGATCCGATAGCAACTAAATATAATTTTATTTACTTAAATAAATTAGAGGAAGTAAGAATTAGATGGGGGCTGGCAAATATATATAAATTAAGATAATTTTTATTACACGTTAATAATTAAATTTTAATTGCTTATAGAGGGACATATATTGCCTTTTTAATGTCCAATACTTAGAAAAAAATTAGAAGAAGAAAGGCCTTAGGGGGAAAGGGAAGAAGGCCACGGCTGCCTCACACACACACACACACACTTCCACTAACACCCATCTAATATTAATAAAAGAAAAATAATTTTTACATGGCTAAAATGGTAGGACACTTGGCACTCTAGAAGGCTTAACAAATATTCAAATAACCTTCATTCGATTGTTAGGAAATTGCTACCTTATGAGGCATCTGGCAACACTAAAAATTTAACCAATGAGTCACCACTTTAGGGGATTAATATATTTTAAAATTCACAACAAGAAAAGAGGAAAAAACCGAGAGAGAAATAGACCAAAACAGAGGAGAAAATCTGAACCAGAGTATGAGACCCGGTTGGCTGCATCAAGTTCAAAATTGAATATAAAATTATTCCAGGCAAAAACACCACTCCCTCTTTGATTTGTTGGTTAATTCTTGATGTTATCTTGAAATATTGTTAGTCCAATACTTAAAATCCTTGTCGAATCCATGCTAGAATAGGAAACTTTTAGCAACATGTCAAAATACAGTTCAGTTGCTGAACCTTACTGATATCCGAATTTTTATATGCTTTATTTGGTTGATTCATGCCATAAAATTGTTACTGTATATATTTTAAGATGTCTGCTAAATTATCATATTTTTGTGAAAAAGTTATTTTCCATAAAATTGGCCTGTTTGATTGAAATAAAAGAGACTGGCAAACTGAACCGGTTGGAAACAGAGTAGTCACTGGTGCTAAATTTGGCTTCTATTTTCACCAAGTTTTAGGCCGATTCAAATTTTACAAAAATTAGGTAGGACATTTCAATGAATCGGTAATATGTCATAAAATTGGTGTAAATTTATCTTACAAAATCTAACCTAACCAGCCCAAAGAAAAGAAAAAGTATCACTGAACGGGTCAGAAGCAAAGTCATGCAAAAAAAAATTAGTACATAAATTTGAACCGAGTAAGGAGAAAAATGAAAATTTTATATGAATCGGTCCAAACTTTTATGCGAATTTTAAAAACATATGAAAATTAATTTTTCATGGTGATTTGCCAACCGAACCGGTCAAAAAATCTAAGCTTACCAGTGAACGAGTCGCAGCACCAGTTTGGTATTTCTTCCAAATCTGAGTGAACCGGATAGATTTTATGGATAAACCGGTCATATATAGTATGTTAAGATAATAAACTAACCAAATATCAAAGTAAACCGGTTAATTATAGGGTGTATTAGCTGTTGAAGCAAGGTTGAGAACCGATTTTAGTAAACTGATTTAGCTCTTGATCTTTGGCTGGAATGAGTGGACCGGTTCAGACATGTATTTTATTTAGGTGAACCGGCCAATCCATTTTTGATATATAATAAATCGGTCCACATGATAAAATTAAAAGAATTTCATAAGAAAGAGGCAAATCGGTCCATGAACCAGCTACTTAAATAAGCCAGTTTGTAAAATTGAAAGGAGACCAGACCAATTAGTAAACTGGTAAAATTAGAAGGTTAATGGACCAAAAACACTTAATATGTCGCCTAAAAATTTAAGTCCAATACATGTTAAAATATATATAAACTTATTTTTATATTATATACTGATATGATTTTATTATAAAAATATACGATGTGCTTTATCGTGATTTCGTTACAAATATACACGATATGTTTATACATAAGTGAAAGTTAATATGATACCAAAAATATATAAATTTTTTTTAAGATAAGAAAATTAAGAAGAAGAAATAAGATTATGAATAAGGACTTCCACTATAAAATTTGAAGAAATAAGAAAATTAAACTAAAGATTTATTTTAGCAAATAATATTCTCTGACATGTATTAGGATATTATAGTATAAATCATTGTCTAAATAAGTATCATTTTATAATTTTGGCCCTATTTATTGGGAGATAATAAGTAGGATAATCCTATTTTCGGGATGCAAATAAGGAAGATAAGACCTTTGATTGTGTAAATTGAATACAATCAAAATATCGATCAAATATTCTGTTAATTGGTAAGACCTACTAACCCTGATCCCTCAAGATATGTAAGGTAAGAATATACTGACAACTAAAAAGAATTATATATAAGAATAAAAAAGTAAATGTATCATATGATGTATTTTGAATAAAATATGCATGTCCTTGACTATTATGTTCTTACTGAGTATTTGATTCACTCTTTTACTATTTTCTTTCTCTTTAGATATTTCGTAGGAGTTTAAATTTGGTAAATAAAAGTAAAGAAGAACTATTAAATATGCAGTAATCAATAATGATGTAACTAGTTTAATTTAAATAATGATGCAAGAATTTATAAATTTATAAACATCTTAAAAATATAAATTTTAGTATTTAGAGTTTAGAAATATGTGCGTAAATCTCTTATGATTATCTTGTAAGTTTTGGTATAATTCTTATAAGATGGATATTGGGATGTTAGTTGGCATCTTTCCCTATCACAAGCTGCATTCACATTATTGTTGGATGAATGTCAAAGCCAATGATGATTGACATATTTTAGATCTTATTTATTATGATTTGTTATAATTTATAAATTATTAAGGTAAGCACACATTCTTTATGATTAAAATAAATATAAGAATGTGGGACGTAACATAAAGTAATTGAACTGAGATGAGGCACAAGCTAGCAGGATATGGGATTTTTATCCTAGTAAAAGGCAAATTAATATAATTTTTTTAAAATTATAATCATTCGATTAATATTAAATAAATAAAATTAATATTTATTTTAATAATAAATAAAAACTAAATAGTATATTTTTTTAATAGGAAAAAACACATTCGTTTGATCAATATCAAATAACTATAACTAAGATTGGTTGAATTAATCCCCTTTTAGAAGAAGGTTGCCGATTGCTCGTCAGCCACTTACACAAAAAATTGAAGGCAATATTCTTGCATTTGGAAGGGATAATTCTTGTCGTATTGAGGGAAAAAGTCTCGGCTGATTGAAGAGGAGAGTAGATTAGGGTTTTCCTCTATTTCAGTGGCATTAGCGTTGGAGAGTAGACTCGCAGTATGTTTAATCATTGCAAGTAACTCACTATTCCTTTTCATGTAACTCTACACATTCTTTTACAAGTTAATATAGGAATTCTCTTGAATTCTTTGATGGTTAATCGTGATTTTATTCATATTTTGAAATCATGAATATTCTAAAATGAACGAAATTCATTAAAACATCTTTCCGTGGAAGAACTCTGAAATTTTCAGATTTGGTTCAGAGGTTCAGGGGAAACTAGAAACAGATTTATATGTGAATTCTAACCCCTTGTAGCGAAATTTACAACCATTTTCAATTACAATTAATCTGTAAATTTGGATCCTCTTCAAGTAATTCCTCAATTATTCTGTCATGACCCTATGCGTAACTAAGTTCATCTGTGATGAAGAAGAAAGTTGGAAAAACAGAGCATTGCCAGTGGGTAGAAATCCAATTCTAGACGCTCCAATATCAACTAATTGTTTGATAATTAGATTAAATCATGTTGGAAATTAGTTAATTTATATGTTAGATGAGGAAAATGTAAACTTTTATGAGTTAAACAAGACGGGATGAAGAACACGAAGAACAGAGGGCTTAGAAGATGATGAACAGTAATGAGAAAAATCAGATTTTAGTACCGATCGTTCGTATGTTAAATTAATCTCGGTGTAGCCATCGGATTTCCGTTCTAATTATTCGACATTCTAACGTTAGTATTTCATTAACGGAATGTGATTTCAATTATCCGCAAATATAGTCATTGTTTGACGAAGGTGAAACGATGAATATCGAAAACTGGCCACAAACCCTCTGTTCTGAACCTATTGTCGAGCTACTGTTACCAATAGAATTGAGTAGTATTTTTAGTAGAAGTCCTTGTAATTTATGCAATTCCATGCATTTGTTGTTGATAATTTGAGCGCATATGGTCTCTCGGATTGGGGATCATAGGGACCGACGGTGCATGGTTTTTGTGCAGTAGAGGTTTTTTTTCATGGCCTATATTCTCTATCAAGATATGGTAATAGGTGGAGGGGATTGGTTAGGTTAAATTGTAGCTCACATATATATATATATATAATGTCACAGTGTATTATTGATGAAGTATGTATGAAGTGTTAGAATAAAATCTGTCTTTTATATTAAATATTCAACACATAAAAACCAAAAATGAAAATAAATTAAAGATTGAAAATTAACCTCCCCTGTTAAAATCAATTGCGATAGCTTAAATT
Organism: Nepenthes gracilis; assembly: GCA_033239525.1. Lineage (NCBI taxonomy): Eukaryota > Viridiplantae > Streptophyta > Magnoliopsida > Caryophyllales > Nepenthaceae > Nepenthes > Nepenthes gracilis. Next base: position 12,524,474 of record BSYO01000019.1, on the reverse strand, counting down.
TATGTAAAAATTCTCACTTTTTTGAGTCTTCCAAGTCTTAAGACTCTTCATTGACGGTGTATATTCTAAGTATTAGACAGAAGGATCCAAAACAAAGCACCACATTTATATAAATATTTTTCTTCAAAATTTCTTAGGGTTGGTTACCACCATAAAGGAAGTGGGTGCATGGTTATCCTAAAATCAAGGAAATATGGCCACTTCAATTTAATTTAATTTAATTTAATTAATTTTATTTTTTATTAAAAAATTCATATTTTTTCACTTGATCCATGTTTCATTTAATATGATAATCAAAACCTATCAATTATTATTTTTAAAAAATAAATATATGAATTATGGTAATAGGTCCTATATAAATAAGTAATATCTTTCATATATTATAACATATTATATTTTTTAAAATACTATCTGAATATGGTAATGTTACTTAATGAATAAACCTTATATTTATTCTAGGTTCAACTGTAGATAATTTTTTTAAAATAATCAACTAATGTGTACACAAGATTTTTAAAAAATATCATAAATAAATAAAAATTTTATTAGAAATATTATTAGCCATATAATAAAAGTTACATAATGGAACTTAATCCCATTCTAACGATATGATCTTTGAATCTCAATGGTGGCATATCTTTCGTCAAAGTATCAGCGATTATTAATTTAGTGTTAATGTGATTAATAGCCACTTTTTTTTCATTTAATGCGCCCATTTATTTATGGCTAAAAATTCAATATTGATATATGTATTTTGACTACTACTTTTATTATTTTTAACGAAGAAAATAGTTGCTGAATTATTGCAATATATATTTGGTAAATTCAAGATGAAATCCACCACTTTATACCCATATATGAAATTCATCATCTATATATCATGCTATGTAACATTAAAATAAGAAAAAAACTCAACTTTTATAGTAGAAGTAGTAATTAGAGTTTATTTTACACTCCTTCAAGATATAATTTTACCAACGAATATAAATACATGTTCAATATTGATTTACGTGAATCAACGCATCCAACAAAATCTAAATCGGAGTAATCCTATACTTTCAGATTGTCAGTTCGTCTATATATAAGTATGCAATTCTTATTACTTTGAAGATACCTCATCACTTTTTTAATAACTCTCCAATGATCTATACTTAAATTATTCGTATATCTTTTCAACATTCTCACTGTAAGAGTAATGTCAGATCTTGTAAATACCTGAGTATACATCAGGCTCCCAATACCAAAAGTATATAAACTATTTTTTATTTATTCACATTTAAAATTATTTTTTGGGTAGTAGTTCAAATTGAACCTATCATCATTCATAATATATATTACACTTGGTGAATAATCTTTCTTTTGAAACCTTCGTAAAATTTTATTGATATAAGTCTATTGAGTTAAACCTAAAATATTTCATAATCTGTCTCGAAAAATTTTAATCCCAATGATATAAGAAGTATAACTTATATCCTTCATTTCAAATTTGTCTGATAAATTTATTTTAATTATACAATAGACTTTTATTATTAGATGTAAATAAAATATCGTCCACATATAAAATAAAAAATAGATCTTATTCACACTAATCTTTTGACATATATATTATTTCAAAATATTCTCTTTTAATTCTAATAAAGAGATAATATTAGTAAATTTTAAATATTATTAATAGGAGACTTATTTTAATCTATATATGAATTTCTTAAACTTATATACTAACTGCTTACTATTATTAGAAGAGAATCCTTCTGATTTTTCATTTAAACCTCCTCATCTAGTTTATCATTTAGAATAATTATTTTCATATCCATTTATTATAATTTTATATCAAAATGGATAATTAATGTCAGAATTATATGAAGAAAACTTTTCTTAGACATAGTAAAAAAAGTCTTTGTATAATTAATTTCTTTCTTTGAATAAATTCTTTATCAACGAATCTTACTTTATATCTTTCACTTTGCCTAATAAGTCATTTTTTATCTTAAATATTCATTTACACTTTATGACTTTCACCCTTTTAGGAATAGTATTTTTATATCCATTTGTTATAATTTTATATCAAAATAGGTAACTCATGTAAAAATTATATGAAGAGAATCTTTCTTCAATATAGTAGAAAAAGTATTTGTGTAATCAATTTCTTTCTTTGAATAAATTATTTAACGAATCATACTTGATATCTTTTAATATTGTCTAATAAGTACTTCTTTGTCTTAAAAATTTATTTACATCCTATGACTTTTTCTTCTTTAAACGACTCAATAAGATCTCAGATTTTATTACATCTTATAAGATTTATCTCTTCCTTCATGACATTATATCATAAATCTGATTTATTATAATTCATAAGTTATGAAAAGATTTTAAGATCATTTTTTACTCTAATATTATAGTAATACTCTTACAAATATACTATATAATCACTAAAAATTATTAATTTTGCTATTCTATTAGATCTTATTAATATTATATCAATATTTTTAACAGAAGTATGTTATTTAACTATTTCAGATAAATTCTAAATATTATGATCTATTAAAATAATATTAATTGCTTGTGGAACCAAATTGATTGGTTGTTCAATACCAATTTAAACTTAAGAGGCATTATGTATAACAATTAATCTATCATATGAAGTGAAAGATTAAAAATCTGAATGATTATTATTAAAAATTATATTTTTAGATCGATTACTCATACTCATCAAGTCTTTTTCAAAAAATTTTATATTTCTTAATTCTACAATATCAATACCATAAGATGGATAGTAAAATCTATATTTTTTATGACGTTTAACATATCCAATGAAATATCCACTTGTAGTTCCTAGATCTAACTCTTTTTCTTATAAATTATATACTCTTACTTCAAACGGACATCTCTAAATGTACATATGTCGTAAACTTGGTTTTTAATCTTTTTATAACTCAAAAGGAGTTTTTAAAATAATTTTTATCGGAACACAGTTTAATACATATACTGTTATTTTAAAAATTTTAGTTCATAATAATTTTAAAAGATTAAAGCTGCTAAGTATACTCCATACTATGTCTAATAATGTTTAATTTTTTCTTTCTATTACACTGTTTTGGTCCGGAGAATTAGGTATAGTATATTAGGTAACTATCTCATACTCTTGAAGAAACTTTATCAATTGAATAAATATTTATCCATCTTTAATATATTTGTCATAATATTCTTCATCTTTATCTGATCTCACGATTTAAATTTACTTTTCATATTATTTCTCTACTTTAATTTTAAATATTTTAAAAGTATCTAATACTTTATTTTTATTATAAAACAAATAGAGATATATATATGTTGTAAATAATCATCAATAAATGTGATAAAATACATTGGATCATATAAATCAATATTTGGACTATAAATATTCGTATGTGTAATTTCTAATATGTTCAGAGTCCTTTTGGTATCTTTCTTTATCTTATTCGTTTGCTTTTTTTTTTTTACAGTCCACACATATTTTAAAATTAGTAATAGTACTATGTAGCCTATAATTTAAAAATATTTTAAATTGTTCGTGGAGATATATCATAATCTTTGATGTTATAATATAGAGAAATATTCATTCATAACATGTCACTTAACACCAAAATGACATATACACATTATTTATAAGATGTATTATTTTATAAGTTTATATAATAAAACTATCGACAACGTATTATTTTTTTAACAATATTAAACTTATAAAATAAACTAAAATATGAGTCTAAAAATAATGAAATATCCAAATAGTAGAAGTCTTAAAACTGATATTAAATTTTTAAATAAATTTAGAAATATAAAAAGTCTCTTTTAACTTTAAAATAAAATCAGTACTTAAAATTAAATTACATGTATCGATTGTTTTCACATGTGAACACATCTTATTTTCTAAAGAAGATACTTTACTCACTTTTTACTGATTTTTTTTTAGATTTTGTAAACTTTACAAGAAATTTATAATGCGTATTATAGAATCAAAATTGATCCACTATGTGTTTGAAAAATATTAACTATATTAGATTCATAACAAATAAACGAGAATAGATTACCTTTCTTTTGAAACCAATTACGAAATTTAATACAATCCTTCTTCATGTGTATCTTTTTTTTTATAGAAAAAGTACTTGAATTTCTTCTTAATATCTGATTGAGAAAATATTTTACCTTTTTTTTAATTAGTTTGAGCCATATTCTTTTCTTGTTTTACCATAAATGTAATTTCACTTAATTTTATCACCAATCTTCCTTTCTCTTAAACACATATAATCATAAGTTTATTTATTGACTATTTATCTTTATATATATTGTAAGATATTTTAAAGGATCCATATTATAGAAAAAGTACATTTAAAATGTAGTGCATAAGGAAAAATTTAGACATATTTACCTTAATATTTTTAATCGAACTGCTATGTCCCTTATCCGTATAATGTATTTACATACACTTCTAACACTGATGAGTCTTAAAGGTGAAAACTTTATAATTATGGTGCTAGCTAATATTTTATCTAAAATTTTAAATTATTTATTAACAGTCTTTAATAAATCATATGCATTATTATACTGATCGATAGAATCACGAATAGTAATAAAAATTTTAGTCTTTATGAATATTGAACTAAAGTAATTAAATCGCTCTCATCGTTTATAGAATGTAGTATGAACTGGAATGTTGGTTTTGATAAGAGCATGTGGTTCATCTTTTTATATAGTATAATCAATGTCCATCCATCTTAAATAAAGAAATATTTTTTTCTTTTAAACTTTATAATTTTCATCTTTTAATTTAAAAATATTATATTTTATATTAAAAAGATTTACAAATTATATCACTATATAAATAAAGTTACATACTTAACATATAATGAATGAAATTAATAAATACATAACAAATTTTACCAATGTAAGACATATAATATAAATTAAATGATATAAGAATTACTTGTGGGTTAGATTTTTAATTCAAGTAGATTCATGCCAAATCTTTATAATAAAATTATCAAATTATATTCTAATTCTTAATATCTATGGGTAAATTCAAAAAAATAATATGATATTTTATCCTAATTAATTAATTTTTTATAATAAAAGTTTTTATAGAATAAATTTTATTATGTTAAATATGATTAATCATAATTAATGTCTTTATATTAAATATGATCATAAAATATAATTTTATTAATTAAGAATATTGTGGCTGATCATTCATTAATTAAATTATATTAAAAGCTAACCTTACTCCCCACCTCTGGCCGTGAGGAAGTTTGTCGGGGTCACCCGAGTGGCCTTTGTCCGCTTTAATTCATTGAAATAATGGACGAGGACTTTGCTTGGTACGCCATGTCCGAGAGGACTCGACAAGGACTCCATCCACGCGTGCGCTGGGACTTATTCTCTCATTAATGACCATGGGCAAAGAATAACGTGGCATTGGAAGTTGGTGGCCGCCACAACTTCCAAGACGGTTGCGGGCTGCCAGCGCAAGGCCCCGCGACGGGCCCGCAGATGACCTACCACGCCACCCCTACGCTAGGGTGGCTGGGTAGATTCCTAGGGTAGTGAATAATATATATTTATTCATGTATATATATAGGTGTGCTGAGATCATTTAATGGGTGTGTGAGAGGTTGGTGAGTTGTGGTGTGTGCCTTTGTGAGCAACCACTTTGTGAGTTTTGTGAGAGAAACACCTTAGAGAGAGAAAGTTGTACACTTGTGATTGTTTCACTTTAGTTTGAGCTTGTGTAGCTAACACTTGTAAGCAATTCTTTATAGTGTATTCTTTCGTGGTTTTTCCCTTGTTTAAGGAAGGGTTTTCCACGTTAAAATTCGTGTATTCCCTCTCTCATATTTCTCTCTACCTCTCCTGACCGTCCGAGAGCTTTGCTCTCCGTTTCCTGTCCGAGCGTTTTGTCCGCTCAGCCTTCCGCGCGTTTTGCTCCAACACTAAGTATTAGACAGAAGGATCCAAAACAAAGCACCACATTTATATAAATATTTTTTATCAAAATATCTTAGGATTGGTTACCACCATAAAGGAAGTGGGTGAGTGGTTATCCTAAAATCAAGGAAATATGGGCCACTTCAATTTAATTTACTTTAATTTAATTAATTTTATTTTTTATTAAAAAATTAAAAAATTAATATTTTCTCACTTGATCCATGTTTTATTTAATATGATAATCAAAACCTATCAATCATTATTTTTAAAAAATAAATATATAAATTATGGTGATAAGTTCTATATAAATAAGTAATATCTTTCATGATTATAATATATTATATTTTTTAAAACACTATCTGAATATAGTAATATTACTTAATGAATAAACCTTATATTTATTCTAGGTCCAACTGTAGATAATTTTTTTAAAATAATCAACTAATGTGTACACAAGATTTTTTTAAAAAAATATCATAAATAAATAAAAATTTTATTAGAAATATTATTATCCATATAATAAAAGTTATATAATAGAACTTAATCCATTCTAACGACATGATCCTTAAATCTTAATGGTGGCATGCCTTTCATCAAAGTATCAGCGATTATTAATTCAGTGTTAATGTGATTAATAGCCACTTCTTTTTCATTTAATGCGTCCATTTATTTATGGCTAAAAATTTAATATTGATATATGTATTTCGCCTACTACTTTTATTACTTTTAACGAAGAAAATAGTTGCTGAATTGTTGCATTATATCTTTGGTAAATTCGAGATGTAATCCACCAATTTATACCCATATATGAAATTCATCATCTATATATCATGCTATGTGACCTTAAAATGAGAAACAAACTTAACTTCTATAGTATAAGTAATAATTAGGTCTATTTTACACTCCTCCAAGATACAATTTCACCGACGAATATAAATACATATTCAATATTGATTTACGTTGAATTAGCACATCTAACAAAGTCTAAATCGGAGTAACCCTATACTTTCAGATTGTCAGTCCGTCTATATATAAGTATGCAATCCTTATTACTTTGAAAATACCTCATCACTTTCTTAATAACTTTCCAATTGTCCATACTTGAATTATTCATATATCTTTCCAACATTCTCACTGTAAGAGTAATGTTAGATCTTGTAGATACCTGAGTATACATCAGGTTTCCAATAGTAAAAATATATAAACTATTTTTCATTTATTCACATTTAAAATTAATTTTTGGGTACTTGTTTAAATTGAACATATCACCCTTTATAATATGTACTACACTTGGTGAATAATCTTTCATTTGAAACTTCTATAAAATTTTATTAATATAAGTCTCTTGAGATAAACCTAAAATATTTCATAATTTGTCTCGATAAATTTTAACCCCAATGATAAAAGAAGTATAACTCATATCCTTCATTTTAAATTTGTCTGAGAAATTTGTTTCAATTATCTAACAAACTCTTATCATTAAATGTAAGTAAAATATCCTCTACATATAAAATAAAAAATAGATACTATTCACACTAATCTTTTAACATATATATTAATTCAAAATATTCTCTTTAAATTCTAATAAAGAGATAACAATAGTAAATCTTAAATATTATTAATAGGTAACTAATGTCAAAATTATATGAAGAGAATATTTCTTAAACATAGTAAAAAAAGTATTTGTGTAATCAATTTCTTTCTTTGAATAAATCATTTCCCGAATCTTACTTGATATATTTTAATATTGTCTAATAAGTACTTCTTTGTCTTAAAAAATTATTTACATTCTATGATTTTTTTCTTCTTTAAACAACTTAATAAGATCTCAGATTTTATTACATCTTATAAAATTTATCTCTTCCTTTATGACATTATATCATAAATCTGATTTATTAAAACTCATAATTTATGAAAAGATTTTATGATCATTTTTTACTCTAATATTATAGTAATACTCTTACAAATATACTATATGATCACTAAAAATTATTGATTTTGCTATTCTATTAGATCTTATTAATATTATATCAATATTTTTAATAGAAGTATGTTATTCAACTATTTCAGGCAAATTCTTAATATCATGATCTATTAAAATAATATCAATTACTTGTGAAACTAAATTGATTGGTTATTCAATACCAATTTAAACTTGAGAGGCATTATGTATAACAATCAATTTATCATATAAAGTGAAAGATTAAAAATCTGAATGATTATTATTAAAAGCTATATGTTTGGATCGATTACTCATACTCATCAAGTCTTTCTCAAAAAAATTTATATTTCTTGATTATATATTCTCAATACCGTAAGATGGATAGTAAAATCTATATATTTTATGATGTTCAACATATCCAATGAAATATCTATTTGTGGTCCGTAGATCTAACTCTTTTTCTTAGAAATTCTATACTCCTACTTCAAACGGACATCCCTAAATGTACGTATGTCGTAAACTTGATTTTTAATCTTTTTATAACTCAAAAGGAATTTTTAAAATAATTTTTATCGGAACACATTTTAATATATACACTGTTATTTTTAGAATTTCAATTCATAATAATTTTAAAAGATTGAAGCTGTTAAGTATACTCCATACCATATCTAATAATGTTCAATTTTTTCTTTCCATTACACTGTTTTGGTTTGGAGAATCAGATATAGTATATTAGGTAACTATCTCATACTCTTAAAGAAACTTTATCCATGGAACAAACATTTATCCATCTTTAATATATTTACCATAATATTCTTCAATTCTATCTGATCTCACGATTTAAATTTACTTTTCATATTATTTCTCTACTTTAATTTTAAATATTTTAAAAGTATCTAATATTTTATTTTTATTATAAAACAAGCAGAGATATATATGTTGTAAATAATCATCAATAAATGTGACAAATTACATTGGATCATATAAGTCAATATTTAGACTATAAATATCCGTATGTGTAATTTCTAATATAATCAGACTCGTTTTGGTATCTTTCTTTATCTTATTTGTTTGCTTTTGTTTTTATACAGTCCATACATATTTTAAAATTAGTAATAGTACTAAATAGCCTGTCATTTAACAATATTTTAATTTGTTCCTGGAGATATATCATAATCTCTGATGTTATAATATAGAGAAATATTCATTCATAACATGTCACTTAACATTAGTGTTGACATGTACATTATTGTAAGATGTATTATTTTATAAGTTTATATAATAAAAATTATCAGACAACATATTATTTTCAACAATATTAAACTTATAAAATAAACTAAAATATGAGTCTAAAAATATAATGAAATATCCAAATAGTAAAAGTCTTAAAATTGATATCAAATTTTTAAATAAATTTAGAAATATAAAAGGTCTCTTTCAACTTCAAAATAAAATCACTACTTAAAATTAAATAATATGTATCGATTGCCTCCACATGTGAACACATCTAATTTTCTAAAGAAGATACTTTACTCACTTTTTACTAATTTTTTTAGATTTTGTGAACTCTACAAGAAATTTATAATGTGTATTATAGAACTAAAATCAATTCACTATGTGTTTGAAAAATATTAATTATATTAGATTCTTAACAAATAAACAAGAATAGATTACCTTTCTTTTAAAACCAATTATGAAATTCAATACATTTCTTCTTCATGTGTATCTTCTTTTTACAAAAGAAGTACTTGAATTCCTTCTTAATATCTAATTGAGAAAGTATTTTACCTTTTTTCTTTTGATTAGTTTGAGCCATATTCTTTTCTTATTTTACCATAAATGTAATTTCACTTAATTTTATCAACAATCTTCCTTTCTCTTGAACACATATAATCATAAGTTTATTTATTGACTATTTATCTTTATGTGTATTGTAAGAGATTTTAAATGGTCCATATTATAGAGAAAGTACATTTAAAATGTAGTGCATAAAGAAATATTTAGACATATTTACCTTAAGATTTTTTAATCGAACCACTATATCCCTTATCCGTTTAATGTATTCATGTACACCTTTAACACTAATGAGTCTCAAAGGTGAAAACTTTATAATTATGGTGCTACCTTGTATTTTATCTAAAATTTTAAATTATTCATTAACAGCCTTTAGTAAATCATATGCATTATTATACTGATCGATAAAATCACGAATACCAACAGAAATTTTAGTCATTATAAATATTAAACTAAGGTGATTAAATCACTCTCATCGTTTATATAATACAGTATGAACTGGAATGTTGGTTTTTATAAGAGCATGCGGTTCATATTTTTATATAGTATAATCAATGTCCATCCATCTTAAATAAAGAAATAATTTTTTCTTTTAAACTTTATAGTTCTTACAAATTATATCACTATATAAATAAAGTTACATACTTAACATATAATAAATGAAATTAATAAATACATAACATGTTTTATCAATGTAAGACATATAACATAAATTAAATGATATAAGAATTACTTGTGGGTCAGATTTTTAATTCAAATAGATTCATGCCAAATCTTTATAATAAAATTATTAAATTATATTCTAATTCTTAATATCTATGAGTTAATTTAAAAAAAATAATAATATGATATTTTATCCTAATTAATTAATTTTTTATAATAAAAGTTTCTATAGAATAAATTTTATTATATTAAATATGATTAATCACAACTAATATTTTTATACTAAATATGATTATAAAATATAATTTTATTAATTAAGGATGTTATGGCTGATCCTTAATTAATTAAATTATATTAAAAGCTAAATATAACACATATATGTATTTCTATATTTGCATATATTATACAACAAACATTATATATAATAATAAATATAATTATATATACATACACACATATTTACGCAAATTATTATACATAATATTGGACAGATAAATTAATCAGACACAGAAAAGCGGGCCAAGTGCACACAGATGGCCCAAATTTTTTTTAATGTTATTGTAGCATGTGAACAAAATGGTGTCATTTTGTTCGTCTTTGACCTCCAATCGGGTCTAAATCAACTCATTTATCCCGATTTTAAAATTAGACGAAAACTTATCCATTTTTACACCAAAATTAATGTTAAAATTATAAAATTATTAGAAATCTAAATTTTTAATGATTTTCAGTATTAGTGTTCATCAAAACTTTATAAAAATTCAAATTTTAAAAGTTTTATAAAAATTGGCTAAGCGGAGAAAAATTGATAGGAACTATTTAAGGCCAGGATTTTAACGTCTCTGATACCAAATGCTAGACTAAAATCGATTTTCTATGGTAAATATCTATCAAACGAAGACGAAATACGAAAGTAAATTTAAAGACCAAAACTAACCTCTCGTCATTAAAATCAACTATAACAGTTCGAATTTCTCTAAAATTTTCACATGTTTAATTCTTCCAAATCTTAATATTTTTCAGTGATGATATATATTCTAAGTATTAGACTTAGGAACCCAAAATAAAGTACAACACTTGTATAGATATTTTCTATCAAAATATCTTAGAGTTAGTTATTATGGTAATATTTTTCAAAAAATATCTTAATATTTTCTATCAACCCTTGTAAAACATCTTTAATATTTTTCTTCCATCAATCTTAATAAAAAGCTAACTTTAAAATTTGTAATAGTTTGAATATTCTTCCAAATCTTAATATTTTTTAGTGATGATGTAAATTCCAAGTATTAGACTTAGGAACCCAAAATAAAGTACAACACTTGTATAGATATTTTCAATCAAAATATCTTAGAGTTGGTTACTATGATAATATTTTTCAAAAAATATCTTAATATTTTCTATCAACCCTTGTAAAACATCTGTGGTAATATTTTTCAGTGGTAAATATCCATCAAACGAAGACGAAATACGAAAGTAAATGAAGGATCAAAAGCTAACTTCTTGTCATTAAAATTAATTGTAATAGTTTGAATATTCTTTCAAATCTTAATATTTTTCAGTGATGATGAATATTCCAAGTATTAAACTTAGGAACCCAAAATAAAGTACAACACTTGTATAAATATTTTCTATCAAAATATCTTAAAGTTGGCTACTGTGGTAATATTTTTCAGAAAATATCTTAATATTTTCTATCAACCCTTGTAAAACATCTGTGATAATATTTTTCAGTGGTAAATATCCATCAAACGAAGACGAAATGCGAAAGTAAATTAAGGATCAAAAGCTAACTTCTCGTCATTAAAATTAATTGTAATAGTTTGAATATTCTTTCAAATCTTAATATTTTTCAGTGATGATGAATATTCCAAGTATTAAACATAGGAACCCAAAATAAAGTACAACATTTGTATAGATATTTTCTATCAAAATATCTTAAAGTTGGTTACTATGGTAATATTTTTCAGAAAATATCTTAATATTTTCTATCAACCCTTGTAAAACATCTGTGGTAATATTTTTCAGTGGTAAATATCCATCAAACGAAGACGAAATATGAAAGTAAATTAAGGATCAAAAGCTAACCTCTCGTCATTAAAATTAACTGTAATAGTTTGAATTTCTGTAAAATTTTCACTTGTTTAATTCCTTCAAATCTTAATATTTTTTAGTAATGATGCATATTCTAAGTATTAGACTTAGGAACCCAAAATAAAGTACAACACTTGTATAGGTATTTGCTATCAAAATATCTTAGAGTTGGTTACTATCAAGAAAGAAGTGGGTGAAAGATTATTCCAAAATTAGGAAAATATAGACTGCTTCAAATGATTTGATTTTATTTTTCTAAAAAAACTGAAAAATCAACATGAAGTCCCTTCAGCTTGGTCCAGCACTCATCGGGAGTTCAAGGCTCAAATGTTGAATATGGGTTTGGGCAGCTACTCTTAGCTTCTTATTGAAGTGGACACTTTGATAAATTGGATCCCATTTATTTTAGGATTTAATAGGCATGGTGTTGTATAGTTATTGACGAAGAAAGGAATGAAATTAATTCAATTTGAACTATCACGACCTATTGCAGCCATGGTTTTTATCATCGTGGATTGGTTAGTGTAGAAATATGGAATTTCAGTTTTGGCAATCTTTATATCATATTTTTATTTGTTATTTGATTTTAGATTAAGGGCATGGATTAAGACATGTGATTGACTTATGTTTTTATAAATCAATCCTATGTGATTATGCTTAGTGATGCAACATAGATTTCTAGGCATGGGTCGAGTCACTTGATTAAGGTTAGATGGGTGAATATAAGTATATGAAAAATAATTGTTAGTATATAAAGGATATAAATTAAGAAAAAGAAAGGCAGTTAAATATAGTAGTGTAAGTTAGAGGACCTTAGTGAGCCTAGTGAGAGGTGATCAAATGATAGTTACCTTGGGTATTCGATTGACTCCTTTGTTCTTTCCTCCAAACGAGTTTCTTTGTATTGCTTTTGATAATGTAAATGCATTTTTATATTATCTATGATTAGATAAAAGAGATTATATAAAAATATTATGACCTTGAAAAATATAAAACTTGCGGAACCTTTATATAATCTATAGTTGTTCAATATCTATTCCATATCTTAGGGGTTCTAAAATCTATTATTTTGTCAATAGATAATTATAATTTTATGATGAACGTATTTTATAATATTCTAAATATCATAGCGAGGGATATAGGTGATATGTGTCATGTTAACGATACAATCTTTAAGAAGACTGTAGAGATAGTTGCATATTATGGATATCAATAACATTGTAGTACTTACTCAATTGCTGAAGGTATAAATACGTGACTTTTGGTTTATAATGGCATAATGAGATCCATAGAGGTTTTTCCTTATCTTAGATTGTTAGACCTCATATCGAGTTAATTTCATTGGATGATTGTGGTTATTATTTCATTATTGTCCTATCTTTAACAGTTAAAGTCATTTGATTTCAAAGTGGGATATTTATTGTCTGGTGACTATCATAGAAAGTGATTTCAAGATATAACAATTGAGAGGCCTCATAAATTGGTAATGAAGATATCATGAATGTCAGATATTTCGTAGAATTTACTTAACCAATGGGACGTAAATATGTAACCTTTAATTCACTAAAATAATATAAAATCCATAGAAATCATTGTTATCTTATATAATAGTGACTTCGTGTGGAGTTAGATTTTTCAAAAAATCTATGAGAGGACCTGAGTATTTAAGATACTTCAAAACCTTGTAATATATTGATTAAAATTCATTGGGTTCCATGAATATCGTTTCAAATGTCATGGTTATTTCTTGAATTTGATGTCATTGATGTTTAAATTCAGGAAATCAATATTGTCCTTATTAATATTTAGATTCAAAAAAATTATGTGTCCTTATTAATATTCAGTTTCCTAGAATCCAAGTCATTCTTATTAATATTCAGTTTTCACTTATTGTTGAGATAATGTTTCAGTCATGTTAAGATTGAGTTGCAGATTATTCAGGTAGTATTATTTTATTGAGTACTGTTATTGCATATATTACTTTTATAGATATTATTATCAACTAACCCGTGATTTATTATTATTAATATTATCCTTCTTATTGGATATTATTATTTGTTGAGCATTTGAGTTACTATTTTATTTTCTTAGATTCAGATCAGTACAAGGCGGATAGACTAGCTGGTGACTGAGTTGAGTTCAGTTGCTTGAATAATGAAAACTTTGAAACTTAGATGTCTTATATTATTACTAGTGATTATTTATTTCCGTAAACTTAATTTTAAGATATTTTTTTAAGATTTATGTCCCCATTATTAATGATGATATATAAATTTTATTGTTTCACTATTATAATTATGATGAGTATATATTATAATTATGAATATTTTATTTATAAAGTTATTTTGATGATGATTCATATAATTTTGGATATCAACATAATAATTGTGTCTGTGATCGTTGATCAAGTGTAAATCTCCATATTTTTACTATTTGCAGTTAAACTATATTTTTAACTTCATAATTAATCAGTCAGAGTTTAAAATTTTAAAATTACTGAATGCTAGCTAGTATAGAATTTTCATTCTCGCATCAATAGCAAGAGATTTTTTAATTCTACAAGTTAGTGCAGTGTCATATGAGTCAACTTGTAGCGCCGAGGGTAAATAATTGATGAAAAGAAATAGAATGACATCAAAAATAATAAAAATATATATCCACTTAAAGGGATTGGTTAAAGACAAAATATTGTGCCAAAAATGTATTTATTTTTAGTTTCAATGATGAAAATTATTTTGGAAGCAACAATAGCAGAACAACTAAAAATATAAGTGGTAAAGTTTTAAAAAGTATTTTTAGATGTTATTTTTTTTATTTTTATAAATTATAATATTAAATATTTTACAAAATAAATAAAATATAATATATTTTTTATAATATTTTATATATTTTATTTTTTAACATTATATTTTTAATTATTTATTTATTAAAAATTAACCCAATCTAGCAAAATAGCACGATCACTTTCCCAACATGACGACACATCCCCAAATAGAAATGACAAAAGAGAAAAAGAGGAGTCATGTTGATATATTTTATACTGACTTCCCCTATTTGGGAGTTGTTATGGTCCTCCTTAGTTTTTAAATTTTCTTGAATTAAACTGTCATTATTAAAAATTAAATTAATAAATAATAAAAATTAAATAATTATTTAAATTACTTTTTACTATTAATTCTTTAAGCTTTTAATTCTAATTTTTGAATTGACTTGGAGCCTAAAAAATTAGAACCTCAATGACACTTGCTATGGTCCTAAATTTTAGACCATTAACAAATCTAATAGTCATAATTAAAAATTAAATTAATAAATAATAAATATTAAATAATTATTTAAATTATTTAATATAATTTTTATTCATCTAATTTTTAATCTTAATCCTAATGATTTGATTTACAGAGAGCCTAAAGTTTAAAAAGACATTAATTTAATTATTTAAATAAATATTAAATAGTTATTTAAACTATTTAATATAAATTTATTTATTTATTTATTTATTTTTTAATTCTAATTATTAAGTTCATAAGAAGTAAATAATTGAAAACACCTTAAAAGCACTCAAATGATAGCTATTACAGTTCTCCTAAATTTTTATCCAGCTAATCCAAAGGCCAAGATCAAAAATTAAATTAATAAATAATTAAAATTAAATAATTATTTAAGACATTTAATACAATCTTTATGATTTATTGATCCATATTTGAGTCTTAATTATTGAGTTTATAAAAAACCTAAAAATTTAGAATGACACAGAAACGAAAAAGAGGGGAAGAGAAAAAGAAACATTCCACAGTATAAATATTGGTTTGTGTGTAAAAATATACAATTTTGCTGCCTCCTCCGATCTGCTCCATCCCTCATCTTTTTCATTTTTATTATTAAGCAATGGAAAAAATAAAATGATTTTCTATTCCACATCTTTCTCTCATTTCCATCTTCACTTCTTCCATTCCCTTTGACTCTTGCTTGCCTTTATCGGACGTCAAATGTCCTCCGATCAGCGGCGATGAAAACCCACCATTCAGGCAAGATGAACTCCATTGTCTCCGGCGATGAAAACCCATCATTCAGGCAAGATGAACTCATTGTATAGCAAAGGATGCAATGGATTCAACTTTCCCTTCTGCTCTACATCTCATCTCAAATAGCCCATGTTTGAATCTGATCCGATATAAAGAATAGTACTACTCATACCACCAGTTTACTACAATTTTACCGAAAAACATAATGTGACACCTACCATATAGGCCCACTCACAAAGAGAAAAAAATTAGAAAAAGAGATCATTCAATTGGTGTCACATCATATTTTTTTAGAATTATAGTAAACTCGTTGTATATGTGGGGCATCTAGGGAATGGTTTGAGTCCTCAAAATTGTTTCAAAGACCGAAATCTTGTTCACTGCAAATGTTATTTTACCGTCGAGTATATCGGTCGTTATACATTCTGTAATATGAGTCAGTCGTGTACCGCCTGCTGGGGCTCCTCTCAAATGGGTAAAAGCTATAGGTATAAGCATCCGACTGTCTCCTTGAAGTAGTGCTACCATTGTTGCTTTCCTTCGGAGCATTTCTCATGTCCTCTTTCAGATCATATTCTGATCGCTGCAAGGAAACAATTGGTATTACTTAAGTCAAACTGTACATGTAAACGGAGAAGAAGCTGTCTATGACATCAACTTGGCTGTGCAAATGTAATCCTGGGTGTTGTTAGAGTCCTATGTGATAATTTTATCTTGACAATTTAGACAAAATAAGATGAGTTTAATACACTTACTGTGTCGTGTAATCTTAGCTGTCTAAATTGTTATGATTAAATCCTCACCATTAGGGCTTTAGCAGTACTACCCCTTTAGACGGAGAGAGATAACAGGAAAATTTTCTTAAGTGTCCTTTTGACAAGGGATGTGAACCTGTGAAGAGGGGTGGGAGAGCGGTTATGGTCCTCCCAAAAGGGAGGCTTTTACATCCATCTAATTGCCACGATTAGAAGTTGAATGAATGCATAGTAGAGATTACTTGATGCAATCTCCACCATTCATTCATTTAAATTATAATTCTAATTATTAGATAAATATAGGAGCCTCTAAAATAAACGGATCTTAACACCACCCGTAAAGGTATTCTTTTTCAAATTTGCCCTTGAAATGCCACAATGAGAAAGACAGTAGGTTCATGATACAAGAAAGGCCTCACCAGCCACCACTATCCCTGTTTTTTTTTTTTTTTTTTTTTCAAAGGAAAAGGAATGAACCTCTGTTTTCATTTTGAATACAAAAAGGGGAAGATTAATTGAATGAAGAAAGGCCAAGGGCAACTTAGTGTGCAAGGTTCCTACGTACTAGTATAAATATCGGCCGATATATATCGATATCGAATGTCTCAACACCGATATTATCCGATATAGTGACGATACACAATATGTTTTCTTATCGGTAATATATAATGATATATCAGCCCTGTTAGCTTACACTTTTAGAATTTTTATAATTATGAGATATCCATTAATGTACATGTTGTTTGATGTAGACACAGCCTGCGACTAATACCCATAAGGTTACAACCAATATTTTCACCCATATTCCCATGTCATGATATTTGGGGTGGATAAGATGTACCCATAGACTATATCAGAGAGAGATTGTTCTCAAATGAATGTGAAATGTAAAGGTCATATGTAGCAATAGACATTCATTTTTCTGACAGCCTCAAGAAATTTCTTCACATTGATGGGACTATTTCAGGCTGAAATGTTTTGGACGACATCCACAGGGTAGTGATTGATTTCTTCTTTAAGTTTGTCCGATTTGGATGGCCAATTCTTTGATATTTTGGGAAATTATCTGCTGACGAGTAATGCCACGTTTGGCAAAACTCACATCCTCCTGGTGCATTTATGGCAGGGGGACGCTTTCATATTTCTGGTTTCTCGATGAAGGGGGTTTGGAAGGTTTCTTTTGGATGTTCCTTGTGCTGCGTTTGGTGTGATTCATTTACTCTTCAGGTCTTGAGGCCAATGGTCTTTTTGGTTTTTGACCTCATGTTTTGTTCGATTTTCATTTTTTAGGTTCATCATTCCAGTGTTGGTTTGATGGTTCAAGGCATGCCCTAACAGGTTTGGCTCCCTTCGTAGGCCTTGGTAGGTCTGGGCCAAAGCCTGGCTTTTGTACTTCATCTGTTCTTTTTCCATTAATGTCATTTACTGCTTACACAAAAAAAAAAAAAAAAAGGGGTATATACAAAAACAATAAGAGGATTCATGGTATTGCTTGTAAATAGGAACCATATCAGAATATATGAAAATATTTGCCAAGATTGGCCAATATTATTATTTTTTAGTATTGTGACAATATCACAATATATAGTCATATTGATAATATATCGCAGCATAATGAGCAACATGGCTCTGCCAGCTTATGACTTTCAAACTTTGTTTTTTTTTCCCGATATATCCGATATCAATAACAATATTTTCAACCAAAAGATACTTCAAACATAAGCAACAGACCTTCTCAGCATCTGAAAGCACTGAATATGCCTCCACAATCATTTTAAATAACTTATCTGAACCCTCATGTACCAAATCAGCTATATCTTTCAAAATTAGTCCATCATCGCCACTCTCGCTTCTTACTAGCGCCTGAGCTGCCTGAGTATGAAACATTCAAGATGAGTACTAAGCACCATGATAAAGAGCAACACTGCACATTGATGCAGGATAGAAGAGGGAAGGAGAAAAAATGAAGAAGCAGGGATGACACGGGAGAAAAAAGAGACAGACAACAGGGGAGGGGAGAAACAAATATGGGAGAAGAGAGACAATTAGGCATCAAACATGCTCATTACATTATTCATCCATATCTGCTTTACCAATAAAATTAAGATCATTATATAGAAACATCCTAGTTTTACATTAAATAGAAAATAAATATAATTTTCTAATTAACAAATATCTAAAATAAAAAATAATAAAAAGAAAATATAAACTTCCATAGATATTCTGATTGCTGTTATAGCCCTTCTAGTGAGAGGCATACCTAACAACTAGAACTAGTAGTTAAGTAGATGAATAGTAGAGATTGTACCAAATGATTTAAATGGCCATTCAATCTTTATCATTCATCCACCCAACTCCTAATCTTAGCCATTGGATAGAAATAGAAACCTTCCAATAAGGAGGACAATAACAACTATCAGATATTCGTAGAGATTATCAAAATTATAAAATTTTAAAAATATCTAAAATATGAGATTTGTAATATGAGTGATCTACAGTATTTTTTAAACAAAAGAACGAATAAACGGGTAAGCAAGCTTTATTTAACTTGCACATAATAAGTTTTATGTGAAGAAAAATGAGAAATATAAAGTAGCAACTAGTTTAGAACCTTGTCAGGGTGATGCCTGAGTGCTGCCTTCCTGTAGGCCTTCTTAATTTCAGATGATGGAGCTGAACGCTTTATTCCCCTGGCATCATGAATTCAAATATTTCTGTATGAGGCCAAGGATACACAGTTCTTATGTACAGCATGAAGAACTCTATTTTCATGAAATGATATCACCTAAGGCAAGATTAGCAATCAACATACAGAAATAGCTCATGGTACTGATCTCACAATGACTTAGAAACTCAAAGACAAAAATGGCATGAGAGGACAGAAGTCAGCAATTTTTTTGGGGGCAACTAAGTAATTGTATTTAATCACAAAATTTAATGTGCAAAAAAAATTTTAAACCCCATCAGAATGGGTACAATTCTCCCATCAAGGTAAGGTTCCCAACAACAAGATCCATCCCAAAAGATCATAGAAACCAAAAAAGAAAGGGGAAAAAACAGAAAACATAAAGAGAACGGGGAACAAGAGGAAAATAAAAACATCTTTTAACTTGCTAAGGTGAAAGAGCCAAGCAGAATGCCCAGTGATGGCAAATGGTGAAAGTATATGTCTATTTACCAAGAAAAAAAAGGTATATGCTGCCTTATCAGTTCGTAAAGTGAGAAATGTTTTTACAAGGAAGTTCTAAATTTCATAACTTGCTAAGGTTGAAAGTCAATAATTACAACCCAACAACAATACAGGGACGTATGGTTCTATTAAAACCTCAGGCAGATTGTTCTGACAGGGATAACATTCACATTGAGAAGCTAAAGTTAATAAATACAGCAGTGAATATTTGAAACATTCTGCAAAACATCCAATACGTGGTGGCATTTTAGGATACAGTTCAACTGGGAAAACAGGAAATATGCCCGTGAAATTTCAGAAAGTGGTGAATATGGAAGCAAATTTACAGTAAAGAAATTTGGGATTATCAGCTTCCTGTATCTGAGGAATGAGCATCTCTGTGTTTACAAAATCATATGCATGTAACAGTCCAATCAACGCTTAGGAACAAGAATTATAAAGAAACAGAAGAAATAATGAGATTAGTACATGAGATGAAACTGGGGGGCGAGGTAAAGCAATTAGTATAATGCATTGATACTACATGTCTTGTTGACCTCCAAGCATAAATGAAATATTGGTATTGAGTGCAACACATCAGTATCGGACATATAAAATAATATATATTAGTGTTGATTGTCGAAAAAAATTCTAAGAGTCATTGACAAGACCATATCGGACATATTGGCTGATATATCACGATATAACAAGATTTCGTGATATTGTCGCTGATATGGCAAAAAATATCGAGATATTGTCCCAGTATCAATATATATTGCTACCAGAATTTTACATGCATTTCAGACTAGATCAAATTTTTGTGAATGATCACAGATAAGATGCAGTAGATCCACAAATTTCTAAAAATTTATGCATACACTTGACAATGAAAGGGCGTACAATGACAAGCTTGCTCCTTTGTAACCAGGCAATAACAACTTAAGGAAACAACCATATTGTAATGCAAGGGTAAACCTGCATGTATCTAACCCTCTTTAGAGCAGGCCAAGACCGATGTATATTTTTATTCCTAAAAACCTGGGCCACCCTCTTCACATTAGAAAGTACTCTAAAATTGGAATCAGAAAGTTGATACAACAATTAAGTCAGGATGTCAAATTCCAGTGCCTCATAAGTCATGACACATGGATTACTGATTATTATAGAATACATAAAGAAGCTAACAAAAATATCTAGAGATAGCTACATTTCACCTTTCCAAAGTCCCTGAATACAGCAACCTCATGCACTAAGCTATCAAACTGCCCAAAACTCAAACTTTGTTCATAAAATCATTAACAAGACAGGAAAAACATAAACAAATACGGGAAATTGAAGGCTGAAATGGATGAACTTACAGGATGAGATACAGATCCAAGGGGATTCCTTTTTTCGATTCTGACTCCATTAAAGAAAGCCGCTGATAAGTTTGTCTTAATTCTTTTTCTTCTTTACTACCCGAAAGCTTTTCTCTTTCATGTGATTGCTTTTCAAGAATAGACACAAGTCTTTGAAGGTCAGATGCTGCTTGTTTATAATCTCTAATCATCTGATGTAACGTCGCCCTCCGAGAAACAGCCTGTACAAGGATAAAAACAATCAGAGGAAGAAGTCAGAAACACTGTAAAACTCGCATGGTCTATAAATTAAGAGAACATGTATCACCATTTTGAACAGTGAGCAATTGCATAATTATATAGATAGCAATACAGATTAGGTAGTCATGCATGAAAAGGCACTTTACAAAACCTCTTTACAGGCATTTGATCTAATAACACTTAAATATAAACCATGATCTAACTATTGTGCAAACCTTGGCATAATTTTTATCAAGAGCTATGGCCAAGCTGCAATCTGCAATGGCATCAGCAATTTGGCCTAGAGCTTGGTGTGCAGCAGCACGATTGCAAAAGCAGATTGCTGCAAAGGGCCGTGACTCCATACTACTCAAGATAGCAGAAGTATAATAATCCACGGCTTCTGCATGATTTCCTGACTGAAATGCCTCATTCCCAGCATTCTGCATCAAATAGAAGTAGAAGAAATAAATTGATAAAATTTATGTCAAGAAATTATAGATGGGACTCTTTTTAAGGCACAGGTGCTTGATCTTGTAAGAAATACGAAAGAAAAAATCCAACATAAGGGCCAAATATTATGAATTTTTAACTTTTCCCTGGTTTGGCAGAAGGAAATCAACAAATAATTCAGTAACTATTCAAGAAACAAAAAGTAGAAACAGGAAAATTATATCTATTTGCAACTGAAGTCGATTGACAAATGACAACTACTATACTATTATTTATGCTAGCATACTTTGTGTTTCAGAAGATTGTGGATAGCAACAGCTAAAGGATGTGATGATTCCTGAGTCTTGTTTCCGCACCTGTTCATAAAACAGAATCAAGGGCTTTAAATCTTTAAAAATAAATAAACAAACTTATTTCTTTTTTTTTTTTTAAGCTAAATACTAAACACAGTGACTAGAATATGCTCAATAAGTTGCATTTGCAATTTTACAAGTTTCTGTCATATTAAATCTCACTCTTGCTTCTCAAGAACATCAAGCGCAGCCTCAAGCATTCCAAGGTGAAAATAGCACTTGGACAACATGTTTTGCCTCCACAACCTCACATTCAAGCTATCCTGTGAATCAGAACCACTTGCCATGAAATTTTCAGGAAGTATTGAGATGAAGTTCTTTTCAGCAAAATCAAGCGTCTGGTGGCACAGTTGTATTGCCTCCTCGTACCTCCGCAGCTACCCAATAACACCAAAGGCAGCCAATTCTCAGACCAAACTCTTCCGAATCATAACATAATGGGCTTCCACACAGGTAATCAATTAATATTAACATACCATGCAAAGTGTCTTTGCTTTCATTTCAAGTAGCTTTTCTGAGTATAAACTTATTAGCATGGCCTCTGAAATCAATCCAAAGGCAGTAGTAGCAGCTTCCGATGTCCCGTGTTTCAAAAGTTCAGAAGAACGATTGGTATACTCCATCACTTTCTGCCAATCAAGACACCAAACCAATTTATCGTCAGATATTGCGGCACTTCCACAAGTAGAACTGTTCATTTACATGTGTGCATCCACCCACAGGCCATATAATATTGAAATGAAGCCTAAAAATTATCTTATCAGAAAAGGAGGTTATTTTTGGTGAGCAGAGAAAGAGGATGCTCAATGGCATAAGATTATAACATTATAAAATAACCACATCATATTAAACCCTCCCTCTCTGAAAACAAGTTACATTCTTCTATGTAGTCCCACAAGTGAATAATGGAAAGCAAAAACATCCATAATCAAATGTCACTTAGATCTTTCTAAAATTGTAGCCTTCCAAAATTCCAAAAGGGATCTGACTGATCTGCATTTTTTTAGATTATCCAGAAAAAGTTCAAGTGATACCCTACGTGCAAAAGTCTCCTTTGTCTGCATAAATTGTTTCACCTGAGCCTTTTGAAGGCCATCAGAGGCAGCAATCACAACCTGACGATCCAGGCATACATCATGTTCTGATTTCAAGCACTTGTCAAAAGTTTGCATAGCATTCTCTAATTCCCCCAGCATGAGATGACAACTGGAGAAAAATATATGAAAAATTAAGAAAACATAGAGAATCCGTCAGAGTAGAGCAGCATTGCAAGCAACTAAGCAGCTGATGAAACAAGTGCATAATTACCATTCATCCAGAAGCACAGAATCAAAACACCAAGAGTTAAGGACAATTTCACTTTTTTAAATCAGTTAATCAAGTAAATGTACTAATTAATAACAATATGGGGGGTGACCGAGTTACTAAAGTATACTTTCACCCACATGCAACTGTAAAGATGGCACAAAAAACACAAGCGCACAACTCCTATCAACTAAACAAACAACTGGAACACGTGTATACACACAGAGAAAGGACATTAACTGAAAAATATTACGGCCTGATTAGCAGGATAATAGTTTTCAAATTTCCATTTTTCAATTTCTTTTTCTTGTTTCACTTCTCCAATTTCATAGTTTTTCTGGAACAAGTTCATTTGTTTCTGTTAAAATACGAACATTTTAACCAGTTAATGCTTATTAAAACTTATTATCGAGGTATCAATAACTTCACATAAGATTAAACTTGTTAATCATAATACTTAACAAATTTACTTATTACATTCATTTACAATAAATCAATTCAGTTCATAGTTATTGAAAGCCACAAAAACCCCAACATACTGCTTCCCAAAATGTTGGATTCAAATGTGACTCTTAATGATAATATACCATATAAATGACTCTAGTCAACATATTTTATACTGTACTATGCCTAACGGTTGTTAAATCAATAACTATTGTTGTATGAGAAACATGAGATCAATTCATTTTTGGTTGAACTCATTAAACTAATGAGTTAGAGCTCAAACTTAATTTTATACCCAAAAAATTAATGAGTTGAGTCTAAGTCAAATAATACTCAATTCATTTATAACCTTATCTATGCATTTAATGTCAATAAGTTCAAAATGGATATTAATGACATATTTTTTAATAACAATAATTCTTTAAATTAATATGATATAATTAGCTTAATTTTGTCATTAAATTAACAATGTACAGCGATTTTAAGTTAAAATATATTATACATGAACATAAATATTATCATGAAACCTAAATAATTACAAAAAGGATAGTACTTTTATATTTTCATATTATTTAATATAACTGCATTTTCTAATGGTAAATATAATTTGTAACAAATTAATAAAAGTAAAATTCAATTCATTTATTTTAATCTATGCAAAATTTATAGATAACTCAAAAGAAAAGAAGATTAAAAATAACAATAAAAGTGGCCATAAAATTGAATCAACATTTCATTTTTTTTTTAATAAATGTTATTTTAATTCTTTCACATGTTTATATTTATAAACATAAAATAATAGTCTCCCAAATTGTTAAAATATTAGTGTATAAATAGAACTTGAAAATCTATGAAAACATTGCTTTAAAGCCACTAGAAATTCTCGAAAACATCTTTTTAATATTTTCTGAAATTTTCAAATTTCAGTTCAAAATTGAAAAGTTGGAAAACAAAACGGAAAATTGGAAAGCCAGAAAACAAAACAAATATCATATAGATTTGAACACATTTCCTAGATTTTTTTTTTTTCTCAAAAATTTTCATTGAACAGCCTCAATTTTTAACTATTGAACAGACCCCAATCCTTTCCATAATCCACATTCCAATAATGTCTTAGATCGAGTTTCCATAAACTCACTCTTGCTGTTATTAGACTTAAATTCCTCCAGTCACCTGGCTCCATGCTTCAGGCCATTTCAAGCAAATAGATTCAGTTTGGAAATATTCCACATTTAAATATTCCTTTATTGTCTGGTAACATGGTGTTGCTGCAGTATTTAATGCACAACATCCAGTGCATGCGATTAACTTCTAAACTAGAGCTCTACATCCTACACTATAAAGCATTAAGTATCAACAAATATAACATTTGGCATTCGGCCATATGACATTGTTATAAAAAAACTAGCGCTCCCCCGACCTCATAGCCTCAAACATCATTCTCAAGCATGTTACCATATCAGTAATATATCAACTGATATTCAAAACATCAGCTTATATTTTCTTGTCAACTTACAATTTTCAGAATTTTTTTTTTCAATAAATTTGATACCAATACATATTGTTCTAATATCGATATATCCGTGACTAAAACCAATTCTGATATTTTCATCCATTTTTCCACATATCATCCCTCTTTCTATTTGGGTAGTTGGTCAAGTTTCAGCAAAATCTGGAGCTTCTAATTCAGAAAGCAGTAATAATTATTGTGTTGACGACTCTCAATAAATACTTTTACAGGTCTCAGAGCAATTTACCTTCTGAGAAATTGTTTTCGAGATTGGTAAGAACAAAACTACATATGTCTCACTAACACATTTAGAATTGTATATAACAAATGTGAATCACAAGAATTTCTTTTTCAATTTGTTACAACTCAGAGCAGCCTTTTGGTATCCCTAGATGATTTAGTAGCTAGTCTAATTACAACAATTCACTACTTCAAAAAATACAATTGTGACTTGGGTGACTATCAAAGAAGCAATAGTAATCAAACCCTTGTTATACAAAATACCATACAATCAAGCAACATAGCTTTCTATCAATTACAGTGTCACATGAAACTTGTTTTATGCTATGGAAATGAACAAGATAGAAGAAACAAACTAGTCAAGAATGACATCTGGCAAAAGTGCAAAACCCATTAACAATTCAGTCAAATGATTATATTAAGGAAGAAGGATGGGCATAAACAAAAGAAACAAAGATGATACAAATAAATGACTCACTTTGCAGCTCTGATTCGTGCTTTAAGAAAATCTGGATCAAACATAACAGCCACAAGACAGTCCTGTAAGGCCTCCCTCACCTTACCAAGAGCCATCCGAGTCGCAGCACGGTTACTGTAACAGCGTACAAGAGGTTCCAAAGAGAAACCTGACATCACACCAGAAGGTATGCAATTTATACCCCGCGAGTAAAAATCTTCTGCTTTAGACAGCTCCCCATCTTTATAGGACTGATTACCCCTGATGCAAATAATGTTAATTGCTTCCAACAACAATAGTTTATATATATATATATATATCATAGAAATCAACTATCTGCAAGAAATTAATGTCACAATAGCCCCTTCCTATTCCCTTTCTTTCAATAATCAATACTGACATTACTCTAATGCCAAAGATCAGAAGCTCAAGAAAAAAGGCATGGAAATTACCGCAATCGCCATTCTGCACAAGCTTTTTCTGTGGTGGTTAATACAGAGAGAGGCCCCTGTTCTTCATCTGTTATAGATTTATGTTTCTCGTTGCTTTCATCTGCCATAGATTTATGTTTCTCTTTGCTTTCAGGAATGATTGTGTGTTCATTTTCACTACCATCCAGGGGTTCTTCTTGGATAATGGAAGTGACACCAGATACACGACCAATTTTCATCCTATTTTTCTTCTTACCTTGACGCTTACTCAATGAGACTTGAGCCTGACCAGAAGTTGTTGCAGTAAATGCAAACAACTTCTCACTTCTATTCACCGAATTAGAAGCAAAGGAAAATTGTGTCCTTTCATTGCATTCCACACTCATGTTTGAGCTTATACTAACTCCAGTGTTACCTGAAGCAACATCCCCTGGGCTGTTCATGCAAAATGGTCTTGATTGTGAATAAGCATCAAAAAAAATTTCATCTTTCCTCTCAGCAGAAACAGTCGCATAATGTCCATCAAAAGGAGCACAGTTGTTCTCCAGCAAAGAAGAGTCATTTGGTGTCGCTGAAGTTTCCTTGGTAAGTTCTTCAGTTGCTGAAGGATCTGAATAAGGTGAAAAATCCATGGGCGAATAGCATTCAGAACAATCTTCACCTACTTGTGAAGTGATTTTATTAGGTAGAGATTCTCCCACAGACTGCAACTTAGCCTTGTTCGATTGCCTCAATTTTCCCTTTTTCTTATTCATTTTGTTGCCTTTAGTCACTCCAGTTTTTGCACCAGATTCTAGTTTTTGGTTTAAACCACAAGACAGGTTCACAGAAAAAGACATCGAGGTATCTGACAGTGGATTTTTACTGCCTATAAAAGAAGCCCCAGATCCATGAGATGAGTTAGCAAAACTAAACTCAACCTTTATCTCCTCTACACATGTAGAATTTGTCCCACAATTTGGTTTAGAATCAAGATTGCATGGCAAGACAGAAGACTGACCCACATCTACATTCAGTTTCATTACACCATTTTCAAGACCCTCAGAAAATTGATCTTCCTTGGAACTATTACTCAACTTTCTGGGAGAAGTAGATGACTGACAACTAGAAAAACCAGCAGGGTCATTCATCAAAGGTACCTGATGCGTTTCCTCCCTGAAATTCCCAGAGGATGAACAACTGTCATCCCTTTGTTCACCACAATCCTCATTCCCGCTGCTAAAGACAAAAAAGTAGTTGGCATCTGTGTCTTCCCTTTTATTAGATGGACGAGCAGCATCATGTAGACCACCCTTCTCGTGTGTGCTGATGTGTAACTTCTTCAATTCATTTGAGAATTTAACTTCTGAGCACGTTTCAACAGAACCTGCATTATACCTTTTATCTTTCACAGTCCCACCATGATCACCAATATTCTCACCTTTCATTTCATGCAATATCTTAGCTGCTGTCCTCCCCTGATAAGAGCTTTGCACGCTGTCACCCCCAAATGAAAAAGCACCCTGATTCTGACCCCCATTTGTATTTAAACTCCCACGACTATCAACATCAAAGCTGACATTGTCAGCTTTCTTTCTCTCACACCCGGCTTTTGAAACAAATATAGTTTTATGCAAGCCTTCTGAAACTGATTTTCCCACATTATCGATGAATTCTTCCTTTTCCAAACTAATATTTTCAGCCGAATGGATGCCATTATCCTTGAACACAACACCTACCTGTTCACTCTTCTGAGATTCTACTTCAACATGTTCTTTCGACTGACTTCTGCTACAAATTGTTTCACGGCCTTCATCTTCTGGAGGTAGCTTCTGTACAGTATTTTTAAAAAATTCTTCTCTATTGTTGAATTTTCTGCTGATTTGTTGCTTCGAGCACAAAAAACAAATCCCAAACTGTCAAACTTCTCATTCTCTCTTCGACAACCAAGTTCCACCCTCTCTTCGTCCACCCCCACAAAGTGCTCTACATTTCCACCCGAACCTCCATTTTCTGAGCTCAAACTTGATATGGAATCACTATCATAAGCATCGACTATAGAATCTAAGCCATTGTAATTCAATTTATCATCTGAAACCAATTTTGTCTGAGATCCAGCTTCCTTTCCTGACATGTAACTTGAACATGTTATCCTAGGACCAAATACATATCCCAGATTATCTGAATTCAAACATTCATTTCTATCGTCTGTTTTCACGCCACAGATATTTCCAATACTATCTCCATCAGCACTGTTATCACTTCTACTGGAACAAAAAACAAAGACTGTGTTCTGAGACTCACCCAATTTATGACTGCCACTTCCGCTATTACAAAAACCATTTGTTGCACTGAAATCATCGGTCGATCGATCCGAACCCGATAGAAACGGATTAAAATCAACAGTTGGCATTGACGATCTCGAGTGATGCGGCTTTCTGACTTTAGCCAACCTCGGCCTTCTTCGAACCGCAGGCAGCGAAGCCGTTCTATCCGCAGCTGGAAATGATGAACCACTATTGAAGCTACACTCGCTCTCGTTGCCAGCATTTGTGCCCTCGAAATTGAAATTTGAAAAACCTGGAACCATTATTCTTGAACTAGGGTTCTCGAGCATCGGCAATACGAATACTTGTCTCCACTTTCCGGTGATTGTATCAGGAATCCGACAGCCGACTGCCGATTTCGATCGATTAAGAAAGAGAAGGAAGGCGAGGAAGATGTTTCGCGTGCTAGCAGACGCTTCTGCTAAGGCCGCAACTCGAGCGACGCGGAAAACGGCTAGCAACAGTGATGAGAAAATGTAAAAATAAATTGTACAGTTCCTAATGGACGAGGAATTACTCCCTCCTTTTATACCAAAAAAAGAATTATTCAAAATTTCAAATTAAATGAAGGAAACTTTGATTATTTTATTTTTAATAAGTTTATTAATTTAAAACCAATAAATTATAGCTCAAATTTTTTTAAATAAAAATCTTTTCAGATGTACGGATTGTAGCTACGAGTGCTATATATCGTCTACTATGATGGATAAAAGCGATTAATATAAATTTTTTTTTGTCATTGCTATGGCTCCGACAATAGTCACCTAAAATAATAATAATAATAATAATAATCTCCAAATAATATTTATTTTAAATAATTTAAATTTTAAATAATTAATATCAAGTTATATATATCACATCAAATTATAAATCATGAAACAAACTTTAAACAACATGAATGGTTATAAACTTATTGGGATTCGACCAAAACATACACAATTAGGTATAATGGAATAAAGCTCAAACTCCTATCAAACGTCAACTACCAAACGTTTTTAACATGAAAAATCTTTTTTAACTAAAAAAAAATTATGGGATAAATTTTAAATAAATTTACTATTATAATAATGTTGGTTATAAATAAATTTCTTTATTATAATCTCGAGTAAAAAATAGTTGATTGCAATTTCTCAACACACCCAATAACTCACAAGAAAAAGTATACTAAAAAATAAGAATAATCAAACAAAATATGTTATAGAAAACCACTATAGAATAATATACTCGACCTTGACAAAGAACGAAACTCAAATAAGATTTCAACCTGATGCCGAACTTCTTCTTTTCTCTCTATGCGGCGCTTTTTGTATGAGAAAATAATTTTAGATTACCCTAAAATCATATCAGATGTAACTTTACATTAGAGATTGTGCACGTCGAGCACGTGCCTACTGAAATTGATGCACGATCACCCTCTTAGGCATGCCTCGATCAACCCCAATCAAGAATTGACGCTTGTGCGTACAACAAATGCCTATCATGCATCGCTTGCTTATCGTCAACAAATCTTCAGTTAACCATCGCACAAATATTGTATGACCTTTCAGCATTATTTGTCGCTTGATTGACCATTGACTAACTTTCAGTTACTATTGCACGAATATCGTGTGACCTTTTCGATGACTATCCATTTGTTATGATTCCCACAAGAAAATGACCAAAATCCAACACAAATAAATAGTAAATATAAGAATCTACCCAACTAAAGTCCATTTGACATTCACAAATATAAGTATTTTATAATATTTTAAATATTTTTATTCAATTTAATTGGATTTATTTATTTATTTTTGGATAACTTGAAATGTGATAAAAATTAATCTAATATTATAAAATTTTTAGAAAATATTTAAAATTATCGGACCGGTGCTCGGGGTGCGCCCATTTGATCGTTCGAGTATCGATTTGAATTTTAGGATTAAAAGAAAACGACATATATATATATATATATATATATAACAGTAACAACAAATAGAAGAAGAAAGGAAAAAAAAAAACAGGAAGGGAGGATCGGGGAGAGAGAGAGCCAAGAGAGAAGGTTGGGTTCGTTGTAGTGGGGGGACTTAGTTGGCGGCGGCGGTGACCGCGGTGGATGGCGGGAGCGACGGCAGCTCACAGGCAAGGCTGTACGCTGCGTGAAAGGCGGAGTAGCGACAGCCGCGCTAGCGGAGAGCATCCATACCACGCGATAAAATGAAAGTAGAGAGCCGCCATTTTCTCCTCTTCTCCTTCATGCGGTTCCCCCTCATGCGCTGCTTGAGCTAGTTGGGAAAGTTGTAGATCAGGTGAGACAAGTGCATCCATACCCTTCTCTTCCATTCTTGTTAATTTTCGTTTGATCCCATTCGGGTATTATTATTATCCTAATATCCGACCCATGTATGTATATATGATACCTATAACCTAATTATGTATATATGTGAATTTTATGTCTAATTGCTTAGTTTTCATCCGATTCACGTAACCCGAAAACCCTAACCATGCGTGATACTGTTCACCCGCTCCCAAACCTATTTACCCACGAAATTATTTGGGGTTTTACTTAAATTGGAACTAGATTATCATTACCCATAACCTATATAAGTTAATTTATCGATTTGGTATCAAATTTGATAGTTTTAGGTGTATTTTCACTCTGGAAAATCCTAGACCCACGCCCAGCTCCCATAAGCCCCGTATCCATTCTAATTCGAACTCTATGTATGAATTGTCCTTAATTATATGTTATCCATATCCTAATTGTGTATATATATCGGTTGGGCATTCAATTTTCCAAGAATCGACCTATTCGATGTGTTCGGAGGCCCTAATTCGGCCCTGTTACTGTTCACCCGAGCCCTTTGATGAATTTTGGATAATTTTTGCATGTTTAATTATTAATTAAGTTTCATATATAATTGCATATGTTTAATTGCTTATCCCAAAAATGTATTTGTTAACCAATTGTGAAGATAATCGTTAACCGAAAGTCCTAAAGTCGAATTGGGCTCTCAGTGATAAGAATTTCCTATGATATATTATTCTTTTGCATAAAGGTTGAGTCGTAAGAAGACTTAAACCCTCAAGAAAAGATAATCTGTATCTATATATATAAGAATTAAGCATGATATGCAAGAATACGGAGAAAATGCCCTAATTTGTTATATAAATGATCCGTTTTTTTGGTGTGAGAATTATGTGAAAGAAATTACGGTGGACCTTTCCTCAAATGAATAAAGAATTATGAAATTAGGACCATAGATTATGTTACAAATGTAATATCCCTTGGCATGGCATGGGTGTCACAGTAGAAATTCGAAGATTACACTGACCGCATATCCCGGCCGCTTCGGGTAATACTCTTAGCAAGTTTTAGGATATTACTATGGAAGAATGAAGACTGCTCCTTTGTCCCGGGGGTACGTGTGGGGACAAATAATGGCCGAATAGCTGTAAGCCTAAAATGCAGCCGATATGATAAATGATGGCCAAGTAACTATATGCCTAAAATATAGCTGATACTTTAGAATGTGTGGCTTTTTTCATTCTTTTGCACATTTAGCTAGTAAGGCTTACTGATTTTGGTCCGTAAATATAATTAATTATGCATAATTTATATCCCAAAGAGAAGAATAAAACGTGAAAAGTTAATTGTGTCCCAAAAGTATAATCGATCATGTCTTGTATTTAAGTATCCCCTTTATGCTCATATATTCCCCTCCCGCTTTATCTTGCTTATATTTCTTATTGTCTTGATTATTATGCACTTGCTAACTTTTGGCTCACTCTTACTGTTTTCTTATCTCCAGATTAGTATAGTCTTATACTCGATTAGATAGGGTAGAGGATTAAAAGTCGGAGAGGCTCGAAGTTTTGGAGGGTAGCTCGAAGACTTAGTTTTGTGATTTTATGTCTTTTGGAGCTTTTTATATTATTTTGATAATCATGTTTAATAGCAGCGATGATATTGTATATGTAGTTAGCTTCTACTATATTTGTTGGATTTAGTTGCTTCCGCAGGTTTATACAGTGTAATTGTGTATCTAGTTATATCTTATTTGAACCGATATCATACCTGAAATTATGATGTAGGTGCCACAAGTTGTTGACTGTGGCTATGAATCTGTGTAGTTGTTGTATTTGTCTGAATGTTGAGATTTGCAACGGATGGGTTTTTTTGGTTGTATCGGAGTTATTTTAGATGGATTATTATTGTTGTACAAGATATTTAATAGGTTTTGTATTTGTTTGGCAGCCGTATTACAAACGAAATTCTGTCGAATTCTTGGTAGAAAATACGATTCGTCACAGTTGATATCAAAGAATAACATATTTTAGGTTTGATTTGAATCTTATGCGAAAGTTTATATTATATTAAGATTAATCGAATATGTAGCTAGAGGCGTAGGATAAATAAGATAGAGCAAATAGTTCTAGTTTCTCTAGTTTATATAACTTAGACTAAGATTAAGCCAGAATCAATAGCTAGGAGTGGTTGTTCTATTGTGATATCTTAAATTAGTGCCTTAATCAAGATAAGTTAGTTACCTTAGACTAGAACTAAGTTAAAAGTTAGTAGGTAAGTGGGATAGTCTAGCTTATACTATCCTAATTAGTATCTAAGTGGTGAGCTAGCCTATATTATTTTTGTCTCAAGAAGGATATCCGTAGCTGATCATGCCACTTAGGCGAGGGTCAAGACGTGAAAGTGGTCAACCATGTGATAGAGAAGTTAGGCATCTGAATCTGTTGAATGGAATGGCAAGACTTGAAAGTCTTAGAAGGGCTTGTCGGACGGAACCGGGAGATAGGATGTTAAAGGGGAATGCCTTAAGGATTAAGTTGGATTAATCTTAGTCTGGGGACTAGGATTAGGATGCTTGGATAACATGATAAGTGAGATGGATCAGGTGAAATCGTGGGCTCAAGGTCCGGATAACTTAGATTTGATTCCGGTGTTTGTGAATCCGTGGATGGAGAATTGTGATCGATATAATAATGATCAAGCGTTTAAATTCTAAGTGACTCGGATTCTGTGGAAGTTGAGACGTGGATCATGAGTATTGAAATGGTGTTTGTGGTGGCCCAATGTTCGGGAAGATAAGAGATCTTGTAGGATATCTGTGTGGATGTTCTTTTATCAATAGGTATTCTTCCCGACGACTTTTAGGAGCATGTTTCTTATTGTAGTCAGTTCGATGGCATGATTGAGAATTGTCCTTATCCATGGGTTGGACAGTGAAGGGGTCCAACATCTTGAATCGAGATTCTGAGGTGATGACACAGGGTATAAAGTGTCGCTTGTCATGATTAAAGGTGAGATTCTTTGGTTTGATATTGTAGCCTTTGTATCGTTTTGGGATCCCAAGCCTATGTTTTCATTGTATTTTCAATTTATGTATAATTTGAGGATCTAGGCTTTGCATTTATGGTATAGAGATCTATGACGTTTTTGGTTTGTAGATATGATTGGTTGGGTTAATTTGATTTATTTTGTGGTGCCAATCTTGATGTGGCATAAGAATGACTTGGTGGGTAGGTCACCGAGCTAATATGAATTGCGTTGGTAAGCACATCATGTTTTATAATCGAATTGTGTAATTTTTTGTATGAATATGAGCTAATCAAGTATCAAGAAATTATTATTGTTTTGCCTATAGGTCGGGTTATGGGGATCCATGCTAAGTCTATTTAATAACAAGACCACTCCTAAAAGTCATCTCATGGTCACTAAGAGATTTGGCTGCATAAGCATTTGAGGATACTTCTTAAAGGAAAAGATTAGGTTGGTTGATCTCGTATGGGTAGATTGAGACTGTCGATATTAACATTGATCTTTAAGGACCTCATAGTTGAATCATTTGATCTTTTGTAAGGGTTTGATGATTTCTAAGATCGATTTGTACCCATAGTGTTACCGATTGTGGACAATTGAGAACTGTGCCTGTGGTAGCCATCGAGATAAGATGGGGCCGTTGCAAGTTCTGAAGATACTTTTTGGGTTTGTAGATTCATTGACATGTTTATGAATTATATGGGTTGGATCTTTCGGCCATAATTAGGTTAGTATTGTGATGGCTTCATCGATGAACTCAAGGAATCATATGGAGTGTGATCCTTGGTTGTGGGCTGTGTCATGGAATAAGAAAGCTATTAGCCATGTGTTCGGTTGAAGGTCGAGCATGGATTTTGGTAAGGGAAGATATCGTATCAGGTATGCAACTTCTTCGGTAGTATGAATGTGGTCCTGTAGGTATTTGAACGATAGTTAACCTAGGGACGACAGAGTAACGTCGCATAGGTGCACAGTTTCCTTGGATTTAGTCGTGTCTGATAAGATATTTATTAGGTGTCCCTCAAGGTTTTACAATGTTCGCAGAGTTTGGACTTAGAAGTGATTGGTATTCATCATAAGGTATGTGGGAATAACCTTCTAGATTTGAATGATAATTGTTAACTATGTCATTTGGGTTGATCCCCGATAGATCAAAGGTATTGTAGTAACGTGTGTGGCCTTGAGGAAAAATTTAGAATTATACCTCTCCTACATCATTTGTGGGTGGTTACCCTCTTAATAAGTGGGGAGAAATCCATGATCGGAATTACTCCAATCGTAATTTGAAGATAACAATTGGGCTTGTTGCTTCGAGAGTTTATAGGTTTGCTTGTGGATGCAATTACTGTTTAGCTAATCCTAGAGATCTGAATAGTCATGTCATGAAGAGGATATGATATTGTACTAGTGTAAATGAGTAACGTATTTAAAAGATGATAAGTCCTTGTAATCTTATTTCAAAGTTATTAGAACGGTAAAGATTTTGGGGATCAGAATAATTATGCATTAGCTTTTGAGGACGTTCCATTTATCTCGAAATTGGGTAGTGCGTGCGGGTCATATATGTTGACTTGTTGGTATGCCTACGGGATAATAAGTTTATTATGTATTTAGCTTTCAAGATCTAGGTGGTGATTTGAGGCTGTGCCGAAATTTTCTGGTGATTATCTCAATTGTAATTTCTAAGTTAATCGTGATTTGAGAAGTAAAACTTTGCCTTGGCTGTATTGATAACTTTGAAATTTTCTTGATTCTATAATTGTTGTGTGGCCTAGAGGTTTGATGTGATTCATTGAACAAGGTTTGCAATTGATTCTAATGTACGAGTATAAGGTTCGATTAGTATGGCGCAGTGGTAATGTACGATCCATGACTTAGAGATTTTGGAATAGGATTGAGGGTCTGAGTGATTAGTTGTTTTCGAAACTTAGGATAATCTGAAGTAGGAATTCATTAGTTACTCAAGGTTTCGAATAATGACGGGGAAATAACTGTAGTTTTAGTTGCCTATAATTTAGTGGACAATCATGAAATCTCCCATATATTGATAATTGAGGAAGTAGGTTTATGATTGGGTTTAACCATTGTGGGAGATTATGGATCGTCTTATGAAAAGGTTTCAATCTCTATTTTAGATAAAAGACATTAGGTTTTGATAATCAAGATGATTCAAATGATTAAGGTTTTCTAGAATCAATCATCTCACCAAGAAAGTGATTTTGAGAGTACGGAGGCGAATCTGAAAGGACTATTCCCGATTCTTAAGTTTTGAGGTTCGTTAAATTTTGAGGACAAAATTTTTATAAGTAAAAAGAAAGTAATATCTCGAATATTTTAATTCGATTTAATTGTATTTATTTTTTTATTTTTGGGTAATTTGGGGTGTGATAAAAATTAATTTAATATTATAAAATTTTTGAAGAATATTTGAAATTATTGGACCGGTAGTCGAGGTACGTCCGTTCGATGGCTTGAGTATCGATTTGAATTTTGAAAATTAAAAGAAAATAAAATATATAATAATAATAATAATAATAATAATAATAATAATAATAATAATAATAATAATAATAATGGTCATAACACATAGAAGAGAAAGGAGAAAACAATGGGAAGGGGGATTGGGGACTGAGGGTTAGGGTTCGTTGCCCCTTAGCGGCACGGTGGAGGCCTTCGCCGCCGCCGGCGGCGGTGACCGCAGTAGACGGCGAGGGAAGCGATAGTTCACGGGCAAGATTGTACGATGTGTGAGAGGCAAAAACGTGGCAGCTGCGCAAGTGGGAGAGCCGCCGAAGGAGAAGAGGAGAAAATGGAGACTTTTGGGTCTAATTTGAATTTCGAGTTAATTGAAAAAGTTGTAGATCGGGTTAAGGTAAATGCATCCATACCCTTTTTTTCCGTTCTTGTTAATTTTCATTCGATCCCCTTCGAGTATTATTATCCCAATACTCAACCCAAATATATTTATGTGATACCCATAGCCTAATTATATATATATGTGAATTCCATGTCCAATTGCTTAGTTTTCGTCCGGTTCTCGCAACCCGGAAACCTAACTACGTGCAGGGTTGTTCACCCGTGCTTGAACCTATTTATCCACGATATTATTTGGGGATTTTGCTTAAATTGGGACTAAATTATCATTACCTATGACTTATGTAAGTTAATTTATCGATTGGGTATCTAATTTAATAATTTTAGGTGTATTTTTGTTCCGGTGAAACCCTAGACCGACACCCAACTCCCGTAAGCCCCGTTTCCATTCTAATTCAAACTCTATGCATGAATTGTCCTTAATTATGTGTTACTCATGTCCTAATTGTGTATATATATAGGTTGGGCATTTGATTTTTCAAGAATCAACCCGTTTGGTGCATTCAAAGGCCCTACTTCGGTCCCATTACTATTCACCCGAGCACTTTGATGAATTTTTGCATAATTTTTGCATGTTTAATTATTAATTAAGTTGCATATATAATTACATATGTTTAATTGCTTATCCCAAAAAATGTATTCTTTAACCAATTGTGGCGATAATTGTTAACCGAAAGCCCTAAAGTTGAATTGGGCTCTCAATGATAAGAATTTCCTATAATATATGATTCTTATGCATAAAGGTTGAGTCATGAGAAGACTTAAACTCTCAAGAAAAGATAATCTGTATCTATATATATAAGAATTAAGCATGAAATGCAAGAATACGGAGGAGATGCCACAAATTGTTATGTGAATGATCCATTCTCCCGGTGTAAGAACCATGTGAAAAGAAATTATGGTGGACATTCCCTCAAATGAATGAGGAATCATGAAATTATGACCATGGATTATATTATGAAGGGTAATATCCCTTGGCATGATATGGGTATCACAATAGAGATTCGAGAATTATAGTGGCCGCATATCCAGACTGCTTAGTGGAGTGAGTGATACTCTTGACAAACTTTAAAATATTATTATGGAAGGACGTGGACTACCCTTGGTCCTGGGGGTTACGTGTGGGGACAGATGATGGTCGAGTAGTGCAGGCTTAAAATACAGCGAATATGATAAATAATTGCCGAGTAATTGTAGGACTAAAATGTAGCCGATATTTTAGAATATGTGGCTTAATACATTCTTTTCTCATTCTTTCCACACCTTTAGCTAGTAAGATTTATCGGCTTTAATCCGCAAATGTAAGTAATTACGCATAATTTATATCCCAAAGAGATGAAGAATAAAACGTGAAAAGTTATTTGTGTCTCAAAAGTATAATCGATCATGTCTTACGTTTAAGCATCCCCTTTCTGCTCATATATTCCCCTTCCGCTTTATCCTGCTTATATTGCTTGCCGTCTTGATTATTATACAATTATTGAATTTTTAGCTCACTCTTATTGCTTTTCTATCTCAAAATTAGCACAAGTTTATACCCAATCAGGCAAGGTAGAGGATTAAAAGTCGAAGAGGCTCAAAATTTTGGAGAATAATTTGAAGACTTAGTTTTATGATTTTTTGTCTTTTGGAGTCTTTTATACTATTTTAATAATCTATTTAATGGCAATGATGATATTATATATGTAGTTAGCTTCTACTACATTTGTTGGATTTAGTTGCTTCCGCAGGTTTATATGGTGTGATTATGTACCTAGTAGTATCTTGTCTAAGTTGACGTCATACCTGGAGTTATGATGTTGGTGCCATATGTTGTTGACTGTGGCTATGGATCCTGTATAGCTGTTGTGTTTATCTGGATGTTGGGATTTGCATCGGATAGATTTTTTAGTTGTGTTGGAGTTGTTTTGGATGGATTATTATTGTTATACAAGATATTTAATAGATTTTGTATTTATTTGATGACCGTATTACAAACAAAATTCTACCGGTTTTTTGGCAGAAAATATGGTCTACCACATATCTGCTCAAATTTAAACTATCTGTAAACAAAAATATCTGACTAAATAACAACTATATCAAAATTAAAGATTTATAAGACATATACAACATTTCAAAATATACAAATTATGATAATCTCAGAGTATAAAATAAATTCAATAAAAACAATCTCAAATAATTTTTAAAATACAAATATAACTAAACAATTTTTTTCAAATATTCTCGGTCCATATCCTTCAAATATTTGTATCGTAAATTATAAGCATAAAACTTTACAATTACATATATACGATATACAAGTGTATGACAATAAAATAGAAATAAAGAACAAAACACTATAAAACACATTCGAAAATCTAATATGTCAAGCTTTCTAATGACACATTCCAAATTTAATTTTATATGCACAATTCGTCATATAAATAAATATTAAATTATACAAACCGTATGAAATCATCAGAATTCCAACTCGTGTAATGCATCCACAAAACTTTGAAATCTAAAATCATATGAATTTGAAAATCATATCAAAACTTTCAAAATTCAAAACATACCAAAATATAAAATACGATATAAGTCAAATCTCAAAAACCAAATTATATCGAATTAGAGAATCTAGACCGTTAACTCACATATTGACTAATCCAAAAATCAATTTTGAAAACAGGTTACACATATTTTCTATAATCTTAGGTTGAAAACTCTTATTTAAGGTTTGTAAGTAGACCGTCTACATGTTACTTTTTATAGACGAGTCAAATGCCACTTTTTTTTATCACTCGTAAATAATAGGTGCTGTGATGGCCCACATTTTATTGATAAATTGTGACGTCATTAAAATAATTTTAGATCAATTTAAAAAATATTATATAATAAAATTTAAGAAAATTTAAAATTTGAGGAATCAAGTCAATCTTTGAATGGCACATAATGCATGAGCACATTT
Organism: Nepenthes gracilis; assembly: GCA_033239525.1. Lineage (NCBI taxonomy): Eukaryota > Viridiplantae > Streptophyta > Magnoliopsida > Caryophyllales > Nepenthaceae > Nepenthes > Nepenthes gracilis. The sequence continues at coordinate 12,483,866 of BSYO01000019.1, read as the reverse complement.
TAAATAGAATGATCATACTCAATATACGTTTAATGGATGCATATGCAAGTTGGAGGCAGAATTTTGCGCCTGAAATACACTCAAGCATAATTGAGATACAATGTTGGTGCCTGATATACTTCTAATTGGAGCTCATACATGGTCATGCATGATACACCAACTTCTTATAAATGGATTTTTTTCAATCAATTTTGGGACATTTTAAGCTAATTCTTGATAGGAGAGAGAGAGAGAGAAAATGAGAAAAGAAAAAGGAGTGAGAAAAAAGAAGTAGAAATCAAGTAATCTTTGAATAAAATCAAGTTAAGTCAAATGCATCTAAACTCAATTTTTCTTATTGTTGTTCTTTTTTAATTTTTATGAGTATTTATTATCTTAAATACTAATACATATGATATTTTTGTAACTAAAAAATTAACACTTTGTATGCACGTATCTTACTCCAGTTCCATAAAAGTTTTATGAAATAAATGTCTTTATTTTATATATATTGTGCTTCCAATCTAATTTTCTATAACAATGCTCATATATATCCGTGCATTATGTCTAAATGTAACTATCTGACTTACCGAAATAATCTTCCATGACAAAGTATCCAGCTCTAATTTCATGAACTATATATGCAAAATACTTTGCTGGAAACGTTTGACTCCAATTTGGACGTCTGGAATGCAAATGCTTGGAATTCGAACAATCTTTTGATAGATGGCATACCTGTCCACAATTTGAAGCAAACTTTATTTTTGACGAAGCAAACTCGTCTTGCGTACTTCCTTCCGCTAAACTTGCAAGCTGACCTTGCAAACTCGAACTTCGGGAGGAAGACGCTGTTTCATCTGACTTTCCTTTAATTTGTCCTTTGGAGGATAAACGAGTCCATCCTTCGAGTTTTAATTCAAATGCTCTGATTTCTTCTGAAAATGCTTCTCTCGAAAGCTGCTCCTACTCAATCAACAAAGCGTGATCCAGCTCCTCACCATAAGTCTAGCATCGAAATGACACCAATTGCTTTCAAATTAAATCTCGAAATCCTCAACTACTATCATACTTCAACAAATCTTTCAAAATTTTCAACCTCTTCCTGAGCATTGCCTCAGAGGCCGAATCTTGAGCTCTTCATTCATCGATTCTTCAATGAGGAGATGTTGCGGAGGTGATTATCCACCCGATCACAGTGATAAGTGAGAATAGGCAATCCTTGAGTCTTTCTCTCATCCTAGCCGTAACTTCAAATCTCTACATGATCAGCATCTTCGTCACCAATAAAATTAAACTTGCACATCATTGTCCTATCTTCCGATGAAAGTTGTTCACCAAATCTCCACAACTTCTCTAGTAAAGAGAAACGATTCAACTTGATATGACCTTCTTTATCTTTATATGCAGCTTCCAATATTGACGAATCTTCATTCCTTCACTGGGACACAACGATCACTTCTCGCTTTTCACACGTGCCATCCTTGTACAGAATTACGCTAATCTTCTCTGTATTATTCTAATTTTATCAAATGTCTCCGAAGAAACATTCTAAGCATCTCTCCGAAGAGGCATTCCAAGTGATCTCCTCATTCTCCTGGCCCACGATAAGGCGTTGAAAATCCTACCATCGGCTTACCTGCATCTATTTAGCCAAAACCTCCTACTCCGTGAGATTTTAGACTGGCGCCATCCGATGTCACTACTTCTTCTCCAAAATCATAAAACCCAACAAAATCTTCACATATCAACAGAAACTAAACAAAATCCTCCTTCTGCCGCTATATCAAACCATACATTATGTAACCCATGCGACTCATCATAATCAAATGATCGTTCTTCCAATCCAAGCCCAAACCTTCACAACCTAACCTTCTGATTCAAATCTAAGCCTCCACAACTCAAATTTTCTACTATTTGTCTAAGGTAATACTTATCTCGTCCAAAAGTTTAGTCCATTATTTATCCAAAATGACCCAAAATACCTATCATTATAATTTCTCTTTGATACCACTTCTGTTATGAACCCGAACCAAATATGTCAATTTAAATAATTAATTATAATTTTTTAAATGAAAAATCTTAAATCATTTTAAACAAATAATTCTAAATCTCAAAATTTGGGTGTGACAAACCAATAATAAGACCCGACATTAATCAAAATCATATACAGGATCTTATCGGACAACCTTAAGAATCCAATCGAAATAATGAGGCGCCATTAATTTCATCCTTAGACCAACCTATAATTTAAATACATAATCAAAGCACACCCTATACGAGTTGATTAGAGATCATGAAATCTTAGATATATAAATCATGCCCAATCATAGATATATAATCTAAACTGGAAATTGATTAGATGTACAAGCACAATGCAATCCTATATTACTGGATATATGCATATATTCATTCATGTACAAATATATGTATATATGTATGTATATACACATAGGACTTACTATACATACATACAATCATACATATATATATATATGTACACACAAATGCACACTATTCTCAGCGGCTTATGTATAGGCAAATTTTCACAAACTCACACATACCATACATATTATCTCCATCCATACACACATAGCTACCATCAGACATCCACCTCTTCCTCAAACTGCCTATCATGAATAACATCAGTCGTGTAAATATCCACATGACAGTTTTACCCATCATGTGCACACATCCGTATAATATACATATTTACACATACACATACCATATGCCATCTGCTTTTAATTTATTTCTCACCTTTTCTAATCCAACGTGACAAATTAGTGTCCAAACTAATGCTCTATTCCTCCCATTCTTTTTCGATTCTAACCATAAATAAAGAAAATTCTTACTTTCATCTTATATCATATACAATGAGGATTTTTTTTGTAGCACAATATACTAATTATTACACCCAATTCACGGTGAAGCTTTTGGAACTCTTATAATGTGTAAATTTTAATTTATAATTAAAATCATGATTAATTAAGTTAAAAAAAGGAGAGTTTTGATGTCAAATAAAAAATAATTGAAGTCAATATTTTGACCGAGTCACATCGAGTGAGTAACGTCTAATTAGCACTTGATATGTGCACATGCATATTTTGGATAGAAGGGTTGTGTCTAAATGATGCCTATCCGATGCCTGCATATACTTTGGCAGATTGTCTACACATGATTCATGCTTGAAAGATACTCGTGCGTGGTTTTGGAAGATTACTAGCTCTTAATGCGTGCCTAAGGGACGCTCGTATGCTGTTCAACCAATGTCTGGGCACTTGACGCGTATCTAGTAGGCACACATACGGGGTCACGCTTGATTCGCACATAACCCGCACATGATGTGATAACTTGCTATAAAAACATGTTTTTAAGGCAAATTCAGATCATTTTGAACTAAGCCTTGAGAGAGATGAGAGGTAAGGTCTAGAATGAAAGATAAAAGATAAGAAATTGTAATGTCCCCAGGTCACCCGCATATAGATATTGTCCGCTTTGGGTCAGGAGAACTTCACGGCACCTCAAGCAATACGCGGCCCACATCCTTATAAAAGCATGCTTCGTTCACCACCCCATCTGATGTGGGACACCACAAAAATAAGTAGGAGAAATGAAAATTTAATGTAACATCAAGTAATCTTTGGATAAAGCAGATTAAGATAAGTGCACCTAAACTCTATTTCCTTTGTTATTGATCTTTTTTTACTTTCTTTAATATCTATTATTTTAAATACTCATACATATGATATTTTTATAACTAAAAAGTTTATATTTTGTATACACGTGATCATACTCCTATTCCATAAAGTTTTTGTGAGATTTATACCCTCATGCAACATACATTATGCTTTCAAACTGATTTTCAACAACAATATCCATATATATCTTTAATTTTTATTTAAATACTCATATATGTGATAATTTAGTTGGCCAACATGGGCCCGTTCACCCTATGGCGTAGCTGTGTCAGCCACTACCCATTTCCTCCCGCGGTTTAGAAGTAATCATCGTCTTTCCACAATAATATCTTAAGGCTTAATAAGAGTATCATCTGTTTCAATAAGCGGCCAAAATACTTGGCTAAAGTAATTCTTGAGTCTCCACTACGATACTCATATCATGCCCAAGAATATTGCCCATCGTAGCATAGTCCATGGTACTAATTTCAGGATTCCTTAATCTTTTGAAGGGGGATCCACCATTTGCCATTTACATTCTTCAAATGGAAAATCACATTCCCATCACACATCTCCTTCCGAGAGATCAAATCCCTTATATCGTACTTTGTGAATTTTCTTCCATTTACTTACTCGGTTCTTATCCTTTTTGGGGACTTAAGCCCTTTGACAATGCATCTCTTGTGCATAGACAGTAATTACATGGAGGAGGGTGAAGTTTCTTACCTTAACATGGCCATTTCACCTCGAAAGCCATCCAGAGCACAACTCTTCATAATTTGAGCATACGTAACTGATTCTCAAGGCTTACAATTTAACATAATCAATTAGACATAAATTTCATAAGAATTAAATGGGTGAAATTATACAATTTTTCCCATTTAAACTCGGGTGAACAGTAACAGGGGACTTTTAGAGTTCTCGGACGCTGCGAACGAGTCGATTCATGTGAAATCAGACGTCCGGTCGATATAGATATACAATTAGGACATGGTGATTCATATTTCAAGATCAATTTAACGTAATTCGAAGGTAGAAGCATGCAAATTTACACTTTCACCACAGGTGAACAGTGTCAGGGGCGTTTAGAGCATTAGGAGGCCACGAACGGGTCGATTCTTGTGAGATCGATTGTCCGGCTGATATATTTACATATTTAGAATATGGTGATTCATATTTTGATTTCAATTTAACAAAATACGGAGGAAAAATGGGAAACTCCTAATTTTGCGTGGGTTAGGGTTTGGCGGAATCCAACCAAACGAATCGGTGAGCGAGTCGAACAATAAACTACATATTCCTTGGTCTCAAGGCACGAGTAACATATTTTCCATGGTTTGGGTAGGTATTGAGATGAAAATACCTGATAATAAATGAATAAATATCGAAAGAGAATAGTTAGTGGGTATAAGAATACTTGCCTCGATACATAGTACAACCTTAATAACTAGCTATCGGACGGATTTGGACCCCCCGGCCTCGATCTCCTCCTTTCTCTCTCTAGCTCGACGCTCTCTCTCTCAAGATAGAGTTCGGGCAGCCGGAAAATAAAAATTGCAAAGCGGGTCGCATATTTAAAATCGTCGGGCGCTCGAGAGCCAGGCAAGCGGGCAATGAGCGTGGCCTCATTGCCCGGGCCACACTCGAGTCACAGAGAGTGCCTGGCAAGTGCTGCTAATCTAGATTCTATGCTTGCCGTGGGCTCGAGCCCACGGAGGGCGCGGGTCAAGCCTGCAGCAAGCCTATTTTATATTTTCGCCATTTGGGACCCGTTTTGACCATTCTAACCCAATCTTTCATATCCTTAGACTCTACTTTTAATTATATAACTCTAATAAGTCATAAATATCATAATTTAAAACCCAAAATCTTATTTACGAATTAATATTTCACGGCTTATAATTTCCGTTCACGATTTACCAATTCTGGTTCTTTAAACTTTTCAATCCGATTCCTCCCGTACCTTTTGACCACAATTTACCTATTTTAACTTAATGACCTCCTAATTATTATGTGCTTAACCTAAAACCTCATAACTCTTTCCCACTTATAAAAATTTTATCCTCAAAATTTGACGAACCTCAAGATTTACCATTGGAGAAAATCTTTCCAGAATTCCTTCTTCACGATCCTAGGTCCATCCTTAATCAAACGACTTATCCTAGGGGACCCTTATTGCAAGACGAATTTCCTAACCTCCATAACAGCTTAACCCAAACACCTATTGATTTTCACAGCCATCGATATAAGGGAGACATCATAACAATCCCCAGAATCCCAAAAGCGACCCAAATAATGTTGGCCATTCCTCTGACTTAATTCGATACTTCAAGCGAACCAATGAACTTTCACTTCAGTTCATTCCAAGCCTCAAAAAGGATTCGATCACAAGGAACCTCAACTTCATTTTGAAATCTCTGGGCCACGGGCCCATAACGCTTACGCTGCACTACTTTGATTAATTAACTAACTACGAATCATCCCATTAAAATTTCACCACTATATCTAATTCAACTTGACGTCCCAAAATTTTCTAATCATGTTTAACTAAGATTTCGATATAAACCTTAAATCACAATCAAATTCTAAAGTTAGAATAGTTTATATTCCCGCTATTTCATTGGTAAGTCGACAAACCGACATACCCCCAAAATACATAGCTCATATCAAACACTCAGAATATACAGCAACCTTGATTAAAATAATCCTAGGATAGTCATACCACGAAGACAAATCCAGAATCTTCAAACTACAGCCACATTCAAAGTTACAATTATAACGATCACCTAAAGATTCGACATAGCTTTAGGTCATCCCCCCGTAACCTCAAAATCCAATTACTGAACAACCTCAAGATCCCGTTAGCACACCGATGAGCCAACTGATCCAATCCAAACTTCTATGATTACGATAAGTTGGTTACTCTAATTGTCCTGAAACGAAACCATAATGACTTCATATTTCATAAATTCATAGCTCTAATATTTCGAATATGATTCTGCCTCCCAATTTAAGAATATAACATCCTATCACACAAGTATCTAGACCTACTCACGATTCACCTTTTACATCTCCTGTGAAGCTTCAAAGACATATTAAGTCTAAAGACTCCCAATATCAATTGTCAGCATTGATATCCGCTTTCCTTAAAAGGCACCGAGGTTCATCTTTTCAATCTTTAAAAAGATCTATCCACATGCAATATTATATGATCATCTTTTCCTTTGTGATACAACTATCCTGGCTCTTAAAATTTTAGATAATGGCTATCTTCAAAAATAATACCCATAAGTTCACAAAGCGGAGACTTCAATTGCTAATTCTGACCTACACGTGGAGTAACTCTAATTATGAACTTCTCCCCCACTTAATCCGAGGGTAGCCACCTATCCTGATGCATAGGTAGCAAAAGCCTAACTTTTCTCAAAAATATTATATTCTACGATAACTTATCAGATCCATCAGGGGTCAACCCAAATGATATGGACGTCAATTAACCCTTTTTATTCCCCATAAACTACCTTTTTATCTTTTGTTCAAATAATTGTAAATCTCTTCTAAGCCAAACGTCTCACTGACACTGTAATCCTTGAGAAAAACTGGTCAGATTACTTAATAACTTCGGTAAAATTCAAGATGACCATACGCTTCCATGATACTAATCGGTCTTTTCAATCAGCCATCGCTTAAAGTATTATGGATTTCAAAATCATGCTACCAAAGAACCACATGCTTAACAGGGCATTTTCTCAAACTAAACTCGCATTCCCTTCTCAATCGGGCATATGGATTAACAGCTATTCACAATCTATGATATAATCCTCAAATAGAGTGCATACAACCCATGCTATTTTGAATTCATCAATGAAGTCACCTCAACACAGACCCGAATATGGCCGAAAGATCCGACCTATTAAAGTTTATGAAATGCCAACGAACCTACAAACCCAAACGGCATTTTCAGACTTCGTAGGAGCCATATCCTTATCATGAATACCGCCAAGGCTACAACTTTCATTAATCCACCATTAACATGCTATGCACACAAATCGATCTTAGAAATCATCAAACCTTTAACAGACCAAGTAATACACCTATTCATTTTCAATGTCTGCTTATCAAATCATTAATCTCTAGGTAACCCCATTTTCAAAATCCATGAACAACCTTATCTGTCCATTTTATTTACCTTGAAAGTTCTAGAGCATTCCACAAAAATACAAAACCAATACTTCCTCATCTCCACATGAAATCCTCAACGATTGGCGTCGATTTCGACACAACCTCAAATTACCGATTCAAAAGATAAATCAACCTAATCTTCCTTCTGATAACATCCTCAAATATTCACACGGCCGAAACCCTTCAATGACTACAAAATGACCTCTAGATGTGGTCGCATATACGACTTGGACTTAGCGCAGCTCCTCATTAAATGATTTGCAGGATAGATGACACTAACCTCCTAATACCTCGATCAATTCAGACTTATACTTCAAATCCCACAACCTAATTATAGGATGTTATCTCTTTACCAGTCCAATCCATGCTAGGACAGCGGTTTTCCCACCAAACTACCAATAAAATTAGATTAAAACTTGATACCTCAAACAAATCAATTCAGCCCAACCAATCGTATCTACGAACTCAAGAAAATGTCACAAACTTTGATACCGTCTGTATCAAGCCCAGATCTTTAAATAAACAAAGAAACTTAGGAATCATAAAATTTTATATTCGGGATCCCAAATGATACAAGTACTGTGACATCAAAATTGAGAAATCTCACCTTCCATCACAGTAATCAACACATTTTTCTTTTGCGCCATCACCACCAAAACTTCAATCCTAGGCAATAAACTTCTTTGCTGCCCGGCCAAAGGATACAAACAATCCTTAATCCAGCGACCAAGCTATGTATAATTTAGATCATACTCCCAAAATCTCTTCGGAAAGATATTTATCCATAATTCATCCCTGAACATCCACCTTAATATGTCTTTTATCCTCCCAAATACTGAGTCACCTTTGTCGCTATCTTGATTCTTAAGACCCATATCTCAACCCTTATAAGGTTCGAGCCATCCAAAAGTTAGGTACTTCAGCATCTCCAAGTCAATTATGAATTATCATCCTAGGACTTGTTATACCCAAAATTAACTTCAATTATACTAACCTCAAGCCGCTGACTCCACCGTATTTATCATGCTTACTAGGTTGATCAGGCAACCCTTCTTAGCAAATTACTAGCCTAAGGATTTTCTATCCAGAGCCGGTCAAGCCTAAACATTGAACCAAAACCAATTAACCTAGGCCTCAAATCAACACCAATCAATTCAAACACTAAGTGCCTCCTTACAGCTCCCCTCAACCTCATGGCCGACCACTACCATGAGTAAACCCTTATCTTGGAGCCATAGCGGCTATTAATATCCTATCTAAAGGTGATTCAATACAAGTTAGGTCGCGCCTCAAATACTAATTAGGACCATATAAGTTAGACAACCGAACTCGTTTTCTATCTCTCACTTAGTTCAAGCCAAAACTAATCAACCAAGATAATTAGAGTTATCCAATTTAACTTAATTGTCCTATACCAATATCTACTTCTCCAATCAATCTTAATTTATCCTCAATTTTCGCATACGATTCAAATCAAATCTAAGGCATATCTTTTTCTCTGATGTCGACTGTGACGGATTGGATTATTTTTCTTAAATAATTTTTTTCAATAATAGCATAAACTAATGCCTATAATTTAATATTATAGATTCTGCAAAAATTTTGGTAAAATTTCCTTTATTACTGGACAAAAACCAAAAATATAACATGTTTAGAACAAACCTGTACAAACACACAACTATATAAATTCAATATTTTTGGCCTACAACACAATACATAGGACCACAATTGTCATATCATTTATGACTCCAACACAGTACATCTAAACTACTAATGTTGGATCTAAAGAGATGCCATCTAGAATTAAACAAAATTTAAAACATCCAAATGAAAGCAGAAGTATGACTAAATCCAGAAACCTGGGAAAGCGTAACAATAATCATAAAATAATAACAACTCATATTAATCTGACATGACTATTCATATTCTATTACATTAGATGTGTCCAAATCTTTAAACCTTTGATATCCAACTAATCTCCTCAAAGAAGTCCCTCTTCTTACTCTAATTAATCAGACGCCAGCTTAATACTCTCATTTGGAAGTAGAAATAGTAAGAGTGAGCGTACAGTTTAACAAGTGAAATCATACATCACTATCAAACAAGCAGATAAACAGTAGGAACGATAAATAAATGGGGGAAATATGTAACTTCAATAAAAAGGAAAACATGAGAACACAGGGGATATCTGGGATTGCCTGGGTCACACGTTTACACTAGGTACATTTTATTCATTTTCATTAATCTCATTAATCTTTGCAAACCAAAGTCAGTAGGCCTTACTAACAAAAAGTGTAGGAAGACGAGAAATGGATCATGACAACCCCCATGATCTAAGGTCATATGATGCAATCAACGTCCATCAACGTTCTGCCAACATAGGCATCATTTGGCCAACATAGGCATCCTTTGGCCAACATGGGCCTGTTCACCACGCGGAACGAGCGTCACACCCACTACCCATTATCTCCCACGGTCCAAAGGCAGTTATCGTTCTTCCTTCCACAATAATATCCTAAGGCTTGATAAGAGCATCACTCATTTCAGTAAGTGGCCAGAATACTTGGACAAAGTAACCCTTGAGTCTCCACTATAATACTCATGTCATGCCCAAGAATATTGCCCATCGTAGCATAGTCAATAGTCCTAGTTTCAAGGATTCTTTAATCTTTTGAAGGGGGATCCACCATTTTCCATTTACATTACTCAATCGGGAAATAACATTCCCATTACATATCTCCATCCGAGAGATCAAATTCATCATATCATACTTTGTGGATTTTTCTCTATTTACTTGTTCGGTTCTTATCTTTCTTTGGGATTTAAGCCCTTTGACAATACATCTCCTGTGCATGGACATTAATTACATGGATGAGAGTGAAGTTTCTTACCTCAACATGGCCATTTCACCTCGAAAGCCCTCCAGAGCACAACTCTTCACAATTCGAGCATACTTAACTCATTTTTAAGACTTACAATTTAACATGATCAATTAGATATAAATTTCATAAGCATTAAATGGGTGGAAGCATGTAATTTTTCCCACTCAAACTCGAGTGAACAGTAACAAGGGACTTTTAGAGCTCCCGGACGCCCGAATGGGTCGATTCATGTGAAATCGGATGTCTAGTCAATATATATACAATTGGGATATGGTAATTCATATTTCGAGATCAATTTAACGTAATTCGAAGGTGGAAGCATGCAAATTTACACTTTCACAGCGGGTGAACAGTGTCAGGGGGCGTTTAGAGCGTTCGAACGCCGCAAATAGGTCGATTCTTGTGAGATCGATCGTCTGGCTGATATATATACATATTTAGAATATGGTGATTCATATTTTGAGATCAATTTAACAAAATACGGAGGAAAATGGAAAACCCCCAATTTCGCGTGAGTTAGGGTTTGACGAAACCCAACCGAACGAATAGGTGAGTGAGTCAGACAATAAACTACATATTCCTTGGTTTCAAGGCACAGGTAACATATTTTTCATGGTTTGGGTGGGTACTGAGATAAAAATATCCGATGATAAATGAATAATTATCAAAAGAGAATAATTAGTGAGGATGAGAACACTTACCTCGACGCGAACTATGACCTTGATAACTAACTCTCAGATGAATTCGGACTCCCCGGCCTCAATCTCTTCTTTTCTCTATCTAGCTCGGTGCTCTCTCTCTCTCTAGATAGGGTTTGGGCAGCCGAAAAATAAAAATCATGAAGCAGGTTGCGTATTTAAAATCGCCGGGCGCTCGAGCACCAAATGAGCGGGTAATGAGTGTGGCCTCACTGCCTGGGCTGCGCTCAAGCACACAGGGAGCACCCGGCAAGCACTGCTAATCTGGATTCTGCGCTCCCCATGGGCTTGAGCCCACAGAGGGTGCAGTTCAGGCCTGCAGCAAGCCTACTTCACATTTTCGCCATTCGAGAGCCGTTTTGACAATTCTAACCCAATCTTTCACATCCTTGGACCCTACTTTTGATTATATAACCTTAATAAGTCATGATTATCATAATTTAAAATCTAAAATCTTATTTATAAATTAACATTTCATGGCTTACAATTTTCATTTCTGATTTACCTATTCCAATTCTTTGAGCTTTTCAATCCGATTTTTCCCGTACTTTTTGACCACAATTCACCTATTTTAACTTAATTACCTCCTAATTATTATGTTCTTAACCCGAAACCTCACACTTTTCTTAGTTTACTAACATTTTAGTAAGACCAAATGTGGTGTTAGTGTTTTGTGTAACCAAATTTATATTTATAGTGAATACTTCACAAACTCAAGATCTCATAATTTTACTCTTTCATTTATAAAAGGAGTTTTTCTGTAAAAATTGTGTGTTTGTTTTACTAATGATTATTATCATTATTATGATTTTGTGTATTGACATGTCAAAGAAGTAAATTTTGATAGAGAAGTAATATTTTCATTGATTTTTTACAGACATTGAAGGGGCATATATTAACAATGCAACTAACCTATTTTTTGATTATAGATTTAAATTGGGGAATATATATTAGAGAATCATGCTAATCATGCAATTAATCATACTAATCATTAATTCCTATAATTAGGAGATTATGCCAACGTTTATTTGTATGATTACTCCAATGACTGATCACACCAACACTCCCCTCAAGTTGGTACATTCAAGTCTCTCATGTCCAACTTGTCAAGTAAGTCATAGAAATTCTTGGTGCATATACCTTTTACAGAACATTGCTAAACCGTTCTTCTAATTTAACAAAAGGGAATCGAACTATCATGATTTCAAGATTCTATTTGATGAGATATCAATCCACCTCTACATGCTTGATCCGATCATGTTGAGTTGGTTTGTGAAAATTATAAATTGTAGCTTTGTTATCATATAAGAGGTCCATCTCACAACTTAAAGTAAAGCTAATTTCTTTTAATAGTCTTTAAAACTAGAGAAGGTCATTAAGATCTTTAACCATTCCATGAAATAGATTTTGCACTTGACAATGCCACCATCTTCTGCTTCTTATATCTCCATGTAATTAGATTTTCTCAACAAACATGAAGTACTCTAAGATAAATTTTCTATCTAAGATATTTCTTACCCAATCGGTATATGTATAACCTTCAATCCTTAGATGATTATTCTTTAAAAATATAAGCCCTTTTTTCAGGAGGGATTTTCATAATCAAAGAATGCAAATAACTATATTCATATGATCTTCACTTGGATAATGTATAAATTGACTTACTACACTCACAATACAAATAATGCCGGGTCAAGTATGTGAGAGATAAATGAGCTTTCCAACTAATCTCTGATATATTCTTTTATCCGTTAGCACTTGATTTGGATATTCTTCATGTTTGTGATTATGAATTATTGATGTGTCTGTAGGCTTACATTCTAATGGATCTATTTTTGATAGCAAATTTAGGATATATTTTTGTTATAAGAGAGTTATCTTATTTTAATCAAGTAACTTTGATATCTAGAAAATATTTAAATCCTCATAAGTTTTTCATTTTAAATTCTGTCGTCAATCGCTCTTGAAGTCTAGATATTTATTTTGGATCATTTTTTTGTAATAATTATGTTATCTATATAGACAATCAAGGCAGTCACTTTACCCAACTAATGCTTTTGGAATTGTGTATGGTTTTAATTACTTTGTTGGATGCCATACTTCTTTATTGCCAAGCTAAATTACCCAAACCAATCTCTAGGGGATTGTTTTAATCCATACGGAGTTTGATATAACTTACAATTTTTGTTCTTAAAATTGTTGTGTAGTCTAGTAAAACATCCATGTAGATTTTCTCTTCAAAATCAGTATGGAGGAAGATATTTTTTTACATCAAATTGGTGTAATTGTTAGTCAAGATTAACTACAAGAGATAATTAAACCCTTATATATTCAACTTGGCAGCCGGTGAGAAAATTTCTTGATAGACTACTTATATTTGTGCGTAGCCATTTGTTACCAACCATACTTTATGTCTTTCAATTGATCCATCAGCTTTGTATTTAATGGAGAATACCCATTGACATCCCACTATTTTCTTCCCTTTGGGTAAAGTAACAAGGGTCCAGGTTTTATTCTTCAACAATATTTCCATTTCTTCCTTTATAGCTTGAACCTAATTAGAATATATTAAAATTTCTCAATACTCATGGGAATTTTGCATGAAAACATCTCGTGAACAAAGGTTTTGAGTGGTTTAGGAAGCTTTTTTTTTTTTTTTTTTGTGGATATATAGTTGTCAATTTAGTACTTTGACCATTTATTCTTCAAAGTTTGGAAAATATAGATGTGATGGTTTGTCACAATTAAGTCTAAAAAGTAACTCATAGTCAACAATAGGAGTATCCATATCGTGACAATTAAAAGGTGTAACAAGGAAAACTCTGAAATATTCTCAGGAAATGGGCTATCAGGTACTAAGTAAAGAGGAGATTCTATGGTAGCTTTAGATACCATATCAAGTGCTATTGATTTGGTATCTGACTTCTCATAGGATAAAAGAGAGACTTCTAGTGTTGCTTATGTAGGTGTAGTCTCTATATGTAATTCTTCATTGAACCTTGGCCAATGAAATTTTAACCAGATTAGCTCTTCATCTCGTAGCTCCCCTTTTAAGAGATGAATTAGGCCTTGGTCGATAGAAGAAGGCATCGAATACAAGGAAAGTGACATCCATAGTTATAAAAGTGAATTTGGTGACCGAATCATAGTACCTTTTTTAATTTAAGGTATATCCCAAAAAGAGACATAGAGCAACACATGGATCAAATTTTGTATGCTGGTTCTTATGGAGGCAAATGAATACAATGCAACCTAAAATTCATGGAGGAATCATTAGTATTATAGATAGAGTAACATGACTTGATAGGACCTCGATTGGAATCTTAAAGTCTAAGGCTTTAGATGATATCCAATTAATGAGATACATAGCCATGACAATGACATCAACCTAATGTCAATTAGGCAGATGAGTTTTGAGTAGCAAAGCACATATAGTTTCAAGAATGTGACAGTTTTTTCAATCTCATTACATGAAGAGTCAAAGAACATGGGGTCTCATGAATAAGTCCATGGTGTTAGAAATAATCATGAAATTATCAACTCACAAATTTGCCAAGGTTATCAAATCAAAAAATCTAAACCTTAGCAAAAAACCATGTTTGAATCATTGTGTGCAATGACCAAAATACATTCAGTACTTTATACTTTGGTAAGTAGAACCACGCCATTTGAGTATAATTATCGAAAAATATTATAAACCAGTAAAAATTAGACATATTCAAGTGTTAGGGATAGACCCCGTACATCATAGTGAACTAAAGCGAAGGGTACATCACTTTAATTCATACTTAAAGAGTATGGAACCCGGTGACTTTTATTTAGAATACAAATTTTACTCTTAAAATTCAAAATTAACACATCTGAAAATAAATCTTGGAAAAAAATATTGTAGGCAACCAAATGAAGGATGCCTTAAATGATGATGCCAAAGCCAAATTTGTTGCTTCTTTGTGGCCACTAAACGGTGCATGTGACTTGCTTGGCCTATGCTAAAATCGTCCATGTAATATAGGCCCCCCTCTTAGTACCACGTCCAATGATCTTCTTGATGAGAATATCTTAAATAAGACAAAAGGTAGGACAGACAAGTACTAAGTAGTGTAGGTTAGTAGTAATTTGACTAATTGATAGTAATTTATGAGAAATAAAGGGGACAAGTAAAGTATTTGACATAGATAAGGGTAGTGACAATGTTATAGTGCCAGTGCATGTAACTAGAGATATAATTCCATTGGCATTGGCAATACTAGAGCACCGTGGTGAGGATGATTCCATAAAATCTCCAGCACCAAAGGTTATATGGACAGTGGCACCAGAATCAAGAATTCAAGTATTGCTAGTGATATCTTGATGAGAACCAAAAACACTCATTACCTAAATTTAGGTCTAAAGATTTCATAGGAGATAAAGGGGAGAGAGACAACTTTGCTATAACCACTGACGCATAACCCATTCCTCTTGCATTTTCGACAGTTGTACCTCTTGTGTTTCCAACAGCATGTTTTTGAGCTTGGAGTTCATTCAACCATGCAAGGTATTCATGAAATTTGAAGCAAGTTTCATGGGTATGCATTGAGTTAGCACAGTGAGAGCACGTAACTCCATCGATAGTGGTTCTTGGTTTGGGAAAAGAACTAGATTTTCCACTGTTAAGGATAAAGTTGTGTTGGTAATTGAGATAGATGATCCCTACTTGAGACCTCTAGAGGCTAGGACAATTGCTGGTATATCGTCAGAGTTTTCAAATTGTATAACCTTTTGCTAAATAGCTTATCTACAGACACGACAGTACACTTATTCAAGGGTAGAAAATGGTCGCAGTCACAGAATCTCATAATAATATTACCAATACAGTCATCAAGTTCATCGAACAAAACATACACTCGGTCTTCTTGTAATAGAGTGTTGCAGTGTTGAATATTAGCAGAATATTCCATCGGATTTGGGCAACAAAAGATAATTTAATGTAATAGTTGCCACAATTTCGATATGAGTAAATAATAATTAATAATAAAGAAATTTAAATAATTTAAATATTGGGTTGGACTTAATAAATCAACAAATTTTAACATGATATCCAAAAATAATTGTCAAGAACGAGTTTAAATTTTTTTCTTAATTATAATTAATTAAATTAAATTAATTAAAATTAATTAAAGTTAATGTCAAAGCAGAAAAAAATTAGATCAAAAGTCAATTTTAGATTAAATTACGATGAGTTTATGGATGCAAGACCGATACCTGATAGGCGCACATGCATGGGAAGGATAGAGAGGTCGCACCTAATTGGCATTTGACTCGAGTTCAAGCATATTTTTCAGATTACTCATATTTGATGAATGCTTGAGGGATGCTCGAGGGCGCTTTTCAACGTGCTCAGTATTCAAGGCGTGGTCGAGTGACACAAATGCACCACTTTGTTTGGTCGTGGCGTCCGATACACTCCTAACAAGTGCTCATGTGCCATTCTATTTGGCCACAGCACCCGACACGTGCCTGATGAGCGCTTATACACCACTCTACTATATAAGTCAAATTTGACTGATTTTTATCAATTTTTATCAAATTTTGAAAAAAAGACAAAAAAGTAAGAGAGAAAGTTAGAGAAGACAAATTAAAATAATCTCAAATAAGATTTTGGTAATTTAAAATTAAGACAAGTATATTTCAAGTCTTCCTTTCTTTGTTGATATTCTTTTCTCATTTCATTAAGTATTTATTATTTTAAATATTCATACATATTATAATTTCGTAATTAGATTGTGTATGTTTCATATGCATGTAACATCCTTTTTATTTTTTTGTAACATAGTATAAAATTCATGTATAAATCCATGTACATTATATTATTTAGCTAATTTCTATAATTTCCTTATCTACATGTACTGAAATCTTGACTAAATGATTCTTACATATTTAAAAGAACTTCAACATGTCTAAAATTATCTTATATGTTCTGGAAATTTATTAACATTGCCCTATATGTTTGCTAATAGAGATAAATTGATGAATTTTCTTAATATTACTAATTTTCTACACTATCTTGCCAAGAATAGTTTTACATATTTAAAACCTTATAATTTAGCATTTTATGTTTTAAAATTTATCATGTCAAATTTCTATAGAAAGTATTGCATCATGATAAAGAAATCGAATAAAATCGAAGAAAAATCTACAATTAGTTAAAGAATTAAGAATATTTTCTTTAAAATGAAAAATATAAGGAATATGTAAAATTGAGTAGAGTTTTTATTTGTTTATACATTATTATAAGAGAATTAGCGGGTAGTATATTGTGATATGTCTTAATATATTATAGTAGTAATCGAAAATCAAACCTATTATCCGCGAGTAAAAGTAGCATTTAATTCAATTTATAGGATTATATATATGATGACCTACTTATAAAATATTAAATAGTAGTGTAAAACTTTTAATTGTGTGGAAGCAAATATAACTTGGGTTTTAATTATCCACTCCTTAGTTGGTAAGGTTCTATTAGCCTTTAGTCCATAAGAAAATCATATTTGAATTAAATTTGTATGGCATATTTGAATTAAGGAAAAAAATTTAAAAGTTGTGCATATTTAATATGAAGATTCATGAAATTGCATTTGAACTTAATGCATTGTTCCTTCCAATATGATTTAACAAAAATTGTATGTTCAATTATGAAATGAATATACCTTATTGAATTTTTAACTTATTTTTCCCTTTATTTTTCTCTAACTTCCTCCAAATTAGTGGCCTGGATTACTTCTAAGAGAGGATCATGAAGGAAGAACTATTCAAAGAGATTAGGATTAAAATTATGAAATATTTGATGTTGTATTTTAGTTCCAAACAATACCTTATTATGTTTACATTGTTTCGGACAATGATTTATAATTAATGAAATAGTTGTTGTTCTGTCCAGTAGCTATCATTGTAGATATAATTTATTCTATTTTTGTATTAAGATATATCCCCTTACGTAAGATTCAATGTCATGGTATAGTTCGTATTATGGTATCACTTATGAGTGTGACATATTTCAAATCCTGTAACTTAGTTGGTTATTATATATATTTTTAGGTCAGTTGAGATAATTGACTTGTCGTTTAAGTTCATCGTTATTTTGATTATAATTATTGTTAATGGGATGATTTCACTAATTACTATTTGGGTTTGATATAGAGACGTGACAATAACAACAGAGAAAAGACCTAACTAAACTAAACCTTATCCAATTCTAAATAAAATAACAATCTATTCTAACAAAATCTATCTATAAGAAAAAAGTATTTAATAAACATCTAACCATTACAATATAAAATGTCACATCTCAAATCCTGATCCCAATATTAACACTTAACCAATATTAATTAACTAAATAACCGTTTAATAACATTTAGATATAAATTTCACATCGATACATTGACCGACCACCACATAAATAAATTAAAATATATACAATATCCAAATATATGCCACGTCATTCTATGACTTTAACACAGATCTAAATAGTGTCATCAAACTTTACGTAAAGAGTGATATTTGTCCAAAGCTATATAATCAAAGTGGACAAATTTATGAAAATAAATCATAAACCTATTCTTTTAACTAACTATTAGACAACCCAAAATAATTATAAAATTCATGATAATATTTTATCCAAAGTATAACCTGTTGTCCGTAATCTAAAGTTTGCTAAATACAGCATTCATTAAGTTCTAAAGCTATTCGAACTTAACCGATACATTAAACATTGTCCGAAAGTTACAATATAACTATTAGTCACATTAATTCCTATCTGAATACCATAATACATCATTCTAAACCATATTAAACTATCTCAAAGCCAAATTACGTCAATTAACACGTTCTAATGCTGTCCAAACTTAGACTGATACGTACCCATTACCAAATACCATAATATAACATTTTAGAGCATGTTAAAGTTGACTAGAAACTAAAATATAGCAACTAAACCAATTAATTATAGTCCGAAAATATAAAAACAACATAAAATATCAATAATGCTCTAAGCTAAACCTTTCGAACATCATCGATCTTCATTCCTGTTCACTTGGTAAGGATTCGTGCATTTTATCTGATGGGGTTAGTAAAAATAGTAAGAAAGTAAGTTAAAAATTCAATAAGGTACTATAAGACAATAAATATATACATATTTTTATATTAAAAATATAATTGAATGATCAATGTATCAAAATTCAATAATATGCCATAAAATTTCATATAAATGTATCCAACTTAATGCAGATTTTTCAACCTATTCTTATCCTATTTCTTCTTAACCATAGCCTTTAAAACTTATTCAATTCTTCTTTTTCATTAAAAATTAGGGTCAGTAGGCCTTACCGATTAAAAGAAATGATAATCAAAATTCAGGTTGTGTATATTCCTACACAACCAAATTTCATATGCTTATATTCAAGACTCAAAAGTTGGTCGTCTGCATATCATCATATAAATTGGGCTAATGCCGCTTCTCACCCACGAATAACAGGTTCAAACCTTAATATATAATTATAATATATTAAGACATGTCATAATATACTACCCGTTGAATCATAATCCATAATCTAATACTTATCTTAGAAAAACTCTATATTGTACTTCTTAATTCTTAGTTTTTACCTTTTAAAAAATAATTCATCATTTCTTGACATAATTATAGAGTTTTCTTTCATAATTCTGAAATTTCATGTTTGACATTCTGTAAAACTTGACCATGATAATGCTTAAGGTATAAAATGTTGAATTACCCAATTAAGGCAAAAAATTCAGTAAGTATGAACAATTCAGCATATGTATAGAATTTTATATGAAATTCAGATCAAATATATATGTTATACAGTTCATATAAGCCATCTATTTGCTAATTTAGAGTATATATATACTCCTTGTACAAATTTAAGGCATGCGAAACTCAAGATTCAATAAGAAAATTAGAAAAATCAGCATGTATGCAGAATTTTAGTAGCGGTATACAAAATCAGTAAGTATATTAAATTTTAGACTATATATGTTATATTATATGCATTTTTCTACTTATATATGACATGTAGTTGATGATTTAATGCATGCACAAACTATTGCATGAATTTAATGCATGAAATTCAACAAAATTTAGTAACAATCAGCAAAAATCAATAATATGGACAAATTTCTGCAATATCAATTTATATATTTCACATGCAGGACTTAATTCATCAAATTTCTATATATGCAAGGTTATAATATAGTCTAGAACCTACTGTAACATGAGATACAAAATTTATGACATGCAAGGTCATTAAATCATAAATTTAAGGCTTCTATGCAACTATAGAGCAATATGCATCACATATACACATTTTGTATGCACTTAGGCATGATTTCTTATGATTTTTTGTTACAAAATGATGAGAAATTAATATGCATGCTAAATATAATCATATACTTCAAATTTAAAAACATGTATGAGTATTTAGACAAAAAAAAAAAACTCTAAGATATCAGCAAAATTCAACAATAAAAGAAAGAGCATTATAAGTGTATTTGCCTTAACTTGATTTACTTAAATTCTAGTCTTGATTCTTATGAATTGGACTTTCCAAAGCTTTTTTTTTTCTCCCTCTCTCTCTTCTCCTCAGCTCTCTCTCTCTCTTCTTTGGAATTTTTCCATGAAGATGATTAAACACCAAGCCGCAGGAGCAAGGGTCAGGCACGCGTTGAGAGTAAGGCTACGGGTTCATTGTGCTCGAGCGCGACTTGCGCATGCCTCGAGAGTGAGAAATGTACCAATTGACAGTTTGAGCAAGGCTGAGACATACCTTAGGCACATGTAATCTGTTTTCTGCACTCAAACACGCGTCAGGCCTATGTCAAGCATGTGTTAGGCCTTCATCAAGTATGAGTCATTCGATCCAAATTTTGACTCTTTTGACTTAATTTTTCATATTCTTTGACCTTAATTTTAATTATATTTTATTAGTTATGATTATCATAATTTAAAAACTTGGGTCTTACATTTCTCTCCTCATTGGAAAATTTTCTCTTTGAAATTTTACAAAAATCTTACATACCTTAATGGAGAAATAGATGCAAATACTTCTCCTAAATTTCATCTTCACTTTTCCATGTGGCATCTTCAAATAAATGGTTCATCCACAAGACTTTGACCAATGGCATTACTTTCGTTCGAAACTCTTGATCATTTCGACCCAAAATCTAAACTGACTCCTTAAAATACGTCAAATCCTCATTAATCCTTAATGGCTCATGCTCAATAATGTGTGTCGGATCATATACATATTTCTATAACATTGACACGTGGAATACATTATGAACATCTCCCAAATTCAATGGCAACACCAATATGTAGACCACCTCACCAATTTTTTTCCACATCCCAGACAGTCTAATGAGCCTCAATTTCAATTTCCCTCCGATCCCAAACCTCAACATTTCTTTTAATGGAAATTTCTTCAAAATACATGATTACTCACTTTAAACCTCAAATCGGATCATATGACCTGTGGGTTATGGGCTTACACGCTTTCACTACATCATTCTAATTGACCATTTGCCGTGGATGAAACACCATACTAAATTTTTAACTTGGTACCCAATTTCTTATGCAAACCTTTCCAAAATTTCAATATAAGCCTCGATTCATGATAAAAACTATTGAAACTGAAATGTTGTGTAACCTCACAACTTTCTTAATATACTGATAGCCAACTTGTCCTTCGAGTACATCACCTGACTGGTAAGAAATGAGCTGAATTCTTCAACTGATCCATAATTTCTCATCTCATATTCCACATCTAGAAATTCTTCTTCTTCATATCCTAATACGTTTTATTCCCTCTAGGATGAATTGTATATACCTCGATCAATGGGCCTCATTAAAAACTTCTTCCTTTATCTCTTTAATATTTGGAACACGGGTCCTTTAATATTTGGAACACGGGTCCTATCCCGAAATAAAAAATCCCATCTACTCGTATATAAAAATCCGTCCACAACTCATTATCCAAGTCTTTAGCAATTTTTATCAAATACCTCTCATTCCTTAATTATCAAATGGGCCATCAAGTCCAAAAACTTACGGCATCAAAGTATCGACAATCTCATCACCTACCCTGGCTGCTACTAAGATCTCACAATCATAATTCTTACATAAATTAATCCACCTATGCTACCATATATTCAACTTCTTCTTGCGAAAACAAATATTCCAACTCTTTTGATCTAAATATACCATAACTTCTCTCCATACAATTAATGCATCCAAATTTTCAACGAAAATCACAGCCACCAACTCCAAATTATGAATGGAGTAATTCTATTCATAAACTTTCAACTGCCTTGACCCATAAGCAACCGCTCAACCACACTGCACCAATAACAAACCCAAACCTTTCTTAGAAGTATCAAAGTATACCACAAATTAACCTAATCCATCAGAGATCAACAAAATTGATATATTAATCTATTCTTTAATTTCTTGAAGCTCTTTTCACAATCATCATTCTAAATAAACACCATTCACTTTTGTGTCAACGTGTCAATGGAACCACAATTCTCAAGAAAATCTTAACAAATTGCCTATAATACCTAGTCAGACCCAAGAAATTACATATCTCCATGACATTAGTTAGTTAATCCAAATTTTCCACTACTTTAATATTCTTCAGATCCATAGACATGCCACCTTTGAAAAATATCATATCCCAAAAATAATACTTTTTCTAGTCAAAACTTACATTTCTTCAATTTGGCAAACAGTTATCTTTCCCTTAAAATTTACATCACAATCCTCAGATAAGTTTCATACTTCTCAAAACTCCTCGAATATATCAAAATATTATCAATAAAGACCATCAAAAAGTTGATTCAAGTATAATTGAAAAACTCGATTCATAAGATCCATAAAAGATACCAACGCATTCATCAACCCAGAAGGCATCTCCAAAAATTCATAATGGTCATACCTTATCCTAAAGGCCGCCTTTGGAACATCTTCCTATCTAATCTTCAATTGATAATATCCCGAATATAAATCGATTTTATAAAATATCGAGCCTTTAAAAATAATCACACAAATCATCTATCCTCAGAAGAGGATACTTATTACTGATTGAGATCTTATTTAATTCCCACTAATCCACATATAACCTCATTGATTCATTTTTTTTTTTTACCAAGAATCACAAGAGCACCCCACGGTGATACACTTGGTCATAAGAAACCTTTCTTCAACAATTCTTATAATTGCTGCTTTAATTTCTTTAATTCGGATGGTGCCATTCTATATGAAGTTTTCAAAATTAGTGCCGAGTCCAAGTGCAACATCAATAGCAACCTCAATCCCAATCAAAAGGTGATCTAGGTAAATCCTCTAAAAACACATCCTCGAATTCACACACTATTTGAACATCCTTAATGATCACATAATAACTCCAAAATATGATCACATATGTCAAATGAGCTCAGTACTCATTCATTATCAAATGACTTGCATGCAAAATAGAGATCAATCCTAACATTTTCCTTTGCAACTCTTTCTCAAAACTCATAAGATTTGTAACCTAAAATGCAATGCAAAACAGACTTATTAAAACAATCCATTGTAACATGATCACACACCAAACCAATCTATCCCCAAAACGAGGCCAAAGTCCAATATATCGAGCAAAATAAAATCTATGATCTCATAATCATATCATAAATAATAATCAAATTAGATCATCATATCACAAAACATTAATCAAACTAGGACATCAAATAGTAAATAATCAAATTCAATCCTCAAACCAATTAAGGTATCTCCTTACGACATCTTTGATACCACTTTTTTATCATGTCCTAAATCACAATCCCGATATTAACACTTAATTAATATTAATTAACCAAATAATTGTTTAATAATCTTCGGACGTAAATTTCACATTAATACCTAAATTGATCACCATATAAATAAATAAAAATACACACAGGATTTGAATATGTGACATGTCATTGTGTGGTTTTAACACCAACCCAAACCATAGAGTCAAATCTTACGTAAAAATGATGTCTGTCTAAATTTATATAATTAGAGTACACAAATTTATGAAAATAAATTATAAAAGTATTCTTCTAATCGACTATCAAACAACCCAAAATAATCATAAAAACCACGATAATATTTTATCTGAAATATAACCCGATGTCCAAAATTTAAAATATACAACTATTAGCCACATTCATTCCTATCTAAATACCATAATACGTTATTCTAAACTATATAAAATAGTCTAGAAGGCAAATTACATCAATTAACATGTTCTAAAGCTATCTAAACTTACAGTGATACATACCCATTATCGAATACCATAATAAAACATTTTAGAGCATGTTAAAGCTAACTAGAAATTAAAATACAACAATTAAACCCATTAAATATAATCCAAAAATATAAAAATAACATTAAATATTAATAAAGCTCTAAGCTAAACTTTTCGAACACCATTGATCTTCATTCTTGTTCACCCGATAAAGATTTATATATCTCGTCTGAAAGGGTTAGTAAAAAGAGTAAGGATGTGAGCCAAAAACTCAACAAAGTACTATATGCCAATAAATATATACACATTTTTACATTAAAAATATAATGGAATGATCAATGTATCAGAATTCAATAATATGTCATAAAATTTTATATAAATATATGTCCAACTTAATGTAGATTTTTCATCCTATTCTTATCATATTTCTCTTAACCTTAGCCATCAAAACTTATTCAATTCTTCTTTTTCTTTAGAAACCAAGGCCAGTAAGCCTTGCTGACTAAATGAGATAATCGAAACCCGAGTTGTGTATATTCTTATATAACCAAATGTTATATACTTCTATTCAAGACTCGGATGTTGATCATCTATATATCACTGTATAGACGGGGCCAAATGCTGTTTCTTACCCACGGATGATAGATTCAAATCTCGATATACAATTTTAATATATTAAAGAATATTATAATATATTACCCGCTAAATCATAATCTATAATCCAATACTTATCTTAGAAAAACTCTACACTTTACTTCTTAATTCTTAGCTTTTACCGTTTTAAAAAATGATTATCATTTGTTAACATAATTATAAAATTTTCTTTTATAATTCTGAAATTTCATGTTTGACATTCTATAGAACTTGACCATAATGATTTTTAAAGTATGAAATGCTAAATTACTCAATTAATGCAAAAAATTCAATAAGCATGAACAATTCAGCATAAAATTCAATAGAATTTTACATGAAATTCAGATCAAATATATATGTTATATAGTTCATATAAGACTTCTATTTGATAATTTAGAGTATATATATACTCATGTACAAATTTAAGGCATGTAAAGCTCAAAATTTAACAAGAAAATTAGAAAAATCAGTATGAGAACAGAATTTCACCAATAGTGTACAGAATCAGTAAGTATATTAAATTTCATACTACATATTTTAAATTATATGCATTTTTCAGTTTATATATGATATATATTTGATGATTTAAAGTATAATAAACTATTGCATGAATTTAAGGCATAAAATTCAACAAAATTCAGTAACAATCAACAAAAATCAATAATATGGACAAGTTTCTACAATATAAGTTTATATACTTCACTTGTATAGCTTAATTCATTAAATTTCTAAACATGCAAGGTTATAATGTAAGTCTAGAACCTACTATAACATAAGGTACAAAATTCATGATATACAAGGTCATTAAATCAGGAATTTAAGGCATGTATACAACTATAAAGCAATGTGCATAACATATACACATTTTATATGCACTTAGCCATGATTTCTTATGATTTTTTATTACAAAATAATGAGAAATTGACATACATGCTAAATATAATCATATACTTCAAATTTAAAGACATGTATAAGCATTTGGATAAGAAAATACTCCAAGATATCAATAAAAATAGCAATAAATGAAATAGGTTTAGAGATACATTTGTCTTAATTTAATTTACCCAAATTCTAGCCTTAATTCCCTTGAATTGGACTTTCCAAAGCTTTATTTCTCTTTCTCTCTCTCTTCTCCTTGGCTCTCTCTCTCTTTTCTCTGGAATTTCTTTATGAAAATTACTAAACACCGAGTCAAAGGTCACTTATATACTACACGGTGCTCGAGCACAGTTCAGGCGCACATTAGATGCAAGGCTATGGGTTCTCTGTGCTCAAGTGCAACTCGAGTATGTCTCAAGTATGGACAATTTGTCAATCAATCGCTCAAGCATGGCTTAGAAGTGCCTCAAGTGTAGGCAATTTGTTTTCTGCGCTCAAACATGTGGTAGGCCTACGTCAAGCATGTGTTAGGCCTCCATCAAACACAAACCATCCGGTCTAAATATTGTCTCTTTTGATCCAATTTTTTATATTTTTTTATCTCAATTTTAATTATATTAGTTTAATTAATTATAATTATCATGATTAAAATATTTGAACCTTACACAAAATCTATACTAAACTCATTCAATACAATATTCCTAAATGATACAAATCAAATCCTAATTGAATTATACAATAATGTCAAATATAATTCCCAAATACAAATCCAAGTGAAAATATAAATAAATAAAATTATTCAAATCTCTACATTTTAACTTCTACATATAATCTCTGGCCCTTTAATTTAAAAAGGTTTAAAAAATATAATAAATTTTGACTCTATTTAATAAGTACATATATATATATATATATATATATATGTAAATTATTTACATAAAATATATAGAAAGACAAAAAGTCATAAACACCCATGAAATCCAAACAATCTAATGTTCCCAATATATAATTCAAATTATAATTTTATATGTAAAGTTTATAACACGTATACAAATATTAAATAATATAAACTGTACGAAATTATCCCAAATTCAAATCATATAATTCTAAAAGTTAAAATATCAAAAATCAAGTAAATTTGAATATTATGTCAAAACTTATAAATCTCAAAAGGCCAAATCAATTTTAAATATAAAATACAATACTAGTCAAAATCCAAAATTCAAATCATGCTAAAATTGAAGAACCAAGAGCTAACAAGCCAATTTAGAGGTAGAGTTACGCATACTTTTAATATTTTTAGGCTAAAATACTATTATTTAAATTAGTAGATGAGTCATCTATAAATTATTTTCTATAGATAAGGTTAAAAAATTACTTTTTTATCACTCAAAAATGATAAATGTAATTTTTAAATATATCTGATATATTAGAACATCTGAATTTATTGTATCGTCAATTTCTTATAGTGGTTTTTAACAAAAATAAATTGAGGCTTCTATAACAATTACCAAAACATTTCCACTTAGTAGGAAATATATAAATGTCAAAACTTTTCTGCTATATGAAAAAAATATAAATATAAAACTTTTTATCTTGTAAAAAAGTGTAAACTAATATCAAATATTAAAATAGAGTTCTTACGGAATACTTGTATAGAATATCATCATGTAAAATCAAATACATAATATTTTATGACTTTTCTTATTAAATATTTTTAATGCAAATATAGTCTTTCAAAATATTTACTTATTTAATAAAAACAAATTAAAATTTTAAACTTTCTATAATACCTAAACTAAAATTTCAATATATTCAATGAAAATCACATGCATATGACAATATATTTGAAGCAAAGGTGTAAATAATGATATGTATATTTAATAAAACAAGTATCGTAAATGAATTCAAAGAGTTTTAAAAATAGACCAAAAAACAAATTTAAAAATACTTATATTAAACCTTTGATCCAATAGATTTGATATGAAAAGGCTCAAAAATACCCTCCTTCTCCTTCTTTAGTTTCATCCTTCTTCTCATTCTTCTTTATATCTTCTCTTTCTCTCTCCTATTTTTCTTTTCCAGTGCAGAATAACCAAAATTAGGTGAAGAACCTTTAAATACTCAAATTGCATATGAGCACCTGTCAAATGCACATCAAGTGCTTTCTAGACAGACAAATACACATGAGTGTGATATTAGACTCGGCTCAGAGACAAATATTATGCCTCATTCATACACAAGTACCAACACAAATGCACTTCAGGCACCACTACGTTGCCTAAAATATGTATAAGTACCCCATAGGTTTTAATCAGACTCTAGACCTGTTCTCATTTATTCAATTTTTTCTCAATTTTTTATCATATAATTATTTTTTAAAATTAACTCACTACAATTAATAATAATATTATATATCGTAATAAAAATAACAAGCTTTACGATAGTCCTTGAATATTATTATAATATTTTTTTTCAAGGGACCCTCTAGCTTGTCTAAGACGGGTTATACAATCCAATTAAATTTATAAATCTTGAATAATTAATAATATTATGTCAAAATTTATAAATCTCAAAAAGCCAAATCATTTTAAAATATAAAATATAATACTAGTCAAAATCCAATAATCAAATCATGCTAAAATAACATAAACCAAGAGCCAAGATGCCAATTTAGAGGAAGAGTTATACATACTCTTAATATTTGTAGGCCAAAATACTACTATTTAAATTAGTAGGCAAGTCATATATAAATTATTTCCTATAGATGAAATTATATATTACTTTTATTACCTATAAATGATAAATACAATTCTCAAGTGTTATTAGAACGGTCAAATATATTGTACCGTTAATTTTCTATAGTGTTTTTTTAACAAAATGAATGGAGATATCAATAACAATTACAAAAACATTTCCACTTTGCGAGAAATATATAAATGTCAAAACTTTTCTGCTATGTGAAAAAAGTATAAATACGAAACTTTTCATATTATAAAAAAATGTAAACTAATATCAAATATTAAAATAGAGTTCTTACTAAACACTTGTATCGAATATTAACATATAAAATCAAATACATAATATTTTACGACTTTTCTTATTAAATATCTTCATATATTATTGCATCTTGGATTCGAATCTTTGACGAATTCGGGTTTAGTTGGTTCTCGGGTTCGTGATGATGTGGAACCTGGTCTCCGTACTGCGTGGTTTGAATCCTATAAATCATAATAAAAAACGAGAAGTCGGAGGAAAACGGCGTGACTCATTCCCTAATTTATCCTCCGATACTTAAAATAAAAATCTTTCTTCCGAAACAAAGAAGGTAAAGACAGAATTTTGCTAAAAATGATGCTGAGGAGGAAATTTGTGAGTCTAACTAGAAGGTACACTCGGTGTAGAGCAACTTTGGATTATACTGCGCTAGTAGAAAACAGCTTTGGTGATGCGCTCGTGGAGAGCGTCTTTGCTGGCTACTGAGTTCAGAAAGTGAAACAGTGGAAAAGAGAATGGCGTTTAGTTCATAAGAGGGTTGGATCGCTTGTGTGAGTTTGAGCATTGAAGTGAGCGTTTCTTTGGAGTGAGTTCTTGAGGTTTTTTTATAACCGTTGGACCTCGTCATCGTTCCTTAGGCAAGAAGATTGGCTGCCAGCTGCCTGAGGGGATCCTTTCCATCCATCGGGGAGATGTCGACGCCATTTAGGGCCGCAACGGCCAAAAGGAAGGATTCCTTCCGCCGCGGAGATGTCGTATGTCGTGAATACTAGAACTTCCATTTGTAAGGCACACGTTGACTTGCGAGCCTCCCTTCCATTTGTGTGCGCTGATTTGGAGGCTTCTATTTCAAAAGAAGTTTCCATCTGGGAAGATCTTCCACATCGCAACCAATTATGACAAATGACCTGTTGTGAAAGAGAAAGGGTTTGTGGGCCGCTTCTAGTTTGGGCCACATCCAACTACCTGAAAGCCACTTTCGGTCAATTAGGGCGTTGACTGTCTTTTGGGCCAGTGGGCCGCAGTTTTTTTGGGGCAATCGCCTCCTTGGACCAGCCCATTTTAGCCGTCTCCATCATATATAAATATAGTCTTTTAAAATATTTACTTATTCAATGAAAAACAAACCAAATTTTCAAACTTTCGATAATACCCAATTAAAACTTCAATATATTCACTGAAAATCACACGTGCATATGGCATTATATTTGAAACAAAGGTGTAAATGATGATATGCATATATAATAAAATAAATATTATAAACAAATTCAAAGAGCTTCGAAAATAGATTAAAAAATGAATTTAAAAATATTTATCTTAAACCTGTTATCTAATAGATTTGATTTGACAATGCTCAAAAATACCCTCTACCTTTCTTTTCATTCTTCTTCTCATTCTTCTTTATCTCTTCTCTTTCTCTTTTTCGATACAAAATGACCAAAATCAGGCAAAAAGCCTTTAAATACTCAAATTATGTATGAGCACAAGTCAAGTGCACATCAAGTGTTATCTAAATACACAAATGCGCATGAGTATCATATTAGACTCAGCTCAGGGACCAATATTATGCCTCATTCATACACAAGTACCAACACAAATGCATATCAGGTGCCACTACACTGCCTAAAACATGTTTGAGCACCTCATAGGTTTCAATCAAGCTCTCGGCCTATTTCCCATTAATTTAGTTTTTTTCTCAAATTTTTATAATATAATTATTTTTTTGAATTAACTCACTACAATTAATAATAACATTATATATCATAATGAAAATAACAAGCCTTACAATAGTCCTTGAAGCTCAATATAATATTTTTTTCAAGGGACCCTCTAGCTTGTCTAAGACACGTTACACGTCACCAAAGATCATAAACTTGAGAGATATTACTACCGTTGAAGTGTGTAGTAGCAATGGAGTTCCATATCTGGAGGGCTATAGGAAATCGAATAAAGTTACCAATCAAGGAGGGGGTCCATGGAGTTAATCAGTCAACTTTTAACAATAGCGTTGTCCATATGCCACTACCAAAATGAAGAATCTGTCTGAGGTGGCTAAGAGTAGTCTTCATAGGTGTATCCCAATTTGTCCTTACCAAGGATGTATATCTCCATAGCTTGGGACAAAAGGGTGTTGTCGGTGCAGTCTAATCTGATGCCAATCGAAACAGCAGAGATGTTGGAATTTGAAACTGGGGCTGAAGCTTTGGTCAAGGCTTCTGTCATTTTGGCGGTTAGTTCAGCGAGAATGGAGGGGTGAGAGTCATTGGAAACTTCGGATGAAGGAGGTTGTCGAGAACAGTAGTAATTAGTGGCCATAAAGAAAGAGAAAAGACAAATAAAAGAAAAGGCAAAAAAAATTGCAGAGCACAGGAACTTAAAGGTATCTGATACCATGTCAAAGAAGTAATTTTGACAAAAAATAATATTTCTTTATTTTTTTACAGAGATAGAATGAGTATAAATTAACAATGCAAATAACTTATTTTTGCCTATACATTTAAATTAGGGAATATATATATTAGGGAATCATGCTAATCATTTATCCTATAATTGGAGGATTATGGCAACGGTCATCCCTACAACTACTCCAATGAAAACTCATGCCAACAATTTTGTCTCCTTGCAAATTCAAGTAAAGCGTTCGATATTTAGATTCAGGTAGGGATTATTTCTCAATTTTGTGTTGATAAAGTTTGGTTTGACTCTACCAGACTCGGGCTAATAGTGCACTACATTGCATCACAAGGCAGGATAGACTGTTGAATCATGGCGGGTGTGCAAGCTCGAACCTAGCTTGTGTGACAACTGATGAAGGAAAACATCAGTTGTGTGACAACTAATAAGCTACAATGTGGTTGATCTGCTCTCCACAGATGAAGGAATGTGAAGTTTTGTATTAGAATTATCCCATATAAAGTAACACATATTTGATAATTTATTAAAATGATTAATAGTTATGATTTTGTATCTTTGTTATATTTTATTAAGAAAGTTTTTTTTAGTGAGTTTAATCTTTGATTAAAAAATAATATTTTTATAATTACTAAATTAGTTATATTCGTTCTTTATAAATAATAGAATTATTAATTATTTGTTAAGAATAACCAGTTAAGGTTTTCATAGATTATAATAGACGATTTTCAAGTTCAAATTAGAAGAAGTTTTATTAATTTCCATTAACTCTTAATTTAAGAAGTTTTCTATTAAATTGAATAAAATATCTCCGCACACAGAATTTTACAAACTCTTACGAAGAAAGAGAGATAAGGATTAAAAAAGATAAATCGATTCCAGGTTATTCGATAAAAGAATGCTAAATATAGATTCGGATATATCGTAAATGTTTAATTTCAAAATGGAAGGACCCTTCTCTTTAGAACAACAGAACAGAACGGAAGCTTTTGTCTAAACTTACACACAAAAGCCGGAAGAACCAAGGAAGTCAAAAGAGACTATCACACGCACCCAACAAGCCAAAAGGAAAGAAAAATCTGTCAACTGAAAAAAACTAGCAGAACCACAGTTATATTCAACTTCTTTGAGTTCTCGGCTCTATTGATCTCTCTCGAGGATCTTCAATCAAGTGATCGAGCTGCTAACATGGTTGAAATAAGACCATGAGCATCTCATACTCTGACAGCATGGATCATGTCGAAAGCAAGTATCAAAAGACCCTTTTCGCTGCCTCGGCGTGCTGATTGATCTCATCTTTGCCTTTGCTGATTCAGTTGCAGCCATGTAACTAGGAAAGCTCGATGAGCTTGTTGACAAGCTGTCATCTATGCTCGATTTCTGCCCTGTGTGGCTAATCGATCTCCTCGGGTGTGAGAATGGGGAGCTCAGGTCTTCTGCTGATTTCCCTTTTGGTGAAGAATTGCTCTGTAGCTTTAGATTTGCATCTATATCATGAATTCTAGGATTTGAATGGATAATTTGTACTGTGTTTTGCGGCCTTTCCTTTCTGTATACATTTTCCTCGGCCCATTGGTTCCTATAGGCTAATGCTTCCTCCAGCGTCTGACCATAATGCCTCTCCTGACAAGAAATTCCGTCAATTTCTATCTATAAAGTACAAAACTATTCTTGGGCATTCAGCTGACAGAATAAGTTTTTGAATCTATGACATCAGTGCATTATCGGAATGTTCATCAGTTCAATTGCTAAAATCCTTATTCTTTTATAATTTTCTCTCGACATATCAAATGGCATGGGCCAGTGATTAACATTCGATTCAAACTCAAGATGGTATTTGTGTGATGGACGTGTTAGAGTATAAAACCATGCTTCAACTTTCTCCCAATAACTTAAACTTTTTGATGTGTTTGTTACTTGACATCACATTAGAACCTTATTAATCAGTTGGTCATTAATTCAATTCCTGAAATTCTTATTTTCTTATAACTACTTCTTTACAGGTAGTGCAAGGTGGGGTTACTCTTAATAAACTACTGAAGCCCGAAAGGGCATTTGCATGATGGGGTAGCCTAAATTAAGCGAGAACTAAATTTTGCGGAATTGCCTAAGGGAAGAGGCTGCTTTTGATGAAATTTTGCCGAGGTCCTCACGTCCAGCAACGGCGTTGGACACGGAGGTTGAGCAAGCGATGTCCCAGGGCCTTTCTCATGGAGATCTAGAGGAAGAGATCTACGTGAAAGGAGGGACTTGTTTGTCGTTTGAAGAAGAGCTTGTATAAGCTTAATCTTTTTCGTCTATTGGTTTCTTAACACATATTTTATGCTTTTTGCAGCACAAAAATGGTGACCCAATTCATAAAACATACCGTATTACAGACTATAAGAAGGGTCAAATGTATGTAGATGAGGTGAAGAGTTACCCTGTGAGAGAATGAGTACTGCTTCATGCGGTTTCTTCTGCTGATGGCCTCTAGCTTTCTAATAGACATGGATTCCACTTCCTCCTCAGAAAACATGCTGTCATTCCGCTGTTGCTCTCTCTTGCATCCAAGCTGCCAAACATAGAAATCGTGAGAGAGAAATCAGAACAATAAAAATGTAATCATCTTCCAAAAAAAAAAGAGAAAAAAAAACAGACAAATTCAAAAAACAAAAAGAAAAGAAAAAAGAAAGAAAGATGCCTTCGCTCCTTCCATCTCATTCCTGCAGATCCAAGATCGATTTCCATCGCCATTTCTACAACTATCATAGAAATTTTGAACTTCCCAAGCAGGAATCTGCGACTGTATGCTTACTGCTGCTGCAGTCGGCAAATGCTTCAGTTTGAAATTTACTAAGCGTCTGACGGCTCTGCCACGAACGATTGCTTGTAGTCCTACGATTCCTTTGAGTGCTCGGAATGCTTTCCTTGCCTGTTTCATATGCTTCTGAAATCGCTTTTGATTCAAGAAATTTTCCCGAGAAAACAGAATGGAAAGATGGGCACAATGAAATATGTACAAGGGAAATCTGTTTGCAGCATTCCGCAGCATTTATAATCATTCTTCTCACTAGAAGCATTTGTTAGGCAGAAGAGAAACAGAAATCTAAAATGACACATCACTAGAGTTCCACAAATTATCAATAATAAAATAATAACTAATAATGTAATAAAATAATATATTTATGTAAAAAATTATGGATAAAAAAAGATATTTTATTATTTTTAAAATTAAATTTATAAGAATTTTATGTTTGTAAATATATTTTAAAATCTTATATCAAATCTTAGATCAAAATAAGATATATACAAAGAAAAACAATTGGTACAAAAAATAATAGATCAATATCTTATTTTAAAATAGACTAATGGTCCATTCTTTATACTACAACCTTTAATCTTCATCTAAAATTTATTTCTAATAGCACCACAAACTATTTAAATAGATCCTCAAACAGCCCGCGTATATAAAATGATATGGGGCTGCAATTAATACCAATTTCATAATTTTTGCCCCTATCAATGCAAACAAGTTTGAATATGAAATATTTTCTAAAATGTAATGGTGTCTTTCTGTATTTAATTGTGTTTGCATTATAGTAGATTGTCACTGTTTTCACCAGTAGGAGTTGCTAAAAATTGATCTTTGTTTTTCCTTTTTGAATGTTAAAAATCAATCTGAATAGTGATATTACTCTGGAAAGTATTACTGAATAGTGATGGAGTTTGGAAGGCATACAATATAAGCCCTGAATGCAGTTTGAATCCTAGTGGCAGCCAAGTTTTGGATTTCCTTCTCATGTTGATGATAGGACTCGGGCACACCTGTTAGTCGGACAACCTCGGCGGCAGCCTGGGCGGCAGCAACTGCCGCCTCAGCCGCCGCCGCTGTTGCCCTTGCGACTTTCAATGCATGTTTTCTCTGCTCTTCACTCACTTCCAACAGTGTTCTCTCCGGCGTTGAATTTGCTGGCAGCTGTCTGAGGTTAAATCTTTGAAAAATCCATCGACACCCGTTAGATCTCTGTTAGAAGGAATGAGAAAGAAATCAGAGAAAATCACAGAGCAATTGACAGCGACAACAATGGAGGATTGTAGTGTACAGGAAACCGTGAAAATAGAAAACAACCTTCTCTGTTTTCGGTTTGGAGACACAAAGGATTAGCTTCTTCAAAAGATAAACCCACCTAATCTTCTTCGTCATTGAAGATTCATGAAAACAGATTGAATCAATCCATGGCTGCTAACCGGAAAATTACAGAATCAATGGAGATTACAGAATGCATATACCGAAATTACCAAACAACATTAATAGATCTCACATCAAAGGTCACAGAAGTTGATTAAAAAAATTTCAGTTCAAACAACTTCTCTATCAGCCAGCATTTATGAACTAAATCAAGAAGAATCTCGTTAGCTGATTACTTTCAGAGGTACCCACATTAATGAATCTCACCGATTTGAACGAAAGATGATTTCAAGAAATTGAGGAAATCCGTGGCACCTAATGACTTGCCCAATATGAAGAGGAACAGAGCATTTCTCAGAAAACAGCCTTTTCAGCAGAGGAAAAAAGCTGAGGAACCTTTAATTGGAAGATTATATTGAAGAAACTAGCCAAATGCCTGTGATGACTTATGAAAAATGAAGCTTCTAAACGATCTAAGGAGCAAACCCACAGAAAAATCAGTGAAATTGATAGTTTTTACTGGCATGTTTCTTCTTCATGCGCTTCTTTTTCCGGGCACTTAAAACCAGGCAGGGAAAGGGAAAGTTGGACAAGAAAGCATACAAGAAGACAGGGAGACAGGGGCCAATGTGATGCCTTGAGAAGGGTGTGTGTGCTGCCCACCACCTATTAACTCAACTTATTGAAGATAATTTAGATATTTTAATTGAATTTACGCATAAAAATTCATGAAATTAAAATATTTTACATATTGACCAATTATTATATTATTTTTTAATTTAATTATGTAAAATTAAATATTAATAATATATTTATATTTATATTTATTATTTTTTTAAATAACTTAAAATTAACCCCTTCTTTCATTCTTATTCAGAATTTTAAATTTTTTTAAAAGACTTATAGAATATAATTCTTTATATAAAAAAATTATTTTTTATTATCAAAAAAATTATCCCTATTTCTGTCCATAATATATGATAAATAATTCTATTATTTATAGAATCTAAAATAAACCAACTAATTAATATATAATATTATTTTTTATTAGATATTAAACCTATAAAAAGATATTTTTAATAAAATATAATAAAATTATATATAATTTTAATTTTTAATATTTTTAATAATTTATTAAATATTTATTACATCTGTATAATATAATTTTAATATTATGTTAATTAATATATAATTTTTGCGAATAAATTGATGCATCCACCTCCATTATCAACTACTCAAACTATCAGCATAACAATTGCCGATGACTGCTTCAAAACTCGCTATGGTTAAAATTACTAAATTGGGCTTGTACGACATTGTCGAAGTTAGCTGCACTTCGCATGTGACTGCCTTTTTATTGAAAGGGTAATCTGGCCCACAAAAAAATTGCCAAGTGGCAGCTCATCCGTTAGCTTTTTTCACTGATCTGACGTGTATACTTCCGCAAAGAAGGGCCCACTCTTTTCTCCCCCTCTTTTTCTAACCATCCCTACGAATGATATGGAATTTTCAATCGTTAATGATGAATAAAAATAAATAAATTTAATATGATTGAAAAATTTTTAAAAAAAAAAATATTCATATATTTACTTATAATAAATTTATTAAAAATTAATATATATTTTATTTTATTTTATTTTTTATTCTATCTCTTCTTCCTCTATTCATACCGATTTTAATAATTTTGATAAAAATTAATACATAAATATTATTTTTTTAAAAAAATGATAAAAATAATATTAAGTCTTTAATAAAAATTATTAAACAAAATATTCAAATCTAGGTGCATAATTTTCAAAATGTTTTAACAATTTCGAATGCATATTTAAAGAAAAATTTGCTCCCACATCAACATTTTTCAAAAAAAAAAAAAAATAATTTATACAACAGTTTATAAATTTTAAAAATTTTTCTCAATCGCCTTTGCTTATCTTATAAAAAAATTGAGCCTATATTCCGTTTAATCATATCTTCCACCTTTATTTTGGTCTGGTTCAACGCTCCAAACCAAATAGAATAATCTAGGCACCCGACAACCTGAACCATCAGGTCTGACACTCTTGATCACCCAAACCAGCTCAAAACTTTTTAAACGGTGCATCGACACTGTCTTTTCGGTCCAATTTAACATTACTTGGACTTTTTTTTATTGATCTTATTAATGTAGAAATAGATATGGGACTTATATAAAAATTACTCATCTTAATACTGTTTAATTAATATAATAAATGAGAGAAATCTTTTAAAAATAAAAAAATTAATACCCTTAAAATATCTTAAAATAATATAATATTTTATCTATTTATTTATTTTTATATAAATTTTTTAATATAAATAAATAAATAAGATATATTATATCATCAGAATACATTCCGATGATATCACCTTAATAAATAATTGATGATGGGTAGTATGCCAATATCATTACACTCACATTTATACTCAGATTTTTGTTAATTTGATTAGGCGAAGAAGATAAAGCAATTGGAGTTGGGAGCGGCAGCAAGCACTGTTATAATTACCCAACCTGGCCGCCGAAAGGAGACATCACGCCTTAACATGATTCTTCTTCGAGTGGTTTTTCTTTTTTTTTTTTATTCATTTTTATTTTTTATTTTTTTATTTTATTTTATTTAAATTTGTTTGAATAGAATCTAGTTAAATTTTAAATTTAGATTTTACGGATGTTCAAACATAATGCTTGCTTTGAATTTAAATAATTGTTTGAATAGAATTTAGTTAAATTTTTAAATTTAGATTTTACCTATCGTAATATTTAATAAGATTTTAAAAATAAATATATATATATATATACGTGATATACCACTTTTAAAATAACGTTTGATGTTAAAGTTGTAACTGTTTCAAACTTTCAATTAAAACTCTTTCTTTAAAATGGAAAGATATTAAGAGGAAGATGATTAAGAAAAAGTCTTCAAGTTGAGAGTTGGAGGGCTAGTCTCTTTTTTCTTCCCTCATGTCAGTTTTTTTCACATGTCCGCGGACAAAACACCACGAAGGAAGTGACCCCAACAAAAGTCAGAAATCTTTCTTTAAAATGGAAAGATACCAAGAGGAAGATGATTAAAAAAAAAGAGGGAGTTGAGAGTTGATGGGCTTTACTTTGAGGTTTTTAAGACATGTAAGTGTGTAAAAAGTTAATATTCTATATTTATTTTTCTAACAGTTTTTTTTCTTTGTTTCTGTTTAGTAAAAATAGATATATTTATAATCTTATTGTCAGTTAATGTGCCTTTTCTAAATATCTATGATTACATATTAATTAAAAAATGATTGGTTAAAAACTAAATAGTCCAGTTGTTAAGTAAGTTTTGAGTTTAATGCCTATCGTTGGATGTATTAACTATTTATTTAATCTAACTATTTATCCTTCAATTTATATAATCATTCATTAGGATTGATCATTCGAATTTATTAACCCACCCGTCATTTGATCATTGGCCTTTTATATTACCAGTAATCCGACCATTTGAATATTAATAGTTTGGTTCTCTCATCAAATTCTTTCGTGATATGAGTCTGACAATTAGATTGATTCATCTTTCTTTGTGGTTTTTCATTTGTAGGCTCCATAAATTAGTGGGTCATATTGGTATTAATTTATACAGTATTTAACAAAACAAAATCTAAATAAGATTTGATCTTATATTTAGTGGTAGATAGAGAAAAAATTAGTAGAATTTTAAATTTTGATTTCCATTTAAAATTTTGACAAAATCTTATAATTGAAACTGATTTAATTTCAAGAAGTAGGCAGATTGCTCATATGGTGAAACAGAATGTAAAATTTTGCTATTAAGTGTAATAAATATATGGCAATGCCAGGAAATAAATTATGTCAAATTTTCATAAAAAATATTATAAATTTCAAGTACATTAGAAAGTACTTATTTTGATAATATACACAATATTTTTAACATATGCTTTAAATTAAAAAAAAAAGAAATTTATTTTTGATAATAACAGAATCAACTATATAAGTATTTAGAGAGACAACAAAGGAGCAAATAATAATATGAAAATTAAGAAATTTATGTGTGATGGGTATGGTTTGAGTTGAGCTAGTCCAAATGGAGAAGCCCAAATAGAAAGGAAGCCAACGGAAGATCCTATCTGATCATGGCTTAAAGTGGGTCGGTATCACGCCAATGCCCATAAACTTAGATTGCCACAGTTGATTTCAGCCAATGTTCCCACTTTCATATTTTAGGGAATATCAGCTATAACCGACAACTATTATCCAAGATGATGGATATAAACTGTTATTTTTTATCCAATGTGGTTTTGGGAAAGAGAAAAAATGGGTCAATAATGATCAAAATGGTCATCAACATTATATAAGGAATGCCCCACTGTGGGAGCCGGGGAGAGAAAAAATGGTAACAGAGAAATACACAAACAAACTATATCAAAAATGCATTCTTTTCCTTTTTCCTATGTATCTTTCTTTTCTTTCAAGAAAGATTATTTGAATTGAGTATCGAAAAGCCTATAGGGGAATAGTTTCCGTTGGTCCTCCAATTATTTTATTTTTATTTGTGGTGCGCAGATACCAAGTTATTTAAGATGTTGATCAGATTCCATATAAGTCCAACTAGCAGAATCAATCGGGCAAGAAAGATTGAGGTGATAAGCTAGATCCGTTTAAAATCCGAATCCTAAAATACATCAATGTGAATATACCCAAAAAAATAAAAAATTATTCATTTGTAAGGTAGAAAGAATGTTTGAATTTTCAATAGCATTCGGCTTCTACTTTCACTTTCCATATTACATAAAAATTAGTTGTGCTACTACTTTTATCTATGAGGCAAACAATATTAATTTTAATGGGATTGAATACAATAGGAGAATTTTCATTTATCAATGAGGAAAAGTCCCGCCACTATTGATATTAAACAATATCTTAGTTTACCATGTTTGGTATGTGAAAATAAAAATTTTATTCCCACCATATTTCCGATAAAATATTTACTCTACTATTTGATTATATTTTAATACGTAATAAATATTTTTAAATAAATAATTATTTTTGGATATTTGAGAATAAAAAATACCACGTGTATATAGGTATTATTTATTCTAAGGTATATAGGAATAACTATTCCCAAATACCATTTTTTTATTATTTCCAATATACCCCTTCCTGTAGTCTACCATTCTCCCTCATGCATTCACAATCGAAACCCTTCTCCACCATTCTCCCTCACTCTACTTCTACCATTATCCCTTATTCTCTCGATCGAAACTGCTTCCATCATTCTCCCTTGCTTATTCTCTCGATCGAATATCTGCTTCCACCGTGTGCACTGTGTAACATGGTTGTTCTTCAGGGCAAATTGTAGAATCGATGGTGGCATGAACGGCGAATTGCAAATATGTAGAACTGATTGATAATCAATTGCAAATTGCAATATAGTCAATTGTACTGTGCAGTATAATCGATTGCCATTTTGGTGCTATAGAGTAAAGGAAAACAGGGACCATAAACTTAGCCCATGGTGCTCAAAAAAGAAGAAATATAAGGTCATTTGTATCATTTATAATATCAATTACTTAGTAAATAAATATTTATTGTCATTTTAAAAATGTGTGTCCAAAATGTAATAGTTATACTCTTATTATATTTAAATAAAAAAAATCCTGCAAAAATTATATTATTTTGAGCACAAAGAATAAAACAAAAATAAAAAATCATCGTCTCACCATCATTGATGTCATATGAGTTCCAATCACTATATACATACTATAAGTGTGTATGATCAAAATCGATACACAAATACATACATAAACATATAATATATATATATTCTCAATGGTACATAAACAGGCGGGCAAATTGCATTAGGAACTCAAGATGATTTCGCTATGTACAGCACCATCTTCCATCCTTATCCAAGATTTGAGTGAGAATGGCTGTGGAGTAATCTCCACTAATCTGACTCCTCTAGCCCAGTTCCCATAGCCACCATAGCCGGTGTGCCTCGCGTAGCACAGCCACAGCTTATTCTTGTACGGACAGCACCAGTCCAACCCGTGGTTGTGACCCACAAACACCGCCTGCCACCACACAGAGAGACAAGTTTATGCGGGCAAAATAAATATCACTTCATGACCCAAAAGGGCAACATGATAAGCTGCTGGGCAGGAATAGTAGACAGTAAAGCGGGACTCACTTTTAAGAAATATACTACTCTTATTGCAAGTTTACCTCTAAGTCTATAAAAAAAATTATGATATGTTACTTATTCGGTAATCATTTATTTATTTTTTTGGTGATGCTGAGCTCTTATGATAGGTATCACTATCACCTTTTTTTAATAAAATCGTAGTAAACTTGTAGTATAAATAATGTTCACCTGCTTTTAATATGCTTGGAATAACATATTTGGGGTTAACTTGCTGCGCAGATGATCACAACAATCCACACAGTCCACTGCTTATTGAAACTTCATAGCAAAATTGATAAAAAATGTAGCAAAAGCCAATGTAGATCTAGGTTTCATGCCAATTTGATCTAGTTTTTTAATTGATTTCTCTGTCCTAGGGGGGCAGAATGGAGGTTCTACTACAAAAAGTTCTTTTGGCTTTTCTAAAAGCTAAAATGAGCTTTTGAATTATTTTTGCTGCTATCAACATAAAGAAGGGACAGCCTGGGAAACATCGGATTACTTTCAGTCTATTATTTACAGTCTTATCTTATATTATAAGAGGTTCTTTTCACAACTCAAATCTGTAACCACCAAGTCACATAGTTACAACTCTATTATTACTAGTATCAGCATATATCCAAACACATACACATATAGCTAATTCATTTGAGGCAACTCTGAATAGCTTTTCAAGCAACTGAAACAACTTAATCCAACATCATGATAGAATTATAGATGAAATATCAACCTATATGTATCGCATCGGGCCCCCGATACCCACGACACTATTGCGATATATTTTTATATTGGCAATATATAGTGACATATTGGATGATATTTAAAAGATTAATCAATATAGCCGACATAATAATTGATACAATTAATATATCAGTCGATATCAGTAAATATTATCAATGCACAGTGTGTCGAAATGCTCAAGCCCAATTACCTTGACAGAAGTCCTTTCTTCCAATATCTTCATCAAACCCATCTCAGCTTCTTGAGCTGCAACCTTCTCTTTGTTAATCGAGCCAACACAAGGCTTATGGATGGCAAACCAGGGAGCCACCTCGTTGTAAGCTTTACTAGGTATATGCCAAAAGATTATCTCAGGCACCCTGTCAAATAACAAGGCTGCTTTTAGTTGCATAGAAATTCTTGAATGGAATGAAAGCAAAATGAATGCACTTTGTGTTGCTATGGATAAAAACATTGGTATTGCTGTGGGCCCGCATTGAGTGATACATATTAGTATTAAACACAAAAAAAATTTGCAAATTGGAACATATGGAAAAATACCAGCTGATATATCAAAAAATATCAAAAATGTTTCCATATAAATTGAAAAATGTATGCACTAGGGAGCATGGACATGATACAACACCGAGATGCTAACACGTTATTTTTCTAGAATGAGAAAATGATACATTGAAAACACGTGAACTAACATCACAATTTTTTTATTTTTATGATTGACAACAATACTATTGATACTAAATTCAAAATAAATACATATATTTATTATTTCTCCACCCAAAAAAATTTCATAAGAAAGTATGTAATCAAGCCAACATAAACAAGTTAGGTTATAACATCTTCAACAATAGAATAATAGTAATATAACCTAAAAGACTAAAACAAAACTTACTATAGCAAATCTGATATATATTATCATCTATATTTTGATTTTATCAATTTGCAAATGTCAAAATATTAGCAAAAATTACAAATGACAATGAACCCAACCATGACCAAAGTGTGTCTAAACATATCCAAAATGTATCCAAACATGTCGGAATTCAAAAAAAAAAAAATTTGGAAATGTGTCAAGCGTGTCAGTGACTGATACATGTCGGACACCTATACATGTCGGACACTAACCCTTTCAGCCCCGAGAGTGTCTGTATTTCTTAGTTGATATGTATTGATTGATATTTCATTCCATGATTACTAGTATATATCCACTTATCTTGTGAACCAATACTGCTAATGAAAAATCTATGAGACATTAAGATCTGAGCCAATGCGCCAAAACAATCTTTCATAATGTGTCAAAACTGTCGAAAGTGAAAGGCAAAATCCCCAGTTCTGGAACCTTGAAT
Organism: Nepenthes gracilis; assembly: GCA_033239525.1. Classification (NCBI taxonomy): domain Eukaryota; kingdom Viridiplantae; phylum Streptophyta; class Magnoliopsida; order Caryophyllales; family Nepenthaceae; genus Nepenthes; species Nepenthes gracilis. The sequence continues at coordinate 12,439,762 of BSYO01000019.1, read as the reverse complement.
CAGAATTAATCTCCAGAGATTTACTCTTGAACCATTGTGTTTGAGCACTCGAAATAACTTCTGGGTAGGATCCCCCTCCGGAATCTAGAAAGTACAGGAATGCCACTGGAGGCTGTGAATTGTTCGATGATGAGAGCTGCAGAACATAATTAGATACGCTCGGCCACAGATATCGAGGACCATCCTCAGACAATGAAAACGAATCACTTGCAATCTCATGTTTCATCAATTCTAGACGGGTCGTGCCTAGGAAGTTGCACTCATCATTATCTGAAGTAAAGAAGAACAGAGAATGTCAATAACCATTTTCACACATGTATGAATGAAAATATCTGTACCTACATCAGTCAAGACCATATTAGTTAATACATATAACTATTGAAAGCAAAATAAAAAAAATGTAAATCATACATTGTTAGATAAATATTGGCCAATATGTTTATTGTAGTATTGAAAAGTATCAGAATTGGGAGTTAATGTTAATATATATCGGCTAATATTTCATTAGATGCATATATGGGAAACTAAGAAACACTAACATCTCCCGATACATGTTCAAAAGTTTTTAAATTTTTTAAAAATTTCAACACATTGTAACATATTCAGACATATTTTAGACACGCTAGGGACATAATTTTTGCTTATATTTTTGCATCATTTGGTATTTACATAATGCAAAGTAATAAAGTTAAAGTGCAGATATTGATTAATATATAAAAAAAATTATCATGTTAAAGTTTTGACTTAGTTTATGAAATTATATCATTATTATTATTTTACTATAATAACATATTAAAAATATTATAGCATGAATTAGTCATATTAGTTCAATTGAACACTTTCCTTAGAAATAGTTTTGGGTAAATAAACAAAAAAAATGTATATTTATTGTTAATTGAAGTATAAAATAATATTGTTTATCAATTAGAAAAATAATAAACTATAGTTCTAGTTAACATGTCCCCAATATATTGTGTCCTCATTTCTGAAGAAAAAGTGTCAGCTTGTTGGTGTCGTGTCCTATGTCGGAGTCGATGATTCTTAGATGGGCAGAATGCATGGACAAACAAGCTAACCAAATCAGACTTTTAATGATTTACCATTCGATGAAGAATCTGCTGATGAGCAGCGAAGTGGAGGAACCCCAGTCGCCGAAAACCATTCAATCGGCCACACAAATGGCGCATCATCGTGATTCCCAAAAACACTGGCGTAAGGTATGCCTCGGGCACTTGTTGGTGAGATAGCTTGATCCCAATACAGGCTAGCATTTGCAATGGGTACGTTATTTGCAGTGACGACATCCCCAAGATAGACAACAAAATCTGTTATAGAAGATTAGAAACAAATAATGAAACATAGCAAAGTCACAGAATGACTTAATGCAATGATGAAAGCTGAATGTAAGCAATTGTTAAAAACACCTATTCTATATTTGAACAGTGCAATGCAGTTAGAGTGTGGGAGCCATGTAAATTCAATGTTAAATATGTTTTCATTTTTCCAATCATGAAGCACAGCATTTTAATCCTAGCACATCTATAATTGACGGATAATTAAGATAAACAAACTCCTCTCCTTAAAGAGCCAGTCTTTTTATGATGGAGTATCTTTATCTTTACAGAAAGTTGGTCCAATGTACGAGAATCTTACATCACAAGTTCCTATTCAGCGGTTGCCATCCATCAGGCCTGCCGGTCACTTGGAAGATCATGGGCAGCAGGCGGGTGAGGTAGAATGAGCAGCCGAGCTTCCATAGTTTGAACTCGTTCCCTTAAAATTATAATAAAACAATCTCATCATTGCACCTAAACTCAAATCTCATATTAAATCAAGAGCCCATATCTCCATCTTACGCACCTATCAAATATATATATATATATTACATTTCAACATCTTATGCCCTTTTTCTCTTTTGGATTTTCTAGTATATTCCACGGAGATAATTCAGAATTTACAATCATACAGCCTACATTATCATATATTTGCATTGGGATAAAGAACACATGCTAAAATGAGAAAGCATTTTCTTAAAAATGTGATCGATTTTTAACTACTACGCTACTAAGCACTCCCTTGGGATTACCGCACATCAAAAGACAAAAAAAAACCCTTCGATTAAGCGGAAATCAATGGTGAAAAATAACTAAAAAAATGCAGAATTGAAAAAGTACATAAATAAGAGTCGATTCATCGAAATACATTCGACAGAGATTACCAGGGTTTTCTTTGTCGAGCACAAACGACATCACTTTGATAGAATTAACATCTTGCTGCGGTCCCCAATCCGTCCACGCGTTCTCGCCGAAATGCAAGTCCGCGAACAACGCAATCTTAAATGATGCTCCAGGCTCTACTTGCAGATGCTTCGCCGGTGGCATCCTCAGCGCTACGGTACTCCGGCCTCCTCCGTGCCGATTCACCACTGCTTCGAATCCGAAAATCAGCATCAGTTGGCACAGAAGGGAGAGGATCAATCGCTTTAGAGACATTTTCTTCCAACGCCCGAAATCCCACCAATTAGGGTTTTCGTAGTTGAGCCGGTAATCCTGATTGTTAACTTGCTATAGCCTCTTAGCTTTCATTTCTTGAATCTTCGATTTTTTTTTCCTTAAGTGTCGAAATAGTCCCTGAAGTTTGAATGAATTTCCTAACTTTGCCCAATATTAGAACTCGGCCTTGCGTGAAATTAAGGACAAATTGGTCATTGAGTAGAAAAATGGTTGAATATTCGCGGGCATATTTTTCTATTATTCCATCAGTGTCTTCAAACGTACAAGCCGGCGATACTGAACTAGCACACGCTGCTCTTTAGATTGCTTGTAAGCTTTTGTAAATAAAATTTAATTTTTTTTTTATTATTTAATATACAAAAATTAAGAATAAATTCTAAATATATGATCTATTAACAAAGACCATAGATCCATAAAAGCTGTAGTTCAAACTTATTATCAAACAATATGGGGTCCTATCATCTAATATCTTTTAAATAATAATATTGTATATGATTTTATTTGTAAAGACAATAATAATATAATATTTAGCACCTTATTTATTTGATATTTAATATAAAAGAAAATCTTTATTATAATAATTAATTTAAATTATTTTTGTTATATAATTATAAAAATTAAGCCAATTTTCAATTTAGATTGATGGTTATATTATTGAGTTTTAATGCGTCTCTAGGATTCGAATTAATATACGAATTAAGGAACTATTTTGTTAAATTTTGAGGTTTGAGCAAAAACACGTTTAATTTTTATAATTCTGAATCTAAATCTGAATTTTACGCACCATAATAGAATAAATAAGAGGTAAGAGGAATACGAGACTCGTTCTTTAATTTATCATTTGACACTCAAGTTAAAAATCTTTCCATACGGATAAGAAAACGCAAGAAAATGAGTACAGGAAGGTAAAGAAGATGGGAATAATAATGTTTATTTGAAGGGTTATATTTCTTTTTATACGCTCGACTGATTGAGTGACTTTTGTATTTGAATACTCATATGGATGAGTGTCATTGGTTTTTATGTATTCATCTAGTAGAGTGTCTAACTTTTCTTCGTTTTGTTGTCTTAGTCTAACTTCGTCTCTTATCTACGGGGGAAGGGTTTATTTATATTGGAAGGCGCCGTTTGGCTGATGGGTGCCTAGAATCAATGTATGGGTATATACCACTTTGTTTCAGTGGTGAAGGATGTTACCAACACGTGTAATGGTCGACTTAATTCAATAGCAAGATTATCTGGCTACCGACTACTAGATTGACTCAACCGCCACCTGTGTATCATATCTCTCTGACTTATCTTGTCCGATACCCTAAAAGTGAGACATATCTCATTGAAGAAAGAAAAAAATAGGTCATTTGGATATCATACCCAAGAGAGGTTTTTCGTGAGTATTACAATGAGTCAGGCGAACCTAAATAGGTCTTAATCTTTGGTAATAATAAGTGGACGATTGACTTAGCTTCTTCTTGAGATGGATAATATGGTTCCATCATTAAGGGCCATATATCCTTAGTTCACTACGATCTTATCCACCCTTCTCTCTAAGGAGCATTACCACTTTTTATAGATGGGCTTGGAGCATCGTTCAATGAAGGCTTGCAATGAAAAAAATTTGCTACTTCTAACAATTCGAGACAATCTTGACTGATATAACTGTATAATTGATATTTTCTCATGCTTGATTTATTCTGCTATGTTGACATAGGATAATATTAACATTGAATAAACTTATCCATCTAATGAGACTATAGTTTCTCTCTCGGCTTCACTTAGAAACAACCCAACAATGAGTTTAGTTTTACCGACTTGTTTGTGTTGTCTACGGTTCCAAGGGCTAGTTTCTTTTTTTTGGGTGGAGACACCTCATTCAAGTTGTTATTTAGATGGCATTCTATTTGTATCCCTATAATTGCACTTATTTCTGATTGAATTATAAATTTCTATATTGCATTACTATTCCTTTATTTTAAATGAGATGAAATCAAGCTTGCAACATATTATTTGATAAATAAATAACTTTTCAAAACTCTACTCTAAACTAGTAAATTTAGAAGAAATTCAAATTTTAGTTTAACCAAAGTTTATTTAGTTCTACCTCAATTTGGGTATTTTAACAACCTATAAGTTGATTTTCCTAAAAATTTGCATATTACTAAAAACATAGTGATGTGTCATGGATCCGAGTTGTCGACAGATTAGAGTGTCGCTGGATCTTCGGGTCAAACTATCTTGGGTCCCTCTTTCCGTACTTATTGACTTGGATCCTACACACCACAGCCAAAAAACGAGAGATTAAAGGATTAATTGGATTCACTTCCCGATTAATCTTCTGACACTCAAATCAGTAGTCTTTCTTAGAAGATAAAAGATACGATGTAAGAATATATGTAAAAACGATGCAAGAAAATGTTTTGCTTGAGTCTAACAGGGAGGTTGCGCTCATTGTGGAGCATTTTTGTGGTGTTACACTCGCAGAGAGCGGCTTTAATGTTGTGAAGGTGAGAATTATGAGGAAATTCATGGGAGACATGGTAGACGAAAAGAGAAAGAGAGAGAGAGAGCTCTAGAGAGCAACTTTTGAGGCACCTACTTGATTGCGTATGCAAGTATTGATGTGTGCATGCTTTTGGAGTTTGACCCAAGGGTTTCTTATAGCCTCCGGGCTTTCTCAACCTTGCTTCAATGATAAGGTTGGCTACCAGTTACCTTGCGCAGATATGGTAGGTTGGCATAAATATTGCGAGTGCCTATTTAGACAACCATGATCAGACGAAATGGATTCCTTCCTTCCCAGGGAGATGCTACATACGGCGAATATTACGGTGAATATTGGGACAATATGCTGAGTTGAGAGTTGCCAAACTTGGAGAGATTGTGATCTAGAACAATATTAATGGCTCTCTCTCGTTAAGGCAGGCGATCTTTACTGCGTGGGAATAACAATATGGGCAGTCCAGATTGGGCCGTCTGGACAAGGCCGTTGCTTTTCGGTTGATGCGTCACCCTTGGTCAATAGAAGCATTGACAATTCTTTGGGCCAGTGGGCTGGCTGCCTTTTGGGCCGGACCATCTCTACCGCCTCCATCACTAGCCCACCATACCGGGGGTTCAAATTTTTAACCCCCGATATATTCATAATGGGATGTGATATGCCATGTTGTCTTCCCTGTCTGCTCCTTCTCTAGGTTGTTAGATTTCCTCATTTGCTGTTTTTGGCGTGATTTCTCAGCACCCACGATTTTTTACAGATTTGTTGGGATGAAGGTTCCTTGACATTTAGTGGCTCATTGATTCCTTTTTGTGCTATAAATTGAGGGCTTATTGTGCTCCTTTGCACCACATTTTACCTTTATAGGTAAGTTGGTGTGGGGTCCCAAAGTTGCCATGAGGCTTTGGTTTTTGACTGTTGACTTAGGGAGGCACCTGCCCCCATCATCAGGTGGCGTTATCTTAGGAAGCATCCGCAGTCTGCTTTGGTCACCCCTTTTCGTGTAGGGGCTACTTTAGTAATCCATTTTTGTGTTTATTCTGAAGTCATGCCAGTCATTGTTTTTGAGTGAGGCAAGGACTTCTTGTGACAACCCGAGCTCAGAGTTCCTGAACCCGACCCAGACCGTCACGGTGAAGGTCTCAAATCATTCGAAATTATCAATTATACGTCATCAAGCAATTTAAATGAACTCAATACTATCATTTAAACCACCATCAATAATCATCATAAACGCATCATTAAATAAATACCCATAACAGTAATAATAGATAACTTCAATAACATCGATATCAAAAATATCAATCTTCATAAAGAGAATCTATTAAAAGTCGAATATTAACTGAACCAACAAAATCTTGAGTCTCTATTCTGAGAGCCTCGATCTCTGAGATTTTCTCTGCCTGAAGTCTACATAACAACATGCGATCTCTTTTATCCAACTATCAACCGGTCTATTCTGGAACCAATAAAATACAAGAGTGAGTCGAATGCTCAGCAAGTAAATATAATCAATAATAGATGAGTATAATTAAGCATCCCAGACAATAACACAATGAATAATATCAATAATAGCAGGTAATATATCAATCACTATCCGAGACTCAATAACATGTCATATCCACGACCCGAAGGCCACGTGAACAGCTAAGTATCAAGGAAGCAATATGAATTTCGTCGAATACGATCATCAGCTCAATATGATGTCACAACTGTATAAATGATAGAAATCACCTTGGACTTTATTCTACCATAGTAAACCAAATGTTACATATTTACGCCCCCAATGGCAGGGTAATTCAACGAGGTTATCCATGGTATCCAACTACCCCTACAGTCCTCCCAGAGGCGTACCCTGTAGCATGCCGATACCACCTCCGATACCTCTCGCCAATGATATCCTAGATATCATTATCTACGATGGTCACTAGGTTACAAGCATCATTCTCGGCCCACTGTACGAGGTAATAATAATTTGATTATCAGCTCAATTTAAAGTCACGACTGTACGAAATAACAAGAATTTCTTTAGATCTTATTTTACCATAGTGAACCAAAGGCCGCGTATTTATACCCCCAACGGTTGGGTAATACAACGAGGTTATCTATGGTATCCAACAACCTCTATAATCCTCCCAAAGGCTATACCCGTAGCATGTTGATACCACCTGTGTACCCCTTGCCAGATGATATCCCAGATATCATCCTCTACGATGGTCACTAGGTTATGAGCATCCCTCATCAACATTAACGACCTCAATCTCCGGAATATGGATTAAGTATCTAAAAAGTATAGACTACATTAAGGTCTCGTAGCCTCACATTCGATACGATACCTTAGTATTTTTATATGCTCTCCTCAACTTAACCATAGAGTTCCAATAAATGTACGCACACCAACAATATTAACATGAAGAATATTTTTATCAGATTTTATCAACAAGATACGAAAATAATCACGTAATCGATTAATATTATTTCAAGCAAGCCAACATACTTGCATAATTCTATATAAATATTTTCAACCATCAGCATACATCAATATAAATATGCGCCATCCCATATATAATTATGTATATACATGCATAATTATACAATTATATATATACACGCACACATAAGCACAACTTATATATATATTCCTTTATATCCAAACATAAGTATATATACAATATATATAGCTATATATATATTTCTATATATTCAAGCATACCCCCACATCAATACAAATATAATATATATATATATGGTAACACACACGTTGCCCACAACAATCCCACACACACCTCTACTCACACTCCCACACACACCTCTACTCACACTCCCACACACACACTGCAGACCAGCCCATACATTGCTCATAAACCCACGAAGTTGCAGACCAGCCCACAACCATAGCCCACACCAACACATACACTGCTGGTTACATACACACACACATACACGTATATACACATACACAATACACAATAAATATACACATATAATTTGCCTGTATACACTGCCATATGACACCCACACACCGCGCACAGTGCCGACCTCCACCTGCACAACGCCGGCAGCAATCGACCAATAGAGCACGAAGCTCTGTTTTCTCACCATTTTAGCCGGCCATGAAGAACAGAGCAGGAGGCCCTGTTCTCGTATCTATTTTTCGATTTCCACGGATAACTAAGAAAAGTTCAATTATCATTCTTCAACATGTGAACTAATAAATTGTAAAGCACAAATTTATCATCTATCAAGCCCCTGATTCAAGTACTCTTCTGTTCACCGTACCGAAATCAGAAACCCTTAAACCGAGCATTCTCCTCTGTGTCTTTTCTCGATCCAATCTTACATACAATTTCCACACACATCACTAATTTAATAGTATTAGGGCGATATACAATCAATTTAGAGAGAGGAGAACAGATCAGTAGTAGAATAACAGCAGAGTTACTTGCCTGATTACTGCAAATTGGCTAGGGTTAGAAGCGGCTTTGGCTTTGGCTTCGGCTTCAACACCAACAGCAGCGGCGACATTGAATAGACACGGCAACGACAGCAAGGTCGACAACTGCAACAGCAAACGAAACTAAGGCAACGACGGCTTCCTTCGACTTCGTGCGTTTCCTTCTCCCCTGTTCGTCCTCCCCTTCCTTAACCCCACTGGCGCCCTAAATAGTGAAGAGGTGAGTTATGATTTTACATGAGCGCTGCACCCCTCTTTCCTTCTTCGTCGCCACCGGCCGCGTTCCCTCTCTCTTCCTCTTCTTTCCTTCCTTTTTCTTTCCTCTCCACCTTCCTTCTTTTCTTTTTTTTCTTTTTCTTTTCGTTCTTTCTTTCCTTTTTCTTTTCCTCCCTTTTTTTTCTTTTTCTTTCCTTTCTTTCTTTTCTTCTCCGTTTTGTTTCTTTCCTTTATTATTATTATTATTATTATTATTATTATTATTATTATTATTATTATTATTATTATTATTATTAATTAATTAATTTTATAAATTACTCTAAATTTAATTAAGTGACCCCACGATTATTCCTAAACCATTTATCCAAATACTCTAATTTATTAGACCCAAATATCTAAACCCAATTTAACGGTCCATATATCTCAAGTTTATATTTTCAGCCCAAACTATAAAATTTTATGTCTAATATTACTGAACATAATTATCTCAACTAAATAATAAAATTAAAATTATTTGGGGTGTTACACTTCTTATCGTAGTGTCCCCGCCTTGGGTGGCGGGTCACCTCTGGATCGGGCTCAGGTGCCTCGGGAACAAATGTTTCTACAGTCTCACTTTGCTGATGGTAGGGTTGGTTGCGGATTTCCTGGATCGAGGCTGTTTTCTTCCTATCGTGAGCGAAGTTCCCCTTCCCCTTTCGTTTTCCTATTCGTGGTGAATTCCCACTCGGGCTCCTGAATTGTCATTCCTGGGGCCCTGCTTCATTGCTTGTCGAATGAAGGCCAGTCTGTCGCTTGGCCTCATCTTGTCACTTGCTTGTCTGGGAGTTTGTTGCAGCGAAGTTGGGCATTCACAGTTGGATAGCCATCCATGTGCTCCCCCTCTTTTGTTTCCTCTTTTTTGTTGTACGTTAGCCCCTAAGGGTTTTGTAATATGTAAAGGGAGATTAATAAATGGAATTAGCCATTGCCTTTGCCCATACCATCTACACCGTCGTGTTTCTCTTATCTCTTCTCTTTTTTTTAAGACTGGCCGATATAGATTGTGGGCCCGGCCAACCTGTCGAAAATGGGAGGACTAGTTGATCATCAAGTAGGCTGAAATTCGGAGTGGGAAATAGGTCAGTGAAACCTACCTAAAACTGGAATGAATATTTGGCCGTCAAGCAGGCCTGCATCTGGAGTGGACATCTGGCTGGTCGAGCTGTCTTGGCCAGGGTGGATAGTTGACTTGACGCGCAGGTCAAGCCAGCTGATAACCGGACTAGCTACTGGTCGTCGTGCAAGCCAAAGTGGATGGTTGACCAATTTTGCCAGTCAAAACTGGCTAGGATCTGGAGTGGCCATCGGCTGGTCAGTCCGGCTTTAAGCTCATGATGTCTCTCGCCGTCGACTCGGTCTTTCTCAAAAAGCAGAGCGTAGTGGCCTAGGAGGTTGTGTTGCTCTGGATTTTAGCATGTCCCCTCTTGCCACGCATCTGCCACCAAAATGGCTATCGATCTCCATTAATGAGGCCGAACAATTTGACGTACCTGCATTCCTCTCGATGTCGATGCATGGCAAGCCATCATGAGTGCGCCTTCTCGAGGCTCCATTTTGGAATTTGAGCGGCATTTGTTATAAGAAGGGATGCTGCTTGAACACTCCACTCTGCCTTTCTTCTTCTTCTCGAGTTGTTGCCTCTTTCGCCTCTCTACAACCCACTATTCTCTGTTTTCATGGCTCCCTAAGTTAACACAATTCATTCTATCCTTACCACTACCGTCATCGAGGCATTATACGATCAGTATGATATTCCCTCTTTCATTCTATACTCGGTGCCAGGAGAGCACGATAGGGCATGCTCTCATCCGGAGGGGTTCATCATTGTCTATGAGGCCCATTTATGGAGTGGCCTTCGCCTTCCCCTCCTAGGGGATTTGTTCGACGTTCTGGTGGCCCTTGGAGTCCCAATGGTGAGATTCCACGCGAACGTCTTCAGGTATCTGTGTTCTCTGTGTATTTTTTCATCTCCAGGGGAGGGCATTGACTCCGGTGGCAGTGAAGGTAATTTTTCGGTTCAACCAGAGTGGGGACTAGATCTCGCCAAACACCCTCGAGAATTACACATAAGCCAGGTCATTCCTGATTCAGTTGAGAATTGGAAGGACCGATTCTTCTTCGTTAAGGTTTCTTATGATTGGCCCCTATCTAGAGAATGGGGTAATGTACCGGCGTCTTATATCGGCAAGGTTACGCGTGAAGAAGCAGAGTTTGTTATGTCGCTGATGGAACTCATTCAAGTGCATCCAGACGAGTTCAAGAAAGATCGCCTTTTGTCTTCTAACACACTAGCATGGGCTTGGTGGGGCCCCCGCTTCAGAGAGCAGGATGGCCAAGGCCACCGCTCCCCCTTCGGCCCAGCCTGAAAGGAAGACTAGGACCCTATTTATTAGGGAGCCCTCTGGTATTCCGTCTCGGCGGTGGTCCATATCATCTCCGTCGTCCTCCTCATCTTTTGCCAACCGAGGGTCTTCCTTGGTGCGAGGCATTGACGAGTCATCAAGGGTGCTTGCACTCACTACTCCTTCAAATACTAGCACCACGGCAGCTGTAGCCAGAGTTCTCCTTCTTCTTACTACTTGTGTGCCGGTTGGACCGATAGTCAAGGGGCCGATTGGGCCAACAATAGGGCAAGCCTAGGCTCATCAAGATGTCCACCTGGTGTCCTAGCAAGAGGTTCATCAGGAGACTAGCTTTCCAGCTCGGGGGATGTTGGTCCAGAGGAGGCCCATTAGGCAGTTAAGGCGGCCACCTCCCACGAATCTCTGGATGAGGCCCATCTTGAGTCCTAGTAGGGGCCCCCACAGGAGGTGCCCGTTTCTTCCCTATTGGAGAGGGCGGCAGTGTGCCTTCCAGGTGAGCCAGCAGGAGAGGGTTCCGGCACAGGCAATCCAGCGGAGGTCCAGCTAGTGAGTGATGTTGAGGTAGCAGCGACCACAAGGGTGGCTTGCCAGGAGGCTTCTACACTAGATCCACCTCAGCCGAAGTGGGCATCCACTTTGGCCTCTCATTCCTCAGTGTCTTTGAGAGTTGCAGCGGCCTCTACGCCCTATATTTGGGTAAGTTTCTAGGTACTTTTTCCACTCCATCAAGAATGGATGAACTTGATCTCTTTCCTCTCTCATTCTTTTAGGACGACAAGATGGTGAACATCATGCAGACTTGCTTGTACCAGAGGTCATCCAGGATCCAAATGCTTGAAGGAGAGGTCCACCATCTAACCCAGATGAGGGTTGACTCTAGGGTGGTGGAGTAGTTACGGGGCCGGTTGGATGCCACTGCCTCCGAGGCGGAGCAGCACCGGGACCAAGCCTCAAGCCTTGAACTCCTGCTTTCTGAGGTCACGAAGGAGTTTCGAAAGTTTGGGGATACCCTGCAGATGGCTGAGTGTGACTTTGCTTCACTCCAGAGTGAGAATGCCAGACTAGGAGAGGAACTGACAACTCGAATTGGTCTGAAGGAGTTGGGTAACGTCTTGAACTCGAGATTGCAGGATGGTGTCCAGCTATGCCAACAGATCGCTTCCATCTTCGATCCCAACTTTCCCATCGGCATCTTTGATCAGATAAACAGGGAAGCCAGTCGCCGGTCCTACTTATCTTTCTTTACCGACAGGGAGGGGCCCTCGTCACACCCTCCGGCCAGCCCCTAGTAATAGGGCCACCATTACTCCTTGTCTTTCCCATTTTTTTTATGTACATACGACCATTTGTATAGCACATTTCTTTAATGAATAAAAGAGAATTTATCCAAGGGTGGTGATGATCTTTTTATTTTCGTATAGCCCTGCTTACTTACACTTGCCGGCTAAGCTTAGCTGCTATTGTAGCTGGATCATTGGGAGAGTTAGAGCCGTTGTTCGTGCCCAACTACGTCGAATCATTACTCTTTAGCCGTCGTAGACTGAAGGTGCTCGTCTCTATTCTGGTGAGTTATTGCATGTGTTCTAAAAATCCTTCTAAGGTTTCAGTGCTTGGTACAGACTGAGGTTTAAGTCCGACCTCATTTGGGCCACTCAGTGTGGCACCGAGGTTCAAATCTGATCACTTTTGGACCGCTTGGTGTAGGATTGAGGTTTATTAATGGGAAAAATAGGATCCATCCGATTTAAGGGCAGCGTAGGTCACTAAAACTCATGCGACAACACATAAGCATTCATATGGACAGGAAATCAAGAATAAAAGTGATAAACAAGTAAACAAGCCATTTTATTAAACGTGATACAATTTTACAAGCATGCTCAACAATGTATGCTAGACCTACCTAGGTTCAATAAGATCCTTACTGGTAATACCTTTTCAGATAGATGGCATTTTAGGTCCCTGGGACCAACTTGCTATTCTAGGCTTAGAGCTTGTATGTCCCGTTCTACAATACGGCCGAAATGAGGAAAGGGCCCTCCCAATTTGGGAAGAATTTGTTCCTATTCGTGTTCGTACCAGTGGCCTCTATACTCTGCAGGACTAGGTCTCCCACCTTGAACTGTCAAAGTTTCACTCTCTTATCGTAGTACCCGGCGATCCACTGCTAGTAGGCGACTATACGCATCCTAGTAATGTCTCATGCTTCTTCAAGTAGGTCAAGGTACTCCCTAAGTCATTGGGAGTTACTGAACGAGTCGATTCCTTCGATCCAGAGGAAGGGTAGTCTGATCTAAATAGGGATAATGGCCTCGATCCCATAGCATAAACTAGAAGGTATCTCACGTGTCGACTCTTTTGGTGTCGTCTAGTAGGACCATAACACTGAGGGTAGCATGTTTGCTAAGGAGCCCCCAGTATCATCTAGCTTGGTTTTTAGCCCGTACAGTAAGGTTCGGTTGGTAACCTCCACTTGCCCATTTACCTGCAGATAAGACACCAAGGTGTGGACCAATCGGATGCCTAAACTGGTACAATATTTGGTGAAGTACTTACCGGTGAATTGGGTTCCGTTTTCAGTCACAATGACTTTGGGAATTTCAAACCTGTAGACGATATTCTGTTGAACAATTCTGTGACATTTTGTTTAGTAATTTGGGCCAGTGGGGAGGCTTCGACCTATTTTGTGAAGTAGTCGATGCCTATCATAACAAACTTCCTTTACCCGGATGTGATAGAAAAGGGGCCAAGAATGTCCAACCCTCGTTGTGTGAACGGCCAGGGGGCTTGAAGGGTCCTCAATTTCATGGGCAACTGATGGGGCACGTTGCTATGAATCTAGCAGTTTTTGCACTTTGTCACAAAATCCATGGTGTCTCGCTTCATCGTCGGTCAATAGTAACCCTGGCGCATTATCTTGAAGGCGAGGTTCTTGACCCCGACGTGTGACTTGCAGATACTGAAATTCACCTCGCTTAACACGTATTCGGCCTCTTCGGTGTTAGACACCGTAAGTAAGGTGTGAAGTACCCTCGGAGGTACAACCTTCCGTCTATGATGCCATACTAGCTGACCATCTTCTTTATGCGTTTGGTATCGTCCGAGTTCTCCAGCAAGAAACCGTCCATAATATACCTCTAATAGGGTGACATCCAATTTTCGCTGTCGGAGACCTGTTGCTCCTTTGGCTCTTCTATGCTCAAAGAGGTCAGGATCTTCCGCATGTCTTTGGAATACTGTTTTGGACTTTTGGCCGCCGCTACCCTTGCAAGCTGGTCGGCATTCCAATTGTCTGCCCACGAAATGTGCACCATCTCGACATTGTCAAATTTCTGGACCATGTTCCTTGCTTTAGCAAGGTATTTTGTGAGTAGTGGGTTGGACACCTCGAAGCTTCCACCGATTTGGTTGATAATCAGCTCTGAATCACTGTAGATGATTACGTGCCTTACTGAACATTCCTTGGAAAGTCGCAACTTGACGAGTAGGGCCTCATACTCAACCACGTTGTTGGTGGTAGGGAACCCAAATTTTAAGGATTATCTCGCTTCCAATCCTTCGGGTGTCTTTAAGATCACTCTGGCTCCACTGTCAAAATGGATCGATGAGATGTACACATGGAGAGTCCAACCTGGCAAAGTCAATCGGCAATTGGCGTCATCGATGTGATCGATGTCTGGAGTAGGGGTCATGGTCTCGATAATAAAGTCAGCCAAGGCCTACACTTTGATGGTTGGCCTTAGCCTGGACTCTATGTCGAACTCATCTAATTCAATGACCCACTTAACTAGTCGTCCTAACACATTGGGTTTCTGTAGGATTCCCTTTAATTGATGGTTGGTCAAGATGACTATTTTGTGAGCTTAGAAGTAGGGCCGCAATTTTCTGGCAGAAAAAACAAGTGCCAGTGTGAACTTCTCGGCGTGCATATGACGAATGTCGGTGCTCGCCAGCATTTTACTGATGTAGTGAACCCGCCACTGCATAACGGATTCCTGTCGGATTAGGACAGAGCTCAGTGCCCCCGCTAAAACTGCTAAATATAGGTACAACTCCTCGCCCTCTTTTGGAGATGTTAGGACCAGGGGACTGGCTAGGTACTCCTTCAGTTTGTTAAAAGCGTCCTAACAGTCGGTCGTTTATTAGAAACCGTTCATCTTAATCCCTCTCAATGCTTTGAAGAATGGAAGATATTTGTCTTCGGATTTAGCCAGGAAGCAGGAAAATGTCGCCAGCCTCCCGGTTAACCTCTGGACGTCTTTTACGTTCCACAGGGAAATCATGTCCATGATAGCCTTTATTTTCTCAAGATTGGCTTCGATCCCTCATCGAGAAACAATGAAGCCCAAGAATTTTTCTGATGACACCTCGAAGACGTATTTGGCCAGGTTCAATTTTATTTGGTGAGCTCGGAGTACCTCGAAGGTCTCGTTGAGTTCATGGACGTGGTTATTGGTGGTCTTACTCTTGACAAACATGTTGTCTATGTACACCTCCATGTTTCGTCCGATCTGGGCCTTAAACATTTTGTTCATAAGTTGTTAGTACGTGGTGTCCCCGTTTTTCAGCTCGAAAGGTATAACCTTATAGCAGTACATCCCTTGATCTATCATGAATGAAGTATACTCCTCATCATTGGGACTCATTTAGATCTAGTTATAGTCAGAGTATGTGTCCATAAAACTAAGCGGTTCATGCCCAGAGGTAGTATCGATGAGTAAGTCGATCTTGGGTAGCGAAAAGTTGTCTTTTGGGCACGCCTTATTTATATCGGTAAAATCGACGCACATTCGCCGCTTCCCGTTACTCTTCTTGACAAGGATGACATTGGAGAATCAGTTCGGATACTGGATCTCCCTAATGAAACCGGTATCGAACAATTTCTTCACTTCCTCTCGAATGGCAATAAGCTTTTTCACATAGTGGTTTCTCCGTTTCTGTCAAACGAGTTTGTAGTTTGAATCAAAATCTAACTTGTGGACTATCACATTAGCAAAATTTTGGACATGTCGGCTGAAGTCCATGTGAAAATATCGGAGTTCTGCCAGAGGAAGTTAACAAGCTGGTCTTGTAAGGGTTCGACAAGTGAGACCCCTATGTGTATGCATTTCTCTAGATTTCTGGGATTCATAGGGACGCTGTTAGTTGGTTCGCTAGCTTAGGCCTGTTGCAGAGTTGCCTCATCTCTGTGATTCAGATCGTCCGCTAGCAGGTCCGAAGTGGCCTAAGTGACTTGGGAGAGGTACCAGGTCCGACCGGTTACCTAGTTTCCTAGCACCTCTCTGATACTGTAGGCTGTAAGAAACTTCATCTTTAGGTGCGTGATCGATGTTACAGCCCCAAAGGCAGTCAGACATGGTCAGCTTAGGATGACGTTGTATACGAAGGTAAGTTAACTATTAGAAATGTCAGCAAGCGGGATGCACTCTAGGGATACGTCCCTGAGGTAACTTCCAACTGGATTATTCCCTAGACAGGTATCGGCTCGTTGTTCAACCCATAGAGGGAGCCTTCGGCTGGTCGTAACTGACTCTTTTTTAGCCTCAATTGAAAATAAGCATCCATGTAAAGCAAATTGTGCAAACTTTTATTATTGATAATGATTCATTTCAATTGGTAGTCGATGGTACCATATAAAACGATGGTGGATACAATCAGAGAGTTAGAGTGAGGAGTCATTATATGTGTCGTGTTTTCTTTATTAAAACTAATGATATCGTCCCTAACTTTTACCCTTGGTTTCTTCGAAGCGGTCCCAAGCTAGCCCATTGGGCAGTTCGACTGAGTTACCACCATATTGGCCATTTCGACTGTGACTCGATTTCTTGGTGGCTGCTGCTCGCTCCTCTCTTCGCTTGCCCCACCGGGTCTTTGCTCTGGGTTCTACAAAAACTTAGTCAGGTGTTCCATCTGGATGAGTTCTTCAATTTTCTTCTATAAAGTCTGACCGGACTCTGTGTTATGACTCAGAGATCGATGGTAATAACAATATTTCATCTAATCTTCTCTCCTTAAGTTCTTGACCGGCTTTGGCTATTTCATGAATTTCTCCTCACGGATCTACATGAGAATGTTAGTCTGAAAATCATTCAGGGGAGTTAGGTTTGGTGTTTTGAATTCCCTTCTGACCCCTGGTTCCATCCTGGGCTGCTTCCTCGAATCTCGGGTGCTAAAGCGGTCCCCATTTCTCTTTCTTCCTCTTGGTGGTCCTTGGTGGAGCGAGTCTCCGCGTCCCAGGCACTTAGTCTCCCTGGCCTCTTCGGCTGCCATGTAAGTTTGGGTGATAGCCTCGACCTTGTAAAAAGTTTGGAAATCCTTGTGGGCTAACTGTTTGAAGAACTCATCAGGCTCCAAGGTAAAAATGAAAGTGTTCAATTTTACCTTGTTAGTCAATTGGGGTATCCAGCAAGCTTCCACGGTGAATCAAGCCAGGAAGCTTCTCAGGCTTTCATTGGGCCCTTGCTTGATGCAGGCGAGGTGCTAGGACTGTCTTTCCTCCCTTCGGCAAGATGCAAACTACGTGAGAAAGCTATCAGCGAACTCTTGGAACGTTCGAATCGAATTTGGTAGTAGGCAATAGAACCAAATCCAGGCATCCTCTTTTAGAGTCGGTGGAAAGTACGGGCATAAAGCTATCTTACCTAGGCCTTAGAAGCCCAATAAGGTTCAAAAGTGGTCTAGGTGATCCATTAGATTGGTGCTTTCGTCATGGGCTTCCAAGGTTGGCATCTTAAACTTTTGAGGAAGCGACTGCGTTTTGATTTTTATTATGAATAGTGATCTTCTCAGGTTTGCGAAGCATCCGGCAGCGTCTCCCTTGAGCACATGCTGTTATATCTTTTCCACTCCCTCTTCTACTCAAGGAAAGATTGCAACTCTATCCACGTTGAGGTAGGACCTCAACTCTGAGTGATTTGGTGAGTAGCGTGAGGTCGGTCGGTTACTACCAATGGTCAGCTAGATGTTGCACGAGGCCCCTCCTCGGGTCGGCAACCTCTGCTCATCATGTGAGTAACGAGGGTTTCGCCACTCCGAGCTTTCTTCTAGCATCTTGTGGCCAAGTTAGCCCTCCAAACTGGATTAAACCCCATCGCTTGAAGCCGTTTTGGTAGTGAGGTCGTCCAAGTGTCCTACCCTCTAGACTAGTCGTTTCTTCCTCTGGATTCTACACCTAGATGCCAAAGTGCGGGTGGCGGAAAAAGGAGCTCCCAGCCTGCATCAGCGCGCACAAAGTGCCTTGAGCATCTACAATATGTTGTCTACTCGGTTGGTGAACGTTTGCATGAAGGACGCCGGCCTCTCCTACGCATGGATACCCGTACTAGGATCGTTACCATGGGGGGCAATATCTTTGGCCAGAGCGCTAGTATATGCTCTTGTGTTAACAATGTCTGCTCCTGTGTAGATGGTGGTTAGGCCTTTTGTTCGCCTTCCCACAAATGGCGCTAATGATGCGTCATGGATCCGAGTCGTCGATAGATTAGGGTGGGATTGAATCTTCAAGTCGAACTATTGTGGGTCCCTCTTTCCGTACTTCTTGGCTTGAATCCTATATACCACAACCAAAAAATGAGAGGTTAAAGAACTGATAGGATTCGCTACCTGGTATATCCTTTGATATTCAAATCAGTAGTCTTTTTTAGAAGATGAAAGATGCGATGTAGGAATATATGTAAAAACGATGCAAGAAAAGGTTTTGCTTGAGTCTAATGGGGAGGTTGCGCTTACTGTGGAGCGACTTTGTGGTGGTGTGCTCCCAGAGAGTAACTTTAATGTCGTGAAGGTGAGAATTATAAGGGATTTCACAGTGAGCTTGGTAGATAGAGAAAGAAAGAGAGAGAGAGAGAGAGCTCTAGAGAGCAGCTTTTGAGGTGCTTGCTTGATTGTAGAAGATATGCTTAGGGTTGCGGTGCTTGAGATGAAGGGTAACTGAGATGATCATTTGGCTTTCAGAGAATTTGCATATAATTACAATTACAGTGCAAGTATTAAAATGGCACCGTTTGAAGCCTTATATGAGAGAAAATGACGATCTCCCATTCATTGGGAAGAGACCGGTTATAGATGACTTCTCGACTCAGAAATTATTTGAGAAACGTCTGATAAGATAAGAATGATCTACAAAAAATTGAAGACGGCTCAGAGCAAACATAAGAGTTATGCGGATCAAAGAAGATCGAATTTGCACTTTGCAGTTGTGATTATGTCTTTTTGAAGGTATCACCGTCAAAGGATACGACTCAATTTGGACTAAAAGGCAAACTGAAACCAAGATTCATCGGCTCTTTTGAGATCTTGAAAAAAGTTGGGGAATTGACTTACCTTTGGCATTGCCACCTAATATTTTAGAAGTGCACAATATATTTCATGTATCGATACTCTGAAAATATGTGCATGACCCAACTCATGTTATTACCTATGAGCCTTTGGCAATTTTGAGAGCTTTTTATAGCCTTCAGGCTTTCTCAATCTTGCTTGGATAGTAAGGTTGGTTGCCAGCTATCTCATGTAGATATGGTGCGCTAGCGTGAAGATTGCGGGTGCTTATTTAAACAACTATGATCAAACGAAGGGGATTCCTTCCTTCCTGAGGGAGATACTACGTACGGTGAATATTAGGACAATATGTTGAGTTGGAAATTGTTATTCTTGAAGAGATCGCAATTTAAGATAATATTCGTGGCTCTGACTAGTTAAGGCAAGCGATCTTCACTGCGTAGGAATGACGATGTGGGCCGTTTAAACAGAGTCGTTGCTGACTGGCTGATACGCAACCCTTGGTCAACAGAAGTGTTGACCGTCGTCTGAACCAGTGGGCCGAATGCCTTCTAGGCGGACCGCATTTTGGATCGGCCCATCTCTACCGACCCCATCACATAGCATACAATGTATACTTTTTTTTAAATGCCTTTTAATGTTTTAAAAATATTTTTAAATAGATATTTATTTATATTAATATATTTAATTTATAAATAAATAAAATATTGGTGTGCCACCCTTTTCATATGGTTGCCGGTTTGCCAAGCAACCAGCAGCCGTCATGGGTCCCACACCCATAGAAAAGGGCAAAACGAAAAAAAAAATTTAAAGACATGTTTTAAAAGATTTTAAGGATATTATTATTCTATTTAATATTATAACAGGTGGAGAAAATATCATACTTTAAAAAATAATGTTTATATTTTTAAATTATTTTTAATTTATTGAAATAATCTTGTTAAATTACACAATTAATATTTAATAAATAATTTTTGTAAAGATTTTTTAAATAGGCTAATAAAATAAAAAAAATGTTAATTTTAGACAAATAATATGTAAAAAGAGTATAAACAAGGACTCACATAGGTATGCTGTTTGTTCTATTTTAAATTATTTATTCATATTTTTTTATATGATGTCTATTTCAAAAATAAATAAATAATAAATTAAATAGATTTTATAAATAAAAAATGATATAAAAAATTATAGAGACTGAGCAATGGTGTTTTAGACTTTTTGGCTTAGTCAAACAAAGGACCAGAGGCCCCCAACAAGCCACGCAGACAAACATGTTTTCCACGCTCTCCCAACGGAGCGTGTGAACAGTCCAACCGATGGCATGAAGAAGGAGCCGAGTAAGTTATGTAATTACGTGAAAAACACGAGGGCTATAAAATACGGCTCCTCGCAGCACCAAAAAAAAAAAAGTAAATAAATAGAAAATTAATACCCACCGCCCTAACATCATCATCAACCA
This sequence comes from Nepenthes gracilis, assembly GCA_033239525.1. NCBI lineage: Eukaryota > Viridiplantae > Streptophyta > Magnoliopsida > Caryophyllales > Nepenthaceae > Nepenthes > Nepenthes gracilis. The sequence goes on along the minus strand of BSYO01000019.1, from coordinate 12,418,950 downwards.
CGCAGAAGAACCTCGGCTGGAGTCGGTTCAACGATTTCTCTTCAATACTTTTGATTTTTTTGTTTCTGTGATATTCCAGAAAACGCGCAATTTCTCTCCTTCGTCTTTCTTTGGCTGGTCTGGATTTTGTTTTTGAAGAAGTATGCTTTCTCGCGGTGTCGTTCTTGTTTCTGATTGAATCTTCGTTGGTTTTTGTGGTTGAAACTTTTCTGGGTTATGGCGAGAGATAATTGGGGAAGGAAAAATGCTGAGAATTATCATCAAAGGCAGAGATCACAGAACAGAAGGCCTCCTTTAAGTGCGTTTCTATTCTCTTCATTTTAAAAAAAAACTTTTGAGTTCTTTTGAATTATTTGTTTGATGGGCGATACAATTATGTAGTTTTGTAAGGGCAATGTTTGGCTGCTGCTGCTACTCTGTTCATGGATTTGAGTGTTTCAAGAATGAATGCTTCTCTTTGTGCCCATACCTGTTTATTATTTTTTTTTTAAAAAAAATTGGCTTCGTTTGTCTTTCGAGGTTCTTGTTTGGGGGTGGGGTTTTGGATTCAAGGTTTATAAGTTTATCCCTCCGAAAAATGATATCTTACTTTGATTTTCTTGGGTTTATTTGTGGAAGATTTCGATTTGCAAGTGGTGCTACTTTGGCAGAAGCCCACTTGAAATTCCACCAGATATAGTTTCCTTTTTTTGTGTTGTAATTTTCTCCCATTTTTTGGTAATTGAAAAGTTGTTCATGCTTGCCGTTTTTTAATGTATTGTGCAATTTTAGTTATAGTTCTTCCATATATGGAATTGTACAGTAGATTAAAGCCTCTTTGTAGGAAAGGTGCAATCTCTGTGTTACGAGGAAAGGAAACATTATACACGAGGGAAACTGTTGCTTCTCATATTTGGTTAGTATGCAGATCCTTTTTGAGACTTAGAATGTATCTTCAGCTCTGATTCGTGTCTTTTGAAACAAAACGTTGAAATGTTTTTGAGCTCAACACTCAAAATGTTAAATTAGACTTGATATTTTGCTTTTTTGAATGCTGTATTGGGTACTTTGGCTTTGATCCTGCTGATTCAGAGCAGCATTTTAGTGACAAATTTGGACACTCTTGTTGGTTTCTCTGATTTGGTATCTTTCCAAAGATGGAAATGAATGTCATACTGGCACGATGAATTTTGGTTGCATGGATGCACGGGTGGCACATATGCGTTTCATGTTGGCATTGAGAAGTGCTGTTGGAATAAAATTGACCAAATAATTTCTAATTAATTTGTCACTCTAAGACAATCAGAATTCGGGGTTGAAGTTGTTAATAACTCAAGTCAGGTTTAGCAGTAGATAGCTCAAACTTGTCTTATTATTTTACCGATCATCCAATTTTTACTTGCGAATCTTTACTAACTGAGCTCAAATAAGTTTCTAATTGAGCAAACAAGTTTAGCTTGAGTAGATAGGTTGATCATGAAAGAATATGCTTTAAGGTATTGGCTGATATGTATCGATATTGGATCTTCAATATCTATATTTTTTTTATATTGTCATAATATCGCGACATGTTGCCGTAGCAGTGATATATCGGCTGATATAGATCTATCAGTTTACAATTTTTAAAATATTTTCGATATTAATACATGTTGTTTGATATCGATATGCCACGATTAATGCTGATATTTTTACCAATGGCCTGCGCATACGCTATACCTAGCTCAAGCTTTGGCTTTTTGATCAATTTGATTATGTAAATGTTCTTGGATAAATCTCATATGAGCTTTAATTCTTAATCAAAATTGGGATTTATTGTGCGATTTTTTAGCCCTATAATGAATTGTTCCTTATTTCGGAGTTTCCTTTTGGTTTGTAGCTCATTTCTTTCCACGGCAAGTTATATCTTGATTAGTTGATATGTTAATTCATTTGAGTTTATTATATCGGCTGTAATTTTTTTATGAACATTGATAACAGCCTCCATGTAGAAATATGGTTTCATACATTTCGCCGACCTCAAACCCCATGATGTCAAACAGATTGTATGCAAACGCGCTTTGTTTTTGTGGGTGGTCTTTTTGGAGGAAAAAATGTGACTCTTACTATAAGTTTACTATAATTTTAAAAAATTATGTACCCTTGTTGATTGATACGTTTTTATCCATTGAGTATGCTTACATAATATGATAGATGTCACATTATTTTTTTTAATAAAATTATGGTAAATTTTTAGTGTGGATAGCGTTGTATTTTTAAGTATAGGTGTGATGGATAATCATATTGTGCTATCTCCAGGTTGGCATTCGTCTGTGCCTTTGTGGGAGAAGAAATTCTGTTCTTTGGTTGGGGCTGTTCCCTGGCGTAAGCTCTTGGAAACAAAGAAGTGTCTGTACCTCTACGACGGCGTCGTGAAATGGAATGATTCTGCCGGTGAAGAGGCATTTTGGAATGCGAAAAAACGGTTTTGGGCAGAGATCAATGGCATTCCATGTGACATAAAACTTCCCGATCCAGATATCTATATAGACGAAATTGATTGGGATGCCGAAATTGACCCTGAGCTCTTATTGGATTTGGAAAGAGAACCTGTTTTGCCAGAAGAAACAGAGCAAGCGGGCTCCATAGTATTTCTCGGAAGCCCCATGGACTTGGCTCAGTCAATACCCTGCACTGGCTGGGGCGATGATAATGAGGACCTGAGAGAAGCTATCCAATCGCAATCACTGCCCCGGATCGAAGATTGCGATATTCCTGTGATTAGCGGTGATGATTGCGGTTGGAACAACGAGACGGATTGGGACGAGTGGGGCCGCAATGCCATAAAAGAGAACCGTTGGGATAGCTGGAGGGGTTGGAATGAGTGGGACAACAGCCGTCATGTCTATGTAAATGAGAATATCATGAAAGAAAACCATTGGGATAGCTCGAGGGATTTCAACAGGCGGGACTTTGAGCGATCGAGGCATGGGATTGTCGACTGGGTGGGGCGACCTTGGGAAGAGGGAAGAAACCTGTCTAGATGCAGGGTACAACCATCGACCTTCACCCAGGAAGATTACCAGGTCTATCGAGGGTGCAGGAGTCGGCAGGGGAAGGACCGGTGGTGCATGTGATCAACCAGCCTCGTGATCAATTATCGACTATCGACGGTGGATTTGCTGAGGGAGTCAGTGATCAACGGTGGAGATGAAGTTTATAAGAGCAGAATAAAGGGTGCTGAGTTTGGATCAAATAATAACGGTGGTGATGTTACTAGGCTATGCTTTTTGTGCGTTGCTATTTAGGCATAATGGGAAATTTTGTTGTTAATATTAGATTTCCGTGAGTTTATTCCAGTCTTTGTAGCTTCTTCCCCTGCCTGCCTATTTTGTCTGTTGCATTCAGAAGTTATGGTTTATTGAGGCCTACAAGGCTCTGGCTCTGGCTCTGGCTCGGTTTTATCTTTTTTATTTTACTTTTATTTTAAATAATTTTATTCTGATAATTTAAACTGTGGGGGTTATAAAATATATTAAAATATATTGGATATTTAAGCTTTTTAATTTCTATTTATAAATAAGTGAGGTTTTAAAAGATACGGAAAAAGAAAAATTTAAACGTTTGACCATCTTAAGCATGTCGATGCCAACGGCTGGGATTACTTCGATGAATCAAATATATTTAAAAATATAAAATTTTATATAAGATATCATTTATATAAAATAAAAAATATATATATTTATAAAAAAAATTTATAATTTATGTCAAATTATGTCAAACCAATCACTTCTATCTATAACTATGCATGGTCCAAAAACTAAATGGTGCAAAATTTTTTAACTCTACACATCCATAATACTAATATAATTTAATAAAATCTTATAAAATTTCAGGTCAATTAAATTAGATCATTTAGGCAGCTTGATTTAATTTAGGTATAAATTTAAACTATTATTGGTAGATTTATTCTCTAAACTCTATAAAATCAGTAATTCTACCTCCTTTGGTATTAGCTATTTTTATTATTTTATAGAAAATATTATTGAGATAGTCATTACCTAAGCCAAGTAGTTGTGCTTGGAATCGAATTGTACACACATTTTAACACTATTTGTAAGACTTATAATATAATATATATCATAGACTATAAGACAATATTTACATTTAGGAATCATAAAATCAAATATAAAAGAATTGGAAAGAGAAGAAAGATGGGCAAATGTAATTATAAGTGTTAGAGTTGAGTTTATAAGTTTATTGGGTTCATCTTTCAATCTGGATTCTGAGCTTCTATTTCCAATTTACACAGAGCTGTGGTTTTGGATGAGAAAAATATTAAACTTCACACCAATTTATAATATTTTTATAAATTATTCTTTACGGGGCCTATTTTTATTTTTTTTAATTTCTTTTTCAAAATTTTAATAAATTCTATATATAAAAATAATAAGTCATAAATAAATTATAAATGGATGCAGCCGGTCATAATGCCCGGCGTCACAGAATAAGAGAAGGTGGGGGAGGGGGGGAGATAATTAAGGTTTTTTCTTAAGGTTATTAATTATCTGTTTGGTTTGAAACTGTCAAAATCTAAAATTTACCTACAAATTTAGAAAATTTCATGATATTTCATAATTTTTTTTTAAGAGATTAAATAGGAAAACTATATAATCTATTTAAGGGGGAAAAAAAAAATCTCCAGAACTCATACTGTTTTTGTCATTATAGTTCTTATTTCTATTATCCAAAATTATAAGGTTGCTCTATTATAATTTGGATGTTACAGATTCAAATTATAAAAATAATTTTCTTATGATGTAAGGCTAAGACTGTAAAAATTTAATCCTCTCCAAACCTAATGACTTGACCACATCATGGACAGGATCACCTTTCATTATGGCAACAAATTCTCAAATTTCACTAAATAAAACAGCTATATGAATCCAGTGAATGCAATATCCTGATAAAGAAGAAGTAAATTTAAATAATTTTTTCCACCCCACTTTAAATTTTTTTAGGTCTACCACCTAGTCATTTATTTCTTTCAATTACTACTAACACCCATTTCGCATAGGTCCTTAATTTGGTCTATATTTCAAGTGTTTAAATTATCTTAGACGTTATTATCATCTTTATATTCTATGGTGTAGCTTTTATATATTTACAGAAATCATCACTTTGTGTTTTATCTTTCTATGTGATACTACTGATCCATCTTAGTATTTCCAATATTTGCAACACTCATTGCAAAATTTTAGGTACCTATTGTTGGGGTCACTCCCGAGTGAAGTGTCCGCGGACTCCAGAGAAGGAATGGACGAGTACTCTTTGCGTCTTTGGGCAAGGACTCTTGTTTGGTAATGTCCGAAAATGAAATGAGAAATATAAGTGTTATGCTTCCATGGGTTATTGATATAAGGTTTAAATGTTTAAACACAAATGTAAGCTGGACACCGCGTGGGATCCGCGGTCTTTCGGTGGCGGGGATGGGTCATCGACAGGTTCCAAAGTGATATGTGATCATCGCGCCATTTTCTAATCTCTCTCGGGAACTTGGATGACTTGTTGTGGATTAAGGAAATTGAGTCACGGGTTGTGATTAAGGGCAATGAGTCCCAGTATATATATATGTGTGTGTGTGTGAATGGAAAATAGGTTGAGTATTGAGAGATGATGTAATCTCTTTGGATGAGGAAGTGTTTGATGATTCTTTCCGAGGTTGGAGATGATTGTGATTGTAATAAGATTTTTATAGTGTGATTGTGTGTTTGTGGCAAATGTGGGTTTCCCTCTTAAACTGTTGTTCCCTTTCAAATCTTCTCTCTCTACCTCATATGGGTAGTATTCTTTGCTCTGTTCGATCCATCGCGTTGTGTCCGGGAGGCCTACTTGGCCATTTTGTTCCAACAAGTGGTAGTGGGTGATGTGTTTGCACGGTGACCTTTGCTTGTTATCGTGGAAGATGGAGTTTGGCGACCAAGATGGTTTGTTTTGAGCAGCTCGAACTTTGACATATTGAGATGAGTCGTGTCAGTTGATGATTGTTGCATGGATCTATGCAGGATCCGGTCTTCGCCTAAAAAAAACCGTCGATCCCAGCGGCAATAGAATGTGCGTTGGAGCACAAGCATTGTGCGGCTATCCTCGATTCTCTCGATCGTGGCTACAACCACGTTCTAGGGAGACAAATGCCAAAGCCCTTTGGGATAATGAAAATGAATCTTTGCCTCAAGATGAAAACGTAAATTTACCATTTGATTCGGTTGGTAATCGTCAGAATCTAGATCTTTCCAAATGATGACTTAAACGCGAGTTCGTAACCATGAGTGGACCGGCTCAGAATCAAGTGATTAAGTTCGTTTCGAGTTCCTAGGACTTTGGCTCCTGATTATCCCGGACACTTGTATTCATGAGGGTCCTGATCGCCAACTTGAATATGTCTTGGAGATGTGATTATGAGTATCTTTGAACGAGGAAGCTCACTTGCTTTCTCGGGTTTACCTCTCGGCCCAGAACACTTAATCCACGGAATCGGGAAGAAGGCAAGGAGAGACTTGCCAAAGTCCGATTACAAAGGGCGAGTAAGATTTGTTCTTAGAGTCAAGACATGGAGTGCCATCATTGTTGAGCAAGGCCACGTCAAAGTTATTGTTTTATAGTTTTGTTATGTTTGAGCATTTATGATGATTTAGTATGAGACGAGGCGAGGAAGAGTTTGGGTTTTGTTTCATTTAGATGGCATCTCTCTCTTAACTTGTGAGTAGCGAGGACTTGATGGAGCCATGATGATATGGCGGTGTCCTGGATTGGCGTGTTGACTAGGCTTTATGATGTAAGCCTTTTGATAGATGTGTGTTCTCCACTTATGCTATTTAACCCCGTTGTATTTCGATTTTGAAGCGATTGTAGAAGAAACGTCTGCGGGATTTCATAGGAGAGGAGACATCAGTTTAATTATGGGCTTAGGGACTCTAAAGGGCGTCCATTGGCCCGAGGTTATTCGATGGAGAATATCATCTCGATTAGGCGCAGGATGATGATAGGGCGCCTAACTCTTTAGCTTTGAGTGCGTGATCTCCTTAAGGTCCTCGACCCTTTAAGGGCTTTGGGTCATGCGATCCTTTTAGGGACTTAAGGCATAACCTTTATTTTTTTTGCATGGCCTCAGTGAAGACCGCTCGGTAAATGCCACGAGAGTTTTGACCTCGGATCTTTGCCTGCGAGGCTCGGACACATGAGTGAGGCGTGGCATGGGTCACTTGGGCCGGCCACAAGGGTCTCATCCCGAGGTGGATGGAGACATGCCTCAGGTTGATGAGGTCCATAAGAATGCTTGCATAGCGGTAATGAAAGAAGTTTCTCCTTCTCGGGAGTTTTAATCAGAAAGTCCGAGATCTTGGAGCTTTTTTTACACGGACCATGTGTGTCCTCTCAGAAGTCTTTTGGAGGTGCGCAGTCATTTGGACCTTCATAGGCGATTGTTTTGGAAGTTGTGGGTGTTTCCTCTAAAGACCAAGGACCGTCGTGGTCGAAACTTTCAGTGTTCCATGTCCTTGTTGAGCGGGAGACCGGGAGGAGACTAAAGGCTATAAGGAGCCACGTCCGGTGGCGTGGCCATTGGCGGTTTGATGCCTCTCCATTGCGAGCCGCTCATGGCATCAAACTTCGAAGACTCCACCAAAGTCATGCCACGGATGGAGTGGGTGTGGCAAAGGATCCCATTAAAGGATGCCTCCCTCCCTTTTGGAAAGGGTTAGATCTTATGAACTCCTCGAGGCTAATTTGCCTCGAGGATGTTGGTGAAGAGGCCTTGAGGGCGGTGCCCATGTTGGGGCCCGTCACCTCGAAGGACCCTCCTCGGGCTCTTCTTCCCGAACGGCCTTGGGCCTTCTCGCTGAACCGCCCTTCTTTTTCCTTCCCCTTTTGGGGTAGGGGGCCTTTGTCCATGTTAGAGAGATGAGAGGACCAAAACTGGGCCAAAGACCGTCTTTCCATGTGCCTTTACAGGCTTTCTTGGTGAGGAGGAATTTGCTCATGGACTTTTATGACCCAATAGTCCTCAGGAAGGCCGGGTTCGATCCGAGACGTGATCTTCGTTGAGGGCGAGACCATAGAGGACATTGAGAAAAATGTGAAGTCCCCTTCTTCCACCTCTCTCGGAAGGTACGGACGAGATTTTTGAGCTGTCCACCTTCTCCTGTAGCTCTGTATGTCTAGTGCGGATCGCCACTCACTCTGCCACCCGGATCGGGAGGCACGCCTCGGGATCGGAGTCCTTCCGAAGTGGTACCTCGGCTTGATGAGGTCAGCCCCTTGGTGAGATGGTTGTTCCGCAGTGGGAAGATTGTGAGCTTTTGTCCGTTGTTCCCATGACCCGCCCAATTTGTCCTCCTTGCGATGCGCGGGAGTCCGGAGGACTTGAAGTTTCCATGGTCAAGTGTTTGAAGGATAAATGGGTTGAAGCCATGGAGGAATCAATGACTTCCCTTTTTTACGTGGAAACCTCCTCTTGAATGGGGAGGAAAAACCAAGGGGAAGAAGGCTCTTGAAAAATGGGTCTTCCGCTATTTGGATGAAAGTCTTTATAAATTACAAGGCACGACTTGTGGTAGGGATTTGGTCAACGAAAGGGTGTTGACTTTGATGAAATCTTTTTCTTGTGAAGATGTACTCCTGAAGGCTCTATCACTGCTTTCTTGTCCCGTTTACGGCGTTGGAGATTCAAAGGTTGAGCTTGACTAGATGTCCTTTTCCTTCTTTCTCCATGGAAATTTAGGGAAGAGATCTACATGGAGCAGAGAGGGACTTTGAAGTTAAAGGAAAGGAGGGACTTGTTTGTCGTTTGAAGAAGAGCTTGTATGGCCATCGGATGGCAAAAAAGCTCAGAGGCAGTGTCCCACCGAAGTTCGAGTGCAGTATGGTCAAGCGCGAGTTACCATAAGACTTCCTCGGACCAGGCCGTGTGTGTCTTTGTCTAGGCGTCGTTCTCGGACAACGATTTGACGTCATCCTTCTCCTTTATGTGGAGACATGCTTGTTGTTGCAAGTTTCCTAGTGCTTTCGGATCATGGAGAGTTGAAGAAAGCGGCATCCTTGGCCTTTCGTATAGGGTAAAGACCTCGGACCGGGTGGAGCTCCTCGTCGTTCGGATTTCTCGTAAGAGGAGGCGAAGCTTTGGAGGATCTTTTGGGGAGGGTTATATTGAAAAGTCTCTTCTCCACCTCCATATGGAAGGAAGGGTCACTCAGAGTTTCTAGGGTTCTCAACCATTTCCGTGTGTCTGTGTACGGGGGTGTCCTCGGACGTTGTCCTCGAGTTTCCTTACTCCTCGGCGTTGGGACTTATTGGGCTTGCCGTATATCTTGCGGCGGACATTGCTCATCGCGGTGGGCTTTTCTTGCTTGATTTTTCAAACCCTTTATATGGAGCATTGAACATATATATCATAGGCATCTAAAGAGAATATTTACATTTAGGAATCATAAAATCAAATATAAAGGAATTGGGAAGAGAAGAAAGATGGGCAAATGTAATTATAAGTGTTAGAGTTGAGTTTATAAGTATTTATACTACTGATAAACAAAAAATAAAAAATAATAAAATTATTTACAAGACGGACAGAAGCCAAAATTATGTGGGAATCCAACTTCTACTTTTGATATTTTATAAAAATTAGTTTCACTATGGCTTTTATCTCAGACCCTATAAAATCTGTATAAATGAAATTTCACTAATACGAGTAGAAAAATCTGAATACCCATTGGCATGAGTTTCTTGGGTTCATCTTTCTATCTGGATTCTGAGCTTCTATTTCCAGTTTACACGAAGCTGTGGTTTTGGATGAGAAAAATATTAAACTTCACACCAATTTGTAATATTTTTATAAATTATTCTTTACGGGGCCTATTTTTATTTTTTTAAAATTTATTTTTCCAAATTTTAATAAATTCTATATATAAAAATAATAAGTTATAAATAAATTATAAATGGATGCAGCTGGTCATAATGCCCGGCGTCACAAAATAAGAGAAGGTGGGGGAGGGGGGGGGAGATAATTAAGGTTTTTTCTTAAGGTTATTAATCACCTTTTTGGTTTGAAACTGTAAAAATCTAAAATTTACCTACAAATTTAGAAAATTTCATGATATTTCATAATTTTTTTTAAGAAATTAAATAGGAAAACTATATAATCTATTTAAAGAAAAAAAAAATCTCCAGAACTCATACTGTTTTTGTCATTATAGTTCTTATATCTATTATCCAAAATTATAAGGTTGCTCTATTATAATTTGGATGTTACAGATTCAAATTATAAAAATAATTTTCTTATGATGTAAGGCTAAGACTGTAAAAATTTAATCCTCTCCAAACCTAATGACTTGACCACATCATGGACAGGATCACCTTTCATTATAGCAACAAATTCTCAAATTCCACTAAATAAAACAGCTATATGAATCCAGTGAATGCAATATCCTGATAAAGAAGAAGTAAATTTAAATAATTTTTTCCACCCCACTTTAAATTTTTTTAGGTCTACCACCTAGTCATTTATTTCTTTCAATTACTACTAACACCCATTTCGCATAGGTCCTTAATTTGGTCTATATTTCAAGTGTTTAAATTATCTTAGACGTTATTATCATCTTTATATTCTATGGTGTAGCTTTTATATATTTACAGAAATCATCATGTTGTATTTTATCTTTCTATGTGATACCACTGATCCATCTTAGTATTTCCAATAATTGCAACACTCATTGTGAAAAATTTCAGGTACCTATAAAAAATCTTTGTAAGATTAGATACGGGGCAGAAACGGAAGTATTGTCAAGTAACACCTTGCCAATACTATCAGTTGTGCTTAAGACAAGTTTCATGAATGTTACCAACTACAATTACGGCATTTATACAATCAAAAACAATCAAGAATAGAAAACAAAACGTTTATTATACTTATCTCGCTGGGGCTAACTTCCTGTAAATTCTCATTTGGTAAGAAAGAACAATTACTGTGTGTCTTCGTGTCTTCATTTAACTCCGCATCTCTGCTACTTGACTTGGGCAAAGATGATGAACAAAATTGTTTGTATTTGGCCCCTTTAGTTGCTTCACTTAGCACTGCCTGCAGAAATAGCATTAGAATGAGACTTTTTTTTTTTTTTTCCATATGGGAAGGTTTTGGATGAGCTGAATAATAATCAAGGTCAAATTCACTGATTTCCTCTACAGTTTTGTTGGTGGGGTAGGAAGAATTTGTGAGGCAATGGCAGCATTTAGTGCTCAGAGAAATTTGGTTTGTATTTAGGGTAGTCCGTATATTTTAGTTAAGAGTCTTTTCTTCATTCAAAAATAAGCAATCACATATCAAGTCATATGATAGCACCTCTACCATTGTGTCATGGCTCCCATCGCCATACTTTTCTTCTTTATTGTAAGTTTAATCAATGATTCTTATTAGAATGAAGCTCCACAGGCTAAGTATTGCACCTTGTCTTTTCTAGATTGTGGACTATCAGAAGATCCAAAGTAACTACTGGGGCCATAGATTTTACCATAGTCATATATGTGATTTTCATGAAGCTGTTGCATTGTGTCTGTGGTGGGCCATGGGTTCCGAACTGGAGTAAGAGTCTCAAAAGCTTCTACAAGCAATGCCACTCTCTTTTTCTGAGCCGGGGCAAGTTTTCTGATAACATGTTGAAGTGCATAATCAAGCATCCAATCCTCGCAACCTTTCTTCTCACTCAGTGTCCTACTCTTTAAATGAATACTTTCTGCTTCCGAGCAATGCTGTTGAGGAAATTGCTTTGATCCCCTTTGGTTGAATTTCCTCATTTTTTCCATTGCTTTGATGAATTTCTTACACAGAATGACTTTAGAGAGATTGCTATAAGATTTGGGTGATTTTGGATAAATCCTCTTTCCCACAGCTATCTCCCTTTCCTCTTCTTGTGGAGCAGCAATATTATCTGAGATGTTTGGCTCTCTGCCATCACTGTGTTTCTGGTTGAAGATCTCTCTGCCTGATTGATCATTGCATGTCTTTTCATCAATAAGAAGGATTTCATCAACTGCTTCTTGTACCAGCATGATAGCATCCTTCTGCTGGAGCTCAACACTAATGGAGTCTGAACGTTGAATCTCCATGTTTCCATCACTATTTGAGTCAAAGGAGCTTTGTGAAGAACCAAATGAGATCCTTTCTGGCATTGTCTCGGCTTCAATAATTGGTCTGTTTGCATCAACTTCACCTTTCATTTGTGTTTCCAGTTTTTCTGCAACACCAGATTTGATATGCTGATATATTAGGTGCCACATGCTAGTGTATTTATGTGCATCCATGGAGATCTTGTCTGATGCAGTAGAGCTGCAATCATCTTCAAAATTTTCAGGTTGAGAAGAAGCATTGTGATCATCTTTGAAATCTTCAGGTTGAGCTGAAGCATTGCAGTCAAGTTCAAATTCTACAGGTTGAGGTTCTGAATCATTGTAATCATATTCAAAATGTTGAATTTGAGAGGGTTCTTCAACAAATTCATATGCTGGCTTGGAATGTTCATACTTATCTTTTCTAGCTGCAAACATTTCCAATGGTGCAATGCTGAAAGAATTTGATGAGATCTTACTATTGGTTGACAGTCTTTCCCCATTGTCATTTGTGGATGGAGGTTTCATGGGATCATAAGTTTTGACTGCCACGCTTTCTGAACCACCTGAATTGCGTTCTTCAATTTGGGAACTTGAGGCTCTATTCTCATGGATTTGGTCTTGCTTCATGCCTAATTTTCCAGCTGAAGAATCATACTCAGTTCGCTCAGTTTTATTGTAACATAGTCCTTTGCTTGTTTCTCCAAGATCAGGGCGAATTGTTTCAAAAGCTTGTATGAGTAGTTCCACTCTTCTTTGCTCGGCGCGATCAAGTTTAGCAATAACTTGTTGTAGTGCATAATCTAGCATCCATTCCTCAGCATTCTTTTTCTGATCTTTTAAACAATGTCTTAGAATAACATTTTCAGATTCTGGGTCAGGCTTAATTTGCAGATACTGTTGCCTCTGCCGGTAAAATTTCTGCATTTTCTCCATTACCTTGATGAATTTGTTGCACAGAATTACTTTCTTCAGCTTGTTATAGCCTTTGGGGATTTCCTGCTCAGATTTTCCTCCCACTGATTCTTTTACAATTTTCTCTGAGGTGGTAACTACAGCAGTTGAGAACCATGCATTCTCAGTGTCAAGTGATGAATCATTTCCTGCCTTTTTGTTTTCTACCTGAAACCTGCCATTATTTGAACTTGTGGAAGTTGAGATGATTGGTGTTCTATCCCTGCCTTGAAACTCGTGTGGATGCTTCCACTCTAAATTGATCACTGCAGAATTTGATTGATCTTCGGACAACTGGCAATGATTAAGAAGGATTCCATCAATGGCTTCTTGAACCAGATTAACAGCATCATTCTGGGTGAGTTCAACACTCTCACAGTTGGATACAAAGCGCTCAACATTTGTTTCACTTTTTGCTTTCAAGGATGGATCGCCACCACTGTTTTGTTCTTTCATGGCCTCTTCAAGCAACTGGCTTCCAACTTCTGCTTTGATGCCTGATTTGATATGCTGATATATCAGGTGCCACATGCTGGTTTGTTTTTGTTTGTCTGAGAGAATAATGCCGTCTGCTGTAACATTCTTACAGTCACGTTCAGGATCTTTCATTGGAGCTGATGGTTTGGATTTTTCATAGTTTGAATCTGTCTCATCGTTGTCCTGTGTTAGTGCTTCTAGTGGGTCACCAACAGGCAACAAACAAAAATCATGATTTCAGATTTCAAATATTAACATAATGGATCATATGTAGTTGTGGGCATGCTCCGTGTTGAAATATACATTTGAAACAAAAAATTTAAGAGAAAACTATTAAAGTAAATATAATTTATTAAATAGAACGCTGGACAATCAAACAATGACAAGTACAAAAATCAAGGGTTGAAATGACAAAAATGTTGAGATGAATTAGTGGAGTTACACAAATAAAGAACAATAATATCCATAAATATCTAGAAATCACACATTTAGAAGATACGATGATGAAAAGATAATAAGGTAATTCAAACAATTAAAATATAATATGAGAAAATATGAGTTAGTTATGATTGAAGGAAATAAAATAAGTACACCCAAGGAAACTTGAGATGATGTAATTTAAAAGTACTTGTATTCTTGGAAAACAATATACTAGATTGAGTGGAATTGAGAAAATAAATTCATAAGCCAACCTCAGTGGGATATAAGATTTTGTTGCAGTATTATGCGTAGTTGTAGTGGGATATAAATTCAAACACTTGAAGTATTATGCGTAGTTGTAGCGGTTGGAGTTACCTTCTGCAGTTCCTCGATTATGAATCTGCAAATTAATGTCATTTAATTCATGATCATTGTCACATAACTCTCTGTCCAAGAATGGAATCATTGCTTCATGATCTTGCTTAGCACTGCGTGCAGGAGCATCTCCACATAGACAGCTGAAGTTGTCATGTGGCTTTTGGGCAATATTGTCTAAGTCATGATCAGAGGTAATGAATTTTTCTTCCTCTTTGTTCGCTGCTGTGTCTGAAGCTAAATGCTCTGCGGGTTCAGTTCTCATGGGATGACAGTTTACACTCATCCCTTTTAGCTGTGGAATGACTGCTTCAAACGCTTCACTGAGAAGTGCCACTTTTCTTTGTTGAGATGAATCCAATTTGGCAATGATCTGTTTAAGTGCGTAATCAAGCATCCATTCTTCAGCACTTTTCCGTTGATCCATGATCAGATGATTTAGATGGACTGTTTCCCAGTTTGCCACTATAGAACGATATCGAGGCTTCCGTGAGTTGATCTTCTGCAGTTTATTCATAGCCTTGATGAATGTGGTGGTCACTATCAACTTTTTAAGCTTGCTATAGCCATTGGACATTTCTGTTTGTGATGGCTTTTCTTCATTTGATTCTACCTTTTCTTCTTTTGGGGAACTCATATTCTTAGATGTCTGTTTCTGGACACTGCCATGATCACCAATTGTGCAGGGGATGATGGACTGATCAGATGGAACTACGGGAATTGAGAGAATTTCATCTACTGCTTCACGTATCATTTTAATGGCTTCAATCTGTTCAAGTTCAAGCTTCTCAGATTCAAAACTATGATTCCCATCTGCGTCGTGATTAATGTTATAACAGTTCTGACTAGTATCAATGCAACTGTTTTCAGCACTCATGTTTTCATCCTTATCTTGTTCTTTTTCTGCAACACCAGTGCCTTGATCGTTCTCAGCTTCTGCTGCTTTGCTTGATATAACATGATGATATAGCAGGCGCCACATCTTAGTATACTTCTGTGTATCAAAGACAATATCAGTTGCTAAACTTCCAGTGCTATTGGCTTCATTTGCTGCAGTCAGTTCTTCTAGTTCTTTGCCTGCAGAAGTTGAAGACACTGTGGCTTTATCATTGGTTGTCTCCTCATTGTCCTCTGGCAATATCTTTCTAGCTGCAATAGACAGTTTGCCCATTTGATTGAATAAATTGTGGAGACCAAGATCACTCAAATTCATTTTGGAATCGTTCTTATTTAACTCAAAGTTTGAATCGAAATATCTTCTTTCATCAACATCTTGCGGAATGTTCTCATCTAAATCTTCATTACAAGCACAAAGTATGGGCCCAGATTTTGAGGCTCCGTCTCTACTCTCCATTTTCTTCTGGGTCTTCAGCAATTGTCTTCTATAAGAAAGGAAGGTGCTGAGTGGTGGTTCAAGGGCACAGCTACGCCCATTGAGACAACAGTAATTATACGGGCACACATGCAGAGTTGAAGTTTCTGGCAATTGGCAATTCTTCAGAGTAGAAGAATACGTGTGACGAACAATCCGCATGCCTCGAACTTCAGAACGGTTCTTCCCTGTATTCGTCCTGGATCTTAGGCTTGGCATCTTCGATAGAAACCTTAAAGCATTCAAACCCAGCTTCCTTGTTGCGGCGTTCACAGGTTTCTGGTAAACGGAACTACAATTTTAGTTTCTAAAAAGCTAGTGTTTCTTTCTGTTCGTTTCAGATTTTGCTTTTGTTCTTTTTTCAATAAAAATTTCGGTATTCTTCCTTTCGTAATCTTTCAATATAGAAGACAATGGAAAATTAGAACTTTGCAAACATGTAAGATGAAATTACTGTGCCAGCTTAGTGTCTTGATTTTCGCTTTATTGGAGACGTTTATAGTTGTACTCGATTTTCAACCGTTGAAACAAAGTGATGAAAAACTAATAGAGGATTAAGACTTCTACACAGTTTTAATTTCTATTTAAAGTTCCACTCATTCAAACCCTAACAGGCAGTTCTATAAAATCACTCAATTTTACACGCTTCCAAACTTTTTTCACTACAAGAATGAAATCAGAGTTAAAGAGCACTTGCCTGACGACTCGCCTTAGTAGATTTTGCATAATTTGACGGTGAATCTGATATTTCAGCATCAGAAAGGATTTCCATGGTCGATTCATCGACATATTCAACGGAGGCTTGGTCAAATCTCGATTTCTGCAGCCTTCTATGTGATTTCTTGCTCCTGAGTTTTGTAAGCTTGATTGATCTTGATTTCTCCACTCTTCTCTCTGGTTTTGCTTCTGCTTTGACTATGCTATCTTGATTATCAGAACCCCCTCTGTACACGCAATCCGATGCTGCTTCCGAATTACAGCCTCCGCTTGAAAGCACAGCGTTGTCGTGGTGGAGACGCGAAGCGCCAGGTTTATTAGCACTTAATCCTGGGAATGCAGCATTTCTGGTCGCAGATTTCGTGGAATACCTCCTCGATTTTAAACTAGGCATTCTTCTTAAACGCATTAAACTAGACATCCTCTTCAAGCTTTTTGCCGATCTCGTTTCAACAGATACATCATCCACAACATCAGAACACTGAATTTCTGGAGCCTCGTCGAATCTCGAAGCGGCATATTTAGTTGAATCCGCGAATTTATTTGGACAATTCTTCCTCGTCAAAATTCCGGATGATTTTTGGCCAGAAAAGCTAGCACTTGACCTTCTGGTATTACTACCGCCGTCAGTAACAGATTCAGGAGTACCCGGAATTGCTGCCTGAGAAGACTCGTTTCGTGCATTGGAGCAACTTGTTGCTTTCATATAACGCGGACAAGGATCAGTCAAAGCTGATTTCACCAGTCCTTCTGGATCCTCCGTAACAGTCACACGCTTCCGTCTCATCAATCTATCCAGGTTTGTAACCTTCATTGATCTCAATTTCTTCAGTTTCTTCATTGCTCTATCTGCCCCTCTGATCTTGCTAATTTTTTCTTCCCGACAACCGATTGCAATTGAGTCTAACACTTAAAAAAACTCTCAAACTACCCCCAGCCAGTGGAATTCGATGAGATTTCTGCTAATCTTGTAATCAATTTTTGGACTCTTTTTGTTTCTCAAAGGATCCAGAAAAGAAGTAAAATTCGACGAAACAGGGCCGGTGGAAACTGGATTTTCTGTTCGTCTCAGATTTCAACTCAAAACAGAGATTGGCATCTCATGCGCCATAATAACGCACAGATTTAAAAAATTCAAACTATTTGATTTTAAATAGTAAAAATTAAAACGGTCCAGACTAAATCAAAATTAAACTACACAAATATACGATTTAAATACACTAAAAATATATTAAAAATTAGATTAATACTTCCTGTAGCTATTGCTTATTTAACATTTTTATATATAATATATTAAATTAAATGAATAAATGCTAGATTAATAAATTTAGTACTCGTATAATTATTTAAAATTAAATTAACCCTCACATTGATGGTTGGGATCAGTTTGATTTGATAATAATCCAAACTGGAATATGCGATTTATTTATGGATTATTTTTTAATAAATATCAAATTAATTCATATTTGTAAAAAAAAAATAATTTAATTATTATCGCACTAATACACAAATAAAATAAATTATAAAATAATTCAGATGTCGTCGGGGGCATTGACTTGTTCATTAATCGCGGCGTCTGACCGGTGAATGAGTCTCCCAACTTTCTTTGACTTTGGGGATAGAAATATTAAATAATATTTTTAGATAATTATTATTTTTTATCATTTTTTAAAATATTAAATTTCATATTTAATTATTATTGATATCATAAAAAATTTTAAAAATATAACAATATTTAATATATATTTTTTATCTTAAAAACTTAATTATTGAATTTTTAAAGAAAGATCTCTATCGGAGCTCCAGCACATCTGTGAATTGAAGCGTTTTAATGCCAAGGGTTGTTTGTTGAATTTATGTGATCCAATGGTCTACGTTTAATTTTTTTTAAAAAAAAAGAATTATCAAGTTAATATTTAAATTAATATACATATATTATAAATAAATAAATAAACTTACAATTTTTTTTAAAATATTAAATCTAGATCATTAGATCTTACACCATGCTGTGTTTGAGCCCTCTGATTTGGAGACGAGGGGCACCGTAAAGGATGATATTTAGAACTTAAAAATGATCATTTCAAATAATTTTTTATTTTTTATATTTAAACTTTATATTTAATAAATGATAATGATTAAAAATTTTAAAAATTAACTATTTTGATTAGGGCACAAGTTTAGAGGAAGAACCAATTCTAAAAGGACATTTTATGGGGGGAAGAGCCCCAAAACTTATAAGATGAAAGTTTTATCTTAAACTTTTCGACGTAGGACATATATCATTTCTTCCCCCTTCGACAACCGCAAGCCTCGGCGATTGTACTCTACAACATTTCATTCGGCAGCTTTCACTCGACGACTTTTACTCTGCAACATTTCACTCCACCCCGACGTACCGGCAACAGGTTAACCTTTCCACTGATAGCCATTTTCGGTATCCTTTTTCGATTAGAACTCTTCACAGGTAACTCTTGTCGGGTAATAGTCTCAATGAGAATACTATTGATGCTTGCACAAGTTCAGGAGAAAATTTCACCCCAAAATGACGTCCTATGAAGGGAGAACTCCCAAACTTATAAATTTAAGATTTTACCTCAAACTTTTCAATGTGAAATATGCATTACATTTTAATAATATTTGTACAATAAAATATCAATCCTTAAGTTCATATTTTATTTTATTTTTTTCGGAATTTATATTCTTTTTAAGAAAAAAATGACGTATGTACAACTATATTATCAAATATTAGTGATTTTTTTTAAAAAAAAATTAGCCGTGGTTTGAATAGTAAAACCAATTAAAAACTGATTAATTTACTTGTTATTATATATGTTTAGATTATGAAATTAATTAAAGATAATTAATATTAAAAGATATAATCAATAATGATGAGTAGTTGATATTAATCAATTCGAAGACTCTTATCTAGATTAAGTGTAAAGTACACAAATTATTGGTCCGATGAACTGTTTTGTTTGATATTTGGATATATAACTATTCAATTTTATAATTTTAGTAATTATAATTTTTTTTATCTATACATCAAGACATCAATTTATAAAAATGAGTGTTTAATTTTATTAATATAACAAATTATTATGAACAATTATATTAATCAATTATTCTTCCATGCCAATTTAGGTTTGCCGTATGTTAAGATGATAATAAATTATGAACGGAAAAAAATACACTCAATTTATATTCATAACATAAAATTATTCCAAATTAATAGTAAAAATAAAACACATTATTTCAAATTATTGCTCAAGAGTATGACTAGAAGACACATTATATATATATATACTAATTTAATATTATATAAATAAATAGATGTCACACTATTTAAAAATATTAAAATAATTAATAGATAATATTTTTAAAATATATTTTTAAAAAGAGCAGATTTAAACCCAACCAATTTTATCATAATCTATCCTTATTATATATATATATTAACACCAGTTTAATATTAGATAAATAAAATAAATATCACATCATTTAAAAATATCAAAATAATAAAATATATAATATTTTTAAAAAGAGCAGATTTAATGCCCAGCCAATTTTATCATAATCTTTTAATGTTGTTATTGCTATTGGGCCCCTGCATCCATAATTTTAAGCTTGAATGCATGGCCCAATAGTAGTGTATGAGGCCGTATAAGCAGATTATCTTTTAGAATAATTTATTTAAATAATGGAATATTTTAATATAAAGTTATTTATACGACTCAAACTTATAACTTTTAGATTATACAATAATAAATTCATTAGTTATATTATGACTTTGTTTTGAATCAGGTAATAATAAACAATATACAAATAGATAATTATAATTATATATATATATGTTAAAATACTTATATTTCATAATATTATTTTTGTTTTTCTTGTTTTATTATTTTATTTAAAATTTTATATAATCAAGCATATCTTAAAAGAACACATTTATTTTATTTTTTGGTTCCCCTTAGGCTAGATCTCATTATAGCAGGCCGTTTGACAGATCCAATCTAATTAATCTAAAATTTTATATAATTTGTTAATGTATATCAGTATTATAGGTAAAATTAAAAAAAAATTATTCTCAAATAATTATTTGGGCCCAATTATAGATAAAATTGATCAATTTGTGTCATGACCTCAGCTAGAGTAAGAACTCAAATAAATATTTGCATAAATTTGTAAATTTTTTTTCTTTTTAAATAGGACAAAACTCAAATCACCAAGTTGGACCTGAACCAAAACTAAAACAATATAATAGCCATAATGCTTAACAGCAAACAAATGACCAAATTATTTTATCCTGTTCAATATCCAAATAAATTAATTTAGCAACATGTTAATATTAAACTTATTCGTAAGAAAAAATATCTCCCAAATATGTATCAATAATGATGTAAAATCTATACAAGTATCCATATTGATAAAGAAATCTCATAATATAAACCATAATTAAATCGACTTAATAAAATTCTAGTATAATCATCAAAAGAATCTAATATATATTTGTTGTGTCCGGATCCCCGGTGTACAGTCAGATCCGTGATTTTCAGGCAACACAAGTGTTTGAGATTAGGGGTCGTTAGAGAAAGTTTGAGAGCAAATTTTTACGTGAAAAATCTTCCCGTGAAAGGGGAGGAAAAACCACGAGGCTCAGGACCTTTATGAATGCTTTACTATTTGGGTTGAAATCTCTACAAAGTACAAGTGAGGGAGTCCATTCCTTCCCTGTCTCTTGTTTGGTGTTTCTTATGTGAGAGGTTTCTCTCGTTGGGGAGCTCTGTCACTATTTCCTTCCTCTTGTTGGGAAGTGTGGAAATTCTAAGTCTTATTTCCTTGGTGTCCGGGACGAGCTGGAAAGAAGGTGTTTTTTCTCAGAGTGAGTAAGAAAATGATGGCTCCGAAGGTCCCTTAGGCAAGAGCCTGTGTTGCGTATCTATAGTGAAAAATGGGCAGTTGGGGAGTAGACACGTGGCATTCGTCGGGTGGCCTGGGAGCTGTGCGGTGTCCCACTGACTTCATTGAAAGCTGCTGACGTGCGCGGGATGGCACGCGGTTGGCGCCGCTGGTAGGCCTAGGTGTGTCAGGCGTTCAGAGTCTGAATATCAGCCTTAATTTGACTAGGCATGCACTGTTAAGACGACGACTGACAGTGGTTGCAGGTCCCTTAGGAATCGGCGAGGTTGCTTAGCTGGCACTTTTGGCAGCGCGGATGGTAGTCCTCGAACCTCTTCTCGACTTCTCAGACTGACCTGAGGTTTTGTCGAAACACCTGGGGTTCTCGGCCGTCTTCCTATTCTCGGGCCCCCAGGTGAAGCCCGCGGGCTCTCTTTGTGAACTATCGGGACTTCTCGGACTCAAGCTGTGATCTTGGCTTTTGGAATACTGTCCTCCGTTTTGGGCCTTTTGGGTCGTCCAACTTTCTTGACTTGCGGGCGCACTTCTGGGCATTTCGCTTGGGCCTTACTTTTATGAGCCCTTATATTGGGGCCCAACGTAGCCCCCGATGCCAAAGGGGCCGAGGCTCTCGGCCGTTTGGCATGAGGTTGTCGGTCTTCTAGAGGGGTTGGCTGCTGCTTGCTCGAATTTGGCCGCGCGCGTTTTTAACTTGACAGGTACGTTCCTGAGTGGGTCGGAAGTGCGACGTGCTTCATTGCTCGATCGAGTCCTTTTCGGTGGGGGTCCGGGCACGTGTCCGTCCTTGGAACGAAGGAGGCGTTTGGCTTGGTGAGAGGTGGTCCCAGGGCTTCTTCTGGGTCCGAGATCTTCCAGCGCCGCCATTTTCGGGTCCCTGAGGTGCATTAAATGTTGAAGCGACACGTTAGCAAGCGTCTCGGGAAGGTAAGGCTATCATTTTCATGAGACGAATGGCCAGGCGGCACGTAGCGCGGGTAATGAGTGCGCTTCTTCGAATCTGGAGGCTATCTAAACGCCTTCCTGCCGTCCCGATTTTTCATCTTCGCCCCTGCTCTTTCTTCCCAGCGCTGAGACTCTTGCTCTTCTTTGTTGAAATTTCTCCTTCATTTTTTGCTTTTCGACATCCATGGCGCCTGGAATGAGAGAGATTGCCTATTCGGTGACGCTCGAGAAGCTCGAGGAGATTCAAGCTCGATATCAGATCCCCGAGTCTATGGCCATGATGATCCCGGAGTCGCACGATAGGGCATGGTGCCCTCAGGATGGCTTTATCACCGTCGATGAGGTCCATCTCAAAGGTGTACTGCGGTTTCCTGTGGCGGAGGAGCTTTATGACATTATGAGGGCACTGAAAGTTCCCTTCGTCAGGCTTCAGCTGAATGCAATAAGGTATTTGATCTTCCTTTCGTTTTCTTTCAATGCCAAGACAATGGAAAATTAGAATGCCCATGTAAGATGAAATTACTGTTCCGCTTTATGTCTTGACCTTGGCGGATTGTGACGTTTATAGTTGACTTCTCCTTTTCAATGTTGAAACAAAGTGATGAAAAACTAATAGAAGAGGTGGAAGGACAAGTTCTTTTTTCTGTTTAAAGCATTGGGCAAACCCTTTAGGCAGGGGAAGGTGGCTACTCAATTTTACAGCTTCCACCCTTCTAAGGAGGAATGAAATCAGAGTGTGAAAGAGTTCACGACTCGCCTTAGTCTATTTTGCTTCCATTTGACGGTGAATCTGATATTTCAGCATCAGAAAAATTTAAGGGTCGATTCAAATGGGGACCACCGGCGAGGCCGAGGCTTGGTCAAATCTCGATTTCTGCAGAAGTCTAAGAAAAAGAGACTCCTGAGTGGGGACACTATTGATCTTGATTTCTCCACTCTCGCTGGGAGGAAACTTCTCGCTTTGAGCTCGGGACTTCTTGATTATCAGAACCTCTTTCTGTATGATGATGTTGATGATTTCGACTTCGATGGTCCGAATTACAGCCTCCGTGGTTGCACAGCGTTGTCGTGTTGGAGAGGCGAGGATTGGTTTATTAGCACTTAATCCTGGGAATGCAGCATTTGTGGTCACTTCCACCGTGGATCCCCTCCTCGATTTTAAACTAGGCATTCTTCTTGGCGCACTTCCACTAGACATCCCCTTCAAGCTTTTTGCCTCTCGGGGCTCTAGGTCATCATCACTTCATCAGAACACTAATCCCCCTGCTTTGGGCCTCTCGGGGGCTATTTCTTGAATCCGTCACTTTATTTGGACAATCCCCCTCGTCAAAATCCCGGATGATGGTGGGAGAAATTTTTTTGGACATTGACCCCGGTGATGATCCCATTACTTCTGCCGTCAGTGCCTTTCAGGCGTCTCGGACCCGGGGTTGATCTCCTTCCGAGGGACATAGGACTCGAGAATTTCGTGCAGTGGATCAACTTGTTGAATTTCATATAACGCGGACAAGGTGGTAGAGGTCGAGTTTGGCGCTGATCTTCACCCCTTTGATCCTTCTGGATCCTCCCATCGTGATCCACGCTTCCATCTCATCAATCTATCCAGGGATGTTAACGTTCATTGATCTCAATTTCTTCAGCCTTTTATTGCTCTATCTGCCCCTCTGATCTTGCTAATTTTTTCTTCCCGGAACCGATTGCAATGAGTCCGAGGGTTCTAGTGAAAACTCTCAAACTCTCGATCCAGTTGCTTCTAAGGTGACCTTCTGCTTCCTCTTGTAATCAATTTTTGACTCTTTTTGTTCTAATAAATTTTCCAGAAAAGAAGTAAAATTTTGATCTGGGGGCTTGCCGAGTTGAAACTGGGGAGATCTGTTCGTCTCCGGTTCAAAAATGGAGATTGGCATCTCATGCTCGGGAATAACGCGTAGAGATTTAAAAAATTCAAACTATTTGATTTTAAACAAAGGGAAAATTAAAACGCCTCCTAAATCAAGGATAAACTACACAAATATACGATTTAAATACATCAAAAATCTCCTTAAAGATAGGGTTGATACTTCCTGGAGGATTGGTTATTTAACATTTTTATATATAATATATTAAATGGAATAAATGCTAGATTAATAAATTTAGATGACATTAACATGTGCCGCCGAAATTAACCCTCCACCCGATGGTTGGGATCAGTTTGATTTGATAATAATCCAAACTGCCCTATGCGCAAAAGACTTATGGATTATTTTTTAATAAATATCAAATTAATTCATATTTGTAAAAAAATAATTTAATTATTATCGTTCGATACACAAATAAAATAAATTATAAAATAATTCAGATGTCCATGAGGCTCGGACTTGTTCATTAATCAAGGGGTGCCCCTTGATTTTTGTCCCCTTTTCTTATTTCGCTACACTTGTTAAATAATCATTTTTAGATAATAAGACTAATCATTTTTGTAAAATATTTAATTTCATATTTAATTTGCCTTGTTTGCATGAGTGTTTCCCCTCCTATATACAATATGTATATATATTATTTTTTCTTAAAATTATTATTATTGAATTTTAAAGTAAGATGTACGGCGCCTCCAGCACATCGGTGAATTGAAGTGGCCTGCCAAAGATTCTTGGCCTTTTAGCCTCTCGGGTTTGATGGTCTACGTTTAATCCTTTTAGGATCTTCTTAGCCTTAACCTTTTGACCTCGGGGTCATATATTATAAATAAATAAATAAACTTACAATTTTTTTTTGCGATTAAATCTTCGATCATTAGATCTTACACCATGCTGAGTTTTGTTGCCCTCTCCCGTGGGTCCGACCGGCACCGTAAAGGATGATATTTTGTTGCATTTCAAATAATTTTTTCCGATTTTTATATTTAAACTTTATATTTTAAATGATATGAGTAAAAATTTAAAAAAATAACCATTTTGATGAGGGAGCAATTTAGGAACGCTTCATGTTAAAGACAATGAAGGGACGTTTTCATTGATGTACATTTTTACATTGGGTGGCCTCCGGGGCCTTCTCTTCTTTTTTTTTTTTGTACAACTGTCCGCTTGAGCCTTCATGCTCTTTTTCCATCGTTCCTTGGCTCTTATTCGGCGACACTTTTCGTTACTTTGGCGTCTGTGTCGCCGTTGCTTTCCACAACGGGCGGTCATTTTTGCTCCCTTCGCCCATTCTTCACTTGCCCTTTATTTCCGCGCGACCAGGTCTCAACGAGTCGGGGCGCGCCCGGGTCGTGGCAGAGTTGGCCAGATAACCTTCCATTACCGTCCCGCTTGATCTCCGTCGGAGCTTATAAATTTGAGATTTTATTTCGTGGCTTCGACGGGGATATGCATCACATTTTAATAATAAGACACTCCCACCGGTACAATAAAATCTTCAATCCTTGGGCCATCTCGGGAACTATTTATCAAAATTTATATTTTTTTAAGATGCTAGTGAGGGACTTATAACCATATTGAGAATATTAGTGGGCTTTTTAGGGCCCTCCTCCTTCGAGACCATCCGCTAAAATTAATTAAAAACCGCCCCTTTACTTGTCGTATTATCTATGTTTGGATTATGCCCTTCTTCTTCCTTCCCCTTTGTATTAAAAGATATAATCTTAATGATCCTCCCGGATATGACTTGTCTCTTATCTAGATTTGGGTCCAAAGACACAAATTCCCGAGCCTATTGAGCCCTTTCTATTTGGATATATAACCTTCAACTATATTCTTCTAATTATAGTCCCTTTATCTATACATCAAGACATTGATCCGTGTCGTATTCAATTTTATTAATATAATATATTATTATGAACAATTATATTAATCAATTATTCTTCCATGCCAATTTAGGCTTGCTTGTTAAGATGATAATAAAATTATTAACGGAAAAAAATGCACCAATTTATATTCATAACATAAAATTATTTTAAATTAATATGCCAATAAAACACATTATTTCAAATTATTGGAAGGCATGACTAGGAGCTCTTCCTCCCATATGGATATACTAATTTCTTATTAGATAAATAAATGGATGTCACACTATTTAAAAATATTAAAATAATTAATATTCCCATATTTTTAAAATATATTTTTAAAAAGAGGATCCCGAAACCAACCAATTTTATCATAATCTATCCTTATTATATATATATAAGTGTTTGAGATTAATATCATTAGAAATAAAATTGAAATATCAAATTTTTTAAATATCAAAACCTAAAATATATAATATTTTTAAAAAGAGGAAAAATAATGCCCAGCCAATTTTATCATAATTTTTATGAATGGTTAAAAATTTAAGCTTGAAATGCTATGGTACAATATTAGGGAGTCCATTCCTTCCCAGATTATCTTTTGTTTAATTTCTTAAATAAGAAATTTTTAATCTAAAGTTATTTATATGACTCAAACTTTCCTTCCTCTTGTTGGGAAGTGTGATAATTCTAATTTCTTTTCCTTGGTGTTTCATGATATTAAAGAAGGTTTTTTTGTTTTATTATTTTATTTAAAAAATTATATAATCAAGGTCCCTATCTTAAAAGAACACATTTATTTATAGTGGAAAATGGGCGGTTCCACTTAGACACGTGGCTTCATTATATGCGGTGTCCCACCGTTTGAATGGTCGATCTAATCAATGGCAAAATTTTATATGATTTGTTAATGCCTAGGTGTGTTATAGATAAAATTAAAATATTATTCTCAAATAATTATTTGACTAGGCGTTATAGATAAAATTGACCAATTTGTGTCACGATCTTAGTTAGAGTAAGAACTCAAATCGATATTTGCATAAATTTGTAAATTTTTTCTTTTTAAATATGGTAAAACTCAAACTTTCTCGACTTCTCGTTGGACCTGAACAAAAACCAAAACTAAAACAATATTTAGCCATCTTCTGTTTAACAGCAAGCAAATGACCAAATTATTTTTTTGTTCAATATCCAAATAAATTAACTTAGCGACATATTCGTATTGGCTTTTGGAATAGAAAATATCTCTCAAATTTGGGCCTTTGATGTCTAGCAAATATCCATATTGATAAAGAAATATCTCAATAATATAAACCATAATTAAATCGACTTAATAAAATTTTATATTAATCATCAAAAAAATCAAATATTCATATAATTAAAGAGTAATAAAAGCCTTCCTGCTCCTTTGTCTTGAGTCTTGTGTATAAATTCAATGGTTCTCTAATGTGAAAGGGTTATAAAATAAGATAAATTAAAAGTTTAAAATTCAGCAAGTATTAATACGTATATATTAACAAAGCATATCTAACAAAATAGAACAAATGGATGAAAGATATTAAAATGCACTTAAAATCCAATATATTGAATGCCCAAATATATTAAATATCAAAATATGATTTCGCATATAAAATTTATAATTCATATATGAATATCAAATAATTCAAATGTACAAAATCATCCAAATATATTAAATATCCAAATATAATTTTGCATATAAAATTTATAATCCATATATGAATATCAAATAATACAAATGTATAAAATCATCCGAATATTTAAATATTAAATGTGATATTAATAATAAATCTAAAGGTTCAAAAGTCTGAAAATTCAATCAAAGATTTCAAAAGCTCAATAATGCAAAGTAGGATAAATTTGAATATCATATCCAAAACCTGTAAATATTCAAAGGCCCAACATTTCAAAATATCCAATAATATGTAGATAATGATCTTAAAATTCTAAAACATATTAAAATTTGAGAACTAACGATCCAAAGACCGATTTTGAGAAAGGTTATTTATATTCCTAATAACTTGTAATATCAGATTTTTATTTATAAATTATGATACCATTCACTAATTTTAGATTAAGTTAAAAATAATTATACGATAAAAATTTGAAGGAAAATTAATTTTGGAGTTAGAATTAGGGCTTGAAAGGCATTTGATTTGTACTCATACATATTTAAGGCAAAATGTGTATACTCAAGGAGTGCCTTTGGAATACTCGTATATATTTTAGATAGTATATATGGCGCTTGATATGCGCTTTTATAGTGCTAATGTGTGATTTGAACAGATTATTAGTATTTGAGCTATGCTTAATGCGGTGTTTGTGCATGCCTAAGAGTTTGAGTGGTATTTGATATGCATTTAATAGGCACTCATACGCCAATTTATTTATATAAATAGCACATTTCACAAAAAGAATAATAAAAAAAAGAGAAAGAAAGAGAAAAAAGAGAGAGAAAAAGAATGAAGTGGATTTTGAACATTTATTTTGCTAGATCATTCAGATTAGAATGTTTAGATAGGTATTTTATACTAGTTTCTTTGATATATTTATGAATATTAAGATTTATCGATATTTTTTATTTTGAAATGCATACTTGTAACCATTTACGTTTCCTCTTTAAATATTGTTGCATATATGTAGTTTTACCAAAGGTATTGTGACTTTGTTTTGATTTCATTGAATATTTGAGAAGTTGTTTTTTTAATACAAAATAAATGAATATTTGACACATCGTATTTATATATGAAAATATTTGTAAAACAAATATCATGAATTAGTACATCTGGGCTTTACATGTGGTAGTCTATATGTGTATTTTGAATTAGATTCTATTTTATTATTTATTTTGATATTTATATATTTTCACATGGTAAAAAGTTTATATTTGTATTTTTCATATATTAGAAGTTTTGTTTTTTTTTTTACAGAGAAAATTTTTTTTAATCTTTTTATTATAAAATCTCCTAATTTGATATTTTTAAGAATCATTATAAAAAAATTAAATATAATAATATATTCGAATATCTTGATACCTATCATATAAATTTAAAAATTATATCTACCATTTATGAATAATAAAAGAAGTGGCATTTGACCACATTTATAGGAAAAATATTTATAGGCTGCTTGTCTACATGTTTAAATAATAGTGATTTGATTAAGATTATCGAGAGTATGCGTAGGCCTTACTCAAAATTAGCCTTTTAATACTTAGTTATTAAATTTTAGTATATTTTAGACTTTTGGGATTTATACTAGCATATGATTTGATATTTGAAATGCATTACTTAAAAATTTGTAGATTTTAATCAATATTCAAATTTATCTGATTTTAGACTTGGACTTTTGTAATCCTTTGGATGATTTTATGTTTTTGACTATTTCGGTATTTTTATATGGATTATGTATGAAATTGTATTTAGACATTTGACATTAGGATCATTTAAAATGTTAGATTTTACATGTGTTTTATTATATTTTATTTTCCCATTTTGTTTTGTTGGACACATATTTTTGTTATTATATATGTGTATTTTTATTGAGCTTTTGGTTTACAATTTTATATTATTTCTAAGCATTTTAGATTAAAGGATTATAGATTATTTGTAGGGAGTTTGGCAAGGATGATTAGAGGATTTTATTTATATTTCAATGTATTTGAATTTCTTACATTTTGAGGAGTGATGTATATATTTATAATAGCAATTTATGTTATTTGGGAAATTTCGTTTTGGATTGTATACTATTGGATTATTATTTTTCTTGCTGGTTTGAATTAAGCAAATTATTATTAGTGCTTTGGAAACTGAACAGATAATTCGGATTGGTCCTATATTCACATTTATGAGTATGATTATTAATGATAGTTTAAATTTGTCGGGTCTGATCCAAATTTTATGTAATCATAAGTGTATTTATTTCTTTATGGATAAGGTAATATTTATCCTAATTTAATTATTATTGATTATTACTTTTTTTAGTTCGGGGTTATGGTAAGAATAGTATTAGAAAAAGTCATAATGAAAGTGCTTTGTTTGATTTTAAGGAGCTAAATATTTAAAAAAATTTATATGATAGGTATCGATATGACATGGAGTAGTAGGTTAGAGAGCAAAGGGCCGGATTCTAGTTGGGAGAATGACTATCTTGCATTGATGGGTCGAATGAGTTATATTATTAACAAAATAATCCGTTAATATGAAGGGACCTAACTAAGAAAAGAAGGACCGTTGATCGAGGACATAGCATGACTCTCTTTAATTGATTTATTAACTAGTGTGTCCTAAAGTTTTTTAGGCATTAAAGTGCAAAATTGGATCTACTGAATGAAAAAGGCATTTAAGGTAAAAAATTATCCTGAGGAAGATAAAGTCAAGTTCGTGAGGTACAAGCTTCAGGGTGAAGTGGATAAATGGTGGACTATGTTATTTCCCTTTTATAACATTTTCTTTCTTTTTCCCTTTGAGTGGAATGGAAGACTTTTCACTTTTAAGATGAAGGCATTTAAACAACCTTGCACGTCGTTAGAAGTTAGAAGTTGGAGTGCCGGGAGGCTAGGGAATACGATCCAGCCGAAGGCAATTGGAGTATCATAAACCCTTCAAATTTCCGCAAGTAAAAAGGCGTATTTCAATGTAAAGTTTTATGCGTGCACAAGAGAAGTCAAAGGCCTTAGTTTGTGCCAGTCCCCGAGTAATAAGTTTATATGAATAGTCTGTGCCAGTTCCCGAGTAATAAGTTTATATGAATAGCCACTCAACGGCGAGTCTCGGGTATGAAAAATTAAGGGATTATGTAGAACATCTTCTTGGAGGCTTTAATGGAGAAATTGTTCCGCTCAAACATTTGTGAAATTAAGAAGGATAAGTCTTATTGATTGAGGCAAGACAATTAAACGATGGCCGAGTATGGTACCAAGTTCTTTTTGTTGTTCTATAAATTAGAAAATATTAGTAATGATTTTTTTTTTTTTTTTTATGTTCCATACCAAGGAAAGAAGGATGAGTATTTTTTTGTTAATAAAGTTGATATAAGAAAATATTTTTTAATCATTATTTAAATATATTTGATAATATAATATCGTATCTATCTATATAATTTAATGAGATTTTGTAATAATCAATAGATAAATAAATCTCATAACATTTATAAATATTTTAAAAAATAATTATAGAATGTTTTTAAATATTAAAAAAAATTAAGATATCAATAACAATAAAAAAATAAATAACTATACGAGAAAATATCATATTTGCATGAAAAGATCTGAAGAAAAAACCAGAAGTAAAATAGGAAAAACTTTACTATTTTTAAATTCCAGATTAAAAGATTAATGGGCTACCATGGAGTGTTTAAAATCATACCAAAATTTAATTTATTATTAGTAAAAATGATGCTCACGAAATTTCATGTTGTTGATCTGATATCTCTATTATTACCACTAACTTTAATTTAAAATTTATATTAGAGATGTGCCATAAATTTTCAGATTAAATTTTTAATTAGGTCGATCACATAATAATTTAAATCACACTTAATACTAATATATATATATATAACCACTATTAAAGGCTAATTTTCATCCAAAAAGTATTAATAAAAAATTTAAAAAATTATTTTTCATATTTAAATTATATTAAATTTTATAAAAAGAAAATATCAAAAATATGAATTAAAATATTAATATTTGATTAAAATAATTTTTTATTTTTATTTTTGTACTATCATGTTCTTTCTTTTAAACTTTTCTAAATTTAATAAACCCTAAAAACTGTTTAGACCACAAAGTTACATATTTGCTCAATCTATTATATTCTTACTTATAATAATAGATACAGTAAAAATCTAAAAATATTTTTTATTCATTTTTATATCAGAATATAATTGGTTGAACAAGTCAATAAATTAGTGCTCTAAAGATACTAAATCAATTTAATTAAAAAAAGTCAATTGGAGTAATCATTTTATACCGAGAGAGCAGGGGCATTGCGATATGGCTCCGTATAGTATGTGTACGATTCTGCGTCGTAGCCGGTAGATGGAGATTAATACTTATTATTTTTGTTGTTATTAAAAAAATAAAAGAAAATATTTTTTTTTAAATAAAAGGGTTAATGATAGGCGTTAGATTTCTATCCAACAGTTGTGATGATACGTCATACAGGTGCCGTATGGGATGCACGTCACAATGCCCCTCAAACCTTTTACACCTAAAATCTTCAATTATTAGATTTGATTCCGTTTACCAAACAGAGGTAAACCGTTTGAACTTCACATCATAACTACGAATCAATGACATTGATACTTTCTCTTCTAAAATTAAATTACATATGATCAATTGATTAAACATTGTTTGTGATTATCGTCCTAGCTACTCATCTGTTATTTAATGGGAAAAAAAAGTCAATTATTTAAAATATTGTCACAATTTAAGTAGGGGAATTTTTTTGGGTGCATTTTATATACATGATTTGATACTCTGTTTTCCTAAGCCTATTTCCCCCATTTATGTTGCATAGGTGTATTGATCCAACATCTAAATATTTGGTGGGCTTTCAAAACAAATAGGTCGAGACCCGAATAACAAAATTTGAACTTGTCGAAATAGTTCAGATTACTAGAAAACTATTTGTTAAAGCATACGGATCATTTGAAAATCGGCTTAAGAATATCCTTTTGCCGGATCAAGGGAGATATCGCACAATGGGGTTCATGGAGATTGACTCGCTAAGAGGGATGAATTGTCAGAAGGATGATAAAAGACAAGCCTAGCTAAGGTACAATGCTGCTAGAACAAACACACTAGCAAATAAATGGATTGTTAGTTCCAAAAATTTTGCCAAACTTGCTCTTTGACTGAACCGTCAATCGGCACGCCAGTTTTATGGCTATTAAAATATTTAGATAATGAATCAATTTTAGTAATTAAGTAAAATAAAGGCTGAAATATTGACTCATCCATCCCATAAACAGGTCTAACAATTGTATAAATACAAGCCTCTTAGCATAGAAATAGATAACTTTTGCATCAATTACTTTTATAAACTATTACATCTTGAGGAACTCAATTCCTAATAATTTCTTAAGCCCCTGTTTAGATGGAAATCCTGAAACAGTCAAGCTTACATCAACAAATTAGAAGCTTAACTTACCACCTATGAAAATATCTTATGGCAGAAAATTTCCTTTGAAAAGCCTGTCCACCTCCATTTTCCTTAGCTTTTAGCTTGCCAATTAAGATTCTAACTTGAACATTATATGATAAATTGGCAAGTATGACTCATATTTTTCATCTTCTTTATTATTTTGTATGTGTTCAAATTAAAAATTTAATAACCTAGTTCAAAATCTTTCTGGCATGAATTCTTATTTACAATATTTAAAATCACCTTGTGGTTGAACTTTGCCACCACATCATTATATATTTGACAATTTGCCAATATAATTTTTCCATTTTATGCCAAATGAGTTGTTGGTATCCCAATTTAAATGGTTTATGTATACATACACATATATGGAATAAATATAGAGAAAATGAATGACCTAAATTAAAGATGGTGTGACATCCTAATGTTAATATATTTTTGGGTAAGTGTTTAGAACATATTAAAATTGTATAATTACTGCAAACATCAAATTCTAGTAGACAGCCAAACATAAAAGACAAGCAAAAACTAATCTCAACGAAATGTGACATGACCAAGAAATGAATTCTAAAAACCGACCAAATAATACAAATGATACCAAGTATATTATTAATCACATCTGCCTAAGACATCGATGTTATTTACTTGAGTAATGGAGAAATTAGGATTCCATCTCTTAACGATAGCCTAAGACTGATAGGAGTGAGCAAATATTATCATATTGATTTTTTTATGAACATATTGAAGAACTGCTTCTACTACCCTCTTGAGATTACTAATTGTCTTTCCATTAAAGTTATAACATTTCTCTTATAATAAAAGAATAGGACAATCACCGTTAAGACTATACTAAAAATAACTCTTGTGAAATTCTTTCCTTTCCACTTAATGCCAACCCACTGAATTGCATGATGCCAATCCTTGAACAGCCAGCAACATTCACTTTTATAACAAACAATCATTTAAAGAATCCTTAAAAAATAAATACTTGTCGCCATGAATTGGAGCTACAATTTCTTGTACTAAGTAGTTCTTTGATAATCAACCAAAGGATGAATGACTAAAAGAGTGATACTAGGAGCCACCTAGACTAAGCCTGCCTTTGGAATGCTTGGGACTGACTAAAAAATCCTCTAAGCTGAACCAAAGGTAAACATCCCAAACCTAACAAGAGTTCAAGAGACTTTATCTTTAACAAACAAATTGTGCTCATAAATAGGCATGTAATGCATGATGGGTTGTGCAAGGGGACATGATTCATCTGACCAATACTGAGAAGTAATGCGTGATGGGTTGTGCAAGGTCACGACAACGCTCTTTCAAAATCCTCAATGGTTGCCATTGATCATTTAACAACTTAGTCAAATAGCCATTACCAATAACAAAGGATATGAATTATCTAATATTTCCCACAAAGACTTAGAATCTTTCTAAAACTCCATGAAGTATTGTAAGAAATTTTTAGGTAATATAAACACTTGTCTTTCAATCTATTCAATAAAAACTAATCTACCAAAATAGAATCACCATTAGCAAAAAAAAAAAAAAAAAATATCTCTACAATTGTCAGGCTAGAATAGCGTTATTGGAAGCCTTCAAATTGTGAAGGCCAAGGCCTCCTTCCTCCTTAAGCTTATGCAAATCTACACAACCCTCCTTACAAGTCGTCCAAAAGAACTTCCGATGAAGATAATTGATTTTCTTGAGGACATCCATAAGAATGATGAAAATAGATGCTCAATGAGTATAAATAAAAGATTTAATAGATCTAATGAGCTAAAACCTCCTTATAAAGGAAAGAGTTTTACCACTCTAAACCGTAATGCGATACAAGATCTAATTAATAATAGGCTTATAATTAAAAATTCTCAGTCTAAATAACATAAGGACTCCCAAATACTATACAGGGAGAGAACCAATGAAAAAATCAAGGCATGAAGAAATATTAGCAACAATGTCATCTTTATATCCACAATAAAAATCTCACTCTTCCTCATATTAAAACAAAGACTAAAAATCGCTATGACTCGTGAAAGACACTCATTCAAAATACCAACAAAGTACAAATTGGCTCTAGAAAAAAAAGTAAAAAATTATCCATGAAAGCAAGTATCATGGTCTTTATAACCCTGCACTTCTAGTGGTACCCTAACCTTTTGTTGACCCAATATTTAATAGAGATCATACCATGCAAGACTTTCATCACAATAATAAAAAAGATAATGAGAAAGACAATCACCACCTTGATGAAGACCCCCTAACCCTAGCAAAAATTTTGAACAACTCCCCATTCAAGGAAATAGAAAAAGGATGTAGTAGAAATATATTAGTTAACCCATTGAACCACCTGATCCAAAAAACTTATGGCACGCAAGGCATTATGAGCAAACCCCCATTCCACATAATCATACTCATTTTGGATGTGGAAATTAAGAACACATCTCATTGTTCCTATGTTCAAATGGTAGTGATGGAGAGACTTTTGCACAAGCAAGATATTATTCCTAATATTCTTGAGTAGAAGTAGATTAAGATTTGTGAATAAGTTTCGGGAGACAAATGCAAATACAATTTGCAATAATATTTGAAATAGTCCTATAAATAACATTATATTAGGAAAGAAGTCTAAAATTTGATACCCTAGCCGGAGCTGGAATCTTGGGAATCAAGCAGATAATAGTAGTGTTGATCTAATTCTAGAGTTTAATAGATGGAAGAATTCTATCACTGCTTCGTAAATTAGGAGCCAAACCGTATCTCATGACTTCTAAAAAAAATAGAACTCAAAAACCATCCAACCCTGGTGCTTTATCATTCCTAAAGCTAAATGAACATGCTCTCATTTCATCCACAGTCTTTGGAGCAACTGGATCCACATAGTAGCTATCATGAATTCTATTAGAGATAAAAGGAAGAGATAAGATCCACATTAATGCTACTCAGACCAGAGAAATCAAGAAGGTTACAAAAATAATATTGACACTATCCAAACTCAATGTGGATGTAGGAACTAAAAAAAGAATTGGTTGGACCATAAAGAACCAGACTTATTGTGCCAAATGACCGGTCAAATAGAATGCACTTAGACACTGCAGAAGAAAAAGAAGAAAGAAGAAGGACGTATAAATTTTACTTGGAAAATCCTTCACAAACCGAAGGAAAAAATTATGGGACACTTAATTCATAAATGAATTTACTATGTGAGAATGGTTACATAAACCTCATGGTTACATAAGCCCTTTGAGACAAAGATGAAAACAAAGCACAAGAATACACTATTTTACTCACTAGTCTTATTTTCTTCACTCTTTTCCTCCATTGTGAATTTCTCGCCTTCTCCTCTCCTTGCACACAACACATTATACAATATATGTATATATACAGGTTATTAAAAGTAACAGTTAAGCCAACATGAAGGATACACGTACAGACAATTGCCTAACACCTGCACAGCTCTGCACTAGCTTTGTCCTGCAGGTGGCCGTGCCCTGCAGAAAAAATGGCTATGCAGATTGGGCTTCTAATAAGCAGCATCTACTCTGTAAGACTGCGTATATTCCCCCACAAATTTTGTGTGCTCAGAAAATTTTATGATTTGACTTCCACATGCACTTTCTTCAACCATGTCCTTGGACATTCATGCGCTCAACAACCTTGGTTGTTGACGTTGCCTTTGGCCAACACAGAGTCCTCGGGATTATATTGCACCGAGTTCTCGGTTGGTCAGGAATAAGTACTCGGACCATAACCACTCAGAGTCCTCAACCCTATAACACCTTTGCACGGGAATAATCCCAACAGTAGACTCACCATCATTTTTGATCAATGAAAGAATTCTCCTACTATTATTCCTACTTGCCACTAACTTAAAAGAATAATCTAGAGCACTAAATTTAAACACCATTGTATCTCAATTTGATTTTTTTGGATTATCAATTTGAGATGATCATTAATAATGATAATTAATGAGCTAATTATCGTAAACAAATTTAGGCTAATTTATATTGTGGCTAGACACATCAAATTTGTGGGAGTATCAAGCAAATGCCCATTCCTCCATGACTCTTGGTTGCTGTATATGTATGTGAAGTGAAGGGAGGGAGGTTTCGGCTAATGCAAGTTGGAAAACGGAGGGGTTCACATTTGGGGAGAGAAGGGGCCCATTGCCATTGCTACATGCTACTACTTTGCTGAGAGAGACATGGAATTCAAGGCAAGTGAGAATCATCCATTTGCTCTATAATCCATTACATCCTTTAATTACTAGCGCTTGAGCCATTCAATTATGCATTAGACATGCCTCATGCACGTGCGCTTTTCATGTGTGCCTGAACTCAGTAGATCTTTGCTAATCACACTCGTGCGCAACATAAGTGTGCCTCAGGTGAAACTTTCGTTTGAACGAACCTCATGCAAAGCCGTCTGTAAACAATATTGCTTGACTGAAACATTGCTTGAACATTATACAAAAATCTATGAGTTTTGAAGGTTAAAAATAACACATTAAATAAAGATGAAACTAATAAAAAAGAGACTTAAATTTTAATAATAAATAATATTATAAAAACATAACTGTTTTTATAAGATATTTAATAATATAAAAATTTATTTATTTATCTGAACTATTAAACTTATACAAAAATAATAAATAATTATTCAAAAAATAAAAAAATATCATATTATTTATTCTAAAATATAAAAAAATACTTCCTAATCATTGACAATATAAACCAACAAACAAACCACCCCATGTCAGGATTTGTTAGATTAATTCGCCAATCACAATACATTATTCAGGTCATGACACACCTGCCACGCATTACAATAAATATCCCAAATTTAAAAAAAAATAAAATAAAATAAATGATTTGGGCAAACCACATAGGTTGCAATAATATAACGCAAACATTACTTATATATTCAGTTATATATTTAATTATATTTAAATTATTAAAAATAAATATAAATTTTATCTTATTTTAATTTTAATTTTTTTACTTCTTTCTCTCTTAATTTTAAAAATAATAATTTATTATAAATATCTATATAAATTCTGTATAAATAAATATATAATTAATATTATTACGAAGAAAAACCACCAACTCCTGTCATTTTCTCCCTTTATCAAGAAAACAGAGGGGAATAAACGACGCATGTGATTTTTCTGTGTGCACCCATTGTTTTCTAATCTGACGGTCCTGATCCCAGATTTAATATTATTTAATATTTTTATTTAACTATATTAAATTTATATTTATAAAATTTCATAAGTTCTGTAATATTGATTAAAGGTTATGTC
Source organism: Nepenthes gracilis (assembly GCA_033239525.1). NCBI lineage: Eukaryota > Viridiplantae > Streptophyta > Magnoliopsida > Caryophyllales > Nepenthaceae > Nepenthes > Nepenthes gracilis. The sequence continues at coordinate 12,380,440 of BSYO01000019.1, read as the reverse complement.
TAAAAATATTTTCTAAACTTAATTTTGAAAAATATTTTTACAGTTTATATTGTATAAATAATTTAGATGAGTAGATAGATTGATTGACCCACCAACTACGCTCATCCAAAATCCCGAAACAGTCAAGCTTACACCAACAAATTAGAAGCTTATCTTTTATATAACTTGATATCTATGAAACTATCTTATGGCAGGAAATCACCATTTAAAAGCCTGTCCTCCTCATTTTCTTTACTCAGTTTTTCCTCTTCAATCACAATTTTAATTTGAATATATTGGGTTTTAATCATTTTTTTAGATATCATATTAAACGGATAGTTATTGAATGATTGTATAATATTTATGTGAGAATTGAAGTGCGCATAACTAGGGCCTGATTGCCCAGCCCAGGGACACTTGCACTCAAGCATGGCCCACAACATAAAATCACGCTAATGTGATTTTAGGATATTTTAAAATCTGTTTCTCAAACAACAAGTACTGCATAGATAGAGAGAATAGAAAAAGAGAAAAGCGGAAGAGGTTTGATTTGTATCCGATTAAAATCTAATTTAAGTTTTATTTTTCGTTAAGGTCGAATACGTTATTTTAAAGTAAATTTTTAGAGCGTATTTTATTTGGTTACTCTTATTTTTAATTATACTATTTCTTGTAAATTGTTAGATGTGTTGAAGGGGTTATAATCAACCATTCTTTGCTTGAAATTATAGTGAAGGGATTTCGAAAGAGGTTCTTTATAACCGATACTATTATTATTATAATGAATTATTTCAGAATTTATTTCATGATTTTTTTGTTAAAGAGAATTTTTTATATTAAAAATATTATATATTATTATATTTTTTATATTCATGGGTTTGGTAGTTGACGTTTAATTGGGGGTTCGGGTTTTATTCTATTGTGTTGGGTTATGTATATTTTGGTTGAATTCCAACAAATGGTATTAGAGAAAGATTGTACTACATTTTGATAGTGTCAATGTTAATGGGCTTGCCATTTTATGTTGAGCAATTTAATGGGTAAAATAATTTCATTCTTTAGTAAAAAATGATGAAAAAATTTGAACTTGAAAAGAAACAGTAAAAACACTTTAGAGTAGGGAGAATAAGTTGGAGAATATGAAAGAATATGAGTGATAAGATATAAGAAATTTTACTAATTATACGATCAAGTTGTATATCACGGATAATATTTTTCAAGAAGTTATTGACTTATTGGATCCAATAGAGGTCTGAATGAAGTTTGAAAATCGGTATAAGTCCAAATCCTTGACGATGAAGCTGCATGTAAATAAGAAATTCTATTATCTTTGTTAGTTAGAAGGAAAAGTTTTGAGAAACTCTTTGATGAGTTTAACCGAATTTTGATGTAAATGTCAATATTTGATAAGATCAATGAGAAAAATAAAGCATTGATATTGCTAGCTTCTTTATCAATCTTATACAATTATATTATCACAAAACTACTGTTTGAAAAAGATACGTTTAATTTGAATGATGTTATCACTTTCTTACTTATGAATGAGTCAAGGTAGAGGGAAAAGTGTTGAGGTTTTGGAGGAGTCGACGCTCTTAGTATCCACTAACAGTCGAGGACATGTGAGATCAAGGGATTGAAGTGGAAAATTGGAGAGGACAATGGCTGGTCAAGTTTCAAGGCATGGAGTGCTTCCACTGTGACAAAAAATGTCACATGAAAATAAGATTGCTTTTAAAAGAAAGTAGGAGAAGGAGGGTTAAGACCAGCGTTAAGAGATGAGGGATTATGATAAAAATAATCGGGCCCTATTATTTTCTGTGGAGATCTTCTAGTTGTTCACTTGGGGGAGACATGGAGTTTTCCGAGCTAAGTGATGAATCGGGTGATGGATAGTAGTTTCTCACACTAAATGATATTAAAAAAGTTCCTCTTCGCCACCTATACACAAGGGGACTATGAGGTATTGAAGATGGGTATTCCGAAATTAATTTCTTACACAAGAAGTACCGCATTGAGAGGGAGAAGAGAAAAAGTTAAAAGAGGAAGAGATTTAACATCCAGTTAATATTCGATTTAATTTTTATTCTTTGCTAATATTTGATACGTTGTTCTAAAGTGGATTTTTGGAGTGTATTTTGTTTAGATTACTTTTTTTTTTTATTGTACTTTCTCTTATGAGTTATTAGATGTGTTGAGGGTTATAATCAACAATTCTTTATTCGGAATTACAGTGAAGAGATTTTGGAATGAGTTCTTTATAACTGGCACTATTATTTTTATAGTGGATTATTTTAAAATTTATTTTGTGATTTTTTTCTCGGTTAAAAAGAATTTTTTACGTTAAAAATATTATAAATTATTATATTTTTTATACTCACGAGTTTGGTGGCTAACGTTTGACAAAAGATTTGGATTTTATTCCGCTGCGTTAAATTGTGTATATCCAAGTTGAACATTAACAAAATATTATATGATAAATTCTAAAGTATGACTCATATTTTTCATCTTCTTTATTAGTTTGTATGCATTCAAATTAAAAATCTAATAAGCTAGTTCAAAATCTTTCGGCACAAATTCTTGTTTACAATATTCAAGATCACCTTATGGTTGGACTTTGCCACCACATCATTATATATTTGACAGTTTGTTAATATAATTTTTCCATTTTATATCAAATGAGTTGTTGGTGTCCCAATTTTCTTGGGTTATATATATATTTATATTCAATTACATGGGGTAAATATAGAGAGAATAATTGATCTAAATTAAAGATGCTATCACATCTCAACATTAATGTATTTTTGGGTAAGTACTTAAAACATATAAATTTAAATCATATAATCACTGTAAACATAAAATTCTAGTAGGCAATCAAATAGAAAAAGCAAAATCAAAAACTAATCTCAACGATATGTGACATCACAAAAAAATGAATTTTAAAAACCGACCAAACAATACGAATAATACCAAGCACATTATTAATCAATATTGCCTAAGATAGTGACATTATTTACCTGAGTATAGGAGAAATTGGAACTCCATCTCTTAATGGTAGCCTAAGACTGATCGGAGCGAGCAAATACTATCATACTAAATTTTTTACAAACATTTTGAAGAACCGGCTTCCACCACCTTTAGAGGATCAACGATTGTCTTTCTATTGAAAATTATAGCATTTCTCTCATGACAAATGAAGTGGACTAACAATGCTATGGCCATACTAAAAGTAGTGCTCACAAAATTCTTTCCTTTCCTCTTAATACCAACTCACTGAATTGCATGATGCCAATCCTCAAACGGCTAGCAACCTTCACTTTTATAGCAAATAATCCTTTAAAGTATCCTTGAAAAACGAAATTGAAAGAAAAGATACTGGTAGAATTCCACTTAGCTCCAATAAGGATAACACGTTGAACCACTGGCAACGAATCGTAAATACAATCTCTTTTATTAAGCTGCTCATGGATAACCAACCAAAAAATAAATGAGTAAGAGCAATCCTAGGAGCTGCCTAGACTAAGCTTGCCCAAGGAATGCTTAGGACTACGACTTAAAAATTCACCAAGCTGAACCTAAGGAAAACACCCCAAACTTGCCAGGAGTCCAAGAGACTTTATCTTCAACAAGCAAATTGTGCTCATAAATAGGCATATGATGTATAATGGGTTGTGCAAATCTGACCAACACTTAGAATCATCTCTAATAACAAAGGTAATAGGCAAGTGCTCAGGCAGCACATGAGCAAGAAAAAGGAAAAAGGTCACAGCAATGCCCTTTCAAAATCTCCAGCGTGTGCTATAGATCATTGAACAACTTAGCCAAATAGCCCTTACTAATAACAAAGGATATGAATAATCTAATATCCCCACAAAGACTTAGAATTATTTTTGATGTGTTATGGATTTGATTTTTGAACAGGTTCGGGTCAAGTCGATTGCTGAATCCAAATCCATTCTCCGAGTCTGGATTTTGCACATCACTACAACAAACAAGAGGTCAGGTGTCGGTGGAATGTTATCCCATTAAAAATATTCCGACGCTCAAATTAATAAATAATCTTCTAAGAATTGATAAGGTTAAAACAGAATAAGGATAAATGTTGAGAGTGTTTGTGGTGGGTGTTACGCTTTCAAAGCGTAAGGCTTTCTATAGCTCGAAAAGAGTGCTGGTCTCCGACACTGTGTTCTTAAGGAACGTAGTGACAGGGAGAGAGAGGTGTTCTGTAAGCGTGGGAGTGGAATTCGAAGTGTGCCTTGGAGTGAGGACTCCATGGGTTTTTATAGCTAAGATGTTGGGCATTCTTCCTTTGATATGAGTGATTGATTTCGGCGCTTTGCTGGACAGGTTTCTTTTCTTAGTGTAGGGCTTTAATGGCGGTAATGGCTCCTTAGGAGAATTGCTTTCCTTCTGTATTTTGTAACAGTTAGGGTTTGCTATAGATAGAGGAGAGGAATTGGCACTTTTCTCATGTGAGGCGCGTTGAAACTACTAGTGACCGTTGCCATGGAGATTACCTTTTGAGGAAGCGCGAAATTAGGGGAGAAGACCGTTGTTGGTTGTGAATAGACGTGTGGGCTAAGTTGGTCTTGGGCTGCGTTAAGTTTGGTCTTCAAGTGGTCAATATTTCGGTCAATAGAGGTATTAACCGTCTTGGAAGTTGGCTATCTAAGTTGTCCGTCCTGATTTCCCTGTCCTCTTTGGTTTTCAACTGGTCAACGTGAGGCATTGACCATCCTGGCGAGAATAGGTCGTAGCGATTTTAGGCCGTTTCTGCCTTTTTGGGCCAACTCATTATTGGTATACCCATCACTAACCCCCAATAGTGGTGGTCCAGGACTTTTGGCCTCCAGCATATGTAAGATGGGACGTTAGTTGAGGCAGCTGTGAAGTCAATTTCCAGAGAGCTGGCCAGTCGGATCGTTGACTGCCTAGGATGAAATTCGGAAAACTTGCGAAGGAGTTGACTGGATTGTTATCCGCCTAGAATGAAATCCGGAGAACTTGCGAGGGAGAAGTTGATCGGATTGTTGACCATCTTAAGGTGAAATCTAGAGAACGGTGGGAGTTTGAAAGGACACGCCATTATGCCACTAGATTGTCAGTTCGAAAGTGGGCCACGTGTCCACAAATTCGGGTCAATTCTAAAACTCCAAGGAGTATTGCGAGGGATTTTTAGGTAATTTAAACACATGTCCTTCAATTTATACAATAAAAATAATCCCCCAAAATAGAATCACAACAAGCAAAATAAAAAAGAATCCTCCACAATTGTAAGGCTAGAATAGCCATATTGGAAGCCTTTAAATTGTGAAGGCCAAGACCTCCTTTCTCCTTAAGCTTACACAAATCAACACAACCTTCCTTGCAATTCGTCCAAAAATACTTACGATGAAGAGAATCGATTTTCTTGAGGACATCCATAGGAATGATGAAAATGGATGCTTAGTGAGTAAAAATAAAAGATAAAATAGATCTAATGAGCTAAAACCTCCTTACAAAGGAAAGAGTTTTACCACTTGAAATCATGTTGTGATACAAGATTTGATTAATAATAGGCTTATAATTAAAAATTTTCAATCCTAGATACCATATGCGGAGAGAACCAATGAAAAAATTGAGGCATGAGCAAATATTAGAAACAACATCATCCTTGTATCCACAATAAAAATCTTACTCTTCCTCATATTGGGACAAAGAGTGACAATCTCTGTGACTCGTGAAAGACACTCATTCAAAATACCAACAAAGTATAAATTGGCTCTAGAAAGCAATAAAAAATCATCCATGAAAGTAAGTATCATGGTCTTTAAAAGCCTACACTTCTAGTGGTACCCTAACCCCTTGTTGACCCGATATTTAATAGAGATCATACCATGCAAGACTTCCATCACAATAGTAATAAAAGATAAAGAGAAAGACAATCACCACCTTGACAAAGACCCCTAACCCTATCAAAAATTTTGAACAACTCCCCATTCAAGGAAATAGAAAAGGAAGTAGTAGAAATGTATTGGTTAACCTATTGAATCACCTGATCCAAAAACCCATGGCATGCATGGCATTATGAGCAAACCCCCAATCCACATAATCATACGCATTTTGGATGTGGATCTTAAGAACACATCTAAGTCTTCCTATGTTCAGATGGTAGTGATGGAGAAGCTCTTACACAAGCAAGATATTTTTCCTAATATTCTTGCCTTGAATAGAAGTAAATTAAGACTTGTGAATAAGTTTTGTGAGATAAGTGCAAACAAAGTTCGCAATAATCTTTGAGATATCATGTAGACCTAAAATCAGATATCTTAATCGGGCTGGAATCTCAGGAATCAAGCGGATAAGAGTATCATTGATCTATTTCAGGAGTTTAATAGATTGGAAGAATTCTATTACCGGCTTTGTAAATTAGAGCCCAATTGTAGCTCATGACTTCTAAAAAAAATAGAACTAAAAAACCATCCAATCTTGGTGCTTTATCATCCCTAAAACTAATGAAAGTGCTCTAGTTTCATCCACAGTCTTCGGAGAAACCGGATCCACACAGTGGCTACCATGAACTCTATTAGAGATAAAGGGAGAGATAAGATCCACATCAATGCTACTCAGACCGGAGGAGCCAAGAAGGTTACGAAAATAATATTGACACTGTCCAAACTTGATGTAGACTCACCTTCATCTTTGATCAATGAAAAAATCCCCTACAATTATTCATATTTGCCTCCAACTTAAAGAACAATTTAGAGTATTGATTGTAAAAGTTCTATTATTTTAATTAGAATTTATTGGACTCTTGGTCTGAGATGATCATTAATGAGGGTAATCAATAACTAATTATTATAAGCGAATTTAGGCAAATTCACATTGAGACTAATTTGTGAGAATATCAAAAGAATATTTTGATAATTTTTTTATTGACAAATAAAAATTATTTTTAATATCCTAAAATAATAATTAAAATTTATTATATTTGTTTATATATTCATATTAGTGTAGTTAATAAAATAGAATTTAATTAAATTACATTAATTAACAATAATCAACATTTATGAATACATATTAAATTCATTGTTTTTACACAAAACATAAAAGCAACCACCCTTTTCTCAATGACTGTCCGTTGCCATACATGTATGTGAGGTGAAGGGAGGTTTTGGTTAATGCAAGTTGGGAAACAGAAGGATTCCGTCCTAAAATCGGACCAAAAAGTAGATAATAATAATTATTAATGACAAGTAAATTTTCACAAAATAAAATTTTAAAATAAAGATATGCCAACATAATATCCAAGTTAGGGTCGGACCCGACAAAATATTCACACAACCCAATAATAACAATAATAACAGACAATAATATTAACTGTTATAGGATTTCTCCAAACTACCTGTTTGGATATCATAATTAGTTATGATCTACTCCAAATATCTGTAAGAAAAAATGACAAATTTAAAACAATACAATTTATACAACCGATCCAACATGAACCAAAGTGCTACAATATCCAAATAACAAAATAATATAAACCTTCACTTCATAACAATAAAATATATTAATATCAATATATCCTTCTATCTCCTGTTACCAGAATACATAAAATACAATGATGACTCACAATCTAGCAACAAATTTAATAGTCATAAAATATAAATAAAATATCTACTAATATTTCTTCAAACTCCCTACATGGTATCCACAAACCTCTAATATGAATGGGTCAAAAATAATAAAATATGAGTAAAACACTTAACAAATATCGATATATATATATATAATATGTCCATAATTAAAACGGAGGGACAAATTGATAAAATAGATACAAAATTAATAATAATCAAAATCCAAACATATAATGTGACAAATCAACCAATATCCAAATGTGATCTAGTATGTAAGGTATCGATTTTCAAACGTAGTAAAATGAATAATTAAGTTAATATAAGTGGATCGAGGTCTAAAGGCATGAGAGGAAGTGGATCGAATGGCCAAAGATTTGGAATCGGTGGAATTGAGAATCGGCGTTATAATCTCAAAATATTAATCCGTAATTATGATTTGGGTTTTAAATGATAGTAATCTTGGGGTATTAAATTAATATAATCACAATTAGGCTTGAGGTATGTGAAAAAGATATGTTTTAGTACCGAAATCGGGCAGTGGTGCCGGATGACCAGTTGGGCGCGTAGCCCAGCAGGACAGTGCTTGCCCGGTGCTTGAGCACTCGCAGCAAGTGCCGAACCAAGTTTAGGCATGCCAGTTGCGCACTGCGGATCACACTCATGCGCCGATCTGCATAAAAGCTACGTCTGGGTTCTTTTTATCTAATGCTGCGAAGCAATTTGGGGAAAGAAAAGTAGAGGGTTTGGGTAGAGAGAGGGAGGGAGAAGAGAGAGAAATGAGCAAACGAAGGCTTTTGGGTTCGATTTTGATTTTGAGTTAGTTGAAAAATCATAGATCAGGTTGAGGCAACTGCACCCATACCCTCTTCTTCCGTTCTTTTTGATTTTTATTCAGCCATCTTCAGGTATTATTGTCCCGATACCCAACCCATATATATAATTGTGATACTCATGGCTTAGTTATGTATATATGTGAATTTTATATCCAAATTTATAGAAATTAATCGATTTTTATACTAAAACCCTAACCACATTCGGCCTTCGATTTTTGGGGCTTTTGTAATAATTTGCTCTAGAATATCATTACACATATTCTATATATGTTAGTTTACCGATTAGATATCCAATTTGATGGTTTTATGTGAAAATCCGTTCGTCGAAATCCTAAAATGCGCTCTAACCTTATTTAAGTATTTATTTTAAATTTTATGCATAAATTGGCTTGAGATTATGATTACTCATGTCTTGAATTTGGTAATTTACCCATTGGATGTCCGAATTTTTGAGAACATTCGATATTCATAACTGGGTACTTTTCACGCACAAAATTACTGTTCACCAGAGGCTTTTCAGTAATTTTACATGATTTCATATAGTTTAATTGTTAATTAAGTTGCATATATTAGAATGTGTTTAATTGTTTATTTTAAAAATTATGTTTGTTAACCAATTGTGAAGGAAATATTGTTCGAAAGCTTCTAAAGTTTTAATTTCCTCTCGGTGGTAAAAATTTCTATATTTTTCTATGATTATGATATTCGTATATGTAAATTAAATCATGAAAAAACTTAAATCTAAAAGAAAGATAAAAATTGTGTAAGTGTTTGGAGAAAAATTTCATAATTGTTATATGATTGATTTATTCTCCTAGATAGAGAATATTGTGAAAGAAGTATAGTGGACCTTCCTCAAAGAATAAGAAATTATGAAACTATGACCATGGATTTATATTACGGAGGGTAATATCCCTACACATGTCATTAGTATTACAATAGAGACTTAAAAATTATCCTGACAGCGTATTATAATGGGTGATACTTTTAGTAAGCCCTAGGACATTACTGTGGAAGGACGATGATTGTCCCTGGGCCCCAGTGGTACATATGGGGGTATATCGTTATTGGCCCGTTTACAGGCATGATATGTAGATGGCTTCCGCTCTGAGTCTAAAATAAGAGCTCACGGCCTTAAATCATATGGAGTATCATAATAATTTTCTCGTTCTCCTGCACTCTAGCTAGTAAGGCTTACGGCCTTAATCCGCAAATATAAATAATTACGCATAATTTACACCCCAAAGAGAAAAATGATAAAATGTGAAAAGTTAATTATACTCCAAAAGAATATTCGATCACGTCTTATGTTTATGCATTTTGTTATACTCGTACATCCCTCTTCACCTTTATTTTGCTTATATTATTTATCGTCTTGATTACATTATACTTGTTGAGTTTTTGGTTCACCCTTACTTCTTCTTATCTCTAGATTAGTACAGGTCTGTTATACCCTATGGAATAGTGTAGGGATTTGAAGTGGATTAGGTTCTGGACTTGGAAGATCTTATCGAAGATTTCTATGTGTTTTTTTGTATATGTCATGGGAAATTGCATATATATTTATATTTCGATTGGAAATCTTAATGTATATTGTATATATAACTAATGATCAAATAATTTAGTTTTCACTGTGTTTGGATTTATTTATACCTTTACAGGTTATCGTGATTTATAACATATACCTAGTGGTATCTCTCTATGGCTAATATTGTGTTTAGGCACATAGCGTTGGAGCCACGAATAATATATGACAATTGGATCCTATGAGGAGTTGTTGTTGTACTATGTGGTTGTGAGTTGTTGTTGTATGTTGTCGAGTTTGAGGGATTATTTGGATGTATTTCGTTTTGTACAGGAAAATGTACAGGTTTTTGTATCAGCTTGATCGTCGTATTACAGACAAAATTTTGTCGAATGTTTGACAGAAAATACGATTCGTCATAGTTGGTATCAGAGAAAAAGAGATGCCTTACGATTGATTTGAATTGTATGCGAAAACATAGGATTGATTAAGATTAATTCAATAAGTAGCGTAGGTGTAGGACAATTAAGTTAGATTAGATAGTTTTAGTTATCCTGATTGGTTAACTTAGGCTTGAACTAAGTTAGAACTAAAGAATGAATTTGATTATCTAGCTTATACATCCTAGTTATTATCCTAAGGGCAAGCTAACTCGAATTATTCCTATTTCGGAAGGAGTATTAGCATTGGCTTCTAGTCGAGGGTTTGCTCATGGTAGTGGTCGACCGTGAGGTCGAGAGGAGCTGTTAGGAGGCACCTTGAGGCTTAAATTTGATCGGTACCGATTTGGTGCTTGGATTGATCGGTATTGATTCAAGGTCTAGGATAATCGGTTTTGGTTTGAAGCTGAGGTTGGATCGGCTCTATGTTGAGGTCCTTAGGTTAGTAATTTGCTAATAAGGAATCTTTGATTAATATATCAAGTATAATGGATAAGGTGGAATTGATGATTTGAGGTTAAAATAACTTAGAGTCAATTCTGGTGTGATGAGTCCAAGGAAGTCGATTTATAATTAATTTAATAATATTTTAAGTGCTTAAACTTTTGGGTGGCTTGGATCTTATAGTGGTTGAGATATGGATCTAGAGAATTAAGATGATGTTGCGGTCATGCAATGTTTGGAGAAAGATAGAGTAATGTTGCCTCATGTCAAATAGGAGGTGAAGTCGACCTCGGACGGTTGACATGAAAAGAATCGTGGGTCTCGAGGATAAAAAGGTATTGTCGGTTATACTCATGGATACTTTATGGATAAATATCTTGTTTCGGTAGGATTTGTGGAAGCATATTTTAAGTATGGATACTTCGACCACATGATTAGGGATTTTCTTTATTTCATGGGTTGGACAGTAAAGGAGCCCAATACTGTGGATCGAGGCTTCGCGATGACGACATGAAGTATAGAAGTGTCGTCCATCGTAGCGGGAGATAAAGTTCTTGGATCTTGATGTTTCAATATATGTATTATTTTTGGGATCCAGAATTTATATTTTATTGGTGTTTCTTAAACTTATTCATTTGTTTGAAGAATCATAGACTTATACTAGTTGTATCAAGATCCACAACATTTTCTTTGGTCTATAAATATAATTGGTTAAATTGATTTAATTATCTTGTGGTGCTAAGGTTTGATATGATATTGAGGATGATATGGTTAGTAAGGTGCCATGGTAGTGTGAGCTATAATGGAAAGGATATGACACTGTGTAATTGGGTCGAAAGATGTGAACATGAGGCATCGTTGTTTGATTAGCGACGAAATTAGTATTGTTTCGCTTGCAAATCATTTGATAAGGATTTGTACCAAGATTACTTAACATATAAGACCTTACTTGGGAGTCGTTTTGTGGTTACCAAGGTGTCCGGGTAGTGTAAGTGTTTGGAGATGTTTCTTAGAGGAAATGATCAGCCCAAATTATCTCCTGATCGTTATATTAATGGTTAATATGGAGTTGTGTCAGGATTGGCACCAAATTTGGAGGACTCTATATAGAACCGATGAGGCATCGACTGAGTATTTTACTGCAAGGTGGTTTCGTGCTTTTGTGATGGCCTCACTAATAATTCCTAGAATTAGTAGGGTGTACAAATCCTATTTGAGGATTGTATCATGGATCGCGAAAGATAGTTAGTCGTGTGCTCAATTATGAAAGGGATGTAAGTTTGGGAGAAGTATTATGTTGGACATGTGGTTTCTTTGATAGCAGGAATACAATTCCTTAGAGTTAGAGCGATGGCTTATTCAGGAAAGATTGATCGATGTCTCGAAGGTGTGTGGCTTTCTTGGGTTTAATTGAACTCTCGAAAGGCAATCGATAAGTACTTTTCGAGGATTGCAGCACGTGAGGTGTTTGGCTTAGAGACGACCAATATCTATCAAAATGGGTCATGTGAGAGTAGTCTTCCAAAGATTAAGGATTAGTTGTCGACCTTATTATTTGGGTTGACCCCTGATGGGTCTAGTAAGTTATAGTAGAATGTGATCCTTTTGAGAAAGCTCTAAGATTGTATATCTCTTGACTTGTATGGGTGGTTGCCCTTGGTTAAGAGGATATAAAGCTTATGACAAGAGTTACCTCATTCATAGTTTGGGTTAGCCATTGAGGTCCTTACTTTGAGGATTTATAGGTATTACCTATAGAGATAGTTATTGTATAATGATCCAGAAGGACTGAGAGGTTGTCTCGCAGGAAGAAATGACTGTGCGATCGTGCAAACCGGTTAATCTACTTAAGGATTAGAAGGTGTAGTTCGGTGTCTTTCAAGGAAGGTGAACCTTATTGCTAATAATCGGACGCTAGGAATTTTTTGTTGGAATATGTCTTGATACTCCATAGGAGATGTTTTAGGATGAATCTCGAGTGGCTACCAATATTTAAGCGAATGAGATGCTTTGATTTTTCTTTTAGGAGGAAAAGTTGTATTCGTGGACTTGAGATTTTGGAACTTTGGGAAGAGAAGCCCTCATCGTTCCGGTTTTGAGGGTGTTAGGGTAGTAGGAATTATGGATAATGTTTGGGTAATTGTGGCCTAGGTTGACAAGGACAACCCATTTATTGTGAATTTGGGGTGTTACGACTGGAATATATAAGTTGGCTCGTTGATATGCCAACAAAACAATAAGTTTGGTAAGTATTTGAGTTCAAGGTTTTGGGTGATTGTTCAATTGCGTTACTAAGTTGATTGTAATCTAAAGACTTTGGGCCTTGCCTTAGTCATATTGACGTCATTAGAATTTTTCTTAGGTTTATAACTGTAAGGAAACCTAGAAGTCTAATTTGAATCAATAGTCATGAGTTGCAGAAGAATTTTTAGTGTCCTAATGAACAGTTAATTAGAGTAGCGCAGCATAAGCATGTGGGCTCCTAGCCTAGAAAACTCGGAATGGGATTAAGGTACCAAGTGAATGATCATTCTCGAGGCCTAGGAGGTATTGACATGAGAGCCTGTTGGTTTGTCTGTGAATTTGTATTAAGTTTGAGCGGTAGTTAATAATTGAGCTTTCCTTTGAATTTAGATAGATTATTGTGATGCCTCCCATGTACCGATAATTGATGAATGGGTTTGTAATTAGGGTGTAATGGTTGCGGGAGATTAGGAATTTGTCTCTTGGTAAGGTTTCTATCTCGATTTTAGATAAAAGGCATTAGACAATGAGAATTAGGATGATTCGAATGATTAAAATTTGCTAGAAATAATTGTTTCCCCAAAAAGTGATTTGGGAGTTTGTAGGCGAAATCTGGAAGGTCTATCCCTCTATTGTTAAGTTTTGAGGTTCGTTAAATTTTGATGGTGAAATTTTTATAAGTAGGAAAGAGTTGTAAGGCACCGATTTTCGGAACGTAGTAGAATAAGTAATTAAGTTAATATAAGTAGATCGAGATCTAAGGGAACAGGAGAAAGTGGATCTAAGGGCCGAAGACCTGGAATTGGTGGAATTGAGAACCGACATTATAATCTCAAAATATTAATCCGTAATTTTGATTCAGGTTTTAAAAGATGGTAATCTCGAGTATTAAATTAATATAATCACAATTAGGCTCAAGGTATGTGGAAAATATATATTTCGATGTCAGAATCGAGTGACGGTGCTAGACGACCCGCTGGGAGCGCAGCCCAGTAGATTGGCGCCAGTCGGACGCTCAAGTGCCCGTAACAAGTGCCGAATCCAGTTCAGGCGCGCCTATTGCGCGCTTTGGACGGCGCTTGAGCGTCGGTCCGCGTAAAAGTTGTCTTGGTTTTTTTTATTCGTTGCTACGATCCAATTTGGGGAACAGAAAACAAAGGGTTTGGGTAGAGAGAGAGAGGGAGGGAGAAGAGAAAGAAAGGAGTAAATAAAGGCTCTCTGGTTCGATTTTGGTTTCAAGCTTGTTGGAAAAATCGTGGATCAGGTCGAGATAAGTGTACCCATACCATCTTTTTTCGTTCTTTTTTATTTTCATTTAATTTTCTTCAAGTATTATTATCCTGATACCCGACTAATGCATGTATTTGTAATACACGTGGCTTGGTTATGTATATATATGAATTTCATGTTCAAATTTATAGAAATTAGCCGATTTTTGCACTAAAATCCTAACCCTACACCCGGGTAGTTTTGGCCTCCGATTTTTTAGACTTTTGTAATAATTTGCTCTAGAATATCATTACCCATATCCTATATATGTTAATTTATCGATAGGATATCTAATTTGAAAATTTTATGTGAAAATCTGTTCGTCAGAACCCTAAGATGTGCCTGGACCTCGTTTAAGCATTTATTTCAAATTTTATGCATAAATTGGCTTAAATTATGATTACCCATGTTTTGAATTTGATAATTTACCCATTGGATATCTAAATTTTTGAGAATTATCCGATATGTATAACCAGGTATTGTTCACGAGCAAAGTTATTGTTCGCTTGAGGCTTTTAAATAATTTTGCATGATTCCACGTGGTTTAATTGTTAATTAAGTTGTATATATTAGAATGTGTTTAATTATTTCTTCTGAAAATTATGTTTGTTAATCAATTATGAAGAAAATGTTATTCGAAAGCCTCTAAAGTTATAATTGCCTCTCGGTAGTAAGAGTTTTTATTTTTTTCCTATGATTATGATATTTGTATATGCAAATTAAGTCATGAGAAGTTTTAAATATGAAAGAAAGATAAAAATCGTGCTAGTATTTGGAAAAAATTTTACAATTGTTATATAATTGATTTGTTCACCCAGATGGAAAAGATTGTTAAAGAAGTATGGTGGACCTTCCCTCAAAGAATAAAAATCATAAAATTAGGACCATGGATTTATGTTACGGAGGGTAATATCCCTAGATATGCCATTAGTATTATAGTGGAGACTCAAGGATTATCCTGACCGTATATTATAATGGATTATACTATTGACAAACCTTTAGGATATTACTATGTAAGAATGAGGATTATCCCCTAGCCCCGGGGTACATGTGGAACATATCGTTATTAGCCCGTCTAAAATAAGAGCTCACAGCCTTAGATTATGTGGAGTATCATGATCATTTTCTTGTTAACTCGCACCTTTAGTTAGTAAGGTTCACTAGCTCTAATCCACAAATATAAGTAATTACGCATATTTTACATCCCAAAGAGAAGAAAGGTAAAACGTAAAAAGTTAATTGTATTCCAAAAGTATATTCGATTACGTCTTATATTTACACATCCTTGTTATACTTATATATCCCTCATCTACTTTATTTTGCTTATATTATTTATCGTCTTAATTACATTGCACTTGTTGAGTTTTTTCCTTACCCTTACTTTTGCTTATCTTTAGATTAGTACATGTCTATTATACTCAATGGGACAGCGTAGGAATTTGAAATGGACTAGGCTCTGGACTTGGAAGATCTTATCGAAGATTTCTATGTGTAGTTTTGTATATGTCATGAAAAATTATATATATATTTATATGTCGGTTGGGAATCTTAATGTATATAGTACATATAACTAATGATTAGATAGTTTAGTTTTTACTGTATTTGAATTTATTTATACTTTCACAGGTTATCGTGATTTGTAATAGGTACCTAATGATATCTTTCTTTGGCTAATGTTATGTTTAGATACACAGCGTTGGAGCCACAATAATATGTGGCAATTGGATCATGTGATGAGTTGTTATACTGTTTGGTTGAGAGTTGTTGTATGTTGTCGAGTTTGAGGGATTATTTGGATGTATTTCGTTTTATACAAGAGATTGTATTAGTTTTTATATCAGCTTGACAGCCGTATTTTAGACAGAACTCCGCCAAATTTTCGACAAAAAATATGGTCCGTTACATTGTATGTAAAGTATAATCCAAAAACAAATGTCAAAAGATCCAAATTTATGAAACTAATCAAAATCCAATATTCAAATCTAAACAACATTGAAATTTGTGAACATTAAATTAAAGTCTTAAGTATCAAGATTAAGTAAAAATATAAAAAATTTAAAATATATTCAAATTGAATAATCAAAGGCCATAAGATTATTTTTAAAAAGGGTTGCACATATTTTCAATAATTTTAGACCAAATTACTATTATTTAAAACCATAAGTAGGTTGTTTATATATTTTTTCTTATAGACAGAAACAAATACCACTTTCTTTTGTCGCCCGTGAATAATAGATATAATTCTCAAATTGGTCTAAATATATTAACACGTTCGAATATATTAGTTCTATTTAATTCATTATAATAGTTCCCATAAGATATAAAATCGGAGAGAATATCTAAAATAATGTCCAAAACTTTTTCTATTTGACAAAAAAGTATAAATTTTTCACTTTGGGGAAGTAAAAATATAAAAATTTCTAACTTAGGGGAAAGTGCAAATATCGAATCAAATACACAATGGAACCTGACCTAAAGAACATGCATGGAATACTATATGTAAAGTTTATATGTAAGTTTTTATGACATTCCATTACAAATAATTCGAATATAAGTCTAATAATCTAAAATAATTACTTATTTTGTTCAGATCCTCAAACTTCACAAATATTAAATAAAACCAAGCAAAATTATCAAACTAACTTGTAAAACTATAATACATACATGAAGAATCAAAATGGGATAAGTGAAAATGGCATATACGAATAATAAAATTTTCAAATGTAAGTAAAACTCAAAGAAAACATAAATAGAACAAAGATAGAATTTACGAACATTTACCTTTAACCTCTAATCTAACAGATCTAATAAAAAATATTTCAAAATCCCTCTTCTTATCTTATTCTCTCTTCCTTCCTTTCTCTCTCTCTCCTTCATTTTTGTTTCTGCATAAAATGCTTGAAAATAGTACATAGATCTATATATAGATGAACCTCGCACGAGCACCGCCTCACGCACACCACAAATGCAACCAATCTGCCAAAATCACAATTGAGCATCCAAGAGGCATGCATCAGGTATCCCTCAATCTGCCCAAATCCCATTTGAGCAGTTCGAAGGTGCGCCCAATCTAATAAAAATATGCACAAGTGTGTCCAGCGTGCTTCAAGATCCAAGCCTGCTTTGGGGAGAAGCATAATTATATTGATAATATTCAAAATAATTATTTCTAATATAATCAAAATAATCTCAAAATAAATTGATAAAATTAAACTAATTAAACAAAAAATCGATTATTATAGGTTTACATTTGGGGAGAAGAGGGGCCTATTGTCATTGCTACATGCTACTACTTCGCCGAGAGAGACACGGAAATCAAGGCAAGTGAAAATCATCCCTTTGCACCATAATCATTACATCCTTTGATAACTAGCATGTGAGCCATTCAATCATGCATTAGGCAGGTGCCTCATGTACATGCGCTTTTTATATATATCTGAACTTAGTAGATCCTGCTATCCACACTAGTACACAGTATAAGTGCGTATCTGGTGAAACTTACGCTTGAATGAACATCATGTAAAACCATCTGTGAACAATATTGCTTCCTCAAAATGTTGCATAAATCTCATACAAAAATCTATGAGAGTTTTGAAAGTAAAAAATGACACATCTAATAAAGATAAAATTTATAAGAGAGCGACTTAAAATTTAATAATAAGTGATATTAGGAAAACATAACTATTTTTTATAATATATTTAATAGTATAAATTTTTGTTTATTTATCTAAACTATTAAACTTATATAAAAATAATAAATAAATAAATAATATTCATTCAAAAAATAAAGAAATATCATATCATTTATTCTAAAATAATTAAAAAAATACTTCCTAATCATTGACATTATAACCATTCAAAGAATCTCTCTGCGTTAACCGAATACACAATCTGACAAACGAAACTAACAAACAAACAACCCCATGTCAGGATTTGTTAGATTAATTCGCCAATCACAATACATTATTCAGACACACCTGCCACGCATTACAATAAATATCCCAAATTTAAGAAAAATAAATAAAACAAATGATTTGGGTAAACCACATTGGTTGCAATAATATAACACAAACATTACTTATATATTTAGTTATATATTTAATTATATTTAAATTATTAAAAATAAATATAAATTTTACCTTATTTTAATTTTAATTTTTTTACTTCTTTCTCTCTTAATTTTAAAAATAATAATTTATTATAAATATATTATGCATCATGAATTCGAGTTGCTGACTGATTAAGGTGTCGCTTCGCCTTCGGATCGAATTAAAGCCAGTATAGTCTCACACCACAACTCAAAAATAAGAGGTTAGAGGATTAGTGGGACTCGTTTTTTGATTTATCTTTTGACGTTCAAGTCAATAATCTTCCATAAAGGATGGAAAGATGTAGAGATGACAGGTATGCATGATGATGTAAGAATGTAAGTTTTGAGTCTAAGTTGGAGATTACACTCGGTATTGAGCGGCTTTGATATTGAGGGAGCAACAATTGTGGACAAATTCTTTGAAGGCTCTTTGGATAGAGAGAAAGGTCTCTTGGGAGATCGTGAGTGTGAGTATTTGCGAGTGCGTTTGAGCATGAGATAAAGTGTGTCCCTTGGAGTTTATCTCAAGGGTTTTTCATAACCTTTGGGCCAATTCAACCCTATCTGGATGCCAAGGTTGGCCACCAGTTGGCCGTGCAGATTAGCAGGCTGGCACGGGATCGTGGGCGCCGATTAGAGCAACCGTGATCTGTCAAAGGGATCCCTTCCTTCTTTGAGAAGATGCCTAACGTGACGGATATGGGAGTTGTCTCTATGAGAGATTTGCTGAGTTAGAATTGCCATTTCGGGAGAGATTATGATCGGAAGCAATATTCGAAGTGCCAAGTTGGAAAAGGCAAGGGATCTTCAGCGCGCGGGAATAGTATTGTGGGCCGTCTGGGTTGGGCCAAGGTTGATTTGGGCCATTTGGCCGGCTGGAAGGCTACTCGGGTCAACAGAGGCATTAATTGATTTTTGGGCCTGCAGGCGGACACCCTCTAGGCCCATTGTTAGTCCGTGAGCCTTTATGTTGCGTCAGCCCATTTCTACCGTCCCATCACTAGCCTCTCATATCAAGGAGTTTGA
The DNA here is from genome assembly GCA_033239525.1 of Nepenthes gracilis. NCBI lineage: Eukaryota > Viridiplantae > Streptophyta > Magnoliopsida > Caryophyllales > Nepenthaceae > Nepenthes > Nepenthes gracilis. Next base: position 12,360,977 of record BSYO01000019.1, on the reverse strand, counting down.
ATTTTCAACCCTCGACATATTCATGGATGGGACGCAATGTGCCTTGTCATTTTCCTCTTTTGTCCCTTCCTTAGACTGTCCTTTGATTCCCTACCTTACCAGTTCTGGCTTGATTCCTCTACACCTGTGATTTTCTGTAGATTTGCTGACATGAAAAATTTTTGGCATTTAATGGCCTGTTGATCCTTCCGTGTGCTATAAATTGATGGGCTCGTTGTGCCTTTTTCATCACACCCTACTTTTATCAATCAAGTGGTGTGGGAGCCCAAAGTCGCCATGAAGCTTGTGTTGTTGGCCATTGGGATCGATGAGAGCTCGTCTCCAATGTTCAATGGCATCAACCAGGGATGTACAAGAGTTCTACTTTGGTCATCCTTTTTCATGTGGGAAACCACTTTGGTCATCCCTTTTTGCGTCTAATTTGGAGCCACACCAATAGTTGTTTCTGAGTGGGGTGAGGCTTTCTTGTCGTTGTGCCTTCGCCTTAGGTGGTGGATTGCCTTCGAAACGGGCTACTAATCGGGCTCCTCAAGAATTGTTGCCTTCGCGAGCCACACCCTGTTGCTGGTAGGGTTGGCGGTGTGTCCCAAGCTTGAGGCCACTTCCTCCTTATTGCAGGGCGAGGCTTTCCTTACCCTTTGGCTTCTTATAGATGGCGGCCTCTCTTCTTAACAAGCCTTTATTTTGATTTCTCATGAACTGCTGTTCTTGTAGGTTGTGCTTTGCTATCTGTCGGATGCATGCCTGTCACTTGCTTAGGCCATTCTCGTTGCTCCGTTATTTGAGGGTTTGTTGCACTTGAGTTGGGTCGGATCATCAATCCATGTACTTTCCTTTTGTAGTACGTCTATCTCTGGAGGCTTTGTATTTTGTAAAGAGAGATTTAATGAATGGAACTAGCAAATATTTTTGTCCATATTGTTTGTCTCTTTGATTTTCTGGATGCCATTTTTCTTGATGCCGGACTGGATTGAGAGACAGTCAATTCAGTCTGACGCTGGACTGCTGTGGGGTTGTTATGAAGTTGAACACGTTTGTTGACCAGTGAAAACAGCTGGATGCTAGACTAGGTCGCTGATCAGTTGGGCATGCCAGACATCGGACTGGATCATTGACCAGACAAACCGGTGGGGCATAAAAATGGATCATTGGCCTGTCAAGCTGGTTGGATGCCAGGCCAGATCATTGACCAGTTAAATCGGCTAAATGCTGGATTGACTTCATATCAGTTAGGCAGGCCAGACGCCAAATTGGGTTGTTGACTAGTCAAACCGATTAGATGCTGGAATGGATTGCTGATCAGCCAGGCAAGGCAGATGCCAAAGTAGATCGTTAGCCTATCAATTTGATTTTAAGATCATCACATTTGCTTGTCACCAATTCATTGTCCTTGAGAAGTGAAGCGTAGTGGTCTGGGAGGTTGCGTTGCTCTAACATATGACCCATCCCGTCCTGCCAAATTTCTGCCGTCCATATGGTGGCAGGTTATCATTAATGATGTAGGACAATTGACATGTTCGGACATCCTCCGGTGCTGGCACGTGTCCAAGTTGTCATGCGTGCACATTTTTAAGGCATCCTTTGAATTTCGAATGACATCCTTTGTAAAATGACGGCTCTTGGCCATTCTTTCCCATTTTTCTTCTTCTTGGGTTTTTTTTCTCTGTTATCCTTGTGCCTTTCACTTTCTCATCCCTAGTGCTCCCATTGTTGGTGCGATTGGCTCCCTTCTTATTGCCAATAATATCGAGGCTTTATACATTTAGTATAATATCCTGAGCGTGATCTCGTTTGTGGCGCCAAGAGAGCACGATAGGGTCTATTCTCCTCCGAACAAGTCCATCACCATTTATAAGGCCCACTTGAGGAGTGGCCTTTGCTTCCCCCTTCCGGGGGAGTTGTAGGAATCTTGGTAGCCTTGGGAGTTCCAATACCAAGATTTCACACTAATGCCGTCAGGAATTTATGCTCTCTTTGCATATTCCTTTACCACCACCAAAGGGAACTCAACGCAGTGGCCGTGAAGGTAATCTTTCGGTTTTGCCACAATGGAGATTGGACCTCACTATCTCCCTAGGGCTTGCACAAATCGGGGTGATCCCTGATTCTGTGAAGAATTGGAAGGATCGATTTTTCTTTGTCAGGGTCACCTCCGATTGGTCCATCTCGAATGAGCGGGCAATGTGCCGGCATCCTTCACAAGCAAGGCTTCACGCGAGGAGGTGGAGTTTGTTAAATTGCTAATGGAGCTGGCTCGAGTGAACACCAGCTTCTTCAAGAAGGACCACCTCCTATCTATCGAGGTGCTTGCTCTGGCGCAATGGGAGTCTCCCTTGGAAGGTATAGGGGCCACCACTCCACCACCCGCTAGGCCCAAAAGGAAGGCTAGGACTCTCCATATCAGGGATCTTTCCGATAGTCCGTTTCAACGGTGGTTGGCATTGTCATTGGGATCTTCTTCTTCTTCTGCCACCCAAGGCTTGCCAATGTTGGAGCAGATGCGGGGCCGACCCCGTCACATCCTCTCTGGGCACCATGGAAGAGGGTGTAGGAGCTGTTGTGGTTGGTGAGCCTCCTGCTCTTCCTGCAAGGGCATTGGGTGAGTCTAGGCCCAATAGGTGGCCCAATAGGAGGCCTAGCAGGAGGTCCCTGCAATCATTTCTTCTTAGCCAAGGTACATAGTGCCCAACCTTGCATGTGAGTTAGTCGAAGAGGGTCCCGGTGTGGCCCACCCAGGGGAGTCCCAGCCGAGGGACGATATTGAGGAGACAACGACCATGGAGGCGTCTTGTCCGGAGGCTCCCATGTCAGATTGGCCTTGACTGGAGCGGGCGTCCACTTCGGCGTCTTCATCAAGGGTGCCCTGAGTATCGCGGCTACTAAGCTACCCTTCATTCAGGCCAAGTTTTTAGAACTTTTTACCTTATTGGGAATGGCTAGGCTTAGTCTCTTTCTTTCGCTCTATTTGCAAGGATGACAAGGTGGTACACCTTTTGATGACATGTATGCACCAAAAATCATCTAGGATTCGTCAGCTAGAAGGGGAGGTCCACCACCTGCTCTAAATGCAAGTTGACACAAGTGTGGTCGAGGAGATGCTTGGCCAGGTGGATCCCGCCACCTCTGAGGCCCAACGGTGCCGAGATCAGGCACCAGCCTTGAGCTTCAGCTGTCTGAGGTTAGGGAGGAGCCATAAATATCTTGGGATGCTCTGAAGGCAATTGAACAGTATGTTGCCAACTTCCAGAATGAGAACGCCAGGTTGGGAATGGGGCTGATGACCTGGTTAAGCTCAGAGGAAGTAGGCTAGGCTTTGAACGCTAGATTTTTGGACAGCATTCACTTGTGTCGGCCGATCACTTCCCTCAGCGACTCTGTCTTTCCTGCTGGCCTCTTTAATCCAAGGAAAACGGGTGCCCAATGCCGGTCCGATCTAATCAAATTTTCTAACAGGGAGGATCCGTCGTCATGTCCTCTAGCCAACCCCCAACCATACGGTAGCCTTTTCCGCCGTTTTTTGTATATGTATATAGCGCTAGCACACCTATACAATCCAACTTTGCAATGAATAAGAGAGAATTTTTTCAATCATTGTCCTGATTTTTTATATTTTTGTAGCTTTATTCATGTACCATTGTTTTCCAGCTAAGTGTTATCGCTATCGTGGCTAAGCATCATAAAAGCACCATCAGAATTCGCAATGGTCACACATTGACTTGAAAGCTGTCCTATGTACATCCTCCTACTAAATACTCAATTAAGGATACCTCAAACACAATTTAATATTAAAGAAAATCCAAATTTCTTCAAATCGATCTAACAAATCCTCAATCTTTGAGAGTTGATACATATCTAATTATCAAATAATCCAAATATAAATCCAATGATCCAACTTTATTCATCAGAGAACATTGAAGTACTCCACGCCAAGATAATTGGCTGAATGAAACCTTTTTCAGATAGATTCTACAATTACTGTCTCAATTTCTTTATCTCAGACAAGACTACCCCATACGGAGCCTTCAAAATAGGCACAAATCCTAGCGCAATATAGAAAATAAATTTGATTTCTTGATCCGGAAATAATCCAGTTGAATCCTCTAAAAAATATCTTCAAACTCACAGATGACTAAAATATTTTCAATAATCACAGAATAACTCCCAAATGTGACCATATATACTAGATGAACTCAGCACCCATCTCTCAACAAATAACTCGCAAGCAATACCAAGATCAACCCTTAAGCCTTCTTCTTGGAACTTTCTTTGGAACTCGAGGACTCCTATCCCGAAATACAGAGTGGAACAGTCTTAACGAAATAGTTTTCCACAACAGAGGACCCGACTCTAACTTTACAGATTGTATATGCAACATGTTCTGCCTAAAATGTTTGACTCCTATCTAGACATCTGGAATCCGGACGTCTGGAATTCGAATGATCCCTTAACAAATGGCATATCTGATCGCAATTTGAAGCAAACTACATTTCTGATGAAGTAAACTCATCTTGTGTACACCTTTTCGCTAAATTTGTAAGCTGACCTTGCAAACTTGAATTTCGTGGAAAAAGATTTTACTTCATCTGACTTCCTTTAACTTGTCCTTTGGAGGATAAGCAAGTCCATCCTTTGAGTTTTGACACAAATACTTTAATTTCTTCTAGAAAGACTTCTCTCAGAGCTTTTCTTGCTTGATCAACTAGGCCTGTTCTAGTTTCTCGCAATAATCTAGAGTTGGAATGGCACTAAGTGTTTCTAAATTGAATCTTGAATTCTACAGCTACTATCATGCTTCAACAAATATTTTAAATTCTTCAATGATGAGATATTACGGAGACGATTATCCACTCAATCACAACGATAAGTGGGAATTGGCAATCCTTGAGTCTTCCTATCATCCCACTAGTAACTTTAAATCTCAACATGAGCAATATTTTCGCTGTCAATAAAATCAGACTTGCACATCATTGTTCTATCTTCTGGAAGAGGTTGTCCATCAAAATTTCATAACTTCTCTTGTGAAGAGAAACAAGTTGACTTAACTTGAGCTTCTTCATCTTTATCTGCGGCATCTAATCTTGACGAGCCTTTATTTATCTCCACTTTCACCGCTTACCTTCCTGCCGGCCAAACATCTCTTTCTACCCAGATTTCAAACTGACTAACTTTATCACCTACCCTTCTTTTGACCAAAATCTACTTCTATTATGTGAGATTTCAGATTGACATCACCCAAGGCAGCGAATTCTCTTCCAAAATCGTAAAATCTAATAAAATCTCCACATATATGCAAAAACGAAACAAAATTCTAATTCAACTGTTATATTAAACCATACATTATTTCGCTCGTGTGACTCATCATGATCGGGTGATTATTCTTCAAATCTAAACCCAAATCTCCACAACTTGCCCTTCCGATTTAAACTCAAGTCTCAACAACCAAAATTTTCTACCATCTATCAAAAACAGTACTTATCATGTCCAAAAATTCAATCCATTATTTATCCAAAATGATCCAAAGTACCTCTCTTTATGATTTCTCTCTGATACCACTTTTGTCTCGAACGTGGACCAAATAGATCAATTTAAATAATTAATTATAATTTTTAAATTAAAATTTTAATAATTTTAAACCAATAATACTAAGTCCCAAAATTTGGGTGTGATAAACCAAATAAATAGAACCCGACACAAATCAAAATTCACACAGGATCTCATCAAATAACCGTCTAGATAAAAAAAATAACTACGATATGCTCTATAATCATTGTAAGGGAGATGATAATTTAACCAAAAATCATAATCAAATATTGCATAATATCCAAATTGTTCCCAAAATATAACTCTGAGCCAATATCTAGCTAATTCCATAATCCGATCATATTAAATATCAATTTAAACCATAATAGAACCAAACACACCAAAACAGATGAATGGTTGACAGATCACAATCATACTCCTACAATATATCCAAATCTTCTACTTTGAAGAGATAAAATAGAAAAAGTGAGTCTAATACTTAACAAATATCATATTTAAATAAAAAGAGTCCAATAAATTAGAGAGAAGATTTAATAGATAAAATTTATTTAAATGACTGAATAAATTCAAATCGTTGATAAAATAAATCTAATAGAAATCTAAGAATCAAAATCCAATGGCAGTCTCATACTCAAATCAAATATCTAAATTTAAAATAAATATCCAAATCAGAAAACAGTTATCATTAGGACATGTATATATATATATATAAACAAAACAGAAGTGATACAGACCGATTTCAATAGGCAAATGGTCGATTCTAAGTCCAATTCAAGTCCAAGTTTGAGTCCGAGTCAAAATCTAAGGGCAGATCAGCTTGTAATTTGGGGTAAAATTTGATAGCCGGATTATCGAATAGCATGCGTAGAAGTCGAAACAATATCGTGATAAAGTTTTCAAAGATTCAGATCAAAATATGCTGTCAAAATTGTTTAAACAGGACATTCCAAACCCAATTGTAGGCAAAATTGGTGAATCTCAAATCCAAGTCTAAAATCTAAATCCAAATAAAAGTCTAATACAAATCAATATAAATATACAAATCATGCATAAAATTTTAGTTTCGGTTATTTAAAGACTAGCTTGATGAAGGGTTAAATATAATATCGGTAACCTTAGGCGAAATCAAATATAAATTAGGCCAGTATGAATGACCATCCATGTATTTTGTACCCATGGGTAAGGTTGCTTAATAATATTTACCATTCGCGACTTTAGATATAATCTTCAAATTTGTCAGATATATTAGAACATCCGAATATATTTTAAGGTTGAATTAAAACATCCAAATGGGAAAGGTCATTACTTCAAATCTTTTATGTCGGTAAAAAGAAATTTTTAAATAACAAATATCTCCCTTCGAGAGCTGACCAAAATATCTAATATCCCAATCTAAATGTGGTGACGACAACCCGACACATACATATAAAAATGCATAGCCTATGCAAATTTCATGTACATTTTCATTTACACATACTGATATAAAATATATAGTATCCAATAAATTATTTGACTTTAAAAAAATATTAAACTCTCCAAAATCATAAAACCCATATCAGAAACCTCTAAATCATCCAATGAATTATACATACATGTCTAAAATAAATAAATCAGGTGTATAAAAATATATGCATGTTAGTAAAAATTTTAAATAGTATCCAAAATATATCAAATATTAAATCAGACTAAAGAGGAGGTTTACAAATACTTGTATGGATTTCATACTTTATAGATCTGAAGAAAGGATGTCTCGAAGTGCATGAATCGACACTCTCACTCCTACCGTGTGCTGTGTCTCTCTCCACCGTGTAACTTCTCGTGCGCTGCCATCGCTGCTCCACACCGCCACACCGATCTGCCATCACTGCGTACAACCATCACCAGCCTTTCTGGCGTCACCTCGTCGATTCCGTCGTCGCAGCTCTGCCGCCTCTCTCCTTGCGCCGTTTCTCTCTCTTGCGTAGTTGCTCTTTGTTGTGCGCCACCGCCGTTCTCCCATGGCCGTGCCGACTACCTGTGCACGGCCACTACTGAGCGCTGATGCCGCCAACCCACCTCCTCTTCTCCCCTCTTCCGTACGCCATGAATGGCAACATTGAACCCCTTCCACCTCCCCTGCTTCTCTCTCTCCCTGATCCCTTCTACTTCATTGTTTTCATTTTTTTTCATATTATTATTATTGTTATTATTATTTTTTGTTTCTTTTATTTCAAATTCTAAATCAATATTCGGGCAACAATACAAGCATGTCTCAAGCGCCAACCCAACCGATTCAAATATCCTTCAAAAATTTCTTAATGTATAATTAATTTTTATAACGCCCAAATTATCCAAAATCACAATTAATATTAAATTAATCCAATCAAAAATCCGGGATATTACATCTGTGATCAAAGTCCTCCATCTGCTGATTCAAAGTGGCCTACGTGACTTAGGACAGGTAGCACGTCTAGCCGATTGCTTGGTCGCCCAATATCTCTCTATTGCCGCAGGGTGCAGGGAACTTCGTCTTTAAGTATGTGTGGACGTTACGGCCCCAAACATGATTAGGTAGGGCCGGCCTAGGATGACGTTGTAGGTCGAAGGTAGGTCAACCACCAGGAACGTCCGTATATAAGATGCCATTTTGGGGTATGTTCCTAAGGTGACTTCCAACTAGATGGTTCATTGGATAGGGCACCGATTCGTTGTCCAGTCCGTAGAGGCGCCATTCGATCGATTTCAGTTGACTCTTTTTTAGCTCCAAATTAAAATAGGCATCCTGGTAAAATAAATCATGCAAATTTTCATTATCATTATAGACTAGTTTCGGTGGTAATTAATGGTACTATGTGAAATGAGTGTGGATAAAACTAGAAGGTTGTAGTAAGGAGTCATTACATGTGACATATATTTTTTACTAAAACTAATGATATCGTCCCTAACTTTTACCCTTGGTTTCTTCAACGCGGTCCCAAGCGGATCTGAGTGATAGTCTGACCGGGTTGCCACCATGTAGACCACTTCGACCATGACTTAATTCCTCAGCAGCTGCTGCTCCATCCTTTCTTTGCCTGCTCTACTGGGCTCTTGCTTCAAGTTTTGCAGGAATTTATTTAGGTGTCTCCTTCGGATGAGTTTCTTAATCTCTTTCTGCATGGTTCGGTAGCCCTCTATATTGTGACACGGCGATCAATGGTAGTAATAGTACTTCACCTGATCTCCTTCCTCCAGAATTTTGATCGGCTTTGGCCACTTTAGAAATTTTTTCTCCTGGATCTGCATGAGAATGTTGGTTTGGGAGTTATTCAATGGAGTTGGGTTTAGGGTCCAAACTCACTTCGAGCTCTCGGCTCCACCCTAGGTTGCTTCCTTAGATCTCGGAAGTTGGAGCAGTCTACATTTCACTTTCTTCCTTTTGGTGGCCTGTGGTGGGGGTGGTCTCCGCGCTTTGGACACTGAGCCTTGTTGGCCTCTTTGGCCACCAGGTAAGCGTTGGCGAGAGCTCTCACTTCACGAAAAATTTGAGGGCCTTTGTGAGTCAGGTGTTTAAAAAACTCGCCCAACTCCAAATTTGATATGAAGGTTCTTAAGTTCACTTCGTCAGTTAGCCGAAGTATCTAGCGGGCCTTGACGGTAAATTGGGTCAGAAAACGCCTCAAACTTTTGTTTGGTCCCTGCTTGATATGAACGAGGTCTAAGGATTGTCTTTCCTCACCCTATTTAGAGGCGAACTAGTCAGGAAGTTATTGGAGAGCTCCTAGAACGTCAGATTGAATTTGGCTGTAGGCGGTAGAATCAAATTCGAGCATCCCCCTTAAGGGTCAATGAAAAGTATAGGCACATGGCAGCCTCGCCCAGACCCTAGAAGCTCAGCAAGGTATGGAAGTGGTCTAAATAGTCCATTGGATCGGCGTTTTTATCATTGAGTTCCAGGACTATTATCTTAAACTTTGAAAGAGTAGCTACGTCTAGATCTCCATCGTGAATGGTGATTATCTCAAATCTACAGAGCATCCGTTAGCATCTCTTTTGAACACGAGCTGCCATATCTTTTCTACTCGTTCCTCCACTCGATGGGAAACTACAGCCCTTTTTATATTGAGGTAGGTCCTCATTCTGAGTAGTTTGGCGAGTGCCACGAGGCCGGTCGGCTACTACCATTGGTTAGCTGGACATTAGACGAGGCTCCCTTTCATCTTGGGAGCCTTTGCTCATCGCATATGTAGTAAGAATTTTGCTGCTCTGAGCTCTTGTCTGGTGTCTTTTGACCAAGTCAATCCTCCAAATGGGACCGGACCCCGTCACTCGAAACTACTCGAGCTCCGAGGTCATCCGAGCATCGTGCCTTCCAAGTCGGGTGCTTCTTCCTCTAGCTTTATTGTTTTGACATCGAAGTGTGGGTGGTACAAGAAGGAGCCGCCAGCCTATGCCGGGTTTGGAGTATTTCGGATATGTTATCTACCCAGTCTATAAACGCCTGCATAAAGGGTGTCGGTTACTCCTCCGCATGGCTACCCACGGAGGGGTCGTCACCTTGATGGATGACGTCCTTGGCCAAAGTGTTGGTATGGGCTCTGGTGTTAACTATATTGCTTCGGTGTAGATGGTAGTTAGGCTTTTTGTTCGCCTTCCCACAGATAGCGTCAATGATACATTTTGAATTCAGGTTACCGACGGATCAGGGTGTTGCTTAGTCTTCGAGTCGAATTAAAGCAAGTCCGTTCTCTATCCTCTACGGGCTAGATCATGCACACCACTACTCAAAACAAGAGGTCATAGAATTGGTAGGATTCGTTCCCCGATTTATACTCTGACACTCAAATCAATAATTTTCTTCAAATGATAGATAGATGTAGGGATAAGAGGTATGCGTGATGATACAAGAATGTGGGTTTTGAGTCTAGCTCGAAAGTTGTGCTTAGTGTGGAGTGATTTTGATATTAAGAGAGTGAGAATTGTGGACGAATTCTCCAGAGGTTCTTTGGACAAAGATAGAGGTCTCTTGGGAGCTTGTGAGTGTGAGTATTTGTGGGTGTGTTCGAGTGTGAGAGAAAGCATGTTCATTGGAGTTTGTCTTAAAGATTTTTTTATAGAAATTGGGTTAGCTCAGCCTTACTTGGACGCCAAGGTTAGCCACTAACTAGCCGCGCAAATTTTGTAGGCTGGCACGAGAATCTGGGCATTGATTAAGACAACCGTGATTAATTGAGAGGATCCATTCCTTCTTTGAAGCGATACCGAATGTGATGGATATGGGAGTTGTCTCTATAAGAGATTTGCTAAGTTGGAGTTATTATTCCGAGTAAATTGCGATCGAAGACAATATTCAAAATGTCGAGTTGGTTAAGGCAAGCGATTTTTAGCATGCGGGAAGAGGACTGTGGGATGTCCTGGTTAGGTTGAGGTTAATTTGGGCTGTTCAGTCCGCTAGAAAGCTGCTCAGATCACCGAAAGTATTGACCGATCTCTAGGCCTGTGGGTCGAACACCCTTTGATCCCACTGTTAGTCCGTGGGCCTTTGTATTGGACCGGTTCATTTTTATCCTCCCATCAATATCTATATAAATTTTATATAAATAAATATATAATTGATATTATTAGGAAGAAAAACCATCAAGTCCTGACATTTTCTTCTTTCATCAAGAAAAAAGTGGGGAATAAACGACGCATGTGATTTTTCTATGTGTACCCATTGTTTTCTATTCTCACGGTCCTGATCCCAGACTTAACATTATTTATTTATTTTATTTAACTATTTTAAATTTATGTTTATAGAATTTAATAAGTTCTGTAATATTGGCTTAAGGTCATGTCTAAAAATAATTTCTAAACTTAATTTTAAAAAATATTTTTACACTTATATATTATATAAATAATTTAGATGAATAGATAGATTGATTGACCCACCAACTTGGCTGATCTAAAATCCCCAGCAGTCAAGCTTACGCCAACAAATTAGAAGCTTATCGTTTATACAACTTGCTATCTATGAAAATATCTTATGGCAGGAAAATTGCCTTTGAAAAGCCTGTCCACCTCAATTTTCTTTACTCACTAGGAGCTTAATTCTCCATCTCTAAGTCGCCTTTTGATTGGATGTACTCAACAGTAGTTTAGCTTTCCATTATGTAAAGTCGTCCCTTAGCCAGGCACACTCAGTAAGAGCCCGATCCTCCATCATGCAAAATTATCCTTTGGCCAAGTGTACTCAGTAGGAGCCCAATTTTTCATCTTTTAAAACCGCCCTCTGGTTGGGCGCACTCAACATAACTTAGTTGTCCCCTAGTCAGGTGTACTCAAATACTCAATCCCATCACTCGTGCACCATTGCCTTTACATTCTCAATTTTTCTTTTTATACCGAAAGATTTCTAATTTGAACGTTGGAGGATATATCGAGAAGAGAGTTTTTGTTATCTTCTGACTTCCTATTTATTCGTCGTGTTGTATAATATTTAGGTTATTTAAGATGGAGACCAAATTCGTCTCAATTTGACCTGCCGTGGAGATCTGATAGCTCTTTTATTTATATAATAACTAAAATTCAGTGGTGTATTAATTTTAATACTAATTAAAATTTATCTCCAAAAGATTTTTGTATCAAATGTCAATAATTCTCATCCTAGATAAAATCAAAATTGGGCCCAACATTTATGTCGACAACAATAATAAATTATTAAATTATATATAAAATTATTTTATTAATTTTATTTTATTTAATAAAGCATTTTTGAAAAATAAATTTAAAATATCTATAAAGTAAGATGTTATTATCAATATTAAATAATTATAATAAATAATATGTACATATTTATTTATATTAAAATTAATATAAAATATGAAATAAAAAATTTATGCGCAACAAGAGCTTACCATGCACTCAAATGTACCGAATCTCTAAGCACAAAGTCCAGAAAAAACAGCCGTTAAAAGCTGCACCGTAACGAAGCTTCGTGGAAGTTGCAGTCTCTCACTCCACTATGGCAATCGGCGTCTCCGCATCTCCTTCTTAACCTCACCTTCCTCCCCATTTCCACCACTGGTTTTTCCTCCTACTCCTCTCTCGCCTCCCTTTCTCCAAGAATCTCGCCCTGTAATTTCAGTTTTGTCATTTCCCTGCCATCATTCCGCCATGAAACTCATCAATTCCATCAACCCGAAGCAACTCTTCAGCTTCAAGAAACCGAGATCCGTCACCCGTTCTGAACCTCCCTCTTTCAGCACCACCATATCATCCCTCTCTTCCTCCTCCGACTCATCGTCCTCGTCTCACACTGCCAAAAGGGATCACAAAAAGCGTCGTTCTGCAACACCGAGGAGCGTCTTACCGGCTCGGACAAGGTCACATGAAATCACCAGGGAGATCTCGGGCCAGTGGTCCGACGATGCCTCAGGAGATCCTTTCTACGAGCTAGTCGAGGCGTTCAAGATGATCGACCGAAACGGCGATGGAAAGATTACCAAGCGTGAGCTGGAGGAGCTTTTCGGCCGGATCGGGAAGGAACCTCTTAGCGAGGAGGAGATCGTGGCGATTTTGAGAGAGATTGACATGGACGGAGACGGATGCATTTCCTTGGAGGAGTTCGGCGCAATCAGCTCCGCTTTCGGGCCGGCGTCTGACATGGCGGAGCTGAGGGAGGCGTTCGAAGTGTTCGACGTCGATCACGATGGGAAGATCACGGCGGAGGAGCTGCTGAATGTGTTCGTGGCAATTGGGGATGAACGGTGCACGTTAGAGGATTGCCGCGGCATGATACAGAGTGTTGATAGAAATGGAGACGGATTTGTCTGCTTTGAGGACTTCGCTCTTATGATGGATCCTCAACGATGTTGATTATGTAATCAATCAATCGGCGCTTTTTATTTTTTATTTTTTTTATCCTTTTTTGATTTTTTTTTTTTTTTTTTGTAGCTTTGGTAATTTTAACTATTATCAGCACCACACCAGATTTTCGTATTTTCGAAAATCAAAAATCTGGATTGTCAAACAGGTGTCGATCGAACGGCCAAGATGATTGATTGTGTTTGTCTCTATGAATTTATATGAATGAACTCTTCCTTGATTTCAATGTATAAATTTAACTGCCTTTATTTTATGGGCTTAGAAGATTTTTTTGTTCAGCCATCATTATATAGGCCTTTCTTCATTCCGCATGCTAGATTCTGGGCCAGCCCAACTAATATTATACCCATTAATTATAATATATTTAAGTAGCAATTAATTTAATAATTTATAAATTATTAACCTTTTTAAATTTTATAAAATATTAGATAGTAACCTAAATATTAATATGGTAGGACACTTTTAGTTTCTTTGTTAGGTGATGTAGTGCATTACCTTGTGTGGAAGGTGTCCAATTCTTACTAATTAAAAATTTATGTCATATTATTAGATAACTAGCAAAATGGACAAAAATAGAAGTAAAATCATTAAGAAATTAAACAAAACTCTACTACATACTATAAAATAATATATATACTTATCAAATAATTTTTGACATTTAAAAATCTAAGAATGATGATATATATCCCTAAGTAAGCAGATAAAATAGGTATTTTATAATTATACGACTGATAAATTGTTTAAACTGTATAACTATTTTTTTTGTGTTTATAATATTGTACGGCTATTATGAGGCTTAGAAGGAGACTAAGCAGTGGGATTCAACAAGTGAACAGTGTAATCCTTGTCCAAAGATCTGAATCCAAAGGCATGGCATGGTATTGAAGATGAGGTCCCAATTGTGTAAGCCTGTCAGACTTAACCAAGTTCAATATGTTTGAGCTATTGGAGGAACAAACACCAGAAAAAAAGCATGTTCAAAATAATCAGGAGGCTTGACAGAAATAAATGGCATTGCTAACAATTAAGAAGCCTTGGTCCAATGACTCCGTCTGCCAAAGTCTTATTGCAAGTATCTAAATTGTCAGACTCTCAAATGTCAGTTTGAACTAAAAATCTAAATATTCGGATCTTTTGATTGGAGTTAAAGAGATTGGCACTAGTGAAGGTGCAACATCATGTGACATTATTTAAATAAGCTATGAAGTGTTTATTCATAAATATAATTGATACATCTATGGATTTAGATTATTGTATGGATTAGGAAGTCGCTTGATCTTTTCAAAAGGTCAAGCAAAAATGGGTTTGGTCCCAATTGAAACCTACCTCAATTCGATCCGTTATAAAAGATCATGTGACTTCCTAATCCGTACAATAATTCAAATTTAAGAATTAATCAATAACAATTAATTTTAAATATATTGATTTTTTGGGATAAGAAGTGCCTATTAGGCAACTAATAATAGTATATAAGAAGAAAATCGACTAATTACTTTATGAGATGTCGCTTAACCAGCTCCAGAACAGGCTAATAAGTTTAAACAAATATAAATTCTCTTAACATTAGAAAAGATATTTCTTAAAATTTGATAATAACTAAATTTTTAAATAATTTTAAAATAATTATGCAGACACCAAACTCCTGATAATTTTGGCTCACAATATCTATCAAAGTTGTACTCAATGGAGATTTGTCCACAGATGATCGAAACCATACAATTCACGGGGGTCAATTCGGAAGAAGAACTCGTTTCCTCTTTCTTTAGCTTAGGGTTTGAAAAGTCAACTCCAATTGGGCGGCATGCACTTGCGTGCGTTGCGGTCGCGAAAACGTGAATTTTATATATATATTTTTTTGTTTAAAAAAATTGTATTGGTCTCGTTGGTCGGTACGGAAGGGTCACGTTCTGAACACGTGTTCCAATCTTCCACCCCACAAAAAGTATTTCCTCATTTTGAATATTATAATTTTTTTAATTACATATATCTCTGAAAATTATATTTTAACATAATTTTATCAAATTACCCTCCAAGTACTTTCGGCGCCTAAATTTAATAAAAATACTGTTTATTATATAAACAGTATTTTTAAATATTTTATTGGGTTTAAAAATTTTGAATTTGGGCATGCCTTGTAATTTTCAGAATATATTAAATATTTATAATATTGGCGGTAATTAATAATCAGCTTAGCCTCTTTTTCTAACCCTATATATTATATCGGCGAAATTTCACACCCATAGATTAAGGGTTCCTTTTTTACCAGGGAAGGATATTAAAAAAATAAATTTATTTTGTAATTTTAATTTTAATTTTATTTTAATATTAATTTTATCATACAATGATTATTTTACAAAAATATTTAATTCTGAAGTTTTATTAATATTGATAGTAAATTAACAATTGAGTATAATTTTAACGTAAAGGTTAAAAATGCAATTTTAAAATATTCACAAATAATTTTTAATTATTTTAGAACATATTACTATTTAATTAATTATTTTTTATTGTATTCTTTTCTAATATATGGCTAGCTGTGTTGGAGATTTTATTCAATTAGTGATTCACAAGAATTGCTATGAAAGATTTTCAAAGGTAATTATTTATAATTATAAACTTTATAATAGATAATTTGTATAATAACCTAATACTTTTATTCGAATTATTAAGTTGTCAACTTATTATAGTAATAAATAATTAATAAAAATAAATATATTAATAATGAATATATAATAAGTGTTATTAATAATAATAGATATAATAATAACATAATAATATAATAAAAATAATAGTATAATATAATAATAAATATAATTTAATAGTAAATATAATAACAATATTATTAATGTTGGTGGCTCTCTCTCTCTCTCTCCCCCCCCCTAAGCTTGCTCCTTCCCAAAACTTCTTGCTCTCTATCTTGCCGTCACCGTCCCTCTTCTTTCCCCCTTTCTTATTTATTTTCATGTTGTTTCTTTTCTCTCATTCCGTCTTTCTATTCTCCTTCATTATTCTCCTTTATCTCTCATTCATTCTGTCGTTACGCTTTCTCTCAACCATTCTATTTCTGTCGTCCATTCCTCGCCTTTCGTCTTCCTCTTCCTCGAACCATCATTGTCACTTAGTTAATTCATCATTTGTCTACCAAGTGATTTCATTTCCTCACATTTAATTGATGGGCCAATGTTGTGGGGTATAAACAAAGAAGTGTAGAAATAGTAATTGTTACAGGACCTCTCCACGAGCTCTCCGACACCCCACCAAATGTGACAGGCTGGCGCAGGAGCACCCGGGAGACTTGTCCCGACCAAGATTCTGTGATTATGTCATTCCATAGGATATATAGAATTTTATTATTTTTATTTCTTTTATTTTTGGGACATGTGGTCTGTTAGCATTTCTATTAGCCATTGTTGATAGAAGTTTCTGTTAGTATATAGTGTAAAGCCTGTAGCTATAGTAATGGAAAGAAGATACTCTTCACTTCTCCTCTCCTCTGTTTTCTTGCTTTCTTCCTCCGTCTGACTCTCCTCCCCCTCTTTTCTCTCCTATCTCATTTCTTCTTCTCTCTGCAACGACCGCTCCACTACCTCGTCACCTTACACCGCGGCCTTACTGTAGTAGACTGCGGCCATACTATTCACTTCTCCCTCCGAACTCTTCTGCCATCATATCGACACCTTATACCCCGGCCTTACTATAGAAGACCGTGGCCATACTATTCACTTCTCCCTCCGAACTCTTCTGCATCAGTTGGTGCTCTCATTGAGACATGGTAGAGGGTATGATGACATAGTACAAATCGTTGGAGGACTCGATTTCGGGGCTGAAGGAGACGACCACTGCTCTACAACAACAATCAGAGAGCATCGTCACCACTCTCCAACACCATTTTGAAGGTATTGCCTCTAACGCCTTCCTAAGTGAACACTTACAAAAATCCATGTCCAAAATCCTCTATTCTCTGGCCCGAATCGAAGCTCAACCCCGATCTACAGTAAATCCATCACTACTACCAACCCCGCCTACGTTTTTGGCGACAATGTCCTCACACTGAACTCCTCCCTCCCAGAATTCATCCCTCTACACTCCAACATTGATTGATTCCCATTCCTCACTTCCAGTTCACTTACCGAAACTAGAAATTTCCTTTTTATCCGGGAAAAACATCATTGACTGGCTGTTCCAAATTAAACGGTTCTTTTACTATCACCTCACCCCAAATGACCAGAAACTCACAATAGCCGCCTTCTATATGTCTGAGTCGGCCCTCCAATGGTTCCAATGGATGCACACCACCCGCCAACTCACAACATGGGAAAATTTTACTCGAGACCTGGAGCTTAGATTTGGCCCATCCACTTACTTCAATCCAGAGGCCTTGCTCTACAAATTGCGATAAACTACCTTTGTTGCCTCCTATATGACCGAATTCGAGGCTCTGTCTACCCGTACCTCAGGGCTGACCACAATGAATCTTTTGAACTGCTTCATCTCTGGGTTATGGGATGACATCAGGCGGGAACTGCTGCTGTTGAAGCCCCAGACATTACAGGAAGCCATTGGAATGGCTAAGATAGTGGAAGAAAAAATTGAGGCAGGATGGTCCACTGTCCATCGCCCGCCAATTCCCAAACAGACCTCCACAGCAATGAACCATACTCCACAAACAATTCCCCACCGGCCGGTGACTCCGAGATTGCCCAGCAGGTGGCTTACACCTACCGAGATGGCAGCACGCCGTTCGCGGGGTTTGTGTTTCAATTGCTATGAACAATTCACTCTAGGACATCGATGCCGCCCTCCCCAATTCCTGTGCATGATTGCAGACGAAGAAAACAATCCACTCCCTGATCCACTACCCGTAGAAGAGTTCTCATCGTAGCTAGAATCCCATCCCACAGAACCAGCAGACATAGAATCAGTACCACCCATTACTGATTCCACCCCCACCATTTCGCTACACGCCCTCGAGGGCCGCTTTGTCCCCTCCACCTTGCAATTGCGTGGATAGATTGCGGGACGGCCGATAGTCGTCCTGGTTGATAGTGGCTCTACTCATAACTTCCTCTAAACCAAAGTGGCCAATCACTTGGGACTAACAATTCAACCATCCCTAGCACCTTAATGTCACCGTGGGGAATGGTGACTCCCTACACTGCCAAGGGATTTGCTCCAATACACTAATCACATTGGACCAGACCCCATTTCATGTGGATTTATACGTCCTGCCCATTTATGGTGCGGACATAGCCTTCGGGGTGTAGTGGCTGACGACAATTGGCCCTGTCCTCTTTGATTACAAGGCTTTGTGGATGAATTTTGATCATGCAGGCAATCAGCTCACCCTGCGCGGACTACAAACAACCACTATATTTGCCATGACCTTAGGACAGTTGCTGAGGAGTGACCTGACCAAAACTTCCGCTGCCTACTTTCACATGACTATTACCTCTCTATGGGCACCAACGATCGAGCCAACTCCAGGTTCTTCCTCTTTCGCAGAATCCATACCATCTGATATTTTTCCTCCCATTAGATCCGCATTGTTGCAACTTCTCTCTACCTTCATTGGGGTATTCTCCCTGCCCCATGGCCTTCCCCACGCCGGTGCCACTGATCATCCCATACCACTCAAACCAAATACTGAATCAGTGAACGTTAAGACCTATCGATACCCACATTTTCAGAAGGCAGAAATGGAACGAATGATCCAAGAGATGTTGACTGAGGGCATTATTCGACCCAGCAACAACCCCTTCTCCTCTCCTGTCTTGCTAGTAAAGAAACGCGACGGTAGTTGGCGGTTCTGCGTAGATTATCAGGCCTTAAACGCCATCACAGTGAATGATCGATTTCCAATCCCCACTGTCGATGAGTTGGTCGGAGCTCGAATCCTCTCCAAACTCGATTTGAGGGCTGGATACCACCAAATGAAGGTTCACCCAGAGGATGGCCATAAGACCGCATTCCAGACTCACGACGGCCACTATGAATTCATGGTCATGCCTTTCGGGTTGTCGAATGCTCCTTCCTTATTCCAATCCGAAATGAATGAGATATTCCGCCCTATATTACAGCGATCCGTGCTGGTCTTCTTTGATGACATTTTAGTATACACCGAATGAGGCCCACCTTCAACATCCGGCTGTCTCAACTCCTCCAAATGCATTCCCTCTTCGCCAAGCTGTCCAAGTGTGAATTCGGCCACACTCAACTGTCCTATCTCGGCCATGTTATCTTGGAGTACGGTGTGGCAGTTGACCCCTCTAAAATCGCTGCCATCCAAACTTGGCCTACTCTGACTAACGTGACCCAATTGCACAGTTCCCTTGGGCTCGAGGGGTATTATCGTCACTTTGTGCACCGGTATGCTCATATCACAACCCCACTAATGATGTTATTACGGAAGAACGCCTTTGTTTGGACTCCCGAAGCTGAGCAGGCTTTTGCTTCCCTCAAAACTGCCTTGACTTCCACCCCTATGCTTACCCTGCCTAATTTCAATAAACGCTTTGTAGTCCAAACGGATGCTTCGGGACAGGGTATCGGGGAAGTGCTTCTTCAAGATGGACATCCGATCGCTTACTTTAGCTGGCAGCTCTGCCCCAAATTACAGGCTTCTTCAACTTATTTGAAGGAGATGGTTGCTATCACAGAGACTATAAAAAAATGGCGGCAATATCTGCTGGGATCTAAATCCACCATATAAACGGACCATCAACCCCTCAAAGCCTTACTAACCTAGACTATCCACACCCCCGAACAGCAGCATTGGATTACCAAATTGCTAGGATTCGACTTCGATATCGTGTACCGGCCAGGATGCATTAATGGACCCGCCGATGCCTTGTCCAGGCGGGAACTTGGCACCTTCCTGGCACTCCAAGGAGTGTCCCAAACCATCATAGCTCTGCTTGGCTATGGCTTCCTTTGCTAAAGCCATCCAAGATCACCCAAGCGATCATGCAGGGTACTCTTGCCGCGATGGTCTGATTTTTTTCAGAACCGAATCTGGGTGCTCCCCGAATCTGCACTTTCAGACTTAATATTACAAGAATACCATAATTCACCACTTGGGGGACACGCGGGAATTCACTGTACTTATTCCCAGATTGCCTCTATTTTCTATTGGCCGAATATGTCCAAGGAGGTGCGGGACTTCGTCAACTGATGTTCAGTGTGCCAGCAAGTCAAACCCTTAAATGTTGCACCGCAAGGGCTCTTGCAACCTCTTCCCATTCCAGGAAATACTTGGGAATCTATTTTTATGGATTTCATCACCCATCTGCCCCTTCACATGGAAAATCACTCATCTTTGTCGTCGTAGACTGGTTCTCGAAATACGCCCACTTCGCAGCTCTAGTTGCACAAGTCACTGCAGTGTAATTGGCTGAAGTCTTTGTCTGGGAAGTCTACAGGCTACATGGATTTCTAGCAGACATTGTCTTTGACCACGATCTACTGTTCATGAGTCTGTTTTGGAAGGAACTCTTCAAGCTGCAAGGCACCCGGCTGTCCACCAGCAGTGCCTACCATCCACAATCGGATGGACAAACAAAGGTTATCAATCGATATCTCGAGGATTATGTACGCTACTTTGCAACTTCCTTCCTCCCCGCAAGACTTACTTTGGCACTATAACACCGCGTGGCACTCGTCCCATCCGGGGATGAGCCCCTTCCAATCTATAGTCGACCCCCACCTTCCCTACTCTCCTACGATGACACCTCTTCTCTCGGCAATGGGACGACACATCTAACCATGAGAACCAATGTACTAGCCACCCTTAAAGCTAACTTGTAGGCGGGCCCAACTCAGGATGAAGCAGCAGGCAGACTCCCATCGAACGGAGCGGGAGTTTCAAATTGGCGATCTCGTTTATGTGTGCCTTCAACCCTACCGTCAAATGACAGTGGCAGGACGGCAGACCAACAAACTCGCCAAAAGGTATTATGGTCCCCTTCGCATTCTGGAATGGGTGAGAGCAGTAGCTTACCAATTGGAACTGCCGGCACACTCTAAAATACACAACGTTTCCAATGTGTCACTACTTAAGCGATGCTATGGGGATATCAGCAGCGCTATATTTGACCTGCCTGCTGAGGCTTGGGGCTCGTAGCCGCTACTGCAATCGCATCAAATATTTGGTTTCCGACGCATTCTTAGCAACAACCAACCCGTGACCTAGGTATTGGTGCATTGGAAAACCCAAACGCCTGAGGAAGCTACTTGGGAGACTGCCTCCGAGTTCCAGCAGGACTTCCTTTCATTCAATCTTGAGAACAAGGTTGGTTTCGATGGGAACGACAATGTTACGGGTCCTCTCCACGAGCTCTTCGACACCCCACCAAATGTGACGGGCTGGTGTAGGAGCACCTGGGAGACCCGTCCCCATCCAAAATTTCGTGATTATGTCATTCCATAGGATATATAGAATTTTATTACTTTTATTTCTTTTGTTTCTGGGGCATGTGGTTTGTTAACATTTCTGTTAGCCATTGTTGATAGAAGTTTCTGTTAGTATATAGTGTAAGGCCTGCAGCTCCAGTAATGGAAGGAAGATACTCTTCACTTCTCCTCTCCTCTGTTCTCTTGCTTTCTTCCTCCGTCTGACTCTCCTCCCCCTCTTTTCTCTCCTATCTCATTTTTTCTTCTTTTTGCAACGACCGCTCCACTACCTCGGCACCTTACACCGCGGCCTTACTGTAGCAGACCGCGACCGTATGGTTCATTTCTCCCTCCGAACTCTTTTGCCATCACCTCGGCACCTTACACCGCGGCCTTACTGTATCAAACCGCGGCCATACTATTCACTTCTCCCTCCGAACTCTTCTGCATCTATAATGGTCATTCCAGGTTAGAATCGTGGTCGATGTCACCATTCTGAGCTAGAGGAAGTGTCGCTGTCATTGGCCATTAACTGTTGTTGCCATCGTCGAAGAAGGAAATCTCTAGTATCGTCGCTACTATTTTTCATCGCAGCTATAATTAATTGTCGTAAATTAGGCAAGGAATATTATTTTATAAATAATATTCTTATTTTGCAAGTAAATTCCTCTCTTTACAAATAACCCTACTTTATTTTGAAATAAATGCTACAAAATAAATAATATTTTGTGATAAAAAATTAGTTATAAATATATTTTTATCACTATTAATAATTAATATATATAATTTAATGATAAAAATATAATTTTATCACTAAAATTTTAAAAATATAAATTTATAAAAAATAATTACTGTTGCGTCCGGGAACTCTGGCCGCGCGAGAGATTGAATATGAACGGATCTCTAGGCACGCGGACTGAAGAGTTGGAGCAACACAAAGTGAATGGGAGTCTAGCGAGTAGAAAGGTATGGGAGAGGGGATGAACACTTCGATTTACGTGGAAAACCCCTCAATATGGTGAAGGGTGAAAAACCACAGTGGTGGACGTATCGTCTAAGAAATCTCACTATGAAGAAGAGGTAATACTGATGTGGAAGCACAAAAACTTAGCCTCCAATGATTACAACTTAGGGAGTGTTACTTCTCTGTTTTCTCTCTTCTCTGGGATTTTGCTAGAATCTCTTATGGAGTTAAGGAGCCAAAGGTCCTTCTTGTTGCCGCTTGAGTTGGATATTTATAGGGAACGTGATGCCGCGAGGGACACGTGGCGCGCACGTCATCAGGTTTGTCTCCCACCATCGCCACCATCAGGGTGCACATGGAAACACTCGGGCCCTCTGATCGGACAGCTCGAGGCGCATGGCCCACTACGCGGCGTGTCGGGGAGCCGTTGCATGCGCTGAGCTAGCATCTGGGTTATTTTGGTCTTTTGATGGTCCCCATCCTAAATGAGTCTCATTGTCTGTCCGAGTGGCCAAGCGGAGTCGGAAGCAGGCACTTTGTTCGAATCTGGCCGGGTTCATGGGCCTTTTGGGCCGACCTTCTTATGCGGCCTTTTGGGCCTGCGTCTGTGATTCTGGGCCCAGGTTCCAGGGCCCATCACGAGCCCCCCATGTCAAACGCATGTCAAGCGGTTCGAGGACTCAGCCGTTTGACATGCCTTGCAGGCATCTTTTCGCCATGATAGACCGCGATCTTCGTCTTCTGCTGGTGTGAAAGGCGTCCGAGGTCCTCTTGTAAATCACGGAACCAATCTTTCGCCGCCGTTTCCCCTCCCCATGGAGTATTGAATGCCGTATCCTGCTGATGTGACGTGCGATCAGGCGTCTTGGGAAGGAACGATCCGGACTTCGAGGCGAATGGCAATACGCGTGGCGAGGGTAATGAGTACATTTTTCCGTACTCTAGGGTTTATTTAAACCCTCCGTTGCCCTTGGTCCTTTCGTCTTCGCGCCTGTTTTCCGTTTCCTTCCTCGTTGCGCCGTTTACTCCTTCTTTCTTTGGCTTTCATGGCGCACAGTTATAAACATTGCATCCACGGTGGCGCTTTGACAAGCTCAAGGAGATCCGGACCCCACTGCAGTTCCCGAGTCTATGGCCATGGTGATCCGGAGCCGCGTGATGAAGCCCTGTATCCTCCTGGATGGCTTCATTCTTTTATGAGGCTCACCTTAAAGGTGGGCTCACGGTTTTCCATTCCGTTGGACCTCTATGACATCATAGGGCTCGTCCTCTCGCCGGGCTTGACCCGAATGCGATGAGGTATCACCTGTCTGTGTGTCTTCTTCCGATGTCATGAGAGGCTCTTGACTCCTCTTACGGTCAAGGTCTTTGTTTCGCTTTCGCGGAGAACCCGATGGATCGTGATGACTCCCGCCTGGAATTCTCTTCGCTAGCGGCGGCAATCCCTCAACGAGGGGTGGAAGGACAAGTTCTTCTTCCTTGGCGTTCTGAGCACTGGGCCATTCCCAATACGTGGGAGAATGTGGCCAGCCAGTACTAGACAATCCGTGATCTTTCCACTTGAACAAGCGCAATATCTGGCTGGGCGCTGACAAGTTCAGGAAAGCCAAGTGGGAACAGCGGGACGAGGCTCCCAGCCCAATTCCTCCGAGAACTGGGGGACCCACTGCTGAGCGTTCCTCGAGTGATGACGAGGATTTTGATATTGAGGACATGAGCGATGATGACGTGGCTGCTTCTCTGCCTACGAGGTCGGGAGCTGGCTCTTTTTCTGAGTCCTCGAGACCTGGGGGTCTCGCTTTCACTTCCACTGCTGATACCTCGTCCGGGGTCCCTAGAGCCCAGGAGGAGAGAGCTTCCTGAGTCCCAGACTTCTTGTGATGATGATGATGATGACGTTCCTCTGATTAAGAGGATGAGGACTGGAGCCTCTCTTCCGGGGCCCTCGGGATCTGGTGGCTTCGCCTTCACTGCCACTGCTAATCTGCCCGTTACACCCGCGGAGGTTCTCCCTCAGAGTGCGCGGTCCTCGAACATTCGCCCCCTGGTGACCTCGTTCCCAATCCGTTACTTTTCCCGGTGACGTCTCTCGGGCAGGATTGATCATCCTCACGAGGACATAGGAGGCGGGAGTGCCGTAAGGGATTCGAGAGAGGAGCGTTGGTCCGGGAGATGGTGGAGGTCGTGGATTTGAGTGTTGTGAGCCGCACCTCCTGGTCCTGCCGAGAGGCTGTTCTGCGAGGCCGGCGGTTGCACATACCCAGGGGCACTTGTCATTGAGGCGGATCTTCGGTGGCCTTGTTGGGCCGATGAGTCTGTGACTGAGGCGGCGCCTGCGGGGCTTAGGAGTGGCCCGCAGGAGTCCGAGTCCCAAGTGGAGTACGGCCCAGGGGATGACCATCTGGTTTCTGAGGTAGCCCATTGCTTCCTTCCTTTCCTTGTCTTCCTTTATTCATGCCTTGATGAATTTTCTGTGCAAGTTTGATAGCCGGCCTCAACGGGCTAGTGGGAGTGATTGCTCGGCCCGCTTGAAGTGAGGTCTTCGAATCTTGAAGGCTGCATTGGCGGAAGCTAGGCCAAAGAAGATTGCTTCTCTTGAGGCTACCAGCAAGGATTGGCTTAGAAGAGCTTCCTTGAGCATTCTCTCCCTGGAGGAGAGGTTGAGGGCGTCCGTGCGACTTCTTTGAGATGGCTCTGTCTTTGGGCGAAACTTTGTGCCGCCCGAGTGACAAGGTTCCTGTGGCCGTCCTCGATCCCGGGAATGGTGCCTTAGTATGGAAGACCATCGGCGTCGAGGGTAGGCCTTTCCCCGACCCCACCTCGGTACCTAATGGTGAGCCTCTTACGCCCGAGGAAGCAGTTCCAGTAGAGCAGACGGGATCTTCGAGAGCTTATGATGCTCAGAGAGGGGGAGGCCGAGCGGCACTCCCTTGACATGCTGCTCCCTTGTACTTCACTTTGTTTTCTTCGGTTTTGCCATACTTGTACAGAAGATCTCTTTTTGTGAATAAAACTTGTCCTTTTTGCTTCAAAGCTTTGGACGTTCCTTTTGTGTTTCGTTCGTACGTGTGGTTCTCTATTCTTCTTTTTCTTTGCAGCGCGTTGTTTAGCGCCTACCTCTTTGTTTCAAGTCGGGCGATCCCTTTCAGGCTTTGACCTTTTTACCTTTTCGGACTTAGGCGCTCAGCCTTTACAGGGACTTCTAGCCCTTAGCCTTCTGGGCGTACTCTCGTCGCCCGGTCTTTGGGGTTGCTTTAGTTGCGGATGAGTTTCTGAGTTATGACCTCAAGGGCCCGGCCTGGGGACCGCTCGGTCGCAGCCGAGTTTTAAATGACCTCGAGGCCGGCCTGCAGGACCGCTTCGGTCGCGGCCAGTTTTGATGACCTCGAGGGCCCGGCCTGCGGGACCGCTCGGTCAGAGTTTTGATGACCTCGGGGCCCTAAGATTCCCCGCTTCACGGAAGGATTTTTGATGACCTCGAGGCCCGGCCTCGAGACCGCTTCACGGCCCGGGTTTGATGACCTCGAGGGCCGGCCTCTCCTATTTTTGTTTGTTGAATGCCGTGAGTTCTTTGGCTTTCCTGCTGCTCGGGGCCGGGCCAGTCTTGAAGCGGTCGAGAGAGATTATGGAAACACTTCGTTGTAAGGGTAAAGAATGCACGTTTTATTAATGCATATTTTTCTTACATTGAGTGGCCTCAAGGTTTTTGTCCTTTTTCTTTTCTCTCTCTCTTTTTTTTTTTTTAGTCCATGCCCATGATGGCCTTGCCCTTCGAGCGGCGTGACCGGCTGCTTCCTGCTGCTCTGGGGCCGCGCCCGGGTCTTCGCAGGAAGCGGTCGAGATATCCTTCTGTTGCCAACCGCTCGAGTTCCGCCTGGAGCTTCTTGCAGTCCTCGGTGTCGTGGCTGTGGCTGCCATGGTAATGGCAGTATTCCCGTACGCCTCCCTCCGAGTTCTTGGCGCCTTGGGCCATCTTGGGAACCTTTCGTCACGATCGCCTCGGGATGTTAGTGATGGAGTCAAGGCCAATGGGCACGAGTGCTTTTCTTCCCCAAGGACCATCCGTTCGGGGACATCGTGCCGGACCGTTGGGTCTTCCGGTGGGGCGCTCGCCCATTCCGCTTCCTTCCCCGTCCTCGGGGGCGGGGGTCTTGATGCGGCCCTTTGCTTGCTTGGGCCTTTGGGTCCGAACTCTTCCCGCCTTTGATCCCCCTTCTTGATGGGGCCGGACTCATGGACTTCTTTTTGTTGAGGTAGTCCCTCAATCGCTTGGAGTCCCGCGCGACCGCTCATCCCCAGAGCGTGTGGGCGCGGGCTTTGGAGCGTGGGCTCTGGGTGTTCGCCGCCTTAGAGGAGGCTACGGGCGCCCCTTGTGAGGCTCCACCTTAAGCCATTACGTTGTGCCGTCCGTTGCCCCAGATCGTCGTGGCGGTCTCCTCCTCGGGTGGGACTTTGCCTTATCTAGCATCGTTGGGGCGTTTGCTTGTTGTTGGGGGATGGGAAGCCGCTTAGTTTTTGTTCTTCCTTTTGTTCCCACAGACTACCAATGTTGCGTCCGGAAACTCTGGCCCGAGAGATTGAATATGAACGGATCTCTTATTTTAAGAGTTGGAGCAACACAAAGTGAATGGGAGTCTAGCGAGTAGAAAAGTATGGGAGAGGGGATGAACACTTGATTTACGGAAAACCCCTCAATATGGTGAAGGGTGAAAACCACGGTGGTGGACGTATCGTCTAAGAAATCTTATTTTGAAAAGAAAATCCTCTCTGGACAAAACTTAGAATTAATATTTTGTTTTCTCTCTTCTCTGGGATTTTGCTAGAATTTGGTTAAGTTAGTGATAAATATAGTTGGGTTTTATCACTGATGCTAACAATCAATATATTTGTGCCGCCATAATTTAGTGATAAAAATATAATTTTATCACTAAAATTTTAAAAAGTATAAATTTATAAAAATAATTATAAAATATATATTTTAGTGTCAAATTTAAAAATGAGTCATAAACAGTTAAATCAAGTATTCTATCAATTACAAATATATATATTTTAGTGTCAAATTTAAAAATAAGTCATAAATAGTTAAATAAGTATTCTAATATTTAAAGTTTAAAATAATAATAATAATAATAATAATAATAATAATAATGATTAACAGGAGAGAGGGGGGAGATTTCCCTATATCACCCTCGACTGTTTCTTTCCCACCTCTCCCGACCTTTCCCTTTACGACCCTAGCCACTCGTGCATCTCTCCCTCCCCATGGCCGGCAACGATTCTTCTATATCGGTCAATTATTTAGCTATAATAAACTTCTGGTCATGTCTCCATTCATAATTTCTGTATATTCAGCTTTTCTCTTCCTTTTTGTGGTACTCATTCGGATGACATTGGCAGAGAGAGGGAGAGAAGTCAGAGAGCTGTAACTATGCATTCATTTCATCTGTATATCTGATACGATTTTCATTTGTGTAGAGGCCTAGATTTGATTAGAAGAAAGAAATGATGTCGTTAAGGTTGAACGCTAGAATGGAGGTTTGCTAGAATTGGCACAAAGTGACTGTCGATGGCGAGGAGGGCCAACGGTGGAGAGAGGATAACATAGTTGAGATCCGTAAAGGCAAAAGGGAAGAGAACTTGTAGAAGAAGTGTCGCCAAGACCTTCAAGGTCAACAGTTTTCTGCCTCTCTCCGCACTCCTAATGTTAAAAAGAAAGTATATGGACTTATTCTTTTCGAAATTTCATTTATTAAATTTCTTTCAATTTAGATTGATTGACCATTATGCAGTTAATTAATGATTAGTTCGTTATTTAGTGTTTGATCTAGGTTTACTTCTTAATTTTAAATATGCATTGTTTAAACTGTGAGGTTTTATTGGCATTGATGTTCGATCTGTTTCCGTTCAAGGCTGCCAGGCATCTGCGCATGTTATTATTGCTGTAGTGAAGTGCATATTATGTATACTAATTTGATTTGTGGACGGTGAAAATGGATTTGTTGTTTTTGCAATTGGAAAGTTTGCCTGCTATGGTTGCTGGTGCTTATTCTGATGATATTCAAATGTAGTTGGAGGCAACTACTCAATTTCTTGAACTTTTTCAATCGGTATAGACAATTGATATGATCAGATACTCTCTTTTAGCCTATATACGTGAATTATTTGTGAAATAGTGCAACTTATGTTGGTACTTTGTATTGCATTACTTCACAGAATGAAGCCCTCTAATTGAGGAAGTTATACAATCCGGAGTTGTTCCTCGCTTCATTCAGTTTCTTCTTAGGGAGGATTTTTTACAATTACAGGTAAGATTATATGATAGTTGCTATAAGTAGTAGTATGTATATTTGTATGGTTAAGAAAATTAAGATTAATGAATTTCTGAATGATTTTAAAAGTACGGCATTACATATCTTTGAAAAATATATTCCCAGCTCATACTCTTTAGACTACCACACACCACCACTACTACCACACACCATCACTACTACCACCACCCCATGGAAAAAGGGGAAAACGCACATCTGACACCACACAAATAACTTAGAATCAAACAGCAACTCTAATGTAATGTGTTGTTGACTATCTCCATCAAATATTATCAGTTAACACTCTAAATCCTCTTGGATAGGTTGTTAGATAAATAATTCACGGAATTGAAAGTTAATAAATATTATAATTTCTTGCTTGATGGGTAAATTGGGGTGTTTATTCCAATTTGAAATGTTTGCTTTTAGCAAAAGAGCCAATCAAACATCAAATTGAACCAAAACTAACCAAATACTTCAAAGTCAATATAAAGGTCATTTGGCAAAAGTAATGCTGAACAATCTATACAATGTTTTTTATTTAAGAAAAAATGCCATTAACTATCACTATCACAATGTGTGTATGTATTTTATACTTTGAGTTGCAATCTGTATCCTTAAGAATGGACTAAAAGGCACAGAGATAAGGTTGGTACCTTTCACTCTGTATCCTTGTAGTCTGTATCTCCATCAAGTTTTGAAAAGGTAGGCCAACCAATAGAGCTTCAAGTCTACAAGGAAGAAGCCTCACTGCACAGAAGGCTCACAGGTGGATATGTCTTCGCTGATATGGACTCTATAGATTCTCTCCCTAGAAATATATGATTAGTACATTCTACTCACATCAATGCCCTTAATTTGCAGTATTGTAGAGCAGTCCGGTAATAGAATATAACCCCCAAGAGAGAGATAAATGTTGCCTTCCATATGTGATAACTGTTGTTCAGTCCTCTCGGTATTGTGGCCCCTTCCCCTCTGAAAATATTTTCTGGTGTTTCCTTTAAAAATTATTGATTGCCATTTTTCTACTATTGTGGGTTGTTAATATTGTTAACAATCATGTGTCAAACTTGAATACAACCGAAAGAAGCGATGTCAAACTTTTTTAAGATATTAGGGGCTTTCAGTTAAAACAGTTTTTCTTCTGGTGCAGAACCCGTCATCATCAACAACCATATCAATAACAATTAAGTTTTTCATCCAGCGTTGATAATAATTCTGCGTATTAACAAAAAGCAACATTCCTTAAGCATGCCCACTTGCGGACTAGTTATACTTAGATGATGTTTTGCACAAGGAATTTCAAATTAAAATCTTTCCTGTTCCAGGAGCGGCAAGATGCAATGGATAAGCTGGTAGATGAAAGGCTGGATCTTATGTTGGTTGTAGGAGGTTGGAACTCAAGCAACACCCCTCACCTGCAAGAGATTTTAGAGGACTGTGGAATTCCCTCTTATTGAATTGACAGTGAGCAAAGAATAGGTCTTGGAAACAGAATTAATTACAAGTTGAAAGTAAGTCTTTATGCTTTATTTTTGTAATGTGTGGATGATAAAGTTGAAACTTATGTTATCTAGTCTTAATGTCCGTATTTTGATTCTCATCTATATGTATTCCCAGCATGGGGAGCTAGTTGAGAAGGAAAATTGGTTACCAGAGGGCCTTATCACCATTGGAGTAACATCAGGTGCTTCTACCCCAGACACGGTGATACTCTCATCCAAGATAAGTGACCTTTATGTATAGTTTTTTGTGGGTTCTGCTCATTGTTGTGCCTTGAACATCGATCATTTTTATCAGTTTCTCGTTCTGCTTTTATCAAGCTAAGAGGATCCCACTCACGCACACACCTATTGCTTCCTAGTTCTGGCATTCCACTTGGCATAGGAAGCAAAACATTGCTAGAAACCCCCATAGAGGCTACAATATCCTTCCATCCCTGGAATATCTCGATGCCAACTAGTGGATGTATGGTGCTGGTGTTTGGTATCTAGCAATCAGTGATGTTTTGCACTCTTCCACTCCATTAAAAACTAATTATAATCCTTTATTATCTGCTTGCTTTCTCAAATGCAAAACTTCTACTTTGAATTGATAATTGTTTGCTATGTGCTTTCAAGTATAAGCTCTTGTTGATTTTGAGAAGACTATCAAACACCTTAACCATTATCAAGCTCTTGTTGGTTGAGTTAAAGGAGGGGAGATTTTCTCTTTGTTTTGGGGTTCATTTCATTCATTATGAAGTTTATTTTTGCCCGTGTAAATCAAGTGCTGGTTAAATGTTATTTATTACACAGGCTCATGCGCATAATGCCACAGATGTAATGGAGGAGTCCAGAGTTCCCGACATTCTAGATTAGGTATTTCTTCCATATGAACTCTGTTTCTGTTAAATCATCTTTTCTATAATCTAATAATTTGAGTAATAGGATTTTGCATAATTAGGGTTTAAAATATCCCTAATTTATAGTTTATTAGTTTGTGGTGATTGGCAGTTCTTGAACTATTGAATGATGTTATTGTTTGGTGGGGAATGATATGAGTGTTGCAGAATTATATACTAAATAATTACTCATAACTTTTTGTTTTTAAAATATTTGAATTTAGACAATCGCCTATTTTGTCTGATTGGATCTTTTCCTCTGTTTCTGCCTTAGTGTTTTGATTATCCATTTTATGATGCCTTGCATCATCACAAAGGGTTGTTCGATTCCTTATCCTAATATATTTGTTCGGGAGATATTGGGTGAAAATAATTTTTGTCAGTGTCCCTCTTATTTTCATTATCTTGTTTGGTTGCAAAATGGTCGCTTGAAATAAATATTATTTCGGGAGTATTTATTACCAGAGATATGTGAATAACTAACGCCATATGGGAGTAAACCCCACCAGCCCCCACCTCAGCCGTTCTTTGTCGCCTCACTCTGGCCATCTGTAGTTTTCAGTCCACTTTAGGCCACCGTTGCCCGCATCAGCCCACCTCCAGCAACCCCAGTGCCGGCCCAAATCTGGTGACCCCCATTGGCTCCAGAATAATTATTTGTTGATAGAGATACGGAAAGTTACTCGTACATATAGAGTACATTATATGAAGACAGCTGAAGAAGGATCAGATTACTTGGTAGAGCATTCCATTGTCATGTATGTATAACTTATTGTTCTTGTGAGATCTGTGACTGCATTTTGAAGATAATTATTTTTTGTGAAAGTAATATTGACGATGGATTTCAGAGGTTGAGAAAGGGACATGATGGATAGGGTAATATTGCTACTAATTGTGACTGTTCATTTTGACTAAATTGAAGATTTTGGGTTGCATATTATCTGAACCAAACCTGAGCCAGTTTAACACTATAACCAACCATTTGGTTAATGGTTAAACAGTTTAAAGGGTGACATCCCTAGCTATATATATATATATATATATATATATATATATATAATTAATGATAACAAATGAAATAAAGCTTGTTGATGCAAGAGCCAAAACCTCAACTATGACCGAGGCTAAGCATAGATCTCTTATACGCATAATTTACTATTTAATGAACAATGTGTTGAGGTATTTTGCCACAGTATGCAAATTTTGCAATTTCTCACATTTCAAATTGGTATAGAACTCCAACCAAGGTAGATTGCCAAATCTTAGCCCCCGGTTGTTTTGCCAGCAGAGTGGACCAAACAACTGCATTTCAAGACCCAGTGAACTATTTTATTCGAGGCCTTGAAATTTGGTTTACCATCTTTCAAATTGACCATATCTATATAGAAAGTCTATTAGTGAGATGTCAACATGTCTAGAAAATATAGACAAATGAGTGTCCGGATATCAATGGTGGTTGTTGGCAAGATAAAGTAGCTAATATTATTGCATGTAAGGTACTTGATTGAATTCAGCTCTTTATTTTAAGTCATTCGTTGGTAGAAATCTAATGATATTCTATGTTAATTCAATTTTAGTCCCTAACTAAATCTTTGAGTATATTATTATTTTTTTACCCATGACAATCGAACACCCTGAAAAATAAACATGGACTTCAATATTGTTGGGACTGATCACTCATTTGAGGATGCTCAACAAATGGAGATGTCATCAATCCTCACTTGGGGGCCTCTCCTCATCTTCCAAAATCTAATTCCCTCACTTGTGCAGCAGCCTAGTGAGAGAAGGAGCGCACAATCGGTCATGAAAGGAGAGAGAGAGAGGGAGAGAAGGGCTCGACCCTACCACATTCTAGCCTCCTCATCCCTTGGTGATGATCAAGTGGTGTAATCTTTGGCGATCCATGCATGGAGGAGAATTTAGTAGACATCTGTGTTGCAGATCTAGTGGTGCATGTTGTTGGGATATGGGTCACTTCCGTATGGATTCATATTTGATTGGCAGACAATGGGTCCAGCCAAATATGTATGGGTGTAATATTAAGGAAAAGTATTATTGTGCTTGCATGCCGAGTAGTAGGAGGCCGGCTTGTTGAGAAGGGACCGGCCGAGTAGTATGAGACCGGCCGACCAGACAACAAAGAGGTCAGCCTGTTGGAGAGGCTGGCAAAGGCACTAATACAAAAGCGGATGGTAGCCTGTCTAGAAAGTTGGTCATCTGTAAAATCTGTACAGACAGCTAACGCTATAGAAGTAGGAAATTAACTTTCAGAGTTAGTAGTAGACTTTGTAGAGTATGTCAACTGCAAAATTTACGGCTGGAAGGTAACGTTGTAGGGTAGGTGACAGACTTTTGCAAGGCACGCCACAAACTTGTAGAGCAGGTGTTACCTGGTGCATATATATATATATATATATATATTCATAGCTGAGTAGTTCATAGGAGAGAGCTGTGTAAAAAGAGGAAGAAGTAGAGAAAAACAAAGAGTCGCCATTTTTACTCTTGTACTCTATTTTTAAAGGATTTTTGTAACCAAATTTACATAGTAAAATTTATATGGACTAAATGTCCTGTGATTTTCTTCCTCTTATTTAGAAGAGGACTTCCATGTAAAATTGTGTGTTGTTCTTCCCTTTTCTCGATTTCACGATTGAACCAACGCCAATTTCCTTTCAGGTGGTATCAGAGACAGGTTATCGGTGCCGGCTGTTAAATTTCATCAAAATCGATGGAGGTAGGTAACAAGATAATTTGCTTGAACGGTTTGAACTATGACATCTGGCAGAGTAAGATATTAGATCTGCTATTTGTCAGGATAATGTATCTTCCGGTATTCGCTATTCAAAAACCTGAAGTGAAGGTAGAGGAGGAATGACATTTTGAGTACAAGTCGGTCTGCGGCTATATTCGGTAGTTTATCGATGATAATATATATAATCATATTGGAAGTGAGCCAAATGCCAAGATGCTATGGGAAAAGTTGGAGACGCTCTATGCTTCCAAGACTGATAACAACAAATTATTTTACCTGATGAAATTGATTCAGGTGTGATACAAGGACGGCTCGTCCATTGCCGACCACTTGAACGCGTTTCAAGGATGTGTGCACTGGTTGAACGACATGGGCATTAAATTTGAAGGCGAGGTGTTAGGCCTATGGCTCCTAACAACCCTATTGGATTCATGGGAGGTAATAAGAATCACCCTTGCTAATACTGTGCCAAACGGCGTGGTGACGCTTGAGATGACAAAAGGAGCTGTATTGAACGAGGAGATGAGACGGCGGTCGTAAGGGACCTTCACCTCTCAGCACTTCGAAGTGCTAGTAATTGAATCACAGGGAAAGAGTATGGGACGTGGTCCTAAGTTTAGAGAGAAGGGCTGTAGTAAGTCCCGATCGAGATATCAAAACCTTGAGTGTCATTATTATAGAAAGAAAGGTCACATTGAAAGGAACTACTCTAAATGGAAGTGTTAAAACACAGAATAAGGAGGCGGAGCCGAAAAGGGACGAGGTGAGGAGAATGCCTTAGTTTCCGTCATCACTGAAGGTGATCTCCTATTGACATGTGATATGGACGATGTAGTTAATGTGGCTGAATAGGAGATCGACTAGGTGGTGGATACTGGTGCATCCCTCCATATCACGTCTCGGAGGGGACTTTTCACAACTTATACTCCAAATGATTTGGAGTGTTGAAGATGGGAAACAAAGAGATGTCCTGGGTTGTCGGCTGTGGTGATGTGTTCCTTGTCACCAACAATGGAATCCGATTGTTGTT
Source organism: Nepenthes gracilis (assembly GCA_033239525.1). Taxonomy (NCBI): domain Eukaryota; kingdom Viridiplantae; phylum Streptophyta; class Magnoliopsida; order Caryophyllales; family Nepenthaceae; genus Nepenthes; species Nepenthes gracilis. The sequence goes on along the minus strand of BSYO01000019.1, from coordinate 12,325,787 downwards.
GAGGGACATTTGGCACGTCCCAAATATTTGGATGAATATAATTTCGGCGGGCAGACTTGATGATGAAGGCTTCTGTAGTATCTTCGGCGAGGGGACACTTAAACTAACTAGAGGATCTTTAGTAGGTGCCCGCGGAAGGAAGATGTTCAGCCTATACGTGTTGTAAGCCTTCGCAACGGCCGAAGAGATAAACGTTGCAAGTAGTGAGGAATTCTCGAATCTATGGAACTGTCAGTTGGGCCACATGAGTAAAAGGGTTGAATAACTTGACTAAAAAGGTCTCATTTTAGATGTAAAGGAGTCTGGCCTGAGGACTTGTCCTCACTGCATGGCGAGGAAGCAACAACGGGTCTCATTCCATGGAGACTCATCCACTAAGAAGGCAAAATTGGTTGATCTGGTTCATACTGATATATGTGGACTATTCAAGGAAAAGTCATTCGGAGAAGTATAATATTTTGTCTCGTTTATTGATAATTACTCAAGAAAGTCGTGGGTTTACCCACTTAAGATGAAGGATCAAGTCCTTGGAGTCTTTAAGTATTTTTATGCTCTGGTTGAATGATAGATGGGAAAGAAATTAAAGTGCATTCGAAGTGACAATGGTGGCAAATGCATCGGAGCATTTGACGCTCATTGTCAGTCGCATGGTATTCGGTATCAGAAGATACCGCCAAAGACGTCATAGCTAAATGGTGTGGCTTAGCATATGAATCGTACATTGATAGAGATAGTCGGATGCGTACCCTTAGAAACAAAGCTCCTTGGATCATTTTGGGCGGAAACTAAGAACGACAGCCCACGTTATCAATTGATCACCAAGCGGCCCACTGAATGGAGACATTTTGAAAGGATGTGGTTGGGGAGAGAATCATCTTATGAGCATCTGCAGGTGTTTGGATGTAAGGCCTTCATACACACCCTAAAAGATGAAAGGACAAAGTTACAGCTGAAAGTGATGTAATGTGTCTTCCTAGGCTATGGGAAAAATGAATTGAGATATAGACTTTATGACCTAGTTGAGAAAAAACTTGTCAGATCTAGGGATATAGTATTTGTTGAGAACGAAACCATTAATGACATCGGTAAGGAGAATAAGGTTGCGTCCTACAACAGTCGGCCTAAGAAGATGGGTGTTGAAATTGTCCAGCTGGCACCTTTTCATTAGGAGTTCGATGGCTAAGGTATGGCTGAGGAAGGTAAGGAAGAGAGATGGCTGAGGATGAGGATGAGGATGAGGATGGCGACACTCCTCATGACATTAATGAGCCGATGGAGATCGTTCCTGTCCGACGATCTTCAAGAGATCGATGGCCATCTATTTGCTTGTCGGCTAGTATGTGTTATTACTCACTGATGGAGGGGAGCTCGAAAGCTTTGGAGAAGTTATGGAAGATGAGCACAATGTAAAATGGATGGCGGCCATGTAGGACAAGATGAATTCGCTGCATGAGAACCATACCTTCGAGCTAACTAAGTTGCCAAAGGCGAAGAGAGTCCTAAAGAATAAGTGGGTTTTCCGTCTGAAGGCTAGTCAAAATAGCTCACAATCTAGATATAAGGCAAGGTTGGTTGTGAAAGGCTTCAACTAGTGGAAGGATATAGACTTGACGAGATTTTTGCCCCAGTAGTGAAAATGTCCTCAATTCGAGTGGTGCTAGGATTAGCCGCCATTCTTGATCTAGAAGTCGAATAGCTGGATGTACAACATTCCTTCATGGTGATTTGGAGGAGTTTTACATGGAACAATTGGAGAGATTTTGAGTTAAGAAGAAGGAACGGCTAGTATGTTGTTTGAGGAAGAGCTTGTACGGACTGAAATAGGCACCACGTCAGTGGTACAAGAATTTTGAGTCAATTATGGTGGGCCAAATATATTAAAAGACTATTTTTGACCACTGTGTCTTTGTACAGAGGTTATTTGAAGACGATTTTGTAATCCTTATACTCTATGTGGATGATATATTGATAGTTGGACGAAATGCCGCTAGAATTGCCGAACTGAAGTAGCAACTTGGGCAGTTCTTTGCCATAAAGGACTTAGGGTCGATGAAGTTGCAATATCCCAAATTTTTATCAAATTTAATTGGGATTATTTATTATTTTTGGTTACTTTGGATGTGATAAGAATTAATTAAATATTATAAAATTTTGAAGATTATTTGGATTAGTTGGACTGGTACCCAAAGTGCGCCTGTACTGTTATCTGAGTATTAATTTAGGTTTTGGAATAAAAAAGAGGAATATAATAATAATAATAATAATAATAATAATTTAATAATAATAATAATAATAATAATAATAATAATAATAATGGTAGGAAGAACGAGAAGCAGGGGATTCGGGAAGAAGAAGAGGGAAAACAAGAGGAAAGAGAGAGAGAGGGCCGAGGGAGTAGAGAGAGAAGGAGAAAACTAAGGTCATCGAGTTCAATTTTGATTTTGAACTAGTTGAAAAAGTGATAGATTGGGTCGAGATAAGTGTACTCATATTCTTTTCGTTCTCTCTTTTTAATTGTCGTTCGATCTCGATCCGGTATTATTGTCCCGATACCTGACTTATGTATATATTTTGTGAAACCCACGACTTGGCTACAGGAATTCATCAATTTGTTGTCCGAATCATCATTTTTGCACGGTTTGTGCATCCCGAAATCCTAACCCCCGCACCCTGATGTCTTCACCATCCGATTTTTGGGGCTTTTGCATAAATTGGTTTTAGAATGTCATTACCCATATCTTGTATATGTTAATTTATCGATTGGATATCTGATTTGGTAGTTTTATGTGAAATTACGTTCGCCGGAACTCTAACCCACGTCCGAACCTCGTTTAACCAATTATTTTGAGTTTTATACATGATTTGACTTTAGATAATGAAAACCTATACCTTGAATATAGTTATTTACCGTCTGGGTGTCCAATTTTTCAAGTTTTGTTCGATTTTGTATATACGAGACCCTAAACCCACACCCAACACTGTTTACTCGAATTAATTGGGGCTTTTGCATGATTTTATTTTGTTTAATGGGTATTTTATCATATATAATTATATATGCTCAATTGTATATTATGGAAATATTCTGTGTGAATCATTGGTGAAGGATTATTTCGTCCGAATGCTCAAAAGTCATGTTTTGCCCAATGTAAGGATTTTCTAATTGTTCTAAAGTATCATATTAAATTATACATATGTTTAAAGTCATGTGAAGATTTAAACCCACAAGAAATGATTATCTGTATCTGTTTATAACAATTATACAAGATATGCAAAATATAAGAAGGGAATGCCACAATTTGATATATGTATGATTCGTTCTCTCAGAGTGAGAATTTTGTGAAAGAAGTTTGATGGACTTTCTCTCAAAGAATAAGAAATCACAAAATTTAGGCCACAGACTTATATTTTAGAGGGTAGTATGCCTTAGCATGTTATTAATATTACAATAAAACTCAAGGATTAACTTGGCCGTGTATTGTAGCGGTTAATATTCCTTAATATGTCTTAAGATATTATTGTGGAAGAATGAGGACTGTCTCTGGGACAGGGGGATATGGTGGCATATGTAATATGGCCCGTATATCGAGTTAAAGGTATACCGCTCACCACGGAGTATTGAACGGCGTGGGCCACGCCTTAGAATGTGTAGAAGTATACATATTCATTTCCTCGTTCTCTCACACCGTTAGTCAGTTCGGTCTACTGGCCATGGTCCGTAAAGACTAAGAAAGTTATGTATGTCTTGGAATCGTAAGAGAAGAAAGATAAAATATGAAAAGTTGTTTATATTTCAAAAATATATTTGTTCATATTTCATATTATGTATCATATATCATACTCCTATCTCCTTTTCTATTTTATTTGGAATATATTGTACATTATTCTTGATTATATTGTACTTGCTGAGTATTTCGCTCACATTTATTGTTTTCCCTTTCTTCAACTGAGCACGAGTCTCTACCTAACGTGGCAGAGTAGGACTTAGAAGTAGGCTAGGCAGCGGATCTTGGATGAAGAGCTTTCTAGACTTAGTCTTATAATTTTGCATCTTCCTCGTAGAGTATTTGGTTCATTGAGATGATTTATATATTGTTGTATATGAATGATGATAATGATATTATATATGTAGTTTAGTTTTGGTGTATTTGATGGATATAGATACTTTCGTAGGTTTTTACGGTTTATTTAGATACCTAGTGGCATCTTATCTAAAACGACGTCATAATTTGAATTATGATGTTGATGCCACGTGTTTTGTTGTGTCTTGTGGATTCTATATTGTGAAGATGTGGATTATGTATATTGTACAGGATATTTTAATGGTTTTATATTTGTTTGGCGGCTATTGTTTTGCTGGAACTTTATCGGATTTCGGTTAGAAAATGTGGTCTGTCATAGTTAGTATCAGAGAAAAAAATGCCTTAAGTTAGATTTGAATCTTATGCGAAAGCTCAGGCAAGAGTAAGATAAATCAAATAAGTAAATAAAGACGAAGGATGATTAAGATAGATCAGGTAGTTCTAATTGCCCTAGTTTGTAAAATTTAGGCTACAACTAAGTTAGGAATTAGTAGGTAAGTTTGGTTGTTTGGCTCATATTATCCTAGTTAGTATCCGAGTTATAAACTAACCTATATTGTTTTTGTTTTAGAAAGAATATTAATAGCTGATCATACCGCTTTGACAAAGGTTGACACGTGGAAGTGATCAACCACGGGGTAGAGAGGCCGAGTATCGAAATCTGTTGAGTGGAATGACGAGACTTGAAAGTCTTGGAAGGTCTAGTTTAGGGGAGAATCGGGAGAAGGGATATTGAAGAAGGATACCTTGAAGATTAACTTAGGTTGATTTTGATTCGAGGACTAGGATTGGGATGCTTAAATTGCATGGCAAGTGAGACAAATAAGGTGGAATTGATGGCTTGAGGTCAGGATGACTTGGAGTCGATTTCTGGTGCTAGTGAATCCGAGGATCTCAATTTAATATCAATTTAATAACGATCATCAAGTGCTTGAATTTTTGGGTGTCATGGATCTTGCATGAGTTGAAATTTAGATCCTGAAAATTAAAGTAGTGGTTGCGATAACCCAATATCCGGGAGGAGATAAGGTAATGTCTGCCTCACATAAGTTAGAAGGCGAAGCCAACCTCGAGACGATTGATAAGAAAAGAATCATAAGTCGGGAGGATAAAGAGATATCGTGGAATATATCTGTAAGGACCGAGATTCATTATTCATAATTTGGTAAACTAAATTAATTTATGTAAAATTAAGATCAATTAATAGTAAAATTTAGAAGTTAGGAACTCACTTTAAAATGTAATAAAAATTTATTTGATGAAATCGACTTTAATTCTAGTTAATAAAAAATAGAACCAATGATATAGAACTAGTTTAGTTAATAAATTCTCAAATTAATTAATAATTAAATTAATTTCGGTTGATGATAAGATCACCCGATTACCAAAATTATACTCGATTAGTAATTGAACTTGGCTTGATTGATTAAATATAGCTTAAATCAAATAAAAATTAAATTACTAAATTCGGTTGGTAATCGAACAAGTTTCGGTTGATCAAATTAGTGTCTCGGTGAACCTAAAAGCAGCTAAATTCAAGTAAATAAATTGGGAAGAAGTGTAAATCTAGGGACTAACTAATACCATAATAATTAAGTAAATTTTAATATACCCTTAAAAATTATATTTTAATTAAAATTAAGGGACACATGTCATCTCTTCATAACCTCATACTTAGAAAAAATTTGGAAGAAGGAAAGGGAAAGAAAGGAGAAGAGAGGGCCAGCCCTCTCCTCTCACCACACCCACCCACACCCACACCCACACGTGCACATTAGAAAAATAAAAAAATAAATGAAAGAAAAATAATTTTGTATGAAAATTTTATGGGACACATGGCATATAATCAGGCTTAACATGTATCAAATAAACTGCTAATTAGAAGCCAATAAGTGGCTCATGGAGGATCTAATAACTCACCCCATGCAAAGGGTGAGTCATCCTTGAGTAGCCAAGAGATTGCCACCTTATGGGGTATATGGAAACTTCTAAAAATTTTACCACTAAATTATATATTTAGGGAGATAAGAAATAAAGAATTCCACCAAAAGAAAGGAGGAAAAAATAGAAAGAAAAAGGGAGAAAGGAGAGGAGAAAACTGGCTAGAACTCTTAGCCGAGAGAGAAGTTGGCTGTTTGGATAGAAAGCTTCTAAAATTTTTATAAATTGATTAAGGCAAGAACTCTTCTCCCTCTTTAATTTTTATTTAATTCCTTATCTTATCTTGAAGTATCATCGATCCAATACTTAAAAATTCCACCGATCCATGCTAGAATGAAGAAAGTTCAGCAACATGTCAAAATGGGACTCTGTTGCTGAACTCTGCTGTACCATGCTGATGTTCGAATTTTTACATGTCTTATTTGATTGATTCATGCCATAAAAAAATTTTTGAAAATACTTCAAGATGTTAGCTAAATCACCATAATTGTTTGGAAAAATTATTCTTCATAAAACAGGCCGGTTTGATTGAAAGAAATAAGACTGACAACTGAATTGACTGAAATAGAGCAGTCACTAGTGTTGACTTTGGCCTCTATTTTTACCAAGTTCTAGGCTGGTTCAAGCTCCATAAAAATTATGGAAGACACTTCAATGAACTTGCAATATGCTATAAAATTGGTATAATTTTATTAGTTCAAAATCTGATTGGTTAAGGCCAAAGAAAAGAAAGTGTCACTGAACCGGCTAGAAGTAAAACGGTGCTTAGAGGTCAACGTATAACTTTGAACCGAGCATGAATAAAAATGGAAGATTTATATGAGCTGGTCCAAAATTTTGTGTTGATTCTGAAAATATATAGAAAATAATTTTTCATGGTGATTTGCCCACTGAATTGGCTAGAAAACCAAAGGCTATCACTGAATTGGTCATAGCACCAATTTGACATTTTTGCCAAATCTGGGTGAGCCGGTTAGAATTTCATGGATAAACTGATCATATGCATCATGTTAAGATAGAAAACTAACCAAATGTTAAGTGGATTGATCAGTAGAGGGGTGAACCGGCTACCAAACCAGGGCAAAGAACCGGTTTCGGCAAAATCGGTTCAGCCCTTGGTTCTTGAGTGAATGAAGGGACCGGTTCAGGCATGTAAAATTACTTGAGTGGATCGGCCAACCCAATTTTGATATATAATAAATCGGTTTATATGATAAAATAAAAAGAATTTTATTAAAATGGCCAAACCGGTCCATGAACCAGTGAACTGATCAAAAAAATTCAAAGAGCCGAACCAATTGGCAAATTGGTAAAATTAGAAGCTTAATGGATTGGAAGCCACTTAATATGACTCAAAAATATTTATTCCTGCACTTAGAACATTTTATGGCATGATATTTTTACGATACCCAATGATATGATTTTTATGATATATATGTCAAGTTTATGTATTAGTGGAGGCTTAATATGACTGTATAAGAATCAAGAATTTTCTTTGTGATGAGAAAATTAAGGAAAGTTGAAGAAGAAGCTTCCACTAAGAAAGTTTTAAAAAGTAAGGAAATCGAACTACGGAATTTATTTTAGAGGATAGTATTTCCTGGTATACATTAGAATATTATAGCGTAAATCATTATCTGAATATGTATCATTATGCGATTTAGGTCCCGTCTACCGGGAGATAATAGGTAGTGCTATCCTACTCTCGGGATATAAATAAGGAGGTTATGGCCTTTGATTGTGTGGAGGGAATACAATCCAGACATCGATCAAATATTTCCTTAGCTGATAAAGCCTACTAACCACGGTTCCTCAAGTTAAGAAAGCTAAGAAGTACCGCAAAGAATAAAGAAAAATATATAATAAAAAGAAAGTCAAATGTATCATGAGGAGGCTTCTAAAAGCATATATGTATTTTTACGTATATCATGATTCCTATTCCTATTTATGAATTATTTTAAAGAAAAGTATACATGTCCTTGATTATTATGTTCTTACTGAGTATTCGACTCATTCTCTTGCTATTTTTCTTACCCTCCAGATACCTCACAGGAGTTCAAACCTGGTAAACAATAGTAAAGAAGAACTAATAAGTGTGCGGTAATCTACAATGATATAACTGGTTTAGTTTAAGTAATGATGTAAGAATTTATAACTTTATAAGCATCCCAAAAATGTAAGTTTTTAGTATTGGTAGTTTAGAAATATATTCGTAAATTTCTTATGGTTATCTTGTAAATTTTAGTGTAATTTTTAGATAATGAGTTTAAAATTTTAGTTGGCATCTTTCCTTATCACAATCTATTTTCATATTATTGTTGAATAAATGTCAGAGTCATTGATGATTTACATTATTGTATTTTAGATTCTGTGTATTATTGTTTGTTATGATTTATAGATTATTAAGATATGCACACATTTCCTATGATTAAGATGAATATAAGAATATGGAACGTGATAATATCCGTAAATGCTTTTATGGATCATTATTCTTTCTAATGAGTTTTGGGTGTATGATTCTAGTTGTGGACGGTTCGGCCACATGATCAAGGATTGCCTTATCCATGGGTCGGATAGTGAAGAAGTCTAGTACCTTTAATCGGGGTTTTTCAGTGATGGCCTGAGGTGTGGAGTGTCATCTACCGTGATGGAAGGTAAGACTCCTAGGTCTTAACATTTCAATATTTGTGTTATTTTGGGATTCAAAATTTATATTTTTATTTGTGTTTTTTAAGTTTATTTGTTTATTTGATGACCATAGACTTGTACTAGTTGTATCAATGTCTACAATATTTTTTTGGATCCGTAGATATGATCGGTTGGGCTAATTCGATTTTAATTGTGGTGCCAAGCTTTGATATGATATTAGTAATGATTTGGTTGGTAAGTCATTGTGTCGGTATGGATTGTGTTGGTAAGGACATTATACTTTTCAATCGGGTTGTAAAAATTTGGACATGAGTCCAAATTGATCGAGGTATCAGAAAATTAGTATCGTTTTACCTGCAAATCATTTAATGAGGATTTGCGCCAAGCCCCTTTAGTATATGAGACTACATTCGAAGGTCATTTTGTGGTCATTGAGGTGTTTTGGTCATGTGAATATTTGAGGATGTTTTTAAAAGGAAGATCAGGTGATTGATATTTTGATCGATAATTTGAGGTTGTGTCAAAATTAACAATGATCCTTAAGGATTCTATGCAGAATCGCGGAAGCATTGGTTAGTTGCCACCGTGGGATACTCTAGAACCTTTGAGGTAGGTAAGATGAACCGATGAGATTATCTATGGATTTTTAAAAATTTAGGTTGACCGGGAGATTAATGATTTGATAAGTGGGTACTGTGAATGAATATGTGATTTAGTTGATCTATTACAAGGACTTGATTTCTAAGATCGATCTGTATCCATAGCATTGTTGATTATGGATCATTGAGAATTGTGCTTGTGGCAATATTCGGGATAAGGATTTAACTATTACAAATTCCGGTAACGCCTGTTCGGGTTTGAAGGTTTATTGATATTTTAGTGGATTTAATAGAGTGGATCTTTTGACTACATTTAGGTCCATTTTGTGAAGGCCTCATCAAAGAATTTATAGAATTATGGGGACGTATGAACTCTATTTGAAGATGGTATCAAAATTAGAAAGGCCGTTGGCCGTGTGCTCAATTGAGATCAATGGTGAGTTTGGTACGAGGAAGTGTTATATCAGGCATGCAGTTTCTTTAATGACATGTATGTCGCATAGGTGTGTGGTTGTTTTGGGTCTAGATGACTTTGATAAGATTTCCGTTAAGTGTTCCTCGAGGTTTTGTAATGTCCGCGGGGTGTTTGGCTTAGAAGCAATAGGTGCCTGCTGGGACGAGAGACATGAAGATAATTTTGAGAAATGAAGGGTAGATTGTCGACCATGTCGTTTGGATTGATCCCTAATGGAACCAACGAATTTTAATAGAATGTGATACTTGTGAAGAAAATTTAGGGTTATACTTTTCTTACATCGTATGTGGGTGGATGCCCTTGGATTAAGTGGGGGAGATGTCCATGATCAGAGTTACTCCAACTATGGTTTGGATTTGACAATTGGGGTCTTTACTTTGAGGATTTATAGGTTTTGTTTATGGATGTAGTTATTATCTAACTAATCCTAAAGGTTTGAGTAGTCATATCATACAAAGGATATGATCATACATTAGTGCAAATGGGTAAACCCGTTTAAGAATTGTAAAGATGAATTTTAGTGTCTTCTAAGGAAAGCGAACATTATGCCCGATAATATGATATTGGGAGTTTTAGACTTAATATGTTTTCGATGCTTTGTAGGAGATGTGAATGGTGAGCCACGTGTAGTTCCAATATTTGGGTTAATGAGACGTCCTGCTTTTGATTTGGGAGATAGAATCGCATTTGAAGTATTAAAATTATGAAATTATAAGATGAGAAGTCCTTATGGTTTTGCTTCTAGGATTGTTAGAACGGTAAGAATTTTGAGTGTTTGAATAATTATGGATTAGCTTTCGAGGACGGTCCATTTATCATGAATTTAGGTAATGTATGTGGGTTAACTAGATTGGCTCGTCGGTATGTCAATGGGATAATAAGTTTGCTGAGCATTTAGATTTCAAGACCTAGGTGGACATTTGAGACTGTGTCGAATTTTTCGGTGATCGTCTCAATTATATTTTCTAAGTTAATCGTAATTTGAGGATTGAGGACCTTGCCTTAATTGTGTTGATACATTTGGAATTTTTCTTAGGCTTATAGCTGTCATGTAACCTAGATATCTAACATGGATCAATAATTTCCGGTTACAAGAGGATTTTATTTAGCGCGTAAGTAAATGATTAATCAAAGTAGTGCAGCGGAGTGAATGACCATATATTTTAAGGTTCAGTATAAGGTTTGAAGTGAAGGGGTATTTTCGAGGCTCATGATGAATTGAAATAGAAGTCCATTAGTCCGTTTAATGATTTGAATTAAGTCGAGGAAATAGCCGGTAAATTTGGGTTGCCTTTAAATTTGATAAATTGTCAAGAGGTCTCCTAAGCTTCGATGACTGAGGGAATAAATATGTGGTCAAATTAAACTTTATGAATAATTAGAAATTTGTCTTGTGATAAGGTTCTAATCTAAATTTAGATAGAAAACACTAGATGTTAGAAATTAGGATAATTCATTTGGTTAAGGTTTTCTAGGAAGGATCATTTCTTCAAAGTTGTGACAGGAAACATAAGCTTAAACTTGAGAGGATTTTTTTTTTTTTTCAAATGTTAAATTTTGAGGTTTGTTAAATTTTGAGGATGAAATTTTTATTAGTGGAGGAGAATGTAATATCCCAAATTTTTATCCAATTTTATTGGGATTATTTATTATTTTGGGTATTTTGGATGTGATAAAAATTAATTAAATATTATAAGATTTTGAAGGATATTTGGATTAGTTGGTGACACTCGAAGTGCGTCTGTACTGTCGTCCGTACTGTCGTTCAAGTATTGATTTGGGTTTTGAAATAATAATAATAATAATAATAATAATAATAATAATAGAAAGAACGGGAAGCAGGGGATTCGGGGGAAAAAGAATAGGGAAAAGAAGAGGAGAGAGAGGGTCAAGGGAGTAGAGAGAGAAGGAGAAAACTGAGGTTCTCGAGTTCGATTTTGACTTCAAGTTAGTTGGAAAAGTGATAGATTGGGTCGAGACGAGTACATACATACCCTTTTCGTTCTCTCTTTTTAATTTTCGTTTGATCATCATCGGGTATTATTATCTTGATACCCAATTCATACACATATTTTGTGAAACCCACGACTTGGGCATGAGAATTCATCAATTTGTTGTCTAAATCATCGTTTTTGTGCGGTTTGTGCATCTCGAAACCTTAACCCCATGCTTGGATGTCTTCACCCTCCGATTTTTAGGGCTTTTGAATAAATTGGCTTTAGCATATTATGATCCATACAATGTATATGTTAATTTATCGATTGGATATCTAATTTGATAGTTTTATGTGAAATTACGTTTGCCGAAACCCTAACCCAAGCCCGGACCTTGTTTAACTAATTATTTTGAGTTTTATACATGATTTGACTTTAGATAATGAAAACCCATATCTTGAATATGGTTATTTGCCGATTGGGTATCCGATTTTCTAAGTTTTGTCTAGTTTTGTACATACGGGACCCTAAACTCGCGCCTGGCATTGTTCACTCGAATTAATTGGGACTTTTGCATCGTTCCATTTTGTTTAATGGGTATTTTATCATATGTAATTATATATGCTCAATTGTATATTCTGAAAATATTATGTGTGAACCGTTTGTGAAGGATTATTTCGTCCAGAAGCTCTAAAGTCATATTTGGCTCGATGTAGTAAGAATTTTCTAATTATTTTAAAATATCATGTTAAATTTTACATATCTTTAAAGTCATGTGAAGGCTTAGACGCACAAAAAATGATTATATGTATCTATATATAAGAATTATATAAGATATGTAAAGTATAAGAAGGAAATGTTACAATTTGATATATGTATAATTCGTTCTCTCTAAGTGAGAACTTTATAAAAGAAGTTTGATGGACTTTCTCTCAAAGAATAAGAAATCGTAATAGTTGGACCACAAATTTATATTTTAGAGGGTAGTATCCCTTGGCAAGTCAAAGATATTACAGTAAAAACTGAAGGATTGTTTTGACCGTGTATTGTAGCGGATAATATTTCTTGGCATACTTTAGTATATTACTATGAAAGAACGAGGACTACCTTTGGACCACGGGGGACATGGTGGCATATATGATATGGCCCCGTATATTGGGTTAAAGGTATACCGCTCACCACGGGGTATTGAACGATGTGGGTCGTGCTTTAGAATGTGTGAAAGCATACACATTTCTTTTCTTATTCTCCTGCACTGTTAGTTAGTAAGGTCTATTAGCTCTGGTCCGCAAATAATAAGAAATTTATTCATGTCTTGAAACCTCAAGAGAAGAAAGATAAAATATGAAAAATTATTTATATTTCAAAAATATATTTATTTATGTTTCATGCTATGCATAATATATTATACTCTTATCTCCTTCCCTATTCTATTTTGAATATATTATATATTATCATTGGTTATATTACACTTGTTGAGCATTTGGCTCGCACTTGCTATTTTTTCTTCCTTTAGATGAGCATGAGCCTTTGCCTGACGTGGCAGAGTAGGACTTAGGAGTTTGCTAGGCTACGGATCTTGGAGGAAGAGTTTTGTGGACTTAGTCTTGTAATTTTGCACCTTCATTATGGAGTATTTAGTTTATTGAGATAATTTGTATATTGATGTATATGTATGATGATGATGATGTTGTATATATAGTCTAATTTCTGTTATATTTGATGGATTAGATACTTTCATAGGTTTTTATAATTTATTTAGGTACTTAGTGGCATCTTATATGAGCCGACATCACAATTTGAATTATGATGTCGGTGTCACGTGTTTTGTTGTGGCTTGTGGATCCCGTGTTATGATGATGTGGATTATATATGTTATACATGATATTTTATAGGTTTTATATTTGTTTGGTGGCCATTTTTCTTCCGAAACTCTATTGGATTTTGGTTAGAAAAACGTGATCTGTCATAGAAGTGGATTTTGAGTATCAGAATATTTCGTAACCGTAAGACAAGAAAGTTGTGGCTATCTCAGGAAAGTTATATTGAAAAAGTGCTCCAGTACTTCAACATGGAGAAGTCCAGGTTGGTGAACATTCCACTAGCCAGCTACTTCAGATTAAGCAATTGGTAGTATATTTTCTCGGATGATGAGAAAACAAGCATGAGAGACGTTTTGTACTTGTTGGCCATTGGAAGCTTGATGTATGCTATTGTTTGCACTAGACCGGATATAGGTCATATTGTCGGCACAGTCAGCCGATTTCTCTCAAACCTAGAAGGGTGTATTGGTTCGCCGTGAAATGGATTCTGAGATATCTCCGGAAAACCTCAACATGTGCTTGTGTTTTAGAGGTAGCAACCCATATCTGGTTGGATATATTGCTGTCGACATGACAGGTGATGTTGACTTTCAAAAGTTCACTTTAAAATACTTGGTCAAATTCGCCAGAGGAATTGTTTCCTATCAGTCAAGGCTATAGAAATGTGTTTCTTTGTTGACAACTGAGGTAGAGTTTATTGTTGTGACAAAGGCCAATAAGGAAATGCTTTGGATGAAGAAGTTCGTCCAAAAACTTTGTTTCAAACAGGAAAAGTACCAAGTATATTGTGACAGTCAAAGTGCAACCTACCTTTGTAGGAACTTCTCATTCAACTCTAGATCAAAACATATTAATATTTGATATCACTAGGTGAGAAATGCCCTTGACTCCAGATTACTGGAGTTTGTTAAAATCTGAACCGACGAGAATCTATTAAACATGATGACCAATGTACTGCCAAAGGAGAAGTTTGAAACTTGTAACAGTATTGTTGAAATAACGAATATTGTTCCCCCACGGTCATGAGGGAAAGTTTGTTGGGATATAGGTCACTCCCGTGTGCACTTGTATCTGATTAGTAGACAATGGGTTCAGCCAAATATGTATTGGTTCAATATTAAGGGAAAGTATTACTATGCTCGTCAAGCAAGAGGTTGGCTGGTTTAGAAGGGACTGGGCAAGTAGTAGGAGACCGGCCAGCCAGACAATAAGGAGGTTGGCCGTTGGATAGGCCGGCCAAGGGAACTAATACAAAGGCCTTGGGTGGCTTGTCTAGAAAGTTGGTCATTTGTAAAATAAGTGCAAATAACTAACTCTACAGAAATAGAAAATTGACTTTCAGAGTTTGTAGCAAACTTTATATAGCAGGTTAACTACAAAGTTTACGGTTGGAAGGCAGCTCTATAGGATAGGTGATAGACTTTTGCAAGGCACGCTACAAACTTGCAGGGCACGTGTCGCTCAGTTCATTTATATATAAACATATATATGTTCATAGATGAGTAGTTTATAGGAGAGAGCTGTGTAAAAAGAGGAGGAAGTAGAGAAAAATAAGGAGTCGCCATTTTTACTATTGTGCTCTGTTCTTCAAAGAATTTTTGTAACTAAATTTATATAGTAAAATTTTTGTGGATTAAGTGTTTTATAGTTTTTTCCTCTTATTTAGAAGAGAATTTTTATGTAAAATTGTGTATTCTTCTTCCCTCTCCCTGTTATGAATGATTGTTGTTATCATTTTTCCTCTCGATTTCATGATTGGATCGGTGCCAGTTTGCTTTCACATGCATTGAAAGACAAGTGAATGTACCTCTTCTCTTGAAAAATCTCACATCTTTCCTATTGGGCAATATTCATGTTTTCCATCATGTTTTGTAAGTGTTGATTATCAAATCTTGTAATAAAGGAAGTGTAAAGTATATAGGTTAAATTTCATGGGTATTTGAATCATTTTACGTTAGTTTTAATATGGCATTTGACTAGTATTCAAGCAAAATTCAAACGTTACACTGTCATTTGGTTGGCATTTGAATAATGTTGGAACATCAACACCGTAGTAGCAAAATCTGCATATTTTATGTCCGAATTCTTGTAGATCTATTGTTTGACATCTTCAATATATATTGTAGATATGGTGATATACAATTTTAGTGTAGAGACCTTTTAAATACTTGTTGTATGTCTTATATTGCATAGATCAATATATCTATGGATTGATTAATTAAAAAATTGACCAGCATGTGATACTGTGTTTAAATGTTAGGACTTGATTCAGGTTGGATTTGCAGATCTATGAGCCTAGATGTGTGTTTTTAGGACTATGTCATGTCGAATGTATCTTCGGTAAGTTGAGTGCGTTATATGTTTAATCTAGTGGGAATTATATGCAGGATAAGAAAGATAGAGGCCAACATTTGGGCACTGTGTGTGGTAGTGTGTGAATACCTGGTTTGTCTCAAGGTCGTTGTAAGAGTTTCAAAATACTTATAGATTAATGACAAATATAATATATTTTACATGTTTCATAAGCCTTAATGGCATATATTGCAGTATAGGGTGCCTTGAGGACCTTTGATAGAATATAGACTTTAGCATGAGAGCAATGTGCAATTTCACATTCAAATGATAGCCTTACGTGTGAGACCTGAGATAGTTATTCAAGTTTTACATCAAGCATATAAAACTATAGTGGGCCCAATGAGCTGCCACTTGACAAGTACTTTAATATATATTCAGGGAGTTTTCTCTCATCTCTTTTTGGGTTGAACATGTGGATATATCTTTATTATCCATGGTTAGTTAAAGAAAATTATATAAAAATATTACAATTTTAAGAAATATAAAACTTATAAAATTTTAATATTGTCTATAATTATCTGATATTTAATTTATACCATAGTGGATTGAGTTCTAGTTTTCATAAAAAGATACTTATAGTCTTGTGAAGTAAGGTATGATATTATAGAATATTGCAGTGAGAGATACTAGTTTGACATGAGGATGACATTTCCTATACGTACTGTGAGCAGAAAGGAATAAAATTGCTATATCCAATGTAACAATGATAAAAAGAGTAAGGTAAATTTTTACACTTACGGTACGTTTGGTTGCTGAAATATAATTAGGTGGGAATAGAATAGTTATTCCAGGTAATAGAAATGGATGAGAATAGAGTTGGAATTGTTATTCTTATATTTGGTTGTTGGAATAGAATAAGGTGAGAATTAGTATTCCATTGTTTGGTTTGTAGAATAGTATGAGGAATAATGTGGGAATAATAATAATAATAATAATGATAATAGTAATAATAATAAATATAATAATAATAAGTAATAATAATAATAATATCTTATAAATAATAATAATAAGTATAATAATAATAATAATATGTAATAATAATAGTAATAATAATAATAATAAATAATAATATCTAATAATTAATAATAATAATAATAAATATAATAATAATAATAATAATAATAATAATAATATGTAATAATATAATAATACCTAATAAATAATAATAATAATAATAAATATAATAATAACAATAATAATAATAATATCTAATAATAATAATATGTAATAATAATAGTAATAATAATAATAATAATAATAATAATATAAAATAATAATAATATATAAAATAATAATAATAATAATAATAATAATAATAATAATAATAATAATAATAATAATAATAATAATGTTGCGTTAAGTTGCGAATCTTTACGATTTGAGATAAGGGTGTGGGATCTAGTCTAATTGCGTAAAAACACAGTATTGACTTGATATGAAGATTGAGGCCGGATGTTTTACGTGGAAAACTTGAATGGGGAGGAAAAACCACGAGGCTCGGGCGCAGAGTCTTCAATTTGGTTGAAGAGAACTTTCTGAGTGATATTAATCATCCTAGAAACTATGCTCATTGGGAGCTTTTACTCTTCTTTGGGGAGTTAGCTTTGGGGAGAGATGTCCTTGAAGGCTCGGTTTCCCTCTATGCGTGTGTTTGAGAGGGGCCTTTTGAGTATTTATAAGAGAAGCGGGTCCTTGGGAGGAGACACGTTCCATCCTATTGGTCCACCCGTTTAATGAAGTGGCAAAGGAATAAAATTGTTGGGGACTATATCCATGAGCGGCGGTCCCCGATGTTCCTCGCGTGTTTGTGGGCTCAGATGATAAAAGAGGGAGGAGAAGTCCCAGCGTCTTTCTTTCGGGCGGTTCTAAGGTAAATTTCTATACTTAGTTTCCTTATGGATGGAGAGGAATAATAATAATAATAAATATAATAATAACAATAATAATAATAATATCTAATAATAATAATATGTAATAATAATAATAATACAAAATAATAATAATAATAAATATAATAATAAAAATAAAAAAAATAATAATTTTTAATAATAATTCATAATAATAATAATAATACAAAATAATAATAAAACAAAAAAAAATATGGGAATTGTTATTCCCACATGTGTAGAAATTGCAATTCCTACCTCATTGCCAACCAAATGGAGGAATTGTAATTTTTGTGGAAATTACAATTCTATTCCCCCTCAATTTTTACAACCAAACATGACATTAGTATTAATGGAGAGGAATAGAATACAAAAACTCCTATACCCATTGTGGGTGGGGAGGAGAAGGTCAGAGTATATTCTATCCCAGTGTGGGCGGAGAGTACTTACAGACATGATATTTGCTCACCTGTGATGGCAAAGCCAACGGAGATTAGTCTTGATAGCATGTCAAATGGGTTAGTACAATTATTTTGTAGTAATGAGCCGGCTATTAGAGGAAGAAATACGTAGCCTTTGTTTATAATGATAGAATAATATCCGAGAAAATTATTGAGATATTTTATATAGTTGAGACCCTTCTTGAGATAGATGAGGTAGAACCTATGATCTTGCTAATATATAGATTTTGTGGAATTCCTCTTACATTTACAATATTCAGGTTTGATGAAAACCTTTTTTTTTAATCAGTCCTTATAATGTTCTCAAGTTGGGGTTATGACGTAGAGTATAATCTTGAATAGAGTATAGTTGATTGTTATGATCTTATTATTACTCTTATATATTCTGATGTTATTATTCAAGATGATCAATGCTTGTCGTCCTTGTTGATTATAGTACTTGCTCAACTTTAAGTTTATTATTACATTTTAATAACTCCAAAATAGTGCGAAACTGTAGAGTTAGCTAGCAATGGGGCATTTGCTAAGAAACTGGCAAGTAGAGTTGATCCTAGAGTTTAGCTATTTTTATGTTGAGTGTGAAAATATTTCTTTTACCTTCCTAGATTGTAGTTGGATATTTATTTTAAGGCTACATCCTTTAGCGTTTTGATTTTATCCAAATATTATGTTTTATTTACCTTTCATTTGAGGAGATGGATATTTTGAAGAATGTTTTAATCATAACGGATGTTGATGATTGATTATGATTTGAGGTTCTGCATGGTTAATTATAATGTTTTAGGTGTTTTGGGTTTGGGTTGCCACGCTTTATTCTGAAAGTAGGCTTGTTGACAAGTTCTTGCCTCCATAATAGCGGCAGTTCTATTTATTTATTGAGCTATAAAAAAGATTTAACAAAAGACAAATAAGATACAATCTATTTTATGTCATAACTCTTGATATAGCAATAATAACAATATATATATATGTAAAATCTCTTACCTAGCCTCTGAGTTGGAACGTTTCCCTTAGCTCTAGGTTTTTACTTTATTTTTGATCCGAGATCGCAAGGATAGTTACTGAAAAACTAGGAGAGCCTTATTTAAGATTTGTTTAGGCTTTTGTAAATCATAGAAGTAAAATATATACAAATATATAATATATGTAAAATATATATTATTCTAGAAGTACGTAAAAACATAATTTTAGTAAAAATTGTAAGTATCAAATAAATATGAAATAATAGTAAAATATAATATACTAATTTTGGTGATGAAGAGAAATATCAAAATTCATTTAATTTTTGAGTAAAATTCTTCGGATTTCTCTAACAAATATAACAATGTAATATAAAAGATAATTTATAACTCAAATAGTACATATATATTAAATATTAATTAATTTATTCATAATTCGTGACTCATACTAATAAACTCATTAGATTTATTCATGACCTATACTCGTAATTCTTTTAATATTAATCTTTTCATTTGACTTATTTTATTTATTGATGAATCTTTACACACACTATTGAAATTTAGTATGCACACCACTAGTGACACATCGAAGGTAGACATACTAGAATAAGTGTATAAATAATGGAGGAAAATATTGGATAAGAAAACTTTGATAATTTTGTCTCAAAAAAAGTTTTGATTTTCTTTAGTGATAACTCTCTTTTTTCACTTTAGATAATGGGAGGACAAGGAATTTCATCTACTTTTTCTATATCACTTTTGTGAAAACAAGAGAGATATTTATAGAAAATGTTAAAATTAAGTCAAGAATATTATATTTAAGAAAGAGTTAACATTACGGTGCTTGCACGGTGCATGGGCATGCATTAGGTATGAAAGTAACAGCAAGGCAACACTTGAGTGCCGTAATGATGTGCATCAGGTACGAGCTTTCTACCATAATTGAGCTCATGTATGACATAATTATCTATTAGACACGGATTTTTAAGATAAACTATTCTTATATGTTGCACAGGTGTATATTAGGTGCAGGTGTTTTGGATAGAATACATCATGTGCTAGATTGGCATGCATCATATGCTAATATTCTAGATAGAATGCGATCATGCATAGAAGGGGCTTTCTTCAATTGTGGAAATATTGGATGTTGATTTTCAAATGAATACATTGCACTAATATTTATTGATACTTAAATATTCTTTAAATCA
This sequence comes from Nepenthes gracilis, assembly GCA_033239525.1. Lineage (NCBI taxonomy): Eukaryota > Viridiplantae > Streptophyta > Magnoliopsida > Caryophyllales > Nepenthaceae > Nepenthes > Nepenthes gracilis. Next base: position 12,305,418 of record BSYO01000019.1, on the reverse strand, counting down.
CATAATTATCTAGTTATGGAATATATTAACATAAGATATTAGTAATAACCTCCTTTGTTGATGCATCTGTAACAAAACTCATTACAAGAGAAAAACTATAAATACATGAATTAAGAGTTCATACATCATTGAGATAGACCAATATACATAAAAACCTACTCCTGAAATTAAAAAATTACAACACTTAAATATATAGTATTTAGAGACAAATGCACCTATTGTATGTGAGTGGATGTGGCTAGAGCAAGTTCAAAAAAACGTGGAAGAATTTTAGATATCGAAAGCATAAGTATTGCAATTTGTCAAGGAGCATCAAAATATAAATATAACAATAGTGGATATTAATAAGGTTAGTTATAAATTTATCAATATAATAGACAACCATAGGACTACCCAACAAAATACTCAAATATTATTTCCTCTTTTGTTATGAATGCTAAATGGGAGTGTCAATTAGTACTAATGTTGCCATGATCCCATATCAAACGTTGCTCATAAAAAATGCAATCTATGCTCCCCCTTACATAGGTGTTTTGATCATCTAGTCGGGCATCAATATTTTGAAATCAATCAAGGACATAAGACTCTAATTAGTCAAGGTTAACATTAAGCTGAGACTGATTATTAGAGGTAGTGGCAAGCTAGCTGAACATCAAAGAGAGCTGGCCTATGATAATAGAAGATGCTAATGAGGAGGAGAAAGGAGATTTTGATTTGCTAGCGGATGACTGAGATGAGTTAACACTCCAAGAAGGCTCAGCCAATGGATCACGGTGATCTGAGGAGTGGTGACGGGTATGAGCTTACTATGCTGGAAAGTTTTATGGTCAATGGGTTTGTTTGAAGGGCTACAGATAAGATTTAGAATGAGACCCTTGATTTCATAATTAAATATTGAATAAGACAACCATGTTTGGATTTTATCATCCTTTTTGATAATATATATAGAAATCTTCTGCGAGTAGAGATGAGATAGAAAATTGATTGGCTAACAAAGGAGGAAGAGCATAAAGAAATAGAGTTATTTTGGAAGGAAGGGAGGTATAGTGTGTTCACGAAAAAATATTAATAAGTATAATTTGACACACAACAAGTCGACAAAATGTGTGATTCTTTGTCTTAAAAGATTTCTTGTCAAGTCATGGAGCACCATGTAGAAACGATACAATATTGTCATGGAGAGGCATCTCATGAATGGAATAGGGGTAGTTAGGGAAGATCACCCACGGAAGATATAACGTGCTTATTCTTACCTTTGGAATAATCCTAAGGGTGATACCCCTTAAAAAGGTAGAAAAATAATTTGGCTTTTTGGCAAGATTATGGATATTTGAGTAAAATCTTGGATAAGAAAGATTGAGAGAGAGATCAAGTTTGTGGTTCTTAGTACCTTTCAACAAACATAAAAGGAGATGCAACGATTGAGAGAAACAAGATCAACCTCTCATTCTAATGCAAGCTATCGGTAGTTTATTCACTTTTGGAAGAGTTCTTCCATCATGGCAAGCGCTTAGACTTAGAGGAGGGGCCACAATGAGGGTGTCTTTGGAGACTTTCATGGAATAAGCCATCTAAAAACAATATATTATGATTTATCAATAAAATCAAAAAGTCTAACATAATATGAAAGAAAAACACAAATCAAAGCCCAAACCTACCAAGGCAAGGACACACGGGAGAAACTCATACAAATCTCAATTAAGAAAAATACCTAAATCATGAAATGGGAAATCTGAACATGGGTGGATTTCAAAACAAACCATCCAAAACTACACACTATTAAAAAGTTTAGATTTATAACTAAAATATTTAAACTTCAACAATATCTAATAAGGTTTGGTTACTAGTATGAGAGATATCTCAAAAAAGAGGGGGAACCAATGCAATAGAGGACCCTTAAGATGTAAGAGTTGAGATGGAGAAGAGATGAAGAGAATATACCTTTGATTTTCCTTGGAATGGGAGAAAATGAATAGATCTAGAAAAAGGGAGGTAGAGAGTGCTTGATCGAAGCATATAGTGCACATATAGCGTGTATGTTTTACGAAATATGCTCAAGCGTAGGATAGGTGTTCGTTAGACACAATAAGCACAAAGATCAGCACATCATGCTTGCGAGAGGCTCTTAAAGAAGGTGAGAAGAGGCGCACAAGCAAGACAAGGGACTCAAGCCAAAGAGTGTCTAAGGATTTAGAAAATATGTTGACTAATTAGTTTTCCATAGGAATATAATTGAGAATAATAATATGAGTTTCAACAAGTTTACGAATGAAAATGTGTTGGATGTCAATATGTTTAGTGCGCTATTGTTGAACGGGGTTCTTGGATATATTGATTGTGGTAATGTTGTCGTAGAAGATAATCATTGTGTCCTAGTTAATACTATAGTCAAGCAAGATCTATTTCATCTAGAGGAGCTGAGTGTAGAAGCTTCTGGCTATAATATACTTAGCTTTGATAATTGATAAGGTAATCGAATTCTATTTATTTCTCATCTAGGCAACAAGATTAGAATCAATAGAAAAGCAACCACTAGATATGCATTTTCTATCATCGATATTGCTAGCTAGTCGGCATCTAAATAATTGGCTAGTTATAAAAAAAATCCATTGTCTATTGTGCCATTTACATAATGAATGATAGGCTTTGATAGTACTTGAATGGGATTTCTTATGGTTTGATTGATAGCTAGCACACACCCACACCAAATGATATGTCTAGTCTACTAGCAATTAAATATAGAATACTATCTGTTATACTTCTATATAGTGTTGGATCAACACCTTTGCCTGAATGGTCAAGATCTAACTTAGTCTAGTGCTCATGGGTGTCCTTATGTGTTTCTTATTGTATAATTCAAACATTTTGATGAGATCCTTTGTTTACATTGATTGAGAGATGAAGTTCCCATTATTAGTTTGGTTAATGTGAAGGACTAGGGAAAAGATTAATTCTTCTTCCATATTCATTTCAAATTCAAATTTCATATATTAAGTAAACTTATAAATATAAGAGTCAATAGTGGATTTAAAAATAATTTCATTGACATAGATTTGAACAACAATTATATATTTTTTAGCAACTTTGATAAATAATGTTTTGTCAACACTATTTTGAATAAAGTAATGGTCACTAAGATAGAAGGCAAGACACTTATACCAAATTCTAAGTGCTTATTTGAGGCCATATAGAGCTTTCTTGAGTATATAAAGTTTATTTGTTAGTAAATGATTAACAAATCCCTTTGGTTATTTGATGTACACTTTGCTCTAGGGGATTTTATTTTGAAAGGTACTTTTTATATTTATTTGATAAAATTTAAACCCAATAGTACATGCAATGTATGGAAGTATTTTTATAGACTAAAGGAGATCTACATGAGTAAAGGTTTCATTAAAGTTCATTTCTTTAATTTGAGTGTTACATTGGGCAACAAGCTATGATTTATTTCTAGTAATGATGCCATTTTTATTAGATTTATTCTTTAAAAATCCACATAGTACTTAGTGTTTTTTGGCCTTGTGGCCAATACCTACATAAAATTCTTAGTAAGTTGATTAAGTTCATCATATATAGCATTGATCCAACATTTATCATTTAATACCTCTTTAACCATTTTAGGTTCAATAAGAAAAATGTTACACATGAAAGTAAAACTTACTAACGCAATTACATTCCTTCACTTAGATCTTCTATGGTGTAGTTTTGAAGATGGTTTAATTTAACTCTAGATGAGACTTCTTTATTTAGAGTGATATTTTGTGCATCACCGATGCTTAATGTAATATTTGGTTCTTGACTAGTTTTATGGTTATTACAAACCTCTGGAATGCATTCTCCATGCATGTATTACTCATTTGGAAGATATTCTACAACTACATTAATAGACTCAGTCATGGTAAGTGTATGACTATTATATATTTTATAGGTTTTATTGGTTTGAGAATATTGTAAGAAAAAGCCTCAATCACCTTTTGAATTAAAATTTCCTAGGTTTTGTCTATTCATAGAATAAAACATTTATTACAAAGAATATAAAATATATTTAATACTTGATCTCTTTCCTTTCCATAATTCATATGGGGTCTTATTTATTTAGGGTCTTAAGTAGACACTATTAATAATATGGTAAGTAATACTCACCACTTCATCTTAAAAACATATGGCAACCTTTTTACTATGTATTATTATCCTAACCATCTTTTGAATGACCTGATATTTTTGTTCTAACTACCTTATTTTGTTGGAAGTGATAAAAGTAGAAAATTCATATTTGGTTCTTTCTTTATTATAAATGGTATCAAAGTTAAAACTTTTAAAATTTTTTCCATGGTCACCTACAATTATAACAATAAGACATCCCACTTCATTGATTAGTTTTCCAAAATGAACTTTGATAAGTGTAAACATGTTAGATTTTTCACGTAACAATTAATCCATGAGAATCTTGAGTAGTCATTAATAATTTATCGTTTGCCTCCTAGACTTTTAATCTTAGAAGATCTTATGAGATTCATATGAAGGAGTTCTAGGAGTTACTTTGTGCAAATTTTGGTTGTTATAAAGTGACATGATCGGGTTTGCCTTTTGATTTGACATGGACGGCGTATATGGTTTGTAACATTAGTCAATTCAGGTGGACTATCAATAATATTTGTCTTGTAGATTTTAGACAAAAATTTAAAGTTTAGGTGACTAAGGTGTTAATGCTACGATTCGGTAGTATTGATCTTAGTGGGATGACACCCTATGACGGAACTAGGAATAACCCCATAAAAATTATCTAGAGTTCATTTTCTTTCAATAACAAGTAATTCCTTTGTATAAAAAAAAAATAAAGCATTTATTCTGAAAAAATTTGACATTAAAATTTTCATCACATAAATAACTTATGCCTAGCAATTAGTTTTTAAAACATTTTCATAAAGGATATCACACGATTTATCTATCCCTAAAATATTGACTTTACCTTTCCTGAGAATGAGAGCCTTTACTCGGTTACTAAATACAACAAATCCATCAAGGTGATCAATGAGAAAAGTAAACATAGATTTTTATCACACATGTGCCTAAAGCACTCACTATTAAGGTAGCATATAAACATTTTGAGCTTTTAAAGTAATATGGACAACAAAATAAGCAAAGGTACCTTTAGATTTATCAAATTCACCTATTCTAATTTATATCATTTTTTTGGTTAGTTTTCTTGCTCAAATTAGTTATTTATTTATTTATTTAGATATTTAATTTGATTGGCAATATTATTAACTTACTTTATTGATGATCATTTCAAACTTAATTTTGATAGCATTGGAGACAAATATTACTAATTTTTTCGCATTTAAGATATGTGGGTATAAATCTAGGGAATCATTGGTTCTATTTGGTTGGCCCATATATTTGTTCTTAAGGATATTCTTTTGCACCTTTCTACTAGTGTTCTGTTAAGTTTAAATATTATCAATGTTTTTTAGACATCCCATTAGGGTATATGATTTGATTGAAGAATTTGATACCATTTTCTTATTGATGCCTTTTAATATATGTCGAACTAGAGCATTCATAAATGTATGTCTCTCAGAAACGGAGGTGACTATAATAAATATAATTTTAAATTTGACGTTAGCTCAAGATATGTTTTAGTAAATCCGGAACTCTTTTATTTTTAATTGCCTATTTTAATCCTAACATGTGATTATGTCTTTGTATTCCATTTAAAAAATATCTTAGTCATTAAAATGCCAATTTTAAAGGACTTGATTTGTTTATTTAAGTCTTTATTTGTGTTTTTAAGCCCATGATATTTATTGCTAAAGTGGTCTAGTTCGATTTGAAAAGAAAGTTTCTCTTTTTCATATTCGAATATGTCTTGGTTGACCAACTTATTTGCTCTCTTAATTTTTAAATGCTTCCTAAATAGTTTGTTGATACTACCTGAAAATCTCCAGATTTATTTTTAAATTTATGTTCGGATTGTTCAGGCTATTCATCAATATTTCATCACGACTAATAATAGATATTTTAAAAGCTATATAGTAAATTTCATCTTCTTCTGAAAATTTTTTATTGTTATTTTCATCATCTTCATTATCAGTTAAAATAATATTTATAACATTTTCTTTTAGTCTTTCAAAATTGGGACATTAAGCTCGTATTCGACCAAAACCATTATATTCAAGACATTAAATACCTTAAAATTTCTTATTTTCAAGTTTTTAACTTCTCATTTATGTTTTTGATTACTACTTTGAGGGTTAGAGTTCTGTTTTTGTTTATTAAAAATTATTTTGATGTTCTTGAATAACTCTTTAGAGATTTTTACAAATAGGGTAAATTCTTAATCCTCGTGATTTTACATTGGATTCATCATCTATTTTTCTTAGATTAGGGTAAGATATGTTCAAAAATTCTCAATGAGTTAATTAGTTCTTTTATTATGACCATACCTAAGTTTTTGTTATTTTCTATAATTATAACTTTAGGTCTAAATCATTGCAGAAAAAATTATCATAATTTAATAAACAATATGGCATTTTGAAATTTCTTTACTAATATTAAAGGTGAAATTCATTATGTTGTTTAATTCAGTATAAAATTTATCAAATATCTCATCCTTATTTAATTTGAATTTTTTAAATTTAGTAGTGAGTATTTACAATTTAAAGTTTTTTTAATTATTTTGTTACTCTTATAAGTTATTTCAAGAATTTGTTTTTTTGATATTTCATACATAGCGATACGTTCAAACTATTTTAGAAACACAATTATAAAAATAGTATGTAATTTTTTACTATTTTAGTTGTATATATCTGTATATGTAATTATATGTAATTATACATTTGTATAGATTGACAAAACTTTAGTTTGATTTATACTATCAGTGATTTTTAAATCAGTGACTAAAATTTATTTATGAATATTAGTATTTTATTGTGCAATTTCTTGGCATGTTCTTCTGTCAAGGGCATATCTCATTTTAATTCCCTTAAGTACCATTCCATCACCTCTACCTGCCATGGCTGCAGAACCACCAGTTCACCGCCACCACCACGGCCACCTCTACTGTTGCTTCTACCATATTGCTGCCATCGCCGTATCAATTCCAGCACCTAGTTGTGTTTGCACTTGGGTGGCGCCAGCCCTAAGGGTGGTGATGGCAGTGGTCACAATGATGAGGAAGGCCACGTTCCATGTTAATGTTTGAACCAGCGGCAGATCTACACTGTTAAGTACTGAGATCAAAAAAATTACAACTGAAAAATAAATAAATAAAAATATATTAATGATCAAAGATCCTATTGAAATTTTATAATTGGCCCAATAAATTTATTTATTAACAACTGTTATTTATTTATCTATCTAAAATTAGTTTATTTTCAAATTTTTTTTATCAAAAGGGTAAAATAATTATTTTAAGTTTACTTTATTTAAAATAATACTATAAAGTGTTTAATTTTTATGATAATTTTTACAAAGTACTTGTGTTAATTTTAGTAAAGCCCCATTTGGACTTTCCTTTTATATAAAATTATAAAATTAATCATACATCAGTTTTATTTTCCTTTCAAAATTATAATGTTTTATCTAATTGAAATTATAGACTTTAAATTCTACAACAGCATCCTAACAAATTTTAATTTAATTCTAATAAAATAAAAATTATACTTAAAACTCTAAATTTTAATAATAATTTGACAATTCAAACAGAAAACTCTACTTTAAGATGAAGACTTAAGAATCCATATTTGATGATGTTGAAGTTAACCCACCTGTAATTTGTACGGGAAGTGATACTTTTTGTTGGGCCTGGGGCCTAATTTTTAACCCTTAATAAAAATGGGCTTTATTTTGCTAGGTGGCCCACAACTATTTTCCTATTCGTTAATAATCTCTTACTAGTTTCACCGTGTATATAATTTTGATGCTCCAAATATAATGCTGGAAAACTAAATTTAAATTAAAAAAAAGGGCTAGTCCTTAACAACTATATTTTGACCATTTACGTTATAGGAAAATAAGTTATGCAAATATTTAATATATGTAAAGATTATTTACCTTTATATATTATTAGTGTAAAATTTCAATCCTACTTAACTAATATCACCAAAACATGCAATAAATAAAATACAAAAATAAATAAACACATGATATGATGATAAAAAAATATCAGGATCCAAATAGCTTTTGAGTAAAATTCTTTTAACTTTTTAGTCAGTCAAAATAAATTCACTATGAAAAAGTCAATTTATAGGCCAGATGGTATAGGCATTAATATTTAGCTGACTTAATCTTGACACGTGATAGTTAATAAAGAACTCATCGAATCCACTTTCTAATAATAGAATTAGAAATCTTTCGATCTTCTATTAGATTGTACTTTAATGCATTGAAAACAATCAACACTTTTGAAATTTCATAACTCAAGTCGCCAATTGAACTTTGAAAGTTTACAAGTTTGGAATCTTGATGATAATTAAATAATTTAGAGATGAGAAAATATTGTCATTTAGACCACAACTAACAAAAGAGTTGTTTTTTTTCCCCTTTTCTCATCAGTTCTCTAGCTACAATTTTCTTCTCTTTTCATGTGGATAACAGCTAGATCAAGAAAAAGAAATTTATTTATCAGTTAGGCTAAAATTTAGAGAAAAAAAAAAATATAGAACTGTATTTTTGCACTCTAATATTCGAACACTAGCTCAAATGTTAGCATGCACATGTGTGCAATTCATGGGTGAATATGTAGGACCAATTCCATTAATCTGTATGAGCATGATCCAATGACGTACGTTCGTGACCAATTTTGTTATTGTCATAAGTGTGTGATCTAATGACGCATGTGTACAACCAATTTTGTTTATTAATTGAGACTATATGAGTGTGCACCTTGGTGTTTGAACGTTGAGTCAAAGGACAACTTCTTTTGCATATTTTGAATGTTCTTGAGCACCCGATTCTTTGCATATTTGATGAGTATATTTTAACTTATAATAAATCCTAATTGATGAATAAAAAAACCTAAATGCTGTTTAACTGTGACAAAATTTTTTCATAAAATTTTTAATAAAATAGACTAAGTAATCTTTTTTTTTTTTGATAATTTTGTAACAAGATTTCACATATGAAATAAATAAAGAGCTCTAATTATTACCATATTAGAACTTGTTACATGACAAACATATAGTGATATAAACATTATGCGTATGATGTGCAGTATTTGATATACATGTTTACCTATAAAATAGTCACAGCTAGAAAGTACTTATAATACATTAAACATATATCAATTTTAAAATAGTAGAATATAATATATTACCACAACTAGTAGTATAGTCAAGATATAGAATGATATTTAGTATAAGCATTATTAGTAAACTTAATCAATAAAAATGTAACAAATGTCAAGTTCTTTCCTTACAAAATGTGACAGTATAACAATCTTTCACTGAAAATAAACACATTTCTCCCTTTTGGCACAAATTAGTAAGGGGTGGCTATTTAATGGTTAGCCTCAACACCCAAAGTCTCTACCTTATCACTGGGCATCACCAGCCGAATATATTGGGCTTGTCACTCGGCCCTATGTCTCAAATGGGTCACCCTTATTTGAATATTTCTGACTCTAGTTTAGAGATCTCTAACACCCATCTAGAGATTTGTCTGAGAGACGAAGAACTGCTCCATCTGCTACAACTAGCCATTAGAAACTATCTATGATGAAAACATCTATTCCATTTGAAACTACTTCTGACATAGGTGGATTATAATGGAATCAATAAGCCCACCAAGATGAAAGGTGGAAATACCCTTAGATTATTCCTCAATATAAGGAGGGACAAAGTCAGCCGAAGGAGGGACCTGACCGGGTAAGTGAGATTGACTCTAAGCATATGTGTACGTTGATAGAGAGAGAGAAGAAAACGCACTAGATGAGGAAGTTACAGGGCAATTGGGTTATCGATCAAGGGTTCTTAAATGTCTTTATAAACTGTTCATTGATATAATCAATATGTCTATGGTAGTACCTTGAAGGACAACATATAGAAATAGAGTGCGTGACAAAGTAAGGATAGATGAAATATATAAAAGAAATTGGTGCTTAGGATGTGGTAGAGGACAAAAAAGTCAGTTGATAATAAGTTTATCATAATCCCACCACTATTATAGAATTGTGGATGTTGCAATAGATAGGAAATAAGGATAATTAGGGGATAGTATAGAAAGAAGATTTCCAGCATCCTTAATTACCTTAAGTGTGATTTGGATGATATGACTATGAATATATTTTAAAAACTTAGATTTATTGGGATAGATCTTATTGATGTTATAATAAAATTTCTAGGCTAGGGGGATAGATAGGGGTGACAAATTAGTGACTAGAAGTAATCATTTTTGAGATACAAATGTGTGTGAGATGTGGGAGGGGATGACTGGAGTGGTGCCTCACACTCCAATAATAGGTTCCTAGTATAAAAATTAGAAGAATTATGCTTAGCAGTATCAGGAGACCAGACTCATGAATCAGTATTGCTCAAATCAGCTCATTAAGTTTAGGAACACTTTTTTTTGCAACTGATTTTGAAATCTTTTGTGATAAAATAGCATAAAAACATCAAATATGAGCCAAATAAACCAAAATAGTACATCACTCGAAACTGCCTAATGAAAAAATAGCCAAGTAGGGTTGGCATTTGAATGCCGAAGCTATTAAGGCACAAATCAGATTGAAAAATACTCATTCGGGATAATCAGTATGCTTGAAAATGAATAAAACATTCCTAATCATGATTCTAATGTTATTTATTAAGAGAAATGCATCATAATTTGAAAAAATCATGAAAATATGTGAAGATTTAAGAAATATACAAAAAACATAATAAATTTTCAAAATTAAAAGGATTCCCTTGAAAAATGGTTAGAGAATAGCTAGTCCCTGATTTATTTTGGACAACCTAAGGTAGAAAGTCAAATGGAATACTACTAGAGCTTATAACTCGTTACAATAATTTTGTTTCCTAAATAAAAGTCATAGCATTGAGAAACTTCTTTTTTATAAATACTTCTCCCCTTTTTTGTATGGATTTTGATTAAAAACTCATCAATAATATAAATTTTTTAGGGACTTTTTTTGAGTTTAGGTTTAACTAATTCAAGGTTAATTCGCTCTTTAGGCTATTCAAGTACACTTAAAATTGCCAGCTCAAAGTATACAAAAATGGCAAGGTTTTAATCTTTTAAGTATGGTATATGTAGTGAATATGTGTACAAAATAGAATATAATAAATTTGTTTTATAAAGATACAAAAAATGAGAGGAGCGAATAAGTCCATGTTCCATTAAGTGCAAGAGAAATTTTCCATTTCCAAATAAATTTTAAATCATTAATTATTCACCCATTGTCAAAAATTTTTAAAATTTTTTATCTTTTTTTTAAAAAAACAAATGATTGTTTTGAAAATAAAAAATGTATATATGCTCTTATTAAGAGATATTATGTTGCTGAATTGCTGCTGATTTGCTGATGATCATGATCTTGATATATTGCTGCTGCTGATATGCCGGTTCTAATGTGCTGCTGCTGATATGTTGGCTCTGATGTTTCAGGTTTTGCTTTACTTGTTGCCTATTACTATATGCTCTGTTTTCAAACAGAGTCTCTATAAGCCATCTATTGTTACATTGATCCATTACTGTTCCATTGGATGCTGCCCATTTCATGTCGCATCACAATCATGCCATCAGATGTATCTACTTCTTATGCAAACTATAACATGTTATCTCTGGATAATTCAGCAAGCAATATGAACATACATATCCAGCTGGGGCATGAATGTTGTTATGCTGCAGTTACTTCAGTTATTCTGTTGCAGGTCTTCTACTGTGCAGCTTTGATTAAGAAACCTACTATTAGAAGACTATGATTGGCTGACTTCTTGACACACAGATTGCAACCTACACATAAATAGCTTATTACTCACTAAACTAACACATATTGCCAGTAGTTGATAGACCAGATTTAATTATTTAGATGATTTGGATTGATTGTAATTTTGTATATATGTAATTAGTTTCCGTTAGATAAATGATGTAACAAACATTTTCATGAATATGAGAGTCTATTGTTTTCTCTTCATAATTCTTCCAAATTCTTTTAGCTCTTAATCTAAATACCCCTTAATATATATGCAAAATGGACGAGAGAGTTACTTTTGAATAAGATGAGACACATTGCCTTCAGAAACCAAGTCCTTTTTGACCCAAACCCATTCCTCCAAAGAATTTGGCTAACTTGAGTGCATATGGGCTTGAACTAAGCCCATTTTCCTTGAGGTCATGTTTGATGATCTAAGCCAAACTCAATACCATCTCTCTTATGTGGTGCACCTTGCACAAAAACTTTATCTCTATGGAAGATTTATCTTAAAACTTTCTATAAGAAGAATTATGATAATAGAGTTGAATATGACCATATTGGCCTCATAAATAATACATAGGAATGAATCTTGAAGGAGAATGGGACACATAAGAGATTGATATAGGCTTCTGTCTTAAAGATAATAGCATGAGATTTTCTAGTTTCGTGCCTCCGTAGTGATCCTCCAATCCAGTGGTGCGTGAGTTCGCTGATGTATTTCCGGATGAGCTCCCAGGCCTTGCGCCTGAAAGGGATGTGGATTTCACTATTGAGCTACTTCCGGGAGCTGCCCCAATTTCCAAGGCCCCGTATCGCATGGCGCCGGCGGAATTGAGAGAGTTGAAGACCCAGTTGCAGGAACTTTTAGACTTGGGTTTTATTCGGCCTAGCACATCGCCTTGGGGAGCCCCTGTTCTATTTGTGAAGAAGAAGGACGGATCCATGAGATTGTGCATTGATTATCGTGAGCTCAATAAGGTTACGGTAAAGAATAAATATCCGCTTCCAAGGATCGATGATTTATTTGATCAGTTGAAGGGAGCACAAGTGTTCTCTAAGATTGATCTTCGTTCTGGATATCACCAGCTACGCATTCGGGAGTCCGACATTGCTAAGACGGCCTTCAGATCGCGCTATGGGCATTATGAATTTGTGGTAATGCCATTCGGACTGACCAATGCGCCTGCAGCATTCATGGATATGATGAACCGAGTGTTCAAGCCGTATCTAGATCATTTTGTGGTGGTGTTCATCGATGATATTCTTGTGTACTCTCGGTCTGATGACGAGCACGTGGAGCATTTGAGAGTTGTACTGGGAACTCTTCGGGAGGCTCAACTTTATGGGAAACTCAAGAAGTGCGAGTTACGCTTAGTCGGGGTGACTTTTCTTGGCCATATTATTTTCGGAGCTGGAGTATCCGTGGATCTGGCTAAGATTGAGGCGGTCACGGGTTGGTCTCAACCTACTACGCCAAGCGAGGTGCGAAGCTTTCTTGGGTTGGCTGGTTACTATCGTAGATTTGTCAAGAACTTCTCGAGCATTTCTGCACCTATGACTAAGTTGACTCAGAAGAATGTGAAGTTCATCTGGACTGATCAATGTGAGGCTAGTTTTCAAGAGCTAAAGAGACGGTTGACGTCTGCACCTGTCCTGACGATTCCTGACAGCTCTGGAGGTTTTGAAGTTTTCTGTGATGCCTCGTTGAGAGGTCTTGGTTGTGTCTTGATGCAGCATGGGAAGGTCGTGGCTTATGGGTCTAGACAGCTGAAGCCCTATGAGACTCGATATCCGACTCATGATATGGAGCTAGCTGCCATAGTGTTTGCTCTGAAGATTTGGCGACACTATTTATATGGAGAGACTTTTGTCATCTTTACAGATCACAAGAGTTTGAAATATCTGTTCTCGCAGAAGGAGCTCAACATGAGGCAACGAAGGTGGTTGGAGCTGCTAAAGGACTACGACTGCGACATTCAGTACAAGCCTGGGAAGGCGAATGTCGTAGCTGATGCTTTGAGTAGGAAGTCGGTAGGGATGGTTGCCCACATGATGATTCGGGAGCAGCGGATGTTTGAGGCCGTTGAGAACTGCCAGCTGCAATTGCACTCTGATGATACACGAGCTACGGTGTCATACTTACAGGTACAACCGCTTTTCATTGGTCGCATCAAGGAGAATCAAAATGAAGATCCATTGCTAGTATTGATTCGCGAGGAGCTGGGCAGTGATCACCGAGCTGGTTTTCATCTCGGTAAGGACGGTGCTCTCCGATTTCATGATCGTTTGTGTGTTCCCGATGTCAAAGAATTGCGAGAGGAAATTCTTGAGGAAGCACATCGATCCAGATACACCATTCACCCTGGTAATGCCAAGATGTACCAGGACTTGAGGAGGTTATTCCGGTGGAGAGGTTTGAAGAAGGATGTTGCGAGATTTTGTTGCTCGTTGCACGATATGTCGGCGGGTAAAAGGCGAGCACCGACATCCAAATGGAAAGCTTCAACCGATGCCTATTCCAGGATGGAAGTGGGAGCACATTGCCATGGACTTTGTGGATGGACTCCCTAAGACTGTCCCGAGGACATGACGTGTTTGGGTGGTAATCGACCGTTTGACGAAATCTGCTCACTTTTTGGCCACCGAAAGTTACGTTGCCCTTAGAACGCGTTTGGCCGGACTATACATTGAGGAGATTGTCGGTTTGCATGGAGTCGGTGACCATTATCTCTGCCACAGACCCTCGCTTTGTCTCGATTTTGGCGGAGTTTGCACCAGGAGTTGGAGTGCGCGGCTTAAGTTCAAGATGACTTTTTCATCCTCGGGCCCGATGGCCATCCCGAAAGGACCATTCAGACCCTTGAGGATATGCTACGTTTATCAGTTCTCGATTTGGGTGGTAGCTGGGATTCACACTTGGCGTTAGCCGAATTTGCTTATAACAACAGCTATCAGTCGAGCATCGGTATGGCCCCGTTCGAAGCACTCTATGGGCGGAAGTGTCGGTCACCGATTAGCTGGGAAGAGGTAGGAGATCGAAGGATCATGGGTCCTGACGTAGTACAAGAGACTACCGCAAAAGTCAGTCTAATTAGAGAACGTTTGCGGGAGGCTCAGAGCAGACAAAAGAGTTATGCTGATCAGCGGCGTCGTGATCTTCAATTCGAAGTTGGTGATAGCGTCTTTCTGAAAGTTTCCCCATGGAAGGGTGTGGCTCGTTTTGGTATGAAAGGAAAGCTTAGACCGCGATTCATTGGGCCATTCGAGATACTTGAGCGTGTCGGTGAGGTTGCTTATAAATTGGCCTTGCCACCCGCTCTATCTGGAGTGCACGATGTCTTTCATGTTTCCATGTTGCGAAAATATGTGTACGATCCAACCCATGTGATCGATTATTCGGCATTACGTGTTCGTGAAGATCTATCTTTTGAAGAGCAACCGGTGAAGATAGTGGATCGTCAGGATAAGACGTTGCGGCAGAAGGTAATTTCGATGGTAAAGGTTCAGTGGAGTCATCACACTGAAAGAGAGGCAACGTGGGAGTTAGAGGACGAGATCAAAGAAAAATATCCACACTTGTTTGGTGGATGAAATTTGTATTTCGAGGACGAAATTCTTTTAAGGGGGGAGGATTGTAATGCCCGGATATTTTTATAAAGGAAATTTAAATTTAATTGGGTGAAGTTTGATTAAATATATATATATATATAAATATATATATATATATATAAACGTTTACGTAATAATAATAATAATAATAATAATAATAATAATAATAATAATAATAAAACCCTGCCACCTCACCTCCTTCTTCTCGAACCTCCTCTGCCATTCCCACTTCCCCACTTCCCCTCCCCACTTTCCTCGTCTTCCTCGTTTCCCTGTTTCTCTCTCGCAACGACCTCCATCGTGGCCGTCTGCCTAACGCCCGTTTCCCCTTATTCCCTCACCGTTGCGTCTTCATGGGTTATAGAACCCAAATGTTGGTACGTGTTTGGGGACGAATTGAAAGGCAAAGAGGAGGTGCTGCGAGGGTGAGCCAGGAACAATTAGTGCTTCGAGACTCCATTTCTGAGGTGTCTTCTTTCATCGCCGTTGCCGATTTCGTCGCTGCGGTACCGTTGTGCTGTTGAAGCCGTTTTCCAAGATTTGAAGCCAATTTCCAAATCTGAAGCCGAAGCCGAGCCGCGTTCTTCAGGCAAGTGAATTCTGTTGCTGTCATTTCTTCTCTAATTTGCAAGTGATCCCTTTACTGTCATTTCTCTTCAATTCACAAGCGTTCCTCTACTGTCGTTCCTCTCAGAATTCCAGTGAAATCATCCTAATATTCCCTCTCTTGCTAACTAATTTCCCGAATTTCTTTATGCTCTGTTTCTAGCCAAAATGCTGTGAATGAAGAAATTTTAATCTGAGGTTAAATTGGGGTTGTACTACTTGGGTGGGTGTGAATGGCAGTGTGAAGGCCGTGTGTGCTTGCGTTTGGTGAGTGAGTGTGTGGTGTGTTGCCCTGTGTGTGTGCGTGGAGGGCAGCAGGAAGCTGCTGTGTGAGGCTGTGTGTGCTTGAGGGGTTGCTGGGATGAATTGGGCCGTGGGCTGTGTATGTGTTTGTGTGTGTGTGTTTGGGCTGGGCCCAAATGTGTGTGTGAGTGTGTTGGGCTGACCCAAGTGTGGATATATATGTGTATAAGTGAGAATTTGTATGTATTTATATATATATATATATATATATATATATATATATATATATATATGAAGGTATATGTATGAAGAAATAAATATTACCAATTAATTTGTCGGCATCTGGTAACAATTAATTGGAAATGGGAAATTGAAATATATTGTATTATTGGCCTAGATGTAGGCGTATTTCAAAAATAAAATGAAAAGAATAGTGGGGTGATCGAAGTGATCATATCTTGATCCATGTATTCTTTTTTGGATGTCACGAGATACATTCCTTTGTGTTGGATTTGATTGTGTGAGTATGGTCTGGTCAGCACCGACCGACATTCTGTTATTGAAGTTGTAAAGCATTCTTTGGGTTATACTCGGTGTGTGAGTATTTGAATTCGTTGGCTTCTTACGGTCAAGGTTGAGGAGAGTGTGTGAAAACATTGAAGTATCTCAGTCGAATGGGAGGCTTTGGTGCTTTAATGTGTCTACACTTATCCGATCTTGATTTCGGGGTCATGGTGGATTGAGGTATGTTGCCTAGTGTGGCGGGATGCTTATGGCCTCATGAACATCGTAAATCATGATATCGTGGATATCATGGCGGGGGAGATCTTTGGGTTTGACGTGTGAGGAGCATGATGATGAGCATGCTCGTGAGACGTCATGTACTTTGTGAGGCGTAGTCTCTGTGGACCATGGATTTGGTCGGTCGTCAAACTGCGAGCATCGGGTAGCCGTCTGCAAGTACCAGTGGTCGGGGGAATATCTGTGACCTTTGGTTCACGGTGGCGGAATAAGATCAGGAGATTCCTTGAGTTGTTCTATGATTGTGAGTACCTCATTGTTGTGGTAGATATACCTTGTGTGGATCTTGTAATACTCGGATTGATAGAATCCATGTTGTATTGTTATCGTGAGTATCTTTGGTCGTTCTACGTTCGACACATGGGCCGGAAAATTCCTAAATTATCGTTGAAATCGGATTCCAGGGGATTTTCGCTATTATTGGCATTCTTGTTATTTTTGGATGTTCGGGTCTTGTGGGATCCATTTGCTTAGAGTCGTATTTGCGACGTGTTGCAATCTGTCTCGGATATAGTAGGTTGTCGGTATGTTGAGACCTTGGTAGATGATATCAGAGATATTTATTGTTAGCGTTTTTGTTTATATCATTGGTTGGCTTTGGCTCACCCTTGTGTTTTCTTGGCTCAGTTGAGTTTCGGTTAGCTTGGAGGAGAAATGCATGAGAAGATGATCCTGATAGTCGATTGATGCGATTTACCTTGTTATTGAGACTGATGTATTTTCTTTTGTTGAGTTTATGTCTCCTTTATTATGTCTGCATGGATAATGGACAAATTATTATGATGTAGTTAATATCGCAAGAATTGAAATGATCTAAATTATTGGATGAGTATGTTTGGTTTTAAATTTTTGGTTCCGCGTGTGCGGCTCGATGCCACGTGTTGGGTAATTTCGGGCTCGGGTCGCCACAGAAATGGTATCAGAGAAAAAGTTAGCTCCTGTGGAGTTGATCGAGGTTTAAGAGTCTAAGGAATTCGTGTGGGATAATTTGGGTGCTGAAAATTTTTAGAGAAATGATGGTACGGGTAGCATTCAAATATTTAGGCGATTAGCAGACTCCGAAATACTGACCTTAAATTGTTATTTCAGGATGTCTGAACAACGAAGTGTGAACGCGAATCGATCGCCTAGCGCACCTGAGCCTGCTAGCAACGAAGAAATTGCAGAGGTCCGTAGTGCTCTACGCGACATGGCAAATACGGTGAACCAAGCAATTAGTGCTCAAATGTTAGGACCTCGGGGTAGCGCTTCATCGGCGGCGGAGATCATCGTCATCATGGGCGGGATCGGGGGCGTCGAGTCTTTGCGTGATTTTCTCGGATCGTGGGTTCTGACTTTGCGGGTTTACTCCGACCCGATGATCGCAGAAGACTGGATGTCTCGGATGGAGAAGGCCTTCGAGGTTATTCAATGCGAACCAACGGAAAAAATTCGTCTTGCTATTCATCGTTTCGTTGGAGAGGCAGACCAGTGGTGGAAAATGCTGAATCGGGAGTTGCACGTCTCTGTGGAGGAGCTCACCTGGGAGGAGTTTCAGCGTCACTTCAACGACAAGTACTTTCCCGCATGTGTCCGAACGAGGAAGGAGTCTGAATTTTTAGCTTTGCGTCAGGGGAACATGTCCGTCGCCCAGTACGAGTCTCAGTTTATTGCGCTCTCTCGATTTGCTCCTTATTTGGTGGATACCACTGAGCGGAAGGCCCGGCGATTTCAGGACGGACTAAACGACGTCATCCAGATGCAGCTTCTTCCCTTTGATCTGGAGGAGTATGGCGCGGTGCTGAAGCGTGCCATGATTATCGAGCAGGCCTTGATTCGGAGAGGTCAGATTCAGCAGTCAGCAGGCATTCCGACCGGGAGCAGATCTCAGCAAAATTCTTTTAGGAAGCGTCCAAATGTCAACAGTCAAGGAGGAGGGAAGCGGTGCTTCAAGTGCCAGAAGACGGGTCATCTCGCGAGAAATTGCAATTCATCATTTTCTGCGCCTGCAAATTCTTCATCATTTCCTCCAGCACATGCTCCTAGGGAGTATCAAATCAATCGAACCTGCTACAATTGTGGAAAATCGGGACACTTCATCAAGGACTGCAAGGCACCAAGGCAGGGCGTGCACAGGTCGATTGGACAACAGGCCGCAGAGATCGGGGCGAGTGTATGCGATCAGCGAGCGGCGAGCCGAGACTCGCCCGATGTAGTTCAAGGTACCATTCATATATGTGACTCTCCTGCTTATGTCCTATTTGATTCGGGAGCCACCCATTCTTTTGTGGCATCTCGTTTTGTGTCGCAATTGGGAGTCACACCGAAGCCATTAGACTTTACTCTTGTTGTTTCCACTCCTGTTGGGGAGTCTGTTTTGATGGATGTGGTGTATGCGGGTTGTACGACTCGGATAGGGGAGCATTGTTTGCAAGTAGATCTTATTCCTCTTGATATGCTGGAATTCGACGCAATCCTCGGGATGGATTGGCTGGCTGCATGCCATGCCAGTATTGATTGTGCTAAGAAGCTTATACGCTTTAATCCACCCGAGCATCCTTCTTTCGAGTTCCAAGGCATTGGCAGCAGAGGTTCTCTTCCAATCATTTCGGCTCTGCATGCTAGACATTTGCTACTTGGAGGTGGTAGAGGCTTCTTAGCGTATGTATCGGTGGAGGCCGCCCCTGAGGCCAAATTGGAAGAAATTCCAGTGGTGCGTGAGTTCGCTGATGTATTTCCGGATGAGCTCCCAGGCCTTGCGCCTGAAAGGGATGTGGATTTCACTATTGAGCTACTTAGGGGCCCCCCATTTCAAGGCCCCGTATCGCATGGCGCCGGCGGGTGAGAGAGTTGAGACCCCGATTGCGGGAACTTTTAGACTTGGGTTTTATTCGGCCTAGCACATCGCCTTGGGAGCCCCTGTTCTATTTGTGAAGAAGAAGGACTGATCCATGAGATTGTGCATTGATTATCGTGAGCTCAATAAGGTTACGGTAAAGAATAAATATCCGCTTCCAGGATCGATGATTTATTTGATCGGTTGAAGGGAGCACAAGTGTTCTCTAAGATTGATCTTAGCTCGATATCACCACTACGCATTCGGAGTCCGACATTGCTAAGGCGGCCTTCGGATCGCGCTATGGGCATTATGAATTTGTGGTAATGCCATTCGATCACTCAATGCGCTGCGGCATTCATGGATATGATGAACCGAGTGTTCAAGCCGTATCTAGATCATTTTGTGGTGGTGTTCATCGATGATATTCTTGTGTACTCTCGGTCTGATGACGAGCACGTGGAGCATTTGAGAGTTGTACTGGGAACTCTTCGGGAGGCTCAACTTTATGGGAAACTCAAGAAGTGCGAGTTCTGGCTTAGTCAGGTGACTTTTCTTGGCCATATTATTTCCGGAGCTGGAGTATCCGTGGATCTGGCTAAGATTGAGGCGGTCACGGGTTGGTCTCAACCTACTACGCCAAGCGAGGTGCGAAGCTTTCTTGGGTTGGCTGGTTACTATCGTAGATTTGTCAAGAACTTCTCGAGCATTTCTGCACCTATGACTAAGTTGACTCAGAAGAATGTGAAGTTCATCTGGACTGATCAATGTGAGGCTAGTTTTCAAGAGCTAAAGAGACGGTTGGCGCCTGCACTTTTGTCTGACGATTCCCATGTTTCTCCGGAGGTTTTGAAGTTTTACTCGTGATGCCTCGTTGAGAGGTCTTGGTTGTGTCTTGATGCGGCATGGGAAGGTCGTGGCTTATGGGTCTAGGCAGTGAAGCCCTATGAGACTCGATATCCGACTCATGATATGGAGCTAGCCGCCATAGTGTTTGCTCGAAGATTTGGCGACACTATTTATATGGAGAGACTTTTTGTCATCTTTACGATCACAAGAGTTTGAAATATCTCGTTCTCGCGAGAAGGAGCTCAACATGAGGCAACGAAGGTGGTTGGAGTCGCTAAAGGACTACGATCTGCGACATTCGGTACAAGCACAGGGAAGGCGAATGTCGTAGCCGATGCTTTGAGTAGGAAGTCGGTAGGGATGGTTGCCCACATGATGATTCGGGAGCGGGGATGTTTGAGGCCGTTGAGAACGCCAGTGCAATTGCACTCCGATGATACACGAGCTACGGTGTCATACTTACGAGTACAACCGCTTTTCATTGGTCGCATCAAGGAGAATCAAATGAAGATCCATTGCTAGTATTGATTCGCGAGGAGTCAGGCGGTGATCACCGAAGTTTTTCATCTCGGTAAGGACGGTGCTCTCCGATTTCATGATCGTTTGTGTGTTCCGATGTCAAAGAATTGCGAGAGGAAATTCTTGAGGAAGCACATCGATCCGGATACACCATTCACCACAGTAATGCAAGATGTACCAGGGACTTGAGGAGGTTATTGGTGGAGAGGTTTGAAGAAGGATGTTGCGATTTTGTTGCTCGTTGCACGATATGTCGGCGGGTAAAGGCGAGCACCGACATCCAGTGGAAAGCTTGATCGATGCCTATTCCGGGATGGAAGTGGGAGCACATTGCCATGGACTTTGTGACTGGACTCCCTAAGACCGTCAGAGGACATGACCGTGTTTGGGTGGTCATCGACCGTTTGTGAAATCTGCTCACTTTTTGGCCACGAGTTACGTTGCCCTTAGAACGTTTGGCCGGACTATACATTGAGAGATTGTCAGATTGCATGGAGTGCGGTGACCATTATCTCCGACGAGACCTCGCTTTGTCTCTCGATTTTGGCGGAGTTTGCACCGGGAGTTGGAGTGCGCGGCTTAAGTTCGGCCTGACTTTCATCCTCGGATCGATGGCGATCGAAAGGACCATTCAGACCCTTGAGGATATGCTACGTTTATCAGTTCTCGATTTGGGTGGTAGCTGGGATTCACACTTGGCGTTAGCCGAATTTGCTTATAACAACAGCTATCAGTCGAGCATCGGTATGGCCCCGTTCGAAGCACTCTATGGGCGGAAGTGTCGGTCACCGATTAGCTGGGAAGAGGTAGGAGATCGAAGGATCATGGGTCTGACGTGAGTACGAGACTACCGCAAAAAGGTCCTAATTAGAGAACGTTTGCGGGAGGCTCGGAAGCAGAACAAAGAGTTATGCTGATCAGCGGCGTCGTGATCTTCAATTCGAAGTTGGTGATAGCGTCTTTCTGAAAGTTTCCCCATGGAAGGGTGTGGCTCGTTTTGGTATGAAAGGAAAGCTTAGACCGCGATTCATTGGGCCATTCGAGATACTTGAGCGTGTCGGTGAGGTTGCTTATAAATTGGCCTTGCCACCCGCTCTATCTGGAGTGCGATGTCTTTCATGTTTCCATGTTGCGAAAATATGTGTACGATCCAACCCATGTGATCGATTATTCGGCATTACGTGTTCGTGAAGATCTATCTTTTGAAGAGCAACCGGTGAAGATAGTGGATCGTCAGGATAAGACGTTGCGGCAGAAGGTAATTCCGATGGTAAAGGTTCAGTGGAGTCATCACACTGAAAGAGAGGCAACGTGGGAGTTAGAGGACGAGATCAAAGAAAAATATCCACACTTGTTTGGTGGATGAAATTTGTATTTCGAGGACGAAATTAACACAAGGGGGAGGATTGTAATGCCCCTGGGATATTTTTATAAGGAAATTTAAATTTAATTGGGTGAAGTTTGATTAAATATATATATATATATAAATATATATATATATATATAAACGTTTACGTAATAATAATAATAATAATAATAATAATAATAATAATAATAATAATAATAATAATAAAAAAAAACCCTGCCACCTCACCTCCTTCTTCTCGAACCTCCTCTGCCATTCCCACATCCCCACTTCCCCTCCCCACTTTCCTCGTCTTCCTCGTTTCCCTGTTTCTCTCTCGCAACGACCTCCATCGTGGCCGTCTGCCTAACGCCCGTTTCCCCTTATTCCCTCACCGTTGCGTCTTCATGGGTTATAGAACCCAAATGTTGGTACGTGTTTGGGGACGAATTGAAAGGCAAAGAGGAGGTGCTGCGAGGGTGAGCCAGGAACAATTAGTGCTTCGAGACTCCATTTCTGAGGCGTCTTCTTTCATCGCCGTTGCCGATTTCGTCGCTGCGGTACCGTTGTGCTGTTGAAGCCGTTTTCCAAGATTTGAAGCCAATTTCCAAATCTGAAGCCGAAGCCGAGCCGCGTTCTTCAGGCAAGTGAATTCTGTTGCTGTCATTTCTTCTTTAATTTGCAAGTGATCCCTTTACTGTCATTTCTCTTCAATTCACAAGCGTTCCTCTACTGTCGTTCCTCTCAGAATTCCAGTGAAATCATCCTAATATTCCCTCTCTTGCTAACTAATTTCCCGAATTTCTTTATGCTCTGTTTCTAGCCAAAATGCTGTGAATGAAGAAATTTTAATCTGAGGTTAAATTGGGGTTGTACTACTTGGGTGGGTGTGAATGGCAGTGTGAAGGCCGTGTGTGCTTGCGTTTGGTGAGTGAGTGTGTGGTGTGTTGCCCTGTGTGTGTGCGTGGAGGGCAGCAGGAAGCTGCTGTGTGAGGCTGTGTGTGCTTGAGGGGTTGCTGGGATGAATTGGGCCGTGGGCTGTGTATGTGTTTGTGTGTGTGTGTTTGGGCTGGGCCCAAATGTGTGTGTGAGTGTGTTGGGCTGACCCAAGTGTGGACATATATGTGTATAAGTGAGAATTTGTATGTATTTATATTTATATATATATATATATATATGAAGGTATATGTATGAAGAAATAAATATTACAAATTAATTTGTCGGCATCTGGTAACAATTAATTGGAAATGGGAAATTGAAATATATTGTATTATTGGCCTTAGATGTAGGCATCGCTCCGAAATAAAATGAAAAGAATAGTGGGGCAGTCGAAGTGATCATATCTTGATCCATGTATTCTTTTTTTGGATGTCCTGAGATACATTCCTTTGTGTTGGATTTGATTGTGTGAGTATGGTCTGGTCAGCACCGACCGACATTCTGTTATTGAAGTTGTAAAGCATTCTTTGGGTTATACTCGGTGTGTGAGTATTTGAATTCGTTGGCTTCTTACGGTCAAGGTTGAGGAGAGTGTGTGAAAACATTGAAGTATCTGGTCGAATGGGAGGCTTTGGTACTTTAATGTGGTCTACACTTATCCGATACTGATTTCCGTATCATGGTGGATTGAGGTATGTTGCCTAGTGTGGCGGGATGCTTATGGCCTTGTGAACATCGTAAATCATGATATCGTGGATATCATGGCGGGAGATGCTGGGTTTGACGTGTGAGGAGCATGATGATGAGCATGCTCGTGAGACGTCTGTACTTTGTGAGGCAGAGTCTCTGTGGACCATGGATTTGGTCGGTCGTCAAACTTGCGAGCATCGGGTAGCCCGTGCAAGTACCCAGCTGTCGGGGAATATACGCAGCCTTTGGTTCACAGTGGCGGAATAAGATCCGGGAGATTCCTTGAGTTGTTCTATGATTGTGAGTACCTCATTGTTGTGGTAGATATACCTTGTGTGGATCTTGTAATACTCGGATTCAGTAGAATCCATGTTGTATTGTTATCGTGAGTATGCTGGTCGTTCTCGCTGACACATGGACCGGGAAAATTCCTAAATTATCGTTGAAATCGGATTCCAGGGGATTTTCGCTATTATTGGCATTCTTGTTATTTTTGGATGTTCGGGTCTTGTGGGATCCATTTGCTTAGAGTCGTATTTGCGACGTGTTGCAATCTGTCTCGGATATAGTAGGTTGTCAGAGTATGTTGAGACCTTGGTAGATGATATCCGAGATATTTATTGTTGTTAGCGTTTTTGTTTATATCACTTGCTGGGCTTTGGCTCACCCTTGTGTTTTCTTGGCTCCAGATTGAGTTTCAGCGGTTAGCTTGGAGGAGAAATGCATGAGAAGATGATCCTGATAGTCGATTGATGCGATTTACCTTGTTATTGAGACTGATGTATTTTCTTTTGTTGAGTTTATGTCTCCTTTATTATGTCTGCATGGATAATGGACAAATTATTATGATGTAGTTAATATCGCAAGAATTGAAATGATCTAAATTATTGGATGAGTATGTTTGGTTTTAAATTTTTGGTTCCGCGTGTGCGGCTCGATGCCACGTGTTGGGTAATTTCGGGCTCGGGTTGCCACAATCCATTTCGAGTATAAGAACCAACATCCATCCTATCAATTCCCTTCAGCCAACTTCAGTATAAGAATGGCCCACGAAGATTTCTTTCACCATTTTGAGTATAGGAATCTCTACTTATACATGTCAGGATTCAGCCTTCTTCGCCATGATATGCCTCGGTACTGCATCATAAGACAAGCACATGATTAGTCCTCAATCTATCAGGATATGAATTAGATATCAAACACAAAAGTTGACCAAATCGCAGTGCTACGTATTGACATTGGTTTAAACACCAATCAAACATCACCTTGATCAATGTAATATAATGCAAACAATCATAAAATTCAGCATACAACATTTATATTATGTTTATTAACTGTTTAGCTCTTGAAAATCAGTTAATTAGTGGTGGATGATCAAATATTTGTTCTAACAAGAAGAATACTGGATGTCGGTTGCATGAAAGCTACAAATTTTTACCACTAACGATTGTCAAAAGCACCGTCACATATGAATTTGCACACACCACCATGCGCAGCACCAAAGGAATTAGAGGTATCGGAATGCGGTAAGGTTCTCTCTTTCTTTCACTCTCTCACTTCTCTGTCACTCTCTCGGCTGCATCTTTCCTCTCTTTCTATGCCGCCACTCTCTATAGAATTGGAGTTCAGGGTGAAATACTAAGAAAGGACGACTATGAGGTGGATTATAATTGGGGGGGGGGGATTAGGGTTTTTTAGTTTGCCCTTTTAATTTCATGATTTGTTAGTGGTAATGAGGAAGAGGGGCGGCGGTCACGTGACTAAGCGGAAGAGGGAAGCTCGCATCTGCCGGAGAATTAAGGTTTTTGGGGGATGAATTAGGGGTTTCATGGGAAAATTATGATTTTGGTGGAGTTTTACAAGTTTTAATGTCTTCATTGTGATGGATCACATTTTTCTAATCGATATCCGGCAGAGTTCCGACAGTAAAACGGTCGTTAAACTAAACATGTATAAAAATTCCTATACAACACAATATATAACCACATATTTCAACACAGGATTTAAAAATGCTTACAATAAATATGTGGCACCAATGTCATAATTTCAGATATGACGTTGGCTTAGATAAGATGTCACTGGACCCAGACAAATAATAAATACCTGCAAAAATATATACATCTATTAAGAATAGCGGAAACTATACTACATATACACCATCATCATATGCATACATTAATATATAAATCCATAAAAAAGATAAAAAAATGCTCCACCAAATACAATTCCACAATATGTCTCAAAAAGACTCTTCATCCAAAATTTGCAGCCTAGCCAACTCCTAAACTCTATTCTACCTCATTGGGCATGAGGGCATGCTCATTTAGAGGAAAGAAAGTAACAAGGGTAAGTCAAATTCTCAACAAGTGCAATAAAATAAAAAATAATAACTGATATACATAGCATAAAACGGAGGAAGGATATAAAAGTATAATAAAGATGTGTAAACATAAATCATGATCAAATGCACTTTCTGGAATACATTTATCTCCCTGATTTACTTATCTTTTTTTAGATTCTAAAATATGCATAACTTCTTTACTTTGTGAATTAGGGCTGGTAGGCTGCACCAGCTAACGAAATAGCCGATCGAGAAATCAAATGTGTTTACACCTACACATTTTAGTTTTTCCTTTTAATTTCATGAGTTGTTAGTGATAATGAGGAAGAGGGGCGGCCGCGTGACTAAGCAAAAGAGGGAAGCTCGCATCTGCCGGAGAATTAAGGTTTTTGGGGGATGACTTAGGGGTTTCATGGGAAAATTATGATTTTGGTGGAGTTTTACAAGTTTTAATGTCTTCATTGTGACGGATCACATTTTTCTAACCGATATCCGGCAGAGTTCTGACAGTAAAACGGTCGTTAAACTAATACATGTATAAAAATTCCTATACAGCACAATATATAACCACATATCTCAACATAGGATTTAAAAATGGTCACAATAAATACATGGCACTAATGTTATAACTTCAGGTATGACGTTGGCTTAGATAAGATGCCACTAGGCCCCAGACAAATAATAAATACCTACAGAAATATATACATATATTAAGAACAGCGAAAACTATATTACGTACATATGCATACATCAATATACAAATCCATCAAAAACAATATAAAATGCTCCACCAAATATAATTCCACAAAACTATGTCTCAAAAAGACTCTTCATCTAAAATTCGCAGCCTAGCCAACTCCTAAGTTCTATTCTACCTCATCAGGTATGAGGGCATGCTTATTTAGAGGAAATAAAGTAACAAGGGTGAATCAAATTGTCAACAAGTGTAATAAAATAAAAAATAATAAACGATATACATAGTATAAAATAGAGGAAAGATATAAAAGTATAATGAAGATGTGTAAACATAAATCATGATCAAATACACTTTCTATAATACATTTATCTTTCCTGATTTACTTATCTTTTTTTAGATTCTAAAATATGCATAACTTCTTTACTTTGTGAACCAGTGTTGGTAGGCCTTACCAGCTAACGAAATAACCGATCGAGAAATGAAATGTGTTTACACTTACACATTCTAAAGCGCCACCTACGAATCTCAACTTTAACGTCCCATGACGGACGGTATACTTTTTATCCAATATATAAGGTTAGATAACAGATATGCTACTCAAGAATCTCAACATTATCGTCTCGTGACGGAAGGCATACCTTTCACCCTATATATTGGACCAGATAGCAGATATGTTACCCATGAATTTTAACTTTAACGTCCCGTGGTAGACGTTATACTTTTTGGCTAATATACAGGGCAAGATAACTGATACGCTAGCCACGAATCACAACTTTAATGTCCCGTGGTGGACGGTATACATTTTATCTGATATATAGGGCCAAATAACAGATACACCACCAGAGTATCTCCCATGGTCTAGGAGTATTCCTCGTTCTATCACTATAATATCTTAAGGTATCTTATGGAATACTACCATCGGAAATACAAATTCTTGGTCCAGATTCTTGATTATTTATTCTTAAGCGAATGTTTCACCAAAAACTTATACAGAAGTTCTCACTATCTGGAAAATGAATCATAAAACATATCAAATTGTGGAGTTCCCTTAAGATATTTTACAAATCTTTCATAATTCTTTGATACGGATATAAATAATCATTTCTTATGCATTCATGTCTTCACATACTTTCAATTATATGCATAAATCAGTATAAAACTTTAAACATGTAAGAAATTCTTACCATAAAGCATTGGACATAACTTTAGAACTTTCGGACAATAAATTCCTTCATAATTACATGTAACATGATTTTTGGAACATATACAAAATAATATACGAAATGTACATGTGGATAATTATCTCAATTTATATCCGATAATATTCTTAGAATACGTAAAATTAATATATATAAAATATAAATTTAATCGGGTTTCGGAACGAGAATACTCGAAAAAAACGGAACAAAAAGTGCAAAGAATGAAAGAGGATGGTATGGGTGCACTAGCCTTAACTTTATACTCTGCAAATTGGAAGAAAGGATGGTCTGAAATACTTGAACGACATATTTCTCTCTCCTGTCATGGTTTTCTCTTTCTACCAGATTGCTTTCTTTCTCCTCCTCCATTGCCTCCGGTGCTGCTCGGTTTCGCGCACGTTGCCTCCTGTCACTGCAGACTACTTGCACACCATCGCTGCCGCCGATGCCTCTCTCGGCTGTTGATGACAATCCCACGCAATGACCCTCTCTCTCTTGCATGAGCCTACCTCGCCCGCGACCGTCGTTGCTAACCACCAACGCATGGCCTCTTCCATGTGCCACCATCGTTGACGACCCAACCACATAGTGCTGCTCTCGCTGCACTGCGCTATTGTTTCTCTCTCCTCCGCACAACCCTTCGTTGCACACCGCCTTTATCCCCCATTTTCTCTTGATTCACCCAATTTCTCTCAAAATCGGTACATGCAATTCCGAAATTAACATCTACAAAAAGAATGAAAGAATTCACTTGTCCTGATTCCACCGATTTCCTCCAATAACGACGGTAGCCGTTTCGGCTTCGGCTCAGAATTCCTCTCGCACCATCGCACAAAAATGGAGGTTGAATCATAGAGAGGCTTCGTTGGGCTTCCATTTTCTTACGCTGATTTCCTTCAACCGACATTGTTGCAGCTCCCACTGCCTCCTTTTTTCATGTGAAACCCACCTCTCTCTCTCTCCTCTATTCTCCCCTTTTTCTGCTTCCCTCTTTCTCTCTCCCCAATCCCTCATGATTCTCCTATTTTCTTTTTGTTTTGTTTATATATATATATTATATTTTCTCTTTTTATATTTCTTTTATTCCAAAATCTAAATTGGTACTCGTACAATAACATAGGTGCACTTCGGGCGCCACTCCACAGTTCCGATCATTCTTCGAAATCTCATAATATTTAATTAATTTCTATCATATTCATATAATTTAAAAAATAATAAATAACCACAATTAAATCAGATGAAAATTTAGAATATTACATTCTTCCCCACTTATAAAAATTTCGTCCTCAAAATTTACGCACATCAATTCTCGAACAAATAAGGATAATTCTTCTAGACTTAACTTCAACGAAATGATTCCTTCAAAAATATGATCCTCAATACCTAATCTTTTCTATATTAAAATTTAAGTCGAAACCTCAACATAAAACAATTCCACAAAATTAGTAACAACTCACACTTAATCACATACGAAAGATCACTTACATATTTTCTCAACATAACTACATAAAACACATCATATCGATCCACCAAACTTGGGGTAACGTCAATTCATAGGTCGTCTCTCC
Source organism: Nepenthes gracilis (assembly GCA_033239525.1). NCBI lineage: Eukaryota > Viridiplantae > Streptophyta > Magnoliopsida > Caryophyllales > Nepenthaceae > Nepenthes > Nepenthes gracilis. The sequence goes on along the minus strand of BSYO01000019.1, from coordinate 12,275,283 downwards.
GATTCACTAAAAATCTCAAACGGCCTAAAGAATCTCAATCTCAATCTATCATTCACCCCCAAAACTCAAAATTCTCTTTTTCAGGATATTTTCAGAAACATTTGGCTACACTTCTCGAATCTCTCATCGGGTTACAAATCTGATCTCTCGTTTCAACCCTCAAATCAAATCTCGTGATTGATGACTCTGACCCACAAACTTCCGCTGCACTATTTTAATCGATCGTTTGTAAATTATTGCCATACCAAATTTCAGCTTGGCGGCTAATGCCTCAAGCAAACTTGTCCAAAATTTCAACACAAACCTCAAATCATCTTCAAAACCTCAAAATCAAAATACTTTGCAATCTCATTATCCCGTTGGCATACCAATGAGCGAACTTAATCCATTCAATATATCATCCGAATTGGCAATAAATGGGCCAATCCACAATACCCAAACCAGGATTCATTTTCTCACGATCCTCGATAACCTCAAAATCAAAATCTAAGGAGGCTTCTTATTCATAATTCATAATGTCGATATTCAGAATACAAGTATTTTTCCAAAAGCAAAACATCTTACTTACTCAAATATTAAGATTCGCCTGCGATTTATTACCGAGAAGTTGGACAAATCCCTCAAACACGAAGCATCCATCAATTATAACCCATCACCCAAACTTATTTCCTTTAAAATCACAGACTGTACCTAGAGACACAACAACGTTATTTTCAATCCTCTTGAGAGTAATCACATAGAATAGCTATTTATTTTATTCGACATTTCCCGTGAAACATCAAAGACATATCAAATCTGAAGACTTTTGACCAAAAATATCGACAATAATATTCTTCTTGATTGATGATATATCTTATAGGTATAATCCTTCAACAACATCACTAATCTACGCTACCACTTGATTGACTTTTCCTGACTGACACCGAAATTCACCATTACTGTCCTTAAGTGAATCCACCCACTTACACTGCAGCATGATCAACTCATTCTTTGTAAAATAATTTTCTCAAACCTTTAGAGTCAATTAGACGATAACTATTTTCATATTAGCAACACCTATAAATCCTCAAAGTGAAGATCTTGACTTTTGACTCATGGTTTAGAGATATTCTGGTCATAGGTTTCCCACTGACTTAACCCATGGGCAACCACCCATACATGCTATAGGATAATACAATCTTAAAACTTCCTCAAAAGTATCACATTCTACTACAATTCACTTGATTCATCAAGGATCAACCCAATCGACACGGTCGACAATTTATCCTTCATTCCTCAAAAGCTATCTCTTCATATCTCATTCTGACAAATACCGATTGTTTCCAAACCAAACACCCCACGGATGTTGCAATCATCGAGGAATACTTAATGGGTAACTTATCGGATTTAGCTAGACCTAAGAAAACTGTACATTTTAAATGACATTAATCAGTCTTTTTCAGTGCCGACTTATCAAATCATTCATCTCCCGAGCCTAAATTTTTAATCATCCATATGTAACCTCATCAATACATCTTACTCACCCAAAGATTCTAAAGTATTCCATGGCGAGCACCCAACCGATACTTCATTGATTCTATACGGAATCCTTAAAAATCAATGCCAATCCCAGTGCAACTTTGACAGCAATCTCGATTTATTGATCAAAAGATAAACCAACTTAATCTTTTCCTTCAAGAAACATCATCAAATACTTACACAACCGAAAAATTTCTAGTGGCCACAAGATGACTTCTAGACATGGTCACATATGCCAACTAAACTTGGCACACACCATCGTCGATGGTTTGCAGGCAAAAATCGATATTAATTTTGTTGCCTCTCGATCGATTTTGGCGAATTCAAAATTCATAACCCAACTTGTAAAGATACACTTAGCATGGAAACTCTCGAGCCAGATGCCCCTAATATCATATCAAAGCCCAATACATCAATTAAAATCAAATCAATCAACCACTTATATTTACAAACCCAAACCAAACACTAGAATTGGCTTTAGACAAGTACTTAGTACATCATGGCTTTTGCATCCTGCCATCTCTTAATTCCATCACTAACACCTTGATAATCGGGTTAGATCATCCCACCCTAGTTAGTTAATTGACTCAAGACCTCAACCAAGAACCAATTAAACCTAAAATTTACTTTAAAATCAATCAACTTAGGCCTCAAATCAAGATCAACCAAATTTAGACCTTAAGGTATCCTTCTTCAATATCCCTTTTCCTGATTCTCGCCCGAGCTAGACCTTCCAAGATTCTCAAGCCTCGCTATCCCACTCAATAGATTCAGATACTCGGCCTTCATCACGTGGTTGACCACCTCCACGTGTCGACCTTCATCTACACGACATGATCAGTTATGGATATCCTTTCTGAAAAAGAATAACGTGGGTTAGTTCATAACTCTGACACTAAGCAGGACAATGTAAGCTAGACAACAAAACTAAACTATTGATCACGAATTAGTTATTGCCTTAGTCATTTAGACTCGAATTATTAGAACTATCTGATCTAACTTAATTATCATACGTCTTTATCCACTTATTCAATCTATCTTAATCTAACCTAAACTTTCGCATAAGTTTCAAATCAAACCGAAAGCATCTCATTATCTGATACCAATTGTGACGGACCACGTTTTTCTAACCAATATTTAACAGAGTTCCAATAGTAAAACAATCGCCAAACTAATACAATATGTATAATAATTCCCGTACAGCACAATATATAACTACACATTTCAACATAGGATCCAAAAATGTCTACAATAAATACGTGGCACCAATATTATAACTACGGGTTTAACGTTGGTTCAGATAAGAGGCCACTAGGTCCCCAGACAAACCATAAATACCTGCGAAAGTATATAAATCATCAAGAACAACAGAAATTACACTACGTATACATCATCATCAACTGCATACATCAATATACAAATCCATAAAAAACGACACAAAATGCTCCACCAAATACAATTCCACAAAACTATGTCCAAAAAAGACTCTTAATCCAAAATCTGCAGCCTAACTAGCTCCTAAGCTTTAGTTTACTTCATCGGGTATAAGGGCGTGCTCATCTGGAGGAAAGAAAGTAGTAAGGGTGAGCAAAATGCTCAGCAAGTATAATAAAATAAAAAATAATAAACGATATACACAACATAAAATAGAGGAAGAATATAAAAGTATAATAAAGATGCGTAAATATAAATCATGATCAAATGTACTTTTCGAAATACATTTATTTTCCCTGATTTACTTGTCATTCTTTAAGTTTTAAAATATGTATAACTTCTTTACTTTGCAGACTAGGGCCGGAAGGCTTTCCAACTAACGGAGTAGCCGATCGAGGAATGAAATGTGTTTGTACCTATACATTCTAAAACTCTACCCACGAATCTCAACTTTAATATCTCATGGTGGATGATATATCTTTTACTAGATATACTGGGCCAGATAAGAGATATGCTACTCACGAATCTCAACTTTAACATCCCGTGGCAGACGGTATACTTTTCACGCAATATATAGGGCCAGATAACAGATATGCTACCCACGAATCTCAACTTTAATGTCATGTGGCGAAAGGTATACCTTTCACCCGATATACAGGGTTAGGTAATAGATACACTACCAAAGCATCTCCCGTGGTTTAGGAGCATTCCTCGATCTACCATTGTAATATCCTAAGGAATGTCAGATAATACTACATTCTGAAATACAAATTCGTGGTCTAAATTCTTAATCACTTATTCTTAAGGGAATGTTTCACCAGAAACTTATACAAAAGTTCTCACTCTCTAGAGAATGAATCGTAAAATATATCAAATTGTGGAGTTCCTTTCAAATACTTTGCAAATCTTTCATAATTCTTTGATATGGATACAAATAATCGTTTCTTATGCATTTATGTCTTCACATGCTTTCAATTATATATTCATAAATCAACATAAAATTTTGAATATGTATGAAATTCTTACTATAAAGCACCGAACATAACTTTAGAACCTTCAGACAATAAATTCTTTCATAATTACATGTAACATAATTTTTAAAATATATATAAAATAACATATGAAATATACATGTGGATAATTATCTCACTTCATGTCCGATAATATTTTTAAAACTCATAAACTTAATATATATAAAATATAAATTTAATCGGATATTGAAACGAGAATACCCAAAAAAACAGTACAAAAAGTGCAAAGAATGAAAGAGGAGGGTATGGGTGCACTTGCCTTAACTTTATGCTCCACAGATTGGAAGAAATGATAGTCTGAAATATCCAAACGACTCATATCTCTCTCCTACTGCGCCTTTCTCTCTCTGCTAGATTACTTTCTCTCTCCTGCTCCACTGCCTCAAGCGCAGCTCGGCTTTGCACACGTTGCCTCCGATCACCGCTGACCACTCGTGCATTGCCGCTGCCATTGACACCTCTCTCGGCTGTCGATAAGAATCCCGTGCACTGGCCCTCTCATTCCTGAGCGAGCCTGCCTCACTCGCGACCGCCGTTGCAAACCACCAGCGCATGGCCTCCTCCATGTGCCACTGCCGTCGATGACCCAACCATATAGCGTCGCTCTCATCGCATGTTACTGTCATTTCTCTCTCCTCCACGCAACCCTTCTCCGCGTGCGCTGCCTCTTTCCCCCATTTTCTCTCGATTCACCCGATTTCTCCCAAAATCGGTACATGCAACTCCAAAATCAACATTCACAAAGAGAATGGAAGAATTTACTTGCCCCGATTCCACCGATTTTTTCAGTAACAACGGCGAACGGACGGAGGTCGTTTTGGCTTCAACTCACGATTCCTCTCACACCATCGCACAAAAATGGAGGTTGAATTATAAAAAGGCTTCGCTAGCCTTCCATTTCCAGGCATTGATTTCCTTCAGCCAACATCATTGCCGCTCCCGCTGCCTCCTTCTTCCCCAGGAAACTCTCCTCTCTCTCTCCTCTATTCTCCCCTCTCTCTTTTTCCCTCTTTCTCTCTCCCCGATCTCTCCTGATTCTCCTGTTTTCTTTTTGTTTTGTTTATATATTTATATATATATATATATTATATTTCCTCTTTGTATATTTCTTTTATTCCAAAATCAAAATTGGTACTCGGACAATGGTACCGGTATACTCTGAGCGCCACTCCATAATTTCGACCATTTTTTAAAATTTTATAATATTTAATTAATTTCTATCATATCCATATAACCTAAAAATTAAGAAATAATTCCAATTAAATCGGATAAAAATTTAGGATATTAAATTCATGACTTTTTTTTTTTAATTCCAGTTGCACAAGTATACATAGTCTAATATCTATAACAATCTTAATCAATAAAATGAGTTACAAAAACATATTTCTATTATCTACTAAGTAAATTATCAAAATACTATTATGAAATCTCTGTAATTTAATTTGTTTAGAATTTTTATAAAATTGTTCCATAATAGGCCTTATAAAATTTCATCTTAATCATTATTTTTATAATTAAAGGCTTTACCTGGATAGATATTTAGTTAATTTAAGTTGAAAATATCAGAGTATTATAATCTCCCTTTAAAGAATTTTATCTACAAAATAAGTATATTAGACATTGAGTAAATGTAGATACTTTTCCTTTATGCCCTTTTTAGCTCCTATGTCGCCTCGTCTTTTGAGTGCTAACACCACATAACCTATAGTCATGCTCCACAGTATTTTCTTTTGACATTAGAGAATTTGGACTAGCTACTCCTATAAAGATAAGTCCTCTCTCACATGAAGTGGTGCATAGTCGATCACATGGGTCGAGTCATGAATATATTTTCAAAGCATGGAGATGTGGAACACATTATAAATTGCTAATAGAGTGAGTGGTAAAGCCGATTTGTAAATAACATCACCGGCACACTGTAGGGTCTCAAATGGTTCTATAAAGTATACTTAAAAGTTTTCCTTGTACTCTAAAATGCGTCACATCCTTTCATAGCAAAACTTTCAAGATCACTGCATCACCTACCTTGAGTTGCAAGTCAAGCTGCCTCTATTCGGCATAGCACTTTTGTCCACTCTAGGCAAACAGAAGTTGATCTCTAATTACACTAATTTTATCCATAGTTTCCTGCACTGTGTTGAATCCTAGGATCTTTAGATTAAATTAATATACTACACATGTTACGTTGTACAAACATAATAATACAATATATAATGATTAAATTAAAAATTGTTTGTCACTATAGCCTAAAGGTAAAATGATAGATTATAGTGTTCCTCATAACATCTTCATCAACTGATTACTAGCACTTTGATAAATTGAAATCACATTCATTAAGAAAAGATTATACTAGATATATTATATTATAAAACAATAATTTCCTTGGTATGAACGTATTAATACAATGTATAGCGATTGGGTTAAAAATTATTTGTCACTACAGCCAATATGTAAAGTATGAATTGTAAAATATCATTTTAGTGATGATTAATTTAATTAAAATTGATAAATTTTTTAGGTTGATTAAGATTTTGGATCAAAAATTAAATTTCAGATTATAATAAATTAGGTTGACTGGTACTTGATGTGTATTTGATCCACATATGAGTATATTTTATGTAAAATGCTGCACCTGAGATGCTATCGAGTGACTCATAAACGTGTTTAGACATATATTTATGTGCCTAATTGACGTCTGATTGGCATTCGTGCTAAATATAGATTATATCTCAATGCTTGATTCACACTTGACTTACTTTTATGCGCCACTTTTCTATAAATAGACCCCTTCGACTGATTTTAACACACTTTCATATGATTTTTAAGAGAAAATAAAGAATGAGAATATGAAAAGAGAGAAAAGTAAAGAGAGAAATGAGGAGAACAAAAATTTATGATTAAATCAAATAATCTTTTATAAAAATTGAGTAAATACATCTAAATTCTTTATATTCTTATTGCTGATTTTTTTAGCTATTCTAAATTTTTGTTATTTTAAATATTCATGCATGTATTAATTTTATATGTAAAATGTTTTAAATTTTATATGCACAAAATATTATTCTCATTTCATAAAATTTTATAAAATATATATTTTAAATTCATATAAATTATGTTTAAGTGATGAAATTTTGTTTAATATTGTAATATCTTAAAAATTTTTATCCAATTTAATTTAAATTATTTATTTTTATTTTGGGTAATTTGGGTTTGATAAAAGTTAAATATTATAAAATTTTAGATGATATTTGAACTTATTGAGTCGACACCCGAGGTGCGACCGTTTGGTCACCTGGGTATTGATTTAAGTTTTGGGATTAAAAAAATGGAATAATAATAATAATAATAATAATAATAACAATAACAATAATAATAATAATAAAGCTGAAGGAAAAGAAGGGGAAGAAAGGGTTTTGGGGACAGCTAGGGATTTCGGGTAGAGAGAGAGGGAGGGAGAAGAGAGAGAGGAAAAAACCGATGTCCCTAGGTTCAATTCCGGGATGGAGCTCGTTAGAGAAGTGGTAGATTGTGTCAAGGGAAGTGCATCTATACTCTCCTTTTTCATTTCCCTGCACTGTTGTTTTATTTTTATCGGGTATCCTCATTTTGATATCCGATTAAATTTAGATTTCATGTTACCCATGATGTATGCATTTATATATTGATCTCATATCCAATTTGTGAGTTTTGTGCGGTGTTTGGTACAATCCCATAATCCTAACCCTTTTCGTTCTTGGTTAACCCGCGCTGGAACCCTTTTACCAATAAATTTTTGGTACCTTTGCCTAATTTGGGAATAGAATATCATTAGCCATGTCTCGTATATATTAATTTATCGATTGAATATCCAATTTGATAGTTTTATATGAAAATCTATTTGTCAAGACCCTAAGATGCATTCGGACCATGTTTAACCAATTTTTTCAAGTCTAATGCATAAAGTGGCCTTAATTATGATTTACCCATACCTTAAATATGAATATCTATCGGTTGGGTGATCGATTTTTAAGTTTTGATCCGCTTGGCGCGTCCAGGAGCCATAACCTATGCACTGGCACTGTTCACCTGAAATTAATTGGGGCTTTTACATGATCCCATATTGTTAAATTGGTAATTAATCATATGAAATTGTATATGCTCAATTATATATTTTGAAAATTACATTTTGTGTATTTGTGAAGGAATTATCGTCTGGAAGCTTTAAAGTCACGTTTGACCCGATGTGGTAAGAATTTCTAGTCGTTTCAAAGTGTCATGTTAAATTATGTATATATTTAAAGTCATGTAAAGACTTAAACCCATAAGAAATATAAAAAGTATGAAGGTATACGGAGAGAATGCCACAATTTGTTATATGAATGATCCATTTTCCTGATGTGAGAACTATGTGATAAGAAGTTTGGTGGACTTTTTCACAAAGATTAAGAAATTATGAAACTAGGTCCACGAATTTATGTTTAGAGGATAGTATCCCTTGGCATGTCATTCATATTACAGTGGAGACTTAAGGATTATCCTAACCGCTTATTGGAGTGGGTGACATTCTTGGCATGCCTTAGGATGTTGCTGTAGAAGAACGATAACTACCTCTGGACCGCGGGAGGTTAGGGAGCATTTTATTGGCTTTGTATACCGGGTGATAGATATACTACTCGACACATGGTGTTTGACCTTGTATAAGGTGAAAGTTTGCTACTGGATGTTATATATGTCGTTCGGCTTTAGATTATGTGGGTATCATGATCCTTTTCTTATTCTCCTATACCTTTAGCTAGTAAGGCTTACTGGCCCTGATTCGTAAAGATGAAAAAATTTATACATCTTTTGAAATCCTAAGAGAAAATAAAGATAAAATATGTAAAGTTAATCATATTTCAAAAAATTTATTTGCTCATGTTTCAGGTTGTGCATTCTATATCATGTTCCTATCTCATTCTCTATCCCATTTGTTTACATTGTGCCTTATCTTTGTTTATATTACACTCGTTGAGTTTTGGCTCACTCTTACTGCTTTCCTTGTCTCCAAATGAGTATAAGCTTATACATGATAGAGTAGGGTAGAGGATTAGAAGTTGGTTAGGTATGAAGATCTCAGAGGATAGTTTGAATGCTTAAATTTATAATTTTGTACCTTGTTATAGAGTATATTGTATTATTTCGATGGTCATATGTACTTGATGATGATGTTGTGTATATAGTCTAGCTTCTACTGTATTTGTTGGATATAGTTGATTTCAAAGATCTATATGATTTAACTATATACTTAGTGGTATCTTATCTCAATTGATGTCATACCTAGAGTTATGACGTTGGTGCGACATATTGTTAATTGTGGTATTTGGATCCTGTATAATTTGTTGTGGCTTATGGATGTGTCGAAGTTGATTTTAGATGAATTTTTGTTATTATGCAGGATATTCTACACGTTTTGTATTTGTTTGGCGGTAATTTTTCTGTCAAAACTCTGTCGAATTTTCAGTTAAAAATACGGTCCGTCATATTTAGTATCAGAGAATAAAATACCTTGGGTTTGATTTAAATCTTATGCGAAAGTTTAGGCTAGAATAAGAAATATCAAATAAGTTGATGAAGGCGTAGGATGATTATGATAGGTTAGATAACTCTAGTTACCCTAGTTTATATGACTTAGGTTATGATTAAGTCAGGAACAATAGTTAAGTTCGATTATCTAGTTTCAGTATCCTAGTTAGTGCCTTAATCGAGATAAATCGGTTAACTTAGGCGAAAACTAAGTTAGAAATTAGTAGGTAAGTTAGGTTGTTTAGCTTATACTATCCTTGTTAGTGTCTAATTGGTGAACTAATATATATTGTTCTTATTCCAAAAGGTATATCTATAGCTGATCGTGTCTCCTAGGTAAGGGTTGAGATGTGAAAGTGGTCAATCACGTGATAGAAAGGCCGGGTTTCTAAATCTGTTGAATAAAATAGTAAGACTTAAAGATCTTGTCTGGCCAAGGACCGAGGGATGGGATGTTGAAGAAGGATCCATTGAGGATTACCTTAGGATAACCTTGGTCCGAATGAGTTGGATTCGATTCTTGGTGTATATGAATTCGAGGATGACGAATTGTGATCGATATAATAATAATAAAGTGTTTGAATTTTGGGTGGCTCGGATTCTGTAGAAGTTGAGATGTGAATCCTGTGAATTGAAATGGTATTTGCGACGACCGAATGTTTCGGAAGATAAGAGATATTGTAGAGTATCTTCATGGGTGTTCTTTTATGGATAGGTATTCTTGCCATGTTTCTCATTGTAGTCAGTTTGATCGTAGGATTGAGGATTGTCTTTATCCATGGGTCAGACAGTAAAGTGGTCCAGTACCTTGAATTGTGGTTCTATGGTGATAGCACAAGATATAGAATGTTGTCTACTGTGATGGAAGGTAAGATCCCTAGATTTGATATTGTAGCCCATGTTTCATTTTGTGATCCCAAATCTATATTTTCATTTGTGTTTTCAAGTTATGTGTAATTTGAGGATCTAGGCTTTTCATTTGTTACATAAAGATCTACAACATTTCATTCGGTCCGTAAATATGATTGGTTGGGTTAATCTGATTTATTCTGTGGAGCCAATCTTGATGTGACAATAAAGATGATTTGGTTGGTAAGTCACTGAGTTGATATGAATTGGGTCGGTAAACACATTATGTCTTGCAATTGAATTGTGCAATTTTAAGTATGAACCTGAGTTAGTTAAGGTATTAAGAAATTATTATCGTTTTACCTATAGGTTGTATTATGGGGAACTGTGCTAATTTTGTCTAATAATGAGACCACATTTGGAGGTCATTCATAGTCACTAAGGAGTTTGGCCGTGTGACTATTTGAGGATATTTTTGGAAGGAATATTAGGTGATTGATCTTTTAATCGGTAATTCAAGATTGTGTCGAAATCAATTATGGTCTTTAAAGATTTCGTACAGAATTGAGAAATCACCGATTAGGTGCCACTCTAGGATGCTCGAAAACCTTTGAGGTGCGTAAGACAAACCAATTAGGTTATATATGGATTTTTTAAAATTAGGTTGCCCAGGAGATTAATGATTTGATAAGCGGACATTGTGAATAAATAGTAAATTATTTGATCTATTACAAGAGCTTGATGACTTCTAAGATTGATCTATGCTCATAGCATTGTTGATTGTAATAATTGAGAATTGTGCTCGTGGCAACAATCGAGAAAAGTTGTGGCTGTTGCAAGTTCCGATAATACCGTTTGGGTTTGAAGATTTATTGACATATTTATGAATTTTATGGGTTGGATCTTTTAGGCATAGTTGGGTTAGTATTGTGATGGCCTCATAGAGGAACTCAAAGATTCATAGGGAGTGTGAACCTTGTTTGAGAGCTGTGTCATGAATTAAGAAGGCTGTTAGCTGTGCTTGATTGAGGTCAGAGTGTGAGTTTCGGTAAGGGAAGAGGTTGTATTGCCCACGCGGATTCTTCGGTAGCACGAATGTGGTTCCGTAGGGCTTTGAGTGATGGCTCATTTAGGAAGGATTAATTGAAGTCATGAAAGCGCATGTTTCTCTTAGGTCTAGGTGAATCCGAGAGGATGTCCATTGAGTGCTCCTTGAGATTTTTTAATATTTTGTAGAGCCTTGACTTAAAAGCAATCGATATCTGTCAGAAGTAAGGTATGAGGGAATAACCTTCTAGATTTGAATGGTAATTGTTGATCATGTTATTTGGGTTGATCCCTGATGGATCAAGTGTATTGTTTTAACATGTGATTCCTTGAAGAAAAATTTAGAATTATGCTTTTCCTATCGTAGTTGTAGATGATTGCCTTTTGATTAAGTGGGGGAGAAATCTATGATTGGAATTACCCTAACTGTAGTTTAAAGTTTGCAATCGGGGTCGTTACTTCGAGGGTTTATAGGTTTTGCTTATGGGTGAAGTTACTATCTAACTAATCCTAAGGTCTGAGTGGTCATGTTATGCTGAGAACACGATCTTGCATTAGCGCAAATGGATAACCTGTCTAAGAGATAAGAAGTCATTGTAATTTTGCTTCGAGGTTATTAGAACGGTAAGGACTTTAGAAGTTGCAATAATTATGGATTAGCTTTCAAGGACGTTTCCTTTATCTCAAAATTGGGTAATATGTGCGGGTCAAATACATTGACCCGTTGGTATGCCAATGAGATAATAAGTTGCTGAATAGTTAGGTTTCAAGACCTAAGTGGTGATTTGTGCCTGAACCGAATTTTTTAGATAATCATCTCAATGGTATCTTCTAAGTTAATTGTAAATCGAGGATTATGGATTTTGCCCTAAATATATCGATACCTTTGGAATTTTTTTCGTTCTATAACTGCTGTGTGGCCTTGGTACCAGATATGAATCATTGGACAAGGAAATCAATTGATTTTAGTGTATAAGTGAATCAGTGTAGCACAACAGTAACGTGTAATCTATGATTTAGAGATTTTAGAATAAAATCAAAGATCTAGGTGAACAGTCATTTTTGAGGCTCAGGATGAACTGAAGTAGGAGTTTGTAAGTTGCTCGAGGTTTCAAATTATGTCGAGAAAATAGTTGATAATTTTGGTTGTCTACAGTTTTAGCGGACTATCATGATGTCTTCCCTGTATCCAGGGTTAAGGAAGTAATCATATGGTTGAATTGAGCTTTTCTAGGAATTAGGAGTTTGTCTTGTAATATGTTCCTACCTAGATCTAAATAGGAAGCATTAGGTATTGGGGAGTAGGGTGATTCTTTGTGCTAAATTCTCTAGGAAAGATCTTTTCTTCAAGAATATGAAATAAGAATCTAAAAGGATTTTTTTCGTTTATAAGTTTTAAGGTTTGTTAAATTTCAAGGACAAAATTTTTGTAAGTGTGGGAGAATGTAATATCCCAAAAAATTTTATCCAATTTAATTGAAATTATTAATTATTATTTTAAGTAATTTGGGTGTGATAAAAATTAATTTAGAATTAGAATATCATTATCCATATCTCGTATATGTTAATTTACCGATTAGATATCTAATTTGATAGTTTTATGTAAAAATCTGTTTGTCGAAACCCTAAGATGTGCTCAGACTATGTTTAACCAATTATTTCAAGTCTAATGCATGAATTGGCCTTAATTATGATTTACCCATACCTTAAATTTGATTATCTAACAGTTGGGTGATCAATTTTCAAGTTTTCATATGTTTGGCGTGTCCGGGAGCCCTAATCGGTGCGCTAGCATTGTTCACCCGAAATTAGTTGGGGCTTTTGCATGATCCCTTCTTGTTAAATTGGTAATTAATAATATGAAATTGTATATGCTCAATTATATATTTCAAGAATTACATTATATGAATTTATGAAGGAATTATCATCCAGAAGCTCCAAAGTCACGTTTGACCCGACGTGGTAAGGATTTCTAATCGTTTCAAAGTGTCATATTAAATTGTATATATGCTTAAACTCATGTAAAGATTTAAACCCAGATGAAATATGAAAATTATGAAGGTATACGGAGGGAATGCCACAATTTGTTATATGAATGATCCGTTCTCCCGGTGTGAGAATTATGCGATAAGAAGTTTGGTGGACTTTTTTTAAAAGATTAAGAAATCATGAAACCAAGACCACGGATTTATGTTTAGAGGGTAGCATCCCCTGGTATACCATTCATATTACGTTGGAGACTCAAAGATTACTCGGCCGGATATCCTGGCCACTTATTGAAATGGGTGATATCCTTGGCACGCTTTAGGATATTATTATGGAAGAACAATGACTGTCTCGAGACCGCGGGAGGTTAGGGAGCTTTTTATTGGCCCTGTACATCGAGTGATAAGTACACTAGTCGCCATGTGGTGTTTGGCCTTGTATAAGGTGAAAGTTTGCTAGTGGACGTTATATACGTCGTTCGACCTTAGATCATGTGGGGTATCATGATCTTTTTATTGTTCTCCTACACCTTTAGCTAGTAAGGCTTATTGGCCCTGTTCCGTAAAGATAAAGAAATTTATACATGTTTTAGAACCCTAAGAGAAAATAAAGACAAAATATGAAAAGTCAATCATATTTCGGAAATATATTTGCTCACGTTTCAGGTTGTGTATTCTATATCATGTTCCTATCTCATTCTCTATCCCATTTGCTTATATTGTGCATTGTCTTTATTTATATTACACTTAGTGAGTTTTGGCTCACTCTTACTACTTTCCTTATCTCTAAATGAGTACGAACTTATATCCGATTAGGTGGGGTAGACGATTAGAAGTCAGCAAGGCATGAAGATCTTAGAGAATAGCTTGAAGGCTTAGATTTGTGATTTTGCATCATGTTATAAAGTATAGTGTATTATTTTGATGGTCATGTATACCATTGATGATGATATTGTATATGTAGTCTGGCTTCTGCTGTATTTGATGGATATAGTTGCTTCTACAGGTTTTATGGTTTAATTATATACCTAGTGGCATCTTATCTAAATCGATATTATACCCGGAGTATGACGTCGGTGCCACATGTTAATTGTGGTGTTTGGATTCTATGTGGTTTATGGATGTGTCGAAGTTGATTTTAAATGGATTTTTTTTAATTATTGTACAGGATATTCTACATGTTTTGTATTTGTTTGGCGGTTGTTTTTTTATTAGAACTCTGTTAGATTTTCAGTAGAAAATGCGGTCTGTCACAAATATTTTTGTATACCTTCAAATTTCTTATATATATTATTACTTGTTCTTAATTTATTATAAATATCATTTTATGTTATTTATTTGTAAGAAAATATTTAAAAAAATATGTAAACTATATTAATTTTTTTTTTTATAAATTCTGTAATATAATTTATATATTATACATCAATGTTCCTACATCTTTTTAAATTACACATTAAAATTGCTACATGTTTATAATTTTTGTTACATGTCATATACATGAAGGAAAAATACAGAAAATGTGACAGACCATATTTTTCTATCGAATATTTGGTAATGTTCTATTTATAATATGGATGTCTGCCAAATATAAATCCTGTACAATAACCTCAAATACACAGGATCACTAAAACCACCATAACACCACAAGTGGCTCCGACGTTATAACTTTGGTATGACGCTAGTCTAGAAAAAGATGCCAACTAGGAAACCATCATAACCACAAATGAAAACCTACAGAAGTATAGTATCCATCACATACAGCGAAAACTAAATACACATCGAATTTCATCATCACATAACATCCATATGTATCTCAATAATTAATACAAATTCTTTGTCCATACCAAATTGTACCATTAAGTCCCCAAAAGCTCTTTGATTGATATCAGCTACCTATCCCATGACTATGGTCTACTTGAACTTGATGGGTATATATGCATGCTCATCTGGATGAAAAGAAGAAGTAAGAGTGAGCCAATAGTTCAAAAAATGTATCATACACAAATAATAAACAATATATGAACAAATAAAATGATAATGGGATGGGGACAACATATATTTAATAATATATTTACAAATAAAAGGGGGTGTGAGAGGAATGAGTCATGTGAGGATACATGATATCATTATATGTGTTTTTATGCACTTTATTATTTACATTAATTTTTACGGACCAAGACCAATAGATTTTATTAGCTAAAGGTGCAGAAGAATGAGGAAGGATTATAATGCCCCTCATGATCTAAGGCCAAATGACGTATTCAATGTGCAATAAAATTACCTAGAATAGGCCAAACACCACGTGGCAAAGCGGTATGCCTATCATCCAATCATATAGGGCCAATAAAATGCAACCCTAATCTCTCGCGATCTGGAGGCAGTTCCTCATTCTTCTACATTAGTATCCTAAGGTGTGCTGCGGATATCACTCGCTCCCATAAGCAGCCAGGATATGTGGCCAGGGTAATCCTTAGATTTCTACCGTGATGTAAATGGCAAGTTAGGGAATACTACCCTATGGACATAAATCTATGGTCCTAGTTCCATTTCTTATACTTTTGAGAGAAGATCCACCATATTTGCTTTACAATATCTCCATTCGGGAGAACAATTCGATCATATCGCATGTTGTAAATTTTCCTCCGAATACATGTACGATTCATATCTTTCCTTTGGACTTAAATCTTTGACGATTCAATTTATATACATGGATATCACAATTCATGGATGAAATTGAAAATTCTTACCATCGATGAGCAATTACCACATAAGAGGGCTTCAGACCCTTTTTCCTCCACAATGGATTATAAACATATTTTTTCGGAGCTTTCAATTACACATGCACAATTAGACATATCTTATATAACAATTAATTACAATGGGAATATGCAAGATTCATAATTAGCCTTGTATGAACAGTAATAGTTTGTATTTTAGAATGTCTGGTTGTGGCAAACGGGTCAATTTTTAGAAATTCAGACATCAAATCGATATATTTGCATAATTGAAACATGAGTAATTTATGATCGGAGGATAAATGTGCATTAATTCATAAGGAAGGAAGAGAACTGAGTCTGGGTGCGGGTTAGGGTTTGGTGAAGCCGAACCGAGAATTGGAGGAAAATGAACAATAAATCATAAGCATTTTAAGTAATATTGATGGATTACATACTTTTCATAACTTGGGAGAATATTGAAATAATATCTAATGAAGAAAATTTAAAAGGAGCATGAATATGCTTGCCTTGCTAGTTTCCTTACTCGTGCTGAAGGTTTGCTGGATCCCTTCTCCTTTTCTTTCCTCTGCTCCGCGCCACTACCGTGCTTCTTTCCTCCCCATCTCTATTTATAGGCGCAGCTCCCCCCTCTTCTAGAGTTCTAGATTTTTCTTGGGCTCTCCATGTCTGGAAGGTTCTAGAATTTTCTACCAGCAATCTCCACCCATACAGGTCAAATACTCTTTCTGCATTGTTACCCATTCCGACATTTATAACCATTTCGGCATTTTACCCATCCTGTCACTTTACTCTCATCAATTCCAGTATAACCATTCCGGTACCCTACCTATGTTCATTTCTGCCAGACCGTCCTTTCATCCCATTTTGGTGATTTTGCTACATTCATAATGGTCACTTTTGCTGTTCATTCATGCTGGTAACTTTGGCTACCCAACATACCAGTCATTTTGGCTCCATTTCATCACATTGCTTCTTTCTGGCAAAATACACCATACCGCTCGAAATGTATTTTTATGCCCATTGCACCATTCCGTCATTTTGCTTCATACCGGGCGAATTGCATTATTCGACATTTTGCTTTATTCTTGCAAAATAGTCCAAACTAGCAAAATGCACCATTCCGGCATTTTCCACCAAACCGCCCAATGAACCATTCTGTCCAAAATACCCATTTCGGGCATTTTGGCCATTCATGGCAAAATGCACCACTCCGGTATTTTGGCCAACCAGCCATTTTCTCCTCTAAATTCATACCGAAAATTTTCTTACATTCATACCGATCAAGCATACCGGCATTTTTCCTCACAAGCTTACCGGTCGTATGTATACCGACATTTTTCCTTACAACCATACCGGTCATTTTCATCCATTCCAGCCATTAGTACAAACTAGCCTTTTTGTCATCTTGTCCAGTAATGCATTGACTGGATATTTTGGCAACCGGATATTTTACCTCAAAGATGCATATCGGTTATTTTTCCTCATTCATATCGGGTCAATTGCCATACCGACAAATCACGTATACCGATAAATTGCATATACCGGTCATTCTTGTTGTAAATCAATACCGGCAATTTTATGCAAACCGGTCATTTGTGCAGCCGGTCGTTTAGGTAGCTGGCATTTTTTATGTATCACAACCGGTCAACGTTTGTTGACTAGATTTTTCTTTATATCCATCTGGTCAACAATTCGGTCAACTATAAATTCCACCGTCTAATAGTTCTTGTCCAGCCATAATGCTGTCTAAGCCGATCAACTATATACCAATCCAGTCAATAATTTTGGGCAGTTCAACATTTTCTAATTTTTGGTCAACAATTAATTCAGCTGGTCCATTTATTAATTCTGCCGTTCAACTTATTCTTGTCTGGCCGGTTTCCGTTTATGGCCATATCATCAATATATTATCTCTTTGGCCAATATCTTATCCCTCCTATTGCCTTCTCAACTTGATATTTTTGATTATATTACCTTAATTATCCGAAATTATGATTTTTAAAAATTGAGATATTATAATTCTCCTCTATTTATAGAAATTTCGTTCTCAAAATTTGATGAACCTCAATATTAAGGATATTTCCTTTTTCCTCTTTGTATCCTAATATCACTTTTCTTGAACCTCAAATCAATTCCTTAGATTTTATGGGCCCTCATAATCCCGTCGCGCTATTTTGATGAACCCTTTTATCAGGATATTAAGAATCCTCTTGCAACTTATGTCCATTATTTAAATCCGACTCCTAGGTTTTCTTATAGTTATAAACCTAAGGTCATTGATATAACTAAAGCATGGTCCCAAAACCTCTAAATTACAATCTATCTAGGTAATGCAATTGAACAATTACTCAAAAAAACTTGAACTTGAATACTTAATCTTATCATCTTGCCAACTTATACATTTCGGTTGTATCCCTCAAATTCATGATAAGTGGGATGTCATTGCCAGCCAAATTCACAATTACCCAAACAGTGTCACAATTCTTGCTGTTCTAACAAACCTAAAGCAAAATTACATGAACTTCTCATCTCATAAATTTATAACTTCTGCACTTTGAATACGACTCAGTCTCCTAAAAATTTGATGTCCCACTTATCCAACTACTAGGACTAGCAATGATACATAGTTTACCTTTCTTACAAAACATTGAGAGCATACTAAGTCTAAAGAATCTAAATATTATATTATCGACATTAATATTTGCTTTTCTTAAAAGTTACTATGATAGACTGTATTTTTTTTAAACATTCGGCGGAGTTTCCTCTATAATATGGCCGTCGAGTTGGTATAAAACATATACAATCTCTTGTACAATACATAATACATTCATAAATCCTATCCATCTACAACATGCAACAACAACACAAACTACACAGGATCCAAAAGCAACTACTTAGTTGTGGCTCCAATGTTAGGTATTTAAACACAATGTCGGCCAAAAAGAGATGCTACAAGATACTTGTTACTAATCATAATAGTCTGCGAAAGTATAAATAAATAAAAAATGATAGTAAAAACTAAATCATCTTATTATCAACCTTATTTACAATATACATTGAGATTTCAAAAAAAATATAAACATATATACAAATTTCATGATATCAATAAAACTACAATATCTAAGTCTTTAGCATGGTCTTCCAAATCAAGAGCCTTAAGCACTTTTAGCCTCCATTCCGATCTGTTGGGTATATCAAACCTATACTAAATTGGAGATAATGAGAAGAAATGGTGAGCTACTAGCTCAACAAGTACAATATTCTCAAGGCAATAATGATATATGCAAAATAAAGTAAAAGAGAGATACATGAATATAATGAGGATGCGTAAATATAAAACATAATCAAGTGTACATTTGGAATACGATTGACTTCTTATATTTTATCATTTTTTATTTGGGATGTAAATTATATATAATTACTTATCTTTGTGGACCAAGACTAATAGATCGTACAAACTAACGATGTGAGAGAATAAGAAAATGATCATGATGCACCATATGATCTAAGGTCATACCCTCCTATCATCGACCCAGAGGTGGGCCATTCATATAACACCTCCAGACAGGCCAATAATGAAATACCCCCACATGTATCTCGGGACCCAAAGGCAGTCATTATTCTTCAACAATAGTATCCTAAGGTATGCCACGGATATCACCCACTCTCGTAAGCGGCCAGGATACGCGGCCAAGTAATCTTGAGTTTACATTGTGATATAAATAGCAAGTCAGGGAATACTACCCTATAAACATATATCCACGATCCTAGTTTTATGATTTCTTACGCTTTTCAGGGAACCATCATATTTCATTCACATAGTTCTTGCACTAGAAGAACATATTATTTATATCACGTATTGTGGCATTTTCCTCCAAATATTAATATGCTTGTCATCTTACTTTCGGATTTAAATCCTTTCATAAGTTAACTTTTGTACGAATATCATATGAATAGTTAAAATTTAGAATTCTTACTATCGAAAAGCAGATTGATTTGAAAGGCTTTTAGATAAAAATTTTCTTCGCAATTACATATGCCGAAACTTCCAGATTATATAATTGAACTTATACAAATATACATATCACTTAATTAACAATTAAACATAAAAAATTATGTAAAATATCGTTCAATGTCATCGGGTGAACAATACCCACGTGAACAGTGCACATGAATAGTGTCCGAAAACACATATCGATTAATTCTTGGAATTTCGGGTATCCAACAGGCATATCATCAAATTCAAGGTATGGATAAGCATAACCCTAAGTCAATTTATACATCAAACTCAATTTAATCCATTAAATAGGGTCCGGGCGCGGGTTAGGGTCACCTTGAGCAAAATTTCACATAAAATCTCAAATTCGGATACTCAATCAATAAATTAACAGGTCTAAGTCTTGGGTAATCATATTCTAGATCCAAATTAAGCAAAAGCCTCAAATATTTCATGGTAACATGTTTGGGCGAATCCTAGGGTTTTGGCAAACGAAAATTCATATAAATCCACCAAATCGGGTATCTAATTGATAAATTAACAATAGGTTATGGGTAATGGTGTTCTAGTTCTAATTCATTCAAAAGCCCCAAAACTTCGGAGGTTGAAACCACCCGGGCACAGGATTAGGGTTTTGCAAACGTTGGTTGGGGTTTATGTGCACATTTTGATATTAATCCTCAAATTTGGACATGAAATTCATTTATATACATGCTAGAATCATGGGTTTCACAAATACATGTATGGGATAGGTATCGAGATAAAAATACCCAAAGGGGATCGAACAAAAATAAAAAAAAATGGAAGAAAAGAGTATGGATGCACTTACCTTGACCCGTTCTACGATTTCTCCAACTAACTTGAAGCCGAAATCTGTCCCGGTAGCCTTCGTTTAGCTGTTTCTCTCTCTTGTTCCTCCCTCTCTTTCTCTCTAGCCGAACGTTCTGCCGCTTCCTTTCCTTCCCGCAACCCCTCTTGCCCTACTTATATTATTATTATTATATGTATATGTATATATATATATGTGTGTGTGTGTGTGTGTGTATCCCTCTTTTTTTTAAAAAAATTTTAAAAACCCAAATTGATACTCGGCGATTGGACAGGCGCACTTCGGTCATCGGCCTAACAATTCTAAATATTCTCCAAAATTTTAAATTTTTTAATAAATTGTTTAAATAAACCTAATTAAATTGGATAAAAATTTTGAGATATTACATTCTCCCCCACTTATAAAAATTTCGTCCATAAAATTTAAGAAATCTTAAAATTTAACAATTGGGGAGAATCCTATCAGAATTCTTTCTTCATGATTTTATGGCACATTCTTGATTAAATGACTTATTTTAGAAGACATTAACTAAACGAATCATCCTAAATCCCAACATCTCATGTTTCCAATCCAAGATCGAGATTCAAACCTTAATATATGGGAAATTCCTAATCTCTCACAACGGCTCAACGTAGTCACAAATCTACTTCCTCAATCATCAACAATTGGGAGGCATCATGATAATTTACCCAAATTCAAGGGTAGGCCTAATTATTGACTACCTCTCTGGCTTAGTACAAAATTCCAAACGAACTAATAGGTTTTCACCTCGACACTTCCTATGTCTCGAGAATGATCTCCCCTTGGAATCTTAACTCCACCCCAAAATCTCTTAGCCAAGGGCTCACATGTTCCTGCTACATTACTCTGATTAACCATTATCAGAATAACAAGAATTCTTTTGCCACTAATGACTCATTGATTCATATTAGACACCTAGATTATATCGTGACTATAAACCTAAAAAAAATCCTAAGGAGAGTGATACGATAAAGGCAAAACTCATAATTCTTAGATTACAATCAACATAGGCAACACAATCAAAGAAATGTGAGGTTTCGAATTTAAGAATTCGATATTAATGAGGTAATTAGGATGATAATGATTTATATTAATCCTATGGAGGGATTAAGGTTTGATCGGAAGAAAAATCGGGAAAAGAAATCGGGTCCTGAGCTGCCAAAGCCACGGCGTGGTTCCGTTCGGCCGCCTACTCGCCACATCGATTGCGGCCCGCGTATCAAATGAGCCTTCTCTCTCCCTCATTTTTAACCCGAGGGTTTTGAGGAGAGAGAGAGGGGCGCTGAGAGAGAAGAGGTGAGATCAAGCCCGTCCGATTCCGCCCGAGAGCCGGTATAAAGGTGAAAGCACGCGTCGAGGCAAGTGTTCTCATACCCACTTCTCGTTCTCTTTCGTTGTTTTATGTATTTTTTCATTGGGTATTTTGTGTCTACCCATGGGAATGTTAGAATATCGATACCCATGCCTTGAGAGAAAATGTAGTTAGTTGTCAAGGATTCCGATTCGCCCGGGTGATTTGCGCCGAACCTAACCTACGGGATTTTGGGGTTTCCGTTTCCCGGCCCGTATCATGAAATTGACCCCAAAATTGGAAAGCCCACGTCCCAAATATGAACATATGTCGGCTTCAATTTATCGTTTCGACCCGTTCAGCCCTCTAAATCGGCCACTTCTTGTTCACCCGAGACCGGAGGTGGATTTTGCGTGTTTCCACCTTCGTGAGATGATGAAAGAAATCTAGAATATGAATCCAGATATTCCAATTGTGTATATATATCGACCGGATGCCCATCCCATGAGATTTGACCCGTTCGTGGCATCCGGGAGCCTTGAAAGACTCCGTAATGATTAATCCGAAAGTGAGTGGGAAGTTGCATACTTCCACTCTCGTGTTAAATAAATTGAACCCCGAGCGTGAAATATAAAATTGTATGTACAAACGTCCGATCTCCAAGTATTGAACCGTATTCGGCGTCATAAAAGAGAATCCGATAATGTTCACCCGAAATGGAATGAGAAATGTAACGTTTAAATGATTAAACGTAAAAGTAAGAACCCGAATGTGAATCCGTGTGCGGAGGTTCCAAAGTGAGATGTGATCATGGAGGTATGAGATCCGGTTTCTCTTGTGAACTTGGGTTGATTGTTGCGAATAAGGGAATGAAGTCCCGCATAATTAAAGGAATTGAGTCCCTTTGGTGATTGTGAACCGTGATGTGATCGGAAGGGAGTCCACATTGTTTGTGATGATATAATCTCCCGGTTGGAGATGTGTTTGATGAGATGATCTCCCTAGGTTGGAGATCTTGTGATGGGAATGAGGTTTTCCGAGATATGATTGTGTGGCAAATGTGGATTTCCCTCTCCAAGTGTCGAACCTAACCCGAAACTAGGACCACCCATATGGGTAGTGTTCTTTAGTGTACCATGTCCATCGTGGTTCAACCCGAGGATACTTATTCCGGCAAATTCGTGTGAGCGGGTGATGTCATTTTAGGAAACTCGTTGCCCAAACCTATGTGGGGTGTGTCGCCTTTAATTGAGATGTAGTCGCTGCAGATGATTGTTGCATGGATGCAACCGAGGGTCGTGTGCTGGAAGGGCTTTAGAATGTGTAGCGAACACATTCATCGTTCTCTGCCGCATGAAGTTGGTTAGTACGATCTACTAGCCTATCCGCAAAGATGATATAATAATGAAAGTGAATAATATCCAAACGATGAATCAAGTGATTCAAGATTAACCATGTGATGAGAACAGTGCAACCCAATGATTCAAGATGAGAAGTGAAAATCCAAATGAATCGGAAAATGACAAATCCATGTGATCAGAATTAGGGATCGAGTGATCCCGGTTTGCTTCCATTCCAACTTACCCTTGATTGGAGAGTGCTTGTATTCCCCTCGGTTTCCGTTCTTGTACATGTCTTGGAGGGTGTTTATGATTATACTTACCTCTTGCTTTGTTGTCTCTTTTTCCACTTAGTGCATGTAGATAGAGCAAGGAGAGAGACTTGCTCGATGAGATCGGGCCGGCGAGTGCGCCGATAAGATTGGATCGGTTGTGGACGGCCACTCGGGGTTGGCGTGGCTCATTATTGTTATTTTATGGTTTTATTATGCTTCCGCAATTATGATGATTTATTATGCTTCAATATTTATGTTTGGAGTTTTGTTTAATTAGATGGCATCTCTCCCTTAATTCTTGTGTTGGAGCCATGGATGATATCGCGTGTGTGTGATCTTTGTGTGGCGTGTTGTAGGCTTTGAGTTAAGCCTTTGTTTAGATGTGTGCTTGTTGCTTTTAAAAGTTGTATTTTTGGTTTTCATCCGATTGCGAGGAAACTCTGCCGGATTTTGGTAGAGTCCATAACCTCTAGGGTGAGTTTAGGCATTGGGAGGTTATTCAATGGAGAATAATCCGTTCCTACATCGAGAGAATAAGAGAGATGCCTAGGTTTGATCCGAATCATATGCCTTAGGATTGATTAAGATTGATCTAAGGCGTGTGAGGACTGAGTTAGTTTGGGTAGTTTCGGTTACCCAAGTCCTAGAACTTAGATTAGCGCTAAGTTAGAAGCGATAATTTAATTCGGATGGCTAGCCTACACGTCCTAGCTTGTGTTCTAGGAGTGGCTTGAAATTGCTTGGTTCAAGAAAATATTAGTAGCGGCTCTGAATGGGGACTACTAGTATTGGATTCCCGACGGTAGGTCGAGAAAAGAATGGTGTGTTGAGACACCTAAGTAGTCAATTTGACTAGTATTGATTGGGACCTTGGGTGATCGGGGGTTGATTCGAGGCCTTGGATAATTAATCTCGGTTTGAGGTTTAAGTTTGATTGGTTCTTGGTTGAAGTGCTTGGATCGGTACCTTGCTTGAAGGGTTGCTAGGCTAACCTAGGAAGCGTGATGAATTTTAAGTTTGGGCATATGAAGCTCTAGGTTGAAAATTCATGAAGTGTCTAGACTTGTGGGCGGTCTAGATCCTTAAGATTGAGATGTGGATTTTGAGGTTGAAGATATCGTTGTGGTGACCCCATGTCGATAGAAGACACGGCGTGCTGCCCCGTGATAGATAGGAAGTGAAGTTGACCTCGGGTGGTTGGCGTGAGAAGATCTTGGGTCTCGAGGATTAAGAAATATGGTCCCATGTATTATGGAAGCTTCTTGAATTGATTTTGTGTCGATGAGGCTCTTGGGGAGCGTGTCTCAATGGTGGATAGTCCGATCGCGAGATTTAAGGGTATCTTTAGTCACGGACAGGTGGTGAAAAGGTTTGGTGTTTTAAATCGGAGTCTAAGGTATGAACCCAGTGTTAGTGCCACATGATGTGAGGTTCTTGGGTTTAGTATTGTGATCGATGTTGTCTTGAGGATTCCAAACCCATGTTGGGATTGTGGTTGAGATTGTGTAATTGGGAGGATCTAGGCTTGGCGTGTGTCAAGAGCGACCTAGTATTCGTAAAGGCGAAAGGAAATATGGCAGCGGCTATTCACGGATGAATCTTGGACCGAGATGCCTTTATTTTGAAACTATGATCTAAGTTATAGATAGTATGTTGGATTGAGAATGGTTGTATCCTCGATTTTGGAATGAGGAAATCCAACCTCGAGGGCGATGGTGGTGCATGCAGAAATTTGTGGATTGCGAGATTGGAAATGAAATCTCTCAGCGTGATGTCACACACTTGCTTCTTGGGGACCACGAGTATGTTTATGGTTTTGTGATTCCAGGGGTTAAGGATCTAAGTCCCGATACAAGTGGTATCGAGGTTGTGATATCCTTGGAGCTTGTGAATATGATTGGTTGGGTTAATTTGAATCGTCTTGTGGTGTCAATCTTGTCGTGACGTTTAAATGATTGATCATAAGTTATCGGATTGATTGCCTAGTAATTGAATCGTGCAATTTTGGGTATGAACTTGAGATAGTTAAAGTGTTAAGCCATGATCATCTTAATAGTAGTTCGGTGGACGACTGCAACTAATTTGGTGGATTGGTAAAAGATAACATCCGACAATCGGGTTGTGGGATTTGGAGCATGAGTTTGAATTGATCGAGGTATCAAGAAATTGATATCGTCTTTCTTGTAAATCAATTGATCGAGGATGTTATCGAAAGGGAAGAGTCGGTCGAGTTATCTTATGATCGGTAATTCGAGGTCATATCGAATCAATGCCAACCGTTGAGGATTTTAGGTAGGGGTAGTGGAAGTATCGGCTTTGGTACTATGGTTGAATATTTCATAACCTTTGAGGTAAATAGATGGACCGATAAGGTGGTTCACGAATTTCAAAATTGGCTAGGAGATTAATGTTGGATGATCGGGCTTTGCGGATGGATGGGCATAGTCCGTGAGCCGTCGTGAAGACTTGATGAATTTTAAGATCGATCATTTTCGTAATGGGACCGTTGTGGAGCAATAGGAGTTGTAGCCCCGACGGTATCCATCAAGGATACGGTCCATTAAGTCCGAACTAGCCGTTTGGGTTTTGTAGGATCGATGGCGTTTCATAAAGTTTTATGGGATGATCTTTCGACCATGTCACCCTTCATGTGATAATCGGCGTTTCAAGGATATCGATGGTGTGTGCAATCATCTTTGATCTAATTGGATAGGGTGATTGATGTTCGTGACATTAGGTTGACCCCTAATGGGTCCGATAAGTTCTTGTGGAAAGTAATATCTTTGAGATAAGTGGGGAGGAGTTCGGGATTAGTGTTACCCCCACGTGTATGTCGGAAATTGGCCATTGAGGTTTTCTTTTGAAAACTCAAGAATATTGTCTTCGGAGATAGGAAGATGATCATATGGTCTTGCTTGTGAAACCATTTAATTTGAGAAATGAACATCGGTGTTTCCCTTGGGTCAATAGGCATCAATGTTGGAAATTGATGCTTTCTTGGACGTGTATGTCTTTGGAGTTTTATAGGTAATGTAAAAGATGAATTGCTAGTAAGTCCCGATGATTGGGTGTTAGAGTGTCGTGTTCTTGTTGGGATCTAGAACCGTACTTGGTTTTGTTCGGTTGGCTTGTCGATATGCCAACAATAATTCTTGAGGTTACTAGACAATCGGAATTTTGAGAATCTGGTATTGATTCTGTCAACTCTTTGGGTGACCGGATTATTATAATTTTGAACGTGGCTTAATTGGTTGATTTGAGGATTGATCGGAGTGCGCGAGTAGCGTTGTGGGCCGTGGCCCGTAGATTTCTAAATAGCGTTGTGGGCCCGTGGCCGAGATTTCTAAATAAGTTTGAGGTTCCGGTGATCGATCTCTTTCGAGGTTCCGGTGATCCGATTGAAGTGTCGGATTGAGTTGGGAAATGTCCCATGATTTTAGGCGGCTTTTGGAATATCTAGAAATCGATCTAAAGTTTTCCTAGCACCTATGGTCGGGAGAATCGATAATTTTAAGATTGAATTCGGTGAGGCAAAGATTTGTTTGTGATGAGGACTTTCCGATTCAATGCTTGAGGTTTCTAAACTAGGCATTGTTTGAGCAATATGGTATTTGAGTAGAGAAGTTCTCCTCGAGTTTGGGAAATTGAGGCTCGTTAAATTTCGAGGACAAATTTTAATAAGTGGGGAGAATTGTGAGGTTTCAATTTAAGAATTATATTAATGAGGTAATTAGGATGATAATGATTTATATTAATCTATGGAGGGATTAAGGTTTGGTATCGGAAGAAAAATCGGGAAAGAAATCGGGTCATTTCCAAAGGGTCTGGGCCACCAGCGCTCGAGCCGTGGCTCGGCGGTGGCATTGAACTGGCCGCTCGGCTCGGCGGCCCGCGTAATATATCCGTGCGAGCCTTCTCTCTCCCTCATTTTTCCGCAACTTTTGAGGAGAGAGAGAGGGCGCGCTGAGAGAAAGACCAAGCAAAGTCGATTCCGCCCGAGAGCCGTATAAAGGTGAAAGCACGCGTCGAAAGTGTTCTCATACCCACTTCTCGTTCTCTTTCGTTGTTTTATGTATTTTCGTTGGGTATTTTGTGTCGATACCCACGGGAATGTTAGAATATCGATACCCATGCCTTGAGGTCCGAAAATGTAGTTAGTTGTCCGAACTCCGATTCGCCGGGTGATTTGCGCAACCTAACCTACGGGATTTTGGGGGTTTCCTTTCCGGCCCGTATCATGAAATTGACCCCAAAATTGGAAAGCCCACGTCCCAAATATGAACATATGTCGGCGGGTTCGATTTGGCAGCGTTTCGACCCGTTCGCGGTGTCCAGAGCCCTCTAAATCGGCCCTTTCTTGTTCACCCCGAGACCGGAGGTGGATTTTGCGTGTTTCCACCTTCGTGAGATGATGAAAGAAATCTAGAATATGAATCCATATTCCAATTGTGTATATATATCGACCGGATGCAATCCACTTGAATTTGACCCGTTACAGCATCCTTGAAAGACTCCGTAATGATTAATCCAAGTGGGAAGTTGCATACTTCCACTCTCGTGTTAAGTAAATTGAACCCCGAGCGTGAAATATTATGTACGAATCCACGGGGCGTCCGATCTCAAGTATTGAACCGTATTAATTCAAAAGAGAATCCATAATGTTCACCCGAAATGGAATGAGAAATGTAACGTTTAAATGATTAAACGTAAAAGTAAGAACCGAATGTGAATCGTCCAAGGTTCCAAAGTGAGATGTGATCATCCCGAGGTATGAGATCTGGTTTCTCTTGTGAACTTGGGTTGATTATTTGCGAATAAGGGAATGAAGTCCATATTGTGATTAAAGGAATTGAGTCCCTTTGGTGATTGTGGAACCGTGATGTGATCGGAAGGGAGTCCACATTGTGCTTGTGATGATATAATCTCCCGGTTGGAGATGTGTTTGATGAGATGATCTCATTGGAGATCTTGTGATGGGAATGAGGTTTTCCGAGATATGATTGTGTGGCAAATGTGGATTTCCCTCTCCAACACGAAACTAG
Organism: Nepenthes gracilis; assembly: GCA_033239525.1. Classification (NCBI taxonomy): domain Eukaryota; kingdom Viridiplantae; phylum Streptophyta; class Magnoliopsida; order Caryophyllales; family Nepenthaceae; genus Nepenthes; species Nepenthes gracilis. The sequence continues at coordinate 12,246,345 of BSYO01000019.1, read as the reverse complement.
GACCATATCATATGGGTATGTTCTTTAGTGTACCATGTCCATCGTGGTGGGAACCTTATTTCCGGCCGCTCGTGTGAGCGGGGTGATGTCACGTGTACGAGGAAACTACGTGGAAGAACAGGATTGCCACGGACCCCGGGTGTGGGGTGTGTCGGCGCTACATATTGAGATGTAGTCGTGAGATGATTGTTGCATGGATGCAACCGAGTGTCGTGTGCTTGGATCTACGTAGTAGGCTGTGTAGCGAACACATTCCTGTCCTCGTTCTCTGCATCGTTGGTTCGATCTACTAGCATGATATAATAATGAAAGTGAATAATATCAAGCGATGAATCAAGTGATTCAAGATTAACCATGTGATGAGAACCATGAACCCAATGATTCAAGATGAGAAGTGAAAATCCAAATGAATCAACAAATCCATGTGATCGTGAGAACATCGAGTGATCCCATTGCTTCCCATTCATCCTTGATTGGAGAGTGCTTGTATTCCCTCCGGTTTCCGTTCTTGTACATGTCTTGGAGGGTGTTTATGATTATACTTGCTTGTTTTGGCTCACTCTTCTTTGTTGTCTCTTTTGAATGAGAACACTTAGACGCATGTAGATAGAGCAAGGAGAGAGACTTGCTCGATGAGATTCCGTGGGCGGAGTCACCCCGGACTTAGAGTTGGATCGGATTGTGGGCGGCCACTCGGGGTTGAGCGTGGCTCATTATTGACTTTATGGTTTTATTATGCTTCCTATCTGTATGATGATTTAGTTATGCTTCATGTATATTTATGTTTGGAGTTTTGTTTAATTAGATGGCATCTTCTTCGATCAAATATGTTGGAGCCATGGATGATATGGCGTATTGTGATCTGTGTGGCGTGTTGTAGGCTTTGAGTTAAGCCTTTGTTTAGATGTGTGCTTGTTGCTATTTTATTGTATTTTTGGTTTCATCCGGTTGCGGAGGAAACTCTGCCGGATTTTCGGTAGAGTCCATAGGTTAATTATGGGCTCTAGGGTGAGTTTAGGCATTGACGGAGGTTATTCAATGGAGAATAATCCGTTCCGTCACAAGAAATCACCAAAAAAACCTCAAATTCGAATACTTACCAAACTTACCAGCTTGTTGGCATACCAACGAGCCAACCTGTACATTCCAATCGGATCACCCAAATTCACGATAAATGAGTTATCCTAGTTTGCCAATTCCACTATATCCAAATTGTGCCCTTAATTCTTGCAACTCTTAAAATCCTCGAAACCAAAATGGTGTGGGCCTCTTTTCTCCTACAACGATGATCTTACTACGTAGGAGGCGACTTTCCCTCCTAAGACCAAAGGCAACACACTCCCTTTCTCAAATACTGGGAGCTACTCGAGGTTCCCTCTGAATGACTCCTATGATGCCAAGACACATCCAATCCGAACATTTTCGTCATCCAATTATCGCTAATAATATCCTTTTTGACTGATGATGCACCTCATAAGTATAACCCCTTAACAACCTTACTGGTTTACGCTACGACTTCATCGACCCTTCACGACTGACATCGAAACTTCCTGGTACTATTCTCAAGTGAATCTACCTGTGTGACGGACCGAGTTATTTTTCTTAAATAACCTCCATCAATGGTAACATAAACTTATACCCATAATTTATCAATATGGATTTTGCAGAAATTTTGATAGAGTTTTCTCTATAATTGGACGAAAAATCAAAAAATATAACCTGCTTAAAATAGCCTATACAAGCACACAACTATCCAATAATCAATATTTTGGGCTACAACACAATACACAGGATTACAATCGCCATACTATCCATGGCTTTAACACAATACTCCTATCTATCATGTTGGGTCTAACGAGATGCCGTTTAGGACTAAACGAAATCGAAAATATTAACACAAATGCGGAAGTATAGCTAAATTCAGAAACCTGCGGAAGCATACTAATAACCATAAAATAATAACAATCACACAATCACATTAATTCAACAAGACTATTTACATTCAATTACAACAACGTATCCAAAACTTCAAGCCTTCGACATCCAACTAATCTCCTCAAGCAAGTCTCTCTACTTACTCTAAATAATCTTTGTTTTCATCGGAAGGAGAAAGAGCGTAGCCAACAAATGTAATCATATATCATTAACTACAGTAAATAACAAGAAAAACATTGATAGGCAAAGGAAACATATAACTTGAATAAAAGGAAGTATGCGAGGAGAGGGGACATACGGAATCATCTGGTTTGCATGTTTGTTCGATTCTTAGGATTACTTTTATTAATCTTTGCGGACCCAAGCTAGTAGGCGTACTAACCAATGATGTGAGAGAACGAGGAAAAAGAATGAATCTGCCAACATTCTAAAGTCGGCTCATTTTAGATCTAACCATCGGCTTACCTGCGTACTCGGCCATCGACTACATTTTAGGCCTGCAGCACTCGACCATCTCAACTCAACCCATATCCCCTAGGGACTAGAGCAATTCTTGTTCTTCCACAGTAGTATCCTAAAGCGTACCACAAATATCACCCGCTTCCACGAGCGGCTAGAAAATGTGGTCACGTATTCCTTGGGTTCACACTGTGATGGACATGGTAAACCAGAGAATACTACCCCTATGAACCATGTTCCTAGTTTCAGGATTAATCTTTCCTTGAGGAAAGATTAATTCTGAGGAAAGATCCACCACAAGTACATTACATTTTTCAATCGAAAAATCACATTCATATACTTATCTCCATCCGGGAGATCAAATCTATCACATATTGTACTTTTGGGGATTACCCTTCATTTACTTGCTCGGTTCTCATCTTTATGTGGGACTTTATCCCTTTTAATAATTCAATCCAAATTCACAAGAGAGTTTGAAATTTCTTACCTCTGATGGTCAAATATCATCTAGAAGCCTCCGAGACGCGTTTCCTTACTTCGGGTGTATAAATATACATTTTTAGGACTTACAATTTAACATGAACATTTAATCATACGTTTTATCACAATTAAATGGAGGTAGAGCATACAAATTTACACTTTATTTTTGAATGAACAGTGTCAGGCCACTTTTAGAGGGCTCGGACGCCACAAACGGGCCGAATCTTACGAGATCAATCTTTCGGTCGATATATATACACATTTGGGATGTGGTGATTCATATTTTGGGGTCAATCTAAGATAATACGAAGGTAGAAGCATGCAATTTTCCCATTTCTTTTCGGATGAACAGTAATAGTGGCATGTTAGAGGACTCGGACGCTGCGAACGGGTCGAAACGTGCGAGATCGATCGCGCGGCCGACATATATATACATTTGGGACGTGGTAATTCACATTTTGGGGAATGGAAAACCCCCAATTCCCATAGGTTAGGGTTTGGTGGAACTCCACTGTCCGGGTCGGTGAGTAAATCGGACAATAAACTACGAAATCCTTAGTCTCAAGTCATGGGTAATACATTTTTCATGATTTAGGTGGGTATTGACACAAAAATACCTGATGATAAACAAAAAACACCGAAAGAGAAAAGTTAGTATGAGAACACTTGCCTCGACGTGTATTACCACTTTTATAATTAGCTCTCGGACGGATTCAGACTCCATGGGCTCGATCTCCTCCTTTCTCACTCTAGAATCGGTGCCCTCTCTCTCTAGAAAGTTTTGGATTGTGGAAAAATAAAAATCACAAAACAGCACGTGGCTTTAAAATGGGCAAGAGCTCGGGCGCGTGGCGGCGCTCTTATCGCTGCCCAGGTGCTTTCTACTACGCGCGGCGAGCATCAAATACGGATCTGATCCGTGGGCTCAAGCTCACCGGAGGGTGGCCTTGTTTTTTTCGTTCGGGACCCCTTTTGACCATTCTATCTTTCACATCATTGGACCTTACTTTTAATTATATAACCTTAATAAGTCATGCATCGTAATTTAAAATCAAAAATCTTACAATATTTCACGGCTTACCATTTTCGTTCATGATTTACCAATTCCGGCTCTTTGAGCTTTTCAATCTGATTCCTCTCGTACCTTTTGACCACAATTCACATATGTTAACTTAATTACCTTCTAATTATTATGTTCTTAACCTGAAACCTCACAACCTGCTTATCTTGTTGCATGGCCATCTCTTTCCGCGAGACAACCTCTCCACCTATCAGAATCATAAGACAATTACTATCCCTATAAGCAACATCTATAAACCCTTAAGCGAAGATTTTAATGGCTAACCCCAAACTATTGGTGAGGCAATTCTGATCATAGGCTTTACATCCTCTTAACCAAGGGCAACCACCCATACACATCAAGAGAAATGCAATCTTAAAGCTTCATCAAAAGGATCACATTCTACTAATTTACTTACCAGACCCATCAGGGGCCAACCCAAACAATAAGGTCAACTTTCAATCCTTAATTCCTTGAAGGCTACCCTGGCATGACCCATTCCGATGGATATTGATCAACTTTAAGCCAAACGCCTCACGGCGCTATAATTTTCGAGAAGTACTTATCAAATTACCCTTCCGAGTTTAGCTAAATCCGAGAAAGCAACACACCCTCAAGACGTCAAACAATCTTTCTCCAAATTATCCATCGCTTCAGACTCTAAGGAATTGTATTCCTGCCATCGGAGAAACCATATATTCGACATACGTTTCACCCAAACTTAAATCCTTTTGATAATGAGCATACGACTAACCGTCTTTTGCAATCCATGAGACAATCCTCAAGTAGGGTTCTCACACTCTATTGACTCTAATAATTCAACGAGGCCATCCCAAAAGCACCGAAGTACCTTACGGCAAAATACCCAGCTGATGCCTATCGGTTCAATACAGAGTCCTCAAATTTGGTGCTAATCCTAGCACAACTCCACAACAACCATCAATTTAGTGATCAGGAATGGTTTGGACCGGTCATTTCCTCTAGGTAACATCCTCAAACACTTACTCTACCCAACACCTTGGCGACTATAAAACGGCTCCCAAGTGTGGTCCTATATGATAACTAAACTTAGCACAAGTCCTATCCACTCAAACAACAATGATGCCTCATATTCAAACCTTTCCACTCGATTACGAGGTGTCATATCCTTACCATCATAGTTCATGCAAGCATGGCATCCTACTAACCAAATCATCCTCTATATCATATCAAGTCTTATCATCATAAATTCATCCAAATCCCATATCTAAGGTCACAGACCTCGATGCAGCTATCACAAGTCTATGATCCTCAAATAAATGAATAAACGTAGAAAACACCAATAAAATATAAACATTGGATCCCAAGGTAACACATATACCGAATCGTCAAGATTCGATAAACTTATTTTCCGCTACGTTGGACGACACTTCTATACTTCGTGCCATCATCGTGAAGCCTGGATCTATGGTAATGGGCTCCTTAACTGTTTGACCCATGAAATAAGGGCAATCCCTAATCATATGGTCGAATTAACCATACTTGAAACATGCTCCCAAAAGTCTCACTGAAACAAGACATTCATCCATAAAAGCTTCTAAAAACATATTTGACAATATCTCTTAATTCTCTAGACCCATGATCCTTTTCATGTCACCCGCCCGAGGTCGACTTCACCTCCTATCTTACATGGGGAATACATCTTATCTTCTTCAAAATATTGGATCACCGCAACATCATCTCAATTCTTAGGGTCCATATCTCAACCTCTATAGGATCGAAGCTATCCAAAAGTTTAGACACTTAAGTATCTCCAAATTAATCGACATCCTAGGATTCATTACGCTCAGAAGTTAACTCCAAGTTATCCAAACTTCAAGCCATCAATCTAGCTCACCCATCACACTTGGTACATCAACCAAGCTTTCCTTCAATTTATTAGCCTGAGGACCTCAACTCCGTGAGTTGATCAAATCTAAACCTCAAACCAAAATCAATTGACCTAGGCCTCGAATCAATACCGATCAATTCAAGCACCCAATCGGCACCATCAAATTTGAGCCTCATGGTCGACTACTATCACGAATAGATTTTCATCTAGGAGCCATAGCAGCTACTAATATCCTATATAAAGGCAAAACAACACGGGTTAGGCTATTCTTAAGATACTAACTAGGACGCGTAAGTTAGACATCCAAACTCATCTTCTAATTCTTACCCAATTTAAGCCTAAGCTAGCCATTCGGGATAACTAAAACAATTCAAACTAACTTAATTGTCTTACGCTTATATCTACTTATATGATCAATTTTAATATATCCTAAATTTTCTTATACGATTCAAATCAAATCTAAGGCATCTCTTTTCTCTAATACCAATTGTGACGAATCGTATTTTCTACCAAAAATCTGATAGAATTTTCTCTATAATACGGCCTTTGAGCTGATACAAAAACATGTACAATCTCTTGTACAATACATAATACATTTATAAATCCCATCCGTCAACAACATACAACAACAACACAAACTATACAGGATCCAAAAGCAACTACTTAGTTGTGGCTCCAACGTGAGGTATCTAAACACAATGTTGGCCAAAGAGAGATGCCACTAGGTACCTGTTACAAACCATAATAGCCTGCAAAAGTATAAATAAATCTTAAATGACAGCGGAAACTAAATCATCTAATCATCAGCCTTATTTACAATATACATTGAGATTCCAAAAGAAATATAAACATATATACAAATTTCATGATATCAATAAAATTACAATCTCTAAGTCTTTGTCATGGTCTGCCAAATCCAGAGCATAGACCACTTTTAGTCTCTAATCTAACCCACTGGGTATATCAAACATGTACCAAACTGGAGATAAGGAGAAGTAAGGGTGAGCTAATAGCTCAACATGTATAATATTCTCAGGGCAATAACAATATATATAAAATAAAGTAAAAGAGAGACACATGAGTATAATGAGAATGCGTAAATATAAAACATGATCGAGTGTACCTTTAAAATACGATTGACTTCTCATAGTTTATCATTCTTTTCTTTGGGATGTAAATTATACATAATTACTTACTTTGCGGACCAGGGCCAATAGGTTAAACTAGCTAACGATGTGAGAGAACGAGAAAAAGACCATGATACACCACATGATCTAAGGTCATACCCTCCTATCATCGATCCAGAGGTGGGCCATCAATATAATACCTGTAGACAGGCCAATAACAAAATACCCCATGTACCCCCGGGGTCTAGAGGCAGTCATCGTCCTTCCACAGTAGTATCCTAAGGCATACAATGGACATCAGTCGCTCCCGTAAGCGGTCAGGATACACGACCAGGGTAATCTTGAGTTTACACCGTGATGTAAATGGAAAGTCAAGGAATACTACCCTATAAACATATATCCATGATCCTAGTTTCATGATTTTTTACACTTTTGAGGGAAGGTCTATCATATTTCATTCACATAGTTCTTGTACCGGGAAAGCGGATTATTCATATCACGTATTGTGGCATTTTCCTCCAAATATTCATATGCTTTTCATCTTACTTTCGGATTTAAATCCTTACGTGGCTTAACTTATGTATGAATATTATATGCATAGCTAAGATTTAGAATTCTTACTATCGAAAAGCGGATTAACTTAAAAGGCTTTCGGATACAAATTTCCTTCGCAATTACATATGCCGAAGTTTTTAGATTATACAATTGAGTTTATACAAATGGACATATCACTTAATTAACAATTAAATATGAAAAATTATGTAAAATATCGTTCAATGTCCTCGGGTGAATAGTACCCACGTGAATAGTACACATGAATAGTATCCGGGTACACATGTCGGTTAATTCTTAAAATTTTGAGCATCCAACGGGTACATCATCAAATTCAAGGTATGGATAAGCATAATTCTAAGTCAATTTAGGCATCAAACTCAATTTAATCCATTAAATAGGATCCGGGTGTGATTTAGGGTCAACTTGAGCAAAATTCCACACAAAACCTCAAATTTAGATACCCAATCAATAAATTAACATGTCGGTTTTGGTAAATATTTAATTCATTATAAAGCACCAAATATTTCGGGTATCCAATTGATATATTAACTTAAATAGGATATGGGCAATGTTATTCTAGTTCTAATTCATACAAAACTCCCAAAAATCGGAGGCCAAAATCCCCGGTGTGAGGTTAGGGTTTCACGAATGTTGGTTGGGGTTTATGTGCAAAATCTGGTATAAATCCTTAAATTTGGACATAAAATTGATATATATGCATAATAGAATCATGGGTTTCACAAATACATACATAGGATCGGGTATTGGAAAAAAATACCCAAAGAAAATCAAATAAAAATCAAAGAAAATGGAAGAAAAGGGTATGTATGCACTTATCTTGACCCGCTCTATGATTTCTCCAACTAGCTCAAAGCCCAAATCCATCCTGAAAGCCTTCGTTTGGCCGTTTCTCCCTCTTCTCCCTCCCTCTCTCTCTCTACCCAAACATTTTGCCGCTTCATTTCCTTCCCGCAACCCCTCTTCCCCTACTTATATTATTATTATTATTATTATTATTATTATGTGTGTGTGTATATGTATATCCCATTTTTTTATTTTAAAAATCCAAATCGATACTTGACAACCGAACAGGCACACTTCGGTCATTGGCCTAACAATTTCAAATATTCTCTAAAATTTTAAAATTTTGAATTAATTTTTTATCACACCCAAGTTACCCAAAATAAATAAACCCAATTAAATTGAAAAAAAATTTGAGATATTATAGTTATCGAGATTCGTTATTTATCTGCTTATACTGTCATATGATTATCTGCTCCTTTAGATTCTTAGACATGGACTAATCCCAAAGGCAACACCTATGAGTTCTCAAGTGGAGACCTTAATTACTAATTCTAATCACGGGTGGAATAACTTTGATTGTGGACCTCTCCCCCACTTAGTCCAAGAGCATTACATGTATTGGATCTTTCTAGATTAAAACAATTCTGTTCCTTAAGGACTATCTTCATGTACCTCATCTCAACGAAAGTCGGACACTTCTTAGTTAAATTCCCCACAGACACCATAATCCTCGAGGAACACTTAACAGATATTTTACCGGATTCACTTGGACTTAAAAGAAATGCATGTTTCAGCGACATCAATTAATCATTCCCAAGGAGTCATTTTTCAAGTCTCTACAGAGCCACATTCATGCTCTTGAGAGATCTACATGCCCATCTTAACATTTCCCATAACCAAACTTATATTTTCCCCTAGTTGGTCACACGACTAATTGCCTTCTTAATTTATAATATTATCCTCAAACAGAGCTCACACTCTCATTAATAAGGTCATCATAGAATTGGCCTAAATATAATTAAAAGATTTAATTTATAAATTCACAAAATACTAATGATTTTACAAAACCCATATGGTGTTATCAGAACTTGTAATGACTAAGTCTTAATTCTAAAAACCATCATAGTTTTTTGATTACCTTTAGAAATAATAAGTTTTTGCAATAGATCAAACGAAATACCTACTCATTCTCCCATATTGGTTTATTAAACTATTCATCACCCTGTGATCAGGTTTCAATCATCCATATGTAATCTTCATCCGTTATCATACCTTCCAAAAATCTTAAAGTAATTCATGATAGTAATGAAATCGATGCTTCCTTGATTCTTCATCAAATCTTTAAATATTGAGTTGATCCTGACACAGCCTCAAAAATATCCTCAAACATCATATCAAAGTTTGCCACCACAACTATGATCAAATCAATCTAACCAATTATTTCTACAAACCTAAGAATACGTTGTAGACTTTAATGTTGTTTGTATAAAATTTATGGTTTTGAATAATGAACTTAGGCAACACAAATAATATATAGAAGTAGAATCCCAAGTCAATGCATATACTTTTCATCATTGCAGACAACACTTCTATACTTGTGCTATCACTGCAAAACCTTGATCCCATGCACCAACTTCTTTACTATTCGACCCATGGAATATAGCCAATCCTTAATCATATGGCCAATTTATCCCAATCGAGACATGCTACCCAAAATCCCATCGAAATAAAATATTCAACTATCCACGACTTATCCTACAATATTTCTTTATCTTTGAGACCCATAACTCTTTCCACATCATTCATCTAATGTCAACTTTATCTTTTATCTTATGTAGGGTAATATCACCTTATCTTATTAAATTATTACAAATGCCATCTTAATCTTCAGGATCCTTTTCTTAACCTTCATAGGATCCGAACTATCTAAAAATTCAAGCACTACTTGATTATAAATCGGTATCCTTAAATTCATCACACTAGAATTAATACTTAGTTATACTAGCCTCAAACCTTCGACTCCTCCTTATACATCAAACTTGATCATTATATTCAAGCATCCCTTCAGATTACTAACCGAAGGACCTCAAGTTAGAGCCTACCAAACTTAAACTTCAAACTAAAATTGTTTGCTTAGACCTTGAATCAATATTAATATACTCAATTACTAGTTGAAATTCAATCTTTAAGGCAACTTCTAAATAATTCTTCCTCTCGTCCTCATGGTTGATCATCACCATGAGTAGACCCTCGTTTGAGAGCTAACGCTAATGTTCACGGGTTAGGTTGTGCTTCGGATACTAGCTAGGTAACCAAATTTAATCACTATTTCTAACTTAGTTATAGTCTAAGTTAGTCAACCAAGATACTAGAACTTTTTAGTCTAATTTAATTGTCTTATGCCTACATTTACTTATTCGATGTGTCTTACTCTAATTTAAGTTTTTGTATAAGATTCATATCAAATTTAATGTATCTCTTTTCTCTTGAATACCAATTGTGATGGATTATATTTTTCTATCAAATATCCGGTAGTGTTTTATTTATAATATGGATGTCTGTCAAATATAAATCCTGTACAATAACATCAAATATACAAGATTGCTAAATTCACAATAACACCACAAGTGGCCCCCACGTCATAACTTTGATACGATGCAAGTGTATTCATCATCTTTTTAAATTTTCTTCATCAGATATTATTTCGATATTCTCCCAAGTTATGAAAAAAATGTAATCCATCAATATTACTTAAAATGCTTATGATTTATTATTTGCTTTTTCCTCAATTCTAGGTTTGGCTTCACCAAACCCTAACTCGCGCCCAGACTCGGTTCTCCCCTTCCCTATGAATTAATGCACATTTATCCTTCAATTATAAATTACTCAAGTTTCAATTATGCAAATATATTGATTGGATGTTTAAATTTCTAAAAATTGACTTGTTTAGCACAATCGGACACTAAAATATACACTGTTACTGTTTACCCAAGGCTAAATATGAATTTTGCATATTCCCATTATAATTAATTGTTATATAAACTATATCTAATTGTGCATGTGTAATTTAAAGCTTTGGAAAAATATGTTTGTGATCCATTGTGGAGGAAAAAGTGTCAAAGCCCTCTTGTGTGGTAATTGCTCATCGATGATGAGAATTTTCAATCTCTTCCATGAATTGTAATATCTATACATATAAATTGAATTGTCAAAGATTTAAATCCAAATGAAAGATACAAATAGTATATGTATTCGAAGGAAAATCTAAAACGTGCAATATAACCAAATTGTTCTTTCGAATGGAGATATTATGAATGAAATATGATGGATCTTTTCTCAAAAATATAAGAAATGAAACTAGGACCATGGATTTATGTTTATAGGGTAGTATTCCCTGGCTTGCCATTTACATCATGGTAAAAACCCAAAGATTACCCTAGCCACGTATCTTGGCCACTAATAGGAGCGGGTGATATCCGTGGCCCACCTTATGATACTACTATGGAAGAACAATGACTATTCTTGGACCGTAGAAGGTTAGGGTAGCATTTTTTTAGCCGAGTATGACCAGGGTGATAGGCATACCACTATGTCATGTGGTGTTTGACCTATTCTAGGCAATTTTATTGGACATTGAGTACATCGTTTGGCCTTGGATCATGAGGGGCATCATGAACCTTTCTCATTCTCTCGCATCTTTAACTAGTAAGGTCTACTGATCATAATTCGTAAATATTAATGTAAATAATAAAATATATAAAAACACGTATAATGACATTATGTATCCTCACATGTTTTATTCCTCTCACACCCCCTTTCATTTATATATATATTGTTAAATATATGTTGCCTCATCCCATTATCATTTTATTTGTTCATATATTATTTATTATTTGTATATGATACACTTATTGAGTTCTTAGTTCACTCTTATTTCTTCTTTTCTTCCAGATGAGTATGCGCATATGCCCATCAAGTCCGAGTAGACCGTAGTCATAGGATAGGTAGCTGATATCGATCAAAGAGCTTTTTGGGAACTTAAAGGTACAATTTGGTATCGACAAAGAATTTGTATTAATTATTGAGATACATATGGATGTTATGTGATGATGAAATTGGATGTGTATTTAGTTTCCATTATATATGATGGATACTATGCTTCCGCATGTTTTCTTTTATGGTTATAATGGATGTTTTAGTTGGCATCTTTTCTGGACCGGTGTCGTACTAGAGTTATGACGTCGGGGTCACCTATGGCATTATGGTGGTTTTAGTGATCCTGTGTATTTGAGGTTATTGTATAAAATTTATATTTGGCGGATATCCATATTATAAATAGATCATTGTCGGATATTCAGTAGAAAAATATAGTTCATCATAGAAAAACTCTACATTTATTTTAATAAAGAATTTTTTTTATATGAGAAAAATAAAAATATATTTGTATTTGAGTAAAATTTTTAATTTTACCAAGTAAGAATCATTGTAAAAAATTAATAGAATATAATTGGATGTATTCTAATATATTATTAATAAATCAAATGTCTAACATATTATTTATAAGTTTAAAAAATAATTTTTAACCTTGACTATAAGGATTATATATAATTAGTCTATCCATAAGTTGTAAATAATAATTTTTAACCTTTGACTATATAAAAATAATAATAATCCGAACTTTGATATTCATGCATTGTTTGTGGAATCATTATCTATTCTTGATCATTTACATGTTAGTATAATTTTGATATAATTTTAGCATTTACACAGTTTTTGGTATATTTGATCATGGTTATATGGTATCCCCATGTTTATTTGAATATTGATGTTATCGACATTCTGAATTTTGATAATAAAACTTATCCTTAGTATGTTTCATTCAATACATGTCCATATATTAAAAATATATTTGCCTTACTAATCGTTAAGCTCATTTTACATTTTCTTTTGCTAACCCTTAAAATTAGTTGGTTTAGATTATTTTATAGAAAAATTAGATCGAGAGAATCTTATTTTGAAATTAGTTTTAGGGTATTGGAATGATTTAATATTTTATTATAAATTAATTGTTTAAATATTAACTTTCAATGTTTAGATTTTAATTTATGTCTGTATACAATTACCAGCCAATGATGATAGAAATATTTAAGTTTGATCAATACTTTTGGACAAGTTTATGGTTTGATGATTTGATTTTTAGATTAAGATATTTTTTTTCTTATGGTTTGTGGTTATGCAGAGATGATATTTAGAATTATTTTTGGGTATATTTTTTTGGTTCTTGTGGTTTGAATATTGTATATATTTTTTGAATTATTTAATAATATTTGATATAAGTTTGTATCCCGATATTTAATTTGGGTAATAAGGTGGTTGAATAGCAAAAATTAAAATTTTGATCTTAATTAAAATTTGAATTAAGATAATTATGGATTATAAAATAATTGAAATAAGCCTTTGGGTTGGGAACATGATGTGATAGCAGTGGTATTAGAAAAAATTATAAGGAAAGTATCTTCTTTAGTTTGAATATTTAAATTGTTTGATTGTCTCATGATAGGTTTAAAAAATATCAACTGAACACAGATGATCAAGTTCTTGCCCTAATAGGGAGGTGGAGTACCTCATTGTTATGTCTAGAATGGCAGATGTGTTGAACAAAATGGCTTAGAGACAATACAATTCAAAGCCAATGGTTGTCAATCAAGGGGTTAAGTTGATAGCATATGATCATTTCATTAATAAGTGAATGTTGGTGTTTTTGGGTGACTTAGATCCAACAAAGGCAAAAATATGGATCCGAAGGATCAAAAATGGTCTTCAAAGTGATAAATTACTTGAAGGAGGATAATATTAAGTTTTCTTTTGACAAGTTTAATAAAGAGATAGACAATTAGGGGACTATAAAAAAGAGGACTCTAGGACTAAATGATAAATAAATTCTATGAATTGTAAAAGCATTTATTAAGAAGTATTTTTCTACAAGTTTGGGAGAACAAAAGGAGATTCAATTTATTTGGTTGAGGCAAGGAAATAGGACTATAGTAGAGTATGATATCAAATTTATTAAATTGGCTTATCATACTCTCATGTCGTCATGGATGAGATAAGAAGACCAAGCAAGTTTTTGCAAGTGTTGAGCACCGCCATCTAAAAATAGCTAGTGACCTTGAGGCTATAGACATATGGTGAAGTTTTAGACTAAGCTTTGCTTTATGAATAGGAGTTGGAGAGGAAGAAATTTTTTGAGAAAACGAGCATGAGCTAAGGAGGATAGAGCTCGAGGTCGAAAGAATTTTACAAAAGGTCAAATCCTTTGATAATGGAAGGATGAGAGCTAAACTCTAAGACACATTGAGCTAGCAGCAATTGAAGCTCATGTGATAACATTGTGGAAAAATGTATGAAAGGAGGGTATGCTATAAGAAATCAAGAGCCTATTTTAACTGTGGCCAATCTGACTACATAATTAATGATTACCCCTACTCTTTGAGGCATATGGCAAGAATATCAAGTATTTTGGAGGTAGCGTTTCTAGTGACTGCCAAGAATGTGGATGTGTCTCTATCGATAGTTGAAGGTAAACTTATATTTTTTTAGACTTCCGTACATGTTATATTTGATCTCGAGTCTACACACTCTTGTATATCTCTAAAGTTAATTTGTCATTTAAAATCCCCCCTATGATTATGAATTTTTGGTTTGTAGGGTGAACTATAGTTTCATCTTTAATAACCAATATTATATACAAGAGGTGCCTAGTTTGAGTGAATAGGTTTGAATCGATTGTAGATTTGATTTTATTAGACATGCATAATTTCAATGTAATATTATGTATGGATTGGTTAGCATATGACCATGTTAATTTGGATTGTTTTCATAAGATGGTGTGTTTCCTAATTTAAATTGTGAACTCTTTTATTTGTAAGGAATAAAATAAAAGCATTCTACCTATATAATTTTGGCCTTATATGCATATCATTTGATGAAAAATGAGTGTCAAAATACCTAACTTATGCCACCACTACTAGATTCCATAATGTGTCAATAGAAGAGATTTCTATGGGGAGAGAGTTTGAGGATATCTTTCCGATGGATCTTCTTAGTTTGTCGCTGAATCAAGAGATTGAGTTTAAAATAGAGATAATGCTAAAAACAATGCCAATGTCTAATACTCCATATAGGATGACCCATTTGGAATTAAAAGAATTAAAGTAATAACTACAAGAATTATTAGAGAATGGCTTTATTTGACCAAGTTTGTTACCTTAGGGTGTACTGATGTTGTTCATGAATAAGAATGATATATCTATGAGATTGTGCATAGACTATTAAGAATATAATAAGATAACCATTATGAACAAAAAACCTGTTATTAAGGATAAACGATTTATTTGATAATTATAGGGTACACAAGTGTTTTCAAAGATTGATTTATGATTTAGTTATCATCAATTGAGAATCAAGAAGGATGATATGATGAAGATAATTTTTTGAATGAGGCATGGTCATTATAAATTTTTGGTAATGCTTTTTAGGTTAACTAATATCCCTACAGTTTTCATAGACTAGAAAAATTTGGTATTCTAATCCAACTTTGACAAATTCGGGGTAGTATATATTGATGATATTTTGGTATACATGAAGAGTTATGAGGAGTATGAAATACATTTGAAGATTGCCTTACAAACACTTTAGGATTAGAATACCAAAATGTATTCTTCTTCAAATGTATTCATATGCAAAGCTAAAGAAATTAAATTTTAGCTTAAAAAGTTATATTTTTGGGCCATGATTTTGAAAGAAGACATTTCGGTTGATCTTGAGAACATTAAAACTTAAAACTATAATGAAGTTGAGTCGACTGACAATCGTGATGAAAGTTTGCTGTTTTCTTAGGATAGTGGATCATTATCAAAGATTTGTGAAAAATTTATTGATGATTGCAATGCCATTGGCCCTTCTTATGTAGAAAAGGTGGAGCTTTGTTGGACTAAAGAATATAAAAGGTGTTTTTAGGATTTGAAAGACCACTCAATGACTACCCAAATTTTAGCAATTTTGAAAGGATCTAGTAGATTTTAGTTTACCGTGATACATTGAAGAATAGATTAGGATGTGTTTTAATGTAGGATGGGAGGGTAATTGCATGTGGATCAATGCAATTGAGGATGTAAGAAAAGAATTATCCGACTTACAATTTGAAATTTAGCAGTGGTATTTTTGTGTTAATAAATTTGGAGATATTATCTATATAAAAGGAAATCTTTAGAATAATTAGATTATAAAAGTTTAAAATATTTGTTTTCTAAAATAGTTGAACATGAGACAAAAGAGGTTGACAAATGTTTTAAAAGATTATGATTGTAAAATTTATTATCAATCGGGAAAAGCCAATATGATGGTGAATACCTTAAGTCGTAAGATGATGAATTTAATGACTTATTTAAAATTAAAAAAATAGAAATACTTGATAGCATGAAGGAGTGCAACATCAAGAGACAATCATAAGGTGCGTGAATAATTATATCATATTTTTGGATGCAATCAAAGATAATTAAGACAATTGAGAGAACGTAAATGGTTTATCCATTCTCGGAGGACATAGTTAGATATTTGAATAGGTGCTCAAGGGCTGATTTTAATGTTTAAACTAATGAGATCTTAAGGTTTGAAAAGTAAATATATATATATATATTCAATATTGAGGATTTAAATGAAGAAATTTTGAATGAAACTCACTGATCAATATACATTATTCATGTAGAGATTAATAAGATATTCCAAGACTTGAGAAAAATTTTTTGGTGGCATATTATGAATATAGAAAACACAACTTATGTGTGTAGATATATGATTTATCAATAAGTAAAGGTTAAGTATAATAAGCCATCGGGTCTTTTGCAAACTATGCTGAGAAAATATGTTAAGATAATGACATAATCAAAATTCTAAAAAGTCGATAATATTATTTTTTAATAAATCATGCGAAAGTCGAAACTAATAACCATATAGACTAAAATCTATTTATTTAAATATAAATAATGTCAAATTCGAATACTCATGATCAAACTGGTCAAAACTATACAAATGTATAAATTATACTAAAAAATCATGATAACATATTAAAAGACCAATGATCGATGATAACCTTACAACAACGGATGAATATTAAAATTTAGGTTATAATTATTTTTAAATAACCAAAAATTATACGCTACTATTCACAATATATGATTTCTATAGTAGGGTTTGAATACTATTTTTTTAACCATTGGATGATAGATTTGACCTTTGAATTACTAATAATATATTAGAATATATATTCGAATATATTTCATCAGTTTTCTATAATGATTCATACTTAGTTAAATTAAAAATTTTACTCAAATATAGATATTTTTTAATTTTTCTTATATCGGAGATAACATTATTTTCATCAAAGCTTATATAAAGTTTTTTTATAAAATTCCTCATATGATTCCTAATATTTTCATCTGTAAAATTCCTAGGCCCATTGACACAATTACAAAATAATTATCCCAATAATTATTCTCTGCAATATAATTATCTTATGCATATTAATTACTAATCATGCATCAATAATACAATTGAGAAACATTGGAGATGATATACTTTCGGTCTCAAAGTGGGGAAAGAAATCCTCTAAGATATCAGTTTTCTGCCAAACGGGAGTAGTAGACTCCACTAGTAGACTAGCTTTGTCTCTCGTTGGAGTGAATGCTTTTGTCTCTTATAGTCTTTAAAAAATGGCTAAATCTTCTAGCAATATTTGAGAATAGTAGTTGTTCTGAATCAATAACATTCTTTATTTCTTGATAAATTTCTTACATCCCTTTGGTAGATAAATAGGGGCATATTCATAGGCAAGGGGCAATTAGAAGTACTGCGTACACGACATTTATAATTGGTTTTGTATTTCGATCAGGATGTAAGCATACATACTCCATGATTAGTTCTAGGCACTAATTGCCTCCAACAACTTCCTTTTTTGTCAGCCACCTGTTTTAGTCTGTTAGATGTCTTTTCTCGCATGACAAGCGATGTTGTATGCAAAGGTAGACAAGTTACTTACTGTTAGAGGGACTGTTAATGGCCATTTCATGTGAATAGATGCTGATGTATCTTTTTTCTCCAATTTAGTTGTATCGATTCCTTATTATGATTGAGCTTGTTTATGCTTATGGTCATGTTTAGTTCAGGTGGCATTAATCCCACTGGGTCTATGTGACTGATGTGCTTCTTCAATCTTATATTTACTTTAGTAAGTCTAAGGCATATATAATTCCAGCAATATTTATCATATAATTCTATTTTAAATTAATAAAGAATATATATATATATTAAAAGTAGAATGTATAATTGACTTTGAAAAAATAATTATATAAAATAGATTTACAATAAATAAAACTGCCTACCTTAGAAGATCCTAAAAGCAAAAGAAAATAATTACATAGATACATAAGTAGAAAATAAAAACCGTAGATCTTCTATGAACACGAAAAAGAACCAAATCTTCAAGCATAGTATTGGGATAGAGGGAAGTTAGCACGGTTATTCACACCTCTGTAGTGTGAAAATTTTAGGTTATAAGAATTGACTTACTATGATGATGTTGATTTTTAACCGCCAGAATGTATAACTAATTTACAATAAAAGAATTTTGACATTTAATAAAATGGCTATGACCAGAGACAGATCTTGCCATGTTTGAATTGACATACTACACTACCATGGCCGACACCTTCTTCTCTACCTGCTCACACATACTGACAACTCATTAACTTCTGCACATCGAAATAATAAGCCAAAAGGAATGAAGATCCTGGGCATGCAGCACCATGCCTTAAGAAATTTAAAAATAAGAATAGGAAGATTAAAGCTTAAGAAAAGGGAATATGAAATCTCTCTTAAGAGAATGGTCGATTTAATTTTTTTAATTATAGTTATTTAATTAATATTAAATAATTAAGATTTTTTTAAAAAATTATTTGTTTATTTTAAAAATAATATAATTATTTAATTAATATTAAATAAATATTATTTAAAAAGGATTTAAATTTACTCTTAAAAAAAAAAGGTAGGCTTCTTAATTATTAGAAGGGGGTGGGGAATTGGCAGTGATGGGATGGCACGTTCATGGGAGTCATCGCCATGCAGAACAGCAGCAGCAGGAAGAGGACTTGCCGAAGGCCGTGCTGCCTAACAACGGAAGAAGACAACTCTTCAAATGCATCAGGCTACAAGCTAGCCGATAGGGTTAGCCGTCAAACTGCCACGTTTCAAATGGCTAGATGATATCAACACGTATAGCTCACGTCTTAGCCGTCTTCCACGAGGAAGGAGACATGAACGCTTTCACTTTGCTGGTGGTGCTCAGCTCTGATACTCTATTTATTTGCTGTTATTATTAATAAAAATGCTAAATATTTTACTATTTTATTACTTATTTATACTTATCTTTTGGTAATTAGGTAAAGGGTGTGTGTTGTTTAATTCTTTTAATTTTTTAAAATTATTATTTATAAAAAAAAATGTAAAAAAAATTATACATCTAAAAACTTCCTATGTTTGATTGATTTATTTGGAGTATTTTTTTTAAGTTATTAGTCTCTTTTCTTGATAGTAAAAAACTGGTTTGATTAATCTTAGAAAAAAAAGGGTATTATTTTGGTCACAGAAACAAGTGAAGTACTTTTGTAAAGCATCACAAAGATTGAGCTTTTTATAACATTTTATTTTGCTTTTTATATAATAATGACATAAATATATTTTTTATTTTTTTATTTAATTTCTAATTTTTAGAATTATTTTTTAAATTAAATATAGAATACATTTTCCATAATCTTTGCCCCTTTTATGAGAAAATAAGTGTAATTCTTGTAAGATTTTTTAAATTTTTATAATTTATCTAATTCAACTGTGTTATTCATTTAAACAACTTTTTTTAGAAAAAAAAAAAAAAGTGAACAACTTAATATATGGTACATATAATAGATTTTCTTTAGTTTTAATCATTTATCAACTCAACCATAACATCTAATATTATTATAATCAAATACTAATTTCATATCTAATACTAAAATTAAATATTAAATAATAATGATAGTAAATTCTGAGCTGCATAACCATCAAATGACCTAAGTTTAAAATTCTTATAATTTAATTATCCTGTCAAAGATTAATTTGTTATTGTGTTCATGCACATAAGAAAATTGGTAGAGATGTCTCTGTCCGTCTGATAATGTGATGATCACCGGGGTTTGGGGCTTGGCTGACTCTGAGACGTCAGATCATTGCCATCTCCATCACTTTGTCTCGTCATTTCATATCTGACGACACCGACTCAATTGAAACCGTACGCCACCTGAAGTTTCATCAATAAGTTTAATTAGTTGAAAATCATAAAGTTATTAATATAGTTTAATAGTGTGACAAACGAATATAGTACTAATAATATACTTTACAATTTTACAGATTATTATCCTATATTTTAATTATTACATAATTATATATAGAAAGTACATGAACGCAAAATGAAAAAAATAGCGGTAAAATCATATTCCTCTTTATAGACAGATGATGTGGTGATGCATCACTATCCCCATGCAACCCTTACATTGTTTTTTAAATAGTTGAATTGATATAAATTAAGATTTTAAATTTAATAAATATGAATATTTAAAAAAATTAAAATAAATATTGATAGATTTGTTACTTATAGATTGACTTGAATGTCGAAACCCATGATAAAAGAGCTGTTCGAAAGTCACAATTTAGGAGAAGGCCCTACAGCCCAGAGTCTGAGATCGCATAGCCTAGGATCATTTACTGAAGTAAGGGCCGGCCTAGCAACCATTCATGAACAGTCTTATCAAGATGGCCCATGATATCTTTTCAGCACGTTAAGAAAACTTATCATAACTAATTAGTATAAGCCTGATAGATATTTTTGAAATATTTATCTATAATTTGTACAATCACTCTCAAAGTGACAACTATCGTACCAGATGCCTCCCATGATCACATTAAATAAAGAAGAAAGCCGCCAGCCAACCAAGAATTCTTTATCTATCTGGACAACTCAATGGACGGTTGTCACAAATTAGGAAAGGTCGAATTGTCTGTTAATACTATAAATACTTTTTTACTATAGCAGGGGAGAAGAGATGATGCAGAATCCAGAGAGGAAAGTTCTAATCTAAGTGTGCAGACAGAAGACAGATGGGAGATAAAGAGGAAAAAGAGAGACTTGGCCTTTGGCAATGAGGAGTATTAATGACTTCTTCTTTTTTATTTTTCAAAGCCATTAGCCAATGAGTGTAGCCTTGATCTACCACTAGTCACTCTCCTACAAGTATGGGCCCTCCTTCCAAGAGGTCATTCCTTCTTCCAGGGAGCTAACTGTGACGACCCGACTTTTATACCATCAAAAGCCATCGTCAAATCTAAATTTTCTTACAATTAAGAGATAAAAAGTGAATATAAAAATTTTTCTTTTCTTCATTCATACCTGAGATGCATTCTAAAAATAAATAATTTCATAAGTCCCATAATATCACTAAACATTCTACATTCATAAGCAGCGAAATCAATAATACAAATTTCTTCAAAATAAACAAAACTTTGAAAATCAGCTTCAACCGACAAACTTCGGCTACACCAAAAGACTCTACTCAACTTCGTCCTCCATAAGCTTGTCATCCGAAAATTTACAAGAGTGAGCTTACAAAGCCCAAAGGGATACTCACATGCGGAAAACACAAGCATACATATAATCAAATTATAGATCATAACCTATCATATTAAAATTCATCATATCGTTTCTTCTTGGTCCATACTCTTTTATCTTGTCTTTAGAAAAATCCATCAAAATCATTCGAATTTATATCATCTTTAGGGACCGGACGGGAGCGGACAACATCGAGGACGGGTTGTGTGCTACCCCACAACCTAAAGCCGTATCCCCTCATTATGCTCCCGGGCGGGAGGTAATGCCCTTAACCCGGCATACGGGGCCATAGTCCATAGTTCTTATGCCAAGAAAAGGTCCCCTCCCGTGGCCCAGGAGGCATCCTCGAGAGTCACTCCAATATCCTTCATCCATCTTTAACAGAAGTTTAATAGAAACTCGATTCTTGGTTCGTGTTCTTTTTTGGCCATATATCATAGTTCAAAAGTCAGAAGAGTTTCACTTGCTGTCCATATTTCATAAGTTTTCTTATTCTTTACTGAAGTTCATATCATCAAAGCCGAAGCTTATTTTTCCAAAGAAAACATCCGAAGTTAATTTTTCCGAATCTCTTTTTAATATGTAAGCCAAAGTCCAGAAATAGAAAGCTAAGTTCATTGCCGGAGTTAATTTCCTGAAGTCGGAGTTCGCTGTCTTTCAAAATCGGAGTTCATTTACTTTAGTCAAAGCCGAAGTTCTTTATTTATGAAGAACGGAGCACAATTACATTATGCTCCAAAAGTCGGAAGTTCTTTAATCAGGGACGGAGTGCCATTTTCCTTTTAAAAGACGGAGGACTTGGACGGAGCTCTAAACGGACGGAGTGCTTTTGTTTACAGAAATCCGAAGGGTCTTTCTTTGTGAAATCGATAGTATTTCTCTTTTAAAATCCGGAGTGCTAGATACAGGAGTGCTTTTCTGTAAAATCCGGAGTGCTCAATCTGGAGTGCTTTTATGTAAAAATCCAGAGTGCTCAATCTGGAGTGCTTTTCTTTTAAAAAAATCCGGAGTGCTAGAAACCAGAGTGCTTTTCTTTCAGATCCGGAGCTCAAAGGGACGGAGTGACATTTCTTTTAAAATCCGGAGTGCTTAAAGGGACGGAGTGCCTCATTGTCGGAGTACACTTCTCTTCCTTATTCCGGAGTGCTTTAAGGGACGGAGACGGAGTATAAAATTCATTAAAGGCCGGACTTCTCTTTTAATCAAAGGCTAAGTTTATTTCAAAGCAGAAGGTGGAGTTCTTCGTATCAACATGAATTCTTCTTCAAAATCGGAGTACATTAAAAGAGGACGGAGCACATCTAAAGCCTAAGTTCTTTTGGACGGAGTTTTTCTTTTCAGTGAATGAATATTTTCTTAAACACGTAAAAGCCGGAGCTCTTCGGTTGTCAAGGCCGAAATCAAATAATAATGAGATAGAGCATTAATCAAAAACCGGAGCTCTTAAACCCAGAAATGATTTCAGCAGAATAGAAAATCATCATAAGTTCTTAAGTCATCAACATCAAAGTTCATAATATCTATCAGGAAATCATCAACAGCATAAAATCCATGATTATGCATAACAGAGTTTCATTTTAAACATGCCTTTCAGTCATCAAAAGCATACTTCAATATAGAAATCATATACTTTCATAGCAACATAAATAAACATGAATTTTAGAAATATGGTGAGTATCTTGCCTGAGTTCTTCTCTACTTTTTCCTTAGCTTTCTGCCTTCTACTTTTAGGAGGGTTTCTAGTGGTGCCCTATTCCTGAGGCCCTAAGGCCCTTATTTATAGCCCTAAAATTGGGTGGCCCTCATTTATAGTTCTTCCTAATTTCCAATGTTGCCATAAATTATTCTTTCATTTCCCATGTGAATTTGTTTTCCAACACGTATCGGGAACTGCAGACATTAAATGCTGCTTCTTCCCCAAAATTCTGTCTTAACTGTGACCGGACTTATTCAACAAGTCCGGACTCACATTTCACTTCGGAAATCCGGAGTGATCCGGACGCGTCGGGAAATCCGGAGTGTTTTCTTTCAGCAAATCCCCACGCGTTTTTTTACTCCGGAAATCCGGAGTTCATTTACCAAGGGAAATCCGGACTTCATTTATTATGGGAATCCGGACTGCATTAAGGAAATCCGGACAGAAATTTCCTCAATGCCAATTCCGGACTTCTTCACCTTTGGATTTCCGGTCAACGGGCGTTGACCGGACCTAATGGTTAAAATTTCCTTATTCAAATTTTGGGTCGTTACAACCTCCCCCACTTATAAGAATTTCGTCCTCGAAATTTTAAATAAAGTCACTAACCTCGAGAAAATAAATGTGGGTATTTGTTTCGAATCTCCTCCTCTCGTTCCCAAGTTGCCTCTTCCGGTGTGTGATTCTTCCAAAGCACCTTTACTAGAGCGATTGATTTGGTGCGTAATCTCTGCTCCTTACGATCCAAGATTTCCACGGTTCTTCTACATAGGATAAATCTTTGTCGACCGTCGAGGTTCATACTCAATTACATGAGCGGGATCATGGACATACTTTCAAGCATGGACACATGAAACACATCATGTACTTCAGCCAAGTCTGGGAGGCAAATGCAAGTCTGTAAGCTACTTCTCAATCTTTTCCAGATTTCAAAAGGCCCAATAAAACGAGGTTTGATTTTCTTTTTACCCCGAATCAGACTTTCCCTTGGCTGGTGATACCTTTAGAAACACAAAATCGCCCTTTTCAAACTTCAATGCTGATCTTCTCCGGTCTGCATAGCTCTTTTGTCTGCTCCGAGCTACTCTGAGATTCTCATGTAGTATCTTTATCTTTTCTGCCGACTCCTTGATAATGTCTGGACCCAAAATTCTTCTATCTCCGTGTTCCTCCCAATGAATTGGCGATCTATATTTTCTCCCATATAATGCCTCAAAAGGAGCCATGCCGATCTTGGCCTCGATAGCCGTTATTATATGCAAACTGCAAGAGCCAATGAATCATCCCAAGTCCTTTTCATCTCCGGGATCGAGGCTCTTAACATATCCTCGAGAATTTGGATAGTCCGTTCGATTGGCCGTTGGTTTGCGGATGAAAAGCAGTACTAAATTTTAATTCAGTACCTAATTATTGATGTAGACTCTTCCAGAATCGTGAAACAAAGCGAGGGTCTCTATCGGATACAATAGAGGCAGGCACACCATGAAGTCGTACAATCTCGTTCACATATAGCTGGGCTAACTTACCAAGGGGGTAAGTCATCCGGATTGCCTGAAAATGGGCTGATTTTGTTAGTCGGTCAACAATCACCCAAATAGCATCATGTTTCTTTGGCGTCATAGGTAGACCAGTCACAAAATCCATGGCGATATCCTCCCATTTCCATTATGGTAATGGTATTGGTTGTAATAACCCAGACGGCAGTTTTCTTTCGGCCTTTACTTGCTGACATATAAGGCACTTTTCTACATAAGCTGCGATATCTCTTTTCATATTTCTCCACCAGAATGTCTTTTTCAAATCCTGATGCATCTTATTGGCTCCTGGGTGGATCGTATAAAGGGATCGATGAGCTTCTTTAAGAATTTTCTCCTTTAAGTCTTTATTGTCTGGCACACATAACCGATTTCTGAATCTCAAAGCTCCATCCTATAAATCTAAAAATCACTTCGAGATTCTTTATCTAGCTCGCCCATGATCTTTACAAGAAAAGAGTCATTCGTTTGACACCCCTTCACTTCATTAATCAATTTCGGTTGAACTTGAAGATGCGCCAAAATCATTCGCTTCCCATGCACAAAACGCTGGACATCATAGTTCATGAGACAATCCAGCATCTCCATTTGTTTAACTTGCATTCTAGCTAACATCCCAGGCTGCCTACTTAACGCGTCGGCAACCACGTTGGCCTTTCCTGGCTCATAACGGATTTCGCAGTCATAATCTTTCAGGAATTCAATCCATCGCCTCTGCCTCATGTTTAGCTCCTTCTGGGAGAACAAATATTTTAGACTCTTGTGGTCTGAGTAGACCAAAAATCTTTCACCATATAAGTAATGTCTCCAGATCTTCAATGCAAACACCATTGCGGCCAATTCTAGATCGTGAGTTGGGTAATTCCTTTCATGGTCCTTCAACTGTCGCGACCCATAGGCAATTACCCGACCGTGTTGCATTAGAACACAGCCCAATCCAATCTTCGAAGCATCGCAGTAAACAATCAGTCCTCCTGACTCGTTTGGAATGGTCAGGACTGGAGCAGAAGTCAACCGGTCTTTAAGCGTCTGGAAGCTCTCTTCACAATCTTTGGTCCACTCGAACTTGGCATCCTTCTTAGTTAATTGAGTGAGTGGCACGGTGATTTGAGAAAAGTTCTCCACAAATCGTCTATAGTATCCAGCCAGTGCCTAAAAAACTTCGCACTTTATCACGAGAAGTTGGCGGTTCCACTTTACAACCTTCCCACCTTCATAAGATCGACAGAGATTCCTTCCTTGGAGACGACGTGTCCAAGAAATCCTACCTCTTCCAACCAAAACTCGCATTTCTTCAACTTGGCGAACAACCGATGCTCCCTAAGAATCTGAAGTGTAGTGCGTAAATGTTCCTCGTGTTCCTCAGAGCTTTTCGAGTACACAAGGATGTCATCAATAAATACAATCACGAACTTGTCCAGGTATGGTTGGAAAATTCGATTCATCAAATCCATAAAAACAGCCGGAGCATTAGTCAATCCAAAAGGCATTACTACAAATTCATAATGCCCATACCTGATTCAAAACGCCGTTTTTGCTATATCCTCCTTGCTGATCCGAAGTTGATGATATCCGGATCTAAGATTGATTTTGGAAAATATGTAAGCTCCTTGTAACTGATCAAGGAGATCATCGATCCTTGGTAGAGGATATTTGTTCTTGATGGTGATTTTGTTTAATTCCCGATAATCCACACATAATCTCATGGTCCCATCCTTCTTTTTGACAAAAAGAACAGGTGCTCCCCATGGTGACACACTCGGCCGAATGAAACCTTTATCAAGCAGCTCCTGCAGTTGTTGTTTCAACTCTTTGAGTTCAGCCGGTGCCATTCGATAGGGTGGTTTGGATATCGGTGCTGAACCTGGTATCAATTCCACACCAAATTCTAACTCTCGTTGGGGTGGCAATCCAGGTAAATTATCAGTGAATACGTCTTCAAATTCCCGTACCACCGAAATTTCTCTAGCCAGAGATTCTTGATTTTCTGTAGACACACTAGCAAAGGCTAGATAGGTTTGGCATCCATCACTAATCAGATGCCTGGCATGAAGAGCCGAAATAAAGCAGGATGCTTCCTTTCGTCGAACACCCTGAATGTGGAAAGGCTTGTTTCCGGGAATGGTGAATTCTACTCTTTTCGGAAATAATCAATCTTGGCATGATATCCGCTAACCACCCATCCCCAAAATCGCATCAAAGTCTTTTATTTTCAAGAAAACCAAGTCAACAGCATAAAGAATTCATTTACTTTTATCAAGGGCATTCAAAAATGCTATATTTAATATTACGGATGACCACATTGGTGAGGCAACCATTAATGGGTATTCAAGAACTTTGGGAAGGGTCGTCGATGCTTCAAAATTCATGGGAAACAAAAGAATGCGTGGATCCAGAATCAAAGAGTACGTGACAAGAGATGCCACAGATAGAAAGTGTACCTTCTACCACCTCCGTAGACTTTTCCGCCTCCTTTAAAATAGCAAATACTTTGGTTGGGATAGGAGACTTAACTCCCGGGACTTGTTTAGCGACCGGACAATCCCCGATCATATGCCCCGCCTGCCCACAGTTATAACAAACTCCCAGCTTCTTGTAGTAAGGCTTTCCACCATGTGATCTCCCGCAATGATCACATACATCATTAGCCGCAGTGTGAGAATTCTGCACCGATCGGCTCTGTTCCCCGCCGAACCTTGATGGTCTCGCCTTCTTAGAAGGCACTTCGCTAGCACTGGCCTTGGATGCCTGACTAAAAGTCCTTTGTCTGGACATTGCTCCCCTCTCCAATTCCTTCTCATAAATAGCCGCCTTAGCGAGCACCTCCCCATAAGTTGTCAACGTCAGAGTGGAAAGGTGTCTCCTGATATCATCTCGTAATCCCCAAAGAATCGTCCGACCTTCCTCTCCTCATCTTCCACCATGAAAGGGGCATAATGAGATAATTCAAGAAATTTTGAATCATACTCGCCACCGAGCGATTTCCACCGCCTTAGGCGAAGGAATTCATCCTCCTTCTGCCCACGAAGATTTGCAGAAAGTATTTCTCCAGAAAGCTGCCTCAAACATCTCCTGCTAATCTCCCGATCTGGCATGTTGAAAACCCTTTTCTCGCATCTCCCACCAATGGTGTGCTTCCCCGCCTTGACTTATGTGTGGCATAAAGCACCATATCCCAAAGGGGCATTTGATTACAAGAAATACCTTCTTGATCGCCGAATCCATGTTTCAGCCTTCAATGGATCAGGTTCCCCTAGAAATTCAGGGATCCGTTCATTGGTAAACCGATCGTAGACCGACCTTTCCTGATGGACAGGAACTGGGGTGGTCACCGGAGTTGGTGGAGTGGTCGGAGTCAAAGCTTCTATGACTTCGGCCATTCTGTCCAGTAGGTTTGCATATCTTGCCTCACGATCAGAAGTGTTGTCATCTTGAACATTTCTCCTTCCTCTGTTAGACATGGCTGCGGAAACGTCTGAAAAGAACAATTTTGTTAGTTATAAAAAAATACTATTTTAATAGTCTTTTTATCCCAAAATGTAAGTAAGGATGACAATCTTCTTGCCATCACTAAATTTGTCTTAATTTTTCGTGTTGATTCAAACTATTCTAAAGCATCTCAGTTTTCTCTCTGATACCAACTGTGACGACCCGACTTTTATACCATCAAAAGCCGTCGTCAAATCTAAATTTCCTTACAATTAAGAGATAAAAAGTGAACATAAAAATTTTTCTTTTCTTCATTCATACCTGAGATGCATTCTAAAGATAAATAATTTCATAAGTCCCATAATATCACGGAAACATTCTACATTCATAAGCAGCGGAATCAATAATACAAATTTCTTCAAAATAAACAAAACTTTGAAAATCAGCTTCACCCGACAAAACTTCCAGCTACACCAAAAGACTCTACTCAACTTCGTCCTCCATAAGCTTGTCATCTGAAAATTTACAAGAGTGAGCTTACAAAGCCCAGCAGGATACTCACATGCAGAAAACACAAGCATACATATAATCAAATTATAGATCATAACCTATCATATTAAAATTCATCATATCGTTTCTTCTTGGTCCATACTCTTTTTATCTTGTCTTTAGAAAAATTCATCAAAATCATTCGGAATTCATATCATCTTTAGGGACCGGACGGGAGCGGACAACATCGAGGACGGGTTGTGTGCTACCCCACAACCTAAAGCCGTATCCCCTCATTATGCTCCCCGGGGCGGGAGGTAATGCCCTTAACCCGGCATACGGGGCCATAGTCCATAGTTCTTATGCCACCAAAAGGTCCCCTCCCGTGGCCCAGGAGGCATCCTCGAGAGTCACTCCAATATCCTTCATCCATCTTTAACAGCAAGTTTAATAGAAACTCGGTTCTTGGTTCGTGTTCTTTTTTGGCCATATATCATAGTTCAAAAGTCGGAAGAGTTTCACTTGCTGTCCATATTTCATAAGTTTTCTTATTCTTTACTGAAGTTCATATCATCAAAGCCGAAGCTTATTTTTCCAAAGCAAACATCTGAAGTTAATTTTTCCGAATCTCTTTTTAATATGTAAGCCAAAGTCCAGAAATAGAAAGCTAAGTTCATTGCCGGAGTTAATTTCCTGAAGCCGGAGTTCGCTGTCTTTCAAAATCGGAGTTCATTTACTTTAGTCAAAGCCGAAGTTCTTTATTTATGAAGAACGGAGCACAATTACATTATGCTCCAAAAGTCGGAAGTTCTTTAATCAGGGACGGAGTGCCGTTTTCCTTTTAAAAGACGGAGGACTTGGACGGAGCTCTAAACGGACGGAGTGCTTTTGTTTACAGAAATCCGAAGGGTCTTTCTTTGTGAAATCGGTAGTATTTCTCTTTTAAAATCCGGAGTGCTAGATACAGGAGTGCTTTTCTGTAAAATCCGGAGTGCTCAATCCGGAGTGCTTTTCTGTAAAAATCCAGAGTGCTCAATCTGGAGTGCTTTTCTTTTAAAAAAAATCCGGAGTGCTAGAAACCGGAGTGCTTTTCTTTCAGATCCGGAGCTCAAAGGGACGGAGTGACATTTCTTTTAAAATCCGGAGTGCTTAAAGGGACGGAGTGCCTCATTGTCGGAGTACACTTCTCTTCCTTATTCCGGAGTGCTTTAAGGGACGGAGACGGAGCATAAAATTCATTAAAGGCCGGACTTCTCTTTTAATCAAAGGCTAAGTTTATTTCAAAGCAGAAGGCGGAGTTCTTTGTATCAACAGGAATTCTTCTTCAAAACCGGAGTACATTAAAAGAGGACGGAGCACATCTAAAGCCTAAGTTCTTTTGGACGAAGTTTTTCTTTTCCAGCTGAACAGAATATTTTCTTAAACACAGAAAAGCCGGAGCTCTTCGGTTGTCAAGGCCGAAATCAAATAATAACAGATAGAGCATTAATCAAAAATCGGAGCTCTTAAACCCAGAAATGATTTCAACAGAATAGAAAATCATCATAAGTTCTTAAGTCATCAACATCAAAGTTCATAATATTTATCAGGAAATCATCAACAGCATAAAATCCATCATTATGCATAACAGAGTTTCATTTTAAACATGCCTTTCAGTCATCAAAAGCATACTTCAATATAGAAATCATATACTTTCATAGCAACATAAATAAACATGAATTTTAGAAATATGGTGAGTATCTTGCCTGAGTTCTTCTCTACTTTTTCCTTAGCTTTCTGCCTTCTACTTTTAGGATGGTTTCTAGTGGTGCCCTATTCCTGAGGCCCTAAGGCCCTTATTTATAGCCCTAAAATTGGGTGGCCCTCATTTATAGTTCTTCCTAATTTCCAATGTTGCCATAAATTATTCTTTCATTTCCCATGTGAATTTGTTTTCCAACACGTATCGGGAATTGCGACATTAAATGCTGCTTCTTTCCCAAAATTTCCTTAATCGCGGACCGGACTTCTTCACTAAGTCCGGACTCACATTTCACTTCGAAACTGGAGTGATCCGACGCTGCGTCGAAAATCCGGAGTGTTTTCTTTCAGCAAATCCCCACGCGTTTTTTTACTCCGGAAATCCGGAGTTCATTTACCAAGGAAAATCCGGACTTCATTTATTATGGGAATCCGGACTGCATTAAGAAAATCCGGACAGAAATTTCCTCAATGCCAATTCCGGACTTCTTCACCTTTGGATTTTCGGTCAACGGGCGTTGACCGGACCTAATGGTTAAAATTTCCTTATTCAAATTTTGGGTCGTTACACTAACCCTCCATCTAAAATGTCCTCCATCCAAGTGCCAGACCCTCCAGTCTATTTAGGAAGCGTACCCTTCAGTCCATCCAAGAGCCCCTCCAGTCTATCTAGGAGGCCCTCTAGTCCGTTCAAGAGACCTATCCTCCAATTCTTTTAGGAGACCACCCCATTTCAAGAGGTCAGCCCACCTTTTGGGGAGTCCTTATTTCAGGAGCTCAATCCTCTGGTTGCACTTCTAAGCCGCCTCTTAGTCAGATGCACTTCTAAGTCACCTCTTAGTAGGACACACCTCAGTCGAGCATATCTCTAAATTGTCCATTAACCGGGTGCACCTTGAAAACACCCCTTAGATGGGCACACCTTGAAGACACCCCTTAAATGGGCAAACCTTGAAGATGCACATCTAAATCGCTGCTCAATCGGGTACACATCTAAGACACCCTTCAATTAGGTGCACCTCGAAACCGCTCCTCGTCGAGCACACCCACCGGAGCTAAGCCCTCCAATATCACTCACTTTTTTCCACTTACGTGTATCTACACATTTCTCTTATATCCTTACACATTTTTATCCATTGAGAAAGATTTCTAATTTGAATATCGGAAGATAAATTATGGAGTGAATCCTACCGATTCTTTAACCTCTTATTCGTTTGTTGTACTACATAGGTTCTAGGTCAAAATATATAGGGACCAGATCAGCTCCAATTCAAACCGACATGAAATATCAAGCAGCTCCTTGACCCGTCAGATGACTCGAATTTAGGAATATACCAAATACTATTTTTATCATTTTTATATAATTTAAATATCAATAAGTGAATTTTTAATAAAATATTAGAAAAAAATAGAGAGATTATTACATCATTCCCTCTATAGTCTATGCACAAGTCCTAGTTTTTGTTTGTCCTACATTTATGTTAATCATTACTAATACATAATATAAATTGACTAATTTGTCTGAATAATTCAAACAACAGTTAATTGTACTAATAGGTAAAAAATGTAGGTATTTTTTATTTATTTTAGAAACTATGAAACTTGATACATACCTTGGATCTATATAATCATCTAAATGAAATTGAATTAGTCTTTTAAATTTTTAAATCTGAATTCTATATATCATAGTAATTTACAAAAGGTCAAAAAATATGGGAGTCGCTCTTTAAAATATCCTATAACGTTCAAATCAAAAATTTTTTTAAAGAAAATAAGAGATTATTAGATGCTAAGATAAGAAAAAGAGTAAGAAATGAAGAATTTGACTATGTAATTTTCAAGATGCATAAGTATGTAAAAGATTGAAATTCTTTACTTACTATTTTTATGAATGATTCGGATTCGGCTTTTTTTTTTGACGAAAATAGGTTTATTAATAGTATTATTGTCAATCAACATACCCAACCTGAAGAGACATGTTGCGTATTAGTTGATAAGCTATGTAGGTTGGCAACTAAATGATCAAATAATTATAAATTTTCTAAATCTAATATTTGTCTGTTTGACGCATTAATTATTTATTTAATTTGATCATTTATCCCTCAATTTATATAAGTATTTATTAAGATTAATCATTTAAATTTATAAATTGAGCAATTATTTGGTATCTCAATCTTTTATATTACCAACAGATTGTTATTTTTATATTTAATAGTTTGATTAGATTGTCTTTTGTTTTAGGCCTAACAACTCAGTAGACTTATATTCCCTCATTGGTTTACAATTTGTGGGCTTCCCATAGCAATAGGTCAACTTGATCTCATAGTTCAAAGGTTGAATTCAAGTTTTAATTATATTAAAATGAAAATTCAAGCGGTGTGATAACTAGATTATGAGTTGATCTAATAATAGAGAATGCGGCAAAGTTACGTAAGATTGACAATTTCTAACTTAAACAGTTATGGATGTTGTAATATTCTAAATTTTTAGTTGATTTAATTAAATTTATTTATTATTTTAGATAATTTAGGTATGATAAAAATTAATTAAATATTATAAAATTTTAGGGGATATTTAAAATTATTGGGCCGGCATCCATAGTGTGCCCACCCGATTACCCGAGTACTAATTTGAGTTTTGAGATTTAAAGAAAAAGAAATAAATATATATTATATAATAATAATAATAATAATAATAATAATAATAATAATAATAATAATAATAATAATAATAATAATAATAATAATAATAATAATAATAAGGAGAGGAAAGGGATTTACTCGAGGCAGAGGGTTTTGGGAAACAAAAGCCGAGAGGAAGAAAGGTGAGAAGAGAGAGAGAGCCAACTGGTAGAGAGAGAAGGAGCAAAAATGAGGTTCTCAGGTTTGATTTTGAGCACGACAAGTTAGAGAAGTGATATATCAGGTCGAGTTAAGTGTATTTATACCTTCTTTGTTCTCTATCTCGATTTTTACTTATAATCTTTTGGATATTTTCTTTCCAATACCCACTCAAAACATATGAATCATAAAACCTATAATTATTGCATAAATTATTTGTTATTTAATATTTAATTTTCCCATTGTTTCGCGTGGAACAGCTTCGCCTAAACTCTAGACCCGTGCCTGGCTTCTGTTTACTCATTATTTTGAGTTCTAAGCTTAATTTGGCCGTAGATAACTAAAACCGACACCTTGAATAGGGTTATTTACCGATTGGGTGTTTGATTTTTCATATTTTACTCCGTCTTGCACGTCTGGACCACCCCCACCCGCAAAGTTACTGTTCACTCGAGGCTTTTAAATATTTTTGCATGATTCTACATGGTTTAGTTATTATGTAATCTATATTTATTTATATATGTTTGTTTGTATATTTTGAAAAAAAATATAATTATGAACCGTTTATGAAGGAAATGTTGTCTGAAAGCCTTTAAAATTATATTTGCCTGTCGATGATAAGAATTTCAATTCTTCCCTATGCTTTAAGATGTCCATGTATATAAATTAAGTCATAAGAATATTTAAATCTAAAAAAAAAGATAAAAATTATACAAGTATATGAAGAAAATGTCACAATTTATTATATGTATAATTTGTTCTTTTGGAGGGAGAAATTTGTGAAAGTGGTTTGGTGGGCATTCCTTCAAAGAATAAAAAATCTGAAATTAGAACCACGAATTTATATTTCAAAGGGTAATATCCCATGACAAGCCATTGATTTTATAGTAAAAATTTAAAGATAGGGTAATATCCCATGACAAGCCATTGATTTTATAGTAAAAATTTAAAGATTACCTTAATCATATATTGTAGCGGGTAATATTCTTTGGTATGCCTTAGAATATTATTGTGAAAGTATAATGACTGCCTCTAGATAGCAGGAGGTTATAGAGCATTTTATTGGCCTTATATACCAGGTGATAGGTATACTGTTCGCCACATGGTGTTTGGTTTTGTATATCGGTAAAAATGTATAACATCCACTACGGGACATTAAGTATGTAGTTCAGCCTTAAATATTGTGAAATATTATGATCATTTTCTTGTTCTTCCACACTTTTAGCTGGTAAGTTCTACTGGCTTTGATCCACAAATATAAATGTAATTTAGATAATGTATTAATTCATATTTTATATCTTCATGCATCATTACATATTGTTTCGATCCCATTCCCTATTTCTTTGGGAATATATTGCTTATTATTTATTTATATTATACGTACTAAACATTTGCCTCACCTTACTTCTTTCTTCCTTCGAGATGAACACGTTCTTATACCTGACGAGTTCGAGTAGGACGTAGGAGTAGGATAAGCTATAGATCTTGCATTGAAGAGCTTTTGGGACTTAGTTTATGATTTTTGTATGTGATGGAGTATATTGTATTATTTTGATACATATATATATATATATTGATGTATGTGTATAGTATTGGTGAATAGGTAGTTTAGTTTCAACTGTATATGATAGATGTATGTGCTTCCACAGATTTTTATTGTTATATTTGACTACATAGTTGGCATCTTATCCGAGATGACGTCGTACTCAAAGTTATAATGTCAATGCCACCTGTTGTCTTTGTAGCAGTTGGGATCCTGTGTTTTTATAGTGTGTATACTGTGGTTGTTGTTAGATAGAGAATTGTAAAGGTTTTATATTGACAAATATTTATATTACAGACAAAACTCTATTGGATTTTCAATAAAAAAAAAGTCCACCACATATGTGGTTAGCTAGCATGTTGCCCTTGGGGGGAACCATTGTTGATGTACTTGTTCATTCTTGTAAAGGAAAGGGTGGCATTCTGATAGATTCCCCTCCTATGGCTGTTTTTAATCAACCAAATGTCTAGACATTAGTTGCATAAACTCCACGGTCAGATTATGATGAGGTTTTGAAGATTGTGGATAAGGTTAGGTATATGGTATAGATTTCAAGTTATTATTTTAATGATATTTAATTTAATTAAATGTATGAATTATTGAGAATAATTAAGATTTTAGTTCAAAACTAATTTTTTGATTAGAATAAGTTAAACCAAGTAATATCTGATCAGTGCTTGACCAATACATACATGTATTTTAGATAGTAAGGTTACATTTGAAGGATATCTCTGAGGCATACATGTGTATTTCAGGCAAATTATTTGCGATAAATATATGCTCAAGCAATATATGTAAGTATTTCAAATAGAATGTTGGTGCTTAATATGCACCAGAGGGGCACTTGTGAGCAATTGTGCCTTAACATTTGATATGTACCTTATCACATGTGTGTTAATTTTATATAAACAGGCTCCTTAATCAATTTTAGGTTATTTTTTAGCTGATTTTTGAGCGAAAAGGGATAAAGAGAAGAAGAAAAGAGAAAGAAAAGGAGAGAGAAAGACGGCGAAGGAAAAATTTAAGAGAGATTATGAGATCTTTGAATAAATTCAAGTTAAGATACGTGCATTTAAATATTTTTTTTTATTTTTGATATTTTCTAATCTCATTGAATATTTCTTATTTTAAATAGTTATATATGTACTATTTTCGTATATAAACTATTGTTGCCTTATATGTATGTAAATTCACTCCCATTACATGAAGACTTTCCAAATATATGTTTTAAATACTTACACATCATGCACTTAAATTTTATTTGCTACTCTTCCAAGTTTTCAGTTTTAAGGTGTATGTTTCTATATATTCTAAATTAAATTTTATTAAATACTTAAATAAAATTTAAGTACTTAAATACTAATTTTTTGCAATAATATTCTTACATGCTCTTAAATTTTATTTGCTACTCTTACAAGTTTTTAATTTTAAGGTGTATGTTTCTATATGTTCTAAATTAACATAATATTATTATTGGTGTTTTATAATTACAATAAATTGATGAGATTATACTACTAATATTAATTTTCTATAATAGTATTTCCTATATATTTTAAATTATAAGCTAAAATCCTTGTAAGAATTATATTTTGCTACATG
Organism: Nepenthes gracilis; assembly: GCA_033239525.1. Taxonomy (NCBI): domain Eukaryota; kingdom Viridiplantae; phylum Streptophyta; class Magnoliopsida; order Caryophyllales; family Nepenthaceae; genus Nepenthes; species Nepenthes gracilis. Next base: position 12,209,431 of record BSYO01000019.1, on the reverse strand, counting down.
ACATAAATTTGAAGAAAAAATAAATAAAAATATTATATAAGTTTGTTAATAGGTGTATTGTCTCTTGGATGAGAAAATTGAAAAATATATACGTATTTGAGTAAAATTTTTAGTTCAATTATGTATAAATTATTATAAAAAATTGATATATTCTGACATATTTAAATATATTACAAGTAAAATGAAGGATATACCTATTATTTGTGAGTCAAAAAAGTGGTATTTATCCTATATATATGGTGTATATATATATAGTTTACCTATAGATCTTGAATAATAGTATAATGTATTTAATTATATAAAAATAATTATAACTCTAATTTTGATATTTATTATTTATTGGTGAGATTATTATCAATCCTTAATCCCCTATATTTGCATGATTTGAGTATATTTCAGATAATTTTACAATTTGTTAAAATTGATCATGAGTTTTAGATTATGAAGGGTAAGTCTATGAAGTGATATTATCGATTTTTTAGGTAGTTGATCAAATTATATTCTAATATGTCTTTTGGCGCGCACGTGCACACACACACACATATATATGTTCTCATATGACTATTATATATACTTTATTATATAATTGTCTCTCTCTTATGTTTAATTTGTTAACCCTTTTAGATTAACAAGTTCAAATTACTTCCAGATATTTTGGATCAAGAGATTTTCTGTTTGGATATTAGTTTAGGGGTTGTAATCAACTTAATATTTATTTATAAATTAATGTCTCGAGATATTAATATTTCAACTTTTAGTTATTTTTGTTATTATTGAATTAAGTAGATGATGATGTTATAATGTCAATATTTAAGTTTAATTTTAGAATATTTGAAAGTTATTTTTGATACTCTGATATTTATAAGATATTTTTTCATATGTTTATTTTGAAGTCAGGTAATTATTTATTTTGAAACCACTTTCAGACATGATATTTTGATTTTGTAATTTGATTTGTTATTTTATTTTGAGTCATTTGCTATTATTTGATTTTTAGCTTTGCTTGCCAATATTGTTTTTAGACTTTGGATTGTGAAATAAATAAAGAAATTTTTGATAAGAAAGGACTAAAACATGAATTAAGGATTAAGAATTAACAAATTGGACTTTGAATTTGGAAATATGATAGAATGGTATTAGAGAAGTCGTAAGGGGAGTATCTTATTTAAAAGAATTGAATTGGTTAATTATCTGATAATAGGTTTGAATATTTAGGCTAGTTAAGGAGGATCAAGTTCACCTCCCCTCTGGGAAGAGGATTTCTTCACATTTATTTCCAGAATGGTAGACATAATGGAAGGGATGGCCCAAAAACAACAAATCTAGAGCTTATGGTAGTAAAGCCAAAGGGTTTCAAGGATGATGTATGATCGATTTACCAATAAGTGAGTACTGAAGAGATATTTTATAATATTTTTATAGAAGTTTTTTCTGAAGAAGTACTTTCTAACAAGTTCAAGGAAACAAAAAGAATACAAATTTTCCCTACTAAGGTAAGGAAATAGAATGGTGATAGAATATGATACTATATTTATGAAATTGTCATATTTTACCCCATACATTGGGGTGGATGAAGCTAAAAGGACAAGAAAATTTTTGTAAGAGTTGAGTAACACCATCCGGTGACAATTGGTTACTTTGACATTGAGGAATTACAGTGAAATGCTTGATTTAACTTTGCTATTTGAACAAGAGTAAGAAAAAACTAAGATTTATAAGTCAGAGATCATTAGGGTGATGGCCCATCTAATGATGTTCAAGAGATGGAAGATGATTGAAACTATTATGACACTGAAGAGAATATATCAAAGTTGCGCATTGGAGTGTGGTGGACTCTTATAAAGATAAAATTTCGATGACAAAATTTTTAAAGAAAGAAATAAATATAAGATATGGATCCCAAATACTTATTTTAATGGCAGTTAATTTAATTAAACGGGTGAATTATTCAGAATAATTATGATTTTAGGTCAAAATTAATTTTTTGATAGGTATAAATTAGACTAAGTGATACGTGACTAGTGTCTGATTTATACATATGTATATGTTATATAGTAACATTGTACTTAAAGGATACCTCTGAAATTCTTGAGTGTATTTTAGGCAAATTGTTGACTCCTAATATATGATTAAGTGGTGCACATATGTGTTTGGAATAGTATAATATTTTGAATTTTTATTTGAATAATTTGAAATAATTTACTATTTTGGATAATTTGAGTGTGACAAAAATTAATTAATTATTATAAGAATTGGAAATATATTTAGATTAGTTGATCCGGCACCCGAATTGCGCCCGTACTATTATCCGAGTATTTATTTAGGTTTTAAAATAAAAAAAGGAATATATATATGTAATAATAATAATAATAATAATAATAATAATAATAATAATAATAATAATAATAATAATAATAATAATAATAATAATAATAATAAGATGAAGAAGAGAAGTAGGGGTTTTGGGAAGAAAAGAGAGGATAGAGAGGGACAAGAGAGAGAGAAGAGGAAATCAAGGTCCCCGAATTCGATTTCGACTTCAAATTAATTGAAAAAGTGATAGATCGGGTCAATACAAGTACACCCATACTCTCATCTTTCATTTTATTGCACTTTTGTTCTGTTTTTTGGGTATTATCGTTTCGATACCCGAATAAATTTATATTTTGTATTGCCTATGACTTAAATATGAAAATATTTCGATTTCATACCTAATTTGTAAAATTTGTGCGGATTTTTACACCTGAAAATCCTAACTTGCGATCGGACCGATTTCACCCATTATTTTGGATTTTATGCATGATTTGGCATTGGATAATGAAAACCCAAGATTTTAACGTGTACATGTGTGAATTTTATACCCGATTCCATAATTTTGATCGGTTTTTGAACATGAAACCCTAGCCCCCTATTCCAATTGGTTTCACCAATTAGATTGGAATTTATGTATAAATTGGCTTTAGAATATTGTTACCCGTACCATGAACATATTAATTTATCAATAGGGTGTTGGAATTAGTAGTTTTGTTTTGTTTTATGCTCACTGGAACCTTAACTCACACCCCTTTGGATTTTACCTAAATTAATCGTAATTTATATATAATTTTGCTTTGAAAATTTATAATTCTTGTTTTATAGAGGTAGGCACCCCATATATTTGGTATTTATATTTACAAATTTATATATGTAATTTTTATGTATTCCGAAAATATTATTTGACATAAAGGGGATGCTTAGTTGCATTTATGTTAATTATGTCATCTAGTATACACACTAAAAATTATGATGCATGCAATTATGAAGGAATTTATCATTTGAAAACTCTAAAGATATGTTTACTCATTATGGTAAGAATTTCCTACATGTTTTAGGTTTTATAATAATTTATACACGTATCATAGACATATTAATTTGAAATATTTTAAAAATAATGTTATAAACTGTTTATAAAAGAATTATCGATAAAAAAATTTAAGATTCTATTTGGATTAATATAAAAAGGATTTTCCAAATTTTTTAATCTCCAAAGAAAATTATACATGAAATTAAGAACATGTGATGATTTAAACTCACAAGGAATATGGAATTAGGAATCTGAATAAGTTTAACGAAAAAAGAACCAAGAAAGGATATTCAGCACTTAGGTGATGGACTTATAAACCATTATTTAGAACGACGAACTGATTGAACTAATGAACCGTTCTCCAAAATAAAAAATTGATCGACTTATGAACCATTCTCCAATAGAGTAGGAATCAAGAATTTTATACTTAAGAGTAGGATTTCCTAAAGAAATAAGAAACTAAGAATTTGGACTGAGGATTGTTTAGCAGATAGTATATTTTGGTATGCCATCAATATTACAGTGAAAATTCAAGGATTATTCTAATCGTGTTTTATAGTAGGTGATATTTCTTGGTATACTTTAATATATTATAATGGAAGATCGTTGTTTGATTTAGTACTGTTTGCGTCTATTGGCCCCATTTATAGGCTTTATGTGACGGACCAGATTATTTGTCCAATAAATAACCTCCGTCAATAGCAACACAAACTAAAATCCATAATTAACTTATGGATTTTAGTGAAATTCTGGCAGAGTTTTCTCTACAACTGGACAAAAAAATAAAAAATACAACCTGCTCAAAAACATCATGTACAAGCACACATCTAATCGGAGGATAAACACAAAGCCTACAACACAACACACAGAATCACAACATCTGCCATATCATCCATGGTTCAATACAATACTATATCTACTGTATTAGATCTAGAGAGATGCCATCTAAAATGAAACAAAGCTCAAAACATCAATACAAACGTGGAAGCATACTATATCATCATAATATGCGGAGCATAGCAAAACCATAAAAATAACAACGGGCCACATCCATCCATGAGTGGCTGCTACATTTCATTACAACAATAGGACCAAATCTTCAAAACATTTGACGTCTAGCTAATCTCTTCAAGCAAGTCTCTCTCCTTACTCTAATTATCAGGCGTCGGCTAAGTGTTCTCATCTGAAAGGAAAATAATAAACAGTAAGAGCGAGCTTACAGCTCAGCAAATATAATCATAAACACATCTCACAGACATATATAAGAACTGGAATGGGGGACGACACAAAGAATCTCCACAAACATGAATCAGGAGAAGAAACAGGAAACATCTTGAATCGCTGGATTCACACGGTTCTCACGGTTATATCGATTGGACATTATTCATTTTTAATATTACATCATCTTTGCGGACCCGGGTTAGTAGGTCGTACTAACCAACGATGCGAGTGAACAAGGAAAGGAATGTGTTCGCTACACATTCTAAAGCCACGGTTACATTTTAAGTTTGCAGCACTCGACCATCGGTTGCATCTCCACTATGCAACATTCAACGAACGACTACATCTCCACTATGTAGCGTTCAACCAACGGCTACATTTTACGCCTATAGCACTCAGCCACCTCAACACGCCCCATATCCCCCGGGGACCAGACAGTTCCTCGATCTTCCACATTAGTTTCCTAAAGCGTACCACGAACATCACCCGCTCCCACGAGCGGCCAAAATACGTGGCCAAGTTTCCTCGGGTTCACACCACGATGGACATGGTATGCTAAAGAATACTACCCCTATGAATCATGGTCCTAATTTCAAGGTTAGTTTCAACACTTGGAGAGGAAAATCCACATTTGCCACACACATTCACAACTCGAGAAATCTCATTCCCATCACATACATCTCCAATCGGGAGATCATATCATCACAAAGCACAATGTGGATTTTCTTCCAGTCACTGGCTCAGTTCACAACCTTTTGTGGGACTCAATTCCCTTATTCACAATTTGTGGGACTCAATTCCCTTACTTACAACAAATCATTCCAAATTCACGAGAGGGATTAGATTCCTTACCTCTGATGATCACATATCACTTTGAAACCTCCAGGACTCATTCCCTTGCTTCCAGCACATGGATACACATTTCAGAGTTTACATTTACATTTAAACAGTTAAACGTTACTTTAACAACAATTACAGGCATAACATATACATTTCTCATTTCATTTTGGGTGAACACATTTTGGAACACCCGGACGCCATGAACGGTTCGATGCTTGTGAGGTCGGACGTCCGATGGACACATATGCACAATTGGTACACGAGGATTCATATTTGAGTTCAATTTAACACAATGCGATGATGGAAGCATTCAACTTCCCATTCATTTTCGGATAAGCAATAATGGAGGACTTTCAAGGCTCCCGGATGTCATGAATGGGTCAAATCTTGCAAAATTCGACATCTGGTCGAGAGATACATACAATTGGGATACGGGGACTCATATTTTTAGAGTCACTTCAACATTTTACGAGGGTAACAACATGCAATTTCCACCTTGGGTCTCGGGTGAACAGTGTCAGGGCCAATTTAGAGGGCCCGGACACCGCAAACTGGTCGAGACGTGCAAAATCGAACTCGCGGCCGACATATATGCATCATTGAGACGTGGGGATGCACATTTTGAGGTCAATTTCATGATTCACGGACGAGAAAGTAAAAATCCCCAATTTCGTGGGTTAGGGTTTTGATGAAACCAAATCGAGTGGATCGGACACGATTCGAACAACTAACTACATATTCTTTGGTCATTAATCATGGGTTTCATGATTCTAACGTTCACGGAGGGTATTGACACAAAATACCCAACAAAATCAAGCAAAACAACGAAAGAGAATGAGAAGTGAGTATGAGAACACTTGCCTTAACGCGTGCTTTCACCTTTATAACTAGCTCTCGGAAGGATTTTGACTCCACGGCCTCGATCTCCTTGTTTCTCTCACTAGGATCAGCGCTCTCTCTCTCTAAAAACCCTAAACCGTGAGAAAATGACGAGGAGAAGGCAAGGCATAACTTTTATACTGCGCTACCGCTCGAGCGCGGCTCGAGCGGGCAGCGAGCTGCCACGGTGCTGGCTTTCCTCGCTCGAGCGGCTAGTAGGCGAGGCCGGTTCTGGTTTTTCCGCTCGAGCGGATAACGGGCGGGGCAGCTACTGGAAGATGAGCTCGAGCCACGGCTCGAGCGCCCAGTAGGCGCAAGCCTGCCGGCAGTGCTTCAGCAGCACAAATTGAAACTTTCCTCGATTTTTCTTTCGATACCCAACCTTATTCGTTCCATAGGTCTAGTATTGATCATTAGCAAACTAAGTACCTCATCATTATCAAGTTTTTAAATCCGAAACCTCACAATTCTCCCCCACTTATGAAAATTTCATCCTCGAAATTTAACGTGCCTTGAATTCCCCAAACCCGAGGTGAACTCCTTATATTCTTAAATCATTTCCTCAGACGATGCCTATCTTAGGAACCTCAAGCATTGGAATCATTCCAATCCTCATCACAAAACAAATCCTTAGCCTCTCAGAACGGCTCAACTCGGACACGTACCGATTCTCTCAACCATCGATACGAGGAAGACTGTATAATAATCCTCCAAATTTCAAAAGCGACCTACTATAATGTTTGCCATTTCTCCAATTTATTTTGATACTTCAACGAATCCAATGAACTTCCACTTCAGTTCATTCCAAGCTTCGAAAGAATTCGATCGCAGGGACCTCAACCTTATTTAGAAATCTCGAGGCTATGGGCTCACAACGCTTCCACTGCTCTACTCTGATTAATCCCCTAATCATCCAATTACGCCACGTTCAAAATTATAATAATAACGATTACCCAAAGAGTTAACTTTACATCATTACCCAAAATTCTTAAAATTTGATTACTTAGTAACCTTAAGATCTTGTTGGCGCATCAACGAGCCAACTAAACCAAATCTGATTATGACTTCATATTTTATGAACTCCTAGCTCCCAAACATCGAATATGGTTGTGTCTCCCAATTCAAGAACATGGCATCATATCACATAATTATTTGGACTTACTCGCAATTCATCTTTCACATTTTCTAGGAAACTTTGAAGACATAATAAAGCTCCCCAACATCAATTGTTAACATTGATGTCTACTAACCCTTACAAGAAAACACTGAGGTTCACCTTCCCCACCATTTAAACAAATTTGTCCACATGTAAAATCATAAGACCATCTTCCTCAACGACACAATCATTTCGGCCCTTAAAATTCTTGATAAGGGTTATCTTCAAAGACAACATCATAAGTTCTCTAAATGAAACTTTAATAGCTAAATCTGTCTGGCACATGGGGGTAACACTAATCCTGAACTTCTCCCCCACTTATGTCAAAGATACCCACGTATCACGACGCGTGAGTAACCAACCTTAACATTTTTCAAAGGCAATACATCCCACGAGAACTCATTTGACCCATTAGGGGTCAACCCAAAGGACATGAACGTCAATCACCCTATCCGGTCTTTGAAAACACCGTTTAACTTATGTTCTCACAGTCACAAATCTCTCCCATGCTGATCGTCTTACCGACACAGCAATCCCTAAGGAATACTTGTCAGGTCACTTAACAGCTTCGGTTGACCGTGCACTTTCACAACATTTATTGGTCTCCCCAATTATCTATCACTTAAAATCTTATTAATCTCCAAAATTATGCCACTAAAGAGCTACAAGCTTAACAATGTAATTCCTTAACGAAACTCACACTCCCTTCCCAAAGGAGGCATAAGATTATCAATCATCAAAACTTATGACATAATCCTCAAATAACTACGTACACTCTATTATTCATTTGAATTCATCAATGAAGTCACCTCAACATGGACCCGAATATGGTCAAAAGATCAAACCCATAAAATTTCATGAAACGCCAACGATCCTATAAAACCCAAACGACGTTTTTGGACTTCATAGTGGCTATATCCTTATCCTGAATACCGACGGGGCTACAACTTCTATTGATCCACAATGAACACGCTATGGACCCACATCGATCCTAGAATTCATCAAGCCTTCATGACGGCCCACGGACTACGCCTATCCATCCACAAAGTCTGCTCATCCAATCATTAATCTCCTAGCCATTTTTGAAATTCGTGAACCACCTTATCAGTCCATCTAATTACCTCGAAGGTTCTGGAATATTTTACCATGATACCAAAGCTGATACTTCCACGGCCCTTCTTAAGATCAGATTAAGACTTAATCATTTAGCTATCTCAAGTTCATACCCGAAATTGCACAATTCAATTACCAGGCACAATATGTTTACTAACACAATTCAGATTGACCCGATAACTCATTAACCAAATTCTGTAAACGTCACGCCAAGCTTGCACCACAAGATGATTCAAGTTAACCCAACAAATCGTATCCACGAACTCCAAAAATATCACTACCTCGACACCACTTGCATCAAACTTAAATCTGTAATTAAATAAACCTAGGAATCACAAAACCATATATATAATCGAGATCCCAATGATGCAAGTGTAGTGACATCAAGATTGAGAAATTTTATCTCTTATCTCGACAATTCACAAATTTTTCTCATGCTTCATCACCACCGAAACTCTGATCCTAAGGCATTGGATTTCTTCACTTCAAGGTCAGAGGATACAAACTATCTTTAAGCCAACGACCTCCTATCTATAACTTAGATCATAGTCCCAAAGTCTCTTTGGGAAGGCATTTGTCCAAGATTCATCCATGATCAGCCACTTTGGTATATCCTTTGCCATTCTGAATACTAGGTCACCTTTGCCGTTATTACAAAGCTTTGGTCTCCCAATTACACATAACCCAAAAAACAATACAACATGGGTTTGGAATCCCTAAAACGACACTAGATTACAATGTTAAGCCCAAGGGCCTTACCTCTTATCCCGACAGGTGACATTATCACATTGAGTTCATACCTTAGGACTTGATTTAAAACACTGAACCTTTTCACCGCCTGTCCTTAACTAAAGGCATCCTTAAATCATGGGATCGGACTAACCACTATTAAGACATGCTCCTAAGAGTCCCATTAACACAAGACATTAATCCATGAAACTTTCATAACACATGGGACAATATTTCTTAATCTTTGAGATCCAAGATCTTTCTCACATCAACCAACCGAGGTCAACTTCACTACCTATCTAGCACGGGGCAGCATGCCATATCTTCTACCAGACATGGGGTCACTGCAACATTATCTTAAGTCTAAAAATCTACATCGTCAACCTTAATATAACCCGAGGCTACCCAAAAGTCCAAACACTTAAGCATTTTTCCAAAACCACCATGAATTGTCATCCTAGGACCTGATATACCCAAAATTTACTCCAGTCATACCAATCTCAAGCCGATAGCTCCACCCTATTTATTACCCTTTCTAGGTTGATCAGACAACCCTTCTTAACAAATCACTAACCTAAGAATTTCAATTCACAGCCGATCGAACTTAAGCCACAAATTGATATTAATTAACCTAGGCCTCAAATAAACACTGATCAATCCAAGGACCCAATTGATACCAATTAAATTCCAACACTAAGGTGTCTCTACACACCATCTTCCTCTCGACCCTACAATCAATCACTAATATTAGTAGTCCTCGTCTAAGAGCCACTACTAATATTTTCTTGAGACCAAAATATTTTGCATTAAGTCACTCCTTGAACACTAGCGAGGACATATAAGCTACCCAATCAAACTAAATCATCACTCTTAACTTAATGTAAGCCTAAGTCATTGGGATTGGGGTAACCAAAACTACCATGATTAACTTAGTCATCACACGCCTTTATTTACTTATTCGATCAATCTTAATCTAACCTAAGCTTCCGCATACAATTCAGGTCAAACCTAAGGCATCTATTTTCTTTGATACCAATTGTGACGGACCAGATTATTTGTCCAATAAATAACCTCCATCAATGGCAACATAAACTAAAGTCCATAATTAACTTATGGACTTTACAGAAATTTCGGCAGAGTTTTCTCTACAACTGGACGAAAAATTAAAAATACAACCTGCTTAAAAACATCATGTACAAGCACACATCTAATCAGAGGCTTAACACAAAGCCTACAACACAACACACAGATCACAATATCTTGCTATATCATCCATGGCTCCACTATAGTACTCCTATCTACCGTATTAGATCTAGAGAGATGCCATCTAAAATAAAACGAAGCTCAAAATATCAATACAAACGCAGAAGTGTACTATATCATCATAATCATCGGAAGCATAATAAAACCATAAAAATAATAATGGGCCACATCCATCCATGAGTGGCTGCTACATTTCATTACAACAACAGGACTAAATTTTCAAAGCATTTGACGTCCAACTAATCTCTTCAAACAAGTCTCTCTCCTTACTCTAACTATTAGGCGTTGGCTAAGTGTTCTCATTTGGAAGGAAAATAACAAACAGTAAGAGTGAGCTTACAGTTCAGCAAGTATAATCATAAACACATCTCACAGACATATACAAGAACTGGAAAGGGAGAAGATACAAAGAATCTCCACAAACATGAATTAGGAGAAGAAATAGGAAACATCTTGAATCGCTGGATTCACATGGTTCTCATGGTTACATCAATTGGACATTATTCATTTTTATTATTACATCATCTTTGCGAACCCGGGCTAATAGGTTGTACTAACCAACGATGCGAGAGAACGAGAAAAGGAATGTGTTCGCTACACATTTTAAAGCCACGGCTACATTTTAGGTCTGCAGCACTCGACCATCGGTTGCATCTTCACTATGCAACATTCAACGAACGACTACATCTCCACTATGTAGCGTTCAACCAATAGCTACATTTTAGGCCTGCAACACTTGGCCACCTCAACACGCCCCATAACCCCTTGGGACCAGGCAGTTCCTCGTTCTTCCATAGTAGTTTTCTAAAGCGTACCACGAACATCACCCGCTCCCACGAGCGGCCAGAATACGTGGCCAAGTATTCCTCGGGTTCACACCACGATGGACATGGTATGCTAAAGAATACTACCCCTATAAATCATGGTCATAGTTTTAAGGTTAGTTTTAACACTTGGAGAGGAAAATACACATTTGCTACACACATTTACAACTCAAAAAATCTCATTCCCATCACATACATCTCCAATCGGGAGATCATATCATCACAGAGCACAATGTGGATTCCCTTCCAGTCACTGGCTCGGTTCACAACCATTTGTGGGACTCAATTCCCTTATTCACAATCTTTGGGACTCAATTTCCTTACTTACAATAAATCATTCTAAGTTCAAGAGAGAGATTAGATTCCTTACTTCCGATGATCACATATCACTTTGAAACCTCCGGGACTCATTCCCTTGCTTCCAGCACATGGATACACATTTCGGAGCTTACATTTACGTTTAAACAGTTAAACATTACTTTAATAACAATTAGAGGCATAACAGATACATTTCTCATTTTATTTCAGGTGAACACATTTTAGGACACCCGGATGCCGTGAACGGTTCGATGCTTGTGAGGTCGGATGTCCGGTGGACACGTACGCACAATTAGTACACGAGGATTAATATTTGAGCTCAATTTAACATAACGCAATGATGGAAGCATGCAACTTCCCATTCATTTTTGGATAAGCAATAACAGAGGACTTTCAAGGCTCCCGGATGTCACGAACGGGTCAAATCTTGCAAAATTTGACATCCAGTCGAGAGATACATACAATTGGGATAGGGGACTCATATTTTAGAGTCACTTCAACATTTTACGAGGATAACAACATGCAATTTCCACTTTGGGTCTCGGGTGAACAGTGTCAGGACCAATTTAGAGGGCTCGGACACCGCGAACGGGTCGAGACGTGCAAAATCGAACCCACGGCCGACATATATGCATTATTGGGACGTGTGGATTCACATTTTGAGGTCAATTTCATAATTCACGGACGAGAAATGAAAAATCCCCAATTTCATGGGTTAGGGTTTTGGTGAAACCAAACCGAGTAGATCGGACACGATTCGAACAACTAACTTACATATTCCTCGGTCATTAATCATGGGTTTCATGATTCTAACATTCACGGAGAGTATCGACACAAAATACGCAACAAAATCAAGAAAAATAACGAAACGGAATGAGAAGTGAGTATGAGAATACTTGCCTCGACGCATGCTTTCACATTTATAACTAGCTCTCGGACGGATTTTGACTCCACGACCTCGATCTCCTCCTTTCTCTCACTAGGATCGGTGCTCTCTCTCTCTAAAAACCCTAAACCGTGAGAAAATGATGAGGAGAAGGTAGGGTGCGACTTTTATACTGTGCCACCGCTCGAGCTGCGCTCGAGCGGGCAGCGAGCGGCCGCGGTGCTGGCTTTCCCCCTCGAGCGGCTAGCAGGTTGGGCTGGTTATGGTTTTTCCGCTCAAGCTCCGCTCGAGCGGACAGCGGGCGGGGGAGCTATTGGAAAATGCGCTCGAGCCACGGTTCGAGCGTCCAGCAGGCGCAAGCCTGCCAGCAGTGCTTCAGCAGCACAAATTAAAACTTTCCTCGATTTTTTTTTCGATACCCAACCTTATTCATTCTATAGGTCTAGTATTGATCATTAGCATACTAAGCACCTCATCATTATCAAGTTTTTAAATTCGGAACCTCACACTTTATATGTAGATAGCCCGCTTTTAGGCTTTGAATAGGAGGAGATGACTTTTGATTGTGTAGAAGTAAATATAATCTAGATTACGACCGACCACTCCTTTGTTTGTAAGGCCTACTTTCCTTTTGCCCCCAAACGAAATAAGCTTTTGGTATGATTTGATGAGTAAGAAACGACAAAGGAAATAAACTAAAGAAATTTGTAACAAATTTCTTATATATGCATTATTATGTTTTTAAATATGAAAATTTGTATGTCCTTTGATATATATATATGTGCCTTACTGAGCTTTTGATTTACCCATATTATTTTTATCCATTCAAATGAGTATGAGTTACGCCCGATGTGGTAGGGTAGAGGATTTGAGTCTGCTAAACATTGAGGACGATGGAAGATGACCTTATAAACTTAGTTTTGTAGCCTTGAGTTTTCTGATGGAATATTTTATATTTTTACTAGATTTTGTCCATAGATGTATTCATATGATTATAATAATGTACCCCTAGATAGTAGTTTTCGCTATATTTGATGGATGTATGTTACTTCCACAGGTTTTTATGGTTTTTTAATTGGGGATCTAGTGATATCTTATTTGAACCAACGTTATACTTTGAGTTATGACATTGGTGCCACACGTAGTTTTGTGGCTTTTGGATCCTATGTTGTGATATTGTGACTATATTATGTATATTGTAAATGATATTTACATGTTTTTATATTTGGTCGACGTCCGTATTACAACCGAAATTTTACCTGATTTTCGATTAAAAATATGGTACATCACAGATATAATGATTACACCTAATGCATAGTTGTACATAGTATGGGTTGTACTTCAATGCCCGATTTGTACCTGATGAGCCTATGTGCACTAGTTTTCTATAAATAGGACAATTGATAGATTTTAAGTCAGTTTTTGAGATAATATTTGAGAGAAGTGAGAAAGAGAAAATGAAAAAAAAAGAGAGAAGAGAAGGAGAAATTACAGCAAAATGAAGAGATCTTTGTGTAAAGTCAAGGTAAATGTATTTAAATTCTCTTTCTTTCATCACTGATCTTTTCTGATCCATTTGAGTATTTTCATTCCAAATACTAATGTATGTATTATTTATATATATAAACTATTGTTAATTTGCATTCATGTAATTTTACTCCCATTTTATAAAGATTTTATAAAACACATATCTTTAATAGTTACACATTATATTTAAATGCTGATTTTCTGCAAATAATATTCGTACATAGTATGAAATTTTGTTAGCTTCTCTTATAAGTATTCAATTTTAAGTTGTATATTTTTGTATATTCTAAATTAACATAAAACTGCTATTGCATATTTTATAATTAGTAGAAATTGATAAAAATATAGTGATTATATTGATTTTTTTTTGTAGTAGCAGTTCTTGCATGTTTTAAATTACAAGCTAAAATCCATGCATAAATTATGTTTTACTGCTTGATATAAATTTAAAGAAAAGATAAAGAAAAACTCTACATAAGTTTGATGATAAGTATATTTTCTCTGATATAAAAAATTTAAGAATATATTTGTATTTTATTAGAGTTTTCAATTCAAATATATACAAAATATTGTAAAAAATTAACTATTCAGACATGTCCTATTATATTATAACTAAATCAAATGTTACACCTATGTAGATGACCTATCATTATATCTTGAGTTTTGATATTCATCCTTTGTTGATAAGGTCCTCATTAATTATTGGTTTCCTATATTTGTTTGCATGATTTGAGTATATTTTAGATAATTTTACAATTTATTAAAATTGATCATTAGTTTTGAATTGTGCATGGTATTTTACAAAGTAATGTTATCAGCTTTTCAAGTATTTGATGATGTTATATTTCAACGTGTCCTTAGATATGTATATATATTTTTATATGATAACTATATATGCCTTATTAAATTATTGGTTGATTGTTATTTTCGTTTTACTAACCCCTTTAGATTGACGAGTTTGGATTACTTACATAAGTTTTGGATCGAGAGATTTCCTGTTTAAATGTTAGCTTAGGGGTTTGTCAATGATTTAATGTTTATTTGTAAATTAATGTTTTGGGATATTAATATTTCAACTTTTAGTTATTTCAATTATTATTATATCTAGTTGATAATGATGTAATTGATATTTAAGTCTAATTTTAGAATATTTAGAAGTAAATTTTGATACTCTGATATTTGTAAAATACTTTTCTTTATGTTTGTTTCGAGATCGGGTAATTATTAATTTTGGAGTTATTTTTTGGTATAGTGTTAAGGTCCTATGTTTTGATTTATTATTTTATTTTGAGTTAGTTGTTAGTATTTGATTTTTAGATTTACATCCCAATATTATTTTAGACTTTGATCAATAACATAAATAATTAAATTTCAGATAAGAAGGGATTAACATCTGAATTAAGGATTTAGAATTAATAAAATTAGACTTTAGGATTGGGAACATGACATTTGGGCTGAGATGGAAGTTGACAATTTTATTCATCCTGTAACTCTAGTCATTGTCACTCTACCGCCAATCCTTCAAAGGAGTTGCCTCTCTTAAATTTCAAAGAAAGCATTCCCATTGTTCCTTTGAGGGAGGAGCACAATTTTCTATATCATTCATTACATGAGAATGAGTCAATTAATACTCTCATCATTGTTGAGTATAAGATTTCTGCTATTTCCGGCTCTTCCATAGCCGTTGGGCATTGCTTTGTCCTTTTGCATCTCAGGCCACTTTTTTTGGGACTAGAGAATAGAGTATCCATTATTAGAGAGTTTGCCATTCTTTCATTGTCATCCTCTCCAACTTTTGTGAGTTTTGAGACCTCACTAAAAGCCTCAGGTTTTAAATTTTCCTTTCGTAGTAGGCCTATGGCAAATTTTTGCAGGAGGCAATTGCCTATGCCTAATCCTCACCATGATTGGATTATCGTCATGAGGTTTCATACCTAGAGAGGGTATCAAACCCAAGAGGTATCTTCTCAACGTTTTAATTTCAAGTTACTCACTTGTATTTCAATTGCTTACTGAAACTTTTTTATAGTCTGAGAACCTGGCACAGGAGATAAGGAATAGGTTGTATAGTTAATACATCAAAATTGAATGTCTATCCCAATCTCATATTGATCTTCCATGGTCCAAGGTTTGGAGTGCAGAGCTATAGCTACCAAAATTAGTGAGTCTTTCTTTGAAGATCAATCAATGCATTTTGAGGGAGAATTGGTTTCGTGAATGCATAGGTCTTGCGATTATATTGATCAAGTTACCCACATTTAGGATCAAGCATGTTCTCTCGAGGATAGAGCCCTTGAAGCCGAACATTGCTTTGCTGTAGCTATTGAGGCCTTCAATGGACTAAGACCTGAATGCCTAAAGCTTAATGAGTTATTAAAAAGGAGCATCCAACCCGAAGAAATTTGCTCTCTTATCGATTGCCAATTGAAAGATAGAATCAAACTTTGCAAGTGAATAGTCTCCTTGTTAGCCCTTGACTTTCCTAATAGTTGCTTGGATGCTAGGAATCTTAGAGTTTCAGTGACTTTCAATGTGAGGAATTTTAAGGAATAATGAAGCTCCCCAGCCCCGAAGTCCATCCCTGAGTGAGGGCAACTTAATTGAATTCCCTATATATATATATATAGATGTTTCATCACCAAATATCCATTGTTCATTAATTGATATTGATCAGGTGATTTAGCACTCGAGCATATGCATATGAGTTTTTAATTATTAGATGGCTGAATTGTTTGGAAGCAGATTCTTTTGAATATCATCACTGATTAGACAAATATAAGATAGTTGAATTAATTACCAACTAAGTCTTTTGGCTATTGACTCCATTTAGGTAGGTCCATGTTCCTTGCCCAATTGATTGACTGTGTGTATTCCGTGGAAGAACATATTGACACTTCTACATTGATAGTATCTTTGAGATTTAGTAGGTCGGATGATTATTAGTCAAGTCTTGATTGACTTTATCAGGCCATTCTTTGGACTTCTTAAAAGGGAATTGAACATTTGATTCTCAAACCCTCAAGACTTTTAGAATTATTAGTATGTGACTACGCTTAGGGTCATACGGTTCTATTGAACATACATTGAGACCGTTCTCTTGAATTAGCACATTTTATAGACATGGTGTTTAAACTGATTGTCTGAATCAGGAACAGTCAAAATCATATTAATTATATATAAGTGTATAAATTGGCAAGAAACAAATCAAACACCAAATTTATTAATAACATAAAAGAACAAATTATAACACACGAGCACTCTAAAGTGAGGGGCTAGGTGTACCTATATGTTCCTTGGCTGACCTCTTTATTCATAATATTTTTGGAAATAAATGGCATTGCAAGTTTGATGGACCAGTTTTTTTATTTTGAATATATAGTTTATGTTCCATTACGGAGTATTGTTGACACTAGAAATGATCTCTCCCAAGTTAGAGATAATTTATTTATGTGTGCTAGCTTCTCTCTTTTATATTCATTAATACGCTTGATGCACGCCTATACATTACTTGTGCATGATTTAGTAGTGTAATAGTGCTTGAAGTGCGCCTGTGTTGGTGCTTATGCACAATTGGTAGAATAATTTACATTTGAGCTACGCTTGATGTGGCATTGTTGGGTGTTTGAAGTTTTAGAGTAATGCTTGATGTGCACTTGTTTGGCACTTGTGCATCTGTTTGTGTATTTAAGGACCCCTATGTACTATTTTAGCTTTCGTAGGAAAAAGGAGAGTAAAGAGAGAGAAAGGTAAGAAAGGAGCTTATAAAACTTTTTAGAGTCAAATCCGTTAGATTAAATATTTAAGAAAAGTATTACTACAACTATTCTTTGATCTATTATGAATTTTCATATTGTTATTTACAAATCTTATTTTATTATATATACATGCCACATTTTACATCCCTATCTTGAGTGTTGTTGTATGCGTTCATTTTTCACCAAATATTTTTGTGGTTTTGTTTAGTTTCTACCAAAGATTTGAAGGTTTCTTTGTCTTTCATTGAATAAATAAATATTTTAGGATATTATATTTATATATGAAAATATTTAAAAAGATAAGTCATGAAAATTACATTTGACCTCGCAAAGAAAAGTTATGAAAATTGCTTTTCGCCTTGTGTGTTAATTTTTCATGTAAATGCTTAGGATTAAATTTTATTTTGATGTTTGATGTAATTTATATTTTTTTATAGGGTAAAATTTTTTTTGATATTTGTACTTTTGTTAGTGTAGAAAAGTTTTGAATATTTATACTTTTTAATAAAGTAAAAAAAATTTAGATATTTATTATGAAGTCCCCCGTTTATTGTTTAATTAAATGATAAAAGAAAGTAATATTTGATAACATTTATTAGGAGTAATTTGTAAATAATCTACTTATAGGTCTTAATAATAGTATTTTGGCTTAATGTTATTGGAAGTAAAAGTGACACTTCCTAAAAGTTAATCTTTTCATCATTGGTTCTCAAATATTAGCATGATTTGAATTTTTAGATTTCAATCTTCATCGTATTTGAAACTTTTGAAATATTTGGTTTTGAGACTTGCATACTTTGATACAATATTTAAAACCATTGGAGTTTGGATATTTGAGCCCTTGGAAAGAATATGATTTGAACTTTAAACGATTTTGTACAATTTGAATTATTTGTTCTTTGTATATATATTATAAATTTTGGCATATGAAATCATAATTTAGATTATATAATTAGACATTTGACATATTAAAACATTTGATATAAATATTAGATTTCATATTTGTTTTACTATTTTTCATATCTCTATCTATTTTATGGACGTATATTTCTTATTATATATATATTTATTGGTTTTTAAACTCATATTTTAGGAACATTTTTAAATCTTTTAGATTTGTTAGTTATGGATACTTATAGAATTTGGACAGAAGAAACTTGAAGATTTGGTTTAATTATATTCATATACATATTTATATTTTACTTGTTGTAGGGCTCATGTTTGGGATTGCTGTACAATTCGATTTATCACAATTTGTATAATTGGAAAAACTTAAAAATTGATAGATTTTAACATAATTTATATTGTGATAGTTTAAATGTTGTGTTATATATTTTTTCTTGTAAATGTTTTTAAGATTTAAGTAGGTTTATTTATTATTATAATTAGGTTGGCTGGAGTTTGGTTCAGCCAGATGTTGTATCAGTTGTAATTTACAATTTTTACATTGCTTAGTCTTTAGGTATGGCTTGTTCGACTTGACTTTGGGTTACCTGTATTGTAATTATTCATGGATTATTATCATTATTTAGGTTTATTTGTTAATAATTGATACATGTTTATATCAGAGACATGACAGACCTCTAAATGAAAATAGAACATGCTCAATCTAAGTCTATCAATAAAAAAAATATTTAACAAATATTTTAATTATTACAGAATAAAATCTATACTAACATCTATCCAATACAGCATTCGTAATTAAATAAATTTGAACAATCAAAACATAGGATAAATCCTAATCTAAGTCCTATACACAAATCCAACTACAAATATAGATTAATAAAATTTTTTAAATATCTTCCATTGAAATCGGATAAGTAATCCATGATTTTTTAATTTAAAAATGTTAGAAAATATAGCAAATTATGAATATAAAACTCAATAAGTATGTATACACAATATACAAATGTACAAATTCATAAAACAAAAAATGACAAAAAATCATAAATAGTTGTAGAATTCAATATATCAAATATTCTAAATTTACTGTAGAAATCATTATTTTGGATGCAAAGTTTGTAACACATGCAAATATAAAATTAGGCAAATTGTATGAAATCTTTAAAATTCTAAATTGTGTGATTTTTAAAGTCTCAAATATCTAAAGTCAGATGATTTTGAATATCATATCAAAATTAGCAAATCTCAAAAGGTCAAATCATTCCAAATATAAAATGTGAAACACGTCAAAATTTTTTAAAAAATTCAAATCAAACTAAAATCTAAGAACCAAGGATAAAAAGACCAAATTTAAAAATGTTTATAAATAATTTAAATTCATAGACGAGTCATTTATAAATTATTTTTTATGGATGTAATCAAATGATATATATATATTTTTCCATTCATGGATTATAGGTATAGTCCTCAAGTGTCTATGACATACTAGATTGTTTGAATATATTCTACTTCTTACAAAAATAATAAACTAAAGACTGTATAACAAATATAAAAAAACTTTTTCCTCTCATGAAAAAAATATAAATACCACAACTCTTTCACTCTAAGAAAGGTACAGATATAAAATTTTTCACTTAGTGAAGAAGTATAAAGTTATATCAAATATTAAAATAAAGTTTTGTCTGAACACTTACATAGTTTATCAATATATAAGACCAAATACATAATTTTTTTTGTATTTTCTTCTCAAGCATTTCTATATATTCGGTAAAATCCAACAATATGTTAAAAAATAATAATATTCAAATGAGGGTGTAAATGGCATTATGTATTTAAAATAAAACAAGAATTACAAGTAAAATTAAAGAATTTTGAAAATAGACCATGAATGGTATTAGAAATATTTGTCTTAAACTTTTGATATAATATATTTGGCACGGAAAAACTCCAAAACTTTCGTTATTCCTTTTCTCTCTCTTTCTATTCTTCTTCTTCTTTCACTTTCTATCTTATATTTCTTTCTCTTTTCTGCATGAAAATGACTAACAAATAGCGTAGGTGGCCTTATATACCAAATTGATGCTTGAACGCCAGATAAGTGTGTATTAAGCGTCACAATCACACACACATATACATGAATGCCACACCAAGCACAACTCATAGCATTCTGCTATGAACTCACACTAGGGTCCCATAGACACTGATCAGGCATACCCTTACTACCTCAGATGTAATGTATCATTTTTCAAATATTACAATTACGAGAAATTACGGTAATATAATCAAAATTAGACTTAACGCATGTAGAAAAATTAGGTTTCGGATTAGGATAGGTAGTGTCGCGGCCCCCTCGGGCGCCTGGGGCGAGCGCTGGATCCAGGCACGCAGTGCATCTTGTGATGTACCACATTTTTTCTAACCGAAATTCGGTAAGGTTTCAACAGTAAAATGACCATCAAGCTGATACAATCTATACAAAACCCTATATAGTACACAAATTTTCAACAAAATAGCCAAAATATAGGATCCATATGGCCACAATATATATTTATAGTTCTAACGTCGTGTTTTAAGACACAATATCGGATAAAGAGATGTTATTAGGCACCTGTAAACAAACCATAAGTAACCTGCAGAACTCTCTACACCTATCAAATACAACAGAAACTAAACAACAGGTACATCATCATCATCGTACATATATATCAACATAAAAATCCATCCTAATATACAAATAACTCAATGAGAAGGTATAGAACTATAACACTAGATCCCTAAAGTTCTTCCTCCAATATCTGCAACCTAGTCAACTCCTAAGCTCTACCCCACCCCATCAAGTAGAGACTCGTGATCATTTGAAG
This sequence comes from Nepenthes gracilis, assembly GCA_033239525.1. Taxonomy (NCBI): domain Eukaryota; kingdom Viridiplantae; phylum Streptophyta; class Magnoliopsida; order Caryophyllales; family Nepenthaceae; genus Nepenthes; species Nepenthes gracilis. Next base: position 12,187,813 of record BSYO01000019.1, on the reverse strand, counting down.
GAAAAAAATAATAAGGGTGAACCAAATATTTAACAAGTATAATATAATCAAAGATAATATACAATATATTAAAATAAGATAAGGAAGGAAATATGAGTAATATGTATGGATGCATATATATGAGACAAAATCAAATAACTTATCGAAATACATCTATCTTTTTCATTTTACTTATTCTTTCTTTAGGTTCTAAAATATGTAAAAATTTTATTATTTTTATAGGCATTACTGACTAAAGGAGCGGTCGATCATAATCTGGATTATATTTACTTCAGTATAATCAAAAGCCATCTCCTCCTATCCAAGACCAAATGTGGGCTGTCTACATATAATCCCCATAGACGCGGTCTTAACTACATGCGGCCCTTAGCAGATAACGATTTTTCACTATAATATATTAAGGTATGCTAAGGAATATCACCCGCTACAAAACACAGCCAGGATAATCCTTGAATTTTTACTGTAATATCTATAGTATGTTAGAGAATACTACCATCTAAAATATAAATTCGTGGTCTAAGTTTTATAATTTATTATTCTTTAAGGAAAAATCTACCACATTTTTTTCACAAAATTTTCACTCTGGGAGAACGAATCATAAATATATCAAATTGTGGCATTTCCTTTGTATACTTACATAATTTTTATATTTCTTATGAGTTTAAATCTTCACATGACTTAAATGAGAAGCATGATCAATATAAAGTATGGAAAAAATAAAAATTGTTACCACTGTAAACCAAACATAATTTTAGATTTTTCGAATAATAAATTCCTTCATAGATACATACAATATAATTTTTGGAGCATATATAAGTTAATATATTTAACGTATATGTGGTTAAATATCACTATTCACGTCCGATAATATTTTAAAATATATAAAATTAGCATATATAAAATATACGGGTATAAATACCAAATATATAGAGTACCCGCGTCAATAAAGTTAGGATTGTAAATTTCTAAAGCCAAATTATACATAAATTACAATTAATTTGAGTAAAACCAAAGGGGGCATGGATTAGGAATTTCGGTGAATATGATACTGCATAAAACTACTAAATTGGACATCTAATTGATAAATTAACATACTCAAGATATGTGTAATAATTTTCTAAAGCTAATTTATACAACAATCCCAAAAATTGGAGGGTGAAGGCATTTGGGTGTGGGGTTAGGGTTTCAGTGCGAGAACCGGTCAAAATTAAGAAATCGAATATGAAATTAATATATATGCATACTCAAGTAATTGGTAACATGAAAATAAAAGTATGGATCGGTATCGGATAAAAATACCCAACGGGATCAAATGAACAGTGCGAAAAGAGAATGAAAATGGTATGAGTGCATTTGTCTCTACTCGATCTGTAACTTATCTAACTAGCTCTAAATCGGATTTGGACTTGAAGGCCTTGATCTCCACTTCCTCTCTCTTCTCCTTCACGTTTCCTCTCTCTCCACTCTCTTTGGAAACCGCGTGGAATAACGATAATAAACCCAAACACATTTTTATATGCGAATTGGCACTTGAGTGGCGCTCAAGTGCTAGTCAAATGCCGGCACACTTGAAGGGTTGTGCTCGAGCGCTCATCGAGTACCCTCCAAATGTGCGATTCTGCTGGCCCATGCCCCAGGTGCGTTTCAGCGCGCCTTGGGTGCAGGATTCTATTTTTCATGCCCAGGTCACACTTCAAGTGCGGGTCGGGTACGGGTTAAGCCTGCGTCAAGCCTGCAGCGAGCCTGCTTCGTGTACGTGCTGTTCCGGATCCGTTTTAATCCTTCAAACCTAAATTTTCACATCCTTAGACCATACTTTTGATTATATTAGCTTAATATGTTGCGATTATCATAATTTAAAACTCGAATCTCATTTACGAATTAACTTTTCATGAATTTCAATGCCAGTTTTTGATTTTGCCAATTCCGATTCTTTGGGCTTTTCAATCTAATTTTTTTCATGTCTTTTGATATCGATTCATTTCTATTAATTTAATTACTCCTAATTACCATATTTTAAAAATTGGTACCTTACACCTGCTGCGTGCTGGGTTGGCACTCGAGCACCAGCCCATGATATAAACGCGCAATGACTTTTTTTCGCGTCATTTTTGCGAGGAAAGAGAGAGAGGAGAGAGCAAATGCAAATGAGATGAGAGAGAAAGAGGAGATCAAGACTTTCGTGTTTGATTCCGATTTGGAGCTAGTTAGAGAAGTTATAAATCGGGTCAAGATAAGTGCACTCATACCCTTTTCTCTCGTTTCTTTGCACTTGCATTTCGTTTTATTCGGTATTTTTATTTCGATACCCGATTAAATTTATATTTTATATTACCCATGATTTGAGTATGCACATATATTGATTTCATACCCTTTTTTTTAGTTTTGACCAGTTTTTGAATGTGGAACCCTAATCCCGCACCTAAATGATTTTACCGTTTATTTTAGAATTTTTGCATAAATTAGCTATAGAAAATCGTTACATGTACCTTGAACATGTTAATATATCAATTGGGTATCCGATTTGATAATTTTATACAGGATTATACTCGCTAAAAATCCTAACCCGCACCTGCTTTGATTTTATCCGAATTAATTTTAATTATGCATGATTTGGCTTTAGAAATTTAAAACCTTAACTTTATGGATGTGTGTATTTGGTTTATTTGATATTTATTTATATATGTTTTGTATATATTAATTATACGTGTTCCGAAAATATTGTTGAACGTAAATAGTAATGTTTAACCATATGTACGATAAATATGTTATATTGTATACACTCTAGAAATTATATTATATGCAATTGTGAAGGTATTTATTATCCGAAAACTCTAAAATTATGTTTGGTTCGTTATGGTTAGAATTTCTTAATTGTTCTAAGTTTTAAGATGATTTATATATGTGAAGATTTAAGCTCACAATAATATAAAAATATGTATCTGTATTCTATCGATTATAAAATTCGTATTTGTATTTGTAAGGATATGAAATTATGAATTTGTATCAAGGGATTGGAAACTTTATCATTTGTTATATATTATCTGATATTTGAAACTTTCTCCCGGTGTAAGAAGTTCAAAGTAAAAGAAATATAAATATTTGTATAAAGCTTTTAATATGAAATATGAAAAGAAATTGTGTAATAGGACCAAGGATTTTTATATCAGAGAGTAATATTATCTGACATGCTTTAAGTATTATTGTGATAAATCGAGAAATTGCCCTTGGGCCACAAGGGACATGGTGGCATAAGAATAAAAACTATAGGCCCAATATATCTGGGATTATAGGTATATCGTTTATCACATGACGTTAAAGTTTGAGGTCCATGGTTAGTGCTTTAGATCATGTGGAGTAACATGATCCTTTTTTTGATTTGACTACACCGTTAGCTGATAAGGCCTATTGGTCATGATTCGCAAAGATAAAAAAATTTCTACATGGTTTAGAATATAAAAGAATTAGAAATAAAATGAAAAATATAAATGTGTTCCAAAAAGCGTATTTGTTCATGTTTCATATTTATACATCTTCATTATACTATTATATTTTTTTTTACTTTATTTTCTATATATTATTTATTGTCATTGATTATATTGCACCTACTGAATATTTGGCTCATCCTTCCTACTTTCTTACCTTTAGATGAGTACGAACTTAGGCCCGATAAGACGGAGTAGAAGATTAGAAGTTGGCTAGGCTGCTAACCTTATAAGATGACTTGTGGACTTAGATTTTATAATTTCATACCTTATGGAGTAAATTTTGAATATTATGAGATAGATATATGCTTGTATATTGTTGATGTACCAATGGTATAGTTTTTGCTATATTTTGTTGGATGTATAGGTTTCTACAGGTAATTATGATTTGTATTATGGTACCAAGTGGTATCTCTCTACCCGACGTTGTGTCCAGAGACACGACGTTGGAGCCACAAATATAATGTGATATTTGGATTCTGTGTGTTTATACATTGTGGATATATACACCTATTGTACAGGAATTTATACATGTTTGTATCACATTGATGGACGTTTTTCAGTCAAAACTCTGCCAAATCTCGGTCAAGAAAATGTGGTCCGTCACATTAGACATGCACGAGTGTGGAGACAAGTGCTAGTTAAGCGCTACTTGATTCTTCTGAACTTTTTAAAAAATTATACAATTAATTTTTAAATTGATCCAATATTCATATCAATGATGACATAAATCATAACAAAAATATTGGGTATTACAACTCTCCATTTCTTGTTAGATTTTGTCTTAGAAATATATGCATCTCATTAAGAAAACAAATAAGGATACTTCTCTTGGATATCATTCTTGCGTTATCAAGTCACTTTTACAAAAGAATGATTCCTCAAGAGTACTTTAACCAGTAGAGTTATGTTTGTATGCAAAAATTAATCTCTTCTTTCTAAAATTTGAACCGAAACCTCAATGTAGGATAAATTGTCATTATTTTACAATGGTTTCTACTTAATAATGTGTGAGAGATCAAATATATATTTCCACAGCATAAAAACATGGAATACATCAAAATAATCTACTAAATGAAGATTTAAGGTTAATATGTAAGTCACATCTTAGACTTGCCATGAAATATTAAATGACCCAATGAATCTTTGTCTCAACTTTCTTTTCATCCCGAATATCAAAATTCCTTTTATAGGAGACACTTTCAAAAATGTGTGGTCACTTACCTGAAAGCTCATATCAGATCCTTGGTGATCAACTTAACTCTTCTAACTACTCTAGGTAATTATCAGATGATACCAAATTAATTTCATCTTATCTAATGTGTTGTGGATAATATCATGGCCTAATAATTTATATTCACCAATCTTTTTGCAATTGATTGGAGAATGATATCTTCTTCTATATGGAGCCTTAAAAGGGGCCATCCCTATACTTAACAAATACCTATTATTGTAAATAAATTTAACTAGTGGTAAATAATTGTTTCATTTTTTTTCCGTATCCAAAATAGAGGCTTTAAATATATCTTTTAAAATCTAAATCATTTTCTTTCACTATCCATCAGTTTGGGGGTGAAATTTCGTACTGAATTTCAAATTTGTATGTAATTCCTTACGTAAATTTCCTAAACTTCAATACAAACCTCGAGCCTTTATGAAAAATAATGGAAGTCAAAATTTCATATAATATCACAATCTCATTTATATACAAACATGCCAAATGATGTTTAGAGAATATTGTCATCATAGGAAGGGTATGAATAGACTTCACCAGCCTAGTCATAATCACTCAAATTGAATCATACTTCATTTCTCTCTCAAGCAAACCTAATATACCATTGTAATATGCTCTCACTTTTAACTAGAAATGGGAAAAGGTTGGAAAAGTCCTGGAAGCTTCTGATGTCCAGTTTTGACATGCTGGCGCACAACACATCTCCCCAAATAAGCAGCTATCTCCTACTTCATATTTCTCTACTAGAAGTGTTTCTTCATATCTTAATATATTTTATTAATCTTGGGATGAATGCTTTATTTGATTCTATGAGCTTTATTCAAAATTTTCTCCTTTAAATCCTTAATGTTGGGTATATAAATTCGGTCTCAAAGCCTAAGAACTCCATCGGCCCAAATATTCAAAATTACCCCTGACTTACTATTCTAATCCTCAGCAATTTCCATCAAATATGGATTGTCCATTTTAGACGACTTAATTTTTCCATTGATTATCGGTTGAATATGAAAATATGATAGTATCATTATCAAACCTTAAGAGTACAATCAAATTTACAATTCTTTATCACATTAAGTGTGAGGTTCCGAATTAAGGAAATGATAATTAGAGGGCAATTAAGTTAATATGGGTGTACCATGGTCAAAAGGTATCAGAGGAATCGGATGAACAGCTCAAAGAGCCAAAAATTGGTAAATCGGGAACGACAACTGTAAACCGAGTTATGTAACTTTGAAAATACGATTTCGGATTTTAAAGCATGATAATCATGGCTTATTAAGGTTATATAATCAAGGACAAGGCCCTAGGATGTGAAAGATTGGGTTAGAATGGTCAAAAAGGGTCCCGAACGGTGAAAACGTGGCGTAGGCTTGCTGCTGGCTTGCCGCGGCTCAGATCGGCGCCCTCCGGGCGCTCGAGCCCTCCTATCAGGCGGAAAAACCAGAAGCGAGGCCGCTCGCTGCCCGCTCGAGCCGCACTCGAGCGGTGCACGTAATATAAATACACGCCGTGCGTCTTTCTCCCTCATTTTTTAGTCAGCCGAGGGTTTTAGAGAGAGGGAGCACGGTTTTAGAGAGAGAAGAAGGGAGATCAAGGCCCGGGAGTCCAGATCCATCCGAGAGCCAGGTATAAAGGTGAAAGCACGCGTCGAGGCAAGTGTTCTCATACCCACTTCTCGATCTCTTTCGATGTTTTATGTGATTTCGTTGGGTATTTTGTGTCGATACCCACCGTGAATGTTAGGATCTAGAAACCCATGCCTAAAGGTTCAAGAATATGTGGTTGTTTGTCCGAATCATGTTCGATTCGCCCGGTTTTGGTTCACCGAAACCCTAACCCACGAAAATTTGGGAATCTCCCGTTTACCGTCCGTGTATCATGAAATTGATCTCAAAATATGAATCACCGCGTCCCTAATATGTACACCTATAGACCGGGCGTCCGATTTCACACAAATCGACCCATTCACGGCGTTCGAGACCTCTAAACACCTCCTGACACTGTTCACCCGAGGTGAACAAATAAATTTACATGCTCTCACCTTTGTATTATCTTAAATTTCTCTCAAGATATGAATCACCATGTCCTAATGATGCATGTATGTCGACCGGACGTCCGATTGGACACGAATCTACCCGTTTGGGGCGTCCGGAAGTGTTAAACGATTCCTATTACTGTTCATACGAAGTAAATGGATAATTTGTATATTGTACCCTCATTCCATTGTTATGAACGTTATGACTAATGTACATTTGAAATCGTAAGATTCAGAAACGGCTCCGGAGGACCCCAATGTGATTGGCTCGTCACTGGTAAGGAATCTCAATTCCTCTCATGAATCTCTCATGAATTTTGTACCCTCATTCCATTGTTATAAACGTTATGACTAATATACATTTGAAATCGTAAGATTCAGAAATGGCTCCGGAGGACCTCAATGTGATTGGCTCGTCACTGGAAAGGAATCTCAATTCCTCTCATGAATCTCTAATGAATTTTGATAAGTATGCATATAAATGGAAATGTGAAAACATGCTTAAGTTCCAAAATGAAATGAGAACCGAACGAGTACACGAAGGGAAGTCCACAATGTGATATGTGCATGATGAAACCTCCCAAATGGCGGGAGTTACGGCAAAAATGGATACGATGGACTTTCCCTCAAATGAAAATGGAAATAGAAATGGAAATCGAATCTTGAAACTAGGACCATGGACTTATATATGGATAGTATTCTCTGGCTTGACACGTCCATCTCGGTGGAAACCCGAAGAATACTTTGATCACGTATTCTGGTCGCTTGTGTAAGCGGGTGATGTCCGTGTCACGCCTTAGGATATTATTGTGGAAGAACGATGACTGCCCTGGTACCCCGGGGGAATGGGGCGATGCGATATGGCACGATGTGCACGACCCCCCGAATGGGTCGTAAAAGATAATCCCTCACGACCTTAGATCATGTGGAGTATCATGATCCTTTCCTCGTTCTCTCGCATCGTTGCTAGTACGACCTACTGGCCCTGGTCCTCAAAGACTAAAGTAAATTGATAATGCACTAAAACATGTCCAAATGGCAATTAAATGTTCCAAGACATGATAAATGGCAAATTGATGCTTCTAAATGTTCCTTTCCTCTCAAGTCTCATTGTCTTTATAATGCTGGTTGCCCCTTTTCATTTTCATGTGCATGTTTCTTCATCATTGAGAGTGTCGTATGATTATACTTGCTGAGCTATAAGCTCACTCTTCTTGTTTGTTGTTTTTTTTATTCCAGATGAGAACACTTAGCCAGCGCCTGATAGTTAGAGCAAGGGGAGAGACCTGCTTGGGAATTTAGCTAGACGCCAAGTGCTTTGAAGATTCGGTCCTTTTGTTGTAATGAAATGTAGCAGCCACTCACGGATGGATGTGGCCCGTTGTTATGTTTATGGTTTTGTTATGCTTCCGCAGTTTATGATGATAGTATGCTTCCGCGTCTGTATTGATGTTGTGAATTTTTTTTATATTAGATGGCATCTCTCTAGATCCAGTACAATTGTTAGGGGTACTGTATTGGAGCCATGGATGATATGGCAGTGTGTGATCCTGTGTGGTGTGTGGTAGGCTGGATGCTAAACCTTTGATAGATGTATGCTTGTGCAGGATCTTTTTGAACAGGTTGTATTTCGGTTTTTTGTCCAGTTGTAAAGGAAACTCTGCCTAATTTTCTGCAGAAATTTATAATTCCAATGGGCATTAATGATATGTTTATTGACGGAGGGTTATTTAAGGAAAATAATCCGGTCCGTCACAATTGGTATCTGAAAGAAAGAGAGATGCCTTAGGCTTGATCTGAATCGTATGCGGAAGCTTAGGTTAGGAGTGGCTTGAGCTGAATTTCGTTGGTCTCAAGGAAGTATTAGTAGTGGCTCTTTGTTGGAGACTACTAATATTAGTGGTTGGTTGTAGGGTTAAGAGATAGATGGTGTGTTGAGACACCTTCAAGTTGGAATTTGATTGGTATTGATTGGGTCCTTAAACTGATCAGTGTTGATTCGAGACCTAGGGCAATTAATCTTGGTTTGAGGTCTAAGTTTGATCGGTTCTCGGTTGAAGTCCTTAGATTGGTATTTTTGCTTCGAAGGGTTGCCAGGTCAACCTTGAGAGCGTGATGAATTGGGTGGAGTTAAGTTTGGGCATATGAAGTCTTAGGTGGTCAGTTAATAAAGCGTCTGGACTTTTGGGTAGTCCAGAACCTGGTAAGGACGGGATGTGGATTTTGAGACCTAAGATAACGTTGCGATGACCCCCATGTCTGATAGAAGATATGGCGTGCTGCCCTGTGATAGATAGGAAGTGAAGTTGACCTTGGTTGGTTGACGTGAGAAAGATCTTGGGTCTCGAGGATTAAGAGATATGGTCCCATGTGTTATGGAAGTTTCTTGAATTAATATTTTGTGTCGTTGAGACTCTTGGGAGCGTGTCTCAATAGTGGATAATCTGATTGTGAGATTTAAGGATATCTTTAGTCTTGGACAGGCGGTGAAAAGGTTCAGTGTTTTATATCAGGGTCCTAAGGTATGAACTCAAGGTGTTAATGTCACCTGTCATGGCAAGAGGTGAGGTTCTTGGGTTTAATGGTATGATTTGATGTTGTTTTGGGACTTCCAAACCCATGTCGTGATAGTGTTTTGAATTGTGTAATTGGGAGGATCTAGGCTTGGCAATAATGACAAAGGTGACCTAGCATTCGGAAAGGTAAAAGGGATGTATCAAAGTGGATGTTTATGTTCAAATCTTCGAGAAAGGTTTTCCCGAAGGGATTTGGGGACTATGATCTAAGTTATAGATAGTACGGTTGTTGGATTAAGGATAGTTGTATCCTATGACCTTGAAGTGAAGAATCCAGTGCTTTAGGATCAAAGTTTCAGTGGTGATGAAGCATGAGAGAAATATGTGGATTGCCGAGATAGAAGATGAATTTCTCGATCCTAATGTCACAACCGTTGCATCTTTAGGATCCGATTATATATATGGTTTTATGATTCCTAGGTTTATTTAATTATAGATCCAAGTTCGATACAAGTGGTGTCAAGGTTGTGATATTTTTGGAATTCATGGATACAATTGGTTGGGTTAATTTGAATCATCTAGTGGTGTAATCTTGGTGTGATGTTTGAATGATCTGGTCAGTAAGTTATCGGGTAGATCTGAATTGTGTTGGTAAACATATGGTACCTGGTAATTGAATTGTGCGATTTTGGGTATGAACTTGAGATAGCTAAAGGGATTAAGTCTTAATTTGATTTTAATAGTAGTTAGGTGGATGAACGGTAGTGCTGATATAGTTGGCTTGATAAAGGATAGCATCTTGCAATCTGGTTGTAGGATTTGAAGCATGGGTTGAATTGATCGAGGTATCAAGAAATTGATATCGTCTTTCATGGAGATCATTTGATCGAGGATGTTATTAAAAATGAAGATTCGGCTGAGTTATCTTTTGATCGATAATTTGAGGTCATGTCGAATCGATACTAATCGTTGAGGATCTTAGGCAGGGTCGTGGAAGTATCGGCTTTGGTATCGTGGTAGAATATTCCAAAACCTTCGAGGTAAATAGATGGTCGGATAGGATGATTGATGTTCGTGATATTTGGGTTGACCCCTAATGGGTCCGATGAGTTCTCGTGGAATGTAATACCCTTGAGATAAGTGGGGGAGGAGTCCAGATTAGTGTTACCCCCACGTGTATGTCGGAATTGGCCATAGAGTTCTTCTTTCGAAATCTCAGGGGTATTTGTCTTCGGAGAAAGGCATTTAGTTGTTCCTTAGATGATGATGGTCATATGGTATTGCATGTGATCAGACTTGTTTAAAGGTTGAGAAAGTAAATCTCGGTGTCTTCCTTGGGAAGGCAGGCATCAATGTTGGAAATTGATGCTGCGAGTCTTGGGCCTTGTGTGTCCTTGAATTTCATGGTGGATGTGAAGGATGAACCGCTAGTAAGTCCAAATGATTGCGTGTAGAATGTCGTGATCTTTTTGGAAGTTAGAATCGTATTCGGTTTTGGTCAGTTGGCTCGTTGATATGCCAACGGGATTTTGAGGTTACTAAATAATCGGAATTTTGAGAATTTTGGGCAAGGATTGAAAGTCCTGTTAATTCCTTGGGTGATCGTCATGATTAGAGTTTTGATTGTGGCATAAGTGATTGTGGCGCAATTTAGGGGATTAATCAGAGTAACGCAGCGGAAGCATTGTGGGCCCGTGGCCTAGAGGTTTCTAGATACGGTTGAGATTCCGGTGACCGATTTCATTCGAGGCTTGGAATGAATTGAAGGGAAAGTTCATTGGCCCGTTTAAAGTGTCGGTTTGAGTTGGAAGATGATTGGCATGATTGTAGGCGGCTTTTGAAATATCTAGAAATCGATATAAGGTTTTCCTAGTACCGATGGTTGGGATAAGTGGTAAGTGTCTTGGGTGAATTGTTCTGAGAGGCTAAGGGATTGTTGCGTGATGAGGATTAGAATGATCCAATGCTTGAGGATTCTAAAATACACATTGTCTTAGGAAATGAGTTTAGAATTTGAGGAGTCCACCTCAGATTTGGGAATTCGAGGCTCGTTAAATTTCGAGGACGAAATTTTATAAGTGGGGGAGAATTGTGAGGTTCCGAGTTAAGGAAATGATAATTAGAGGGCAATTAAGTTGGTCTAAAGGTATCAGTGGAATCGGATGAACAGCTCAAAGAGCCAAAAATTGGTAAATCGGGAATGAAAACTGTAAACCGAGTTATTTAACTTTGAAAATATAATTTCGGGTTTTAAAGCATGATAATCATGGCTTATTAAGGTTATATAATCAAGGACAAGGTCCTAGGATGTGAAAGATTGTGTTAGAATGGTCAAAACGGGTCCCGAACAGCGAAAATGCGGCGTAGGCTTGCTGCTAGCTTGCCGTGGCTCAGACCGGCGCCCTCCGGGCGCTCGAGCCCTCCTATCAGGCGGAAAAACCAGAAGCAAGGACGCTCGCTGTCCGCTCAAATTCAAACACTAAGGTGTCTCGACACACCATCTTTATCTCTTCTCGACAACCCAATCACAAATATTAGCAGTCCCCAACAAGGAGCCACTACTAAAATTTTCTTAAAACCGAAACAATTCGAATCTAGCCACTCCTAGAACACAAGCTAGGACGTGTTGGCTAGCCATCCGAACAAAATTATCGCTTCTAACTTAGCGCTCTAATCTAAGTTCTGGAACTGGGGTAACCAAAACTACCCGGACTAACTCAGTCCTCATAGGCCTTCATTCGTGAAAACGATCAATCTTAATCAATCCTAAACTTCCACATATGATTCAGATCAATTTAAGGCATCTCTCTTTTTTTCTGATACCAACTGTGACGGACCAGATTATTCTCCATCGAATAACCTCCGTCAATGGCAACACAACCCTAAGCCCATAATTAAACTATGGACTTCTATAGAAAATCCGGCAGAGTTTTCTCTACAATTGGACGAAAAACCAAACGGTACAACTTGTTTAAATATCCCCTGCAACAAGCACACATCTATCAAAAGGCTTACACAGCCTACAACACACCACATAGGATCACACATCTGCCATATCATCCATGGCTCCAGTACAGTATATCTATCTACTATACTGGATCTAGAGAGATGTCATCTAATGAAACCAAACTCAAAACATAAATATACAGATGCGGAAGCATAACTAAATCATCAAAAATGCGAAAACATAAAGAAATCACAAATATAACAATAATGAGCCACGCTCAACCTTGGGTGGCCATCCAATCCAACTCTATGTCCCAATCTTCTGATCACACGTCGTCCAGCCAATCACATTAAGCAAGCCTCTCCTTACTCTAACCAATCCAGCGGCAGCTAAGTGTTCTCATCTGAAAGGAAAAACATCAACTGTAAGAGTGAGCTAACAGCTCAGCAAATGTAATCATAAACAATTCTCGGAGGAATAAATAAGAATGGGAACGGGAAAGGATACTGGAACTCTCCCTAACCACAAAGCAGGAGAGGGAAAAAAGAACATCTGGGATCTCTTTGGTTCACACGGTTCTCATGATTACATTGATTTGTCATCATTCGGAATCACTTGATTTTCACAGGATTTTCATGATTACATCTTGAATCATTGGCTTCACATGGATCCTACGGTTACTTCGGTTGGACATTGTTTATTTTTATTATTACATCATCTTTACGGACCCTGGCTAGTAGACCGTACTAGCCAACGATGCGAGAGAACGACGACAGGAATGTGTTCGCTATACATTCTAAATCCTTGGCTACTATTTTAGGTCGGTAGCACACGACCCTCGGTTGCATCCATGCAACAATCATCATAGACGATTACATCTCAATATGTAGCGTCGACAGACACACCCCACACCCCCAGGGTCCAGGGCAATCCTCGTTCTTCCACAGTAGTTTCCTAAAGCGTACCACAGACATCACCCGCTCTCGCGAGCGGCCGGAATACGTGGCCAAGTATTCCTCGGGTTCACACCGCGATGGACATGGTATACTAAAGAATACTACCCATACGACTCAGGGTCCTAGTTTCAAGGTTAGGTTCAACACTTAGAGATGGAAATCCACATTTGCCACATACGATCAAATCTCGGGAAATCTCATTCCCATCACAATCATCTCCAACCGGGAGATTACATCATCAAACACATTTCCATCCAGGAGATCATATCATCACAAGAACAATGTGGACTCCCTTCCATTCACATCACGGTTCACGATATCCAATGGGACTTAATTTCCTTAATCCACAACAAAACATCACAAGTTCAATCCAACTTTCTTCGGGATCCAGTTTCCTTAATCACAACAATCAATCCAAGTTCACGGGAGAGATTAGATTTCATACCTCAGACGATCACAAGTCACTTTGAAACCTCAGAGACTCATCCCCTTACCTCCAGCACACGGATTCACATTCGGGGCTTACATTACGTTTAAACATTAAACGTTATTTCAATAACAATTATGAAAGCATAACACTTATATTTCTCATTTTATTTTCGGGGAACGATAACAGATTTCCTTTTGAACACCCGGACGCCACACACGGTTTGATACTTGAAAATTGGGCATCCAGTGGATTCGTACACACATTTGATACATGGGATTTCACGTTTGAGTTCGATTTAACTTAACACGAGGGTGGAAGTATGCAACTTCCCATTCATTTTCAGATTATCAACAATAAGGAACTTTTAAGGCTCCCGGATGCCACGAACGGGTCAAATCTTGTGGGATCCGGAATCCGATCGATATATACATACAATTGGGATACGGGAATTCATATTCTAGGATCATTTCATCATTTCACGAAGGTGATAGCACGCAAAATCCACCTTCGGTCTCGGGTGAACGGTAACAGCGCCCATTTAATGGGTTCGGACGCCACAAACGGGTCCAAACGTGCAAGGTCGGACCCGCGGCCGACATATATACATCATTGGGACGTGGAGATTCCAATTTTGAGGTCAATTTCAAGATACATGGCCGGAAAATGGAAAACCCCCAAAATCCCGTAGGTTAGGGTTTCGGTAAAATCCACCCGGACGAATCGGACACAATTCGGACAAACAACTACATTTTCCTGGACCTCAAGGAAAATCCACCCTAACGTTTTCTGTGGGTATCGACACAAAATACCCAATGAAAATACACAAAACATTGAAAGAGAACGAGAAGTGGATATGAGAACACTTGCCTCGACGCGTGCTTTCACCTTTATACCTGGCTCTCGGGCGGAATCGCTCTCGGGCGGAATCGGACTCCCGGGCTCGATCTCCTTCCTTCTCTCTCAAGGATCGGCGCTCTCTCTCTCTCTCCTCTAACCCTAAACAAAGCGAAAAATGACGAGGAGAAGGCGCGGCGCGACTTTTATACAGTGCCTGGCGCTCGAGCTCGAGCGGCCAGCGGGCTGCCGTGCAACGGCTGTCCACCGCTCGCTTCTGGTTTTTCCGCTCGAGCCACGGCTCGAGCGCCCAGAGGGCGAGGGGTGCCTCTGGCACAAGCCTGCTGGCAGGGCTTCAGCAGCCCGGACCCGAATAATTTTCTCGATTTTACTTCCGATACCAAACCTTAATCATCCCATAGGATTAGTATTGATCATTAACATACTAATCACCTCATTATTATCAAGTTCTTAAATCCGAAACCTCACAATTCTCCCCCACTTATAAAATTTCGTCCTCGAAATTCAACAAGCCTTGAATTCGCAAACCCGAGGTGAACCCCTCAAATTTGAAATCGTTCCTTGGACAACGCCTATTTTAGAACCTTAAGCATTGGATCTATCTAATCCTCATCACAAAACAAGCCCTAGCCTCTCAAAACGGCTCAACTCGGTCACTTACCGATTCTCTCAACCATCGATACAAGGTAGACCTTATATCGATTTCTAGAAATTTCAAAAGCCACCAACCATAGTGCCGAACATATTCAAATTCTAATCGATACTTCCAACGGACTAATGAACTTTCCCTTCGATTCATTCCAAGCCTCGAAATCTCTGGGCCACGGGCCCACAATGCTTCCGCTGCGCTACTCTGATTAATCCCCAAATCATTGAATTACGCCACGATCAAAACTCTAATCATGACAATCACCCAAGGAGTTAACAGGGCTTTCAATCCTTACCCAAAATTCTCAAAATTCCGGTTGCCTAGTAACCTCAAGACCCCGTTGGCATATCAACGAGCCAACTGACCGAACAAGAACACGACTTTCTAACACCCCGACATTTGGACTTATTAGCAATTCATCTTTCACATCCATCATGAAGCTTCAAAGACATACAAGTCCCAAGACTCGCATCATCAATTTCCAACATTGATGCCTGCCTTCCCAAGGAAGACACCGAGGTTTACTTTCTCAACCTTTAAACAAATTTGACCACATGCAAGGCCATATAATCATCTTCCTATCTCCGAAGACAATACTCCTGAGTTTTCAAAGAAAACCTCAATGGCCAATTTCCGACATACACGTGGGGGTAACACTAATCCTGAACTCCTCCCCCACTTATCTCAAAGATATAACATTCCACAAGAACTTATCAGACCCATTAGGGGTCAACCCAAATGACATGAATGTCACCTGGCCCTATCCGATTAGATCCAAGATAATTGCACAGTTCCACAACACAAATCGGCCTCCTCAACCAGCCACGCTCAGAATCCTAAGTCCTCAAAATCATGCAATCACAAAACCATAAGCTTAGGAAGGCATTTTCTCAACTAAATTCGCATTCCTTTCTCACTGGAACATGTGAATTATCAGCCATCCATAATCAATGGCTCAATCCTTAAGCAATTGCACACACCATCGATATCTTTGAATTCCTTGATTAACACATGAAGCAACCTCAACATCGACCCAGACGTGGTCAAAAGATTATCCCATAAAACTTCATGAAACAACAACGATCCTATAACCCAAACGGCGTTTTATAGACTTTACAGTGACCATATCCTTGACCTGGATACCGCCGGGGCTACAACTCCTATTGATTCACAATATCACGCTACGGACCCAAATCAATTTCATAATTCATCAAGCCTTTACAACGGCTCAGGAACTACACCTATCCATTCACAAAGTCTGACTATCAAACCATCAATCTCCTAGGCAACCCCATTCCAAAATTCACGAACAACCTGATCGGTCCATCTTATTTACCTCGAATGTTCTGGAGCACTTCACACGATGCAAAACTGATATCTCCTCAGCTCTACATGGAATCCTCAATAATCAGCGTCAATTTTTGACATAACCTCGAATTCTTGACCAACAGATACATCAACCTAATCTTCCTTTTGATGACATCCCTAATCCAATGATCTACAAGAAAGACGATATCAATTTCTTGATACCTCTATCAATTTAAACTCATACTTCAAATCCCACAACCTGATTGTCGGATGTTATCCTTTATCAATCCAACCATATTAGCACTGCAGTTGCTCACCGAACAACTATTAAATTCGGGTTGAGACTTAATACTTTAACTATTTTAAGTTCATACCCAAAATCGCACAATTCAATCACAATGCACAATAGGTTTACCAACACAATCCGTATCATCCCGATAACTTACTGACCAAATCATTTAAACGTCACGCCAAGCTTGCACCACAGGACGATTTAAGTTAACCCAACAAATCGTATCCACGAACTCCAAAAATATCACAACCTCGACACCACTTGCAATGAACTTGGATCCTTAATTAGATACACCTAGGAATCACAAATCACATATATAATCAGGATCCCAAAGATGCAAGTGTTGTGACATCAGGATTGAGAAATTTCATTTCCAATCACGGCAATCCACATATTGCTTCATGCACTAATACCACCGAAACTCTGATCCTACGGCGTTGGATTTCTTCATTCCAAGATCAGAGGATACAAACAATCCTCAATCCAACACCCGTACTATCTATAACTTAGATCCTACTTTCAAAGCCTCTTCGGAAAAGCATTCGTCCAAGATTCATCCATGAATAGCCACCGCCATAATTCCTTTGCCCTTTCGAATACTAGGTCATCCTTGATATCACTGCCAAGACTAGATTCTCCCAGTTAGACAATTTTAACCACAATCCCAACATGGGTTCGAAATCCTCAAAACAACATCAGATCACAATACTAAACCCAAGAAACTCTCCTCCTGCCATGACAGGCGACATTAACACTTGGGTTCATATCATAGGATCCTGATATAAACACTGACCCTTCTCACTGCCTGTCCGTGACTAAAGGCATCCTTAGATCTCGCGATCAGACTATCCACTATTGAGACACACTCCCAAGAGTCTCATCGACACAAAATCAATTCAAGAAGCTTCCATAATACATGGGACCCTATTTATTAATCCTCGAGACCCAAGATCTTTCTCACGTCAACCACCCGAGGACCCATCACGGCAAAGATTTATCTAAAACCTCAAAATCCACATCTCAATCCCAAAAGGATCGAAGACACCATGCTTCATCTTCTCTCCACCCAATTCATCACGCTCTCTACCACCCTTTGAAGCAAAATACCAATCCAAGGACTTCAACGAGAACCGATCAAACTTAAATCTCAAACCAAGATCAATTAACTTAGGCCTCAAGCAACACTTCTCAAGGACCCAATCAACACCGATCAAATTCAAACACTAAGGTGTCTCGACACACCATCTTTATCTCTTCTCGACAACCCAATCACAAATATTAGCGAGTCCCAACAAGGAGCCACTACTAAAATTTTCTTAAAACCGAAACAATTCGAATCTAGCCACTCCTAGAACACAAGCTAGGGCGTGTAGGCTAGCCATCCGAACAAAATTATCTTCTAACTTAGCCTCTAGTCTAAGTTCGATCCACAATCAATCTTAATCAATCCTAAACTTCCGCATATGGATCAATTTAAGGCATCTCTTTTTTTTTTGATACCAAACTTAAGTCCGGCACAACTTCATGAATTTCTTCAACCTAGAAAAAAACCAAACGCAACCTTATCCCCCGCATGCACACATCTATCAAAAGGCTCCAATCTCACCCTCTATAGGATCCAATTCATCCATGCTCTCTATCTACTATCTTGGTCTGTGTCATCTAATGAAACCAAACTCAAAACATAAATATACAGATGAAGCATAACTAAATCATCAAAAATGGATAAAGAAATCACAAATATAACAATAATGAGCCAAACCCATCTTCTTAATCACACGTCGTCCGACCAATCACAAAAGCTTAAATCTCAAACTAAGAAAAAACATCAATCGTAAGAGTCAATTAATCATAAACAATTCTCGGGCCTCTCCCTAACCACAAAGCAACATCTTATCTCTTTGGCTTCTCATGGACCATCATTCGGAATCAACAAAAACTTCGATCAAATTCAAACACTAAGGTGTCTCGACACACCATCTTTATCTCTTCTCGATGTGCCATCCATGGCAGCAACCATCAAGCAATCTATTTTAATGTTTAACGAGATGCCATCTAGGACACCTTTCAAGAAATCCCAAATACAGGTAGCCACTACTAAAAAGAGCTTTTCTTAAAACCAAGACATCAATAATCACAATATCTCGTCAAAATTAGCCACTCATCAACAAGAAAATAGCTCCACAAGCTATGGTCCTCAAAAGTCTTAAGCTTCTCTCTCTGTAGGCTAGCCATCCGAACAAAATTATTGCATAATATAATCTTAAATAGTTCATGCTTTGTCTAAGTTGAACGCGGCATACGGTACGAAACTTCAACTTCATATTCTAAAACATATCATATCTGGATTGATTCGTGAAAAACATATCATAAAAAATCAATCTTAATCAATCCTAAACTTCCATATATGATTCGTATTCGATGGTAACATTTAAAACATCTCATTTTTTTGTGTTCCTCCACACAATCTAAGATAATATCCCATCTCACGGGATCGTATGATTGACAATTATTCTCCATCGAATAACCTCCTAAGGCATGCCAATGGCAATACAACCCTAAAATAAGCAACAAAAACATCTCCATTTTCGAAATCAAACTTTACAATATAATTTCAACTCTTCTTTAAACTTACATGAAAATATTGTCGGTAAACGTTCATATTTTCAAAAACAAATTAAACCGGAGTTACACATCGATGACAATTAACTTTCATATAACTAGAGCTTGGGTTAAAACACTAAAACCCTTTCATTTTCGTACTTAGCACATCGCCAAAGCTTCCTACACAAATCGATCTCTAAATTTGTGTTTAATCATGAAACCAAATTCAACATATATATATACTCAATCATGTATTTAAACCATAAACCCCATAAATTTCGAGTTAGGGTTTGAAATATTAAACACATATTACATGTTCATGCATGAAATCGCCACACTTTAATAAACATCAAACATGAAATCTAAAAGGCTTATCTCATTTTCATATCATTTTCATAAACTTTCAAAGATGAAAATCTACAAAGGATCACACACCTTGTCGCGGGCTTTCATTTATAACTAGCTCGGGGTTGGATCTCTCGGGCTTAGTTCTCCCTTCTTCTCTCTCTAAGTCGGCGCTCTCTCTCTCTCCTCAAACCCTAAAATCACGTGGAAATGAGGAAGGGAAAGCCGCGGGGATTTTATTTATCAGCCCGGCCGAGCGGCGGAGACATCGGCGGCGAGCGGCGAGCGAAACCAAACTCAAAACAAATATACAGGATGCGCGAGCTTAGCCCAATAGGAAGCATAACTAAATTTTGGGCATTTTCCAACTTTTCACTTTTACCACCACTTTTTCACTACATGCAAATCGATATCATCTCTAGTCATTACGAAATTCACAAAAAGAAATTTCTCATCTAAAACAATCAATGAGGATACTTGTCTCGGATCTCCTCTTCGCGCTCCCAAGCATAACTTCCTCCAATTATCAAAAATGGCTCCTCAAAACATAAAGAAATCACAAATATAATGTATTTCCGAATCGAATGAAATACATCGTGTACACTGCAAAATGCCACCCTTTCCGCTCAACCTTTCCCTTTTACCCCAAATCGGGTGAGACCTTTAGAAACACCGGGTCTCCTATCTCAAAACTCAACTCCTTCCTCCAACTCTATGTCCCAATTCAAATTATCATGAATCACATCTTCTCTCTGTCTTTCACAATTTCGGGGCCCAAAATTCTCTTGTCTCCGTTTCCTCCCAATGAATCACATTTTCTCCCAAGCAAGCCTCTCTTGGTTGCTCTAATCTCCAAAACAAGCCCTCTCAACATGTCTAAGTGTTCTCATCGATCAAAGGAAAACATCAAACTCCTTGTGCAAGCTCTCCCGGAGTGACAAAGCGCTAACATGATGGAGGCAGGGAACTCCATGAAGCCTCAAATGTAATCTATCCCTTGGTAGGTCGTCTGATCGCCAAAAGTGGGCATAAACAATTCTTCCTAGGAGGAATAAAAAGTAAGAATGTCTCCCATTTCCAGAACGGGGGCATTGAAAGGATCTATCTCTCTTCTCCCTCCACAAAAATCTTGATACATCTTGTTCGTTCCTGATTGTATATCGAAAAAGAGCCTCCTTCAAGATCTCTTTGGTTCACTTTATCATCCGGTACACATATCCGATCTCTAAATGATTACATTGATTTGTCATCATTCCATGGAATCACTTGATTTTCTCCTTGACCTCTCCATTTTCATCCTGATTACATCTTGAATCATTGGCTTCACATGTCCAACCATCTCCTTTGATAAAGATAATGTCTCCAAATTTTACTACCACGGCAGAAGTTCAAGATCATTGGATAATTTTTCTCGTTTAATTTTATTATTACATCATTTCTTCCTACAAACAACACCGGACCACTGGCTAATAAAACCCTTGTCTAGTAGCTCTGCCAACTTTAATCGCTTCAATTCAGCCGGAGCCATACGATAGGGAGGTTTTGAAACCGACTAACACCGATCAACAATCTCAAATTCAATTTCCCGAGGCAATGTAACTCCTCCGGAAATACATCCTCAAAATCACAAACAACAAGAATATCTATACATTCTAAATCTACATCCACTACTCATCAAATGCTACTATTTTAGGTCGGTCCATCCCAGAATGTTAAAACAAACCACCCCTCGGTTCACGCAAAATCATCCATGCAACAATCATCACATCAGTAATCATAGACGATTACATCTCATAATAAAACACGGGCGGATGTAGCGTCGAGGGGAAATAAAGGAATGGGTAGACCCCGAGAAATAATATGGATGCACTCCACCCCTTCCACACCCCTCCGGATCTTGAGCGATCACCGGCAATCCTCGTTCTTCCCCACATCTAAAACACGCACTGTCATCTTGCGGCATTCTTGTCCCGGATGTTTCCTAAATCATCGCGAGACTTTAGTACTAGTCACGGATCGGGGGCGAGACATGACCCGCACCACTCTGCTCGGGTTCACTGTTTGCGAAGAATCTCTCTGATGGAATAAATGGTAGCTCTATCCAAGATCTCGGCTGTAAGACTCAAATTTCAAAATGCCAAGTATTCCTCGGGTTCATCCTCTACATAAAATCGTGCAGACAACCCGAATTTAGCATCATATTCTTTGGACATGGTAACTCTTGTTCTAAAGATGGATACTTTTCCACCCTCCTCAAACATCTCCCGACTCGGGGTCTAGTTTCAAGATTAGGTTTTCCGGTTAACACTTTTCTCGGAGATCAAATATCTTCTTCATTCTCTTTAACCATATGTCCGCCTCACTGGATCAGCTTTCTAAGAAGCCTTGCTCTTCAAATCCATTTGCCACATACGGTCATCCTTTCCAAATCTCGGGCGTGCTAAATCTCATTCCATCACAATCATCTCCATGTATATAAGAACAATGATCCATTGAACAAGAATCATCAAACACATCTCCAATCTCTTAAAGGTCCTAACTCCTTATTCATCTACTTATTCCTACGGGGACATTTATCCGAACCTATGCTTCCGCTGGACAATCCTTAAGGCATCTCATTCACATCACGGATTTTTTTTTTTCCTCAAAAACTTCCGTCAAACGGATAACATCCAATTAAGGCAAGACTCAATTTTTCTTAATCCACAAACAAAATCTATCCATCATTTATAATTCCTACAACAATCATTCACAGGATCCTATGTGCCATCCAGTTCAATTAACTTTCTTCTAGGGATCCAGTTCCACTACAACTGCGAGTATAGCATATTCTCTTTTACTATCATCACAACAATTAATTTCAAGTTAATCACAATATCTAGAGATTAGATTTCATCACCTTTTCCAAAATAGCTCCACTAGGCTATCAAAAGTCAAGTCACTTTGAAACCTCTCATCCCCTTGAAAACACTAAAACAATCCCCAAAGAAGGTTGCAAGATAAAACCATGATGCGACGGTTCACATTTTAACGGGTTTACATTAGAGAAATCATGTTTAAACATTAAACGTTATTTCAATTACAATTATGAAGGCATAACACTTATATTTCTCATTTTATTTTCGGTGCGGTAACATATCATATTTCCTTTTGGTACATCATAACATCGGTCCTACCCTACTAGTATACCCTTCCGTGGGGGCTTTGATTGTGCATCCACACAATCTAAGGCCGCCGTAATATCCCATCTCACGGGATCGGTTGATACATGTGCCACCCGATTTCCCTCCAGGCGTTTCCATGGACAGAGTTATCTCGATTACCACCGAAAAGTCCTAAGGCATGGGAGAACCTATCTGCTGGAGTCCGGGTCCTAAAATAAGCACAACAAAAACATCTCTTTATCGATAATCACATTTTGAAATCAATTATAATTTCAACTCTTCTTTAAACTTACATGAAAATATTGGAAGTATGCAACTTCATATTTTCAAAAACAAATTCAAATTATCAACAATAAGGAACTTTCATATAACTAGAGCTTGAAAAATCACTAAAAAACCCTTTCATTTTCGTACTTAGCACATCAATCTCTAAATTTGTGTTTAATCCATAATTCAACATATATATCTCAATCATGTATTTAAACATCCCCATAAATTTCGATTTGACCATATTCTCTCAAAGCCAAAATTAAACACATATTACATGTTCATGCATGGGATTTAATAAACATGGACATTCATATTCTATGATCATTTCACATCATTTCACGATAAACTTTCAAAGATGAAAATCAACATGTAAAATCCACCTTTATAACTAGCTCGGGGTTGGATTCTCGGGTGGCGCTCTCTCTCTCTCTCAAACCCTAAAATCACGTGGAAATGAGGAAGGGAAAGCCGTGCCCATTTAATGGGCTTTTCCGCTCGATAGGCGCTCGAGCGGGGGATGTGTGCACGCTACTTGGTTCTTCCGCCCAATAGGAGGTCAAATTTTGGGCATTTTCAACTTTTTACCACCACTTTTTCGGCATAGCCTCTTATCGATATTAATCACCTTAATCACATCTACATCATTACGTTTTCGATTTTGGGTCCTCCACGGGATCACCAATTTTCAGGTCAATTTCATGATTACATCTTGAATCATTGGCTTCACATGGATCCTGGAAAATTTTATTATTACATCATCTTTAAATCCAACGTGCGAGAGAATGACGAGGTTAGGATTTTGGCTACTATTTTAGGTCCCACCCGACCCTCGGTTGCATCCATGCAACAATCATCAATCGGACACGTTCGGACAAATCCTCGTTCTTCCAAGTTTCCTAAAGCGTACTACATATTCTTGGACCTGGACATGGTATACTAAAGGCATGGGTTTCAAGATTAGGTTTAACTTGGAGATGGAAATCCAATTTGCCACATTCAAATCTCGGGAAATCTCATTCCCATCACAATCATCTCCAACCGGAGATTACATCAAAATACTCCATCCAGGAGATCATGAAAATACCCTTCCATTCACATCACGGTTCACGATATCCAATGGATACTCAGAATCCACAACAAAATATTGCAAGTTCAATTCAACTTTCTTCGGGATCCGGTTCCTTAATCACAACAATTAATCCAAGTTCACGAGAGAGATTAGATTTCATACCTGCTTTCACATCCCCTTCCATACATTCAGGCTTTACATTACGTTTAAACATTAAACGTTATTTTAATAACAATTATGAAGGCATAACACTTATATTTCTCATTTTATTTTTTAGGGATAACATATTTCCTTTTGAACACCCGGACTCCCACTCGATTTGATACCATCCTTCTCTCTCATTTGGATGGGATTTCTCTTTGAGTTCTTTAACCCTAACCGAGGGTGGAAGTAAAATTCATTTTCAAATTATCAACAATAAGGAACTTTTAAGGCTCCCGGATGCCAGGAACGGGTCAAATCTAGTGAGATCCGCATCCGATCGATATATACGTACAATTGGGATACGGGGATTCATATTGTATGATCATTTCATCATTTCACAAAGGTGACAACATGTAAAATCCACCTTCGGTCTCGGGTGAGCCATTTAATGGGCTCGGGCGCGCCCGGGGACGGGGGATTCCAATTTTGAGGTCAATTTCAAGATACATGGCCGGAAAATGGAAAACCCCAAAAATCCCGTAGGTTAGGATTTCCGTAAAACCCACCCGACGAATCGGACACGAATAATATTCTCAAGGCATTTTTCTTCCCCGTGGGTATCGACACAAAACCTTAATCATCCCAGAGAACGATGGATATGAGAACACTTGTATTGATTTATACATTAACATACTAATGATCTCATTATTATCAAGTTCTTAAACCCTAAACCGAGCAAAAATGACGAAAGGAGAAGGCGCGGCGTTACTTTTATACGGCGCCGCCGCTCGAGCCACGGCTGGTGCGCCCGCTTGCCTCTGCACAAGCTCGATCCGCCGAATAATTTTCTCGATTTTTCTTCCGATACCAAACCTTAATCATCCCAGAGGATTAGTATTGATCATTAACATACTAATGACCTCATTATTATCAAGTTCTTAAATCTGAAACCTCACAGTAAATCCGCGCGAGCGGTGTGCGTAATATAAATACGCGCCGTGCATCTTTCTCCCTCATTTTTTAGTCGGCCGAGGGTTTTTAGAGAGAGAAGGAGCACGGTTTTAGAGAGAGAAGAAGGGAGATCGAGGCCCGGGTGTCCAGATCCGTCCGAGAGCCAGGCATAAAGGTGAAAGCACGCATCGAGGCAAGTGTTCTCATACCCTCTTCTCGATCTCTTTCGATGTTTTATGTGATTTTGTTGGGTATTTTGTGTCGATACCCACCATGAATATTAGGATCTAGAAACCCATGCCTAGAGTTTCAAGAATATGTGGTTGTTTGTTCGAATCATGTCCGATTTGCCCGGTTTTGGTTTACCAAAACCCTAACCCTCGAAAATTTGGGGATCTCCCATTTACCGTCCGTGTATCATGAAATTGATCTCAAACTATGAATCACCGCGTCCCTAATATGTATACCTATCGACCGGGCGTCCGATTTCACACAAATCGACCCATTCACGGCGTTCGAGACCCTAAACACCTCCTGACACTGTTCACCCGAGGTGAAGAAATAAATTTACATGCTCTCACCTTTGTATTATCTTAAATTGCTCTCAAGATATGAATCATCATGTCCTAATGATGCATGTATGTCGACCGGACGTCCGATTGGACACGAATCTACCCGTTTGGGGCGTCCTAAGTGTTAAACGATCCCTATTCTTGTTCATAATACAGTAAATGGATAATTTGTATATTGTACCCTCATTCCATTGTTATGAACGTTATGACTAATGTACATTTGAAATCGTAAGATTTAGAAACGGCTCCGGAGGACCCCAATGTGATTGGCTCGTCACTGGTAAGGAATCTCAATTCCTCTCATGAATCTCTCATGAATTTTGATAAGTATGCATATAAATGGAAATGTGAAAACATGCTTAAGTTCTAAAATAAAATGACAACCGAACGAGTACACGAAGGGAAGTCCACAATGTGATATGTGCATGATGAAACCTCCCAAATGGCGGGAGTTACGGCAAAAATGGATACGGTGGACTCTCCCTCAAATGGAAATGGAAATCGAATCTTGAAACTAGGACCATGGACTTATATATGGGTAGTATTCTCTGGCTTGACACGTCCATCTCAGTGGAAACCCGAAGAATACTTTGATCACGTATTCTGGTCGCTTGTGTGAGCGGGTGATGTCCGTGTCACGCCTTAGGATATTATTGTGGAAGAACGATGACTGCCCTGGTACCCCGGGAGAATGGGGCGATACGATATGGCACGATGTGCACGACCCCCCGGATGGGTCGTAAAAGATAATCCCTCACGACCTTAGATCATGTGGAGTATCATGATCCTTTCCTCGTTCTCTCGCATCGTTGCTAGTACTACCTACTGGCCCTGGTCCACAAAGACTAAAGTAAATTGATAATGCACTAAAACATGTCCAAATGGCAATTAAATGTTCCAAGGCATGATAAATGACAAATTGATGCTTCTAAATGTTCCTTTCCTCTCAAGTCTCATTGTCTTTTTAATGCTGGTCGCCCCTTTTCATTTTCATGTGTATGTTTCTTCATCATTGAGAGTGTCGTATGATTATACTTGCTGAGCTATAAGCTCACTCTTGCTGTTTGTTTTTTTTTATTCCAGATGAGAACACTTAGCCAGCGCCTGATAGTTAGAGCAAGGGGAGAGACCTGCTTGAGAATTTAGCTGGACGTCAAGTGCTTTGAAGATTCGGTCCTTTTGTTGTAATGAAATGTAGCAGCCACTCACCGATGGATGTGGCCCGTTGTTATGTTTATGGTTTTGTTATGCTTCCGCAGTTTATGATGATAGTATGCTTCCGTGTCTGTATTGATGTTGTGAATTTTGTTTTATATTAGATGGCATCTCTCTAGATCCAGTACAGTTTTAGGGATACTGTATTGGAGCCATGGATGATATGGCAGTGTGTGATCCTGTGTGGTGTGTTGTAGGCTGGACGCTAACCTTTGATAGATGTATGCTTGTGCAGGACCTTTTTGAACAGGTTGTATTTCGATTTTTCGTCCAGTTGTAAAGGAAACTCTGCCCAATTTTCTGCAGAAATTTATAATTCCAATGGGCATTAATGATATGTTTATTGACGGAGGGTTATTTAAGGAAAATAACCCGATCCGTCACATTAAGTATCTCCCATTCCTTAGTTATCATGTGGACTATCACACCTAAAGACTTCCAACATAATGTATTTACAACAACATTTGTCTTTCCTTGTTATTATTTGATCTCACGGTTATAATCTTTTAATAAATCCATCCAATGATATTATCTCATATTAAACTCATTCTATGAGAATAGATATTTTAGACTCATGTTATTGAAATATACGATACATTTCTCTCCATATAAATAGTCACTCTACGTTAAAATAGAAATAGTTACTGCCAATTTCAAATTATAGGCAAGATAATTTTGCTCATAAACCTTGAGCTACCTTAGTCAATATAAGATTATCCTATTACATTGCATCAAAACTTAGCACAATCCTTTTCTTGAAGCAACATAATAGACCACATAACCACTTTTACCCTTTGGAAGAACTAAAGTTAGTGCAGAAGTCAATCGGTTCATCAACTCTCAAAAAGTTTTCTTGTAGTTTTCATTCTATTGGAAAGCTATTCTTTTATGAGTCAGATGCATCAACGATAATGCAATCCTCAAAAAATTCTTGATGAAGCGTCTATAATATTGAGATAACTTAAGAAAACTACGAATTTCTGCAACATTCATTATTCGTTCCCAATTTGATATCGCTTCGATCTTCTTTGGATCCACCAACACTCCTCCTTTGGAAATAATGTATCTATTAAAAGACATATTTTCCAACCAAAATTCATATTTCTTTAGCTTTGCAAATAATCATCGATCACTCAAATTTTGTAAAGTGGTTCTCAAGTGAGCCTTGTGCTCCTTAAATTACCTTGAATAAATCAAAATATTATCAATAAAAATTACCACGAATTGAACTAAGTATGATTGGAAAACCCGATTCATAAGATTCATGAAAGCTATTGGCACATTAATTAACACAAACGGTATTACTAAAAATTTAAAGTGGTCATATCTCATTTTGAGTGACATCTTAGATATGTCTTCATACTTAATCTTTAAATGATGATACCCCAAATACAATTCGATCTTGGAAAAAACTTATACTCCATATAACTGAATGAACAGATCGTCAATTCTCAGTAAAGGATATTTTTTCTTGATCATAATTTTACTCAACTCTCTATAATTTATACATAGTATCATCGATCCATCCTTTTTTATCACAAAGATTAATAGAGCTCTAAATGGGGATATGTTCAGTTGGATATACCCTTTCTCCAATAACTCTTATAACTACAACTTTAACTCCTTTAACTTCAATGGTTCCATTTTATATAGAGTCCTCAAAACAGATGTAGATGTGGGCACAAAATTAATGACAAATCCAATTTCTCTATTTGGAGGAAACCTGAATTGGAGGTAATCCAAGAAAATTCTCTAAAAGTACATATTGGAATTCACATACTACTGAAATCTTCTCAAATGACATATTACAATTTTTAACAAATGTGATATAAGCCAAAAAAACTTGACACCCATTATGTATCAAATAGCTTGCATGCTGAGCTAATATCAAACTCATTGGCTTTTTCTTGAAGTTTCCTTGAATTTGAAAGACTCATCTCTAGAAAGGCAAAACAAAACTGTCTTATAGAAACAATCAACACTCAGGTGATAGTATTTTAAGCAATCCATCCCACAAACAACCTTAAAATCATGCATCTATGATAAAGTTAAATTCATGGATAATTTTGCTCAAGTCTAGGCAAAGACATTTGTATTATAAGTAAAAACTCAATTAACCTCTACTTTAGATCTTGTAATATCCCGGATCTTTGTTCGAATTAATTTAATATTAATTATAATTTTGGACAAATTGGACGTGATAAAATTAATTAAATATTGAGAAATCCTTGGAGGATATTTGGATCGGTTGGGCTGGCGCCCGGGGTGCGCCCGTGTTGTAGCCGGAATATCGATTGTGATTTTGGAATAAAAGAAAATTTAAAATGGAATATATATATATAATATATATATATATATATTATATATATATAATAATATTATTATTATATATATAATTGGAATAAAAAAAAAAAAGAAGAAGAAGAGATAAGGAAGAAGAAAATCAGATCGGGAGAGAGAAGGAGAAATGGAGGAGAGAGATGGGTTTAGGGTTTCGGTTCGCGGCAGGAGGAGGAGGCTGCCGCGGCGGCGGCGTGCGGCGAGGCGGCACGGTGGCGGTGGTTGTCGGTGGCGACCGTGGTGGTGATGGCTTGCGGCGAAAGCTACGAGAGAGTGAGATCGGCGGCGAAGTCGCAAGAGGAGGAGGAGAAGGAAGAATCGGCGGCGGCGGCGGCGGCGGCGATGGCGGCGGGGGGTTGCGGGTGAAGCCGTGGCGGTCGTTAGGCGAGGCCGCGACGATGGTGGATTGGGGCGGCGGCGATTGTGGAGGAAATCGATGCCGGTGGAGATCGACGCGAAATTGCGTGGGGAGAGAGAGACGGCCGTTTAACGGCGTCGACGGTGGCTGGGTGGTGCGGAGGAGGCTGGTGACGACCGAGACGGCGGCGCAGTGGAGCGGCGCCCCGAACGGCCAGAGATTTGGCCGTGCGCGAGGGAGCGCACGGAGGAGAGAGAGAGGTCGCACGGCAGGTGGAGAGAGGGAAGCTCGATTGGAGCACTTCGGGACATCATTTCTTGAGATCTCTTGCAAAGTATGAGGTCCAGGCAAGTATCTGTAAACCCCCTCTTTGTTCTAATTTTAATTCCGATATATTTTGGATACTGTTTGGATTTTTACTAACATGCATGTATTTTTATATGCCTGAATTATTTATTCTGGACATGCGTGTGTAATTCATTGAATGTTTTGGAGATTGTTGGGCTGGGTTTTATGATTTTGGAGAATTTGATATTTTTCTGAAAGCCCGAATAATTTATTGGACTCGATGTATATTTATATCGAAGATACATAACGAAAATATACACGAAATTTGTATTGGCCGTGCATTTTCACATGCACGTGCCGGGTTAATGGTCACTACATTTGGATTTGGATTATTTGGATTACGCCGGCTCCGACGGGAGATTATCTGTTATTTGGAAATCCCTTTCCACCGTGGAAAAGGCTTTGAGTAGTGACCCTTCCCATTTTGATGATTTGATTTGACCTTAGAATATATTCGGACGTCCTAATATATCTGACAAATTTGAGGAATGCACCCAAAGCCGCGGGTGGCAAAACATAGTGAGCAACCTTATCTATGAGTATACAATACATGGATTTTGGCCTAAGGTTACCGGGATTATGTGTAACCCTTCCTCAAGCTAGTCTTTAAATAATAAGAATCCAAATTTGGTGCATAATTTGTATTTTTACATTGATTGGAATTGGACTTTGATTTGGATATGGATTTTTGGACTTGGATTTGAGTTTCGCCGATTTTGCCTATAATTGGGCTTGGTATGTCTCGTACAATGATTTCGAATATATGTTTTGATCCGAACCTTTGGAATATCTGTCGCGGTGCTGCTTCGGTATCTGCGCACGCTATTGGATCATCCGGCTATCGGATTCTGCCCCAGATCACAAGTTGATCGGGCATTGGACTTGGACTTGGACTCGGAATTGGATTTGGACTCGGCATCCGGCTATCGGATTCTGCCTCAGATCACAAGCTGATCGGGCATTGGATTTGGATTTGGACTTGGACTCGGACTCGGATTTGGACTTGGATTGACACCGATTTTGGAATTGGTTCGGATCACCTATATTTTTGTTATATATATATTTATATATATATATACGTCCCGACGAGGACTATTTTGGAAATTTGGACATTTGTTTGGATTTGGATATTTGATTTGGGTACGAGACTACCATTGAATTTTGAAATTTGGATCTTGGATTTCGGTTGGATTCGTTTTATCGGCGATTTGGATTTATCTTGGAATTTGATTGGATTTTTCACCCATTTGACATTCTCTCTGATTTATTGGACTTCTTTTGACTAAATAGGATACTTGCTGGGCATTAGGCTCATTTTTCTGTTTTGTCCCTTCAGAGTAGAAGGTTTGGATGTAGTACAGGAGTTCAGACATGATCGGCCAGATATTCATCCGATTTGGTGAGTTCAGTTTTGTTATGGTTCATATTGTTAATTGATGTATTTGGATTATGAAATTGGCTGGATATAGGCTTATTGTTATATGTTGGGAATAGTTGAATATTTGTTATGTTTGATTATGATGTTTGGGTCGGATTATTATCTCCCTTACGATGATTGTAGAGCAGGTCGTATTTATTTTGCTCGGACTATTGTTCGATAAGGTCCTGTGAGGATTTTAAATTTGTTGAGTGTATATTTCGGTTTGTCACACCCGAATTTTGGGACTTGGTATTATTGGTTTTAAAATTTATTGAGATTTTAGATTTTAGAAATTATAATTAATTATTTAAATTGACCTATTTGGTTCGGGTTCGTGACAGAAGTGGTATCAGAGAAAAAGTCGTAAGAAGAGATACTTTGTGTTATTTTGGATAAATATTTGACTGAATATTTGGGTATAAATAAGTATTAACTTTGGTTGATAATAGAAAATGTGAGTTGTGAAGATTTGGGTTTGAATCAGAAGGTCGAATCGTAGGAGTTTGGGTTTGGATTGGAATGATGATCATCTGATAATGATGAGTCGCATAAGCGACGTAATGTATGATTTAATATAGCAGTTGAATCAGAATTTATTTGGTTTCTACAAATATGTAGAGACTTTGTTGGAATTTGTACTTTTGGAAGAATAGTGGCTTGAAATTGGAGCTGGTCCGAAATCTCGCGGAGTAGAAGGAGATTTTTGGTCAGCAAAGGAGTATGTGATAAAGTTAATCGACTTGAAATCTCGCGGAGTAGAAGGAGATTTTTGATTGGCAGAGAGATTAGCGGTGAAAGTGGAGATGAATGAAGATTCTTCAAGATTGGATGCCGCAGATGAAGATGAAGAAGTTCAAGTCAAGTCAACTCGTTTATCCTTACTAGAAGACATGACGATGAAGTGCAAGTCTGATCTCGTTGGCAGCGATGATGCTGATCGTGTGGAAGTCTGAAGTCACTAATTGGAGCAAGAGAAAGACTGAAGATTGTCCATTCCCACTTGTCGCTGTGATCGAGTGGATAGTCGTCCATGCAGATCTTTCATCACTGAAGAATCGAAGGACAAGGAGTTCGTGGTTCGACCTCTTAAAGCAATGCTCAGGAAGATGTTGAAGAATCTGAAAGATTTGTTGAAGCATGATAGTAGATGAGGACTTCAAGATTCAATCTGGAAGTTGTTGGTGTCATTCAGACGCACTTGTGACGAGGAGCTGGATCATACTTTGTTGATCAAGTCAGAGTAGCTTCAGGAGAAGCGTTTCCAGAAGAATCAGAGCATTGGAGTCAAGACTCGAAGGGTGGATTTGTTCAACATTCAGATGACAAGCTAAAAGAAATTCAGGTGAAGTAAAGTCTTCTTCCTGAAGTTTGAGTTTGCAAGATCAGCCTGCAGGTTTAGTGAGAAGAAGTTCGCGAGACGAAGTTCGCGAGACGAGGTTGCTTCGTCCTAAAGAGAGTCTGCTTCAAATTGCTGCCTGATATGCTATTTGTCAAGGATCATTCAAATTTTTGGCATCCGGTTTCCAGATGTCTTGATAGAAGATGGATGGCTCTAGGCGAAGCATTTGCAGTTATGGCCCATGAAGATAGAGCTGGATCCTCAGTCGTAGAAGAATATTTTGGCAAGTCAGTCATATTTTGCATTCTGGGTTATGAATCCTCAAAGTTTCAACGAAGAGTCAGTAAGAAGGCTTAAAAGGTTATTTTGGCGCTGCAAGCGAATCATCTATTGAGAGTTGGGAGCTGAGTTTATCTAGCATATGGTCGCATCCGGGAGTTATTCTGAGACCATCGAAGATATGTTGATCATCTGCAAGCTTGAAGATATTTTTCAGAAGATTCAACTGTTTGCTCTTGGATCGAAGATCAAGTTTGTGCTGGGTGTTGTGCTTGGATTTGTCGGCTATTTCGAAGGCTCCGTATGGAGTAGTTTTGTCTGAGTCGAAGAAATTGAGACAACAATTGTAGAATTTATTTTGAGAAGGGTTTTGTTCGGCCAAGTGTCTTGGCGTAGAATGCTTTAATGTTCTCTGGCGAATGAAAATTGGATTGATACATCTATGTTTGGATTATTTGGAAATTGGATATGTATCAATTTTCATGGATCGAAGATTTGTTGGATCTATTTGAAGAAATTTGGGTTTTCTCTAAGATTGATCTGTGCTCGATGTGTCCTTAATCGAGGTTTCAGTGGGAGTATGTGTATAAGACATCTTTCAGGTCACTATGTGACCGTTGTGAAGTTTTGATTGTGCTTTTGGGTTGTCAAATGTTTTGGCATCTTTTATGGATTTGGTCGATTAGACTTCTGATCGTGTTTGGATTAGTTTTGATGGCTGTGTCACTGATCTTCTAATTTGTTTGAAGAATATTGAGAAATATGGGAATCTGATTGGAAAGTCTGCTATAGATTTCGAGAATGTATCATTTTGGCGCATATGGTTCTTAATGTGACATTTGGAGATTCGAAGAAGATAGAATTAGTGGCGAATTTGAAAAGACCGGCTAAGGTCTCGGGAGTGCAGAGCTATCTTGGATTTAGTTGATTGTGATGGGAGATTTGTGAAAAGTTTATCAAAGATTTCAGTGTTGTGGCACCCTTGGAATAGATGTGATCAGTATTCAAATAAAGTGATGCTGGTGAGAAGAGTTTTCGGTAATTGAAGAATAGATTATCATCGGTGTCAGTTCTGTCGATTCCTGATGGATCAGAAGGATTGGTAGCGCTCAGTGATGCTTTTGAAAAAGATTTGGATATGTTTAGATTTTGTATGATCAGGCGCTTTATTCAAGAAAAAGTTTGGTGATGCGGCGCAATCTAGAGGATTTTGCTTGAAGGTGCCGTGGCAAGAATGCCATCATAAGGATTTGGGCCAGATGGATGTTTCTCTTTGTTGTCAGAATTAGATTTCGAACTGAGCTTCTATTTATGGGAGAAGTTCTTATGAAGATCAGTGGTGATTCTCTTTTCGGACAAGCCGTCTGAAAGTCCAGAATGCGACACCGTTTGGAGGATTTTTGTGTGAAGTGCTATGTCAAAGATGCCAATGGAAAAACTTGTCCAGAAGAATTTTTTCTTTTCTGCTAGGATTGGATTCTGAATAAAATTTTTATCTGTGAAAGAATCTTTTGAGAAGATCAGAATGAAGCCCTTTTGGATGAGCTACATTAAAGTTGAAAGCGATTGAGCTTGCAATCTCGGGCATTCTGTACCAGTGTTTTCCCTTTGCACGTTTGAGAGGATGCATGTTCGCAAGAATTCTCTCGTTTGAGTATCGCTGATTGGATGGAAATTCGGAGACAAATGAAATTGTTAGCAGTTATATTGAGTTTGGATTTGTCTAAGTTCGATGGGAACGTCGAAGATTTTCCACCTTGCGGAGTGGAGAGAATTTTGATGGCAGATTGATCATGTGTCATGGTTTGTAGGCAAAACATAAAGCGTGAGGTTGTGGCCTGTGTGGCAAGGTATATCCGTGCCTAAAGATGCAGTCGAGCAGAAGAAGAAGCCTCGAGATTTGTGTTTCAGGATGTCGTTCCCGAGATTTGCTGTTGGTATGTTGTCGAGATGAGAAGATTGTAAGATATTTTGATTCTGAAGCTTCCAATTTTGATTGGAGATGGATAATCAATCAGAGTAGCGCAGCGAAAGTATATAGACTTTTGGCTATTTGTCAAAATATATGATTTGATGCTTCAAGTAGGAGATTGAATTTGTAGTCCGATTTGAAGATCCATGTGGATGGTCAGATGTTTATGGAAGCGCATTGAAGAGAAGAATTTTGACTTGGAGGTTGTCGGGTAATTTGAGGATAAAATTCGTCGGAATTTTGTAAGTATTCGGTAAATTGGAGAGGTGGTCTGCATATTGACCTTATCTCTGAATTTGATGTTTGGATATGATGTGTCTCATGTGATTTGTATGAGAAATGTGCGTATGATCATTCGAATTTGCTTGGATCAGAATCGTCATTGATCGACGAGAATTTGTGTTGTGCTAAAGTTTCAATTGGGATTTTGGAATAGAAATGATCTACTATTGAGGATCAGAATTTGGATGAATCACTCAATCGAGGAAGTGATTTGAGAAGAGCGAATATGACATTGAAAGACTATCCTCATTATATGATATTTGAGGTTGAGATTCAGATTCGTAAATTTCGAGGCCGAAATTTTTGTAAGGAGGTGAGAATGTAATATCCCGGATATTTGTTCGGATTAATTTAATATTAATTATAATTTTGGACAAATTGGACGTGATAAAATTAATTAAATATTGAGAAATTCTTGGAGGATATTTGGATCGGTTGGGCTGGCGCCCGGGGTGCGCCCGTGTTGTAGCCGGAATATCGATTGTGATTTTGGAATAAAAGAAAATTTAAAATGGAATATATATATATAATATATATATATATATTATATATATATAATAATATTATTATTATATATATAATTGGAATAAAAAAAAAAAGAAAAGAAGAAGAAGAGATAAGGAAGAAGAAAATCAGATCGGGGAGAGAGAAGGAGAAATGGAGGAGAGAGATGGGTTTAGGGTTTCGGTTCGCAGCAGGAGGAGGAGGCTGCCGGCGACGGCGGCGTGCGGCGAGGACGACACGGTGGCGGTGGTTGTCGGCGGCGATCGTGGTGGTGATGGCTTGCGGCGAAAGCTACGAGAGAGTGAGATCGGCGGCGAAGTCGCAAGAGGAGGAGGAGAAGGAAGAATCGGCGGCGACGGCGACGGCGACAGCGACAGGGGTTGCGGGTGAAGCCGTGGCGGTCGTTGGCTGAGGCCGCGACGATGGTGGATTGGGGCGACGACGATTGTGGAGGAAATCGATGCCGGTGGAGATCGACGGCGAGAAATTGCGTGGGGAGAGAGAGACGGCCGTTTAACGGCGTCGACGGTGGCTGGGTGGTGCGGAGGAGGCTGGTGACGGCCAGACGGCGGCCAGGCAGGTGGAGCGGCGCCCGGCAACGGCCAGCAGACGGCCGTGCGCGGAGGAGCGCACGGAGGAGAGAGAGAGGTCGCACGGCAGTGGAGAGAGGAAGCTCGATTGGAGCACTTCGGGACATCATTTCTTCAGATCTGCGAAGTATGAGGTCCAGGCAAGTATCTGTAAACCCCCTCTTTGGTCTAATTTTAATTCCGATATATTTTGGATACTGTTTGGATTTTTACTAACATGCATGTATTTTTATATGCCTGAATTATTTATTCTGGACATGCGTGTGTAATTCATTGAATGTTTTGGAGATTGTTGGACTGGGTTTTATGATTTTGGAGAATTTGATATTTTTCTGAAAGCCCGAATAATTTATTGGACTCGATGTATATTTATATCAGTATCTGTAACGAAAATATACACGAAATTTGCATTGGCCGTGCATTTTCACATGCACGTGTCGGGTTGTGGTCACTACATTTGGATTTGGATTATTTGGATTCTGGCCAGCTCCCGACGGGGAGATTATCTGTTATTTGGAAATCCCTTTCCGCCGGCAGGAAAGGCTTTGAGTAGTGACCCTTCCCATTTGGATGATTTGATTTGACCTTAGAATATATTCGGACGTCCTAATATATCTGACAAACTTGAGGAATGCACCCAAAGCCGCGGGTGGCAAAACATAGTGAGCAACCTTATCTATGAGTATACAATACATGGATTTTGGCCTAAGGTTACTGGGATTATGTGTAACCCTTCCTTAAGCTAGTCTTTAAATAATAAGAACCCAAATTTGGTGCATAATTTGTATTTTTGCATTGATTGGAATTGGACTTTGATTTGGATATGGATTTTTGGACTTGGATTTGAGTTTCGCCGATTTTGCCTATAATTGGGCTTGGTATGTCTCGTACAACGATTTCAAATATATGTTTTGATCCGAACCTTTGGAATATCTGTCGCGGTGCTGCTTCGGTATCTGCGCACGCTATTGGATCATCCGGCTATCGGATTCTGCCCCAGATCACAAGTTGATCGGGCATTGGACTTGGACTTGGACTCGGAATTGGATTTGGACTCGGCATCCGGCTATCGGATTCTGCCTCAGATCACAAGCTGATCGGGCATTGGATTTGGATTTGGACTTGGACTCGGACTCGGACTCGAATTTGGACTTGGATCGACACCGATTTTGGAATTGGTTCGGATCACCTATATTTTTGTTATATATATATTTATATATATATATACGTCCCGACGAGGACTATTTTGGAAACTTGGACATTTGTTTGGATTTGGATATTTGATTTGGGTACGAGACTACCATTGAATTTTGAAATTTGGATCTTGGATTTCGGTTGGATTCGTTTTATCGGCGATTTGGATTTATCTTGGAATTTGATTGGATTTTTCACCCATTTGACATTCTCTCTGATTTATTAGACTTCTTTTGACTAAATATGATACTTGCTGGGCATTAGGCTCATTTTTCTGTTTTGTCCCTTCAGAGTAGAAGGTTTGGATGCAGTACAGGAGTTCAGACATGATCGGCCAGATATTCGTCCGATTTGGTGAGTTCAGTTTTGTTATGGTTCATATTGTTAATTGATGTATTTGGATTATGGAATTGGCTGGATATAGGCTTATTGTTATATGTTGGGAATAGTTGAATATTTGTTATGTTTGATTATGATGTTTGGGTCGGATTATTATCTCCCTTACGATGATTGTAGAGCAGGTTGTATTTATTTTGCTCGGACTATTGTTCGATAAGGTCCTGTGAGGATTTTAAATTTGTTGAGTGTATATTTCAGTTTGTCACACCCGAAATTTGGTACTTGGTATTATTGGTTTTAAAATTTATTGGGATTTTAGATTTTAGAAATTATAATTAATTATTTAAATTGACCTGCTTGGTTCGGATTCGTGACAGATCTTGATTTGATGAATAACCAATTTGAACATACTTATTTGATTTTGCTAGATTCAAAAGGAATCTAGAAAGGTTACTCTTCAGTTGAACATATTAAAGAGAAGCCTCATCCCTAATATCAAATTCCTTAATCGGTTGTGGAGGACTCAAGCCATTGATTTGTGTCAAGTAGTAATTTCGTCTAATAATCCGGTCTCCCTTGGCTCCTCAAATCCTATAAGTAGTTGGAAACTTCATTTCAAAATATGAAATTGAAGTGACTACTCTAAACACTACTATGCATGG
Organism: Nepenthes gracilis; assembly: GCA_033239525.1. NCBI lineage: Eukaryota > Viridiplantae > Streptophyta > Magnoliopsida > Caryophyllales > Nepenthaceae > Nepenthes > Nepenthes gracilis. Next base: position 12,149,145 of record BSYO01000019.1, on the reverse strand, counting down.
TCAATGCAACATAGCATTGTAAAATAAGGAAAAATCCTCAACAAGAAAAGTTAACCAATTAGTAGCCATCCTTGGTTATATTCACACCAAACCTCTAAATATACTATTCTCTTTACTTAAACTGGTTTGTTATCATGTTGTATAACAATCCATGCAATTGTTTCATTTGATTACTTTTAAAACCTAACTTTTTGAATGCATAGAAGAAAAAAAAATATTTTTTACATTTCTATAATTAATAAAGACTTATTTCAATTTGTAGTTATAAATTTCATTTGAAACAAGTGTCAATGCAAAAAGAGGATTAGAATGTGGAGAGTTACATATGATGTATCATTATTATTAAAATTAATAACATTATTTTTTACTCCTAACTTCTATCTCTTATTAGAGAAAGTATTCTCTGGATGATCTAGAGTCCTTTTGCTGGCAAGTCTTGTCAATACCATGCTGATGACTCGTACTGCTACTTGATTTTATGGTTGCTTAGTCTGCTCCTTGTCATTTTTAGCAACACCTGGGGTGCATTTAGGGTTTTATAAATATTTCTTAAGATATCAATTTTGTATCAGGGTCTCAATTCCCTTCCGAAGAGTCTAAAAGTCTTCAATATTGTGTTTGAGAGATTGAAAACAAAAGTAATTTTTAAACTGATCACCTCCTTTCGTGTTCTTAACTAATTTGGGCCACTCCAATATTTTTTTATTTTGAATCTACATCAGAATGTTAGTTCGGGTGTCATTTAGTGATATGAGGTTTAGTGATTTGTACTCTATAGGAATACCTGACTTGATTCTCTATTGCTTTATATGAGACTGAGTAGAATAGTTACCATCATTACCCTTATTTCCCTTACTATTTGATCTTGGATGATACTCATAATCTGAGCATCTTAACTGCTTTACTTTGTTGGCCTCCTCTGCCATAATATATGCTCAGGTGATAATCTTTATCTCCAAGAATGTCTTGGGATCCCATTAAATTAAATATTTAAAAAGTTACTCGATTGCATAGTAATTATGAAGTCATTTAGCTTCACCTTGTTGGTGAGCTTTAAGATATCTTTGGCCTTAGTATCAAATTTGGCTAGAAAATGCATTAAACTCTCATTAGAAGCTTGTTAGATCTTGACAAGGTGACAAGGTTTCCTTTCTTTCCTCTAGCTGGAAGTAAACTAAGACAAGATTGGCCTGCCAATTCCTAAAAAGGTCCGATTAAATTTGGTCCTAACCTATAAAACCAAATTATCGTATCTCCTTTTAGGGTTAAAAGGAAGTAGAAGTATAGCACAACATCCTTTAGGTTTTCAAAGCCAAGTAATATTTAGAGGTGGTCGAGATGATTAATTGAATCAGTACTTCCATCGTAGGGCTCTAACATTGGCATTTTAAATTTATGGGGGAATTGATGCCTCTTTATTTTTAAAGTAAAGGGTATACGATCCAATTAGGTCGTTTATCTAGCTGTATTTGCCGAGAAAAAAACTACTTTTCAATTCTCAATTTTTTTCCTCCGTTTCAGTTGTAGAGGCGATTCTTTTTGTGTTGAGAAATTTTCTCAACTCTTAGTGATTTATAGATAAACCTATTATCTGCTTAGCCGGAAGGATTTAGGGTATATTGTTGCATAACCCTTCCTCTTGGATTGAAGGGTGTTTAGAATCTCGGATATACCAAAAATTTCATCATTAGGACTTTCTTCTGTAGCTTTGAAGTTTAAGCGCCTTTTGAGATGGTTGGAGTAATGTAAATGGGCACCTTGAGAGACACTTGGATTTTTGGCTAAAGGTGGCCTCCAATTGAGACTATTTCATTTCCTTAGTCCTCCCCCTCAAAGTTGATGCCCACATCTAGAGGACCTCACCTATATAAGTTTGGCCTTTAACTCTGTCTCATAAGGATTTTAGTATCTTTAATATATTCTATAGCTAGGCAGCCAAAGTCCCAACGTCTCGATTAATCGATGAAGGAGCACTCCCATGACTACCTTCTTTTGAAATTATGCCACGGGATAGGATATCCTTGGATATTTGGCTTGATTATCATTTTGCTATTGCATTCACCATTTTCACCTTGTCAAATAAGAGAGTATTTTGGACTGATGTGATGTGTATCAAGTAGGAACTAATGGTTTGATATCTTTCTCATAAATGACACCAATGATATATATCTCAAATTGAGATAGTTGTCTGAATGCAATTGAGATGAACTTTAAAATATTTATGTCTTGATTCTGCACACATAATGTTCACCAAAAGATTAAAAAATATGAGATTTAATTCTTAATATATTTTTTGACGTTTAAATTAAAAATTTTTCTTAGAAAATGAAAAGAATAATTATAAAACTAAGGATAAAAAAAAGTCAAGATTGAAGGGATAAGCTCTGTGATTTGTTGGATTTGCAAGAGTTTTAAGGACAAAAATTTTATACTTGCTTTTTTAAAAAAATTGTTTAGAGTCCTCCAAATTTTAAGGACAAAATTTATAATTTCGCTATCAGTTTATAGTCGTTTGTTGAAGAGGAATAATTGTTCATTATTTTAAGATGTTCTACATATTAAGAATTGAATTATCCAACCGTTTTATGTGCTCTGAGTTAATACTTTTCCATTGAATATATTAATTATATATTTAATTCAACCGTTCATCTATTAATTTATATAATTGTTCATCATTTGGTTTAATTAATCATCTGACCATTTAGTTTCGTGGTCTTTAGTATCTTCAACAATCTGGTCATTTGGTTGAATTCCTTTCTGATGCAGGCTTAATAATTCAGCTGGTCCATCCCTATTTATGAATTTTTTATTTGTGGCTCCCATAAATTAGTTGGTCAAGTCAATCTTATTTTAGATGATATCTGACACATGCGATGTCATTTGATGATTAGTTAATTATTAAAAAAAATATTCAATTGTTGTGTAAGTTTTGCAAACATGTTAAAGATTCATATGTTTTTTGAAAATTAGTTGGACTTATAAGTAACATTGCATAAAGTATCAATTGTATAATTTTTAGAAAAAAAAAAAAAAAAAAGAATGACCAGTGACCAAGCATGCATTCAGTTATTGTGGATCATATACACGGGCAAGATAAAATAGCTTCTACATACATTATTTTCATTGTATTTTCAACCCGTATTTTCAGAACCAAAGCATGATGTAATAATATTATTGTCACTATTATATTATTATTATTGTAAATTGAATTATTTTGTTATTTACATATTTATCCATAACTGAACAAAGATTTTTCAGGATGGGAGGTTACCCAATATGAGATATAAATCCAAATGCATCTAATTACTAAATGGATAAACCCAACCTAGAATATAAACCATAAGAGAAAATAGCTATTAAACTGATCCTATGAATATCAGCTACAGTACCTATTGTTCAAATGTTTTCACTTGAATTTTATATTCCACAAAAAATAATGTAAGGGGTTTTGGTATTGCTTCCAGTGAAATCTTTCCAATGACTAAATCAATATATTTGTTTGAGGTGAATAAGTGGGACAGAAAATTATCGGCTCTTGAAACTCAAATGCAATACTCTTTTATTATGCCGTGGCAGAGAGGCCGAACTCATTTGAGTAGCTCAATCGAAATGACGGACTTGTGGGAGGAATATCCATGGCAGCCTACAGTACTGAGGCTCTTTAGATTTGGAGGTTGGCAGAGCAGCTTTCAAATATACCAACCATTAGCCAATTAACATATTTGACTTCATTAATGGGACATCATGATTTTCTGAGGAGAACGAATGCCCTTTATCGTGGAGGTGTTTGAAACTACTTGAATTCTCGAAGTCTTGCTTAGGAGTAATTTTTAAAAATAAATAATAATCTCTTTTTTAAAATTTAGGATTCCTTTAATCAAAGGCTGGTAAAGATTTTATGGGCAAAGGGCAAAAAAGGACCGTTGGACACGGGACCGTTTGTAATTGCTTATATATTTGCAGTTAGGAGGTTAATGTACATTCTCTTTGATTTGTTTGATCTATTGAGCCGTCTAATAATTTTTCATTTTGTTTCCCTTTTTTTCAGACGTGACAAATGTTTCTTTTGATGCGGCACAAGCCTTTGAACATTGTGGCAAACATGCAACTTCTTGATCAAATGGGGAACTAATAATTTTTTTTGGGCCTATCTTCTTGCTTGACTTCAATAGTTTTGGCCTTTTATCACAACAGAGTATATTAGTATTTACAGACATGTTCAAATTGGTTGATACTAACTTGACTATGTTTATTGAAATCGAAAGGGTGGTTCTATCTCCTCTTGGCTTTTATCAAATTCTAGGCCTATGCCACCCCAATGCATAAATTATATTAAATTAAATTAATGACTCAAAAACAAATTAATTTAATACAAAAAATCATATAAACAGGCAAAGTCAAACTAACCTCAATACATACAAGCAATCTAAACTGCTTATCTCATAAAAACAGCTTCATTTGGTAATATATAAATAAAAAAGAAAATATGGGCTTTTATTATAAATGTTATCATTTAAATCGTAATTAATTCAATCCGCATGCATCCCCAATAACGGTTAAAGCGCAACAGTGAAATGGCAAAACGCTTAAAGCTTTTTTGTCTACTACTACACAGAGAGAGAAAGAGGAGAATTAGCGTGATAAGACAAGTCAAACATCAAATCGGAGGGTCATAAAATCATAAGACAAGTCTGCTGTATTGTCAATCCATCGGATTCTTGGGCTGTTTTTTCTTCTTTATTTTTTGCGAGTCTGAGCCTCTTAGTCCGACTCTGAGAGGGCAAAGCAACAGCCACTGTCTTTCACTTCCACTTTCTGCTGCTTCACCGCTTGTTAACAGTCCGTCTGCATGCAGTTTGCAGTCTCCACTTTTTCCTGCACGTGCCAAGTCTCGTCTCACGTACACGGCTTGTTTCATTTGCCACCACAGCTCCCCTTCAGACCTCAGCTCCGGCACCACCGCCCACGGCTGCTGCGGCCCGGTTCCCGCTGTGTGTCATCGTGGGTCTCCGGGCGCACTGTTCGACGCTCCTGTGCGTACGCTTTTCACTGCCTTTCTACAATATCTGCAAAACGTTAGTGCATCGACGTTCGATCCGGCCGAGTTCGGCGCCAAAAACTCAGATCCTAGTAATAATTATACGCTGTCTGTTGTTAGAAAGAAGGTAAGCTTAATTAAAACCAGTACGATTCGAAAGCGATCGCATATGAATAACGTGGAGTGTTGCAGTGACTTCAATGCAAATACTATCTGTTGAATTTATGATTCAATAGCTACCAAACTTTTAAAATAATGAACAAATTTTTTTATTTCAATTAAATTCATATCAGTTATATATATATATAACTGCGACAACGTGTCACACGTTACAGTACCCTTGCTTGCGGATCAAATATTAGTGGCATCATAAGGCTATCCTCATATGACTTTATAATTACAAGTTCAAGTGATAAAAATAACCATTTTTAATATATGTTAAAATAATATATAATAAACTAAAACTAGTCTAATCTTTTAACTAAATCCTACATATAGGAACAGATTTGTGTAATAAATTATTCTTACCATGTCTAGATTGCTTAGAAGGTGGTGCAGGGAGATCCGGGGGTGCTGCATTCTCCTATTAGATTTAAAAAATCAAATGGGTAAGCGTTAAATATTAAAAATATCCTCTAAATATTTTTTTTAAAAAAAATTATGTTAGATTTGAGATTCAATGAATGCTAGTACTATATTTTATTATTTTTTGGCAAGCAAATATTTTATTTCATCAAAAACTTATATGTATAAGGACTCCTAATAATACAATAATTAACTAAGGAGTCAAAACAATCTAACCCATAAATATAGATTAAAGCTCTGAATAGAAATATGCAAAAAAAGTTCCTACAAAAAATCATAAAAATTGACTAGGTAAAGTTGACCACATTAGATAAGCATTACGGGATGGCTATCATTCTTGATCTAATTCTTATTAAATAGGAAGTTGGCGATATTTCAGATGGTATTGTAATTGTCAAAGTTGAAGATAATATCAAACATACTAATATTTTAATCATTTCAAATAAAATAGTCAATCTGAACCAAAGGTGATTGAGAAATTTCGTATTTCATTTGAAAGCCGCCAATTTGATAGCTCCATTCCAATCGCAATACGGCTAGACACAAATGACCTTGGTGCAAACCACTTTCCAAATTCTCTCGGAAGGGTGGGGCTCCTAGCCCTGATGGCTCACACCACTTCTTGACCAACCGACTGAAAAATCCTTCAACCAATTGGACAGAAAAGAAGCCATTAATGTCTAGATCCTCTCTAATAGTATCCTCAAAGTCAAGACGAGGATCATATTGAGGTCATAACCTAATAACAGAGCCAAAGAAAGACAAGCTTAGGTGGGTCATCTCTATTAGTTACCTATTACAACATATTCTACCTTTACACTATGATGAAGACCTGTATCAAGGGAAATATGGTTAGAAAAGGCATTAGTGAGAGAACCCATTGGATGTTGAAAGTTAGACCATAAGAAGGTTTCTTTCTCGCTCCTCATAATGTGATGAATAAATGGTCTTAATGAGTCTCTTTAGTTCATAAATTTGCAAAAATTTGGTGGAGTAAACTGCAGGACTTTAATAGTCTAAATACAAAAATCCTTCATCCGATGACTTCTGACCTAATTTATCTAAATTGAATTACTATCATCCACTACAAGCCTTGGAAAATATTTTACCAGTAGAGATTTGTTTCAAGTAATAATATTCTTCAAGCTAAGCACACATTCTGTTTGAGGTTTATATACCTCATCCTAGGCCACCTTAGTAGAGTTCTTATCATAAGTCATGCAATGCCATGAATAGCTCATCAAAATACTATTGCTTCTCTTCAAGATAGATGTAGAAATGATGAACACAGAGGCCTAATAAGATCAGATGCTTGCAAGGATCAAAGTAATGAGTTAAAATTGGCCTTGAAAGGAGAACCAACAATTCTTCTAGGTCTTAATCTTGTTAGAGATCTCGTCAATGAGAACCTAACAATCCAAAGTAGCAAAATAGGATGAAATGAGTGGAGCATGCAAATAATGAACTGGGAGAGAACCAACCCTATAACCAGCGATCTTCTTAGCCATTATTGCAAATTGTTTGTTAGAACTTTAAACAAAGCATTTACTTTTATCCATGTTGGAGACTAAACTAGTCAATCTAGTAAAGACTGAGAGGTATTGGTGGAGGACCACAACAGATTGCCTGTAGGCTACATAAGAAAAGGAGGTAATCCATGAAAGCAAGCATCATAATCTTAAAAGTTTTGCATTTCCATTGGGAGGTGAAATTTGGATTGTTAGGGGTTTAAAATATAATAATACCATGAAGATCTCTATACAAAGAACAAAAAGGTTGGGAGATACAGGGTCCCTTGGGCAGCAGCCTCTCTGGCCTTTAAAGAAACCCAAATACTGATTGATATATGGATCACTCCCATATAAGCTTATATGAGATTGGCAGGACGACAGGTTTGTCTAATAAATCTGGGTGTAATATTGAAAGGAAATATTATTGTGTTGGCCGGAGTAAAAAATGTCGGAATTGTTACATTTAGGCTGGAGTGGTGAAATGTCGAAATGGTTACACTTAGGTCGGAGTGGTAAAATGTTGGAATGTTACACTTGGTTGAAGTGGTAAAATGTCGGAGTAGCTACACTTAGGTTGGAGTGGTAAATTGCCAAAGTGGTTATACTTAGGCCAGAGTGGTGAATTGCGAGAGTGATTACTCTTGGCCGGAATAGTGAAATATCGAAGTGGTTACACTTAGGTTGGAGTGGTGAATTGCCGGAGTGAAACACTTAGGTCAAAGCAGTGAAATCCTAGAGTGGTTCTGCCAAGCCAGAGTGATAAGGGCGATTTGATCCGTACTGATGTAAAAGTGGGCTGAGTGTTGCCTGTCTAAAAAGCTGGTTATATGCGAAATCCAATGCAAATAGTTGATTTTGTAAAGTAGGTAGATAACTTTTTAAAGTTAGCAGCCATCTTTGTAGAGTAGGTTAACTGTAAACTTTAGAATAGGAAGGCGACTTTGTAGAGAAAGTTGTAGGCTTTGTAGTACACGCAACCGTCTTGTAGAGTAGGTGCCGTTCAGTGCATAATATATATATTCATAGTTGAGATTTCATAAAGAAAGTGAAGCGAAGGAAGGAAAAAAATAGAAAATACAAAGCGATGCCCTTTTTTGTTCTTGTACTATGTTCTCTGTTTTTCAATGGTTTCTATAACCAAAAATTTTCATAACAAAATTTTACATAATGAAATTTTTGTGAACTAAATGTTATATGGTTTTCTTCCTCTTATTCAAAAGAGAATTTTTACGTAAAATTTTTGCGTATTATCCTTCCCTTCCTCTTTGTACGTGTGATTATTGTTGCTAATTTTTTTATTGATTCATGGTTTTGCCGATGCCCAATCCCAACAATAATTTCCATTGATAGAAATGGAGAGCATAAGAGATGTGATGCCTTCTCTAATCTACCAATAAAAATAGCTGAAAATCCTGTTGTCTTCAAAGTAGCATGACAAAATTCTAATCTATCATGTCATAGGCATTCACATTGTCAATTCTCATAGTGCAACAGTTAGGACCTTTATTCAAATGGTACTTATAGATTATGTCCTGAGGAAGAAGGATGTTATTTCTAATGTGTAGAAGTTCCACAAATGCTGTTTAGCAAAAGTTGTGTAAGGATTTTGGCCATAATTTTATAAATAGTATAATAGCAAGTAATAGGTCTAAAGTTAATGGCTTTAGAAGAAGAAATCACCTTAAGAATGAGGTAAATCATAATGCAATTAATTTATCTTAAAAGATACTGATTTTAAAAGAAGTCAATGACCACCTAGGAGATAAGGTTACCCACAATGCCCCGGGACCTTTTAAGGAAGACAACTAAAACCTCATCAGGTCTAGGAGCTTTAGTATTATCAAAACTAAGTACAGTCAATCGAATATCCTCACAAAAGGGCAAGGACATGAGGTTTGGAAGAAGATGATTCGGGATCGACTTCAAAATGAAAGGCTTGAAATCCTCTGGACCACAAGGACTCCACCAGAGTGCTTCCCCAAAAGATTAGAAAAATAATCAATGATAAACTCATGAGTCTTTAAAAAAAAAGAGGCGAGGGAGCCATCCTCTCAAGTGAGCAAAGTAATTCTCCAACAGTTTTACTTCACTTTGATAGCATTAAAGAAGTACTTCAAGCAATGATCGCTATCATTTAACCACCTTACCTTTACATTCTTCTTAAGAAAATTTTCATCCATCTGCATGCTTTCCACAAAGCATCTTCAGATTGAGCTTTAACCAAAATGGATATGGGGTAGAAAGGTGCCCGGAACAGGATATCTTGAGTGGCCTCTAGCACCCTAATGGCTCCAGCCATGCCTACGCCCAAATCTCATACTTCCATGTTTAAAGCTTCAATGGCCTCCTTAACATGCTTGAGCTTGGAAACAACCTGAATCATAGGCACACCAATTATATACATAGTATTGGGTTTGGTCACTCATTTATGAAAAACTAAATAAACGGATGTGTCATTAGAAGATCGTGCAAAGTATGCGTAAAGTTCAGAGTGTAGCAAATTGGATGGAGCAAAAAGCCGAAGTGGCAAATGCCAAAGTAGGCATTTGCCATTGCAGCAAATATCAAAGTGAGCAAATGTCGAATTAACTAATTTTCCGGAGTGGCAAATACCGGAGTGCGCAAATATCAAATTGACCAATTTGTTGGCAACTGTACGAGTGGTGCACAAGGCCGGAGTGGATTTGCCGCTAGTGTGGATTTGCAACCAGAGTGGATCGTGACTGAAGTGGATCTACGACCGGAGTGGATCGCAACTGGAGTGGATCTGCAACTAGAGTGGATCTGCGGCTGGAGTGGTGATGACCAGGCGCTGGAGTGGTGCATAGTTGACCTTCCAAATAGACGACATGCCAGAGTAGGTAGCTGACTTGTAGAGTATGTGCCATTTGTGTAGAGCGGGTAGTTGACCTGCAGAATATGCACCATTTGTGCAGAGTAGGTTGGCTTGTAAAATATGCGCCGTCTATGAAAAAGCCCGGGAACTAGTGAAAGTGTAGAAAATGATAAAGTTGGTGTAACAAACCCTCTGTAAGAGCAGGCTAGGTGAGCATATAGGATTTGGGCTATGCATCATTATAAAGTGTACCAAGCGCTTTAGAAGAAAGTGTGTGCGGTGAATCATGTGTAGAACGAAGCAGAAATAAAGTGCGGAAGGCAACTCTCGTCATTCACCGTTTATCACTACACTTACAAACTTAGAGAGTAGAGAGTATAACCAGTGAGAGAAGAAGTGAAAAAAGGTGAGGAAAGAGGGAAAGAGAGTTTCCTTACTCTAGAGATTGTTTTCTTACTCTATTTCGAGTGGGTTGCAGAAACTCTGTCGTGGAGGTTTGTAATTGATTTTACATGGTGAAATTTTTTAGAATTTAACTCATAGTTTTTTCCTTGGTTAAAAAGGATGTTTTACGTTAAAAATCGTTGTACAATCTTGTATTCATTGTACTCACATTTTTGGTGGTTGATGGCTGATGGGGGCTTCAGGTTTTTTCGCTATGCTGAATCAAGGTGTATCCAAGTTAAATCCCAATAAGTGGTATCAGAGCGAGGTTGTAAACTTTCGATTTGATGGCATCGATATCAAGGAGCCTACATTAGTGTGGAGCAGTTTAATGCGTAAAATAATTTTATCCTTTGGTAAGAAAGGGTGAGAAATATTTTAACTCAAAAAGAAACGTTAAAAACACTTCAGATGAAGGAAGAAAAGTTAGAGAATATAATGGAGGAAGAGTGGCAAGATAAGAGGGATTTTACTAATTATACGATCAAGTTGTGTATTATGATAACACTTTTTAGAAGGTCATTGGCTTGTCAGACCTAGTTGAGGTCTAGGAGAAGTTTGAGAGTCGATATAAATTCAAGTCCTTGATAATGAGACTGCATGTGAAGAAGCAGTTCTATGACCTATGTCTATTGGAAAAAAAAAACTTCGAGAAGCACTTAGATAAGTTTGGATGACGTAAATGTCGGCTTTTAATGAGAAGATCAAGAAGAAAGACAAAATGCTGGTGTTATTGGCGTCATTGCCAACCTTGTATGATCATATTGTTACGATACTGCTGTTTGGAAAAGACACACTCAGTTTGGACAATGTCATCGCTTTTTTACTTATAAATAAATCAATGCGAAGAAGAAGCTGTGAGGCTCCAGGGGTGTCGAGTCTATTTGTAGACACTAACGGTTAGGGATGTGGGAGATCAAGGGGTTGAAGCAGCAAATCGAAGAGAAGCAATGGCCGGTCCAAGCTTTTGGAGAAGACGTGCTTCTATTGTGATAAGAATGGCCACATAAGGCTGGACTACACACAGGGCAAACTAGAGAAGGAGGGCGGAGGCAAGCATTAGGAGAGGCGGGATTATGATGATGATGATCGGACTACTATTGCTTTCTATGGAGACCTCCCAATTGTTCACTGGGGGGAAACATAGAGCCTATCGAGCCAAGAGATGAGTTGGGTGATGGACGGTGGTGCTTCACACCATGTGATACCAAGAAAGTCCCACTTCATGAGCTATACACTCGTAGACTATGGGTGTGATATCCCAAATTCTCATTCGTTTTAATTTGGATCATTTCTTATTATTTTGGGTAATTTAGGTGTGATAAAAATTAATTAAATATTATAAAATTTTAAATGATATTCGGATTAATTAGGTCGGTACTTGAAGTGCGTCCGTACTATTATCTGAGTTTCGATTTGAATTTTAAAATATAAGAAATGAAAAAATTACACACACACACACACACACACACATAATAACAATAGAAGAAGGGAAGGGTGAGTACAACAAGGGCTTCGGGAGGAAGAAAAGAGAGGAGAGAGAGAAAGAAGAGAGAGGAGGAAACCAAGGTCTCTGAATCCGATTCCAACTTCGAACTAGTCGGAAGAGTGATAGATTGGATCAAGGCAAGTGTATCTATACCCTTTTCGTTCTCTCTTTTTAATTTTTGTTCATTTTTATTCTGGTATTTTTATCCCAATACTCGACCATTACTTATATTTTGTGAAACCTATAACCCAAACACAAGTATTCACCGATTTGTAGCCTGATTTATGGTTTCACGCGGCTTTTGCTCGCCCCGAAACTCTAACTCGTGCCAAGACCTCATTTAACAAATTCTTTTGAGTTTTATACATAATTTGACTTTAGATAATTGTTATCCATAACATGGGCATGCACATATGTGAATTTCACACTCGATTTCGTAATTTTGATTGGTTTTTGGACATAGAACCCTAACCTCGAGCCTCAAATGATTTCACCGATTGATTTGAAATTTTTGTATAAATTAGTTTTAGAATATTATTACTCGTACCATGAACATGTTAATTTATCAATTGAGTGTCCAAATTTGAACATACAGACCCCTATACTCGTGCAGGCACTGTTCACCACACAGGCACTGTTCACCTAAGCCACTTTGATAATTTTGCATTATTTTTTTTTATTTAATTGATATTTAATTTATGTATAATTGTATATACTTAATTTTATATTTCAAAAAATATTATTGTTGACCATTTGTAAAGGAATTATTGTCTGAAAACCGTAAAATTACGTTTAACCGATGTGGTAAGGATATCTTAATTGTTTTAAAGCATCATATTAATCTACATATATGTTTAAAGTCACGTGAAGATTTAAATCCACAAAAAATGATTATCTGTATTTATATATAAGAATTAAGCAAGATATGTCAGAATACGAAGGGAATGTCACAATTTGATATGTGTATGATTCATTCCCTCAGGGTGAGAATTATATGAAAGAAGTTTAGTAAACTTTGTCTTAAAAAAAAAGAAATTATGAAACCTGGACCATAAATTTACATTTCAGAGGGTAATATCCCATGGTATGTTATTGATATTACAGGTTTTGTATTTGTTTGGCGGCCGTTTTTTGTCAAAATTTTGTCAAATTTTTAATAGAAAATGTGGTCTGTCACTGTTTGTATCAGAAAAAAAAAAGATACCCTAGGTTTGATTTGAAATTTATACGGAAGCTTAGGTTAGAGTAAGATAGATCGAATATATAGTTGAAGGCGTAGGATGATTAAGATTGATTGAGCAGTTCTAGTTGTCCTAATTTGTATGATTTTGGTTAGAACTAGGTTAGGAATTAGCAGATAACTTTGGTTTTCTAGCTTACACTGTTCTACTTAATGTCTAAGTTATGAACTAACCCATGTTGTTATTGTTCCAGAAAGGATATTCATAACCGATCGTGCCACCTAGGTAAAGGTTGACACGTGGAGGTGGTCAACCACATAATAGAAGAGTTGAGTATATGAATTTGCACAGAAAGATGGTGAGATTAGAAAGTCTTAGAGGATTTAGTCCGGTTAAGGACCAGGAGAAAGAGAAACTATAGAGGGAATACCTTAAGGGTTAACTTATGTTAATCTTAATCCGAGAAAAGGAATGTAGGTACTTAAATAGCATGCCAAGTGAGACGGATAAGGTGGAATTGACGGCTCGAGGTTAGGATAACTCGGAGTCAATTTCTGGTGTTAGTGAATTCGAGGATGTCGATTTACAATCGATTTAGTAATGATAATCAAGTGCTTAAGTTTTTGGGTGGTTCAGATCTTGCAGAAGTTGAAGTGCAGATCTTAATAATTGAAATAGTGTTACAGTGACCCAATATCTAGGAGGAGATAAGGTAATATCTGCCTTACATAAGTTAGAAGGCAAAGCCAATCATGGGTAGTTGGTGAGAAAAAGAGTCATAAGCCGGGAGGATAAAAATATGTCGTAGTATATCTTCATTGATACTTTTAAGAATAAATATTCTTCCCGACGAGTTTTGAGAACATGTTTTGATTTTGGACAGACGGCCTCATGGTAAAAGATGGTATTTACTCTAGGGTCGAACGGAGAAGGTGTCTAATGCCTTCGATTGGGTTTTGTGGTAATGGTATAAGGTGTAGAAGTGTCGATCACCATGAAAGAAGGTGAAATTCCTAAATTTTGATACTGTAGTACGTGTATCATTTAAAAACCTGAATCTATATTTTTAATTGTGATTCCTCAATTTATTTGTTTATTTGAGGATTTAGACTTGATACTAGTAGCATCGAGGTCTACGATATTTTTTTGGATTTGTAGATATTATTAACTAGGCTAAATTAATTTGTTCTGAAGTATCAAACTTTAATCTAATTTTGGTGGTAATTTGTTGGTGAGCCGCCATACTAGTGAGAATTGGATTAGTAAGGATATTACATTTTGCAATTGGGTTGTGAAATTTTAACTATGAATCAGAGTTGGCCATGGTATCAAGAAATTCTTATTGTTGCCTACTGGTCGTATTATGGAGATCTGTGCTAAGCTTATCTAGTAAATGAGACCACATCTGGAAGTCATCTTCTAGTCACTGAGGAGTTTTGGCTATGTAAGCATTCTAGGATTTTGTATTGAACGAAGAAGCATCAGTTCGGTCCCGTTGTAGAGTGCTTTGGAACCTGTGTGGTGAGTAAGATGAATTGATGGGGTCACTTGTGAATGACTGAATTTAGGTTGCTCGGGAGATTAATGATTTGAAAAGCAGGCATTGTGAATGAATAGGCGAATCATTTGATCCTTTATCAAGGTTTGGAGATTTCTAAGATCGATCTGTATCCGTACTATTGCTGATCGTGGGTTAGTGGAAGTTATGTCGTGGCAACATTCAGGATAAATCAATGGCCGTTGCAAGTTCCGATAATACCATGTGGGTTTGTTGTTTCATTCACATTTCTATGGATTTTATGGATTGGATCCTCACACCATATTTGAGTCAATATTGTGAAGGCCTCATCGATGAATTCGAGAAACTATGTGAGTGTGTGAACTTTATTTGAGGATTGTGCTATGAATTAGAAACGCTATTAGCTGTGTGTCCAATTGAGGTTAGAGTGTGAGTTTTGGTAAGGAAAATGTTATTTTGGGCTTACGAATTCTTTGGTAGAATGAATGTGGTCTTGTAGAGATTTGAGCGATGGCTAATTCAGAAAAAAACTAATTGATGTCATGGGTGTATAGTGTTCTTCGGTATAGCTGAATCCAGTAAAATGTCCATTAAGTGTTCCTCAAGAACTGTAGCGTCTACAGGGTGTTTGATTTGGAAGCGATCGGTATCCGTTGAAGTAAAATATGTGGGGTTAGCTCTCAAGGTATGGAGGGTAATCATCAACCATGTCATTTAGTTTTCTCCCTGATGGATCAAGTGGATGGCAGTAGAATGTGATATTTTTGAGGAAGATCTAGGATTATGTTTTTCCTGCATCATATGTGGATGGTTGCCCTTGGAGTAAGTCAGGAAGAAATTCATAGTTCGAGTTACTTCACTCGTAGGTCAGAGTTAAAAATTGACATCTTTGATTTGAGAACTTACAGGTGTTTCCTTTGGAGATAACTATTATCTAATAATTTTAGGGCCTAAACAGTGTGTCATAAAGAAGAGATGATCTTATGACAATGCAAGTAGATAGATCTATTTAAGGATTATGAGGATGCATTTCGGTATCTTTTGAGGAAGACGTGCACTATGACTGATAAGATGTTGTTGGGAGGCTTTTGACTTAATATGTTTTCGATATTTCGTAAGAGATGTGAATCGTGAGCTACGAGTAGTTTCAATATTTGGGTTAATGGAACGCCGTGCTATTAATTTAGGAGACAGAATCGTATTCGAAGTATTGAAACTATAAAATTATGAGATGAGAAGTCTTTATAATTTTACTTCAAAGTTGCTAGAACGGCAAGGATTTTGAGTGTTTGAATAATTGTGGATTGGCTTTTAAGGATGGCCCATTTATCACAAATTTGGGTAATGTGGGCTGATCAAATAGGTTGGTTCGTTGGTATGCCTACGACATAATAATGTTGTTGAGGAGTTAGGTTTCACAACCTAGGTTGTAATTTGAGGCCGTGTCGAATTTTGGGTGATCGTCTCAATTGTGTTTTCTAAGTTGATCGTAATCTAATGATTGAGGACCTTTCCTTAGTTGTGTTGATATCGTTGGAATTTTACTTAGACCTATAGCTATCACGTAACCTAGGCGTCTATTATGAATCAACTGAATTCAAGATGCTAGTGGATTTTTAGTGTGCTAGTGTTTGGTTAATCAGAGTTGCACAGAAGAGCGGATGGTTCATGTATTTTAAGATTTAGTTTGAAGTTTGAAATGATTAATCATTTTAAATCTTGGGATGAACTTAAGTTGAAGTTCATTCGTCTCATTAAGATCTTGAATTAAGTCAGGAAAATAGTCAATAAACTCGAGTTACATCCAATTTGGTGGATTATCATGAAGTCTTCATTGCATCAATGGTTAAGGAAAGTAAGTGATTGAATTAAGCCTTTCTAGGGAATTAGGAATTTGTCTTATGATATATTCTAACCTAGATTTAGATAAAAAAATATTAGATATTAGAAATTAGGATTATCCATTTGGTCAAGGTTTTCTGGGAAGGATCATTTCTTCAAAGTTGTCTCAGCAAAATGTTAGCTGGATTCTGAAAGGAATTTTTCTAGATTTTTGAATTTTGACATTCATTTAATTTTGAGAACGAAATTTTTATAAGTATGGAGAATGTAATATCCCAAATTTTCATCCAATTTAATTGGGATCATTTATTATTTTAAATAATTTGGGTATGATAAAAATTAATTAAATATTATAAAATTTTGAAGGATATTTGGATAAATTGAGTTGGCGCCCGAAGTGCATTCATACTGTCGCCAAAATATCAATTTGGGTTTTAAAATATATGAAACGAAATAATAATAATAATAATAATAATAATAATAATAATAATAATAATAATAATAATAATAATAATAATAATAATAGAAGAAGGGGAGGGAGTGTAGCAGGGGCTTCGGGAGAAAGAAAAGAGAGGAGAGAGAGAGAGGGAGAAGAGAGAGAGGAGGAAACTGAGGTCCCTAAGTTTTATTCCGACTTCAAACTAGTTGAAAAAATGATAGATTGAGTCGAGGTAAGTACATCTATACCCGTTTCGTTCACTCTTTTTAATTTTTATTTGTTTCTCTTCTAATATTTTTGTCCAAGTACCCAACCTATTCTTATATTTTGTGAAACTCATGATTCAAGCACAAGTATTTACCAATTTGTAGCTCAATTCTTGGTTTTGCGTGGCTTTTGTATACCCCGAAACCCTAACCAGCGTTGGGACCCTATTTAACCGACTATTTTGAGTTTTATATATGGTTTGTTTTTAGATAATTGTTACGCATAACATGGGCACGCACATATGTGAATCTCACGCCCAATTTCGTAATTTTGATCGGTTTCGAATATGGAATTCTAACCCCGCACTCCGGATGATTTCACAGATTAATTTAAAATTTTTATATAAATTGGATTTAGAATATTATTACCCGTACCATGAACATATTAATTTATAATTTGGGTGTCTGAATGTGCACATACGGATCCCTATACCCGCATAGGTACTATTCACTCGAGCCACTTTGATAATTTTACATGATTTCGTTTTATTTAATTGACATCTAATTTATATATAATTATATATTCTAGAAAATATTATTGTCAACCATTTGTGAAGGAATTATCATCCGAAAGTTCTAAAATTACATTTGGCCGATGTGGTAAAGATATCCTAATTGTTCCAAAGTATCATATTATTCTATGCATATGTTTAAAGTCACAATTTAATATATGTATGATTTATTCTCCCAGTGTGAGAACTATGTGAAAGAAGTTTAGTAAAATTTCCTTTAAAAGAATAATAAATTATAAAATATGGACTACGGATTTACATTTCAGAAATGTTATATCCCTAACATACTTTTGATATTATAGTGAAAACTTAATAATTATCTTAGCCGTGTATTGTAGTGGGTAATATTCCTTGGCATGTCTTTAGATATTACTGTGAAAGAACGATGACTACCTCTGGACCACGGGAGATATAGTGGCATTTGTGATATGGTATCGTCTATCGAGTTAAAGGTATACCGCTCACTACGGGATGTTGAACGGCGTGGGTTGTGCCTTAGAATGTGTGAAAGTATACACATTTCTTATTCTCCTGCACCGTTAGTCAGTAAGGTTTATTGGTTCTAATCCGCAAAGATAAAAAAATATAGGCATGTTGTGGAACCCTAAGAGAAGAAAGATAAAATATAAAAGCTATTTATATTTCAGAAATGCATTTGTTCACGTTTCATATTATGCATCTCATATCATACTCCTACACCCTCTTTTCCTAATCCATTTTGAATATTGTGTATAATTTTCTTGATTATATTACACTTACTAAGTATTTAGCTCACAATTACTGTTTTCTTACATTCAGATGAGTATGAACTTATACCTGATAGGATGGGATAGAGGAGTAGAAGTTAGCTAGGTATGAAGATATTAGAAGATAGCATTGAGGACTTAGTTTCGTGATTTTTATACCATTATGTGGTACCTTTGCATATCTTGTGAAGAATCTATATATGGAAGTAGTTGTATCTTTGATGATGTACATATAGTTTAGCTCCTATTGTATTTGATGATTGTAAATACTTTTGCAAGTTATTATAATTAATTTGAGTACCTAGTGGCATCATGTCTGAGTCAACTTATACCCAGAGTTATGACGTTAGTGTGATATGATTGTTATGGCTTTCGAATCCTGTGTTGAGATGTTGTAGCTATATTATGTATACTGTCAGGTTATTTACAGGTTCTGTATTTATTTGGCGGCTATTTTTCTGTTGAAACGCTATCAGATTTTCAGTAGGAAATACGGTCCGTCACAATAGGGTATTGAAGATTGATAACGGTAGCTCATCGAGGGTTGTAAGCATCAGGGATGTTTGCTTGCAGACAAGCAACGGGACAAAGTGCATGTTGAAGGGCATGAGACATGCCCCAAATTAAGGTTGAATGTGATTTTAATCGAAAAACTTGGTGAAGAAAGCTTTCAGACGGCATTTGGAAACGGTCGGAGGAGACTCACCAAAGGCACCTTGGTTGTGGCAAGGAAAAGTAAGAGATCAAGTCGGTACCTGATGAAAGCGTGAATTACCAATGATGATACCAAGATGACCAACGGGGATATTGGTCAAGGTGGTACAAAGAGGTGGCCAAGGTGGAGTGCAAGGTGGAATGATTCGACCGTGAAAGAGAAGTTAAAGGAGAATGGGATTACTCCAGATTTGGTAGAGCGGAAGAGGGTATCATTAGGGTTTGCGGAGACTGACGTCGAAATCCCAATTGAGAAAAAGTTACCGAAAGGTAGGCGATGACGGTTATTGTTAAAGGTGACAGGTCTCCTCACAAGGTCATGAGGAAAATTTTGTTGAGTTTGGTCACTTTCTTGTGAGAAGTTCAACAAACAAATGTGTCATCAAAAGATTGTGTAAGGTATGCACGACGTTCAGGGTGCTAGAAACTGGCTGTAGTAAAATAATGGAGTGGCAAATGCTAGAGTGGGCATTCGTCGAAGTGGTAAATTCTGGAGTTCGGCATTCACTTGATTAATGTCAGAGTGACCAATTTATTGGATTGGGCATTTACCAGAGTGATAAATGCCGAAATGTACAAATGTCGGAGTGATAAATTTGCTAGAGTGACAATTGTTGGAGTGGCGATTGTCGGAGTGGTGCACAAGGCAAGAGTGGATCTGCGGTCAGTGTGGATCTGCGACCAGAGTGGATCGCGATCGGAGTGGATCTGGGACCAGAGTGGACTGCGATCTGAGTGGATCTGCGACCGAAGTGGATCTACGGCCGGAGTGGTGCACAGTCGGAGTGGTGATGACTAGGGATTGGAGTGGTGCACAGTTGACCTTTCAGATAAACGACCTGACAGAGTAGGTAGTTGACTTGTAGAGCATACACCATATGTGAAAAAGTGTATGAATTGGTGAAAGCATAGAAAATGACAAAATTGGTCTGACAAATCCTTTACAAGAATAGGCCAAGTGAATAGATGGAATTTGGGTCAGGCGTCATTATAAAGTGCACCAGGCGCTTCAGAAGACGGCGTGTGTAGTAAACCCTGTGTGGAATGGAGGGTCTAACGGAGTTGAAACAAAGTACAGAAGGAAGCCCTTGTCATTCACCGTTTACCACCACATTTGTAAAATCAGATAATAGAGAGTACTACCAGTGGAAAAAAGAAGAGAAGAAAAGTGAGAGAATAGATAATGAGAGTTTCCTTACTATGGAGATTATTTTCTTGCTCTATCTTGGGTGGGTTACTGAAACTCTGTCGTCGCGGAGGTTTATAACCGATTTCACATAGTAAAATTTTTTAAAATTTGACCCGTAATTTTTTCCTTGGTTAAAAAGGGTTTTCCATATTAAAAATTATTGTATAATTTTGTATTACTTGTGCTCACATTCTCGATAGTTGACGACCGATGAGGGGTTCAGGTTTTCCCTGCGCCGGATTAGGGTGTATTCGGGTTGAACCCCAACACATAATCCAAGAAGTGCCCATAGTATAAAAAAAAATTAGGGTTGTTAGCAATGAATTTATACAAATTGAAGGATCTCTTTCCAATAGGACAGACAACTCCCAGAAGCAGGATGCATTTAGCATGGTCTGATATGCTAACCTAGCCGAGGATATGCAACACTAGCAAAAAGTTGTAACATTTTGAATATTTTTAGTAATATTTATATATATATATAAATGATTTATTAATATTTAAATTGAAACAAATTAATTAAATTTAGTGGATTCAAGTCTTGCAAAGCTAGTGGGCCATGGACTTGATTGTACAAAATGGCTGGTTTACCATGCTTGATTTAGGAGAACATGTTCAATAAGCATTAATATCAACCAAACTTTATCTTAGATTTTAGGAATCCTTTAATTATTGTCCTAATTTTTAGAAGGCTAAAAATTAGAATGACTTTTAAAGTTCTTTGGCCAACTTATCATTTGATTTAGTTAGTTAAATGGAGACTTATTTCCTGGGAAACTACCTTCTGAATAATTATTAATTTTTCAAGGATGTTCTGTATATGGGGGATCCAACTGATTTCAAGTGAAGTGTGAGAAAAAAACAATAACAACATTATGGGTGGGATTACTATTAGATATGTTTTAAAATTATAAACTTTTATTGAGAGTGTCTCTAACGATATAGACTATTTAGCCACCCCATTTAGGAGCAATTTGGTTAAGTTGTTGGCTTTATTTTGGTACTGAATGTCAAAAATTAAAATAGCCAAATTTCAGGTAAATTTTTTTAGGAGAAAAAATAGGAGTTTGTTAGATTAGAAATATTTCTATCAGGTGTGGTCGAGTAGAGAATTTTGTGCAAGTGGTTAATAGTATTTGGAGTTACTAACTTATGTAATTACAATTGTCAGGGAGTAAGTTATTTTTAAAGAGTTGGATGCATAATGATAATTTGCTCAACAACTTCTACATAGGCCTTAATTGACGGCCCTTTTCGTGCTCCATTTTAGTAGTGATTAGCTATAAAATAAATGGTAAGATTTGGTTGGTTATTTATCTTCTATTATGGACCCTAAAAGGAAAGTGGCAGTCAAGTGGCGTCACGATTTCTGTAAGGATTAAATTTCTAAATTATATTAATCATTATTAATTAAACTAATATAATCAAAATTAAAATCCAAGGATGTGAAAATCAGGTCAAAAGAGTCATATTTTTAGATTGGGCGATTTGGGCTTGATGCAAGTTAAGGCCTACCTTCGACCCAAAAATTAGAAACTGATGGCACTGTAGATCGCTCAATGCATGCTTTGGCGCTTCCTTGGTGCAAAAATGTGCATGTATTTTATTAGGAGTGTGCTCAACCATCGCCCAAGCCCCCAAGAGGCACGAAACTCAAAACAGCCATATTTCAGATTTGTGCTCGATACTCACCTCGGCACTACCTTGGCGCAAAATCACCAATGCACATGTGCAGGAGTGCGCTCGACGCTTGTCCCGACATGCCCTTGGTGCAAATTCTAGAACCGAGAAATGTTAAGGCGATGCTCAAGCGCCACTCGAGCGTGAATCAAGTATAAATAACGCAGAGCGTTCGGTGACCGCCATTTTTGGGCAGTGCACGAGAGAGAGAGAAAAAACCGATGAGAAGAGAGAGGAGAAGAGAGAGAATGATTCTGTCAGCTCAAATTAGGATGATTGGAGTAAAGCTTTGGGTAAATCAGGTTGAGACAAGTGTACCTTAAATTGAATCTTTCATTGTTATTATTTATTGTCATTTCTTTCAAGTATTCTTATTCTAATACTCGTCCCAATTAAGATTTTATAGTTAAAATATATAAATCATGCATGTCTGTTGATTTTTTATAATTTAATGATAAAAGTTCTCAAGGATTTATATTTAAATATTTGTATCATATAATATGTATTGTAGTTTATAACTCTTCCCATGGTTGGAAACACGATAATTGTTCCTTCATGCCTCAACTCTGAAATTGTTAAGTTCTAAGTTGTTACATGTTTAATTATACTTGTTTAGTTATATACTGCATGCTTATCAAGTCTACATTAAGTTTCCTAAATTTTTTTCTGCATGAGCTGTTGTTAAATTCCATGTTTATGAATTGCCACAATTAAAAAGTATAAAATATGATAAAAAAAAGAAACAAAACTTTATAATTATGTTAAGAAAAAATGAATTGTTCTCAGGAAGGGTGAGAATTAAAAATTATAAAGTAAAGTGTAGAGTTTTCCTAAGTAATTAGACCAATGATTATTTAGCAGGTAATTTTGACATGCCTTTGCATATTATAGTAAAAAATCAATATCTAAACTTATGAAACTATGGGTTTCGAAGTGGAATTTGGCCTTATTTGTAAGTTGTTATGTAGACGGCTCAACTCTGAATCTTAAATAAGAGCTTATGACTACTGATTGTGTGAAAATAAATATAATATGGGTTTTAATTGACTACTTCTTTAATTAGTAAGGCCTACTAACTATAATCTCTAAAGAAAATAAGTTTTAAGTATATTTTGATATCTAAGACTAAGAAGGAACAGGACAAGAAATCTAAAATCGTATCATATAAGTTTTCTGCACAAGTTTACGTCGTTACATTTGCTCTTAAAAGATTTAAACATATTTTGATGGTTAAGATTAAGAAATAATAAAATAAAAATTTTTAAATGCATTACGTAAGTTTTCCCACTTATGATCCCTACTCTTTCTGTAGGTTTTTAAGTATAAAGTATATGTATTTATTGATATATATATTGTGCCTTATTGAGTATTGGACTCACTCTTTACTATTTTACTAACCCATTCAAATGAGTTACATATATCCTTGTCAGACATTCGAGATTGGAGGATCGAGCTAATAGGAGGTGTTTAGATAAATAAATTGATGATAATTCTTACTATTTAATGATTTTGAATAATGTTTGTTGCATTATGTTATGGTTAGACATCTTCGAATGATATTAACTTACGTTTCAGTTATTTATATCACTTTAGAACGTGTTGAATAATATAATTTGATATATTTTATGGATGTTTTTGTTTGGATAGTAGATTGTATTACTTTAAAATCCGCTAGGGCATTATATTTCAATCGGATATCATATTTCCTTGATCAGGAGTCATTGATAATTTTAGTTTTATTTGAGTCAAGTTTATAGTATTTAATTATTTTTGTAGATCATTATATGTTAATTATTGTATTGTATAGGCATTATTCTTTATTTAAGGTCCGACTCCGTGATGATTGAATCGATATTGATGCCACACAATGACGTGACACGTATTTGGGTCCTATGTATAATGATGTATTATTTTATTTGTGGTCAGTCATGGTATTAACATGTAGTTCACATCTAAGGGTTATTAATCGGTTAATTAATATTGATTTAGTATTAACTTTATGGTCGGAATTTGGAACATGATAATTTTTGCTCATTTTAGAGTCAAGATTTCATGATCGAAATTTGGTTATTTGTTTGCTTGTATTGAGGATTTGGTTGTCACTAATAAGAAAATCATTATCCATATCCACACTTTTAGAAATGCTAGATAAATTGCGAGAAGACTCTATCAAAACTCAAGTCCGAGCTACCCCATTTTGTGAGTAACATTAGTGTTGTTTGTTGAGTGGTTAACATAATTTTTGAGAGTCAAAATTTTTATAGTTACCTAGGTACAATCTAGGAAGAGTTGACCAAATGAGAGGGGAGAGTTCTATTTGATTGTTGATGAGAAGATTGGGTTAAGAAATCTCTTAATTTGAATGAGATGATGAGGGATATGCCAGGAGAAGACTAATTACTAGGCTAAATTAAGAAATCTCTTAATTTTTAGGAAAGATTAGGCTGAATCTTGGGAGCATTGTGGCCGGTTGGAGGAGTAAGATTTATAAAGAATGTTAGTCAAATGTTAGTAAGTAATTAATCCAAAATTTTACCAACTAAATTAGGTAATTAATTAAATCCTTACTAGTCAAACTAGTGTGAGTAATAAACTACTAAAACAATGGAATTTCTGCTGCCAATAAGGGTGGAGGTCAGCCAACTTCCATCTTAAATGCTTAAGTATAACGAGAGGATAACCACTTCGGGACAACCTCTTTTTGATATAAATTAAACCTTTGAGCAATCCTTCTTTCCTTTGATTTTTTTGGCATAAAAAAAAAAAAACAAAACAAAACAAAAACAAAAACAAAAACAAAACAAAGAAGAGGAAAGTGAGGAGCATTTATACTAAGACAAGTTTTACTTGTGACCTTTTGTGTTTTACTCTCCAATTCTTTTGATTATTCTTGTTAATATATCTTCCATCCATATTATACCTCAGTCAAGTGATGAACATTAAAATAGTCAACTATGATCAAAAGGATAACTAAGAATACTGGTTAATAATTTGTACATCAAGTATTGAATCCATTGTCTTATTTTGGTTTTAGTAACATGTTCATGATAATATTTGGAATTTAGGATTTTGAGTCCAATAATAGAAACTAATAAAGTTTATCTAAAAGTATTATTGTGATAGAACAAAATTTTTTTTTTTTGTTCTCTGATACATTCCTTCAATAATTATACAGATCTGGAACCCAAAATAACATCTTAAAATTCTAAGAAAAAAAAATGGATAAAGCGTTCCCTAGAATTGGGCCAAACTGATACAATTAACCTGAATAGAACATGTAAATATACAAAATAATATACATTAACACAAATTGTCATCACTGACACAGGATCCTCTAATGCCATATGCACACCCATGGCTCTAGGCCAACGTCCCAGTCTACTTCATTCAATTTCGTACAAGAGATACCATTTATGACTTATACAAAATTCAAAAAGCAAATATCGGAAGTGAAACTACGTCTAAAATATAAACTTGCGAAAGTATAAATACCATTTCAACAAAATATAGAACGTGTCATAATTATTAATACAAAATTTTCATCTATAAAGAGGTAATTACATTCAAACTAATCAGATTCTCAAAATAGGCTTTGAAACTTCCAAAAATCTTCTTAACTAGATTTTATCTATCCTTCCTCGTTCGGAATCAGCTCCACTATCTCATCTGGATGGAAAAAAAATAAAAGAGTGAATCAAAACCTAACAATGTACCATAAAAACATGCAAGTATAATTCTTTCATGCAGAATATATGTACAGATAAGAAAAACTATGGAATTACCTAAAGAATAGAGATGTACATGGAAACAGGAGAAAGCATAAATGAGTATAAATATACATCAGAAATCATAAATCAGTATCAAACTCCGTAGGTTCTGAAAATCCAACTTTACTATCCGAATGATCGAACTAGTAAATCCTACTAGCCGAGGAGGCGCATAATCGAGGATAAATTATATTACGCAGACAATCAGAGACCAGAAAAGAAAACAGAGATGTACATGGAATTATTTGAAGAATAGAGATGTACATGGAAACAGGAGAAAGCATAAATCTGTATAAATATTCATCTGAAATCATAAATCAGTATTAAACTCCGTAAGTTCTAAAAATTCAACTTTACTATCCAAAGAATCGAACC
The DNA here is from genome assembly GCA_033239525.1 of Nepenthes gracilis. Taxonomy (NCBI): domain Eukaryota; kingdom Viridiplantae; phylum Streptophyta; class Magnoliopsida; order Caryophyllales; family Nepenthaceae; genus Nepenthes; species Nepenthes gracilis. The sequence goes on along the minus strand of BSYO01000019.1, from coordinate 12,123,012 downwards.
AGTAAACCCTATTAGCCAAAGAGGTGAATAATTGAGGATAGATTGTATTACGCACACATTCAGAGACCAGAAAATAAAACAGAGATATCCCTTCTAGTGGGATCAGTTACAGAATTACCTCTCGAATGCAGGTCAGACTCAAAATTCTACCATCTAGGCTAAAGCCCTGAGGAAGGGCAGACCATGTATAACTCAATGGACAAAATTATCCTCGATTACCACCGTAACGTTTTAAGACATACCGGAGAACATTTCCTGTCTGAATAATAGTCTTAGGTCCGATTTTCTACTAATTTAATAGAACTGAAATGTTTTTATCCTTATTTCTTAACTCTTAGCATTTTTCTACCTCGAAGGCCAACCAAACTCATACAGATAATCATTCAGAAAGCTTCAGAATATCTTAGAATTTTTCAACATTATAACTTTTCACAAAATTATTGGATACAAAATGTCTAACAAGTTTAACAATAAGTCAAACAACATTTCCATCACATTTCTCAAAACTTTTGAACCAAACATTCCCAAATTTTTGGGCTAGGGTTTAGGTTAAAACTTTTGGATACAAATCGAATACAAATCGCATATCAAACAACGAAATCGGAGCTATACATCATCGTATATATGTATAAACTTAAAATCTACTCAAGAAATCATGAAAAATACACATTAATCATAATAAATATTCGGAAACGGGGGTTTTAGAGCATGAATAACAAAAGGGAGATCTTCAAAAGTTGTAAAAATAGAAAATAAGGTTAGAAGTACACTTGCTTTAGTCCAATCTACCATTATTCTTACTTGGATCGGAGTAAAACGGCCAAAATCTCCTACTTTTTTCTCTTTTTCCTCCCTTTTCTTTCGTGCTACTATCGTTGCTCTACCAAAACTTTCTCTCACCTCTCTTTTTTATAAATGAAAACTAAAGTCAGTGGGTTAAAAATCAAGTTCGCGCTCAGGCGCCCAGCGAGTGCGCGGCGAGCACACTTATATTGGAAATTGCGCTCTCCATCTCGCTCGAGCGAGAGGCATGCGAGCCCCTTTCCGGAGTAATCTATTTTTTACGCTCACTGTTGGGCTCGAACCAGCAGTGAGCCTAACTTTACTATTTGTTGCACTAATGCCAATTTACTTATCTCAAATTTAGTTATATAAGTTTAATTATTAGAATTTACTATGTTTTTGAAACTCGGATCTCACAATGCTTCACTACTTATAGAAATTTCGTCCTCAAAATTTAACAAACCGTGGGTTTCCTTAATCGGAGAAAACCTTTCTAACATTTCCAAGTCACTTCCTCGATTAAACAATTATCCTGGAAAACCTTAAGCATTCAAATCATCCTGATCCTTATTACCCACTCTGTTATATCAAAATCTAAATTCATCAAGTCTGAACGCACCCAATTTATTAATTAGCTCTCTAACCTAGTTCAACACCTTAAATAGATTAATGATTCTTGCTTTACTTTATGCTAAGCCTTGAAAATGATTATTCCTTTTGATCCTTAATTTAACCTTAAAATACATGGGTTCACCACACTACCGCTGCACAACTCTGATTAATCTTCTGGCTATGAATCATATGGCTACAATTCACCATCTTATCTGATTTAACCTAACACCTAAAATTCTCTGATCAAGTTTGACAAAGATTTCGATATAAACCTTAAATTACAATTAAACTTCACAGGTTGAACACTTTATATTCTCATTATTTCAATGGTATGTCTTCAAACCGACACCTCCCTAAAGGACAAACTCCATATTGACAAGAATGGGTGATTTATCAGAAATTCAATAAGTACCTATATATATCCTTAAAATACCTGGCCATTCACCCCTAACCTCTTCAACTATATCCTTATATCTTCTTACAACTTATATCTATTGTCTCATATAGGGTACCTAGGTTATTCAGCAGTTATAGCAAAAGTCCCAAGACATCGATACTATGAGGGCAGAGCCCATAATTCCTCAACTTACCACCAGATTAGAAACTATTATTATAACAGTCTCCCAAGGATTTGCTATTGCTTTTATTATCACCCAAACCTTAAAACCCAATTGCTAGCAATCTCAAGATCTCGCTGGCATACCGATGAGCACACAACCATAAGGACTTCTCCTCCACTTAATTCAAGAACAACCATCCACATATGATATAGGAAACATAGTCCTAGATTTTTCTCAAAACGTCTCATAACACATCTCATTCCACCTTTAGAATACATCTCCTCAAACCTTCAAAATCAGGGAAAAATCCATCCCCATAATCAATACCTATAATTCCTCAACGGAAGGGCCTCATCAGAAATTCTCAATTATAGACGAAACAATTTCAAATCATAAGCTCTTCCCCCATTTATATTGAGGGTAGTCACCTATTCAAAATATTACATCTACCGTAACCTGTCAGACCAATTAGGGGTCAACCCAACTAAAATAGCCAACAATTTACCATTAATTTCTCGAAGGCAACCTTCGCATATTCCATTCTTATAAATACTAATCGTTCCTATGCCAAATACCTCATGGCTCTACAATTCTTGAGAAATACTTGTCAAATCCTAAAAAGACCATATACCTTTACAACATCAATTGGTTTTCCCATTTATTTAAATCATACTATCGAAGATACCAACTATGACGGACCGTATGCTCTGCTAAAAATCTGACAGAGTTTTCTTTATAATACGACCATCAAACCATACAAAAACCTTTGAAATATCTTACACAACACATAATACATCTAATAATCCTAACATCTGACAACCTACAACAATCACAACACAACTTTACACAGAATCTCAATACCACATGCTCCTTAAAGCATTTTCTCAACTAAATTCTCCTTCTTTCCCTCCAATGAACAGTTGACAGATTGCTTTCCACAATTTATAAAAACTATAAAAGAATACACAGATTACAATTATGGGATTACCTAAAATTTTCAAAGCAAATATGATGTGACATATAACTCATAAGGAAATAAAAGTATTCATAAATTTCAAATTAAATAAAACAGAAATCAAATCTCTATAAATAAAAGAAATACATTTATCCACAGTTGGGGATGCCTTAGCATCCTGAACTGTCACCGTAAATGCTTTAACTGGAATAGTGGGCTTCCTTGCTTTCAGCCTCTTGGGTAAAGAATAATCCTGAATCAGATGGCCCTACTAACCACAATTAAAATAGGCCCGCATCATGGCCCTACTAATCACAATTAAAATAGGCCCCCTATTCCAAAAACAAGTTTTCCCTGAATGCTTCTATCCATAATAAATAAAACTGACTGCTGATGCTTGGAAACCCGACACTGTTGAATTTTGATACTACCTTTTCCTTTATCAAACACTTTTATCTTCTTAGAAGGTCTTGAGGGTCCTAAATTTGATCCCATACTAAAACTCATTTGGCTAGCTGCCCTCTTAGTAAAAGATTTCTGATTCTCAAGTTCCCTTTCAAATATCAGAGCCTTATCGAGTACCTCAGTATAAATTTGAAGTTCCTGTGTCACCAGCTGACTCCTGATCTCATCCCTTAACCATTGTTAGAATTTCTTAGCTTTTCTTAACTCATCTTTTAAAATATCCAGTGCGTACCGTGACTCTTTAACAAATATTACATCATACTCTGTCACGGTGCGGTTTCTTTGCCTAAGCTGCATAAATGATTCTTCCTTCCAATCCTGGAGGCTAGCAAGTAAATATTCTTTCCAGAAGGCTTCTTCAAACATCTCCCAAGAGATTTCCTCATCAGGCAAACCTAATGCTCTTTTCTTTATCGCCTACCAATTATCAGCTTATCCCTCTAACTTATAAACCGCAAAGTGACCTTTTTCTGATCAGAATATTGAATGACCGTAAATATTTTCTTCATCCTCCTAAGCTAAATATCCACATTCATCGGATCTAGTTCACCCAAGAATTCAAATGCGTTCTCCGTCGTAAACTTCTCATATGCCGTTGGGGCAGAATTTACTGGGGTTGGCTCGGGTGTAGGAATCGAAGCCATATAATGCTGCTCCATCGATTCTGGAATGTTAGAGTTCCTTCCCAACAAATTTAAATATTCAGCCTCACGATCTTGGGGAGTACTAGTGCCTCCATAAGTATTTCTTCTTCCCTTTCTACTAGCCATGTTAATATCTTATAACTAAAAGTATCGCAATGTTAGTTGACCTCAAATAACCAGACTAGAGGGAGGGGTTATAATCAATCAGCACATTTCAGAATTAAACCTGGAAGTTAGCACCTAAATATTTCATCTAATCTACTCTACCCTGACCTATTCAATTCTACGGAATTCATATGGCCCCAAAACTTCAATAACTCTATCATTACTAAATCGATCACGTAACGACATTCTTAATTTCACTATACCAGAAATTGACTCCAAGTTAGATTGACCTCGAGTCATCAACTCCATTTGGCCTGTCATACTTGCTAGGTTAACCCAAGCACACCCTTCTAATAACTGACAAACCTGAGAACCTTAACTCACAATCGATCAATCTTGAATTTTTTTTACCAAGGTCAAGTTTCCTGGGCCGAAAATCAATGTCAGTCAGCTTAGATACCAAATCCCAACTTAGTTCTAACCCAAAAGATATAAACTAGGAAATCTTGATCTTTCTTGTCTAGCTTAATCAGCCTACACCTAAATCTATTTATTCGATCAATCTTAACTAATCCTAAACTCCGGCATACGTTTCAAATCAAATATAAGGTATCTCTTTTCTCTAATACCAACTGTGACGGAATAGATTTTTTTTTATTCTCTAATACATTCTGTCAATGACCATACATAACAGAAATCCAAAATAACATCTTAAAATTCTAAGAAAAGCAGACAAAGTTTCTCCTAGAGTTGGGCCAAACTGATACAATCAACTTGAATAGAACATGCTAATATACAAAATAATATATATAAATACACATTTTCATCACTGACACAAGATCCTCTAATGCCATATGCAAAACCATGGCTCTAAGTCAACATCCCAATCTATTACATTCAATTTTATACAAGAGATGCCGTTTAGGATCTAAACAAAATCCAAAAAGTAGATAGCGAAAATGAAACTATGTCCAAAATATAAACATACGGAAGAAAAAATACCATTCCAATGAAATATAGAACGTGTCATAACCATTAATATATAATTTTCATCTACAAATAGATGATTACATTCAAACTAATCAGACTTCCAAAATAGGCCTTGAAACTTTCAAAAATCTTCATGGCTAGTCTTTATTTATCAATACTCGTCTGGAATCAGCTCTAGTATCTTATTTGGAAGGAAAAAAAAAGTAAACTGAAGCCTAGCAAGTTACCGTAAAAATATACAAGTGTAATTCTTTCATGCGAATATACGTACCAGATAAGCAAAACTATATAATTATTCGAAGAATAGAGACATACATGAAAACAAGAGAAAGCATAAATCAGTATAAATATGCATCGAAATTATAAGTCCAGTATCAAACTCTGTAGGTTCTGAAAATCTAACTTTACTATCCGAAAGATGAACTAGTAGACTCTACTAATCGATGGGACAAATAATCGAGGATAGATTGTATTACGCACATAATCAGAGGCCAAAAAACAGAACAGAGATATCATTTTTAGCGGAATCAGTTACAAAATTACCTTCCGAAGGTAGGTCAGATACAAAATTCTACCCTCTAGGTTAACGCCCTAAGGAAGGGTGAACAATGTATAATTTCATAGACAGAGTTATCTTCGATTACTATTGTAACATTTTAAGGCATGTCGAAAAATCTTTTTTGACTGAATAATAGTCTTAGGTCCGAATTTCTACTATTTAACAGAACTGAAATGTTTTTATCCTTATTTCTTAACTCTTAGCGTTTTTATACCTCGAAGGCCAACCAAACTCATACAGATAACCTTTCAATAAGCTTCAGAATATCTTAGAATTTTTCAACAGTATAACTTTTCACAAAATTCTCGAATACAAAACGTCCAACAAGCTTAACAATAAGTCAAACAACATTTGCATCACATTTCTCAAAACTTTTGAACCAAATATTTCCAAATTTTCGAGCTAAGATTTAGGTCAAAACTTTTGAACACAAATCGAACACGAATCGTATATCAAACAACAAAATTGGAGCTATACATTATCATATGTATGTATAAACTTAAAATCTACTCAAGAAATTATGAGAAATACACATTAATCGTAACAAATCTTCAGGAACGGGGGTTTTAAAACATGAATAACAAAATGGAGATATTCAAAAGCTGTAAAAATAAAAAATAAGGTTGGAAGTACACTTACCTTAGTCCGATCTACCGTTACTCTTACTTGGATAGGAGTGGAACAGCCAAAATCTCCCTCTTTTTTTTCCTTTTTCTTCCATTTCCTTCATGCTGTTGTTATTACTCTGCCAAAACTCTCTCACACCTCCTTTTTATAAACAAAAATTAAAGTCGGTGGGTTGAAAATCGGGTTCGCGCTTGAGTGCGCAGCGAGCACACCTATACTGGAAATTGCGCTCTCCATCTCGCTCGAGCGAGTGGCGTGCAAGCTCCTATCCGGGGCAATTTGTTTTTTGTGTTTGCCACTAGGCTTGAACTAGCAACGAGCCCAACTCTGCTGTTTGCTGCACTACGGCCAATGTTTTACTTTTGTTAATTTTACTTACCCAAATTTAGTTTTATCAGTTTAATTATTAGAATTTACTATATTCTGAAAACTCATACCTCACAAATATGGTGTTCCATAGTTATTTAGATGTATTATAATAGAAATTAAATTAATAAACAAACAAAGAAGAGGCATGTATAAACCCGAGTAGCAGAATGAAATATGACTAGTTGGAGGATTTATTACATGTTTTCATAATTCAAAACATATACTAATTAAATGATAGAAGATATGAGAAAGAAAATGTTGTCTTATTTTCCTAAGTATGTCATGTGCTTAATGGAGAGTGTATGCAATATTTATTGTATGCTTGTTAAGTTGATGTGTCCATACTATTTACATAATGCACAATAAATTGATCAGGTAGAAAAGATAGGATTTAATATGGTAGGTTATGGGAAAGGGGCTGAAACATTAGGAGTAAAGGAAAAAATTAAATATAGAAAAAATTATGGTTATTAGAAGATTTGGATGAAAATTCTAAGACTTGGTAATCACGAGTGGCTCATGGTAAGGCTAGGACTAGAGTGAGAATAAACCTATTAGTTATTATTTTATGTGATTGACTAATGATAATTGGAAAAAAAATTTCTAAGGTTAGACTTACTAATTAAAGGATGTTATGTGTCTTAGTGAGAAGTGATCACGTAGGGGTTGATGTTATTTTGTAATATTCATAATTTTTTGTGATAATTTTGAATTGCATAAGTATATTTTAACACTTTATAATTAAGTAAAGGAAATCGTATGAAAATACCAAAGTATCTAGGTGAATGAGATCTATGAAATATTAATGTAATATATATATATATATTTTTTACATCTATTCCATGTTCAGTGGTAAAGTCGATTAATTTTTGAGGTGAGATACTTATAAACTTGTGATAATCGTATAAGATAATATTATGGATATTATTAGTGAGAGATATCATATATAGTATGAGCATGCTGTAGGCATAGCATCTGAAAAGATTATAGGGGTTATGAGTATATCATGGATGTCAGGTAACCTCATGACACTTATCCAACTATTTGAAGTGTAAACACACAACCTTTGGTCATAAGAGTAAAATAAGATCCACCAAAAATTTTGATATCTCTCATTACTATGCTTTCATATTGAATTAGATTTCTCAAAAATCTAAGAAAAAGACCTTAATATTGCGAATATTTTGAGAACTTAGTATAGTGATTAGGGTTTGTTGGACCTAAAGGATGCCCTTTAAGACATTAAGATCATTATATAGTTAATATCATGGTTATTACGTATTCATATCGTTATTGAGTTATTTCATTATTGATATCATTTATTGATTGTTCAAGGATTATTATTAATTTCCATATAACATATATTATTAAAGTTTATTTTGACAATTAAATTTCCTGGATAGCTTAAATTTTCATTATTATTGATATTGGCTAGAGTTTTTTTTTTTGTTATGCTTTTGACTTTTGCTATTTTCTTCTTTTAGAGTAGTAAGTTAGGGAATGATAACTCTAAAGCTAGATAGAGTTGAGATAGTAGAAATTTTTAGAGCCTAATTGGAGAGGATAATATTATTTTATTCTCTATATATACATTTAGTATTTTTATTTTGTCTTATTTGAATTTCTAAGCAATGTTTTTCCATGAGTTTATTTTGATGTACAAGAATTTTACACCTTAGTAATCATATTTTATCATTTATGATATTAGATGATGATGATTTAAGTTTTATATTTTTCCACTGTAAAGTTTAATTTTAAATTTTATTAAAAATATAATTAATTAAGTTAATATAATTAAAATTAAGGTCAAAAAATAAAAAAAAATATCTCAAAATTTAAAATTAGGTTGAGTTATATCGAGTTGATAGATGCTTGATCGGCACCCACCATGTGCCCATGTGTGGGATGGGAGGAGAGATCACACCTAATAGTCACTTGATTGGAGCTCAAGAACGCTTTCCAATGTATTTGCACTTGAAACACCCTCGAAGGGACACCTAAGCACAATTCTCCATAGGATCATAGCTTGATGCGTGCCTGAACGGTACTCGTGCGCTACTCAGTTTGGCTGTGGTTCCTGATGCGTCCCTAATGCACACTCGGATTCCACTCTATTATAAACAGAGAGTCCAACTAAAATTCAGTCATTTTCTGTAGAGTTTTGAGAGAGGAGAAAGAATGAGAAAAAGATAAGCGAGAGAAACAGAGAGCAAATTATAGAAACTCAATTCAAATGATTTCAAGAAATTTTTTGATAATTTTCTAACATCACATTTTGGTCAATATTGGATCTATATGATTATGTGACATTTCAGGTCCTGTGTTCAAATTATATTATTTTATTTTTATCGGTCGAAGTATCAACGTAAAGTTCACATCCACGACTAATTAGATTGATAATTGGTTTGTGATTAATGTCAGTAATTATTAATAATGAGAATGGGTATTGGGACGTGATAGATGAAGTGGTATTAGAGAAGTCGTAAGGAGGATGTCTTATTTGGTTTAAGGAATTGATATGATTAACTGTTTTGTGATAAGATTGAAAGATGTCGCCAGGATAAGAAGATAGTGTTGGATCCAATTCTCGCCTCAATTGGAAAGAGGAGTACTTGGCCATAATGGCTAGGATGATGGACGTTATGAAGTCCATGGCTTGAGGATTACATAATTCAGAGCCAACCTTGGCTAACCTAGTGACAACTACTTATGATTGCTTCACCAACGAAAGGGTGCCAGAATTTACGAGTGACCTAGACGTTATGAAGGCGGAGATTTGGATCTGACGGATCGAGAAAAGTTATACCGTGATTCAATGCTCGGAGGAGGACAAGGTTATGTTTACCTTCTACAAGTTGAAAAGATAAGCGGACCATTAGTGATCGATGAAGAAGCGAGTAATGGGATTGGAGAATGAGAAAATTTCTTGGGACATATTTGTAATAGCCTTTATAAACAAGTATTTCCCGATGAGCTTGAGAGAATAGAATGAGGATGAATTTACCCATTTGCAGTAAGAGAATCAAACGGTAGCAGAGTATGATGTTAAGTTCACCGAGCTATCCTATTATGCCCCTCACTTGGTCTATCATGAGGTGAGGAAGGTGAGAAAAGTTTTGCAAGCCTTGAGTGATACTATCTGAAAGGTAGTGGTGACATTGAAATTGAGGATCTATGGAAATGTGTTGGATTGGGCATTCCTGTTTGAATGAGAGTCGTAAAAAGAAAAGTTTTCTTGAGAAGAAGTTAGCCAGTCAAGGAGGTTAAAGTTCGGGATTAGAAAGATCCCATAAGAGATCAAAGCCGATGGACAAAGGGAAGAAAGGAGCTAAAACCTGGGGTACATCGGGCCCTCGACAATCAATGCCTATGTACCCCCACTGTGAAAAGTCTCATGGAGGAAGGCTGTGCTATAAAGTCTTGGGAGCCTGTTTCAATTGTGGCTAATCCGGCCATATGAATAAGGACTGCCCTCAACCCTCAAGGCAAATGACAAGAAAGCTAAGTGCTTCTAGAAGAGCATTTGCGGTGACGACTTAAGATACGAATGTATCACCCACGGTAGTTGAATATAAACTTATAATTTTTAAAACTTCAACTCATGTGCTTTTGAATTCGGGGTCAACTTATTTATTTGTGTCACCTAAGTTTGTCTGTTACTTATTGTCACCCTCAAGGATTATAAATTTTTTATTAGTAGTATCAACACCCACGGAATCGTCTTTGATTTTAGACATTGTATACCCTAGATATGTTGTTCAGATCAATGAATTGGAGTTGGTGGTTAATTTAATTTTATTTGACTTGTATAATTTTGATATAATTTTAGGCATGAATTGACTAACTAGTTATCATACTAGCATAAATTATTTTTATAATAGGATATATTTTACAATTCGGGATGTGAATCTTTTTATTTTTAAGGAGTAATGTATAATCAATTCCCATATATGATTTTCGGCATTGCATGCTTGTCATTTGATGAAGAGTGAGTGTCAAACCTATTTGGCTTATGTAAGCACAATTGGGAGTTATTGTGATGAAAGGTATACCGGTGGTATATGAATTTAACAATATTTTTTAGGAGATCTTTTGGGACTACCACTGAACTACGAAATCAAATTTGAAATTGTGATAATACCTAGAATGACACCTATATCAAAGATCCCCTATAGAATGGCACCGTTGGAGCTTAAAGAATTGAAGCAACAATTACAAGTTGGTGAAGAAGGCTTTATCGGGCCAAGTGTGTCCCCATGGGGTGCTCTGATGTTATTCATGAAGAAGGACGGGTCTATGTGGATGTACGTAGATTATTGAGAGCTGAATAAGATTACAATTAAGAACAAATATCCGTTGCTGAGAATTGATGACTTGTTTGGTCGCTGAGAATTGATGACTTGTGTGGTCAATTACAAAGGGCCTAAGTGTTTTCAAATATTGATCTTCATTCGCATTATAATTAATTGAGGATTAAGAAGATATGGCAAAGACGACTTTCCGAATGAGGCATGGGCATTATAAGTTTGTAGTTATACCTTTTAGGTTAACTAATACTCCTACGACTTTTATGGACTTGACGAATTGGGTATTCCAACCCTATCTTAACAAATTTATAGAGGTATTCATTGATAATATTTTGGTATACTTGAGGAGTTACGAAGAGCTGAGATACACTTGAGAATTGTATTCAAAATGCTTTGAGAAAGGAGTTCGTATGCCAAGTTTAATAAGTATGAGTTTTGGCTTAAAGAAATCATATTTTTGAGTCATGAAATTTCAAAAAGAAGTATTTCAATTAATCCTAAGAAAGTTAAAGCTGTAATTAATTGGAGTTGACCAACTACGGTGATCAAAGTTAGGAGCTTGTTGGGAATGTTGAATTATTATTGAAGATTTGTGGAGAATTTCTTCAGAATTGCAATGTCACTAACCCGATTGAAGTGGAAGGAAGTTAAATTTAAATGGACAGATAATTGTGAAAAATGCTTCTAAGAGTTGATGGACTGACTAACAATAACCCTAATTTTGATAATTTTTGAAGAATCTGGAGGATTCATGGTCTATTGTGATGCGTCTAAGACCGGACTTAGGTATATTCGATGTAGTATGGAAAAGTGTTTGCATATGGATCAAGGCAATTGAAGATACACTAAAGGAATTATTCGATGCGTGACCTAGAATTAGCGGCGATGATCTTTACATTAAAGATTTGAAGATACTATCTATATAAGGAGAAAATTTTGATATATACGGACCATAAGAGCCTCAAATAGTTGTTCTCTCAAAAGGAACTAAATATGAGACAGAGAAGATGGATGGATTTCTTAAAGGATTATGATTGTAAAATTCAATACTAATTCAAAAAGACCAATGTTGTAGCGAATGCCTTAAGTCATCCAACAATTAGTTGCGTGACTCATTTGAGGATTAAAGAGATGGAGATGTTGAAATGTATGAAGCAATGTGATATTAAAAGGCACTCCCAAGGTACTCAAATGATATTATCCTATTTTAAGTGTAACCGAATATTTTAGATAGAATTACAGGAGCTTAAATGGATGACCCATTCTCGGTAGATATTGTTGGAGATTTAAACAGGAATTTTAGGGAGAATTTTAGTATACGGGCCGATGAAGTCTTGAGGTTTTGGAAACAAATATATGTGCCAGATGTTGGAGAATTAAAAGAAGAAATCTTGCATGAGGCCCATCAATCATAATATACTATTCATCACAGGATTAACAAAATGTATCAAGATTTAAAGAAGATATTTTAGTGGATGAACATGAAAAGAGAAATAGTGGCCTATGTGGGAAAATGTTTGATATGTCAACAATTAAAGGCTAAGTACAAGAAGCCATTCGGCCTACTACAACCTATGCCAACTCCCACTTGGAAATCGGAGGATATAGCAATAGATTTTGTGATGGATTTGTCAAGGATACTAAGAAATCATGATACTATTTGGATAATTTTAGATCACCTCACTAAGTCAAGTCATTTCATTACTATATAAATGATAATAACTAAAGATAGACTGGCAAGACTATACATCAATGAGGTCATTAGATTGCACAATGTGCCAGCTTCTATTGTATCAGATCAAGATTCAAAGTTTACCTCAAAATTTTAAAAAAAGTTTACATCGACAATTGGGGACTAATTTAAAATTTAATACAATCTATCATCCCCAAATGGATGGACAATTAGAACGAATAATTCAGATTTTAGAAGACATGGTAAGAGTTTTAATTTTTAAAATGAAAGGTAATTGGGATAACTATCTATCATTAGCCGAATTATTATATAACAATAGCTATCAAGCAAGTATTGGTATGACCCTATTCGAGGTATTGTATGGAAAAAAAATATCATTCCCTGATTCATTGGAAGAAGACCAAAGATAGGAGACTCTTGGGACCGAAGGTCATTCAAGAGATGTTTGACAAGATTTGTTTAATTCATGATCGGTTGAAGGTAGCTCAAACTCAATAGAAGAACTATGCTGATCAGAGAATATTGGAATTGAGTTTTAATGTTGAAGACCATGTACTTTTTAAAATATCTCCGTCGAAGGAAATTCCTAGATTTGGAATTAAAGGAAAATTAAAGCCAAGGTTTATAGGACCATTTAAAATTCTCAAAAAGATTGGTGAAGTAGTATATAGATTGGCTCTACCTCTGAATTTGGAAGATGTTCAATATGTGTTCCACGTGTCTATATTTTGAAAATATATTCATGACCATCACACATTATTAAATATGAACCGTTGAGGATAAATGAAGATTTAACGTATAATGAGAAACCGATTTCAATTTTGGGAAGAAGAGATTAAATGCTTTTGTGAGATCCCGAAATCAAAAAGGGTTAAAATAGGAATAAAATATTGCTACTTAAAATTGGAGTGGCCTTATGCCACTAGAAGGTCAAACCACTTCATGGAAGTGCAAGAGGTCGAAGTGAATAATAAGAGAAATTTAACCGGATTTGAAGAGTTGACCAGATTTGAAGAGTTGATCGGATTTGAAGAGCTGGCCAGATTTGAGGAAGTTGACCGAATTTTGAAGGGTTTAGAAATGTTGACCAGCCTTTGACCGACTTGAGGGAAAGTTAACCGGTCTTGAATAAAAGAGGTAAAATCATGGGCAAAGAAATGACTTAATTAGAATAAGAAACATTAACCAAAAAGTTGACCAGAATAAATTAAGGGAAACTAAAGACAAAAGTAAACTTTATTATTTAGTTAGAATCCAATTAGGCTTCGACCAAATGAGGTAGATAAACTACCTCATTACACTCTGAGGAAAAGTACTGAGGTAAGTAAACTAACCTACCTATTTCCACCTAATCACTGAAGGCAAGTACCGAGTAAGTAACTTACCTCTACTTACTCCACCTACTCCCTCCTCTTTATATATCGGGCTCCAGTTGAGGGATGTGTGTGAGTTTCTGACACGAAGGAATAATAAGGAGCGAAGGAGGGAAGAATTTTGAGGCAGCTAGAGTGGGCAGTCAGGCAAGTGTACCTCAAACGCTACTCTTTTAAGTACTGTTTCATGCGTGGATTAGACGCTTGTCACTCGCTATGTTGCAATTTTTTTATATCAGTATGATACAAGTGCATCTTTGTACAAGCCACCGAACAATACTTCAAATGGATATGAAATCTGTACGAGAGTGACCCATAATTCACCATAGTTGGGAGCAACGTAAGCCGTCATCCATTTAAACAATTTTAGACCATGACATCCTCAGGTGGGGAAGAAAAGAGCTCTTTGAGGAGGCCGGAGCATGATGCTTTAGCAAAAAATAGGAGACATCTGCTCAGGACGCAACTGTTAGGTTAGGGTGCTAGTCAGACAATGAAACTACGAGGATGATGATAATGATGATTGCACACATACACACAATAGGGAAAAGGGGAGGAACTAAAAGTATACAATTTTACGTGGAAACCCTTTTCTGAATATGAGAAAAAAATCATGAGATATTTAATTCATAAAAACTTCACTATATAAATTTGGTTATAAAAATCATTTGTTATAGAAACCCTTAAAAGGTAAAGAATAAAATATAAGAACAAAAATAGCGACTCATTGTTTTTCTCTCTGTTTCCCTTTTGTACTCTCCCCGTTAAGCACTCTACATATATGCATATATATATATAAGGTATCAGGTAGCCACCTACTTTGTAAGGCGGTTGTGTGCACTATAAAGCCTACCACCTAGCACTACAAAAATACCTTTCTGTCGAGAGTAGTTGACTTGCTTTGTAAAGTCTACTATTAATTCTAAAAGTCAACTCCATTTTCTAACAAAGCTATCTGTGCAGACTTTACAAATGACCAATTTCTTTTAGTCAGTGTCCTCGATCGTCTGCCAATGTCCTCAGTCATTAGCCAATGTCCTTGGCCATCAGTCAAAATTCTCGGCCATTAGCTAATGTCCTCGGCTGTTAGTATTTGACTTGCCTTGTCACTTCATCCTAGTGGAACCTCACCAGCAAGTTTCATTTCTCTTGCCTTGTGAACCTCTCCAGAAAATTCCCTTCAAAATTCACTCTAAAAATTCACTCAGGAAATTCTCTTCGGAAATTCACTCTGAAATTTCCACTCTGAAAATTTTACTTAGAAAATTTCTACTCTGAAAATTTTACTTAGAAAATTTCTACTCTGAAAATTTTACTCCGGCCTTTCTTCCACTTTGGTTAAGTGTTTGTAATTAGGCTAGATCGCTGTGCGCACCTAACTTTTGCTCATCCGACTCAACGCTCTGAATTGTTACATAACCTTCAACAACATTGAACAGCGCCATGAGGAGCTAGCGGCCTTCAACCTTGTGTGACCTCAGCGAACGGCGCCGTGAGGGGACTTGTTGGGGATGGCAGGGAGGCGCCATTGGCTGGGGTAAGCGCTTCCAAGCTCTTCAGCACTTCAACATCGATGGAAACAATGCCACAATGGTTCATAATGATCGACTCGAGGCGATAACCCCAACTTGGACAATTCCATCGAGAAGGCTGTTATCGAAATTGGACAATGTATTCTTTGAATCTATTCATTGTTGGGTCTTAGCCATTTTTTTATGAGTTTTACAACAAACAAATAATCATCGGATAATCATACAATAATCTTACGAGGATTATGGTGCTCATGCGTGCAAAGCCTGTGCGGTGAGCACCAACACCCTAGGTGTGCCCGGCTCGCCCAAGTGGTTGAATCTAGGAGCACCCATGCTCGTGAGGTGTTGTTCACCAAGGTACCCACTCTTTAGGCGTACCTGAAAGGCGCTCGAGCATCGGTCACAATATAAAATTTTGCCTACATGATTTTAGGGTATTCCAAAATTATTTTTCACATAAGAAGCGCCACACACAGAAAGAGAAGAAAAGAAGAGAACAAAGGAAGAGGTTAAGCATTCAATTGAGATTCGATTTAAATTTTATTCTTCATCAAATTCAGGTACGTTAATTTAGAGCGGTTTCCTAGAGCGTATTTTATTTCGTTAGTTTTATTTATTATTATATTTCTTCTGTGGATTGTCGTGTATATTGAGAGGGTTGTAATTAACCATTCTTCACTTAAGATTGTTGTGAAGAAATTTTGGAATGGGGTTACTTGTGACTAGTACTATTATTATTATAGTGGATTATTTTAAAATTTATCTCATAATTTTTTTCTTAATTTAAAAAGGTTTTATATATTAAAAATATTGTATATTATTATATTTCTTATACTCACGATATTAGTAGTTAACATGTGATAGGGTGGTTCGAATTTTTTTCTATTGCACCAAGTTGTGTGTATTCGGGTTGAATCTTAACACTCATGAGATGCTGGACCAAGAACACATGCCGAGGGGACCTTGGCGGATCTCCACTGAATTGCAAAGCTTTTCTTGGGCAGTCACGAGGAAGGAACCCTCCACAGATGATGGATTTGCCCCATAGGAAGAAGAAGATTGGTTGTGACTGACGGCCATGGCGGCCACTAGCGACAGAAGCGCATAGGAATAGGGACAGGAAGAAGATGAGAACATTTTTCTAATAACAACTATCAAATTTTTATTTAATACTTATCGTTAGTCCTTTTATTTTTTAAAAAATATTTTTTTATTAAAAAAATAATTTTTCTAATAAACAGTGGTCAGAACCAATGGCATTGGTTTAGTTGAAAACATTGATTTTTGGTAGGTGATAAACAAATTTAACTATTGTAATATTAATTTTTTGGATAATGAATAATTAGAAAGTGTAGTTATTAAATGTGATGGGTTAAAAAAAGTTGTCAAAAATTAATGTTATTGGGATTTAAAATCGTTCTCAGTAAAAAAAGAAAAAAAAAGAAAAAGAAAACATTAATCGAATTAGGGGGGGGGGGGGAACCAAAGTAGTGAAGTTATGCTCAACGGATTTGTTGAAACTTCGAAACCCATTAACTACTCTCCATCTCACTTGGTTAAGTTATTTAAAAAAATGTATTTATAGAATGCAATAAGAGGAAAAAATATTAATATGATTTGGACACTCAAAATATATATATCAAAAGAAATCAGATAAAAAAATACGAGTTAAGTATTATTAAAGAAAAAATAAAAAGCAATAAACATAAAAGAAATTATACAAATTAAATAAAAAAAAATTTAAAATTATCTGCATTCTCAATAATTATTATAATATATTGAGTAAAATGAATAAAAAAGATTTATATGACAAAGTAATCAAATAATTAAAAAAAAAACATAAAAAGTAGTTGCTCTTCTAATTTGATGAAATATGGAAATCTATTAGCTAACCATTTGTTTAGTTACATAATTAAGCAGTTTATTAAGAACTTATATGTATAAAAAAATAATATGATGGAAGAATATTTAGTATGATAAAATATTTAAAATGTGTGTTGAAGAAAATCGTGAGCTATTTATAATTGGAGAAAAAAAGAAAAATTTAAAATGAATTTAAAATAATATGATAAATATAGTTTAAAATAATTAATTTTTGGTGGATATTATACTATATCAAATAAGGTAATAAAAAAAATTTATATAATGATCTTAAATATAAAATTTTATTATTAATGTATTTAATTTGTATGTTTCATTTGTAATTTATATGGTTTTTTTCCTAGTTTATATTATTATAAGTTAAATTGTGTTCATGTGTTTTTTCAAAGCCTTACATTTGAATAATTGGGAGCTTCTTATGATTGTCATTATCTAATAATAAATACATTTAGCCTGATTCAATTATTATGAATGTTTAATTTTATAATTAACAAATTAGGAAATTTAGTTTTTTAAAAAAATTACTAATATGGGTTATTATAGGCAGTTTAAAAACAAGCTTAATAATAGATAATTTTTTTTTAAAAAATAATAAGCTATTTTAAAAATGTCACCATACAAAACATATAAAAACTAATATTATTATCATTAGTGAAATAGGTCAGCCGCACACACAGCCGCCCGTATTTCAGTCCTTGCAAATTCCTCCACCACCTCCTCCTCCTCCCCTCACCAGTCTCAGTCCTAAAAATATCTATCACTCAAACATCAGTATAAAGAAGTTCCCGACAGTGAAAACAGTGGTACCTCAAGAATTAGTACAAAGAGGGGAAGATGAGGCGCCCGATCACAATCCCCGTCACCACTCCCTGTCCCCCTCCCTTCTCTCTCTAAACTTCCATCACCGTCATTTTCTCTCTCTTCTTTAGAAACCCTAAAAAAGAAAAGAGGAGAGAGAAGAAGCCATGAGCTTTGATGATTCCTTAAGATCCATGTCTTTAGATTACCTCAACCTTCTAATCAACGGTCAAGCTTTCAGCGACGTGACCTTCAGCGTGGAGGGTCGAATAGTCCACGCCCACCGCTGCATCCTCGCGGCGCGAAGCATCTTCTTCAGGAAGTTCTTCTGCGGGCCGGATCATCTGACCGGGCTTGACCCGTCGGCGGGATCCTCGTCGAGGATGATGATGGGCCCGGTTTCCGGATCACCGAGGCCCGGTAACCAGCAGGTGATACCGTTGAATTCTGTGGGATACGAGGTGTTCATGATGCTGCTCCAGTTTCTTTACAGTGGGCAGGTCTCGATTGTGCCTCAAAAGCATGAACCAAGGGCTAATTGCGGTGAGAGAGGATGCTGGCACACCCATTGCACCTCCGCCGTTGATCTTGCCCTTGACACTCTCGCTGCCGCTAGATCTTTCGGTGTTGAACAGCTTACTTTGCTCACTGAGGTTTCAGTACTATTCCCATCATCATCCATCATCGTCTTCAGCTTTTCCCCCTCCCCCTCTCTCTCTCTCTCTCTCTCTCTCTCTCTCATGTATAATTAATCCAGTGATTAGGTAATAACGACCAGGCTGGTTTTTGGGAAACGGCCTTGAGAATTTTTTTTTTTTGTTTTCAATGTGCGTTTTCAATTTTTTTTGTTTGATTTTAGTTTATTATTATAATTTCCTGGCTTTTTTAACGAGTTGGTTTATACTGCTTTTTGTAGTTGTTTATTGTTTCTTCCCTTTTATTTTGTCCACATATCTAGTCAACATTTGCTTCTTATCTAATCCTCTGTCTACTCTTTCTATTCCCAGACAAGAAATAACCCCCCTCTTCTCCCCGAAAAATTTCTTTTTTCCCTCTTGTTCTTGTGAGTCTACATAAATTGAAAGGTGCTTTTTTCTCTCCTGTCATCTTCATGGAAAAATTATTGTGGTTTCTTTAATTTCATGTGAAATATGACTTCCAACTTGACACTGTTACTTTTTCACTATCCATTCTTTGAGTTTTCTTCAATTGGGCAACCATGTCCTAAGGATTCACACTCAAATACTTGAAAAAATTTAGATCTTGATCTCTAGTCTTGTCTATCCACAGCAACCAAGAGCAAATCTCTCTTACATTCCTAAATTCCTTCACATGTATTTCCATTCTTCTAGCTGTAAAATAGAATTTGAACCTATCTGAAATTACCCTATTCATCAAGTTAAATGGAGGACAAGAAGGTTACACCATTGACTCAGATGCAAATCATGTAATTAAACTCAATACACTGGACAGAGATTACTTATATTTAGTTATCTCTAATTTCCACAATGTCGCAGTCATTACGGCCAATCCAACCCTTTTTGTTCAGTTTCTCAAGAAATATGCAAAGTCACCGGCATCGATTACATCTAA
Organism: Nepenthes gracilis; assembly: GCA_033239525.1. Taxonomy (NCBI): domain Eukaryota; kingdom Viridiplantae; phylum Streptophyta; class Magnoliopsida; order Caryophyllales; family Nepenthaceae; genus Nepenthes; species Nepenthes gracilis. The sequence continues at coordinate 12,103,166 of BSYO01000019.1, read as the reverse complement.
AACCGGGAAAACTGACGGTAATCCGTTTAGTTACTGGATTCTGTTGCTGATTGCTACTTGAATCATGATAATATTGTTTCTCCTTGTCTTTTATGATTATTTAAAACTACGGCTCATTATTGGCGTGGTACCATTGTTCTTCCTCAGATGGGCTTAGGTCTTCTGTGCTTGATTTCTGTTCATAAATTCATGTTTTCTTTATTTTGAGTTTCTTCATTCCATGAAGAATGCGAATTGAAAGATGTACTAAAAGGAGCTATTCAAATTCTTGTAACCAATCACACATTTTGGTAAATTTATATCAGCTGATCTTTTCTTTATTCATTGGCTCGTTTGTTTTCATCAAATTTACGATTCATGTTAATAAATGCAGAAACAATTAGCAAACATGGTGGAGAAAGCTTCAATTGAGGATGTGATGAAGGTGTTAATGGCTTCAAGAAAGCAAGAACTGCACCAGCTCTGGACTACTTGCTCCCACTTGGTAGCAAAATCAGGCCTGCCGCCGGAAGTCTTAGCCAAGCACCTCCCCATTGACGTCGTCACCAAGATTGAAGAACTCCGCCTCAAGTCCTCCCTTGTCCGCCGCTCCCTATTGCCGCACCACCACCATCACCACCATTCCCACCACCACCACCACCAACACAACCTGGCCGGCAGTCCGGCGACAGCCCTTGAGGATCAGAAGATCAGACGGATGAGACAGGCTCTCGACTCCTCAGACGTCGAGCTTGTCAAGCTTATGGTTATGGGGGAAGGACTCAACTTAGACGAGGCATTGGCATTGCACTACGCTGTTCAGAATTGTACCAGGGAGGTGGTGAAGGCGCTGCTAGAGCTCGGCGCAGCCGACGTCAACTACGCCGCCGGGCCGAAGGGCATGACCCCGCTCCACCTGGCGGCGGAGATGGTGTCGCCGGACATGGTGGCGGTGCTCCTAGACCACCACGCCGATCCGAACGTTCGGACCGTAGATGGGATCGCACCACACGACATTCTCCGAACCCTGACCACCGATTTCCTCTTCAAAGGGGCCGTTCCTGGCTTCACCCACATCGAGCCGAATAAGCTACGGCTGTGCTTGGAGCTTGTTCAGTCCGCGGCGATGGTGATTTCACGGGAAGAGGGAAACGTTCAGCCATCGTCCACGGCCATTGTCGCTCCAGTGTCGGCGATGAGCGAGGATCATAATAGCAGCACCACCAGCAGCGGCGGCGGCGGTAGCGGCAGCATGGCCAATGTGAACATGAATATTGATTCCAGATTGGTTTATCTTAATCTCGGCGCCGGAGCTCCGGCCGCTCAGATAGGGGAGGATGATGGCGGGCAAAGTAGCCAAAGAGAAGCCATGACTAGGCATGGGAATCCACCAATTTTCCACCACCGTCACCACCATTCCCGTGAGTTCTGATCTACATGATGAACTATTATTATTCCCATATCTTAAAGAAAAAAAAAAAAAAACGAATAGACATGGCTCCTCTTTCTCTTTGGTCGGGAAGAAGCAAGAGCTAATTGTTGAAGTGAGTGATTAACTCTTGTTTCACTCTTCCTCAAAGAAATGCATTGATTTTCGTTTCCTATGGCTATGGAAGTCCCTTGATGAAGATTGTAATTCTTGCCAGTCTTCTCTCTTGGTTTTATTTTCCTGTTAGGGTTTTCGCCAGAACGGTCCTTATGCACGGCAGACAGACTGATATAGAGAGAGAGAGAGACGGGGGTGTGTATTTGACAAACGAAGGGGACGGCAGAAGAAATAGTAATCAGAGATTGAATGCTGATGGACAGGACAGCCCAGCCAATCTTATCAACCTTTAATTGGCCTGTCAAATTTCTCTATTATATTAAACTGATTTGAAATCTAATTAAAGTGATATGCCCTGTTTGCTATGGCCTTTCATTTTCTTGTCTCCCACTCATCAATCATCACCACCATCGTGAACCTTTTCGTCCATTACAAACCCCCCCGCAACAATAGAAACAATAATGGTAATAAAATTATGATATTATTCTATAGTATAAAAACTACTAAAAATAGATATTAGATAATTTATAATTTGTATTGTATTGGTCATTATTTTTTTTGTAATTACTAAATTTGGGAACGAGGGTATGTATATAGATTCAAAACTATGCCTTAAAAAATATATATTTAAAATTATAATGATTATATTTTATCTAAATATTGTTTTAATTTATATAATTTTATCTTTTTTTTGTCTGAAATAATAAAGGAAGTGTCAGTAGGTGTTTCTAGTTTTTGATCTTTTTGGCATGATGCTGTTGAAGCTGAAGCAATTTTGAAAGACTTTGATTATTTTGATCATTGCCAGATGATTTTATCTTTTGTTTATTGTTGGCTTATTCTCAATGTGTGATAAACGCTTCTTTTTTTTATTTTTTTTTATTTTTGGACTGTTTGTATAAAATTTCTCAAAATTTTCAAGAAATTAATTACTTAAAAAAAAATAAAGAAAATGCCAAATTCATATCATATAAAATGAGATTTGTCCCACCTATGTGATGTGTGATGTGTGATGTGTTGGCGGAAGAGGAAAAATTTGCTACATATATATTTATATATATAGCTTATATGGTATATTTTGATATATTCTATAAAAAAATTTTAATTTAAAAACAATTTTACAGTTTTTAGTAAGTATTTTTTTAATTTAATTTTTAAAATCAAACCTGATCTTTTATCTAATAAAACAATGTGAGGTGTTCATAACTGAAAAATACACACTAGAACTATATACACAACAAATATAATCTAAGCACTACCCACATAGCTTTTCCTATAGCATTTATCAACAAAGAATCATGGACACAATGAATTTTAACCTAGCTAACCTTTTCCTTCCTATCTTACCTCAAGCATTGATCATCAAATAACATGTTTTGATAAAACTTAATACTCTTAAAACAATTTCCAATATTATGAGATTATATTTAATATTTTATATAGGTCAATTAATATGTATAGATAAATAAAATATAATATTGATGGGTATTATTACCCGAATAACTAAAAAGCTACCCATGGGATAAAATATGAAAACTACTAATAACTTCTACGGTTCGGTTTTGGGAAGAATCGCCATAACCAGCCGGAGGAGTTATGAAAACCGCCCGGAGTGGAAGTTAAGAAACCACCCGGAGTGGGAAGTTAAGAAACCACCCGGAGCGGGAAGTTAAGAAACCAACGGGAGTTGGAAAAAACCAAATGTACTTATCCGGAGAAGTATAACTTCTCCGGATAAGTTGTGAAACTGAAAAGGAAGCCCTATAAAAGGAAAGGTAATCCTCAGATGAAAGGGACTTCTTTTTCGGTCCAAGAAAATTCTCTCTTAATCTCTAAATATCTAAAAGAAGAACAAAAATTATATCTTTCCCTTTTATTCTCAAAAAAGGCAAATGACTGACTTGAGCGTTGGAGTGCCTTTGGGGATTTAGCCCCATTGGCCCGCTGACCATCTTGTCTACAGTTGTGTTGTGCAGGACGTGAGTTCAAGAAGACGGAGCAACCAGAATAATCCCAATCAACTACCGGACCAGATCCGCTTTACCGTATCCGTCTGAACTCCGGACCAGATCCGCAACATTGGCGCCGTCTGTGGGAATCAGACAAAAGCTTGATTCACCACTAAAAATATAAATAAAAATAAAATGGTTAACACTCGAAGCGTCAAAGTGCTCCGACAATAAGTGCTCCGAAAATAAATGCTCCAGCCTTAAGTATGCCGGCATTAGAAGATGCCGTTCCTGAAAATAACATTCCTTTGCCGGAGCAGGAAAGAAATCCACAGGACCAACTCATACTGGCAATGAACGCCCGTATGGAACAAATGACTCAAGAGATTCAGTCTCTATGCAAAGAAGTGGGACGTCAAAAGCCGGACGCCCATTCTTCAGCAACGCATGTTCCTGCTTCAATGGAACATAGGCGGAAGAAAAAATTAACTGTGCACATCCAAGAAAGAGTATTTTCAAGAGAAAGGGGCAAAGGCCGATCTCGCTTAGAGGGCCGGTTGGGCCCAAGATCCGTGGAAGACAGCCCAGAAAGACGAAATCCCCGGAGTGAAAGAAGACACCTTGACCAGGAGGAAGCTTCCTCCAATTTGCCTCCGGATGGAAAAAATAAGCGACCATACCGGTCTGAAGCTCCTGTGGAATTGAGAGTTTATCTCAATGCCAAAAGCGCCCAACATCATCAATCTGAAGCTCCGGAGGAATTGAGAACCTATCTCAATGCAAAAAACGTCAAGCATCTCCGATCCGAAGCTCCTGAGGTATTGAGAACTTATCTCAATTCCAAAAAATCTGCTGTTGTACCTCAGAGAGAAGAAAAATTAGAAAAGATGTGGGACTATCTTTTTGGAGAAAAATCTGAGGGACGAACCAGTGATCTAAGGAGGTCCCCATTCACAACAGAAATTCGGACCTGTCCATTACCTCCGAAATTCAAAATGCCAGTCATTGACACATATGACGGAAGTACTGACCCAATGGATCATTTGGATCACTTCCGGACCTTGTTGAGTTTCCAAAGATTAGATGAAATGATGATGTGTCAATGCTTCCCATTAACTTTGAAAGGAGACGCAAGAATCTGGTTTTACCGGATGCCATCTAACTCGATTCGATCCTTCTAAGAGTTAGCAGAAAATTTTCTTTCTCAATTTGCTTCAAGCCAGATAATAGAAAAACAACCCTGGCACTTGGCCCGTATCAAACAAGGTCCAAATGAAAACTTGAAGAGCTTCCTGTCAAGATTCACTTCCGAAGCTCGTCGAATTCCACGCCTCACTGACGAAGTAAAGTTAAATACCTTTATTGCAAATCTGGAGCCGGGAGAGTTCTTTAAACATTTAGCCCATACAAATCCACAAACTTTCAGAGAGGTGGAAGTTACTGCACGAGCATACGTGGCAGCAGAGGAAGCCAATGAGACCAAAAAGCCTGCCAGGGTGAATCCTCCTTATCAAGGATCACTGAAGAGAAGGAGGAACGAAGATGAAAGATCCCATCCAAAGGAGCCCAGAAGGAAGTTCAAGAATGAAACACGAAGAGAGTTCAGGCCCTTTGATCCTACCCCGTTAAATGATTCAAGAACAAATATCTTGATGCAAATACGGGAGGAAAAATTCTTCAAGTGGCCAAGAGCCCCAAAGAACCCTGAAGCTGGAGATCAAAGAAAGTTTTGCCATTACCATCGCTTGCCTGGGCATGGAACTGAGGAATGCTGGACTCTGCAAAGGGAAATTAAAATTCTGATCAGGAAAGGACATCTCAAGAAATTCTTGAAGAAACCAGAGAAGATAACCCTGGTGAAAGACTGGAAGAAGAAGAGACGGAGCAGCCACAACTGAAAAGCCGTGTTGTGGCCGGAGTGGTAAACATGATAACCACCAGACCGGTCAAGGCTCAGTCCGGCCAGATGGATGTCATCCGAAGTGATAGGAAGCGGAAGTATGAAAGTGACGATGTAATTAGCTTTAGTAAGGAGGATATGGATCATGTGAGAACACCACATTCAGATCCATTAGTTGTATCAGCTTTAGTTTCTGATGGTAACGTGGATTACCAGATGAAACGAATCTTTATTGATAATGGAAACTCTAGTAATTTGCTTTATTTTGATGCTTTCATTAAATTGGGTTTAAAAATCAATCAACTCCGGCCAGCCAACGGACCACTGTACGGAGTGGGAAATGAGCCGGTTACAGTCAAAGGAACCATCCAATTGGAAGTTACGTTGGGGACTTACCCAAGAACATCTTCTCACGAACTAACATTTCTTGTAGTGGACCTGCCTTCAGTTTATAATGCGATTCTAGGCCGGCCCTGCCTTGCAATTTTTAGAGCAGTAACGTCTATTCCTCATTTAAAAATAAAGTTCCCAACATTAAATAGGGTTGGAGAGATATTGGGAGATCAAGTTACCAGAAAACGTGTTATTTATCCCAAGTTGAGAAAAATGTTCAAGACCGGTCTGTGGAAGATTTTGACTATCGAGACGAAAGTACGTTGCAACAAGCCCAGTCCGGAGAAGTAACTGATTTGATTCCATTGGATCCAACAGATCCGGAAAAATGCGTGCAAATAGGAAACTCATTGACCGGACCAGTTCGTGGGCGGTTAATTGAGTTCCTCCGGCGGAACAAGGATGTCTTTGCTTGGACATCATCTGATATGCCTGGGATTCCAACCGAAGAGATGGTCCATAAATTAAGTTTGGATCCTAATCACAAACCGATCAGACAAAAAAGAAGGAACTACTCGGTTGAAAAACTTATTGCAATCAGGGAGGAAGTGAAAAATTTGCTAGATGCCGGTTTCATAAGGGAAGTCCAGTATCCGTACTGGCTTTCCAATGTGGTTATGGTAAAAAAGAGCAACGAAAAATGGAGGATGTGCGTTGATTTTACCAATCTGAATAAAGCCTGTCCAAAGGACAGTTTTCCTTTGCCAAGGATTGATTTATTGGTAGATTCAACTTCCGGTCATGAACTTCTCAGTTTTATGGACGCGTACTCCGGTTATAATCAGATTAGCATGAGCCCGGAAGACGAAGAACACACCTCCTTTATGACCGACCAAGGCACTTACTGTTACAAAGTAATGCCATTCGGATTAAAGAACGCCGGAGCAACGTATCAAAGACTGGTGAACAAATTGTTCGTAGATCAGATCGGCCGAAACATGGAGGTGTACGTAGATGATATGCTTGTTAAAAGTAAAGTCATGGACGATCACACCACCGATTTGGAAGAAGCTTTTGAAGTACTCCGGAAACATCGGATGAAATTAAATCCGACCAAATGTGCTTTCGAAGTATCTTCAGGCAAATTTTTAGGATTCATCGTTTCAAAGCGAGAAATTGAAGCCAATCCGAAAAAAATAAAGGTGGTTGCAGAAATGAGTCCGCCAAAAATCATAAAAGAAGTTCAACGGCTTACAGGAAGGCTTGCAGCACTCTCCCGGTTTTTATCCAGATCGGCAGAGAAGTACCTTCCATTTTTCAAGGCTTTAAGAGGAACCAAAACAAATGGTTTCCAGTGGACTGAAGAATGCCAAGCCGCTTTTTAAAATTTAAAAGACTATTTAGCAAGCCCTCCTCTTCTGACGTCACCATTAGAGGGAGAGGAGTTATTTTTATATCTGGCGATTTACGATGCAAAGATTGAGTTCGGCTTAATCCAAAGAATGAGACGGATGTTCAAAGATCGGTTTACTATGTCAGTAAAACACTGTCCGATGTAGAAAGCCGTTATACACATGCCGAAAAAATAGTGTTAGCACTTGTTTATTCAGCAAGAAAGCTAAGGCCGTATTTCCAAGCCCATAAGATAACCGTCCTCACAGATCAACTTCTTAAAGGGATCTTGCAAAAGCTGGATACATCAGGCCGGCTGGTCAAATGGGCAATCGAACTTGGAGAATTTGATATTGAGTACAAGTCAAGACCGTCAATAAAAGGACAGGCTTTGGCAGACTTTTTGGTTGAAACTTCCTTTTCAGCCCAAAATGATGGAGCAGAAGATCAAAAGATCAACCGGACTGAATTGTCAACTCCATGGACGATGTACGTGGACGGATCTTCTACACAATCAGGAAGCGGAGTCGGAGTGATATTGCGAACTCCGGAAGGAATGGAAATACTATACTCACTGAAGCTTTCATTCCCAACCACAAATAACGTGGCTGAATATGAAGCTCTATTGGCCGGACTTCGGTTGGCCAAGGAATGTTCAACAAAATATATTGCGGTTTACAGTGATTCCGAACTGATGGTCAATCAAGTTCGGGGAGACTTTGAAGTATCGAATTCGTGTCTAGCAAGATACCTAGCTAAAGTTAGAAGTGCATTTCAAAATTTTGATAAGGTTGATATGCACCATATTTCTAGAACGGAAAACGAAAAGGCCGACCAGTTAGCAAAAGCGGCAGCCTTAGAAAATCCGGAGCAGTATTCCCGAAGTATGCGAGAGGTTCTAACTACTCCAAGTATTGAAGAAGTAGATCAAGATATCCTACAAGTCACTAATGATGAAAACTGGATGACTCCTTATTATCGATATCTATCTGACGGAGTAGTTTCAGAAAATCCGGACGAAGTAAAGCGGGTAAAGAAAACTGCTGGCTGGTACGTTATCATTGATGGAAAACTGTACCGTCGTGGGTACTCCGTCCCTTATTTGAGATGCCTAACTCTGGAGGAAGCAGATTATGCTCTTGGTGAGGTCCACCTTGGGATTTGCGGATCCCATATAGGAGGAAAGAATCTTGCCTTCAAATAAATGCGACAAGGTTATTTTTGGCCAACTATGAAAAAAGATGCTGCTGACTTTGTCAAGAAATGTGAAAACTGCCAAATCCATGGAAGCATACCTCACGCACCTCCGACCGAACTGAAATCGTTACAAGCGCCCTGGCCATTCGCACAATGGGGGCTGGACATACTGGGACCCTTCCCAGTAGCCGCTGGACAAAGGAGGTTTATAATAGCCGGAATAGATTATTTTACCAAGTGGGTGGAAGCTTCTCCCTTGGCAAAAATAACTGAACATAATGCGACGGAGTTCGTGTGACAAAACATTGTTTGCGGGTTTGGAGTTCCGGAAGCGATAGTAACTGATAACGGAACCCAGTTCACAGGGAAGCGCTTCACTAAGTTTTGCTCAAATTTGAAGATCCGGTTAGCACATACCTCTGTTGCCTGTCCACAAACAAACGGCCAAATGGAGGTAACTAACCGGACTTTACAACATGGTTTAAAAACCAAACTGGAGGAAGCAGGGGGCTCTTAGGCTGATGAGTTACCATCAATTTTGTGGTCAAACCGGACGACTCCTAAAGAGTCAACAAGAGAAATACCGTTCAGTTTATGCTACGGAACCGAAGCAGTGATACCGATTGAGATAGGCTTGCCCAGCCTTCGGATAGAAAATTTTGATTATCACACCAATTCGAAACGGCTAAAGGAAAACCTTGACTTATTGGAAGAATTCAGAGAAACAGCAAGGGTACGGACTGCCGCTTATCAGCAACGGATTACGTGGTACTACAACAAGAGAACAAAAGCGCGACAGTTTGACATGGGAGATTTAGTTTTGAGAAGCATACAAGCCACCGGAAAAATTACGAATAGAAATAAGTTGTCTCCTAATTGGGAAGGTCCGTTTATTGTTTCTTCTGTAATAGGAAATGGTGCCTATAAATTGCGCACCTCAAATGGAAAATTAGTGCCTAGAACTTGGAATGCAATGCATTTGAAAAAATTCTTTCAATAAAAGTCAAAATATTTCTTTCCATTCATAAAGGGCTTTCAGTACATTTTTCCTTATCATCAGTACAACGTTAATGAAAATCAAAATTAATGTGGAGGACTTGATGGGGGCTGCGTTGAAGGTTCGCCAAACTCTGAAAAGTCTACCAAGTCCGATCTAAGACGGGCGCCCAGATTCCTTGGATCAAAAAAGCCAACCGGAAAATTTGGATCCAACTTAGGAGCAATCTGCCGGCATAAAAGGATTCTGTCCAAAAATCTGGCATTCAAAGTCGGACGGACCTCTTCAGGCTTAAGTCGGACCATAAGCTCCGCTCCCAACTTGGCATTATCGCTTCTCAGGCTGGATGCATGCTCTTGGGACGCCTTTAAAGCTTCATTAGCTTGCTGCAACTAAAGCTCCATACTAGAGATACGCTTCTGTAGAAGATCAATCTTAGCAGCATCAGCGCTAGCCCGATTTCTCATTTCTTCAAGGACGGATGGATCAATGCGCTCTTTTTCAAGTTTTTGAATTTCTTTCTCAAGCTGCTCCATCCTCAAATCACATTGGGTTAAGCAGAGATTTAAAATCTCACCCATTTTCTCACTCTGTTGAGCACAAGGATCAGTCAGAAGTAAGTAAAAAAAAAATAAAAGGAGAAAATCTCTTTTCAGAATCTTACTGTTATATAGCGGGCTTTTTGAGTTGCGGTCTTCAAAGGTAAACGACGTGAAGTGGCCGGAGCTTGCTCCGGATCCGGACCAGCTGAACTCCGGAGAGGAGAATGAGCGAACGAATTAGTTGAACCATGTGGGAGAGGCGGAGCAGAAACCGCCGGAGTAGGAGCAGGTAAGACCGGAGTAAGAGTAGAAACAGCCGGAGTAGGATGAGAAACAGCCGGAGCAGGAGTTTCTTCAGTAGGCCTTTCAATAGCTGAATCAACCGGACCAGAAAAAGATTCCCTTGGGTCCGGAGCTGATATGGTGTATGGAACGATGGCCATTTCATCAGCTCCCATCTCAGAGGCAGCCAAGGACTCACTAACAGGATTTTCTTCCTGTACCCCTTTTAACTTTTCAGTCATAGAGAGACCAACCTCAGCAGTATCAGAAGAAGGAGATTGGCTGGGTGAAACAACCAAACGTTTACGCCCCCGTGGCGCAGTGTCCTTCGCTTTCCTTTTAAGTTTTTTGGGAGTTGGCTCTGAAGTTCCAGCTTTACCAGTTAAAGACCCCCATTTGGTCAGAGCAAAAATCTCTGGAGTAAACAAGCGTCCCTTATCAGAAAACGACTCCATATTCGATTTAATCATTTTGATCTGAGGTTTCACTGACTCCTCTTCTTCTGGGGATGGCTTGCCGGAAAGCGATTTGGGGATTTTACCCCAGGCATTAGGAATGCCAGTTTGAGGGACAGCAAGGAAAAAGAAACATTCTTTCCAATTTTTGACCGTATCGATAATAACCCCACTGATATTTAAGTCGCGAGGAGATAGGGATATCCAATCCCCATTTTGACAAAATTTAAATAAAGCTCTAACAATGGAGGTATTAAGGGTTGTACCTCGAAGACGGAAAAATATACAGAGGTTACAGAGATACCTCACAGCGTTCGCGTGATAGCGTGCGATGGACACGCCTAAATCAGAAAAAATCGTTTGAAGCTCTGATGCAAGGGGAAAACGAAGGCCACTCTTCAAATGCGCTTCGTATACCGTGATATATCCAGTTGGAGGAGAATCGGCTCTATCGGTCTCATTCGGTATCGAACGCAGATATGAACTTGGAATTTTGTACTGGAAAATGATCTTTTCCATCTCTTCAGTGGTAAGAACAGACTTAATCGATTCAACTTTGGACGCCATTGAAGCAGGAAGAAGAAAGGTGAAATACAGAGAAATAGGGAGAAGGAAGATGAAAGACAGAGTAACGTAAAAACGGGGGAAAATCCTAATTTATAGGTTTGAAGGGACGTGTCCGTTCAAATTCAAAAGTCATGAAGAGGATGCGTGTCGCAAAAGCATTTGCTACTTAAAACGGCGGTTACAGAAGTTACCACGCGATGATCAACACGTGGCAAGCCAGCTAAGACCGTGTCAGAGCTAATCGCCACCCGGAGTGACCAAAAAGCATGAGTCACCAAATTCGGAGTAAAAATATCCGGAGTGACCAAAAAGCATGAGTCACCAAATCCGGAGTAAAAATATCCGGAGTGACCAAAAAGCATGAGTCACCAAATCCGGAGTAAAAATATCCGGAGTGACCAAAAAGCATGAGTCACAAAATCCGGTGGAAATAAATCCGGAGTGACCAAAAAGTAGGAGTCACCAAATCCGGAGTCAAAACCCGGAGTGAGCAGAAAAATGGAGTCACTAAGTCCGGAACAGTAGAAACCTGGAAAAATTCTAAATAGTCAATCCCATTACTAAAACATGCTAGAAGTTAAAATTTTAATCTTCTAGCATGGGGGGGCTAGTGATGGGTATTATTATCCGAATAACTAAAAAGCTACCCATGGGATAAAATATGGAAACTACTAATAACTTCTACGGTTCGGTTTTGGGAAGAATCGCCATAACCAGCCGGAGGAGTTATGAAAACCGCCCGGAGTGGAAGTTAAGAAACCACCCGGAGTGGGAAGTTAAGAAACCACCCGGAGTGGAAAGTTAAGAAACCAACGGGAGTTGGAAAAAACCAAATGTACTTCTCCGGAGAAGTATGACTTCTCCGGAGAAGTATGACTTCTCCGGATAAGTTATGAAACTGAAAAGGAAGCCCTATAAAAAGAAAGGTAATCCTAAGATAAAAGGGACTTCTTTTTCGGTCCAAGAAAATTCTCTCTTAATCTCTAAATATCTAAAAGAAGAACAAAAATTATATCTTTTCCTTTTATTCTCAAAAAAGGCAAATGACTGACTTGAGCGTCGGAGTGCCTTTGGGGATTTAGCCCCATTGGCCCGCTGACCATCTTGTCTACAGTTGTGTTGTGCAGGACGTGAGTTTAAGAAGACGGCGCAACCAGAATAATCCCATTCAACTACCGGACCAGATCCGCTTTACCGTATCCGTCTGAACTCCGGACCAGATCCGCAACAAATATTATTCGGACATCTCAATAATTTTTTAAATGTATTTAAAAGAATATATTTTTTAGGATCACCCATCACATATTATGTAAAAATAATATTAAAAAAATTTATTTTTAATCCTACTGAGATGCTATTTAATGAATAAAATGTTCTCTCTAATAAAAATAATAATAATATGTCCGAATCATATGAGATTCACGCGCCTTCTTAACTTTAATGAAACTAAAAAGATTTGAACCCGAGAAGAATCATACGTGAGATTATGTAAATCACACTAACAAGCTTGCAGTGCCGAAAAGGTCAATTTGGGATAGACATTGATTAGATGTGGTAACACTACTAACGTGGATCATGCCAACAGCTATACCGACTACCGATCACTAGATTCTCAACCACCGGCCCACGGCCATGCAACCCAACGTCTAAGTGGTCATGCCTATAAATAAATCCCTCCACTTCATTTCACTTGACTAGAACAAACCATCAATCTCTGGTCATGCCTTTTAACTGAGCTTCTCCTTTGGCAGGTTGCCCTCCTCATCCACTTCTAAAATAATAAATTTGTTATTTATTTCTTCAGAGTTGATGTCTCTTCATTTATATCGAAACAGATTCGTTGTCTTGCACGATTGCAACGACATTCAGGTATCGACTCGACTATTATTTTAATATATTATTCAATTACCTATTTATTAGTTATATGTTAATTGTCCCTGAATCCCTCTGCCACGAAAATCAATCTTCTAGCCCATACCCCAGATGGTAATAATTTTATTTTTGAATTAAAATTAAAATGATTTTAAAAGTATTTTTAGATTAAATTCTTCAAAATTATTTATATGATTTTAAGTCAAGATTGTGTAGAGATAATTTGATAAATATAATAGTGAATTAATTGAATTCTGTTACTATGCTTAACCTGTGATTGAGGGGGGAACCATCCCGTTCACATTTGGACCGGTGGATAAAGTATTCAGCAATTCTTATTTTATATTTTTTAAAAATAAAAAAATATGGTAATAAATTTATTTTTGATTAATTTATTTATAATATGGATATTTTGTTACTTTGATAATTTAAAAAATTAAAAAAGATTGCATATTATTTAAAATGTAAAATATTGATTGTTAAATCATCAAAATTCATGACCCAGATCCGTACGGAGCTCCCTCGTTCTGTATAATCAAACCAATCTATGATGTGTATTTAGATAAATGGAGAATTACTTTATTTCTACAATATAATCCATATTATAGACTAATTAGAAGCAGGCTTGACCATGTTCAAGAAAGATTAGTCTGCATTTTCTTTTTATGAAACTTTTTTATTTATGATTATACTTACTAAAGTATAATACAATATATAATTTCCACTAGGTTTCAAATGCGCACTTAAAATTTAGATTTGATTTAAAGAAATTTGAATCCACTTTTCAATCATTTAATTTTGATCCTGATGGGTCCAACGTGAATTTGGGCCAAAACAAATGAAGCACAATTGGAAGAAAACAAGTCTAATCCGCAGAGGAACCTAACCCAGTGACGGCATCCTAAGAAATTTAGATGCAAGGCCCACTTGACACCCCTGACACGCAACCAATCAATTTCGCCCCTACCCCTACAGAAGAGACTGCAGACTGCCAGTGTAGGAGGCGCCGACTCAAGGGATATTAGCCAATGGGAGATAGGGTCGATGCTAGCAAGTGGCAACACACGCTGCCTCAACAGATGCTCAGCCAATTCAAATAAAGGCAAACAGGCCTATGTTGGCCAGGCCCGACGACGGTCTCCACACTACCATAAGGCGACAACTAATACCGCTGGCCATTGCCAGTACTTAGCGGCCAACGAATCTCGGTAAGCCATCTGTTGGAGGTTCTTGTGCCCAAAGGCCTCCTCCATGGAGCCTATAAGTACCTTCTCCCTCAATAGAGAAGGAGATCCCCTGAGTCCCATCTCAGAGAGAAAAAATGGTGACTTGAGATCAAAGGAGTGACCCTATCACCTAGAGCACAAACAATCGAGGAGAAAGAACCAACTCTCTTCCCTCCAACAACCACCTTGATCCGGCGATTTTAGTGAGCAACTCTTGACAGTACAAGAAAGGGAGCAAAAGCCTCCCCAAAACACCACACACATTCTTTGCATTCTTATATCCAAATATTTTCCATCACATTTACTTCCATGCTTGCATCTTTTCATCCCTTGGGAAAGATTTTTAATTTGAGCGTCGGAGTGTTTACGATGGGAGAATATTTCGCTGTCCTCTGATATCTTATTTGTAATTTATGGTGTGTATGTCCTAGGTTGAGAGATGTAGAGACCAGACCCATTTGCGATTCACCCCAGAGGAGAAATTCGAAGGCTCCCTAATTCACACAAGAACTTGGACGCAGAGACGCATCATTGGTGCCACTTGTGAGAATGATGAAAAAGTCTAACCACTCGTCTCAATGTTCACTTTCACACTCAGAAGATGGTCAACACTGGACCACAGGCTAGCAGATCGATGAGGGACATTGCCGCCAGCGATGACGACCCCTCTGTGGGTAGCCGCGGCGAGCAGCCCGAGCTCAACGTGTGCAAGCTAGCTACTGATGTGGATAACATGAAGCAGATGCTTTAGGCATTGTACGCTTGAGTTGGAGTGCAGTGGATGGGAGCCTCTCCCCCAGAATCCTACGTGTCAACCTCCAGAAGGAGGAAACACGAGGCAAGTGCCCTAGTGGCAAGAACAATCAGGCCTGACAATGCCGAGACCTTCAGGTCACTATTTATCATGGACATCCGAACACAATCACTCCCCCTCAAATTCAAGATGATTACGCTGGATGCGTATGGCGGGAGTATGGATCTGATAGATCACCTGGACTATTTTCGCATGTTGCGGTCCTTCCGTGGAGTAAACAAGGCCGTCATGTGCCAGTACTTTCCCCTGACGCTTAAGGGGGTGTCAAGCTCTAGTTTCATGGCCTCCAACTCAACTCTATTCGCTCCTTCGACAAGGTCGCTAACTACTTCCTGTGCTAGTTTGGCTCCTGCTGGAGGGAAGAGAAGTATCTCTACCATCTTGTTTACCTTCGCTAGAAGCTGGAGGAGAACTTGAAGCGGTTCCTCAACCGCTTCATTGTAGAAGCTCACCAAATTCCCTAACACTCTGACGAGATAAAGTTGAGTGCCTTGATCACTATGTTGGCAGTTGGGAAGTTCTTCAAGCATCTGGCACACCAGCGCACCGAGTCCTTCTAGGAACCTAAGGCCATCGCTCACGCTTACATTGTGGCCAAGAAGGCCAACAAAGCGAAGCATCCCAAATGCATGAACCATAAACTAGAAGAAACGACCATCGGGAAGAATAGAAATGGAGATGGTGGCCGCTCTCGGTAACCCCGCAAGCAACCACGGTCCAAACCGAGTGTCTGTAAGAGTACAAGCCCTTGACCCTGATGTCCCTAAATGACACTCACTCGAACATTTTGATGGAGATTTGGGACAAGAAGTTCTTGAAGTGGCCCAAAGTGATGAAGAACCTAGAGGCTAGAGACTAGACAAAGTATTGTCATTTTTATTGGTTTCTGGGGCATACCATGGAGGACTACCGGACCCTACAGAAGAAGATTGAAGACCTAGTCCACAGGGGCACCTCACACAGTTACTAAAGAGCTCGGGGCAAGCCCCCAAAGTTGTCGATGATGAAGCAGAGAGCCACCAATGAACCACATCGTTGCCAGCGTCATCAGTATGATTTTGAGCAGGTCGGCTAGGAACAACAGCCAGGACCAACTCGAAGTCGATTCCAGTAGTAAGAGAGTGCGAGTAGAGGTGAGGACTAATGTCATTAGTTTTAGTAATTATAATATGATATATGTAACCTCCCTTCATTCAGACCATCTTATTATATCAGTCCTCATTTCAAACGGTATGCTTGACTACCAGCTAAAATGAGTTTTTCTTGATAATGAAAGCTCTCAAAATTTGTTATATCTTAATACATTTTTTAAGTTTGGACTGAAAAAAATGAGGTGCGAGCAGCTGAGGGCCCTCTACACGGCTTGGATAATGAACCAGTGCCCGTACAAGGAGAGATTCAACTAGAGGTCACAATGGAGACTTACCTACGCACAGCTACACCAACCCTCACGTTCTTCATTGTCAACCTACCTTGGTCTATAACACCATTCTAGGCTGACCGTTCCTAACTAGCTTTGGAGTCATGACATCGATCCCTCATTTGAAGATAAAATTTTTGACTCCATATAGAGTGGGGGAGTTGTTAAGCGACCAGATGATAGGATGGATGTGCTACCTATCCAAGGTCGTCCTAGTATCACCTAACCAATCGACTGGGGAATTAGACTTTTGTGATGAAGCAATGTTGCAATAGGCCCAGTCGGGCAAGATGATGGAGCTGGTCCCACTAGACCCCAACGAACCTGAGAAGTGAGTGCACATCGCCAGTTCCTTGGCCCCGTCAGTCTATGACCAACTCATTAATTTTGTTAGGCTGAATCCCGATATCTTAGCATGGGTTCCCATCGACATACCCGGGATACCGGTCAGAGTATGGTCCATAAGTTGAGCCTCGATCCCGATCACAAACCCGTCAGGTAGAAACGTAGAAACCACTCAGTCAAGAAGCTACTAGCCATAAGAGAAGAGGTGAAGGAGCTCCTCGACACGGGATTCATTAGAAAAGTCCAGTACCCAAATTGGCTGTCGAACATCATCCTCGTGAAGAAGAGTAACGGCAAGTGGCAGATGTGCGTCGACTTCACTGATATGAATAAAGTCTACCCAAAAGACAGCTTTCTACTGCTGCGGATCGATACCTAGTAGACTCCCCGTCCAGGCACAAACTCTTGAGCTTCATAGATACCTACTCGGGTTACAACCAAATAAGAATAAGCCAGGATGACGAGGAGCACACCTCATTCATGACTGACCAATGGACCTACTTTACAAAGTCATGCCCTTTCGATTGAAGAACGTCGGCACGACATACTAGCGACTGGTGAATAAGATGTTTGAAGCCCAAATTGGGAGGAACATGGAGGTGTACGTAGACGACATGCTCGCCAAGAGCAAAGTCATCAACAACCACATCCACGATCTCGCAGAAACCTTTGAAGTGCTTCAAGCCCATAGGATGAAGCTCAACCCGGCCAAGTGTGTGTTCGGGGTAACTTCTGAAAAGTTCCTGGGCTTTATAATGTCCCAGTGCGTCATTGAAGCGAACCCTGAGAAAATCAGGGCCATCCTCAACATGAACCCTCTGCAAACCGTGAAGGAAATCCAAAAGCTCACGGGGTGACTTGTCTCCCTTTCACGATCCCTGGCTATATCCATGGAGAAATACCTACCATTCCTCAAGGTCCTTAGAGGAATGAAGGAAACTGGATTCCAATGGACGGACCAGTGTGAGGCTGCATTTCTGGAGCTAAAAGACTAGCTCACCAACCCTTCGTTCCTATCCTCCCCTTCGAAGGGAGAGGACCTGTATCTTGACCTAGCGGTGTCAAATACTAACCTCAGCTCGGTCCTTATTCGGCAGCAGGGAAGCATGCAGCGACCCGTGTACTATATGAGCAAGGTGTTGACAAACACGGAGTCTTGCTACCTTCACACGGAAAGGATTGCTCTGGCCCTCATCTACTCTGCTCGAAAGATAAGGCCATACTTCTAAGCACATTGGATCGTTGTGTTGACCGACTAGCCTCTGAAGGCGATCCCGTAGAAACTGGAGACGTCCGAATGATTGGTTAAGTGGGCTATAGAGTTGGGTGAGTTCGACGTGGAGTTCCAACTGAGGCCAACCATAAAGGGTCAAGCCCTCACAGACTTCGTGGTCAAAATGGAGACCTTTACTCTCAACACCCCGAACTAAGTCAAGGATGTAGGCATCGTGGGTGCCCTTGTGCGGACCCTTCACGTCGACAAATCGACCATGCAGGTAGGCAGTGGTACCAAAGTTGTACTCAGAACTCCCAATGGCTCAAAGATCAAATACACTCTAGCGCTCGAGTTTTTGGCCACTAACAACGTGGTGGAGTACGAGGCCCTCCTTGTAGGGCTCAGATTGGCCAGGGAGTGCTCAACGAAAGTATTAATTGTGCACAATGACTCAGAGATAGTGGTGAACCAGGTTCAAGGAGTCTTCGAGGAGTCCATCCCTCAATTCACTAAGTACGGAGAACTGGAATGCCGATCAGCTGGCCAAGGGCGTAGCAATGGGATCCTAGGAGCAATATGCCAGGAGCATGCAAGAAGTCTTGACTGAACTAAGCATTGATGACCCGAACGCAAGGTGGTTGCAGGTGGCCGAGGGCAACAACTGGATAATCTCGTACTGGAAGTACCTAATGGACAGAGCGCTGCAAGAAGACTTGGAGAAGGCCAGATGAATAAAGAAGACAATTGGCTAGTACATGGTTATTGAGAGGAGGTTATACTGACGGGATACTCGATCCCCTACCTGAAATGCCTCACACCTAAAAAAGTAGAATACGGGTTGGGTGAAGTCCATCTCGATATGTGCGGCTAGCACATTGGGTGAAAAAAAATCTCGCATTCAAGATCATGCGGCAGGGTCTGTTCTTGCCCACGATGAAACAAGATGCCATGGACTTTGACAAAAGGTGTGAGAGCTGCCAAGTTCACAGGTCCATGAACCACGAGCCACACACGAAGCTGCAGGGCCTACAAGTCCCATGGCTGTTCGTGCAATGGGGGCTTGATATCCTCGGACCCATACCCTTGGCCTCTGAAAATATGAAGGTCCTTATCATTGGTACCGATTACTTTACCAAGAGGGTCGAAGTAACTCTCTTGGCATGCATAATCAAGCAGAATGCAATGGAATTTGTTCATTAGAATAACATTTTTCGGTTTAGGATTCCCGAGGTTATAGTGACTGACAATGAGACCCAATTCACTGACAAACGATTAACCAAATGCTATACAAACTTGTACATTAGGCTGGTTCACACATCCATGGCATACCTACAGGCTAACAGTCAGGTTGAAGTGACTAACAGAACGTTGCTGCATGGGCTGAAGACCAAACTCGAAGACACAGGGGTCTCCTTGGCTGATGAGCTGCCATCCGTGCTATGAATGTAATATCCCGAATATTTTTATTCAATTTAATTTGGTTTATTTAGTTTTGGATAATTTGGGTGTGATAAAAATTAATTAAATATTATAAAAATTTTGGAGGATATTAAACTTGTTGGGTTGGAGACCGAGGTGCACTCGTTCAGTCAATTTTCTATCTACCTTCTAATAACTATTTTTTGAAGATCTTTACTATGGTACAAATATTCCCTATCTCTCGTAGCCCTTCTCTCATATTTCGGAATACATACAGGTGATCTCTGTGATTATTGTTGATCAACAAGAAGAATATACGGCCCAACGGAGGAAGGCCAACCGAGCGAAGCTCTTTTTATTTTTTTGCCATGCCATGAAGAAGCATGTACACTTTTTCAGTCTTGAATCTATTCGATCTCTAATCTTCCTTACCCCTTCCCATGTCAATAACTAGTCTTATCCCCTTCCTACCCCGCCTACGATTGCCTTATCTTATATAGGCTATTATGAATATCTTATTATGAATATTATTTCTATATATTAATCATTTATGCATAATAATGAAAGACTTTCTTCTTTTTATAAGAAGACATATCTAATTGATGAAAATATAAGAAAAAGAGTGCGATCCTTTGGGATTAAAAGAAAAAGGAATAATAATAATAATAATAATAATAATAATAATAATAATAATAATAATAATAATAATAATAATGATGATGATGATGATGATGATGAAAAAATAGGAAGGGGGTTTTCGGGGAGGGTTTCAGAAAGGTGAGGAGAGAGAAAGGGTTCGGGTAGAGAGAGAGAGGAATGGTGAAGAGAGAGAAACGGGCAAACGAAGGCTCTTGGGTTCAATTCCAGCTTCGACCTAATTGGAGAAATCATAGAACGGGTCGAGGCAAGTGTATCAATACCATCCTCTTTTATTTTCTTATATTTTTGTTTTATTTTTATCGGGTATTGTTATTCCAATACCCGATTAAATTTATACTTCATGTTACCCATGATGTATGCATGTATATATATTAATTTTATATCCAATTTTTGAGTTTTGTGTGGTGTTTGGAGAAATTCCCAAAACCCTAGCCCCATTATTACTGCTCATCTGCAGTTGACCTCTTTTACCCATAAATTTTGGGGCTTTTGCCTGATTTGAGATTAGAATATCATCACCCATATCATATATAAGTTAATTTATCAATTGGATACTCAATTTGGTAGTTTTATATGGATTTTTGTTTGTAAAACCCTAGACACATGCTCGGACCTCATTTGAGCATATATTTTGAGTTTTATGCATAAATCAAATTGAGATTATAATTACCCATGACTTGAATTTGGTAATTTACCCATTGGATGCCCAAACTTTTAAGAATCATTCGATATGCACAACTGGGCACTGTTCATGCACGGTTACTATTTATCAGAGCCTATTTGGTAAATTTTACATAAATTTCACATTGTCTAATTATTAGTTAAGTTGTATATACATTTGCATATGTTTAATTATTATTTCGGAATTATGTTCATTAATCAATTGTAAAGGAAATGTAATCTGGAGGCTTCTAAAGTTATAATTGCCTATCGGTGGCAAGAATCTCTATTCTTTTTTATGTTTATGATATCCATATAAGCAAAACGAGTCATGAGAAGATTTAAATCCGAAAGGAAGATAAAAATCGCATAAGTATTCAGAGAAAAATCCACAATTTATTATATAATAGAATTGTTCTCTCGAATTGAGAAAATTGTGAAAGTTTTGTGGACCTTCCCTCAAATGAATAAGAAATTATGAAATTAGGACCACAAATTTGTGTTATAGAGGTAATACCTCTTGGCCTACCATTAGTATTACAGTAGAGATTCAAAGATTATCTTGACCATGTGTTGTAGCAGGTAATACTCTTGACAAGCCTTAGAATATTATTATGGAAAGACGAGGATTGCCTCTAGACCGCGGGAGGTTAGGGTAGTATTTTATTGGTCCTGTATACGGGTGATAGGTATACTGCTATATCACATGGTGTTCGGCCTGTCTACAGGCATTATATGGATGGCTCCTCCTCTGGGTCGATAGTAAGAGTTCATGACCTTGGATCATGTAGAGTATTATGATCCTCTTCTCATCCTTCCGTATCGTTAGCTAGTACGGCCTACTGGTTTTGGTCAGTAAATATAAGTAATTATACATAATCTACATTCCAAAAGAAGAAGGATAAAACGTGAAAAGTTAATTATATTCTAAAATGCATATTCGATCACGTCTTATATTTATGCATCCTCGTTATACTCGTATATCCCACTTCTATTTTATTCTACTTATATTATTTACCGTTTTGATTATAATGTACTTGTTGAGCTGTTATCTCACAATTACTTCTCCTTGTCTCTAGTTTAGCACAGGTTTAATATGCCCGATGAGATAGCGTAGAGATTCAAAGTGGTCTAGGCTTAGATTTAGAAGATCATGTCGAAAACTTAGAAATTGTAGTTTTATTTATATCATGAAAAATTGTATATATATTTATATTTCTTTCGAAATCTTAATGTATATTGTATATATATCTGATGATTAGATGTCTAATTTTTGTTGTCGTTTGGATTTATGTATTCTTCCGTAGGTTATTGTGGTTTGTAACAGGTATCTAGTGACATCTCTCTTTGGTCGATGTTGTGTTTAGATACACAGCGTTGGATCCACAAATTATATGTGGCAATTGGATCTTTGTGTTTTATTGTGTTGTTGTTAAATGATGTTGATTGTTGGTATTATTAGATGTATTTTGTTTTGTACAGGAGATTATATATGTTTTGTATTGGTGGATATCCGTACTACAGAAGGAACTCTACCAGATTTTCGACAGAAAAATACAGTTCGTCACAATGGTCGTACTGGACAACTCCGTGGGAGCCAACATAGGAGATGTCCTTTAGTCTATGTTATGGGGTTGAAGCGGTCGTCTCCGTCGAAGTAGGGCTACCCAGCGTTCGGATTGAGTGCTTCTACCCCATCAGCAACTCCGAGCGACTCAAAAAACACATGGACTTATTCCTAGAAGCCCGCGACGTAGCTCGTCTGAGTATGGCAGCCTACTAGCAGCGCATTACTTGATACTACAATAAGCGGGTAAAAGCTTGTCCGCTTGAGGTCAGGGATTTGGTCTTATGGAGTGTAGAGGCAACGGGTGAAATTGCTCACAGGAACAAACTCTCCTCGAATTGGGAGGGATTGTTCTTCGTCTCAGCGATCCTCCGAAATGGGGCATACAATCTGCGTACCTAAGACAACAAATTGGTCCTTCAGACCTAGAATGCCACTCACCCCAAAAAATAATACCAATAATCGGAAGAAACATCCAGGTAAGGTGTGCACACACGGTCCGGAGTGCTTATACATGTATCAAATTTTCATTAATAAAATTGTAAGTTTTATCTTTTTATCTGACTGTTCATATGTGTGTGTGCATGCTTGTCATTTCAAAAAATAAAACAACCTATACTGCCCTTAAATTAGGAGGATGTTTTTACACCTGTAAAAACAAATCCTTGGCACCACGCCGAGAGACCTACAAGTGATCAAATTTCAAATTTCGACTCCATGCCAAAAGGTCGATAGTGGCCACAAAACCTTGGCCCCGCATCGAGCGACCCACAAGTGGTCAGATTTTGAACTTTCGCTTTGCGCCAGAAGGCCCTTAGTAGCCACAAAACATTGGTTCGGTACCAAGCGGCCCATAAGTAGTCGAACGAGTAGACCTGGGGGCTCCAGAAACTCTCAATGGAATGACCATTGAAACCTTAGGGGGCCTAAACAGCAAGCGTGTTCTAATCTTCTTTCGAGGAAGGGAGCACCCTTAGTTAACGATGGTCGATGGGCTAGGACCTTGTGCACGTAAGCAATAACGCCCCGAGTGGGGCCGAGCACAAAAACGTTATCATCCCCGCAATGGCCTAAGACCCAGAGTCCGGCTACTGTGGCCTAAAACCCAGCTGGCCCTTGAGAGACTCCACCTTGGACATTTAGTGATGTCCAACTCAATAGAGAAAGCATCCCACTAAGCACGAGATGCGACGATATCCTCAATTGAGGACGAGCATAACGTGAGTGGATCCCTAAACAGGCCTTGGCAACAATAGCGAAGCGGCTTAGCCGAATAGTAAGAGGAATAACCGATACTTAGAGACATCGAAAGGCGAAAAGAAAATTGTATTTTGTTAATCATTCAGTCCGAAGGCACAAGGCTACATTTGAAAGTTATACAAGGAAAACTATGCACAAGATCTGGCTACTATAAGTACTCAAAGGTCCAACCCCTTGGAGAAATCCAGTCAAGTGGGAGCCTTCTTTGATCTTGTTGTCCGCGGGTCATAAATCCTCAGAAAGGCATTTGGATTCGCAACGGACATAATACGGAGACACAGGTGTATACTGTCCTAAAACGTTGCATCCAGCACTCAAGCCATCTCCTTCAGGGAAAGCCGGACTCGCAAGTTGGCCAGGGCGCAGGCAGTCTTCTCCTCCAAGTTAGAAATTCAGCCCTTTGCTACTGGCAGCTCACCCTTCAATCGCTCAACCTCTTGCTTCAAGGCTGCAGCTTTATCCTCCCTCTGTAGTGCCGCTGCCCACTTAGCTTCCTCCAGAATTCGACAGATGAGCTCGTCCCGCTGAGAATGGGCTGTGTCGATGAAACGAACCGCAGCCGAAATCTACAAAAAAAAGGGACGAGACAGGGAATTCAAAAGTCTGGGCACTATTGGAGTACATTGCACACAGAAATCATACCTCAATGAATGGCTCCCCTAGAGCACCGGGCAGATCCGAAATGACCTTGGGCGTAGGCACGCCAAGGGGCTCAGGTTACCTAGCGGCCTCCTCCTTGGTGTCAGGCAAGTCTGAAATGACCAAAGGTGAAGGCACGCCAAGGGGCTTGGGTTACTCGGTGGCTTCCTCCACATCAACCTCTGGAGCCCTGCCGGACAGGGGATTAGTAACGAGTCTTTCGGAAGTGCTGACCTCCACAATAACCTCGGGATGTATGACGAGTGGCTCAAGTGACACTCTGACTAGCGCGTCGACCGCCTTTGGAGCATCCACGGGCGTAGCAACAGGCTCTAGATCGACTACATCAGTAAGCTCTATCGAACCGATCACTGCCTCCTCGGTACCCACCACCTCCACCCCTCCAATGGACTCGACTGGCCACTCGCCGTGGGAGGGCCCACCTCAATGTAAAAAAGGGAACTCGGTACGAACTCCTCACCCGAGGGGAGCCCAACAAGGGGAACGCCGTACTGAGCCAAAGCAAAGACCGAAATTGGTGAGCACTCAGTGACCCCCTCGTGTAGCTACGTCTCTTGCTCTTGTGCTGCGACAGTGGCCCTGGTGGACGTCATCGGGGCGGACCCAGCTGACTGGCCCAATGTGGCAAGCAATATCAGGGCCCTCCGACTCGAAGTGCCTCCGGCTCCCCTCAGCCTTTTCAAGGCCACCACATCCTCGTCAGAAGAGGACTCAAGAGATAGTGATGAGACACTTTGCTCGGGCAACTCCCTCAATGGCTCCCCTATAACTAAGGTCCCGGCCTTCCTCTTCTGGGCAGCAGCAGCCACCTCGCTACTTGTGGGCTCCCACCTGATGGCCACGAAGAGTTTCGAGGTCAAGTAAAACCCCTGAGTAGCAAACGTCTTGATCTCCACCTGGATATGATCAATTAGCTTCTTCTTTTGCTTCTCTTCCTCCTCGATCATGCTTTTCAAGAAGAAATTGCTCACGGGACCCCATTTGGTGGAGATGTCCCACTCTGAAGGGGCCACTAGGAAGAAAAACCAATTCTTTCAATTCTTTACTGAGTCGGGGTTTGTCCCCCGAAAGCGAAAGCCTGAGCGAGGAGACATCAATCAAAATCGAATCCTCCGATTGGGCAAAGTGGAAGAACCGAGCGGGGGTAGAACTCACAAGCGTGGAGACAGACGAAGACGCACATGGATACTAAGTAACGTACGACATTGGGGTGAAGCCGCGCCACCGGAACACCGAGCTTCTCAAAGATCCTGTACAAATCCAACTCGATGGGGAAGTGAAGTCTACCCTTTAGGTGGTGCTCTTATATACTAATGAAGCCCTTGGGGGGCACGCTCATTCTAACCCCTCACTAGGAAGTAGATGGGCCCAATTTCTCGGGATATGGTTGCTAAGCCTCAAAGCGGTGACGACCCTCAGTGAAAGGACTGACT
Organism: Nepenthes gracilis; assembly: GCA_033239525.1. NCBI lineage: Eukaryota > Viridiplantae > Streptophyta > Magnoliopsida > Caryophyllales > Nepenthaceae > Nepenthes > Nepenthes gracilis. The sequence continues at coordinate 12,077,475 of BSYO01000019.1, read as the reverse complement.
TGATATCATCTACTGTGGCGTTGGCCGGGAAAACATAAGGGTCTCCACTTATGATGGCAGTGACAGGAGTCACTTCATCAAGTAGCTATGCATTTGTCTATAGCAGCCCATGATGGCGCCTGACAAACTGCCCCCCACTCACACCGCAACCGTTTGCCAAATTCAAACTATCACACCAAGCAATTAATGTGGGGATATCAGCCATTGGAAATGATGGCAGTAATCCATCTAGCATCAAGACCGAAAGGGCAAGCCAAGTCATCTAAATGCAACAAATGACAATAAATGAATTGCTATATTCAAAAGAAATTTTATTGATAAAGTTTCTTTACATGAAAGGTTGACCAGTGGTTGCAAAATACAACGCCGTTATCTACGTTGCTGTGCTCGGTAGGGTCGGGAGTCAGCAACACGGTTAGCTTCGACCGCGTCCGAGTGCCCACGTTCTGGGAATCCAGGAGGCCCGTAGGTAAGCTAGGCACTGTCAGAGAAGTTATCCTCCGGCTAAGTTGGATCCCTTCATGGAACCTTCCCTCCAACATGGGAGCTAGGTCCTCTGGCCGCATCCTCAACCTCAGCTCGGCCTCCAGCCGTACGTGAATGACGTGCTCTTCTCGGAGCCACATCTGGCACTACTCGAGCTCCTCCTGAGGAACAGCTATCCATCTCTGGGCTTGTGAATTGATGTCGGCTAGTTGTGACGACTTCGCCTCCGATTCTGACCAGGCTCTCTCGAAGTAAGCCGCTCGTGCTCGATTCTGTTCGATGTCGGCGATGACAGCCTGCAACTGACCCTCAGATTCATAAACCGCTTACTGGGCATGGTGGAGCAGTGACCAATGTCCTTAGGCCTTCGGTGTTGAGAGAAGTTGGAAGCCCCTTCAAATTCAAAGCCTGGCGGTACTCTCAGAGGCCTCACCGGCTGAATAACTAAAGGCACCGAGTGGCAACCTTTCGCTGCCTTTGTGGCAAGCCCCACCTCATCCTAGCCTCTTAGCACTCGTTCTCTCCATTGCGACTCCTCAGTAGGGGTCTCAGACCCCAAAGAGGAAGACGATCCCGCTAATGGTCCTAGAGCAATGCCACGCACCCTGTCAGCCATTATTGTGACCACAGCCAAAGGAGAGAGGAAATGACTACAGAATCAGATTTTGTGTTGCATAGCAACAAAGGGATGCCCAAATTGAAGAAGTCCTTGGTGCTTAAGTAGCCAAAACTTTCCCAAAGGAAATGGCGTCGCTTAACTTAGGAGAGGGGTTTTGCCGCCCAATGAAATCCCTCCACATGGCGATGCCTTGAAGCTTTGCGCCTTTTCAAGAAAGGCAATCATGACATGACAACTTTGCAGTGCATTAAATGCGCGGACGCATCCTGACCAACGAATCCTCCACCAGCATTGTTCAGTTATCTAAGGCAGGATACGTGCGGCACGAGCTCCGAAATGCCTACTGGCAGACCATCCCATCGACGGTCCAAATATGGACTTGAGAGATGGACACTAGTGAAGGCGACCAAATGTAGATCGGCACTCAAAGCCAGCAGACGATCAAGCATATATGGCGGTGAGAGGGACCTACAACCCTTGAGTAATACCAGACGAACAGTAAAGGGAAAATACACAGACACAAGAAATAAAGGAAAAAGTCAACGCTTTTATTCATTGAAGTGTTCTTTACAAAGTACAAGGCTTATGCCAACACAAGTACAAAAGGGAGAAGAAGTAAAGCAAAGTACAAGGGGCAGAACAAGAGCGGTGTCTGCTGGGGAGGCTCGGTCTTGAGCATAGATGCTACATCGCCTCATTGTGGTGGCATCAACGATGTCACCAATTCCTCCTCTCGGTGGGATGGAGTGGATGCTGACTCCTCATTGCAGTTGAGATGTACTCCGCCACAACGAAGGAAAGGCAACTGTCAGGGGTCGACCGTCAAAGCCGCGACGCACCTGACTGGCGGCCTAATGGAACCCCAAAATATGCCTGCCTCCAGTCGAGCCCAGAGGGTGACTAGTTGCAAAAAGAGCTAAAGGTAGCATGCAATCAACAGAATGGAGTACCCGAATAGAAGTGCTCACCTCACGGTGCTCCCCTAACCGTTGGGAACCCTATCTAGATGGAGAGATGGAACATGACAACTGGCGAAGTGGCGAGCCACCCTCATGACGACGAGGAAGCACCCATGAGAGGAGCATGACGATAGGCTTAAAAACGGCTGCAAGTCTCCCCGCAGATCCATCCCATTCCCGTGTGGAACTCCATGAGACATGATACTCGCCAAGGGCCCCACATTGCTTCACCGATGAAGGGATGAGCTTGGTTCCCCGTAGTATGGGAACCCCTCAATTTATAGCTGCGCAAAAGGCCCAACGAGCTCCCAAAGGGGCGTGCCATCCAAGGACCGTCAATCGAAGAATAGGAAAGCCATTAATGTAGAGCCGATTTCAAGGCCGCCAATCTTTCCCAACAGAGCACCGAATCCCTGTGATACCTTTGAAAGGTTGCATATTCACATGGGGAAGGAACAAAACCCTTGAGAATTGGAGACTAGCATAGCTCAAGAAGGCCCACGCAAACCAACAGCGTGACCCACCTTTGACACGCCAAGCCCCGACAATGAGCCATCCCCAAGCATGGGGAGCTAGTGATCGGTCCAACATTAATCTGGGCCAGAACCAATGAAGCCCAACTAGAAGAAGACAGGTTCAATTTGTAGAGGAGCCCAACCCAACAACAACATCCTAAGAAATTCATAAGCAAGGCTGACTTGACACCCCTGACACGCAACCAATCAGCTTTGGCTGGACCCCTACAGAAGCAACCATAGACTGCCAGCGTAGGAGGCGTTGGCTTAGGGGATGTCAGCCAATGGGAGATAGGGTCGACACTAGCAAGCCGCAACACATGCCGCCCCAGCAACCGCTCAACCAATCCAAGCAAAGTCAAACAGGCCTATGTTGGTCACGCCAGACGGTCTCCACGTCACCATAAGGCAACAACTGATATTACTGGCCACTGCCAATGCTCAGTGGCTGATGAATCCCGATAAGCCACTTGTCGGAGGTTCTTGCATCCAAAGTCCTACTCCATGGAGCCTATAAGTATCTTCTCCCTCAGCAGAGAAGGGGATCCCCTGAGTCCCATCTTAGAGAGCAAAAATGGTGACTTGAGATCAAAGGAGCAATTCTAGCACCCAGAGCACAAACAAGTGAGGAGAAAGAACCAGCTTTCTTCCCTCCAACCAATGCCTCGATCCAGTGACTCTAGTGAGCCACTCTTGGCAGTGCAAGAAATAGAGCAAAAGCCACCCCCAAACACCACATGTATTCCTTACATTTTTGCATTCAAACATTCCCCATCATGTTTACTTCCATGCCTGTATCTTTCTGTCTATTGGGAAAGATTTCTTACTTAAGCGTTAGAGTGTTTACGGTGGAAAAACATTACACCTTTCTCTGACCTCTTATTTATAATTTATGGTGCGTAGGACGGCAGTTGAGAGACGCAGAGATTAGACCCGTTTGCGATCCGCCCTAGATGAGGAATTCGAAGGCTTCCTAATCCGCACGAAAATTTGGACCTAGGGACGCATCAGATCCTATACACCACAATTACAATCAATAACTTTGAAGGAGACAAAACTCATTTTTTAATATATACTTCAAAAATCAAATCAGTTTGATTTCTCAAAACTAGAATATGTGAGAGATTGAGAGAATGAAAGTGGAGGGTTTAACTCCATAGAATCTAAGAAGAATAAGTAATTTAGAGGGCTAAGCTCTATTTTCATTGTTTTCTATATTTGATCCTCTTTTTTTAGCAAAAAGACACATTTATAGCCACAATGTCAATTATCCATAGTTTTCTAAAAGGAATAATCGGTTATAATCTGAACGGTTATACCAATTAGAAATTGATTAGTTGAATAGTCACTACTAATCACTGGACCAGTTGTCCAACTGTTTGAACAAAGATTCTTTGAATGATGATCTCATAGGGTTAGTCGATGTCATTTATCCAAAATACTTCACTTTTTAGCTATAAAATAGACCGATATCTTGCTCTATTTTCTTTATCAAATATCCTTGCCTTAGCCATTAGGGTTTGGTTGAATTTTTCAAGCGTCTACATTCTCGGTGGATCTTATGTTTCGGGAAAAAGAAAGATGATTTTGGCGCCATTGTGTCCCATGGGATACTGATGACAAAGCCTATTTTGGTTGTCTTCTTTTAGAAGGAGAAATATCTTGTTTTTCTCCTTTTATGCTGTATCGTCAGTTGGATTTGCTTTTTGCCTGAGTAATCATTAAGAAAACCTTATACCTCTAGGTGCATCCTTACTTATGCATCGCTCTTTGATTAATCTAACATATGAGCTTGGATACAACCCCTACTGGCATTCGATTGGCCAACATCATTTTGCAGTGGTCATCTAGCTGAGTGTTGCAGTTTCTCTTTCCATTCGAATGAGTTGTTGTTGGAGCGAGGCATAATAATTTTGTGGCTACTGACGATGATACCACTTTGACACCTTTTCTTTCTTATGAGTCATTTGGTTTAGTATTTTTACCTTTAAATATAATTTGTACATATTTTTCACCAAGAATAAATAAAAACTAGTTCCCTGTTTGGATTATAGCCGTTAATACATTCCTTTCCTATTTAGATTTGTGCACAACTATGAGGAAATGTAAAGTCAAAAGAAAAATTTTGATTAGTGAACAAATTCAAGCAAACTTTTTTGAGACATAGACTTAATGTTTGAAAATATGCCAAGTGATAACACAACGACTAATTCTTAATTTTGCTAGAATTTGACAACTTGGCCTTTTGATAAACTATGACCCTTAAGTGAACGAAACTAAAATTTTAAGAGCTACACTTGTTTGTCTTTTAGGATGAGTCAGATTTCCATTCATGTAGTTCAATTAAAACGGTTGGTTAGATAGCAATTTGTGTGATGTTAGAGTCATGCTATCTATGATTGGAATCAAGTGCAGATGGAGCATTTAGTGTCACATTAGCTCTCAAATTTTCCCTTGTTGATGCATGGATTGATCACCTGGTGCTTCTTTCACCGGTTATCAATGCATTGCATTTTGGGAATTCAAGGGCTTCGATGCATTGTCCTAAAGCGAAGAGTTTTGGAAAGGCATGTCATTTGAATAAGCTTTTTCTTATAAGTGCGCCACTTCTACTTTACTTTTGAGCATCTATTCAGATTCTCACCTGTATATACCTCATTTCATTTAAATTTAGGTAATTCTCTCTTTTTGCCGCTATACATTTAGAACAATTCATTAAGAATCCTAAAATATTTGGAGTTTTATAATCATTCTTTGTTGTTATCAATGGCTCCGCATTGTGCTGGTGGTTCTTCTCTTCGAGGCGTTGCTGATATTGCTTTTATATGTTGCTTCTTGATATTGCCAGTGTTTATGATATGCATAACATCCATTCTACTATTCCTTATGTCATCTGATCACCAAAGAATTCGGCATCATCTCCTTGTGATGGTTTTATAGTTATTTATGAGGTCTATTTGAAAAGTAGGCTCTGTATCCCAATAGCTAGCAGATTTCCTAAAATAAAGGATTGTGACAGATCGGGTTATTTTTTTTAAATAACCTTCGTCAATAATAATATAAATTAATACCGATAATTTAACATTATGAATTTTATAGAAATTTTGGTAGAGTTTTCTCTACAATTGAATAAAATAAAAAATATAATCTATTTAGAATAAACTTATACAAGCACACAACTAACCAAATTCAACCTTTTTGCCCTACAACACAATACAAAGGAACACAATTGTCATAATATCCACGGTTCTAACACAGCACATCTAAACTACCATGTTGGATCTAAGAGATGCCACTAAATACCTGTTACAATCCATATATAACTTGCGGAAATATAAATAAACTCAACACAATAAAAACTAGGCTATCCAATCATCAGTCATTTTGTACAGTATACAATAATCTTTCCTTTAAAAGAATATGAATATACATATACATTTATCCAAGTGTAATTAATCTACAAGTTCTAAGTCTTCAGCATGGTCTTCTAAATCCAAGCTTAATCCACCTCCAATATTTACTCTAGCCCATCGGTATATTAGACATGCACTAACTTGAGACAATAAGGAGCAAGGGTGAGCTAAAAAGCCCAGCAAGTGTAATCATACCTCACTAATGAGATAAATAGTGAAAGTGATAACTAGACGGGAAAACATACAACTTCAATAAAAAGGAAACACGAGAGGCAGGGGATATCTAGGATTGCCTGGGTCACACATTTGCACTAGTCGCATTTTTTTCATTTTTATTATTTTCATTGATTTTTGCGGACCAGGATCAGTAGGCCTTACTAATAAAATGTGCGGGAGGATGAAAAATGGATCATGACAACCCCCATGATCTAAGGTCATATGACGTAATCAACATCCATCAACGTTCTGCCAACATAGACATCATTTGGCCAACCTAGGCCCGTCACCACGTGGCGTAGCGGTGTCACCCACTACCATTCCCCCTCGGGGTCCAGAGGCAGTTCTCGTCCTTCCACAATAATATCATAAGGATTGATAAGAGTATCATCCGCTTCAATAAATGGTTAGAATACTTGGCCAAAGTAATCCTTGAGTCTCCACTATGATACTCATGTCATGCCCAAGAATATTACCCATCGTAGCATAGTCTATGATCCTAGTTTCAGGATTCCTTAATCTTTTGAAGGGGGATCCACCATTTGCCATTTACATTCTTCAATTAGGAAATCACATTCCCACCACATATCTCCACCTGGGAGATCAAATCCATCATATCACACTTTGTGGATTCCCTTCAATTTACTTGCATGATTCATATCTTTCCTTTGGGCCTATGTCCTTTAACAATAGCTTTCGCATGCATAGATATCATAATTCATAGAGAAGAGAGAAATTTCTTACCACATTAGACAGAATTCACTTTGGGGTTCTTCGAACACATTACTCTTGCAAACGGAGCTTCTATGCACATTCGAAGCTTACATTTACTTTTAAACAATTAAACATAATTTTCATAACAATTAAATGGGGGCAAGTAAATGTTCCATTCAAGCTCGAGTGAACAATGTCAGGGGTGTTTCAGAGCATTCGGACGTCGCAAATGGGTCGATACTTGTGAGATCGGACGTCCGGTTGATATTTATACATAATTGGGACATCGTGATTCATATTCCGAGATCAATTTAACATAATTAGAAGGTGGAAGCATGCAAATTCCCCATTTATTTTTGGATGAACAGTAACAGTGGCCGTTTAGAGGATTCGGACGCCGCGAACAGGTCAAAATGTGCGAGATCGATTGTACGGCATATATATATATGTAATTGGGATGTGGTGATTCACATTTTGGGGTCAATTTAACAAAATACGGAGGAAAAATGGGAAACCCCCAAATTCAAGTGGGTTAGGGTTTGGCAGAACCCAACTGAACGAATCAGTGAGCGAATCGGACAATAAACTACGTATTCCTTGGTCTCGAGGCATGAGTAACATATTTTCCATGGTTTGGGTGGGTATTGAGAGAAAAATACCCGATGATAAACGAATAAACATCGAAAGAGAATAGTTAGTGAGTATGAGAAACTTGCCTCGACGCATACTACCACTTTTATAACTAGCTCTCGGATGGACTCAGACTCCACTGCCTCGACTTCCTCCTTTCTCTCTCTAGAATTGGTGCCCTCTCTCTCTCTAGAAGGGTTTTGGATCGTGGAAATGAGAAAAACGCAAAGTAGGTTGCGTATTTGATATCGCCAGTCACTCGAGTGCATGGCGAGCCGGCAGTGAGCACGGCCTCACTGCCGAGCCGCGCTCGAGTGCGCAGAGGCTCGCAGCGAGTGCTGCGCCACTGCTTTCTTGCACTTGAGCCTACACTCAAGCACACAGAGGGTGCAGTGCTGTTGGGCAGCACTTCAGCAAACAGCAGCCTGATTTTCCTTGGTTTTTACTTTCGATACACATACTTTTGCATACCAAAGACCTAATATTGATAATTATTATATTAATTACCTCCTAATTATTAAGTTCCTAACCCGAAACTTCGTAAGGGTGCTTTGCATATCTTTATCACAAGGCTCTATCCCAATGCCTTCCGATTGTTGGTGGCTTTATGCATCTTCTTCGAATGCCATTAGAATAAGATGGACAACTAGATGGTAAAGATCATTCTCCAACTCAACTAAGAAAATCATTGAGATTCATTAACTTCTCAAAAGGAGTTCACGATAAGTAGAGAAAACATTAACTTTGTGAAGAACTAAAAAAACAATGTTCTTTTACAGTAAAGCATTAGTAGACTGGGTGCTACCTAACAAGTAGGCCAACGTGAACTTGACATTTTCTAAATCAGCCAATGAGAGGGGGCTTTTTAGCACCAAAACCCACATGGCCCTCATAAAATACCATGCCGATGTGATGCAAGAGACGATCAGATTCCTCATCGCCACTACTTTGATACAATGGGATGATATGTGGTTATTAAGGATGTTGCATTTGCTAATCTACCTTCTTGCCTTTGGAAAAGGAGGAAGGGAATCTTTTTGGAGACATCCTTTGGAGTCCACCCTAGTGTGGGCCATTCAAGCAATTGCTCAACAACTTCTTTAGCCACTTTTGTCATTTGTAAATGATGAAAGGAAACCGACGCCACCTCAATAAGTGCAAGTCCTAGATTAGAGCCGAGCAGGCGCCTAGTCCTAGACTCCAATCATTGCTTCTTCTCCGGTGAGGCCTTCTAAGGGGATGCTTGTTTTGCATGAAAACAAGAGGATCCTATTTGTGGTGTTGGATGAGAAACACAGTTCTTTGCACCACTCAATATGCAAGAGTAGTCGATCGTAGCTTCTATCATCATCGCTAAATGCAAGATTCTTGATATTCTCAATATCCCTTCCATAGTTGGATTAGCAGCTCAGATTCCGACTACTTATGTTGCCTCCTTGGCATATGAAGGTTTCACAAGGTATTTCTTAGTAGTGTTCCTCAATATAAGGGATATAGAGGTGCGATTAGTATTTCCTTCTTCTAGGAGCGAGGAGGCTGAATTTTCACTGGAAGCTCCTGGTTCTGATAGTTCCACGTTTTGGATGATCTTGCCATTTCATTGTCTAATGCCTTCAGTCTCTTCGGGCCCTAATATTGCTGACCTTTTGTTCTAGACCCATTCGTTGGACGGGAACTTTCCTCCCAAGATGTATATTCCTTATCCCAGCTTTGATTTCTCTATTTCCACCATGAATATGGTTAATATGTTCTCTTGCAGTCTTTGGAATAGGTTGACCAGGTTAAGCAGAGTTTCTAACTTTTTGAACCTGGTGTAGCACACCTATTGAGGTTTTTCGTCGATTTGTAGGTGATTAGAGCTTAGGAGACAGCGCCATATCCATCGAGGTTGGGCAACAAGCCTTGAGAGTGGCTAACAGATCTAGAGAAAGAAATAATTGAATTGTTACATTGAACTTGGGTAGTTGAAAATTGGAATAACATAGGTAAAGACCAAGTCGCTGCTAGTGAGGAGATAGAGAATTCTTCCGGGATAGGATTGCTGAAATGAAACACCGTACTTCTATCACCAAACGTATTGTAGAAGGATGGTAGATTGACTATTTATAGCTTGCAGAGAAGCTTTAGGAGTATTCACATAGAGAAGCTTGGCCCCTTATTTGATGCTCGATTCAATGAGAGCATCGATCTTTGCAAGACAATAACTTCTCTAGTGACTTTTGATTTTCTCCTCAGCTGTCTAGATGCGAAGAACTTCAAAGTTGTCTTGGCCACCAAAGTTAAGGATTTTTAGGCCTAATTAGATCTTCAAGCTCTCACCTCTGGATTGAGCCCTAGCTAGAGGAAAACACTATAGAATCCCCCGTCCCTTGATTTGTAACATTGCTCCACTTCTTTCTAAACAGATATTGTAACTTTCATAGTAGTGCACACTTTTTTAATTGCTATGTTATGTCTAATATTTTTGTTATAATTTGTCGGGTCATTAATATAAATACTTGATCAATTTAAAAAATAATTGTATAATAAAAAATTAAAAAAAATTAAATTTTAGAAAAATCAAGCTGGCGCTTGATTGAAGCTCATCTCAACAATTGTGCACGTTAGAAGCAATAAGGGTGCGCTTGGTGGGCGACTATAAGACATAAATGGTTGTTTGAGGCAAAATGATAACACTTGAGTTGCACTTGATATTGTGCTCATGCGTGCTTGTATGTGAGTGTGGTGCCTAATGTGAAGAAAAAAAGTAAGAAAGTTTTGGGACTTTTTCAAATAAGATCTACTAAATCGGAGGTTTAAGACAAGTATTTTCAAATCCATACTTGGTCTATTTTTATAATCATTCAATTTTACTTATGATTTTTATTTTATTTTATATGCATGTCACACTTTATACCTTTATTTTGAATATTTTTGTATGCATATGATTTTTATTGAACGTTATAAAGTATTTTTGGATTTATAGAATATTTAAAAAAATATTTATTTTTTATGTAATAAGTAAATATTTTAAAGAATTATATTCATTTATTGAAATATTTCAGAAGAAAAATCATGAAAAAATTATAAATTTCGCGTTACATATTGATAATCTATGCATATATTTGGACATGACTCTATTTTGATATTTAATATGAGTTTGCACTTTTTATAGTATGAAAAGTTTCATATTTGTACTTTTTTAGAGCTAAGAAGTTTTGTTATTTGTACTTCTGCCTCATATTCAGCTTCTTTTATAGGAATAAGTACTTTAATTTAATTTTTTGTGATTCTAATACACCAATATTCTCTCCCCATGAAAATAGTGATTCCAGACTTTCAACATGAAAACTACCAATGCGAATTCTAAATCATGTGTTGGATAATTCTGTTTTTACACCTTCAACTGTTTTGATCTATACGTAATCACCTTTCTATGTTACATTTGGGCACACCTCAATCCGATCTTGGATGCTCCATAAAAAAACCACAAATCTTCCAGTTCCTTTTGGAATCATTAAAATTGGGGTAGTTGTTAGACAGTCCTTTAACTCTTGAAAGTTTTTTTTTTCTTTACATTTATTGGTCCAAATAAACTGCAACTTTTTCTGAGTCAAACAGATCTATGGCATAGCAATCATTAAGAAAATTTTCACAAGCCTTTGATAGTAACTTGCCATCCTAAGAACGCTTCAAACTTTCGATGTCGTTGTTGGTTTGGCTCCAAATTATTAGAACATTAATCTTTTTAGGATTGATCGAAAAATCTCCTTTCAAGATCACATGGCCCAAATGTCGAGCCAGATTTTAACTTTTTTGGCTTCGCATATAATCTCCTTTCTTGAAATGTTTGTAGAGTGATCCTTAAATGTATCTCATACTCATAGCTTTTTAAATGTATCAAGATATCGTCAATGAATACTACTATAAATTTATTGAGGCAGGCTTAGAACATCTGATTCATCATATCCACAAACATTTTAGGGATATTAGTTAATCCAAAAGGCATGACTAAAACTCATAATGCCTATTCAAAAAACTGACATCACCACGTCTTTCTTTTTAATCATTAATAGATGGTAACATGAATAGAGATCAATCTTTAAAAATGCTTGCTCCCCTTGTAATTGGTTAAATAAATCATTAATCCCTAGCAATAGGTACTTGTTCTTGATAGTTATCTTATTTATCTCCCTATAATTTATACACAACCACATAGACCTATCGTTCTTCTTCACGAATAATATTGATACACTCCATGGTGGCACACTTGGCCTAATAAAGCTTTTCTTAAACAATTCTTATAATTACTTCTTCAACTACTTTAACTTTGATGGTGTCATTTTATATGGGGTATTCGACACTAGCACCACACTCGGAATTATCTCCATCTCAAATTTAATCTTCCAATTTGGTGGCAAACTCAGAAGATGCTCCAAAAAGACATCTTTAAAGTCGCACACCATTAGTATCTTTTCAGCTAGTACATTGTGGCTCTCAATGGTAGTCACATAAGTTAAATATGCTTGACATCTATTTCTTATTAGAGAACATGCATACAAGGCTGAAATCATGCAGGTGTATTGCTTTTATATTATTCCTTGAAAATAGAATTGTACAAGTTTACCTTCACCCACTATTAGAGATGCATCCGCATCATGGGCTATTACCATAAAAGCTCTCCCCAAAATTCTTGGCTTCCTTGTCATTTACCTCAAGCGATGAGGGCAATCCTTAATCTAGTGGCTGGATTGGCCACAGTTGAAGGATGCCCCTTATAGCTTGTGGTAAGGCCTTCTTCCATGTGTTTTTCCACAATGAGGGCTGTAATGCCTGATTTTTTCATCCGATTAATTTGATATTGTTGGTTTATTTGGGTTTATTTCTTGAGGTATGCCTAACACATACTCGTGAACTTTTGATGGATTGGCTACACCAGAGGAGCACCTGAATGGTGCTCGAGCATGAATTCTAGAGTGCTTGTTCTTGAAGAGTTCCTAAGGTGGTGCTCGTGCGTGGATAGAGTTACTTGCAATTCCTGATACACACTTGAGGCGGCGCTTATACCCTGATTTGATTATATAAGGACACATACACTACTCTTAGTCACTTAGCGCAGGAAGAAGAAGGGGAGAGAGAAGGAAAGTAAGAGAAGGAGGATTCTGATTTATTATTTGGTCAGATCTGTTAGATTGAAGGCTGAGGTAATATCTTTACACCTTATTTTTTATCTATCTCAATTTTCATTTAGTTTTGACTACATTTAATAGTTTTAGTATACAAGTATAACATTTTTACTTTCCCCTATTTATCTATTTATGCATGTATGTAAATTTACCTAAACATTTGAGGTTTTGTTTTGATTTCACTAATATTTAAGGATTTTATTTATTTTGTGAAAAATGGGTAAATATTTTGAGGTATTTTGTTTATATATAAGTACATTTGTAAAGAAAAAGTTACAAAAACTTACATATGAGTATTACATATAGTATCCATGCGATGTGTTTTAGGTTAGGCTCTATTTTGTGTATTCGATTCAATATATGTACTTTCTCCAAGGTCAAAAGTTTTATGTTTGATCTTTCCACATGAAAGTTTCATACTTTTCCACCAGATAGGAAGAACTTTGGATTTATGATATAGAGACACTTTTCAATTTGTATTTTTATAAGAACTATCATAAGAAATTAAATGAATCTAATATATTTGGATATGTTAATATATTTAGACTAACATGAAGAATGCACCTTATAGCTACGGGTGGAAAAAAGTGATTTTGTCCATGTATATAGGGAAGAATATATAGGCAGTCAGCCTATAGGCCTAAATAGTAGTGATACGACCTAAAGTTACTTGGATTAGGAGTTATCCTTCCTCAAAGTCAGTCTTTTGGTCTTTGATTTTTTGATTTGTGTATACTTTAGATTTTTTATATGTTTTACTTGCATTTGATTTAGATATTTGAGATTTCAATATTAAGATTCACAAGTTTTGCCCGTAATTGGAATTCAGTTGGTTTCATATATTCAGAACATTTAGCCTTCATTCTTGGATTATGCTTTTGAGTACGAAACTATATTCAAACTTTCGTTGTTTTGACATATCAAATATATGATTTTAGAGTTACTAAGTGTTTGGCCCAATTTTCATTGCTTCTTATCCCTTCAAATTAGAGGGCCACGGGTGTCTTGTAAGGAGTTCAAACGTGACTGTTGTTAGAGATATATTAATACTTACTAAGTATTTGGCCCAATTTTCACTGCTTTATAGCCCTTCAAATTAGAGGGCCACAGGTGTCTTGTAGGGAGTTCGTATGTGACTACTGTCAGAGATTTTGTTCATATTTTGACAGTATTTCATTCTATGGTTGATCTGAAATTGTATTGGTTGAGCTGAAATTATATTAATACTTGCTAAGTATTTGGCCAAATTTTTATTACTTTTTATCCCTTCAAATTAGAGGGCCACGGGTGTCTTGCAGGGAGTTCGTACATGACTGCTGTTAGAGATTTTGTTCATATTTTGTGAGTATTAAGTTCGATGGTTGAGCTGAAATTGTATTGGTTATATTTTGGTTTTGAGGGATGGCAGAAATCTATGTATAGTATTGTTATGAAATTAGGACTTGGATTATCCTACTATTTGGTTGTTATGCTATTTGGTTTGTATATTAGATTGATTTTGGTTTATTGTAAAACAATGATGATATTTGGATATTGCGGTGTCTGATTATATTGAATTGGCAATGTGGTCAATATTATTAGTTTGTTACAGTTTCATTACAAACAATTGAGCAGGTTGTGTCAGCATCATTAATTAGATGGATAGTCTGAGGAGATCTTATGATGATTGATGTTATTATTTTGTCATTGGGGTTATACAAACATTGTGTCAGTTCACGTCTGGATTTCGTTGCAATGTGTATATTGTTTTATTTTAAAATTTTATTTTTATAGATTATAATTAGTATTGATTATTAAATTACTTGTTTTTTGTTTGGGTTCTTGACAGAGGGCACATGGGCTTTCATTGTTGTGGATTTGGTGCACCTTGGAGTTCAGCTCCCTTCCCCTTACCCATTGACTTCATCGTTTTGTGGAATTCTTCTGATCCCGAGTTTTAACCACCATGGCTTGCGTTTTCTTCTTAAAGAACTTTTTCCTCTATAACTCTTGCTCAAATATGAGGGCTTGATCCAATATCTCTCTATAGGTCCTTAACCTCAACATTACTAGCTGCTCACGAATATTATTATTCAGCCATTGTAGAAATTTCTTCACCGTTCTAGCCTCGTCTAGGACAACATGGGGAGCATAGTGAAGCAACTCCATAAATTTGGTATCGTATCCCACCACAATTTTGTTTTCCTACACAAATGAGTGAATTTATTTTCTTTCTACTCTCTCAAACTTAGGGGAAAGTACTTCTTCCCAAATTCTTCCATTAACTTGCCCCATGAAATCTACTCATTCTTAAACCTTAAAATTCTCTTCTTCATGGACCACCAATGTTTCACCTTTCCTTCCAACTTGTAGGAGGCAAATCCGACCTTCTCCTCGTCTATACGGAGAATTACCTTAAAACTTTACTCAATTTATTGAATCTTGACTTTTGCTTTTATGGTGTTCAAATCTCCCATAAACTTCGGCACCAATCATTCACAAAGCAATCATATGCCATCATGGCCACCACTAGATTTGCAACCATTTACTCCAGATTTGGCAGCATCTAGACTATTTCCTATCCATCACTTTTTTGCCATTCTAGCCATAATGATGAGATATATCTCCTTAAAGTCTAGATGAGAACTTGGTCATCATTGTCTAGCCAACATCTTTCAAACCTATTATGAGTTAATTAACCAATTTAGTTTCTTAAATTAAATAAGAACTCTCCTAACGACTTTCTCTAATACCACAAAATGTCACATCCCTGATTCTGAAGCCTAATTATATTAATTTTTTAGTCCATAATTAAGTAAAATTAAAATTTAACCCTTAAAACTATAAATTTTATTATTTATTTCTCTGTGAAAAATTCAAAATAAATATTGAGGTACAAATCTGAAAATCAAATACCGATAAAAAGATTTAAAATAAAATTTTATTTTAAATTATAAGACCCAAATGTTATCCTGAAAGTGGCTCCAAACATTGATAATATGAACCTCAAGCCATATGTAAAAAAAATATATCAATACTAAAATCAAAGTAATCAAAAATTATAACTCAATCAAACTACTATAAAAAAAAATCAAAATGAAACTGAAATACTAACATCATACATCACAACTAGTAGAATTTATTGTGCTTAACAACTGAAACAACTTAACAAACTTAAAACTATTATTCCTTTTGGCATCATTACATATTGATTTGAATTCTAAATCTAATCTTTAAATAATTATCCTTTAACCCAATCACTTGCAAGTAAGTATTGAATCATCTAACTTAAAAAGTTAGTAAAATAAAAGTAATAATTAGTCAATTATTCAGTAAGACATATAAAATTTTTATATATGACCACACACACACACACACACACATATATATCAAGGGTTATGCAGGAATATGACTTGATTAATTACCCAATTTCATAAATTATCATGCATAATTTTGAAATTGATTTCAATTATACCAAATTATAAATGTACTAAAAATGCTCAAATCATGCAAAAAACACATGGGACTAAGGATCGGTGATGATTTCACTAGTAAATGACCAATATTGAAGGTCGGCTTATTATTATTTATACTTAATCAAAATCTATATACTACTATTTAAGACCAATAGATAAACCATTTACATATAATATCAAATTTATGTAAAGTTTTTCTTTATAATTTTATCAAACTTATGTCATACAATAAAATATAAATTATCCAAGAACTTTAGCTTATAATTCAAAGCATGTAGGAGCAATATTATATGATTTGTAAACAAGTAGAATCTATAATTACAAGAAATTAATATAATCAGTATAATTTTATTAATTTCTTCAACTTATGATATTACAAGAAAAGTTTTGTGTTAATTTAAAACATACGTAAACATATAACTTAAAATTAAAGACTTATAAGAGTAGTAATAGAATTTACGAATATGTAAGAATATTATTATAGAAAAATAGCATCTTAACATGATGTGCTAGTATTTAAGACATGTATTTTCTAAAAATTATATGAAATGGGTTTGAAATCACATGTATGTAAGACAATAACTATTTATGCATGAATTAACACATCTATGAGTACTTAAAACAATAAATATTTAAAAATATCTAAAGAGATCAAAAATAGGGGAAAGAGGACTTGAATACAGTTATCTTTTACTTGAATCTAGTAAAAATCTTTTAAAACTTCACTTGATTTCTCCTTATCTCTCTTCCTCAATTATTTTTCTCTCTCTTTCTCTTTCTTTCTTCCAAAAACTGTAGGAAAATGACTGAAAATCTGCTAAGCTAGCCTTATATAGAAAACAAAGATATGTGTATCGATCAAGCGCGCATTAGACATCAAGACATATTTCGTACTACGCATAAGTATCATTAAGCACTAACATTCTATCCTAAACACACACGTAGATCAATCGAATGTACATAAAGTGTAACTAATTTGCCTGAAATATATACAATACCCCAAATGCATCTCTCATGCATGATTTTACTATTTAAAATGTACATATGCGTGGATCTAGTGCTAATTCGACATCATTCTGTTTATTTATTATGGTTAGAAAATTAATTTGATCATAAATCCCAATTGACCTTGATATTTTTATCAATTTAATTTAATTAGTTATCATTAAAAAGATAATTTAGGATATATTTTTGGAGGCCATCATGGAGAAGTGTTTTCCCACAAGCATTCATGAGGAGGAGAGCAAATTTGCTTGTCTAAGGCAAGGGAATAGATTGTTGGTGGAATATAATACCAAATTTATAGAGTTATCTCAATTTACTTAACACATAGTCGTGGATAAGGCTAGGAGGATTAGAAAATTTCTACAAGGCCTTTAAGATTTGATTTAGAAATAGTTGGTGTCCTTTCATTTGAGAATATATGGTAAAGTGCTTGTCGAGCCTAAATCATTAACCAAGAGCAGCAGATATCAAAATTATATGAGAATAGATTAGGGAGCCAAGGAGTTCAAAGTTCAAGGTCAGGAGAATCTTATTCAAAGTCTAAGGTGCAGCATAAGGGCAAAGCTATTGGAGTTTGATCATTACCTACGAAGCCATGACACTCTAGACCAGTGTTTGACCAACAAGGCAAATATTAGCTAGGGCAATAGTGCTATTGGCAAACTAGTGCTTGTCTTAATTATGGCCATATAATGAAGAATTGTCCATTTCTGTTCAAATATATAGTGAGAAAGCTCACAGTTCTAGGAAATACTTATACGATGACTACGAAAGATGCTAGTGCAAATTCGTTAGTGGTTGAAGGTAACATTTTTATCGTTAAATTTGTGGCTCATGTGTTGATTGATTCAGGGCCTACACATTCATTCATGGCCCACATGTTTGTTTGCAATATGGGTTTGTCTCCTTAAATTTTTATTATGCTTTGGTCGTATCCACTCTAATAGGCAAGTTATTGGTTGTAGATATCGTATATCCTTATTGTTCTATTTAGGTAAGTGAATCTGGCATGCCTGGCATTTTGACAGAAATAATGGCTCACAAGATAAGACTCATACGCAGACACAAGCCTGTCAAGCAAAAAAATGAATTTGTTTTGTTAAAAGACTCATAGCAGTCCATGAAGAAGTCAAAAGATTAACTGGTATTGGATCCATTAGAGAAATAAACTACCCAAATTGGTAATCCAATGCTATCCTCATCAAAAAGAGTAATAGGAAATGAATGATGTGCGTTAATTTTATAGATATGAATAAAACATATTTGAAAGATAGTTTCCACTCTTGAGGATTGATTAATTGGTAGGTTCAACATTCAAAAACTAGCTACTAAGTTTTATGAATACTTACTTTAGGTACAACTAGATCCGAATGAATTCAGAAGACAAGGAGATAACCTTACTTATAACCAACCAAGGAACATATTACTATAAAGTAATACCATTTGGTTTGAAAAATGCTAGAGCAACATATCAAATACTAGTAAACAAGATATTTGAGTAACAAATTAGAAGAAATATAGAGGTGTACATAGATGACATACTTGTCAAAAGTGTACTTGTCAACAATCATATTAATGATCTAGTTGAGGACATACTAAATGAAGTTAAACATGGTCAAATGTGTCTTCAGAGTAACTTTTGGTAAGTTCCTGTGATTCATTGTCTCACAATGTGGGATAAAGATGAATCCGGAGAAGATTAAAACCATAATGGATATAGAACTTCTTTATACTATCAAGGAAATCAAGAGTTTAATCGAAGGATTTGCTGCTCTATCCAAATTTTTAGCAAAGCCTGCCAAGAAATATCTACTATTCTTCAAGGCATCAAGAGGATAAAAAATAAATGGTTTTTGGTGGATGAATAAATACTAGCAAGCTTTTCAAGATTTTAAAAATATTTCACACATCTGCCTTTATTAACTTGTCCTCAAGAAGATGAGAAATGATATCTCTACCTGACCATATCAGAAATAGCCCTAAGCGCTATCCATTTATGGAAGAAATAGGGATTTGGCAGCTGGTATATTATATTAGCAAGATCTTAGCTGATTCGGAGACTCAATATACATGAATAAAAAAGGTTTCTTTAGCCCTAGTGTTTGGTGCAAGAGAGCTCTGACCATATTTTTAATTCATAAAATTGTGGTCTTAACAAATCAACTACTAAAAAGGATCTTACAAAAACTATAAGTATTTGGACATCTGATTAGATGGTCAATTGAGTTGAGATGAATTCAACATAGAGTTTCAAGCCTGACTTTTTATAAAGGGTCAAGCTCTCATAGACTTCATGTTTTATTAATGACCCCAATCTCAAATAAAATAGCCGAACATATGGGAGCTACACTAGATAGTTCATCGCCTAAATTGACATTGCACATTGATGAAGCATCTTTATAGTTAGGTAGCAGAGTTAAAATAATATTAATTTCACCTGAGTGATTAGAGATCAAATACTCAATTATATTTAGGTTTTCAGCCACCAATAATATAGCAAAATATGAACTTCTGCTAATTGAGTTGAAACCTGTCAAAGAATGTTCTATCTTAAACTAGATTATCTATAGTGACTTCGAACTAGTGGTCAATCAAGTGTTCGCTAAGTTCAAAGTATCCAACCTAGACCTAGCTAAATATATCTTTAAGATATAAGATCTCTTGCCATTCTTTGACAAAGTTGAAATTATCCATATCAGTAAAGAAGATAATTAAAAAGTCGATTGACTTTCCAAGATGGCACTATCTAATTGTTTGGAACAATACATCGGGGATATAAGAGGTGTGCCTCAAAGACCTAGTATTATGGAACAAAATGGAATTCCCCATGTTACTGATGAGGTAACTTGGATGACTCTTTATCTTAAATACCTTGAAAATGAAAAGCTTCCATACAATCCCACAGAGGCAAAGTGGATTACTAAAATGGTTGGTTGGTACACATTGGTCGATAAATCACTATATAGAAAAGGTTATTCCATATCATATATGTGCTATTTGATTCCAACAAAAACCAATTAAGATCTCAAAAAGTGCATATCCAGAATATATAGGGCACATATGGAAGGCAAAAATTTAGCCGTCAAGATTATGAGATAGCGTTACTAT
This sequence comes from Nepenthes gracilis, assembly GCA_033239525.1. Classification (NCBI taxonomy): domain Eukaryota; kingdom Viridiplantae; phylum Streptophyta; class Magnoliopsida; order Caryophyllales; family Nepenthaceae; genus Nepenthes; species Nepenthes gracilis. The sequence continues at coordinate 12,057,190 of BSYO01000019.1, read as the reverse complement.
TGGCCAACCATAAATAAGGATACAATTAAGGTTATAAAAAAACTGAGAATTATCAAACTCAAGGCAATGTACCCTAGCAGCTATAGACAAAACTCTAAGCTCTGTGAACTCCTTGTCCTTATATAATGGGGGATAGACATGGTCGATCTATTTCCACTAACAATTGGTCAAAGAAAAATTATTATTATTGCAAAGAATTAATTCAAGAAAAGGGTAGAAGCTTCTTTATTAGCCAAAATCATAGAACAAAATGCAGTGAAATTTGTGCGCCAAAATATCTTTTGTAGATTTGGAATATCGGATATTATAGTAACCGATAATGGTACACAATTCTATGGTAAAAAGGTTCACAAAATATTATAATTGTCTCAATATTAGATTGGTCCATACATCAATTTTGAACCCTCAAATAAATATATAAGAAAAAGTGACAAACTAAATGACAATTAGGTTAAAAACCAAGCTAGATAAAGTTGGAGGTGTTTAGGTAAACAATTATCATCAGTACTTTAGGCTTATCAGATGACATCAAGAAAGCTCAGTTGAGAGACATTCCTTAGTTTACGTTTCAGAATCGAAGCGTTGATTCCAGTGGAGATAGAATTGCCAAATTACTGAGTGAAAAATTTTATTTTAGATAAAAATTCTAAATTTCTGAGGTAAAATTTGGACCTCCTAGAGGAATAGAGAAGAGGCATGCATTTGGGAAGTAGCTTATCAACATAGAATCGCTCAATATTATGACAAGAAGGTGAAGGTGCGTACTGTGACGACCCAAGTTTCAAAATATGATAATTGGAAGGTAGATAAGTTAAAATAGATGAATTGTGTTCAAAAGGTACGGGAGGAATGGATTGGAAAGCTCAAAGAACCGGAACTAGTAAAGCGGGAACCGAAATTATAAGCGGTGAAATGTTGATTCGTTGACAAGATTCGGATTTTAAATTGTGATAATCATGACTTTTTGAGGTTATATAATCAAAAATAAGGTCCAAGGATGTGAAAGATTGGATTAGAACGGTCAAGACGGGTCCCGAATGGCGAAAACGCGACGTAGGCTTGCTGCAGGCTTGCTGCGGGCTAGACCGGCGCCCTCCGCGTGCTCGAGCCCTCCTATCAGGCGCAAAAACCAGTGGCGTACCCGAAGCCCTCCGCCGCTAGAGGTCCGCTCGAGCGGCGGACTGCCCGAAGCCTTGCAGCCTGCTGGCCGCTCGAGATCTGCTCGAGCGGCTGCGCGATATATAAAAGTGTGCCCAGCTTTCTCCTCTTTATTTTTCACGATCCTAGGGTTCTAAAGAGAGAGAGAGGGCGATGACCAAGAGAGAGAAAGGAGGAGATCGAGGCTATGAAGTCGGAATCTGGTTTCGAGCCCGTTAGAGAAATCGTAGAGCATGTCGAGGCAAGTAAATCTATACCGTTTTTCCTCCGTTTTTGTTGGTTTTCATCCGATCCCCTTCGAGTATTTTGCCTCAATACCGAACCCTATGTATATCATTGCGATGCCCATAATCTAATTGTGTATATATGTTAAAATTATCATCTGATTCGTTGTTTACGTATCGTTATGCACATCCAAAACCCTCACCCACGTGCGTGCACTGTTCATGCGCAATCGGGTGGATTCTGGCCTTTGATTTTCTGGGATTTTGCACAAATTAGGAGTAGAATATGATTACCCAAATCCCCCATAAGTTAATTCATCGGTTGGGTACCCGATTTGGTGGAATTTTGTGAAATTCCGTTCGTGAAACCCTAACCCTACGCCCGGGTGGTTTAGGGATTCTATTTTTGGGGCTTTTAATTTATTTGGGACTAGATTATGATTATACATGATTTGGGTAAGTTGATTTACCGATTGGGTATCCGAAATTGTGGAATTTAATGGAAATTCGTTCGCGAAGCCCTTGACCCTCGCCCGGACACCGTTTGAGCTTCTATTTGGAGTTAAATGTATAAATTGACTTGGGATTATAGTTACCTACGCCTTGGGTTCGATAAATTACCTGTTGGATGTCCAAAATTCCAACAATCAAGCGATTCGTGCACGTGTGACTGTTCACGTGCACTATTCCTGTGCACTGTACATGGGTACTACTCTTCCGAAAACTTCGGACGATATTGTGTAATACTTCCTTGTTTAAATGCCGATTAAAGGATATGTGTTTGTAGAGAGAGAAAGTTGAGGTACAACAGCAAGCACGAAGAGGAAGAAAGGGGAGAGACCACCGTTCCAATCCGATCCGGATAAAATAATGGTAGAGCGAGCTCAGGCAAGTGTACCTCGGACGTCATTTTATGTTTTTACAATTTCTCTTGCTTTAAAGTTCATGAGAATGTTGTAAAAATGATGTTGAAGCATATTTCCTTCGATTAATCGGTTAGATTTAATGTTTGTTCATGTTTATGGAAGTATTTGGCTCCGATTTTATGCATGAGCATGTGTTATGTGTTTATTTTGACATTGAAAGAACATGGCCAAACCCTAACTTGAAATTTTGGGGATTTATGGTTTAAATGCATGATTGAGTATATATGTTTGGATTTACGGCTTTGATTTCATGAAATAAGACTTGTTTTGTGATCGATTTGAGTCCGAAGGTTTTGGCGAAGCGCTAAGTACGAAAATGAATGGATTTTAGTGATTTTTAACCAAAGCTCCAGTTACATGAAAGTTAATTGACATCGATGTGCAACTTTCGGTATAATTTATTTTTGAAAATATGAACGAACATATACTAACGAATTTCCATGTAGATTTAAAGAAGTGCTGAAATTGTGTTGTGAAAGTTTGATTTCAAAAATGGGATTTTCAATAAAGAGATGATTTCCGTTACAGTTATGTTGGGACCTGAGATTGACTACAGTTCAAGTAAGTTCTTGGGTGAGGCCTTAGAACTTACGGTGGTAATCGAGGATAGCTCTGTCCATGGAGCGATTCATGGTCCGCCCTGTCCTTAATGGTGTTAAGCCAGGAGGAACCACAGTTACAGGCCTACCTTAGGGTGGCACACAGTACAGATATCCCTCGGGATGTGATATATATGACATGATAGGCCTTGGATTGTGTAGACTGAACACAATCTGTTTTCGATCATTCGCCCCTTCCGTTAGTAGGATACACTGGCAGGATCTGAAATTGTTAAGATATGTCACCACAAAAGATGAAAATGTATTATACAGTGAAAAGATGATAGAATATCATCTGATGAAAAGATGATATTGAATTGTATACAGTGAAAAGATGACAGTGAATAGTATAGAGCATTGTTTTCAGTTTTACCATGCATCAGTAAAGTTTAAAGTTATTATTTTACAGTCTATAGTGTAATGATTTATGAAACATGAGATCTTATATCGCTATAGCATGTCTTTACTTTGTATATGATGTTTAATTAAACATTCTGGTTCTGCATGGTTATATGATTGTTTTGGTATAACCGTTTTACAGTTCATATGCATGTACCTTGCTGGGCCTCGACTCACTGTTTTAGTATTTTTTCCCCCTTCAGATGAGACTGTAGAGCTTTTACCTAATGAAAAAGAATAATTAGAGAGAGAAGCTTTTTGAAGACTTTTGAGGACCATAGCACATTGGAGCTATTTTGGAGGAGCCTGTCGACGTAAAGATCTAGCTGCACATGATTTTTGTATACTGATCTTGTGATTGTTGATGTCTTAGAACATGTCGATTTTGTATAGAAAGCACATGATGTGTACGATAGTAGAAGAGAAAATGTTATGCTTCTGCAGGTTCTTAGTTACTTCCGCTATATACTCTGGATTTACTATACAGATCCTAGATGGCATCTCGTTATTAAACTGTTAGAGTAGTAAATATTTTTATGGATTTGTGCCATGGATGGCACATGTGATCCTATGAATGTTTGTTGTAGGAATTGTGAATGATGGATAGTTGTGTGCTTGTTATGGATAATTATACAGGATTGTATTTTTGGATTTTCATCCAGTTACAAAGGAGACTCTGCCGAAATTTTTGGAGAAGTCTTGCTTTATGTTTAGACCGTTAATTGAGTTATCTGTTTGACGGAAGCTTTTGAGAAAAAAGAATCCGTTCCGTCACAATTGGTATCAGAGAATTGAGATGCCTTAGAATTGATCGATCGAAAAGCGGAAGCATAGGTTTGAATCTCTGTACTGAAATCCTGTAGGAATAAGTGAGAGAGCCGTGAGGAGGCACTTTGACGTCCTAATTTGATTGGTGCTGATTTAGTACTTGAGCTGATTGGTATTGATTCAAGGTCTAGGGTAATCAGTTTTAGTTCGAAGTTTGTGCTGGATCATGCTGGGTTAAGGTCCTAAAAGGGACAGTGGATCAATCTAGTCAGAATGGCAGACAAGTGGAATTGATGGCTTAAGGTCTATGTAACTTGCAGTTGATTTCAGGAAAGTAAGTTTAAGGATACCGATTTATGATCAATTCGTAGTGATCAAGTGTATGAAATTTTTGGATAATGCAAACCCATCGAAATTGAGAAAGGTGTTTGCAGATGTTGATGTGAAAGGTATTGATAGGATATTATACCTTTCAGTCAGGTTATGAATTCTGAATAAGAGACAAAACTAATCAAACCGAGAATAGGTGTTAAACCCAATTAGTAACGAGAACACCCCTTGAGTCAGTTGATGGACGTTAAGAAATCTCACTATGAAGAGTTTTAAGGATATGTATATAACCTCAGAAGAAAAGATCAAGCTAACTTGTTTTAATGGATGATTTGTAGTCTGTTGAAATCGACATTAGCCTCTCAGGATTTTGTATGGAATTAAAGGAGCATTGGCTAGGTACTGTTGTGGGTACCTTGGAATCTCAAGGAAGTACGATAAACTGATGAGATTGTTATGGTCGGTTGAGCAATAGGTTCCTTGGAGGATTAACCAATCGATAAGTGGGCACAATAAAAGAATGGTTGCTACGGAGTTCGAAAGTACTATTTGAGTTTTGAATTTTTGTGGGTGTTCATGAATTTTATGGGATGGATCTTTTAGCCATATTTTGGTCCATATTGAGAGGATCTCGTGATGGGTCCAAAGGAACATAGAAATATGTACTCCGTGGGATATTGTGTCATGGGTTGAGAGTAGTTGTTAATCAGAAACCTGATCGAGAAAGGAGCACAAGTTTAATCTAAGAATATGCCCCGTTGAGCGTATGGTGCCTTTGATAACACAATTTTGAATCAGTAGGACCTTAAGCGGTGACTAAACTGGGAAGGCTGATTAATGTTGAGAAAGGGGTATGACTTTCTTAGGATTAACTGAATCTAATAAGAAATCTGACAAGTATCCCTCGAGGATTGTAGTGTTCATGAGTCGTTTAACTCGAGAAAGGTTTGTAATCATTAGGATGAGATACAAAAAGGTAATTTTGAATAGTAAAAAGGGTCAATTGATCTCCATGTTATTTGAGATGACCATCGATGGGGCTAGTAAGTTAACGTGGCAAGTAATATCTTTGGGGATGTTAGAATTTTTCTATTCCGGTGTTGTGATAGGTGACTATCCCCACATAAGTGGGGGAGATATTTATAGTTAGAATTACTTTGCCAGTACATCGAAATTAATAGTTGGAATCTCCACTTTGGAAACTTAGGGATGTTACCTAGGAGGTAGCTAATACCGGATAATTTCAACAGTTATAATAGTCAATATAATCTTGCGATATTGCGAATGGATAGACCCATTTAAGGATTGCTAGGAGAAACCTTAGCATCTTTAAGAAATTTGGCCTTGATGCTGATAATTGACGTTAAGAGCTTTAGACTCAATGTGCTTTTGGAGTTGTAGGAGGTGTGAAAGGGAAAATTGCAAATACTTTCAAATTCTTGGACAATAGGGGTCATTTTCTTAAATTAGGAGATAGAAACATATTAAAAATATTATAGCCGTGAAATTTTGGAACGAGAAATCCCTATGGCTTTGTTTCAAGACAATTCACTTATATTATAATTATGGAGAACGTGTTCGGATTAAATTAGGTGGCCCATCGGTATGCCAACAAGATTCTGATGTTTCTAAGTATTTGGGTTTTGAGATTCCGGGTAATGACCTAAAGCTGTAATAAATTTTTGGGTTATAATTATAATTGTAGTTTCTAATCTGGTTGTAATTTGAGGAATGGTAGGGATTTTCTGCATGATATGGCTATCTCGGGATTTGCCTTAAATATGGTTGACGTGTAATCTAAATGTTTCACATAGATTGTGTATTCTAAGAAAATGTCGATTTGATAATATATCAACGAAATAGTGAGGATATAAGGAATTTCTATTTTGAGGTTGTTTGCGATTTGAAGTTTGTGCCAAAATCTCGATTGAAACTTAATCAGGGAGTTTTAGGAGTTAAGTGAACTTTGATGTAGCGGCAAACAATAATTGGATGACTCGTAGCTAGATAAATAAGTAGAGTAGCGCAGCGGAAATGTGGTGAACCCAAATATAATGAAGTTCAATCTGAGGCTCAGAAAGAAATGTTTCCCTTCTAGACTTAAGGTAGGATCAAGCAAGAACTTTCAGCCGTTTGAGGTTTCGAGTTAAGTCGGGAAAGTAGTTAATGAATTTGGTGTGTCTTTGAACTCCGTAACAATTAGATTCTGATAGAACGCGTTGGATAATAAGAATAGGGATAATTCAACGCTCAAGATTCTTCGAGATAACCGTTTAATTAATGAGGTGATTTGGAAACGCTAGAAGAATTTAGAAGGTTACCACCGATTATAGGAATTTAAGGTTCAGGGAGAATGCTCATTATTGAGACTTACCATAAATTAAAGTGAGAATTTTCAATTGATTGAGTACTTGAGCTAAGTCGCTCGGAATTAATAGGTTTAAGATGCCCTCAAACTTGGTAGATTAATGTGAAGTTTTTCCCAAGTATCGTAAATGTTGGAGTAAATAAGTAATTGTGATGAATTAACTTGAGAAATTTAAAGCTTATCCCCATAAGGAGGTTTCAATTTAGGTTTTGATAGAATGAAACGAGTAATAAGGATCAGAACAATTCAATACTTGAAGTATACTGGGATAATCGTTTAACCGAGGAGGTGATTGGGAATGCTTGGGAGAATTCCTCTGACTCAGGGAGTTTGAGATTCGTCAAATTTCGAGGAAGAAATTTATATAAGTGAGGGAGAATGTGTCGACCCGAGTTCCAAAATATAATAATTGGAAGGTAGATAAGTTAAAATAGATGAATTGTGTTCAAAAGGTATGAGAGGAATGGATTGGAAAGCTCAAAGAACCGGAACTAGTAAATCGTGAACCGAAATTATAAGCGATGAAATGTTGATTCGTTGACAAGATTCGGGTTTTAAATTGTGATAATCATGACTTATTGAGGTTATATAATCAAAAATAAGGTCCACGGATGTGAAAGATTGGGTTAGAATGGTCAAAACGGGTCCCGAATGACGAAAACGTGACGCAGGCTTGCTGCAGGCTTGCCGCGGGCCAGACCGGCGCCCTCCGCGTGCTCGAGCCCTCCTATCAGGCGCAAAAACTAGTGGCGTACCCGAAGCCCTCCGCCCGCTGGCCGCTCGAGGTCTGCTCGAGCGGTGGACTGCCCAAAGCCTTGCTGCCTGCTGGCCGCTCAAGAGGCTGCGTGAATATAAAAGTGCGCCCAGCTTTCTCCTCTTCATTTTTCACGGTCTTAGGGTTCTAAAGAGAGAGAGAGGGCGACGAACAAGAGAGAGAAAGGAGGAGATCGAGGCCATGAAGTCCGAATTCGGTTTCGAGCCCGTTAGAGAAATCGTAGAGCATGTCGAGGCAAGTAAATCTATACCATTTTTCTTCCGTTTCTGTTGGTTTTCATCTGATCTCCTTCGGGTGTTTTGCCTCGATACCGAACCCTATGTATATCATTGCGATGCCCATAATCTAATTGTGTATGTATGTTAAAATCATCATCCGATTCGTTGTTTACGTATCGTTATGCACATCCGAAACCCTCACCCACGCGCGTGTACTGTTCATGCACAATCGGGTGGATTCCGGCCTTTGAGTTTTGGGGCTTTTGCATGAATTAGGACTAGAATATGATTACCCAAATCCCCCATAAGTTAATTCATCGGTTGGGTACCTGATTTGGTGGAATTTTGTGAAATTCCGTTCGTGAAACCCTAACCCTATGCCCGAGTGGTTTAGGGATTCTATTTTTGGGGCTTTTAATTTATTTGGGACTAGATTATGATTATACATGACTTTGGTAAGTTGATTTACCGATTGGGTATCCGAAATTGTGGAATTTAATGGAAATTCGTTCGCGAAGCCCTTGACCCTCGCCCGGACACCGTTTGAGCTTCTATTTGGAGTTAAATGTATAAATTGACTTGGGATTATAGTTACCTACGCCTTGGGTTCGATAAATTACCTGTTGGATGTCCAAAATTCCAACAATCAAGCGATTCGTGCACGTGTGACTGTTCACGTGCACTATTCCTGTGCACTGTACATGGGTACTACTCTTCCGAAAACTTCGGACGATATTGTGTAATACTTCCTTGTTTAAATGCCGATTAAAGGATATGTGTTTGTAGAGAGAAAGTTGAGGTACAACAGCAAGCACGAAGAGGAAGAAAGGGGAGAGACCACTGCTCCGATCCGATCCGGATAAAATAATGGTAGAGCGAGCTCGAGCAAGTGTACCTCGGACGTCATTTTATGTTTTTACAATTTCTCTTGCTTTAAAGTTCATGAGAATGTTGTAAAAATGATGTTGAAGCATATTTCCTTCGATTAATCGGTTAGATTTAATGTTTGTTCATGTTTATGGAAGTATTTGGCTCCGATTTTATGCATGAGCATGTGTTATGTGTTTATTTTGACATTGAAAGAACATGACCAAACCCTAACTTGACATTTTGGGGATTTATGGTTTAAATGCATGATTGAGTATATATGTTTGGATTTACGGCTTTGATTTCATGAAATAAGACTTGTTTTGTGATCGATTTGAGTCCGAAGGTTTTGGCGAAGCGCTAAGTACGAAAATGAATGGATTTTAGTGATTTTTAACCAAAGCTCCAGTTACATGAAAGTTAATTGACATCGATGTGCAACTTTCGGTATAATTTATTTTTGAAAATATGAACGAACATATACTGACGAATTTCCATGTAGATTTAGAGAAGTGTTGAAATTGTGTTGTGAAAGTTTGATTTCAAAAATGGGATTTTCAATAAAGAGATGATTTCCGTTACAGTTATGTTGGGACCTGAGATTGACTACAGTCCAGGTAAGTTATTGGGTGAGGCCTTAGAACTTACGGTGGTAATCGAGGATAGCTCTGTCCATGGAGCGATTCATGGTCCGCCCTGTCCTCAATGGCGTTAAGCCAGGAGGAACCACAGTTACAGGCCTACCTTAGGGTGGCACACAGTACAGATATCCCTCGGGATGTGATATATATGACATGATAGGCCTTGGATTGTGTGGACTGAACACAATCTGTTTTCGATCATTCGCCCCTTCCGTTAGTAGGATACACTGGCAGGATCTGAAATTGTTAAGATATGTCACCACAAAAGATGAAAATGTATTATACAGTGAAAAGATGATAGAGTATCATCTGATGAAAAGATGATATTGAATCGTATACAGTGAAAAGATGACAGTGAACAGTATAGAGTATTGTTTTCAGTTTTACCATGCATCAGTAAAGTTTAAAGTTATTATTTTACAGTCTATAATGTAATGATTTATGAAACATGAGATCTTATATCGCTATAGCATGTCTTTACTTTGTATATGATGTTTGATTAAACATTCTGGTTCTGCATGGTTATATGATTATTTTGGCATAACCGTTTTACAGTTCATATGCATGTACCTTGCTGGGCCTCGACTCACTGTTTTAGTGTTTTTTCCCCCTCCAGATGAGACAGTAGAGCTTTTACTGTAGAGTCCCACATCGAATGGGGAGATGAACGAAGCGTGCCTTATAAAGGGCGTGGATACCTCTTCCATTGTGGACGCGTTTTGGGGGCGGTGGATTCCGTCTACCAGGAACAAAACCGTGCGGGCTGCGTGTTGGCCTGGGACTCCGTAAGTTCCCCCAGCCCAAAGCGGACAATATCCACAATGCGGATGCGCCGAGGACGTTACAGGTGGTATCATGGCCGGGATCCGGTCCGGTGTGTCAGCGGGGACGCTGGGTCCCCAAGGGGGGTGGACTGTAGAGTCCCACATCGGATGGGGAGGTGAACGAAGCGTGCCTTATAAAGGGCGTGGATACCTCTTCCATTGTGGACGCGTTTTGGGGGCGGTGGATTCCGTCTGCCAGGAACAAAACCGTGCAGGCTGCGTGTTGGCCTGGGACGCCGTAAGTTCCCCCAGCCCAAAGCGGACAATATCCACAATGAGGATGTGTTGGGGACATTACATTTACCTGACGAAAAAGAGTAATCAGATAGAGAAGCTTTTTGAAGACTTTTGAGGACCATAGCACATTGGAGCTATTTTGGAGGAGCCTGTCGACGTAAAGACCTAGCTGCACATGATTTTTATATACTGATCTTGTGATTATTGATGTCTTAGAACATGTCGATTTTGTATAGAAAGCTCATGATGTGTATGATAGTAGAAGAGAAAATGTTATGCTTCTGCAGGTTCTTAGTTTACTTCCACTATATATACTGGATTTACTATGCAGGTCCTAGATGACATCTCGTTATTAAACTGTTAGAGCAGTAAATGTTTTTATGGATTTGTGCCATGGATGGCACATGTGATCCTGTGAATGTTTGTTGTAGGAATTGTGAATGACGGATAGTTGTGTGCTTGTTATGGATAATTATACAGGATTGTATTTTTGGATTTTCATCCAATTACAAAGGAGACTCTGCCGAGATTTCTGCAGAAGTTTTGCCTTATGTTTAGACTGTTAATTGAGTTATCTGTTTGACGGAAGCTTTTGAGGAAAAAAAATCCGTTCTATCACACGTACTTTCAAGGTCAGTGACTTGGTATTAAGGAATATTGAGACATCCAAAATACTAATAAACTATCTCCAACATGGGAAAGACTATTACTAATATTAGCAATACTCTATAACGAGGCGTACAAACTATGTACTCAAAATAAAAAGCTAGTCCCTCGAACATGAAGTGCCCTCCAACTCAAAAAGTACTATCAATAAAGAAGGCAACCTAGAAATATAAAATTACTCCCTGCCCCTCACTTTGGAGTGCCTGTGTATTGTAAATTAGTTTTTAAAATTATTAATTTTGTTAATTTTTTAAATTAATTCATATCGATTTGCATATGTGTGTGTTATAATATGACTATAATTGACCTTGAGTTAAGCAATTGGTTTAAACACCCTATCTCTAAATTACAACAATTCAAGGAAACGGTCATAGTGTATGTTCAATAGAATCATACGACCTCAAGTATGGTCATACACTAAAAATTCTAAAAATTTGAGAGCTTGAGGATCAAGCTTTTGATTTTCTTTTGAAAGGTCAAAATATAGGCCAGATAAAGTCAACCAAGACTCAATTGATAATAGTCATCTAACCTATTAAACCTAAACCTCAAGGATATACATAATCAGTCAAGCGGTCAAGGTTTAGAGTTCTATCTAAGCGATGATGATAGTTGAAGGACTTAGTTGGCAATCAATCTAATCAACTTATGGTTAAATATTCAAGAATATATGCTTAGGGGCTAAATTGCCCGATAAAGATTGATTTAAAGAGCAGTAAATACTTGGAGGCAAAATGTCCTGAAACATATATAAATATATATTAAAGATTCGATTACAAAATTTTCATAACAATAACATGGATTACAATATTCAAGGACTAAAATTGATTGGCAATCATATGGCTATTTCTTGGATCCAAAACCTAGAGTTGGTGAGCCTGATTATTCTTTAAAGTTTTAAACTTCGAAAACTAAAGAAGCTTCAGAATTCCAAGCATCCAAATTGCCAATGGGAAAGTTAGGGGTGACCACAGAGATTATCATTTTATAAAGATTGATTTCCTAATTGAATTGCGAGTTAAGTAGGAAGCCAATTTATTCAGGCCAGATATTCTTTCTTGGTAACTTCTCAAGCCTTATGCATTCAAGTCTTAGTCCATCTATGGAGCTAGCAACTGTTACAGTTGTTCAGTATCAAGAGTCCTTTCTGTAATATACCGATTTTTGAAGATCTTTGATGGTCAAATATATTAGTTATGAAGACGCAATTTTTTTTGAGAGGATGGATATGAGGAAGAATTCGGTCAATGTGAATTTTTTTTGAGAGGATGGATATGAGGAAGAATTCAGTCAACTCACGTTGACCGGCTGCTGGGAAACAAATCAACTGGCTGTGTTTTGAGGATGAACGCACGGTTGGCCAAATATTCGGTCAACAAGTTGACCGGATATATGAAGAAGGCTAGCCACCCAAAACTGCTAGCAGCTCAAAGGACCGATATGCGTCTTTGAGGCAGAACGCTCGATTGCCTAATATCCAGTCAACTCGTTAATCGGATAAGATGGCAAAGAGACCGGCTTGCGCTAATGAAATTATGGAGACCTTGGAAAACATGGGGATGTCCGAAGACCTTGAATGAAATTCTGAATACCTTGATGAATTCCTGAGACCATGGATTCCAGAGAGGATGATGTCCGGAGACTAAGATGAATTCTGGAGACCTTGATGAATTCTGAAGACCATGAATTCTGGGGAGGATGATGTCCAGAGATCAAGATCAAATTTCAGAGACCTTAGAGAACAAGGGGATGTCTGGAGACCTTGGATGAAATTTTGGAGACCTTGATGAATTCAGGAGAGGATGATGTCTGGAGACCAAGGTGAATTACGGAGACCATGATAAATTTCGGTGACCATGAATTCCGAAGAGGATGATGTCCGAGGATCAAGATGAAATTCTGGAGACCTTGGAGAACATGGGGATGTCTGGAGACCTTGGATGAAATTCCGGAGACCTTGGAGAACATGGGAATGTCCGAAGACCTTGCATATAAACTTCTGGAGACCATGAGCAAAACTTTTGGAGACTAAGATACATCCAAAATTTCGGACATCAAGATGATAAATTCTGGAGATCAAGATGCTGAATTTCCAGAGACTACGATGCTAAATTCCAGAGGCCCAGGTGCACAAAATTCCAAAGACCAAGATGCAGGCAAAACTTCCAGAGACCATGAACCAAGGTTGCTTCTGGAGACCCTGGTGATGTCCGGAGACCTTGGTAAGCCTCCGGAGACCATGAAAAGGTGTCCGGAGATCATGAGGGGTTCCAAAGACCATGAAAGATATCCGAAGATCATGAGGAGATTCCATAGACCATGAAAGATAATCCGGAGACCATGAGGGATTTTCGGAAACTTTTTCCGGAGACAAAGATCTGGAGATATTTTCCAAAGATGATTTCCAGAGACGAAAATTTGAAGACGTTTTCCGAAGACGATTTTGAGAGGACTTCTCGGAAAATTCCCCAGAGAAGAAGATGGAGTACACAAGTTAACCAGAAATAGTGAGGTAACTAGAGTAGATTGATAGTAGGCACGAATTGTTGACTGATCATGATAGATGACTGGATTGATTTGATGGCCGATTTTGATTAAAGATTGACTGACCAAATCTGGGTAGGTGACGTGCTCTCACCCACTCCACTGACCTTCTAGAAAGAAAAAGGAAGTAAGAAGAGAAGTACAAAGTAGTTAACTTGCCCCACTTACTACCACCAACCCTAATGCCTATAAATATTGAATATGAGAATTAGGATAGAAGATTGGGGGCAATTTTTGGGTAAAAGTACGAAGGACTTCAGGCCAGATCTAAGTAAGGAAGTTCATAGATCCGATTCTAGGCAAGTGCACCCTATAATTTTACACATTAGTGTTTTCATACTCTACTAAATAAGTTTCTATGAAATTATGTTATGTTAATTGTTTTTTGTATGTTTGAATTTGGCTAGCAAATAACGAGCGCTTATTCATTTGCATCATTGACGACATTCATAAATGTAAGCATGCTCTCTTAAAAACTTCGGGTATTTGCATGTGTAAAAGAAGTCCGGCTATTTGCATGTAAAAGATGTCCCATTATTTGTATTATTAAGTAACTCTGGCTACTGTACTTTTAAGAACTTCAGTCTCTTGCTGGTTTAAGAATTTCGAACCTCTGTGCATTGAGAACTTGGGTTTGCCTCAGGCTGCAAAGGACTTGATGATGGTTTAGCCAATGAAGACTTTTCATTAGTTGTTGGGATTTGAGGCATGTGATGGTTGAGTTGATGAAGTCAACTTATCGCTTGCTTATCAAAAGGTCATTCCCAAGATTGGCCGTTGGTATATTGTTGAGATGTGGATATTGTAAGGTATTCCTATTTCGAGGCTTTTTTATTTCATTTGTGGCTGATGATCAATTAGAGTGGAACAGCGGAAGCGTGCAGACTCACGGCTATTGATCACAAGATTTTATTGGAGGCTTGAGGTAGAAGATCAGTTTTACAAACTGGTTGGAAGTTCAAGAAGAGTGGTCAGATGTCTCTAGAAGCATTTTGAAGAGAAGAATTTTGAGTTTTGAAGTTGAATGGTAGTCTGAAGTGGATGTTCATTAGGATATTCGAAGTCTTCAACAGATTAGAGAAGCAGTCTTCAAATTGGCCTTATTTCTGAATTTGATAAACGAATACGATATGTTTTATATGAATGATTCTTCACATGTGATTGGGTTGAAGTCTTCTTTGATCGACGAGAAGTGTTTTAGGTTAAAATTGTGATCTCAATTTTGGGATAGGAAGGATCTGGTGTAAGGAATAAGTTGTTTCGATTAACAATTATACTTTTGAGGAATCTTTCAGTTGAAGAAGTATTAAGGGATCTTGAGGATGAGTTCGAGAGAATATCTCTATTTGTTGAGCATTGGATTTTGATAAATAATCTGATCAAGAAAGTGTGTTCGAAAGTTGGAAGACGAACTTCAAAAGAATATCCTCATCGTTGGATAATTTAGGTTAAGATCGAAAGGCATAAATTTGAAGGCCGAAATTTTTATAAGGAGGGAAAAATATAATATCCCGAATTTTTATTCAGATTAATTTAATATTAATTATAATTTTGCATAATTTGGATGTGGCAAAAAATAAATTTAATATTATAAAATTTGAAAGAATAATTGGATTAGTTGGGTTGGCGTCCGAGGTGCTCCTGTATTATCGTTCGGGTATCAATTTGGATTTTGAAATAAAAGAAAATTAAAATAAAAAGTATATATAATAATAAATATATATATACATATATATATCTGGAAAAAAAAAGAAAAAAAAAGAGAAAAAGGAAATCCGTAGAGGTAGATAAGATTGAGGGATGAGGGTTTCGAAGAGGGAGGAAAGAAGAGAGGGAGAAGAGGGAGGAGGAAGGCAGCCGTCCAATGGTGGTTGGCGACGGCGATGTTCGATGAGGTTGGTGAGGTGTGAGTCGTGACGTAGTGACGGTGTATGGAGGTGAAGTAGCAGTGGTCGATGGTGGCTGTGGTAACTCACCAGTGACCGGTGATGGCTGTGGGTGAGCAGCAGTGTGGGCTGAAGCACGCGAAGAGAGAGAGATGGGGAGGGTTTGCGCGATGAGAGAGACCGGCGCTAGGGAGAGACCGGTGGTTGGGTTGCGACGCTGATGCCAGCAAGGCAACGCTAGGAAAGCCAGCACGACCAGGCAGGCAGCAGCAACAGTGGTGGCAACGCGCAGAGGATCGCGCATGGAGGAGAGAGAGAGAGAGGGCACAGCAAAGAAGAGAGAAATGGTACTATTTGGGTGTTTTGGGATATCCTTTCTTCAGATTTACAAAATATGAAGTCAAGAGAAGTATCTATAAACCCCTTCTTTAATCTGATTTAATTTCTGATATATTTTATATATTGTTTGGAATTTTTACTGACATGCATGTAATTTTATCTACCTGATCTGTTTAATCTGGACATGTATGTGTAGTTCATCGGCTAATTTGAATGTTTCTAGATTGGGTTTTATGATTTTGGAGAGTTTAATATTTTTCTAAAAATCAGAATAATTTTTAGATACTGTATATTTTTATATCAATATATTTGCATGAAAATAAGCATGAAACTTTGCATAGGCCGTGCAGTCTTATACACGTGTTGGGTTGTGGTCACTACATTTGGATTTGGATTATTGGATATTCTAACCAGCTCCCGACAGAGAGACATGTGTTATTTGAAATCCCTTTTTACCAGCAAGAAAAGTTTGGAGTAGTGACCCTTCCCATTTGGACAATTTGACTTGACCTTAAAATATATTCGGACGTTCTAATATATTTGATAAGTTTGAAGATTGTACCTATAACCATGAGTAGTAAAACATAGTGAGCAACCTTATCTATGGGTACAAAGTATATCGATTTTTGCCTAAAGTTACCGGGATTATATATAACCCTTCCTCAAACTAATCTTTAAATAATCGAAACTCAAATTTGATATATTGTTTGTATTTCTACATCGATTGGTATTGGACTTGGATTTTTGAACTTGAATTTGATATTCGCCGATTTTGCCTACAACTGAGTTTGGTATGTCTTGTACAAATGATTTTGATTATATATTTTGATCCGGATATTTGAAATATCTGTCATGATACTACTTCGACTTCTGCGCACGCTATTGGATCATCCAACTATCGGATTCTACCCCAAATTACAAGCTAATCGGGCTTTGAATTTGGATTCAGACTCGGACTCGGACTCGGACTTGGATTGGACTTGGAATTGGCTATTTGCCTATTAAAGTTGATCTGGATCACTTCTGTGTATGAGACTACCATTCAATTTCAAATTCGGGATATTCGATTTTTATTAGATTTGTCATATCGGCAATTTAGATTTATCTGTCATTTGAATAGATTTTTATTCATTTGACGTTCTCTCTAATTTATTAGACTCCTTTGATTTAAAATATAATATTTATTGAGTATTAGGCTCACCTTTTCTATTTTATCCCTTCAGAGTAGAAGATTCGGACGCATTACCAAGTGTGGTCGTGATCTATCAGACATTCGTCTGATTTGGTGAGTTTCGGTTCTATTATGGTTTTAATTGGTTTTTATGTGATCGGATTTTGGAATTGGCCTGGTATAGGCTGATGGATATATTTTGAAAACAGTTGGATATTATATTATATCTGATTTATGATTTTGGTTAGAATTTATCTCCTTTACAATGATTATAGAGCAGGTTGTACTTATTTTATCCAAACGGTTATCCGATAAGGTCCCGTGTAGATTTTGATTGATGTTGGGTCTTATTATTGGTTTGTCACACCTAGTTTTTTTGGACTTAGAATTATTTGTTAAAAATTATTTAGGATTTTATATTTTAAAAATTATAATTAATTATTTAAATTTGCCTACTTGGTCCGATTTCGTGATAGACCGGAAGGTCTAATTCATAAATAGCACAAAAATGCCAATGAACCTATAAAAGCCAAATGGTATTATTGAAACTCGTAATGGCTATAACTTAATTTTGAAGGCTACCGTAGAAACAATCATCGATCACCCACAGCTAACCATACTTTGGATATAAATCGATCCTAGAAATCATCAAACCTTTAGCGATAGATCAAACGAACCACCTATTTATTTTCCCTAATGCCGGCTTATCAAACCATCTATCTCCCGAGCAACCAAGTCTTCAGTTGCCCCCAAATAACCTTATCAGTCTATCTTACTTATCCCAAAAGTATTGAAACACCTCACGGCAAGACACTCGGCCAATACCTCGTCAGTTCTATGCAAGGTCCCCAAAATTGGTGCCAATCCTAGCACAACCTCTACAGCAACCTCAATTTAACATTAGAAGATAATTTAGGCTAATCATCTTCTCTAAGAAACATCCTAAATATCATATCAATCCTTAACACTGTAAGGCAATCAGTTCATTCCAACCAACTATATCTATAGTCTCAATAAAATGTCACAGATCTCGGTATAACTAATACAAGTCTATGATTCTCAAATAAATGAATAAGCTTAAGAAGTACAAATAGAAATACAGGTTTAGAATCCAAAATAACACATATACTTAAATTGTCAAGATTTGGGAATCTCGTCTTCTACCAGGGTAGCAACACTCCTGCACTTGTGCCATTACCGAGAAACCTCGATCCAAGGCATTGGGCTTCTTCACTATCCGACCTGTGGAGTAAGGATAATCCCTAACCATGCAGCCAAATTGTCTACAATTGAAGCATGCTCCCAAAAATCCCATCGAAGTAAAATACTCATCGATAGAGCATCCATGAATATATCGTACGATATCTTTTTATCCTCAAGACCCATGACTCTTATCACGTCAACTATCCAAGGTTGACTTCACCTTCTATCTTATATGGGCAACATGACCCTATCCTCCTCCGAATATTGAATGGCCGCAGCATCATCTTAATTCTTAGGATCAATATCCCACCTCTATAGGCTCTGAGTTACCCAAAGGTCCAGACACTTAATCATTATTAGATCGATTATGAATCAACATCCTTGGATTCACTTCACCAGAATTGACTCTAAGTTATACTAATCTCAAGCCATCGATTCCACCCTACCTATCACGCTTGATCATCTAATTCAAACATCCATTCTTAGTAAATTACTAGCCTGAGGACCTCAACCCAGAGTCGTTCAAACCCAAACTTTGAACCAAAATCGATTAATTTAGGCCTCAAATCGATATTGATGCACTCAAACAATAGCTCAGTAACGATCAAATCTAAACCTCAAGGCATCACCCTACAACTCGTCCTCTCGACCTCGCGGTCGGCCACCATAAGAAGCTCTTCGTCTAGGAGCTAATGCTAATACTCTTTCTGAAATAGGGACAACTTGGGTTAGCTTGCTTTTAGGGTACTATTAGGATAATTTAAGCTCGACAAATGAACCTAACTACGGATCCTAATTTAGTGCTAGCCTAATTTACTGGATTAGGATAACTAGAACTATCCGGTCTAATTTAGTTGTCTTACGGCTACATTTACTTATTTAACCTTTCTTAATCTATCCTAAGTTTCTGCATAAAAATCAAATCAAATATTTTCTGCCAAAAATTTGACATAATTTTGACTATAATACGAACATCTGCTAATACAAAATCTATACAAATCCCTGTAGAGCAACCACAAAATACACACTACACATACATAGGATCCCAACTGTCACAAATGGACAACAGGTGACACCGATGTCATAATTTTGGTATGATGTCAGCTCAAATAAGATGCCAACTAGGTAACCAAATATAACCATAAAACCCTATGGAAGTACAAACATCCATCATATACAATAAAAAACTAAACTACGTAACCATCATCATCATCATCATCACATACATCAGTAACCATGAGTATCAAAATAAATAATACAAGTTCTCCATCTCATACAAAATCATAAAACTAAGTCCCAAAAAGCTCTACAATCGATATCTGTTGCCTATCCTATGCCTACGGCCTATTCGGACTCATTAGGTATAAGAGCGTGCTCATCTAGAAGGAAGAAAAAAGTAAGAGTAAGTTAAATATTCAACAAATGTAATATAAATAAATAATAAGCAATATATATTCAAATAAAACAAAAATGGGATGGGATCAATAAGTAGGGATGCATGAAGATATGAAACATGATTTAATACACTTACTAATTTATATTTATCTTTGTGGATCAGGACTAGTAGGCTTTACTAGCTAAAAGTGTGAAAGAACGAGGAAAGGATCATGATATCCCACATGATCTAAGGTCGTGAGCTTTTATTTTAGACCTAGAGGGGGGCCATCTACATATCATACCTATAGACGGGCCAATAACAATATGCCTCCATATCCCCTAGGGCCCAAAGACAGTTCATAGTCCTTTCACAGTAATATCCTAATACTTGTCAACAGTATCACTTGTTACAATACACAGTTAGGATAATCCTTGAGTGTCCATTGTAATACTAATGGCACGCTAAGGGATATTATCCTCTGTAACATAAAGCCATGGTCATAATTTTATGATTTCTTATTCTTTGAGGGAAGGTCTACCAAATATCTTTCACAAACTTCTCCATTCGGGAGAACAAATCAATCCTATAATAAATTGTGGAATTTCCTCTTAATACTTGCATGATTTTTATCTTTCTTTCGGATTTCAGTCGTCTCATAACTTAATTTATATGCATGAATATCATAAGTGTCGGGAAGAATAGAAATTCTTACTACTGAGAGACAATTATAACTTTAAAGGCTTTTGAATAATATTTCCTTCACAAACGGATCACAAACATATTTTTTAGAATATACAATTAAACATATGCAAATAAACATAGCTTGTATAACAATTAAATAAGGTAGAATCATGCAAAATTCTTGGTTGTCTCGGATGAACAGTGTTAGAGCACAACTTAGAGCTTCCGAACTTGCCAAGTGGGTTAATACTTGGAAAATCGAACACCCAACCGATGAATATATATATTTAAGATATGGGTAAATTATAATTAAGGACAAATCATGTATAGAGTTTGAATTGGAAGGGGTACAAGAGTTGGGTGTGGGTTTATGGTTTTGTCAAAGCAAAATCCGCGCAAAAAGATGGGGAAGCAGATATCAAACCATAAATAATCTATGTAAGAGTTATGGGTTCCGTAATTTATATGATTTGGGTAGGCACCAGAACAAAAATACTTGAGAGAAAATGAATAAAAATTGAAAGAGAGAACAAAGAGGGTATTAGTACACTTGCCTCCACCCGATATACAACTTTTCTAGCCAGTTCAAAGTCGAAATCAAATCCAAAAGCCTCCATTTTCTCATTTTCTACTTCGCGGCTCTCCACGCGCGCAGCTGCCACTGCTTGACCCTCCAACAACCATCGACCATCAACACACACCTACCGGCGCCATCTCCTCTTCCCTCCTTCTCCCTTCTCCTCTACCACGCTGCTCAGCAATAAAAACCCTAACCCTCTCACCCATTCTCTCTTTCTCTGAACTCCTTTCCCTCTTCGTTCTTCCTTTTACTTCAATTGTTGTTGTTATTATTATTATTATTATTATTATTATTATTATTATTATTATTATTATTATTATTATTATTATTATTATTATATTAATTTCTTTTTCTTTTAATCCTAAAACTCAAATCGATACTCGACGATTGAATGTGTAATGTATCAATTTTAGAGATCTTCTATAATAAAAAATATTAAGTTATGAAGACATGATTTTTTTCTTAAGTATACAATTGTTGGCAAGGATGTGTGAAGAAATTTGTCCGGTCAACGTGACATTGACCAAGTTTCAGAAGACAGAAGTTTCTGGAGACCTTGGGATAAAGTTTCCATAGACCTTGTGGTGAATTTTCTAGAAACCTAGTGATAAAGTTTCCAGAGACCTTGTAGGAAATTTTTTCGAAGACCTTGTGATGAGTTTCTGGAGACATTGTGGTGAATTTTTCAGAGAATGTGTAATAAAATTTGGGGACAACTTCCAGAGATGATTTTCGAAAACGATTGAGATGGTCTCTGGAGATGACTCCGGAGACGGTGAAATTGAAGACAATGACTTCCGAAGACCTTGATATCCGGAGGCGATGATTTTGAAAGAGATGATTTTCGGAGACCTTGAGGCTGATTTTCGGAGATCTAGATCTCCAAAGATGATGACCTTTTAGGAAACAAATTGAGAAAATCTTTGGGGATGATCGAGAAGGCTTCCGGAGACGATTTCCAGAGACAATTGAGGAGGCTTTCGGAGCCGGTAATTCCAGAGACCTTTATTTCCAGAGATCATGAATTCCGGAGATGATCTCCTGAGACAATTGGGAAGGCTTCTGGAGATAATTTTCGGAGATGATTGAGGAGGCTTCCGGAGACGGAAATTCCAGATACCCTAATTTTCGGAGACAATTGAGGAGGATTCCGAAGATGGTAATTCCAGAGAACCTGATTTTTGAAGACTGTGAATTCTGGAGATGATTTTCGAAGACCTTGAGAAAAGCTCCCGGAGAGGAAGGTAAGATGCAAAAGTTAACTAGCAAAAATAAGGAAACTGGAATAGCACGAATTGTTGACCACTTTTGATGGATGACCAAATTGACTTGATGGCCGGTTTTGACTAAGGGATGGTTGACCAAATCTGAGTAGGTAACCTACTTCCAACCACCTTGTTGACCTTCTAAAAAGGAAAGGGGGGCAAGCAAAGAAGTACGGATGGTTTCCTTGCCCTACCTACTCCCACCAACCCCCATTGCCTACAAATTCAGGGTTTGGGCATTTGGAAGCGAAGTTTTTGGAAGACAAAAGAAGCAGAGGAGAAGATGGAGAGACAGAGTTCCGGCTTGATGTAAGTAAGGGAGTTCATAAATCAGAAAAGGATAAGGCAAGTGTACTCACCATTTTAAGTTCATATTTTAATGCAAGTATACCCTACGTTTTGATAAATTTATGTTAGAATCTGATAAGGAATGTTATTTTTATGCTCTCTTTGCTAAGTTTCTACATGAAGCATGCCATGATAATTTACTTTGATCATCTGAATTAAGGAAGAACCTCAATTAATTGCATTTTTAAAGGAAGCCCTAGTTATTGCCTATGTAAAGATTTTTGGTTATTCCATGATGCTTAGTTATTTACTTAAATGCATGAAGTTGGATGTTTGCATGTTAAAGAAGTCCGACAATGACCATGTTTTTAAGAAGCATGATTACTGTATGATTAAAAGAAGTCTGATTATTACACGTTTAGAAGATCTTCGACTTTTTTTTTTTTTATAAAATGACCTCCGGCCTTTTGATGAAAAGATCTCCAGCTTTTGATGAAAGACCTCTGACTTTAAAACATTGAACGAAAGCTCCTATATTTATGAAAACTTCATCTGTTGGAAGTTAAAGATGAAAACTATATGACCATGGAAAAATATGTATAATTCGGACAACAAGTAGAACTCTTCGTTATTCGACTTTTGAGATTTGGTAGATGGCCCTCGTATGATAAGGATATGATTAGAGTCTCCGTTAGAGTTGCTGTTAAAAATGGATGAAAGATATTGGAGTGACACTTAATGATTGCCCCTGGGCCACGGGGAAACGTTTGATGGCATTTTTGGACTATGGTCCTGTATGCCTGGTGATAGGCATTACCGCCCACCTCTAGGAGTATAACAAGAGCGTATGGCCTTAGGTTGTGGGGTGATACACAATCCTTCCTTGATATTGTCTGCTCCCATCCGGTCCCTAAAGATGATAAGTTTTTGGCATGATTTTGAAGGAAAGATGACTAAGGGATAAAGAAAAAGACTTCTAAATTTAAAGTAAAACAGTTTTCACAAAAATGTATTGAATTCATAGTTCATTCTCTTGCATGCCAGAGCTTAGTTTTCAACTCTTTAGATTTGATTTTTAAGTTATATACCATGCTTTATGCATATGGATACCTCGTTGGACTTTTTAGCTCACTCCTCTTCTATTTTTCAGATGATGATAGGCTTATACCGGACGAGAAAGAATAGCGCATGATGGACTAACTAGGTAGGATAGCTGACCGGAATTAAGTATCAATGTAGGAGCAAAATTAATGTATTCTCTTTTGGTTATTTTTGGAAAGATTTTGTAAAACACTTCCGTTGTGAAAGTTAATGGATATTAGAATATTTTCGCATGATTTTTTTTGGTTGTGAGTAATTTGTGATCTTAATGGCATCTCAACTCATATGCGGGCCTTCATGTCTCACCGACTGACCTCATTTTCTAGCCGGTCAGGTTAAGGTAACCCAAGACCTTTGTGGCCAACCCGAGAAGTTTAGTTTTATGCGATCCCGTACATGCAATGTAAGATAAATAAAAGAAGAAAATTTTTAAGTCCACCGTTTGACTAGAATAAATTATTATGCAATAGGATGTATCTGACGGCAGCCGTATGCGGTGAAATATGGCCTGTCCATCACAATTGATATCACAGAAATTAAGATGCCTTAGGTTGGATCTAAATCTATACGGAAGCTTAGGATAGGATTAGTTTGAACAAAAAGGGCAGATAGAGATATGTGTTAGATTGGTTAGACTTAGCCATCTGTCCTGGCACAAGAAGCTAGCACTAATTACATTTAGGGCATGGTGTTTGTGAGTGTTATGTGCTAGCCACCCCTGGGGCAAGTAATCTAACCAAATTGTTCTTTCTATTCCAGAGGTCAAAGTATTAGCTGGAAGAATGTCAAATAGAGGAAAACGGGCTATCCGTACTAGCAATCCTCCAAACCCAAAGGCAAGATACTTGAATTTGCTGGATAGGATGGCAGATGTCATAGAAGCCTTGGCACCACCAAATCTAGTTCCAATGCCAGCCCCAATTCTTGTCCACCAGGAGATGTCAGTGTACGATTGTTTTACCAACGAGCGAATTCTAGAATTCTCTGGGGGAGCCCGATCCATTGAAAGTAGACACCTAGATCGAGTGACTGAAGAAGGTGTTTGCGATCATTAAGTATCCGGCTGAGGATAAAGTTTTGTTTGCCACCCATAAGCTTGTGGGAGAAGCCCATCACTAGTGGGAGATGCAGAAGAGGATGTTTAGAATGCCTGAGAATGAAATTACATGGGGTATGTTTGAAGCAGCATTCTTGGAGAAGTATTTTTCTGCCAGCCTTCGCGGGTAGAAGGAAGATGTGTTCTCATGTTTAAGACAAGGCACTCGCACCGTAGCCGAGTACGATTCAAAATTTGCAGAATTGTCCCACTATACCCCTTATATGGTAGAAGATCAGGAAAAAAAAGGTTAGGAGGTTCTTTCAGGGGTTGAGGGATGACATTAGAAAATATTTTTCAACGCTAAAATTGACCATTTATGCAGAAGTATTGGATAGGGCAATTATTTATAAAAATGAACATGAAAGGGAGGAGTTTTTCAGAAGGACTCCTAATCGGATGAGCTCGAGGATCAATTTTAGTGAGGGATCTGGAGGGCCCTCAAAGAAGACAAAATAGTTAAGGTCAATAAAGGAGTATGGCCAATCCATATAAACCTCCAGAGTGTCAAACAATACATGCACTCATTGCGGAAGGCCACATGAAGGGAAGCTTTGCTATAAGAAGTTAGAGGTCTGCTATAACTGTGGCTAGGATGGACACATGATAAAAAATTGTCCACATGCCAAGCAAGCCCCAGAGTTCAAGTCAACTATTTTGGCCAAAGTGTTTGTCATTTCTGCAAAGGAGACTGATGTATCTACTAAGGTGGTGGAAGGTACACTTTCTATCTATGGCAACTTTTGCCATGTACTTTTTGACTCCGGATCCACTCACTTATTTGTTTTCCCTTATTTTGCACAACATCTTACAACACCTCTCCAAATTCTTGACTATCCTTTAATGGTAGCAACACCCATAGGATCATCGGTAGTTTCAAATGTTATGTACCCAGAGTGTTCCATTGAGGTTGTGGGTTCCAAATGCCAGTAAACTTGGTGTTGCTGGAGATGAGGGACTTTGATGTAATCCTAAGAATGGATTGGTTGGCAAGGTACTATGTCAACATTGATTGTTTCCGAAAAGAGTAGATTTTACTATTCCTAGAAATGGACCCCATTATATTTAGGGAGTCCGGTGGAAGGAAGCATCCTACTTTATTTCGGCCCTTCATGTCCGGCACTTGATAAGGAATGGGTGCCAGACTTATCTAGTCTTTACTAGTATGACTGAGGATCTAGGAATTCCAGCTAAAGAGATTCCTATAGTATGTAAATTTGAAAACTTATTTCCTAAAAAGTTGCCTGGGCTGCTACCCAACCGGGAGATAGAATTTGAAATAGAGTTAGTACTAGGGTCGGCGCCAATATCTAAGGCACCATATAGAATGGCGTCCGCTAAACTGAAGGAGTTAAAGTAGCAATTGCAAGAATTGCTAGATAAAGGTTTTATCCGGCCAAGCGTGTCTCCATGGGACGCGCCGGTCTTGTTTGTGAGGAAGAAAGATGGGACGTTGAGACTGTGCATGGACTATCGGGAGTTAAACAAAATTACCATTAAGAATTAGTATCCCTTGCCAAGAATAAGCGACCTCTTTGATAAGTTACTATGAGCTTATGTATTCTCGAAAATTGACCTTAGGTTTGGTTATCATCAGCTCCGAATCAAAAAAGACGATGTGGCAAAGACAACCTTCCGGACTAGATATGGGCATTATGAGTTTGTGGTAATGCCGTTTGGGTTAACAAACACTCCAGCCGCATTTATGGACTTAATGAACCGAGTTTTTCAGCATTATTTGGACAAATTTGTAATAGTCTTTATTGATGACATCCTTGTTTATTCTAAGGGTCATAAAGAACACAATGAGTATTTAAAGATTTCACTTCTGACTCTTAGGGAACACCAGTTATTCGCAAAATTGAATAAGTGTGAATTTTTGTTAGAAGAAGTGGGATTCCTAGGTCACATCATTTCTAAGGATGGAATTTCAATCGACCCTAAGAAGGTAGAAGTAATGGTAAATTGGAATTGGTCAACCTCTGTGACTGAGGTATAGAGCTTTCTGGGCATTGCCGGTTATTATCAGGCAATTTCTTCCGAATTGCCTTGCCACTCACCCAACAAACAAAGAAGGAGGTTATGTTTGGTTGGACTGACAAATGTGAATGGCGTTTTCAGGTACTAAAGGACCGGCTGACTTCTGCACTGGTTCTAACTATTTCGGATGAGTCAGGAGGACTGGTCATTTACTATGATGCCTCAAAGTTTGGGCTAGGCTGCATTTTAATGTAACATGAAAAGGAGGTTACCTATGGGTCTCGTCAGTTGAAGGATCACGAAAGAAATTATCCAACCCACGATTTAGAACTGGCTTGCAGAGTATTTGCGTTAAAAATTTAGAGACACTACCTATATAGTGAGAAATTTCTTGTTTACCCTAACCATAAACGTTTGAAGTATTTATTCTCCCAAAAGGAGCTAACTATGAGGCAAAGAAAATGGCGTGAATTTCTAAAGGATTACGATTGTGAGATCCAGTATGAACCTGGCTGGACTAATGTGGTTGCCGATACATAAAGTTGATAACCAGGTTACCTGACAAGATTGCAAATCAAGCAGATGAAAATATTGGGTTGTCTAAAGTACTATGATCTCAAACGTTATGTTCATGGTAATCGAATACTTTTAGCATACCTTCAGATTCAGCCAGAAGTCAAAAATGAGGTTAAGGAGAAGTAAGTGCATGATTCCTTCCTGATGGACATTGTGGGAGATCTAAATTAGGATTCCAGGGCTGATTTTAGTATCCGAGATGATGGAGTGTTGAGATTTAGAGATTATCTGTGTGTGCCAAATGATAAGGAGTTAAAAGAGAAAATCTTGAAGGAATCTCACCGATCTCGCTATACAATTCATTCTGGGATGAATAAAATGTATCAGGATTTAAAAAAGACATTTTGGTGGAGAAACATGAGAAGGGACATTATGGCTTATGTGGAGGAGTGCCTTGTCTGCCAGCAGTTAAAAGCCGAAAGGAAGAAACCATCCGGACTATTACAACCGATGCTGATTCTAAGTTAGAAATGGAAAGACATTACTATGAATTTTGTATCAGGTTTACTAAGGACTCCCAAGAACCATGACACCATTTGAGTTATTGTCGATCGACTGACTAAAATAGCCCATTTCTTGGCAATCAGAACAATGTATTGACATGATAAATTGACCTAGTTGTATACAAATGAAATCATTAGACTCAATGGCGTGCTGGTAATGATCGTCTCAGATCAGGAGCCGCGCTTTGTCTCCAGATTCTGGGAGAGTCTACATAAAGAATTGGGGATGGGTTTCAAGTTTCGTACGGCATATCACCCCCAAACTGACTGGCAATCTGAGCGTATAATTCAAATATTCGAGGATATGTTAGAGGCCTTGGTGTTGGAGATGAAAGGAAATTGAGATAATTACCTGGCTCTGGCAGAGTTTGCATACAATAACAGCTATCAGGCCTGCATAGGTATGGCCCATTTGAGGCACTATATGGAAGGTGTAGGTTGCTTATACATCAGGAAGAGATTGGAAATAAAAGGATTTTGGGCCCAGATATTATTAAAGAAATAGGAGAGAAGATAAAACTAATTCATAAAAATTTAAAAGTGGCTCAAAGTAGATAGAAAAATTATGCAGATCGAAGGAGGTCCGAGTTGAAGTTTGAAGTAGGTGACCATGTCTTCTTGAAAGTGTCTCCATCCAAGGGGACGTCCAGATTTGGAGTACAAGAAAAATTGAAATCACGATTCATTGGTCCTTTCGAGATTTTGGAGAGGATTGGAGACGTAGCCTACAGGTTGGGCATTGCCACCCACTTGGCAGATGTTCATGGTGTGTTTTATGTGTCAATACTCAAGAAATATGTTCACAACCCAGCCCACACAATCAACTTCGAGGATCTGACTCTCGATGGAGGCCTATCTGATGTGGAGAGGTCTGAGCAAATCTTAGACCGACGGGATCAAATCTTGCAAACAAAGACCATTCCTTTAGTAAGGTCCTGTGGAAAAATCTCTCTGTTGAAGAAGCCACCTGGGAACGTGAATCTGACATCCAGGACAAGTACCCACAATTGTTCCGTTAAGAAAATGATGTATATGTATTTGTTTTGACAAATTTCGAGAATGAAATTTTATAAATAAGAGAGAATTGTAATGTTCCAATTTTGGATATCTTCTATAATCAAAAATATTAAATTATCAAGACGTGATTTTTTTTGAAGCATAAAATTATTGGCTGGGATGTGCAAGGAAATTTGTCCAATCAACACGACATTGACCAAGTTTCAAAAAGCAGAAGTTTCCGAAGACCTTGGAATGAAATTTTTGGAGACCTTGTGGTGAATTTTCCAGAGACCTTTGGATGAAGTTTCCGGAGACCTTGTAGTGAATTTTTTCGGAGACCCCGGAGACCTTGTGGTGAATTTTTTCGGAGACCTTGTGATGAGTTTCCGAAGACCTTGTGGTGAATTTTTCGAAGAACGTCTAATGAATTCTAGTGACAACTTCCGGAGACGATTTTCGGAAACGATTGAGACGGTTTCCGGAGATGACTCCGGAGACGATGAAATTGAAGACAATGACTTCCTGAGACCTTGATCTTCGGAGGCGATGATTTTGGAAGAGCTGATTTTTGAAGACCTTGAGGCTGATTTCCCGAGATCTAGATCACCGGAGACGATGACCTTTTAGGAGACAAATTGGGAAAATCTCTGGGGACGATCGAGAAGGCTTCCAAAGACAATTTCCAGAGATGATTGAGGAGGCTTCAAAGACGGTAATTCCGGAGACCTTGATTTGTGGAGACCATGACTTCTAGAGATGATCTCCAGAGACAATCGAGAAGGCTTCCGAAGACGATTGAGGAGGCTTCCGGAGACTTTGATTTCCAAAGACAATTGAGGAGGCTTTCGAAGACGGTAATTCCGGAGACCCTAAATTTTGGAGACTGTGAATTCCAGAGATGATTGTTGTAGACCTTGAGAAAAGCTTTCGAAGAGGAAGTTAAGACGCAAATGTCAACCAGCAATAATAAGGAAATCAGAACAGCACGAATTGTTGACCATTTTAATGGATGACCAAACTGACTTGATGGCTGGTTTTGACTAAGGGATGGTTGACCAAATCTGAGTAGGTAACTTGCTTCCAACCACCCCGTTGACCTTCTAAAAAGAAAAGGGGGGCAAGTAAAGAAGTACGAGTGGTTTACTTGCCCTACCTACTCCCACCAACCCCCATTGCCTACAAATTCAGGGTTTGGGCATTTGGAAGTGAAGTTTTTGGGAGACAAAAGAAGCAGAGGAGAAGATAGAGAGATAGAGTTTCGGCCTGATATAAATAAGGGAGTTCATAAATCAGAAAAGGATAAGGTAAGTATACTCACCGTTTTAAGTTCATGTTTTAATACAAGTATACCCTACGTTTTGATTAATTCATGTTAGAATTTGATAAGGAATGTTTTTTTTATGCTTTCTTTGCTAAGTTTCTAAGTGAAGTATGCCATGATAATTTGCTTTGATCATCTGAATTAAGGAAGAACCTCAGTTAATTGCATGTTTAAAGGAATCCCTAATTATTGCCTATGAAAAGATTTTCGGTTATTCCATGATGTTTAGTTATTTACTTAAATGCATGAAGTTGGATGTTTGCATGTTAAAGAAGTCTGGCCATGACCATGATTTTAAGAAGCACGATTACTGTATGATTAAAAGAAGTCTGGTTATTGCACATTTAAAAGATCTTTGGCTTTTTGTTTATAAAATATCCTCCAGCTTTTTGATGAAAAGATCTCTAGCTTTTGATGAAAGACCTCTTATTTTTTATGAAATACCTCTGGCTTTAAAACATTGAACAAAAGCTCCTATATTTATGAGAACTTCATTTGTTGGAAATTAAAGATGAAAACTATATGACCATGGAAAAATATGTGTAATCCGTTTAGCAAGTGGAACTCTCTGTCTTTTGGCTTTTGAGACTTGATGGATGGCCATGGTACGATAATGATATGATTAGAGTCTCCGTTAGACTTGTTAAAATTGGATAAGGATATTGGAGTAACACTCGAGGATTGCCCTTGGGCCAAGGGGAAACTTTTGGTGGCATTTTTAGACTACGACCCCGTATGCCGGGTAATAGGCATTACCGCCCACCTCTAGGAGTATAACAGGAGGGTACGGCCATAGGT
Source organism: Nepenthes gracilis (assembly GCA_033239525.1). Taxonomy (NCBI): domain Eukaryota; kingdom Viridiplantae; phylum Streptophyta; class Magnoliopsida; order Caryophyllales; family Nepenthaceae; genus Nepenthes; species Nepenthes gracilis. Next base: position 12,026,481 of record BSYO01000019.1, on the reverse strand, counting down.
TGTGGGGTGACACACAATCCTTCCTTGATATTGTCCACTCCCGTCCGGTCCCTAAATATAATAAGTTTTTGGCATGAATTTGAAGGAAAGATGACTAAGGGATAAAGAAAAAAACTTCTGAACTTAAGGTAAGACAGTTTTCACAAAAATGTATTGAATTCATGGTTCATTCTCTTGCATGCTAGAGCTTAGGTTTCAGCTTCTTAGATTTGATTTTTAAGTTATATACGCATGCTTTCTGCATATGGGTATCTTGTTGGACTTTTAGCCTACTCCTATTCTATTTTTCAGATGATGATAGGCTTATGTCGGACGAGAAAGAATAGAGTATGATGGACTAGTTAGGCAGGATAGTTGACTGGAATTAAGTATCAGTGCATGAGCAAAATTGATGTATTCTCTTTCAGTCATTTTGGGAAAGATTTTGTAAAACACTTCCGCTATGAAAGTTAATGGATATTAGAATATTTCCGCATGATTTTTCTGATTGTGAGTAATTTGTGATTCTTAGTGGCATCTCAACTCATTTTCAGGACCTCCGTGTCTCACCGACAAACCTCGTTTTCTGGCCGGTCAAGTTAAGGTAACCCAAAACCTTTGTGGCCAACTCGAGAAGTTTGGCCTTATGCGATCCTGCGTATGCAATGTAAGATAAATAAAAAAAGAATAATTTTAAATCCACCGTTTGACCAGAATAAATTATTATGCAATAGGATATATCTGACGACGGCCGCATGCGGTGAAATATGGCCGATCCATCACAGAACGGGCACACCTAGGGCGCAGCCCAATAAGTCCAAATATCCTCCAAAATTTTATAATATTTAATTAATTTTTATCATATCCAAATTATAAAAAATAATAATAAATAATTTTAATTAAATCGTATAAAAATTCAAAATATTACAAATGTTGCATGTTAATAGGGCTTCTCAAGTTGTTGGAGGAGTTGGGATAGTATTAATCCCTCATGAAGGATTTGAGATTACATACTCAATTACATTCGGCTTCCAAGTCACTAACAATACGGCAAAATATGTAGCTATGCTAACTAGATTAAAACTGAAGAAAGAATACTCTGTCAAGAACCTAATCATTTATTGTGATTTTAAATTGGTCGTCAATCAAATATTAGGTAACTTCAAAGTAACCAATCCTAATTTAGCGAAACACTTGCACAAGATACAAAATCTCTTGTCATTCCTCGTTAAATTTGAAATAATCCATATCCTTAGGGAAGATAATTAGAAAGCCGATTGACTTTCTAGATGGTGATATTGAGTTATCCAAAATAATATGCCTAAGATATGAAAGAAATGCTTTAGAAACCCAATATCAAATAACAAGATAAAGTTGTCCAAATATCTAATGAAGAAATTTAGATGATTCATTATCTTAAATACCTTGAAAATATGACACTTTCTAGCCATCCAATGGAGGCAAAGATGATTTGAAAATGGCTTGTTGGTATAGTATAGATGGTGAATTAGTATATAGAAAAGGCTGCTTTGTATCCTATATGTGCTATTTTACTCTAATAGAGGTTTATTATATTCTCAAAGAGGTACATCTCGATATATATGGAGCGCATATGGGAGGTAAAAACTTGGCCTTCAAAATTATGAGGTAAGATTATTATTAGCCAATGACAAAGAAGGATATACTAGGGCTTGTTAAAAAATATGAGAATTGTCAAATTCAATATGGAAAATCCAAACAACCGCATACAAAACTTCATGTTTTACAGGCGCTCTAGCCATTCCCACAATAGGGTTATATATGCTCAACACATTTTATCTGGCAACCGGTTAAAGAAAATTCATTATTATTACATTAGATTATTTCACAAAATGGGTGGAAAGCTTCCCCATCAGCCAACATTACATAACAAAATAGATTAAAATTTGTGTCCTAAAATATTGTTTGTAGATTTTCGATACCGGAGGTCATAGTGACCAATAATGATACTTAATTCTTTAGTAAATGGTTTACAAAGTATTATAATGGCTTTGGTATTAGATTAGGTCATATATCAATTTCATACCCCCCAAACAAATGGATAAGGATAAGTAACGAACTAGATGATAGTTAATGGATTAAACATCAAATTAGATATAGCTAAGGCATTTGGGTAAACAAACTTTCATCCATATTTTGGATATACTAAATGACTCCAAAAGAACCCACTTAGGAAGCACCCTTCAATCTATGTTACAGTATAGAAGTAATAATCCTAGTGGAGATAGAACTACTAAGTTATTGTATAAAAAATTTCGCTCCAAATTAAAATTCTCAACTCTTGAGATAAAATTCCTATTTCTTAAAGGAAATCAGAAAAGCATCACACATTCGGATGGCAACATATTAAGAAAGAGTCACATGATATTATAACATGAAAGTAAAGGTGCTAACTTTCAAAGTGTCTTAGTGTTGAGAAATGTTGAAGTAATAAGGAAACATGCATACAAGAATAAATTATCCCCAACATGGAAAGAATCATTCCTAAAGTCAACAAGACTCTGTAATGAGGCGTATAAGTGTCACACTCAAAATGGAAAACCTAATCCCAAGAACCTAGAATGCCTTTTACCTCAAAAAGTACTACCAATAAAAAGGCCAACCTAAGAATATATAGTTAAGCCCTACCCCTTACTTTGGAGTGCTTGTGTGTTGTAAAATATTTTTAGAACTATCAATAAAAATATTTTTGAGTTTACTTTTTGCTAATTTGCATGCATATGTATTATTAATATAACTACAATTGACCCTGAGTTGAACAATGGATTTAAATATCTTATTTGTTGAAGGGACAAATTTAAATGAATGGTCATGATGTACGTTCAATGAAACCATATGGTCTCAAATATGGTCTCTCGAATGTGGTCACACACCCATAACTCAAGAAAACTCAAGGGCTTGAGAACTGAGCATTCGGTTTCTCTTTAAGAGGTCAAAAAATAGGCCGAATGAAGTCAATCAAAACTCGACTAGTAAAAGTCAATTGACCTATTAAATATCAGGGGTGCAACAAAGGCATAAATGACAAAACTGCCTTCATCAGCAACAATAGTCTAAGGACTTAGTTGGCAATCAATTCGGACATCCTATGTTCAAAGACTTAAATATGTGTGCTCAGTGGCTAACTTGCCTGATCAACATCAATTTAACAACCAATAGAAATAAGGAGATGGAAAAGTTTGAACATATATATTGAAGACCAAAGTACACCATCCACCTACACAAGTATAACCGGAGGTTACAAGATTCAACGACTAAAATTGATTGGCAATCCTACAATTGATCCTTGGATCCGAAACTAGAGCTAGTCAGCATGATTGTTCTTCTAAGCTTTTAGCTTCAAAGGCCAAAGAAGCTCTAGAATTTCTAGTATCCAAATAGTCAACGGAAAAGTCTGGAGCTGCCCAAGAGACTATCAAATTATAAAAATTAATACCCTCATTGAATTGAGAGTTTAAGTAGAGAACTGATTTTTTCAGATTAAATACTCCTCCTTACTAACTCCTGAAGCAATAAGCATTCAGTCCTTAGTCCATCTATGGCACCAACAACTATTGCCACACGTCATTTGGCATCAAGAGTTCTTTCCTGAAAAGAAGCGGCTCGATCTCTAATAATAGCAACTTGATCGGCAATCACAAGTTCTATTCATTCATTTGGCAACTTCTTTTTCAAGATGAATTGATTGAACTTCAAAGAATGATGTCGTCGCCTTGGCAACCATAGCTTTGAACGCCAAACCCCTTATTGCAACCGAATCAATGATGGATCAAGACAAGCAATCAATCTTAAAATCTTAATTGTAAAACCTATCTCTAGTTGGATGTACCTAATTTTTGGACAGCAGAAAGACTAAGTCAGTAGTATAGAAATAAATGAATGACATGAAACCAAATGTTCAAAATCTACCTCTTGGGTTAGAAGACTCTCTTTAGGAGCAAACCTTGATGATGATCTAGCTTCATCAAGGTTTGAAATAGATGAGCATTTCTAGCAAAGGAGAGGCAAAGATTTAAGGAATAAAGGAATCTTAAAAACTAGGACCCAAAGTGAGGTGACTGAACCCGAATGACTCTGGCGGGATGGCAAACGAATAATGAATCCTCTAACAATATGTACACTATTATTTTATGGATCGAGAGAAGCAACCTAAGTTGCAAAAGGCATAAGAGCTAGTTCAATTGATGCAGGAGAGTCGAATAAGTATGGATTACCATATTCAATAATGAGAGGAATATTAACTAGCTCATCCTTATGTGAGAAATGATTCAAAGAATCATACTTCTCTCTTAAAGAATTGGCTGGCATCCTTTCCTCAAAATTTAAAGTAGGTGTCTCCTTTGAAGAACCAACAAGAAAAGAGGCAATATCTAGAGTTATCGGATGAGTAGATCCTTTGACCCTCATCTCGGCCCCAACCTCAGCTAAACAGGCCTCAAAAACTTCCTTAATAATCTTCAAAACCTCATCATTATCTGATCAAGAAATTGATAAAGTTGTAATGGAATGTTGGGCTGATCATTGCTAGCCCAGGACAGTATATAAAAACGCCCTTTCACCTTATTAAAAAATTAGAAGACAAATCAGTAACGACCTCCTCTCCTAGGGCAATTTAACAATTTATAGCATCTAAGGCAACTTGGGTTAGAAAATTATCGATCCTATGCAACTCAGTAGCATAATCGTTTACTGGATTAGATTGTGATCTGGTTATAGAAGTTTCACTCTAAAGAATCGAGCCAACAAATACTGAATTAAAATTACCTCATCTCTTTGATAAAATCCAATTATTAGGAACCATAATATATAAGAACTTGTCATTCTAGTTCTTCATCAAGTCTGGATTTTCATCACTTATTTTGATCTCCTTTTTAGGAGTTAGAGAAATCAAAAAAGTTTCTTGGTTAAAGTAGAAAATGAATTTAATTGCATAGGTATCTAATCTAATATCTCGTTGTTAGAAAAGGACACAAAACTACCATATATCTAAGAGTATTAGAATGAAGATGCGCGATTGAAATTTCTAAAGCCCCTATAATTTCAACAAATTCTCCAGTCAGAAAAATCTGGAGGCCGTCTTTCAAATAGACTTTATAAATAGCAATAAAGCTGTCTTTTAAAGAGCAAACTCTCTCTTTAAACGAAGGATCACTAAAAGAATTGGTGGTAGGGATTTGATACCTATCATAAATGTCAAGTATATCTTACATGGATAGATAAAAAGCAATACAGGCGACATTTTTTGCGACGCTTCATGGAACCATGTGAGATTGAAAATTAGACAATTTGAGAAACCGAAAGGTCAATTCTTGACATAAAGTGAATAAATCACTATTATTTATGCCCTTATGCAACCTGTTTATATATTACGCCCTATAGATAGAGTTAAATATCATTTTCTTTTACGACCCATAGATAATATATGCAGTATTCAAATCTACTTGAATACACTACAATATCCGAATATATTAGTTCTAATCAATTATTTACAATAACTCTCAACAAAATTACCAAATTGGAGAACTTTATAACAAATGTCTAAAATGTTTTCTTCCTATCGAAAAAGTACAAAACTTTTACTTTGAGAAAATATAAATATAAAATTTTTCATTATATGAAAAATTATAAATATTGAAATAAATAACAAAATAGAGTCTAATCTAAAACACATGTATGAATTACCATATGTAAGGCCAAATGCATCTTTTCATAACTTTTTTTTGCAAACATTTTCATATATGAACATAATACTTAAAATGCATATTCATTTTGTACAAAATAAGTAAACTCTTCAAATATTTGGTAAAACCAAAGTAAAGCATCAAAATAACCGAGAAAATTTCATGTATATATACACATTTAAAGTATGGGAGGAAATGATGGCATGTATGTACAATAAATCACCAAACATGAGCAAAATTAGAGAAAATCTAAAATAAACAAAAGATTGGGTTTAAAAATACCTGTCTTAACCTTTAATATGACAAATTTGACAAAATATTGCTTCAAAATCGCCTTTCACCCCTTCCTCTCTTTTCTTTTGCTTCTTTTTTTCTCTCTTTTCTCTTCTTTCTCATAAAAAATGCCTAAAAATAGCTTTAGCATGGCTTATATAGATGAATCGGCACATAGCAATAGTCAGGCATTTGTCAGGCATTACTCAAACACTTAGCGCCGTATCAGACGTGGCTTAGATGAGAATAATCTACCAAAATCCCACCTGAAATATGCATGAGCGCTCCAGAGGTTCTTTTCAGGCACACATATCAAACAAAAATTGCACATGAGTGCGTGTCAGGTATAATTCAGACACTAAGTCTGCTCCCATACCTGAAATTTTACTTCAAATTTTTATTATATAATTATTTTTAAATTGATTAAGAATAAATTGATAATATCAAAATCATTTTATTAAAAATTGAGTGTTACATGTTAGATTTCCAATATAACAGAATGCCAAATTGTCAGGTCTATACTGAGCTAATATTTAGAAAATTCCAACGTATCAAGATTTGTAATGGAAGAATTTTTTTCATTAAGACTATTTTATTAATCTAAATTTTCAATGACTTACATTCTTATATGAATGAATACAAATTCAAACTACGAAAGAAAAAGATTAATAACTACCTTAATAACTACAATCTGGATGCAAAAATAAAAATTTTTCTTTTATTGTTGGATTCATATATATATGATACAAAATCCTTAGATTAGCTTAATGAAAAAATAAGGAGATAAGGGTGAATCCTAGCAACAAAACCAAAGAGTCCAAATAGTTCACCACTTCTCTCAAATTCAACATCCCATCAAGTAGCTCCAGCTAATTAATAGGCAAATAAAGGTATCACAACAAAGGGGCCAAGAGACATTGAACCTAACAATTCCTCTAGAAGTTGGGTAGCAATATAGAGACTCCGAAATGGATGTATCTGTTAGAGAAATACAAATGGGCAACAAGACATCTAGTGGAATAAAAGCCTCGGGAATAACTACCCAAACAAAAAATAGTCTATTCAAGATGTTATATAAAAGAAAAAAATTAAAATAATTTTTCATATAAAATAGATAATCATGACAAATTTTAAATACACTTCTTAAAGGAACGCCAAAACATCTAGGAGAAGTCTCTCCACTTCAATCTATCAGGCATAAGTAACCACATCAAATATAGAGAATTGGAATGCAGGTGAAAATCAAAGAAAAGTAGTTCCTTTTATTCCCAAAAATGGGATGTAAGAGACAAATTTTGAAGTAATAAAAAGTAGTCAAGATATTGGTTAAGATATTAGAAATCAGACTTTGATAACAAGATCAACTAGCAATAAATTTACATTAATTAAGATTCCATTGAAAAGGAACACTTGGACAACGTTCAAAGTAAACTATTTGGATTTTTATTCTAACATATTTGAAGATTAAATTTAACCTCAAATTGTACGGGCTAGTGTTGGGTACTATCTAAGAAAACTCTGATTGACCTACTGACATATGGGGCTTGAAAACAATAAGTCCGTGAATAGGTACGAACTAGCGAAGTTATTAGGCCCAAATTAAAATAGAATCCGATTGAACGATTAAATGGTCGGACTGTTGAAAATGCTAAAGATCGAGATATCAAATAACCGAATAGTTAATTATACAAAAAGATTAATCCTAGCGAATAGTCATATGAATCAAAGAATGAACGGTCAAATTAAGCAACTAGTTAATATATTCAGTGGAAAAATATTAAATTCAAAGTATACAAAACGGTTAGATTATTCAATTTCTAATAAATGTAATGACTCAATTTATGATCAATTATTGATTTTTAGGAAACCACTACAAATTGATAATAAAGTTATAAATATGCTCTCTTCTCCTAAAAAGAGAGAGGATGGAAACAATCTAAAAAAAAAAAAAACGGTATAAAGCTTTGGTCCTCTAATAACTTGTAAAACCTACATCATGAAACCAAACCCCCCAATCTCAACTCTCTTTTATACCAATCTCTAATAAAAATTTTTAATTTAAATATCGGAGGATATATCGGTGAATGAGTTCTGTATCTTTTGATCTTTTATTAAATATTATGATATGTAAGATCTAAATATAAAGATTTGAATATTCAATCCAACTTTACTCGTATAACTATCCAAAATTGATATACGTATCAATATGAAAAAAGTTAATAAAAGATTTCATGGCATACATGATCGTGTTTTTTCTTAATGTTGTATTTGCCTCTATAAACATAAATGAGAGAATATGAATCATTTTAAGGATATAATAATGGCTTTTATTTTATAATGTTGCACACTAATAAAATCAAACTCAGTAACTTCGACAAAAAGTGAAATTATCCAGCCCTTAGTGATAATTTCTCAAATAAGCACCTACCAAAGTTGACCTTGTCTTTGTCATGGTATGAAATGAATCTGAGCCCGCCAAAAAAATATCTTCTAAAGGTATAAGTAATTTTAAATATTTTTTGTTATATTACTCTTTTTTTTCATAAGTTTACCTCTTTTTTTATTTTATTCAACCACATCCAACTCAATTTTTTCACAAGAATTTCCTTTATCCTATGTTTTAGATTTCAACCACATTAAACATCCAAAATATTATCTTATCTTTTATAGGAGATACTTCTAAGTATTTTCAAATGTTATCATTTATTATTTTATTTATTAGTATGATTTTAATCATTTATCTTAATATAACAACTGAAAAAATTAAGAGGTATGATTACATCAATTTTCTGCCACATATATTTGTTGGCTTTTAAATAGTGTGCTCCATGCATTATTCTTACTTTACCTATCTTTTAGAATTACTATTCACAGTACTTATAGAATAATATTAGGAATATCTTATATTAATATATTTTAAGACTGTGAAAAATAAACAATTTGAAAGACTCTTATTCATAATAAAGATAAGTGTCCATGGTGTTTATATGATGGCCAACATCCGGTGTTTCTACACTTGATGCATGCCTATTTTATGTATCAGAGCATTTTGTCTAAATCACTAATGCCTAATACACACTTGTTCAACATATGAGCACATTTTTTCCTAAGTGCCCATGAAATGTTAAATTGGATATCGGAGTCAATAAAAGTTTGCTTTTACTTATTGGAAGGCAAAAATGGCTCCCCTTTTATGGACCTGGCATGTAGGAGGATGGTTGTACTGGGCAGGTTTTGTTGTCACCGACTACATTGAAGCAAAAACAGACGTAGATCAAAGACGCAAGTATGTCGTTCGATTGACCTCGTTGTTTAGAAGGCCTACCATTACCGGCATATTGCATATCCAGAGAAAAGGAATGGAAAAATCCCTTCGTTCATTTGCTTTGGTTCGTGTTCATCCGCTTTGCTTTGTATTTGTAGCAATTGGGAGAGACAATATTTTATAAGAAAGCATACCATATACGGCAGACACTTCAACGTTTTCCTTCAATGTATGCCATCACAGTAGTTGTAGGCTATTACTTGCTCACACCATTCAATCAGAGCTTTTCATGAATGTCTAGATGAATTCTTATGTCTGAAGTTGAAGAGTTATACAACTTCAGACTAGATACTCGAGGGTGATTTGCTCGATCTGGCTTTTGTTCTTGTCATTAGATTGATTGACAACAGATTATTACCGTTTCCTACCAACATAATAGGTTTTGAAGAAGCCCATTTTTGAACTGTTTATTTAGCTCTTGAGTGGCGATTGTTTGGTTCAGCCTTTTCATCATAATTTCTTAGTTCTGTCCCATTTGAGTTAAACCCAATTTAGCACTAATCCATTTAATTATTTTATTAACTCTGCTTGACCTAAAACAATCAAATTATTAAGTTCTAAAGCTCAAATAAAATCTTCCTTACCTCTCCGTCGATCACGGAGAGAAAAGAAAGCACCCCTATACCCCTATAGTGGGTTCCACCTATGAACTAACTCAAAAGTCAAGTACTTCCCATCATTCGTTTCATCCATTCAGTAGACATAATTTAGTCTAGAATTACTATATATATATATTTGTGCGATGTGATGTCAGGGAGCTCAATGGGGATGATTTGATGTTGTCTTATTGGGAAAAGATGTCATGTCAATCCCATAAACGGGGCGAGTGGGAGAAGGCATATTTAGGTTATGTGGAGGAGGCGAAGTCAAAGAATTGCCCACGAAGTTTCATCACTATAAATTCTAATTCTGTGGTGGGAGAAATTGGAAGTCAACTCATTAAACACTGAATCGCTCACTCGGGACTTTCGTCGAACATTTGATGTGCGTCCCACCTGTTGAGGCTTTCCTTCCATCTTCGCCATATAAAATTAACCACTTTAAGCTGTTTTTCCTATTGAAGAGAAGCATGCCATGCTCTTTGACTTGTTGATGGACGATCACTAAAGAAATGACGAAATCCAATCACCAAATTGAGAGATTTTATAAGGATTTAATTATTTATGAATTATTAAGTTATTATATCATTTTATAATTTTATAATGTGAAATCAGATATTCATTATATATGAGAATCTATGATTAAAGTTTTTATCATGAAGATTTCAACATTTATTCCTTTTCCTTCATCCTCCTTGTCTATTTTCCTTTACAAAAGTCATAGAATTTTCTGTGTAAAAAGCAATGAATGTAAATTTTTTTTTTTTTTTTTGAATGGATGAATCTATTTTAAAAAAGAATACAGCTGGGAAATTAACAAACTTAATATGAATTTGAAAACAGCCTCACATAGTCCATAAAAAGGACACTGATTATCTTAAAAAAATAATTAATAATTTTATCATTTATAAAATAAAAAATACAAATTATTTAATTATATAAATATTATTATTTTTATTAAATATCAAATTAATTTAAAAATAAATATAATATAATAAAATTATATCAGATCATAATCTTTAGTTATTTTAATAAAATTTTTGGTATATTTCTGAGACAATTTTAACCCAAATAAATGAGCACCATCTAAAACAATGATGCAATCGGGAAGAATTTAAAATTTTTTGAAAGTGGAATTCATAATTTCGCTAGTTATCATAAATGTCAAATTTTAACTAATTTTATATAATAAGTAATTCACAATAAATAACAAATAAATTTTATGGGTTCAATTAAAAATATATAGTTAGATTAATAAAAATTTTTAGTTCTATAAATAATTTTCATTTATTCATATAAATTTTTTAGTACAGTCAATTGACTCCAATCCCTATTAGGTGATACATTTGCCCCTATAGTCAAACATATAAAAATATCGATATGCATGATGTTTAAAAATGCAATCAATTACTTCTGAATGTATATTACATTTGATTTAACTTTGCATTATATAAAATATTATATTAACAATTTGATTATGTATCCATCAAATTTTACGACGATAATTGATTGTGGAAAAAATTAGCCAAATAAGAATTACTACATTTTTAAAGTATGTGTGTTTTTAGTCAAAATGTGAAATTAATTTTATACTTAATGGGCCTTCTCAAATGATTTCTCTTTGAATTTGAGTTGAACTTAGCTTAAATTTTGTATTTTATATTTTAAGGGAAAATTTTATAAATTTATCAATTATTTAAAAATAATATTACGTATATATCTACTATAATTTTTGTCATAAGTGATAAAAATTAAGTGAAACATAGTTGGACTTTATTAAGACAATTAAACTTACAAAAATATTAGTGCATGCCCCCCCTATGATTATATTAATGCTTATATTAAGTAATTCCTTTGGAAAGCGTTTTCATATTTTTATGGTTGGTTTTACTTTAAAAATAATAATAATAACAAGACTTTAACTCCATTTAGGTGTAACCGATTATATAAATATATATTTATTATTTTAAAGATAAAAATAATTTTAAATTATTTTAAATACCGTATTTCAAGTATCATAACTTACCCCTTTCTTTCAACCATAACATATTTATATCATATCAAAGATACTTTATTTGGTTGATATATTAACTGTCTATGCTACGTAGATAACCTTTTCATATTTTGTATTCAATAGATACAACATCTATATGCTTATATGTACGGATTGAATTTAATTATACTAATATTTACCCGTGATGCAATTATGGTGCAAATTAAATTAATGGATTGATGTAAGCATAATTAATTGACACAAATGACAATCAAATAAATTCCAAGGGGTAAGAAGACCATTCAGTCGCCGAAATTTAATCCAATTAGCAATCAAATTAAAATTCGGTCGGTGAGAAGGTACTCAGGCAGTTGCTAATATATACATTCTATTGGGAAGCAATACAAAATCTGATTTTCGCTCCAACATCACACGGCAACAGCAAGAATTGGAATTCCTTCAGCCAAGGTACAACATAGCAACAGCTTCTACGACACTTGGCCAAAATTGAGGGCAATTAAAAGCAGCTTACAGCTGCTTACTTCACCAGCTAAGGGAACAGGTCACAGCACACAATCGGGCAGCTTAATATAAGAGGAGAGAAGCTCTAACACGGCAGCTGAAGCAGCAGCTCTCCACGGCAGCAGTAGCATCATGACAACAACTCAAAAACTTCAGCAAAGTAGCCTCACACCTCAAAAAGCATCAACAACCTGTATCACCGAAGATTTAGTAACCAATCACAACTCTCCACTAGGCGAATTCTTAAGGAAACAAAACAACAAATTAAGGATGAATCATCAAGCTGATTAAGGGACACTCGTTGGATTTAGAACGAGGCTATGGGAAGTTCTAGCAAGGCTTGATGAATCAGCTTCATGCCTCTAACATTTGTATAGGAGGCATGTGAAGGAAGAATGGAAGAAAAGTAAGGGAAGGAAATCGAAGAAAAAAGAAGGAAAAATGAAAGAAAAAGAGGGGAAAACTAAGAGAAAGAAGTGAAGGTAGTAGGAGAAGGGAAAAGGATTCTGTTGAAATTTGGCAAGTGTATTCAAAATCTTTTCTTCAATTGTTAATATTTATTGTTAATTTCCTTAAATATTATTACTCTAATACTTAAATTGCCTATATTTTTGGTCATATCATCATTTTAGTATGAGATATACATGGCTAAAATGTTGAAACCAGAATTAGTAGCTAAACTAGTTACTATAAATGAACTGAACCGGCTACCAAATAGTCACTGAACCACCTCTAATTTAGTGACCAACTAATAAGTCTCTTATTGAAACTGTGAAAATTTTGCTCATGAAAATGAGCTAAATAGGTCACTGAACTAGGTTTCATTTCAGCAACTAGACTGATCTCAACAATCATGTTGATATTTGAAATTGTAACCTATAAATCGGGTTCTAAATTAGCTGAATTGGCAGTCATATTGACTTAAGTATATTGTAGTGTTGTTCAAATCTCACCCTGTAAAAATTAACCCTAAATCAGTCCTGAATCATTGACCAACATAGAGGCAAAATCTGACTATGACAATAAATGCTGATGCTGAACCTTGAGTTATAACTTATACCTGAATTGGTTGGGATATTAGCTTGAATCGGCCACAAATTGAATAAATCCATAATACTAAATCTCTTAGCTATAAGAAGACTCCCCGAACTGGTCATAAACCGACCTCAAATTGGCCATAAAATCAACAATACATAACTGGCCCCTTGGTATCCTTGTTGATGCTGAATTTGATAGCTTGAGAAAAACTGACCGAACCGGATCCCAAACCAGCTGACCCGACAGCCAGCCCAACCAAAGTATCATATACTAAGGCTAATCTATCAACCAGTAAACCAGCCACCTAAAGCATTTGAATTGATTACTGAATCGGGCCCCTAAATAGTATTAGAACTGATAGATAGCATCCATGTTGATGCTAGAATTGTGGCTACTGAACTGGTCTAGATTCAGTTTCCAAACTAGTTGAACTAGTACCCAAATTAAACAAAATATCATAAAGTAATGTTAAAGTATAAACCAGTAAAAATATACCTCGATCCGACCACCAATCTCGGCCTTAAACCAGCGAATAAACCAACCAACATTTTCAACTGATGAAAATGCATTGAACCCCAAACTAGTTCATCAAGCCGGTTTACAAAAGATAGAAAATTAATAATAAAAACAATATGAACCAACCCTTAAATTATCCATTAAATTGGCCATGAACCGATAACCAAATCATTAAGTAATTGTGCTAAATTTTGATTGAAGAAATTAACCCAACTGGCCCCAAATCGATGACCGAATCGACAACCAAATCAGCCAAATATATCACATATTAAATTTGAATTTTTAACATATGTAAAAATGTAAAGTTAAAACTACTAAACTGGTCAATACATTAATTTATGTTATGATTGATGGTTTATTATTAATTATCGTATTTTATAGTTTTATATTTTGATATTATGGAAAATTGATATAGAAACTTTGCAAGTTCTAAGAATGATAAGTATTTTCTTCCATAATAAAAAAATTAAGGAAAAAGTATTAAGAATAAGGTAAAAACTTATATAAGAAGTTTTGAAAAATATGTTAAGAAATTTGATTAAAGAATTATTTTAAATGATAATATTCCCTGACATACTTAAGATATTATAATAAAAATTCAATAATTGCCCTTGCCATGAGAAAACTTTTGGCGACATAAGTTTATGACCCCGTATACTGGGTTAAAAATATACTGCCCACCTTTGGGTGTTGAATAGGAGGGTCTAGCCTTAAATTGTGTGAAAACATACATAATCCTTTCATCGATCGATCGCTCCATTAATTAATAAGGTCTGCTAATCCTAACCCCTAAAGATAAATGAAATAAGGATAAATGATAATTAATATTCAAAAAGAAAATGTTCAAGAAGACAAAAGTTCATGCATATTTTATATAATTCATATTCTTCTAATTCATATATTTATTTTAAGTATAAATGTATATATCTTTGCTTATATATACATTACTAAGTATTTAACTCACTATCTTATTTTTTCTAACCTTTTAGATGATGATTACAATTTGGTACCGAATGAGCAGGAGTAAAGACAATAATTGTTTAGGCTTGTGTATTAATATATTTTGATGAAAATATAATGGATTTATGAAACCATATAATTGATCTTATAATAAAATGAATATGACTTCTTCCGTAATTTGTCATTATAGTCATTATTTATACTTTCGCAAGACCTTATGGTAATAAGTTTGGTACTTAGTAAATATCTTTAAAAGTCCAATACTATATTTTATTTGTATAGCGTTAGAGCCACTTATGATGTGGCAATTATGTGGATCATGTGTATAATGGTTTTATATTATCTATATTTGTATGTAATACGACGTATCATTATATTTAAGTAATCATAAATATTATGTAGAAGGAAGGCAATCCGTGACATCATGGATGTCATTCATTATCCTATTTTTAGTGTAATCCAGTTAATTTTATTTAGTATTTCTATGTCTACTTCCATTAATATACTAATCTTCATTATCCAACATTCTCGCAACATGTTCCATGGGGCACATGTTAACAAAGTCCAAGGCAGCTGCACCTCACTTTTGAGGTGTCACTTGTCCGACTCATTCTATCATTTGATATAAATTTAATGATTATGAACCTTTCTTTACTAAAAAGAGTAATTTTAAAATTTTTAACTTGCACTTAGATTGTCAAATTTATATCTATCGATTTATATAATGAGGCGTCATTATTACACATCAGTAGTAAGTTGAAACCCCATTATTCTCAAGTTAACTAGACCAATAATTAGTTATTTGAATAAGTCCGCATGACTAATGACCGAAGCAAACTACTTAATCAAGCATAATATACTTAGGCTACCTTAATTATTTTATTGTTTTGGCTTCATGCTTTTGTCATACGCCAATAGATTTGACCCCATGGCCTCATGCTTTCGTCGTAAACCAGTAGACTATGCTTATATTCCTTTTTTAGGCATCAAGGGCTCCAAAGGGAAGCCCCAAAGAGGGTAATATTTTACTTAATTATAATTTATATCTTCATTTAGAACGTGAGATTCTATTAATTATTTTCATTTGCTTAATTAATTGTTTGAATGATCACCAGAATGGGAAGTAATTAGTGAGACAGAAGCTGGAAAGAGAGTTTTGCTTAATAATAAATTTGGATCTTTTTAAAATTTTAAAATTTATTATTATTATTATTATCATTATTATTATTATTATTATTATCATTATTATTATTATTATTATTATTTTAAGTGTAGGAATTTTCAACTTCGATAAGCAAGGGGGTCCCATTAATTGAAGCCATCTATATTCTACACTGACAAATAGGTACAAAAATAAGAATCCTGATGAAAGGAATTCTTTACTAAAAATATCTGACAAGTCTTTTTATATCTATTTATTTGTGTCGATTGCAAGTCAGCCCAGTTTAAATAATTAAAAACTCCAGATTTGATGTTAAATGGCTATAGTGAATTCATCATCAGCGTCATAGGTAGAGGACAGCATGACAAAAAGAAAAAACGATGAAAAGGCTGGCCGACTGTGAAAGACAGGCATAGAAAATAATATATATATATATATATATATATGCTAAAATTTTTTCTCATAAAATTATCAGATCAAATATTGTATTATAGATAGAGATTGAGTCAGAGTGCTTCGAAACTAATGTCTTAATCTTATTTGTTTTCAAAATATTTTAATATATCATAAAAAATTTATATTAAAAAATGCTTATCCTATTATATAAAAAAGGATCATTCTAAATGAGAAATCATCCTAGATAAGAAAAGCATTGGAATATGACATTAATTATTATTAAGGTAATCATAATTGGAACATTTGATTTATTTAGTTTATCTATCTAAAAGGTTTTTATGGTATAGTTTAGATATATATGAATTATAACAAATACAGAAAAAATTAACCTTATTTATTTACTAGGTTGGACATAATAACTAAAGATGACCTGTTAGTTCGGATTATGATTGTTTTTGGAAATATAATACCTTTTTTCTAGATCAACATCAAATTTTTAAAATATGTCAATCCTTATTATTGTACTGTTAATAATATATTTGGCCAGGCATGACAAGTAAATATGACCAGTCCAACTCGGATTATGAAGGCTTGCTAACCAATTTAAGGTTTGCTAAATAATGCTTTGTCAAGAATCTAACAATATGCATGACTCCATGCTAGTAGCCACTCATGTATTAGTAAACTTCAGATGTGTCAGCCCAAAATTAGCTAAATATGTCCATAAGTCCCAGGCTCTTTTGTCTTTCCTTGACAGGCTCAATACTATTCATATTCCTAAAGAAGATAACTAAAAGGCCAACATTCTCTCTAAGATAACTACATCATGCTATCTAAAATAATATACACAAGATATATAAGAGATCATCCAAAGACCTATGATAAAAGAGTTGGATGAAATTCTCTAATTGTCGAATGAGACAACTTAGATAAGACCTTATATGGGATACCTTCAAGCTGGAACAGTACCAAGTGATTTGACAGAGGCTAAATGGATTGCAACGATTGTAGGTTTGAATATTGTGGTGGATGGATGGCTATACCAAAGGGACAATTCAATATCCTATATGCAATATTTGACCTCAATGAAAGCCAACTACACCATCAGAGTCATCAAGATGCATTTCGGAATATTTACAGCACATATGAGAGGAAAGAATCCAATCTCCAAAGACATAAGACAAGACTATTATTGACTAACCATAAATATAATATTTTAAATTTTTATCCAATTTAATTAAAGTTATTTATTATTTTTTGGGGTAATATGGGTGTGATGAAAATTAATTAAATGTTATAAGATTTTGAGAAATGATCAGAATTGTGGAATCGTGCCCGGAGCATGTCCGTACTATTATCCAAATATCAATTTAGATTTTAAAATAAAAGAAAAGTATATATATATATATATATAAGTAAAAAAAGAAAATAAAAAAGGAAGGAAAATAAAATAAAGACAGGTATCAAGAGGGTTTCGAGAAGGAGAAAAAAAAGAGAGGAGAGAGAGAGAATGAGAAGAGAGAGAGGAGAGATCGAGGCTCTTGGGTTCGAATCCGACTTGGAGCTAGCTAAAGATGTGATAGATCGAACCAAGGCAAGTGAACCCATACCTTTCTCCTTTGTTTCTTTACACTTTTGTTCTATTTTCTTTGGGTATTCTTATTTCGATACCCGATTAAATTTATATTTTATGGAACACATGACTTGAATATGCATATATGTGAATTTCATATCTAATTTCTTAGTTTTGATCAGTTTTCGAATGTAGAATCCTAACCCCATGCCCCAAACGATTTTACCGATTATTTTAGAGTTTTTGCATAAATTGGCTTTAGAATATCATTACTCATACCTTGAATGTGACGGACCATGTTTTTTTAATCGGAATCCGTCGGAGTTTCGATTAAAAAACGTTCGTCAAGCTGATACAAACCTGTACAATATCAATGTACAACACACACATACATATATATATATATATCCATAATAAACAACATAGGATCTAAGTACAATAATATATTTGTGGCTCCAACGTCGTGCCTCTGGACACAATATCGGATAGAGAGATGCCACTAGGTACCAAAATACAAACCACAACAATATTCGAAAGCATATATACAACCATCAATACATTAGCGGAAATAAACTATCTGTACATCCTAAATACACAGATACAAATTCATCAAAATATTCAAAAGTCTTCCAAGCATAAGTACAGAGCCTCAAAATCCAAGTCCATAAAAGAATCCTCCAAGTCTTCTGATTGGCAAACTTCTAATCCTCTACTTTGCCTAATCGGGTATAAGTTTGTATTTATTTGAAGGTAAAAAAATAGTAAAGAGTGAGCTTGATACTCAGTAAGGTAAAATATAATAAAGGACAATAAGTAATATACTTGAAATAAAACAAAGAAATAGAATAGGAGTATGTTATAAATGTATGAATATAAAACATGATCAAATCTATTTTACGAAACACATTTATCTTTTCTAATTTTATATTTGATTTTTTTAGATTCTAAAACATGTAAAAATTTCTTTACTTTACGGATCAGATCTAATAGGCCTTACTAGATAATGATATAGTTAAATTGAGGAAAGGATCATGTGGATAATATGATCTAAGACACTAACCACGGACCTCAAACTTTAACGTCTCATGATGGACGGTATACCTATAATTCTAGATATATTGGACCTATAGTCCTATTTTTATGCCACCATATCCCCCGTGGCCCAGACGCAATTTCTTAATTTACCATTGTAATATCCTAAAGTATGCCAAGAAATCTACCCTCTGATATAAAAATCCTTGGTCCTATTACATGTTTTCTTTTCATATTTCATATGGAGACTTTGCACAAATGTTCATACTTCTTTTTTGTTAAGGTAATTTTTATGATTGGTATATTCCGTGACCGTATGTAATCTTGTGACGATATCGGGTTGTGTTTCATTGAAGTGCTGCATCAACATATTTCTGTCACTGTCCGTTCCGACTTCTAAAAATACCACACTTGACTTGAGCTTTCTACCCTCTTGAGCCCAAAATTCGGAAGCCTTACGCTCGACGTGAGCTTGCCACGAGCTTGAGCACAAAATCTCACGAAACCCTCCGTGCGCCCGCCGCGACTCGAGCGCCGTGGCAACAGGCAGATTTTTTTAAAGACGTTTTTAAGCCCTCTATAAATAATTATCTTATGTCTTGAAACCCTAAGACCTCTCGCAGACTTGTGAGAAGCCTCCTCTCTTGAAAAAACTATATTTTTGTGCTCTATCTTAGAGAAAACTTCACGCCTACAATTGTACTCCATTGACAAAGTTTTCTCTCCACATTGTGTTTTCTCATTTTCATCTCTTCTACCATTCTACCTTCATTGGTGACGTCGGTATGGTGAGAAAGGGGATCCGATCATGTTTGAAAATTCAAGTGGTTCAAGAGGAAAGATTGACGTGAAGATCGAAAGGTGTCTAATTCCATTACCGCGGGTAAATCCAAGGTGTTTCTTAGTAGTGATCACAAGACGGAAGTAAGCCTGCTAGATTAGCATGATTGTACCATCTAATATGTAAGTTGATTTTTATAGTGCATTTCTTCTCTGATTGTTGAAGCTCAGAAGGTTTTTCTCAATTGCCGTGAGTATCGAGTTTTTCCTTTATCACTAAAATTGAGTCCTTTTGTTATTACTTATTCTCGTATATGTTTATACTTGTTATTATTATTATTAGTATCTAGATATAAATATTCATTATATGTATTGAATATTTGATTTTGTACTGTTTCCGCTAATCATGTATGGGGTTAAAATATTGTTGTATAATTTGGGACAAAACGTCCTTTTCTAATTGATATTAGAGACTTACCCTAATCTACGACCCCCAATCTAGATGTATACGAATGGATCGCTGTCTTTTCCTCTCTACTTTGATAAGAGCAATTATGTGTACAGGAAAATACGTATGAGAGCATTTCTAAAATCAATGGATGAGTGAGTTTGGACCAGTACCCAAATTAGGTGGACTCCCCCCACGAGTTTGACTAGTGATGAATCAAAAGTATTATTTTCGTGGGCTAAAAAGGAACTTGATCTATGTAATTTGAATAGTAAGGGATTATATGATATTTTTATGGTCGTTTCTTCCGAAGAATTTAAACGTATTTCTATGTGTGAGATATTAAAAGAAGCTTGCGACATTCTTAAAATTTTCCACGAAGGAACTAAATTGGTTAAAAATTTAAAATTATAAATGTTCACCACTAAATTTGAAGAAATACGAATGAAAGATGATAAAACTTCTAATGAATTTTATACTCAATTGAACGATATTGTGAATTTCATATTTAATTTAGGAGAATAAATTCTTGAAAATCAAATTGTTATAAAAGTTCTTAGATCACTCCCTAAATGATTTAAATCTAAGGTCACCGCTATTAAAAAAAAAGTAAAGACATTGATAAAATAAATATCAAAGAACTTGTAGGATCCCTCCAAACTTAAGAACACACACTTTCACGGCTTAAGAAAAAATGAATCGATTGCTCTAAAATCCATTAAGGAAGAGAGAGATCGTGACTCCGATTAGGAGTCGAATAGCGATGAAGATTTTACCACACTTGTTAGAAATTTTAAAAAATTTTTGAAGAAAAACAAATCTTCATCTGGCATACCAAGTGTAAATTTAAAACAAACTCTTAAATCCGACAAGAAAGGTCAATGTGAAATTAAAGAATCCAAATCAAAAATACCCAAAGTGTTCAATGCCACGAGTGTAAAGGTTTTGGTCATTATCGTGCATTATCGAATGCCCAAACCTTAAACGCCAATAAGGTCAAACCATTAAAGTAAATGTGACCTTGAGCGATGAGGAAGAAGTAGAGGTTGCAAAATGATCTGAAGATAGCCCTATCAAGTACATGGCTTTTGTGACCTCGATGTGTGAAACTGATGAACACTTAGAAGAAAACCTTAAACTATTTGATGACTCTAAGAACGAGTCAGAAGCTGAATTGTATGATCTTCAAGATACTTATGATAAATTGTTTAAAGAATATCTATAGATCAAGAAAACGAATGTATCCTTAAAGTACAAACTAACTAAATGGAAAAAGAAAAAAATTAGCTCTTAAATCTGAGTTAAACACAAGAGTTCCAAAAATGGAAAACTAAAAACTTTTTTACTAAAAAAAATCACGACTCTTGAATCTAATCTAAAGGCTACTCAAAATGATTTGAAACAATTTTGAAATTGGTCAAAAAAATTGGACCATATGCTCAGTTTGAAAAAAAATAAGAGAAAATAAAATCAAATTTGGTTATTCTGAAAATGACTTGAAAGCTACTATTAATTCTCAAAATATATTTATCCAACCCACGTCTCTCCTAAGACAAACCAATCCATCGTCTGCCTGTGTTGACCAATCATCCAGTGGTTCTCCAAAGAAGTGTGCTCATATACAAAATTGTCAAAACTTAACAAGTATGAAACAGTTTGGCCTTAAATTCACTAAGAAGCAAATATACACTTCAGACAGTGATGCTAAATTCGTTCAAACATGCCATGGCTGCAAAATTATTGGCCATATTCACCCTTAGTACCCCGTATGGTCGCATCAAAATAATGTTCAACAAGGCTCAAAGATAAAGCATCTCACTCACTATATCAACCGTTTAAATAATCAAGTGACACATTTAACCAACACCATCAACCGTTGTAAGAAAACATGGATGAAGAATAGTGAGTTCCATTACCCTTTAGTAATTTGTGACAAAAAGAGGGAGTAGATTCCTTCTTCACTTGCTATTTTTATAGGGGAGATGGTACTATTTCTGCTAGGAGGAGATGCTATTTTTGTGAGGAGGCGTTATTACTTTTGTAAGGAGGAGTTTTTCTTAGATTTATGTAATATTTGTATATCTCTTGCTAACATTATACTATTTTTATGCCTTTGTACTATTTTTCTATTGTTCCCGTCATATTATATCATCATGACTATGCCTATTTATACTAACCATGTTTGACTAGGTAACACAACTATAATATCAGCACGGCAATCACAGTATCGCCACAATAGATCTTATATAGATTTTTATGATTATTTATTGTATTATTTTTATTTCTCACTAAATGTAGATTTCTATGTATACGGTTAATCTTGATGGTGGCTGAAATCATGCAGTCACAGTATTAGGTTGTGTTTCGTCGAAGTGTTGCATCAACATATTTCTGTTACTCTCAATTCTGGCTTCCAAGAATACCGCATCTGACGTGAGCTCTCCACCCGCTGGAGTCCAAAATCTCAAAACCCTGCACTCACCACAAGGTCGAGCGTAAAATTCTGAAATACCCCGGTCGCTACTCACCTCCTTTTCGCTCAAGCGCACATAGGGTTTCTCACAAAACCCTCCGTGCAATCAAGCGCTACGTCAATGGGCAGATTTTTGTAAAGCTATTTTTAAACCCTCTATAAATAATTATCTTATGTCTTGAAACCCTAAGACCTCTGGCAGACTTGTGAGGAGCCTCCTCTCTTTAAAAAACTATATTTTTGTGCTCCATCTTAGGGAAAACTTCACGCCTACGATTGTACTTCATTAACAAGGTTTTCTCTCCGCATTGTGTTTTCTCATTTCTATCTCTTCTTTCATTCTACCTTCGTTAGTGACATCGGTACATTGAAGAAGGGGATCCGGTCGTGTTTAGAAATTCAAGTGGTTCAAAAGGAAAGATTGATGTGAACACCGAAAGGCGTCCGATTTCGTTGTCGCGGGCAAATCCAAAGAGTTCCTTAGTAGGGGTCACAAGATGGAAATAATTCAACAAGGTTAGCACATCTGTACCATCTAATCTATAAGTTAATTTTCATAATGCTTTTCTTCTTTGGCCGTTGAAGCACGGAGGATAACCATGGGTATCGAGTTTTTTCTTTGTCACCAAAATTGAGACTTTTTGTTATTGCTTATACTCATATATGTTTATGCTTATTATTATTATTATTGGCATGTAGATACAAATATTCATTGCGTGTATTGAATCTTTTATTTTGTACTACTTCTACTAATTTTGCACGGTTCAAAACATTATTATATAATTTTGATGAAACGTCCTTTTTTATTTTTGTTTGAACTTCTCAGACATGGAGAAAGTTTTAAATATCAGATAACAAATAACAAATTGTAAAGTTTTCATTTCCTTGATACAAATTCATAATTTCATATCCTTACAAATATGAATACAAATTTTATATTCTGATAGATACAAATATATATTTTTAATATTCTTGTAAGATTAAACCTTCACATACCTTTAAATATATACACAAATTATCTTAAAACTTGAGACAATTAAGCATTGCTTACCATAACGAGCCAAATATTATTTTAGAGCTTTCAGATAATAAATACCTTCACAATTGCATATAACATAATTTTTAAAGCATATACAAGATAACATATATACCGTACATGTGGATAAATATATCAAATTATGTCCGATAATATTTTTGAAACCCGTATAATAATATATAAAAAATATATGTAAAGAAATACCAAATATTCAGAGTATCCGCATCCATAAAATTAGGGTTACGAATTTCTAAAACTAAATCATGCTTAAATTACAATCAATTCAAGTAAAATCAAAAGGGACCTAGGTTAGGATTTTCGGCAAACATAAGCCCATATAAAACTACCAAATTGGACATCCAATTGATAAATTAACATATTCAAAGTATGGTAATGATTTTCTATAGCCAATTAATGCAAAAATCTCAAAAATTGGTGGCTAAAAGCATCCGGGTGTGGGGTTAGGGTTTCGGTGCGAAATACATATCAAAATTAGGAAATCGGATATGAAATCCACATATGTGTATACCCAAATCATAGGTAAAACAAAATATAAATTTAATCGGATATCGAAATGAGAATATCTGAATAAAACGAAACAAAAGTGTAAAAAAATGAGAGAAAATGATATGATACACTTGCCTTGACTCGATTTATAACATCTCTAACTAGCTCCAAGCCGGATTCAAATCTAAGAATCTCGATCTACAAATTTATCAAAATATACAAAAGCCTTCCAAGTATAAGTACAGAGCCTCAAAATCCAAGTCCACAAAATAATCCTCCAAGTCTTTCACCTGGCCGACTTTTAATCCTCTACTCCACCTATTCAAGTATAAACTCGTATTTATCTGAAGGCAAAAAAATAGTAAGGAGTGAGCCTGAACTTGACAAGACATAATATAATCAAGGACAATAAATAATATACTCGAAATAAGACAAAAGAAGGGAGTATGAGCATGATATAAATGCATGAATATAATTTTTTTTTTTTTTGTAAGTAAGTGTGTATTTTGGATTTAAGGGAGAAAATAAATTTACAAAAAAATATGTTATAACTCCAAGTTTTTTGACTTGGAGTTAGAACATAAAAAGCTAGGGCATACCCCGAGCAACAAGTACATCATAAGATATTTCAAAAAAACCTCTAAGAGGAAATATCTAGAAGACCGAAAATGATCAGAGTCATTATACATAAGCAAAATTAAATGTTTTCCAAGAATTCCAAAGAAATCATCATGTCACCACGCTAAATCAACCCAGCTCCACATCAGTTCATTGCACATCATCATCAGCCCACCATTGGGCAGGACCTCAAAAGAGCGTCAAGATGAATATCCAAAACCAAACTCCATTCGCAACCGAAACCAACTAATCCCCAAATGCCAAGGCCTTTCCAATCAAATATCCAAATGTAATCATTACCGCTTACATATCAATCTACAATTTGCTGCAACTGAAGAACAAGAGGAGGCAAAGATAACGGTGTATTTACCTCATGAATTCTTCCACCAGAAGGAACATCACCTCATGCATGAATATAAAACATGATCAAATGTACTTTCTGAAACATATTTATCTTTTCTGATTTTATATCTGATTCTTTTAAGTTTTAAAATATGTAAAAAAAATTTTACTTTGTAGATCAAGATTAATAGGCCTTACCAACTAACGGTGTAGTCAAATCGATGAAATGATCATGTTACTCCACATGATCTAAGGCACTAACCATGGACTTTAAACTTTAACGTCTCATGGCTGACGGTATACCTATAATCCTAGATATATTGGGCCTATAGTCCTTATTCTTATGCCACAATGTCCCCTGTGACCCCAAAGTAATTTCTTGATTTACCATAATAATTTCTTAAGATATATTAGGGAATACTACCACTTGATATAAAAATCCTTGGTCCTATTACATGTTTTCTTCTCATATCCGGTTGTTCGGCCTTGGTCTTTGCCAATTCATTAGTCACCCCTTCGGCCTCAGCACTACCTAGTCATCCTTTGTCTTCGGCTCTAATCTGATTGCCCTTTGGCCAATATGTCGCGCGCTTGAAGTATGCAAATACACAACGATACTCAACCTCAATATTGTACCCATATAAGTTCGGCCAAACCTTCTATCGGCTTGTTAACCGAATATGGGTCCATATAAGAGTGACCCATATCCTAACAAGCTTTTTCTCATGACCGTATAGGGACTATATCCGTAATTCCCACAATATTGCGATAGACTTCAAGCTTCCCCCTCGACAACACCGTGATAATCCTATCCGACCCTTTTTCCTCAGTCCTGACTGTATTGAGTACTAATAATTTTGAGTCAATAATATCTCGCACCTAATGATATCAAATATCAATAAGCTTCCATTTGGAGTGGAATGAGAAATTTCTGCAGATTTGGATTACACTTTGATTATCATAAAGTAGCATGTACCTCTCTTACTTGAAGTCGAGCTCTCAAACGAACTTCAACCATAACATTTCCTTACTCGCCTATCACAGAATAAATTTTGCCTTGGTGGTCAAGAGAGCAATGCACTTTTACAGCTTCAACTTCTAAGAGACTACTCCTCCCACACACTTAACTATGTATCTCGAGATGGACTTCTGGGAGTCAACATTGTCTGCCATGTCGGCATCAGTATATCTGACCAAGTACGGCTTATCATCTCCAAAACACAAGCACAGTTTGGAGGTTCCCTGAAGATATCTCAGTATCCACTTTACCGCGAACTAATTCTCCCTTCTAAGGTTTGATAAAAAATGGTTGACTATGTCAAAGGCATGAGCAATGTCCGGTTTCATAAACACCGTAACATACATCAGACTACTTACAGCTGAAGAATAAGGTATGCCTCTTATACTCGCCTTTTCATCATCCAAGGAAGGACATTGTCGGCTACCCAATCTGAAGTGGTTGGCTAGTAAGGTACTTACGACATTGGACTTCTTCATATGAAAATGCTAAGACACCTTCTCAATATAGCCTTCCTAGGACAATTACAACTTCCTTACCTTGCAATTACCAAATATCCTGATACCCAAAATCTACTTCACCAACCCCAAATCTTTCATGGCAAAGGCTTTCCAGAGCTACTGCTTCAACTCCTTAATCATGGATGCATTTTAACTGAAAATTAATATATCATCCACATAAAATAGAAGGATAACAAAGTTGTCTTCGAAAAACCTCTACACAAAGACGTAATGGTCTAAAGTAGTCTTTTGGTACCCTTAACTAACAATGATTGACTCAAACTTCTTGTGCCATTACCTCCGAGCATATTTCAACTTGTATAGGCTTTTCCTCAAATGACAAACTAATCTTTCCTTCCCTTAACTCGAAATTCCTATGGTTACTCCATATAAATCTCCCCCTTAAGAATGGAGAAATTTTATCCGAACATCCAGTTGTATGACCTCCAAGTCAAGAACGTGGCCAATCCAAGCACCACCCAGATTGAAGGCATCTTTACAACCGGAGCGAAGATCTCATCAAAGTCGGCGCCCTTCTTCTAGTTGAAATCTTTTACCACGAACCTTACCTTATACCTCAGTTGTGGGTTGTTCTTGTCAATCTTCAGGCGAAAAACCCACTTGTTCTTCAATGCTCGCTTCCCCTTCGGCAACGCGGTCAGTTCCAAGGTGTGATTCTCATGCGGCGAGCTCATCTTATCTTGCATAGTCTTTATCCACTCCTTTTTATGCTTGTCCTCCATGGCTTCATTGAAGCTCTCTGGCTTTCCTCCATTAGTGAGTAACACATACTCATCAGCTGATAATCGAATAGAAGGTCTTCTTTCTCTTAAGGATTGTCAAAGTGGGATTCTCTCGGTCGGCTCAGCAATATCATGAGGAGTGACATCATCCCGATCCTCATGGGGCATCAGAATCTCTCGGTCTCCTTCCTTTTCAGCAATGCCTTAATCACCGGCCTCCTGATGGATCGATGCCGGTCGAATGGACCCAATGCTTATATCAGCATCTTGGCTACTATCACTGTTGGACGCAACCTTCCCTTCTTGCCGATATCTCTGATCGCCTCGTCCTCCATGAATACTACATCCCTCGACTAAACGAGCTTTTTGTCAACTAGGTCATAGAATGGATATCCCAATTCGTCTTCCCCATAACAGATGAAGATGCATTCCCTCCTTTTCGGTTCTAACTTTATCCTCTCATCCTTTAGAATGTGAACAAAGGCCCTACACCCAAACACTCTGAAAAAGGACTTTTCGTCCCAAATTGTACAACAATGTTTCGACCCCGTGCAATGATAGTGGAAGCAGTAAAAAATTAAATATTCAATAAAGTAATGAATATTTATTTCTAGATACTAACAATAATAATAAGCATACAAAATATATATGATGATAAGTAATAATAAAAAAGATAATTTTTGGTGACAAAAGAAAACCTCGATACCCACGGTAATTGAGAAAAATCCTTCGAGCTTCAAGGGTCAGGGAAGAAACACACAATGAAAATCAACTTACAAACCGGGTAGTAATGACGCACTAACCTAGTTGACTTACTCCCGTCTTGTAATCCCTACCAAGAAACTCCTTGGATTTACTCGCGGCAACTAAACCGGATGCCTTCCGGTCTTCACAATAATTTTTCCTCTTGAGCCACTTGAATTGCCAAACATGACCGGATCCCTTCTTCAACATGCCAACGTCACCAACGAATGTAGAAGGGTAGAGGTGATGGATCGATAAAGAGAAAATGGTGAGAAAACTTCTAGCATATGAAGCACGATGATGAAAGGTGATTTTCTCAATTTGGAGTAAGATTAAAGAGTGGAAAATTTTTTTTAGGGAAACTGATTATAGGTGTGTATTTATAGAGAGCTCGAAAAACGGCTTTAAAAAATTTGCCCGTTGTCGCAAGGCGAGCAGTGAGCGGGATTTTGGGCTCAAGCGGGTGGAGAGCACACGGTGAACGCAGGGCTTCGAGATTTCAAGCACAAGCGGATGGAGAGCTCACAGCAGGCGCGGCATTTCTTAAAATCGGAACGGACAATTACGTAAATATGTTGATGTAACATTTAATGAAATACAACCCGACATAGACACAAGATTACATATGGTCACGAAATATAACAATTATAAAAATAGCCCTAACAATCTCCCCCTTTGACAATTTCGTGACAAAACTTAGAAAATAAAAAAAAAAAAAGTGAATAACGATTTCAGACACCACCGAGATAGAACCCGTATACATAAAAATCTATACCTAGTGAGAAATAAAAATAATACATGAAAATATAAAAATCTACACTAGCACTGTTGTGTCAATACTGTGACTGCCGCGATAAACTATAACTGTGGTGCCTAATCAAATATGGTTAGTATAAAGAGGGATAATACAATATGATATACTATGGCGGTAGCAATAGACAAGAAAGATAACATGTAGCACCAAAATTAATGGAGGCAATGCAGTAGCAACAAAAATAAAAGAAAAACTCCCCCTCACAAAAAGAACAATATCTTCCCCTTACAAAAATAATACCGTCTCCCCCTACCAGAAATAATAGAAATGGTTTCCTCTCCCTTTGAGAAAAAAGACAATTTCTTTAACTCTCCCTAATATGAACAATCTCACCGAAAAAAAAATCTACTCCCCCTTTTTGTCAAGAATGGCCAAGAGGTAATGGTGCTCACTCTTCTTGATCCACATTTTCTTACCATATTTTATTATTTTGGTTAAATATGTCACTTGATCTTTTAGAAGGTGAATATGATTAACAAGATTTTCTATCATTAGATTCTATCGAAAATTATTTCGAAAAGACGTTACAAGGTAATAGGGATGAATATGGCCAATAATGCCACACCCATGGCTAGTAAGTACAAATCTAGTGGGTTTGTTCATGACTTGTTGGCAATATGAATTAGGCAAAGGATTTGATCCAAATCTTTTCTCTATATGTTGAGGCACCGATTGAGAAATGTCAAATGTGTTCATATTCTTGTGAGGAATTTTCACGGCAGGAACAAAGAAGGCCTTAGGTTGCAGGCGGTGTTGGAAAATTTTTTCATTATATCCTAAACCCTTTTTATTTCCGACACCTTTTTCAAGCCCCAATATGCGATCAAGTTTTTGGGTTCCACTTGAAAATTTTTCCATATCATTCTTTGTGATTTCCAGCTCCACTTGAAGGGATTTTATTTTTGCAATTAAGGAGCTATGTTCCATTTCAAGTTCATGATGAGCAAAACTAGCGCTCTTCAATTTGGTCATAACTTCGCCCCTTTTTTTTTTTCAAATCTTTGAGCTTACTGTTTAATGTTGTATTTATTTTCTTTACTTTTAAGTATTTTTTAAACAGTTTATCATATACTTCTTGAAATCCATCAAATTCAGCTTCTGGCTCATCTTCAGAATTATGAAATTGATTAAAATTTTCTACTAGATGTTCATCATTGCCACACAATGAGGTTATAAAGGCCATATATTTGACTTGGCCTTCGTTAGTACATCTTTCAACATCTTCTTCTTCTTTATCACTTAATGTTGCAATTGCTTTTAAGGCGTAACTTTGTTGGCGTTTAAAATTTTGACATTCAGCTCAATAATGACAAAAATCTTTACACTTGTGGTATTGAACTCGTTGGGTATTTTCAATTTGGAGTTCTTAGTTTCACGTCGGTCTTTCTTCTCAAATTTAGGTGATCGTTTTAAATCCACATTTGATTTGTTTGATGAATATTTATTTTTTTTCAAAATTTTTTTAAAATTCTTAACAAATAAAAAAAATCATCATCATGTACGATTATTCATTGGAGTCCCGATTTCTCTCTACCCTACTTAATTTTAGAGCAATTAATTTTTGCTTTCTTGACTGTAGAAATGTGTGCTCATAAATTTTAAGGGTTCCTACAAGTTCTTCAATCTTCATTTTATCAAGATATTTATTTTCTTCAATTGCAATGACTTTAGGTATAAATCGCTCAGGAAAGATCGAAGAACTTTTCTAACTATTTTATGTTCAGGAATGCATTCTCCTAAATTAAATAAGGAGTTTATAATATCATTTAATTGTGCATAAAATTTATCAAAAATCTCATCATCCTTCATTCGAATTTCTTTAAATCTAGTCATAAGAATTTGTAGTTTCGAATTTTTAACAAATTTGGTGCCTTCATGAGTGATTTCAAGAATGTCTCAAGCATCCTTAGAGGTCTCGCACATAAAATGCGTTTAAACTCTTCGGGAGATACAGTGATAAAAATAGCATGTAACTCCTTACTTTTCAAATTGCACGAATCAAGTTTTTCTTTTGCCCATAAGGATAGAGCTTTTGCTTCATCACCTGCAGTACTTTTAGGTGGAATCCATCCAATTTGAGTGTGAGCCCACATGCGTTCATCCATCGATTTAAGAAAGGATCTCATATGAACATTTCAATAGGCATAACTACTCTCGTCAAAGTAAGGAGGAACAAACAACGTTTGACTGGTATACATCTAGATCGGGGTCATGGATCGGGATGTGTCTCTGATACCAATTGAAAAAGGACTTTTATCCCAAATTATACAACAAAATTTTGACCCCGTGCAATGATAGTGAAAGAAGTAAAAAATTAAATATTTAATACACGTAATGAATATTTATTTCTAAATGCTAACAATAATAATAAGCATATGAAATATATATGATGATAAGTAATAATAAAAAAGATAAAATTTTTTGTGACGAAGGAAAACCTCAATACCTACTATAATCGAGAAAAACCCTCCGCGTTTCAAAGGCTAGGAAAGAAATGCACTATGAAAATCAACTTATAGACCGAGCGGTAATGGCGCGCTAACTTACTCGACTTACTCCGTCCTTGTGATCACTACCAAGAAACTTGTTGGATTTACTCGCAACAACGGAACCGGATGCCTCTCGGTCTTCACAATAGTCTTCCCTCGAGCCATTTGAATTACCAAACATGACCGGATCCCTTCTTCAACGTACTAACATTACCAACGAATGTAGAATGGTAGAGGTGATGGATCGATAAAGAGAAAATGGTGAGAAAACTTCTAGCACATCAATCACAATGATGAAAGGTTGATTTTCACAATTTGGAGCAAGATTAAAGAGTGGGAAATGCTTTTCTCTCAAGTGGGACGGCTCCAAATACATCAGTAAAAAAATGTTATGACAACTGATTATAGGTGTGTATTTCTAGAGGGCTCAAAAAACGGCTTTAAAAAATTTGCTTGTTGCCGTGGCGCTTGAGCACGGCTCGAGTAGGAAGGAGGTGAGCAGCGAGCGGGAGGTTTCTGAAATTTGCGCTCAAGCTGCGCTCGAGCGCATGGCGACCACAGGGCTTCGGGATTTTAGGGTCAAGTGGGTGGCGAGCACTGGGCTTTGGGATTTCGCGCTCCAATGGGTGGAGAGCTCACAACAGGTGCAATATTCCTTGAAATCGGAATGGACAGCTACGAAAATATGTTGATGTATCACTTCGATGAAACAAAATCCGACATCAATACAAAATTACATATTGTCACGGAATATGACAATCATAAAAATGACCCTAACACACTCGAAGGTGGTCTTAGGACACTATCCCACCGGACCACACCTTCTCTAGGATTTGTCCATTCAACGGACCACTCAAGATCAGGTTGATAATATAGGCCACTTCCTTTAAAGCTTCCCCCCAGAATGAAATGGGGAGCTTCACCTCCAAAAGTACACAACGAATTCTCTCTATCAACGTTCGGTTCATCCACTCAACCACTCCATTCAATTGCAGTGTTTTCGATGGAGTCCTTTGATTCCGAATACCATGTGAGCGATAGTACACATCAAAAGGTCTAATGTATTCACCACCATTATCACTCCGAATGCACTTCAAGTAATTCCCCATCTGCCTCTCCACCAAGGCATGAAAGTGTTCAAAATATCACAAGCTTTGATCCTTCACCTTCAGTGGATACACTCACAACTTTCTTGAATAATCGTCAATGAACATGAAAAAGTACATTGCTTTGTCGAACGACTTTTCCTTGGACGGGCTGCATACATTGGCGTGAACCAACTCGAGCAATTTAGCCTTCCTAATGGATGAGTCTCCATAAAACAAGACTCATCGTTGTTTCTTTGCCAGGCAATGATGATAGGTCTTCATCTTAGCTTCTTTTATGCCTCGGAGAAGGTCCTTCCCAATCAGACTATTCAGTCCCTTCTCGCTCTGTGATTCAGCCGACGGTGCCACAAGTCTGAGGATTCCTTACTACTCGCAACATGTACCTCTTTGGCTGCAACGAACACATGCACCATATACAAGCTGGAGACCTTTCCATAGGCAACTATTAGAGACCTTCTAGTCAGTTTCCATGCCCCTTCACAAAAAGTATTGCAGAACCCTTCATCGTCCAGCCTTCCTATAGAAATCAAATTTATTCGGATGTCCGGGGTGTGTCATACATCCCTTAGCAGTAACCGAGTTCTATTGTTGGTCACAAGTGACACGTCACCTCTGTCGATAGCTCGGGACATCCCTTCATTGCCCATTCTTAACACTCCATAATTACCCGGAGTGTAAGATGTAAAGAGTCTTCTCCGTGACATAGCGTGGAGTGATGCACCAGTGTCCACTACCAAGTCGGACTCATGCTTGGTCAAATTGACCACCTCAACCTCCTCACACTCTAACCAAACGTCACCATCGGTAATGATCGAGACTCTCTCCGTGTCTCTAGCCTTGTCTGCTTTGTTCTCCTTGCCATCTGTGCTCTCACGCTTCTACTTATAATAATACTTTTTGATGTGACTCTTCTTTCTATAGTGATGGCATTCAAGATTCTCGATACCTTGATCGGGACGTGCCTCGGCTCTTCTCTTCGGATTTAGGGCCACACCCTTTACTCCTTCCCCGCAATTTACTGACCATCAATTCGGAGTGCGGAGAGGAGGACCCCTGCAACACCAAATCTCCTCATTTAGCACGGCTCCCTTTGCTATCTTCAGAGTCATCACATCGTTTAGAGCGGTATTAACAATGGTGATCCATATCACCTCTCAGGAGTCCAACAAGGTTATCAATAACCACAACCCCGGCAACTCGTCTTCGAACTTGATACCCATGTCGCTCAACCGGTCCACTCATCCTTGAAACTCATTCAACTGATCGGAAATGGGTGTGTCCTCCTTCTACTTCACTTGCATCAGTTTCATCAAATGAAATAACTTGTTGTTGCCGATTTTAAAAGTATAGAGAGTTTCTAGTTTCTCCTACAGTGTCTTCGTGTTTATCTCATTC
This sequence comes from Nepenthes gracilis, assembly GCA_033239525.1. NCBI lineage: Eukaryota > Viridiplantae > Streptophyta > Magnoliopsida > Caryophyllales > Nepenthaceae > Nepenthes > Nepenthes gracilis. The sequence goes on along the minus strand of BSYO01000019.1, from coordinate 11,992,377 downwards.
CGGATGTGATTATATGCATTGTCATCCATAAACTGCCAAATATAGTTACAGACTTGCTTGTGCTCAAAGCTTCATTCCTCCTCTGACTTTGCCTTGAGCTTTTGAGTAGTGAATAACGAAAGGTGCATAGTCTTGACAAATAGCAAGTCCTTCATCTTACTCTACCAAATATCGTAGTTTGCATCGTCTAAGCATATCATCTTGTTCCCAACCTCCATCGATACCAGTAAAGCTCAATAGTCGGCACTAACAACCTCTCTAATACCATTTGTTGGGGGTCGGCCGACAAGTCAGTTGGATCGAGATGAAAGAGTAACGATGACAATGACAAACGGTAGATGAACAATAATCACACGACAGAGAGAAAAATGAGACATGCACAATTTTACATGGAAATTCTCTTCTAAATAAGAAAAAAAACCAGGGAATAATTCGTCCACAAATCTCCACTATAAAAAATGATTACACAAATCCCATACAAAAGATCGACTCCTTGTACCTATTCGACCCGAACAACAGTGAGTAAAGAAGAAATCACCAAAGCAAGAAAACTCTCTTTGTCATCGGCTCCGATCTGATTGCCCAACGGCCACTTCGCCATGCGCACAAAGCTCACGCATACATAATAATTATTCACCTCAATATTGTACCCATGTGAGTTCGGCCAAACCTTCTATTAGCCTATCAATCAAATATAAGCCCACACAGAAGTGATACATATCCCAATAATATTTTGTAATATAACTAACATGGATGGAGACAATATCCCAGATGCTCCATATTCTTTTTTTTCTTGCTTCTTTTCAACTGGTCATCATATGGTAAAATTACTGGGGAGTTGAAGTTGACTGTTAATCTTTATCGTTCAATCTGAATATCGTCACTATGATGTAATGCAAGTTGTCAAAGGGGCTAAAATAGATTAAAAAAGAAAACAAATGAGGGGCTATTGATTGAGTGCTTTTGTGTAGATTATCATTTGGAAAAAGTTGTTCAAAAGATGGTTGAACACTGCATCTCACACAGTTTTCATTAACTAAAGTCTTTCTATATTAACCTTGTTTGATCAGGTCCGAACTTTGTGACCCAAAGCCAATTCCTGCGAATTACTTAACGAGCACATATGTGGAAGGCCTCTGGGACTTCGATTTGACAAGAAAACAGGTGATCTGTACATTGCAGATGCATACCTTGGGCTGATGAAGGTTGGTGCAGAAGGAGGCTTGGCAACACCACTTAGAATGAAGCAGGCGGAGTGCCCATTCGATTCGCAAATGATTTGGATATTGATGAAAAAGGAAATGTTTATTTTACAGATAGCAGCACTAAGTATCAGAGAAGGTAGGTTTCAGCCAGAACATTTACAGTTGTCATAAGCTTTTACCTGAAATGCTGTATTCTTGTTGAGCAAAGCTTTAATGTTTAGCATGCAATTATGGAGGGACCTTTTGCATTCAATTTGAGAAGAGGGCAGCAAAAGTCAAACTTGCAGATGAAGTGCAATTGTGACTGGCTGCAGCTTCTTAAAGGAACTGTATTGTTGGTCCATTAATAAATATGTGGCAGTTAGGTGAACGTGGGATTAAAACTCCTTACATCTCTCCTTGTCACACTTTCGGAATTTTTTTTTTTTTTTTTTTGCGGTGATGTTTATTGTACATCTAAGGAAATGTGAGGAGATAGAAGACGAGTCGTTTATAATAGGGGTAGAGCGAAGAAAGTATTGAGTAAACCTTCAAGCATGCACATTGGAGCTAACAGGGGAAATGGGATACAACAAAGCTAATGGCAGTAAGGAATCCTAGTAGTCGATAGCCTTTGTGTGAAAAGGGTTGATTTTACTTAGATTTTGGTGAAGCTTACATGCTTTTGGATTGTTGTACATGGTTATCTGGGTTTACGAAGTCCAATCAGTATGCAATTTCTAAATAGCTACTGCTAGAGCTCGATCACCAACATTAAGCCCTCGCCAAACTGATTTGGGTTTCTGGGAAAAATGTCAAATCTAAAAGTTTTGATTTAATCATGCCTCTTGTATCGTCTGTATTACATTGTGGTTCTACTGGTCATCAGTTTGTGACTATGCCCTCCTCTATTGCTAATAATTTTTGTTTTGCACGATATTATGGATTTCAGGAATTTCGTGCAGTTGGTTTGGTCTGGGGAACCTAGTGAGAGGCTACTGAAATATGATCCTGTAACAAAAGAAACTACTGTCCTTGTAGCAGACATACAATTCCCTAGTGGTGTCTAAATAAGCAAGGATGGTTCTTTCCTTGTTTTTGTGAAGGACTCGTTGGCAGGTGACTCTTTCTAACTCTCTTACCATTTCAAATGCACTATGCATGCTACATTTGCATCTGCAGGGATATTGCATCATTTTTCTGTTCAGTGGATATAAATTTGTTCTGACAGCTCATAAATTGCTACAGTGAACTCTTCTGAACACTCAGATAAAAGAGAGGCCTACTGCACTAGAGCTCCTACATTGGTAGGGTTTGAGGACAGATGCATGTAGCTTCACCTTAGCATTATAAAAAGAAGTCGTCTTATGATTTGAAAAGGCAATCTTTGAGTTATAGTGAAGCAACATTGACATTGTTCCATGATCTGTATAAGTCATCGTATGATGAATGTGGAAAATATTTTCAGTTGTGCGAGGATGGTATGTGAAAGTTTGGAACAGTCTTAAAAGAAAACCAAATTGTGTATCATGCCAAGGAAAACCCGTTTCTCCTGGCCGCTGTAGCTCCTATACTTCAAAATTTGTCCTTTAAATGTCCATGCAGTTATTTGGGTTTTTCTATTTTGACATTTTCTCTTTGTAATGTCATTGTTGAAAACAATGTTCTTTAAATTGGATTGCATAATGCATGCTATTTAGAGAATTAGATCATGAGTTTAAACTCTCCCTTCTGTCATTTCTGCTCGACAATGCCGATAAAATGACGTTTAGATCGATCGTGGGTGATGAAAGGGATCTTATAAAATTGTTGAATCTGGATGTGACAAGTTATAAAATTGTTCAATTCTAGTTCTGTTGCTAGATCCAAGTATGCCAATGAAAGGGATCTCGACATAATAACAAGATAATAGAGTAATTGATGTGTGATCAAATGATCACAAATTTGAGATATAAAAATAATTTCTCTTATATAATACAAAGTAAAATTATAAATATAATTTGTTACAACTGTTCATTCAGTGCAGCAATATTAACAGATGCATCTACATCAAAATTCATTCTTCAGATGGTGTAATATTATCAAACTCGCCAATACCCAATAAAACAATCTCAAAATACGTCTATTTTGAGGAAAATTGCGCCGTCATTGTCTTCCCCATCTACAGAATCCTTAAATCCCAAAGTTTAGAAACTAAAAAATAAGAAATTGAACAAGGCTTGTCAAGCCATACCACTAAGCTTAGCTTATCTTGTTCTTTCTACCCCAAATCGGAGTGGTCTCAATAAGCTTATGAGGGACAAGCCGCGTCTCTCGTTTGGTGAGCTTTCGAAAATTGCTGACTCTGAGTCTTGCTACCTCGGCTTCCTCTTCCGGAGTGATCTCCCTCACCAGCACTGTCAGCCTGCACTCGGGTCTTACCTTTATCCCATGCCGATGTTTGGCGTGATATGAAATCCTCTTTTTGTAAAATCCTTTCCCAACAAAAGCTTCAGCTGCAAGAACAAGAGGATTATGATATGATGGTTTAACTTCAAGTACAACCTGAAGTCACTGTTATCTTCTATGAATTCTAAATACTAGGGTTAGCCTACAGGTAAGGCAGCTAAAATTACCTACATTTGTCTCCTAATAAACATAAGACAAGCCAACCCTCCCCAGGATTAGTGTATCGGTAATATTTTATGGCTAATTTTTTACTACGACACGTTTTGAACTTGCACGGTTATTATATAACATTTAGGGAAAAAAAAAAACTCTAAACATAAATGAACGAAAATTATAACCATTTGTTAATTTTGAAAAAATCAAAAACCCAAGACTCCATTGTCCTCATTTAATTTTCATTTATATCAAGTATATGTCACAGCTCTTTTCTATTGGCTCACTTACAAAGCAATTTTTTCTATAATTTTGTTGGAATGATGAAATAAAAAACATAGTATAAAATAGTGGTGTTTATCAATCATATTTTCACATCTATAGATAAGCTATGAATTTTAAATAGCGTCTCCCCAACTTATCGCATCTCCGTTTAATAAAAAATAACTTGCCGGCGTGTCATGCCATTATCCATGTAGGTATTCGTGCTTCTTAGTTAATAATATCTTGATCATTTACCAAGATGCAAGTAGATACCACCCTGATCAACAACTTACCCACAAGAAGCCGATCTGGATCAAAGCCATAATTATGGATAGCATTAGCTCTAGCTGAGTGTATCACCTGCATATGGATAAATATTGCTCTAAAAGTTTAAATATCTACAAGCAACAGGAATCACAAAAAGAACTGCATCTAAAATAATTCTATTATTTTCTACGTATCGTGTCTTAAAATCAGGCCAGCAGCACCATAGAAACAAGAGTTTCCACCTGTTCTAACAATGTTACAACTCTCTTTGAAGATAATTAAATGGAATCCAACAATCCAAGTTATAATGACTAGACAAAAAAAGGTTGAAAGAAAATCTAGATTTTACTCATATTTCAAAATCATTTACCCTAAAACTGTACTTGAAAACTCAAACCTGATAGACTGTTTTTGCAGCCCGCTTGACCGTCACTTGCATTTGTAACAATGCGTCTTCCACTCGCATACCACGAACCAAAGCAGCCACCAAATTTATCTTCTTAGGACTCTGAAATCAAAAGATTCGCAGAAGAGCTTTAGAAATGACAATTTTGAACCCAGAACAAAGATTATACGTTTTTCAGTCCTAGAGAAGATAAATTACTCAACAAACTCTCATATGAACTAGGACATGGAATTTCAAAACAACTTAATTAATGCCCTGGAAAAAAAATGCCTGAAAAATAGGTAAAATAATACATAAAGTGAAATAGGAGCTAAATCTTCACATCAAAACTCAGACACACTACACATCAAGAATCTCTGCAGAAACATCGTCATTTAACATCCAATGTTCTCAGTTCAAACATAAAGGCATCAGTGTAATGTGTGCAATCTCACTTGTTTTATTCCCTTGAGAACTGCTTGGACCTTTCCAGGCTTAGCAACCACAGCCTGGCCTTCAGTTTTTCCACTGCCTGGTGCCAAGACAGGGGTCAGCGGGGAAGAGATTGGTGTTGCATCAGTGGATGAATCAGCAAGCAATTTCCTTGAAGTGCAAATTCTCTGAATCGATAGAGAGGAAATAACATTAGTGAACAATGAGAGTAGGGTATAAAATTTCTTACATAAGGTAATGATTTCACGCATGGCCAGCTCCCATAGTGTGATAGGCAGTGTGTGTAAGGCCCGGTACGATTTCACCGCCATATAGCTGACCGGTGATTACTACCTATTCCATCTTCATGCAGGAGAGTCGCAGCCTGCAATCTGAATTGAGGATGGGTTTTTGTGCAGGTAATTAACTGAGAAGGCATCAAGCTTCAGTTCCAGCTTTCACAGCGCAAAACCAAATACAAATTCAAGTTTGCACATAGATATTTAATGCATAAGTTATGACATTTCACTCAATATAAAACCATTACACTAACAAGCAATTACACCACATACCAATTTATGAAAAAAAAGCCCAAAATAAGGGTGTGTTTGTTTATGATTTTTGAAAGTGCTTTTGGAAAAAAAAACATTTAATTTGTAACTTCCTAGCACAAATACTTTTGAGGCATCTTTGAGAAGTTTTGAACTGGCACATGTTAAAAAAGAAAAATGAAAAAACCCATGGCAACTAATATGTAACCTCAATCAGATTTTTAGAAAAGACCAATCTATATCTTTATCATAAAGCTCTTCAAAAGCAATGCCAAAAATGTCTCAAATCAGAAAGTATAATTCTAGAAACCTTCAAAACCAAGTAATCATTTACTTTGGAATATTAAGAACTTTAAGTATGAAATAGTTTAGGCAAGGGCTTTTTTGGAACATCACAGAACTAAATAGATTTCTCCCTTTTGGCAAGAGAAATATGCTTTTTGACCCATTAACTGTGGGGGGAAGAATGCAGCTCGATGCAGTCTCTTTGTGTTAGCCCATGGTAATAGAAGACAGTTAGAATTCAGATTCACAATTGGATGAATGAAACAGACTGGAGAACTAAATCACTTCTCACTTCTCCAAAACACACCACATACAAGAACACATAGCAAAGGCAATCAAGCATAATAATGAAAGTCCTAAAGAACCAAAAAAACTAGAGAGGAAGAACAAAACAACAATAGCATTTCAACAATTAGTCATGTTTGGAGCAGTTTAATTTATCTCTGCTTTGCTGTGTCAATTTTCTTCGGATCACATCCTAACTTAGTCTATCCTCTATAGACGGCATTGCCAACTCAATTTCTCAATTCCAGGGGGAGATTACATCTCATTTTGTGCAAATTTTGAGAGATTTTACAAATATTACCGATCAAGTCAACATGACATTTGTGGAACTAATTTAGGATAAATAATAAATACTGCAGTTCATCAGTCGCAATCCATCTAAAAAAATATAGCTCGTTAGCAGTAGATCCGAAAACTATGGCTTTCAGCAAATACTGAACAATGCTTAAAAAGGATCAGTAGCATATCGTACATACCAGCTGTTGAAGAAACTGGTACAAGGGTCCGGGACCATTCAAATAAGGCAACTTCAATGTCGATGAATCACCTGAAACAGCAATTCACTTAAATAAGCCACAATATACCTGCGAGAAGAACTACAATGATACATGGTTAAAAAATAACATAATAATACAACTTTAAAAACCTTGTAGTTGCTATACAAATCTCAAACCATTTCAATATTAATGACGAACATTAACATACCAGTTGAATGCAGGGAATGCATAACGATGTTCCGATAATTTCCATTTCCACCCAAATTGTGCTCTGCTCTTCTCCCGATATTGTGAATTGAGCTGTACAAATGACTATGCCACCACATTCTTATTCTTTTAGTTGTCGTTGCGCTTATTCAAATTTTTTATAGTAATTCACACATTACCAAGAAAGCAAGCTGCATATATTCATTGAACAGAGAAAATATTAATACTTAGAGTAGTAACGAATTGAGAAGTATCGGAAGGGAATGAAGCGCTCTGTAAACCAAAATGAGATCTAAACATACTTGTAACTCAATAAAGTTAACTTCTTCTTTTCAAGGATCTAGTGACAGGGGAGACAGAGAGGGCCATATAATTTGAGGAACGAGTGGCATGATTAATATTATATATCATTGTAGAAGAGAAACAATATCGTGGACACCCAAAATAGACAATCTTTCTTCACAAAAAGTGAGAAAATATTCTCTTCTTAGAATTTCTCAAACTATGTCAACAATCACTACACATCAAATAAGATTATCAGTTAATAGAATAAAATCGTAATGAGAGAGAGATCGGAGTAGGTAAATCACCTGACCATAACTGGGATGTGAGCTTATCAATGGCTATGGATGATTTTTTCCACGTATGGCTGTGATGTTGTAGAGCAGTGAGCCACAAAGAGCGGTTTAGGGCTTTAAAACATATTAGGGATTTGGACCTACCTAATTACTAGCATAAGCGGGCCAATTCCAAGCCCACCTATCAATTTGAGGAAAATCTATTATTTATAAAAATTGAATTTGGACAGACAAAAATGATCAGACCAGATTTTTCTACTATTAAATTTTAATTAAAAAATATACTTACATAGATACATTTCATGAAAGCATAAACTATTTAATATTAAACTCAACATATAATATTTTTTAATATCTATAATATCGATGGGTCCTATGGCATTGTGGGCCAAACCATACTCAAGCCTAACTCGTCAACGTACCAAGAAGGCTGAAGCCCAACGAGTTCCAGCGAGTCATGAGGCCCAAGAGGTGCCACAACTAGCCCAATCAAGACCCAATGCAAGATGGATAGGCAGAGATAGGTACCTAGCAGGACCCAACAGATAGACCCAAGTGGACCGGCCAACCACGGCATAGGGAGCCCTCCAGCATGGCAGTCGATAGTGTGGTCAAAGGAGCACGCGTATGCAAGTAGCACCTGAACCACCATTACGACAATCTAGCAAATGTCCAATGAGGACCACCCATAGTCGCACAGCCACCACAAAACAACAACCGACATCAGCGGGATAGTTCAACAAATCCTAATAGGATAGTTATCACCAGCGTTGGCGCCAAGGTCACATTGACACCAGTATTACAAATACCCTTCACCCCTGCCGATAAAGAGGAAGAGAACAATTCCCGCCTTCAATCGTCCAAAGAAAACAGAGAGCTTTCACAGTCGCTAATTGACAAAGCGAATTCTTCCTCACACTCTCAAAGCCACTCCACGTCGAGCACAATAGCCAGAGCCAAGTCCTCCGCAATCACTCCCTAAGCCATTCCATGTCGAGCACAACCACCGGAGTCAGCTCATCCGCCCTCACTCTCAACTCCCTCCCCATGCATCATCATCGTACTCTACATCCTCCATCCATCTTTCTATTCTTGTGGAAAGATTTCTAATTTAAGTGTTGGATGATAAACTTGAGAGTAAATCCCACCAATTCTCTGACCTCTTATTTTTAGTTATGTTGCGCAAGATTCAAGTTATTAAAGATGGAGATTGGACCCGCCTCAGTTCGACCTGACACAGAAGATTAGGTGGCTCCCTAATCTATACAACAACCCGGATCCAGGAATGCATCAAATCTAAACTACATATTTTTGAGAAAAAAAGTCACACTATTTCAACTTTATTCACGAAGTGATTAATAAAATGTCATCATAATTTCCATTGGAGTCATGAAAGACAAAAAAAAAATTTCAAAATTAAGTGCTTTTAATTTTCGATTTCAAATCATAGTCTTAATTTTTTAGCCTATAATCTATTTTATACAAAATAAATTTGAGTCATACATTGATTCACATTTTCATGACTCGAAAGGACTCGCTATAGCCTGTCAAATACCATCAACAAGGTAGGATTGATTCTCTTATTCAACAAATTTGTCTTTGACAAATAATTTAGGGTTTTTGTAATGTACATCAAGAGAAAAAAAGGGAGCGGATTCTTAAGCAGCAGTAAGTTTCGCCCTTAGAATTGGATTACTGAGAGGTTGAAATGCAAATGAAGTACGGATTGCAAATTAACTTGAGCTACATTTTAGGCGTAAAAACAGTTATATTAGATTTATATTACACCTTCCTAACAAAATGATTCCCCAAGTATAGCGATCCTTCTACTCTCATTAACTTAACTTTGAAATTACGATATGCACTAACATTTTCCAAATGAATGGGGGAAGTTGGGAATGTTAGGTAAACAGTTATCCGCCGCTGCTAACGATCTTGCTTTCGAGGACGACAAACCTTGTTTTTCATCTCGTCATATACTCTATCGTAATCAAATATTGACGGGTCCTCCTCTAATGCTTTATTGTGCTGCTCTTCAATCTCCATGCAATCAAGCCCAATAAACAAAAATTCACTTCAAAATTCACAATCAAGTTAAAGAAAAGGTCATCTGCTGGGAAAGGATTTTTCTTCCCATCCAACCCCCGCCCTCCTAAAGAAAGATACACTGCTACTTATATCTCTAAGAGAGTTTTTTTTTTTGAACGCTGGCGGGAAGTCGCTTCCTTGATATCGTCATCATCGTCATCGTTGGAACCCAATTGTTTGGGAAGGGGCGGCCTAGTCAGCTGCTGCTTCTGCTGTGACGGTGGAACTCCAATTTGCAATCCATACTTCATCTGCATTTCAACCTCCCGGATAATCCAACTCTAATGGCAAAATTTCCTGCTGCTTAAGAATCTGTACCCTTTTCTCTCATGATGAGCATTACGAAAACCTAAATTATTTGTCCAAGACAAATTAGTTGAATAAGGCAATCAATCTTACCATGTCGCCAGTATCTAACACGCCATAGCAAGTCCTGCCGAGTCATGCAAATGTGAAACACTATATGACTCAAATTTATTTTGCATAAAATAAGTTATAGGCTAAAAAATAAAGAACAAGATTTGAAATTAAAAATTAAAAGCATATAATTTTTTTATATTTTTTTTCTGCCTTTAATGTCTCCAATGGCAATTATGATAACATTTTATTGATCATTTTGTGAATAAAGCTGAAATAGCATGACTTTTATTTAAAAAAATATGTAGTTCACAATAATATTATTTATCTTACTTTTTTATAATTTATCTCCAATTTTATATTTGATATATATAATTTGTTTAGATTCAAAAATTAAAATAGACCATCTATATATGGTGAATCATAAATGAGTTGTATATGGATAAAATACTCAAGAATATCCTATAATAAGCCACATTTATAAGATAAATGTTATATATATATGTAAGTTAAGAAAAAAAGTAATTTTGCTAACTAAGTTAAGAAAAAAAGGGAAACAATCAAGTAATTAAAATGCATATCTAAAATTTGGTTCCATTAAAGTAACACTCACCAATATAAATCAAGTCAAATATACTTTTCATGCCAATTATTTGTTGATATAACTTGATGAATAGATAATTCAATTCATTATGTATATATATGTATATATATATATATATATATATATATATATATATATATACATTTACACACGCACACACACACACACATACACATACACATACACATACACATACACATACACATACACATACACAAACACATACACATACATATACACATACACATATACACAAACACATATAATTAGAGAATTTAGCTTGAATTAATTAGAGAATAGCAAGGTTGTAATTTCTCCCTTGCAGCTGCTTTTGTTTACTGTAGATGTTATTGAATGTAAATTAATAATCCATATATTTTATTTGAAAAAATGGAGGTAAATTTATTTTAGGTAAAAAAAAGACCTAAACTAATAAATTTAAATCCAATAATTTGTTGAGGTGAGATGAATGAAGCAACTCGGGAGAAGGTGAAGCCCTGTGTACTCAAGTTTAATTAGTCGGTCCAAGAAAAAGGTCCATCCAGTGCAAAAGCCCCTATCTCACAATGATCAGGGTCCCCTTCTCCTGCGCTCCATGACGTATTAAGGTGACCATTCATCTCTTGCAAACATGGACAGATAATCAGGGTTTTGAATCTGTATCTAAGGTCCGTTGACCACTTTTTTGTTATAATTCCTATTTGGCACTGGCACTGTTTTGAGAACTCTAGCACTTCCTGTAAGTCCAGATATCACTAAGCAATCAAATTCAAACAATTTTGTATATATCTATTGGAAGCTTAGTAATCTAAACTTGAAATGACTGTAAATTGTTATTTGAGTCAACAATAGATTAGAAAAAAACAACAGGCAAAGTGTTCTAAATAATGACTAGAACAACATAATCTAAAATGACAAAGATTAGAACGGCATTTGAAGCATAATGATTTGGCAAAATCATCTCTTTCTTCTCTCTTCTCTCCTTTTCGCTCAAGTCAGCACTCAAAACAGTTTGAAAGACTTGCACTTAATGCCCTTGAAAAGAGCAGTGCATATATATCAGTGTTTGGCGTTTGAATGATGGAGTCGGTGTTTCAGCCCAAGGGTAAACCTGTGCTAGAACTCATTCAGCAATCATCCAAGCATTAGGCGTTTAACCTCCTGTCAACCTATGCACATGTGCTATTTAGGCATGCATCGGCCGCATAAATTCTATCCAAGTTGCATACATGTATAAATCAGACGTGGCTCAACAATAATAAAAGAATGTCTACGTATAATAGGTATGAGACTTACAAGGAAATGCCTATGAATTTTCAAGGGATCAAAATCAAGTTTAGAATGGAGTTTCCATTCTGTGCGGGTAGACAAGCCTATTATTTTTAGTCAACAAGAATAGCTGATGTGACTTAGTGGCAAAATTATCGTAACAGAGTTATAACTGTGTGATCTAGTGGCCATTTATTTGAGTCATGGAGCAGTCTGATCTTTTTCCGGGCCGTGCAAAAACGAGAGTTTTATGCATCAGATTGTATTTTCCTACGATTAGCTGATAGTATTGTCTCATTAAGTAAAAGATACTAAATAGAAGTGTTGACCTAGGAAAATGGCAAGTCTCACACAGATTATTCTGAAACTTTTACTAATCTCGCATGGATGCATGTGCATAGGAAACATGTCCGAAGTAAGCCAGACTATATGAATTAGAGGAATGGCATGTCGTATCAAATTGAGCATTTCATACTCTACAAACCATGCACACATGAATTGCAGAAGTCTAAAGAAGAGCTGGCAATCAATCAAAGAACAAAAAGCTGAAACAAATAAAAGCAAAATGTTGAAATATATAGCAGTTATGACATCTCAAACTATCAGGAATAGTTAGAACTCAGAAGTTCATATTTTTAAATGGCACACCAACAATGGCAGAGTGAATAAGAAATTAAATTTCCTAATGAGCAGTTGACATGTCGAACTTGAAGGAAGTGCAAGTGTTTGCCAAACAATTAAGCATAACTAAGATGACCAATGATTTCAGAATCTATTAGAATCAAGTGCTAAGTTATTTCGCAACTCTAGACACACCTTCCTTCCGTAAAGAACTAGAATAATTATCAAGATAAAAGGAAAACTACACTTTCATGAGACCAAGTAGTATGAACCACAAACAACAAGAATAGCCTTTAAGCAACAAGAACAGCCAGTCTAGTCTTGAGTTTCGTTTTCGGTACACAGAAGCCAGACTATCTGGGACAGGAATGCAGAAACATGAGTTCCTCAAATCTTGCAGCACCAAATTCGGGCAGTACAATCACCTAAATATCTACCATCCCTCCTAATCAGCAATCAACCGTCCGAATACAACCACGAGATTCCTCGAGGATGAACAACATAAGCTCCAAATATATAATAAAACTACTACAAAAGTAAATTCAATCTTAATAAAGCCGATTCGCCCAAAATCTATAAGCAAATCAACCACAGCCAACATCGATTCATGGATGCCATAAAAATGATCACAGATCTACGATAACTCGATAACCAGCAACCCGAAAACAAATGGAGAACTATAAAAAGATTATACAAAATGGAAATACAGAATCATAAAAAATTCAAAGACGCTGCGATAAATCTAAAACAGCTGACAATCAGAAGGCATCGGAAAGGCATAGCTGATGATCGCGTACAGATTTTGATATGATAATTTGATATAGAAGCTTGTACCTTCAGGTTAGAACGCAAGTAACCCTAGCCTCTCTCCCGGCGCGATGGAACAATAAAGCGCGGTTCGAAAAGGAGCCGCGCCTATTCATTGAGAAAGGCTAAGACGGACAGTAACGATGTGCGGAGCAAGATTAGGGCAAATTCAGTTTAGTAACTTTGGCGGCATCTTGAAGTTTCAAACCTATATGTATATATCTATGAATATATTTATATATTTATCCTCCATAAATTTAAAAACTTTACAATAATATTTATAGAACTTTTTAAAAAATATTTTTATAATTTATAATTTTAAATTATATGTTAATCTAATTTTCTAAAATATGGGTGAAAAAATATGTTTCATATCATACAAATACAAAATTTTAAACTCATATTTCTTACATTCATAAAATTTAGAACAATTATTTTTAAAATTCAAATTAAATAATAATTAATCTATAGAGAAACAAAAAAAAAAAAATAGATTAAAGGTGAAACGTGTGGCCGAACCCTTTGTATGACAGCTTGACTTATGATGTATGCAGCAACATTATCCATTTTTGGTCAATGGACAACTTAAATTTACTTGTACTTAGAATACATATCATCTTTACTTAAATCTAATATTGAGAAAATTTACCCTAACAACCTAGGTATTATATATTTTAATAATTTGTTAAATCTAACACAAACTCTATCATTGGAACGCCAAACATTGATATATATGCTCTGCTCTTTTTAAGGGTACTGAGTTCAAGTCTTTCAAACAATTTGGAGTGCCAACTTAAGCAAAAACACTGATACAAATATCTATTTTCATAACATTCCCAATATCTTGACAAATAATCAGAACGCCCCTGCGACCCGCATATAGATATTGTCTGCTTTTGATCCAAATTTCGACGGTTTATTCCCGACAAAGCAAATTTTATGTTTGTGTGCTTTTGTGGAAGGCAAGGAAGAGAGCGAAAAAGCTCTCTGCCAGGCGCCCGTTCTTAAAAACAAAACCATGGATTGATCAAAATAAATGATAATATCTACAAGCGGGATCCTAGGAATGTTATAAATGGTATAAAAACGGCCTGATTCGGTTGCAAATGTATGAGACCAGGCTCTCAAGGGGTGAATCAAGCGATGTCGCATCATTGGATGGAGAAGGGAAGAAGATGCATTATAAGAACGTGAATATCTCTCCCTTGTAGACACGTTTTGGGAATAGTAGAAGCCGTCTATCAGAAATAAAACCATGCGGATTAGGTCTAAAGCGGATAATATCTATAAGCGAGTGCCTGGAGATATTACATAATCGGGGTTTAGATTTAATATCTAAAGTTAGTTAACCACTTTTTTGGTATAATTAGTATTTGGCACTGCTTTGAGAACTCTGACACTCTCCGTATGCTTAGGTATCACTGAGCAATCAAATTCAAACTGTTTTGCACATATCTAACAAAGGCTTAGTGATCTTAATTTGAAATGACTGTAAACTGTAATTTGGATCGACAATAAATTAGAAAAACCTATTGACTTGGAAATTCTAACAGAAAAAAAGAAATCGCCGGGAGCAGTTTAAACATTGCGGGCAAATCTTGGGGTAGGTGCTGTGTGCATTATACGATTTTCATCGGCAACCTATTGACTCCTCCTGTCGGGAAGGGAAGGCAAGCCCGCCGGAAGGATGATGGATGAACGGCCCCTTTTCGCTGTCAGAACAATGGGTTTCTCTTCTAGCTCCTTTGGGTTCTATGACTTGCTCTCCATTGCACCAAAAGCAACATTATTGGAAAGATTAAAATAAAAATCACTGATGTTACTCTTGTCAATTACCTACAAAAAAACAGAAAATATAAACATAAATATTAGAATATGAAAATGAGATTAAAAAAATAAGACGTATTGCTGTAAAACAGTATATAGCTTGAAGCTGAAGCTGACTATAAATAGATGAATTGAATCGATTGGATTAAACAATCATATTTAACATAATGTTTATTGAAGCAAGTGTAACTTCTGAGTGCATTCAACGTGTGCACAACATGGTATATAGAATTGAACCTTTGTCTTTCTTATGGAAGAACAAGTTTCTTTTTTATTTTAATCTTTTTTTAAATAGCTCAAAAATCCCGTGAATCATAGAGAAGGTAGGTCCGACATACATCATCTTTCTTCTCCCTAAGCTCATGCAAGCGCTCTTCCTCCAACCATTTTGCCTGTGAGGTTTCGGATTCCGAAATATAATAATTAGGAGATAATTAAATTAACATAATCAAGATTAGGTTTAAATATATACGAAAAATTAGCATCAGAAGTAAAACGAGTTAAAAGGCCCGGTGCCCAAAGCGTGCTCAGGGCACGTTTGGCAAAATGCCGCACCTGAGACACGCTCGAGCGCGCCCGAAGCGCATTTAGCATAATCGTCCACTCAATGAGCGTTCAAGTGCGGCATCTCGGGTACTTGGGCACCCAATGAGCGCTCGAGCGCTAGTTTATATATATATATATAAGCGCGAGAACCTCTTTCCGTCATTTTTGCAAGGATCTGAGAGAGTGGAGAGAGAGCCCAAAGGAAAAGAAAGAGGACTAGGAGTTTGAGGCTTCCAAGTCTGTTTTCGATTTAGAGCTAGTTATAGAAGTCATAGATCGAGCTTTGACAAATGTACCCATATAACTTTCTTTCTCTTGTTGCACTTTTCGTTTCGTTCTTTTTAGATATTTTCGTTTTGATACCCGTCCAAGTATATATTTGGTAAAACACGTCTTGAGCATTATTATTTGTTAATTTAGTGTTTGGTTTGGTGATTTTATGTGATATTTTGTACATGAAAACCCTAACCCCATGCCCGAACACTTTTACCCATTTATTTTGGGATTTATGTACGATTTAATTTTAGATAATTGAAACCCAAGTCTTGAGCATGAATATTCACCGATTTGATATCCGATTTTCATATTTTGTGCGGTTTGTCTCTAATGAAACTCTAACCGCGCCCCGCACGCTTTCTCCCATTTGCTTTGAGATTTATGCATAAAGTGGACTTGGAAAATTAAGCCATAGCTTATGAACGTGATTGGTTGGCAATTATTTGCATGTATTATGGATATTTTAATTTTGTATATTCCGAAAATTATGTTGTAAACAATTTGTGAAAGAATTTATTGTCCTAAAGTTCTAAAGTTATATTCAACTTAATATGATAAGAATTTTCTAATTCTCTTAAGCTCCAAGATAATTTATATATGTAATTAAGATCATGGGAGATCTTAAACTCACAAGGAGATGAAAAAGTATAAACTCTATAGAAAAGGATCAAAGAGGGATATTATGTAATTAAATTAAGAACTTATGAACCGTTCTCAAAAAAGGTAAAAATGAAGGATTTATAGACTTAAAAGTAGAATTTCCTAAGGAAATAAAAAAGTAAGAATTTAGATCGAGAAATGTTCATCAGATAGTATGCTTTAACATACTTTAATATATTATAATGAAATATTGTTATCTGCTAAAGGCCGCGTGCGGCTAATGTCCCGTCTATATGGATTACATGTAAATAGCCCACCTCTGAGTCTTAAATAGGAGGATAAGACTTTTGATTATGTAGGAGCAAACACAATCTAGACTACGATAAACTGCTCATTTAGTCAGTAAAACTTACTGGCCCTGATCCCCAACAAAATAAGTTTTCAATATAATTGGATGAATAAAGAACTATAAAAAGGGCTAAAGGAAATTGAAAGATATTATGAAAGCATTATTTTCTATTCATGTTTTATGATCTCTCATTTGTCTCTATTACTTCCTATATGTATTATTATGATTTGAATATGAAATTGCATGTTCCTTGTTATATATGTGCCTTATTGAGCATTTGACTCACTCCTTATTATTTTGTTAGCCCTTCAGATGGTCATCACGAGTTTATACCCAACGAGAATGAGTAAAAAATCAATGCCTAGTTTTAGAGCTTGGGAAGTCATATGATAAAGTTTTGGGGATTGTACTTTGTATTTTTGGTATAGATGTTGATTCTTTTGGATCACGAATATTGTATACACGTGTTTTGTTCTTTTGTAATTTATAGTAGTGGTCATATGCTTTAGCTGGAATATAGTATATTAGATTATGAATTGCTTCCATAGGTTATGGTGAAGAGTATTCAGGGACTTAGTGGCATCTTTCTGTTCCAACATAGTATCCGAAGACATGATGTTGGAGCAGCGAATATATTGTGGCATATGTAGATTCTGTGTTGGCTAGGCATTTTCTTTTCTTTCCATCATTTGCAGGATGCATATATATATATATATATATATATATATATATATATATATATATATTACAAGTTTTATGTTTAGTTTGACAGCTATTTTACAGCCGGAAACTTATCGGTTTCCAATAAAGACACAGTACGTCACATTGCCTATTCTACAACTTATTTTTGTAAGCTCTTGTAACAAACTTATCCTTACTTTATACAAGTGGTCATCTTTGCTTCTCTCTCTAGCAATTATATCTCGTTCTCATAAATAATATCTTGTTCTCGTTGTTTGGCTTTATCCATCAATGCTTGGATATTTTGGCTGTAAAAACAAAAATTTGAATGCGGGTTCATAATAATGCCTCAAAAGGACCAAATTTGTGAATAAGTAAGATGAAAAACAACATGCCAGTTCATCATTCCACAGGAGCAGGCAAGGAAAGAAGCTAGAACAACAAAAAAAAATTAAGCGTTCAAGAGAGTACTTTCAGTACTCAGTCATTCCCTGAGTTGGTGTTGCAGAACGAACTGTTAATACAATGCAACATTATCCTTGTGAAATTAAAAGGAGATACCTACGGTATAATTATGTGATTTCCAATTGATGGTGAAACCGCCAAAGTTTCAAATTTCTCAACTACAGCAGCATTTTATCTACGAAAGTATAAACAGAATGCTGCTCGAACCATGGATGTAACTCAATTAAATTTCATTATTAATGTAAATTGTGTATGCCAAAATTTTAGGTAAATGGGCCGAAAATTTAAGGTTCCAAATACCAAATTTCAGACAAGTGGACACAACTGAATTCAATGAAAAGAAAATGAAGAAAGATGAGGATTGAGTAGGTAATGTTAGGAGGAACAAAAGTGCCTTACATTGATGTTATGACCTACGTGAAAGGCACATAGTGCGAAAGCCATCACTGTAAAATTACAAGCAAGCTGAAATATCATAAATAAAACCCAAGAGGTATTCAGGTGATCATCTACCTCTTGCAAACCTGGAAAGATAATCAAGATTTTGATTTAGTATAAAAGGTCAGTTGACCACTTTTTTGTTATAATTACTATTTGGCACTGCTTTGATAACTCTAGCACTTCCTGTAAGTACAGATATCATTGAGCAATCAAATTTAAACTGTTTAGCATATATCTTACAGGGGCTTAGTGATCTAAACTTGAAATGACTGTAAACTGTTATTTGGGTTGACAATAAAATAAAAAAACCTATTGACTTAGTAATTCCGACAAAAAAGAAAATTCTGGCAACAGTTTAAACATTAGGGGCAAGTCTTGGGTAGGTGCTGTGCATTATACGATTTTCATCAGTAACCTGTTAGAGTTTCATTTTCCACGTTACTTTTGCCTACGGAATGACAAAATGCAAATTGGGTTGAGATAATTGCCAAAAATCTCATTTGAATCATACTTATTTGGGTATTGTTATCTTTATTTTGCATTAAATCTACATATATACGGAATTTTGTATCATTCTGTTCCCCACTACATGATGCACGAGTGCTAATGACAAAGTAGTATGCATTCATGTATTTCACATGCAAATGATTTGGCAGTATCAGAAATATTTATTTTCTTTTGCATAAAATCAATTAAATCCTAAGCATTTAAAGAAATTATAAGAGGCCAAAAGAAAACTGATTGGGAGTTCCCAATTTCATATACATAGGCCAAATACAAAAAAAATAAAAAAATAAAAAAATATTCAATCAGAATAAATACATGCAATCCAGAAGGAAACCAGCAGCAACCCAGTATTTCAGTCATAACTTTCTCATGTAATCTCTGATTGAGATTATTTTAGACGCATTGGGAAGCTTATTTCAAGGCTGACAAAATCATACTCAGTGAAAAATTTCAAGATTCAAACGTTTTGAGGGGTCAAACAGAGGCTTAAAATTAAGGCAATAAAAATTAAATGAAAAAATCCCTAACAACAGAGTTATTTTTCTAGCATTGTTTTTCTATATTGCTTTGCTGCGAAGGTTACTTTCCAGCATGAATATTTAGCACTTTATTTTAGGTCAGAAAATAATTCTTTGGACCTCATGACTTTTGCTATCAATTTGTGAGGCTAAATTTTGAGATAAGGTTTGAGAGGAAGTCTAATGATTCAGGTATTAAGCCCACAATAGATATTATATTATAAGTTTATCCGATTGAATAGGTTTGTATTGTTAGATAATCTGACCATCTATACATTTCTCTGGATTCATTGTGATTTCTGAACACATTGACTGCTTGAAAAATTCATGTGTTATTCAAATAGGCAAGCAATTGTGTTGAACAACGATGCTTCAAGCTTAATCCTTACAGAAAATGCTAGAGTTCTTAAAGCAGTGCCAAATAGTAAATTTAACAAAAAACATAATCAATTGGCCTTAGGTACCAATTCAAATCCCCGATTATCTGTCAAGGTTTGCAAGAGGTGGATGGTCACCTTAATATGTAATGGAGCGCAGGAGAAGGGGACCCTGATTATTGTCAGATAGGACTTTTGCAGCCGGACAGACCTCTTTCTTGGACCAACTAATTAAACTTGAATGACATGGAGTTTCACCTTCTCCCGAGTTGCTTCATTCATCTCACATCCACAAATTATTGGATTTAAACTTACTAGTTTAGGTCCTTTTTTACCTAAAATAAATTCACCCACATTTTTTACACAAAATATATAGATTATTAAATTTATATTCAATAATCTTGACACTAAAAAAAAGTGACTGTAAGAGAGAAATTACAACCTTACAATTCTCTAATTAATTCAAGCTAAATTCTCAATGTTTCATATATATATATTATGAATTGAATTATCTATTCATCAAGTTATATCAACAAAGATTTGGCTTGAAAGTATATTTGATTTGATTGATATCGGTTGAGTGTTAATTCAATTGAACTAAATTTTAGATATATTTTTTAACAACTTCAATGGTTCATTGTTTTGCTTAACTTAGTAAACTAAATGACTCTAAATAACAGTAAAATGATAAATATTTTACTACTATAATTGATTTATAATAATCTTTATATATATATATATATATATATATATATATATATATATAGGCTTTTTTCGTTCACCTTTTATTATCTTAATTTCAAGCCTATGCTTGACCTTTTAAAATGTTTAAATCTTAAAATTATTAGAGTATGATTTTGTCATCCTTGAAATAAACATTCCAATGCATCTAGAATAATCTCAAATAGATATTACATGAGAAAGCTATGACTGAAATATTGGACTGCTGTCAGATTCCTTCAATATTGCTGATATTTACTCTAATTGAATATTTTTTTGTATTTGGCCTATCTATATGAGGTTGGGAACTCCCAATCTATTTTCTTTTACCCTCCCATAATTTCTTCAAATACTTGGGATACAATTGATTTTATGTAAAAGAAAATAAATATCTTTGATACCGCTGAATCATTTGCATCTGAAACCCATGAATGCATACTATTTTATCAGTAGCACTCATGTACCATGTAGTGGGGAAGAAAATGATACAAAATTCCATACATATATATATATATATGTAGATTTAATACAAAATAAAGAAAGCAATACTCAAAGAAGTATGATACAAATGAGATGTTTGGCAATTATTTCAACCCAACTTGTATTTTGTCAATCCCAAGGCAAAAATAATGTGAAAAATAAAGCTCTAAAAGGTTACTGACTACATATTTTTTTTTTAAAGAAAAAAAATCATACTATTTCAATTTTATTCATAAAGTGATCAATAAAATATCATCATAATTACCATTGAAGACATGAAAGGCAGAAAAAATATATAAAAAAATTATGCACTTTTAATTTTCAATTTCAAATTATATTCTTGATTTTTTATCCAATAATCCATTTTATACAAAATAAATTCAAGTCATACACTGAATAGCTTTGGAAACGTTAGGAATGTTAAGCCTGTGAACTGGTTTGTTTGCCTACTGTGATGATAAAAGGGCGTTGTTTGTCGGGGGTGTTCCTGTTTCATTAAGTTTGCAAGTTTCGGTTGTGCATCATCTGTAGAAAATTAGTTTTATGCATTATCTATAGAAGATTTAGTTTTATGCATCATTTGTAGAAAAAATTTGAAATGGCTTCAAGACTAAAACGAATTGTCAGGGGTAGTAATTCGAATCTAGGTATAACAACAGACCCTATAGAAGAACACGTTATATCGAATAATGGCCTGATTTATCCTGTCTGAACTTTGACCCACCAAAACATGGAAACATTTACTTCTGTCAGAAATTTTAAAAATACTTTCATTCCTGATTTAGATTCACTTAGAAAAAAATTTATGCTAGAGAAAAATAATAGCTTTAGAAATTAGTTCTTTACAACGTTTACTAAAGAACAAACATAAAAATTTAGAACAACGTGGAAACAAATCATGTATTTACTTAAACAAAATTTACCCTTTTTTATATGGTTTATTCCATATATAAGAGAGAAATTAAAATTAAATACTCAACAAATAAATACTAATAAAAGAATTACTTCTACGTGAAAAACTATTAATGGACAACAGATTATAACTGTTCATCCTCCATTAACTGGTTTAAAAATAATTAACGATAATTTAACGATTCAGGCTGCTCCATTTAAAATTGGAGATAATCGTGAAAATAGTAGTGATACACAATTAGAAGACATTAAAAAAGTATATGAACAAAATAATTATCACTTTCAAATATTACATACAATCGCTAAACAAGTTGATAGAATTGACCATACGATTCAAAATAAATCTAGTAATAATAATTATCAATTTTCATATACTATTACACCATTATAGAAATCACCTCTACCTACGGTAGGAACTTTAGAATTACCTCCAACTAGTATAGAACTTTTATTAGAAAAATTAGCAAATAAAATCAATAATTTATCATCCTCTTCTACATCAACACCTAAAATATTCTCTACAGTCCAAACAATAGATCAAATACCAGATACACTACCTGAAATTGAGACTAACATTCAACCTATACAAATTCCGTTCACAAAAAATTATTATCTAAGACCAACACCACCTGATCTCAATATGAAGAAAGAAATCAATATTCATCAAAGACTTTTGATCCCCATGCTATACATGAATAGAATATTGACGGCAAATCTGAATATGAAATTACATGTATGTTACATGAAATGGGAACGTTAGCTGTAGCCTATCAAGCAGTCAATGACATGTCAGAGCACCTAGCTACAAAATATATTTTAATTGGTTTCACTGGTACCCTTAGATTTTGGTGGGATAATGCATTAACTCCTTATGAACGAAACCATATTATGAACCATACAGAGAATATTCAACAAGAAGGACCTAATGGAGAAATATAATTTGTTCAACAAGAAAACTCTTTAGAAATACTTATAGTCACGATTAGTCAAGCATTTTTAGGAAATGCTGAAGATGACTTAATAAGTTCAAAAATCATATTAATCAATCTTAGATGTCCAACACTCCAAGATTTTAGGTGGTATAAAGATATTTTTACCTCTCATATTTTCTGTAGAAGAGACTGTAATGAACCTTTCTGGAAAGAAAGATTTGTTACTGGACTTCCTACTATTTTTGCCAAACGAATTTTAACCAAACTTACAGACTTTGGTGGCGGTAAAATCCAATAGTCTAATATTAATTATGGTCAATTATTTACATTTATTAAAAAAGAAGGATTATAATTATGTCAAGAATATAAAGAACATAATAAACTTACAAAAGATAGTAAACAATTTAAATCTCAATTTGGCTCATTCTGTTATCAATATGGAATGGACAAATTAAAAACACCATCACAACAAAAGGCTAAAGCGTTAAAATATTTAAAAAATAAAAATCAATCTCAAAATACATATTATAGATCTAATAAAAAAAATCCTATTCTAAATCTAAACCTACAACTAAATCTCATAAAAAATCAAAAAATTCATATCAAGATTATTCATCTAAACTTATATGTTGGAAATGTAAACGACCCGACCATACTTCTAATCAATGTAAATTAAAGAAAAAGATTTATGAAATTTTTAAAGATAATGAACAATTATGCAATAATTTAACTACGTTATTACTTAGTGATGAAGAATCGAATGAAAACACAAGCCAATAAGAAAATGATCCAAATGACATAAATAATATACAATCAAGTTCTTCTAATACTACAGAGGACTCAGAAAATAAAATTTTAGAACAAAATTTATGCAATTGTAAATTACAAATTAATATGTTACGAACACAAGATGACAAAGAATTTTTACTTGACATTATTGATAAAATAGATGATCCTGATATTAAAAGACAGTATTTTCTAAAATTAAAAGAATTATTAACACAAAAAGACACCACTGAAAATATTGAACCTTTTAGCTTAACAAAATTATTAGAAAAACATCCAACTCCCTCTCTATTTCATCAAGTTACAACTGGAGATTTGCAAAAAGAAATAAAACAACTTAAAGATGAAGTAAAAATCTTAAAAGGTCAATTGCAAGAAATAAAATTTAATGAACTCCACTTAGATACACGAATAACAATATTAGAAAATAAATAAAATATTGAACCTCTTATACCAACCGATTCATCTTCTTCACAATCAAAATAACATTGTGATCAATTTTTACAATTAATAACCAAAATTAATTTTCAAAAAAGGTATACTCAAATTACATTAGTAATTGATAATGAATATCATTTAAAATTAATTGCTCTACTTAACACTGAAGCAGATTAAAACTGTATTAAAGAAGGTTTAATACCCACTAAATATTATCAAAAAACTACTGAAAAATTACATACTGCTAGTGGATCTAGGTTAAATATTCAATATAAATTAACAGATGTTGCAATATGCAATCAAGGACACTGTTTCAAATCAACTTTTATTCTAGTAAAAGACTTGCATCAGGATATTATACTTGGTACACCATTTTTACTCAAATTTATCCTTTCAAAGCAATTGCAGAAGGTTTATCGATACAAGTATTAGGTAATGAACTTCTTTTCCCTTTTATTCATCCTGTTAAATAAAAAGAAATTCAGAAATTACAAGCAACATCAATCTATCGACAAATTAATTTAATAACAAAAAAGGAAAAACAAATCAATTACTTAAAAGAAGAAATACAAATTGCTAATATTGAACAATAATTAAATAATGCATTAATACAAACAAAAATTAAAAACTTCCAACAATTTTTGGAAAAAGAGGTATGTTCAAATTTACCAAATGCCTTTTGGAATCGTAAACAACATTTAGTAGAATTACCTTATGAAAAAGATTTTAATGAATCTCAAATTCCTACTAAAGCCAAACCTATCCAAATGAATCAAGAATTATTAAAATACTATAAAAAAGAAATTCAAGATCTTCTTGATAAGCAATTAATTAGACCGTTAAAATCACCTTGGAGTTGTTCTACTTTTTATATCATGAACAATGCTGAAATTGAAAGAGGTGTTCCTAGGCTAATAATTAATTATAAACCACTTAATAAAGTTCTCCAATTGATTCGATATCCAATACCCAATAAAAGAGATCTAATTAACCGATTATATAACGCTAACATTTTTTCTAAATTTGACATGAAATCAGGATTTTGGCAAATCAAATTAATGAAAAAGATAGATACAAAACAGCATTCACAGTCCCTTTTGGACATTATGAATGGAATGTCATGCCATTTGGGTTAAAAAATGCTCCATCAGAATTTCAAAACATTATGAATCACATATTTAATCCCTATATCCAATTTATTATCGTTTATATTGATGATGTCTTAGTATTTTTTAACACAATTGATCAATATTTTAAACATTTATATTAATTTTTAAATATAATCAAGCATAATGAATTAGTTATTTCGGCCCCTAAAATCAAATTATTTCAAACTAAAGTTAGATTTTTAGGATTCAATATTTATCAACATACAATAATGCCTATCCAAAGATCCATTGAATTTGTTAATAAATTTCCTAATGAAATAAAAGATAAAACTCAATTATAAAGATTTTTTGGATGTTTAAACTATATTTCTGATTTTGTTCCAAAACTCAGACAAATTTATGGACCCTTATTTCAAAGACTTAAAAAGAATCCTCCTGCATGGACGAATGAACACACTATGATTATAAAAACTCTAAAACAACAAGTTTAACATTTACCATGTCTAGGCATTCCTCATCCACGCATATCACTTATTGTTGAGACAGATGATCTGACATAGGATATGGTGGCATCCTTAGACAAAAATTAGATTCAACTACACACACACAAATAGTTAGATTTCAATCTGGATTATGGTTAGGAGCACAGAAAAACTATTCAACCATTAAAAAAGAAATTTTATACATTGTTTTGTGCATATCAAAATTTCAAGACGATTTATATAATAAGAAATTTCTTTTAAAAATAAATTGCAAAGCAGCTAAAGACGTTTTACAAAAAAATGTTAAAAATCTCATTTCGAAACAAATTTTTGCACACTGGCAAGCTATTTTATCTGTTTTTTTATTTTGACATTGAATTTATTAAAGGCGCTTCTAATTCTATACCAGATTTCCTGACCAGAGAATTCCTTGTCGGACATTATGCCAAGGAAAAAGAAAACCTCATCACGAAAAGCTAAACAAACTCCTAAACCCGCCTTCGATTATGATCAATTCTATGAAATCTTTTCATGGCTTTTTGTCAAAACTATATTCAAATTCTCATCTCTTTCTCGATCCTTTCTATCTTTACTCTATGACCCACATTTTCTTAAATATCATACGTATCATGCCTCCATGAAAGATGATGAAGCTTATCTTCTCCAAGCCAAATATAGTCGACGCTGGAATTTTCTATCCACAGGAGATATGATGCTACCAATGGACACTCTCAGTAATATTTATAATCACTGATTTCGTGTTTTAGCCTGCAACAATGGACTACTATTTTATACACCAACAACAATGGTTTATGCGACAAAGTTCTATGTTATCAACCCGATTCTTGATACTTGGCATAAGATACACATCTCAGAGGATTTTCAAGAGTCATTTCAACATGATGCTTATACAGATTATGTATCTAGACTTATTTTTGAACATGGTATTGATATTGGTACATTTTTTCATGATGGACTTTTACTCAATTTTTGCACCAACGGGATCAGCGGTTTTTCTGAACCTACTCAAACATGGAAGGAGTATTATCATTTTAATACAGAACCTTTAACTAAAAGATGGTTTCCTAGACAAGATATCTACGTCTTTCTACCATCACACGAGTTATATTTCCTACGTGATCATTTCAACGCAGAACCCAATATTCTTGTTCTCAAGTTAACAAAAGGAACTGCATGGGATATTCAACTTTCTCAGCAATCACAGATCTCTTCAGATTGGAGTAGTTATGGCCTTTACATCTATAAATGGCAGACACATTCTACGAAGGCACCTACTATTGCCTTCATGGAGATTACGCCACAACAAAACATTGTTATCTAGATTTTAAAACGACCCTTCTGGATTCAAATTCTAAACAGACCTGTCCAAAACATTATTCTTCAGGAAGCCCATCCAATCCTTACTGAAGCCCGTATCAGCAATGGACACTGGCTAATATTCACAACCCATTATCTCTATCGATATAATTTATTAAACCAAACTGCAGCCCAATGTCTTGGCCCACATCATTTATTCGGCCCATGGGATACACCGCTATTCTGTGCATCACCTGTTGAAATCTTTCCGTTTACTAGTACGTTCCGTTAAAAAAAAATGACAATCTTCAATTATATGCATAAAGGAGCAGACAAACCTCCATTATGGAAGGCATACACAGCGTATAGCCTGCAACAAAACGAATAAAGCAACTGAAGCAGAAAGTCAAAAAGTTTTGAAAAAGTTTTTACTACGTAGACACTATGCTGCACTATTCATCAAATTGACCGGAGACAAGAAACAGAATAGTCATCATCAGAAAACGACAGACAATCAAACCAGCCAATCAATTCTCAAAAACAATGACAAGACACAAAACAGAATTGATTCCTAACAATTATGTGGTGACTTATCAACGGCTCAGATTCTACTCAATTATTTCAACAAATCAATGGCTCAAGACATTCAAAAACTTCTATTTAAAGCCTTAATCATCGCAGTTGAAGGCAGAAGCTAGCACAGAGCTTGAACAAGAGTTCAGAAAGCTTCCCGCAAGTCGTTCTTATTTTCTTTCCCTGTAAATTTTTATTTCCTTTCTTTTCTTTGTACAATTTCCTTTCGTTGTACCAACTCTTAGAGTATGTAATCAACTTTTTCAATCAAAGTCCAGCAGATAATTCAGCCTTATTTTGGTATAATTCTCTGTTCTTCTCTGGTTTACATGTTTTGTACTTATGCATTGTGAAAGCATACATATAGGATCATATTTCAAAACGCATAATGTAAACAAGAGAAGAACAGAGAGTTATACCAGAATAAGGCTGAATTATCTACTGGACTTTGATTGAAGAAGTTGATTACATACTCTGAGAGTTGGTACAACAAAAAAAATTTGTACAAAGAAAGGAAATAAAAATTTACAGAGAAAAAAAATAAGAACGGCCAAGGGAAGCTTTCAACTTTTGCTCAAGCTCAGGCATTTTCCTTCCTTCAACTGCGATGATTAAGGCTTTAAATAGAAGTTCTTGAATGTCTTGAGCCATTAATTTGTCAAATAATCGGAAACTGAGCCGCTGATGAGTCGCCACATAATTGCCGGAATCAATTCTATTTCGCTCTCCTTGTCATTATTTTGAGAATCGATTGGGGTTTGATTGTCCTGTCATTTTCTCGACAATGACCATTCTTCTTTTGCCTCCTCCGCCAATTTGATAAATAGTGTTTGCATAGTGTTTGCATAGTATCTACATAGTAAAAACTTTTTCAAAACTTTTTGACTTTCTGCTTCAGTTGCATTATGCGTTTTGCTGCAGGCTATACGTTGGTGCCTTCCATAATGGAGGTTTGTCTGCTGAGTATTATCGATAGAGTTTTCTTTTTTTTGTATAACGTTCCATCTGTCATTTTGATGTGTCCTTCTGTCCAGTAGTAGGTAGCTCATAAAATGTTGAATAATTTGGCTTTGGCTGTTGATGTTAAAATGGTGTAAATTTAAGCTGCCTTTTACGGATCTTGGTTTGTTTGTCTTGACATAAAATACTGCCAAATTGCTGAGGATGAAAGTTGATAAGATCCAGTACCTACAATTTAATACACATGTTCCATTCAGAGACTGAATGGATCTTGGAAATAACCGGCTACACATGGCAGTTGTGGATTAGCCGTACATGCTGGTGGTTGCGTAGATGAGTCTGATGTTGGATCGTCATCTGATATGTCAGACCATTGGGTCTTAAAGTCTTGTACTTGCTTTGAGAGTTGTTGATGCATTTTAGCCATCTGGACCATCATTGTATCTAATTGGGCTTTCTGAGCTTCCATTTGCTTCTTAGCTTTAGTAGAGCGTCCAGATTGTTTTGAGAAGATAGATAAAATTGGAGATCCACTAAGGTGTGGACATCTTGGTTTTATTCTTGAAGTACTTGGTACAGTTGGGTGTTCTGGAATATAATGCATTGGTATAGTTGGCAGGATTTTTGAGGTAATTTTTATAGTCTGGGCTAAAGCTTGGTTCTTCTTGTGATCAGCATCAATCTGGGTATAGTTGATTAGGACATGGTCGAATTTATACCACCATTTAATTCTGAATTCTCGCACAATAGAGAGAAGAATATCTTAAATAGCTAATGGTAGATCTTCATAATATTGATGACAAGTGAAGTACCATGACATAATCCAGGAAACTTTATAATCAATATGAAAGCTGATTATTCTGTGTGGTAAGAACATATCTTTGTGTAATTCTTCATAATGCATCCTTGCATGGTTTACACCACTTGGATAGAGGACTGGTAATGAGCCGAAGTAAATCCACCATTCTGTAAACCATATTGGTAATGGTTTTGGACAGGTTTTATCGAACTGAATAAACCAGGAATGAGTATAAAAGCGGAGATAAAAAGCATTGAACCATGCGTCTTTGTAATCTTGGTAATTGTATCCTTTTGGTTGATAATAAACAGAAAAAGGTTTAGTATCCCAAGTGTTAAGTCCAACTTCTTGGGGAAGTTTGACGTGTTTAATTTTGATGGTAAGAAAAGGTAATGGTATTGTCTCGAGGATTGCGGTGATGTTTAATTTCAACAGAACCGGAATCAATTAAAATCAATTCATAGTACTGTTGAGTTTTAGATACATCCACAATTTAGTATAGACAATTGGGATAAAATATTTTATTTGTCAAGGTAATGAGGTCATTTAGTAGTGATTTTTGGTAGTAAGAGGTAAGAGCAATATGGAGTTTGAGTGGTTTGGTGATATAATGGTTATTATTGGAAGTAGGCATGTGTTGAGTAGAAGAGGAAGTGGGAGTGACAGCTTCCTTGAAACTAAGTGGTGGAAAGTCTCATAAGGTTGAGTATCGGTTGGAGGTTGGGATAATCTGTGGTTTAGACATGGCATAATCATGGACAGATTGTTTTGGAGCATAAGGAGATGGAATATCCTTCTCTTTTTCTTTAGGAGGCATAGATTCCTGTAAAAATTCTTTTATTAAAATATCTAAAATATATGATGCAATAAATTCTTCAATGTCAAAACGAGTTTGCCATCGTACTGAAGTAAAATCCTTTATATCTATACGTAAAACAATATGAATGTTATGATAAACAAGATGAACAAAATCATTTTGGCTTTTTGATAAGAAAAAATTATTTTTGTTAATAGAGAAAAAATAATTGGATAAATATAATGGTAATGTTCTAGAAAACCTAGAGACAGGTAACTTAGTATATGGTCGAATATTTTGTAAGTCGACATGGGATACTGAATTAGTGTTACATATAGTGGATTGGATAATTGGTTCTAAGTTTTTAGTATCAAATTCTATATTATTTTTAATTTTAAACGGAGCAGTCTGAATAGTTAAATTATCTTTGATTATCTTTTCATTAGTTGATGGAGGATGAACAAATATAATTTGTTATCCATTAATAGTTTCCCATGTCGAAGTAATTCTTTCATTAGTATTTAATTGTTGCATTAATTTATTTATGTTTCATCATTAACTTTGTTGGATTAAATTTGAAGATAAAAGATTTTTTAAAATCTTTTTTATGTAGAAAATATTTTTGTAAGTAGAAATTACTGGATATTTGATTCAAATATTTGGTACTGATTGATTTTTGAAAATATTTTAAAAATCTAACTAATTTTAGAAATAACTTAGGTTTAGGGATATGTTGTTTATAGTTTGTACTTAATTGTTTATTTATTTGTTTGATTAAATGTATGACTAAAGTCTGCCTTTTATAATTTTCTTTTTTATTTTGCCAATTTTTTATTTTTAGATTATATTTTGAAAACATATTTATTTTTTTGCTATAATTATTTTTGTTAAGCTTATGAGATATTTTATTTTGATCATATGATTGTTGTTTTTTCTTAATATGATTATGTTGTAATAGTTTTTCTTTTTTAATTTCTGTGTCATACAAGACTTGTATTATATTTTTATTAATTAATTCAGTATAACTTTGTTTTTTCACTAATGGGTTGTTTTTATTATTGAATTGGTCTAAAATATTATTATTTATTTGTAATTTATTAGCGATCTCTGTTTGGCTTTTATAATTTTGTCTTACTAATTTATATTTCTATATTGCTAATTCTTTTTGAGAAATAAAATAATATTTTGTAAATGAGTTAGATAATCTGTTATCAGATAAGATGTCATCAAATATTGTCTTATAATAGTTTTGATCATTATATTGAATATTTATGTTTAGATTATTTCTAGAAGATATTTGATAAGCTATTGTCCATGTTGGAGTTAATTGAGAAGATTTATTCTTTATCAGAGTAAGTTGGTTGTTAGTTGCTAACGTAATATTATTATGATTATTTTGTTTAAGTTCTAAATTGTTATCCATAGAATGAAATGAATTAGATTCTGAACATATTTGTTTTGGTAATACTTTTTGTAAAAAAATAAAATAATTAGTCATGTATGATGTATATAAGTTTGTATCAGAAAAAATATTGTTAATTTTTATAACATAAGAGTTCTGACTATCATATAATTTTGTAAGAGTTAGTTGATAATTATTTTGATTGATATCTAAAGAAAATTTAAATTGATTAGGTTGGTTAACAATTTCTTTATTTGAACTGTTTTGCTTATGTTCTAAGTCCTTAGACTTATTTTCTATTTTTTGTTTTAATTTACATTGTTTAGACTTATGTCCAGGTTCTTTATATTTTCAACATATAGTTTTTAATAACTTATTTTTATTTATTTTAGATGGATTAAATGTTTTTATTAATGAATGAGGTATTTTAATCTTTTCTTTATCATTTGAGTTTTGTAACTTAGAAGGTAAAGACGATTCTTTAATATTGATGGATTGTGATTTGGAGTGTAAAGAGGATGATTCTGTTATGGTATTTTCTGAGAAAGTTGATGAATTGTGAATATGATTAGAATTTAATTGAATGATTTCTTGTTTGATTTTTTCATTAGGTGTTTCTTTTTGTTGATTACGTATTTTATTATTTTGACTAATTTTTGTTGGGAAAGTAGATAACTTATTTAGTTTCATTGTTAAGTTATTTTTTTGTTTTGGAGACTTAGCTAAATCATTTATCTTCTTAGTTAATTTGTCTAAAAATACTTTACTTTGTTGTGCAGAAGGCGTTAATGTAACGCGTTCTACAATAGCGCATGCTTCAATTTGATCTAGAATTGATATAGTTTTAGTAGGCCTTGACTTAGGATGAATTAAAGTTTTTAAAGTAATTTCTTCTTCTTCTTCGTCTTCTTCTTCATCTATTGGATTAAGAAGACGGTCTAAATAAAGTTCTTCCTCAGTCATCTCTTCCCATTCTTCTTCATATTCTTTATTGATTTCGTTATTTTTAGTTTCTGTTTCAATTGTTAGGGTACAGATCATGTTCATATTTGATTGATATATATTTTGTTTAGTCAAATCCTTATTTGTGTTATCTTTGGTCATATGGGATATATTATTTTGAGAATTGTTTCAAAGATTTTTATTTCAATCTAATTGATGGACATTTCTTATATACGAATAAACCATTCAAAAAAATGATAAATTCTATTTAAATAGATTCATTGTTTGTTTCCACGTACTTCTATATTCTTCAATTTGTTCTTTAGTAAAAGTATTAAAAAATCAATTTCTAATACTGTTATTTTTCTCTAATATAAATTCTTTTCTAAGTGCATCCATATCTGGAGTAAATTCTTTTTTAATACTTATTACATTAATAGTTTGTATTTCTGATAGAGTTGGTGATTGTGGGGTTGGTTGTGTAATAATTTCAGGAATAAGGTTTTTACTTTCTATATTTCTTGTATCATGGGAATACGTTGATGAGTGTCTAGTATTTGTTGATAATTTAGACGATTCATAATCATTTCTAGGATTTTCAGTATAGTTTTCAAGGTTTATTGATCGTCTAGAGGGTTCAAAGTTATTTCTAGAATTTTCATATTCAGAAATAATTGATAACGGTCTTATATGATTATAACTTAATGATCTAGGTAAATAATTTTGTGGTTGGCTAAAATTTAAAATAATTTTACCTTCAGGTGTTTCAGTAATATTGGTAAATTCTCTTCACATTATAAGTTTAGCTGGTTGGGGAAAGTTCACTTGCCAGTCTTGTGGTAAAGTGATTTCATCCCATTTTAATAATTTTAGAGTAAAAGTGGCAGCATGTTCTGCTTCTACTTGTAAAACAATTGTGTCACCAGGTGGAGTCTGAATGAGATATTTTGGATTAAATTGACTAGTGAGTAGTTTAAAATAAATTCGATAAAGGATTAAAAATCCTCTTCGGTTTTCCTGTTGGGCTAAGCTAGGAAGGTGAACATTAAGAACTAACGTGTTAACTATAGTTGGGTCATTAAGATCAACTGAAAAGTTGGGTGCACAATTAAAGTATATTGGTCCGTTACATAAATTAGATTGAACAATTGCTAAAATAGAATCTTTATATTTTAATAACGTTTGATCTCGTAAACATAATAAAACTGGTGTATCAATTTGTTGCGTCCCGGGCCCATGGTTGTCGTACGGATTAGGGGGCCTTCGGATTCCCTAGCGTCGCGATCGCTCGGGAAGAAGGGTCCGGGTCCCGTCTCTATGAACCTCGACTCCGCACAACACAAACAACAAACAAGAGGTGAAGGGTCCGGGGATTTCTCCCACCGAGGCCGCTCCCGACGCCGACGCTCAAGTCAAGAAATTCTCGCATAACGGAAATGCGCACGCTAAGGTGGTGCGCGGTGAAATCTTGTGAAAGCGTAGAAGTGCTTATGCGATGATGTGGGAAATGTAGTGGCAGGTGTTGGAAGGCCACAGCTTCCGTAATGCACCTGACCCAGGTGGCTAACTTTCCCATGATCTCGAGGATGCTGGGATGGTGAGCGAGTCAGCTAGATGAGGCAATGCTCTACTTTGACTCGTCACTCTTGTGTTTTCAGAGAAGAGGAAGGAAGATGATCAAGGACGCTTCAAGCGATGTTCAGTGAGGATCGCAGTTCAATCGAGGAGTTCAAGGTCTCAAGGTTGATCGTAAAGTTGAAGAAGATCAAAAAGGTCGGAGGATCCCAGATCGAAAAGGTCCCCTTCTCTATGGGGTGTGAGGGTTTTTATACGCCTCACCCCAAGTGGACTCTCGGGCGCAAAACGCCCGTTGCTTGGAAGTGCCGCGCGGTCGCTGCTGTCATGGACCGCCGGTCCATTCCGCACCATTCTGCCGTGCCAGCGCGCTGGCTGAGCGTTATTGACCACGCCCGATTTTCCACGAGCGGATTGGTTGTCCGTCTGAGACGGCGGCGGGTGGCGTTAAGCTGCGCCCCACGCCTCTATTAGCTAGCCTTTCCGCCTTTCCCGGTGACGCATTAAATGCGCCTGCAGTTACCGTTGCCTCCTTCCGTGGGCTTGCGCCTTTCCTCCTCGGGTGGGCCTATTGCCTCGTGGGCTTCGATCTTCTCATGGGCCGCGACCTACTTCAGCCTGGGCATCTCCTGAGGGCCAGGACATGGACCCAACACTAGCCCCATACAGCCGGCGGTGGCCGGGCACAGGCATGGCCCGCATGCCCATTTCCACGGCCTTTTCACCCTTCCTCGTGCCGCGTCACTTTTGTCGTCTTCCAAGTTCGCGCCTTTCCTGGCTGCCAGGCGAGGCTTTTGGTCTTTGCTATGACCCGTCATCTCGCCCGGCGAGATTCGCGCGCCTGGCCGTTGCGGTCGACCGGTGGTCGCCTTTGCCGCGAAAAGACGTCTCGCTGGATGCCGTGTCGCGCCGGGGTGAAGGGATGGCTGCGTCTTGCCCATAAATAGGAGGGCACTTGAGCGAGTGAAGTTCATCCCTTACCAGCGAATCGGAGAGGCGATGAGGAGATTCTGGCTTTCCCCGCCCCTAGTGGGCACTCGAGAAGGAGTTGGATGGTCCACTTGCATGTCTGAGGTCCCTGGTGGAGACCGCTGTAGTCCAAGCCTTGTGGCTTGCTTCCTTTGCTAACGAGAGTGGCTTGGCCATTCCGCCGTCGTCGTGCGCTTCCTTCCGGGTTGTGGCCTGGCTAGGCTGAGTGGATTCTTTGACTTCCCCTGCGCACCTCTCCCCGCCCGAGAAGGCTTTAGGGGATCCTCCGCGAGCCATGCCGGGTACTAACCGCGGAAGGGGTGTGAGGTCGAGCCCTCCGGGAAAGCCGGGCTTGACACCGAACTTTCCCCGAGTGCCTCGACTGCTTCCCGGACCCCGTGGGATCGAATGCGGAGACTCCGACGGGGATGCTCCACGCTTCCCGCCTGCCGCACAGTGCAATTCCGCGGCCGCCGCGCGCTCGTTCGCCGGCTCTCCCGGGACGAGGTACGGAGCATACCAGGTTTTGCACTTCTGCTCTTCTTTCGTCTTTCTCGCAGCTTCATGGTTGTAGATCTTGTACTTTGTAAGAAAGCATTGGTTAATAAAAGAAGTAGCCTCTTTTGTCTTTAATTTTTGTCTCTTCTCCGTAAATGCTTTTCTGTTGCTGGGCGTTTTGCTCAAGATCCACGCGTCATCCTTTGGGAGTCTCGTGGGGGTCCCCGCCAATCTGCCTCGTCCACAGGCTGCCAGCGCATTTAATTTCGCGCCCCGAGACGCTGCTCCGCTTGAAAACGCGAGTTTTCAGGGACCCCACGGGTGGAACCTCATTTAGCCCTTCCTTAAATGCTTTTCGCCCTTTGGGTTTGCTGCTCTTCCCGGAAGATTTGCCTATTTAAATGCGCCACTTTCCCTGAAATCGCACGTCTTTGTACTTGTTCATCCACCGAAGCCCGATCTTCCTCTGCGTATCGTTTAAATCGCGAAATCGATGGGAGACTCCTCTAGTGACACGGGCCCTCCACTCACGAGTCCGAAGTTCGGCTCTAACGCCCCGTGTCTTCGGAGCCTATTCCTCGGGAGGGGCTCGCTCCAAGCCACTTGGCCACTGCCCTTCTCGGAGTCGGGGTTCCTCCGGTTTCGAGGGTGTCCCACCGCGTCGGGGGGCTGCAGCGATCGAAATAGAGTGGCTGAGAGCCCGCGTTGCACACTTGGAGAACGCTCTGGCCGAGTCGGAGGCCAGGGCCACACGGCTGGCGGGTGCCAACGTGGGGGCGCAGGGCCGCATATTGGCACTTGAGGAGGAGATGGAGCAACTTGGGAGGCGTCACAAGGCTGAAGTGGCTGCGCTGCGGACGGAGATGAGGTCGATGCTTCGGCCGGAGGAAATGAGATCGGACTTGGATCGGAGGTATTTCGATGCCGTTAGACTTTGCAAAAGACTTGCTTTACTGGAGGATCTAGGCTTCCGCGTGGGCGTCATAGATCCTCGTAACTCGTCCGCCAAGACCCGTGATCAATTGGTGGACTATCCCGTTCAAAGTTCCTCTTCCGGCCACCGGGATCGTTGATCGTTTTGCCCTCGTATTCTTTCCTTTTCTTTGCTAGTCGTTGTAACAGAATTATTTTGCCGTAATGAGAATTTGCCTTTCGTATCGTCTCGTCTGCTGCATCTTCTCGTTTCGTGGCGGTTTCTCTTCTTTTTTTTTTTTTTGCTTCGCGCTTATTGTGCGCGCCTTCCGGAGTTCTGCTATCGTAAGCCTTCATTTAATGCGGCGGCGCCAGCGTTGACCCTAGCTGTAGCTGAAGGGTCGCGCCTGCTAGCCTCGGCGCCAGCCATCATTGCGGTTGATTTGAGGTTCTCGCGGTGCGCTTGATGCCACCACGTGTCTCAATCTCCTAAGCGGTGGCGTTTGGTTTCCCGCCTCTTGGCTTGGCGTTGTCTATTTAAACCAAACGGCGATCGCCTTCTTCCTTCCGCGATTTCTTCTCCCCTTATTCCCGTGATTTTCGAGAGACAAATGGCTGCGAAAGGAGAGAGTTCTTCTTCTTCTCATGCTCCCGGTTTGTGCGTCATGGTGTCCACAATACCAAGTCGATTTTGGTGAGGCGTACATAGCCTCTCTTAGGGTAGATTATGCGATTCCCGCTGACTGAGTTTTCGTGTTCCCAGCGCTCGGGATAGAGCTCATGCCCCCTGAGGGCTTTATTACGGTGTACGAACATCATCTCGAGGGGGCTTTTTTTGTGAAGGAATCGCACGTTGCATGCGGTGGTCGGGCGCCTGGAGTCCTATTGGCAAGGCTTCATCCCAATGCCTTGCGCTATCTAGTATCTCTCTGCGTCTTCGCCCGATGCACAGTCGCCTTCGATGCGAAGGCGGCGGATCATTTTTCGGCCACGGAGTCGGAGGATGGATTTCGCTTTCCCCCAAGGCGGGGTACAGCCTTCGCGCCACCAATCCAGATTCTGTGAAGGGTTGGAAGGAACGTTTTTTCTTTCTGCAGGAGCCTTTTGAGTATGAGCTTCCGAAGGCGTGGGGCCCGATCTCGGAGTACTTCCAAGATAAGCCCACCGACGAAGACCTTGCAGAATTCTTCGAGCTGCTGTCCACCCTTAAGGCGGAGGAAGAAAGGTTTAGGATCCAGGGTTACTTCCTTACATCGGTCACGCTCGAGATCGGCAGATGGGGACCTCCTGCCGGTTGGGCGATAGCCGGTCCTGGTAAGGATTTTCCCGGAGAGACTGTTGCTCCCCTTCCGCCTGAGAGAAACGTGGGGGAAAGCTGCTCGTTGCTGTCGTTGTCGAGCGATGATGAAGACGCGGCTGCCCTTAAACGGCTAAGGGAAGCCACAGGGACTCCTTTGAGGAGGTCCCGGAGACGAGTCGCTGGTCCTTCCACTGCGGGAAGTCCGGTTCGAGAGAGACCTACCGTGAGCGGGTCGCGGGGAAACCGCCGCGCACTCGTCGACTTCGATCAAGCGAGCTAGCCGCTCAAAGTCGGCGAGGTCGAGTCTCCACCTGCTGGGGATCCATCCACTGGTGGCGCTGTAGAGGCAACGGACGATGTCGTCATACTGGAGAGCCCAGAGGGGCCATTTACTATCAAGCTTTGAGCCAATGCCGAGGCCCAGGAAGTCAGGGAGTTGCCGGCGATTTTTGTAGAGCCCCTTTCTTCGCCAGATTTTTTGAAGACTCCGGGTCAGATTTAGAAGGTTAGGACTGCTCCACTGCAGATCCGGCTCAGCCGACGAAGGGGAAGCCAGGGCGTCCTGGGGGCAAGAGC
Source organism: Nepenthes gracilis (assembly GCA_033239525.1). Lineage (NCBI taxonomy): Eukaryota > Viridiplantae > Streptophyta > Magnoliopsida > Caryophyllales > Nepenthaceae > Nepenthes > Nepenthes gracilis. The sequence goes on along the minus strand of BSYO01000019.1, from coordinate 11,954,030 downwards.
CCCCTGAGCATTCCCTCACAAATTCCCGGCCTTCCACTCTTCCCCTTCTCCGTGAGGAAGCAGAGCCCGGGGAGAGGTTCTTTTGGATGAGTTTGCGCGGGCCGCATGTCCAGAGATCGACACCGCTCCTATCAAGCGACGCGGTTCGGCCGGGCGAAGGGGCAATGGGCGCCTCACGCGAGAGCCCGCGAGTGCTCCCACGGCAACCGACCTTCCACCAGCCCTCCACAAGGCAGTTGAGGAAAGCTGAGCCCGTGGACTCTTTTGGATGAGCTTCCTTGTGGTTTGTCGCATGTTCGGAGGTTTGGCTCCAGCTGCTGCAGTGAGGCTGGCGAAGGCAGCCGGACGTCTCGGCAGCCAGCGCCCCCGAGCGCTCTACTGACGGGCACTCCCGAGGATCGAGAAAGGCCGAGCCCCAAGGAGAGGCTCTTCAGGAGCAATTCTCAAGACGCTTCGTCGCCCAGCTGGCAGTGCAGTTGCTTCCTTTCCTGACTTCTTCCTTTGTTTGTCCATTTTGCAGTATGCCGACTTTTCCTTCAGTGCCCTCGATGATGCGGTCCCCCTCGAGGTGCGGTGACTCTTTTCGCGGACTTGAAGCGAACTATCATCACGGGCATCATCTCGCCCACTAGCCTCGCCCGAATCACATCTCTTACGTAGAGAACGGGCACAGCAGAGAGTGGCGCGGTGGAAGCTCTACTTGCCGCTCTGTGAGCCGTGTCACCCAGTTAGTTGGAGAGATTGTTGGTCGACATACTCCATCGAGTGGGCAAGAAGGATGGACACTCGTTATTGGGATGGTATCCGCAGGTCAGCAGATTGTCTCTCCGGCGGCTCCTCACGCCCCAGTTGGTGTCTTCCATCCAGAGAACGCCGGGGTAGAAGAGGCGTCGCGCCTGGAGACTTTCCCGGAGGAAGCGGGTCCATCGAGCCTTCCCGATTAGCTTTTGCTGCCGTTGAGTTTTGAGACCAATTTCCGTCTTTGTATCATATCTGTCTTTTGCATAAATGAGAAGCTTTTGTTTACACTTCGTGTCCATGCTTCTCTTATCGTAAAGTGTTGCTTGCTTTTCGCTTTGTTTCCATTTGTTGGATCATGCTTCGTGTTTGAGCATTGGGCTCTTTGGAGCCATTGCTATTAAGGCCCTATACAGCGCCTTCTTTGCGTGGTGCTCATCACAACTCACGCGTTTGGGGGGCTCGATCCGGTGAAGCGGATGTCGTCGCCAAGCCCCTGGAGCCTCAACGAGGGTCAATAGCAGTCAAAGTCAGGGCCGCGGTAATCGGACTCCACAGGTCTAGAACTCGGTCGCGTATGATTGCGGGAGGTGCGTCGCTCCTGCTCAAAGCGTTATAATAACCAAGTTGAGGTCCTAGCCCACGACCATTGTAGACTGAGGGTGCTCTCTTCTGCTGGAGAAGGTCGCCGCACGCCTGCGATTCTTTGCCCCCTAAGGTTTTGTTGGCCATAAAGTGGGGACTCGGGGAGCCCCTAGGCCTAATGTTTTGACCGCACGGGTCGTTGGCGCATAGCCTTTGGAATGGATCGCCTGGATCCTTTGTCCTAGCCTACGGTGGACGCTCCGGTGCCATAGCACGGGCTTAATTTAAAGTGGCTGGGGCCTTTTTCGCGGGAGCCATGGTGAGTAAGGCCCGTCCCAGGCCATCCGGGCGTGAGGACGAGTCCCGAGACTTGATGCGCTTTGGACCGCTTTGGCTTGAGCCGAGGACTTGTTTTACGGACGGACGCTTGTCTTTCCGACTTAGGGGCAGTCTAGGTCGTTTGATTTAAGAATGCAATGCATGGCATTAACTCACACAAATGAATATGCAGCATGATATATCAATTATGATAATTAAAGATAAACTCATGTTCAAGCATTCATCATGATGCGTGCGTGTGCGACTTACCTGAGTCTGAATTGCATCATTAGTAATATTTTCTTAAATTGGCGGCGTTCCAGGTCCGCGGGACCAGCTTGCCGTTCTGGACGCGTAGCTTGTACGCTCCGCTCCGGAGGATTGCGGAGACGAAGAACGGTCCCTCCCACCCGGGAGAGTTTGTTCCTATTTGCAGCCTTTCCCGCCGCCTACGCTCCGGAGGACCGGATCTCCAACCTCCCGGTGGGCGTGCCTTCACTGCTTGTTGTAGTACACTGCGACTCGGCTGTTGGTAGGCTGTGGTTCTAAGTCGTGCGGCGTCTCGAACTTCCGAGAGCAAGTCCAGACTTTCCCGTAGCCTTCGTTCATTGGTGGGCTAGGGTCGAAGCATTCGATCCGCAGTTCGCATTCCCATTTCCACGGTACCACGTACCTCAACCCCAAAGCAAAGGTCAAGGGCGTCTCCCTTGTTGTTCTCTCGCATGTTTGATACGACCATAGCACCGATGTAGCTCCTCGTCAGAGCCCCTGCCTTCCAACCTCGGTCTTCAACCCGTGCAGAGTGTGCGGTTGGTGACTTCGACCTAACCGCTTGCTTGAGGGTGCGCCACGGGACGTGTGCACCCAAATTTAACGCGAGGTTGCGCGATCTTCGTGAAGCGTTTGCAGTGAATCGGTTCCGTTACGGTCACCACGATTTCGGGAATCCCAAAGCGGCAAACAATGCCCTAACGGAGGAACTCCGTCGCATTTTGTTCTGTAATCTTCGCGAGTGGGATGGCTTTCACCTATTTTGTGAAGTAGTCGATGCCAACGATCAAGAATTTCCTTTGTCCGGCCGCCATCGGTAGGGGTCCGAGTATATCGAGTCCCCATTGTGCGAATGGCCATGGGGATTGGAGATAGTGCAGCTCGGTGTGTGGTCAATCGTCATGTTGCCATGGACTCGGCAACTCACACTGCGGGATTAACTCCATATCGTCTTGTTCATGGTGGGCCGTAGAACCCTTGCCGCATGACGTTGAACGCTAGGTTCTTCCCGCCAATGTGAGATCCGCACAGCCCCAAGTGTACTTCTGCCAACGCGTAGTCGGCTTCCTCCGGGGTAAGGCACTTCAGGAGAGGGGCGGAATACCCTCGCCTGTACAACCTCCCATTTAGAACCGTGTACCATCCTGCTGTCCTCTTGATTCGCTTGGCTTCGTTGGTGTCTTCTGGCAAAGCTTCTTCAGTGAGGAACTTTATGTACGGAGTCATCCAGTTGTCCCTCGTGTTGATTTGTAGGACTTCCTTGTCTTCGGCATCGATGCTGGGCACGTTTTGGACTTCCCTGGGTTCCCTTGCGTACTGCTCTACAGTTCTAGCGGCCGCGTCCCGCCGCCTCGGTCGGGCGCGTTCGTTATCCGTTTCGGGATATGCTCGATCTCGACCGGCGAACTCGGGGATCGGGGCCCTTACCTTCGCGGGTACCTCACGAGTTGTGGGTTCGAGGCTTCATTCTCCTTCACCGATTGACCACGAGTTCGAGTCATTACGTGCGACCCGGCGACCGAAGCGGAACACTCCCTCGCCGGTCGTAGGCCCTTGAGAGGGCCCGTACTCCTCCATGACATTGTTCGTGGCGGGAAGGCGAAGTAACGAGTATACGATCTCCACACCCTCGGGCATCCTTAACACGATTCCAGCTCCACTGCCTGTCTGAGTAGACGATCCGTCTATGTTTAGGGTCCACACAGGTGAACTGTCGTGCTCCGTATCTCCTGGATTGCTGTCTTCGTCCTGTCTTTGGCGTCACCATCTTCGACGATGAAGTCTGCAGAGTCATGTCCTTTCACGGCTGGCATGGCGGAACTCTAAGTCGAATTCTCCTATTCAATGGCCCACTTAACCAGCCTGCCCGACGTCTCGGTTTTACCGCAAGATCGACTTTAGTGGCTGGGTCCGTGTGACGGCACGATCCGGTGTGGAATGGAAGTAGGGCGCGATTTCGCGCCGCGTAGACAATGCGAGCGCCATCTTTGTGCGTGCGGATAGCGAGCCTCTACGTCCGTCGGCACCCGGCTTCGTAATATACCGCCAAGCTTGCCTTCGTGCTCCCGCAACTAACACGGAGCCGGCCCGATCGTCGATGTGGCAGGTAGAGGTAGAGATCTTCCCCTTGCGCGAGAGCTTAGCGGCGGCGCGGCTGGAGAGATAAGTCTTCGATTCCTTGAATGCTTAAGTCGCATTCTTCATTCCACTTGAACCGATGCGACTTTGTGCCCCTTAACACCTTGAAGAAGGGCAAATACTTCTCGGTGACTTGGCTAGGAACCGTGAGAGGGCGGCTATCCGCCCCGCGCCTCTGGACTTCTTTATGGTTCGCGGGGGTTAAGTCGAGTATTGCTTTGATCTTCTCTCGGATTGGCTTCTATCCCGCTTGGGATACAATGAAGCCTAAGAACTTTCCGCAGGTCACCCAGAATGCGCATTTGACGCATTAAGCTTCATCCCATGCCGTCGGAGGATCTGGAAAGTCTCATCTAGGTCGTTGACGTGGTGGCTCGCGACTTTGCTTTTCACAAGCATATCGTCGACGTACACCTCCATGTTCCGTCCTATCTCGAGTTTGAACATTTTGTTTACAAAGCGCCGTATGTTGCGCCGCATTCTTGAGACAAAGGGCATCATTTTGTAACAATATGTCCCTTGATCCGTCATGAACGAAGTGTGCTCCTCATCTTAAGGTCCATCCGATCTGGTTATATCCAGTATCGTCCATGAAGCTTAGCGATTCGTGCCCGGATGTGGAATCCACGAGCTGGTCGATCCTTGGGAGTGGAAAGCTATCTTTGGGGCAGGCCTTATTCACGTCTGTGAAGTCGACACACATCCGCCACTTGCCGCTGCTCTTTTTCACCAGCACGACGTTGGATAGCCACTCCGGGTACTGGACTTCTCTGATGAATCCGGCGTCTAGGAGCCTCTTTACTTCTTCCCTGATGGCGACTAACTTTTCGACGGAGTGGTTCCTCCGCTTCTGCCGGACGGGTTTTCGGCTCGCGTCAAGGCCTAGCTTGTGGACCATGACTTCAGCCGACATCCCGGGCATGTCAGCGGGGACCCAGGCAAACACGTCGGAGTTAGACCGTAGGAAGGTAATTAACTTGTCGCAATCGGCAGGTGGAAGAGATCTTCCCACGTTGACGCATCGTTCCGGATCGGAAGGATTGAGAGGGATCGCCTCAGTTTCCTCGCCTGACTGGGCCTGTTGGAGCGACGTCTCATCGCGGAGGTCCAAGTCTTCGCTTGGTCTGCTTGGTGCCACTGGGTTGACTTGGGACAAGTAGCAGGTCCGCCCCATCTCTTGGTCTCCCAGAACTTCTCCCACGCCCCAGGGGGTGGGAAATTTCACCAAAGTGCGGGATGGACGTCACGGCCTCGAAGGTCGTCGAAAGGGCTCACCGAGTATGGCATTGTAGACGGACGGAAGGTCGACGACGAGGAACGCCAACTCGCGCGTTATAGAGCGCGGGTGGGTCCCCATCGTGACTTCCAGTCATACAATCCCTTGCACTGGAACAGGCTCGTTGTCTAAGCCGTACAATGGTCCGTTTGCAGCCTTCATTTGGCTCCGTTTTAGTCTAAGTTTAATGAATGCAATGAGATACAGCAAATTTTGCGAGCTTCCATTATCAATGAAGACCCGTTTCAGTTGGTAGTCATCACCACCACCAAACAAGGGCCGATACAACAAGGGGTCGGTGTGGGGGAGAGGTTACATGTGCCATATAAATCGCTACTAAAGCTAATGACATCATTCCTAGCCCCTATCTTCGCCCGCTTGTTGCCGGGAAGTCGCCATTTGTCCTACTTTGGCGCTCGCCGTGTCGGGCGGAAGAGATCATGTGAACCACGCCGGTGCCGTGCGGGCCCTCGGAGGCTCGGCCAGGTTCACTTGTCGGAGGAGCGGGCTCCTAACCCCGAACCTTTCCTGAACCGCTTCAAGTGTCCGCACTGATCGAGTCCTCAATCTCCTGCTGCGGTGCGACAGGTTCTCGTCGAGTGCCCTGCATGTGGTCTTTGCCAGTGCCGTGCCGTCATTGGCCCAGCTGACCCTTAGGCGTTTTGGCCACTTGAAGAATTTTCATCCTGGATGCGCCTTCGGGATGTTCGCGCATTGTTGTTCGGCGGGTCGAGAGAGGTCTCTTTGTAATCCCTTTTGGGCCCGGTGGGGGCAGCTGGCTTCAGGCGCTGAGAAGCGATGGGCTGTGCGTTGTCCCTCTTTCTCCCTCCCGGCTCGAGGGCTTCCGGGGCGGTCCACTCGCTCGGGCGCTTCGCCTCATTGGCCTCTTCGGCGCGATGTACGCCGAGCGATGGTCTCGGCCTCCGGAAGGTTCGAGGCGGCGGTGCGGCAGATGCTTGAAGAAATCCCCGCCGCTAGAGTGGCGGCGAAGGCGTTGAGCTTGGCTCGTCGGAGAGGTGGGGATCCGCTCGCTTTGATGAAACGGTCCGAAACCGCTTGAGGCTTTCATCTTGCCTCTGTTGGAGGCGGACCCAGTGCCATGTTGCCTCTCCTCCCTTCGCCTCGGGAAGGCCCGTCCGAAGTTTGTCGAACGAGCGTATGGAGTTCGGGGAGGCCGTGGAACCAGAGCCAATCACCCCTAAGGGTGACGGGAAGCACTGCACATCGTGGCCTCGCTTGCCCCTCAGAGAGGTGGGTGCGGAAGCGATTGAGATGATCCATCGGGTCCTTGCTTCCGTCGTATCCCCCCGACTGGGCATTTTGAACTTGCTCGGCAGCCTCGTCCCATGAAGTCCATGGCGAAGGGCGATCTACGGAGGTCGGCGGAGGAGGGCGTGGGTTTCTCCTTGTGCAGGGTATCCCACAACACCTTGACTTTCTCCTCTATCGAAGGGTCCGTAGAGCCTCTTCGCGCATTGAGGACGTCACGGAGCTCCGTGTTCCCCTGGAGGTGCGTCTGGGCTCGTCGAGGGTGGCGACTCTCCGCCTGAGAGGCGCGTTCGCCGTTGGAGCCTGCGGCGGGCGGCCACCTGTCGCCACGCGCGTTACGGGGATTGCGCCCTTCGGGGCTGTCCTCCCTGTCGTCGTCGGCGGGATGGCTTTCCGCCTCGTTCTGGCCATCCTCACTTGGTGCGGCTTTGTCTTTGCCGTCGGCGGTCGAGACGGTTGGCTCGCCTCTGCGAGTGGCCTCTCGCGCCTTTCTCTCTTGAGGTGGAGGCTTGGGCCGCGGGGAGCGATCCGGGCAGGCGATCCCGATGTTCGCGCACTGGAGGAGGACCTCCTTGAAAAGATCTATGTCAGCGCCGCCGGGCGGACTTGAGCTCGGTTGGTTGTTTGTTTGGTTCCCCGCGGGGGGAACTTCTCCTTGGATGGTGACTTCCACCGCAGGAGCACTAGTTTGTGCTCGGGTGTTCACCATTTTCTGTTGTTCAGTTGCTGGATAGGAAAGAGACACTTGGCTTATTGTCAGTTTCCCACAGACGGCGCCAATGTTGCGTCCCGCCCAAGGTTGTCGACGGATTAGGGGGCCTTCGGATTCCTAAGCGTGCGATCGCTCCGGAAGAAGGGTCCGGTCTCCGTCTCTATGAACCCTGGACTTGCAAACACAAACAACAAACAAGAGGTGAAGGGTCTGGGCAGATTTCTCCCACCGAGGCCGCTCGACGCTCAAAAAGACCAAATTCCCGCAATAAGCGGAAATGCGCACGCTAAGGTGGTGCGCGGTGAAATGCCGTGAAAGCGTAGAAGTGCTTATACGATGATGTGGGGAAATGTAGTGAGCAGTGTTGGAAGGCCTAGCTTAGTAATGCACCGCGTGGTGGCTAACTTTCCGTGATCTCGAGAGGATCTTTGGGATGGTGGCGAGTCGCCTAGATGAGGCAATGCTCGCTTTGACTCGTCACTCTTGTGTTTTCGAGAGAAGAGGAAGGAAGATGATCAAGGACGCTTGGCGATGTTCGGTGAGGATCGCGATTCGATCGAGGAGTTCAAGGTCTCAAAGTTGATCGTAAAGTTGAAGAAGATCAAAAAGGCCTGAGGATCCCGGATCGAAAAGGTCCCCTTCTCTTTGGGGTGTGAGGGTTTTATACGCCTCACCGTTGGACTCTTGGGCGCCAAAACGCCTGGTGCTTGGGCCATTCGCCCAGCCAAGTGCTGTCATGGACCGCCGGCCGTCGCCGGCTGCCACATTACCGTGCCCAGCGGCACGCTGGCCGAACGTTGACCCACCACGCCCGATTTTTCTGGCGGGGATTGGTTGCCCGTCAGACGGCAATGGCGGGTGGCGTTAGCTGCGCTACCCCGGCCTCTATTGGCTAGCCTTTCCGCCTTTTTCCCGGTGACGCATTAAATGCGCTGCAGGTTACCGTTGCCTCCTTCCGTTGTGGGCTTGCGCCTTTCCTCCTCTGGGTTGGGCCTATTGCCTCTCGTGGGCTTCTGATCTTCTCATGGGCCGCGACCTACTTCGTGGGCCTGGGCCTGTCTCATGGGCCAGGACATGGGACCCAACACAATTCCTAATTTAGTAAAAGATTTAATTGCTATCTGAATTAACTCATAGTGAATATAATTATAACTTTGTTGTTTAAATCTATCAATAGACAAGGATGATAACAATTTTATTTCTTCGTATTCGTTTTTAATTGAAATTGTTTGTTTATGATCCTTAATTGCTAAAGCAGTTTTAAAATCAAAAGTGCCTATCTGATAGATTTCTTCCATGTGTTGTGTTGGCAAAGTCCAACCAGAATAACTCTGACCATTATTCGGTATAACTAGTGCTTCTCTAGTGTTTGTTGTTGTTGTACTGTGATTCGAAGTACTACCCCTGAACATTCGTCTTAGTCACGAAGCCATTTTTAAGATTTCTACAAATGATGCACACGACTAAATTTCTTACAGATAATATTTGATGACATTTTATCTGATAACAAATTATCTAACTCATTTACAAAATATTATTTTATTTTTCAAAAAGAATTAGCAATACAGAAATATAAATTAGTAAGACAAAATTATAAAAGCCAAATAGAGATCGCTAATAAATTACAAATAAATAATAATATTTTAGACCAATTCAATAATAAAAACAACCCATTAGTGAAAAAACAAAATTATACTGAATTAATTAATAAAAATATAATACAAGTCTTGTATGACACAGAAATTGAAAAAGAAAAACTATTACAACATAATCATATGAAGAAAAAACAACAATCATATGATCAAAATAAAATATCTCATAAGCTTAACAAAAATAATTATAGCGAAAAAATAAATATGTTTTCAAAATATAATCTAAAAATAAAAAATTGGCAAAATAAAAAACAAAATTATAAAAGGCAGACTTTAGTCATACATTTAATCAAACAAATAAATAAACAATTAAGTACAAAATATAAATGACATATCCCTAAGCCTAAGTTATTTCTAAAATTAGTTAGATTTTTAAAATATCTGTAAAAATCAATCAGTACCAAATATTTGAATCAAATATCCAGTAATTTCTACTTACAAAAATATTTTCTACATAAAAAAGATTTTAAAAAATCTTTTATCTTCAAATTTAATCCAACAAAGTTAATGATGAAACATAAATAAATGATCTTTATTATTATTAATGAGACAACATTTTTTTAGATTATAACTGTGTGATAAACTTTCAAGACAGCCAAAATTGCTATGAATTCTTAGCATATAGAAAAAGCTGCACTATATATGTATATGCTCTACGCTTTATGAATAGATGGCAAGCTAGAGAATATTCAATTAAATAAAATGTCTCCCTCTCCCCACTTTCATGAAGAGACCCGCCCACCACATAAAGATTTAGCCTTTTCACCAGAATATACGTCGTTCGCATCATATAATAGAGATCAAAAGGAGCTCAGAGAAGTAGCAAAATTCAAAATTTTAGCGGTTTAGTTAGGGATTAAATTTGAATTGACATATAATACCATTTGACTTCTGCGAATGGATAGCTTAAAATAAAAAAATAAATTCAATCAAGTATCTTATATGCAATAATGTTAACTCTTTTATCTTGCCAACCACCACTGTTGTTGTCCAAGTATTTATTTATCTCAATATCTACCATAAAATAAAAGCTCATCATTTAAAGACATCTATATCAATAACTATACATTAATATAGTGGTTTGCTCAAAACCAAAACAAATGGCCTTTGTGAAGGCTCCTTACTCCAACAACCTACGTAAATATCTTTTAAGAAGAACAAATATCGAGTAACTGAAAAGGAGATGTGGATTGAAGCTTACCACGATATTGGCAATTGTTAAAAAGTGTAGGTAGTATGATTATATCTCCTCTTACTCCTTTGCCAATCTACAGAGTTTGCATCAATGAGAAAACATGATAGAATAGCAACAATACCAATAGATGAAAAACGTAGTACATACATGAACTAAGTAAAAGGCAATAGAGATTAATTTCATCTACACCCCCAAAATGCAAAACCAAAAAATATAATGAAAGAAAGGAAGGAAATTTAAGAGGATTCATCAATGCAAAACACATATTCCAAGTATCTAAAATATTTTCTTTTACCTTATCAATGAAATGTACAATTAAGTATCGTACTACAATAAACTATATCACGGAGCATCCAAGATTGATGCACCAATAATTCCATTTTCTCTTAATGTGTGGCTCCTTACTCTATCCCCAAGATTACTTAATAAAAATAAAACTATGAATGAGAAATAAGAAAACATGAGTAAGACAAAATATCAATAAAATGCATTAAGGTATGACGAAAAATATACATCTCAATACAACCTAATGTACCATCTATTTTCTTCAAACATCAAGATTAAATATGTCCTTCAAATTTATTAATAAAAATTCACAACACTTAATACATTATTTATTAAAGTCACAACTAAGCAAATAAAACAAATTCGCCATATTAAGACACCGAAAATATATCCATAAAAAACTATTATTATTTTTTACTGTTTATTTCAAAAATAATCATTAAAATATTTTTATTTCACCCAATAACTAAATTTTATACTAAACTAATTCACGGATGAACAATGGCAGCGATGCACATAGCCAAGCCCCTATTTTGACTCGCTAGATCCGAATCACTTTTCCTCTTAACGAATAATTTGCTAATATTTGGCACATGAGGATTAACAAACTCATCTTATATCATTCTTATACAAGTATTGCAACCAAATTTAAGAATCAAATCTTACAATTTTATCCTCAATTTCTCAAAATCCAAAACTCCACTATTTTTATCCAACCATTCAATTTTCACCAAATTCGACTATACGAGGAAGATTTGGCATAAATGAATGATCATTCAAGGCATTAAATAAGTACTAGATCATGAAATAACAAGAAAATTAAAACATTACTTACCCAAATTCATTACCAACCTTTTCTTCTTTCCCTATTTTTCAAACTTCTCTCCCTATATTCCTCAAATTTTTGCCTCAAATTGATGCTATTTCATCTCCAATTCGACTGATATTTATAACCCACCATTTCTAATCTACCTCATACTCCACTTATTGCAATGTTCTTGTTTAAATTCTACCTAATTAAGCATAATATTGACACATATTTAATTATCCTCCATTTTATACCACCTAAAGTTTATCATAATGATTCTCATTATTTCACCCCAATATTGCTGTAATTCTTAATCTTCAGCTAGATGTATTCCCTTGTTGCAAGAGATGTCCATTTGATGCCACCAATTTCTTCTCTTCTATGTTCTTCATCCTACCTGCTTCTCTACTTCTTTTTTTTTTAATTATATTTTCATCTTTTTTAGTTTTGTTATTATTATATACATATAAACATTCATAATCCCAATTTATTTGAATAGTAATTTTCAAATAATAATAGCTAATCTAAATAAGAACTAAATAGATATATTATACGATTAAAAAAATTTAGAATGTTATAAGAACATTAGAAAACGTTTGAACTCCCCATGCCATGATAAGCAAAAAAATACCTTACACTGAGATATTGGTCGGCTCTCAAGATTTCCTCTGAGGATAGTGATTTTGTCTCTATAATGAACTTTGAGGACCACCAAAAGTGTCACAGTTTCCACCGAATTATAACCACGGTCTGCAAAAGCGCAAAAACGGATGACCGAATCAATATATTTGTCACAATATGCACCGCAATGAATGGAAATGCAACAAGGAAAGCCAACACCACCAAAGAATGGAGCTTTTGATTAGCGGCCAAAAAACTAAGTAGAACTAGATGCAAGAATCTCAGCAAGATAGAAAGAGAGAGATAACAAAACCAGAGAGAAAATAATTAAATAAGTGCTAAGAAATATGTTGTTGCCATAAGTAGTCCAAAATAATTGCAATCAAGGCCTAGTTCTTAGTTGCTGAAATCAAATAATGACTGAGATTTTAGCTTCTATTAAAGCAAATAATATGCTGAAGCATTGAGATATGTGGTTGCAAAGATCTTGAAATGTACTTTTATATGATATGCTTGTATAACATATTTTGATAAATAACTCATTAGTAGAAGGAAAAGAAGTGCTAAATAATAAGTTGTTAAAATTAGGAGTTCAAGCAATGGATAGTTTTGTGATAGAGTAATCCAATGAATTTGAAACAGGACCCAAGTCTATAACTGAAAAATCCACTTTTAATATTAAGAACCAACAATAAACAGTCATGACCCTCCTCTATACACTTAGTATACTAGGGAGAAACATCGACAATAAAGTAAACAGCAATCTATAAAAGTACACTGATTTCACTTTCTTAGTCAATTCTCAAAAATATAAAATTTCCATGAAATACCATCTCATAGAAATTGATCCAATCCTCCATTTTCTTTTTGATCAATGAATCCTAATACTACTAATCTAATAACAGATGAAATAAACTTGTCTCTTCGCATCCTGTTTTACAGAATGCTTTGTCGTTGTCCTTACTCTGAAGTCTTAGCAAGTAGTCTCAATGCACTGAGCCACCACGGATACGTTAGTATAGTTCTAGTGTGAAAAGGATCGCCATTGACAACCATGCTCATTGCGCAAAGACACACATCCAGAGATCACAAATGTAATAATCACAAAGGATCAGGATACAACTATATACACATTGTCCTTCTGACAAGCACATAAGGTGATGTTCTATCTCCATTGGATTGATCAAATATGCTCTAGTCATACAAACATAATAACAATATTATGATACAAGAGTCATCATTCTTATAAAAATTGAAACTTAACCACCAAAATCCAGCGCTAGCATTTCTATCTATCAAAATTTCTACTGAAGCTTAATGCATTTCTATCTATCAAATGAGTTAAAAAAGTCGGTCCAGAAACAACAAAGTCAATGAAGCTCCAACCGACAAATGACCAACATAATCGCCCATGAAAGGGTAATTAGTGTCCGGACCATTTCCTCCTTTCCGAAACAGCTCGATGAGATCGTAAAACTGTTCGCGAATGTCTCTGTAAACCGTCACCAGGCACTTCACCGGCTGCACGTTCCACTCTTCAACCAAAATCGCTCTTGTTTGGTCGCACAATGTCTTCTCCTCATCCTCTGACAAAGGCTTGCATTCCATCAACTGTTCAATTTGATGATCCAGATCCGTGTGAGATGACATTGTCTCACCCTCCGATCTGCAACTTTGGTCGAACATAACGCAGATCTCTGATCAAAATTCGAAAATTTCGACACTTTGTCCTTATTTCAAACGGATTAGCATTAAATCAAATGGAGAAGAGCAAGGCGACAGCGTTAGAGTTTGCAATAGTGAAGGATATGAAAGAAGTTGAACAAATCGAAGGGATAGATTCAATTCTCAGCTGTTTCTCTATCACTCTTATTGGAGAAACCAGAGGTCTGGCTCCATCAATGGACAAAATTACTCCCTTGCTCTCTTTCTCTTTCTAATAGAGAAGAAATCTGAAAGATGGAATGTAAAATACTACAATCTAAATAACCAAAACATCAGCTAATCTTATCCAAAACTGTCTGATCAATTAAAATACAATATTAGACCATTAATCATCGTTCGAATGCCGTCCGAATATAACATAATATAATAAATATTATCCGGAAATATTAGACAGCAATAATCATCATCAAATGATTAATCCAAACTTCTCATATTAGCTCAATCTTTCAATCCTACACGCCTAGTAGTTTTGTGGAATTATTCAGAAATAATTCTTTATTATCTAGTTTTGTGGATGGAAACCCTTAAGACCACTATACTATTTTAAATAAAATGTCTAGAAAGATAATTCTTGAGACTTATTTTGAGCCAAGGTTTGAAAGGAAATTGAATCTAAGACACCTGCATGTTTAGGTTATCTAGATGAGGCTGTAGTGTATAATCCACATGAAAAGAGATTGGATTTCAATGGATACTTTATAGGTTATTCAAATAAATTTAAATGTTATAAATTATAGAAATTGAAAATGTCAAATTCATTATGTAGTGTGCCCCCTTTTTAAAGTCATTAGGATTTTATGATGAATTCAGGAAGCAAAAACTTCCCGAAACAAATCGAAAAACTCAAACCAGACAAAAATGAAGGATAGCACTCCCAAATCAGTAAGGAAGTAAATCTCTAAAGATATTCTCAAGCTTTTATTTTTCATGCCTCATTCTCTAACACCTTCTACATTTATGCTAATTATAATCCATAATATTTCAAACAATAAGATCCTTTTTAATAGAAAATGAAAGGATCTGTAACCAAATGGAATGAAGATGCCCATGCCTCACACCACACTCACACTCCCTTCAATCAAAGCAAAAACTTAGTCACGTGCCAAACATATTCTTCTGAAAGCTAAATGGACGGCTCAGATAATCAGCCTCATTGGGTGCCCAGATTCTGCTAGCATACTTGTTTCTCGAACCTTCATCTGCGCTTGTACTCTATAATCGAATAGCCTCAAATACTCATTCATCAATGGTCCCCGTTTGGCCACATTACCCACCCTGGCCTCGTCCTCCCTACTAATACCCCTGCTCTTTGCCATTTTTCTGGTATGTTCTCTTTCCTTTGTCTTTCTCTATCTTCTTCAAATGCTTCACTACCTTCTACCCTTTGCCATTCACAGCTATCACAAGTCCCTTCTCTTGGCCATATTTGGAGAGAGTGGAGTGGCTCCCAGGTTTCATTCTCATCTACAGCGCCAGTAATTAGCAACAACCCTTAAAATACCAGCTCAGCTTGATTCTCTCAACATTAGGTCATAACACAGGCAGTAATTACTGAGATGAGAATGTCAACTAAAATACCAGTGGTTATGGTATAGAATTAATGCATTTGAATAGGTTAGAGTGCTGGCATGATAGGTTCAGGGAATGTTGATAAGATGATTTAGAAGTGTGAAAAGAAAATGAGCAAATGACTTGCATGATAAGAAAGTTTGAACAATTGCAGCAACAAAGGGAAACTGTTCACTTGTAACTCTTTTCTTAGAAAAGGGAACCGGTGCAAAAGCTTATATCAAGGATTGAACGTACACAGGTTTCCCCTGCATTCCATACGTTCACAGGTAACTCTCTAAAACAAAATTGACAGTAAGTTCTAAACTAAGGCATGTTTAATAAGGAAGGTTGTGTGAGGAGGACGTCCTAAATTGCTGAACTAGTTGTGATTTTACAATAAAAAAAGAATGTCGGACCTATTTGGTAATATAACTAACATGGATGGAGATGATATCCCAGATACTCCATATTCTCTTTTTGGCCAGCGTCTCTTCAACTGGTCATCATATGGTAAAAAAGTACTGGTCATCATAGCATCTTTTCAGCAAATACTAAACAATGCTTAAAAAGGATCAGTAGCCATATCGTACATACCAGCTGTTGAAGAAACTGGTACAAGGGTCTGGGACCATTCAAATAAGGCAACTTCTATGCCGATGAATCACCTGAAACAGCAATTCACTTAAATAAGCCACAATATACCTGCAAGAAGAACTATGATGATACATGGTTAAAAAATACATAATAATACAACTTTAAAAGCCATGTAGTTGTATACAAATCTCAAACCATTTAAATATCCATGACCAACATTAGCATACCAGTTGAGTGCAGGGAATGCTTAACAATGTTCCGATAATTTCCATTTCCACCCAAATTGTGCTCTGCTCTTCTCCTGATATTGTGAACTAAGCAGTACAAATGACTATGCCACCCCATTCTTATTTTTTTTTATTGTCGTTGCACTTATTCAGATTTTCTACAACAATTTACACATTACTAAGAAAGCAAGCTACATATATTCATTGAGCAGAAAGAGTATTAATATGTAGAGCAGTAACAAATTGATAAGTATCGGAAGGGAATGAAGAGCTTCATAAACCGAAATGACATCTAAACGTATTTGTAACTCGATGAAACCAGCTTCTTCTTTTCAAAAGTTTAGTGACAGGGGAGACAGAGAGAGAAAGGCATGTAATTTGAGGAATGAGTGACATTATTAATCTTATATATCACTAAAGAGAAGAAATCGTATAATGGATGCCCAAAATAGACAATCTTTCTTCACAAAAAGTAAGAAAATTTTCTCTTTTTAGAATTTCTCAAACTATGTTAGCAATCGCGACATATCAGATAAGATTATCAGTTAATGAAGTAAAATCGTAATGAGAGAAGTAAGTAGATCACCTAACGATGACTGTGAGTGTGAACTTTATCAATGGCTATGGACAATTTTTTCCGAATATGACTATGACATTGTAGAGCAATGAGCCACGGAAAGCAGTTTCGGACTTTAAAAATGGGTTAGGGATTTGGACCTACCAATTTATTAGCATAAAGTGGGCCAATTCCAAGCCCACTTATCAATTTAAAGTGGGTTTAGTGCTCATAAAAATTGAATTTGGGTAGACAAAAATTATCAGACCATTTTCTTTTACTACTAAATTTTAATTAAAAACTATACTTACATAAATACATTTTGTAAAAACAAAAACTATTTAATATTAAACTCAACATGTAATACATTTTGACTAGGCCTTGTGCCTCGCAAGAGCTCATTGGGCCTCAACCTTCCTGGTACGTCAACAAGTCGGGCTCGAGTCTCAGTCGACCACAACGTTACAGGACCCATCAATACTACAAAGATTAAAAAACATTATATGTTGAGTTTAATATTAAATAGTTTATATTTTCATGAAATGTATCTATGTAAATATATTTTTTAATTAAAATTTAGCAATAGAAAAAAATGGTCCAATCATTTTTGTCTGCCCAAATTCGATTTTATAAGCACTAGACCCGCATCAAATTGATAGGTGGACTTGGAATTTGTTGGCTTATGATAATAAATGAGTAGATCCAAATCCCAAACTCATTTTCAAAGCCCTAAACCGCTCTCCATGGCTCACTGCTTTGCAATGTCACAGCCATACCCGGAAGAAATCGTTCATAGCTACTGATAAGCTCACAACCAAAGTCAACGCCAAGTGATCTACCTACTCTCTCTCTCTCAATATAGTTTACTCCATTAACTAAAAATCTTATCTGATATGTGGTGATTGCTAACAATTCAAAAAATTCTAAGAAGAGAATATTTTCTCACTTTCTGTAAAGAAAGATTATCCATTTTGGGCGTCCACAACACGGTTTCTCCTCTTCAGTGATATACAATATTAATAATACCACCCGTTCGTCAAATTATGTTGCTCTCTCTGTCTCCCCTGTCATTAAACCCTTGAAAAGAACAAGCTGATTTTATCGAGTTACAAGTACATTTAGATCTCATTACGGTTTAAAGAACGCTTCATTCCCTTTCAATGCTTCTTAAATCGTTACAGCTCTACGTATTAATATTCTATCTATTCAATGAATATATACAACTTGCTTTTTTGATAATATATAAATTACTGTAGAAAATCTAAATAAACGCAACGACAACTAAAAAAATAAAAATGAGGTGGCATTGTCATTTGCACAGCTTAATTCACCTGCCAACGTGTCCTTCACAAAAATACAAGGAAAGAACCATCCTTGTTTATTGATACATCATTAGGGAATTGCATGCCTGCTACAAGGACAATAGTTTCTTTAGTTACAGGATCATATTTCAGTAGCCACCCACTAGGTTCCCCAGACCAAACCAACTGCATGAAATTCCTGATATCCATAATATCGTGCAAAACAAAAATTATAAGCAATAGAGGAGAGCATAGTCACAAACTGATGACCAGTAGAACCACAATGTAATACAGATGATGCAACAGGCATGATTAAATCAAAACTTTTAGATTTGACATGTTTCCCTGAAACTCAAATCAGTTTGGCGAGGGGTTGATGTTGGTGATCGAGCTCTAACAATAGCTATTTAGGAATTGCAAACTGATCAGACTTCGTAAACCCAGATAACCATGTACAACAATCCAAAAGCATATAAGCTTCACCAAATACCAAGTAAAATCACTCCTTTTCACACAAAGGGGTGATTTTGTCTCAATATTATGCTGATCGGACTTCTTAGCACTAGTTTAATTATTCTCTCTCTGGTTTTGTTATCTCTCTCTTTCTCTCTTGCTGAGATTCTAGCATCTGGTTCAGCTTGGTTCTTTGGCTGCTAATCAAAAGCTCCATTCCTTGGTGGTGTTGGCTTTCCCTGTTGCATTTCCGTTCATTGCTGTGCATATTGTGACAAATATATTGAATCAGTCATCCGTTTTTGCGCTTTTGCAGATTGTGGTTGCTATTCAGTCAAAACTGTCACACTTTTGGTGATCCTCAAAGTTTGTTATAGAGACAGAATTACAATCCTCAGAGGAAATCATGAGAGCTGACAAATAACTCAGTGTAAGGCATTGTTTTGCTTATCATGGCATGGGGAGTTCAAACGTTTTCTGATGTCCTTGTAACATCCTAAATTTTTTTAATCACATGATATATCTATTTAGCTCTTAATAGATTAGCTATTATTATTTGAAAATTACTATTCAAATAAATTGGGATTATGAAAGTTTATATTTATATAATAATAATAAAATTTTAAAAAAAAACAGATAATAAAAATTTTTATTAAAAGATAAGGAGAAGTAGAGAAGCAGATAGGGGGAAGAACATAGAAGAAGAGAAGAAATTGGTGGCATCAAATCGGCATCTCTTGCAACAAGGGAATACATCTAGCTGAAGATTAAAAATCACAGCAATACTGGGGTGAAATCACGACAATCATTATTATAAACTTTAGGTGATACAAAATGAAGGATAATTGAAGATGTGTCAATATTATGCTTAATTAGGTAGAATTTAAACAAGGACATTGCAACTAGTGGAGTATGAGGTGGATTAGAAATGGTGGGTTATAAAAATCAGTCAAATTGGAGATAAAATGGCATGAATTTGAGGCAAAAATTTGAGGAATATAGAGAGAGAAGTTCGGAAAACAAAGAAAGAAGAAAAGGTTGGGTAATGAATTTGGGTAAATATTTTTTTAATTTTCTTGTTATTTCATGATCTAGTGCTTACTTAATGCCTTGAATGATCATTCGTTTGTGTCAAATCTTCCTCATATAGCCAAATTTGGTGAAAATTGAAGGGTTGGACAAAAATAGAGGATTTTTGGATTTTGAGAAATTGAGGATAAAATTGTGAGATTTGATTCTAAAATGTGGTTGCAATACTTGTATAAGAATGATATAAGATGAGTTTGATAATCCTCATATCTGAGACAAAAAGTGATTCAGATCTAGCAAGTCAAAATAGGAGCTTGGCTGTGTTCATCACTGCCACTGTTCATCCGTGAATTAGTTGAGTATAAAAATTAGTTATTGGGTGAAATAAAAATATTTTAATGATTATTTGGGACATAAACCGTAAAAAATAATAATAAATTTTTATGGATATATTTTGGGTGACTTAATATGATGAATTTGTTTTACTTGCTTAATTGTGACTTTAATAAATAATGTGTTGAGTGTGGTGAATTTTTATAATATGATGAATTTGTTTTACTTGCTTAATTGTGACTTTAATAAATAATGTGTCAAGTGTTGTGAATTTTTATTGATAAATTCGAAGGACATATTTAATCTTAATATTTGAATAAAATAAATAATACATTAGGTTTGTATTGAGATGTGTACTTTCATCATACCTTAATGGAATTTGTTTTACTTGGTCTTATTTACGTTTTCTTATTTCTCATTCACATTTTTATTTTTATTAAATAATCTTGGTCGGACGGAGTAAGGAATCACACATTAAGAGAAAATGGAATTATTGGTGCATCAATCTTGGATATTCCATGATATAGTTTATTGTAATACGATACTTAATTGTACACTCCGAGGAGAGATTACACGGCATTGCCAACACAATTTCTCAATTGCA
Source organism: Nepenthes gracilis (assembly GCA_033239525.1). Classification (NCBI taxonomy): domain Eukaryota; kingdom Viridiplantae; phylum Streptophyta; class Magnoliopsida; order Caryophyllales; family Nepenthaceae; genus Nepenthes; species Nepenthes gracilis. Next base: position 11,933,789 of record BSYO01000019.1, on the reverse strand, counting down.
AGGGAAGATTACATAGATTACCAATCAAGTCAACATGACATTTGTGGAACTAATTTAGGATAAATAATAAACACTGCACTTCATCAGTCGCAATCCATCGAAAAAATTATAGCTTGTTAGGGGTAAATCCGAAAACTATGGCTTATCAGCAAATACTAAATAATGCATAAAAAAGTCCGAATCAAAATATATAGTCAAAATCATTTATACGAGACATACTAAGGCCCACCTATGAACAAAATTAGCGAATCTCAAACGAAAATCAAAATCTAATACAAATCTATACAAAAATACAAATCAAGCATTAAATTTGAATTCCAATTATTTAAAAACTAGCTTGACGAAGGGTTACACATACTCCCTGTAAACTTCGGCCATATCAAATGCAAATTAGACAAACATACATGGCCACCCATGTATTTTATACCTATGGATAAGGTTACTATATTTTGTCACCTGTGATTTTGGGTGCAATCCTTAATCTTGTCAGATATATTAGGACGTTCAAATATATTATAAGGTCAAATCAAATCATCCAAATAGGGAAGGGTCACTACACCAAACCTTTCCTACCAGCATAAAGGTATTTCCAAATAACAAATATCTTCCCATTGGGAGCTGACCAGACTATTCAATATCCAAATCTAAATATAGTGACCACAAAGTTTCATGCACATTTTCGTATACACATATTGATATAAATATATACAATGTCCAATAAATTATTTAGGCTTCCAGGAAAATATTAAATCCTCTAAAATCATAAAGGCCAAACCAAAAACCCCCAAATCAGCCAATAAATCATATATGCATGTCCAGAATAAACAAATCAAGTGTATAAAAATATATGTATATTAGTAAAAATTTCAAAGTGTCTAAAATATATATATTAAATCAAACCAAAAAAAGTTGCTATAAATACTTGTCTTGACTTTATTCCAAGCAAATTTGCCAAAAGAAAGCTCTACAGTATCGGAATCGGGCAATTCTCTCTCCTAAGGGCGCGCACCCCTGCGGTTCTCTCCTGTGCGTGGGCTTCTCGCTACGCGCTTCTCCATCGCGCGCGCGCCGCTGCCTCCTTGCAAAGCCATCATCGGCCTTCCCGGCGTCACCTCACCCACACTGCCACCGCAGCTCTACTACCTCTCTCTCTCTCCTCGCGCAAACCCTCGACTCAGTCGCCCTTCCTTCTTCAATTCACACCAACACATAAAAGGGAGAGTAGAATTGTAGAGTGTGCTTTGTCAGGTTTCCATTTCCAGCACCGATCTCCTACCAGCGATCGGCCGCTACTTCCCGCACTAGTCCTCTCCCTCTTCTCCTTTCTCCCCTCTTCTTCTTCCCTCCTTTATCTCTCTATGATCCCTTATTATTATATTTTTCTTTTTTTTTTCTTTTATATCATAATCCAAATTGATACTCAAGTGACAGTACAGGCACACTTTAGACGCCAGGCCAACAAATCCAAATATTCTTCAAAATTTTACAATATTTAATTAATTTTCACTACATTTAAATTACCCAAAATCATAATTAATATTAAAATAATCCAAATGGAAATCCAAAATATTAAATTCTCCCCTCCTTACAAAAATTTCTTCCTTAAAATTTACGCATCTCAATCATTACCTCAATCCTCAACAAATAAGTGTATTCTCCCGGAGTCATCCTCGAAATCCCTTAACGCTTCCTCTAATAGAAGACTCTTGAAAGAATAATGGCCGATGGAAACATCTTATTCCTCCGCAACAAATCCTTTCCATCCCAAAAATCAAAACCACAATCTTGTTCTATAATACTTTTCGTCGATCAAAACGACTCCAACCTAAGCACATGCGAAGAATAATTCGAATAAAACATATTACATCCATTCATCAAATTCAGAAGGCCAATATGTAGGCCGCCTCTCTAATCTACTAAAATCTTCTAATGTCTCAATAAACCTCTACTTCAAATTACCTTCGACTCTAAAACTCAAAATTTTTCTCTTCAAAAAGTTCAGTAAAACATCTGACTACTCTTCTCAAACCCCCAATCGGGTTACAAAACTGATCTCCTACTTCAGACCTCAAATCAAATCTTATGATCAATAGCCGTGAGTCCACACACTTCCACTATACCACTCTGATCGATCTTCAGTCTCTGATCACAATAAAAAGCCTCGAAATAGGAATACCTTATATTTTCCTCATCTTGACAATATACCAACGGCCAATCTCGAGAATAATATCCTGATAGGCAAGCAATATGCTGACTTCATCAGTTCATCTATCATCTGCCTCAAATCTCGACAAACAATAGACCATCTTCATCAGCCAAACCATCATCAACAAGCTCATCCTCATCCAAATGGCCATCGAATTCTTTGCTATTTGAGGCAGACTTGAAACAAAATCTCAAAAGCTGCTTCTTATCAACTTCTTCCCTTAAGCATGAGACACATTATTTGCCACTCTGCTAAGTGGAAAATGTTTGACGCTCCCTTTGAACTTGGACAATTCCAACTCAACCATAATGGTAGATTACCTCATTTGCTCTCGAACTTCTATCTAATCAGCTTCCAAACTTTCATCTAATCAACCGAAACTCTAATGAGAGAATTCTCAATAGCATGCTTCCTCTCAAAGGTGCAATTAGGAAAACATTTTATATCGTAGACTCGAGGTTGCTGGCTCGATTGCGTCCAGCTTCCTAATGACTCGTCCAAAAAGAAACTTCATCTCTAATCTTCATAAAACTTCTCCCACAGATAGGAGAATCGTTCGAAATCCAATCATGGCAACAAAAGAGAGGAAATCCCTCTGGCCAGTCTTTCCATTGGCATCCTCGCCATAGCACCTCCACACAAAATCCTTAGCCTATGTCACATCCCAAACTTCCCATGGATAATACGCCAAACTATGCTAAATCCACGCATACCTAGATCTTTTTAGGAGCATCATTGAACGCTACCAATCTTTTTAATCCATCAAGGATAGACAAAATCGACACCGACGACAATCTATTCTTCAATTACTAAAAACTTTCCACACAAGGATCTCTTCAATTGAATACTGATCGCTTCTATTCCAATGGCACCAACGACACTGCAATCATCGAGAAACTTTCAACAAATCTCCCATTATAACCAATAAGATCCAAGGAACTCCGCACTCTCACAGCCTTAGCCGGTCTTTTCCAATTTGCCACTACTTCCATCTTCGGATTCCCAAATGTCACATTTAGAAACAATATGACCCAAGATGATACCTTTTCCAACCAAAATTTACCCCCTTTTTTATTTTTTGAGAATTAACTAGCTTCTCAGAATTTGTTGCGAACTTTTCGATTGGGTCACACACTTCTCAAAATTCTTAAAATAAATTAGAAAATCATTAACAAAACCACCACAATTGACCCAAAATGGTCAAAAATCCAATCGACAATATCCATAAAAGAGGCTAAAATATTTGATAACCCAAAAGCATCATTAAGACTTCGCAATGACCACACCTTGACTTGAAAGATATCCTATACACACCCTTCCACTTAATCATCAACTAATGATACCCCGAACATAACTCGATCTTAGAAAAAACCCAAACCTTTTAGAATGAAACAAACAAATCCTCAATCCTTAGGAGGTGATACATATTCGATTCCCAAATAATCCAATCATAAATCCATCAATCCATCTTTCTTCACCAAAGAGCACTAAAGCACCCCATGTCAAGACACTTGACTGAACAAAACCTTTCTCAACATATTCTGAAGTTACTATTTCAATTTCTTCAATTTAGACGGGACCATACCGTATGGAGCCTTGAAATAGACACCAGATCCAATCACAATATCAATAACAAATTGATCACCCAATTCGGGAACAATCTAATCGAATTCTCTAGAAAAACATATTCAAACTCGCAGATGGCCAAAATATCTTCAATGGTCATAGAATAACTCCGAGATGTGACTATATATGCCAATTAAGCTCAGCACCCATCTCTGAAAAGATGACTCGCTTGCAACGCCGAAAATCAACCCTTAAGTTTTCTTATTAATTCTTTTTTGGAACTCAGAGGACTCATATCCTAAAAAGAGAATGGAATAGACTTACCGAAATAGTCTTCCATGACTGAGGATCCGACTCTAACTTCATAAGCTGTCATTACAAATGTTCCGCCTGGAACCATCTGTCTCCTATCTAGACGTCTGGAATCTGGACCCTTGGGATTCGAATGACCCTTTGACACAAACGGCATATTTGGCTGTGATTGAAGCAGACCCCATTCTAATGAAAGCAAATTTGTCCCGCGTACTTCTTTCACAAAACTTATAGGCCGACCTCGGAAACCGAAACTTCAGAGAGAAAGACCTTACTTCATCTGACTTTCCTTTAGCTTATCCTTTGAAGGATAGACGAATCCATCTTTCGTGCTCTGATTTCTTCTGAAAAAACGTCTTCCAAAGCTACTCCTACTCGATCAACAGGGCCTGGTCCAACTCCTCACCATGAGTCCGAAGTTGGAACAGCACCAACTACTTCCAAATTGAGTCTTAAAGTCCTCAACGACTATCCTGCTTCAACAATCGTTCAGATTCTTCAACATCTTCCTGAATGTTGCCTTAGGAGGCTGCACCTTGTGCTCTTCGTCCATGGACTCTTCAATGATGAAAGATTTATGGGGACGACTATCCATCCAATCACAACGATGAGTGAAAATGGGCAATCGTTGAGTCTTCCTCTCATCCCAACCATAGCTTCAAATCTATAGACGATCAACATCACCGTTATCAATGAAATCAAACTTGCACTTCATTGTTCTATCTTTTGGTCGGGGTTTTCTACCAAAACTCAGCTTCTCTTGCAAAGAGAAACGAGTTGACTTAACATGACCATCTTCATCTTTATCCGTAACTTCCAATCTTAAAGAATCTTCATTTCCTCACTCGAACACAACGATTACTTCTCGCTTTGCATGCTTCATCCTTGCGCGGCGCCATGCTAATCTTCTCAGTATTATTCCAATTTTATTAGATGTCTCCGAATAGACATCCCAAGCGATATCATTTTCTTGGTCCAAAATAAGGCGCTAGAAGACTTACCATCAACTCGCCATCAACTACTCGGCTGCCATTATCACATATCAACCCACCTGGGGTCTCAAACCACCACGGTCCTACATGAATACTTTTACTCTTACCCTTCATTATTTCCACTCCATCACTTACCTTTTTGCCGGTTAAAAATCTCCTTCTACTTCACGAGATTTCAAACCAACCAATTCCATCACCTATCTCTATGCCGACCAAAATCTACTTTTACTCCGTGAGATTTTGGACCGACCAACTCCATCACCTACCTCTCTGCAGGCCCAAACCCAACAAAACCTCCACATAACCGCAAAACCAAATAAAATCCTCCTTCTGCCACTATAACAAACCATACATTATGTTGTCTGCACGACTCATCATAATTAGATAATTATTCTTTCAATCCAAACCCAAGACTCTAAACTCGACCTTCCTGATTTAAACCCAAGCCTTCACAACTCAAATTTTCTACCATTTGCCAAAAGCAGTACCTATCATACTCAAAAATTCAATCAATTATTATCCAAAATATTCCAAGACACCCCTCCTTATGACTTTTCCTTATACCACTTATGTTACAAATGCGAACAAAACAAGTAAATTTAAATAATTAATTATATTTTTATAATTCAAAATCTCAAAAAAATTTAATAAATAACACTAAGTCCCAAAATCCAGATGTGACAAACCAAATATACAAGACCCGACAAAACAAAAATCCACAAAAAACCTTATCAAACAGCAATCCGAACAAAATAATCATAACCTGCGCCAAACAATCGTAAGAGAAAACCAAATAATAATAGCAACATATCCATATAAAGAAATCCACCGAAGAAATCTCAATACGCAATCCAAAGGCTCACATGTAGCTGATTCCAACCGCCAAAGACATCCAACAAAATCCATCCCTAAATCAAATACGACCAATACCATTTATTTAAATAAAAATAAAACTCACTAGAAAATGTAATGCCACGCCAAAACTCGATCCTACACATGCAATATAGCTCAATCCTCTATGAAGGTACAAAAAAGGAAATACGATCCTAATGCTCAACAAATATCATATTTAAACAAAAAAAAATCTAATGAATCAGAGGCAATGTCAAATGGATGAATATCCAATCAAATGACAAAATAAATCCAAATTGCCGATGTAATAAATCCAATAGAAATCCAAGATCTAAAATCCAATGGTAGTCTTATACTCAAATCAAATATCTAAATCCAAAACAAATATCCAAATCAGAAAACAATCATTATCGAGGCATATATATATAAATATAAACAAAATATAAGTAATCCAGACCGATTCCAATAGGCAAATAGCCAATTCTAAGTCCAATGCAAGTCCAGTCCAAGTCCAAGCTCAAGTCCATATCCAAGGCCCGATCAGCTCGTGATCTAGGGCAAAATTCGAGAGTCGGATGATCCAATAGCATGCGTAAAAGCCGAAGCAGCGTCATAACAGGTAGTCTAAAGGTCCGGATCAAAACATATAGTCAAAATCATTTGTACGAGACATACTAAAGCCCAACTATGAGCAAAATCGTCGAATCTCAAACCAAAATCCAAATCAAAGTTTAATACAAATCTATACAAAAATACAAATCATGCATCAAATTTAAATTTCAATTATTTAAAAACTAACTTGAAGAAGGGTTACACATACTTCCGGTAAACTTAGGCCATATCAAATGCAAATTAGGCCAGCATGCATGACCACCAATATACTTTATACCCATAAAATAAGGTTGCTCACTATTTTTGCCACCTACGGCTTTAGGTGCAATTCTCAAAATTATCAGATATTTTACGTCCAAATATATTATAAGGTCAAATCAAATTATCCAAATAGGAAAGGGTCACTACTCCAAACCTTTCCTACTGGTGTAAAGGGATTTTCGAATAACAAATATCTTCCCATTGGGAGTTGTCTAGAATATTCAATATCCAAATCCAAATATAGTAACCACAATCCGGCACATGCATGTGAAAATGCACGGCCTATGCAAGTTTCATACACATTTTCGTATACACATATTAATATATACATATCAGGTGTCCAATAAATTATTTAGGCTTTCATAAAAATATTAAATCCTCCAAAATCATAAAGATCGAACCAAAAAACCCCAAATCAACCAATAAACCATACAAGCATGTCCAGAATAAACAAATCAGGTGTATAAAAATACACCTACCTCCCAAGCAATTCTCTCTCCTGACGGCACGTGCGCTTGCCATACTCTCCTTTGCGCATGGCTTCTCTCTGCGCACTTCTTTGCCTCCCAAGCGCCGCTGCTGCCTTACAGAGCCGTCATTGGCCTTCCTGGCGTCACCTTGCCAACACTACCCCCTGCAGCTCTACAGACCTCTCTCTCCTCGTGCAAACCCTTGGCTCGATCGTCGTTCCTTCTTCGATTTGCACCAACACATAAAATGGAGGGTAGAATTGCAGAGTGTGCTTTGTCGGGCTTTCATTTTGGCGCCGATCTCCTGCCGGCGGTTGGCCGCTACCTCCCGCACCGGCCCTCTCCCTCTTCTCCCTTCTCCCCTCTTATTGTTCCCTCCTCTCTCTCTCTCTCCCGATCCCTAATTCATTCTCTTCTTTTTATATTATTATTATATATTTATATTTCTATTTTTCTTTTTTCTTTTATTTTATAATTCAAATTGATATTCGGACAACAATACGGGCACATTTCGGATGCTAGGCCAACAAATCCAAATATCCTTTAAAATTTTATAATATTTAATTAATTTTTACCACATCCAAATTACCCAAAATCATAATGACTATAAAAATAATCCAAATTGAGATCCGAAATATTACATGTTAGATAACAATGAGAAGGTAGAATTGATTCTCTTATTCAACAAATTTGTCTTCGACAAATAATTTAGAGTTTTTGTTATGTATGTCAAGATAGAAAAGGGTGCGGATTCTTAAGCAACAGTAAATTTTGCCCTATGAGTTGGATTATCTGAGAGGTTGAAATGAAAAAGAAGTACAGATTGCAAATTAACTTGAGCTACAGTTTAGGCATAAAAACAGTTACATTAGATTTGTGTTACACCTTCCTAACAAAATGATTCCCCAAGTATAGCAGTCTTTCTGCACTCATTCACTTAACTTTGAAGCTATGATATGCACTAAAATTTTCCAAATGAGTGGGGTTGGGAATGTTAGGTAAACAGATATTTGCCGCTCTTGACGATGTTGCATTCGAGGATGAGAAACCATTTTTTTTATCTCATTGTATACTCCATCATAATCAAATATTGAAGGGTCCTCCTCTAATGCCTTATTGTGCTGCTCTTTGATCTTCATGCAATCAAGCCCAATAATAAAAAATTCACTCCAAAATTCACAATAAAGTTAAAGCAAAGGTCATCTGGTGGGAAAGGATTTTTCTTCCCATCCAACCCCCACCCTCCTAAAGAAAGATACACTACTACTACTTACAACTCTGAGAGACTTATTTATTGAAGCCCGGTGAGAAATCTCTTCCTTGATAATGTCATCAATGTCATTGTCGAAACCCCAATTGTTTGGGAAGGGGTGGTCTAATTAGCTGCTACATTGATTGCGAAGGTAGAACTCTAATTTGCAATTCGTACTTCATTTGCGTTTCAACCTCTTGGATAACACAACTCTGATGGCAAAATTTACCTCAACCTAAGAATCCACACCATTTTCACTCATGATGTGCATTACGAAAACCCTAAATTATTTGTCCATGACAAATTAGTTGAATAAGAGAATCAATCCTACCATATCGTCGGTATTTTACAGGCCGTAGCAAGCCTTGCCAAATCATGTAAATGTGAATCAGTTTATGACTTGAATTTATTTTCTATAAAATAAATTATAGGCTAAAAATCAAGAATAAGATTCCTTGATATTGTCATCAACATCATTGTCGAAACCCCAATTGTTTGGGAAGGGGTGGTCTAATTAGCTGCTGCATTGATTGCGATGGTAGAACTCTAATTTGCAATTCGTACTTCATTTGCGTTTCAACCTCTCAGATAATACAACTCTAATGGCAAAATTTACTGCAACTTAACAATCCACACCCTTTTCACTCATAATGTGCATTGCGAAAACCCTAAATTATTTGTCCATGACAAATTAGTTGAATAAGAGAATCAATCCTACCATGTCGTTGGTATTTGATAGGCCGTAGCGAGTCCCGCCGAATCATGTAAATGTGAATCAGTTTATGACTTGAATTTATTTTGTCTAAAATAAATTATAGGCTAAAAATCAAGAATAAGATTTGAAATTGAAAATTAAAAGCATATAATTTTTTTTTATATTTTTTTAGCCTTTCATGTCTCCAATGGCAATTATAATAACATTTTATTTATCACCTTGTAAATAAAGCTAAAATAGCATAACTTTTATTTAAAAAATATGTAGTTTACATTAACATTATTTATCATACTTTTTATAATTCATCTCTAATTTTACATTTTATAATATATATATATATATATAACATTTATCTTATAAATATGACTTATTATGGGATAATCATGAGTATTTTATCCATATACGACTCATTTATAATTCACCATATATAGATTGTCTATTTTAATTTTTGAATCTAAACAAACTATATTTAAAGATTATTATAAATCAAATACACTAATAAAATATTTATCAGTTCACTATTATGTAGAGTCATTTTGTTTACCAAGTTAAGAAAAAAAACTGAAACAATGAAGTAATTAAAATGTATATCTAAAATTTAGTTCCATTGAAGTAACACTCACCAATATAAATCAAATCAAATATACTTGTCAAGCCAATTATTTGTTGATATAACTTGATGAATAGATAATTCAACTCCTTATGTGTGTGTACATATATACATACATATATATGTGTGTGTGTTGCATCCTGTGATTATGGCCACTGTACGAACGAAGATCTAAATGGCCACTCGGATCCTCTGGATGCACTTGGACAGAATCCGTGCAACACACAGATAATTTGGTTATCTTTTCTGCACTATAAAGGGGATCCGGGAGGTAGAGAGAGAGAGAATAACACATGAGAATTTGCGTGAAAAGCCCTCCCTTGAATGAGGAAAAAACCATAGGATTCTGGATCCGAAACGATTCTACTATCCTTGAACAATTATAAGTAGTCAATTTTACAAATGGGAAGCAGCTCAGAACTTTAAGCGAAGGAATCCTATCCCTTTCTCTGTTCTTGCTCTCTCTTTTGTGCTGCTTGCAGTATATGTGCAAATGCCAGCAGTTCGATCCGTAACTGAGGGAATCCTCTCCATTTTCAGGCGTTTAGATAAGGTATCTATAGTGGACCTACTCTTGAAATGAGTCCACGTGGCACTGGCGTATGTTGGGAAGCCAGCCACCAACTCTACAAGTCTATCTTGCCGTATCAAACACGTTGCATGTAACGTCACTTTTGCAGTGATCAAGCATACTTTGCAGGTCATCATTTCCTATGAAGGTTGCGTGTTATAGAGATTGCGTATTTCTTGGTAACAGTGAGAAGTCTGAGCTGGTGCTCTCGGTCATCCTAGGTTTCTTTCCTTTGGCTGGCATTGCTGGGGGGTCGAAATAGTCCTCGTCCTTAACAAGGTCCCTTGGCCTTTGCCAAGTTCGCGAACTCATGGAGTTAGATGTTCTCGGACTTTAATTGGGAGCTTGACCTGTGAAAAGTCTTGGGTTCTCAGAGCTATGTCCTTAGCTTCATATCCTCGGGATTTTATTGGAGACATTGGTCTCCTATGATGTCCTCGAGCCTCCTGAGCTAAGTTAGTCTATTGGACTATTTAGCCATTTGGGCTTCTTGTGACGTTGGTCCATGTCCTCGGGCCTCTAAGGCCAACTTGACCTCTCGGACCAAATCGGCCCAAGGAGCCTCTCGGGACGTGAATCACTGTCCTCGGACCTTTTGGGCTAATTTAGGCTCTTGATCAAATCAACCTCGTGAGCCTCTTAGACAGTGGGCTCATCCTTTGGGCCACTCTTTTTGGGCCCTGGGTACTAGGACCCATCACTAGCCCCCATGCCAAAGGGTTTGAGAACTTTAACCATTTGGCATGTTTATTCAATGCAGTCGCTTCTCTTAGGAAGGCCTTCTCCAGTGGTAGCCTGCTCGTGCCTTCACTTGATGTTGGCACTTGCTTCCTTTTCTTGCTTTTATCCTCAAACATGATGGGGAGTAGTAGTCTAGGAGTGCTGATCAGAATGTCCAAGAGCATGCTGTAGCCTGCATCTGGCCTAAAACATCCGGGGAATTTTCGTCCCGGGATTTTGAGCATTGTTGGGCTTCTCTAGATGATAGTCGTCTTCACATATTAGTCCGAGACCAGTAAACATCCTCGGATATATTGGGGCCCAAAGCCTGACGATGGAGCGTCCGAGACCAATGAATGTCCTCGGATATTCTGGAGCCAAAAGTCTGATGAAGGAGCATCCGAGACCTTCCTTTGAGTCCAAGAATTGGTCTGTGCCGCCGTTCGGGCCATTGCAAAGCATTAAATGCGCAATAAATTAGGTTGACGTTGCCTTGGGAAGCCAAAGCCCACGATCTCTAGCTGCATACGGGTGATTGACGCGTGGCAAGGGCAATGATAGGAGCACCTTTTTGATTTTAAAGCCCTTTCAGCTGTTTCAAAAACTGACTTCAGCCTCCATTTTACACCACGCAGCCCTTGACATTTTCTCTCAAATTTCTTCACTGCCATTTTTCTCAAGTGCTCTTCTACTCGTTTTCTTTTTGCTTCTTCCCCAACTTCCATGGCTCCTTGTGTTAAGGAAATTACTTCTTCCCTGACTCTAAAGAATCTCAATGACATCTGCACGAAGTATGATATTCCGGATATGATGGTGATGTATCACATCATGAGTTGGGCGTCCCGCTTGCGAGGTTGCAGGCTAATGCCATCAGGTATCTCATTTCTCTTTATGTTTTTGCACGGTGTCACAATAAAGTGTTTGAGGTGTCAATGGTAAAAGTTATGTTTCGCTTTACCCATGTTTGGACTGGATCACAATGACTCCACGTTCTAAGTGCGCCATCATGAGTGGTGGAAACCCCGATTTCATTAAGAGGTGGAAAGATAATTTTTTCTTCTTGGGCGTCCAAGAGAATTGGACTCTTTCCCTCATCCGGGGAAATGTGGCGAGCAAGCACTGCTCGGACACCTCTAGGGAAGAGAAGGAGGCTGCCAAGGAGGTCAAAGACTTGGTAATCGCCAACCTTGGCAGCTTTAATGAGAATAAACATAATATTTGGTTGAGGCCTAAGAACTTGGTGAAAGCCAAGTTGGTGACTTTGGCCGAGAACTCTGGCACTGTTGCTGCCCCGGAGAAGAAGAAACTGAGGAAGGGCGAGGTCTCTAAGGATTGAGGAGCTATCCGAGCGGTCACGGAAGAGTCACCCGACCGAGTCTTCAAAACGCCCGGTGACCATTGTTGAGTACTCTTCATCCGATGATGATAACGCTGTGATTGCGCCTCTTGTTAGGAGGTCGAGGACTTTGGCTGTGCAGCCAGCTTGAGAGTCTAAAGGTCTTGGACCTTCAACTTTTGCCAAGTCCTCCGGTCATCCTTCTAAATCTGTTGGCCAGTCCACGAACCTCCCTGTTGCCCAGCCTCCCATTGATGAGCCAATTCTTGATATTCCTACTGAGTTCACTACTGAGGTTTCGGACTGGATTGATGATCCATCCAAGGACATCAGCGCGGGACATGCTGTGAGGAAGACTGAGGTGACTTAGGTCAAGGAGGCGGCGATGATGACAACGATGACAACTATTTCTGAGGTTGCTGAGGCAAAGGAGAGCCGCAGTGTAGAGCTGATTGCTAATGTGTCTGCCGAGCTCCCCTGTCTTGAAATCCAAGTTTACAATCCAATAATGAATCTGCCTAAGATCCGAGAGGAAACCCTGGCCAAGGATGTTGCTGGGGTTCCAAGTGCTGATGAAGCTAGGATTGGGGCTGCGAGCCTTCTGGAGCTGCAGAGCCTTCTGGAGCTGCAGAGCCCCCAGTCTTCGATCTTGATAGAGGCGCTCCTACGTCCGAGACTAGGGTCGAGGTTTCTATGGCGCTTGGTGCCGAGCTATTTGGGTCAAAGACCGTAAGAGAGGAAACTTCAGCCATCGACTCCCTCGTCTCTCTGGTATTTTTTATCTTTCCTTAGCCATTTAGCTTCTTACTTCCTTCCATTCATACTTTAACGACTTTGCTTTTCCCTATAATTTCAAGATCTGGCCAAGAACCTTGGTCGGCTCATCATCGGTGTCGTCCAAACTTGTTCTAAGCTGGAGTCCTTGAAAGCCACCGGAGTAGCCAACCAACGCTTGGACGCTAAGCTCGCCAAAGCTAAGGGGAAAATTGCCTCCCTCGAGGATACTTTGAAACTTCAGCAGATCCAGTACGGGTTTCTCCGAAACAGGAACCTCCAACTAGAGGAAACGCTAAGAACTTCTATAAGGGTCGCGGACATAGCAGCGGTGCTGGAGGGCAAGTACTAGGACGACATTAATCTGTGCCGCCGAGTGATAAGATTGTTGCATCCACGGTTTCCCACGGCTGTGTTCGATCCTTGAAACATCAGTGCTACATGTTTAGGGGACTTTTATGGCTTTCCGGGAAGGACATTTCCCAGCCCATCTCGATCTGGGCCATTGAGTGATCCCCAACCTTCTGGGTGGTCGGGATCGCCAGGCCAAACAAGGCCTTCTGGATTACGAAGGAGAGCAGCAACAAGGGACACCCTCTCAGCCAAGACCCTCTGATGGCTAACTATAAAATTTTGTAGAGTTTTTTTTTTTACATGCATACTGTTGTACGCACGTTACATATATGAATAAAACTTATGCTATTTAAGTTCAAGCACTTAATCCCCTTACTCGGATTGCACAAGTGTTTGGTTCTTTGGTGACATGCTATTAAATAAATTAGTCATATGCCAGCTTAATGCCTGAACCTTTTGACCATCTTAGGCTGAAAATGCTACCTCTAGGGTTGTTGCATGCTTGCTGTTTTAAGCCCCCTGAGTTTTTAGTCCAACCTCTAGGGTTGCTTGGCATTGTGCCAAGTTTTAAGTTCGACCTCTTGGGCCGCTCGGGCATGGTCGAGTTTTAGATATGAACTCTTGAGCCACTCGGACATAGCCGAGTTTTGGATTCGACCTTTTGGGCCGCTCGGACATAGCCGAGTTTTAAATACGACCTCTTGGGCCACTCGGACATAACCAAGTTTCAGATACGATCTCTTGGGCTGCTCGGACATGTCGAGTTTTAGATACGACCTCTTGGGCCGCTCGGACATATCCGAGTTTTGAGTACGACCTCTTGAGCTACTCAAACACGGCCGAGTTTTAGAGCAAGTGAAACGGTTGCTTTCACTTAAGGACAGCCTAGATCTTGTAAATTAATGAAATGACATGCAAACATCTAATAAAATGTAAGGTAATAAACAAGTTAAAGGAATTTCCTTATACCCATAAATGCGTTACATCGGATGGTGCATTTCGCCTTACCTGGCTGCTTGCACATTCACTTGTTGATGGCATTCTTGGGGACAAGTGCCTTAGTCTGCGGGCCTTTGAGGCCAATTTTACCTCTCAGGTCGAATCGGCCCCTTGGGCCTCTCGGGACGTAGATCATTATCCTCAGGCCTCTTGGGCTAATTTAGACTTTGGCCAAATCAACTTCGTAGGCCTCTTGGACCGTGGGCTCATCCTTTGGGCTACTCTTTCTAGGCCCTGGGTACTGGAAGTGATGGGTCCCAATACCATAAGAGAAGCCCAAATGGCTAAAATAGTCCAATAGACTAACTTAGCTCGAGAGGCTCGAGGACATCATAAGATACCAATGTCTCCAATAAAACCCAGGAACATGAAGCTAAGAATACAGCTCTGAGAACCCAATGACTTCTCACAGGTTAAGCTCCGAATTAAAGTCCGAAAACATCTAACTCTATGAGTTCGCAAACTTGGCAAAGGCCAAGGAGCCTTGTTAAGAACGAGGACTATTTCGACCCCCCACCAATGCCAGCCCAAGGAAAGAAACCCAAAACAACCGAGATCGCCAGCTCAGACGTCTCACTGTTACCAAGGAGTACGCAATCTCTGTAACACGCAACCTTTAAAGGAAATGATGACCTGCAAAGCATGCCTGATCACAGCAAGATTGACATTACACGCAACATGTTTGACACGGCAAGATAAACTTGCAAAGTTGGTGGCTGGCTTCCCTGCACATGCCAACGCCACATGGGCCCATTTCAATAGCAGATTTCTCACTATAAATACCTCATCTAAACACCAGAAGAAGGGATCGAACTGCTGACATTTACACACATACTGCAAGCAGCACCTAAAAGAGAGCAAGAACAGAGAAAGAGACAGGATTCTCTTACTTATAGTTCTAAGCTGCTTCCCCTTTGTAAAATTGAACACTTGTAATCCATTCAAAGATACTAGAATCGTTTTGAACCCAAGGTCCCATGGTTTTTCCCCCTTCATTCAAGGGAGGGTTCTCCGCATAAATTCTCGTGTGTTATTCTCTCTCTCACTCTCTCTCCACCTCCCAAATCCATTTCATAGAGCAGAAAAAAAATAGATTATCTGTGTGTTGCACGGATTCCGTCCGAGTACATCCAGGGGATCCGAGCGGTCTTTCGGATCTTCGTCCATACGGGAGCCAAAATCCCGAGACACAACAATATGTATGTATACATATATATAATATGTATATGAAACCTAGTGAATTTAGCTTGAATTAATTAGAGAATAGCAAGGTTGTAATTTATCTCTTGCAGCCGCTTTTGTTTACTATAGACATTATTGAATGTAAATTAATAATCCATATATTTTAGTAAATAAAATGGAGGTAAATTTATTTTAGGTAAAAAAAGACCTAAACTAATAAATTTAAATCCGATATTTTGTTGAGGTGAGATCAATGAAGCAACTCATGAGAAGGTGAAGCCCCGTACACAAGTTTAATTAGTTGGGCCAAGAAAAAGTACCATCCGACTACGAAAGCCTTCTCCTGCACTCCATGACATATTAAGGTGACCATTCATCTCTTGCAAACATGGACAGATAATCAGGGTTTTGAATCCGTATCTAAGGTCCGTCGACCACTTTTTTGTTACAATTACTATTTGGCACCGTTTTGAGAACTCTAGCACTTCCTGTAAGTCCAGATATCACTAAGCAATCAAATTCAAACAATTTTGTATATATCTAATGGAAGCTTAGTAATCTAAACTTGAAATGACTGTAAATTGTTATTTGGGTCGACAATAGATTAGAAAAAAACAACAGGCAAAGTGTTCTAAATAATGACTAGAACAACATAATCTAAAATGACAAAGATTAGAACAGGATTTGAAGCGTAATGATTTGGCAAAATCAACTCTTTCTTCTCTCTTCTCTCCTTTTCGCTCAAGTTAGCACTCAGAACAGTTTGAAATACTTGCACTTAATGCCCTTAAAAACGGTTTGGTGTTCGAATGACAAAGTTGGTGTTTGAACCCAAGGGTAAACCTGTGCTAGAACTCATTCAGCAATCATTCAAACATTAGGCGTTTAACCTCCTGTCAACCTATGCACATGTGCTATTCAGGCATGCATCGGCCGCATAGATTCTATCCAAGTTGCGTACATGTATAAATCAGACGTGGCTCAACAATAATAAAAGAATGTCTATGTATAATAGGTATGAGACTTACAAGGAAATGCCTATGAATTTTCAAGGGATCAAAATCAAGTTTAGAATGGAGTTTCCATTCAGTGCGGGTAGACAAGCCTATTATTTTTAGTCAACAAGAATAGCTGATGTGACTTAGTGGCAAAATTATCGTAACAGAATTATAATTGTGTAATCTAGTAGCCATTTATTTTAGTCATGGAGTAGGCTAATCTTTTTCCAGGCCGCACTAAAGCGAGAGTTTTATGCATCAGATTGTATTTTCTTGCGATTAGCTGATAGTATTGTCTCATTAAGTAAAGGATACTAAATAGAAGTGTTGACCTGGGAATGGCAAGTCTCGCACAGATTATTCTGAAACTTTTCCTAAGCTCGCATGAATGCACGCGGATAGAAAACATGTCCGAAGGAAGTCAGACTATATGAATTAGAGGAATGGCATGTCTTATCAAATTGAGCATTTCATACTCTACAAACCATGCATACATGAATTGCAGAAGTCTAAAGAAGACTGGCAATTGATCAAAGAACAAAACAGATGAACAAATAAAAGCAAAATGTTGAAATATATAGCAGTTATGATGTCTCAAACTATCAGGAATAGTTAGAACTCAGAAGTTCATATTTTTAAATGGCACACCAACAATGACAGAGTGAACAAGAAATTAAATTTCCTAATGAGCAGTTGACATGTCGAACTTGAAGAAAGTGTGAGTGTTTGCCAAACAATTAAGAATAACTAAGATGACCAATAATTTCTGAATCTGTTAAGCATCAAGTGCTAAGCTATTTCGCAACTCTAAACACACCTTCCTTCTGTAAAGAACCAGAATAATTGTCAAGATAAAAGGAAAACTACACTTCCATGAGACCAAGTAATATGAACCACAAACAACAAGAATAGCCTTTAAGCAACAAGAACAGCCAGTCTAGTCTTGAGCTTCGTTTTCTGTACACAGAAGCCAGACTATCTGGGACAGGAATGCAGAAACATGAGTTCCTCAAATCTTGCAGCACCAAATTCGGGCAGTACAATCACCTAAATATCTATCATCCCTCCTAATCAGCAATCAACCGTCCGAATACAACCACGAGATTCCTCGAGGATGAACAACATAAGCTCCGAATATATAATAAAACTACTACAAAAGTAAATTCGATCTTAATAAAGGCGATTCACCAAAAATCT
This sequence comes from Nepenthes gracilis, assembly GCA_033239525.1. NCBI lineage: Eukaryota > Viridiplantae > Streptophyta > Magnoliopsida > Caryophyllales > Nepenthaceae > Nepenthes > Nepenthes gracilis. Next base: position 11,915,810 of record BSYO01000019.1, on the reverse strand, counting down.
ATAAGCAAATCAACCACAGCCAACATCGATTCATGGATGCCATAAAAATAATCACAGATCTACGATAACTCGATAAGCAGCAACACGAAAACAAAGACCCAATAAATGGAGAACTATAAAAAGATTATACAAAACGGAAATACAGAATCATAAAAAATTCAAAGACGCTGCGACAAATCTGAAACAGCTGACAATCAGAAAGCATCGGAAAGGTATAGCTGATGATCGCGTACAGATTTTGATATGAAAATTTGAAGAGAAGAAACATAATAATTTGATATAGAAACTTGTACCTTCAGGTTAGAACGCAAGTAAACCTAGCCTCTTTCCTAGCGCGATGGAACAAGAAAGCGCGGTTCCAACGGGAGTCGCCTATTTATAGAGAAAGGCTAAGACGGACAGAAACGATGTGCAAGGGCAAACTCAGCACAGTAACTTGGCAGCGTCTTGAAGTTTCAATATATATATATATATATAATGGGTGAAGTTACATCATGTACCGATCCAAGATCAACCCAGTAGGCCCAGTATAATGAGTTCAGTTACACCATTCGCTTAAAGTATCCATGAGGAGCGAAGCCCGATAGGCCAAGCAATAGACCTAGTCTCGGTAGGCATAACAGTGGGTCGAGAAAGATGGCCATCGCGGAGGCCCAGTAGACACCCTACAGCACGGCCAATCACGACCTAGGTCAATCCTCCAACTCACTAATGACAGTCTAGTAGCATAGAAGGCACCAACAGGACAGACACTAGCTAATGGTAATCAAGGTCAATTATGGGGGACCGCCACACTCACTTGCCCATAGATGGATCAGCCAATTAGAGAGCCCCCAAGCTGGCAACCGACAGACCAGTCAGGGCATGTGCATACAGGCGCCACCTGCAACCCCCGCCGTAGTAGTCTGGTGCCCACGATCGTATTGCCTGCACAAAATAGCGATTGACATAGGCGACTTCCGTTGTTACTAGGGTAGTTCGGCAAATCTTGGCAAAAAACCTATCGCGAGCCTTGACGCCAAAGTTGCCTCTACAAAACTTTACAAATACCTTGCCCTATCGCACGAGAAGGGGATCCCGATCAAATTCTAAGAGCCTAGAGAAAAAATGAAGCTATCTCTCTCGCACATTCTCAAAACCACTTCCCATCGAACGCACCAATCGGAGCTAGGCCCTTCATCACACTCTTTCCCCTATTTTGCGTGCATCATTGCACATTATATCATCTTTGTATCTTTCTATTTGTTTAGAAAAATTTTCTACTTAAGTATTGGTGGATAAATTAGGAAGTGAGCCTCATCAATCCTCTTATCTTTTTTTATTCGTTATGTTGCGCAGGACTCAGGTTATCAAAGATGGAGATCAGACCCACCTCAATTCAACCCGCTCGAGAAAGATTAGGTTACCACCTAATTCATACAATCCAAATCCATGGACGTATATATATGTATGTATGTGTGTATTTATCCTCCATAAATATACATAATCTTTTTTTCTCCATAAGCCCACGCAAGCACTCATCCTGCAACCATTTTGACTATTCTACAAACTTATTTTTTGTAAACCCTTGTGACAAACTTATCCTTATCTTCATACAAATGGTCATCTTTGCTTCTCTCTTTAGCAATTCTCCTCTTATAAATAATCTCTTGTTCTCATTCTCGTTGTTTGGATTTATCCCTCAATGCCTGGATATATTTTGACTGTAAATACAAAAATCCGAATGCGGGTTCATAATAATGCGTCAAAAGGACCAAATTTGTGAATAAATAAGATAAAAAAAACCCATGTTGGTTCATCATTCCATGGAAGCAAGCAAGGAAGGAAGCTAGAACAACAAAAAAAAATTAGGCGTTGAAGAGAGTATTTTCAATATTCACAATTGATGGGTTGATCAGCCATGAGCCTAAGGTGCCATGCCACACAGTAGGCTCACACCTCAGCTCCAACAAAACAAAATTTTTTTAAAGTGAAAGTTTTCATGTTACCCAAACAAAATAAACGTATCTGTGAATCGCACAATAAAATCAGGCGCCCTCAAGCTTGGAAAGGTAAGCTATAGAAGGCTCAACATCTCCAAGAAGGGGGCCTAACCTCCATCTATGAGCCACCCTCATTCTCGGAAGCTTACCCTCCATCTAGGAGCCATCCTCCATCCAAGAGGTATACCCTCCGTCTAAGAGTTAGCCCTCCATTTCGGAGTCAGGAATTCTTCGTTTTGGAGCCAAGAGCCTTTCGTCTAGAAGTCAGCCCTGAGCTCAAGAGGCAAAAGCCCACTGTTTAGGAGTCAACCTTCCATCTGAAGAGGCTAGTCCTCCATTCAGGAGGTATCTCCTGAGGAGTCCAACCCTTCGCCTAAGGAGCCAACCATCATCTACTCAGGTAGGTGGCCAACTCACTATCAGTGGAGTTCAGTTCTCCACCTCTATGCCGCCTCTCAGTTGGGCTCTCTTCTAAGTTGCCCCTCACCTAGGAGCACCTCTAAGTTGCCCTTCAATTGGACACACCCAAACACTCAATCCCCACCACATGCATTTACTCATTTTTCCTACATCTTTCTATTTTTTAAAAAATATTTTAACTAAATATCAAAAAATAAATTAGAAAGTAAGTCTCGTCAATCCTTTGACCTCTTATTTGAAGATAAAGGGACCGAATCCGCTCTAATTCAACTCACAGAAGAAGATCGAGTAATTCTCTAACTCGTACAATAATCCAAATAACATGAATGCATCAACAATCATTCCCTGAGTTGGTATTGCAGAACTAACTATTAATACCATGCAACATTATCCTTGAGAAATTAAAAGGAGATACCTATTGGCATCCAAATGGGCGGCCGGATAATGAAGGCACACGATCGCATACATACAGTGGAATAAAATAGAAGAAGAAAATGAACACCAAATATTTTACGTGAAAAATCCTTCTAAATTAAGGAAAAAACCACGGGACACTGGGTCGACAAATAAATTTACTATATGAGATTTAGTTATATAAACCCACATGGCAACGCAAGTCCTTAAGGCGGAAATGAAGAACAGCACACAAAGAACACACTTGTATTTTTCTTACTGCTCTCTTTTCTTCACTCTTCATCTCCTCTATCTCATGCAACACTTACATTTGCACATACGTTGCTTCTCACACTCGTGTTCCTTTTATATAAATAATATATATATAAATATATATGTAGACGAGTAAGGAGACAACCAACCACCCAGCTATATAGTGGTTGGTGCACAACTCTCAAGGCCTGCAACCGCAGGCACATGCCCTATCCCACAGGCACATGCCTTATCCCACAGGCACATGCCCAGTCCTACAGGCGACGCATGCATGTGCTGTAGGCAAACATGCTAGCTTCCCAGAAGATGACGTCCTTTAACTACCCAAAGTGATAAGTCAACTGTACGCTTACTGTAGAAGGCAGTCTTGTAGGATATCCATTTCCAATCGGTCAATGCCCGTTAACCATCTTCTTCTTTTGGCTGCGTTGACTGGAATTGCTTGCGTCAAAAATACTTTACATAGTCTGCGGACATTCAGTACATGAATTCGCGGACCTTAGCCTCACAAGGTCCTCATGCATTCTTAAAATCCTCGGACTATCAAGATTTTCACATGACCAAATGAGAACAAAATTAGCCTGCCCGGTGATATCACTGCAAACTTCCAGCTTTCCCTTGGGTAAAATTTTTGTCATTGTGTTTGACCCATTTTCATCTGACCAGACCTTCTCTACAGATAACTACCCTTCATTAATAACATCTCTTACCCAATGATATTGAATGTCAATGTACTTCAATCTCTAATGGAATGAGGAGTTCTTATACAAATGTATGGCACTTTTACTGTCACAAAGTACTATATATTTTTCTTATCTTAAGCTCAATTCTTGAATGAACCTTTTTATCCATAACATCTCTTTCTGGCTTCCGATCACAGTAATGAACTCGGCCTCCGTAGTAGAAAGAGTGATGCACATTTGCAACTAGATTGCCAAGAGATTGCCCCTCCAGCAAACTTGACCAAGTACTCCGAGGTGGATTGTTGAGAGTCAATATCTCCGGCTATATCCGCGTCTATGTAGCTGACCAGTTGGAGCTTATTTTCTCCAAATTGTAGACACATCTTAGAAATCTCTCGGAGATATCTAAGAATCCATTTCATAGTAGACCAATACTCCATCCTAGATTGAGAGGAATCTGCTTACAATACCAATCGCATGAGCAATATCCGACCTTGTGCACACAGCAACGTACATCAAGTTACCAACAACCAAAGAATAAGGTATGCCTCTCATGTGGGCTTTCTCTGTGTCCGAGGACTGACATTTCTCTCTGCTCAATCTGAAATGATCAACTAATCGGGTGCACACTAGTTTGGACTTTTTCATGTTAAAGCGTTGTAACACCTATTCAATGTAGCTCTTTTGAGACAACTAGAGCTTTTTGTTCTTTCGATCACAAAAAATTCTAATCCCTAAAATCTACTTTGCCTGACCGAGATCTTTTATGGCAAATGATTATCCCAGTTACTCCTTCAACTCCTTGATTCGAGTACTATTTTGTTTGAAAATCAATATGTCATCCATATAAAGGAGAAGGACGACAAAGTCGTCCTCGAAAAATCTCTAGCATAAAGGTACAGTTGTCAGAAGTAGTCTTTTAATATCCTTGTCCGACCATGACAAACTCAAACTTCTTGTACTATTATCTTAGAACTTGTTTTAATCAGACAAATTCTTTTTCAGACGACAAACCGATCCTTCCTTCCCCTTGACCTCGAACCCCTTTGGTTGTTTCATGTAAATTTTCTCTTCAAGGTCACTGTAGAAAAATGTTGTCCGAATATCCTATTACTTTATCTCAAAATCCAAAATAGCTGCTAAGCCAAACACAACACAAACGGAGGATATTTTTACCACCGGCGCAAAGATTTCATCAAAATTCATACCTTTACGCTGATAGAAACCTTTCATTACCAGCCGCGCCTTGTACCTCGACTGCATAGTGTCCTCGGATGTCTTCAACCGGAAGGCCACTTGTTCTTTAGAGCTCTCTTCCCCTTAAGAAGTTTGAACAAATCAAATGTGTAATTTTCATGGAGAGAGCTCATTTCATCTCTCATAACTTCCAACCATCTCTCCTTATCCTCATCCTCAATAACCTCTTCATACTTCTCAGGCTCTCCAGTATCAGTGAGCAAGATATACTCACTAAGTGACAGATGGATGGATGGCCGTCCATTCCTCATGGACCGTCTCACTGGACCCTCCTTAGCCGGTTGAGGAATTACTTTATTCTGGTTCTCGTTAGATACTGTGTCCATCTCACCATTGTCCTCGACCACATCATGACCATTGTCCTTGTCCTCCAAGGACAACCGGACGACAATTTCAACACTCATTTTGTCTGTCCGAGTAGCATCAGAATTGGTCTTCCTACCAATATCTTCAATAGTTTTATCCTCAAAAAACATCACATCTCTTGATCGGACGAATCTTTTCTCAGCAGGATCATAAAATCTGTAACCTAGTTTGTCTTCCCCATAGCCCAAAAATACACATTATTTCGTTTTTTTGCTCTAATTTGTTCCTTTTATCTCTCGGGATATGAATATAAGCTTTGCATCTAAGCACCCTTAGGTGATCATAAGAGGGCTCCTTATCTGACCATATCTTCTTTGACACCTCACCCTTCAATTACTTGTTGGGCGATCTATTAACGACATAGGCCGCTGTCTTTAATGCTTCTGACCAAAAAGAACTGGACAGTTTCGCCTCAAAAAGTATACACCTAACCTTTTTCAATAGTGTACGATTTATCTGCTTGGCCACTCTATTCAGCTGTGACGTTTTTTGTGGTATCCTCTGATATATGATACCATGAGACCTACAGTAAGTATCAAAAGTCCCAATATACTCTTCCCCATTATCACTGCGGATGGTCTTTAATTTCTTCCCCTTATGACACTCAACAAAAGTATGAAATTGTTTAAACACACGGAAAACTTGGTCCTTGATCTTCAGTGGGTAAACCCACAACTTCCTGGAGTGATCTTCAATGAAGGAAATGAAGTATTGGGCTCCACCAATGGACTTCTTAAATGGTCAGCATACATCTGTGTGGACGAGATCAAGCATATCAGCCTTCACAAAGGATGAGTCTCCATGGAACGAGACTCTACGCTACTTCTCGACCATATAATGAGGGCACGTCCTCAATCCATCTTCCTTCAACTCTGGGATAAGGCCCTTCTTGGCCAGATAACATAGTCCACGTTTGCTCATGTGACCCAACCTCTGGTGCCACAGGTCCTCAGACTCCTTGTTAGTGATGGAGCTTGCGTCCCCAGCCATTGCACAAGCTTTTATCACACATAGGCCGGAGGACTTTTTCCCTCGTGCTATGACCAGTGACCCTCTGGTTAGCCTCCATTCACCTTCATAGAAGGTATTACAGTAACCTTTATCATCTAGCCGACTGGTTGAAATAATGTTCAGTCAGATATCAGGGACATGATAAATATCCTTTAGCATCAGTTTCATCCTATTGTTGGTGACTAGTACAACGTCACCTCTCCCAACAACCACATATATTCCCTCATTTTTCATTCTTATCACTCCAGAATCTTCTAGAGTATAAGATGTGAACAGACTTCTTCTAAACATGGCACGCAGAGAAGCACCAGAATTAACCACCCAACCAAATTCATGGTCCATCAAGCTTGTCACGTTTTCTTCGCATGTCAACAGGCGATCACCTCCTATGACCACAAGAGACCGATAACTTTTCTTCTTCTCGTCCTTTCTCTACTTTCTCTTTCTCCACATTTTCTTACTTCCACTTTAAGCATTTTTTTTAGATGTGTCCCTTCTTGCCACAGTGATGTCACTTAAAATTTTAGTATTTTGTTCGAAACTTACTGTGGCTTTTTTCTTCGGGCTTATGGCTGCGTCCTCTACTTCTTTCCTTAGACTCGATCACAAGTACTTCAGACTGTGAAGATATTGAGCCCATTGTGACCGTCTTGACTCATTCATGAGTAAGAATACAATGATTTCGTCCAATTTAAGCATGTCTTTTCCAAATAGTAAGGTGGTTACGATGTGGTCATAAGAAGTTAGTAGAGAGGCTAGCAGTACCAACGCATTGTCCTCCTCCTTGATCTCTTCATCAAAAGCTGACATTTGCATCACGATCCGATTAAACTCGTCCAAATACTTCTCAAAACTATCACCTTCTAACAACCGCAGGCCAAAGAACTATTTTTTTATATGTAATCTAGTTGTCAAGGATTTGGACTTATATCTACTCTCCAACTTCTCCCATACTTGGCCGGGTTTGTCAGACCGAGGACCTCCTAGAAAGTGTTGTCCGTCAAGCATAACTTAATGATGCAATTGGTAAGGTCTCTTTTATCCTTGCCATTCTTTCTCGGTCAGTTCGTTGGCTTCTCTTTCTTCTTCTTTAGGGCCTTCACCGTTCCCTCTCTAGTTAGGATATTCTTCACCCTCCTTTACTAGAGGATGAATTGCCTTACCCATTGAATTGTTCCACACTAAACGATAAATTTTTCGAAAATGATGATGACACCATTAGGATAGAGTTCTTAACCTTTCTCTTATACCACTTATTAGCGTTCAAATGGGTAGCTGGACAATGATAGCACACGATCACACACATGTTGGGGATCACTCCCGTGAAGAAGTTCTTGTGATTGAAGAACTCAATTAGAATAAGAAGTTCTGGTCAACAGTTGATTAATATAATTGACCGGCTGAAGGTTTATGTTGATAGGTTTTTGCTGAGGGTTTTCAGACAACAAACGACGACGGTCAACAGGGTATTGACCGGTCTAAATGAAAAGATGGTCAACAAGGTTGACCGACTTGTTATGGTAATGCAGAAGACCTGCTACGTCTGAAAGGGGTTGGTTGACCTGCCTGTTTAGGTAGCCTTGGAACTTCAAGATAGTAAATCTATCTGCTGCTGCATAGGGTAAACGTATGCATGCTTCTTAGGAACTGTGCACCAACCATAGAGCAGGGCGTGGTGATCCTGCTGCTGCTAGTCTTATATATATTCTTATATATATATATGGCGTGGTGACCCACCAGTACAGCTTAGTCCTTCTTCTCTAAACCACCCCTCTGCGGGCGTACTTCTAAGTCATCCCTTTACTGGCCGCCCCTCGAGGCCGCCCTTCGTAGGTGCACCTCTAGGCCACTCTCGGCAGATGTACCTCTAAGCCGTCTCTTTACCGGGCTCATCTAAACCCTCCGCCGCTATATGCACATATGCATTCATCGCATCCTCCTAGCATCTTTCTATTCTTTGAAAAAAATTTCTGATTTGAACGTCAAAGGATATACGGTGAGAGTAATTCTCACCATCCTCTGCCTCCTATTTGTAGTTTATGGTGTGTAGGTTTCAGGTTAATAGAGACAAAAATCGAACTCGCCCCAATTCAACCCATAGTAAAAGAATGAAAAGCTCCCTAATCCGTATCACAACCCGAGAATCAGAGACGCATCAATTACCAATGGAGACATGAAAGGCAAAAAATATATATAAAAAAATTATGTACTTTTAATTTTTAATTTCAAATTATATTCTTGATTTTTTAGTCTATAATCTATTTTATACAAAAGAAATTCGAGTCATACACTGATTCACATTTTCATAACTCGGTAAGACTCGGCACAACCTATCAGATACCATCAACAATGTAGAATTGATTTTCTTATTCAACAAATTTATTTTTGACGAATAATTTAGGATTTTTGTAATGCACATTAAGAGAGAAAACGGTGCAAATTCTTAAGCAATAATAAATTTTGCCACCAGAGTTGAATCAACTAGAAGTTGGAATGCAAAAAGTACGGATTACAAATTAGGGTTCCACCATCACAACAGATTTATGAATAAATATATACAATATTACTCTCCAAACCTTCAGGATGCACTGAGCCTCATCCATCTTATTACTTTTATTTATTTAACCTAAAAATTAAAATAATAATATTAGAGTAAGTACTTTTTTTGATTTAATAAAATATACTTGAATGTAATGTTTGTAATTTAAACTTGAATTTGCATATGTACCTCCTTTGGATACCAAAATCATTTGACTTGATCTTTTTATTTTGCTGGGTGTTTGGCTATTATAAGTAATGAGATAATCACACAATTGATAAACTAACAGTGATTGCATACAAAATCATCCCAAATTTTCCTAGTCAAAATGAGAATAATTTGTAATATCTCGGATCTCTATTTGAATTATTTTAATATTAATTATAATTTTAAGTAATTTGGATATAGTAAAAATTAATTTAATATTAAAAATTTTAAAGGTTAATTGAATCAATTGGGCTGACGTGTGAGGTGTGCCCGTGCTGTCACTCGAGTGTCAATGTGGATTATAAAATAAAATAAAAGAATATATATATATAATAAAATAAAAAAGGGGGGATTAGAGAAGCAGGAGAGAGAAGGAAAAAGTAGAAAAGAGAGGAAAACAGGAGGAGAGAGAGAAGAAAGGAGGAGAGGATTTCGCATGCGGTGAGCGACATAGCGGAGGAGAAGAAGGAGAAAGAGCGGTAGGTGGTGGCGCATGCGGAGGAGAGGTGGTGCAGTGAGATGCGCACGACAGGAGAGAAAAAGAGGAGTGTTTGCGCTAGGAGAGATTGATGGTGGCGGCGGCGCATGCGGAGAGGGAGAGCACCGAGAAGGTCGATGGTGGTTGGTAGATGAACATGGTGGTGGCAGGTCGACGCGACAGTGGTTGAGCAACCAGAAGGACAGAGAGACCGCACGGGTAGAGAGAGAAGCACGTCGGTAGGAGAGAGAAAATGCCTGATTCGGGTGCTTTGGAGTATTCTTTCTTCAGATTTGTAGAGTATAAGGTCAAGACAAGTATTTATAACTCCTATTTTTTGTTTGGTTTAATATCTAATATATTTTTGATACTATTTAAAATTTTTGCTAATATGCTTATATTTTTATATACCCGATTTATTTATTATAGACATACATTTATGATCATTGGTTGATTTGAGGATTTCTAGTATGGGTTTTATGATTTTAGAGGGTTTACTATTTTTGTAAAAAGTTAAAAAATTTATCGAATATTGTATATATTTATACTAATATGTGTATATGAAAATATATACAAAACTTGCATAGGCCGTACATTTTCACATACATGTGTCAGATTATGATCACAATATTTAGATTTATTATTGAATATTCTGACCAGCTCTTTATGGGGAGATTTATTATTTAAAAATCTCTTTCTACCGGTAGGAAAGATATAGAGTAGTAACACTTCTCATTTAGATAATTTAATATGATCTTATAATATATTCAGACGTCTTAATATATCTGACAAATTTAAAAATTATATCCAAATTTACATGTGATAAAATATAGTGAGCAACTTTACCCATGGGAGATAGAGTACATAGATGGCCAAACATATTAACCTAATTTGCATTTGATATGGTCTAAGGTTATTGGGAGTATATATAATCCTTTTTTAAACTAATTTTTAAATAATCAAAATTCAACTTTGGTATATGATTTATATTTTTGTATAGATTTGTATTGGATTTTGGATTTTAGACTTGGATTTGAGATTTATCGATTTTACCTACGTATGGATTTTGATGTGTTTTGTACAAATAATTTTGACTATATATTTTGATCCAAACCTTTAGACTAATTGTTACAGTGTTATTTTGACTTTTGCACACACTATTGAATCATCCGGCCATCGAATTTTGTCCCAAATCACGAGCTAAGTTTTGGACTTGGACGTGGATTTGATATCAACTTATTGGAATCGGTTTGGATCACTTTTATTATATATATACGTTCCGATGATGAACTATTTTTAATTAGATATTTATTTTGAATTTAGATGTTTGATTTGAGTATAAGATTAATATTGAATTTTGGATATTAAATTTTATTAGATTTATTATATCGACGATTTGATTTTATTCTATTATTTAATTAGATATTTATCCATTTGACCCTCCATCTAATTTATTGAACTCGTTTTATTTTAATATGATACTTGTTAGAATTTAGACTCATATTTTATATTTTGTTCCTTCAAAGTAGAAGATTCGAATGTGCCGTAAGAGTAAGGATATGATTTGTAAGCTATTCGTCCGATTTGGTGAGTTTTAGTTTTTATTATGACTTAAATTTGTATTTGATTTGTGATTGGATTTTGGAACTGGCTTTAGGCTTATGGCTATATTTTGGAAGTAGTTAGGATATTATATTATATTTGATTATGATTTTAGTTAAATTGTTACTTTTCTTACGATGATTGTAGAGTAGTTCATATATAGATTATCTAGACGGTTGTCCGATGATGTTTTATATAGGTTTTAATTTATCAGGTCCTATATATTTGGTTTGTCCCATATGAAATATAAAATTTTAAATTTTATAAATTATAACTAATTAATTAAATTGACATATTTGGGTCAAGTTTGTGACAGAAATAGTATCAAAAAAGTCATAAAGAGAGGTGTCTTGGGTCATTTTGGATAAATAGTTGATTGAATGTTTTGGCATGATAAATACTGCCTTTGGCAAATAGTAGAGAATTTGAGTTATGGAGGTTTCAGTTTAAATTAGAAGGTTGAGTTGTGGAGTATTGGGCTTGGATTGGAAGGATGATCATAATGAGTGGATTGATATAGCGTTAGAAGGAGAATTTTGTTTAGTTTCTGCGGTTATGTGGAGGCTTTATTGGAGTTTTGCGATTTTGGAAGAGAAGTAGCGGCCCTAGATTATCCCGATCTAAAATTGCAGGGGTAGAATAAGGTTTTGGTCAATAGAGATGTAGGTGATGGAGCTGGTCGGTCTAAAGTCTTGTGGGATAGAAGAAAATTTTGGACAGTAGAAAGGTTGGTGATGGAATAGGTTGGTCCAAAATCTCTCGATGTAGGAGAAAATTTTGACTAGCAAAGAGGTCAATGGTGGAGTGGAGGTGATGAAGGGAAGGAATAAAAGTATTTATGTTGGATCGTGATAGTCTGAGACCCTAGATAAGTTGATATGTGATAAATGATGGGCAAATAGTTGCAGTTAAGCAAATGGTAAGACTACCAACACCATATCTTTGGCCAAGAAAATGAGTAGATCACTTGGAACTGTCTCTTCAGAGCCATTTAATAAAATTAGAACGACACAAAGAAGATTATTATGGCTTCTATGCATGGATGACACGTACAAAATGAGAAGTGATCATTGTGTCTGAGTAAAGGAAAGAAGACTCATCTAGATTGAAAGTTGCGGATACGATAAAGAAGCTTATGCCAAGTCAATTTATTTTCCTTCACAAGGGAGCAAGGACGGAAGGAGGACATGGCTTGGTCCGTGGCGTTGCAATTTCTTTTGTCTTCTTTTGAGCAAAAAGTTGTGGAGTCAATGATGAACAACCTATACCAAGAGAAGAACAACGAGTGTAAGTCTAATTTTGTTAGCAGTAATGATGCTGACTATGTAAGGGTTTGAAGTTATAGTAGGAGTGAAAGGGAGACTCAACGATTGCCTATTCCCACTCATCGTTGTGATCAAATGAATAATTGTCTACGTAATTCCTTCATCATTGAAAAATCCTTGAACAAAGGGCTCAAGGTTTGGCTTCCTAAGGTAACATTCAGGAAGAAATTGAATAATTTAAAAGATCTATTAAATAGGATGGTAGCTGAAGATTTCTAGATTCAATTTAGAAGTAGTCGGTGCCATTTTGACTCTGGACTTATGGCGAGGATCTGGATCAGGCTTTGTTGATCAAGTAAGAGTATCTCCAGGAGAAGTCTTTCTAGAATAAATTAAAATATTGAAGTCAGAACTCGAAAGATAGATGTGTTTATCCTCCAAAAGATAATATAAAGGAAAGTTGGATAAAGCAAAGCCTTCTTCCCTGACATTTCAGTTTGTAAGGTTAGCCTGCAAATTTTGTAAAAAGAAGTATGTGGGACAAGTTTGCTTTTGTTAGAATGGAGTCTACTTTAATTGCGGTCAAATATGCCATTTGTCAAAAGATCATTCAAATCCCAGGTGCCGGATTCCAGACGTCTGGGTAGGAGTTAGATTGTTCCAGGCAAAGCAATTGCAATTACAACTCATGATGCTAGAGTCGATTCCTCGGTCATGGAAGGCTATTTCGATAAGACTATTTTATTTTGTATTCCGAGATATGAATCCTCTAAATTTTAAGAAAGGATCAATAAGAAGGTTTCAAGGTTGATTTTGGCGTTGCATGTGAACATCTGTTTAGTGATGGGTGTTGAGCTTATTAGGTATACATGGTCACCTCGAGAAGTTATTCTGTAATCATTGAAGACATTTTGATTATCTGTGAGTTTGAAGATATTTTTCTAGGGGATTCAACTAGATTGTTCTTGAATCAAGAGATCAAATTTGCCATTAATGTTATACTTGGATCTACACCTACTTCAAATGCTCCTTATAGGATAGTCCTATCTGAGCTAAAGAATTCAGAATAGCAACTGTAAAATCTATTGAGAAAGGTTTTGTTCGGCCAAGTGTCTTGACGTGAAGTGTTTTGGTGCTCTTGGGTGAAAAAGAATGGGTCGATGGGTTTATACATAAATTATTTGGGAATTGAATATGTATCACCTCCCAAGGATTAAGGATTTATTTGATCCATTCTAAGAAGTTTGGGTTTTCTCTAAGATAAAGCTATCTTCAGGGTATCATTAGTTGAGGATTAAGTGAGAGAATATGCATAAGACAGTTCTCAAGTTAAGGTGTGGCTATTATGAAATCTTGATGGTACTTTTAAACTATTGAGTATTTTAGTATCTTTTATGGATATTATTGATCAAATTTTTGACCGTATTTGGATTAGTTATGGTGATTTTATTAATAATTTTTAAATTTATTTGAAGAATTTTGAGGAGTGTAAGGTCCAATTGTGAAGTCTACTATAGATTTTAAGGAAAATGGCAATCATTTGTCAAAATTGCAAGGGTGTGAATTATGGTTGGATAAGGCACCATTTTAGGTCATGTGTTTCTTAAGGTGACATTTGAGAATTCAAAGGAAATGAAAGTAGTGGCAAATTGAAAAAGACTGACTAAGGTCGCGAGAGTGTGGAGTTTCTTGAATTTGATTTGTTATGATGGAAGATTTGTTGAAAGTTTCTCAATGATTGCAGTGTCGTTGGCGCCCTTGAAATAGAGACAATCGGTATTTAATTGAAGCGATCCTTGTAAGAAAATTTTTCAATAATTAAAGAATAGATTATCGTCAGTGTCGATTATGTCAATCCCTGATGGATTGGAAAGATTGGCAACGTTCAGTGATATTCCTAAGAAAGGTCTAGATGTGTATGGATTCAGTATAGTCGAGTGCATCATGAAGAAAAATTCAAAGAAAAGTTTGGGATGCGACATAGTTTGGAGGATTTGACGTGCAAATGCTATTTCCAGATGCCAATTGGAAGACTTAGCCAGAAGGATTTCCTGTCTTTGGTGCCAAGATTGAATTCCTTCCGAAACCCCTATCTACTGGAGAAGCTCTTGTGAATATCAGAGATGATGCCCTTTTGGACGAGCCTCATGATGTTGGACGCGATTGAGCCAGCAACCTCTAACTTACTGTACAAAGTGCTATTTTTTCATTGCACATTCAAGAGGAGGCATGTTTTCAAGAATTCTCCGATTTGAGTCTTAGTCGATAGAATGGAAGCTCAGGATCCGATTAGATAAAAGTTTGGGAGCAAATAAGGTTATTAGCAGCTATGGTTGGGTTGGATTGATCCAAATTCGAAGGGAATGTTGAAGACTCTCATCCTAGTGAAGTGGAGAGAGAATTTGATGGCAAGTTGATCATGAGTCAAGGCAGGCCGGTAAAATATGAAGCGTGACATTGTAACTTATGTGGCAATGTGTATCAGTGCCTAAAGGAGGAAATGAAGCACAAGAAGAAGCCTTTGAGATTTTGTTTCAGGTCTGCCTCGAACATCAAAGAAATTGTAACAATTTAGATGATGATGGATAAACTAATGAAGTTGGCTCATGGCTTGCTGATCAGGTTGTCATTCCCAAGATTTGCCGTCAACATACTATCAAGATGAGGAGATTGAAGGTATTCCAATTTTAAGAATTTTGAATATGATCTGAAGCAGATGGTCGATCAGAGTTGTGTAGTAGAAGCGTGTAGGCACGCAACTATCAATCACAAGATTTGATTTGAGATTTGGAGTAGGGGATCGACTTTGCAACCCTATTAGAGGTTTGATAAAGTAGTTAGATATTCCTAGAAGTATCTTAAAGGAAAGAATTTTGAGTTTTGGAGTTAAAGGATAGTTCGGAGTGGAAGCATATTTAAACATTCAAAATTTTTCAACAAATCAGAGAGACAGCTTACATATTGGCCTTACTTCTGAATTTGATGGATCGATATAATATGTCTATACGAATGATCCTTGGCATGTACTTGGGGTTGGAGTCGTTTTGATCAACAAGAAGCTTTATGGTGAAGTTTCAATTTGAAGTTTATTAATGATCGGATTTAGAGAAGTTATTTGATCGAGAAAGTTTATTGAGAAGACTGAAGATGAAGTTCATAAGAATATCTTTATTATTTGATAATTGAGGTAAAGATCGATGAGCATAAATTTTAATGATGAAATTTTTATAAAGACGAGAGAATGTAATATCCTGAATCCCATTTAAATTATTTGAATATTAATTATGATTTTAAATAATTTGGGTGTGGTAAAAATTAACTTAATATTGTGAAAATTTAAAAAATATTTAAATCAGTTAGATTAGCATCTGAGATACACCCGTACTATCGCCCAAATATCGATTTAGATTATAAAATAATAATAATAATAATAATAATAAAGAAAAGGGGGATCAGGGAAGTAGGGAAGAGAAGGGAAAAGAATAAAAAAGAGGAATGGAGGAGGAGAGAGAGAAGAAGGGAGGAGAGAGTTTCATACGCAGGTGTGCAGCGCGATGGAAGATAAGAAGGAGAAGGAGCGGCACAGGTGGTGGCGCACATGGAGGAGAGGCAGTGCGGTGAGAGGCATGCGGTAGGAGAGAGAAAGAGGACAGTTTGCGCGAGGAGAGAGAGATGGCAGCAGCGGTGCATAGTGGAGAGAGAGAGCATCGGGAAGGTTGACGGTAGCTAGTAGATCAGCGCAGCGATGACGGTCAATGTGGCGGTGGTTGCACAGCACGAACGAGAGAGAGACCAAACGGGTAGAGAGAAAGGCACGCACGTAGGAGAGAGAAAATACCCAATTCGGGTGCTACGAAGCATCCATTTTTTAAATCTATAGAGTATAAGGTCGAAGCAATTATTTATAATCCCTATTCTTAGTCTGATTTAATATGTAATATATTTTGAATACTGTTTAAAATTTTTACTAATATGTATATATTTTTATATACCCGCTCTATTTATTTTGAATATATATGTATAATCATTGGCTGATTTGGGGTTTTCTAATACGATTTTTATGATTTTGGAGGGCTTATTATTTTTCTGAAAGATTGAAAAATTTATCGGATACTGTATATATTTATACCAGTATGTGTATATGAAAATATGCATAAAACTTATAGAGGCCATATATTTTTATATCCATGTGTTGGATTATGGTCATTATATTTAGATTTATTATTAGATATTCTAGCCAACTCCAAGCGATGAGATTTATTATTTGAAAATCCATTTCTGCTGGTAAGAAAGGTTTTGAGTAGTGACTATTCACATTTGGATTATTTGATATGACTTTATAAAATATTCAGACGTCCTAATATATTTGACAAATTTAAGAATTATATCCAAATTTACAGATAAAAAAATATAGTGAGTAATCTTACCTATGGGAGATAGAGTACATGGGTGGCCAAGTATGATGGCCAAATTTATATTTGATATGGCCTAACGTTACTATGAATATGTGTAACCCTTCCTCAAACTAATCTTTAAATAATCGGAACTCAAATTTAGTATATAATTTATATTTCTTTATAGATTGTATTGGACATTTGATTTTGAATTTGGATTTGAGATTCGCTAATTTTATCCAGAGATTGGTTTTAATATGTCTTATACAAATGATTTCAACTATTTTTTTGATCCGAACCTTTGGACTAATTATTATGGTTCTACTTTCGCTTCTCCGCACGCTATTAGATCATCCGACTATCAGATTTTGATCCAAATTATGAGTTGATCGAGCCTTGAATTTGGATTCCTAAATTGGACATCAATTTATTGGAATCAGTCTAGATTACTTCTATTATATATATATACGTCCCAATGATGACTGTTTTTTGATTGAACATTTATTTTGAATTTGGATATTTGATTTGAGTATAAAACTACCATTGGATTTTCGATCTTAAATTTCTATTAGATTTATTATATCGATGTTTTGAATTTTTTCCATTATTTAATTGGATATTTATTCATTTAACTCTCCATCTAATCTGTTAGACTCGTTTTATTTTAATATAATACTTGTTAGGTTTTAAACTTATATTTTATATTTTGTCCATTCAGAGTAGAAAATTCAAATGTATTGTAGAAGTAAGAAAATGATTTGTCAGTTATTCTTATGATTTGGTGAGTTTTAGTTTTGTTATGACTTAAATTAATATTTGATTTGTAATTGGATTTCAGGTTAGTCGGGTATAGGCATATAGTTATATTTTGAAAATAGTCAGGATATTAGATTATATCTATTTATGATTTTGGTTGAATTATTATTTTTCTTACGGTAATTACAAAGCAGGTTGTATTTAAATTGTCCCAACAATTGTCTGATGAGATTCTATGTGGGTTTTAATTTATCGTATCCTATATATTTAGTTTGTCACGCTCATAATTTAAAATTTAGTATTATTTATTAAATTTATTTAAAATTTTAAAATTATAGTTAATTTGAACAACTTGGTTTGAAATCATTTTGAATAAATAATTGATTAAATATTTGGACGTAATAAGTATTACCTCTGGCAGATAGTAGAAAAAATTGAGTTGTAAAGGCTTGAGTTTGAATTGAAAGGTCGAGTTATGGAATTTTGGGTTTTGATTGGAAGGATGATCATCTGATCATCCCTCACTCCTTATATTATTGACAATTGATTCCAACTGAGTTCTAAATAAACGAAATCTATTAACATAAACTAATATTCTGATTTTTACTAACTGATATTCAAAATTCTAAAACTACTTTTAATCAACTTACTTCCCATCCAAACCATCTGCAAACATGCACTGAATCCTCTAATATGAAATATTAGTAAAAATTAAAGTAATAGTAAGCTAATTGCTTAATAATATATAAAATTTTTATACTTAAATATATATATAAATCAAAATATATTAAAATATGATATGATCAAAATTATAAAGACAATAGCATAAATTTCATAAACATGTATCATGTATAAATTAAAGATGATGATCAAATTTATTCCTTAAAATGTATAATATCTAAAAATGCTTAAATTATGCAATATTTATAGACTAAAGATTAGTGATGGCCTTATGGAGAAGAGAGTGAATATTAAAAATTAGATTATATATATTTCTATACAATTAAAGGTAACACATTATTATTTAAGACTTGTAGGTAGATAGATCGTCATACTTATAATCCTATAGATGATATCAAACACTACTTTTAACCCATAAATGATAGGTTTGAGTGTCAAATATCACTAATTACTTAGATATGTCATAATATATCTCTATTAATTTTTTATAATGGTCCGTACATAATCAAAAGAAAAACTTTACTCAAATATAAATATATTTTTTATAGTTTTTCATATAAAAAAATTCTTATCTTTTAATTTATATAGAATTTTCTTTTCTTATTTATTCAAATATATGCCATGGATTAAAATATAAATATATAGGAATTTAATTATATACTTTAGAGAAGTGCAGGAGCTCTTAATGGTTAATTTAAGGACTTGTAATAAAACATAAATCATGAAAGTACTTACAAATATAATTTAGAAGTATGTAGGGGCTACCTTATACAATTTTATAAACTTGTAGAACATTTATGCTTATAAATTCATAAACTAAACATAACTTATGCAATGTTTCTTCACATAAAATATACATGCATAATTATATGATGATTTAAGATATGTAAAGGTATACAATTAATAATTATCGGCATCTAAAAGTAGCAAACAAAATTTAAGAATATGTAAGAACCTTGTTGCAAAAAATTAGCTTTCACACTTAATATATATGAATTAAAAGTATGTATTTTATAAAAACTTTATAGAATAGAAATAAGAAAATATGCATGATAATATAAATCCTTTAACTACGAAAATATTAAATGATGAGTATTTATAATAATAATTACTCATAAAAATTAAAAAAAAAAATAACAAAAGAAAAAAGGCTTGAATGTACTTGTATTATACTTCAAATTGTTAAAAATCTCTTGAATCTTACTTAAATTTTCTTTTTATATCATTCTCTCTCTTTTTCTCTCTCATCTCTCTTTTTCTCTTTTTTTTCACTCTCTTCTCTCTCAATTTCAACCAAAAAAAAAAAAAATCTAAAATCGTCCAAATGGATCTTTTATAAAAAAAATTGGTGCACGAGCGCCTAGCAAATACTAAAATTAAAACAAGACAACATACAAGCATTCGTTAGGCGTGGTGTATTCTATCTCAAAGATACACATGTGTCTCTGAATTACACATTAGGCACAAATATTTTGCATGAATGCCCTAGAGGTATTCTTTAGACACATTATTACTGTCCAAAATATATTTTTTATACATGTCAGATATCAGTCAGAGTTTACCATATCTGATGTGATACAATAGAATATTGACTTTGATCAAAAATTTTAACAACGATAATTTTATTAACTTATTAAATTATCATTAGAAATTAATTTAGGATCCATACCTTATACGCCGACCCACAAGAGAGGTCACATTATAGGCTTAAGGATACCACACGGCTCCAAATGTGGTCACACATTATAAGTACTCCAAGGATTATGAGTTTGAGGCCAAGGTGTTCAAATTTCATTTGAAAGGTTAACTAACAAAAGGGTTTAGGTCCTCCGAGGCTCCACTATCAAATTGTCACCCGATTATTTAAACATTAAGGATGCTATATGCACGTAAATGACGACAAACTCCTACATGAGATGCACATGATTAGTTATACAGTCGAGAACAAAAGTTTTCTCTTACCAGCAGCAATAGTCCAATGGCTTAATTATAAATAAATTCAGTAATCACATAATTAATGAATTAGAAATTGTAAGTCTAAAGCCGAGATCCCATGATGTGCCTTCACAAAGGGGTACTGTTTTTTGTTAGATCATGGTTCAAGATTGTCACAATCCTGGTATATATAGGTAAAAATAATGGCATCATCAATAATAATCCATCAATAATAATATATTAATAATTAAAATTTAAATAATTTAATACTGGGTCAAATCTACTGTATCAAAAATCGAAACTATATAACATTTATAATTAACAATGAATACAAGATCTAGCTGAACTAATTTCTTTCAACCTTATAACGGCTAATATTTTTTTAATTTATAATCAATGACGTCATAAATATATATACATTTATTAATTTAAAAAATGATTTGATAATAAAAGTTTAAAAAATAAATTATTTAAAATCAGATTCAATGTTTGACTTATGCCTGTCCCATGATCGTGCTAAAATTATATTTTTAGCGTCACCCATTTATATAATATTGAATAAAGCCATGGAAAATCTAGACATTTTGAAATGTATTTTCAGACTAAGCTAAAAAATTGCCTCAATTTTACATTCTATCACGAGCAATGTGATTATATATATATATAAGATAAATTTAATTATCTTCGGCCTAAAATATTTAGAAATTTTATATAAGGCCACCTCAATAATTTATAGGTAGGTATAGGCATATGGAATGATGTGATAAGATGTAATACAGGCTGGGTTTAGCAATACCCCATCTGAATCATTCCGACCACTGCAGTGGCAACTTCTGTAATGCACGGATAAAATAATAAAATATATATAAGTGATTATTTTATAGTGTGAGTAATTCTTAAATTTTTATTTTTATAAATATTTAATTAAGATTTGATCATATCTTCTAAAAAAATGTCTAAATCATAATATAAATTGTTTTGATTATGTCAAGCGACCAGATAGCACCTGCGGCTGAGAAACTGTGGGACGTGTCCTGATGAAGGATCAATAAATCAAACACAACTTGACATAGACTTACGATTAGATTATATGGCTCATCTATTTAATCGGCTGCCTCAATTTTCAAATGTAATTCATTCATCTCTCTCAAAATCAAAATTTCAAAACTAGTTTGAAATTACACTATTAATTATTTAGGTGAATCTATTAAATTATTTGCTATAAATATAAAGAGATATTAAAAAAAATTATTGATCGGATAACTTAAATCGAAATTACTAAAATTAAACCTAAAATTAGGAAAATCAATTGGCTTGATTCATTTCTAAAACAGGATAAAAATTTTTATTAGGGTTTATTACTGGTTTTAGGTTATTGATTTTTAGACTAGCTGCTACCTAAACTAATCATATATGTATATATATATATCCTAAAAGCAAAAACGTAAAAGCTTTTAATTTTGCTAAATGTTTTGTTTTGATATTTTTTGAAATATTTTACTTGACAAGTGAGTAAAATTTTAATGATATTAATGATTAATAGAGAGGGTAGAAACTCACAATACATTTAAAATAGAGAAAGATGAATATTTACAGTTGTATAAAACTTAGGTTATTGCAGCTTGATTGCTAAATTATTATTCGTAATTATAATTTATATATTAATGTACTATATGAGTGTTTTAAGATAATAAATTTTTATATCATATTTATAATATTAGTAGAAATATTATAATTTTAAAATCAGTTAACCGATATACCTAAATTGATTAATTGGTTAACCTTTCGACTAGTTGAATCGATTCGATTGTATTTTCGATTTTGCCAAACCAATTTGACCGATTTAAGTCGGAAAACATCCCAACATATATTTTTACTCGAGAGAGCACAAAAGTACTCAAATGAGGGGGCTGTGGCGCACTGCGCCAACACCACCCGTTGGATCATCACTTATTTATCCGATGATATTTAATATATTAAAATAATATACCATATAAATAATTTTATTTAATTCTTAAAAAATATTTAAATATCTAATAATATTATTATAAAAATATTATTCTCATATTTTTAAATTTTTTAATATTAATTTTTACCCGCTAAATCATAATCTAACAAGTAAAAATGGCACAGCAAGGGGCCGTGATACCCCACACGTTGCGGACCCCATTGCTTGGATAATAGTTAGTATTATTTGAGACAAGTTAAACTAAGCCAAGTTAAAGGGGGTTGCACCCTTTAGTCGATACTTAATATTATCACAGAACCACCGAGAGGGGGTTGCACCCTGCAGTATCTATACCACAACTTTCAACTATTTAATTATTTGTGATACAACAATTAATATTTAATATAATAAAATAATAAAGTATATAACTATATTTATTTATTTATTTAGTATTAAAATATGTAAATACTAGTGAGATAAAAAATAATATAATAATAAAATATATTGTTTATATATTTTTTAATATTAATTTTTATTTATCAGATCTTGAATCAATGGGTGGCAGGAGCTTTTACCCCCACGTAACCCTTGGCTAAAGAAGAGGAGTTGCGTGAATTCAACATGCTGACGTCAACGGAAGGACATATAATTCAATATTATTTGACGAAGAAAATGATGCCTGACGTAATTTTTAACTTAAAATTATTTTAGGAGTTTGGCAAATTAAATGCATCTTTATTGTAACGCCATATAAATAGACCAAATACCTGCTTTAGTGCATAATTTGGAATGATTTACAGAATTTCAACCCTATTAATTGATGATGGGGCCAAATATGCTTTCCATTATGAATAAAATTTGAAATTTTCTAATTCAAGTGAACATCACGGCGAAAATTCTACACGTCGCGCTATCCAGATTTTGTTCAAGTGAAAATTTGTGAAAATATCGTGCAAAATTTTGGCGATAAATAGATACGAAAAATTTTATGTATAATAAATACAAAATTTATAGAAAAGTAATATAAAGAAATATGAAGAGAAATAAATAATGATTTCTACATTTTCTATGTGTTTATAATTATACAATAAGTGAGCATTTTATAGGCAAAGAAAATAGTCTAAATTAAAAAATATTATCATAATAGTAATTATATGAATAAAGATTTTTACGTTTTCTATGTGTTTATAATTATACAATGGATCATTCTTTTATAAGTAAAAGAGACAATTCAAATTAGAAAAGTTATAATGATAGTAAGTATATAAATAATTTAAATTAGAAACTATTAATTCATTAATTTAGAAAAAAATATTCTATATCCTAATATATATTAGTATAAATTAGAAAATGATGATCTATTAATTATAAAGAATAAAATAGCCATGATAATGAATAATATTATTACATCATTAATAACTTTCCTCAAAGTTCAAAATGATTTGTAAAAGATCAACTTGGGTTTAAAAAATAAATTAATATGGCAATTAAGCAGATGAGCTTTTGCGAAGTTATTAGCCAATAATTAGTCAAAAAAATTGGAAAGAAAAAAGTGTTGGAGTTAGTCACTCTCTTGTGGGTAACCTGATAAACTAGTTCGTCGGAGGAGGATTTTCAGAGAACAAATGACCGAGTTCATTGGCGAAATGGAAGTCCGGAGAACGTTGGCCGACCAACGCCAGTCAACATCCATTGACCGGCCAAGAAGCAACGACCAAGTAAAGGATTTCTGGAGAGTTGGCAAGGCAAAGAGCAGGAGTAGAAATTGGGAGAGCTAGGTAACCCGATAAACTAGTTTGTCGTCTGAGGATTTTCAGAGAACAAATGACCGAGTTCATTGGCGAAGTGGAAGTCCGGAGAACGTTGGCTGACCAACGGTAGTCAACATCCATTGACCGGCGAAGAAGCAAGGACCAAGTAAAGGATTTCTGGAGAGTTGGCAAGGCAAAGAGCAGGAGTAGAAATCGGGAGAGCTGGTAGGTAGAGTGCCGGAGAAGAAATCCGGAGAAGTGGCCAAGCAAATGCCGGTCAACTTTGTTGACCGGCTAAATGAAGGAGGATCAGCCTTCTTTGGGCAATTGGCTGATCAACTCTTTGACTAGCAGAAGGAGCCAAATTGATCGGTTAACAGTTTGACCGGTTATTGAGGTATATGGGCAGATTGGTGCACAGACGGTTAGGGCACACGGACGGCCAGGGCGCGTGGTTCTATTGGTTCTCGAGCAGCCTCAGAGGCATAGAGGAAAGCACTGCGTGGACTTACCGATTGGCAGAAATGTCAGGAAGACTCAGTGGTTCGAGGACCTCATGCAGTAAAGGGCCCATGGGTGCCAACTCAGAAGATTTTTCGAGCATGTGTAATCTTAGGAAGATATACGTGATCTCATGGTATCATTTATATAGAATATCTTTATATTGTTGATAGGGACAGATTTTGTTAGAAATAGAATATTAGGCAGATCAACAATATATATGTATATACTGTCAACAGTGAAAAATATTAAAGTGTTAAAAGAAAGGAGAGGAGTGCACCACTAGTGATGAAGAAGAAAGAAAAACAGAGAGTAAAGAAAGGAGAGCTTTCTGTTTGCTCTAAAGAGGTTTTTTTTTTTTTTTTGTTATTCTCGGGTGTGATGGATATTTCATTCGGGATTTTATAACCAATTTTTCACATAGTAAACTTATTGTCGATTTTATATCCCGTGGTTTTTTCCTTCAATTTGTGAAGGACTTTCTATGTAAAACTTATGTATGTTTCTTCTTCCTCTTCCCTTTCACTACTTGTGACGTAGTATCATTCTATCCGACTTTTTGCCCCAATATCATTTGTGTCTCTATTACAACACGACAAAACTAAATGGTCCGTGGCAAATAGATGGCAAAATAATATACATAGAATAAATATGGAATAGTCCTTGAATAGCCACAGAATAGTCATGGAAATATTATGGAATAGCTATGGAATAGTCATGGAATAGAGATGGAAGAGGGATGGAATCCCAAGATAAGCATGCACATATATAAAAGTTGCTTTATTTATAAATCAACAATACAAGGGATTTGTCTCTTAAAAGAGAAAGAGACTGTATAAGACTTACCACCTACTATATGTCCACTCTCGTTTACGAGGGTGAATTATGAACATCGCAGCGGTTACGACGCCACGTGAACTGTAGGATTTTAAAACCAAAGGCCTATGTTTTTCATAAAAAAATAAATAATATACATCAAATAGACATGGAAGTCATAGAAGTATGATGGAATAGTTAAGGAATAGTCATGGAATAGAAATGGAAGAGGGATGGAATCCCGATAAAATAAGTATGCATGTACATAAAAGTTAATTTATTTATAAATCAATGATATAAGAGATCTGTCTTTTAAAAGAGACAGAGATTGTATAAGACTTACCACCTACTATACGTCCACTCTCATTTACGAGGGTGAATTACCAACGTCGCAGGGGCTATGATGCCAAGTGAGTCGTTGGATTTCAAAATTAAGTACTCATGTTTTTCGTTAAAAAAATAAATAAATAATAAAATTTAAAAATATATATTTTTATTTTTTATACGAAAAACTGTGGGTCGTTAATTTTAAAATCTAACGAATAGGCCCTGGGGTGAAACTACCTATATAGACAAGACTTGCCATTGAAGACATATCCCTTGAGTTTTCTGATCAAACAGCATAGAATTTCTAACTGGCAAACTAGAGATTTGTGTTCCGGATCCTCCTTCCTTCATCTTCCAAAATGACCAAGTCAGAGTCCCACGACAGCCTCCCTCCTCCAGGTCTGCGTGCGTGTGTGTGTGTTTTTTTGTGGGTCTGTGTTTGTATTTGTCTGTGAGAAGTTTGCTGGTTAGAAAGGTAGATTAATAAAGCTCAAGTTACCAATTTTTTATGGGCAGGAACCCAACAGATGATCCTTCAATGCTGGCGAAGAAGGGACAGTCTGGGAAGAAGAGGGGAGCAAAAAGTTGCCTCAAAGGATGGTAAGTGATGCCGGTAACGTTTTTATTGGATTTCCCGTTGTTGTTGATTCTATAAGAAGTATAAGGGATTACAATATTCAGATTCTAGGGGAACCGAATAAATCAGCCAATTCTCTGTAGAGAGATTCAATTTGTCCGATGATATCGAAGCAAACAAGAGGAATAAAAACCAGAGAGCATTTAAGTTTCCTTCAGCCAAAACACAATTCTTTCACCCACATCACCTTTTCTTCTTTGTGGTGCTGCTAAAGATGATCGCTCTGATGAATAACATGGTATATTTCGTTTTATGGGGGGTTTGTTCACTTACCCTCAGATCATGGCGTTTATGGTGTTCTGATCTAAAAGTTGAATGATTGTTTACAACACAAACACAAGCATATGAATATAAAAAAATCCTAACATGGAAAGCCCCACCCTTTCATTTTAAGTTATACCCTCATCCTCTGTCGAGAAAGACATCTTGCATAATATAGAAGATAAGATTGCATATAATAGATTGAAAGTAACTTAATTTTTTTTTTGACAGATGTCAGTGTGATGGTGTAGTTTTCCATTGAATCCCATTTCTTCCATGCTCATTTTTTGCAGCTATAAAGTCATATGTTGCTGTTGGGGCTGTTGGAACTGTTGGAATTGTTTGTGCGGTCAACCAACCACCTAAAGGATAATCTCAGAAAGATTACCATGATACTTTTATTATGTAATATTGTTGGTTGTGATTCATATTGAAAGTTCAGTTGACGTTTGCACTTGTATTTTATGTTGTAACCCATTTCTTTCATGCTCATTTTTTTGCAGCTAGAAAGCCATATGCTGTTGTTTGGCCTGTTGGAACTTTTAAAACTGTGAATTATCCAGCTAAAGGATGATCTCAGAGAGATTACCATGATACTTCTATTATGTAATAGTATTGATTGTGATTCCTATTGTAAAGTTCAGTTGACATTTGCACTTGTATTTTATATGTAGTCTCTTATTTTTATGATCCGTTTGCTCCTGTAATTCAAACTGTTGTTATTGTAATTTGTTATGTTTCATGCATCTCCATAGAAAAAATACATGATCAACTCAAAAAAATGTACACTCATTTTATGATGTTTCTCCCATCTCTATTCATATTCTATATGACCGAGCTTTAGGCCAATTGCCATCCTGCTACCCAAAGATTATCTACCAAATTCCTTTTGGGTTATTTTATCTTTTCTGAAAAAATAGACGAAAAAGACATGCCCATTTGAAATTGTGTTCAGATTCTTTTTATTTTATGTCTTTCCTCATATTTTTAACTATACATTAACTTAACTAGTTAAGATGATGGCAACAAATAAACCTGTTAGATCTATTTGATAATTTTTGCTATTAAATTATTAAAATGAAATCTTTACCATTAAGAATAGAAAAATATGTTAACATCTTCATGTCAACTTGTATGATGGTTCAGACCAAGCTATAAAATACCAGTTGTGGGGTGGCTGTTTCCCCTTGGAAAAAGTAGCCCTTATTATGCCAATTTTTACCTTTAGATTAAAATCTAATGATAATAATTTTAAAAAATATATAAAGATAGTTATTTTAATTATTTTTAAAAAGATATTAATATTTATTAAATATTTTATCCAATATTATTGTTTTTAAGAAAAACTATATATGATGATTTTTTATGATCTAAATTTTGTTCATTGAATTTTTTAACTCCAATAATCTTTGGGAAAAATTTGGACTACTTTTTCCCTTGGAGCAGCCTCCCTCTTGAACTCCTAAACTACACAGCCTCACCAAAAAGGCCATGAATCAATAGAATTTAAATATTCAATAATAAGAATCAAATTCATAATTATAACCTACTCACACCACCAAAAATCGCCTCAATTATGCTAACATGTAAGGGGTTTTTTTAAAATCATTTAGTCGTTTATATTGTTTGGTTTCTAATATCAAAACTTTGCTTATAGATTTGTGATCTAATTTCTTTAATGAACGTTTTCAAATTCCTTATCTGAAACCATGAGGAAATGACATAATAATGCATAATGAATAATAACAATCATAAAATAATAAGATACAAAATTTTATGTAAAAAGAATTTTTAAAAATTAGGAAAAAATCATAGGATGATAAATTCGAAGAATATCCACTAAATAATGAGTTTTGACTACAAATGTACTAATAAATATAAAGATTCAATATCTTTTAGTAATAAACTTGAATAATAGAAAATACGATATGAAAAAGAAAAAAAATAACTAGTAAAATATCATTTGTTATAATAAGAATAATATGCCTAGGGTTTGTGTAAAATAATAAACAATTTAGGATTCAAGCGGATGAGTGAATTTCCTCTTCTCTCTTTTTTATCTTTTTCTCTTCTTTTTCTCATAGTGTCAATACTTAGCAATTCAAAGAAATTATAATAAAGACCCTGAAATTGCGCTAAAATAATTTTATATTAAGAACGACATAAGAGCGCCTATTAGGCACACATCGACCGTGGTCCTAGTGTACAAACGGTGCATGAGCGCTCTTCATGCGTGACTTTTCTTGAGAAGCAGCACACATGCTTAATTTAGGCTCCTATCATATAGTACCTAGAAAGTTTCACCAATCAAGACAAGTCTAACGCAATATTAGATGTACCAATGAATGATATATTAAATGGGTATGAGGCTAATAAGGAAATTACCTAAAACCCAATAAATTTTTCCGTGAGACCATACCAGAGCCATTACCATCCTGACTATAATGCAACAAGTTGCATTTAGTCATTGTAACAGACTCATTTTTTTGATTTTAACTTTATCAAATGTCAACAACTTTGAGTCAAAAACATTCCTTCCCCAATGATATCAAATATTAATATGTTTCAATATGGAATGAGTTGATATATTCCTACAAAGACAAATGACACTTTGATTATCACAAAATAGTACATATCGTTCTTGCCTAAAATCGAGTTCCTAGATGAACATTTTTATTGACATCTTTTTACTCGCCTCTGCCACCATAATATATTCCACTTGGTAATAGAGAGAGCAATATATTTTTGCAATATTGATTACCAAGATACAACTCCTTCTATAAATGTAATCAGATAACCTGATGTAGACTTTTGAGAGTCAATTTTGCCCTCCACGTTTGCATCAATGTACACAACTAGATACAACTTACTATTTTCAAAGTATAGACATATCTTGAAAGTTTCTTAAGGACATCTTAACATCCATTTCACTATAGAACACGTTCCATGGAAAGGAATTGATTAATTGTTCCAATCGTATGATCTATATTTGATCTCGTACACACTATCGCATGTATCAACTTACCCATAGTTGAAGAGTAAGGGATGAGTCTTATACCCTCTTTCTCATCATTCATAAAAAGGCACCTCTAAGTGTTCAATTTGAAGTAGTTAGCAAGTAGAGTACTTCTTGGTTTGAACTTCTCCATATTATATAGTAGAAATATTTACAGACAAAATGTCTCATGATTTTTCTACCTTATTTTAAAGAAACTTTTTCACATAAAAATCATATTTTGTTTTATTATTTGTAATTATTGTGTACTTATCGTTCGTCGTTGATTCTAAGTGTTAAATCACTATTTCAATATTACTTTCTTTTGACATCCAAAACTTCTTTAATTTCTAATTGTAAAATATTATTATATCAAAAATTTACTTTGCCGACTCCAAAAATGCTTCAAAAAATTTTTAATATGCTTTGAACATGTGGGACTTCTTATTACGCAATCGCAAGGTTAATGCTACTCAACGCTTCCATTTGAAAATAGAGTCAACAATCATATTGCAACAAAAAAATGATAACCCAGGAGCCCATTTTACTATATCACCACCAAGAACTACTCGAATCAGATGATAATGAATATTAAGTCACCAGTTCAAACAGCTTCTGATGATGAAAACCCTCTATCAGTCGTGTTATTAGAAAGGATTATTGTATTAGGATCCAGCTGCCTTAGTGCTTTGCTGCTTTCATCCACAAGAAACAGCTTTCTCAACATGAG
This sequence comes from Nepenthes gracilis, assembly GCA_033239525.1. Taxonomy (NCBI): domain Eukaryota; kingdom Viridiplantae; phylum Streptophyta; class Magnoliopsida; order Caryophyllales; family Nepenthaceae; genus Nepenthes; species Nepenthes gracilis. Next base: position 11,885,602 of record BSYO01000019.1, on the reverse strand, counting down.
AGCTGTTAGGATCCCACTATTTTTAGAGTTTTTTTACATAGAAAAAAAGGTGTTTAAATTATAAATAGTTAGAAGAGTGAATTGGTATTTCTTCATGAAAATATAAAATAAAAATTCATAACTTCAATACATATAAAGAAAATACATATCTAAATGGTTAAATATAAATAATTACAATTCTTATGCATATAATAAAAAAAAATGTAAAATTAGAGAGGACATGATATTTTGGTTGCAAAGAAAATCTCAAATAAGTCGTTTATGGAGAAAAAAAACTTCAAACTTTGAGTTGTTAAATGAAAATCAATTATATATAAAAAATTAACTTACAAACCGATATAAAAAGATATTAGACCATACAGCCAATTAACCTCAAATAAGATATCATCTAAAACTCTCATTAGATCTACAAACTTGCAGCTACCAAGATATCTTCTAATCTCTTCAGGTGAATCTTTGGTTGATTGAACTCCTTTGACCAAAGCATGACTCAAATCTACATAATGGAAAGACATATTGAAATTTCGTATATTGTAGGCTAATAAAGTAGAGATTTATATTCAAATCAAATAAAAGATCTCAACATAACGAAGTTCATATTTCAAACAAAGAAGACAAATATATTAAGAAATAAATTAAATTGCACTCTTCCCACTCAAAGAGAAGGCTATTACCCAAACACCCAATATTTAGATGTAAACACAAAGAACTATATAATATCATCAATTGTTCAAAGATACAAAGTTCTTTTTTAAATGTCTATGTATTTATTTAAGCGATTATCTAAACATAAAACAATTGAATATTTTCAAATAAGTGGTTGATTCTACATAATAATGTAACCTTTCTAATACAATTATGAGGAATCAAATAATCACAATTCAATTTATAAAAAATTTATCTAGAAGATACTCTTGTGATATCTTCAACTAATATGATATTATATCCATCATTCTATTTTATAGAGATTGCTGATGAGGTTGGATAAATCAACAAAACTTTTACACCTTCACCTCATTGTTGTAGTATCAAGTGATCCTTTGTTAACATGTTGCCGCCTGAATGTGCATTGTCTTTCTAATTTTCTCTAAGAGATCCAAATTTTGTCTTAGGAGTTGGGAATCTCAATTCGAAGCAAATTTTTCACTCAATAATTTAGTATTCCTATCTCTACTTGGCTATCCACTTCTGTTCTTAAGTATAGGTTGAAGGGCAATTTTTGTGTGGATTCTCTTGGAGTTATTTTGTATGACCTTTGTACTAATAGAAACTCATCTACCCAAACCTCTCTTGCTTTGTCTAACTTGGTATTTAACCCTACCACTTTCATTCGATTTGTTACTTCTACTTGCCTATTTGTTTGTGAATGTGAGATTGATATATGAATCAATCTATTTTCATGGCCATTGCAATATTTTGTGAGCCTTTTGCTGAAGAATCGATTAACATTATCAATCACTATAATCTTTTGTATCCCAAATTTATAAAAAAATATTTTGGTACACAAATTTTATTACATTTTGCTCTATGATTTTTTTTGCCGATGGAGAAGCTTCAACCTATTTCATGAAATAATCTACCACAATGATAATAAATTTTATTTATTCAATTGCTATAGGAAATGGAGCTAATATGTCTAATCTCTATTGTACGAACAGCCAAGAAGCCAACAATATCTATAGTTCTATATGCAGTTGACTAAGTACATTACAATGAATATGGCAATTCTTGTATTTTTTAACAGACTCCATCATATCCTTCTTTATAGCTGGCTAATAATAGTTTTGCTTTATAATTTTGAAGATTAAATTTTACCTCCCATATAGACTCTACATATGCTAAGATACACATCTCTGAGAGTGTAATCGGTTTCCATTGGAGACAGGTAGCACATGTAGGATACCAAATAACCCAGATCTGTATATTGACCCGACCACCAAAGTGTACCAATTTGGCCGTTTTTGAAATGTGTTTCATCTCAATGAAATCGCTTAGAAGTGTTTCACTCTTAAGGTATTTTAGGTATGTAGTAATCCAAATTATCTCATTAGACACTTTGAAAACCTCATCTTCTACTTTAATGTTGGGCCTTTGAAGCATTTCACTCATATCCTGGGTATATTGTTCTGGACAATCGGATGTTGCCATTTTAAAAAGTCAATCAACTTTTCAATTATCTTTCCTTGTTATGTGGATAACTTCAACATTAACGATAGACAACAAAAGATCTTACATCTTATTGAGATATTTGGCCAGGTCTATAACATCCAATTCCCCGACTAATTGATTTGATATTATAAGTTTATTTTAAATTTATTTTCGGTATATTAAAAATAATTATGCAGTATGAACCTAAGGCACACCCGATGCGCATTTATGCAATTTTGCTAGAGTAGGCATGTTTGAGGAGTGCCTGCGGACCTCTTAAGCGTGAATTTCAAAACGCTCATGCTCGAGAGGCACCTAATGCGATGCTGATGTGTGGATGGGGTTAGGCGCGGTGCCTAACGTGCACCTAATGCAGTGCTCGTACTCCGATTCAATTATATAAAAGCTGATGTGCACCGTGTTTGATCATTTCATGCCAGAAGAAGATAAAACAGAGAGAAATGGAAGAAAAAGGAAGTGAAGAACAGAGATTTTGAAGCATCCGTTGGTCACGTCTATAAGATTAGAAGTTGAAGTAAGTATCCTTAAACTCTATCTTTGATCTATTTGAGTTCTGTTTAGTTTTGCTTACATTTGGAAGATTCAATGTATACATATCATTTTGTTTACCCCGCTTGGATTATTTGTGTATGCATTCAACTTTTACTGAAGGTTTTGAGATTTTACTTCAATTTTGCTAATATTTAAGAAAATTTGCTTGTTTTGTAAGAATGAATAAATATTTTAAAGTATTTTATATATGTATAAGAGTATTTACAAAGGAAAAGTCATGAAAATGTGCATATGGCCCATGCATGTGGTATCCATGCATGTGTTTTGGGTCTGATTCTATCTTTGTTTATTCAATTTGACATGCATACCTTTCTCCCATGTTTGACTTTTTCGAGTGAAAGTTTTGTACTTTTCTATTAGATAGAAAATGTTTTGGATTTGTAATATAGAGATTCTTGTCGATTTGTATTTTTATGAAAACTATCGTAAGGAATTGAACAAAATTAGTATATTGGATGTCATAATATATTCAAACAAACTAGAGGATTGTACCTATTATCAATGGGTGGCAAAAAAAGTGGTGTTTATCTCTATCTATAGGAGAGAATATATAGACGGCCTACTTAATGATCTAAATAGTAGTTTATGGTCTAAGGTTACCTGGAGTAGTGTAACTCTTTCTCAAAATCAATCTTTCGGTTATTGATTCTTTGATTTGAGCTTGTTTTAGATTTTTAATATATTTTACCTGTATTGATTTGGATATTTAAGATTTCAATTTGAGATTCACAAGTTTCACCCATATTTGGGAATCAATTAGTTTCGTGCATTTGGAACACTTGGCTTTTATTTTTGGATTATACTTTTGAGTATGAGACCACATTCGGACTTTCCTTGATGTGATATAGTGGATAGTTGAATTTTAGCATTTATGGGTGATGCGCCCCTGGGTTTGAGTCACTACCCTACGCACCACAAATAACCTAACAAGAAGTCAGAAGGCAATGGGAGGTACTCCCACCGTATATATTTTGACGCTCAAATCAGTAATCTTTTTAAGGAAATAGAAAGATAGATGTAAATAGAATGCATGGGTGCATATAGGTAGGGGATGTGAGTAAGAGGAGGCCTAGCTCCTATAATGCGTCCGGCTGTGAGGCGGCTCACTAGGTGGACGACTGAGTTCTTGGGTGCGCCCGATTGAGGGGCGGCTTATTAGATGAAGGATTGAGCTCCTCGGTGTACTCAACTGAGAGGCAATTAACTATGCGGAGCACTGAGCTCTTAGGTGCGCCCGATTGAGGGGTGGCTAACTATGCTGAGCATTGAGCTCCTACGTGCGCCCGGCTAAGAGGCGGCTCATTAGATTGAGGGCTAAACTCATCGATGGAGGATTCCTCACTCCGGGATGGAGGGCAGAGTGCCTCTAAGCTTGAGGGGGGCTGATGGCCTCCTGAAAGGGGGAGGGTTGAGGGCTTCCTGATTGGACAGAGGGCCAAAGGCCTCCTGGTTAGAGGAGGGCTGAGTGCCTCTTGGTTGGAGAAGGGTTGAAGGCCTCCTGAAAAGAGAAGGGTTGAGTGCCTCCTGGAAAGAGGAGGGCTAAGGGTGTCCTAGTTGGAGGAGGGTTGAAGGCCTTCTAGGTGGAGGAGGGCTGAATGCCTCTTGACTAGATGGAGGGCTAAAGGCCTCTGGAAAGAAAGAGTGCTGAGGGCCTCCTAGAAGGAGGAGGGCTAAGGGTCTCTTGGCTTGAGGAGGGTTGAAGGCATCTTGGAGAGAGGAGGGCTGAATGCCTCCTAGTTGGGGTAGAGCTGAAGGCCTCCTGAAAGGAGGAGGATGGACCTCCTGGCTGGGTGGCCTCCTAAAAGAGAGCTGTGTTGGCCTCTCGAACGGAGGGCCTTCTTGACGGAGGGCAACCTGCACTCATGGGAGAGTGGCTAGTGGCTGCTGCGCACTTCTTTTAGCCGTTTCCCGCCTTGCCTTGAGTCTACTGTAGCAATGGCCTTTTATAGAGTAATCCCAAGTTGGCATCTCCTTACATGGGCAATGTGGAACTTTTGGTTAAAGAAGATTTGTTGGGCTTGAGCTATTGGGACGCATTTCTTGGGCCTCCCTAGGACTTGTGTTGGGCTTAGATACACCTCTGATAGGCTACCAACCTACTGCAATTTAGACTTTGGGCTAGGCCACGGTACTGGACCCATAATTGGTTTTGTATATATTTTATCAATTTTTATTCTGATTATGAATGCATATGTCTTATATATTATATATTGATAATTGCTCAGCATTCAACTTATATTTTTATTATTTTTGATCCTTTCAAATTAATGAGCTATGGATACATTGTAAGGAGCTTGGACGCGATTGCTAGTGGAAATCTTTGCATATATTTGTGAGTATTAATTCTATAGTTGGGTTGTAATTGTATCGGATGTATTTTGGTATAGAGGATGTGATGGATTAGATTAATGCCAGTATATTGTGTTGTGATGGGCATTGTTTAGATATTAGGGTATTTGGTTTACGTCAGTTCAAATTTATGGTTTGTATTAATTGGATGGTTACTTTTCCATACAGACATTGAAGCAAGTTGTATGTATTTTTTTGACCGAATGAATAATCTGGGGAGATCTTGTGAATATTAATGTTATCATTTATTGTTCTTGATATTATTCCGATTGTTAGATGTGTCACCAGGTCACGCTCAGATTTTGATACTTGGTTTAGGTTGTTATTATTTTAAAAATTTATCTTGTAGATTATATTTATTATTAATTATTTATATCGCCTACATTTGGTCTTAATTCGTGACGGTGGATGGCATCAAAGAAAGAGTTATAGGGGAAAGTGTTTTGGGTAAAGTTTGTGAAGCTATTATTTGGATATTTATATATGATAGGTATTGATATGGCAAATAATAGAGAATCCAAATGTGAAAGAGCGGGCTCAAATCGAGAAGACGACTACCAGGTGATGATGGGCCATATGAGTGACATCATAGATCATATGATTAAGTGACAAGACAAAGATTTAGCCGCAATGAGAAGGATGGTTGACCAAAGGCTTGTAGGACCGACCCATTTTGATCGTTTTAAGAATGAGTATGTTTCAAGTTTTTGGAAGAATTGATCCTATTAAAGTAGAGAATTGGATTCAACGAATAGAGAATGTATTTGAGTGATCGATTGCCCCAAAGAAGATAAGGTTTAGTTTGCCGCCTACAAGTACAAAGGGGAGGTAAGTCGGTGGTGGTCCACTCAACGACGAGTTTTAGGGATGGACAATGAGGAGATTTTATGGAATGTGTTTGTGAAATCTTTTATGAATAAATTCTTCCCTACTACTGTTCGGGAAATAAAGGAAAGCGAGTTTAGTTGCTTTAAGTAAAGGAATCAGACGGTGGCAGAGTATAATAAAAACTTCACTTAATTGTTCCGCTTTACTCTTCAAGTGGTAGCGGACAAGGCCCGAGGAGCCTGGAAGTTTTTGTAATGGCTACAAGATTCAATCATGAAGTAGTACGTGCCTCTTTGACTATGGACATATAGTGAGATGCTTGATCGGGCTCTTCTTATTAAGCAAGAGTAGCTAAACGAAAAGTATTTTGAAAGAAAATCGAAGAGTAGAGGCCAAAGTTTGAGAGTCGAAGGCTCCTATTCAAAGTCCAAGGTTCATGATAAAGGAAAATCAATTGGGGTAAAGTCTTCACCGACAAAGCCCCATAATTCGAAGGCTGTGTGTGAATATAGTGGCAAGAATCATGTCAGGAGGCCATGTTATCAACATAGCGGAGCTTGTTTCAATTGCGGCTAAGTTGGCCACATGGTGATGGATTGTCTGTTCCCTCCATGGCATCAAGAGAAGATGACCGCTGTTCCTAGAAGGGATTTCATGGCGATAGCTAAGGATGTCAGAGCGGACCTCTCGGTAATTGAAGGTAATGTGCAAATTTTGATTCTATGGCTCATATTTTGATTAATCATGGGCCTACACACTCTTTTATGGCTCATAAGTTGGTTTGTAATTTGCATATGCCCCCTCAAATTTTGGAGTTTGCATCGATGATATTTACCCCGGTGCGTAAAATTTTTTTTGTCGATATTATGTATCCTTAATTTTTGGTTTGGGCTAATGGATTTGAATTGTTAGTGGATTTGATTCTACTTGATATGTCCAATTTTATGCTATTTTGGAGATGGATTGGTTGGTGTGCCATCACACTAGTATAGATTATTATAATAAATCTATTTTATTTTGTATTCTGGGTTATGACTCTTTTGAGTTCCATTTTGAGTTCCTTGAAAGAGTCAAAAAGGAGTCGGCTGGATTAATTTCAGCTCTACATGGGAGCCATTTGATGAAAGATGGATATTGAGCTTATTTAGCATATTTGACCACATCAGGAAGTCATAATGTAGCAATTAAGAAAATTTCGATGGTATGTAAATTTGAGAATATCTTTCTGGAAGAATTACTTAGATTATCTCCTGATTGGGATATTGAATTTGCTATTGATATTATACTGAAACTTGCACCGATTTTGATGACCCCCTATAGAATGGTTCTGTTAGAATTAAATGAATTAAAATAATAACTGCAAGAATTGTTGGAGAAAGAATTTATTTGGCCGAATGTAACACCTTAGGGTGCTCTAGTGCTCTTTGCAAAACAGAAAGACAAATCAATAAGGCTGTGTATTGATTATCGGGGATTCAATAAAATTATAATTGAGAATAAGTACCCTCTTCTAAGAATATGCAATTTGTTTGATCAATTGTAAGGAGCTCAAATTTTCTATAAGATTGACTTACATTCGGGGTATCATCAATTGATGATTAAGTGTGATGATGTACTCAAGACGGCTTTCAGAACGAGGTACAACCACTATGAATTCTTGGTGATACTTTTGGGGTTAATAAAAACAATGGAAGCTTTTATAGATATCATGAATTGAATTTTTTAACCTTATTTGGATCAATTTATGGTTATTTTCATTGATAATATTTTGATCTATTCGAAGAGTTTTCAAGAGCATGAGATGCATTTGAATATTGCATTGCAGACTTTAAGGAAATAGCGGTTGTTTGCTAAGTCAAAGAAGTGCAAGTTCTAGTTAGAAAAAATATTATTTTTTGGGATATATAATTTTCAAGGGAGGTGTTTTGATGGATCCGAAAAAGATTAAAGCTGTAGAAAAATGTGATTGATCGACCAATGCTACTGAGGTAAGGACTTTCTTGGGTTTAGCCAATTGTTATAGGCATTTTGTTGAGAATTTTTCGATGATTACGGTGCCATTGACGCATTTGGCTTAGAAGAGAATGATCTTTCTTTAGGATGAGGATTGTGAGATGAGATTTTACGAACTGAAAGATAGATTGACCTCTGCACTGATATTGTCAATTCCAAATGGATCGGAAGGTTTTGTGGTGTACTGTGACACTTTAGAGAAAGGGTTTGGTTGTGTTTTAATATAACGTGGCTGGGTGGTTGCTTATGGATTAAAATAATTGAAGGCTTACGAACAGAATTATCCTACCCCATGATTTGGAACTAGCAGCCGTGATGTTCACATTGAAGATTTGGAGGCATTATCTGTGTGGATAGAAGTTCGTGGTATATTTTGATTATAAGTATTTGTTTTTGTATAAAGAATTAAATATGCAGCTATGTAGATGGATGAATTTGTTAAATGATTATAATTGTGAAATCCAATACTAATTAAGGAAGATGAATGTAGCTGTCGATATTTTAAGCTAAAAATCTTCGAGTATAATTACCCATTTGATGGTCAAGTAATGGGAGATATTGGAAGGAATAAAAGGTTGAAATATTCGTTTACACTCATAAGGATTGAGAATAATTTTATCATATTTTTAAGTGCAACTCGTGATTTTGGAAAAGATTAAAAATACTCAAATGAATGATCCATATATTTGATAAAAATTACTAAAGATTTAGTCAATGAGTTGCAAGCAGATTTTAATATTCTGATGGATGGAATTCTCTGATTTTAAGATAGAATTTGTGTGCCAAATGTTGAAGAGTTAAAAGGAAGAAATTTTGAATAAAGCTCGTGAGATAAAGTATACCATTCATCCTGAGTGAATAAAATGTTTCAAGATATAAAGAAACTGTTCTGGTTGTAAAATATGAGACGAGAGATTGCAGTACATATGGCAAAGTATATTGTGTGTCAGCAAGTTAAGGTTGAGTATTAGAAGCCTCCAAAATTTCTGCACCCTCTGTCGATTCCAAATTAAAAATAGGAGTATATAATGATAGATTTTGTCTTGGGTTAGCTTAGGATGACGGGGAACTCTGATGCCATTTTGGTGATTGTGGACATGTTGACAAAATCTGCTCACCTTTAGCCAATAAGAATGATGTTTTCAAGAAATCGATTAGCACATTTGTGTATTAATGAGACTATAAGATTATATGGTATTCCAACTTTAATAGTTTTTATCATGATTCGAGATTTGTACCTAAATTTTAGGAAAGTATGCAAAATAAATTGAATATCAAATTGAAGTTCTGTACAGCATTTCACTATCAAATAAGTAGTCAATCGGAGAGAAGTATTCAAATTTTAAAGGTAAGTTGAAGGCATTTGTTTTCAAGATGAAAGAAAATTCGGACAATTATTTGCCAATGACAAAATTCACATACAATAACAGTTATCAGTCAATTATCGGGACGATTCCCATTAATTGGAAAGAAATTAGTAATTGTAAACTATTGGGCCCCAATATTATTCAAGATACAGCCCATAAGATCAAGATTATCCGAGATCATTTGAATGTTACCCAAAGTCACCAAAAGAGTTACGCCATTGATAGAGATCTGATTTGAGGTTTGAAATGGGTGACCACGTGATTTTGAAGTAAACCCTAGGAAGAGAATCTTGAGGTTCTGTAATAACTCAAATATTTTTCTTATTCAATTTAATTAAATTTATTTATTTTTAGGTAATTTGGGTGTGATAAAAATTAATTAAATATTATAAAATTTTGAAAGATATTTAGAATTATTGGGCCAGCGTCCGAAGTATGCCCGTTCAATCACCAGAGTACAAATTTGACTTTTGATTTAATGAAAAAAGAATAAGTGTATATAATAATAATAATAATAATAATAATAATAATAATAATAATAATAATAATAATAATAATAATAATAATAATAATAATAATAACAGAAGTGGGGAAAGGGGAAATGAGGGTTTTGGAAACAGAAGCATTGGTAGGAAGAAAGATGAGGAGAGAAAGTGGGATGCCGAGTAGAGAGAGAAAGAGCAAAAACGAGGTTTTCGGGTCTGATTTTAAGCTCGGACCAGTTAGAGATGTGGTAGATCGAATCGAGGCAAGTACTCCCATATCTTTTTTATTATCTTTTTCGATTGTTATTCATTTTCTTTCGAGTATTTTCATTCCAATACCCACCAAAATCATGTAAAACATGGAACCCATGACCCTAGCATAATTTATTTACTATTTGATACCTGATTTTCCCACGTTTCGCGTGGATTTCGCTTCGACGAAACCCTAGACTTGCGCCCAACTCCCGTATCCATTCTAATTTGAACCTTATGCGTAAATTATCCTTAATTATGTATTATTCATGTTCTAATTGTATATATACATCGGTTAGGTATTTGATTTCCCAGGAATCAACCTGTTCGGCATGTTTGGTGGCTCTAAATTGGCCCTGATACTGTTCACCTGAGACAAATATTAACTTTGCATGATTTTACCTTATTTAATTGTTACATAAGTTATATTTAATTGCATGTGTTCAATTATAAGTTCAGAAAAAAATATGTTTGTGCTTCGTATGTTAAGGAAATGTAGTCTGGAGGTCTCCAAAATTATAATTGTCTATCGGTGGTAAGAATTTCTAGCCTTCTCTATGCATAATAATGTCCATGCATGCAAACTAAGTAATGAGAAGACTTAAATCCGAAAAAAGATAAAAATCATACGAACATTCGGAGGGAAACCCACAAATTGTTATATGATTGAATTGTTTTCCCGAATGGAGAAAATTGTGATGAAAGAAGCATGGTAGACCTTCCCTCAAAAGATTAAGAAATCACAAAATTAGGACTATGAAATTATATTACGAAAAGTAATAGCCCTTGGCATGCCATTGGTATTATAGTAAAGACTCAAGAACTATCTGACCCGCGTATTGTAGCGGATAATACTCTTAGCAAGCTTTAATATATTATTGTGGAAGGACGAGGACTGCCATTGGGCCCCGAGGGTACATGTGGGGGCATATTGTTATCGGCCTGTCTACCGGCATGATATGTAGATGGCCTCTCCTTTGAGTTTAGAATAAGAGCTCACGACTTTAGATCATATGGGATATCATGATCCATTCCTCGTTCTCCCGCTCCTTTAACTAGTAAGGTTTACTGGCCCCGATCCAGAAAGATTAAAATAATCATAAAAGTGTATAAAAACACGTCTCATGTCATCATGCATCCTTACATATCATTTCCCTCTCATCTCCTATTTCATTTGTATATATATATGTTCCTCCTATCCCATTATCGTTTCATTTAATCATATATTATTTATTATTTGCTTATGATGCACTTACTGAGCTATTAGCTCACCGTTACTTCTTCTTCCTTCCAGATGAGCACGCTATTATGTCAGATGAGACTGAGTAGGTTGTAGGTGCAAGATAGGCAACTGGATATGGTGTGGAGAGATTTTGGGCTTAGCTTCTTGACTTATATATTGACAAAAATTTTCTATAAATTATGTTGATGCTTATGGTCATGTATGTATGTGATGATAAATGTATAGTTTAGTTTTCACTGTGTATGATGGATATAGTAGCTTCTGTAGGTTTTTATAATTATATTTGTTTATCTAGTGGTATTTTGTCTCTACCGATGTCGTACCTGGAGTTATGACGTCAACACTGCACGTTGTGTAATGGTGGCAGCTGAGATCCTATGTATGTGTTGAATATGTGTGTTGTGGTTGTTGTACAGGATTTTGCATAGGTTTTGTATTTGGCGGATGTCTATTTTAAAGACAAAACTATGATTCGTCACAGTTGGTATCAGAGAGAGATACCTTAGATTTGATTTGGATCTTATGTGGGAGTTTAGAATAGAATAGACTTAGACTGAATACGTGAATATAGGCATAGAATGACCAAGTTAGGATGGCTAGTTCTAATTATCATTGCCTGTGTAACTTAGACTAGAACTAAGTTAGGACGGTAGTTTTATTTAATTACATAGATAATAATGTTGTAATTAGAGTTTGATCTTTTGACTAACTCGTAACTGTTCTTATTTCAGAGGTATCTTCTAAAGTCGATCATGCCGCCTAGACTGAGGGGTTCGCGTGGAGGTGGTTGACCGTAAGACCGGGAAGTTGAATATTTAAATTTATTAGATAGAATGGCAAATATTATTGAGAATATGGAGTAAAGAAATCTCGTCCCTATTCCTGCTCCTATATAGGTCACTACAAATCAGGGACCATCTTCTTATGATCGCTTTGTTTCAAGAGCGAGTCGTAGAGTTTCTTGGGGGAGCCTAACCCCATTAAAGCGGATACATGGTTTAAAAGTTCTATTTGCATCCTACCGGTTGGGGGGTGAGACGCATCACTGGTGACAGATGAAGAAGAGAGCCTTGGAGGTGCCTGAGGACAAGATTACTTGGCTGATGTTAGAGGAGACATTTATGGAGAAGTATTTCCCTTCCAACCTCCGTGTCTAGAAGGAGGAAGAGTTTATCCATTTGAGGCAAGGTGGTCGGATCGTGGCCGAGTATGATGCCAAGTTTATTGAGTTATCACGATTCATCTCTTATATGACTGATGATGAGGAGAGGAAGGCGAGGATGTTTCCGCAACACTTGCGGGATGATATTTGCAAGTAGTTGGCGATTCTCAAGCTAACAACCTACGCTGATGTATTAGATCAGTTATTTTTAACATTATACTTACCAAAAAAAGACATGTAAGATCGCATTCTAATCCATGAGCAAGAACTTGCAAAGGAAGAATTCTTTAAGAAGTAGTTGCCGGGCAAGAGTGGTATTAGTGCTAGTTCTGGTGCAAGTTCAGGGAGGTCGTCCAAGAAGCCAAAGTAGCTGGATTCTAATAGGAAAGGTAGTCAAACTTAATCATCTTCTCAGGCTTCTATGGGTTCGTGCCAGCATTGTGGGAAGATGCATGGGAGTAGACCTTGTCTTAAATTGATCGGCGGCTATTTCAATTGTGGTCAAGTGTGGCATAAAGCCAAAGAGTGCCCTCATCCGCCGAGGGTTTGTGCTCCGAAGCTTGTTGTTCAAGGAAAAGCTTTTGCAGTATCCGCAAGTGAGGCCAAGACATCAGATGATGTAGTGGAAGGTATTCTCTCCATTTGTGACATTTCTTATTCAGTGTTTTTTGATTTCGGGTCTATGCATTTATTTGTTTCTCCACGGGTTGCGTGTCATATTACATCATCTCCTACGATTCTTGATTTCTCTTTCATTGTTTCAACGCCCACGGGATCTTCTATCATTATTAATGTTTCCTACCCTGGGTGTATTGTGGAGGTGAATGAGTTACCTTTGACTGTTAATTTGATTCTTCTAGATATGCATAATTTTGACGTTATTCTTGGTATGGATTGGCTGTCAAAGTATCATGCAATTATTGGCTGCTTCCATAAGAGAGTAGATTTCGCAATTCCAGAGTGTGAGCCTTTCCACATTCAAGGAATCCGAAGGTTGAAGGAGTCTAGCTTTATTTCAGCTCTCTAAGCCCGCCATTTGTTGAAGAGCGGTTGTGAAGCTTTTCTGCCTTATACTAGCATTGTGGAGAGTCAAAAATTGTCTGCACAGGAGATTCCGATTGTGTGCGAGTTTGAGGATGTGTTTTCCAATAAGTTGTCTGCTCTACCACCACACCGTGAGATTGAGTTCGGAATTAATCTCGTGTAGAGATCGGCACCTATTTCAAAGACCCCTTATCGCATTGCCCCTGCTGAGCTAAAAGAGTTAAAATAATAGTTGCAGGATTTGCTTGATATAGATTTTATTAGACTCAGTGTTTCTCCATGGGGTGCTTAGATCCTGTTTGTTAAGAAAAATGATGGGACCTTGCAGCTTTGCATGGATTATTATGAGTTGAACAAAATCACGATAAAGAACAAGTACCAATTACTGCGGATTGATGACCTCTTCAATCAATTGTAATGAACACGAGTGTTCTCTAAGATCGATCTTCAGATGCGGTATCATCAGCTCTGGATCAAGCTGGATGATATGGCAAAAATGGTGTTCTGAACGAGGTATGGCCATTATGAGTTTCTTGTTATACCGTTTGGATTGACGAATGCTCTTGCAATGTTTATGGATTTGATGAATCAGGTCTTTTGGTCTTATTTGGATAAGTTTGTGGTGATCTTCATCGATGATATCCTAATCTATTTGAGGAGTGTTATGGAGCATAAGGAGCATTTGAGGATTGCCTTCAGATCCTCAGGGAACATCGATTATTCGTAAAGTTGAAGAAATGTGAATTTTGGTTTGAGGAGGTTGTATTTCTGGGCCACGTCATTTCTAACGGAGGTGTCTTGGTAGATCCAAAAAAGGTCAACGCCGTGATCAGTTCAGATCGACCGACGACCATGATGGAGGTCAGTAGCTTTTTGGGTATGGCCGGCTATTATTGTCGATTTGTGAAGAATTTCTCTCATATTGCGTTGCCGCTTACCCAGTTGACGAAGAAGGAAGCTAGATTTGAATGGACCGAAGAATGTGATCATAGCTTCCAAGAATTGAAGGATCGGTTGACTTCTGCACCGATTCTGACTCTTCATGATGATTCAGGTGGGTTTGAGGTGTATTGCAATACTTCCAAGGTGGGCTCGATGTTCTTATACATAATGGGAAGGTGATCAGCTATGGGTCTCGACGGTTGACGACCCACAAGAGGAACTACCCTACCCACAATTTGGAGTTAGCTGCTATGGTTTTTGTATTGAAGATCTGGAGGCACTAATTATATGGCGAGAAATTTTTAGTATATTTTGATTATAAGAGCTTCAAGTATCTATTTTCACAGAAGGAGTTGAATATGAGGTAACAGTGATGGATCAAGATGTAAACATTATCCATGTGTCTATGCAATATGACACCCATCTATGTAGAGATGGAAACATCGTCCATCGTGAGAGGGTCCATCCCTGCCAGCCCTGTTTGGACTGGTTCGGACATGAAGTGCAAGTAGTCGTGCCCAAGTTGGGATAGAGGTGGTGTTGGCCGCTTCACCTTGCCTCACATCTCCCTGATCCATATTCTCTAATTTTTTTTATAAACTATTTTTCTCATACAACTACAGATCACAATGGAAAAGAGGTGAATGAAGTGGGCGTGAACTCAAAATTTTCCTCTTCGAAGTTGAGTTAACCTCGTGGTTCAAAGAGGGCACAATTTTTTTTTATATCAAAATATTTAACCCTTTCACTATTTTTTCACTTCACTGTCAATTTTTATTTCAATATCAATTTTTCCAAGTACTAGCTAGCAAAATCACCCTGAACAAACAGTTAATAAATTGAATATTCTGTATGATGGGAATAAATACTAAGATCATGACTCACTAGGAAAAGTTCTCATTTTCAAGCATTCAAGATGCTGAGTTGTTTAGTGGTGAAAAGGTTGAATGACTTAGTTGCCACATGGTCAAGTTGGTGATGATCAGCCAAACTGCTTACTTACCAAGGCACTAAATGATTGAGCGATTCGTACAATTTGGCCAATAAGCCACACAATTATCAAACCACCTCAATATTGAACAATTGAGGTGTCAAATAGTTTTGTCAAAATGGCACACACAAAATAGAAAAAGTTATGTTGTCCATCTTTTAAAAGCATCCATCTTTCAGTCCAAATTAAAGCAACAAAATGATAGAAATCATTTACTAAAGTCAGAGAGGCAGCACTAGTTAATGTGCAATGTTAGCCATGAATGAGGTGAAATATTTGAGGAGTTATGCTCATTAAAGCTATTCAAGAAAACTGAATAAGTCTATTATCTTTCAGACGACTGTTTTGATCACGAAGTTAATGAAATATGAAAATAATACAACACTTATCAAGAGTGCTTTATGAATATTATGTTAATGAAAAGTAAAATCACTTAGTCATTCAGACTAAGTAATATCAAATAGTTATCCAGTAATCGTTCTTTTGGCTATTGACCTAATGGATATTTTTAAATCACTCCCAATATAAGGTCGAGAGATTCTATATACAAGAAGTCCTTAACATAGACAGGATATCATGTGTTTCAATCGTTTGAGTATCTAAAATATAATTGACTTTCCATAATACCTACTCTCACATGAAAAAGTCCAACAATAACTGTTCAAACAAAAATTCAACACCACTTGAATCTGTACATAAAAAAATTAAAAGCCTATCCTCTAGATAACCTCATTCCTCAAAAACTCAAAACATAAACCATTATTTTCCAAAGCCTATTTGCTCTCCTATTTCTTACTTTTTAGCTTGCTTAGTATAATTATGGCTTGAATGTTGGAGAATAAGTCGGAGACCAACATCTAAATCTTTGATAACTTAATTTGGTTTGGGGTTTTGAATGCTTCAGTTTAAAAATTTAAATATCCAATTTAAGATTTCTCTGCCCAAATCTTAATAATTTTTACAAAATTTAATATATAAAAATTCCAACATTAATGTTCATTTTGAATTTATAATTTTTCATCACATATTTATTAATGTATGATCCAAATTATAGTCCATTGACCTATTTTTCACATTTTATAAAATCAATCCTAAAACAAAAGTTGACTATAAAATAATTTTTTTAAATAAAAGTTTGAGAATAAATTCTGTATTTTTCACATGTAAATTCTAATGACCGGAACCCGATTCATGACCACAGCCCAAATCTGATCACGCGGAAAAATTATATGTCTTAAATCAACATCATAGCATGTCTATAAATGAAAAAATATAAATACCATAAACTAAATATTCTCATGCATCAAAGTTTAGGAAAAATATAGCTCTAAAATCTCAATAAAATAAAATAAAATAAAATATCATGTTGTATCTCTAGAAAAAATAAACATTTTCTCCGGTTAAACTTCACAATCTCTATCGTCCCTAATTCTATCCAACTCTAAAACTATCCTCATCTAATCCTACTACGCTAGAATAAAGAAATAGTAAAAGTGAGCCAAATATTTAACAAATAACTTTCACCAAGTCAAAAATAGCAAAAATATCAAGTTATCTAGGAAACTCATTTGTCAAGGAATAAACTCTAATAATATACAATACACACGTTCCTAAATAATCAATAAATGATATCATCAATAAAATAACTTAAACATATAATAAATAAATAAATACAACGTCAACTGAAATATGATATCTCAAAAGATATCCACAGGTCCTATGAACCCAATCAAAGTATAGAGATCTCAAAGTATTCATGATACTAAGGTCTTCCTCTAAATTTTTGAGAAATCTAACTCAATATGATATTATACCCATATAAGATATCAAACACCTTGTAAATCATATTCTACCATTGTAACTAAATGTTATATATTTACGCCCTCAATAAATGGCTGAGTACCATGAGGTTATTCGCTATCCATGGTATTCCCATTATCCCAACAATCCTCTTAGATGCTATACTCATCCTATATCCATATTATTTATGATACTCCTCGCCAATGATATCTTTGGTATCATTTTCTACGATAGTCACAAATTTATAAAAATTCCACCACAAAAAAATAAATCGATATCAACTATCGGATATGAAATCAATATCAAAAAATTATAGACTACACTAAAGTGTCGAAACCTCCCATTCAACCAAATACCTTAATATTTTCATACATTCTCATCAACTTCGACGTAGAGTGCCGAAAATATATTCGGATGATTCAAAAGATGTGCAACAGAATCATATATATATATATATATATATATATAGTAAATAGTAGGAATACCTAAATATTCTATACAGCTACCTTGTATTGAGGCCATAAAATCCTTTGTCCAACAAATGTACTTTAATATCTTTTATTCCACTTATCTTAAAATTAAAAGATACTACTAAACCAATAATTTTTCTACTCTAACACTAGCACATGACAATTGGGGAAATCCCAAGTATCCTTTCCTTCATAATCTTCCAAGCCAAACTATGAAATTTCCTAAGATCTTCCTTTAAATCGTTTTACACCATAGTCATCAAGTATTCAATTATATATATATGTATAAATCAACATATATATCCCTCATATATAACTTTTCTGGGTCCCTCCTGTACACGTGTGTGTGTGTGCGCGTGTGTAAACACACCACCCGCAGCATACATAGCTACACACAGACCTACGCCCATACACATACATATGAGCGTATATCTGTACATTATCTGCATGAATACAGTCGCATACATCTAAGCATGTTTGCATATCCATATACATACTCATATATATACCCAACGCACGCCACTTTTGGCATGTGTATATGTACATATATAAATCTGTGCATAAGTACCTGCGTATATTATGTTATATTGGAGCCCATAAACACCTACATAGTATCAACAGTTGGCTTTATCCAAATCCATTAATTTACTGTCCATCGCCATTGAATCACTGTTGTTCGAAGACGAATTTGTCAAAAGAGCAAAATGCTCTGTTCGTTATTCCCACACGATTCACCCGTATTTAACGAAATTCCAAACTTTACCATACTGCATGTAAAAGAGAAACTTCAAGGGATAAATCTTTAATTTTTCGAACCCCTAAAATATGATAAATCTTCTAGAAAATTCACAGCAGAGCCGTAGGCTCCGTTTTTCCAAATTCTTCACTTTTACAAAATAATGAACCCGATTCTCACACTTATCTTACAGATTAACATCAATAAGGAGGAAGGAAGGGATTTACTTGCTAGGAATGGAAGGTCACGTATTTTACTTGCCTGATTTTTCATTTTTTTCGGCGATAAATAACGGCGGAAGGCAACAGCTACGACGACGGAAACAGCAGCGAATTTCAAGCAACCCTCACTCTCTCTCTCTCTCTCTCTCTCTGCGATTTTGCCAACTAATGACGAAGAAGAATGAGACGAAGAAGAAGATTTAAGGAGATGAGAGAATGACCAAAGAGAGAAAAAGGGGAGGACGTGAGAGTGAGGAAAAGAAGAGTGAAACGGATTACTTTTATTATTATTATTATTATTATTATTATTATTATTATTATTATTATTATTATTATTATATATAAAAATTAAGTTAAAGTAAGTGTCTTTATTCTGTTATTATTAATCTTTTTTTATAATTTTTAAATATTTTTTTATTTTAAATATTTATATATATACTATTTTTTAATATAAATTAATTATACTTTATAAACATATAAATTTACTCTCATTTTTTATAAATTTTATAAAATATTTATTTTAGATTCATACATATAATTTTTGCCTGCTAAATCTCTAAAATATTTTCTTGAATGCCTTTAAATTTTATATGACTATTCTTACATATTTTTAAATTTTATATATATGGCCATATATGTACCTAATTTCTATATAAATACTGCTATATTTTGATAATATATTTATTTTTGCAGACTTTTATCATATAAAATATGATAAACTTATAAAAACTATATCAATTTTATGTAATTTCTACATGATATTTTCCACAAATAATTAACTTTTGTTTCATTATTTTTACATAAGCATAATTTTATTGCATGCCATATATTTAAATAAATAAGGAGAAAAACTCTATATAAACTTTAATATAGAAATTATTTTTCTTCGATATGAAAAAATTTAAGAAATATTTATATTTGAATAGATTTTTCAATTTAACTAATTATGGATCATAGTAGATAATTGAATAAATATATTCAAATATATCCAAATATATTGTTAATAAATCAAAAATCGAACCTATCATCAATGGGTTAGAAAAGTGATGTTTAGCCATTTTTATAGAGTTATATGTAGACTGTCCATCTATGAGTATTAAATAATAGTATATAACCTTTATCTATATAAAAACAATTATAACATGAGTATCGATATTTATCTTTTGTTAATGACGTCAACACCTGATCATTAGTATTTGATGGATATGGCAATTCATGAGCCGACCTAGGAGCTCAACCCGCAAGAAAAAGAAGGGCCCAGATAGCAATGGTCCAATAGAAGCTCCTTGAGGCCCAAGTTCTGGAATGTGTGATCATAGGCCCCGGTGGATTGACTCGAAGCAGCCTAGCGATACATGGATGATTAGGGCCAGTTAACGGCTCAACTCAGCAACGCCAGCTCAATAGGTAAATCCAAATGACCACTGTCACCACAAGGTCCTCTCACGACTATATGAGCAGGGACCATAGGCGGCAGCCGCCAACCTGTCACCTAGAGGATTACAATGGTTCAGAAGGCTAGCAGTGGAAGCACGAGGGCGACTTGTGTGGTCACGAACCCGAAATAAGATAATTCTAGTAATTGAATTGGTATAACTAAGTTTAGGATAAGTAAAATTGAGAAAAGGTGGAGGAATTGCCTTAGTTCAACAAGCAGCAGTATGGCGGCGGCAGCAGGCGCGAGAAACTAGTAGGATGCTGCTCACTGTGCACTGGCCGTGCTCGAGCGAGGCCCTGGCAGTGGGCCTGCGCTCTCCACGGTGACAGTGCGCTCGTTTTTACTTCAGCGACTAATTTTTGTTTTTGTTTAAAAAGGGGAAGGGGAGAGATTTTGGGGCTCGATCATTGCAGCACGAATGAGAAAATGAAGGGAAAGAAAAGGGGAAGACTCTCTTCACCGATTTTCTTCCGATTAAAGTGAGGAAAACGGTAAATCAGGTGAAGGCAAGTATATCTCCAACTTCATTCTTTGTTTTTACCACGTTTTGACTTCTCCATTTTTATTCTTCATGCTCTAAACCCTCGCCCCTTATGATTTATCCCGATTAATACATATTTCTGATAAATATATTACAAAATTTGATGTTTATACATGATTATAATGCGTTGTGGCTTCGATTTCACAATTTGATTCACGTTTTGTGTTCGAACAATTTCACCAATACCCTAACTCGAAAATTTGGGAATTTTTGGTTTAAATGTATGATTTTGTGTATGTATTTAGATTTATGACATTGATTTCATGAATATACATATATTTAGCATCCGTGTTATGTCCAAAAGTTTTGTTGAAACCCTAGGAACAAAAATTTACGATCGGTGTTTAAAATCCATAATTTTTGACATGAAAATGTAGATTTGTAAAGAAGTGATGACCATGTTATGATTTGTATCTGAAAATTTTACAATGAATTATACTATTAAGTTTCTATGAATTTCTAAAAGCAAATCTGAAGGATTATCTGTGGAATTCTGACCGACTTTCTAATATACGATAAGTCAGAAGCTAAGAAATAATTAGAAAAATGTTTCTGATTTTGTGTACTAGGACCTAGGATTGATATAGGTCAGGTAAGGTTCGCTATCATATCTTAGAACATTATGACAGTAATCGAGGATAATTCTATCCATGGAGTTATATGTGGTCCGCCCTTCCTCCCGGCATTAACTTAGAGGGTAGATTCAGTTTTAAGCCTACATTCGGGAGGCATTTCAGTATATATATAATCCCATGAGAAGGGATATTTTAATTCAATTCAAGCCTTGGATTGTGTGGAATGAATACGATCTATCCTTGACTATTTGCCCCATTGGCTAGTAGGGTCTACTAGTTTGGGTCCATTAAAAGTAAAGTTCAGTTTTCAAGAATAAGGAACGTGTTTCTGATTTATGATTTTGGATGCAAGTATATGACTAATCTCCATTGCTTTCATGTTTTCCATGTACATAATTACTCTTCAGCAATTATCAGGTACCTAGCTTTACTGGATTCATGATAAGGAATAAAGTTAAGTTTGAAGAACGATTGAAAATGGAACTGATTTATGAATTTCGGTACTTGTATATCGATTTATGTTTAGTTAATATTTCTATGACCCTTGCCTTCTTGCATTCATGTTTGTTTGCTATGATATTTGACTTATTGCACTGTGTTCTACATGAAAGATTTTCACTTGCATGTTTTGATACATTGTTGAGTTTCGACTCATTGTTTAATTTTCCTCCCCTCCAGATAAACTATAGAGAAGAGACCAGACGAATAGGAGTAGTTAGAGTTTAACAAGGAGTTAGATGGAATCTTGAAGTCCTTAAAGACTTGAGATATTAATTATGTTAATGTAAATGTCAAATTTACTAGATAGAGCATGTATGATTTATAGTTATGCCATGTTGTATATTATGCTGTAAATGAGTTTGTCCTTCCGCAGGATTATTTGTGAAAATAGTTACTTCCGCTATTCTGATGTTTAGATATGTACAGGTCTAGGCGGCATCTCTCATATGAATTTTGATATAGTGGATAGGATTGATAACATCGAAGCCATGGATGAATTTGGCATTTTGTGATCTTGTGATGGTGTTATAAATGTATGTGGAAGATTTATGTATTTGTGTGTTTGTCTAGACGATGGATATACAGGTTGTTTGTATTGGGTTTTTGTCCAACTTTAGGAAAAACTCTGCCGAAATTTCTGCATAGTTTAGTGTTTGAATTATTGAATATTTATCTTGTATGTGTTTGACGGAGATCCTTGATGGGACAGGATCCATTCTGTCACACGGCTCCCTCAGAATGGCAGGGTCGTAATGTCTACCACCAACAACTGCAAATCCACAGTGCTAGCCACACACTATGACAGAGCCGTGACGCTTAAAGGCGGCTAAACCGACACCCTCTCTATAAATACCCTTCTCCTCCACAACAGAAGGGATCTTTCGATCTGGATCTTCCCTCTGATCCTGCTCTTCGATCCTTCCCTTTAATCGACATCCTCTGGAATTAACATCTCTTGATCGACTCCAACCTGAAGCAAAAATGCTCAAGCGAACGTGAATGCCATTCTCCAACGACTTCAACCCTCTCTCTAAAAGCCACTCTCTTTGTGAGTGCACCATCTCAAAGTCGCTCAATCCTTCGAGCAGACCAAATGGAGCCTAGACCTTCACTAAACACTCAATTTCCTCATACATATATCTACGCATATTTGTCTTCCTATTTTTCTTTACCCATTAGAAAGATTATTGACTTAAACGTTGGAGGACATACTAAGGAGCGACTTCTACCTTCCTCTGACCTCTTATTGGTGCCATATGTGAAAAAAAGAGACGAAATTCCTACCGCCACAACTACAGCATGCAAGTGTGGTGAGGACTAGGGCTCAAGGGCTTAAGAAAGTGTGCTCACTAGAGATGTCGTCTCCCATGGTGATGACACGACCATAGATAATCATGGGAACAATCATCAAGCCACTAACATGGCAACACTATCTACCCAAGTGAACACGCTATCGAAGTTGTTCTAGACCATCTAGACCTATCTGGAGGTACCACCATTGGAGGCTCCCTCCTCCAACTCGCAAATCTCTGCATCCAAGAGGAGGTGCCGGAAGAAGAGGCAGCAGACCAAGAAGGTGATCATGTGGCCTAACGACCTTGAGGCTCAAGCAATCACAAGTGACAAGGTCTATATACGGCTGGGGGCCCAACCAAGTCTTGGAGCACAAGATAAAAGTTCAGAAAGGCAAAATCCACGCCGCTCCTGAGATGACGGGAGGCCACTAGCTTAAGAAAAAGCCTCTTACAACATCAAGCCAAGGAGGGTCCATGGCTTCCCGCCTAACACATCTCTCTAAACTACTCAGAGTTGAGGACTTTTCTTAACGCAAAGAGGATTGTGTGCTCTTCATAAGTGGAGGAGAGAATAATGAAGATTGAGTAGCAACCATTCAGAGAAGTATCGACAGACACTCCGCTGCTGACTTGAGAATGTCACCATTCATAAGGGAGATTTAGGCACAACCATGCCCTTGCAAGTTCAAGATGCTAACTTTGGAGCCCTACGATAAAAGTTTTGATCCGATAGACCATGTGGATCATTTAAGCACTCTGCTAGGATTTCTAGGGCTGAAATGACGCGGTTATGTGTCTCTACTTCCCTTTGACCTTCAAGTGAGATGCACGGATTTGGTTTTATTGGTTGTAGCCAAATTCGATCAAAACCTTTCAAGAGCTAGCCAACAACTTCCTATCACAATTCGCTTTAAGCCGAAGGGAGGAGAAGTAGTTTTGGCACCTTGTCCGCATCCAACAAAGGCCAAATAAAAGTTTGAAGCACTTCCTAATAATTCATTGTCGAGACTCAAAGGATATCCAAGCTCATCGACAAGGTGAATCTAAACACTTTCATGGTGACTTTATAGTTGCGTGACATTTTCAAGCACTTGGTCTAGTACGAGCCTCAAACCTTCCTTAAGGTAGAGACTGTCGCCCGTGCATACATAACAGCTAAGGAGGCCAATGAAGTGAAACAACTAGAGCACACAGACCACCTATATCATGGATCGATGAATGGGAAGAAGAGGAACAAAGACAACACCAACTTTCGAGATCCCAGGAAGTAGGCCAAGATGGAGTCGAGCGCTCAAAGGGAGTTCAAACCCCTAAACTTCACTCCTTTGAATGACACCAGGACAAACATCCTCATACAGATCCGAAACGAGAAGTTCTTAAAGTAGCCCAAATAGACAAAGAAACCAAAGGGAGGAGATTAGTCAATATATTGCTTCTACCATCGATCTCCGAGTCATAATACCAAGGACTACAAGACATTGCAGAAAGATATGATGAGCCATGCCTGTGAGGTCCGAGTTTCCAAAACATAATAATTCTAGTAATCAAATTAGTATAATTAAGTTTTGGATAAGTAAAATTGATAAAAGTAGAAAATTGTCCTTAGTGCAACAAGCAACAGAGTTGGGCTCACTGCTAACCCGAGCCTAGTAGTGAGCACAAATTACAAATTGTTCTGGTGGATGGCTCCTTTGCCGCACGCTTGAGCGAGTTGGCGAGTGCATAAAATCTCGCATAGGTGCGCTCACCGAGCACTCACTAGGCATTCGAGTGCGTGCCCGATTTTTTCCCACCGACCTTCTTTTATTTTGTTTTAAAATGGAAAGGGGAGGAGAGAGAAGCCATTTTCACACGAAGAGCAGCGAAGGAGGGAGAGAAAGGAGAGGGGAAAAAGGGAAAAGAGGGAGAGTTTGGCCGTTCCACTCCGATCCAAGTAAGAATAACGATAGATTGGATTCAGGCAAGTAAACCTCAGACCTTGCTTTCTATTTTTACCGCTTTTTAGTTTCTTCACTTTGATATTTATGCTCTAAAATCTATGTTCTTTAAGCTTTGTTATAAATCTTGCATGTTTTTCATGATTTTAGGGCTAGATTTTGTGATTTCATGTCTTATTCATGTTTCAGTGTTCGTTTTGTGTCCGAACGGTGTGCTTGAAACCCTAATTCAGAAATTTGGGAATTTTGGTTTAAATGCATAATTTTGTATATGTATTATAATTCAAGGCTTTGACTTCGAGATTTGGCTTAAGATTTAGATATGATTTCATCCGGAAGCTTTGCATAAAAATCCTATAACGAAAATTAGAAAACTAAGTTTGGAAACTTGAAATCTTGATATTTAAATGTTAAATTGGTGCTTTGTCAAAGTTTATTAGATGATTTTGTATCTGAAAACTTTGCATGGAACTATATTTTTGAATTATGGAGACCCTTTGGAATTGTCTAAAAGACTAATTGTATGAGTTTAGACTTAGCAATTAGATATGATGAATTTTGACTATGAAATTATGAGCAAATATGTTCAGTTAAGTAAATTAATGAGAAATCGGATCTAGGACTATTATTTAGTCAGATAAGGTTCTCCGGCATACCTTAAAATGTTACAATAGTAATCAAGGATAACTCTATCCATAGAATAATATATGTTTCGCCCCTCCTTAGGACGTAATCAGAGGATAAAGACTATCAAACCTTTGAACCCTGGATGAAATGAATTGAAAAATAACTGTTATTGAACCTTTGGCCTTTGATTATGTAGATTGAATACAATCTATTATCGATTATTCGCTCCCTCGACTAGTAGGGTATACTAGTTGGGTTCTTAGGATAATGAATTAGAATTTTGAGGAACAAGTGAGATTTGGAACTGTTTTATGAATTCTGACATATGTTTAGATTGAATTATGCTTTCTTCCTGTTTCCATATATCCCTTTGTTCTTCAGATATTTCTTTGGTTTCTACTTCATTGTACTTATGTTCTACATGAAAATATTTTGCCTGTATGTTTTTATGGTACCTTGATGGGTTTTGACTCACTCTTCCATTTTTTCCTATCCAGATGAGACTATAAAATTACTATCCGACGAGAAAGAGTAAAAAAAGGGTCTAACTAAAGAAGCCTTGAGAAGATCTGAAGCCTTTTGAAGAATCTTTTGGGAGTTGATAATAGTTAATGTAAATAATGAATTTTGTAGATGAAATTTATGTATTTACAGTTATGACATATTATGTTTTGTATTGAGTTATTGTATTTGCTTCCCCAGGATTACCTTATAGATCTAGTTTTGCTTTCGCTATTTTATTTTGGATTTGGACAGATCCTAGACGGCATCTCATTTTGAGTTTGAATAGTGGATAGGATGTATTGTGTTGGAGCCATGAATGATATGGCATGTATTGATCCCGTGCTTTGAGATGTTGGATTTTAAGATCTAAATTGTTAATATGTCTTAAACAAGTTGTTTAATACAAGTTATTTGTATGGGTTTTGACCAATTTTAGAGGAGACTCTGTCAAAATTTTTGTAAAATTTAATAATTTCAATTATGATATTAGTTTTATTTGTTTATTGACAGAAGATTTTTAGAGGATAAGGATCCGTTCCGTCATAATGCCAATAGGAGAAGTTGCATAATCGAGTTGTAGCTAGAGTTGTTAACATTGTCTGTGGCAAACCAAGAAGGACCAACTCTCCAGCCCTCCTCGACAAGGCTTCCAACAACAAGAGATAGAGCGTAGGAGTTAGAAAAGATGTCATTAGTTTTAGTGACGATGCTATGACGCATGTAATAACTCCCTATTCTAACCCTCTTATTGTATATGCACTCCTCAGATAGTACAATTGAATACCAATTGAGATGAGTCTTTGTTGATAATTGAAGATTATGAAATTTGTTATATCTCAACACTTATTGCAAGCTTGAACTGAAAAAGGATCATACGAGACCTGCCGAGGGAAGCATATACAAACTCAATAACGAACCCATCCCAATCCAAGAGACCATTCTACTAGAAGTCATATTAGAAACATACCTAAAGATAACATCCCACATGCTCGTGTTCCTAGAGATCGACCTACCCTCGGTCTACAACACCATTATAGATGACCCTACTTGGTTGCATTCGGAGTAATGACGTCGATCTCACACCTCAAAATAAAGTTCATTACAGCATGCAACGTCAAAGAGGTCCTAGGTAACCAAATAACGGTTCGAACATGCTGTTTATCTCAAGTTAACTAGACAATTTAAAAGCACCTAATTGAAGACTTCGACCATCGAGACGAAATGACACTACAGTAAGGACAATCCAGTGAATCAACTCATTAGATTCCCCTGGATTCTAACGAGCTCGAGAAATATATACAGGTCAGAAGCTCACTGCCAAATCACTTGTGTGAGGAACTGATGACTTTCCTCCAGCAAGACTCCAATGTGTTTGCATGGACTCTCATTGATATGTCCGAAATACCAACTAGAATAATGGTTCACAAGTTAAACCTCAATTCTGGCCACAAGCCATCAGGTAGAAGTGGAGGACCATTCCATCGAGAAGTTAACTGTCATTAGAGAAGAAGTCGAAAAGCTACTTGACGCTGGTTTTATAAGGAAAGTCTAGTACCCAAACTGGTTGTCAAATGTGATACTCGTCAAGAAGAGTAATGAAAAATGGTGGATGTGTATCGACTTCACCAATGTGAACAAAATATGTCTGTAAAACAGTTTCTCGTTACCAAAAATTGACCTATTGGTAGATTCAATACCCGAGCACGAGCTACTGAATTTCATAGACACTTATTTAGATTACAACCAATCCGGATGAGTCCCAATGATAAAGAGTATATGTTATTCATGACTGATCACGAGACGTACTATTACAAAGTCATATCCTTCAATCTAAAAAACATAGGAGCCACCTACATCAATAAGATGTTTGAGAAGCAGATCAGACGGAATATAGAAGTGTATGTAGACGACACGCTCGTCAAAAGTATAGTCGCCAATGACCATATTCACGATCTCAAAGAAGCCTTCAAGGTACTTCGAGTACACCAAATGAAGCTGAATCCAACAAAGTGCGCATTTGGAGTAACTTTAGGTAAATTCTCGAGATTTATCTTCTCTCATTGAAGGATCAAGGTAAATACAGAAAAGATAAAAGTCAACATAGAGATGAACCCATCTCGATCTGTGAAAGAAGCTTATAGACTCACCGGGAGGCTCATGACACTCTCCCATTTCCTTGCAAAGTTAGCAGAAAAGATCTCCCCTTATTTAAGAGACTGAGAGAGACAAAGGCAAACAGTTTTCAAAAGATGGCTGACTACCAGGCGGCCTTTCAAGAACTGAAGGACTACCTTACTTGCCACCTCTCCTAGCATCTCTAAAAGGACAGGTTCTGTTTCTATACCTTGCCATAATGGACACAGCACTGAGCTCAGTTCTAATCAGGCAGGAGTTTTAGATACAATGATCGGTCTACTACGTCAGTTAAATCCTAACAGATACCGAGATTTGTTATTCGCATACCAAAAAGACTGCTCTAGCATTGATCTACTCTACTAGGATGGTAGATAGTACTTCCAGGTGTACAAGATCATTGTCTTGAAGGACTAGCCATTGAGAGAGATTCTTTAAAAGCCTGACATGTTCGGATGACTGATTAAATAGACCATCGAGTTGGGCAAGTTCAATGTGGAATTTCACCTACAACTGACTATAAAAGGTCAGACTCTCGCAGACTTTATAGTCAAAATGGTAACCCTAATTCCCAGCATCTTCGATACAAGTGAAGGTGCTGACCAACAAGAAGAAGCTCTAATCTAGACATTACATATGGACGAATCATCAACTCAACCAAGAGGTAGAGCGAGCATAGTCTTGAAGACTCCATACGAGTCTGAGATGAAATATTCATTGACCCTTAGGTTCTCAGCCACCAATAATGTCACCAAGTACTACACCTTACTGGCCGGCTCCGATTGGCGAAAGAATACTCGGCTAAAAACCTCACCATCTACAGCAACTTAGGGCTGATTGTCAACTAGTTCACCAGGAATATTGAAGTATTTAGCCCATTGCTCATGAGACACCTCACTAGGACAAAGAGCCTGATCGAAGCTTTTGACCAGGTGGAAATACTCTATGTCTCAAGGGAAGACAAATGGAAGTCCGATCAACTTGCTCAAGTGTCAGCTACCAGAAACCTAAAACAGTACATCTGAGACGTGCGAGAAGTTCTTACAACCCTGAGCATAGAAGACCCAGAGCAAGAGATGCTTTAGATCTCGAATGGTGATATCTAGATGACTCCATACAAAAGATACCTATCACGTCCCATAACCCGATCCCAATATAAACACTTAAACAATATCAATTAACTAAATAACTATTCAATAATCTATAGACGTGAAATTCACGTTGATACTTTGACCATTTCTCAATATAAATAAATAAAAATATACATATGACCCAAATATGTGCCACATCATAGTGTGACTCCGATACCGACCCAAACAATACGACGTCAAACTTTAAGTAAAGAATGATATCTATAAAATATCAAAAATAAAACATAACAATAATTTGTAGGAGTTATAACATTCATAAACTTATCTAAACAAATCTAGGACTACAAATATTGTCAAACCATATCATATCATCGACCTGCTGACCTGAAATCAGATTTCATCAACAGATACAACAATTCATCACAAACTAACTAACCAAACTTATCACAATATAAATTCGATACTGGACACCATTATACACACTTTGACCTTTTAAACATTGACAAAAATCAAATTACATTACAAGCAAAATTCCAAAACTAAATTTAAATTAAATTACAACAACATTAAACATTGTTCGATGGACATAATCCAGTAGAAATCATTCAAAGAAACAAAAACTAAAGCTCCTTGATCTTCACTCATGCTCATTTGATGGGTTAGCAAAATAGTAAGGGAGTGAGCCGATTACTCAATAAGGTACATTATATTAATGAACATGCATACTTTATACTTAAAAATATATAGGAAGGAATCGATATCATGATCAGATGCAATGTCATGAGCTTGTGTAAGAAAACTTACATGATGCATTTCCCAGATTTTTCATCTTCTTCTTTCGTTATCTTAACCGTCAAAATATGCTTAAAGCTTTATTTTCTTTAGGGACCAGGACTGGCAGGCCTTATGAGTTAAAAGAGCAGATAATCAAAAATCAGGTTGCGTATGTTTCTATACAATCAAATGCCATACACTCCTATTCAAAACCCAAAAGTGGGCCGTCTACATATCATCCTATAGACGATGACAGACACTACTTCTTAACTCCACGGTTATATAGGGACGGATATCAATATACTATTATAATATATTAAGATATGTCATAATATACTATCCACTGAAATGATTCTTGGTCCAATTTCTTATTCTTGTGAAAACTCTACACTTTTTCTTAATTTTTTATAATTTTCTCACTCATAGAGAAAATAATCTAATTCATAATATATTTTAAAGTTTTCAGCCATGATTAAATAAATTCGTACTTATAATTTTACAAGAGCTAAAGCATATTGCAATTGAAGGTTTGCAGAAATTCTAAAAATTTTAAAATTTAGCCAGAATGTAAATTTAGCATGTGTCTTAATTTTTAGTCCTTAAATACTAATTTATATACATTTTCCACCTTTCATAAAACTTATAATTGATAATTTAGAATCTATATAAGTTGCAGCACAAAATTAGAGTATGGGTTTCAACAAATTCAAAAACAAATGCT
The DNA here is from genome assembly GCA_033239525.1 of Nepenthes gracilis. Taxonomy (NCBI): domain Eukaryota; kingdom Viridiplantae; phylum Streptophyta; class Magnoliopsida; order Caryophyllales; family Nepenthaceae; genus Nepenthes; species Nepenthes gracilis. The sequence continues at coordinate 11,854,841 of BSYO01000019.1, read as the reverse complement.
GCAAAATCACTATGAATGTAGAATTTCAGCAACTTAATGGGAAATTCAGCTCTTAAATTTTTCTCCAACAATTTAGCTTGAGGAACATGCATGAAGGGCCTTTCCATGATTCTCTGGAACATATATCATATATTTTTCAAGCATGCAAAAGGTTTATCCACGAAATTAAGCATGAGAGATTATAATATTAGAGTTTTAGAACATATTAGAGGCTTAGAGTGCAGAAATAGCATATATATTTAGGATATATAACCCTTGGCATGAAATTTCATAATGTTTTGTTGCAAAATAACAATGAACGTATATGCATGCATGATATACACATATAAGCTTTAAAATCATAGCTTGGATGAGTATTAGAATCGAAGTTCCCAGAAGAAGTGGTAAGAAACAGCAACAAGAGAAGAAGGAACTTAGAGTACACTTACATTGACTTGGATTTACCAATTTTCTAGCTTGGATCACATTAAATTTGAGTTTCTTGGCTTCCTCTCCCTTCTTCTTTGTCTTCTTCTTATCTCTCTCTCTCTCTCTTTCTTTGATTTTGGTTGAAAAAAATGATAGATTTTAACTCAGGGGTCGCTTTTATACAGCCTTGTGCTGGAGAATCGGGCGAGCTTGGAGCGCTACATTCACATTTTTTGCACCGATGGGGCAACTAGAGCTCACACAGGGCATGCCTCGCTAGGGTATCTTCTGGTTTTGGGGCCAAAGGCACACCTCAGGCACGAGCTGAGCAAGCTTCACTTAGGTAGCTTCTGATTTTTGGGCCAAAGGCAGGCCTACTATGTCAGTCCCAAATCACCCAATCCAAATTTTGACCATTTGACCTAAATTTTTATATCTTTTGATTTCAAGTTTGATTATATTAGTTTAATTAATTATAATTAACATAATTTAGAAAATCGGGCCTTACAGTACCTAATCGAAGGCCTTCTACTAGAAAACCCAGACGATGCCAAGTGTATTAAAAAGACAGCAGGCTGGTACACTCTCATTGATGGAAGACTGCATCGACGAGGTATTCCATCCCTTACATGATGTGTCTCATGTCAAAAGAAGCTAACTACGCGCTTAGCGAGATATGTCTTGGGATCTACGAGTCACACATTATGGCCAAGAACCTAACATTCAAGGTTATGTGATAAAGCTACAACTGGTCGATAATAAAAAATGATGCAATAAAATTCATGAAGAAATGTGAGAACTGCTAGATTCATAGCATCATTCCCCATTAGCGATAGCCGTTTGCATAGTGGAGGCTCGACATCCTGGGCCCAATGCCTATCGCATCCAAGAAGAGGAAGTTTGTTATAGACGGTATTGACTATTTCACGAAATGGGTAGAAGCTGCCCCACTAGTACGGATCACTGAATAGAATGCCACAGAATTCATTTAACAAAATATCATCTGCAAAATTTGAAATTTCGATGTCATAGTCACCGATAACGAAACCCAATTCATTGGCATACACTTTACCAAATGTTGCACAAGTTTGGAAATCTGATTAATTTACACATCCGTCGCCTATCCTCAAGCAAATAGACAAGTGGAAATGACAAACCGGACCTTGTTGAATGAGCTGAAGATGAAGTTAGAAGATGTTGGGGGCTCTTGGGAGGATGAACTACATTCCTTATTGTGGTCCTACAGAACAACACCAAGGGAACCTACTAGAGTAACACCATTCAATCTATGCTACTGGATTAAAACGATCATCCCAATAGAGATCGGCCTGCCCAACCTCCAAGTTGAAAGTTTCAACCGCCAAGGCAACTCCCAACATCTCAGTGAGCAACTCGACCTACTCGAAGAAGCTCAAGATGCTGCAAGGCTGCACAAGGTGGCTTATCAGTATCGGATCTCTCGGTACTACAATCAAAAGGTGAATGCACACTTAGAGGTGGGGGACCTAATTCTGCCGAGTGTTGAGGCAATCGGTAAAACTGCCGACAAGAAAAACTATCTCCCTCTTAGGAGGAACCCTTCCAAGTCTCATCAATCCTCTACAACAGGGCATACAAGTTACGCATCAAGAATAGAAAACTAGTCCCAGGAAGATAGAAAGCCATCCACTTTAAAAGATACTATCAATAAACCCTCGCCGAGCACAGGTAAGTCTAGCGCATTCCATGTAGATTGCTTGAATTATGTAAGAGTGTTTAATTTAATAAAATAGTCATTTGCTGCAGTTAATGTATCAATCATCTAAATTCTTGTGTGATCATATCAATTTAAAGGCCTAAACTGCCTCTAAGTTAGATGAAATACTTCACCTGTGGACCAACCTGCAAGAGCCGAGTCAAACCTTGGCACTATAGTCCGAGCGGCCTAAGAAAGGTTGATGATCCAACCTTGGTTTCAATAACCAGGTGATCCGAACGAGGTCGAACATTACAAACCAGTGAGCTTGCGAACGAAAGTTGGACCTCCCCAAGAAAGCGGCCACTGCAAAATAAAACCTCACAAGGCTTTTCAGCATGTGTGCGATAACTCCCTCCGGTATAGACGAGCACCATCAATCAATGATGGTCAACAAACTAAAACCTGATGCACAAGTACAACAACTCCCTTTAAAAGGAACAAATACCATTAATCAAGTACAAATGACGGTCTAGACTCTGTCAAATCCCAACAAATATGGCAAACTAGTTGGCCCTTGAGAGGCTTTTCTAATACTATGACATCCTTGCATAGGAAAGAGCATAGATTGGCAATGGCAATCAGCCAAGCCCAACGACAATACCAACTATGCTTAGTAAGCAAATAGAGCAAGTGTTAAGCACAGGAAGTCATCATAAAGGAAGAAACATCAATGACATTGGCCGAAGTGGTCTGGCTAGTTTATTAAAGGATTTTCTTATGTATGTACAACGAGGAGAGTCCATCCAATGATTACAAAATACTACCTACGGCTATGACTCAAACAGACGACGATCCTAAGGCTGGGATCCCCCGGTGAATGTGGCGAAGGCTCCCCAGCTATCTCTAGGAAGTCGACTAAGTTAGACTGATGTTGAACTCCAATATTCCACGGATTAAGGAAGCCAACAAAAAAATCGGAAGGCACCAAGGATGTGATTCATCTGCAAAAGCGAATGCCATCCTAGAATTTGTCGTCCAGTACACAACCAACATCCTGTAGATGGAACCAGGTCCTCAGCTTTCCCTTGAGTCAGGCACACTTGCTCCGGAGATCAGTGAGTTGCTACTCAGCCTCCTGAAGTGCATCCTCAAGCAAGACAATATGATCCAGAGCCCAAGATTTCTCCTCCATAAGCTCTTGGGATCTCTCCTTGAACTCAGACAACTCATGGCCGAGGTAAGTGGCATGCTCTTGACTTTGCAGAACCTTGGCAATGACAGTATTCACTAGACCCTCCATCTCTTTAAGCATGGCAGGATCAGCATGCAATTGAGAGCAACAAAAAATCTCGACTTCTCACCCATGTAGAGCCTTTGCCACCACACGGAGCAACTCTTGCATTTGTCAAGCAAAAGAGAATGGTCAGTCAGGGGCAGCTATAAAGACATGATCACGGGACACGAACTTAGTACAGCCATACCTCAAGGAAAGATGGATTCTCCTGATGAGATAGACCCTCCAGACGAGATGGAGACCCCTGAAAAGATAGGATGGGAGCATCCCCACGACCGAATTCGGATGGAGGCCTTTGCCACGGCAGAAGAAGCATGCGGCCATAGGGCGGCACCCCAAAGCCCAGAGGAGAGGGGAACGCACAATACGCCTTCGGCAACACAGGTGTTGAAGCCTCCAGATGAGGCACCTCCTCAACAACCTCAACCTCCGGATTATTTCCAGCTATTTTTTCAGCTGCCTGACCATTATGTGCGCCTACCTCAACAAAAACAACAGGATGTGTGGTGACAAATCCATCAGGGCGATGAAGTGACTAAGAACGGGACTCCATACTTGGCCACGATTGGAGCATCAATCGACTTGCCCAGTCCGTCAACTAAGAGTCAGTTATTCCGATAGTAGAATCCATTAGGGGCTCGCCACCCTGGGCTAATCCGGTTGACTCATCAAAAATTGAATCAACCGGAGAAGAACGAGGAGAGCCAAGCCTCCGTGATGGCTCACTGATGCCCGGATGAGGTGCCTTTGCACAAGCCTCATCAGTAGCCCGAACCTCCTCGGAATAAGTGGAGGGGGAAGAGAAAGACACCACCTTGCCGGCCACCCTTTCGAGAGAGTCGCAAATGAATAGTTCTCCAGCTTCCTTTTGAGCAAGGCAAAACTGCATGGTGGCAAGGTCATCCTCTTCTAGCCTGACCTCCCACTCAACTTCATTGAACACCCTCCAAGAGAACCAGTGGTCAGTGTGGCGCAAGATGGCGGCATTCTCCTTGATAAGCCTTGTTAGTGCCCATACCATCAATTTCCCTTCCTTCATAATGTCACCGGAGTAAACTCCGTTGACTCTGCCCCACTTGTTCAAAATTCTCCACTCAAAAGTAACTGCTATATAAAAGAAGTAGTCCTTCCAACTCTTTATTGAATCAGGGTTTCCCTTGCTTATTTTGAATTCCTTATAGGGAGTGAAGGAAATCCAGTAAGCATCTTGGTTGAACAAGAAGATTACCTTCAATGCTCGCGCATCTAAGGAAAGTTCTTTGGTACGAAAGAAGACAAATAGAGAAATAAGGTACCAAAGAGAATTGGGATGGAGGTGAACCATAGGGATCTCCAGAGCCCTTAGAATCTTGCATAACTCCTTCACAAATGGAATACAAAGACCAGCTTTCAGGTGTTCCATGTAATGGTGATGAACCCTCGACAAGGAGTACAAGTCGTATCGTCAATGTCAAGCGTAACGTATGTAATGGCGCTCGAAATGTTATACTTCTTGTACAAAGATCCCACTTCTCTACCAATTGGATGAACTGGATCACAGCGATGCCCTTGGAAGCCATGAAAGCAAGAGAAAAAAGAAAGATAAATTAAGGTAGAGCGATTCGAAGGATAAAGAAGTGCAGAAACAACTGGGGGCTAGTGCTTTAATAGCCAAAACCCTAGTCTTGAAGTGGCGTCGCATGGCAATTGAAGAGGCACGTCTCCATAACGATCATGACATGTTCCTACACCGCAAAGTGCTGCAGTGCGTCAGTTTGTTGAGACAGTTATGATGACTGACGCTACACCTCCCTGTATAGCCTGCAGACAGCTGACGGACTAGACGCCTGGATCGATAAGTTAGTGGCACGACACAGGTAATGATGCCCTGACGTGCCATTTTCCAAGAAGGCAAACTAGCAGCGTGTATCTTGTACAAGCTTGAGATAAATTCAACTTGGTTTACGTCCTAGCCAAGCATTCACAATGAATCATTATGAGTCGGAAGGTCAGAAGATTGAATTGCTAGGGATTTGGATTGTCAAAATATTAGAAGTCATGCAACAACAACAAAAAAATATATACATATATGACCTTCAAGTGCTTTAACTATTTGAAACCAATAATTATTGAAGCCACACAATGAAGACAAATAATGCTTGAAAAGTTTCATTTATTAATTCCTTTTACAAAGTACAACAAGCTTATAATAGTGGATGTACAACTCAAAAGGAAATAAAAATTCATGGAGTAGTAACTTGACTACAATAGTGCAACCAACCTCTGGGTGGATGAGGAAATAAGGAAAGCTCATCTGCTAGTACCGCAACGTTGTCCATTGGGCTGCCATACCAATAGAAAGAGTAGGAAAGCCCTCCCAACAGGAACAAAGATTAGTTCTCTGAAGTACCACCCCTATCCCAAGTCGGGAGGCAAAATAAAAATTTTTCCTCTCCAATAGAATATAGAATAGTTCTCCTAAGAGAAATAGAAGAGCAAAGTCCATAAGACAGGCAGGAAGAGGAACAACCATCTCCCTTTTGGAGACTGAGATGCCTTCTCTTTAGAATTACATCAAAGAGGACTACCTAGCACGAACGAGAGGAGAGGAAACCACCCCCCAAAAGCCTAGGACCTCCCTTTAGTGACAAAGGCCTGATTTTGGGACAAAGCATAAAAGAGGAAAACTAAGGTGGCTTCCCGCATGGAAGAAGGTAACATTGGTAGACTCCGAGCACGTCCCTAGACATTGACTTCGAACATTAGAGAAGACTTCCTCTGACTCCGGCTAGTGGCTGCGAAGGCTGCATGCTAGCTCTGAACATGCCCACTCCTTTGCAGATGGACAATGTTTCATGATGCAAGACGTATGAGCCGCTCCATTTATAGTTGGAGAAAGGAAGATCAACAGGCATTTAACCAAGAGGATTGCACTAATGACAAAGAATCACCGCCGGCAGAAGAGTGAATCAAAATCCAATCAAATACTATTAAACAGAGTAAAAATCTATGGTATGCCTCGAGAAGGAGCACGAGGGAAGACCTGCACAGCCAATGTTCCATCATGTATATGATAAGAGTTAAAAATTCAAACCTCCCAACATAGGGGTTAGAGATAGGTATGACGATCATTGGACGGCCTAAGAGCTCAACCCATAGGAAGAAGAAGGGCCCAGATAGTAATGGTCTAGCAGAAGCTCCTCTAAGCCCAAGGTCCAAAATGCGTGATCATGAGCCCCGACGGATCGACCTAAAGCAGCCCAGCGATACATGGACAATTAGGGCTAGTCAGTGGCCTAGCTCAAGAATGCCAACTGAGTAGGTAAATCCAAATGACCACTGTCCCCACATAGTCCCCTCATGACTGTAGGAGCACGAATTGCAAGTGGTAGCCATTAGCTTATCGTCCTGAGGATTACGACCATTCAAAGGCCAGTGGTGAAAACACAAGGGCGGCTCCCTTAGAATGGCAGGGGCATAACGTTTACTGCCAGCAACCACAGATCCACAGTGTCGGCCACTCACCGTGAGAGAGCCATGACGCCCAAAGATTGCTAAACTAGCAACCTCATTATAAATACCCCTCTCCTCCAGAGGAGAAAGGATCTTTCAATCTCGATCTTCCCTCCGATCCTGCTATTCAATCCTTCCCTTTGATCGACATCTTCTGGAATTAACATCTCTCGATCTCCTGAAGCAAAAAAGCTCAGGTGAATGAGAAAGCCACTCTCCAACGAGTACACCCCTCTCTCTATAGGTTACTTCCTCTACTAGTGCATCATCTCAAACCCACTCACTCCTTGAGCATCGGAGAACACATTGGGGAATAAGTCTCGTTATCCTCTTACCTCTTATTTGTTAGTTGTGGTGTGCAGGATTCAAATTCAAAGTAATAAAGACTAAATCTGCTTCCAGTTGAACACCCAAATTTGACGGCTCTCTAATTCATTCGGTAATTTAGATCTAAGAACGCATCAATTTTTTTCATATATTAACATAATTTAAGTATATTTTATATATTTTTACATTTTTACCAAGATATTATAATATTGTATAATCTAGATAAAAATTGATTATTCGAAATTAATTTTAGCACAAACTATTAGAAAAAGTGTTATCAGCACTGTGAAGTTTTAGTTACGGTATAATTCTAGGATATTTCTTTATTATATATACACATATAAAATAATATATATTATTGAGTAATTAGCTCACTTGTACATTTATTTTACTTGCCTTTCATGTTAGAAGGTTTAGGCTAACTTTTAGGTGATTAGGTTTTTAAAAAAGGTTGTTTGAGATTTAATTTTAAGGTATTAAAACGGTTTGATATTTATTTGTTCAAACCACTGATTTTTAGTTTTATTACGGTTATATTTATATTACAACAAGCAATTTGTGATGGTGGAGATATTTAGTTTGATTTTCAAATTTTATAAATATTAGTTTAATACTCTGATATTAATTAAGATATTCTTTCCTTACTTATATTTTGAGGCCAAGTAATTATCAATTTTTGGAATTATTTTCAGTGTAATTTTTGAGTTCTATGATTATATGATTTTTTGTTTCAATCATTTATCAATATTTGATATATGTTTGCATCCCGATATTGGTTTAGATTTAGGTCCATAGAATAAATATTAAATTTTTGTATGTTAAAAATCAAAGGATAATTAAACTTAATTATGGATTAAAAATTATAAACTTGATTTCAAGCTTAGAGATGTAACACTAGCTGATCAATCAAAGAAATCAAAAAGAGGTGAATGGTGTAGAGACATCATCAAGGATGTGACAATGTTTACATTCATTATGACTATTTTGTTAAAAAATGTAAAGTTATAAGCAATAAGATACAATATCAGTTTATTAAAATTCGTCAAGAAAAAAGGTAAAGGTATATCTCAGATCATTATAGGAGTGGAAACTTTAATTGTGCAATCAAATTAAATTTTTATTATCTATCAAAAATTACAAAAAATATCAAGTAGATTGGATCGATTGTAATGAAGATCAATCCATGTATAGCAAAAACAATCGTCAACAAAATAGTAAGATCTGCCTTTAGTGAGAATAAAGACGCATTTTCCAATATCAGAATAAACTAAAACAAATGACATTAAAGCCAAATAATTTCTTTTATTAAAAGTTAAGGGTAGTTGTTTACCTGAATGATAAGACACACAATTAAAAAAATCAACAGTAACCTTTCCTAAATAACCATTAGAGGCTAAAAACCTAACATAAGGTAGTGAAGGATGATCAAGTAGACTATGCCAAAGACTAAAAGAGATATCAGTAGCAAACGAATGTAAAAGATGCATAAATATGAACTAATAATGGTAACTAATTTTATGCTCGGTCTCAATAAGCTCGCCCATCTTCTGATCCTAAATAATATCAAAACCCTTGTAAGAAAATGTTTAGCTAAGGTCGCATTCAATAAGTTAACCTGTGACGGAACGGGTCATTTTCTCTCAAATAACCTCTGTCATTAAAATAGATAACTAAAATTCATAAAAAAAAATAACAGAAATATCTGCAAAAAATCGGGTAGAGTTTTCTCTAAAATTGAACAAAAATACAGTACAAACGACCTGAAATTTACATAACCTGGACAGCATACAGAGAAAAGACTTCAATAGATATTTACAACACAATACAAGATCATTCAAACGCCATATATATACATGGCTCTAACACAACACAACCTATCCACTATTTCGAGTTCAAATGAGAAATGCCATCTAGAAACCTATACAATTCCAAAATCAAAACGTAGAAACGAAACTAAATCCATAAGATAATCCTGTGGAAGTAAAAAGTAGTATCTCAACATAAAACATAACATGCTATGACTATAATTACATAATTTTCACCCACAAAATTAGTTATTTACATTCCCTATTATCAAACTCCAAAAGTTCTTCAAGAAACTTAAGGACTTCTCAAAGATTCTTTAACTTGATCCCCTTTTTACTCTTACACATCCGGTATAAACTCTACTGTCTCATTTGGAGAAGGCCAAAAACAAATAGAGTGAGACGAAATCTAATAAGGTACCATAAAAGCATGCAAGTAAAACTTTCATACATAATATAAATACAACGGAGGAAAAGCCATTGGATTATCAAAGAACAAAATGCACATGGAAAAAAAGTGTAAAAAGTACTAATCGTTATAAAAGCATGTCGGAAATCATAAGTCAATTTCAAACTTTACTTATTCTTCAAATTCGACTTTATTATCTTTGGGAACTAAAACTAGTAAACCCTACTAGCCGAGGGAGTGAATAATCGAGGATAAATTGTGTTTACTCCACACAATCTAAGGCCAAAATTCAAATGTTCTCATTTTTCAAAATTCAAAGTCTAAAAGTTTCTATCTTCCCAATTTAACTCCCCGAGGAGAGGCGGATCGTGTATTACTCCATTGACGTAATTATCCTCGATTACCACCGTAACATTCTAAAACATATTAGAAAGCCTTACCTGATTATACGAAAGTCCTAGGTCCGATTTCTTACTGATTTACTTAATTGAAGGTATCCTTTTCTTATTTCCTTAACCTTAACTCATCATGCTCCAAAGGCCAATCAAACTTTTACAAATAATCCTTCAGATAGTTCTGAATACTCTTAGAAAATTTTTTTAATAGTATAGCTTTTTATAAAATCTCGGATAAAAATTGTCCAACAAGCTTAACAATATGTCAAATAACATGTCCATCATATTTCTCAAAATTTTAGAACCAAACATATTTAAATTTTAGAGCTAGGGTTTGAGGCAAACTGTTCCGATATAAATCGAACACAAAATATGAGCCAAACAATAAAATTGAAGTCACAATTCATAGTAATCATGCATAAACACAAAATCTAGCTGTAAAATCAAAAGAAACATACATTATTTGTAACAAAACTTAGAGGATGAAGGTTTTAGAGCATAAATGTCAAAGTGAAGATATTAAAAAGTGATCAAAATAAAAAATAAAGTTAAAGATACACTTGTCTTAGCCTAATTTATTGATTTTCTTACTATGATCAGGCCAAAATTGGTGGAGAAACCCTTGCCCTTCTCTTTTCCTCTCTTCTCCCCTTCGTGTTCTGCTTTCGTTCGGTTGTTTCTCTCTCTCCCTTCCCTATTTATAATGAAAAAAGGTAAGCAAGTCATAAAATTTTTAATCCACAGTCGGCGCCAGGCAGGCGAGCATGGCGCACTCGAGCCCCTAGCGAGCGTGCAGCGAGCGTTTACATTCGTAAAATGGTGCCTCCTTATACGCTCAAGCCCAGCAGCGAGCGCAGCATTGTCATGATTTTGTGCCCCCATTTTTCTTGAGCCCACAACGAGCCTAGTGCTACTGGAATATGTGCCTCCTTTTGGGCTCAAGCCCACAGCAGGCTCAGCCCTAAAATCTTGCTACACTAAGTTAATTTCTCCTTTTTTTCATTTTCATTTATCCCAAGTTTAATAACATCAATTTAATTACTAGAATTTACTATATTTTAGATACCCATACCTTATAATCCTCCCACATTTATAAAATTTTATCCTTAAAATTTAACGAAGCTACAACCTCAAGGAAATAAATGGGGGTATTTGCCTTGGATCTCCTTTTCGTGCTCCCATATTACTTTTTCGGGCGAATGATTCTTCCATAAAACTTTTACTAAGGGAATGGTTTTTGCACGAAGTATTTGATCCTTTTTATCCAAAATCCGCACTGGCTCCTCAACATAAGTTAGATCTTTACTCACCGTTAGAGGCTCGAACTCGACAACATACATGGAATCATGAACACACTTACGAAATATCGATACATGAAATACATCGTGGATATCCGACAACTTAGGTGGCAACGCCGATCTATGAGCCACCTCCCCAATCATCTCCAAAACTTTGAAAGGACCAATGAATCGCAGTTTCAATTTTCCTCTTACCCAAAATCTGAACGTTCCCTTTGACGGTGATGCTTTCAAAAACACATAATTGCCAACCTCAAATTTTAATGTCGATCTCCTTCGGTCTGCGTAGCTTTTCTAGCTGCTCTAAGCTACCTTCAAATTCTCGTGGACTACTCTCATCTTCTCCGCAATCTCCTTAATAATCTCGGGACCCAAAAGCCTCTTATCTCCTGTTTCCTCTGAATGGATCGGCGACCTACATTTCCTCCCATAAATGACCTCGGATGGTACAATGTCTATACTTGCTTGATAACTATTGTTGTAGGCAAATTTCGCCAATGCTAAACAATTGTCCCAATTTCTCTCCATGTCTAACATTAAGGCCGCTAGCATATCCTCTAAAATCTAAATTGTACACTCCAATTAGTGATCAGTTTGAGGGTGATACGCCGTACTAAATTTTAATTCCGTCCCCAATTATTTATGCATACTCTCCCAAAATTTAGAGACAAAACATGGATCTCGATCCGATACAATCGTTGCAGGCATGCCATGGAGTCCAACAATTTTATTCACATGTAAGTGGGCTGACTTGTTATAGGAGTACGTCATCCTGATCGCCAAGAAATGAGCTGACTTAATTAGCTGATCGATAATAACCCAAATAATGTCATGGTTCTTGGGAGTCATTGGTAAGCCAAACACAAAATCCATCACGATATCTTCCCATTTTCAACTCAGAATCAGTATTGGCTATAATAACCAAGATGATTTTCTCCTGTCAGCTTTCAATTGTTGTCATATAAGACATTTCTCAACAAAAGCCACAACATCTCTCTTCATGTTCTTCTACCAAAATATCTTTTTCAAATCTTGATACATTTTATTCATCCCCGGATGAATCATATATCAGGATCGGTGAGCTTCCTTCAATATTTTCTCATTCAATTCTTTATCATTCAACATACACAAATGATATCTAAATCTCAATACTCCATTAGCTCGAACATTGAAATCAATTTGGAAGTCCTTATTTAAATCCCCCACAATATCCATAAGGAATGAATCATTTACTTACTTCTTCTTCACCTCATTTATTACCTTCGACTGAATCTGAAGGTACGATAAAATCATCTGATTACCTCGAACACACCGCTGAATATCACACTACTTCTGATAATTTAACATTTTTATCTGCTTAATCTGCAGTCTAGCCACATAGCCTGATTGGCGGCTCAATGCATCAGCAACCACATTACCTTTTTCAAGTTTATACTGAATCTCACAATCATAATCCTTTAAAAAATTAACACACCTTCTTTGCCTCATATTTAACTCTTTCTATGAAAATAAATACTTTAAACTTTTATGGTCAGAATAAATAAAAAATTTCTCACCATAAAGATAATGTCTCCAAATCTTTAAGGCAAACACCACTACAACTAACTTCAGATCATGAGTTGAATAATTCTTTTCATGTACCTTTAACTGTCTGGACTGATAAGTAACTACTTTTTCATTTTGCATCAACACGCAACCTAAGCCCGTTTTGGAAGCATCACAGTATACCTCAAACCACCCAATCCTTCCAGAATAGTCAACACCGGAGCAGTCATTAGGCAATCTTTCAATTTCTGAAAACTCCGATTGCATTCTTCAATCCAATCAAACTTAACCACCTTTACCAATCGAGTCAAGGGCATAGCTATCCGAGAGAGATTCTCTACGAATCTCCTATAATATCCTGCCATGCCGAGAAAATTCCTAACTTCAGTTACCGACGTAGGTCTATTTTAGTTAATAACCGCCTCTACCTTCTTTGGGTCTACAGCAATGCCTTCATTCTAAATAACATGTCCTAAAAATATTACCTTCTTAAACTAAAACTCACATTTATTCAATTTAGCTTACAGTTTCTCCTCACGAAGCACTTGGAGAACAATCTTTAAATGAGTCTCATACTCCTCATGACTCTTAGAATATATCAAAATGTCATCAATAAACACCACCATAAATTTTTTCAGATATGATCGGAACACCCGATTCATTATGTCCATAAAAGTATCAGGAGTATTTATAAGACCAAATGGAATAATAAGAAATTCATGGTGGCCATATCTCGTTCGAAAAGCTGTTTTGACCACATCCTCCTAATTTATCCTCAATTTGTGGTATCTCGATCGCAAATCAATCTTAGAAAATACCCAAGATCCTTACAATTGGTCAAATAAATCATCAATGTGTGGCAAAAAATATTTGTTCTTAATTATGATTTTATTCAGTTTACGATAATCCACACATAACCACAAAGACCCGTCCTTATTCCTTACAAATAGTACCTGTGCACCCCACGGAGATACACTCAGTCTAATGAAATACTTGTCTAACAATTCTTGCAATTGCACCTTCAATTCCTTCAATTCGACGGGTGCCATGCAATAAGGTGCCTTCATAATCGGGCTAACACCAGAAATAATCTTAATTTCAAATTCAATCTTCCAGTGAGGAGGTAACCCAGGTAATTCCTCTAGAAACACATCCTCAAAATCACATACAACCAAAATGTCTCTAGCCGGTACACTATGGCTCCCAATAGTGCTGGTATACGCCAAATAAGCTTGGCACCCACTTTTCATCAAATATTTGGCATGTAATGTAGAAATTAATACAGGCATTTCTTTCTTCTTAATGCCTTGAAAGAAAAAAGATTCAACTCCGGGAATATTAAAACACACCCTTTTAAGAAAATAATTAATACTGGCATGGAATTTAGCTAACCAGTCCATCCCCAAAATAATATCGAAATCACACATATCTAACAACACTAAATCCACCATCAAATGCACCCCATTAACCTCAACCTTACACTTCGGATACATAATATCAGTAATTATCGACGATCCAGGAAGTGTCGATACAACTAAAGAATAATCTATAATCCTCAGAGTAGATATAATATAGCATACAAATTAAGAAAAAATAAAGGAGTGCGTAGATACAGAATCAAATAAAATAGAAATTGAAACTCCACAAATAAGAAGGATACCTTCAACCACGTTTGGTGATATCTCAGCGTCCTATACCGTCACCGCAAACACTTTAGTCGAAACAGTTAGCTTTTTTGCTTCCAACCTTTTGGGCAGTGGGAAATCCTTAATCAAGTGGTCCTACTGACGACAATTGTAACAAGTCCCCGACGCTCTATAACAGGGCTTTTGTATGTGTTTCCTCCCACAATGAATACAGTCAGCCGCTGACGCTTGAAAACTTGTCACTGGCTGAACTTCAGTGATACTCTTTTTCTTATCTATCGTCTTCGCCTTTTTAGATGGCACGAGGGCCCTATATTCAATCCCATATTGTAAGTTGTCCTACTAAGCTGCCCTTTTGGTAAAGAACTTTTGAGTCTCCAACTACCTTTCAAATATCAAAGCTCAATCTAAAATCTCCACTTAGGTCTGGAATTTTTGAGTCACCAGTTGCCTCCTAATATCGTTTCTTAATCATTACTGGAACTTTTTAGCCTTTCTTAATTTGTCCTCCACAGAGTACGGCACATATCGAGACAATTTAGCAAACTTCGGATCATATTCTTCCATCGTACGGGTCCCTCGTCTCAATCGCATAAATCCCTCCTCCTTCTAATCTTAGAGGCTAAAGGGGAAGTATTTTTTTCATGAAAAAGTCTTCAAATATTTTCCAAGTAATGTCAACATCAGGTATTTCCAACACCCTCTTCTTCATGGCCCACCAGCTATCGGCTTCTCCTTTTAGTTTGTTGGTTGTAAAAGTGACATTTTCTCAATCGGATACTTGGATCACCTTAAAAATCTTCTTCATCATTCGAATCCAAATATCTGCCTTCACCGGATCTGGTTCACCCAAGAATTCAGGTGCTCTCTCCACCGTGAACTTATCATAAGTCGTCGGAGAAGGATTTACCGAGCCGACTCTGGTGCAAGAACTCGACCCATGTGACGTTGCTCCATTGATTTGATAATGTTCGTCATTCTCCTCAATAAGTCCAGGTATTCGGCCTCTCAATTCTAGGGAGTACGAGTATCATCACGAGTACTTCTTCTACTAGCCATTTATATCTTATAGTCAAAAACATCACATGGTTAATTGACCTCAAGTCATTAGATTAGGGGGAGGGATTAACAATAAATTAACACAATTTAAGAATAAACCTAAGAACTAGCACCTAAATATCCTATCTAATCCTAACTACTCTTAACCCTCTTCAACCTAAACCTAAACCTAAGCTTCCGCTTTAATATCGATCAATCCTAGGTATTTCTTTTCTCTGATACCAACTGTAATAGAACAGGTCATTTTTCCTCAAATAACTACCATCATTAAAACAGATAACTAAAACCCATAAGAAAATAACACAAATGTTTGCAGAAAATCGGATAGAGTTTTCTCTAAAACTAGACAAAAATCCAGTACAAACAATCTGAAATTTACAAAACCTAGATAAACATATAGAGAAAAGTCTTTAATAGATATTCACAGCACAACACAGGATTATTCAAACGCCATATATATATCCATGGCTCTAACACACATAACCTATCCACTATTTCAAATTCAAACAAGAAATTCCATCTAGGAACCTGTACAATTCCAAAATTAAAACGTAAAAGCGAAACTAAATCCATAAGATAATCTTGCAGAAGCAAAAAGCAGTATCTTAATATAAAATATAATATGCCATGACTATAATTACATAATTTACATCCATAAAATTAGTTATTTACATTCACTATTATTAAATTCCAAAAGTTCTTTAAGAAAGTTCAGGACTCCTCTAAACTTCTTTAGCTAGATCCTCTTTTTACTCTTACTCATCCGACATCAGCTCTATTGTCTCATCTGGAGGGGGCAAAAACAAATAGAGTAAGTTAAAACCCAATAAAGTACCATAAAAGTATGCAAGTAAAATTTTCATACAAAATATAAATATAATAGAGGAAAAGCCATGGGATTATCAAAGAACAAAATGCACATGGAAAAAAAGTGTGAAAATACTAATCGTTATATAAGCATGTTGGAAATCATAAGTCAGTTTCAAACTTCACTTATTCTTCAAATTCGACTTTATTATCCGTAGGAACCCAAACTAGTAGACCCTACTAGTCGAAAAAATAAATAATGGAAGATAGATTATATTCACTCCACACAATTTAAGGCCAAAATTCAAATGTTCTCATTTTTTAAAATTTAAAGTTTAAAAGTTTCTACACTCCCAATTTAATTCCCCGAGGAGAGGCAGTACGTATCACTTCATGGACGGAGCTATCCTTGATTACCACCGTAACGTTCTAAGGCATTTCGGAGAACCTTACCAGATTGTACGATAGTCCTAGGTTTGATTTCTTACTGATTTACTTAACTGAAGGTATGTTTATCTTATTTCCTTAACCTTAATTCATCATGCTCCAAAGGCCAATCAAACTTTTACAAATAATCCTTTGGATAGTTTTGAATACTCTTAAACATTTTTTTTAACAATATAGCTTTTTATAAAATCTCGGATAAAAATCGTTCAACAAGCTTAACACTATGTCAAATAACATGTCCATCACATTTCTTAAAATTTTCGAACCAAATATATCCAAATTTTCGAGTTAGGGTTTGAGGCAAACTATCCGGATATAAATCAAACAAAAAAATGAGCAAAACAACAAAATCGAAGTCACAATTCATAATAATCATCATAAATACAAAATCTAGCTGTAAAATCATAAGAAACATGCATTATTTGTAACAAAACTTAAGGGACGAGGGTTTTAGAGTATACATGTCAAAGTAGCGATATTAAAAAGTAGTAAAAATAAAAAATAAAGTTCGAATACACTTGTCTTGACCTGATTTACTAATTTTCTTACTCTGATTGGGTCAAAATCGGTGGAGAAACCCTTCCCCTTCTCTTTTCTTCTCTTCTCCCCTTCGTGTTCTGCTTTTGTTCTGCCGTTTCTTTCTCCCCCTTCCCTATTTAAAACGCGAAAAATAAACAGGTCGCAAAATTTTTAATTGGTGCTCGAGGGCGGTGCGCTCGGGCCCCCAGCGAGCGTGCACTGGACGTTTACATTCGTAAAATAGCGCCTCCTTGTGCGCTCGAGCCCATCAGCAAGCGCATCGTTGTCGTGATTTTGCATCCCTGTTTTGCTCGAGCCCACGACAAGTCCAATGCTACTGGAATCTGTGCCTCCTTTTGGGCTCGAGCCCACAGCAGGCTTAATCCTGAAATCTTGCTGCACTGAGTTAATTTTAATGTTTGCTCAATTTCACTTATCTCAATTTTAATTACATCAATTTAAATACTAAAATTTATTATGTTTTAGATACCCATACCTTGCATAACCAATAAATACGAAATTTAAATATAAATTTGAAATATAGTCAGTGTTAGGAATGTAAAATTTAGGGTCAAATATACAACTAATATAATAAACAAACATATGAAAATGACCAGTAGTATATTTAACAGGGACATTAATTGAAAAGTTTTTATGTATCAATAAGAAGAAAATAGACGTCATGTAATTACAACAAGTAGAGTTAGAGAAACTAATACGAAGATTTACCTGAAGAGACAGTGCAGTAAAGATACGAAATAGATCTCAGTTCACAATTACCTCAAGTTCAATTGCAATAAGATTTGAAATTATAGAGGACGAAATAGAAATAACTAAATAAATAAATGTGTCCACTATGGAAAGATGTTAACCTGTCCTTGAATTCATTGGAAATGTTGTCAAAAATGCTACCAGAAAGGTATCGAAATACATTGAAAAAATCACTAAAAGGGTACCAAAAAAGTGGCCGAAAGTACACTAAAAAGTTATCGGAAATGCTGAAAGATCACGAAAATACACTGCAAAGTCACTGGAAAAAGATTGCCTGAAGAGTTGCTAGAAAAGTCACAGGAAAGTCATCGGTGGATGTCGGCCGACGGAGGTGAGCGGATGTCAGCAGAAGAGGAAGGCAGCTATTGTCGAGCTTGGTGTAAAGGTGGTTCTTTGAGCCAAGGTTTGGTCCTCTGGAGTACCCTCTCCTATTCTCGGTGTGGGCCTATGGAGATCTAAAACGGAACGGGCCAGAATGTGATTCTGCATCTAGTGGTGCCTCTTCACCAAATGCAAAACGATGCGTTTGATTGCTACAAAATGCATGAGATGCTGCATTTTGTTCTTAACCTGTGCCAGAAAGTTGCTACAGCAGCGACTATGGTTATGTTGGAAGGAAAAGGCAATGGAGCCGGTGAAACACAGATCCAGCGCTGGGGACGGGTGCAGAAAAACGATTTGAAGCTGATGAGACTAGATACGAAGTCAACTACTGATACGTTTTCTGACTGGTGATATAGAGAGATTGGGCCGGATCACAACGATTCTAATGGCCGTCGAAGAGAGAGGACCCAAGAGAGGTTTAGTTTCAGTAGTAGTTCTTGTAGTCAACCGCGTACAATGATGCCTCACTGAAAGGATGATGAACAGTAAGGAATTGGAGCACCACCGACTCAGGGGATTGGTTCACAAGGCTGATAATCCTGCCTCTAACACCATGTAAAAATATGAAGAGAGGTAAATAAAGATTTTTTTTTTTTTTTATTTTCTGTATGTTTGTAACTGTATAACGCGTAATGTTTCATAAGCAAATGAGGCAACATAAACTAATAAAGTTGTAATAATTATAATTAAATAAACAATATAAATTAAAAAAACATTAACTCTCTAATTTAAAAAAAATATTATATATATCTTAACATATATATATATATATATATATATGGCCTAAATTAAAAAATAATGATCTTCTAATTTTAAAAATATATATAATATTTTTAATAAGAAATAATATAATATTATTAATATGATCCATCCCAACACAAATGCCATCTTGTTGAAAATTTAAAAGTCATATTACATTTATATATTATATTACATTCAAAGTAGGATCATAAATAACAAATTAAATGAGATATAACTTTTCTATAAACCCCATATGTAAGGAAGCTTTATATATTATACCTTCTATCATTATTCAAGTCATAACAATGATAAAGAGGTGAATGAAGTGGGCGTGAACTCAAAATTATGGCTCCTCTTCGAAGTTGGGTTGACTTCATGCTTCAAAGAGGGCAAACATTTTTTTATATCCAAAACATTTAGACTTATTATTATTATTTTTTTATTTTACTATCAATTTTTATATTTGAACATCAATTTCCCCAAGTACTAGCTAGCAAAATAACCCTGATCAAACAATTAATAAATTGAATATTTTGTGTGATGGAAATAAATACAGAGATCCTGACCCACTAAGTAATTTTTTCATTGTGAGGCATTGAAGATGCTGAATTATTTAGTGGCGAAGGGATTGAATGACTTAGCAGTCGCATTGTCAAGTTGGTGATGAGCAGCCAAGCCGCTGACTTGCCAAGGAGTTCGAGTGATCTAGTGATCATGCTGTTAAGCCAACGAGCCATAAAATTATCAAACCGCTTCAATATTGAGTAGTTAATGCCTTAGATGCTCTTATCAAAATGGCAAACAAAAAATAAAACAAGTTAAATCGCTTATTTTATAAAGACATTCATCTATCAATTCAAATCAAAGTAACAGAATGACCGAAACTCTTAACTAAAGTCAGAGAGACAACACTAATAAATGTGCGATGTTAGCCATGAATGAAATAAAATGTTTGAGGAATTATGCATATCAAAATTGATTAAAAAAACTTATCAAGTCCACTATCTTTTAGATAACAATTTCAACCTTGGAATTAAAAAAATATGTATCAATACAAAATCCTTAACACAAATAAAATATCAGGTATTTCAATAATTTAAGCATAAAAAATATCATTGATTTTTCATAGTACTTACTCTTATCTAAAAACAAGCTAACAATAATTATTCTAATAGAAACTCAACATCGCTTAAGCCTATACATTTAAAAAAACAAAAAGTCAAAAGCCTATATTGCTCGCTTTGAGAGCCACACCTAGATCTTTGACAACTCATTTTGGTTTGTAGTGTGAGTGATTCGGTTAAAAGTTTTAAATATCCGATTTATGATCTATTCATTTAATTCTAAATAATTTTTACAAATTTTAATATATAAAAATTCTAACATTATCGTTCATTTTGATTTTATAATTTTTTTCATCACATATTTGTTAATGTATGATCCAAATTATAGCCCATTGGCCTATTTTTTTCCCATTTTACAAATCAATGCTGAAATAAAAGTTGAAGATAAAATAATTATTTTAAAATAATAGTTTGATAATAAATTCTGTATTTTTCCTCTTGTATGTACTCCACGTGATATAAGTAAGGCATACTTAGATATCCATCTTTCTGATATTACATCATACATTTTTAAAAGAATAAACTTACATATATTTAACTATTTTAATAACTTGCCAAAACCCTTGTACATAGTTGGGGCACTTTCAATTTGGGGCATTGGGCCAATTGCCTGGGCTTATTCCCAAGTAGTATATTGGGCTCATGTTTGTTGAATATGTTAAGCTAGTTGTGCTTCGTGGAAAAAATTCTTCCAGTTAATAAAATTTAAGCAATGTTAAGACAATATTCTTTAATTTCTCTTACAGCATGCTTAATAAGATGGTGTCTTATGCATTTTTACTTATGGTTTCAAATAAAAATATATAGATTGGTAGACGTCACACAATCTGACTCTTATATATTTTAAAGGACGTGGTGATCATCCATCTCTACTGACAGTTATATAAAAGAATATATATATTGATTAATAAATATCACATCATTTAAAAATATTTTTTAAAATATCAAAAGGAAGGCTTCAAATTAATTTTATAAAGTTTTTGTTATAACCATGAACCATCAAAATAGGGCTCTCTTAACTCTCATTAAAGATTAAGTCAAAATACACTATCAATGATATAATATATTATTTATTTATATGAATTAACAAACTCACAGAAATAGATGAATTAGTAAATACCATGTTGCTCTAAATATAATTTCTTGCTTAAAAGATATGCTTATACTATTCTGTCTAAAATAATTTAAAATATAATTTTTTATACCAATAATATGACTCATAACCTCACGAATTATATAATATTTTAATTAATAATGCACACACGCCTCTTTTTGTGCTTAGTCCAACCCCTACTGTAGAGAAACTGCATTATTTGTGGAGTAGGTAATGAACTTCTCTCTTTTTCTATGTTGACTCATTCATTCAAATTGGCAACTTTCAATAAATAAATGCACTGATAAATTAAAGATATAAAATAAGATAATATTTTAATATATTATGTTATTTAGTTTTTTATACTATAATGATCAATCTTAACTATTAAGAAAAATAACATTATAAAACCAGTAAGATTTATAAATTATGTGCATAATGTAAAAGAAAATGGTTACAATATATCAAATAAATAATATCATTAATTATATAATATTTCATAAAAAAATTATCATATTAATTTTTTTAAGATAAGATGTGTATGATTAAGACATATTGTTTAATAATTAATATAATACTATATTATTTTTCTAGACTTTTGACGCGTTATTTTATGAATTTTGGATTGTTCTAACATTGTCGATTATTTAAAGTAATGTATGACGCATAGCGATGGATGAGTATAAGGGATGGCAGATGGGAAGAAAGCCAAAATTCATCTTTAATAAAATCCCTATTAGACTTTTAAACCCACAAAATTGTTGGGACGTGAACCATTTATTTAAGCGGTTAGAAATAATTGATAATATACAATAAGTAACCTATAATTATAAAAATAAAGTAAGTAATTTTTACGTAAAAATTCTCTTAATAATGAGAGAAAAAAATTACATGATAATATATCCGTGAAATATCTCAACTATACAATCAATTCGGTTATACAAACCCCACAAATATAATAACTAAACACATTATAACAAATAAATTTGAATAATAAAAAATATAAGATGAAAAAAGAAATGAAACTAGTGAAATATTTTTATCAACTTCAAGAATAATATACTTGAAATCGATAAAGATTGAAATATGATTCAAAACTCAATTAAATACTCAAATCTTTATTTTCTCTTTTTTCTTTCTCTTTTTCCTCCTTTTCTTTTAAGGACGGCACTCAAAATTCAAGTCATTTAATCCTAAAAATATGTTAGATCATTTTTATACTGTGAGCTACGCTTGAACGTTCGTCAGGCGTGTCTCAAGCTTGGATAACATGGGAAATAGCGCTTCGGGCATTCCTCAGGTGTGCCTTGAATGCAAGGTCACTAGATTTTGGTGGAGGTTACTCCCATGTGAAAGCCTTAATGACCGGAGGATTCAGATGGAGCTCACGGTCTGTGAATCGAATTAGTAGAAGGAATTTCGATCAATAAAGTTGGCCTTCAAAATAATTAGATACGAACAATTTATTGCATGTAGAGCGGATCATCAATGCAGTCCGGTAATGGGCGAGGGTGGTCGATAAACTATTCACTTGGACTCGCATTCCCGACAACTAATAATATTCAAATATGAAGCTGTTGGACTTGATTGCCGTCACAAAGTAATACATTGTTGAAAGATACGAAAAGCGGCTGGATGGTATACCATAATAGATGGAAAAATGTACCAATCTCCTAAGGGATTGGCAATCTTGTGGAAAGGAATACATTTGGAATATGGAATAAATCTTGCATTTCAAAATAATGCGTCAAGGGCCTACTATCAAAAGGGACCAAAAAATGCTAGAATTGCCAATTCTGAGGCAACATGACGCACTAACCACCTGAGAGATGAAATCTTTACAAGCTCCTTGGCCGTGTTTGCAATGGGAGCTTGATATATTGGGTCCTTTTCCTATGACAACTAGACTAAGAAAATTCGTTATGGTTGGTATCGATTATTTTACCAAGTGGGTGGAAGCTGCTTCATTGGCTTGGATAACTGAGCACAATGCTATTGAGTTCAGATGAAGCGATAATTATTGACAATGGAACTCGATTCTACATTGTTTTGCCTCGATTGAAAATCTTGTCCGTCCGAACTCTAGGAAATCCAGAATGATGCCTATGTTTTGGAATACGTGGAAATCGGATTACGGAAAGGATTTTAATGGAGCGTTTGCTTAAAGAGGCGCGAGACGGCATGAGTTCATCGAGATATTATAACAAAAGAGTAAAAGCATTTATTGGAGACTTGGTTATGAGGAATTGAGTAACGGGAAAAATAATTAGGAAAGTTTTCTCCAAGAAAAAATGGTAAACTTTACCAAGGACATTAATGCTATCCATTTAAAGTTCCATCCGTAGAGACTTCCTTACGCGTATGCCTTAAAATATGTATCTCGTTTTGATATTAATAAAAAAAATCTTCCACTTGTTTCTTGGTGACCGGTTATATTCTTTATATAATATGGCATGATTACTAATCGGTAAGTATATTCATATTATTGGTCTTAAAAATCTTAAAAACCTCGGTTCTAGATATAGATTTTATCGTTCATCGGGAATAAAGAATATTTCTTTTTTGTCAATATTGACGTCTATTATTTTAAGAGTGTAAAGGTGAAAATTTTGGCTAGAGAAAAGAAAAAGACAAGGAAGAAAAGAGAGAGAGTAGTGAGTAAAATAAAAGTGTGTTTTTGTATTACTTGTACTCTATTCTTCAGTTTTCTTTCTTTTATGCCAGTGTAATTGTGGGATATTATTCCCAGCCTCACACATAGTGAAATTAGTTCGTGGACGAATGTCCCATAGTTTTTTCCTTATTTGATAAGGATTTTTCACGTAAAAATTCACGTATTTATCATCAACTTCTTCAATCCTTTACTGTGTCTCAAAACAAGGCGGGTTGGCAACGGGTTGAGGTTGAACCTTGGTTTGTATAGGATTGACGGAGTTCGATGTTTCTTGATCTAATCTCCACCCAATCACGTCTCTTTTGAGACAACAGATTCCACGCTTTAGGTGCCTTTCGAGCGCGCTTGAAGCACACTATATCTAGAATTGGCATTTTAAACCTTCATCGCATGCACAAAACTCAATCCTCTATATTAGCATTATATTCATATGACCTTACCTGAATTTACAAAAAAGAAAAACATACAAATTTTTGTGATTCAAAATTATCCCACTAATATTTAATTCACGAAGTGTCAAAAATCACTTCACTCGACTGAATCAAATGGATATGGATTTACATGGGAGTAATCCATAATATAACAAAATTTTCAAAGGGGATAAATATGTTGAATTACAAATTTAAAAATTATAATTTTGATACAAATAAATATAATTAAGCACGAATAATTAGCATTCGTAATTATAAAAATTAACTAAATTATAAAAATATAGAGAATTTACCACTGAAAAAGCTCTTTAAACAAATCACTGAGAGAAAAACTCTCGGTACTATAAGCCATCAACTAAAAAGTATTATCTAAAAAGAGTAACCAAGTTAATTGATAAACAGTCGTTTTAAGCTTGCGCATAAATTATCTGAACAATTTTTCATAATTGAATTGTATAATATAGTCATAATTTTTATCTAACCAAATTAAACTTTCAATTAAAGTAAACCTTTCAATTTTCAATATAATGGTTGAGTTTATTTACATGACTTTATGGCTTTGTCAGATCCTCGGCGGTCCTGGAGTAAGTAATAATTAATAATTAATAAACAGAATAATATTTTATTTTTTTTAAAAAAAACCTAAATATAATACTCAAAATTAGGTTGGACATACTAAACTTAAATCCAAAAATAGCATAAGGCCTATGAATTATAAAAATTAAAGGATCTAATCGAACTAATATTATTTGTTCTCCAAAGTACACATGACAACATGCTCAGCTCAATATCCATATGTAAAAAAAATTATCTACTTATATCCAAATATTATAAACCCAAAATAAATAAATCAAATAATAATTTCAAGGCAAATCTCCTAATTATTTAAATTGTAATAAATAAAATATACATCAATTTCTAAATACTAAACCAAAATACAAAAATCATAAAATAAATCAAATACAAATTAGAATACCAAAAAAATACAATAATTAAATCTTCAAAGATTTTTCGTCCATATTCTATAAGTATCCAATACTTTCTAATATTGAAGCATTAGAAATTAAATAAATTATGAGTTTAAAACTTAACATGTATATATATATATATATATCCACAAAATAAAATAAATGAACAAAAAATAATGTAAAATCTGATATATGAAAGATCTAAATAAGTCAAACGACCAAATATTGAATGTTTAAATTTGATTTCGTATGCATAATTTGTAATTCAGATATGAATTTTAAATAATCCAAATGTACACAATTGTCTAAATATCCAAATGCTAAACGTCTAATTAATAATGAATCTAAAGGCTCAAAAGTTTAATAATCCAATTAAAAAATTTCAAAAGCTCAATTATACAAAATCGAATAAATCCAAAAATCATATCTGAAACATGTAAATATCTAAAAGTCAAATATTTTGAAATATCTAATTATATATAAGTAAAAATTTTAAAAATTTAAAACATGCTAAATTCTAAAAACGAAGGATTAAAATATCAAATTTGAAGAAAGATTACATATAATCTCGATAATTGTATATCAAATACTATTATTTAAACTTGTAGGTAAGCTATCTATAAATTATTATCTATAGATAAAATCAAATGACACTTTTTTTTACTACCCATTGGGTATATGCAGTTCACAAATGTATTTAAATATATTGGGATATTCAAATATTTTATTCTGCTTAATTCCTTACAACGATTCTTAAAGAAAATAATAAACGATGAACTTTATAATAAAATATTCAAAACTTTTTCTCTCTGTAATAAAACTGAAAAACTTTTTACCTCATAAAAAATATAAATATCAAGTCAAATATTAAAATAGAGTTTGGATCGAAACATATATGTAGAATGTCACGAGTAAGGCTGACCAAAAATAAAATTCATTATAATGTACTCCCACTTTTAGTTATAAAGAAGCAAAGGGTGTAAAAATCATGGAGGTTTCCTAAATTTAATTTTGATTTGTTAGCACACTATACATCATGACACACAAGTTATAATTTTTTACTTTATATTCATCTACTAAAAGAGCTTATTTATACATTGGTATATTTTATTTACTTCGAAATGAGTGATATATTTATAACCATGGGACTCATTTAAGATTTTCACCTTCAAATCTTTGACATTGGGTACATAAATTTGGTCTCAAAATTGAAGAACTCTAAATATTCGAATATTAAAATTAGCTTGTGATTCATGATCTAATTCTTCGGTAATTTTATCCTATACATTTCACTCATTTGACACTCCTTAATCCTTTCTATAATTATCAGTTGACTTGAAAATATGACAAAATCATCCTTAAACTTTGAAAGTATAACTGAATATTATAATATTTCATCTCATCTAGTATCTCTTGTTCTTTTATCATCATATGGGTTATCATATAGAAGACTTTTATCACAACATATCAGCAACAATATTTACCTTTTTGACTAATATTAGACCTCACAATTGTAATCATTCAATAAATTTATCCAACAACATTGCATCATGTTCAACTTCTTTTAGAATAAGATTTTTAGGCTCTTATGATTAGAATAGCTAACAAATTTCTCTCTATATCAGTAGTGCCTCCAAATCTTTAAATAAAAAATCACTATTACCAATTCTAGATCATAAATAAGATAATTTTGTTCGTAAATTTTAAGCTGTCTTGATTGTATGTAATAATTATATTATTTTATATCAAAATGTAGCCCAAACTTTTCTTCAAAATATCACAATAAACCACAAAACCTCTCAAATCATCTAGAATTAACAAAATCTATGTAGAAATCAATTTATAATTCAATTCTTGAAATTTTTTCTCACAATCATTGTCCTAATGGAATACCATTTGCTTTTGAGTCAGATGTGTTAATGAAATTGTACTTTTTAACAAATTTTAATTGAAATGTCTATAATATCCAGCCAAGTTAAAACAATTTTAAACTTCTACAATATCCATCGGCCATTCCTAGTAGCCTATGACTTCAACTTTTCTAGACCCACTAACACTACTCTCTTGGAAATTACATGCCCAAGAAATGAGATGTCGTAAAGTTAAAATTCATATTTGTTTAGCTTGATGGATAATAGCATTTCTTTCAATGTGCGTAAGGTGGTTCTCAAATGAATCCAATATTCCTTATAATTTTTTTAATAAATTAAAATATCATCAACATAGACCACCATACATGTAACTAAATAGGGTTAAAAAATTTCGATTCATGAAGTCCATAAATATTACCGGTGTGTTTGTTCACCTTAATGGCATTACCAATAACTCATTATAACAATAATTCGTGTTAAATACCGTCTTAGGTATGTCTTCACACTTGATTTTCAATTGTGATATCCTGAATGTAGATCTATCCAAATGAAAACATATGCTCCTTGTAATTGATCAAATAAATCATCAATTCTTAGTAGAGGATATTTATTTTTTATTATAATTTTTTAATTATTTATAATCAATATATAACCTCATTGATCTATCATTTTTATTCACATACAGTATAGGTACTCCCCATAGAATACACTCAATCGGATAAACATTTTCTCTGATAACTCTTGCAACTGTTACTATAATTCTTTTAATTAAAATGGGTTGTCATATAATGAGCCATTAAGATCGATGCAGATCTCAACATCACATCAATAGTAAATTTGATTTATCAATTTGGAGACAAATTATTAATTTTTCTAAAAAAATATCTTTAAGTTCACAGACTATCGGAATCTTATTGATAGACATATTATGACTTTCAGTAGTAGTTGCTTAAGCTATTTAAGCACATCGTCCATCTCTAATCAAATCACTCACACACAAAGTCGATATCAAACCAGTCGATTCCTTTCTTATATTTTCTTGAAATTCAAAAGATTTATATTTTAAAATATAAAATATAATTGTCTTGTTAAAACAATCCACACTCATATTATAACATGTCAACCAATCCATCTTAGAATAACATGAAATTCAAGTATATCTAGCAAGATAAAATCTGCCGATTATCTTTTAAAGTGATTAGAGATTTAAAGTAAAACATTTGAATATGTTATGTGAATTTAGTTTTTTATATTATAATGATCAATCTTAATTATTAAAAAATAACGTTATAAAGTCGGTAAGATTTAAAATTTATGTGCTTAATCAAAAAGGAAATGGTAACAATATATTAAATAAAAACTATCATTGATTAGATAATATTTCATTAGAATTTATAATATTATTTCTTATGAAATAACGTGTATGATCAAGACATATTGTTTAATAATTAATATAATAGTATATTATTTTTATAAACTTTTGAACGCGTTATTTTATGAATTTTGGATTCTTCTAATATTGTCAATTATTTAAATAATGCATGACGCGTAGTAGGAGCCGACTAAAGAGATGGGAGATAAATAGCCTTAAATATGAATGATTAACATTCATAAGTATGTAAATTAATTAAAATATAAAAATATAGAAAACCAGCAATATAATGACAAATGAAAAAACTCTTTGAACAAATTATTAAGTGAAAAACTCTCAATGCTATAAGTTATCAACTAAAAATTTACTATATAAAAAGAGTTAACTTATAAATCGATAAATAAAAATATTAATCTCTACAAAAATTTTCTAAACAAAATTTCATAATTAAATTGTAAAATATAGTCTGAATTTTTATCTAACTAAACCAAAATTTTAGTTGAAATAAACCTTCTAAATTGTTAATATGCGGCATTGAGTTTATTTATACAGTTTATGTCGTTTATAATTTTAATCTCTTTAATCTAAAAATTATTTGTTTAATATTAGATATTATAAACAAAAATCAAAGTGATAAATAATTATGTTGTCATACTAATAATATAGAAATTTGTTTCACACTAGTATTCCAAAAGTATCAAGATTAAATAATAAAGAAATCAAAAATAATATTAGATCTAAAAATGTAATCAGTAATCATCGACTGAGAATTCTTCAAACGTCAAATATTCATTTAATCCATTATATTTCTGATGCATCATTGAATTCGGATTGTTATATAGATTAGGAAGCTATGAATCTGGATTTTGCATAAGGTTGATTTGAGGTGGATTTGATCTCCATAACCTTAAATTTGGATCATGTGTAACACAATAAGTAAATAAGATATCAAAAAATTGACAGGACTCACTTCTCTAATATATTATTTAATACTCAAATCAGTAATATTTTTATAAGAAAGATGATGTGGAATGAGAATGCTAATACATATGTAAGGGGACTGAATGTGGTGCGCTTCCACATGAAACGTCTTTGAGAGAGATATGCACTCGGAGTGTGCTTTATATCTTTTTCTTTCTTCTTTTTTCCTCCTCCTCTCTCCTCCTAGAGTGAGTAATATTTATAGTGTTAGAGGGCAATTGGGCCTTCCCTAACAACTGCTCACTAAACTGTCCTACTGGATAAGAAGATATCGTCTATCTTACGGTTTCTCATAGATTATGGTGGGTTTCTTCAACACCCAGGATGTGAATCGTAGGCCGTTTTGATTGGGCCGATGAGCTCACCTGTCCGTTTGGGTCGTCTAGGTCAATTAGGCCGGTTGGGACATTGTCTAATTATGAGCCAATTCCTTATATTGATGAATCCTCTTCTTGAGTTGAGCTAACCGAACCCATCACTAGCTCCTCGTGCCGGGAGGCTTGAATTTCTGCCTTCTAGTATGTTTATCAAGGGGTCATCGTTTGTCCAAACATGTGTTCCGAGTCCAACAGGTATTGTTAGCTGTTTGGATGTGTGCTCTCAGTCCGATAGGCATCGTTAGTTGTTCGGGCGTGATGTTCTCAGTCCAACGGGCATCGCATCGCATGCATATGCTGCCAGCAGCAATATTTAATGCCTTAAGACCCATGCCGCTTTGGATTTCATCGAGCAATGCAAAATGGGACGCCATGCCAGTCATCATTATTGGAAATGGACCCAAAGCAAATGTGCAACCTGCACGTATTGTGGTCATAATGAAGTGTGTCCTTTTTTTTTTAAGCGACATCGTTTTGATCCAAGGTTTCACATATTAAAACCACTCGGATTCATCATTCCCACATTTTTTTTTGAAATTTCTTTGTTCTTCTCTTCTCTTACTTCGAATTCTCTTCGTTCTTCAATGGCACCCAGCATAAACGATATTGGGTCTATCCTCACTTCAGATGCCATTGAGTTTTGCGTGCTCGGTACAAGATTCCGAGCTCTATGGTTCATCTGTTGTCAAGTGCAGGTGGCAAAGCTTGTTCCTCACCAAATGGACATATCACGGCATACGAGGTCCATCTAAGAGGGGGTCTTCACAATCCAATGGCGTTGAAACTTCATCGAATCGTGGCAGCCTTTGGTGTTTTGGTTGCGATGTTGCCACCAAATGTTGTTCGCTACATGATATCCTTGTGCTTCTTTGCATGTCACCGTGACCTAGAGTTAAACACTATGGCCATAAAGGTGATTTTTTTGGTGTCACCATGAAGCGGATTGAATTTCGATCTCACCTCGTCTAGATTTCGTATTGAGCGGGGAAAACCCTAACTCAACAAAAAGATGGAAGGACCGATAATTTTTTTTCTTGGTGGTTCCTTTTGGATGGGACATATCCAATGAGTGGGGTCGGGTGCGAGTATTGTTTTGCATCAAGGTGTTTGAGCATGAGAAGGATTCGATGAGGGTGCTAATGGATCTCACCTAGGTAAATGTTGGCTTATTCAACGAGAATAAAATGAACCGCTGGCTATTGGTTGAAGTCTTTGCATGAGTGAAGCGGGAACCCCACTTGGAGTGGTCGGAAGCCCCCTGTGCCGTCGGGTTCCAAGAGGAAGCCCAAGAGAAAGCAGAGGCCGTTGCGTATTAGTGGCCCATGGGATAGGGCATTTGAGCAGCAGGCAGCTTTATGCAGGTCCTCCTCTGATGGCGATCAGGTCATTGTTGAGTGGCTAGAAACTGCTAGGAAGTCTTTGAGAAGGGCGGCCCTCATTATTTCTTCCTCATCAGTCCAAGTTTCTGATGTGACGGGCCACGTTTTAAAACTCGTCATTAATTATAATCATAACTTATTATTATTTAATTATCAATTTTACTAATAAATGAATCATTAATCCATTGGACGTGAGCTTTTCTTTTGTATGTCAGGATTCAAATATACACAAGATTCAAATATATTACCATCTCATATGTGATTCTGACGCCAATCCAAATAACATGACATCAATATTTTATTAAGGAAAAATGCCCTTCATTACTAAAGTCAATCATACACTAATTTGTAGAAAAAATAAACATACATAAAATTTATCCATTTGAAACCGAAATCATTGCTAAGATATACTATTTATCGTATATATCAATTGTCATACATAATTAACATACAACTGATCCTAAACTATACAATATCACCCTAAGCATAAAAAATCAACCCAAACTTCACATCAATTCCATCCCAATTTACAAATGAAATCATACTAGAATTAACTAATACAGTACATACTATCCAAAAATCATTAGGTTAGCCAAAAATAATAGCTCCGGAGGTCTAAACTAAGTCCTTAAATTTTCACTCCTACTCATCAAGAAAAAACACATGCGAATTATTTAAAGGGTTAGTGAAATAGTAAGAGAGTGAGCCAAATATTTAACAGTATACTATACATAACAAAGAACATGCATACACATACTTATTCTCAAAATCATATCGCTGGAGGTAAGAATCGTACCGAATAAAATAACATAAATATGAATGCAACCTTTTGGTTTTTTATCTTATTCTTTTCTTACCATTAGCCATCAAAATATGCTTTTGATTCTTTATTATTCTTATCTGTCAAAATATGTTAAAAATTTACTTATCTTAAGGGATCGGGACTAGCAGACCTTACTAGCTAATGGAGCAGACAGTTAAGAAAAGGATTGTATTCGCTTATACACAATTTAAGACCATATCCGCTTATTTAATAGTCAGAGGTGGGCAATACATACTTATAACCTAGTAGACGGGGCCATAATCTGTCTTTGTTTTTCCGCAAGTTAAGGATAATTCTTCAATTACTACTGTAATATTTTAAGACAAGTTAGAGAGTATTACCCTCTAAATCATAATCCTTTTTACTTTCTTAACTTAGAAAAATTTCATACTTTACTTTTAAATTCTTAATTCTCACCCTTTTTAGAGAACAATTTATAATTTCTTATCATAATTACAAAATTTTCTTTCCTTTTTATAATGTATTATATATTTTATCATAACCATTTCATAAACATGAAATTTGATGATAAAACATACTGAAGAAAATTTAGAAAGCTCAACACAAATTTAATAAATATGTAGCATATAATTAAATATATAGTATATTTTTAGCATATGCAGATAATATGTAATAATTTAAAAACATCTATGAAGCAAAAATAATTAGAAAATATTTTTATACATCTAAATATAAAGAGAATTTTAAATAATACACATAATTATGATACAAATAACTATATATGAGTTCTTGATAAATTTTTACAGTAAAATCATGGTAGACCGATAAATTTATAAATTTTTCATACTTTTACTTTAAAATATTAACTTGGATGAGTATTAAAATAATAATATTTAAAAAGAATAAAAATAAATAATAATAAAGAAAAGAATTAAAATATAATGCACTTGTCTTCGCCTGATATACTGAAATTCTTACTCTGAACCATCTGAAACGAAATACCTGGAAGCTTTTCCCATTTTCTCTCTCTTCTTCCCTCTCCTTTGGCCCTTTTCTCTCTATTTTCTTTCTCTACAAACTATTCTACCGGTTGAAAATGCAGTGGAACTGATCATCTGTCGACTTTATAACAGACCCGCGCTCGAGCATAGGTCAGGCACAAAATGGGTGTAGAAGGTTCTGGAATTTGTGCCTGTTGGGGTGCTTGGGCACGCTTTGGGTGTGCCAGGCACCGAATTTTGGGTCCCAAGTGTTCCAGGGTGCAGGTCTAACGTGCTATAATGACAGCCTAGGCCGCAAGCCCGATTTCTTCCGGGTTTAAAATTTTCTCTTTCTTTACCCAATTGTCCACATTCTTTGACTTCAATTTAATTATATTAACTTAAATAATCCCAAATAATATAAGTTAAAACTCAATCCTCACAATTCTCCAATCCTTATAAAATTTCATCCTTGAAATTTACGCACTTCTATTTTTACTTTCATCTTTAAATGGATAAGGAGATTCTTCCAAATTTATCCTTATGCTCCATAGCAATTCCTCAACTAAAAGATTTCTCAAAAATATTATTGTCGATGGGGTTGTCTTATTCCTCAAAATTTATTCCCCAATAATCCAAATCAAATCCCAACATAAGGTAGTTTTTGTCAACCCATGATAGCTTTAACCCGCATACACGAGGGATCATCCATCCATTCTTGCAACATACATACATATAACATAACATAACAATCCACCAACTCGGGGCAAAACTAATCCATAGGCTATCTTGTCGATCTATTGAAAATCTTGAATGGCTTAATGATCCTTGACACCCTTAAAGACATATGGTTGCACACATCACCTCAAATTTGATTTTCTTCTAAGTAATAGGAGACCTACATCTCTACCCAGATTAAAACCTCAAAAGGAATTATCATATCACTGAGATGATAGCTTTCATGGAAAGGAAACTCGGTGAGCGATAATTTAGTCAACCCAAGTGTCTCTCTTCTTCTAAAATTGGTGTCCTCAAATCGGATTTCAAATCAGATTCCCTACTTCACATCCCAAATCAGATTTTATGACTCAGGGCTATGGACCCACTTGCTTCCGTTGTGCCACTTTAATAAATCACCTGTTTGTGAATTCAATGCCATATCAATTTTAGACTTGACATCAAATTTCTTACGTAATTAGTTTCGAAATTTGGCACAACTTCAGATCATAAGCGAAACCTCAAAATCGAAATAACTTGAAATCTTGTCATTTCGTTGGCATATCGGCGAGCCAAAGTATCCCTCAAGTACATCATTTGAAATGGCAAGAAATAAGCCGACTTTGGTGGCCAATCTAAAATCACCCAAATAGCCATCCTGGATAACCTCAAAACAAAATCCATCATTATATAAATATATATTCACTCTTGAAAATCAGCAAAGAAAGCAAAAATCCTAGAGGCTTCTCATACTCAACTTCCTCCCATTGACACACACATAAGCTACATAAGCCACAAAGTTCTTTCTCATACTTCGCCACTAGAGGGAATCGTATATCTCGACCTATAGGCCTCAAGCAAAATTCTCTTCTTAAATTTCTCAATAATCAGAATAAAATTCTATCCCAAAAATATAGAGTTTTCCAAATCTATAGCAATTCCAAAGAATTATAAATACAACTCATTACCCATATCATTTTACCTATGTTGTTGCAATTCAACTCTTTTGATGAAACAAGTATCTCGAACCAAAAACTTCTTCTCAAACGGATAATGCCTCCCATTGACCTAAAACTCCTCTAATAATCTTCATCCCGAATGAAAATCACTCATTGTCACATCAAATCAAAATCCCTAAAAGTTTTAACAAATCGCTTATCAGATTTAACAAAACCCACAAAGCTATGCTCCTCCACAACATTCATCGGTCTTTCTCAAGTTATTATGATTTTAATTTTCTTCAGATCCCTAGACATATCATATTTAGAAACAGTATGACTCAAGATGATACTTTCAACAACCAAAACTCCCATTTATTCAAATACCTACATTTCTTTTAAGATCTGCAATAAAATCTTCAAATGGATCTCGTGCTCTTCATGGTTTGAATACGTCACATTATCATCAATGAAGTCATCATAAAATTCAACCAATTATGGCCAAAAGGTCCAAAAGATCCTCAAAAGATATTGACGGAATCGCTAACCCAAAAATTACTACCGAAGCTTTTAATGGCCGTATCTTAATCCTAAATGCTATCTTAGACACATTTTCCAATTTGTCCTTAATTAATAGTATTCGGATACAAATTAGTTTTAGGAAACATTGAGCCTTTACAATTGATTAAACAAACCTCTCATCAATTCTCAATACTTGCTTATCAAACAATTTATCTCCAAAATAAATTAGAATTTCAATAGTCCTAGATAACCTCATCAATTTATTTGCACACCCCAAAGTACTGAAATACTCTCTTGTAAAGCACTCAACTGGTATCTCCTTGATTCAATGTGGGGTCCTCAAAATCAGGACCAATTTTTGGTAAAACTCAACGATAACTTCAATTTACCGATCTGAAAATAATCTAAGTTAATCATCTCCCCTAAGAAACATCTTTGAATTTCCATATAGCTAGAAAATCCTTTATAACCACAAAATAAATTTCAAATATGGTCACATTTGCCAAATAACTCGGTATATATCAAATAATTTGTAGGCAAAATGATATCAATTTCATCGTCTCTCGATCGAGTCTCCCTCATACTCAATTCGTAACCTAAATTATAAATTAGAATATTCTTACCAAATAATTTATACTAGTATGACGACTCCTTAACCAAATCACCCATAATATCACCTCAAAGTCTAAAACATTACATAAAATTATTAATCATATCTACCAATCTAAACCAGACACCTAGGGTGCATAATATTTATGACCAAAGAATCCCATAGGTATTGATACAACTAATGAAAGGTCTAATCCTCAAATTAACGAATGAACATAGGAAATACAAATGAAGATATATACTCCGAATCTGTAAATAATATATGTGCTAAAATGTCAAAATTTAAAAATTTTACCTCCTGCTACGGTAGACGATGCGTTTGCATTTTGTGCCATCACTGCAAAACCTCGACCAAAAGTGCCAGACTTCTTCGCTGTCTGTCTCCAAGGATAAGGATAATCCTTAATCATATGATCAATCTGTCCACAATTAAAACACGTTTCTAACCTTTTGCAGCATAGCCTCCCTCTATAAAATTTTCCACAATACGGACTTATCGGGTTTACTGATTATGGGTTCGACACACCTTGGATTTCTGTACATTTCTTCTTTCTCCTTGCTAGCTTTGACGTTTTGAAGAATATTTCTAACCTTGAACTTTTGCTGAAACGCCAACCATCATAGACAGCTAACTTTTTCTTGAAAAATTCTTTCCTTTCCTTGTCCTTACTCAGACTTGGTCCATCGTGGCATCCATGTTCTGCCATCTCTTAATCTTATCACAAAACATTAATCAAATTATATTATCCTATATTAACTAAGTAATCGACTTAAGACCTTGATCCAAAATAGATCAAACCTAGAGTTCAAACCAAAATCAATCAGTTTAGACCTCAAACTAAAATCCAACCTTAAACATTAACCCAAAGTTAGTAAAATCTAGATCTCAAACCCAACATAGTTAACCTTAACCTTAAACAAAATCAATCAGCCTAAACCCTAGGGCATCTTTCTTATCCATTCTTTGATACCACCTGTAACGGATCATATCCTAAAATTTGTCATTAATCATAATCATAACGTATTATCCTTTAATTATCAATTTTACTAATAAATAAATCATTAACCCATTGGATGTGAATTTTTCTTTTGTATGTCACAATCGCTATACATAAACATCAATACAATATATACAAAATTCAAATATATTACCACCTTATCAGTGATTCTGACGCTAAGCTAAATAACATGATGTCAGCTTTTTCCTAAGAAAAAAAATACCTATCATTACTAAAATCAATCATACACTAATATGCAGAAGTAATAAGCATACATAAAATTTATCCATTTCAAATTGAAATCATTACTAAGATACACTATTCATTACATATATTAACTATCATACACAATTAACATACAACTAATCCTAAACTATACAACATCTTCCTAAGCATAAAAAATCGACCCAAACTTCACATCAATTCCATCCCAATTTACAAATGAAATCAAATTAGAACTAACAACTAATATAATATATACTATCAAAAATTATTAGGTTAGCCAAAAATAATAACTCCGGAGGCCTAAATCAAGCCCTTCAATTTTTGCTCCTACTTATTAGGCAAAAATTCATGCGAATCATCTAAAGGGTTAGTAAAATAGTAAGTGAGTGAGCCAAATATTTAACAATATACTATACATAACAAAAAACATGCATACACATTCTTAATCTTAAAATCATATTGTAGGAAATAGTAATCGTATCAAATAAGATAACATAAATATGAGTGCAACCTCCAAATTTCTTATCTTATTCTTTTCTTATCATTAGCCATCAAAATAAACTTCTAGTTCATTCTTATTCTAATCTGTCAAAACATACTAAAAATTCACTTATATTGAGCGATCATTTGTCAGTAGGTATTACCAACTAATAGAGTGGATAGTCGAGAAAAGAATTGTGTTTATTTTGACACAATCTAAGGCCTCACCCTCTTATTCAACACTTAGAGGTGGGTAGTATATACCTATAACCCGATAAATGGGGTCATAATCTGCCCTTATTTTCTCTTAAGCTAGGGGCAATGCCTCGATTATTACTACAATATCCTAAGACATATCAGAAAATATTACCTTCCAAATAATAATTTTTGGTCCAATTTCTTACTTAACTTAAGAAAATTCCACACTTTACTTTTAAATTCTTAGTTTTCATCTTTTTTAGAGAATAATTTATACTTTTCTTATCATAATTGTAAATTTTCTATCCTTTTCGTAATGTCTTATATATTTTATCACATCCATTTCATAAATATGAAATTTGATTATAAAACATGTTGAAGAAAATTTGGAAAGCTCAATACAATTTTAATAAACATGCAACACATAATTAAATATATAATATATTTTTAGTATATATAGACAATATGTAATAATTTAAAATTAACATATACAAAGTAAAAAAATATATGAAATATTTTTAAGTATCTAAACATAAAGAGAATTTCAAAATAATACATATAAGTATGATATAGATAACTATACATGAGTTTTTGATAAATTTCATAATAAAATCATAGTAGATCGATAAATATATAAATTTTTCATACTTTACTTAAAATCTTAGGTTGATCGAGTATTAGAATAATAATACTCAAAAAAAATAAAAATAAATAACAACAAATGAAAGAGGGAGCTAAAGGTGCATTAAAATTCTTACTCAAAACCTTTCAAAATGAGCTACCCAGAAGCTTGTTCTCTTTTCTCTCTCTTCTTCCCTCTCCTTCTGCACTTCTTTCTCTATTTTCTCTATCTATAAACTATTCCATGACTTGAAAATGTGATGGAACTGATCCTCGGCTGGCTTTATAACAAACCTGCGTTCGAACGCGGGTAGGCGTGAAAGGTTCTTGAATTTGCACCTATTGGAGAGCTTGGGCGCACTTCGAGCACTCCCAACATTAGATTTTGGGCCCCAGGCATGCCAGGGTGTGGGTCCAATGCTCTACAATGCCAGCTCGAGCCGTTTGCCCAATTTCATCCGGTTTAAAATTTTTCCCTTCTTGACCTAATTGCCCACATCCTTAGACTTCAATTTTAATTATATTAACTTAAATAATTTTGATTAATATAAGTTAAAACTCGATCCTTATACTCGAAGCCACTGGATCTTCTAGGGAGGTGAGCCTTTCGCCCTTCCTGGTTTGACTAAGGGTGAACAAGGAGTTGGCACAGGGGATGATCCAATTCAGGAGCCAGACACCTGCTTTGAGCGGCATTCCAGTCATTGCCCCTTTGTTGCACTAGGAGCTCATGTTTGACATCCCAACTGACTTTATCGAGGATGTCCCCTACAAGGTGGATAAGGCAAGAGAGGTTGCTGAGGGGTCATCCAAAATTCTGAATCCCGAGGACCATGGTGAGGGAAAAGTTGGAGCAATTGTGGAGGCCCTAAATTGTCCGACTCCAAGCCCCCGTTCAGGTCTAGAGGAGATTGAGGTCGAGGGGATCTTGGAGGCAATTGACACTCTTGATTTTGAGCCCTGTGTATCCGAGGTCCAAGATGAGGTCATGGCCGAAGGAATTGTGGAAGAGACCGAGGAGTTATGGAAGCGGCCAAGTTGACTTTCTTAGAGCCCCCGGAGCCTGAGAGTCAGGAGGTCATGGTGGCCTCAACAAGTGATCACTCCACAGGAAGCTCATCCTTTCTTGAGGTAGCGGTCGAATATCTTAGGGTTCCTTCCTTGCTTTTGTCATTATTTGATTAATTGGTTCTCCTCTTGTAATTATATAAGTTGGCCCGCAAACTCACTTCCGACTGCCGACCGCATAACCTAGACTCATGTTGAAATGGAGAAGTTCAAGCTTCGGAGAAGTGGTCTTCCCTTCTTGAATGTGAGCTGTCCGAGACCGAGGCAAAGGTCCACTCCATAGAGGGTTTGATCTAGGAGTATGAGCAGAAATACATTTTTCTTTAGGACAAAAATATCTGATTTGAGAGCAAGCTTAGGACCTCCATCAGTCTAGATGACATTAGGCAGGTGCTGGACCATAACTTTTGGGATGGCATTGATCTTTGTCGACATATAATAAAGTTGGTGGCTCCAAAGTGTTCCAATTTCCATCTTCCATCCTAGGAATGCTAGCACCCGACACCGGTCAAATGTTTTGTACCATTTGAGAGAGGGTGTGGACTCATGGGAGCCTTTGCAAGAAACCTCCCAACCTCATGATTGTCCTCCATTGGAGCCATAGGATGTTTTTATATATTATTGTAATAAAATGTACTTAAATCAATGAGATCATTTTTGTACATGTGATGAGTCGTTTTTGGTCTCTCTCTCTCTCTCTCCGTTTCCTTTATATGTGAGGGCTAGGCTCTACCGCAATCATTACCAAGCTAAGGGAAATCTTAGGCCGTCATCCATATTTAATCATTAGCATTTGGTATTGCAGAAGTACATTGGCACTTTGGTTCATTCAGACCTAAGTTCCTTGATCATGGTTGACTGATGATACTACCACCATTGGGAAGAGGTTTTTGCATACGTGTTGCTAGAGCCCCCTAAGTTTTTAGTTGTTCGACCTCATATAGGCCACTTGGTGATGTGACTAAATTTTAAAATTTAACCTCATTTGAGCCACTCAATAGTAGGACCAAGGTTTTTTGACCGCCATGAAGCAGCTCGAAGAACAAGTGAATAGGACTTCTCTTGATTTAGGGGCAACCTATGTAGTGCAATTTCATGAGATGATAAACAAGCACACATATGATCAATTAATAAAGAACAAATAAATTAAAAATTATTTTAATAATTAAGTGTGATACATATTACAAGCAGTCCAAATTATATATGTTAACCTTACCTAGCTCATGACCTATTGGTCACATTTATTGAACTATTGATAATATTTCTTGAGGTAGGTAGCATTCCATGTTCGGGGGACAAGTTTTCCATTTTAGGTGTGCAACTTACACGCCCCAATTTGTAGAATCGTTGAGACGAGAAATGGTCTGTCCCAATTTGGAAAAAGCTTGTTTTGGTCAATGTTCTTGCTAAATACTCCATAGGACTAGGTTTCCTACTTCAAAATGGCAGGTTTTTACCTTTTTATTGTAATAGATTATCGTGTGAAGGCAAGCAGCATCCTAGGATTCTTCTAGCTGGTCAAGATGCTCTCAAAGTTTTTGGAAGTTGTTGAGTGGGTCCAAGTATTCAACCTGGAAACTGGACAGTTTTACTTTCCCTGGAATGACCACCTCGATTCCATAGCATAGGTTGAAGGGAGTCTTATGCATCAGATCTTTGGGCATCATTCTGCATAACCAAAGCACGGATGGCAACTCATACACCTAGGAGCCCCTAGCGTCCTCTAACTTCATCTTTAACTCATTCAATAGCATGCGATTGGTCATCTCCACTTACTTGTTAGCATGTGGGTAGGCTATGGAGGTGTGAACCAACCTTATCCTCAAACTTGCACAATATTTAGTGAGTCATTTATCAATAAATTGGGTTTTATTGTCGATCACTATGATCTCTGAAACACCGAACCTACACACAATATTTTGCCACACAAATTTCGTTGCATTATACTCGGTGATCTTTGCCAGTAGGGAAGCTTTAATCCACTTTATGAAGTAGTCGATACCGACTATAACAAACTTTCTCTATCG